>JAUAMA010000004.1:23113408-25613408 GCA_030819835.1 Acmispon strigosus | reverse complement strand
AACTAAGCATATTGATATAAGACATCATTTCCTTCGAGATCATGTTATAAGGAAAGATATTGAGATTTCTTTTGTGAATACTCATAATCAATTAGCAGATATCTTTACTAAGCCTCTTCCTAAAGATTCATTCTTTAAGATTAGAAGAGAATGAGGCATATTAGATGAGCATGACATTTAAAGTAACATGTTTTGTTGCATAATCATTGTGATAATATATGTTTATATGCATTTAGCTTGATTATGTGCTTCAATATGTATTTAAAATGTGTTACATAGGATTCTAGTATCTAGAACTCATAAAAATGTCTTAGTAATCGATTACCATAGGTCCTGTAATCGATTATCCTTGATCTCAGTCCTCGTGCCTGTTAGAAATTTATAAGTAATCGATTACCCCAACTGCTGTAATCGATTACACATTCAAAATTTGAATATTTTCAAATTTTTAACTGCTGTAATCGATTACTCTAACTGTCCTAATCGATTACACACACGATTTTCTCTATAAAATCATCATATGTCTATTGTCTTTTGCCTACCTGTCCACATACACAACCTATCTTCTTCTAAATCTTTTTTAGCCATGGGGTCTCTTCCTCGTCCCTCCAATGTCTCCTCTCCAATCAATGCTCCTCGAAGGGACTCCTCCACTGATCCCTTTGTGCTCTCTCGATATCGCATAGATGTTCAAACAAATGCTGCATCGGCTGGCCTGTCTCCATTTTATACCAACCCTTCCAATTTCTCACAAGAAACCAAGGTCATCCTTGAAAGAATGGACATCCTGTCACTTCGTCTCTCTCAAAAGTTGGGACAACTGGAAGACACCATTCGATCTCGATTTCTGTTTGTGGAAAATCGCATAGAGGCAGTACACTCCTTCATGCGCAAAGAAATTGAGAGTCTCCAGGATATTGATCCCTCTGAGAATTCTGAGGATTCTAGTCAAGCATAGGTTTTGAAGACCTTGTCTTAATATAATTATATACCTACTATTAGGATTTCCCCATTTCCACAAATAGGCTCTATCCTTTCTTGTAACTACTCTACTAATTATGTTTGTTATGCTTCTACCATATGTAACCTATGACTTTGCTTCCATATATATAATATAAGTGCTGGTTGTATATTATTCTTGTTTTACGTCTTTACCCCCATACCCCCATGCTTTATTTTGCAATATATACTTGTATGGTTGTATGCCTGTGTTTTTTGGCCTTTTCTTCTTTTTGATGAAGTCAAAAGGGGGAGAAAGGTTCTGTGCTATTAAAGATCATATGCAGGATTTCAACAAGTCCATTAGAAAGGGGGAGAAATACTAGATTACATCAATCAGGGGGAGTTCTTCAACAGAATTGCAAATATGATCTTCAAGTATCAAGAATGCGTTTGCCATCATCAAAAAGGGGGAGATTGTGAAGAAGGTCTTGCTCCTGACCCTGGCTGTGGTTTTGATGACGACAAACTCATCGACAAAAAGAAGAAAAGAAGACTTCGAAGAAACAGTGCTACAAAGTTCATCTATAGTCTAGAAGTCTTAGTTTAGGTGAGTTATGCTTCTAAAGGTCTATTAAAGCATAAAGGCTCTTAAAACACCTAAACTAATCAAGCTAAGTGTTTTCATAACTTAAAAGAAGTAGAAAACCTTAAGCCGATCTCAAAGGATCAAGTTTCTGGAAGATGGACTTCAGTGTAATCGATTTCAGGATTCTGGTAATCGATTACACCTAGGAAAGTAATCGACTACTTGTTGTTTGTAATCGATTACATGTTTGAATTTCAAATTCAAACTGAAACGGCTATTAGTGTAATCGATTACACTAAGTGATGTAATCGATTACCAGAACGAAAAGTTACATCTTTTCATGAACCATTGTGTCCCTAACCTTTTGGAAAGGGTTGTGATGGTTCAAGGACGTTTCCCTTGCCTATATAAAGTCCATTTGAGTCCAGAACACAACAACACATGAGAATACAACATTAGGCCAAAGCTTTGTCAAAATTAGTTCATCTTTTAGAACTTAAACCTTCAAGAGCCTAAATTCTGAGTTCATGATCTTCATGTTTATAAGAACACTCTAGTTGTTCATATCTTGAGGAACTCAGAATTATATTATGCTTAAAAGCCTTAAAGCATAAATTCTCATGATCAATCCACTTCTATGTTAAGGGATTGATACAGCCAATTGTAAAACTCTTCTTCATCTCTTTTTGTAAGATTGAGTTTTCACCGTGGTATTCGGTGAAGGGTTGTTGTCACTGAAAGTGGTATACTTTCAGGGTATTGATTGAAGGTGGTTTAGCCTTCAAGGTCTGAGGGTGGTTTGCCTTCAGGAACTGAAAGCGGTTTGCTTTCAGGGGCTGTTGAAAGTGGTTTGCTTTCACAGGATTTTGATAGAAATTCTTGGGGTCCTTGGGTTAGGAACTTGTAAGAGATTTTTATCAATAGTGGAAAAATCCTCAAGGGGTTTTCTTGAGGGACTGGACGTAGCCTTCGGTGGATTGAAGGTGAAGCAGGATAAAACTCTGTGTGTTATTTCCTCCTTCCTTCATCTTTTACTTTCAAGCAATACTCAATTCCGCTGCAATCACAACAACCGTTCCGTGATTATCATCATCTTGAAAGTAACATTTTCAATAAGGCGAAAATCGGGGCAACACTGATTCACCCCCCCTCTCAGGTTGCTATCTGAACTAACAGAGAGGACCCTTGTGTTCAATTGTTTAAAGCTCTTAAGTCAAAAAATCACTTAACAACAGATTCTGAGTCAGCCACTAGAGTTGCCAATTTCTTGAAATCCACACCTTGAATTGTTCAACCCTTTGGCCAAGTTACAACCTTCAAAATCTCTTCAAAGTTACATAGTTGCATGGTTTCAGTTTTGATTTGAATGATAGGCAGGATTATTGAGCTTTCTTGTTTTTCATGGAGAATATCATTTTGTGAGCTTGATTGATGAACTCAACATGTTAAAAGCCAAGCCTAACTTTCTTGATTAAATATCTTTAAACATGCATGTCTTCCAAATCCGCTAAGCTTTCTTGGAAAGGTTCCTGTGCTTCAAGTTTTAATCAGATAAACTTTCTCTAAACTCAGGGACGAGTTTCTCTTTAAGTTTTGTCGCTTGAGGACAAGCTGTCGTTGGGTATAGTGGTGTGATGACCGGATTTTATATGATATTTTTAGGGTGTTTTCAGTCTTTTTATTTTATTATTTTTGAGTCTCATATAGGATTTTTATTGTTTTTATATAGATTTTCTATTTATTTTGCATTTTGCATATAGATTAGCTTTTATTTGATTTTCTAACTTTATTTTATATTTTTAGGAATTTTTATAGTTATTTTTATACTTTTAGGAAAGCTGGTATAGTTATCATTTTTGTCCAGGGACCAAATTGTAAAGTTTGAGGAAAGGAAGGATCAAAGTGTAAAAGTTCAAGAGTGGAGGATGAAAAGTGAAGTTTCAAAGAGTTAAAGCGCTAGAATTGAAGTGCTAGCAAAGAGAGGACTTAAATTGGAAATCAAGAATATGAACCAACACTCTCTAAAGTAAGCACATGGAAAATAAGGATTAAAGGATGAGTGGAGAATTGATGGTAGTGGGAAGGAGTTTTCAAAAGTTAATTGGTGGCCAATGAAGGCCATAATGGCCATCAACTCCTCCACCATTGAAAGACAAATTTTTTTTGCTATAAATAGGAGTGCTCATCCTTTGTAAAAATCACACCATTTCAGAATACAACAAGTATTCTTCTTTCCTCCTTAAGATCATTGTTCCTAGGAATTGTGGGAAGCCAAACTTGAGCTCCTATCCAGGGTAATTCAATGATTCTTTTAGCCATGTTTGGCTAACTTCTTCTTTAAGTTTTTGGGTTGTTTTAGTTTATAATTCATGTTCTAGTCTTTTTCTACGTTTTTGAATAATATTTCGTTTCATGTTTTATTTCCTTTTTCTTCATTCGTCTTGGTGCACCTAAGATCTTTTGCTTATTACTTATACGAATGGAAATTGGTAACTAGTAAGGGACCTAGGATTTAAAAAAGGTTATAAGTATACATCACTAAGGAATTAGGATGGACGTAACTTTATGTTGGCCTGAATTTCTTCTGCATCTACTTCTCTAGTTAACTAAGTTGCAAGGAATTGAATTTAGTAATTAGAAAGAAAGTTCTACAATTTGTAAGGAATTAACTTGTAGATATACTAGGCTATAGCATCATGAACTTGGACTTAAAATTCAGAAATTAAGTAGGAGATTACTAGCATGTTTTATAGACTATGTAAACCAACCCAAGAGCTTATTTCTCATCATCTTTATCTCTTATCATTTTATGCTTTTGTTCTTGCTTGTTCTAAACCAACATTAATATTCATCTTTTAATTTTTCTGCACAAGTACTAAATTTTATATTATAAGAACACCTATCCCTTGGGTTCGATCTTTTTACTACGCGATAGTCAATCGTACACTTGCGATTTGGGTATCAGTAGCATTCACAGCACCCTCCTTCTTCGGCTCTCGGCAGTCTCTAGCAGTACGCCCCAACTTCTGACAATTCCAGCAAGTCATGGTCTTCGCAGTACAGCTACTAGCATAATGTCCTTTTCCATTGCATTTGTAACAAACCACATCCTCAATCAGTTTCGGAGCTCCATGAATGCCCAAGTTACCTCCAACAGGTCGGTCGGACCCAAAAGCACGCCCCTTGGCTTGCGGCCTCTGATATGGCTTCTTCCCCTTGTTGTCTCTGGCAAAATGGAACCTGGTTGCTCCTCCACTTCCCTGTGATTTGTTCTTACGGTTGTCGATGGCCTCGATGCCCTTAGTCTTCTCCACTAACTGCTGATAGCGCTCAATCCCCAAAGGTTGCACATCACATTTCAAATCATAGTTCAGCGCGTCGATGAAGCGCTCACACATGAACTCCTCATCAATCTGGTCTCGAAAAAACCTGTAGTGTCTGGCTAGCGACTCCAACTTTGTAGCAAACTCAGCAACTGACATGATCCCTTGCCTCAGCTCTGTAAACTCCTTATCCTTAGCGGATCTAGCACTCTTTGGAAAGTATTTCCCCAGAAAAGCCCTCTTGAAGGACTCCCAAGTAACAGCTTGAAGATCTGCGTCCATCATAGCTCTAGCACCGTTCCACCAGTGCTCAGCCTCTCCTGATAACAAGTAAGCAGCGTAGTTCACCCTGGTTGTAACAGGGGTCTGCAAGAAGGAAAAGATCTTCTCGATCTCCTGCAACCATAAGTCATCCTCCTCTGGATCATATCCTCCAGAAAACTTGGGTGGATCCTGCCTCTTGAAGTCATGTAATCCCTTCATTTGAGCAGAAGCTTGCTCTCTCTCAGCTTTCTCTGTCTGTGTGGCAGCAGATGCAGCAGCCCGGTTAGCATCCTCTTCAGCACGAGCAGCAGCAACATTCGCTTGGTGCATCATCAGTGTAGTCAAGTTAATAATGGCGGTAGCCATTTGGTTCATCGCATTTTGATTTGCCATCTCTGTTTTTTGTTTCGTTAACCTCTTACTCCTGTTAAGAAAGTCTAACGGTTAATCCCAACGACAGAAACAGCAAGGAATTTAGTCAACATAATATAAGATCGTCCGCTTAGGACAATCTAAAACAATTAATATCAATAATATTTATTCACAAAATTCTTCTTTCGATTGACACCCCATCAATCGATTTCAGAATGTAATAACCCCCCAACAGCACTGGTTATCTCAACCATTGCTCTGATACCACAAAATGTAACAGCCCGATTTTTAAGTCGAGAGTCACATTGAAAAACGCGGAATAACACTTAAATAAAAACCTTTCAAAACATCTCAAGTTTTCCAAAACAACGTCTCACATATATTTAATAACTGTAGCCCATAGTCAATAATATTAAAGTAAGGAAAACCAGACGTAATGAAGGTAATATGTTTGCACACATGTGCTAAGTTTTACAAAATAGCGGAACTAAGCATCATCTTCAAAATCGGCCCCAAAAGTTCCTCAAGCTTGCATCAAAACAGCCTTCAAGTCTTCCCTCATCGTTGGTCATCTGGTGTTAAGCGCCAAAATAAAAGAAGACACAAACAGAAACAGCAAAGTGTTAACTCAAATATCAGAATATAGAAATACAATACTAGAAGTACAGTATAGAGTAAGCAGTATTAACTATTATACTATAACTGAAACAACAATTCACAATATATCTACCAGTAATTCATAACTTCACAGAATAAGCCTCATTCATCACAACGCATATGCTTGTTAGCTTTTCAACGAATAATGCAAATAGCTCATTGGGTTTTTGCCGTATCTGGCCAGGATGACTTAGAACATGGAAGAGACTTTTCCACACCACCCTTGGCATGATCCCGCGACGCATAATAGTTCGCCACATCAAAACCTAAAATCATGCACCTGCAGTGCATCTGTCATGACAGTAATCGAATCCTCATGAACAATAACGATTCCCTTGTTTCACAGTTATGTCAATATATACATAACACAGTAAGCTCTTCTTACAAAATATATTCAAGCAATTCAATCTCATAACCATACAACGTTTTCGTTATATCATACTATCATCAACAGTATTCAAACAACTCATAATCAATCACAGCCCGTATTCTGTAATCAGAATCACAACAATATCATAATACCATAATACTAATTTTGAGTTACCCTTACCTTCTGTTAGGTTGCATACACTTGTTCTTCAACCTAGAAATAGCATATAAACTCATTTAATTAAATATCCTAAGGCTAGGATGAAATCTGGAAAGAAACAGAACTCAAAACGGTCGAAATCAGAATTTTTCGTAAAACAGGGCAGAATAGAGTGCCCTCCAACGCCCAAGCGTTGGAACCCAACGCCCAAGCGTTGGAAATGTATGGTTACAGAAATCTCGAAGAAACCCAGCGCCCAAGCGCTGGATCCCAACGCCCAAGCGTTGGCTCTCAGTCTGAGAGTCCCGAATCAGAGTTTTTCACGTAAAATCACTATTAAATTCATTTCTTTAAAACCCAAACTTCTTTATGGATAAAAACCATTACCAAATTGAGAGATTTGAAACTTCACCTCTGTCCTTCACGAACCAAGAAGAACTCACAACGAACAGCTCTAGTCTTCAACGAACAAGGAGAATATGGCCGCGAGGGAAATAGAACAAGTTAAACTTCAAAAAGATGAACTAAATCGAATACTATGGAAATTCCAGAATTAGTAAGAGTCTAAACAACTTACCAACAAGAACGCTTCAGAAAAATGTCAAGGATTTAGCTTACTTTGAAGAGAAGAAAGGTATGGGAAAATGAAAGATTAACGTACTGACGAAGCATGGTATTTATAGAGTGAGGAAACCGACTTAGAAAAGATTAAAATATTCTAAGTCAAAGAAAACGGCAAGTCATTAATGCTCATTAATGATTCTGACATTTTATCTCATAAGAGTCAATAAAAACGGAAGTTTATCATTCCCAAGGTATTTGCCACTCATTTCTTAAGTCAACAATAGTGGCTGACCAGACCAGACAAAACGAAGTCATGGTCTGCCAACATAGAAATAGTCTGCCTAGTGAGAAACAGTCTGCCAGAATAGTCCGCCAACATAGTCTGCCAACATAGTCCGCCAACATAGTCTGCCAACATAGTCCGCCAACATAGTCTGCCAACGTAGTCTGCCAACATAGTCTGCCAGTTTACAGGACGATCTCAACTTCCCTTTCAAAACGTCGCCATTTCAGCCAAGGCTTAAGCAATACATAATTCCATACTCAAACACATATTTCTCATAAATAAAACTTAATATATCAACCCAATACTAACTCGAATTACTAAATAATTCAAGACAAAGTATAATCAATATACTTCATAAAGATTCAAACTATAATCATAAGAGTTACAGGGGCCAAAATACTATCACACAAAATTGAGGGTCTTACATCCCCGGTTCAATTCCTGTTGCTTTATCTTAGCACATAGGTCTACAATATCATCCCAATCAAATCCACTTTGACTAAGGATGTCACTAACAATTCCATACCATGATCTCCACAGCTTGATGCGGTTCTTAACATTCTCTCCAATAAGTTGCACTTTGAAGTGCGAAGACAACACTTGAGCCGCTGTGTTATATGCCACTGCTTTCCAACCTCCATCACTCTTATTTCCCAAGCTTCTTTGATCTCTAAGTATATCAGCAAGTGCACACTCCATCTCCAAGTTCCAAGTAAAGTAAGTTGTTCTGGGAATAGAACAGTATAGGAGAGAAGTAGATAAATATTATTGATTAGTGAAAATGTCAACCCCTTTACATGAGCCTCCCTTGGCTATTTATAGGGAGGAGAGCCATAAATGATAATTAATTAGCATCAAGCCTACGGGCCACTAAGATTCGGCCCAACACCTTACAAAGTCCAACCCCCCATACATATTACAAGTTTGCCCCCATATCCTAGACTAAAACCGCCCTTTGTCTTAACGGGCGCTCCCCTCATACTGTAAAGGGAAACCGGATCGCCCTCATCAAAGCATGGGCGCTCGCCCTGTCCACAAGCCCACAAGACACGAGCTTGAAATCTGAAAGCGAAGTGTCTTTAACTCGCCTCTGATAACTTGTTTCTGGAAGATGCTTTTAAAGATATGCCAGACTATGGGCACCAGCCCACAAGCCCACAAGACACAAGCTTGAAAACTGAAAGTGAAATGTCTTTAAAGAGTGCTCGCCCTGTGGTTTGAACCAACGCTTCCTTTGGGCGGTCATCCCTATAGAGCATGCCTCATTAAAACCTTCCCAGGCAAAACCCAGTGGGACAAAAACCTGGCGAAGGAAAAAGAGTACAGCTCTCTAGAGAAATGAGTCGTCTTAGGCTTGGGCACGGTGAATGATTAGATTACCACTTTGAATAAAGTGAGCATGTCAACAGAAGACGCCTGGAGGGAACCGCTCGTCCTTCGAAGTGTGACGCCTGATCCCGTGTCGCGCCTCACCTTATCCTCTTGTCCCTGGCCCTGTTTTGGTATTTCCTATAAAAGTAACACGCCATTATCTTAAAAATAATTTAGCAATTTTAGTTTAATTACCTCGATATTTGCCTCGCCTGGTGTTCCATTCGCCCTATTTGCACATCAACATTTTGACCCTTGGCCTTCACTTGTCCTTTCTCTCATACCAACTCTCTAACTGTTGGTAACCCCCTACCTAGGGTTCCACACCACGCGCACCGTTTCCGCCTTAATTGCAATCATTTCTCTTGAAAACACAACTGCCTAGGGCGACGTGACTCAATGATGTGACTTAATTACACCTCGGGATCTGCTTTCCATTAATTTTTTTCACTCACTCACTCCCAACCGCTGTGCCTTTTCCTCTCCTCTACATTACTTATAAAACCCCCTCATAGCTTGAACCATTCCTCCTTCTTGCTGCATCTTCATTTCCCAAATCGCGTGCAATTTCAGACTTCGAGTTTCTCTTTCAGCCTCACCTCTTGCTTCCACCGCGTCGGAGTTGTGCAAACTTCGCTTCTCTTCCACCATCAGTACGTTCTCTGTTCCCTTTGTCCTCTTTTCTTGATTTTATTCTTTAACATGGATTCCGAAATGGTTGGCCCTTCTTCTTCCGGTGGTGAAAACTGCCAAAATCCCGAAAAACAACCCCTTTCTTCTTCCCCCAGAAGCCGATCCGGCACTGGAACCTCCAACGTTTCCCCAAAAAAAGCACCATTATCCCCCAGAACCAAACTTTTAATTTATGAGGACTCACTCCCGAAACCAGTCCAAGAAGGCCCCGTCTCGACCAAAGTGACCTCCATTCACCCCGCCTTCACCGACGCTCAAAACCTAAAAAACTTTATCACGCACATTGGCGGGCTCTGTACAAATAACTATGACGTCAATTTAATAACCCGCCCTTGCTCCATGACTGACCGCGTTTGCGATACCCGGGCGTCCGCCCGTTCCCCTCATTTCTTCTTCGCATACTTGTACATGTTCGAAGATTTTGGCATCCGCCTTCCTTTCTCGTCCTTTATCTGCGATGTTCTTAGCGCCCTGCAGGTCGCCCCGTCCCAACTAACTCCTAATTCTTGGGGATTTATTCGGGGTTTTGAGATTTTGTGTGAGGCTTTAGGAAATACCCCTAAATACGAATATTTTTTCTATTTTTACAAATGTGTCCCACCTAATAAGAAGGGATTATCCGTAGCGCCCACTAGCTCCTAGGTAATTCTTTCCGCCAAGCCATTGAAAGCCAGATTTAAGGCTTGGAAAAGTAACACCCACGACCAATGGAAGTTACGATTCTTTAAAGTCGTTGATAGTCCTGGTATTGCACACCTTCTTCGCCATGACGACGTTGGCGTCATGCGCTTTCCACCCTACTGGACCGAATTGCCCAAGTATACCCTCAGTGTGGAAGATGGGGCCCTTACTTGGGAGGATTGGGCGATCATTAAATACCATGGAGGCGCCTCCCAAATTGACCTTGTCGAGCTGCTTCTTGCAGAGGGTAGAGGCACCGCCGAGGACTACTTGTGTGAGTTTTATTTATATACAACAAATATATGCATCATGCAATTCCGAATTTGACATTCTCCCCTTTATTTTTTGCAGTGAAGAGGCATCAACTCTCAAGGGCTGATCTTGCCCGCCTGGCGAAAGAGGCAAAGAAAAAGGCGGCCGAAAACCCAACTGCTCCTGCTGCGCCCCTATCCACAATCCAAGTTACACCGGCGCGCCAAACTGGATCCCAGTCCGCCCCATCTTCACAAGCTGGTGCTGCAAGTCAGGGTCCGTCTTGTGACGGCCCAATCCGAGAACCGGAAGTGTGGAAATCTGTCCCTGACCAAACTGCGCCACCGCCGAAACGCCGTAAATTTAAGCGTGCTGAAAAGACAAAGGAAGCTGTTGCTGAGGAACCCGCCCCAGGCATAGGCGGTGAAGCTGCTGCCGAGAAGGAGCCGGTAGAGAATGCCGAAGAAGATGTTGAGGAGTTTGAAGACTTGGCCTTCTTTGAAGACAACCTATGCTTCGATAAATATCTGGGCACTCAATTAGCGATAATCCGCGCGCCGTAGGAGACAGAATTATGCGTAGCAGCGTTGCGGTCATCAGCTGGAGTGACACGCTGATGAAAAGATATGAAGAAGAAAAGAAGGCTCTCGCCCAACGCACTAAGCAGGCCCAATCCTTAACTACCAAGGTCGCAAACTTGTCGGCGACCATTGAGCAGCAAAGGAGGGATCTTGCTGATGCTAATGTCTGTCCCAACCTCGCCCGGGAGATGGCCTCTGAGTTGGAAACCTAAAGAGCTGAAAAAGCTGACTGGCAAAAGTAAGCATCTGATGTAGAGGCTCGCCACCAGGAGGCCCTGGCTGCTGAAAAGGCTACTCGGGATGCTGAGTTTTTGGCTATGAAGAAAGAACTGGAAACCATGTTTGCTGCCAAGAACAAAACCCTCGAGGAGTCGACTGCAAAAGCCAGGGCTGAAGCTGAAAATATGAAACTGGCCGCCACCAACGCCGTTGCCGAGGCTGAGCAAAAAATGAAGGTCGCCAACGAGGAATGCTCCAAGGCGAAAGGGGAAGCCGCCTCGTTCTCTGCGGATTTGGCTGTCTTGCAGGAGGAGTTCGGCGCCGAAAGTCTGAAGCAGTACACCATAGGTTTTAATACTACTAAGACCCAAGTGCAATTTCTTCTTCTAGAGGCTGACCTTTCTGCAATGGGGAAATGGAAGAACGTCACCGCCAATGGGATTGAAGGCGAAGACTCCGAGGACGAGGCAGTGAACACTGCTGCTGATGGCGAGCAGAATTGAGCAGCGTGGGCGGGAATTGTTCTGCAGTTATCTCTTCAATTTTCTTTTGTTTTTTGTTTTTTTTGTAACGCTGACCGCCTGCGGTCCTCCTTTTGTACCTTCCTGCAAAATTTTAATGAAGTATTTTTGTCTAGCACATTGAATTTTCTTTTGTTAACATCAAAATCATAACAAATAATTTTCTTAAATAATTTTCTTTTGTTCGCAAGTCGTCACTCCAAACTTCTCAGATAATACGGTTTTTCGCATGAAGAAACTATCTTTACCGTCGCCACTAGTAACAATATTTTTAACAAAATGATAACGCCTCTAGGCTGCCGATTTTAAAAATATGTTAAGATCAACAATTGTAAACGAGTGTAAACGATTGATTTGAAAGTAATTTTAGGGGCGCGCCTGGGCCCTTATTTTAAAAGAATTAAATTGTGAAGGCGCGTCTTAAGCCATAATAAAAGTGTTTCTAGGCCAGCATTGGACCTTTGTTGCACGCATGGTTTCCGCTCGCGTAACGAGTCGTACTGGCATGGCTCTTCTAACGAGGCTTGGGGTGCTCGGTCTTACGCAACTAGGGCGGCCTGAGGCTAGAAATTTTATGAATCACGTGGTGATCCGCACGCCCTGTGTTTGTGCTAGCTGTCTGTTATGAGGCTTTGGCCCGCTCGAGGCAGGGCTTTCGCTCGACCTTATTCCGGTGAGACTTTGGCTTGATTTAATTCGATCAAGGCTTTTGCTGGCACGGCGAGACTTCTGCTCAATGAGACTTTTGCTCAGATCCCAGTGGCCACTGGGGTTGCCCAAGGCTTGGCTCAATAGACGTGCTCGATTTAATTCGATCAAGGCTGGGCTTTCTTCGCCGTATCGCACAAGGGTCGCACCCCACCATTCCAAGCGAACCACCATTCACGCACCGCGCATTCCCGCCTGGAAAGCGAGACGCTGCGCCAGGCTAGGGAGTACGATTCCCCCCTTGGTTTCTTATAAATGGCAAAGAAATTTGCTTTGTCGCCACTGGACTACTTAACTGTAAATGTAATTCAGACCTCCTCTGGGCCTTGGAATTTAGACCGCTACTGGGCCTTGAGATTTAGACCATTTTATGGCCTTGGGATTTAGACCGCCACTGGGCCTCGGATTTAGACCATTTTATGGCCTTGGGATTTAGACCGCCACTGGGCCTCGGATTTCAAGCGTGCTTATTCGGGCGATCCCATAATAACGTCAATTTCCATTGTATTGACATATGGGGCGGCCAAATTTTGTTACAAGGGTCGCCTCATCAGACTTTACCTCAGGAAGTCCTTAAGACTATCAGGAAAGTCCTCCACACCCTCGCTTTGTACCTGCAAAAGTTTTGGTTTTTGGCTGGGCCATCTTAAGGCCCAACTAGTGACCTTTTCATAGGCTGAATTTATTATCTTTATTGAATGGAATTAAATCACTATTAATCCAATACTAGGCCGCCACCACAAGGGCGCCGCCATTATTTCTCGTAAGAGTTCATCCTTACACGACACATACTCAACTGTAATAATGCCTTAGGTGAGTGGCGTTCCAAGACCTTGGGACTCTTTTGCCAAACAAATCTGCTAAATGATACGCGCCGTTGCCTAGAGCCTCTGTAATCTTGAAAGGGCTTCCCAATTAGGTGTCAATTTGTTAACATCCGTGGTACCTGTTCGTCTACGAAGTACTAGATCGCCGACGCGCATTGTCCGTGGAACGACCCGTGAATCATATCTTCTAGATATACGCTGCTTCATAGCCTCTCCTCTGAGGCGAGCCTCTTCTCATATTTCTGGGGCCAAGTCCAAACTTACCAGCAAGTTGCTTTGATTATGCTCCGGGTCTGTTGCCACCGCCCGCCACGCGTTATTCTTTATTTCGACCGGCAACATGGCGTCTGCTCTGTAAGTTAACTTAAAGGGCGTTTCTCCCGTAGTCGACTGAGGAGTAGTGTTGTATGACCAGAGGACAATGGGAAACTCTTCCAACCCGCGCCCCTTTGCTTCATTAAGTCGTCTCTTTAATCCTGCCAAAATCACTTTATTAGCGGCCTCTGCTTGCCCATTTGTTTGAGGATGTTCCACCGAAGTGAAACGATTATGAATTCCCCACTCGTCACAAAAATCCTTAGTCGCCTGACTTGAAAATTGAGTCCCATTATCAGAAATAATTGCTTGAGGCACGCCAAACCTGCAGTTAATTCTTTGGAAATAAAACTTTTTAATTTTCTCAGAGGTAATGGAGGCGAGTGGTTCTGCCTCTATCCATTTGGTGAAATAATCCACCGCCACCAGGATGTATTTAAACTGCGACCTTGCAGATGGGAATGGTCCAACTAAATCCACTCCCCAAAGGGCGAACGGCCATGGGGAGGATATTGTCGCCATCAACTCAGGGGGTGCCCTATGCAAATGCAAATATCTGACATTTGTCACACTTCTTTACGTAGAGCTGACAGTCCTTCCTCAAGGTTGGTCAATAGAACCCAGACCTCAAGATTTTTGCTCCCAACGACCTGCCCCCAATGTGGCTGGCGCACGTCCCTTCGTGAACTTCCTTCATCAGGTCCTGAGCCTGGTCCTGAGCCTGGTCCTGAGTGACACACTTTAACAAAGGCGTTGAGAAACCCCGCCTGTACAACTCACCTTGTATCATCGTGAAATAACTAGTTGCCCGCCTCATTTCCGGCGTGACAGCGGTCGTTCCCCCCAAAGACTCAGTCAATACTTCTATTATTGGCGACATCCAAGTGTTCCCTTCGGCAACAACACATACCTGCCCCGCCCTTTCAATACTCGGGGAATGCATTACTTCATGGATAACGGATCTGTAATTTCCCGGTCGCCTTGTGCTAGCTAGTTTGGCGAGTAAGTCAGCCCGCTGATTTTTCTCTCGAGGGACGTAACTGATTCCCACAGTTTGAATCTCCTTCATCAACTCCTAAGCCCTACTCAAATACTTTTCCAGCAACGGATCCTTAACCTGGTAA
Organism: Acmispon strigosus; assembly: GCA_030819835.1. Classification (NCBI taxonomy): domain Eukaryota; kingdom Viridiplantae; phylum Streptophyta; class Magnoliopsida; order Fabales; family Fabaceae; genus Acmispon; species Acmispon strigosus. The sequence continues at coordinate 25,598,593 of JAUAMA010000004.1, read as the reverse complement.
ACACCATTTATTTGATTGGTCACCAGGAGAGAATCGCTTCGGATCTCCAGAGTTTCTATTTCCAATTCCTTCGCTAAACTCAAACCTGCCAATAACGCCTCGTACTCAGCTTGGTTATTACTGACTTTGAACTCAAACCTGAGGGATTGCTCGATCTGCACTTCTTTTGGGCCACTCAATATGATGCCCGCCCCACTGCCACGCGAGTTGGACGAGCCATCAATGTGTAAGACCCATGCCTTAGAGCCTGGTTCCTCTCCCGCCATCGTTAATTCTGCTACGAACTCCGCTAGCCTTTGCGGTGAGACCTTTCCCCTCCCCTCGTAGATTAAACCATACTCCGACAACTCCACGGACCAACCAACCAGACGTCCAGAAATATCAGGCTTTTGCAACACCTGCCTTAATGGTAAATCAGTTTTGACCTTTACCTGAAAGCTCTGAAAATAAGGTCGTAATCGACGGGCTGTGACTAGAACCGCCAAGGCCGCCTTCTCAATTCTTTGATACCGCTTTTCGGCTCCCTGCAATGTGTGACTTACAAAATAAATGATACGTACCTCGCCCGCTACCTCTTGCGTAATTACAGAACCCAAAGCGCGATCAGTGATAGCAAAGTAAAGCAATAAGGGCTCACCCTCTACTGGCTTCTGCAGAATTGGCGGTTTAGACAAAAACTGCTTCAACTGCTTAAACGCCTCTTCACACTCAGTCGTCCATTCAAATCTTGAGCTCTTCTTTAGACATTTGAAGAATGGAGCCGCCCTCTCTCCTGCGTGTGGTAGAAAACGGGCTAGAGAGGCAACCTTTCCAGCTAAGCACTGGACCTCCTTGACCGAGGACGGGCTTGCCATCTCTAGTATCGCCCTGCATTTGTCGGGATTAATCTCGATGCCCCTGACTGTCACCATAAAACCCTAGAATTTGCCTCCCAAAATCCCAAAGGAACATTTGTGTGGGTTCAAGCGCATGTTGTAATCCCGTACTCGCCCGAAAGCCTCGCCTAGGTCGGCCAAATGATCATCTGCCTTGACAGACGTCACAATCATATCGTCCACATAAACCTACATATTTCTTCCTACCTGCTCCTCAAACACCTTATCCATCAGCCGTTGATAGGTTGCCCCAGCATTCTTGAGCCCAAAAGGCATTGTTTTATAACAATAATTGATTTTTGGGGTCATGAACGCTGTCTTCTCTTCATCTTGTGGGTGCATACATATTTGGTTATATCCCGAAAAAGCGTCCATCAGGCTAAGAACTTCATTTCCAGACGCCCCATCAACCAACTTATCAATGTTGGGTAAAGGATATGCATCTTTTGGGCACGCCTTATTCAAGTCTGTGTAATCAGTACACATGCGCCACTTTCCATTTGCCTTCTTGACTAGTACCATATTTGCTAACCAAGTAGGGTATTTAACCTCCCTAATAAAGTTTGCCTCCTTAAGCTTTGCGGTCTCCACCTCAACCACCTTCGTTCGTTCTTCCCCCATTTTCGTTCTTGTTTGTGCGACTGGTTTAACTTCCTCCTTGGTTGCCAACTTGTGACAAATCACACTCAGGATAATGCCCGGAACATCCTTAAGCGTCCAAGCGAATAAGTCCAGGTTCTCCTCCAGCAGGCGAGTCAGGCGGTCTTCCTGTGTAGGGGTCAATTGTGTTCCTACTTTCAACATTCGTTGCCCTACCTTCACTGTTCTTGTTTCTTCAATGGGGCGAGGGCAGGAACCCGGTGTCTCCATTCTGGGATCGAGTGTGCTTCCCACACTAATCTCATAGCATCGGTGACCAACTTTGGCGTTCTGCTTCCCATAATCAGCAACACTTTCCCTGTAGCATTCTCGCGCTCTGATCTGATCAACTGCCAACGTTCCTATCCGCCCATTGGCCAACGGATACTTCACCTTTAAATGCTTGGTGGAAATAACTGCACAAATCTGATTTAGAGTGTCACGACCAATTAAAACATTATAAGATGACTTACACGCGAGCACAATGTACTTGACGGTGACCGCCCTAGCAAATCCGTCCGAGCCAAAAACTGTCTTCAACTCCACGCATCCCCTGGGCACCACATGCTCGCCAGTGAACCCAATCAGCGATCCAGTGTAAGGTGACAATGCTTCCTCCTTGAGACCCATCTTCTCAAATGCATCGCCATATATAATGTCAGCTGAACTTCCTTGGTCCAGAAGCACCCGCCGCACATCATAATTGTTAATTCTCAGTTGTACCACAACGGGGTCGCCCTTGTGTGGTAGTACCCCTTTGAAATCCTCATTGGTAAATACAATATTAGGATGCTTGAACCCAAATTATTCTTCCTGAACAGAATGCACCGTCGCATGTGCCTGACGTCCATACCTCTTACGACTTGCACTTGAATCATCATTGAAGCCTCCGGAAATGCAATTGACGGTTCCCGCTGGATCTTCCATTGGCGCCTCGCCATCCGCGTCATTGTAATCGTCATTTCGGGGAGCGTGTCCTCATCGCCCTACACCTTGTACGGGGACTGTCTTGAAATACTGGCCGAAGTGGCCCGCCTTTACCAATCGCTCAACTTCCCGTTGCAGGGTAACACAATCATCCGTATCATGGCCCAAAACTCCATGATACTCACACCATCTCCGGGTGTCTACGTTCGTTGGGGGGCGTTTAGGGGGATACGGGCGAGCTATCAGATTAGTCTCTCTGTTGTCCGTCAATATTTGAGAGAGACCAACCGACAGCGGCACCTTTGCCCGGTGGGCCACTGGTGAGTAACGAGGTGCTGGAGGCGCTGGTTGCTGCGCCTGTCGTTGGGGTGGTAGCCGCCGTACAATTTCTGGGCGGGTTACGTTGTTTCCGCGCTCCTGATTAGCAAAGGCGGCTGTCTGATACGGGTTACTACGGTTTCCCCTTGGAAGATCCCGAGGCTGTTCCCGTTGAGCAAACACATTTACCTGCTTTCCTCGCCCTTCATGCCTTCTTGCAGGCGCATCCAGTATGTCCCACGCTCTCTTCTGTTTGTCATCCTCTTCCTCCAATATGAAGTCGTGCACTCGAGCCCTGAGGTCTGCCATGTCTCGTGGCGGGCGCTTGCTGAGTTTATTATTCAAAGTACCCGCCCTCAAGCCTTTCTTAAAGGCGTTCACACAGGTCTCCTGAGGCGGATCTTCAATGCGCACCAACGTGGCATTGAACCTCGCCATGTATTGCTTCAGGGTTTCTAACGCGCCCTGACGAATATTGAATAAAGCGCCTGTCGTTACCCTCTGGCTCCTACTTGCTGCAAAGTGTGATAAAAACTTACATGAGAACTCTGTGAAGCTATTTATGGAATGCGATGGCAATTTTGAAAACCAAGCTAATGTTGTTCCCTTCAACGCCAAAGGAAACAATCTGCATCGGACCGCATCGGACGCCTGACTAATCACCATTTTAGTCATAAGCGATTGCAAATGTTCCTTAGGATCCGATTCGCCAGAGTATGTATCCAATACGAGTTGTTTCACGACGTCCGGTATGGGGACCGCCTGGATGGCGTGCGAAAACGGTTGAAAGTCCACCACACTCTCAGCTTCCCTGAGACTCTCCATGCCTGGGTCCTTCTGATGACGAAAGTACTCCAACTGAGCTTGCAGGTTTTGATTTTGCTGCTGCACAAAATCCAGGGCACCACATACCCTATTCCATTCAGCCACAGAGATGGTGAAAGGAACCTGGTTAGGCGCACCACCGCCCGGTGCGTCTGCCTGAGGCGATCCAAGGTTAGGGGTGGGGCTCGGCGGTGGTGGGGGAGGCGGCACAGGTTGACCGCCCGCCGTTCGTCCTCCCCGACCGCGGCCTTGCCCTCGACGACCAGTGCCTGACATAGCTACCTCTAGAGTTCGTAGGGTTTAGTTTACCGATTCCCCACAGATGGCGCCCAAAATGTTCTGGGAATAGAACAGTATAGGAAAGAAGTAGATAAATATTATTGATTAGTGAAAATGTCAACCCCTTTACATGAGCCTCCCTTGGCTATTTATAGGGAGGAGAGCCATAAATGATAATTAATTAGCATCAAGCCTACGGGCCACTAAGATTCGGCCCAACACCTTACAAAGTCCAACCCCCCATACATATTACAAGTTTGCCCCCATATCCTAGACTAAAACCGCCCTTTGTCTTAACGGGCGCTCCCCTCATACTGTAAAGGGAAACCGGATCGCCCTCATCAAAGCATGGGCGCTCGCCCTGTCCATAAGCCCTGCTATCATCTTTCTTATCCTCATTATTAGCTTCTTCCATTTTCCTTTTTTCCCTCATCTCTAAGTTCCAAGTAAGGAATCTGCACTCAAAGAATCAACAATAAGTAGACAATTAATAGAGTACTGCTATAAAGAACAACATTTATGTATGCAATCTACCTAGGCTTCCGAATGGTTAATAAAGTTCAGCACAACTTGAAACTCAGGGGTGAAAATTATCACACCAATTTGAATGAATGAGAGTTTAATGAATAACTATGATAAAAAAATGAAACAATCAGTATTGAAGAACATAATTCTTGAACGAGTATAACAATTGAAAAATAGAAAAACAAATTCAACAACAACAACAACAAAAAATGCAAAACCAACTCCACAATTGAAAAAGTGCATAAGAGAACTAAATGGATTCATGTCACTGCATTCTCATCTCCTCATAGAATCTCTGAATGAACCTCGCAGCTTTCTCATCAATTGACTCACGTTCATCATCATCCCCTGAATCAAACAACTCCTTTGTTTCTGTTATGACAGCATCTTCTATTTCAGCTATATCTTAAAGATTGCACCCTAAGAAGATAAGAACAATGAATAGAAAATAATTCAAATTTTTCTTCTCGGGGAAATAGCCAACCCCTTTGCTAGCTGTTCTGCTAACACTCCGGACACCAGAGTTCATCAATGGAAAATAATACAGCAACAAATCCTAGTGGAGATGTTGGTGTACTGATCTTCAAGAGATTTTGTATAGAGAATCTAGATTAAGGGGTGCATAACAGAAAGGAGAAGAACTAGGTGTTCTGACTGGATACCAGGTCATCAGAGACCCTTTCGGTCAATCACCCACATCTCTCGCTCGGTCGACCCCGACTACCGTGGACTCTGGACAACCGGGTCCCTCGCCCTACCTGAACGATCGCGCTGATCGGACAAGGGACGATCAAGCGATTAGCTGGAGACAGCTGAAGCCTCTGACAACCCTTGGGACAAACAACTGGGTGTCAGGAGGCTTCCCCACTATAAAATCCAGCCTCATTATCGCACAAGGTACGCACATGACCTCTAGAACGACCTTTTCTCTCGAGACGATAACTAACTTGAGCGTCGGAGTGTTCTTGAAGGTACACCCCCCGGCCGGTTGAAGAAGGATCCCCAGGTCACCAGCGCCACTAACACAGCAGCAGTCGGAGCTCCGTTCCTCATAACCCAATCACCACCTGTCCGGGTGACCGTTCGGCTTGTGCCGAACATTGGCGCCGTCTGTGGGGATGGTAAACTTCCTCCGACTACCCAACATGGCACCGAAGAAAGCTACCAAGTGTAAACACCCCAATTTTGCCCTGGTTTATGTTAATTTAGTAGTTTTTTAGATAAGAATCCAAAAAAAGTAAAATCATGAAAAAAGCATAAAAATGGTAAAAATCTAGAAAAATACAAAAAATAATAATTCAATGAGTTTAGATTTTAATTTTAATTGTTTGTGTTAGTTAAATATAAAAAAAAAACAAAACAAAAAAAGCCCAGTATGCTTGAAAAAAAAATTAGCTTCAGCCAAACAAAAGTTGCCTATCTGCTATAAAAAACGGAAAGAAGAAAAGAAAAAAGGGCCAGTCCAGCAGAAACAGAAGGACCAGCAGCTGAGGGGACATTTTCGTCATTTCCGTCCACCCAAAAACCCTAGTTTTTCGCCTATTTAATCCCTTATTTCTCGGTTTCTGGGAAGCTAGCCATTACTATTCACTCTCATACGCTCCTCCTTTTTGTTCAGAATCCTAAAGAGTTTTTCTCTCTTCTACACCACAAAACCTAAAGCCGCCGCCCCACCCTCTCTCTTCTCCTCTTCCCCAACACGAACCACGACCGCCGCCACACCCCTCTTCTCAACCAAACCTTCGACCGCACCTCTCTTCCTTTTAACCACAAACCGCAGCCGCCAGCCCCCTTTCCCCGCGCCGTTCCATCGTCTTCACCGTAACTCCACCAACATCTTTACCCAAACACAAACCCATACACCGCCGCCATACTACCTCGGCCCTTCTCCGGTGTTACTGTCGCGCCGTCACTCTTCATCTTCCCTTCCAGCGCCGCCCTTTCTCCGTTTTTACTTTTCTCTTCACCTCTGCGAACCCATTACAGTGGTGGGTGGAAGACTCTTTAACTTTTTTTTTGTATCGTTTTAGCTGCTACTTTTTCTAGTTTCGTTTGAGGAAATGGCAGATTTGAAGGAGAGCCTACCTCCTTCATGGTAGGCTTCTCAAATCATCTCCAAACATCTTTCTAGTTCTGTTTTTTTTTTTTTCTATTGTTCTTGGATTTATGCTATTGCAACTAAATATCTCTGTTATTTTGCTGCCTGAGCTCGAAAGCTACTCCACTTCTGCTCTGTTCATTTTTATTTATTTATTGCGTTTCAGTTTCTAGTTCTGTTTTCCATTGTTCCTTTTTTAAAAGGAGGAAGGCTACTCATCTCTCCTCCCGTTAATTGATTCTGGGATGTGTTTATGTTTAAGTCATTTTGTTTATGTTCGAAGATATGCCCCTGATAATAAAACATGCTTCTTGCTTTTGTTTTCTTTAAAAAAAAAACAAAAAAAAAAAACAAAAAATAAAGGCTCTCGGTTCTTTTGAAAAAGATATGGTTCCATTTGATATTTGGTTTTTTGCTTGATATTACTCCTAACTTTTAATTTTCAGCTTCTGACTATTCACTAACTTTTTAATTTTCTGTCTCTAACTATTCATATTATCCTGTTCTATACTAACTGTTAAATTATGCTTCTGATTATTTATAATTTCTGCTCCTAACCTTTAGCTTTCAGCTAACTATTTGTTAATGGGTTTGTAAAAAAAAAAACTTCTTGATTAGTGGTACTCTCGCATTACTACGAGACTATCATAGGTTTACACGATTGAAAAATAAATGAATATTCAACTAAAAGTATACTCTCACATTACTGTGAGACTATCTAGTTCTTACATAATTAATTTAAAATCAACCTGCGTTTAGGGATACTCTCACATTACTGTGAGACTATCTAGTTCTTACGTAATTAACTTAAAATCAACATGTGTTTAGGGATACTCTCACATTACTGTGAGACTATCCAGCTTCTACGCGATCAATCCGTCGTTTAGGGACGCTCTCGCATTACTACGAGACCTGCCCTTCTTTCCCAAAAAAAAACAACAATAAACAAACATTTTTTTAAAAAAACCCCTCTCGCATTACTACGAGACAGGTTTTAATCATTTCAAAAATTAAAAAATATTGAACAAACCAAAATCTTTTTTTAAAGAACTGCGTAAGCCTTGATCTTCCTAATGAAAGGAAGTACGCAGGCCTAGGGTCACACCTACCAGGCTAACATAATAAAAAAAAAAATCTTTTTGTTTTGGTTTTTATTTAACGTTTTCATAAAACTTAATACATGCATAAACAACTTTCGGTAACCGTCTTATGATGGGTGCGCTAGGGGTGCTGTGGAGGTTCGTCCTCCACCCTTCCCTACGCATAAATAGACCTCCGAACCAAAGTTTGTAAATAAAAGAATTTCAAAAGGGTTTTCCAATGTTTCCCCTTAAATAAAAACACTGGTGGCGACTCTGTTTATCTAACAGCACTGCAGATTATTTTTTTTCAGGTCGTTACAGATGGCGACTCTGCTGGGGACTAGTTTAGAGGGTCAGGCCGACTAAAGTTGTTTATGCATGTTTGTGATAGTTGTATAGTGTTATTTTACCCTTCCCTTTTATTTATTTATTTATTTATTTTTTTTTTATTTTTTTATTTTTTTTTGTATATGATTAGATTTGCATGCGGTACTTAGGGTAGATGACCATATAAAATATTCTGAACTGCTTGGAATTTTATTTGCGTTTCAGGTATGGGGCTTTTTGGGGTGTTTGAAAAGGTTTGTATGCTCCCACACACACATTCACGATGCTTTCACACACACGAGCGTGGTCCTCTACCCGGGCCTGAGTTATTCTTGAGATAGGATAGAGGTTGTAAGTGAGAGCCTCTTGGGAATTACTTCTCAACAGGTTTTCATGAGAACCTCGGCTAGAGTTTGACTTTCCTGTGGGTAGTCCAATCTGACGATTTACATCGGCACGTTGGAAGTATTCATGGGGGCGTCTTAGCTCTGGTGACCTGTTAGACCAATAGAAAAGACCTACCCTCTGTGAGTACGCACTGATTACGAAAGCCAATTAGACCTGTAGGTTAGTTCTCTCTGATTTGGTAGAACCTGCGTAGGACACAAGGGAGCGTACTTTTAATTTCCATGCCTTTTTCTTTAAAGAGTATACTGTTTTGTCTTGGATTTTCCTAATGTCTTGTTGTTTTTGCCTTCCTCTTTCAGGGTTCGTTTGGGGTCGAGGAGTTTGTGAGTTCGACGCGGGTATCTTGGTGAAGCAAAAAAAAAAAAGAAACAAAAAAAAAGCAAAACAAAAAAACCAAAAGTGATAAGTGAAGGAAAATGGAACCAATTCCGATAAGAAAGAAATTGAATTTCAAAATCAGGAAGCCTGAAGTAGCAGAATTGATAGAAATTGCTGAGTTGATGGTTACATGGCGGCGAGAGGCTTTTTGGACGGATTATGGGTCCTTGATCAGACTTTTGTATGTGAACGTCCAAACTGAGGCGATTACTGCTCTGGCTCAACATTATGACCCTGACTTGCGGTGTTTCACTTTCTGCGATTTCCAGCTAGCACCGACCTTGGAGGAGTATGAGTATATTCTTGGGAAGCCAATGGAGGGTAAACCACCATACCGTTTCAATGGCCATTTTCCGTCAAATCAAAAACTAGCGGCGGTGCTCAAGGTCCATTGGAAGGATTTGGAAGATGGCAGGAAAAAGAGACAAGATGTTGAAGGGATTTCTGTCCAGTACCTGAAAAAATATGCTCGCCTACTGGCCGCAGCCGAAGAGTGGGATACATTCAAAGACGTGTTGGCTCTGCTCATCTTCGGTGTTGTCTTGTTCCCTAGTGATTATGACATTGTTGATATGTCAGCTGTAGATGTCTTCTTTGCTTATAAAACCCAAAAACAACAGTATGTCCCAGCTCTTCTTGCAGATGTTTATCTCAACATGCATTCGTGTCACAAGTTGAACCAAAGGCGAATTACATGTTGCTTGCCTGTGCTATTCGTGTGGTTGGCAAATCATCTGTTTATTAGGGTGTGCAAGGAACAATCTCCTTTTGTTGATCTTGAGGGATTGCAGCTGCAGCAACAAAGTAAGGAGGAATGGGCCGAGTTCATCGCAAGCAGGAGGGCGGAAACGATCAGGTGGTTTCATCGTTGGGAGTATAAGAAGGAAGTGATATGCCAATGCAAGGGATATCCCAATGTGCCACTCATGGGAACCAAAGGCTGTATCAACTACAACCCGGTTTTAGCAATGAGGCAGATGGGTTACTCATTGAAGGGGCCACCAACGGAGGATGATTTGACTCCTTTGTATGTGACCTATACCCAGGAGGTGCTGAGTTCAGGGACAGTTAAGCAGATTTCCCAAGCGTGGAAGGAGCTAGTGAGGAAAGGCAAATATGCAACTGTAGAAGGGGAGATCACATATCAACAATGGCTATGTAGTAGGGTGTCCCAGATTGGATTGCCATTCACACCCCCCTCACCGGGGGAAGTGGTGCCTGAGCCGAAGAATCCACCCACGCAGGAACCCCCCGTGCAGCAAGAGCCGCTTCAAGGAAGAGAAGAAAGCCAAAGTGAGCTAGCCATGGCTAGAGAGAAAATACGTGAATTGGAAGAAGCCTATGGAGCGCTCTGCACAAAATATTCCAACAAGAAGCAATGCCTGAGTCTAGCAAAAATAAGGGCAAGGGAAGGAGAGGAGGCTGTTACTGACCTTTTGACCGTCTATGATCAAGAAAAGGCTGAAGCACAAGCAAAAATCAGGGAGCTTAAGGAAGTTGTTCAAGGGCTGAGAAGCGAGAATCAGAAGTTGCGAGAGGCGACAGAGGTGGTCAAGAGAGGGAAAATGGAAGCCGAAGCAGAGCTAAAAAGAGATATGGAGTATGACTTCTGGAGTCATCAGGCAGAGATGGGCAAACTGGAGAAGGAGATAGGAGACCTGAAGAAAGAGAAGGATGATCTGGAAGAAAGGATGAGGGGAGAGCGCGAAGAGCATTGGGCTGTAAGAACTAAAATGGAAAGAATCATCGCTATTACCAATCATGCACTCGAGGAGGTTCCTAGGATGGTGGAAGCAGCCGGAGCAATGCTGCATCCATTTTCCAGTGAGCCAACGGAGATTCGTGAGTGTGTCAGATATTGTGCAGAGTTGGTGGAGAGAATTCGGAAGGAGATTCGTATGCAAGCAGGAAGGAGGAGCCATGAGGAGTTAATGCGGGAGGAGCTACTCGAAGTGAATGATGAGCAGAATCCAATAGAGCTATGAGTAAAGGATGAATGTTATGAGACATGACCTGTATGCAGTAGGAATTATGAGCTTTATGTAGGGACTTTTTTTTGTGTAACAATGACTTTATCTAACATGATTGTAATCTGACCTATGAACCTCAGAAGCTTTTGTAATAGGAATTTAATTTCATGGTCGAGTAGGGGATTCTTGTATTTAAAGAATGGCAAGTTATGTGCATGAGTGTTGAATGGGCAAAACGTTTATGTTTCCTTCACTGAGCTCCTAAAAAAAAAAAAAAAAAAAAGAAAGAAAAGAACAACAACAAAAGCTTTCCTATGGATACTCGCGGCGCCTTCACAAGACCTTCTTCTCGATTCCATGGCGGACTCTGACCTTTTTTTTTTTTTTTTTTTAATTAATTAACAATTGTGTTTGTTTTTCTTGTTTCAGTGAAAAAAAAAAGGGGCTTTTTCAATCATTGGTCGAGGGAAGAGACGATCAGGCGGTCAACCTCGTGTTTATTGGACTAGACTTCGGGAGAAGAGGATGGCTGCAGAAAGAAATCTAGGGGCCGAATTTGACGAGCTCAAGGGAAGGGTCGACTTGGTAGTTGAAACTCAAACGAGGATCGAAGAAACACTCACCACTATGAAAGACGCCTTGGCAATGTTGTTGATGGCCGAGAAGACATCCCCGCAGCATGGTCTAGAAGGGGTGGTGAACCAACCTCAAATTGTGATTCCCGTGGGAGAAGGGTATCGCCCCCTTAATGAAGAGTACTCTGGTCCCTTTGGATTTGAGATGCCAACCTCAGGCGAAGTCTCAAATCCTAAAAAGAAGGAGGCGGACGACGACTGGAAGGAGAAAATGGAGGAAAAAATCAGAGGTATCCAGGGGGTGTCCACCTACGGATCGCTAGACATTGAGGGGTTGTTCCCTGGCGCTGGTGTGTCTGTCCCAAAGGATTTTAAAGTCCCCGAATTCAACAAATATGACGGAAGTGCTAATCCATTCTTACACTTGAAGTCATATGTGGCGAAAATGGCGATATGGTCAAAGGAAGAAAAGTTCCTCATTGCCTTCTTCCAGGAGAGTCTCATAGGGCCGGCTTTGGATTGGTATACCCAGCTGGATCACTCTAAAGTATCCTGTTGGAAGGAGCTGACAGACTTGTTCATGGCGCAATACCGGTTCAACATAGACATGGCACCAACCCGTGAACAGTTGACAACAACGCAAAGGAAAAGTGGGGAGGCCTTCCGACAGTACGCGCAAAGATGGAGGTCGTTGGCTGCTCAGGTCCAACCGCCGCTAACTCTTTCAGAAATGTGCTCCTACTTCCTGGGCACCCTGGAGGCTCCATATGTTTCTGCAATGGTAGGATCAGCCTATAGGGAATTCTCCGAGCTGGTAATGGCAGGGGAAAGGATCGAAATGATGTTGAAGTTGGGCAAGTTGGCAGTCGGTGGTGAAAGCATTCAAAAGAAAGGGTTTGTACCTAGGAAAAAGGAAGCTGAAGTTAATCAGGTTCAAGGGCCTCAATACCCTAACCCCCAATATTCATCATTTTACCCTGTTCCCAGAGCCCCCTTTAACCAAACCCCGAATAACTACCTACCAAATTCATACCAACCGCCAAGCCCTCAACAAGCGCCCTTACCCAATTTTGGGGCTTCAGTGAATAACATCCCAGCTCCGCCACAACGTCCAACCTATAACCAAAACACACAAGCTCCTAGACAAAATCGCCCATATCAAGCTAGGCCGAATCCAAATTATATCCAGGACCTTCCGCCCTTTCCCAAGCTGGCCATAACCAACGCTGAGTTGTTTCAGCGCCTTAGTGATGCACGGTTGGTTGCTGGCAGCCCTGTTCGCCCCTTGGAGCCACCTTTTCCTAACTGGTACAACCCTGACCTAACTTGCATCTATCATATGAACGTCCCTGGGCACTCCATAGAGAGATGTGAAGCCTTTAAAACAGCTGTGAAAAGATTGATAGCATGTGGGAAGGTTGGATTTGAAGAGGAACGGGGCCCGAACATTATCAACAACCCAATGCCTAATCATGGCCAGGGGAATCAAGTTGGTATGATTGAAGAGAAGGAGACATTCACTGCACCAACAGTTAACGAAGAACCTTTGCTTCACCTGAGGATCAATGCCACAGGAGAAGATGAGGGAGAGCCTAAGTCCATCCGCGCTTGTCAGGAGCCCCTAGGAAACTGGGAAGCTGAGCCCTTCTATGATGTAATCTCGCAAAAGTAATGTTTCGATGTATTGTCGCGGCTAAAAACCGTGTATTTTAAAACTTCTGACGCTCTTTTTATAATTCAATGACATGCACTCTTTTGGTTCATCGATTCTCAAGTTCTCTCTTTTTTTTTTTTGCTTTTCATTATATTTTTCCCTTTTCAATGTTCTTTTTTTATTCACTTCTGTCTTGTCTTTTCCATTCTGTCTTTCTTTTCGTGTTTGCCAACTTTAGAGAGTTGTTTTCCAGGTATATGTCCTTAATTGCGAACTTGTCCCAAGGCAATGATAATGAAAACTCGTTAGCTGATTCTCCTGTGATTCTGGGTGAATGTGAACCTGAGGCGGAGGAAGAGGTTGTTGATGCCTTTAGCAAAATGATCGAGCGCTCAGAAAGACAGTTTGGGGTGAATGATGAAGTCGTCGAGATCATCAACATGGGTACTGAAGACGATAAGAAGGAGCTGAGAATGGTGGATAACCCAGAGCGAGCTGAAATGTTGGCATTGTTCAGAGAGTATCTAGATGTGTTTGCATGGTCTTACAATGATATGCCTGGGCTAGATCCAGGAGTTGCCACTCACAAAATCCCCCTGTATCCAGATGCAGTTCCGAGAAAACAGAAGTTGAGGAGGATGCAACCAGAAGTATCACTTAAAATCAGAGATGAGGTGATGAAGTTATTCGATGGAGGACTCATTGAAGTGTCAAGGCATCCAGATTGGGTTGCAAATGTAGTACCAGTGCCGAAGAAAGATGGAAGAGTTAGAATGTGCGTAGACTACCGGGATTTAAACAAAGCAAGCCCAAAAGATGATTTCCCGCTACCCCACATTGACATGCTTGTTGACAGTACTGCCAGGTACCATCGGTTCTCATTCATGGACGGTTATTCAGGGTACAATCAGATTCCGTTAGAAGCGGCCGACAAAGAAAAGACCACATTCATCACACCGTGGGGAACCTTCTGCTACAAGGTGATGTCCTTTGGGTTGAAAAATGCTGGGGCAACCTACCAGATAGCTATGGTAACACTGTTCCATGACATGATGCACAAGGAGATAGAAGTCTACGTTGATGATATGGTTGCCAAATCCAAAGAAGGAGAGAGTCATGTCGTAGTTCTGAGAAAGTTGTTCGAAAGGCTCCGACAATTCAAATTGCGACTCAACCCCGCTAAATGTACATTTGGTGCTTCTTCCGGCAAGTTGCTTGGGTTCATTGTTAGTAGAGATGGAATAAGAGTGGATCCTGAAAAGACAAAAGCGATACGAGAAATGACTCCTCCAAACACAGAGAAAGAGGTCAGAGGTTTCCTGGGCAGATTGAACTACATTGCAAGATTTATTGCAAACCTGACACATACATGCGAGCCACTGTTCAGGTTGTTAAAGAAGAATCAACAAAGGGGGTGGGGTGAGGACTGCAAAGAAGCGTTTGACAAGATAAAGGTCTACCTGCAGAGTCCACCAGTATTGATGCCACCTACTCCTGGTCGCCCTCTTATCCTCTACTTGACGGTGTTTCCAACGTCAATGGGAGCAATGCTGGGCCAGTATGATGAAGTGGACAAAAGGGAGCACGCCATTTACTACCTTAGCAAGAAGTTCAATGAATGTGAGGCCAGATACCTGACAATCGAGAAAGTTTGTTGTGCTTTGGTGTGGGCCACAAGGAAATTGAGGCAATACATGATGCATTACACTACCCAGTTGATATCACGCCTTGATCCTTTGAAATATATATTTGAAAGCCCCCATATATCCCTCCGAGTCTCCAAGTGGCAGATGTTGTTGTTAGAATTTGATAGTCAATATGTAACTCAAAAGTCCATCAAAGGCAGCACAATTGCCGATCATCTAGCAGAACATCCACTTGAGGAGGAAGGGCGAGTGTCGCTTGAATTTCCCGATGAAGGAATAATGGCTGTAAACAAAGAGGAATCAGAAGTGTGGAAGATGTACTTTGATGGGGCGGTGAATGTATATGGCAATGGCATAGGAGCAGTTGTGATCTCCCCGGAAGACAAGCAGTACCCAGTGGCCATCCGCTTAAACTTTGAATGCACAAACAACATGGCAGAATACGAAGCCTGCGCAGCAGGGCTACAAGCAGCGATTGATCTGGGGGTCCGAAAGTTGGAAGTGTACGGAGATTCAGCTCTCATCATCTACCAAGTCAATGGAGAATGGCAGACTAAGGATGCGAAATTGATTCCCTATCAGAAGTACCTCGCTCAGCTGATCACTAATTTTGAAGAAGTAACATTCTCACACTTGACGCGAGATCATAACCAGTTTGCTGATGCCTTGGCTACACTGGCAGCCATGTCCAGAATAGAGGCATGTGCCCGAATACAACCTGTGCAAGTGAGACTACAAGTGGAGCCAGCCTTTTGTGCTTGTGTAGAGGAAGAAGAATTAGACAAGATCCCCTGGTATCATGATATAAAAGAGTTCATTGAAAAAGGAGAGTACCCCGTAGAAGCGACTGAAGTCGACAAGAGAACGATCAGGCGATTGGCCATGTCTTACTTCTTAAGTGGAGGAGTCCTTTACAAGAGAGCGTACAGTGGTATGGTGCTCAGGTGCGTTGATGCTCATGAAGCGCGAACTCTAATGACGGAAGTCCATGAAGGGATCTGCGGGACACATGCTAATGGTCACATGATGGCCCGTCAGATTATGAGGAATGGTCATCATTGGTCAACGATGGAAACTGATTGCACGAAATACGTGCAGAAATGTCGCAAATGTCAAATCTATGCCAATAAGATAAACGCTCCTCCATCCAC
Source organism: Acmispon strigosus (assembly GCA_030819835.1). Lineage (NCBI taxonomy): Eukaryota > Viridiplantae > Streptophyta > Magnoliopsida > Fabales > Fabaceae > Acmispon > Acmispon strigosus. The sequence continues at coordinate 25,582,916 of JAUAMA010000004.1, read as the reverse complement.
ATTGCATAACATGGTTGCTCCTTGGCCATTCTCTATGTGGGGCATTGACGTTATTGGTCCGATCAATCCCAAGGCTTCAAATGGTCATCGCTTCATTTTGGTCGCGATAGACTACTTCACTAAATGGGTGGAGGCGTCTTCTTATGCCAGCATTTCTCAAAAGGTGTTCCTCAAGTTTCTTAAAAGGGATATCATCTGCAGATACGGGATCCCAGAACAGATAATCACAGACAATGGTACAAATCTAAACGGTGGGGAAGTTCAAAAACTCTGCGAGCGGTTCAAGATAAAGCATCGTAACTCTACTCCATACAGACCACAAATGAACGGTGCAGTTGAGGCCGCAAACAAGAATATCAAAAGAATAGTCGCGAAAATGGTGGTGAAATACACTGACTGGCATGAGATGTTGCCATATGCCCTACACGCTTACCGCACTACCATTCGATCAAGCACTGGAATGACACCTTTCTCCTTAGTCTATGGTATGGAGGCTGTGACGCCGGTGGAAGTTGAGATCCCGTCATTAAGGGTGTTAATTGAAGCTGAGATAGAAGAGTCTGAATTGATGAAGGCGAGATACGATCAACTGAATATGATCGAAGAGAAGAGGTTAGCCGCTATCTTCCACGGCCAGTTGTACCAGCAAAGGATGGCCCGAGCATATAACAAGAGAGTACGACCCAGAGACTTTCGATCAGGAGACTTGGTGTTAAAGAAGATTCTCCCCAATCAAGAGGACGCCAGAGGGAAATGGGCTCCGAATTATGAAGGGCCATATGTTGTGAAGGAAGCCTTTTCGGGAGGTGCTCTTATCTTGGCAGATGCCGACGGGCAAGTGCTACCAAGGCCTGTAAACTCAGACGCTGTGAAGAAATACTACCCTTAAAAAGAGAAGAGAAGGGGACCTGTTACTAAACAAGGGCAGTATTCATGGGAGTAGGAGGCTTGTAGTCATGAGAGATGAGAGCGAAATCTTTTTAGAGTCATGGACGTCAGCTGATGAGGACTAAGAAAGTTACCTTGGGGCAAGTTTGCTTTTGGTGTTGTTTGTTTTCCTCTTTTCTTATTTTCTTTTTTGGGGTCTTCCTAGCGCCTTTGGGGTGTCTCACATCATTGGGAGTGAGGGTGTCAGTACTTTGTACTTAAAATCTTCCCCTATTTAATAAAGATGTTTGTTCATTCAACAAATTTCTTTTCTCTATGTGCATTATTTGAATTATACTTTGAGTAGCACAGTTTTATAATACTTGGCAATACTTCCTAACTCTTTCGTGAGATGATACAGGCTCAGAGTTCCGTTGCGTGAAAGAAGAAGGCTAATGGATAGGGTTCGTGATATTCTCAAACTAAGGGAAAGATAAAAAAAAAAAAAAAAAAAAAAAGAAAAAGGGCTCGCTAGGTTGAAAACCCAAAAAGGGCGGCCTAGGCAAAAGTTAGAGCGAAAAATCAAGCAATCAAAGTTTTCCTTAGGCTGAAAACCCGCGGGGGCGGTCTGAGACGAAACAAAGTCATTATCAAAGGGGAAACATGTGCACTCAGGGGCAATTTGGGGATTAAGAGATGGCAAAGGGAGCTAAAAGGATGAGTGGGCTACCAGATCAAGATTTTTGCTGCCTTGGGGTTCCTACGACTATAAGATAAACACGATGGTGACCAGCTTGACGGGCCTTCTTCGACCAATTTCCCCTCCTAGGAGGCATCACAGGTTTTCTAAATTTCTTTCAATTCATTTTGGATAATAATGCACATAAACAGGCTCTTTCACCCTCTTTAATCTCCAGTCAGGGTCCCGAAGCCCTCTTTTAATTTCCTGTCAGGGTCCCGAAACCCTCTTTAATTTCCAGTCAGGGTCCCGAAACCCTCTTTTAATTTCCTGTCAGGGTTCCGAAACCCTTTAAATTTCCAGTCAGGGTCCGAAACCCTTTTAATTTCCAGTCAGGGTCCGAAACCCTTTTAAATTTCCAGTCAGGGTCCGAAACCCTTTTAAATTTCCAGTCAGGGTCCGAAACCCTTTAAATTTCCAGTCAGGGTCCGAAACCCTTTTAATTTCCAGTCAGGGTCCGAAACCCTTTTAAATTTCTTGTCAAGGTCCGAAACCCTCTTTTAATTTCCAGTTAGGGTCCGAAACCCTTTTAAATTTCCTGTCAGGGTCCGAAACCCTTTTAAATTTCCTGTCAGGGTCCGAAACCCTTTTAAATTTCCTGTCAGGGTCCGAAACCCTTTTAAATTTCCAGTCAGGGTCCGAAACCCTTTTAATTTCCTGTCAGGGTCCGAAACCCTCTTTTAATTTCCTGTCAGGGTCCCGAAACCCTATTTTAATTTTCCTGTCAGGGTCCCGAAACCCTCTTTTAATTTTCAGTCGAGGTCCTTGGCCTCATTTACTCTTTTTTTTTATTTGTTTGCCTGTTGACCCATATCCAGTTGGTCACGGGGCTTTCCTGCTTTTGGGGCAAAATCAGTGTTTTTATCTTTACCCATTCCTTTACCGTGATAACATAAGAAACTTTTGTTTAGTATGTTATCCGTTAAGCAATGTGTAAAGAGGGGCAACTGTAAACACCCCAATTTTGCCCTGGTTTATGTTAATTTAGTAGTTTTTTAGATAAGAATCCAAAAAAAGTAAAATCATGAAAAAAGCATAAAAATGGTAAAAATCTAGAAAAATACAAAAAATAATAATTCAATGAGTTTAGATTTTAATTTTAATTGTTTGTGTTAGTTAAATATAAAAAAAAAAAAACAAAACAAAAAAAGCCCAGTATGCTTGAAAAAAAAATTAGCTTCAGCCAAACAAAAGTTGCCCATCTGCTATAAAAAACGGAAAGAAGAAAAGAAAAAAGGGCCAGTCCAGCAGAAACAGGAGGACCAGCAGCTGAGGGGACATTTTCGTCATTTCCGTCCACCCAAAAACCCTAGTTTTTCGCCTATTTAATCCCTTATTTCTCGGTTTCTGGGAAGCTAGCCATTACTATTCACTCTCATACGCTCCTCCTTTTTGTTCAGAATCCTAAAGAGTTTTTCTCTCTTCTACACCACAAAACCTAAAGCCGCCGCCCCACCCTCTCTCTTCTCCTCTTCCCCAACACAAACCACGACCGCCGCCACACCCCTCTTCTCAACCAAACCTTCGACCGCACCTCTCTTCCTTTTAACCACAAACCGCAGCCGCCAGCCCCCTTTCCCCGCGCCGTTCCATCGTCTTCACCGTAACTCCACCAACATCTTTACCCAAACACAAACCCATACACCGCCGCCATACTACCTCGGCCCTTCTCCGGTGTTACTGTCGCGCCGTCACTCTTCATCTTCCCTTCCAGCGCCGCCCTTTCTCCGTTTTTACTTTTCTCTTCACCTCTGCGAACCCATTACAGTGGTGGGTGGAAGACTCTTTAACTTTTTTTTTGTATCGTTTTAGCTGCTACTTTTTCTAGTTTCGTTTGAGGAAATGGCAGATTTGAAGGAGAGCCTACCTCCTTCATGGTAGGCTTCTCAAATCATCTCCAAACATCTTTCTAGTTCTGTTTTTTTTTTTTCTATTGTTCTTGGATTTATGCTATTGCAACTAAATATCTCTGTTATTTTGCTGCCTGAGCTCGAAAGCTACTCCACTTCTGCTCTGTTCATTTTTATTTATTTATTGCGTTTCAGTTTCTAGTTCTGTTTTCCATTGTTCCTTTTTTAAAAGGAGGAAGGCTACTCATCTCTCCTCCAAACAACATATTTCTTAGCTTTCCTTTTGGTTCTGACATTCTTTACTTCAACGATTGTTGAAATTTTCGTCCCCTGTCTCTGTTTGATGTCTATTTTTTTAAAAGTTGGGTGTGTTAAGTGATTCTCTTTGCACGTTCTGTGTTTTCCTGTCATGACTTCCGTTTCTGACACAGTGCGAAAAGCACTTCTGGCTCCCGTTAATTGATTCTGGGATGTGTTTATGTTTAAGTCATTTTGTTTATGTTCGAAGATATGCCCCTGATAATAAAACATGCTTCTTGCTTTTGTTTTCTTTAAAAAAAAAAAACAAAAAAAAAAAACAAAAAATAAAGGCTCTCGGTTCTTTTGAAAAAGATATGGTTCCATTTGATATTTGGTTTTTTGCTTGATATTACTCCTAACTTTTAATTTTCAGCTTCTGACTATTCACTAACTTTTTAATTTTCTGTCTCTAACTATTCATATTATCCTGTTCTATACTAACTGTTAAATTATGCTTCTGATTATTTATAATTTCTGCTCCTAACCTTTAGCTTTCAGCTAACTATTTGTTAATGGGTTTGTAAAAAAAAAAACTTCTTGATTAGTGGTACTCTCGCATTACTACGAGACTATCATAGGTTTACACGATTGAAAAATAAATGAATATTCAACTAAAAGGATACTCTCACATTACTGTGAGACTATCTAGTTCTTACATAATTAATTTAAAATCAACCTGCGTTTAGGGATACTCTCACATTACTGTGAGACTATCTAGTTCTTACGTAATTAACTTAAAATCAACATGTGTTTAGGGATACTCTCACATTACTGTGAGACTATCCAGCTTCTACGCGATCAATCCGTCGTTTAGGGACGCTCTCGCATTACTATGAGACCTGCCCTTCTTTCCCAAAAAAAAACAACAATAAACAAACATTTTTTTAAAAAAACCCCTCTCGCATTACTACGAGACAGGTTTTAATCATTTCAAAAATTAAAAAATATTGAACAAACCAAAATCTTTTTTTAAAGAACTGCGTAAGCCTTGATCTTCCTAATGAAAGGAAGTACGCAGGCCTAGGGTCACACCTACCAGGCTAACATAATAAAAAAAAAAAATCTTTTTGTTTTGGTTTTTATTTAACGTTTTCATAAAACTTAATACATGCATAAACAACTTTCGGTAACCGTCTTATGATGGGTGCGCTAGGGGTGCTGTGGAGGTTCGTCCTCCACCCTTCCCTACGCATAAATAGACCTCCGAACCCAAGTTTGTAAATAAAAGAATTTCAAAAGGGTTTTCCAATGTTTCCCCTTAAATAAAAACACTGGTGGCGACTCTGTTTATCTAACAGCACTGCAGATTATTTTTTTTCAGGTCGTTACACCAGGCAAACCTCGCGAGCAGCGCAAGATGATTCCGTTCAGGTGATGACCATCGGCGAGAACGGCGTATCTGGAGGGGAGCAAGAACAACACGTAGACCGGGCCGTCCAGATCACCCCTAAAACTCCACGGCCGGGTACTCAGGAAGTAGCTCAAGCCCAGAACGATCGTGAGGCCCTCAACTGCCTCGAAGCCCGCATGGCGGCAATGGAAGAGCAAGGACAGAAAACCACGGAGGACCAGAACACCACAATCCAGCTTCTAAGGGAACACATTCAGCGCTTGGAAGAGGAGAGGGAACAGGGATGGAACTCAAGCCATCACCACCAGTCCCCACCCCGACAGGCCGGGACGTGCACGGGCCCTCAACAGTGGGCGGACGTAGTCCGTCTATTCACACAGCACTTTGCGTCGAGCAAAGAACAGCCCAAGACGGTCAAACAAGGACCCCAAGAGTCACTCAGGAGCTACCTCACCAGATTCAATAAGGAAGCCAATCTCACCCCAGGGCTTTCCAAGGAAGTCCACCTAATTTTCGCCTGGAAGGGTTTGCAGCCTGGCCCTTTCTGGAAATCCCTAAGTGGCGTCCGCCCGAAGACCATGGCCGAGTTCCAACGACGATCGAAACAGTTCATCAACCAAGAGGATGCCGAGAACACCCTCAGGATGGAGGGGGACTCCTCGACCGGCCCAAGGAGCCTTTCCCGCCCCAATCTTGTCAAGGAAGATCGCAGGGCAGACAAACCGAGCGAAAAGAAAGAACCATGTAAACCAAGAACGAGGTTCGACCGCTATACGCCTCTAAACGCCCCTCTTTCCCGGATTTATAGGGAGAACGCTCACACAGAGTTGAGGAAGCGACCACCTGTGATTCATTCGAAGAATGTGGTCCACTCGTCCAAGTACTGCGAGTACCACGGCAGTCCCGGCCACGAGACAGACGATTGCATTCAACTTATGGATAGCGTGGAGAAACTTATGAGGGAGGGACGCTTGTCAAAGTACGTCCAGGCCACCGCTCCCACCATCGGTCGCCACACTGTCCGCACCAGGAGCCCGCCCCGGGGTAGGGACAGGGGGTATGCCAACCGAGACTATCGCAGGCCCGAAGCCCGAGATAGAGAACACGACCGACAAGCCGACGGACCTCAGAGGACGAGGGAACGAGACGACCGCGGCCCTTCAAGGGGGAACCCACACTTCACCCTATCTTTAGCAGGAGGTTTCCTGTTTGGCGGCAGCAGCTACGGCTCGAGAAAGAGAGGCTTGCGGGCTGTCATGAGGGCCGAGCTAAACTAGGACACAGGAAGGGGCCACCGCCGAGACGAAGCTACCATCACTTTCTCCAATGCCGACTACGGTCGGGAGACCGGGGAGGACGGGGACCCGATCGTATGTAGCGCAATGATAGCCAATCAGAAGGTAACTAAAGCCCTCGTCGACACCGGAAGCTCGGCCGACATTTTATTCTATGTTGCCTATAGGGCCCTTGGCCAATCTGCTAAAGACCTCACACCCTTTGACAACGACTTGATCGGCTTCACCGGGGATAGGGTGACCCCCCTGGGGTATTTCGATACGTGGCTAACCTTGGGGGACCCTCGCACGAGTAAAACGATCAAAACACGCTTCATCGTGGTAGACTGCCCGACGGCCTATACTGTTATACTCGGGCGTCCGAGCATAAATGCGTTCAAGGCCATGATATCGTGCCCGCACTTGATGGTGAAATATCCCCACCACGGGCGGGTGATAGCCGTGAGAGGAGACCTGAAAATGGCACGAAGCTGTTACACTGCGAGCTGCCGCATAGCAAAGGAAGACAAGGCTAGGAAGAAGCAGAGGCCGGCGGGTCTCCCCCAAGAGACATTCGGCGTGACGGACGTGGACCCAAGGATCGACCACTCGGAGGCAGACCGGAGTCTCCACCCAGATGGAAACACCCGGAGCGTCCGGATAGGGGGATCAGACAGACACGTCACAAAGATCGCTGAACAACTTACTGCCGAACAGTCAGAGAGACTCGAACGACTACTAAGGGCGAATGGAGACCTCTTCACTTGGCAGTCGTCCGACATGCCCGGTGTACACCCAGATCTCGCCTGCCACAAGTTGTCAATCAACCCCCAGTACAAGCCGGTGGCCCAGAAGAAGAGACGCACGAGTGCGGAGAAACAAGAAGTCATCAAGGAGCAGACGAACGAACTGCTGAAGGCAGGGATCGTTCGAGACATAAAGTGCACGACTTGGTTGTCAAACGTAGTACTCGTCAAAAAGGCAAATGGAAAGTGGCGCATGTGCGTCGACTACACCGACCTAAACAAAGCATGCCCTAAGGACCCCTTCCCCCTACCTAGCATTGACGCGTTGGTAGACAATTCCTCAGGTTACGAGTTCCTCTCTCTCATGGACGCGTATTCAGGGTATAACCAAATACCCATGTTTCATCCGGACGAAGAAAAGACTGCCTTCGTGACCGACCAAGGCACCTTTTGCTACACAATGTTGCCCTTTGGTCTGAAGAATGCGGTCGCCACCTACCAACGCATGATGTCCAAAGTCTTCGAAGGCCTGCAGGGGAAGACGGTTGAGGTATATATAGATGTTATCATCGTTAAAACCCCAAGGGGAGGCAATCATGTGGCCGATCTGAGGGAAGTCTTCAAGAAATTGAGAAGACACAATATGAGATTCAACCCGGACAAGTGTACGTTCGGCGTGAAAGGGGGAAAATTCCTCGGCTTCATGTTGACATCCAGAGGAATAGAGGCCAACCCGGACAAGTGCGAGGCGGTTAGAAACATGAAGAGTCACTCGTCCATCAAGGAAGTACAGTAGCTGGCTGGCCGACTGACGGCCCTACGTCTTTTCCTACCCAGAGCCGCCCTCAGATCGCTACCACTGTATGAACTAATCAAGAAGGGGAGGGCGTTCGAATGGACCCCCGAGGCTGAGAAGGCTTTCAAGAATTCAAGTCGACCTTGCTAACTCCCCCTATCCTCTCCATCCCAGTAAAGAGGGAAAAACTCTACCTGTACTTAGCCGTGAGGGATAAGGCCGTTAGTGTCGTCCTGGTGAGGGAGGACCAAGAGGGTCAGCACCCCGTCTACTTAGTCAGTCGGGCATTACAAGGGCCAGAAATCCGGTACCAGAGGCTAGAAAAGGTGGCATTTACCCTATTAACCACAGCCAAACGGCTACGGCAGTACTTCCAGAGCCACACCGTGGTCGTTCGGACAGATCAACCCATCAAGCAAGTGCTACACAAACCCGATCTGGCTGGACGCATGGTTGGCTGGGCTATTGAGATTTCCGAGCATGATATTCAATACGAGCCCAGGCAAGCAATCAAGTCCCAAGCCTTGGCCGAGTTCCTAGCAGAGATGAAGGAAGGAATAGAACACCAGAATGACCTGGCATTAACGATCAGCGTGGACGGATCCAGCAACAGCAAGGGGAGCGGGGCAGGCGTGGTGGTCGAGTGCACCAACGACATCTCCATCGAACAATCCCTCAGGTTCAACTTCCCTACGACCAATAACCAGGCCGAGTACGAGGCTTGCATAGCCGGCCTGCTCACAGCGACCGATCTGGGCGCCCGGCGTGTAATTGTACGAAGCAATTCCCAACTGGTCACCTCCCAAGTCAATGGGGACTACCAGGCCAAGGAACCCATCCTCCAGCACTACCTCCAATACCTGAAGCAGTTGTGTCTAAAATTCGACGAAGTTCAGTTGGTCCACGTACCCAGGACGGAGAACGAAAGGGCTGACATTCTCTCCCGCCTTGCAAGCACGAAGAAACGATCGAGAACCCGAGCATTCAACCCTCCCAGGTGGTCGGTCACCTAACTACCGGGGAAGATTGGACCACGCCGATCAAGAACCATATCCAAAACAGCTGGCTACCCGCAAACGAACTGGAGCAAAGAAAACTCATCAGGCAGACAGCGTGGTTCACCATCATCGGCGACCAACTCTATAAGCAAGGGTTCTCGACCCCACTCCTCAAGTGCCTGGGCCCGGAAAGAGATGCGTATGTGCTGGCCGAGGTCCACGAGGGAAGATGTGGCCATCATCCCGGAAGACGAACACTGGCCAAGAAAATTCTTAGAGCCGGGTATTACGGGCCGACCCTGAACCAGGATGCCATCGACTACGTGAAACGCTGCGATGCCTGCCAAAGACATGCTCACCTACACCGGGCACCTCCCCATGATTTGTCAAGTATGATCGCCCCCTGGCCGTTTCATCAGTGGGGCATGGACCTGCTCGGCCCGTTCCCGAAGGCACCCGGACAGCTGAAATTTTTACTAGTGGCGGTTGACTACCACACCAAGTGGATAGAGGCAGAGCCGTTGGCTAAGATTACCTCATCCCGGGTGCAACAATTTTTATATAAGAACATCATCAGCCGTTTCGGGGTTCCCCATTCGGTAGTCATGGACAATGGCACCCAATTCGCAGATAAAAACTTCCGGGACCTGCTCAAAGAGCTGCATATTAAACAACATTTTACGTCGGTTGAGCACCCACAAACAAATGGGCAAGCAGAGTCGGCCAACAAGGTGATATTGAAGGGAATCAAGAAGAGGCTCAAAATGGCTAAGGGGTAGTGGGCTGAGCAGTTGGACCATGTCTTGTGGTCCTACCGGACAACCCCTCAGTCGTCTACAGGGGAAAGTCCGTTCAAATTAACCTTCGGGACGGAAGCATTCATACCAACCGAGATAGGGGAACCGAGTGCTCGCGTACTCAACTTCAACGTGGACAACAACGGCGAACGGATAAGGGAGGAGTTGGATCTGGCAGAAGAAAGAAGACAAACGGCCAACCTAAGACAGATGGTAGTTAAACAGCACGCCACTCTCAGGTACAACAAGAAAGTGATGACAAGGCAATTTTCACCGGGCGACCTGGTCCTCCGCCGAGCTAGTGTGGGGGCCAAACCACAGGACCAGGGTAAACTTGCAGCAAATTGGGAGGGTCCCTACAAGGTACTGCAAACCACTAGAAACGGGGCCAACAAACTAGAGCGACTGGACGGATCGGAGGTACCACACCACTGGAACGCGATGAACCTCAGGCGCTATTACAGCTAATTGGAAGAGCAGCACTTAAACCCCCCCCACCCACCATAATGTAATTTCCTTTTTTGATTCACAACAATTTAATGATAATCAGGTTGACGGAACAAATGCCTCACTTCACCGATCGATCTTGGCGGCGAACGCAAACGTTCGTCCGAACCAAGAGGACGGATCCTCTTCACCCCCGAAAGGGTTCACCGATCGCCCTTGGCGGTGAACGCAAACGTTCGTCCGAACCAAGCGGACGGATCCTCTTCACCCTCGAAAGGGTTCACTGGTCGCCCTTGGCGGCGAACGCAAACGTTCGTCCGAACCAAGAGGACGGATCCTCTTCACCCTCGAAAGGGTTCACCGATCGCCCTTGGCGGCAAACGCAAACGTTCATCCGAACCAAGAGGACGGATCCTCTTCACCCTCGAAAGGGTTCACCGATCGCTCTTGGCGGCGAACGCAAACGTTCGTCCGAACCAAGAGGACGGATCCTCTTCACCCTCGAAAGGGCTCACCGATCATCCTTGGCGGCGAACACTAACGTTCGTCCGAACCAAGAGGACGGATCCTCTTCACCCTCGAAAGGGCTCACCGATCGTCCTTGGCGGCGAACACTAACGTTCGTCCGAACCAAGAGGACGGATCCTCTTCACCCTCGAAAGGGTTCACCGATCGCCCTTGGCGGTGAACGCAAACGTTCGTCCGAACCAAGAGGACGGATCCTCTTCACCCTCGAAAGGGTTCACCGATCGCCCTTGACGGCGAACGCAACGTTCGTCCGAACCTAGAAGTCATCTAATAAAGATTCAGAGAACGGACCAGCGTTAAAGAAATCCTATTGCGATACGTAATGGCAAACATTCATACCAACGGTAAGTGGACGTCCTAAGCGGATTGCACGATACGGTCGAGAAAGAAACACAGTTAAAGGGCGAGCATGTAGAAAACAATCACAAAATAAACGTCATAAATAAAAACAGCGATACTTTATATAACCAGACCGAATATGGTTCTTACACAAAATTACAAAATTACAAAATTTCAATGCCCGGATGAGTGTCAAGAGACACTACAAAAGCCACACGACATTGGATCGGCCACAACTCAGTACAAAAAATAAAAACAAAATAACATTTCACTCGCCGCCTGGCATGGTTGGAGCAGTGTCCTCGGCGACCCCCTGAACGGGCAGGTTTACAGGCCTGAACTCACCACCGATAAGGTCACCCACCTGGCCGTTCGCAACAACCCGCCTCGAAGACACCCCGGACAAAGAAATGCCGGGATCAAGGATACTAAGCTTATCCACGACGTTCTTAAAAGAGGCCTTCCCGACCTTCTCCAGCATCTCCTCCAACCGAGACTTCTGGGCCGACCAGGTCGCAGCATCAACAAGATGACGATCGGCTGCCTCTTGAAGCTGCGAGTTGGCTGCAGCCAACTCCTCTACCCGCCCGGAAAGGTTCACCTTCTCGCTCACCTCTCGTTGAAGATCTTGCTTCAAAGCCTTAATGACCTCATCGGCATCGATCAGGCGACGGTTGAGGGTCTCGACCTCGATCTCACGCCGGGCTAGGCGGTCCCAAGCATCCTTCAGATCAGCATCCAGCTCGGCGGCCAGCCTTTGTAGCTCGGTCTTCTCGGCGTCGAGTTGGACGACCTGACTCTCTTTCACGGCCAACTCTCCCTTCAACTGGTCAACGCAACCCACCAACTGCTCTTTGATCCTCTCAAACTCAGCAAAATGAGCTTCGCGATCCATGGCCTCTCGGTTCCAGGCTCGGAGGGTCCCCATTACCTCAAGTTGACTATAGCTCAAGACTGACGTCACCCGACCGAGAACATGGTAATAATAATCGAACAACTGGTTGGTCAGGGTGTCACCCATGCGCCGCACATCCTCCTCCTGGTAGACCAATCGGTCCACCCTTCGCACATATTTGGACACGTCAAAAGCGCTGTCACTCCAAATACTCGGAACCCCGACATTCTCGTCCGGTGTGGCTCCGGAAGCCAACATTCCCTCGGCATGCACTTCACGAATCGGAGACTTCCCGGGTTTTCGCCGTTCGTGAGTCTCGGAGTCGCTGCTCGAAGAAGAGTCTGACTCGACCACGTCAACTCCGTCGATCTCGACATTCTGATCCGACCTCGAACTCACTTCAATGACCTCTTCAGGTGCCGAAGAGGTGGCGATCGGAGGAGGATGGAAGGCAATGGTAGTGCGAACATTGGGTCGCACTATAGCAACAACTTTCGGTTGCTTGCTCGGCCCAGATTCTGCAGCAGCGGCCAACTTCCTCTTCCGGGCAGAAAGAGGTTCTTGGTCAACCTCTCCATCGCTGACTACAACTGAATCCCCAGGGTTTCCGGGGGGGGGGGGGGCGCACAATCGGATCACCACCTGAATGGCCCTCGGGGCTCTCGGCCTGCATCAACCGGATCAGCTCCTGAAGAGAAGGGTCGATTTCCATACTCACTGAAAAACACATAGAACGAACGGGTTAAACTTGTACTCAAATAATAAACTCTACAAAAAAAAATACGAGATACTCACAATAATGGTTCCTCAAAATAGGAACCGGGTGCCTACAGAGCTCCTGACACTTAAACAGGAACTGCGGGGTACCCTCGTCATCGAGCACCACCGACTTCTCTAAAAGAGCCAACAACTCCCGATCCTCCGGCTTCAACGCAGCCGGGTCGTCGGTCCCATATTAGCTAGCATTCAACTCGAAGTGCTTGTCACTGCAACAGAGGGGGAACCGTTTGAAAACGGTCCCCACGGAATTTGTTCGGAACCACCAAGAACGTCCTTCGCCGGTCGTAGTCACTTGGATGAAGTCCTTCTTGAAGTCCTTATACGAATCGGTGAAATTTTGAAGCACCTTAGTCGTACGGGACTTGATGCTAACCATACCGTGACCTCCGACGCCGTGCGTGTGAGACTGGACGAACAGGTGGAAGAATAGATCCACGGGTGGATTCCGTCTGAGTACCCGGCACAGCACTTCAAACGAACGGGCAAAGGCCCAACCACCAGGGTGTAACTGCGACGGGGCCACGTCCAAGTACTTCAGCACCCGAACCATGAAGTTGGAGAACGGTAGTCGGACTCCCAACTTCCGGAAGACCACTAGATGCATGAAGAAGCCGGATGACGGCTCGTAGCATAGCCGATCGTCGGGGGAAGGGGCGTGAATAGCATGACCGTCTCCAACTTCAGCCTGCGTCACAATTCTTTTCCTCTCAAGATACTTCAGATCCGCGTTCGCCAGCCGAGAGGGCATCTTGAGAATATCATGGAAAAATTCATTATATCGGAACAAGTCGCCGGTCAGATCAGGGTACTTTGCCCGACCCTTTTTCGTTCTTCTCGAAGCCTTGACCAGACGCGCGGGCTTCAATTTAATACCCTGGTAGGTTACATCCTTCTTACGCACCATCGTCGGTATCTGAAAGGGGGTCCGAGAGGGTCAGCGACTATTCGAAGTAAGGAACCACACTCGGCCCCCTTCCTCCTAATCGCGACTACCATAGAAAAGAAAAACAAGACAAGAATAATAAAGGGTACGTAAGCGAAACCAGGAAGGGAGAAGACGAACCTGGTAAGCGGCGGAAACAGGAATGCAAGGCGAGCGAGAGGCGTACAGGAAAGGAATTTCCTCGGGATATTAGCTCTGCAACCGATCGAGTGTGCGAAGAGCGAAAAAATGAGCAACTTATATAGGCGAACCAACAAGCAGACGAAAGGTCACATTGATTACCCACTGAGGGGACAGTTGAGAAACCAATCGTCAGGGGGCACGCGTGCGACATTCCAACAGTCACCTTCCCACTTCACGAAAACACACCGGCACGATAACCAAAGCAAAACGATCCCACTCCTTAACCATCACGCGTCTCTCCAATTCCCTACCGAATCAACATGCCCGGTCGAAGGCCAGTATGCTCGCCCGCCGCCGACCTTGTCGCCACCGAACGACCGGGGGCAACTCTCAGCCAGCAGCACCGGTCGGCAGAACAGGTTAATTAAAACAAATTTTAAAATCCAACGAACGCCCAATCATGAACGACTAACCAAGGCCGTAGCTTATGACTCTTACGGAGCCATAACAGACTCGGTAGAGCCAGAGGGCAACTTTTCTGACCGGATATCTGGTAATCAGAGACCCTTCCGGTCAACCACCCACATCTCTCGCTCGGTCGACCCCGACTACTGTGGACTCTGGACAACCGGGTCCTTCGCCCTACCTGAGCGATCACGCTGATCGGACAAGGGACGATCAATCAATTAGCTGGAGACAGCTGGAGCCTCTGACAACCCTTAGGACAAACAACTGGGTGTCAGGAGGTTTCCCCACTATAAAACCTAGCCTCATTATCGCACAAGGTACGCACATGACCTCTAGAACGACCTTTTCTCTCGAGACGATCACTAACTTGAGCGTCGGAGTGTTCTTGCAGGTACACCCCCCGGCCGGTTGAAGAAGGATCCCCAGGTCACCAGCGCCACTAACACAGCAGTAGTCGGAGCTCCGTTCCTCATAACTCGATCACCACCTGTTCGGGTGACCATTCGGCTTGTGCCGAACACTAGGATAAAAAGAGAGAAAACAGAAAGTTCTCTAGATGTAATATTATGATCACATTAACTGTGAAAGATCATCTGATCCTTTATATAGAGCAGAGTAGCTTCTGTAGGAAGCTTAACAACCAGGATAACAGAATCTCAACAATTCTGTTATAGGACTTAATAGAAAACTAATATGGCTAGCAATAACTAGAGCTACAATACTACAACTCTCTAATAATGCTGAGACATTAAGCTAAATAAGGATTTTCTACACAGTAGATTAGTTTTCAGATCAAAAAAATGATCATTCAAATGAACATAGAGATGAAAATTACAGGGGGGAAGGGAAGAGAATAAATTGAGTCAAATGTTTGATATTAATGTTTGGAAAAGAAGAAATTGGTATTGTTCAACTAATATACACATGGCAAGGGGTTTCATAAATTCAGCAATGTCTTAAAAGGCAAAAATTCAAAAACTAATTCACTCAAAAAGTCTTAGACAGCAACCAAGATAGTATTGAGTCGTCACAGAAGATGTGAATGAAAAGAGGAAAGTTAGTTAACATATCAGTGCTACCCCCTTCAACACATCTAATAATATGGTTCGTATGATTTGTATGTTGGGCACTAACCGGCTAGCCAGCAATAGTTTATCTATCTGAAGAGGTTTGTAGAATGTCTTTCTTTAAGTAAATGCATGAGTTCAAGATGTTTTATAGTGTTTGTCAATTGCCATTTTACTCCTTTTTAGCTTAAAACTATGATATTCTAAAATGTGATTACTGGCTAGCCTTGCTTATGTTGCTTCTATTTGATACAGTAGAATGGTGATGTTACCAGGTTTTTTATCTAGATGTGCAGGTAAAATATGGCAAATAAATCTTGTATGAAGATAATTGTGTTCAGTATGCATTCCTTGGTTCTCATTTTATTCTTTAAAAGGGTGCCTAATGCATGAGGATTACACTGGTGTGGGTTCTTTTATCATAGAATTTTCTTGAAGGTTCTTGCTAGTTGTCAATGGCAAGGTGAACTAGTTATGAGTAACCCGTATGTTATTTAACTATTTATAGTTGCCATCTATTTGGCTAATATTGAGGAAATGCATGATTGAACTGTGTTGTTGTTGAAGGTTCCCTATGTTCCTGAAGGACTTGAGGTCAATGAGAATATAAAAACCAGAACTGGACTATAAAATTCACAAATAAAAACCAGAAATCAAACCCACAATGAGAATAGATAAATTAAGAACACCCACATAACAGATTTACTACTTTCAATCTTATATTTCATTCTGACATTTTATCAACAATTTACCAACACCAATCTGTTTAGAATTTATTCAAAAAAATACGAACAAAATCATACCCATAGAGAAGAAACAACATATTCACAAAGGAAATAATAGAAAATTCAATTAGAAACATAAAATCAAAATGCAGAAGCAGAGAGTATGAAGTTTTACCTCAACTGATGAATGAAAGAGAACCAGAAGGAGAAGCTGGAGTGGAGAACCAGAAGCGGGAGGAGAGGAGTGGAGAACCAGAAGCAGAAGTTGCGATGGTGAGAGAAGAACAAGAGGAGAAGCTGGAGGAGAACCAGAAGGAGAAGCTGGAGGGAAGATGCGTGATGCGGTGGTGAGGCCGCGTCAGAGAGAACGAGAGCGACAAAGAGAGAAACGACAGAGGAATTTGAGAATTCCTTCTAATTTGGGATCATTTTAAATTCTCTCTATCTAATGGAAACAATTACCCCATAAAAATACATGGAATAACAAATTACTTCTTATAAACTATCCAAACAGGGTATTTCTCAGAAAAAATACATTACCCTCTAAAAATACCCCATCCAAACACAGTGTTAGACAATATGATTGATGATTTCTTAAATTTATGTGTATTTTACACATGCATCCTGTTGTTTTCCATTATGATTAGAAATTTATTTTTCTGTTAAATTTAAGAGAAATATAATTATTTGTTCCTATGTGGCATTATGTGACTATATGTCAATATAATATTTCTTTACCCTGATAGCACATAACCCATTAATCTCAAAAAACTTTACTAATAGTCTTATTTTGGTTATAGAGGAAAACTAATAGCAAAAAGAAACTACAACATCCTGACAAAGGAGCACAATAATGCTGAACGGAGGACGCTTCTAGATACGCCAAGGAGAGCTGTTCCAAGAAGCTTCACGAGCGAACCAATTTATCGCTTTATTCTTCTCTCTGGAAATTTGTCTAAATGCAAAAACCAAATTCCAGTTTAACATACCCCGCACTCATTGTATCGTCTCTCTGTCCCAGAAGGAATGAACATCATTCTGATTGTGAAGCACTTGAACAATGCTACTGCAATCTGAGATGCAATCAATTGATTTGAATCAGAAATACCAAGCGTGCTTGAGACCCAATTCCATCACAAGAAGCTCGAGCAATGATATCAATACTGCAAGTGTACAGAATGGTTGGAGTAATAAAAGATCGAGCTACAAGGATATTTTGTCTTATCAACTCGTGCTTGAATTCCAGAGTCTAGATTGCAAGGAAAAAAGAATAAAAACTGGATTTTCGATTGGTAGCAAGCAATTTTGTAAACAAGAGAAGGAAAACAAATGGTAGTTTCTGTAGGTAAAAGCAGCACTTGGGGTTTTAGCTTCACCTAGTCTGTTTACAATTCAGAAAATACAACTTCACATAAATCTTTAGAATCCCTTCTATGGTGATAAAGCCTAACCTTTACTTGTTAATTCCTTACACAAGCAAAACATTCGATTTAAAAAGCTAAGCCTAACTCCTTAGTACTTAAACAATTTAACCAAGGAATTATAGTATGCAATCTCAGGCCAACACAACTGAATCCTACCCTTATTGCTAAGGTGCAGAAAAAGAATATAATCTAATCCAATTCCCTTACCCAAACCAAACTTCCGTTTGTGCAAAGATAAGCATGAAAGTTGCGTTAACTCAAGCTGAATTATAACCAGAGAAAAGAAACATTGCAATGGAAACCTTGATTCATATATCAATTGAGAATTCAAACCATAAACAGAGCTAAGCTCCATGTAACGCCCCAATTTCCGATCAGGGGTCACATAGTAATTAAGCAGAAATATTTCAATAAGCCTCTCAAAAACATCTTAGATTTTTAAAACTGAAAACGTCACTCAATATTTATATGACATAATATTCCCATAAATTATTTAACAGCGTATAATAAAATTAATAATAAATTCGCACCACAATGTGCTAAGTCATTTTCAACAATAAACAGCAGAAAATAAAAATTTCTTAATGGTCTTCTAGATATTTCAGCCGCCTCTGACGTCTCCCTAAGCTTGCATCTTATTTATTCTTCATGTAAATCCTCGTTCTGTCCATCTATGGCATTAAGCGCCCAAACATCAAACAAAAAGGGTTAACTCTTTAAAATACAACAAAACATAATTATCAACATTGTTGTAATTGAAACAGAAGCAGCAAAATTTAAAACAGCAACAACAGTAAAACATAAATATTAATAAGCAGTAGGTTAACAGAAAATGGAAACAGCAACAACAAATAGAAAGCAGAAACAACATTGATTTCTCAATACATTAACAACAGATTTCATCAGTAGCGAGATTAATAAAATAGTAACATTTACATTAATATTCACCATTCAAACAACACAATTAATATACCACACGATCATGCTTGTTAGTCCTCAATAGCTATATGCATACCTATGGCAAAAATCTTACCTAAACAAGGTTAGACCGATCACGTGGGACAAAGATCCACCACATCGCCCTAGGAAGATCTGACGGGACAAAGTGTCGTCACATCAACCATAAATAATCCTACATAATGCAAATGCTAGGACAACCTTAATCAACATCAAGTGAACCAACCGTTCATATTATTCTCCAATAGTCATAGTATAAGCATATGTTAGCAACAACAATTCAAATCCTCAATCCACAACAACTTGTTATAAATCATGTTAAAATACTCATTCATTCATGTTATAACAGAAAATATCAGTCTCAAAACATGTATCCACATATCAAGATAAAATTCAGAAATTCACAAAGGGAATTACACAACACAATCACAACTGACTCGATTTACTAGCACTGAGTTACCCTTACTATTAAACGGGTCGCATAAACTTGTTCTCCAACCTCGCAAGACAAAGAAATAAGCAACAGTTAATAACCATCGAAAAAAGGGTGAAAAATAGCCCCAAAATATTGTTAAAACAACACAACAATTCTGGCCAGACAGGGGCTGTAACACCCCAATTTTGGGTTGAGGGTCACATAGTAATTACGCGGAAATAATACTTTGAAACCTCTCAAAACGCTCAATTTCCTAGAAAACAACGACACTCAATAATAATAATTAATAATTATCCCATAATAGAGTTATAATTATCTCAACGCGATAAAGTTTCAAAATAAATAGAGTTGCACCGACATGTGCAATAAACCAAACGTCGCTAAAACAAAGTAAAAGAAAATGCAACTTCTTTATTTGAATCTTCCTTGTCTCTTGTTCTATCTTCAAGTCACCGCTCCTGGACCTCATTGTCCTGATCATCTATGGCGTTAAGCGCCCAAACAAAAAAAGAAAAGGCAAACAAGAAAGGGTTAACTCGTAAATACAAAAAAAAACATCTAATCAATTGTGATAGTAAAAACACAAGTTCATCAAACTGAATCCATCAAGAACAGAACAAGAATAGCAACACAATAATTAATTTCCACGTCACCAAAACGAATAGGATGTGCAGATGCTCTCTACTACTATATGCTTATAGTTATAATATATGGCCATTACGTCACCCTTCTCGGGCTAAAACATCACCCTTCTCGGGCTAAAACATCACCCTTCACGGGCCAAAACATCACCCTTCACGGGCCAAGACAATCACGTGGGACAAAGATCCACCACATTGCCCTCGGTTGATTACCATCAACCTAAGAATCCTCAGTTGATCCCGCGGGACAAAGTGCCGCCACATCAACCCAATATATATATATATAAGATGCATATGCTATGACTATGCAAAATTCATACTCCTCATGGACCAACAGTCCACACAAAACTTCAATCATAGCACACTACATACACAATATAACCATCACCACACAACAACATTTCCACCATGAATTAACCAATATATCTCAATTTATTCATTTATTTAAAAAAAACAGCATTCTTATTTTAATATTAAAACAGAAACAGCATTGTTTATATACAGAAAACAGCAGTATTTATATACAGTAAACAGCAGTGTATTTCTCGAATACAGAAAACAGCAGTGTTTATTTACAGTAAACAGCAGTGTATGTTTCAAATACAGAAAACAGCAGTGTTTATTTACAGAAAAATAGCAGTGTATTTTTAAAACAGAAACAGCAACACTTAAAATACAGAAAACAGTGGCTATTTTAACACAGAAAACAGAAGCACTAAAATACAGAAAACAGTGTTATAAACAAACAGAAACAGTGGCAATTTTAATACAGAAAACAGAATACAGCAGAGTTAAAAAAACCACAGAACAGCACCCTTTATTTTTCCACGAAGAGGGCTCGATTTCCACCACTTACAGCATACTAATATGCCAACAATTCCTTAGTGACAATTCTCAACATCACCCAAAACAGAATCCATGAAGTAACATGCCAACCATCACAAAACCAACATAGAAACCTAAGAAAAACGAGTTACCCTTACCTCCGAGAGGGTTGCATGCAAGTGTTTCCAAACCTTGTAAGACAAACAAACATACATACATTCATCAACAAACATGGAAAAGGTCGGAAAACAACTCTTATGAATTATAGACCCAAGAAGCAAAAACAACAATTTGCTGTCAGGGGCCTAGCGCCCAAGCGTTGGGTTCCAACGCTCAAGCGTTGGGTCCCTGTCTGGCAACACGTACTGGGCAAAATTCTAACGCCCAGGCGTTGGGGTCCAGCGCTCATGCGTTGGCTCCCTGCCAGAAACCCTAAAAATCAAGTTTTTCACCCGAAACTCCGTTTTTAACCAATTCCTTTCAAAGTTAAAATTCTTCCATGTTCAGAACCTATTTTATAACCTAACAAATGAGTTTTCTATCCAAAAGACCAAAGGTTTTCTAATTTCCAAAAATAATTTTTCAAGGGAGATAACTAGGTGTTGAACCGAAAGAACGGAAATGGAATACCAACCTTGTTTGAGAGAGTTGATCAAGCTTGAGTGTAGCACGACCCTAGCCCATTCCAGAATGTAGTGGACTCGAGCTTGATGAAAATCAAAGGTTGGAATCAAAAACCAAATAACTCTAGAGGAAGGCAAGAATTGTTACTAGAAAAACTCAAAATTTGGGAGTTTTGGTCTCTTACCGATTGAACCGACACTACGAACTTTGAAGGGATTGAGTGTGAGGTTTGAGAACCACGAAAAATGGAGGAATTCAGAGCTTGATCACCACCAAGAAGAAAGGAGAGATTCGACCAAGCAACACAAAATTCCAGCAGCACTTCAGAAACACAGAATAAGGGGTTCTAGGCCTTTTTCGGAAAATCTTTGAGTGGAGGAGCAAGAGAAGGTTAACAATTCTTTAAGGTTGGAGGTTTCAGCAATGAGAGGGTGATAGGGAGAGGGAGAGGCACGACCAAGATTCCATCAATTGGAATATTTTCCCTAATGGCACATTAAAGCAAAGGACAAAGCATTAAACCTCCTTCATGGCACATTACTCACATGTTTTGGCTTTCAAAATTCAAAATAGAGTTTTGGCACATGTTTAATTCTCTATTCAGCTGCATGGTGAGAGAGAGAGCCGTCCCCACCTCCTTCCTTAGCCTTAATACACATTAAAACTCCTTTAAAACCCTAGACAAGCCATTAACCACTCCTAATCCTCCTTTAATGCCTATAATCCTCACATTAAGCCTTATTTAAATGCTCTTAACTCCTCTTTGATCTGAATTTCGAAATTTGAAAGTGAATTTGATGAGTCACACGAAAACTAAAATAAAAACAAAACCTTCCTCATCAAGGTTCGAACCCAAGACTTGCCAACCAAATGCTTAAGCCTCAACCGCTAAGCCACAACTTATCTTGTTGTAATTCAAGCAAGGTAATTCAAATATTCTCAAGGCAAGCAATCATGCTCTAGACAAGATTAAATAACTCAAGACTAACATCACATTAATTAACTCAAGGGTTAATTTGCAAACAAAGGAAGTCCGAGGACTAGAGAATAATTACAACCAAGTTCGGGGACTAAACTGTAATTACAGGAAATTAGGGGTCTTACAATACCACCCCCCTAAAAAGAGTTTCGTCCTCGAAACCATACGTCAAGAAAACAACTCGGGATACTGCTCCCGCATCTTCTCCTCGATCTCCCAAGTAGCGTCGCCCGTAGTCTGATTCCAAATCACCTTCACAAGCGAAATCTGCTTGTTTTTCAGCTGCTTAATTCTACGGTCGGCGATACTCATCGGTGGAACTTCAATGGTCAAATTATCCTTCAGCTGAATGTCATCCTGAGCAATAACATGTGAAGGATCGGGTATGTACTTCCGCAATTGCGATACATGTAGCACATCATGAATCTTAGATAGAAAGGGTGGCAAGGCAATGCGATACGCCACCGATCCAACTCTTTCAATGATCTGATAAGGTCCGATAAATTTCGTCGTCAACTTCTTCGATTTTATTGCCCTTCCGACTCCAGTAGTTGGGGTTACCCGGAGAAATACATGTTCCCCCGGCGCAAACTCCAAATCCCTACGTCGATTGTCCGAGTAGCTCTTCTGTCTACTCTGAGACGCCTTCATTTTCTCCCTGATCTGCTTAACCTTCTCTGTCGTCTGTTGGACAA
Source organism: Acmispon strigosus (assembly GCA_030819835.1). Lineage (NCBI taxonomy): Eukaryota > Viridiplantae > Streptophyta > Magnoliopsida > Fabales > Fabaceae > Acmispon > Acmispon strigosus. The sequence continues at coordinate 25,560,302 of JAUAMA010000004.1, read as the reverse complement.
GTTCTGGTCCAACCAGCAAATGTTCCCCATCCTAGAACCAACACAGAGGGGTCCTACATCTCCTTCCGTACAGAGCCTCGTACGATGCCATCCCAATGCTAGCATGAAAACTATTATTGTAAGTAAACTCGATCAAAGGTAACAGTTCATCCCAGCTCCCTTGATTATCTAACACACAAGCACGTAGAAGATCCTCCAAAGACTGAATCGTCCGTTCAGTCTGACCATCCGTCTGCGGATGATATGCAGAACTCAAACTCAGTTTCGACCCTAGGGTTCCCTGCAGGGCCTTCCAGAAGTGAGAAGTGAACTTCGGATCCCTGTCGGAAACAATGGTCGAAGGAACTCCATGTAATCGCACAATCTCAGCAATATACACTTCAGCAAGCTGTTCCACCTTATAGGTGATCTTAACAGGTAGAAAATGCGCAGATTTCGTCAAACGATCAACAATAGCCCAAATAGAATAAAATCTCCTACGAGTGAGTGTCAAAGCAACCACGAAATCCATGGATATTCTATCCCACTTCCACTCTGGCACCTCAAGAGATTGCATCAACCCTGCGGGTTTCTGATGACCAAATCCGCAAGTGTACGGAGGTTATCAAAGTAATATAAAAGATTATCGTTCTCCAAAGGGATAGGTGTGTCAAAGTCTAATTTTAATTTGTTTAGAACTAGTGCAGAAAAAATAAATTGATTTGTTTGATTTTGGTTTGAGTAAGAACTCGGAACTGCAATTCGCAATGAAAATATAATGATAAAAATTAAGAACTTGGGCTGAGTAAATAGCTTATAAATTATGCTCTTAGAATCAATTTTATATCTGAAGTTTAAGAAAGAAGTTCATGATGTTCTAGCCTAGATTCTTTACAAGTTAATTCCTTAAACATGCAAAGCTTTCTTCTAAATTACTAAGTCTAATTCCTTAGCTTTTTAGTTAATTTAAGAAGAAGGTTAATTCTATATTCAGACCAACATAAACAAAGCTTATCCTAATTCCTTAGTGATATGCAAAATGTTCATCCAATTCCTATTTCCCTTATTACTTAACAATTGCCATTGATAAAGAAATAAGTTAAAACACTTGTGTACAGCAACAAAGATGAAGAACAAGGAAATAAAACATGAAATGCATTTTATTCAGATATAAAGAAAGGCTTCCCACAATTCTCAGGAAATAATGCTCTAAGGAAGAAAGAAAGAATAGCTTATTCTATTCTGGTGCGTTTTGCAAATGAAGCATGCAGTCCTATTTATAGGATTTTCTGACTGCATCCCAGCGCTTGAGCACTGGAATCCCAACGCTTGAGCGCTGGGTTTATTAATGGCAGACGTAGGCAAACAGTGGCCCAACGCATGAGCATTGGCCCTCCAACGCTTGGGCGTTGTAATTAATTACAAGAATATGGTAAGTCAGGGGCCCAACGCATGAGCGTTGGCCCTTCCAATGCTTGGGCATTCGGTCAATTTAAACATTGGGCTTCAAGTCAGAGTGCCAACGCATGAACGTTGGGCTTGCAACGCTTGAGCGTTGGCACGTTTGATGTTTGCACTTCTTGGCTGTTTTGCTCTTCAAGGTGGTGGAGTTGGTGGAAATTGATGGCCTTCATTAGCCTCATTTTTGTCCCCTATTAACTCTGAAACAACAACTGCTATTAATCCTCCACTCAAGCCTTTTTTCCCATGTGCTCAATTGAAATTGGTGCTTCCTCCTCCAGCTTTTCACTTTTGGACCTTTATTTGCTGAGACTTCACTTCTGGTCCTTTATTTGCTGAGACTTCACTTTTAGTCATTCCTCTTCTAAACTTTGCATTTTTTGGCCCTTCTTTTCCTAAAGTTTACAATTTGGTCCCTGGACAAAATGACTATTTCTACCAGCTTTTCTAAAAAACTAAAATACTAACAAAAATTCCTAAAATTATAAAAATAATGTTTAAAAATCAAATAAAAGCTAATCTATATGCAAATGCAAAAATAAATACAATATATAAATAAAAAGTATAAAAATCTATATGGGACTCAACAAAATAAAAATAAAAAAGACTAAAAAGACCCTAAAATTATCATACAAAATCCAGTTATCACACCACTATACCCAACGACAGCTTGTCCTCAAGCGTAAAAACTTAAAGAAAAACTCGTCCTCGAGTTTAGAAAAAGTTTATCCAATTAACATTGAAGCATAAGATACATTTCAAGAAAGCACAGCGGATTTGGAGAGCATAAATGTTTCACAAAAATTAATCGAGAAAATCAGGCTTGGCACTTTAGTCTCTTGAGTCCATCAAATTTAAGCTCACAAACAAATGTACTCAATGAAAACAAGAAAGCTCAATGATACTGTCTATCATTCAAATCAAAATTAAAACCATGCAATTAAGTAACTTTGAAGAGATTTTTGAAGGTTGAAACTTGGCCAAAGGGTTTAGCAATCAAGGTAAGAATTTCAAGAACTAGGCAACTCTATTTGGCTAACTCAGAATTTTGTTGTTAGGTGATTTTTCTTTTTTCAATCTAGAGCTTTGAACAATATTAACACTAGGACCTCTTTATTTATTTTCACATTTTTTTTCTTTGTTATTTTTTAAATCATAAGCATTTACTTAAGATTTTCACTTTTCATTTTTTTTCAAAGAGGGTCCTAAACATACATAGCTCTAACTTTTTCAATTTATGAATCACTCTAACAACTCAAATAAATTTTCACAAAAGTAGGCTCCAACAAAATGACTCTTTTAAGGCTCAAAGGGGGCTACTATTGGAAATTCAATTTCAAACAAGAATCCGAGTTTTCAAAAATTCCTAGAATCTCTTCACAACTTAAAAAGCATAAAAAATCCCAATCAACATGCAACACAAGGCAGAAAATTTTTACAATCATGCATTCAGAGTTCTCAGAACTCAGAAAAGACATAGGGTAAGTGGTACCCTTTTTAGAACTCCTAAATTTTTTACCCAAGCTTAACAATCAAGATTTCTAATCATTCCTAACATCATGCAATCCTAACCACTTCAAAACATAGTATCTTATCCCAAAATGCAATTTAATCAGATAAAGCATTTCACAAAGCAATAATGGCATGTTAGCTGGATAAAGTACTAGACTATGCAATTTTAAAAATTCTAAAAGCAAAATAAAAATAGAAAAATAACAATTTTCCATCTAAAAAGAAAAACTAAAAGCTGGTAAATAATAGTTCATCAGTCAAAATGCATAGGGGCCTCTTCTCCTTCAGTTGCTCCTGAGCCTTCAGCTTGCTCAGATACATGCTAGCTCATCAATCTCCTCTCCAATTCTGTGGGGGCAGGGCACCTTTGCTAGTTGGAATCACTATAGCCAGCATGATCCCAAATCAGCTGCTAGTTGATGGATATCCTGTGCATGTGTTGGAACATGGTTCCAAAAGCTTCCTCCTGCCAAGTGATGGTAGAGGGCTGAGATGGTGCCTCCCCCAAATTTCTGGTTCCTGCTCTAGTGTTGGTTCTGGACCTAGGAGGCACATAACATGCACTAGAAGGATCACCTTGCTTCTCATGGGAATCAACATGTTCATTGTAAATCCTCCTAGCAGCTTCAAAACTCATAAGAAGAAGAGGGTGGATGTGGATCTCAATGGGGGGCATAGCTGCTACCCCAAGCATAGCTTGCACCAGTTTATTATTCAACATAGGTTAACCAAACCTCTTACCCATTTTATCCACATTGACGGAGAAGTGAATCCGCCAAGCAATGATCCTAGCCACATCAATTGGCCTCTTGTTCAGCAAACAATAAATACTGAGAGCACTTTGTTTCCTAAGCTCTGTTTTGTTGGAGCTAGGAAAAAGAGTGTCCCCCAAAAAGTGGTCCCACACTTGGACCTCCGACTTCACAAACCTCCAGTAGATGTAACTTGGAGTGATTCCATCCGCCTCGGTCTCCCAACGGGATCCTGGCACAGCACGTGCCTTAATAATTTCAGCAAAGGGGTAGTTATTGAGCAGCTCATTGTAACTAGCCCCATTCTCACCAAATTTAGCCCGGTCTTGGGCTTCAGTGGGAAACTTCGGAAGCCTTCGGATTACTTCTACACCATAGTTAATTGTGGTTCTCCGGAACCATGACTTGTAGGTTGGGATGGAAGGGATCTCCTCATCGGAGTCATAGCGGGCATTAGCATAAAACTCCCGCACAAGGGTTTGGCACCCATAAGCAATTGGAGCACATAGATGCTCCCATTTTCTCTCAACAATAGCCTCTTGGACCCCCCATCGGTCAACCATATCAAAGTAAAGGGGCCTTTCTCGGACCAGCTCCTTTTGCACCACTTTCCCCTTGAAGTATTGCTCCTTTTCAAGGGAAAGAAAGCGGTTGTAATCAAATTTCTCCTCAATGATTGGAGCCTCTTCCACAACCCTTCTCTTGGGTGCCATATATGCAACATAGAACAAACAAGAATTCACAAGCAACAAACTTGTTAAAATTGTTAGTCCTAAATCAAAAATCCCAATTCCTTTTCAAAAGTTCAAAACAAAGGGTGGAAATGTGCCCACTTTAAAGAAAATGAGGTTCCAATAATCACAAGATTAAAACCAAGAACAAACAGCATGGAAAGAACTCAAGAAAACCATTCTGGCATTTTATCAAACATTTGGTGGGCACAATCCAAAACAGAATTTCATATATACAAAGAGAACATGCAAAAACAAAAAATTTCAACCTCCAAATCAATCCAACCACAACCCAAGAACAACAAATCCTATTCCCTGACATGCATATTGTTCAAGGTATTTAAAAGATGAGGAAAGAAAATAGAGAGTTTTAGCAAAACCAACCTTGAACAAATGAAGAGGAGAAACTGGAAAAAGCACTTCAGCAAATAATCAACCAACTCCCAAATGACTTCAAAAGAGATTGAAGGGTTGGAGATGGTGAAAATGCTGTTTTAAAGAGGTTTGGGTCGTAGGGTGAAAGGGGGATGAGAGGAAGTTGAAGAAAATAAGAATGGGAAGTGGTAAAATTTCAAATTAAAAACCCACTTAAAAACCTGCCTGTGCTCCAGTGCTTGAGCATTGGCTTCCCAATGCTTGAGCGTTGGGGCTAAATGAAATAACTGGGCTTTATAGGGGCCCAACGCATGAGCGTTGGCCCCTTCCAACACACATGCGTTGGAATTAAAAATAAAAAATGGAAGATTACAGGGGCTTAACGCATGAGCGTTGGCCCCCCAACGCCAAGGCGTTGGAATTAATTTGAAACAATGGGTGATTTCAAGGGCCTAACGGATGAGCGTTGCCCCCCAACGCTTGAGCATTGGGTGTAAAACGTCCCAGGGGCTTCACAGGGGCTCAACGCTCAAGCGTTATGAGCGTTGAGCCTGCAACGCTTGAGCGTTGGCCCCTCCTGCAGCAAAAACTTATATATTTTTTCTTTTTCAATTTTTTATGCAGTAATTAAAGAAAGAAAATTAAATCAAACCTGATCTTGGGTTGTCTCCCAAGCAGCCCTTTGTTATAGTTGTGAAGAAGGTCTTGCCCCTGACCCTAGCTGAAGTTTTGATGACGACAAACTCGTGTACAAAAAGAAGAAAAGAAGACTTGGAAGAACCAGTGCTACATATCTCAAGCAACCTCAAGGGTTCTAGCTTGGACTAAGTATTACATTTTAGGTAAGTTATGCTTCTAAGGTTTCTTTAAGTATGAAGGTTCTAAGACAATTAAAAGTAATTGAGTTTAATCCTTTTCAAAAGTTAAAAGTAGTAGAAAAACTCAATTAGATCTTAAAGTTTCATTATCTAGAAAATGGACTTGAGTGTAATCGATTACACCCTTAAGGTAATCGATTACACAGAGGCAAGTAATTGATTACATAAAGCTTGTAATCGATTACATGTTTGAATTTGAAATTCAAACAGCAACGGTCACATAGCGTAATCGATTACCTAAGTACTGTAATCGATTACCTACTCGACAGTTGCATTATTTCATGAACCATTGTGTCTCAAAACGTTTGGGAACCCTTGTGTTGGTTCATGGATGATCTCTAGTGCCTATAAATTGTCCATTTATGCTCAGAAACGAAACATGACTTTCATATACAATTGAACCATTGTTATACAACTTTCATATTCATTAAGAGCCAAAATTCTGAGTGTAATCGATTACACTTTTAAGGTAATCGATTACACAAAGGCAAGTAATCGATTACAGCTTACTTGTAATCGATTACATGTTTGAATTTGAAATTCAAACAGCAACGGTCACTTAGTGTAATCGATTACCTAAGTATTGTAATCGATTACATGCTCGACTAGTTGAATTATTTCATGAACCATTGTGTCTCAAAATGTTTGGGAAGCATTGTGTTGGTTCATGGATGATCTCTTATGCCTATAAATAGTCCAATTGTGTTCAGAAACGTGACAAGACTCAGATAAGAATCATAAGACTCATATATGCACAAGTAACACACTTTCATATACAAAAACATTTGTTCTAAAACTTTCAAGAGTCAATATTATGAGTTTCTTGTTCTTCATTGTCAAAACAACACTTATGATGTTCAACTTTTGAAGAACTCAGAATAAGAAAGAGCCTTTATATGAAAAGTTCCTAAACGCATAACTTACACATTCAATCCATTCTATGTTAGAGGATTGAATCAGCCGGTTAGAAATTCTTCTTTATCCTCATTCTGGTTAAGTGAAAGATTCACCGTAGGGTTTGGTGAAGGTTGGTTGTCTGAAAGTGTTTTACTTCCAAGCAACATTTGATTCCGCTGCACTCACAATCATCATTTGTGATTATCTTTATCTTGAAAGTAACAAGTTTGTTAAGGCAAAAATTGTGCAAACCTGATTCACCCCCCTCTCAGGTTGCTATTTATACTTACAATTGGTATCAGAGCTTAAGTTTAGGTAATTTTCTTCTAAGATCCGGGAAGATGGCATCCTCCTCTAGACCTAGTACTGGTGAGGAATTCAACATAAACAGGCCACCATACTTCAATGGAGACCACTATGACTTCTGGAAAATCAAGATGAAAATCTTCATAAGGTCATTGGATGTGGAGATATGGAAAGCCATTGAAGAAGGTCTGTTTATACCAATGAATGAAGTGGGTGATAGCGCACAACCAAAACCAGAAAACACATGGAGTGAAGAAGAAAATAAGAAAGTTCAATATGACCTAAAAGACATGAACATCCTTACGTCTGCTCTTGGCATGGATGAATTCTTCAGAGTATCAAAGTGCAGAACTTCAAAAGAAATATGGGATACGTTGATGGTAACCCATAAGGGAACAGATGAAGTCAAGAGACCAAAAATCAATACCCTATCACAAGAATATGAGATGTTCAGAATGCTCCCTGGTGAAAAGGTATTGGATATGCAAAAGATTTTTACTCATTTGAGTAACCATTTGATTGCACTTGATAAAGAATTTTCCAGGAGTGACCTAAACATGAAAGTAGTTAGATCACTCACAAGACCATGGCAACCGAAGGTAACAGCGATTTCCGAAAAGAAAAGTTTATCAAATATGACTTTAGCAACACTCTTTGGAAAACTCCAAGAACATGAACTGGAGTTGAATCGTCTAGAACAACATGAACAACATGAAAAGAAGTATCGGTCCATTTCCCTAAAAGCAAAGGAAAGCATCAAAGAAGAATATGGTGCAGATGCTGAAGAGGACGTCAATGAAAATATGAATCTTCTGGTGAAGAATCTTGGAAAGCTATTCAAAAGGAAAGGTATGAAATTTAACAATAATAGAACTTTCCAAAGGAATAGTGAACCTTCAAAAGAAGAAACATGGATTGAAAGATAAGTTTGAAAAGAAAGATCCAACTTCCTGAAGAGCCTACATTGCATGGGATGAAAATAAAGTGAGTTCTTCATCCGACTTTGAAAAGGAAGAAGCACATGTTGCTTTAATGGCTTCACATGATTCAGATGACGAAGATATTGAGTACATTGGGTACCTTACACCAAAGTTTAAAATCTATTTTGTAGGTGTGTATGAAAGCAGAAAGCGACTTATGGTATCTTGACAGTGGCTGCTCATCACACATGACAGGAGACAACTATGTGACAAGGGTCTGAAAGTTAGTTTTATAAATGATATCTGTGTGGTGAAAGATGTGAAAACTCAAGAAATCAAGTTCTCAGGATACAAAGTCAATAAGACCATCTTCATGATATCTTTGGATGAAATTCCATCCAATGTTATATGCTTATTAGCCAAGAACAACAATGATTCATGGCTTTGGCGTAGAAGACTGGCTCACATCCACATGGATCATTTGAATTAACTAGTCAAACATGATCTTGTTATTGGTCTTCCAAAGATAAAATTCGAAAAGGACAAGCTTTGTGATGCATGTCAAAAAGGCAAGCAAACTAAGGTATCATTCAAACTCAAGAATATAGTTTCAACTACAAGACCACTCCAACTACTTCACATGGATTTATTTGGGCTATCAAGGACCAGAAGTTTTGGAGGTAATTATTATGCTCTAGTAATTGTTGATGATTACTCATGATATACTTGGACTATATTCTTATCTCATTTAATGTCTTTAAAAGATATGCAAGGCTCATTCAAAACGAAAAGTCTTTGAAAATTTTCTCAACAAGGAGTGACCATGGTGGTGTTAGAATCAAATAATTTAATAAGTTACTATATTTTGATAAATAACAATTTCGCTAAGAGTTGCTAACTTCTTAACAGTTTCCATGTTCAGGAATATTTGTCTACTTGGAAATACACTGTGTGGACCTTGACAAAGCATTATCAAAAGCAGATATTCAAGTAAAGGTCAGTAGAGAAATCCGTCCGGTCACTGCCTTCGTGCATCAGTCTTGCACCTGGGAGAGTCCGTCCGCCTGTGATGAACGTCTGGTTGATCAGCCACTGGATGTATCTATATATGAAGAATGTTGGGTTGACTAAAGCAATGATTGAAGACTCGTGCAAAAAGAAATATCTGAAGGTAATCGTTTGTTCAACCCAAAGATGAGATGTCGTGCACCTCTTGGTTCTTCAGAGCATTAATGGCGAAAGGGACAGAATTAAGCGCCTAATTCCCTGAAGATTCAAATCCTCTGACATTCGTTAATTCAAGCTGCTTTTACTGAATTAGCGGCAATGCCTTCTGATCATCGTATCTCCCCAACGGTCAAATTCAAATATTCTGATCAGAACATTAATGACTCAATTAGCTGTAAGGCATGAGCATTAATTGCAGACACTATGGGTCAAGGAAAAATGCATCACCAGACGATATTGTCTTGCTCTGTGAAGAAACATTCATTATCTGGCAGATTGCAGCAGCAGATGCAGAAGTATCTGTTACTCACAATCAAGCAGAAATTCAAACAGAACTATTTTGAAGATCTTCAGCAAAGCTTCTAGCAAACATCCTACTGAAGATATAAATAGTTGACTTAGCATCAGTTTTCACTCGGCGACTTTTACACAATCAAAGCATTCAAACTTTCCAAGTCTATCTACGATCAAACAAGCGTTAAGTCAAGACACTCAGCAATCTCAACTTATCTATTTTCTGAGTTCTGTCGCCAACTAGTGTGAAGTTCTTTACAGAGTGAAAAACTCTTATCCTTTCTCACACAAGCCCTTCAGAGAACCAACTTGTTCATCATCTCTGAATTCTGTTCTTCACATTTTCTACCAACTCTTACTGAAGAGATTCTGTAGAAACCAAGTTTTCTTGCAAAAGAACTGGGAGGAGTCTTGTCTAACACTCGAAAAGGAGAAGTCCTGTTACAATACTTGTAAAGGAGTAGTCCTAAGAATACTGGGAGAAGTCCCTGAGAACACTTGTACTATTTTGTATAAATAGTGGAAAATCTTGGTGAAGCCAAGGACTGGACGTAGCCCTGTCGATTAAGGGGGTGAACCAGGATAAAACTTTGTGTGTGCTTTATTGTTCAGTTGTAGGATTATTTCCGCTGCACTTCTTTGACAAACGTTTTTGAACTTATAACTGTTATTTAGCAAAAGAAACTTAAAAATCACACACACAATTCAAACCCCCCCTTTCTTGTGTGGTATTATTATTATCAGGTGGTAAGTTTTAGAATCACCTATTCCAAGAATTATGTGAAGAAAGTGGAATTTCACATAATTTCTCTATTCCAAGAACACCACACAAAAATGGTGTTGTAGAAAGGAAGAACAGGTCGTTAGAAGAACTAGGAAGGACTATGCTAAGTGAGTCTAATCTTCCTTAATTCCTTTAAGCTGATGTAGTATGTACTACATGCTATGTATCCAACAGAGTACTCATAAGGCCCATACTGAAGAAGACACCCTATTATTTATACAAAGGAAGAAGATCCAATATTGCTCATTTGCATGCCTTTGGATCAAAATGCCTTGTCTTGAATAACGGTAAGGAAAACCTTGGTAAGTTTGATGAAAAATCTGATGAAGGTATATTCCTTGGATATTCTTTAACAAGCAAAGCATATAGAATATTCAACAAGAAAACTCTAGTTTTTGAAGAATCCGCTCATGTCTCTTTTGATGAGTCTAACTCTTCAAATGAGGATAAAGCTGTTTTTCCTAATTATGATGAGGAAGAAAACATAATCAAGGATGATCATCAAAAGAAAATGGAGCAAAGTTCTGAACCGGTTGATCAGGTTGAAGATGACACTTATGAGTTGCCAAAAGAATGGAGAACACACAGAGATCACCCTATTTACAACTTCATAGGTGACTTATCAAAAGGAGTATCCACAAGACTACACTTAAATGATTCAGTTTTGAACATAGCCTTTGTATCCAAAATAGAACCTTCTAAGGTAAACGATGCTTTAGAAGATGAGTACTGGATAGTAGCCATGCAAGAATAATTAAACAAATTTGAAAGAAATCAAGTATGGGAATTGGTTCCTAAGCCCATTGATAAACATATCATAGGAACAAAGTGGGTGTTTAGGAACAAATTGGATGAAAACGGTATTATAGTAAAAAATAAAGCAAGGCTGGTAGCTCAAGGGTACAATCAAGAAGAAGGAATATACTTTGACGAAACCTATGCACCAGTTGCTCGTTTGGAAGCCATAAGACTTGCTGGCATATGCTTGCTCATTAAACTTTCCATTATATCAAATGGATGTTAAAAGTGCTTTCTTAAATGGATACATTCAAGAAGAAGTGTATGTGAAGCAGCCACAAGGGTTTGAAGATCCTAAATATCCTTCACATGTCTTTAAGTTAAAGAAATCCCTTTACGGTCTAAAGCAAGCTCCCCAAGCATGGTATGATAGACTAAGCACATTCCTTTGTGAAAAAGGATTTCAAAAAGGTAAAGCTGATGTGAAGAAGGTCTTGCTCCTGACCCTGGCTGTGGTTTTGATGACGACAAACTCATCAACAAAAAGAAGAAAAGAAGACTTCAAAGAATCAAGCGCTCAAGTCCATCAATAGTCTAGAAGTCTTAGTATTAGGTGAGTTATGCTTCCAAAGGTTTATTAAAGCATAAAGGCTCTTAAAACACCTAATCTAATCAAGCTAAGAGTTTTCATAACTTAAAAGAAGTAGAAAACCTTAAGCAAGTCTCAAAGTTCAAGTTTGTGGAAAATGGGCTTCTGTGTAATCGATTACACCATTATGGTAATCGATTACACCTAGGCAAGTAATCGATTACTCAAGTCTTGTAATCGATTACATGTTTGAAATTCAAATTCAAACTGAAACGGTCACTTGTGTAATCGATTACACTAAGTATGGTAATCGATTACCAGAACGAAAAAGTGCATCTTTTCATGAACCATTGTGTCCCAAACCTTTTGAAAAGGGTTGTGATGGTTCAATGACATTTACCTTGCCTATATAAAGACCATTTGAGTCCAGAAAACACATAACACACAACACACACGAAACATACACATTACACATGAGAAAAACACATTAGGCCAAAGCTTTGTCAAAATTAGTTCATCTTTTAGAACTTAAATCTTTTGGAGCCTAAATTCTGAGTTCATGATCTTCATGTTTATAAGAACACTTTAGTTGTTCATATCTTGAAGAACTCAGAATTGTATTATGCTTAAAAGCCTTAAAGCATAATTTCTCATGTTCAATCCAATTGTGTGTTAAAGGATTGAAACAGCCAATTGTAATATCTTCTTCATCTCTTTCTGTAAGATTGAGTTCTTCACCGTGGTATTCGGTGAAAGGTTTTTGTCACTGAAAGTGGTTTACTTTCAGGGTTTCGATTGAAGACAAGTTTGTCTTCAAGGTCTGAGGGTGGTTTGCCTTCAGGAACTGAAAGCGGTTTGCTTTCGGGGGCTGTTGAAAGTGGTTTGCTTTCACAGGATATTGGTAGAAATTCTTGGGGTCCTTGGGTTAGGAACTTGTAAGAAATTTTATCAATAGTGGAAAAATCCTCAAGGGGTTTTCTTGAGGGACTGGACGTAGCCTTCGGTGGATTGAAGGTGAACCAGGATAAAATCTTGTGTGTGATTCTCTTCATCCTTCACATTTATTTTCAAGTATCGTTCATATCCGCTGCAATCACAACGATCATTTCGTGATCATCATAAACTTGAAAGTAACAATTTCAATAAGGCGAAAATTGGGGCAACACTGATTCACCCCCCCTCTCAGGTTGCTATCTGTTCTAACAATTGGTATCAGAGCGGAAGTTTAGGTAAGTTATTCCTAAGATCCGGGAAAAGATGGCATCCTCTTCCAATCATGGAACAAGTGAAGGACATAACATAAACAGGCCACCATTCTTCAATGGAGAACACCATGACTTCTGGAAAATTAAGATGAAGATATTCATAAAGTCATTAGACGCAGGAATATGGAAAGTCATTGAAGAAGGTCCCTTTGTGCCTGTAACAACAGATGAAGAAGGAACTTCTCAACCAAAATCAGAAAGTTCATGGAGTGAAGAAGAAAAGAAGAAGGTTCAACATGATCTCAAAGGAATGAACATCCTTACATCTGCTATTGGCATGGACGAATTTTTCAGAGTATCAACGTGCACTACATCAAAAGAAATATGGGATACGTTGATGGTGACTCATGAAGGAACAAATGAAGTCAAGAGATCAAAGATCAATACTCTATCTCAGGAATATGAAATGTTCAGAATGCTTCCAGGAGAAAAGAAGAAGAAACATGGTCTAAGAGAGAAATTCGAGAAAAAGGATCAACCTACTCGGAGAGCATATTTGGCATGTGATAATGAAATTGCAAGTGTACAATTTACTATCGCGTAATATAAAAGATTATCGAACCCAAGGGATAGGTGTTCTTATTTATATAAAATTTAGTACTTAAGCATAAAATTAAAAGGATATGAAGTTGGTTTAGAACAAGATATAACAAAAGCATAAAATGATAAGAAATAAGATGAGAGGAATTTAAGCTCTTGGGTTGATTTACATAATCTATAAAACATGCTAGAAAACTTTTACTAAATTTCTGAACTTTAAATTCAAATTCATGGTGCTATAGCCTAAGTTTCTACATCCTAATAGCCTTAAGAAATGTAGAACTTTCTTACCTAATTACTAACTCCATAGCCTTGGTTATTAGTTAATTAGAGAAGAAGATGAAGAGAGAATTCGGGCCAACACAAAGCTACGTCCATCCTTATAGCCTTAAGAAATGTATACTTATAACTTTTTTTATTTCCTATTTCCCTTACTACTTACCAAATGGCCTTATGAATAAGTAGAAAGCAAGAAATCTTTTGATCACAAGATTAATGAAGAACAAAGAAATAAAACATGAATAGAAGATATTATTCAGAAATGTAAAAGAAACTAGAACATGAATTATAAATTAAAACAACCCAAAAACTTAAAAGAAGAATTAGCCAAGCATGGCTAAAAGAATCATTGGATTACCCTGGATAGGAGCTCAAGTATGGCTTCCCACAAGTCCTAGGAACAATGATCTTTGAGGGAGAAAGAGAGAATACTTGTTGTATTCTATGAAGGTGTGTCTTACAAGTGAAGAAAAGGGCCCTATTTATAGTAAAATTCCAGCCTCCAGCGCTTGAGCGCTGGCTTTCCCAACGCCTGGGCGCTAGGATGCATTAAAAATCCACTTTCTGTCCGAGGCCCAGCGCTTGAGCGCTGGCTTTCCAACGCTTGGGCGCTGGGACACAATCTGACTCATCATCTAGTCAAAACCCCAGCGCTGGAGCACTGGGATCCCAACGCTGGAGCGTTGGGATGCTGCTTCTTCATCTTCTTGCTTGTTCTTCCTTCTTCATTCATGGTAGTGGGTTTTGATGGCCATAAAAAGCCACTAACCAGCCTTGATCAGTTCTGAAACCCTTCATCAATTCTTTAAACATTTTTTCCATGTGCTAAATTGGAGAGTGACTCTTCATATTTTTCTTTTTCACTTTGGTCCTCCCTTAGTTAGCACTTTAATTCAAGCCCTCATACTCTCTCAATCTTCACTTTAAGTCCTCCACTCTTGAACTTTTACAACTTGGTCCCTGACTTCCTGAGACTTTACACATTGGTCCCTGGCCCAAAAATGATAACTAACCAGCTTTTCCTAAAAATATAAAATAACTAGAAAAATTCCTAAAAATATAAAATAAAGATAGAAAAACACAAAAAATCTAATCTACATGCAAAATGCAAAATAAATATAAAATCTATATAAAAACAATAAAAAACCTACATGAGACTCAAAAGTAATAAAATAAAAAGACTAAAAAGACCCTAAAAACATCATATAAAATCCACTCATCACACCACTATACCCAACGACAGCTTGTCCTCAAGCGACAAAACTTAAAGAAAAACTCGTCCCTGGGTTTTGAGAAAGTTTTATCTGATTACAACATGAAGCACAGAAACCTTTCAAAGAAAGCTTAGCAGAAAAGGAAGACATGCATGTTTTATAGACAAAGAATCAAGAAAGTTAGGCTTGGCTTTTAACATGTTTGAGTTCAACAATTAAGCTCACAAAATAATATTCTCCATGAAAACAAGAAAGCTCAATATTCCTGCCTATCATTCAAATCAAAACTGAAGTAAAGCAACCAAGTGATTTTGAAGAGATTTTTGAAGGTTGTAACTTGGCCAAAGGGTTGAACAATTCAAGGTATGGATTTCAAAACTTGGCAACTCTATTGGCTGACTCAGAATTTGTTGTTAAGTGATTTTTCTTGATTAAGAGCTCAACAATTCACACAAGGGTTCTCTCAATTTTTTTCCTTTTTCCCTTTTTTTTTGAACAAAGTAGTGGAATGTATGGGATGAATGACTTGAAAAATTATCAACTTTTTTTCCTAAGGCACATACCTTATTTTTTCCAACTTTTTCTTTTTCTCTTTTTTTAGAGAGAAACCCACAAATATAGCTCTAACAATTTCAGCACATGTATCACTATAACAACTGAAAAATTATCACACAAAGTAGGCTCCAAAGAATGACTCTTTTAAGGCTCAAAAGGGGCTACTAGTGGATATAACATTTCAAGCAAAAATCTGAGTTTTCAAAAATGCCTATAATCTCTTCTCAACTCACAAAGTACACAAAACTCCAATCAACATGCAACACAAGGCAGAAAAATCTCACAATCAAGAATTCAGAGTCCTCAGCTCTCAGAAAAAGATAGGGTAAGTGGTACCCTTTTTAGAACTCAGAAAAAGACTTTGCCAACAACCCAACAATCAAGATAACAAAAATCCTTTCTACAGCATGCAATCCTAACTGCTTAAAAACATAGAATTTTTCACAAAGCAGTTTAATCAGATAAGGCATTCACAAAGCTATAGCAACATCAGAATGGATAATATACTCAAGACTCATGCAAAAATAAAACAGAAAAACTAAACTAAAAATAAAAATAAAAATAAAACTAAAAACTATAAAAAGAAAAACAAAAATAAAAACTAACAAGCTGGTATAGTAACAAATTTCCACAAAGGTCCAAGGGAACCTCAATGTAAGAATCAACTTGAACACTTAAGTTCAAGAGGGTTCTTCCTCCTTTTGGTACCTATCCTGAAACATTGAACAAACAAAAGTCTCACAAGTAGAAATTTGCTTGACTTGTTAGTTCCAAAATCAGCACAAAAGCTCATGGATTGAAAAATTTGTGTCCACCTTAAAAACAAGAATTCTTGAGTTCCCAAAAATAAAAACCAGTTTAGAACCAAGGGAAGACTCAAAGAACCTTAAAAATTTCAGAAAATGGTGAACACAAAATTTATTAAAAACTAAAAACAGCAAACAAAAGCAAAAATAGCAAACTGCCCGAGCTCCAGCGCTTGAGCGTTGGGGATACCAACGCTTGGGCGCTGGAATAAAAAGAATTACTGGGCATCAGAGGTCCCAGCGCCTGAGCGCTGGGTTCCAACGCTATGGCGCTGGAAAATAGAAAATAAAAAGATGGGATTCCAGGGGCTTAGCGCATGAGCGCTAGCCCACCAGCGCCTAAGCGTTGGGATCAACTGGAACCAGGGGGCTTTTACAGGGGCCTAACGCTCGTGCGTTGGCCTCCAGCGCCTAAGCGCTGGCCCCTCCTGTAGCAACAACATAGAATTCTTTTCTTTTATTTTTTTACAAGAGTTGTGCAGAGAATTAAAAAGACATAAAAATAAACTATCCTAAGTTGGGTTGTCTCCCAACCAGCTCAATGTTAAGGTCCGAGATAGACCCTTCCCCTTAATCAATTGGGGGTTCTTTTTCTTTTCTTATTACAAACATCATCTTTGAACTCATCCTCACTCTCAGACTCATAGTGCTTACAAGTACGAAATACAGAAAACTTTACTTTTTCATCTCCTACCTTCAAAGATAGGAGGCCTTCTGCTACATTAATCTTGGCGTTTCCTGTAGCAAGGAATGGCCGCCCAAGAATCAATGGTACCTTGGAGTCTTCTTCCATGTCAAGTATCACAAAATCAACTGGGAAAACAAACTTGTCAACCCTTACCAGAACATCTTCAGCCACCCCATAGGGGTACTTAATTGACCTGTCCGCCAATTGTAAACACATCAAAGTAGGAGTGGCCTCTCCCATGTCCAATTTCCTAAACATGGAGAGTGGCATGAGGTTTATAGAAGCTCCTAAATCACAAAGAGCTGTTGCATTAGGTAGTCCCTCAATTTCCACAGGCAAAGTGAAGCTCCCTGGATCCTTCAATTTTTGGGGCAACTTCCTCAAAACCATAGCTGAACACTCCTCAGTTAACATCACAGTTTCATCCATCTCACTTAATTTCCTCCTTCTAAACAGAATGTCCTTCATAAACTTAGCATAAATTGGCATTTGTTCCAAAGCTTCAGAAAATGGAATGTTAATTTGAAGCCTTTTAAAAATCTCAAGAAATTTCGAGAATTGTTTTTCCAAATTCTTTTTGAAAGCTTTAGGAAAAGGAACTTTGCCAATTTTCTTAGAAGGAGGAATTACACTTTCAGCAATTTTTTCAACAACAATAGGCACATTCCTTTCTTCTTCACCACTTACCTCTTGTTCAATTTCCTCTACCCTTTCGGGCATAGTCTTACCACTCCTAAGAGTGATGGCAGAAACATTCTCAACATTTTCCTTTGGATTGACAAGAGTATCAGACGGAAAAGTACCTGGAATCCTTTCTGAGATGGTCTTGGCCAGCTGGCCTACCTGGATCTCCAAATTTCTAATGGAGGCTTCATGATTCTTAGCACTTGTTCGGGTCTCATTCATAAATTGCACAGTTTGCTGGCCTATTTCACCAACAATTTCTTCCAAACTTTTCCTTCCCTGGTTTGGATTCAAAGGCATTGGTGGCCTTTGATTTTGGAATGGCCTCTGAAATTGTTGCCTGGCTTCACCTTGACCACCCCCTTGATCTCTCCAAGAAAAATTGGGGTGGTTTCTCCAGCTTGGGTTATAGGTGTTGCCATAGGAATTCTGAAAATTCCCCATAGCTTTTACCTCAGCTTCTAATTCAGCCTCCTCCGGGCTCAGTTGAACCCCCTCCATTCTTTTGACCATTGCATCAACTTTCCTGGATAAAAGTTTATTTGAAGCAACAATGGACTCAAAAGAATCAACCTCATAAATACCTTTCCTGATTGCCCGGTCCTGGTTTGAATGAGCAGCTCTTGCAGCAAGTTTGTTGATAAGATCAAGAGCTCCTTGTGGCGGCAAAGCATCGAATGCCCCACTTGCTGCAGTATCCAATTTGCCCCTGGTATAATCATTCAAAGCAGCATAAAATTTCTCTACCTGATCTGCGATAGAGATGTTATGACCTGGGCATCTTCTGAGAAGTCCCTTGAACCTCTCCCATGTCTCATACAAATTTTCAGCATCTTGCTGAATGAAGGAGTTGATCTCTTGCTTCAACTTCCTTATGCGATTGTATGGAAAAAATTTGGCCGTGAATTTTTCAGCCAAATCATCCCATGAAGTAATGCTTCTGAGTGGTTGAGAAGAAAGCCACTCCTCTGCCACATCTCTTAAGGAAAATGGAAATAGCATTAGTCTTACCGTATCCAAATGCGCATCATTTCTCCTTAAGGTGGAGCATTGCCTGGTGAAACGCTCCAGATGTGTATGGCAGTCTTCATTTACACTCCCACCAAATTGGTTTTGACTTACCAATGAGATGAAGTGTGGAGGGATCTGGAAATTTGGCAAAGCATCCTCCGGAACCACAATACTCCCTTCAAAATTGTAATCTACCTGGGGAGCTGTGATATCACGAAGAGAGCGATTAGCATTCTGCTCTTCCTCCTCCTCTCTCAGCCTTTGAAGTCTAGCTTGGACTTCATCTTCCACCCTTGCATTGTATTCAGCAAGGAGGCGCTCCTCCATTTGTGCTTGTGTTTCAGCCATGGCCCTTGCTAATCTCCTTTGCTCCGCTAATCTGCGATGCAAAGTTCTTTCAATTTCAGGGTCCAAATCAAAATGTCCTACCATGCAAACAAGCCAAAGAAGTTAATAGCACCTATTCAATAAAATTTTTTATTTCTTTTTTCTTTTTTTTTTTCTTTGAATTTTTTTTATATAAACAAAAAGTACTAAATAAAATAAAAACAAGAACTTGAAAAGAACCTATCCCCGGCAACGGCGCCAAAAACTTGATAATGAAATTGCAAGTGTACAATTTACTATCGCGTAATATAAAAGATTATCGAACCCAAGGGATAGGTGTTCTTATTTATATAAAATTTAGTACTTAAGCATAAAATTAAAAGGATATGAAGTTGGTTTAGAACAAGATATAACAAAAGCATAAAATGATAAGAAATAAGATGAGAGGAATTTAAGCTCTTGGGTTGATTTACATAATCTATAAAACATGCTAGAAAACTTTTACTAAATTTCTGAACTTTAAATTCAAATTCATGGTGCTATAGCCTAAGTTTCTACATCCTAATAGCCTTAAGAAATGTAGAACTTTCTTACCTAATTACTAACTCCATAGCCTTGGTTATTAGTTAATTAGAGAAGAAGATGAAGAGAGAATTCGGGCCAACACAAAGCTACGTCCATCCTTATAGCCTTAAGAAATGTATACTTATAACTTTTTTTATTTCCTATTTCCCTTACTACTTACCAAATGGCCTTATGAATAAGTAGAAAGCAAGAAATCTTTTGATCACAAGATTAATGAAGAACAAAGAAATAAAACATGAATAGAAGATATTATTCAGAAATGTAAAAGAAACTAGAACATGAATTATAAATTAAAACAACCCAAAAACTTAAAAGAAGAATTAGCCAAGCATGGCTAAAAGAATCATTGGATTACCCTGGATAGGAGCTCAAGTATGGCTTCCCACAAGTCCTAGGAACAATGATCTTTGAGGGAGAAAGAGAGAATACTTGTTGTATTCTATGAAGGTGTGTCTTACAAGTGAAGAAAAGGGCCCTATTTATAGTAAAATTCCAGCCTCCAGCGCTTGAGCGCTGGCTTTCCCAACGCCTGGGCGCTAGGATGCATTAAAAATCCACTTTCTGTCCGAGGCCCAGCGCTTGAGCGCTGGCTTTCCAACGCTTGGGCGCTGGGACACAATCTGACTCATCATCTAGTCAGAACCCCAGCGCTGGAGCGCTGGGATCCCAACGCTGGAGCGTTGGGATGCTGCTTCTTCATCTTCTTGCTTGTTCTTCCTTCTTCATTCATGGTAGTGGGTTTTGATGGCCATAAAAAGCCACTAACCAGCCTTGATCAGTTCTGAAACCCTTCATCAATTCTTTAAACATTTTTTCCATGTGCTAAATTGGAGAGTGACTCTTCATATTTTTCTTTTTCACTTTGGTCCTCCCTTAGTTAGCACTTTAATTCAAGCCCTCATACTCTCTCAATCTTCACTTTAAGTCCTCCACTCTTGAACTTTTACAACTTGGTCCCTGACTTCCTGAGACTTTACACATTGGTCCCTGGCCCAAAAATGATAACTAACCAGCTTTTCCTAAAAATATAAAATAACTAGAAAAATTCCTAAAAATATAAAATAAAGATAGAAAAACACAAAAAATCTAATCTACATGCAAAATGCAAAATAAATATAAAATCTATATAAAAACAATAAAAAACCTACATGAGACGCAAAAGTAATAAAATAAAAAGACTAAAAAGACCCTAAAAACATCATATAAAATCCACTCATCAGCATGTGATGATAATGAAGTAAGTTCATCATCAGACTCTGATAAAGAAGAAGCACAAGTTGCTTTGATGGCCTCACATGATTCTGATGTTGAAGATTCCAAGGTTAGTGATAATTCTATATTTTTTCATGATTTAAAGTTTACCATGGAAAATATGTTTAAATTATGTCAAGAATTTTCTAAATATACAAGAAGAACTAGATATAGTAAAAACTAAGTTAGACATTACTCACAAATGCACTAAGTGTAGTTCTTTAGAAGAAAAGATAGAAAATCTTCAACAAAGAGTTAATAACCTCAATAAAGGAAAACAGAAGTTAGATGATATCCTAAGTGTTCAAAGACATTCAAACAATAAATCAGGTTTAGGATATACTTCTCACCCAAAGACAAAAGAGGTTAGAAAAACTGTGTTTGTAAAACCAAACCATGTGTTAGGATCTTCTAGTAACAGTAAGATTAATCCTGTTAGGAGTACAAACAATAGGAAGAATAATCAATATAGACCTCCTAAGAAGATTCATCCCTTTCCTAGACAAACCTCTAGTTACAATCATTACTCTTGTACATATTATAACAAAGTAGGACATACCCCTAGTAGATGTTACTACAAACATGTAGGAGTACCAAATAGGGAATACATTTGGGTTAGAAAAGAGGTTAACTTAGAAGGACCCAAAACTTGTTGGGTTCCTAATACCCATGTCTGAACTTTGTCATGAAGGTGTGTATGAAAGCAGCAAAGGATTTATGGTATCTTGATAGTGGCTGCTCATCACACATGACAGGAGACAAAACCAAGTTTTCTTTTCTTTTACATAGGGTAAAAGGTTTCGTCACATATGGTAACAATCAAAAGGGAAAAATACTCGGTATTGGAAGAATAGGCACACCCCCTCAAACAGTCATCGATAAAGTTCTTTACGTTGATGGTTTGATGCATAATCTTCTGAGTATTAGTCAACTATGTGATAAAGGTTTGAAAGTTGGTTTTATTAATGATATATGTGTTGTGAAAGATGTGAAAACTAAAGAAATTAAGTTTTCTGGGTATAAAGTAAATAAAGTCTTCATGATCTCCTTGGAAGAAATTCCACAAAATGTGAGATTCCTTTTGGCCAAGAATAATAGTGATTCATGGCTATGGCATAGAAGACTTGCTCATATTCACATAGATCATTTAAACAAACTAGTCAAGCATGATCTAGTTGTTGGGCTTCCAAAGATAAAATTCAAGAAAGACAAGCTTTGTGATGCATGTCAAAAAGGGAAGCAAACCAGAACATCCTTCAAACCAAAGAACATAGTTTCGACCTCAAGACCCCTTCAATTGTTACATATGGATTTGTTCGGACCATCTAGAACTAAAAGCCTCAGAGGTAATTTCTATGCACTTGTTATTGTTGATGATTTCTCTAGATTTACATGGACTTTATTTCTTCCTCATAAGAATGAAGCCTTCAATGCATTCAAAAGATATGCAAGGCTTGTTCAAAATGAGAAGTCTTTAAGGATCTCTTCTATAAGAAGTGATCATGGTGGAGAATTTCAGAATCAACAATTCCAAGAACTATGTGATGAAAATGGAATATCACATAATTTCTCTACTCCGAGAACACCACAACAGAATGGTGTAATAGAAAGGAAGAATAGATTACTTGAGGAATTAGCAAGAACCATGCTGAGTGAATCAAGTCTCCCTAAATATTTCTGGGCTGATGCTGTAAGTACTGCTTGCTATGTTTCCAATAGAGTTCTTATTAGACCTATCCTTAAGAAAACTCCCTATGAACTCTACAAAGGAAGGAAACCAAACATCTCTCATCTACATGCTTTTGGATCAAAATGCTTTGTCTTGAATAATGGAAAGGAAAACCTTGGAAAGTTTGATGAAAAATCTGATGAAGGTATATTCCTTGGGTATTCTTTAACAAGCAAAGCATATAGAGTCTTTAACAAGAAAACTCTATCTGTGGAAGAATCCATACATGTTTCTTTTGATGAATCTAAATCTTCAATAGAAGATAAAGTCAATCTTCCAGATAATAAAGAAGATGATATCATTATAAATGAAGATTCTCAAAAGGATGGAGATCAGAATCCAATACAAGAAGAGCACATTGAAAGTAATACTTATCAACTTCCAAAAGAATGGAGAACCCATAGGGATCACCCAGTTGATAATATTATTGGTGATATTTCTAGAGGCGTTTCTACAAGGCTACGCTTAAATGATTCAGTTTTGAATATGGCCTTTGTCTCTCAAATAGAACCATCAAAAGTAAATGATGCTCTAGAAGATGAGTATTGGATTGTAGCAATGCAGGAAGAACTAAACCAATTTGAAAGGATTCAAGTTTGGGAACTTGTCCCTAAGCCTAGTGGCAAACATGTTATTGGAACAAAGTGGGTATTTAGGAATAAGTTAGATGAAAATGGTATTATAGTTAGGAACAAAGCAAGATTAGTTGCTCAAGGATATAATCAAGAGGAAGGTATAGATTTTGATGAAACTTATGCTCCAGTAGCAAGGTTGGAAGCCATAAGACTATTATTGGCGTATGCTTGTTCTTTAAATTTCCCATTATATCAAATGGACGTCAAAAGTGCTTTCCTGAACGGATACATTCAAGAAGAAGTCTATGTGAAGCAACCTCCAGGATTTGAAGATCCAAAGTTTCCTTCACATGTCTTCAGATTAAAGAAGGCACTCTATGGTCTTAAACAAGCCCCTCGTTCATGGTATGATAGATTAAGTACTTTCCTTTGTGATAAAGGATTTCAAAAGGGTAAGGATGATACAACCTTGTTCATCAAAAGAACCAAAGAATTTGAGATGTCCATGATGGGACCATTAAATTTCTTTCTTGGCTTGCAAATCAAGCAATCAAGTGATGGAATATTCATCAATCAATCAAAGTTTTGCAAGGAATTGTTAAAGAAATATGATTTGGATGATTGCAAAGCCATAGCCACACCAATGGGATCTAACACATATTTAGATCAAGATGAATCCGGCAATCAGGTTGATATTACAAAATATAGAGGTATGATCGGATCTCTTCTATACTTATCTGCAAGTAGACCTGATATTATGTTTAGTGTGTGTCTATGTGCTAGATATCAAGCATCTCCTAGGGAATCACATTTGAGTTCTGTTAAACGGATTTTCAAATATTTGAAAGGAACTACAAATGTTGGATTGTGGTATCCCAAAGGAAGTGTCTGTGATTTGATTGGATATTCTGATTCTGATTATGCTGGTTGTAAAACTGAAAGAAAAAGTACAAGTGGTACTTGTCATTTGTTAGGAAATGCCCTTGTTTCATGGTCTTGTAAGAAACAAGCATGTGTTGCTCTAAGTACTGCAGAAGCAGAATATATTGCTGCAGGAAGTTGTTGTGCACAAACTCTATGGCTCAAACAACAACTCAAAGATTATGGCTTAGAGCTGGGCTGCATTCCAATCAAATGTGACAACACAAGTGCCATTAATCTCACTAAAAACCCTATCATGCATTCTCGAACTAAGCATATTGATATACGACATCATTTTCTTCGAGATCATGTTATGAGGAAAGATATTGAGATTTCATTTGTGGATACACATAATCAGTTAGCAGATATCTTTACTAAGCCTCTTCCAAAGGAATCATTTTTCAAGATAAGAAGAGAATTAGGAATTTTAGATGAGCATGACATTTAAGGTAACATGTTATTTGCATAAACTTTACAATAGTTATATGTTCATATGCATTATGTGCTTAAATGTTTATATGAAAATGTGTTACATAGGATCCTAGAGCCTAGAACTTATAAAAGTGTCCTAGTAATCGATTACCATAGGTCCTGTAATCGATTATCCACGTTCCAAATCCTCGTGCCTGTTAGAAATATCTGAGTAATCGATTATCATAACTGCCATAATCGATTACATAGTCAAAATTTGAAATTTTTCAAATTTGTAACTGATGTAATCGATTACTATAACTGTTGTAATCGATTACACACACGATTTTCTCTATAAAATCAGCATTTGTCTTCTGTCTTTTGCCTACCTTCCTTTATATACAGTCCTTATTCTTCTAAGTCTAATTTTGCCATGGGGTCTCTTCCACGTCCTTCAAATATCTCTTCTCCGATCAATGCTCCTCGAAGGGAATCCTCCACTGATCCTTTGGTGCTTTCTCGCTATCGCATCGATGTTCAAACAAATGCTGCATCGGCTGGATTATCTCCCTTTTATACCATTCCTTCCAATTTCTCACAAGAAACCAAGGTTATCCTCGAACGAATGGACATCCTGTCTCTTCGTCTCTCTCAAAAGTTGGGCCAACTGCAGGATACCATTCGGTCTCGCTTTATACTTGTGGAAAATCGCATCGAGGCTGTGCACTCCTTCACGCGTAAGGAAATTGAGAGCCTTCAAGAACTTGACCCTTCTGAGAACTCTGAGGATTCTAGTCAAGCCTAAGTTCTGAAGTCTTGTGTCTCCATATAGTTATCTACTTACTATTAGGATTTCCCTATTTTCACAAAATGGCTCTATCTATTGTTGTACTCCCTCTACTACATATGTTTACTATGTTTTACTATGTATAACTTATGTATTTGCTCTCTTATATATATATATAAGTGCTGGTTGTTCATGTTTTACACATTTACCCCTACCCCCATGCTTTATATTGCAATATATACTTGTGTGTATGCCTGTACATTTTTGGCCTTTTCTTCTTTTTGATGAAGTCAAAAGGGGGAGAAAGATTCTGTGCTCTGTGCTCTTAAAGATCATATGCAGGAATTCAACGAGTACATTAGAAAGGGGGAGAAATATCAGAAATACTAGATTCTATCAAATAGGGGGAGTTAAGCATCAAGAATGCGTATATGATCTTCAAGTATCAAGAATGTGTTTGCCATCATCAAAAAGGGGGAGATTGTGAAGAAGGTCTTGCTCCTGACCCTGGCTGTGGTTTTGATGACGACAAACTCATCAACAAAAAGAAGAAAAGAAGACTTCAAAGAATCAAGCACTCAAGTCCATCAATAGTCTAGAAGTCTTAGTATTAGGTGAGTTATGCTTCCAAAGGTTTATTAAAGCATAAAGGCTCTTATTGAGGGGCTGGACGTAGCCTTCGGTGGATTGAAGGTGAACCAGGATAAAATCTTGTGTGTGATTCTCTTCATCCTTCACATTTACTTTCAAGTATCGTTCATATCCGCTGCAATCACAACGATCATTTCGTGATCATCATAAACTTGAAAGTAACAATTTCAATAAGGCGAAAATTGGGGCAACACTGATTCACGCCCCCCCCCCCCTCTCAGGTTGCTATCTTTTCTAACAGCTGATACGACTCTAATCATCAAGAAGACCAAATGTAATACTTTATTAGTTCAAATTTATGTTGATGATATTATTTTTGGTTCCACTAACGAAACATTATGCAAGGAATTCTCAAACATGATGCAAGAAGAGGTATGATCGAATCTCTTCTTTATTTAACAGCAGGTAGACCTGATATTATGTTTAGTGTATGTCTATGTGCTAGATATCAAGCTTCTCCCAAGGAATCTCATTTAAATTATGTTATAAGGATTTTCAAATACTTGAAAGGAACTTCAAATGTAGGTTTGTGGTATCCCAAAGGGAGTGTCTGTGATTTAATTGGATATTCAGACTCAGACTTTGCTGGATGCAAAACTGAGAGAAAGAGCACAAGTAGCACTTGTCACTTACTAGGAAATGCTCTTGTTTCTCGGTCTTGTAAGAAACAAGCATGTGTTGCTCTAAGTACTACAGAAGCAAAGTATATTGCTGCAGGAAGTTGTTGTGCACAAACGTTATGGCTCAAATAACAACTAAAAGATTATGGCTTAGAGCTGGGCTGCATTCCTATCAAGTGTGACAATACTAGTGCTATTAACCTTACCAAAAACTACATCATGCACTCATGAACGAAGCATATTGATATAAGACATCATTTTCTTCTAGATCATGTCATGAGAAAAGATATAAAAATTTCTTTTGTAGGCACACATAACCAACTAGCTTATATTTTCACTAAACCTTTTTCTAAAGATTCCTATTGTAAAATTAGGAGAGAATTAGGTATTCTAGATGAACTTGTTATTTGATTACGTGTTTACATTATATATTCTCTTAAAATAAACTCAAAATAGTAGTTTATCAAACTCAGTAATCGATTTAACCATTCTGGTAATCGCTTACACAGGAAATTTTGGCCCAGGCTTTTAAACAGAGATTTAGAGTAATCCATTACCTCAGATCTGTATTCGATTACCAACAAGTCTTTGGCCCACATGTTTTTCCAGAGATTTCTGGTAATCGATTAGCATATTATGTAATCGATTACCTTCTCGAAATTTGAATTCAAATTCAAATTTTAACCTCTAGTAATCGAATACACAACTTACTGTAATCGATTACCAATTCGACTTGTATATATATTTGGTCTGTTTCATTAATCGATTACAGCATCTTCTTCATCCTTTCTTAGGTTCGACGCCCAATTCAGCCAAACAGAAACCCTAGCCTTCTTTTCTTCAAAATTTCCTACCATGGCTTCTTCTTCTCGAAAGCACCGCTCCAAGAATCCTTCTATGAACGCTCTAGACTTGTCTCGACCTCTTGGGTCTGAAGAACAGAAGCAACGATTCCTTGCTCACTTCCTTGAAAGGCCGATTCTTCCTCCCAAATATGGAGTCATGGAGTCATTCCTCGAAGCAGGACTGGTTTTCCCAACGCTGTTTGACCATCAAGGACAGGAAGAATTAGTCGATTTCACTGGTACGTACTATCCAGAACTTTTCAAAGTTTTCTATTGTAACTTTGTCAAGAGAGGCAGCAAACTGTGCACCTCTGTAAAAGGAACTGACATCACCATAACTGTGGAGCAATTGGTAACATGTTTGTCTATTCCCAGTGTAGGAGCAAAACTAGGTACAAAATTGCTTTGTCCCTGGGAAGAATTTGACAAGAAGTCATTTTATCTGTCTCTTTGTCGATTCTTAGAGGAACAAATTCAGAACACGAAGCAACGGTTAGGGGCTAATCATTCTAGGGATATTCTTGCTGTTGGATATCTCACTGTGGAGACCAGTTTGCTTCATTACTTGCTTAGTTATGTCATCCTACCCCAAACCTCCAATCATGCTCAAATCAGTGATTTAGAGTTACAAATTCTTCATGGTTTGAAGAATTGTAAATCTATTAATTGGGCATATATGGTGATGACTCACATGTTGCAACATAAGGATAAAACCGGTCCACTACCATATGCTCCTATAATTTCCCTAATTCTGAAGAACTACGGGGTCTCCACCAGCGGAGAATATGCTCAGTTTATGGATGTCAAGGCTCAGCGTATTGACATGGACATTCTGAACAAGATGGGCATTTTCAGGGATTTCGATGGAACATTCAAGCACAAATCAGATTTGGGTTCTGAGGCTCCCCCAGCTCCTGCCCCTGCTGCCTTCTTTCCTCCTTCCTCCTTCCTCTGAGAGTATTCCGTCGTCTTATCCTGGCAGTGATGCTTCTACTCAGCTAATTCTTGCTCACATCGATAACATGAGGGTTGGTATGCAGCAGTTTATCACTGTGCGCTTTGATCACATGGAAGGAAGGGTAGAGTCCATGTACACCACTCTGCGGGCTGATATGGACAGTCTGCGCCTTCGTGTTGATCAGATGACTCGTTCTCCACTCCATTTCTCCGACTTATCTGATTGGTCTGATGACCTTTAGACTATATTTTTGTTTTATTATGACTATTTTAATTTGTGGGTTGTAATAGTTTAGACATAACTCTTGGTTGGATTGTTTGGTGTTTGCTTGCCTAATTGATTAAGTACTCTGAACTCATATATATTTGGTTAATTAGTTGTGATGCTTACTTTTTATATTATGACTTGTTTACCCCCACTCCCTATAGTTTCAATGATTATACTGCTGGTTAGCCTGTATGGAATATATTAGGCTTTTTCTTCTTTTTGATGACGTCAAAAGGGGGAGAAAGGTCATGTGCTTTTAAAGATCATTTACAGGGAATGCTACAAGTGGAACAAAAAGAGGGAGTTGCATCGGATAGGGGGAGTTTCCGACATAATCAATAATGACGATAATGATGATCTTCAAAGACAAAGACATGTGTTTGCCATCATAAAAAAGGGGGAGATTGTGAAGAAGGTCTGGCCCCTGACCCTGACTGAAGTTTTGATGATGACAAACTCGTGTACAAAAAGAAGAAAAGAAGACTTAGAAGAACCAGTGCAACATATCTCAAGCAACCTCATGGGTTCTAGCTTTGACTAAGTTTTACATTTTAGGTAAGTTATGCTTCTGAGGTTTCTTTAATTATGAAGGCTCTAAGACAATTAAAAGTAATTTTGTTTAATCCTTTTCATAAGTTAAAAG
This sequence comes from Acmispon strigosus, assembly GCA_030819835.1. Taxonomy (NCBI): domain Eukaryota; kingdom Viridiplantae; phylum Streptophyta; class Magnoliopsida; order Fabales; family Fabaceae; genus Acmispon; species Acmispon strigosus. The sequence continues at coordinate 25,531,247 of JAUAMA010000004.1, read as the reverse complement.
TAGTAGAAAAACTCAATTAAAACTTAAAGTTTTATTATCTAGAAAATGGACTTGAATGTAATCCATTACACCCTTAAGGTAATCGATTAAACAGAGGCTAGTAATCGATTACAAAAATCTTGTAATCGATTACATGTTTGAATTTGAAATTCAAACAGCAACGTTCACGTAGCGTAATCTATTACCTAAGTACTGTAATCGATTACCTACTCGACAGTTGTATTATTTCATGAACCATTGTGTATCGAAACGTTTGGGAACCCTTGTGTTGGTTCATGGATGATCTCTAGTGCCTATAAATAGTCCATTTATGCTCAGAAACGAAACAGGACTTTCATATACAATTGAACCATTGTTATACAACTTTCATATTCATTAAGAGCCAAAATTCTGAGTTTCTTATTCTTCATTTTCAAGAACACTTATGCTGTTCAATTGTTGAAGAACTCAGAATAAGAAAGAGCCTTCGTATGATAAGTGCCTAAAGCATAACTCCTACGATCAATCCATTCTTGTATTAAAGGATTGATTCAGCTCTGTAGAAATTCTTCTTCATCTTCATTCTGGTTGAGTGAAAGATTTAGTGTAGGGTTTGGTAAAGGTTGGAATTCTGAAAGTGGTGTGCTTTTAGGTTGTTGATAGAAATTCTTAAAGTCCTTGGTGTAAGCACTTGTAAGAAGTTTTTATTAATAGTGGAAAAATCCTCAAGGGTTCCTTGAGGGACTGGACGTAGCCTTCTGTGGTTTGAAGGTGAACCAGGATAAAATCCGTGTGTGATTTCTCCTAACCCTCATCTTTTACTTTCAAGCAACGTTTGATTCCGCTACACTCACAATCATCATTTGTGATTATCTTTATCTTGAAAGTAACAAGTTTGTTAAGGCGAAAATTGTGCAAACCTGATTCACCCCCCCTCTCACGTTGCTATCTATACTTACAATTGGCATTAGAGCTTAAGTTTAGTTAATTTACTTCTAAGATCCGGGAAGATGGCATCCTCCTCTAGACCTAGTACTAGTGAGGGATTCAACATAAACAAGCCACCAAATTTCAATGGAGACCACTATGACTTCTGGAAAATCAAGATGAAAATCTTCATAAGGTCATTGGATGTGGAGATATCGAAAGCCATTGAAAAAGGTCTGTTTATACCAATGAATGAAGTGGGTGATAGCACACAACCAAAACCAGAAAACACATGGAGTGAAGAAGAAAAGAAGAAAGTTCAATATGATCTAAAAGGCATGAACATTCTTACATCTTCTCTTGGCATGGACAAATTCTTCAGAATATCAACTTGCAGAACTTCAAAAGAAATATGGGATACTTTAATTGTAACCCATGAAGGAACTGATGAAGTCAAAAGATCAAAAGTCAATACCTTGTCACAAGGATATGAGATGTTCATAATGCTCCCTGGTGAAAAGGTGTTGGATATGCAAAAACGTTTTACTCATTTGACTAACCATTTGATTGCACTTGGTAATGAATTTTCCAGGAGTGACCTAAACATGAAAGTACTTAGATCACTCACAAGAGCATGCAAACCGAACGTAATGGCGATTTTCGAAAAGAAAAGTTTATCAAATATGACTTTAGCAACACACTTTGGAAAACTCCAAGAACATGAACTGGACTTGAATCGTCTAGAACAACATGAACAACATGAAAAGAAGTATCGGTCAATTTCCCTAAAAGCAAAGAAAAGCATCAAAGAAGAATATGATGCAGATTCTGAAGAGGACGTCAATGAAAATATGAATCTTCTGGTGAAGAATCTTGGAAAGCTATTCGAAAGGAAAGGTATGAAATTTAACAATAATTGAACTTTCCAAAGGAATTTTGAACCTTCCACCTCACAGAAATATATATGCTTTGAGTGTGGGAAACCTGGACATCAAATTGGAGTGTCCAAACCTTCAAAAGAAGAAACATTGATTGAAATATAAGTTTGAAAAGAAAGATCCAACTTCACGAAGAGCCTACATTGCATGGGATGAAAATGAATTGAGTTCTTCATCCGACTTTGAAAAGGAAGAAGCACATGTAGCTTTAATGGCTTCACATGATTCAGATGACGAAGATATTGAGTACATTGGGTTCCTAACAGCCATGTTTAAAATCTGTTTTGTAGGTGTGTATGAAAGCAGCAAGCGACTTATGGTATCTTGACAGTGGCTGCTCATCACACATAACAGGAGACAAAAGAGTTTTGTCACATATGGTAATAATGAGAAAGGAAAAATACTTGGCATCGGAAGGATAGGTACACCCCCTCAAACTATCATTGATAAAGTTCTCTATGTTGATGGTTTGAAGCATAACCTGCTAAGTATTAGTCAACTATGTGACAAGGGTTTGAAAGTTGGTTTTATAAATGATATCTGTGTGGTGAAAGATGTGAAAACTCGAGAAATCAAAATTTCTGGATAGAAAGTCAATAAAGTCTACATGATATCTTTGGATGAAATTCCATCCAATGTTAGATGCTTATTAGCCAAGAACAACAATGATTCATGGATTTGGCATAGAAGACTGGCTGACATCCACATGGATCATTTGAATAAACTAGTCAAACATGATCTTGTTATTCGTCTTCTAAAGATAAAATTCGAAAAGGACAAGCTTTGTGATGCATGTCAAAAAGGCAAGCAAACTAAGGTATCATTCAAACTCAAGAATATAGTTTCAACTACAAGATCACTCCAACTACTTCACATGGATTTATTTGGACCATCACAGACCAGAACTTTTGGATGTAATTATTATGCTCTAGTAATTGTTGATGATTACTCATGATATACTTGGACTATATTCTTATCTCATAAGAATGCAGCCTTTAATGCCTTTAAAAGATATGCAAGGCTTGTTCAAAATGAAAAGACTTCGAAAATTTCATCAATAAGGAGTGACCATGGTGGTGAGTTTCAGAATCACCTATTCGAAGAATTATGTGAAGAAAGTGGAATTTCACATAATTTCTCTGTTCAAAGAATACCACAACAAAATGGTGTTGTAAAAAGGAAGAACAGGTCGTTAGAAGAAATAGCAAGGACCATGCTAAGTGAGTCCAATCTTCGTAAATACTTTTGGGCTGATGCAGTTAGTATTGCATGCTATGTATCCAACAGAGTACTCATAAGGCCCATACTGAAGAAGACTCCCTATGAATTATAGAAAGGAGGAAAACCCAATATTGCTCATTTGCATGCCTTTGGATCAAAATGCTTTGTCTTGAATAACGGTAAGGAAAACCTTGGTAAGTTTGATGAAAAATCTGATGAAGGTATATTCCTTGGATATTCTTTAACAAGCAAACCATATAGAATCTTCAACAAGAAAACTCTAGTTGTTGAAGAATCCTCTCATGTCTCTTTTGATGAGTCTAACTCTTCAAATGAGGATAAAGCTATTTTTCCTGATTATGACGAGGAAGAAAACATAATTAAGGATGATCATCTAAAGCAAATGGAGCAAAGTTCTGAACCAGTTGATCAGGTTGAAGATGCCACTTATGAGTTGCCAAAAGAATGGAGAACACACAGAGATCACCCTACTGACAACAACATAGGTGACATATCAAAAGGAGTATCCTCAAGACTACGCTTAAATGATTCAGTTTTGAACATGGCCTTTGTATCCCAAATGGAACCTTCTAAGGTAAACAATGCTTTAGAAGATGAGTACTGGATAGTAGCAATGCAAGAAGAATTAAACCAATTTGAAAGAAATCAAGTATGGGAATTGGTTCCTAAGCCCATTGATAAACATATCATTGGAACAAAGTGGGTGTTTAGGAACAAATTGGATGAAAACGGTATTATAGTCAAAAATAAAGCAAGGATGGTAGCTCAAGGGTACAATCAACAAGAAGGAGTAGACTTTGACGAAACCTATGCACCAGTTGCTCGTTCGGAAGCCATAAGACTTCTGTTGGCATATGCTTGCTCATTAAACTTTCCATTATATCAAATGGATGTTAAAAGTGCTTTCTTAAATGGATACATTCAAGAAGAAGTATATGTGAAGCAGCCACCAGGGTTTGAAGATCCTAAATATCCTTTACCTGTCTTTAAGTTAAAGAAAGCCCTTTACGGTCTAAAGCAAGCTCCCCAAGCATGGTATGACAGACTAAGCACATTCCTTTGTGAAAAAGGATTTCAAAAAGGTAAATCTGATACGACTCTATTCATCAAGAAGACCAAAGGTAATACTTTATTAGTTCAAATTTACGTTGATGATATTATTTTTGGTTCCACTAACGAAACATTATGCAAGGAATTCTCAAACATGATCCAAGAAGAGTTTGAAATATTTATGATGGGGAAACTAAACTTCTTTTTAGGATTGCAAATCAAGCAATCTAAAGATGGAATACTCATAAATCAATCCAAATTCTGCAAAGAGCTCCTAAAGAAATATGATTTGGATGATTGCAAAGCCATAGCTACACCAATGGTGTCAAATACTTATCTAGATCAAGATGAGTCCGACATTCTAGTAGATATTACCAAATACAGAGGTATGATCAGATCTCTTCTTTATTTAACAGTAAGTAGACCTGATATTATGTTTAGTATATGTCTATGTGCTAGATATCAAGCTTCTCCCAAGGAATCTCATTTAAGTTATGTTATAAGGATTTTCAAATACTTGAAAGGAACTTCAAATGTAGGTTTGTGGTATCCCAGAGGAAGTGTCTGTGATTTAATTGGATATTCAGACTGAGACTTTGCTTGATGCAAAACTGAGAGAAAGAGCACAAGTGGTACTTGTCACTTACTAGGAAATGCTCTTGTTTCTTGGTCTTGTAAGAAACAATCATGTGTTGCTCTAAGTACAGCAGAAGCAGAGTATATTGCTGCAGGAAGTTGTTGTGCACAAACGTTATGGCTCAAACAACAACTAAATGATTATGGCTTAGAGCTGGGCTGTATTCCTATTAAGTGTGACAATACTAGTGCTATTAACCTTACCAAAAACCCCATCATGCACTCAAGATCGAAGCATATTGATATAAGACATCATTTTCTTCGAGATCATGTCATGAGAAAAGATATAGAAATTTCTTTTGTAGGCACACATAACCAACTAGCTGATATTTTCACTAAACTTCTTTCTAAAGATTCCTATTTTAAAATTAGGAGAGAATTAGGTATATTAGATGAACTTGATATTTGATTACGTGTTTACATGATAGATTCTCTGAAAATAAACTCAAAATAGTAGTTTATCAAACTCAGTAATCGATTACACTATTCTGGTAATCGATTACACAGGAAAATGTGGCCTAGGCTTTTAAACAGAGATTTAGAGTAATCGATTACCTCAGATCTGTAATCGATTACCAGCAAGTCTTTGGCCCACGTGTTTTTCCAGAGAGTTTGAGTAATCGATTACCCAAAAGATAGTAATCGATTACACCATGTTTTTTTGGCCCAGTGATATTTCTAGAGATTTCTGGTAATCGATTACCATATTACGTAATCGATTACCTTCTCGAAATTTGAATTCAAATTCAAATTTTAACCTCCAGTAATGGAATACACAACTTACTGTAATCGATTACCAATTTGATCAGTATATATATCTGGTCTATTTCATTAATCGATTACAGCATCTTCTTCATCCCTTCTTAGGTTCGACGCCCTACACCTTCGAATCTCCATATCTTCTTCAATTCTTGTTCGTTTTCAAGAATTTTTGGTGGGTTTTATTCGTAAACTCAGTCTCTATCAATTCAACTTCTCAATTGTTGTTGAATTAGTCTAGAATCAAAATCCCCAATTCGGCCAAACAGAAAACCTAGCCTTCTTTTTTTCAAAATTTCCTACCATGGCTTCTTTTTCTTGAAAGCACCACTCCAAGAACCCTTCTGTGAACGCTCTAGATTTGTCTCGACTTTTTGGGTCTGAAGAACAGAAGCAACAATTCCTTGCTCACTTCCTTGAAAGGCCGATTCTTCCTCCCAAATATGGAGTCATGGAGTCATTCCTCGAAGCAGGACTGGTTTTCCCAACGCTGTTTGACCATCAAGGACTGGAAGTATTTGTCGCTTTCACTAGTACGTACTATCCATAACTTGTCAATTTTTTCTATTGCAACTTGGTCAAGAAAGGCAGCAAACTGTGCACCTCTGTAAAAGGAGCTAGCATCACCATAACCGTGGAGCAATTGGGAACATGTTTGTCTATTCCCAGTGTAGGAGAAAAACTAGGTACAGAACTGCTTTGTCCCTAGGAAGAATTTGACAATAAGTCATTTTATCTGTGTCTTTGTCGATTCTTAGAGGAACAGATTCAGAACAAGAAGCAACGGTTAGAGGCTAATCGTTCTAGGGATATTCTTCCTGTTGGATATCTCACTGTGGAGAGCCGTTTACTTCATTACTTGCTTAGTTATGTCATCCTACCCCGAACCTCCAATCATTCTCAAATCAGTGATTTAGCGTTACAAATTCTTTATGGTATGAATAATTGTAAATCTATTAATTGGGCTTATCTAGTGATGACTCACATGTTGCTACATAAGGATTGAACCGGTCAAGTTCCCTATGCTCTTGTCATTTCCCTTATTCTGAAGAACTACAGGGTCTCCACCAGCGGCGAATATGCTCAGGTTGTGGATGTCCAGGCTCAGCGCATTGACATGGACATTCTGAACAAGATGGGCATTTTTCTGGGATTTCGATGGAACTTTTAGGCACAAATCAGATTTGGGTTCTGATGCTCCGCCAGAACCTGCCCCTGCTGCCTTCTTTCCTCCTTTCTCTGAGAGTATTCCATCCTCTTCTACTGGCAGCGATGCTTCTACTCAGCTAATTCTTGCTCACATTGATAACATGAGGGATGGTATGCAGCAGTTTATCACTGAGCGCTTTGATCGCATGGAAGGAAGGGTAGAGTCCATGTACACCACTCTGCGGGCTGATATGGACAGTCTGATTCTTTGTGTTGATCAGATGATTCGTTCTCCTCTCCATTTCTCCGACTTATCTGATGGGTCTGATGACCTTTAGACTGTTTTTTTGTTTTATTATGACTATTTTAACTTGTGGGTTGTAATAGTTTACACATAACTCTTGGTTGGATTGTTTGGTGTTTGCTTGCCTATTTGATTAAGTACTCCCGAACACATATATCTGTGGTTAATTAGTTGTGATGCTTACTTTTTATATTATGACTTGTTTACCCCCACTCCCTATAGTTTCAATGATTATACTGCTTGTTAGCCTGTATGGAATATATTAGGCCTTTTCGTCTTTTTGATGACGTCAAAAGGGGGAGAAAGGTCCTGTGCTTTTAAAGATCATTTACAGGGAATGCTACAAGTGGAACAAAAAGGGGGAGTTGCATCTGATAGGGGGAGTTTCCGACATAATCCATAATGATGATAATGATGATCTTCAAAGACAAAGACATGTGTTTGCCATCATCAAAAAGGGGGAAATTGTGAAGAAGGTCTTGCCCCTGACCCTGGTTGAAGTTTTGATGATGACAAACTCGTGTACAAAAAGAAGAAAAGAAGACTTAGATGAACCAGTGCTACATATCTCAAGCAACCTCAAGGGTTTCTTGAGATATGAAGACTTAGGTAAGTTATGCTTCTAAGGTTTCTTTAAGTATGAAGGCTCTAGAACAATTAAAAGTAATTGAGTTTAATCCTTTTCATAAGTTAAAAGTAGTAGAAAAACTCAATTAGAACTTAAAGTTTCATTATCTAGAAAATGGACTTGAGTGTAATTGATTACACCCTTAAGGTAATCGATTACAGAGAGGCTAGTAATAAATTACAAAAAGCTTGTAATCAATTACATGTTTGAATTTGAAATTCAAACAGCAACGGTCACATAGCGCAATCGATTACCTAAGTACTGTAATTGATTACCTGCTCGACAGTTGCATTATTTCGTGAACCATTTTGTCTCAAAACATGTGGGGACCCTTGTGTTTGTTCATGGATGATCTCTAGTGCCTATAAATAGTCCAATTATGCTCAGAATCGAAAAAGGACTTTCATATACAATTGAACCATTGTTATACAACTTTCATATTCATTAAGAGCCAAAATTCTGAGTTTCTTATTCTTCACTTTCAAGAACACTTATGCTGTTCAACTGTTGAAGAACTTAGAATAAGAAAGAGTCTTCATATGATAAGTGCCTAAAGCATAACTCCTATGATCAATCCATTCTTGTATTAAAGGATTGATTCAGCTGTGTAGAAATTCTTCTTCATCTTCATTCTGGTTGAGTGAAAGATTCACCGTAGGGTTCGGTGAAGGTTGGGATTCTGAAGGTGGTGTGCTTTCAGGTTGTTGATAAAAATTCTTAAAGTCCTTGGTGTAAGCACTTGTAAGTGTGAAGAAGGTCTTGCTCCTGACCATGGCTGAGGTTTTGATGACGACAAACTCATCGACAAAAAGAAGAAAAGAAGACTTAGAGAAAACAGCGCTACAAAGTCTATCAAATACCTAGAAGTCCTAGTTTAGGTGAGTTATGCTTCTAAAGGTCTATTAAAGCATAAAGGCTCTTTAAAACACCTAAACTAATCAAGCTAAGTGTTTTCATAACTTAAAAGAAGTAGCAAACCTTAAGCCGATCTCAAAGGATCAAGTTTATGGAAGTTGGACTTTAGTGTAATCGATTTCAGCCTTCTGGTAATCGATTACACCTATGCAAGTAATCGATTACCAATTGCTTGTAATCGATTACATGTTTGAATTTGAAATTCAAACTGAAACGGCTATTAGTGTAATCGATTACACTAAGTGATGTAATCGATTACCAACACGAAAAGTTGCATCTTTTCATGAACCATTGTGTCCCAAACCTTTTGGAAAGGGTTGTGATGGTTCAAGGACGTTTCCCCTTGCCTATATTAAGTCCATTTGAGTCCAGAACACAACAACACATGAGAATACAACATTAGGCCAAAGCTTTGTCAAAATTAGTTCATCTTTTAGAACTTAAACCTTCAAGAGCCTAAATTCTGAGTTCATGATCTTCATGTTTATAAGAACACTTTAGTTGTTCATATCTTGAGGAACTCAGAATCCTATTATGCTTAAAAGCCTTAAAGCATAAATTCTCATGATCAATCCACTTGTATGTTAAAGGATTGATACAACCAATTGTAAACTCTTCTTCATCTCTTTCTGTAAGATTGAGTATTCACCGTGGTATTCGGTGAAGGGTTGTTGGTACTGAGAGTGGGATACTTTCAGGGTGTCGATTGAAGGTGGTTTAGCCATCAAGGTCTGAGGGTGGTTTGCCTTCAGGAACTGAAAGTGGTTTGCTTTCAGGGGCTGTGGAAAGTGGTTTGCTTTCATAGGAAATTGATAGAAATTCTTAGGGTCCTTGGGATAAGAACTTGTAAGAGATATTTATCAATAGTGGAAAAATCCTCAAGGGGTTTTCTTGAGGGACTGGACGTAGCCTTCGGTGGATAGAAGGTGAACCAGGACAAAACTCTGTGTGTGAATTCCTCTATCCTTCATCTTTACTTTCAAGCAACGCTTAATTCCGCTACAATCACAACTATCGTTTTGTGATCATCATTATCTTGAAAGTAATATTTTCAATAAGGAAAAAATCGGGGCAACTCTGATTCACCCCCCCCCCCCTCTCAGGTTGCTATCTGCACTAACAATTGGTATCAGAGCGGAGGTTTAGCTAAGTTAATCCTAAGATCCGGGAAAAGATGGCATCCTCTTCCAATCATGGAACCAGTGAAGGATTCAACATAAACAGGCCACCATTCTTCAATGGAGAACACTATGACTTCTGGAAGATCAAGATGAAATTATTCATAAAGTCATTAGACGCAGGAATTTGGAAAGCCATTGAAGAAGGTCCCTTTGTGCCTGTAGCAGAAGTAGAAGGAAGTTCACAACCAAAACCAGAAAGTACTTGGAGTGAAGAAAAAAAGAAGAAGGTTCAATATGATCTCAAAGGAATGAACATTCTTACATCTGCTCTTGGCATGGATGAGTTTTTCAGAGTATCAACGTGCACTTCATCAAAAGAAATATGGGATACGTTGATGGTGACTCACGAAGGAACAGATGAAGTCAAGAGATCAAAGATCAATACTCTATCTCAAGAATATGAAATGTTCAGAATGCTTCCAGGAGAGAAGGTATTAGATATGCAAAAACGATTCACTCATTTGATTAATCATTTGATTGCTCTTGGCAAACAATTTTCAAACAGTGACTTGAACATGAAAGTTCTAAGATCACTTACAAGAGTATGGCAACCAAAAGTTACAGCCATCTCAGAGAAGAAGAGTTTATCAAAAATGACTCTTGCAACTCTTTTTGGAAAACTCCAAGAACACGAGTTGGAATTGAATCGTTTAGAAGAGCATGAACAACATGAGAAGAAGTATCGATCCATTTCCCTAAAGGCAAAAGAAAGCATCAAAGAAGATTATGATGCAGATTCTGAAGAAGAAGACAATGGGAATTTGAATCTTCTAGTAAAGAACTTTGGAAAGTTTCTTAAAAGAAAAGGTGTGAAATTTAACAACAAATCTTTCCAAAGGAACAATGAGTCTTCTTCCTCTCAAAAGATCACATGCTTCGAATGTGGCAAGCCTGGACACTTCAAGTTGTAATGTCCAAATCTTCAAAAGAAGAAACACGCTCTAAGAGATAAATTCGAAAAGAAGGATCAACCCACAAGAAGAGAATATTTGGCTTGGGATGATAATGAAGTAAGTTCATCATCAGACTCTGACAAAGAAGAAGCACAAGTTGCTTTGATCGCCTCACATGATTCAGATGTTGAAGATTCCCAGGTTAGTGATAATTCTATGTCTTTTCATGATTTAAAGTTTACTATGGAAAATATGTTTAAATTATGTCAAGATTTTTCTAAGGATAGCACTAGGCAAAATGATTTGATTTCATCCTTAGAAAGTAAGTGTAGAACTTTACAAGAAGAACTAGACGTAGTAAAATCTAAGTTAGATATTACACATAAATGCACTAAGTGTAGTTCTTTAGAAGAAAAGATAGATAATCTTCAACAAAGAGTTCATAACTTCAATAAAGGAAAACAGAAGTTAGATGATATTCTAAGTTTGCAAAGACATTCAAACAATAAGTCAGGTCTAGGATATACTTCTCACCCAAAGACTAAAGAAGTCAAGAAAATTGTGTTTGTAAAACCAAACATAGTGGAAGGATCTTCTAAAGGCACTAAGACCAATTCTTTTAGGAGTATGAACAATAGGAAGAGTAATCCTCATAGACCTCCTAAGAAGATTCATCCCTCTCCTAGGCAAACAACTAGTTACAATCATTATTCTTGTACTTATTGTAACAAAATAGGACATACCCCTAGTAGATGTTACTACAAACATGTTGGAGTACCAAACAGGGAATACATATGGGTTAGAAAGGATGTTAACTTAGAAGGACCCAAAACTTGTTGGGTTCCTAATACCCATGTCTGAACTTTGTCATGTAGGTGTGTATGAAAGCAGCAAAGGATTTATGGTATCTTGATAGTGGTTGCTCATCACACATGACAGGAGACAAAACCAAGTTTTCTTTTCTAATACCTAGGGAAAAAGGTTTTGTCACATATGGAAACAATCAAAAGGGAAAGATACTCGGTATTGGAAGAATAGGCACACCCCCTCAAACAGTCATCGATAAAGTTCTTTACGTTGATGGTTTGATGCATAATCTTCTGAGTATCAGTCAACTATGTGACAAATGTTTGAAAGTTGGTTTCATTGATGATATATGTGTAGTAAAAGATGTGAAAACTAAAGAAGTTAAGTTTTCTGGTTATAAAGTCAATAAAGACTTCATGATCTCCTTGGAAGAAATTCCACAAAATGTAAGATGCCTTTTGGCGAAGAAAAATAGTGATTCATGGCTATGGCATAGAAGACTTGCTCATATACACATAGATCATTTAAACAAACTAGTCAAGCATGATCTAGTTGTTGGGCTTCCAAAGATAAGATTCGAAAAAGACAAGCTTTGTGATGCATGTCAAAAAGGGAAGCAAACAAGAACATCTTTCAAACCAAAGAACATAGTTTCGACTTCAAGGCCCCTTCAATTGCTACATATGGATTTGTTCGGACATTCAAGAACAAAAAGCATCAGAGGTAATTTCTATGCACTTGTTATTGTTGATGATTTCTCTAGATTTACATGGACATTATTTTTGCCTCAAAAGAATGAAGACTTCAACGCATTTAAAATATATGCAAGGCTAGTTCAAAATGAGAAGTCTTTAAAGATCTCTTCTATAAGAAGTGATCATGGTGGAGAATTTCAAAATCAACAATTTCAAGAACTATGTGATGAGAATGGAATATCACATAATTTTTCTACTCCGAGAACACCACAACAAAATTGTGTTGTAGAAAGGAAGAACAGATTACTTGAAGAATTAGCAAGAACCATGCTAAGTGAATCAAGCCTTCCTAAATATTTCTGGGTTGATGCTGTAAGTACTGCTTGCTATGTTTCCAATAGAGTTCTTATTAGACCAATTCTGAAGAAAACCCCCTATGAACTCTACAAAGGAAGGAAACCAAATATCTCTCATCTACATGCTTTTGGATCCAAATGCTTTGTCTTGAATAATGGAAAGGAAAACCTTGGTAAGTTTGATGAAAAATCTGATGAAGGTATATTCCTTGGTTATTCTCTAACAAGCAAAGCATATAGAGTCTTTAACAAGAAAACTCTATCTGTGGAAGAATCCATACATGTTTCTTTTGATGAATCTAAGTCTTCAATGGAAGATACAGTCACTCTTCCAGATAATGAAGAAGAAGATATCATTATCACAGAAGACTCTCAAAAGGAAAGAGATCAAAATCCAATACAAGAAGAGCACATTGAAGATGATACTTATCAACTTCCAAAGGAATGGATAATCCATAGGGATCATCAAGTTGATAATATCATTGGTGATATTTCTAGAGGCGTTTCTACAAGGCTACGCTTAAATGATTCTGTTTTAAATATGGCCTTTGTCTCTCAAATAGAACCATCAAAAGTAAATGATGCTCTGGAGGATGAGTATTGGATTGTAGCAATGCAGGAAGAATTAAACCAATTTGAAAGGAATCAAGTTTGGGAACTTGTTCCTAAGCCTAGTGATAAGCATGTTATTGGAACAAAGTGGGTATTTAGAAATAAGTTAGATGAAAATGGTATCATAGTTAGGAACAAAGCAAAGTTAGTTGCACAAGGTTATAATCAAGAAGAAGGCATAGATTTTGATGAAACCTATGCACCAGTAGCAAGGTTGGAAGCCATAAGACTTCTGTTGGCGTATGCTTGCTCTCTAAATTTCCCATTATATCAAATGGATGTCAAAAGTGCTTTCCTGAACGGATAAATTCAAGAAGAAGTCTATGTGAAGCAACCTCCAGGATTTGAAGATCCCAAGTTCCCTTCACATGTCTTCAGATTAAAGAAGGAACTTTATGGTCTTAAGCAAGCCCCTCGTGCATGGTATGATAGATTAAGCACATTCCTTTGTAATAAAGGATTCCAAAAGGGTAAGGCTGACACAACCTTGTTTATCAAAAGAACCAAAGGTAATACTTTATTAGTTCAAATATATGTTGATGATATTATCTTTGGTGCAACTAACGAATCTCTCTGTAAGGATTTCTCTAACATGATGCAAGAAGAATTTGAAATGTCCATGATGGGACAATTAAATTTCTTTCTAGGATTGCAAATTAAGCAATCACATGATGGAATATTCATCAATCAATCAAAGTTTTGCAAGGAACTATTAAATAAATATGATTTGGATGATTGCAAAGCCATAGCCACACCAATGGGGTCTAACACATATCTAGATCAAGATGAATCTGGTGTTCAAGTAGACATTACCAAATACAGAGGTATGATCGGATCTCTTCTATACTTAACTGCAAGTAGACCTGATATTATGTTTAGTGTGTGTCTGTGTGCTAGATATCAAGCATCTCATAGGGAATCACATTTGAGTTCAGTCAAACGGATTTTCAAAATTTGAAAGGAACTACAAATGTTGGTTTGTGGTATCCCAAAGGAAGTGTTTGTGATTTGATTGGATATTCTGATTCTGATTATGCTGGATGCAAAACTGAAAGGAAAAGTACCAGTGGTACTTGCCACTTGTTAGGAAATTCCCTTGTTTCTTGGTCTTGCAAGAAACAAGCATGTGTTGCTCTAAGTACTGCTGAAGCAGAATACATTGCTGCAGGAAGTTGTTGTGCACAAACTCTATGGCTCAAACAACAACTCAAAGATTATGGCTTAGAGCTGGGCTGCATTCCAATCAAATGTGACAACACAAGTGCCATTAATCTCACTAAAAATCCTATCATGCATTCTCGAACTAAGCATATTGATATAAGACATCACTTTCTTCGAGATCATGTTATGAGAAAAGACATTGAGATTTCATTTGTGGATACTCATAATCAGTTAGCAGATATTTTTACTAAACCTCTTCCTAAAGATTCATTCTTTAAGATAAGAAGAGAATTAGGCATATTAGATGAGCATGACATTTAAAGTAACATGATATTTTCATAATCTTTGTGATGTTATATGATTAAATGTATTTAGATTGATTATGTGCTTATATGTTCATTTAAGAATGTGTTACATAGGATTCTAGAGGTTAGAACATATAAACATGTCCTAGTAATCGATTACCATAGGTCAGTCCTCGTGCCTATTAGAAACATCTAAGTAATCGATTAACATAACTGCTATAATCGATTACATGTTCAAAATTTGAAATGTTTCAAATTTACACTTGTTGTAATCGATTACCCTAACTGCTGTAATCAATTACCTGCTCGATAAATTGCCAGAATTTCAAATTTCCCTCCATCTTTTGAAATTCAAACTTAGTAAAACTGCCTTGTAATCGATTACTCAACTGCTGTAATCGATTACATGTTCGCGCTATTTAAATCAGCCTTAGATGATGATCAAACATGCCCTCCAACTCTTTATTCTATCATTCTTAATTCTGATTTCTAGCATCCCCTGCAACCCAAGAACCATCTTGTCAATCCAATATGTCTTTCTCCCCTTGCCTATCATCGGCTTTCTGTCCTCATAATCCCTTAAACTTCTCATGTCTTCTTCCCACTTCTGCTGAGAAAACTCGATTCATTTCTCACTTTGTCAAACAAACTATTCGCACACCCACCTATGCCAACTTAAACTCATTCATCGAAGCAGGTCTAACGTTTCCTGCTTTACTAGGGAATCAATACCTCGACAATTTTATCACATCAACCACTCCCTACTATCCAGAGTTAGTCAAAGTTTTCTATTGCAACTTGGAAGTTCAAGGCACTGGCATTAAATCTTCTGTTAAAGGGACTACCGTTCAATATTCTCTCATATCTCTTGGCAAATGTTTGGGTCTTCCATCATCTGGTGCAGAGTTAGGAACTAATTTACCATGCCCTTGGCCGGACTATAACTCTGATTCTTTTTATCAAACTTTATGCCGCTTTACACCCTCCGAGATACAGAAAATTCATCCACCTCACACCAAAACTTGTCCCTTTCATGTTGATGTCCTTACCACCACCAACCACTTGCTTCACTACTTTATTCATCAAATTCTTCTGCCTCAGGAAGATCTTCTTGCTCACATTAGTGAATTAGAACTCCAAATTTTGTATGGCATCCTTAATTGTCATGCCATCAATTGGACTTTCCTGGTGATGCATCATATGCTCGCATGCAGAAATGAAGCACAGTCCTTTCCATACGCACACAGTGTCACACGCCTTCTCCTTCACTCTGGTGTTCCCATCGACAAACTGTATGATGTGCGATCTTCAAACTACAAGTGTGTTGATACAAAGATACTGTCTAGTTTAGGATTATTTCATGATTATGGGATTGATACTCTTTCCTGGTTGCTTCATTATGACGGTCATGATCGATTGACAGATGATGAAGACGTCTCCGATGACTCTTAGTCTTCTAGGCTAGTTTCTTGCTTATTTTCAAACGTTTGTAATTTTCTTTGCTTGTACTTTCCTTGTTTCTATTTTTCTATGTACGATGTTTGGATGGTTGTGGTTTATCCTTGTTTTACATCTTTACCCCCATACCCTTGCTTTATTTCGAAATATATACTTGTATGGATGTATGCCTATATTTTTGGCCTTCTCTTCGTTTTGATGAAGTCAAAAGGGGGAGAAAGGTTCTGTGCTCTTAAAGATTATATGCAGGAATTCAACAAGTAAATTAGAAAGGGGGAAAAATACTGGATTACATCAAACAGGGGGAGTACTTCAACAGAAATGCATATATGATCTTCAAGTATCAAGAATGTGTTTGCCATCATCAAAAATGGGGAGATTGTGAAGAAGGTCTTGCTCCTGACCATGGCTGAGGTTTTGATGACGACAAACTCATCGACAAAAAGAAGAAAAGAAGACTTAGAGAAAACAGCGCTACAAAGTCTATCAAATACCTAGAAGTCCTAGTTTAGGTGAGTTATGCTTCTAAAGGTGTATTAAAGCATAAAGGCTCTTTAAAACACCTAAACTAATCAAGCTAAGTGTTTTCATAACTTAAAAGAAGTATAAAACCTTAAGCCGATCTCAAAGGATCAAGTATCTGGAAGTTGGACTTTAGTGTAATCGATTTCAGCCTTCTGGTAATCGATTACACCTATGCAAGTAATCGATTACCCATTGCTTGTAATCGATTACATGTTTGAATTTGAAATTCAGTCTGAAACGGCTATTAGTGTAATCGATTACACTAAGTGATGTAATCGATTACCAACACGAAAAGTTTCATCTTTTCATGAACCATTGTGTCCCAAACAATTTGGAAAGGGTTGTGATGGTTCAAGGACGTTTCCCCTTGCCTATATAAAGTCCATTTGAGTCCAGAACACAACAACACATGAGAATACAACATTAGGCCAAAGCTTTGTCAAAATTAGTTCATCTTTTAGAACTTAAACCTTCAAGAGCCTAAATTCTGAGTTCATGATCCTCATGTTTATAAGAACACTTTAGTTGTTCATATCTTGAGGAACTCAGAATCCTATTATGCTTAAAAGCCTTAAAGCATAAATTCTCATGATCAATCCACTTGTATGTTAAAGGATTGATACAGCCAATTGTAAACTCTTCTTCATCTCTTTCTGTAAGATTGAGTATTCATCGTGGTATTCGGTGAACGGTTCTTGGTACTGAAAGTGGGATACTTTCAGGGTGTCAATTGAAGGTGGTTTAGCTTTCAAGGTCTGAGGGTGGTTTGCCTTCAGGAACTGAAAGTGGTTTGCTTTCAGGGGCTGTGGAAAGTGGTTTGCTTTCACAGGAAATTGATAGAAATTCTTAGGGTCCTTGGGATAAGAACTTGTAAGAGATTTTTATCAATAGTGGAAAAATCCTCAAGGGGTTTTCTTGAGGGACTGGACGTAGCCTTCGGTGGATAGAAGGTGAACCAGAATAAAACTCTGTGTGTGAATTCCTCTATCCTTCATCTTTACTTTCAAGCAACGCTTAATTCCGCTGCAATCACAACTATCGTTTCGTGTTCATCATTATCTTGAAAGTAATATTTTCAATAAGGCGAAAATCGGGGCAACTCTGATTCACCCCCCCCTCTCAGGGTTTCTTGAGGGACTGGACGTAGCCTTCTGTGGTTTAAAGGTGAACTAGGATAAAATCCGTGTGTGATTTATCCTAACCCTCATCTTTTACTTTCATGCAACGTTTGATTCTGTTGCACTCACAATCATTATTTATGATTATCTTTATCTTGAAAGCAACAAGTTTGTTAAGGCTAAAATTGTGCAGACCTAATTCACCCCGCCTCTCAAGTTGCTATCTATACTTACAATAGTCTTAAGTAGACTCCTCCCCTTTTAATCAATTAGGAGAGAATTTCCTTCTCTTGATGAGCAAGTCATTATTGAAGTCATCCTCATCTTCCTCGGACTCAAAGTGTTTGAGAGTCCGGAATACAGAAAACTTAATCTTTTCATCTCCTACCTTCAAGGATAGGAGGCCTTCAGCCACATTGATCTTGGCATTCCCTGTGGCAAGGAATGGTCGCCCAAGGATCAAGGGTACCTTTGAATCTTCCTCCATTTCAAGTATGACAAAATCCACCGGGAAGACAAACTTGTCAACCCTTACCAAAATATCTTCAGCTATACCATATGGATACTTGATGGACCTGTCCGCCAGCTGCAAACACATAAGAGTAGGGGTTTCCTCTCCCATGTCCATTATCTTGAACATGGAGAGTGGAATGAGGTTTATGCTTGCTCCCAAATCACAAAGAGCCTTTGCATTTGGTAGCCCTTCAATATCAACAAGAATAGTGAAGCTCCCCAGATCTTTTAACTTTTGGGGAAGCTTCCTAAAAACAATTGCAGAGCACTCTTCTGTTAACATAACTGTTTCCTCAACCTCACTCAATTTACTCCTCTTAGATAAAATGTCCTTCATGAACTTAGCATATGTTGGCATTTGTTCCAAAGCCACAGAAAATGGTATATTAATCTGAAGTCTCTTGAAGATTTCAAGAAACCACGGAAATTGTTTTTCCAAATTTTTCTTTAAAGCCTTAGGAAATGGAACCTTGCCAACATTTCTAGGAGGGGAAACCTTCTCTTTTTCAGGAATTACAACATTATTTTCAACAGGAACAGTCCCCTCTTTATCTTTTTCCTCACCACTTATTTTATGATCAACCTCAACTACCCTTTCGGGCATAATTCTACCACTCCGAAGAGCGATAGCAGAAACATTTTCCACATTTTGTTTAGGATTTACAAGAGTATCATAAGGAAAAGTACTTGGAATCCTTTCAGCAATGGTCTTGGCCAATGGGCCTACCTGAAATTCCAAATTTCTAATGGAAGCCTCATGATTCTTGGCACTTGTTCTGGTCTCATTCATGAATTGAGAGGTTTGTTGGGCTATTCACCAACAATATCCTCCAAGCTTTTCTTTCCTTGACCTGGATTCTGAGGCATTGGTGGCCTCTGAGCTTGATAAGGCCTTTGGAATTTCCTTGCCTCACCTTGACCACCCCCTTGGTCTCTCCATGAAAAATTGGGGTGATTCCTCCAGTTGGGGTTGTAAGTGTTGCCATAGGAATTATTTTGAAAATTCCCCATGGCTTTAACTTCAGCCTCCATCTCCGCCTCTTCTGGGCTCAATTGTACTACTTCCATTTTCTTAACCATAGCCTCCACCTTCCTGGACATCAATCTATTTGAAGCTAAAACTGCATCGAAAGCTTCAACTTCATAAATACCTTTTCTATTGGTTCTGTCCTTATTGGAATGGGTATCTCTTGCAGCAAGCTTATTGATAAGGTCAAGAGCCCCTTGAGGTGGTAGAGCATCAAAAGCTCCATTGGCAGCTGTGTCAAGTTTGTCTCTGGTATAATGATTGGGTGCTGCATAAAATTTCTCCACTTGATCAGCGGTGTAGATGTTATGGCCTGGGCAGCGCCTTAGAAGGCCTTTGAATCTCTCCCAAGTCTCATAAATATTTTCAGAGTCTTGTTCGATGAAGGAATTGATTTCTTGTTTCAATTTCCGTATCCTATTGTATGGAAAGAATTTAGTCGTGAATTCTCGGCTAAATCATCCCAAGAAGTAATGCTTTGGTGGGGTTGTGAAGATAACCATTCTTCAGCCACATCCCTCAAGGAGAAAGGGAATAACATGAGTCTTATCGTGTCCAAGTGCACATTGTTCCTTCTTAAGGTGGAGCAATGCCTTGTGAACCTCAACAAGTGGGTGTGGCAATCTTCATTAACACTCCCTCCAAATTGGTTTTGGATAACCAATGAGATGAAATGAGGAGGGATTTGGAAATCCGGCAATGCATCTTTCGGCACTACAATGCTCCCGTCGAAGTTGTAATCTAATCGAGGAGCTGTAATGTCCCGGAGGGAACGGTTAGCATCCCGTTCCTCAGCTTCTACCCTTTTTCTGAGAAGCCTTGTTTGGACTTCTTCATCAAGCTGTGCCTCGACTTGAGCATCAACACGAGCATCCATTTGTGCTTCATATTCTGCACGGATGCGTGCCTCCATCTGAGCTTGTGTTTCCGCCATGGCTCATGCAAGTCTTTGTAAAGCTAGTCTGCGATGAAAGGTTCTTTCAATTTCACGATCAAAGTCAAATTTTCCTAACATGCAGAAAAACACACAAGTTGAGAGCACCTATTCACCACACAGAATTTTTTACAGCTCTAAACAACTTAGGAAAAAGACTTAAAAACAGAACCTATCCCTGGCAATGGCGCCAAAAACTTGATGACCAAATCCGCAAGTGTGCGGAGGTTATCGAAGTAATATAGAAGATTATTGTTCTACACAGGGATAGGTGTTTCAAAGTCTAATTTTAATTTGTTTAAAACTAGTGCAGAAAAAATAAATTGATTTGTTTGATTTTGGTTTGAGTAAGAACTCGGAAGTGCAATTCACAATGAAAATATAATGATAAAAAGTAAGAACTTGGGCTGAGTAAATAGCTTACAAATTATGCTCTTAGAATCAATTTTATATCTGAAGATTAAGCAAGAAGTTCATGATGTTCTAGCCTAGATTCTTTACAAGTTAATTCCTTAAACATGCAAAGCTTTCTTCTAAATTACTAAGTCTAATTCCTTAGCTTTTTAGTTAATTTAAGAAGAAGGTTAATTCAATATTCAGACCAACATAAAAAAAGCTTATCCTAATTCCTTACTGATATGCAAAATGTTCTCCCATTTCCTATTTCCCTTATTACTTAACAATTGCCATTGATAAAGATATAAGTTAAAACACTTGTGTACAACAAGAAAGATGAAGAACAAGGAAATGGAACATGAAATGCATTTTATTTAGATATAAAGAAGAAACTTAAAACATAACTATAAGCTAAAAACAACGCAAGAACTTAAAAAGAACTTAACCAAGCATGGCTAAGAGAGACATTATATTAACCTGGACTAGGAGCTCAAGAAAGGCTTCCCACAATTCTCAGGAAATAATTCTCTAAGGAAGAAAGAAAGAATAGCTTATTGTATTCTGGTGTGTTTTGTAAATGAAGTATGTAGTACTATTTATAGGATTTTCTGACTGCATCCCAACGCTTGAGCGCTGGGTTTATTAATGCCAGACGTAGCCAAACAGGGGCCCAACGCATGAGCGTTGGCCCTCCAACGCTTGGGCGTTGGAATTAATTACAAGAATATGGTAAGTCGAGGGCCCAACTCATGAGCGTTGTTGATACCCAAATCGCAAGTGCACGATTCAATATCGCGTAATAAAAAGATCGAACCCAAGGGATAGGTTTCCAATTATTATAATATTTAGTACTTGTGCAGAAAATTTAAAAGATGAGTATTTGTAGTTGGTTTTAGAACAAGCAATAGCATAAAATAATAGAGAGATAGATATGATGAAGATTAAGTTCTTGGGTTGAATAACATAGAATATAAAATATGCTAGCAAGTTCCTACTTAATTTCTGAATTTTAAGTCCAAGTTCAAGATGCTATAGCCTATTATATCTACAAGTTAATCTCTTACACATTGTAGAACTTTCTTTTTAATTACTAAACCCAATTTCTTGCAATCTAGTTAACTAAAGAAGAAGATGAAGAAGAAGTTCAGGCCAACATAAGCTACGTCTATCCTAATCTCTTAGCGATATATACTTATAGCTTTTTTAATTCCTATTTCCCTTACTACTTACCAATTCTCATTCGTATAAGCAATAAGCAAAAACACTTGTGATCATCAAGATAGAATTATGAACAAGGAAATAAAACAAGAACTGGATATATTATTCAGAAAGGTAGAAACAATACTAAAACATAAATTATAAACTAAAACAACCCAAGAAGCTTAAAAAGAATTAGCCAAGCATGGCTAAAAGAGTCATCGAATTACCCTGGATAGGAGCTCAAGTATGGCTTCCCACAATTCCTAGGAACAATGATCTTTAAGAGGGAAAGAAGAACACTTGTTGTATTCTGAATAGGTGTGTCTTACAAGTGAAGAAAAGCTCCCTATTTATAGCAAAAATCAGCCATCCAGCCCTTGAGCGCTGGCATTCCCAACGCTTGGGCGCTGGGAAGCATTAAAATCCAACGTGCAGAAATAGGCCCCAGCGCTTGAGCGCTGGCTTCCAACGCTGCAGCGCTTGGTGCAACCTCTGACTCACATCCTAGTCAGAGGTCCAGCGCTTGAGCGTTGGGTCTTCCAACGCTGCAGCGCTGGGACGAACACTGGCAGCTTTTTCTTGGATTCCTTTCTTCTTCAATGGTGGAATTGAATGGCTTAATTAGGCCATATTCAGCCTCTATTAAGTTCTGAAACCTCCCCTTTACCACCATTAATCTTACAACCTTATTTTACATGTGCTCAAATCAAAGAGAGTTGCTTCACATTCTTCAATTCACTTCAAGTCCTCTCTTTGTTAGAACTTCAATTCTGGCCCTTTGACTCCTTCAAACTTCACTTTTCATCCTCCACTCTTGAACTTTTACACTTTGATCCTTTAATTCCTGAAACTTTACAAATCGGTCCTGATAAGGAAAATCGCAAGTGTACAATTTTACTATCGCGTAATATAAAAGATTATCGAACCCAAGGGATAGGTGTTCTTATATTTATATAATTTAGTACTTGTGCAAAGAAAATAAAATGATATGGTTGATGTTTGGTTCATGGCAAGAAGAGAATAATAGCATAAAAATGATAAAGCAAATAAGATGAGAGAATTTAAGCTCTTGGGTTGATTTACATAATTCGTAAAACATGCTAGAAAACTCTTACTAAATTTCTGAACTTTAAATTCAAATTCATGGTGCTATAGCCTAAGTTTCTACACCCTAATAGCCTTAAGAAATGTAGAACTTCCTTTCCTAATTACTAACTCCATAGCCTTGGTTATTAGTTAATTAGAGAAGAAGATGAAGAAAGAATTCGGGCCAACACAAAGCTACGTCCATCCTTATAGCCTTAAGAAATGTATACTTATAACCTTTTTTATTTCCTATTTCCCTTACTACTTACCAAATGGCCTTATGAATAAGTAGAAAGCATGAAATCTTTTGCACATAAAGATTAATGAAGAACAAAGAAATAAAACATGAATAGAAAATATTATTCAGAAATGTAAAAGAAAACTAGAACATGAATTATAAATTAAAACAACCCAAAAACTTAAAAGAAGAATTAGCCAAGCATGGCTAAAAGAATCATTGAATTACCCTGGATAGGAGCTCAAGTATGGCTTCCCACAAGTCCTAGGAACAATGATCTTTGAGGGAGAAAGAGAGAATACTTGTTGTATTCTAAGAAGGTGTGTCTTACAAGTGAAGAAAATGGTCCTATTTATAGTAAAAATCCAGCCTCCAACGCTTCAGCGCTAGCTTTCCCAACGCCTGGGCGCTAGGATGCATTAAAAATCCACTTTCTGTCCGAGGCCCAGCGCTTGAGCGCTGGCTTTCCAACGCTTGGGCGCTGGGTCAACATCTGACTCATCATCTAGTCAGAACCCCAGCGCTGGAGCGCTGGGATCCCAACGCTTGAGCGCTGGGACGCTGCTTCTTCATCTTCAAGCTTTTCCTTCCTTCTTCATTCATGGTAGTGGGTTTTGATGGCCATAAAAAGCCACTAACCAGCCTTGATCAATTCTGAAACCCTTCCTCCACTAACATCAATTCCTTTAAGCATTTTTTCCATGTGCTAAATTGGAGAGTGATTCTTCATATTCTTCTTTTTCACTTTGGTCCTTCCTTGGTTAGCACTTCAATTCAAGCCCTCATATTCCCTCAATCTTCACTTCAAGTCCTCCACTCTTGAACTTTTACAATTTGGTCCCTGACTTCCTGAAACTTTACACATTGGTCCCTGGACAAAAATGATAACTAAACCAGCTTTTCCTAAAAATATAAAATAACTAGAAAAATTCCTAAAAATATAAAATAAAGATAGAAAAACACAAAAAATCTAATCTACATGCAAAATGCAAAATAAATATAAAATCTACATAAAAACAATAAAAAACCTACATGAGACTCAAAAAATAATAAAATAAAAAGACTAAAAATAGCCTAAAAACATCATATAAAATCCACTCATCACACCACTATACCCAACGACAGCTTGTCCTCAAGCGACAAAACTTAAAGAAAAACTCGTCCCTGGGTTTTGAGAAAGTTTTATCTGATTACAACTTGAAGCACAGAAACCTTTCAAAGAAAGCTTAGCAGAAAAGGAAGACATGCATGTTTTATAGACAAAGAATCAAGAAAGTTAGGCTTGGCTTTTAACATGTTTGAGTTCATCAATTAAGCTCACCAAAAATAATATTCTCCATGAAAACAAGAAAGCTCAATAATCCTGCCTATAATTCAAATCAAAATTGAAATTAAGCAACCAAGTGATTTTGAAGAGATTTTTGAAGGTTGTAACTTGGCCAAAGGGTTGTTCATTTCAAGGTATGGATTTCAAGACTTGGCAACTCTATTGGCTGACTCAGAATCTGTTGTTAAGTGATTTTCTTGACTAAGAGCTTTAAACAATTCACACAAGGGTCCTCTCAATTTTTCTCTTTTTTTCTTTTTTTTTTTTTTGAACAAAGTAGTGGAATGTATGGGATGAATGATTTGAATTTTACTCCCCTCATACTCTTTCTCACCCCACTACTTCATTATTTTTCCTAAGGCACATACCTTATTTTTTCAATTTTTTCCTTCATTTTTTAGAGTGAAACCCAACAAACATAGCTCTAACAAATTAAGCACATGCATCACTATAACAACTTTAAGAATTATCACACAAAGTAGGCTCCAAAGAAAGACTCTTTTAAGGCTCAAAAGGGGCTACTAGTGGATATCAATTTTAAGCAAAAATCTGAGTTTTCAAAAATGCCTATAATCTCTTCTCAACTCACAAAGTAAACAAAACTCCAATCAACATGCAACACAAGGCAGAAAAATCTCACAATCATGCATTCAGAGTCCTCAGCTCTCAGAAAAAAAAAAAAAAAATAGGGTAAGTGGTACCCTTTTTAGAACTCAGAAAAAGACTTAGCCAACAACCCATCAATCAAGATATCAAAAATCCTTTCTACAGCATGCAATCCTAACTGCTTAAAAACATAGAATTTTTCACAAAGCAGTTTAATCAGATAAAGCATTCACAAAGCTATAGCAACATCAGAATGGATAATATACTCAAGACTCATGCAAAAATAAAACTAAACTAAAAATAAAAATAAAAAACTAAAAACTATAAAAAGAAAAACAAAAATAAAAACTAACAAGCTGGTATAGTAACAAATTTCCACAAAGGTCCAAGGGAACCTCAATGTAAGAATCAATTTGAACACTCAAGTTCAAGAGGGTTCTTCCTCCTTTTGGTACCTATCCTGTAACAATGAACAAACAAAAGTCTCACAAGTAAAAACTTGCTTGACTTGTTAGTCTCAAAAACAGCACACGTAAGATCATGGGTTGAAAAATTTGTGTCCACCTTTTAAAAACAATAATTCTTGAGTTTCCCAAAAATTAAAACCATTGTAGAAACAAGGGAAAACTCAAAGAACTTAAAAACTTTCAGAAAAATGGTGAACACAAAATTTATTAAAAATTAAAAACAGCAAATAAAAGTAAAAACAGCAAACTGCCCGAGCTCCAGCGCTTGAGCGTTGGGAATACCAACGCTTGGGCGCTGGAATTAAAATAAAAACTGGGCATCAGAGGTCCCAGCGCCTGAGCGCTGGGTTCCAACGCTATGGCGCTGGAAAATAGAAAATAAAACTGGGGATTCCAGGGGCCTAGCGCATGAGCGCTAGCCCTCCAGCGCCTAAGCGCTGGGATCAACTGGAATAAGAGGTTATGAAGCAGGGGCCTAGCGCTGGAGCGTTGGCCTCCAGCGCTGGAGCGCTGGCCTCGCCTGCAGCAGAAACATAAAATTTCTTTTCTTTTATTTATGTACAAGAGTTGTGCAAAGAATTAAAAAGGCAGAAACATAAACTATCCTAAGTTGGGTTGTCTCCCAACCAGCTCAATGTTAAGGTCCGAGATAGACCCTTCCCCTTAATCAATTGGGGGTACTTTTTCTTTTCTTGTTACAAACATCATCTTTGAACTCATCCTCACTCTCAGACTCATAGTGCTTACAAGTACGGAATACAGAAAACTTCACTTTTTCATCCCCTACCTTCAAAGATAGGAGGCCTTCTGCTACATTAATCTTGGCGTTTCCTGTAGCAAGGAATGGCCGCCCAAGAATTAATGGTACCTTGGAGTCTTCTTCCATGTCAAGTATCACAAAGTCAACCGGGAAGACAAACTTGTCAACCCTTACCAAAACATCTTCAGCCACCCCATAGGGGTACTTAATTGACCTGTCCGCCAATTGTAAACACATCAAAGTAGGAGTGGCCTCTCCCATGTCCAATTTCCTAAACATGGAGAGTGGCATGAGGTTTATAGAAGCTCCTAAATCACAAAGAGCTGTTGCATTAGGTAGTCCCTCAATTTCCACAGGCAAAGTGAAGCTCCCTGGATCCTTCAATTTTTGGGGCAACTTCCTCAAAACCATAGCTGAACACTCCTCAGTTAACATCACAGTTTCATCCATCTCACTCAATTTCCTCCTTCTAAATAAAATGTCCTTCATAAACTTAGCATAAATTGGCATTTGTTCCAAAGCTTCAGAAAATGGAATGTTAATTTGAAGCCTTTTAAAAATCTCAAGAAATTTCGAGAATTGTTTTTCCAAATTCTTTTTGAAAGCTTTAGGAAAAGGAATTTTGCCAATTTTCTTAGAAGGAGGAATTACATTTTCAGCAATTTTTTCAACAACAATAGGCACATTCCTTTCTTCTTCTTTTTCTTCACCACGTACCTCTTGTTCAATTTCCACTACCCTTTCGGGCATAGTCTTACCACTCCTAAGAGTGATGGCAGAAACATTCTCAACATTTTCCTTTGGATTGACAAGAGTATCAGACGGAAAAGTACCTGGAATCCTTTCTGAGATGGTCTTGGCCAGCTGGCCTACCTGGACTTCCAAATTTCTAATGGAAGCTTCATGATTCTTAGCACTTGTCCGGGTCTCATTCATAAATTGCACAGTTTGTTGGCCTATTTCACCAACAATTTCTTCCAAACTCTTTCTTCCCTGATTTGGATTCAAAGGCATTGGTGGCCTTTGATTTTGGAATGGCCTCTGAAATTGTTGCCTGGCTTCACCTTGACCACCCCCTTGATCTCTCCAAGAAAAATTGGGGTGGTTTCTCCAGCTTGGGTTATAGGTGTTGCCATAGGAATTTTGAAAATTCCCCATAGCTTTTACCTCAGCTTCTAATTCAGCCTCCTCCGGGCTCAGTTGAACCCCCTCCATTCTTTTGACCATTGCATCAACTTTCCTGGATAAAAGTTTATTTGAAGCAACAATGGACTCAAAAGAATCAACCTCATAAATACCTTTCCTGATTGCCCGGTCCTGGTTTGAATGAGCAGCTCTTGCAGCAAGTTTGTTGATAAGATCAAGAGCTCCTTGTGGTGGCAAAGCATCGAATGCCCCACTTGTTGCAGTATCCAATTTGTCCCTGGTATAATCATTCAAAGCAGCATAAAATTTCTCTACCTGATCTGCGATAGAGATGTTATGACCTGGGCACCTTCTGAGAAGTCCCTTGAACCTCTCCCATGTCTCATACAAGTTTTCAGCATCTTGCTGAATGAAGGAGTTGATTTCTTGCTTCAACTTCCTTATGCGATTGTATGGAAAAAATTTGGCCGTGAATTTTTCAGCCAAATCATCCCATGAAGTAATGCTTCTGAGTGGTTGAGAAGAAAGCCACTCCTCTGCCACATCTCTTAAGGAAAATGGAAACAGCATTAGTCTTACCGTATCCAAATGAGCATCATTTCTCCTTAAGGTGGAGCATTGCCTGGTGAAACGCTCCAGATGTGTATGGCAGTCTTCATTTACACTCCCACCAAATTGGTTTTGACTTACCAATGAGATGAAGTGTGGAGGAATCTGGAAATTTGGCAAAGCATCCTCCGGAACCACAATACTCCCTTCAAAATTGTAATCTACCTGGGGAGCTGTGATATCACGAAGAGAGCGATTAGCATTCTGCTCTTCCTCCTCCTCTCTCAGCCTTTGAAGTCTAGCTTGGACTTCATCTTCCACCCTTGCATTGTATTCAGCAAGGAGGCGCTCCTCCATTTGTGCTTGTGTTTCAGCCATGGCCCTTGCTAATCTCCTTTGCTCCGCTAATCTGCGATGCAAAGTTCTTTCAATTTCAGGGTCCAAATCAAAATGTCCTACCATGCAAACAAGCCAAAGAAGTTAATAGCACCTATTCAATAAAATTTTTTTATATTTTTTTTCTTTAATTTTTATATAAACAAAAAGTACTAAATAAAATAAAAACAAGAACTGAACCTATCCCCGGCAACGGCGCCAAAAACTTGATAAGGAAAATCGCAAGTGTACAATTTTACTATCGCGTAATATAAAAGATTATCGAACCCAAGGGATAGGTGTTCTTATATTTATATAATTTAGTACTTGTGCAAAGAAAATAAAATGATATGGTTGATGTTTGGTTTATGGCAAGAAGAGAATAATAGCATAAAAATGATAAAGCAAATAAGATGAGAGAATTTAAGCTCTTGGGTTGATTTACATAATTCATAAAACATGCTAGAAAACTCTTACTAAATTTCTGAACTTTAAATTCAAATTCATGGTGCTATAGCCTAAGTTTCTACACCCTAATAGCCTTAAGAAATGTAGAACTTCCTTTCCTAATTACTAACTCCATAGCCTTGGTTATTAGTTAATTAGAGAAGAAGATGAAGAAAGAATTCGGGCCAACACAAAGCTACGTCCATCCTTATAGCCTTAAGAAATGTATACTTATAACCTTTTTTATTTCCTATTTCCCTTACTACTTACCAAATGGCCTTATGAATAAGTAGAAAGCATGAAATCTTTTGCGCATAAAGATTAATGAAGAACAAAGAAATAAAACATGAATAGAAAATATTATTCAGAAATGTAAAAGAAAACTAGAACATGAATTATAAATTAAAACAACCCAAAAACTTAAAAGAAGAATTAGCCAAGCATGGCTAAAAGAATCATTGAATTACCCTGGATAGGAGCTCAAGTATGGCTTCCCACAAGTCCTAGGAACAATGATCTTTGAGGGAGAAAGAGAGAATACTTGTTGTATTCTAAGAAGGTGTGTCTTACAAGTGAAGAAAAGGGTCCTATTTATAGTAAAAATCCAGCCTCCAACGCTTCAGCGCTAGCTTTCCCAACGCCTGGGCGCTAGGATGCATTAAAAATCCACTTTCTGTCCGAGGCCCAGCGCTTGAGCGCTGGCTTTCCAACGCTTGGGCGCTGGGTCAACATCTGACTCATCATCTAGTCAGAACCCCAGCGCTGGAGCGCTGGGATCCCAACGCTTGAGCGCTGGGACGCTGCTTCTTCATCTTCAAGCTTTTCCTTCCTTCTTCATTCATGGTAGTGGGTTTTGATGGCCATAAAAAGCCACTAACCAGCCTTGATCAATTCTGAAACCCTTCCTCCACTAACATCAATTCCTTTAAGCATTTTTTCCATGTGCTAAATTGGAGAGTGATTCTTCATATTCTTCTTTTTCACTTTGGTCCTTCCTTGGTTAGCACTTCAATTCAAGCCCTCATATTCCCTCAATCTTCACTTCAAGTCCTCCACTCTTGAACTTTTACAATTTGGTCCCTGACTTCCTGAAACTTTACACATTGGTCCCTGGACAAAAATGATAACTAAACCAGCTTTTCCTAAAAATATAAAATAACTAGAAAAATTCCTAAAAATATAAAATAAAGATAGAAAAACACAAAAAATCTAATCTACATGCAAAATGCAAAATAAATATAAAATCTACATAAAAACAATAAAAAACCTACATGAGACTCAAAAAATAATAAAATAAAAAGACTAAAAATAGCCTAAAAACATCATATAAAATCCACTCATCAGGTCCCTGGACAAAAATGATAACTATACCAGCTTTTCCTAAAAATATAAAATAGCTATAAAAATGCCTAAAAATATAAAATAAAGTTAGAAAAACAAATAAAAGCTAATCTATATGCAGAATGCAAAATAAATATAAAATCTATGTAAAAATAATAAAAATCCTATATGTGACTCAAAAATAATAAAATAAAAAGTCTAAAAACAACCTAAAAACATCATATATTATCCTGTCATCAGTTGTCCCTTCCAATGCTTGGGCGTTCGGTCAATTTAAACACTGGGCTTCAAGTCAGAGTGCCAACTCATGAGCGTTGGGCTTCCAACACTTGAGCGCTGGCAGGTCTGATGTTTTCACTTCTTGGCTGTTTTGCTCTTCTAGGTGGTGGAGTTGGTGGACATTGATGGCCTTCATTAGCCTCATTTTTGTCCCTTATTTACTTTGAAACAACAATTGCTATTAATCCTCCACTCAAGCCTTTTTTCCCATGTGCTCAATTGAAATTGGTGCTTCCACTTCCAGCTTTTCACTTTTGGACCTCTTTTTGTTGAGACTTCACTTATGGTCCTTTATTTGCTGAGACTTCACTTTTAGTCCTTCCTCTTCTCAACTTTGCATTTTTTGGCCCTTCTTTTCCTAAAGTTTACAATTTGGTCCCTAGACAAAATGATTATTTCTAGCAGTTTTTCTAAAAAACTAAAATACTAACAAAAATTCCTAAAATTATAAAAATAAAGTTAAAAAAAAAAATAAAAGCTAAACTATATGCAAATGCAAAAATAAATATAAAATCTAAATAAAAAGTATAAAAATTTATATGTGACTCAATAAAATAATAATAAAAAAGACTAAAAAGACCCTAAAATTATCATACAAAATCCAGTTATCAATTTCTAATGCTCAACCTTCGCCTTTTTACAAGTTAGGCACGTGGCAACATACTCAGCAACATTCCTCTTCATGCCCGACCACCAAAAGTGTAACCTCAGGTCCTGATACATCTTTTTCGCACCAGGATAAATGCTCAGTTTGCTTTTGTGACCTTCGTCAAGGATCAGAGTCCTCAATTCAGCATTACTCATCACACACACTCATCCTTTGCAACGCAAAATACCAGCAGATCCCACTTCAAAGTTTGGCGCCTTTGTGAAGAAGGTCTTGCTCCTGACCCTGGCTGTGGTTTTGATGACGACAAACTCATCAACAAAAAGAAGAAAAGAAGACTTCAAAAGAATCAAGCACTCAAGTCCATCAATAGTCTAGAAGTCTTAGAATTAGGTGAGTTATGCTTCCAAAGGTTTATTAAAGTATAAAGGCTCTTAAAACACCTAATCTAATCAAGCTAAGAGTTTTCATAACTTAAAAGAAGTAGAAAACCTTACGCAAGTCTCAAAGAACAAGTTTCTGGAAAATGGGCTTCTGTGTAATCGATTACACCATTATGGTAATTGATGACAGGATAATATATGATGTTTTTAGGTTGTTTTTAGTATTTTTATTTTATTATTTTTGAGTCACATATAGGATTTTTAGTATTTTTACATAGATTTTATATTTATTTTGCATTCTGCATATAGATTAGCTTTTATTTGTTTTTCTAACTTTATTTTACATTTTTAGGAATTTTTATAGCTATTTTATATTTTTAGGAAAAGCTGGTATAGTTATCATTTTTGTCCAGGGACCGATTTGTAAAGTTTCAGGAAATCAAGGATCAAAGTGTAAAAGTTCAAGAGTTGAGGATGAAAAGTGAAGTTTGAAGGAGTCAAAGGGCCAGAATTGAAGTTCTAACAAAGAGAGGACTTGAAGTGAATTAAAGAATGTGAAGCAACCCTCTTTGATTTGAGCACATGTAAAATAAGGTTTGAAGGATTAATGGTGGAAGGAAGGAGTTTCAGAACTTATTAGGGGCTGAATGAGCCTAATTAAGCCAATCAATTCCACCATTGAAGAAGAAAGGAATCCAAGAAAAAGCTGCCAGTGTTCGTCCCAGCGCTGCAGCGTTGGAAGACCCAACGCTCAAGCGCTGGACCTCTGACTAGGATGTGAGTCAGAGGTTGCACCCAGCGCTGCAGCGTTGGAAGCCAGCGCTCAAGCGCTGGGCCCATTTCTGCCCGTTGGTTTTTAATGCATCCCAACGCCCAAGCGTTGGGAATGCCAGCGCCCAAGCGCTGGAAGGCTGATTTTCACTATAAATAGGGAGCTTTTCTTCACTTGTAAGGTACACCTATTCAGAATACAACAAGTGTTCTTCTTTCCTCCTTAAAGATCATTGTTCCTAGGAATTGTGGGAAGCCATACTTGAGCTCCTATCCAGGGTAATTCGATGACTCTTTTAGCCATGCTTGGCTAATTCTTTCTTTAGTATCTTGGGTTGTTTTAGTTTATAATCTATGTTTTAGTTTTCTTCTACTCTTCTGAATAATATTGCTATAGTTCATGTTTTATTTCCTTGTTCTTAATATTCATCTTGATGATCACAAGTGTTTTTACTTATTGCTTATAACAATGGAAATTGGTAAGTAGTAAGGGACCTAGGATTTAAAAGAAGTTATATGACATATCACTAAGGTATTAGGATAGACTTAACTTTATGTTGGCCTGAAAATTCCTTCTTCATCTTCTTCTTGGTTTTTTCTAGATTGCAAGGTATTGAATTTAGTAATTGAGAAGAAAGTTTTACAATGTGTAAGGTATTAACTTGTAAAAATATTAGGCTATAGCATCATGACTTGGTACTAAAATTCAGAATTCAAGTAGTAGTTGCTAGCATATTTTATAAATTATATAAATCAACCCAAGTGCTTAAGACTCATCATCATCTCTTTCTTTATTATTTTATGCTATTGTTCTTGCTTGCTATAAAAACCAACATCAAATACTCATCTTTTAAATTTTCTGCACAAGTACTAAATATTATAATAATAGGAAACCTATCCCTTAGGTCGATCTTTTTATTACGCGATATTGAATCGTACACTTGCGATTTGGGTATCAAGTTTTTGGCGCCGTTGCCGGGGATAGGTTCTGTTCTTGTTATTATTTTGTTTAGTGCTTTTTATTAAAAAAATTAAAAAAAAAAAAACATTATTTGTGTGATGAACTGGTGCTGCTAATTTTGTTTGCTGAGTATTGTCAGGTATAGCAATGGCTGAAACATTTGAGCAAAGGGAGGCAAAATTACGGGCTAAACTTGAAATAGAATATGAGAAAAAGAAGCAGGAAACTTTCACTCTTATTGAACAATTCTATTCTAATTTAGAGTGCATGCGCAATGCGGGATTTTTGCCAACCCCTGAGCAAGAATGTAAGGCTATGGAGGAGCTACAAATGAAAATCCAAAGCATTCTAAGGAGGCAGCCCAGGGATGAACAACAACCACTTGTTCATGAAAGTGAACTTGTGGTTCAAAGAGAGGAGGTGAAAGCAACCTTCATTTTAGAATTTGTCTTTGAAGATAAATTGGAGATGGAGGAAGAAGAACCTCAAGGAACCTATGCTATAGGTTCACAATGGCAAGGCAAAGAACAAGGAAGGGAAAATTTATTTATCTCTTCCATTTTTAATTTGAATATTGTTGCTTTGTTAGCTGAAAATTCATTGGGCACCATGATGTTGTTGTGCCAAAATTTGCATGATTTGCGGGGTCTAATGAATTTTGTAATAGACCCCGGTTGAAAAATGATTAAGTGAAGGGTCTATCTCGGACCTTAACAATGAGCTAGTTGGGAGACAACCCAACTTAGGAATAGTTTAAAATTCTCTCATTTAATTTTCTGCATCATCCTTGTAAATAAATAAAAGGAAAAAATTCTATGTTTTTGCTGCAGGAGAGGCCAGCGCTCCAGCGCTGGAGGCCAACGCTCACGCGTTAGGCCCCTATTTTTCACCTCTGATGCCCAGTATTTGATTTAATTCCAGCGCCCAAGCGTTGGAAATCCCAACGCTCAAGCGCTGGAGCTCGGGCAGACTCTCTGTTTGATTTTCTTTTTGCTGTTTTGCTGTTTTAATAAATTTTTGTGTTCACCATTTTCTGAAAATTTTAGATTCTATGAGTTTTCCCTTGTTTCTACAATGGTTTTAATTTTTGGGAAACTCAAGAATTCTTGTTTTTAAGGTGGACACAATTTTTCAACCCATGTTCTTAATTGTGCTATTTGTGGAACTAACAAGTCAAGCAAGTTTCTACTTGTGAGACTTTTGTTTGTTCAATTTTGCAGGAAGGAGAAAGAGCCCTCTTGAACTTAAGTGTTCAAAATTGATTTTTTACATTTGAGGTTCCCTTGGCTTTTTGTGGAAAATTTGTGATTGTGCCAGCTTTTTAGTTTTATTTTTTATAGTTTTTAGTTTTATCTTTAGTTTAGTGTTTCTGTGTTATTTTTTTGCATGAGTCTTGAGTATTTTATCCAGTCTGAATGTTGCTATTGCTGTGAGTGCTTTATCTGATTAAAATGCTTTTGAAAAGGTTCTATGTTTTGAAGCGGTTAGGATTGCATGCTGTTAGAATTGATTTTGGATATCTTGATTGTTTTGGTTGTTGGCAAAGTTTTTCTGAGTTCTAAAAGGGTACTACTTACCTTATTTTTTTTCTGAGAGCTGAGGACTCTGAATTCTTGATTGTGAAATTTTTCTGCCTTGTGTTACATGTTGATTGGGATTTTGTTTACCTTGTAAATTGAGAAGAGATTATAGGCATTTTTGAAAACTCAGAGTTTTGGTTGAAAATTAAAAATCCTCTAGTAGCCCCTTTTGAGCCTTAAAAGAGTCATTCTTTGGAGCCTACTTTGTGTGATATTTTTAAGTTGTTATTGTGATTCATGTGCTGAAATTGTTAGAGCTTTTGTTGTGGGTTTCTCTCTAGAAAAAGAAGAAAAAGATTGAGGTATGTGCCTTAGAAAAAATAATGAAGTGGTGGGGTGAGAAAGAGTATGAGGGGAGTAAAATTCAAGTCATTCATCCCATACATTCCACTACTTTATTCAAAAAAAAAAAGAGAAAAAGAAAAAGAAAAAAATTGAGAGGACCCTTGTGTTAATTGTTGAAGCTCTTAGTTGGAAAAATCACTTAACAACAGATTCTGAGTCAAGCCACTAGAGTTGCCAATTTCTTGAAATCCATACCTTGAATTGTTCAACCCTTTGGCCAAGTTACAACCTTCAAAGATCTCTTCAAAATTACTTGGTTGCACTATTTCAGTTTTGATTTGAATGATAGGCAGGATTATTGAGCTTTCTTGTTTTTCATGGAGAATATTATTTTGTGAGCTTAATTTGATGAACTCTAACATGTTGAAAAGCCAAGCCTAACTTTCTTGATTATATATCTTTAAACATGCAGGTCTTTCTAATCCGCTAAGCTTTCTTGGAAAGGTTTTTTGTGCTTCAAGTAGTAATCAGATAAACTTTTTCTAAACTCAGGGACGAGTTTCTCTTTAAGTTTTATCGCTTGAGGACAAGCTGTCGTTGGGTATAGTGGTGTGATGACAGGATAATATATGATGTTTTTAGGTTGTTTTTAGTATTTTTATTTTATTATTTTTGAGTCACATATAGGATTTTTAGTATTTTTACATAGATTTTATATTTATTTTGAATTCTGCATATAGATTAGCTTTTATTTGTTTTTCTAACTTTATTTTACATTTTTAGGAATTTTTATAGCTATTTTATATTTTTAGGAAAAGCTGGTATAGTTATCATTTTTGTCCAGGGACCGATTTGTAAAGTTTCAGGAAATCAAGGATCAAAGTGTAAAAGTTCAAGAGTGGAGGATGAAAAGTGAAGTTTGAAGGAGTCAAAGGGCCAGAATTGAAGTTCTAACAAAGAGAGGACTTGAAGTGAATTAAAGAATGTGAAGCAACCCTCTTTGATTTGAGCACATGTAAAATAAGGTTTGAAGGATTAATGGTGGAAGGAAGGAGTTTTAGAACTTATTAGGGGCTGAATGAGCCTAATTAAGCCAATCAATTCCACCATTGAAGAAGAAAGGAATCCAAGAAAAACCTGCCAGTGTTCGTCCCAGCGCTGCAGCGTTGGAAGACCCAACGCTCAAGCGCTGGACCTCTGACTAGGATGTGAGTCAGAGGTTGCACCCAGCGCTGCAGCGTTGGAAGCCAGCGCTCAAGCGCTGGGCCCATTTCTGCCCGTTGGTTTTTAATGCATCCCAACGCCCAAGCGTTGGGAATGCCAGCGCCCAAGCGCTGGAAGGCTGATTTTCACTATAAATAGGGAGCTTTTCTTCACTTGTAAGGTACACCTATTCAGAATACAACAAGTGTTCTTCTTTCCTCCTTAAAGATCATTGTTCCTAGGAATTGTGGGAAGCCATACTTGAGCTCCTATCCAGGGTAATTCGATGACTCTTTTAGCCATGCTTGGCTAATTCTTTCTTTAGTATCTTGGGTTGTTTTAGTTTATAATCTATGTTTTAGTTTTCTTCTACTCTTCTGAATAATATTGCTATAGTTCATGTTTTATTTCCTTGTTCTTAATATTCATCTTGATGATCACAAGTGTTTTTACTTATTGCTTATAACAATGGAAATTGGTAAGTAGTAAGGGACCTAGGATTTAAAAGAAGTTATATGACATATCACTAAGGTATTAGGATAGACTTAACTTTATGTTGGCCTGAAAATTCCTTCTTCATCTTCTTCTTGGTTTTCTCTAGATTGCAAGGTATTGAATTTAGTAATTGAGAAGAAAGTTTTACAATGTGTAAGGTATTAACTTGTAAAAATATTAGGCTATAGCATCATGACTTGGTACTAAAATTCAGAATTCAAGTAGTAGTTGCTAGCATATTTTATAAATTATATAAATCAACCCAAGTGCTTAAGACTCATCATCATCTCTTTCTTTATTATTTTATGCTATTGTTCTTGCTTGCTATAAAAACCAACATCAAATACTCATCTTTTAAATTTTCTGCACAAGTACTAAATATTATAATAATAGGAAACCTATCCCTTGGGTTCGATCTTTTTATTACGCGATATTGAATCGTACACTTGCGATTTGGGTATCAGTAATCGATTACACCAAGGCAAGTAATCGATTACTCCAGTCTTGTAATCGATTACATGTTTGAAATTCAAATTCAAACTGAAACGGTCATTTGTGTAATCGATTACACTAAGTATGGTAATCGATTACCAGAACGAAAAAGTGCATCTTTTCATGAACCATTGTGTCCCAAACCTTTTGAAAAGGGTTGTGATGGTTCAAGGACGTTTCCCTTGCCTATATAAAGACCATTTGAGTCCAGAAAACATAACACACACAACACACACGAAATATACACATTTCACATGAGAAAAACACATTAGGCCAAAGCTCTTTCAAAATTAGTTCATCTTTTAGAACTTAAATCTTTTAGAGCCTAAATTCTGAGTTCATGATCTTCATGTTTACAAGAACACATTAGTTGTTCATATATTGAAGAACTCAGAATTGTATTATGCTTAAAAGCCTTAAAGCATAATTTCTCATGTTCAATCCAATTGTGTGTTAAAGGATTGAAATAGCCAATTGTAATATCTTCTTCATCTCTTTCTGTAAGATTGAGTCTTTCACCGTGGTATTCGGTGAAGGGTTGTTGTCACTGAAAGTGGTTTACTTTCAGGGTTTTCATTGAAGGTGGTTTAGCCTTCAAGGTCTGAGGGTGGTTTGCCTTCAGGAACTGAAAGCGGTTTGCTTTTAGGGGCTGTTGAAAGCGGTTTGCTTTCACAGGATATTGGTAGAAGTTCTTGGGGTCCTTGGGTTAGGAACTTGTAAGAAATTCTTATCAATAGTGGAAAAATCCTCAAGGGGTTTTCTTGAGGGACTGGACGTAGTCTTCGGTGGATTGAAGGCGAACCAAGATAAATCTTGTGTGTGATTCTCTTTATCCTTCACATTTACTTTCAAGTATTGTTCATATCCGCTGCAATCACAACGATCAATACGTGATCATCATAAACTTGAAAGTAACGATTTCAATAACGCGAAAATTGGGGCAACACTGATTCACCCCCCCTTCTCAGGTTGCTATCTGTTCTAACAATTGGTATCAGAGCGAAGGTTTAGGTAAGTTATTCCTAAGATTCGGGAAAAAGATGGCATCCTCTTCCAATTATGGAACAAATGAAGGATTCGACATAAACAGGCCACCATTCTTCAATGGAGAACATTATGACTTCTGGAAAATCAAGATGAAGATATTCATAAAGTCATTAGACTCAGGAATATGGAAAGCCATTGAAGAAGGACCCTTTGTGCCTGTAACAACAAATGAAGAAGGAACTTCACAACCAAAATCAGAAAGTACTTGGAGTGAAGAAGAAAAGAAGAAGGTTCAATATGATCTCAAAGGGATGAACATCCTTACATCTGCTCTTGGCATGGACGAATTCTTCAGAGTATCAACGTGCACTTCATCAAAAGAAATATGGGATACGTTGATGGTGACTCATGAAGGAACAGATGAAGTCAAGAGATCAAAGATCAATACTCTCTCTCAGGAATATGAAATGTTCAGAATGCTTCCAGGAGAAAAGGTATTAGATATGCAAAAACGATTCACTCATTTAATTAATCATTTGATTGCTCTTGGAAAACAATTTTCAAATAGTGACTTGAACATGAAAGTTCTAAGATCACTTACAAGAGTATGGCAACCAAAAGTCACAGCCATCTCTGAGAAGAAGAGTTTATCAAATATGTCTCTTGCAACTCTGTTTGGAAAACTCCAAGAACATGAGTTGGAATTGAATCGTTTAGAAGAGCATGAACAACATGAGAAGAAGTATCGATCAATTTCCTTAAAGGCAAAGGAAAGCATCAAAGAAGATTATGATGCGGGTTCTGAAGAAGAAGATGAAAATTTAAATCTTCTAGTCAAGAACTTTGGAAAATTTCTTAAAAGAAAGAGTGTGAAATTCAACAATAAATCTTTCCAAAGAAACAATGATCCCTCTTCGTCACAAAAGATCACATGTTTCGAATGTGGTAAACCTGGACACTTCAAATTAGATTGTCCAAATCTTCAGAAGAAGAGACATGGTCTAAGAGAAAAGTTTGAAAAGAAGGATCAACCTACACGAAAAGCATATTTGGCTTGGGATGATAATGAAGTAAGTTCATCATCAGATTCTGACAAAGAAGAAGCACAAGTTGCTTTAATGGCCTCACATGATTCAGACATTGAAGATTCCCAGGTTAGTGATAATTCTATGTCTCCTCATGATTTAAAATTTGCTACGGAAAACATGTTTAAATTATGTCAAGAATTTTCCGAGATTAGCACAAAGCAAAATAAATTGATTTCTTCTCTAGAAAGTAAGTGTAAAACCTTACAGGAGGAATTAGACATAGTGAAATCTAAAGTAGATACTACACACAAGTGTACTAAGTGTAGTTCTTTAGAAGAAAAGATAGGTGATCTTCAACACAGGGTAAATAACTTCAATAAAGGAAAACAAAAGTTAGATGATATTCTAAGTGTTCAAAGACATTCAAACAATAAATCAGGATTAGGATATACTTCTCACCCAAAGACAAAAGAGGTTAGGAAAACTGTGTTTGTAAGACCAAACCACGTATCAGGATCTTCTAGTAATAATAAGATTAATCCTGTTAGAAGTACAAACAATAGAAAGAACAATCAAAATAGACTTCCTAAGAAGATTCACCCTTTTCTTAGACAAACCTCTAGTTACAATCATTACTCTTGCACATATTGTAACAAAGTAGGACATATCCCTAGTAGATGTTATTACAAACATATAGGAGTACCAAATAGGGAGTACATTTGGGATAGAAAGAATGTTAACTTAGAAGGACCCAAAACTTGTTGGGTTCCTAATACCCATGTCTGAACTTTGTCATGTAGGTGTGTATGAAAGCAGCAAAGGATTTATGGTATCTTGATAGTGGCTGCTCATCACACATGACAGGAGACAAAACCAAGTTTTCTTTTCTTATACCTAGGGAAAAAGGTTTCGTCACATATGGTAACAATCAAAAGGGAAAAATACTCGGTATTGGAAGAATAGGCACACCCCCTCAAACAGTCATCGATAAAGTTCTTTACGTTGATGGTTTGATGCATAATCTTCTGAGTATTAGTCAACTATGTGATAAAGGTTTGAAAGTTGGTTTTATTAATGATATATGTGTTGTGAAAGACGTGAAAACTAAAGAAATTAAGTTTTCTGGATATAAAGTAAACAAAGTCTTCATGATCTCATTGGAAGAAATTCCACAAAATGTGAGATGCCTTTTGGCCAAGAATAATAGTGACTCATGGCTATGGCATAGAAGACTTGCACATATTCACATAGATAATTTAAACAAACTAGTCAAGCATGATCTAGTTATTGGGCTTCCAAAGATAAAATTCGAGAAAGACAAGCTTTGTGATGCATGTCAAAAAGGGAAGCAAACCAGAACATCCTTCAAACCAAAGAACATAGTTTCGACCTCAAGACCCCTTCAATTGTTACATATGGATTTGTTCGGACCTTCTAGAACTAAAAGCCTCGGAGGTAATTTCTATGAACTTGTTATTGTTGATGATTTCTCTAGATTTACATGGACTTTATTTCTTCCTCATAAGAATGAAGCCTTCAATGCATTCAAAAGATATGCAAGGCTTGTTCAAAATGAGAAGTCTTTAAAGATCTCTTCTATAAGAAGTGATCATGGTGGGGAATTTCAGAATCAACAATTCCAAGAACTATGTGATGAAAATGGAATATCACATAACTTCTCTACTCCGAGAACACCACAACAAAATGGTGTAGTAGAAAGAAAGAATAGATTACTTGAGGAATTAGCAAGAACCATGCTGAGTGAATCAAGTCTCCCTAAATACTTCTGGGCTGATGCTGTAAGTACTGCTTGCTATGTTTCCAATAGAGTTCTCATTAGACCTATTCTTAAGAAAACCCCCTATGAACTCTACAAAGGAAGGAAACCAAATATCTCTCATCTACATGCTTTTGGATCAAAATGCTTTGTCTTGAATAATGGAAAGGAAAACCTTGGTAAGTTTGATGAAAAATCTGATGAAGGTATATTCCTTGGATATTCTTTAACAAGCAAAGCATATAGAGTCTTTAACAAGAAAACTCTATCCGTGGAAGAATCCATACATGTTTCTTTTGATGAATCTAAATCTTCAATAGAAGATAAAGTCAATCTTCCGGATAATGAAGAAGATGACATCATTATAAATGAAGATTCTCAAAAAGATGGAGATCATAATCCAATACAAGAAGAGCACATTGAAGATAATACTTATCAACTTCCAAAAGAATGGAGAACCCATAGGGATCATCCAGTTGATAATATTATTGGTGATATCTCTAGAGGCGTCTCTACAAGGCTACGCTTGAATGATTCAGTTTTGAATATGGCCTTTGTCTCTCAGATAGAACCATCAAAAGTAAATGATGCTCTAGAGGATGAGTATTGGATTGTAGCAATGCAGGAAGAACTAAACCAATTTGAAAGGAATCAAGTTTGGGAACTTGTCCCTAAGCCTAGTGATAAACACATTATTGGAACAAAGTGGGTATTTAGAAATAAGTTAGATGAAAATGGTATTATAGTTAGAAATAAAGCAAGATTGGTTGCTCAAGGTTATAATCAAGAAGAAGGTATAGATTTTGATGAAACATATGCACCCGTAGCAAGATTAGAAGCCATAAGATTATTATTAACGTATGCTTGCT
Organism: Acmispon strigosus; assembly: GCA_030819835.1. Taxonomy (NCBI): domain Eukaryota; kingdom Viridiplantae; phylum Streptophyta; class Magnoliopsida; order Fabales; family Fabaceae; genus Acmispon; species Acmispon strigosus. The sequence goes on along the minus strand of JAUAMA010000004.1, from coordinate 25,489,480 downwards.
CTTTAAACTTCCCATTGTATCAACTGGACGTCAAAAGTGCCTTCCTGAACGGATATATTCAAGAAGAAGTGTATGTGAAGCAACCTCCAGGATTTGAAGATCCAAAGTTTCCTTCACATGTCTTCAGACTAAAGAAAGCACTCTATGGTCTTAAGCAAGCCCCTCGTGCATGGTATGACAGGTTAAGTACTTTCCTTTGTGATAAAGGATTTCAAAAAGGTAAGGCTGATACAACCTTGTTCATCAAAAGAACCAAAGGTAATACCTTACTTGTTCAAATTTATGTTGATGATATTATCTTTGGTGCAACTAACGAATCTCTTTGCAAAGATTTCTCTAACATGATGCAAGAAGAATTTGAGATGTCCATGATGGGACAATTAAATTTCTTTCTTGGTTTGCAAATCAAGCAATCAAATGATGGAATATTCATCAATCAATCAAAGTTTTGCAAGGAATTATTAAAGAAATATGATTTAGATGATTGCAAAGCCATAGCCACACCAATGGGGTCTAATACATATCTAGATCAAGATGAATCCGGTGTTCAAGTTGATATCACTAAATATAGAGGTATGATCGGATCTCTTTTGTACTTAACTGCAAGTAGACCTGATATTATGTTTAGCGTATGTCTACGTGCTAGATATCAAGCATCTCCTAGGGAATCACATTTGAGTTCTGTTAAGCGGATTTTCAAATATTTGAAAGGAACTACAAATGTTGGTTTGTGGTATCCCAAAGGAAGTGTTTGTGATTTGATTGGATATTCTGATTCTGATTATGCTGGTTGTAAAACTGAAAGAAAAAGTACAAGTGGTACTTGTCACTTGTTAGGAAATGCCCTTGTTTCTTGGTCTTGTAAGAAACAAGCATGTGTTGCTCTAAGTACTGCAGAAGCAGAATATATTGCTGCAGAAAGTTGTTGTGCACAAACTCTATGGCTCAAACAACAACTCAAAGATTATGGCTTAGAGCTGGGCTGCATTTCTATCAAATGTGACAACACAAGTGCCATTAATCTCACTAAAAACCCTATCATGCATTCTCGAACTAAGCATATTGATATACGACATCATTTTCTTCGAGATCATGTTATGAGGAAAGATATAGAGATTTCTTTTGTAGATACACATAATCAACTAGCAGATATCTTTACTAAACCTCTTTCTAAGGAATCATTTTATAAGATAAGAAGAGAGTTAGGCATTTTAGATGAGCATGATACTTAAGTTAACATGTTATTTGCACGATCTTTATGATAAATATGTGTTTACATGCCTTTAGATAGATTATGTAATTAAGTGTTTTATAGGAAAAGTGTTACATAGGAATCTAGAGCCTAGAACTTGTAAAAATGTCCTAGTAATCGATTACCCTAGGATTTGTAATCGATTATCCATGTTCTAAGTCCTCGTGCTCATTAGAAACATCTGAGTAATCGATTATTCAAACTGCCATAATCGATTACACATTCAAAATTTGAATAATTTTCAAACTTGAAACTGCTGTAATCGATTACCATAACTGTCGTAATCGATTACACGCACGATTTTCTCTATAAAATCAGCATTTGTCTTCTGTCCTTTTGCCTACCTTCCTTAATATACAATCTTTCTTCCTCTAAGACTTGTTTTGCCATGGGGTCTCTTCCACGACCTTCAAATGTATCCTCTCCAATCAATGTTTCTCGAAGGGAATCCTCCACAGATCCTCTAGTATTGTCTCGCTATCGCATTGATGTTCAAACCAATGCTGCATCGGCTGGATTATCTCCCTTTTATACCATTCCTTCAAATTTCTCACAAGAAACCAAGGTTATACTAGAAAGGATGGATATCTTGTCACTCCGTCTTTCTCAGAAGTTGGGCCAACTGGAGGATACCATTCGGTCTCGCTTTATACTTGTGGAAAATTGCATAGAGGCCATGCATTCCTTCATGCGTAAGGAAATTGAGAGCCTTCAAGAACTTGACCCTTCTGAGAACTCTGAAGATTCTAGTCACGCTTAAGTTCTGAAGTCCTATGTCTCCATATAATTATCTACTTACTATTAGGATTTCCCTATTTTCCAAAAACGGCTTTATCTATTTGTTGTAATCTCTCTACTACATATGTTTGATATGTCTTACTATGTATAACCTATGTATTTGCCTTCGTTTATATATATGTAAGTGCTGGTTGTTCATGTTTTCCATATTTACCCCTATTCCCCCATGCTTTATGTTTCAATATACTTGTATGTATGCCTGTACTTTTTGGCCTTTTCTTCTTTTTGATGAAGTCAAAAGGGGGAGAAAGGTTCCGTGCTTTTAAAGATCATATGCAGGAATTCAACAAGTACACTAGAAAGGGGGAGAAAAATCAGAAATACTAAATTCCATCAAATAGGGGGAGTTAAGCATCAAGAATGCACATATGATCTTCAAAGTTTCAAGTATGTGTTTGCCATCATCAAAAAGGGGGAGATTGTGAAGAAGGTCTTGCTCCTGACCCTGGCTGTGGTTTTGATGACGACAAACTCATCAACAAAAAGAAGAAAAGAAGACTTCAAAAGAATCAAGCACTCAAGTCCATCAATAGTCTAGAAGTCTTAGAATTAGGTGAGTTATGCTTCCAAAGGTTTATTAAAGCATAAAGGCTCTTAAAACACCTAATCTAATCAAGCTAAGAGTTTTCATAACTTAAAAGAAGTAGAAAACCTTACGCAAGTCTCAAAGAACAAGTTTCTGGAAAATGGGCTTCTGTGTAATCGATTACACCATTATGGTAATCGATTACACCAAGGCAAGTAATCGATTACTCCAGTCTTGTAATCGATTACATGTTTGAAATTCAAATTCAAACTGAAACGGTCATTTGTGTAATCGATTACACTAAGTATGGTAATCGATTACCAGAACGAAAAAGTGCATCTTTTCATGAACCATTGTGTCCCAAACCTTTTGAAAAGAGTTGTGATGGTTCAAGGGCGTTTCCCTTGCCTATATAAAGACCATTTGAGTCCAGAAAACATAACACACACAACACACACGAAATATACACATTTCACATGAGAAAAACACATTAGGCCAAAGCTCTTTCAAAATTAGTTCATCTTTTAGAACTTAAATCTTTTAGAGCCTAAATTTTGAGTTCATGATCTTCATGTTTACAAGAACACATTAGTTGTTCATATATTGAAGAACTCAGAATTGTATTATGCTTAAAAGCCTTAAAGCATAATTTCTCATGTTCAATCCAATTGTGTGTTAAAGGATTGAAACAGCCAATTGTAATATCTTCTTCATCTCTTTCTGTAAGATTGAGTCTTTCACCGTGGTATTCGGTGAAGGGTTGTTGTCACTGAAAGTGGTTTACTTTCAGGGTTTTCATTGAAGGTGGTTTAGCCTTCAAGGTCTGAGGGTGGTTTGCCTTCAGGAACTGAAAGCGGTTTGCTTTCAGGGGCTGTTGAAAGCGGTTTGCTTTCACAGGATATTGGTAGAAGTTCTTGGGGTCCTTGGGTTAGGAACTTGTAAGAAATTCTTATCAATAGTGGAAAAATCCTCAAGGGGTTTTCTTGAGGGACTGGACGTAGTCTTCGGTGGATTGAAGGCGAACCAGGATAAATCTTGTGTGTGATTCTCTTTATCCTTCACATTTACTTTCAAGTATTGTTCATATCCGCTGCAATCACAACGATCAATACGTGATCATCATAAACTTGAAAGTAACGATTTCAATAAGGCGAAAATTGGGGCAACACTGATTCACCCCCCCTCTCAGGTTGCTATCTGTTCTAACAGCCTTCCCTAAACTGATCATCTCTCTCTTCTCAATCAACTCTCTTCATGAATATGCTTGACTTTGATCTCCTTCAAAAAATCACTGGACACGATGATCATCCCGAAACTCAGCTTCCCGGTGTCACTTTGACATCCAGACTAAGATCTCTGAATGCCTCGAGCATCTCCAACTCCTTGATCATCAACAAGGATATATGGATCGCCTGGTGACTGAGGGCATCAGCCACCACATTAGCCTTCCCCGGATGATACAGCAAAGTAAAATCACAGTCCTTAAGAAACTCCATCCAACGCCTCTGTCTCATATTTAGATCCTTATGGTCAAAAAGGTACTTCAAGCTCTTATTATCACTGAAGACAGTGAACGTGCTCCCATACAGATAGTGTCTCCATATTTTAAGAGAAAAAACTAGCGTTGCAAGCTCCAAGTCTTGTCGGTTATTTCCATTTATGGATGTTCAGTTGCCTTCATGCATAAGCCACAGCCTTCCAGTGCTGCATCAACACGCAACCCAAACCCTGGTAAGAAGCATCATAGAAAATCTCGTAAGGTTCATAACATTGTGATAGCGAAAAAACCGGTGCGATTGTCAAACGCCGCTTCATCTCTTGGACACTTGATTTACATTCCTCTATGCATGCAAAAGGTTGATTCTTCCTCGTAAGCTTCGTCAAAGGTCCTGCGATTTTGCAAAACCTTCGATGAACCTCTGGTAATAGCCAGCTAAGCCAATGAAACTCTTGATATCAGCCGCACTCTTCGGCTGCTCCCACATCGTGACTGCGTCAACCTTGCTCAGATCAACGACAATGCCTTCCTAAGAAATGATATGGCCCAAGAACTTCACCTTTTCTAGCCAAAACTCACATTTAGCTGAGTTAGAAAAAATAGTCTTTTCTTAGAGAACTGTCAACACCTGTCGTAAATGCTCCTCGTGCTCCTCTCAACTCCTCGAGTAGATCAAAATGTCGTCAATGAATACGACCACGAACCTGTCAAGAAATTTTTTTAAAACTACGCACACGATCCATAAGATCAAAATGTTGCAAAGAACACGACCACAAAGCTGTCAAGCAAAAGGATTAATAATCCTATTCATGCAATCCATGAATACTGCTGGCGCATTCGTAACTCCAAATGGCATCACTAAATACTTGTAGTATCCATAGCGAGTACAAAAAGCAGTCTTTTGGATATCCGTCTCCTTGACCTGAATTTGGTGATATCCAGATCTTAAGTCAATCTTCGAGAAAATAGTTGCTCCGCTAAGATGGTCCATCAAATCGTCGATCTTTGGAAGAGGGTAATGATTCTTCACTGTCACCTTGTTCAACTGCCGGTAGTCAACACACAAGCACGATCTTCCGTCCTTCTTTTTCACAAGTAGCACAGGTGCTCCCCATGGTGAAACACTAGGTCGAATGAAACCCTTCGCCATAAGGTTGTCAATCTGACTATTCAGCTCCGCCAACTCTACAGGTGCCATACGATATGGTGCTATAGAGATCGGTCTGGTTCTTGGAATCACGTCGATCGAGAACCCCACGTCACGAACAGGGGATATTTGATACCAATTCTGGAAGTGTACAGAATGGTCGAAGTAATATACAAGATATAGTCTCCAAAGGGATAGGGTGTAACAATTTTCAACTTGAACTCAATTGTTTAGAGCAGAAAAACAAAAGAATAATTTTTGATTTGTGGTTGAATGAACAACAAAAAGAAAATCAAGATATAAGATTATTATGAATGATTGATAAAAACAACACTTGGGTTTGAGTTTCACTTCACTAAACAAGTTTCTTACAATCAGATGTTCATATGAAATAGGAGTATGTTCTAAGGTGCTTTAGCCTAAACCTCTACTTGTTAATGCCTTAAGCTAGTAAACCTTTTAATGTCATTTTTCTAAACCTAATACCTTAGTGTTTAGTCAATTCAATTGAAGAAATAAGTTCTAAATTCTGGCAAACATAAATAACTCCCAACCTTATACCTAAGCAGCAGATAATTATTCAATCTAATCCTGATTCCCTTAATCCCTACCTACTATCGTTGTGCAAGAAGAAAGTATAATCACTGGTGTGCACCAAGCCTAGATAAACAAAGGGAGGATATGCATGGAACATAAAATTCATTCATATAAAAACCAGAAAGCTCAAAGCATTGTCAATGAAGATTCACTCTAAACCCAAAATGTTAAAGAAAACTAGCCAAGCATGGCTAGTATGAATATATTTAAAAGATAATAACCTGGATTAGAAGCTCACGAAGGCTTCCCACACTCTAGGAACACTTGTCCAACTTCAGAGAATTACTGGGGATGAGATAAGAAAAGGTAAAAATTGGATTCCAAGATAATTACAAAGAAGAGCAAATTCTATATTTATAGCCAAAACTGCCAAGGTTCCAACGCCTGGGTGCTGGAGTTAAAATAATTTGCACGAGGCTTGCCAGAGAGCCAACGCATGAGCGTTGGCTTCCCAACGCTCAGGCGTTGGAATTAAACCCAATTTGGGATTCTAGGAAGAGAGCCAACGCATGAGCGTTGGCTCCACAATGCTCAGGCGTTGGGAGGTCTTCAGATTTCTCATTTTCTTGCTCTTGATCTTCTCTTTTGATTCCCATCTTCAATGCCATAAAGGGGCTTCATTGTGGCTTCAATGAGGTTTTGCAATAGCTGATCCTCTTCATTCTTCATCAATCCAACATGTGTAAAATGCTTTTGTTGCTCCATTTCTCCATTAAACACAAATCATGCCGCCTTTACTTCTTTCCTCTTCATCATTACTTACAATAAAGCTCCAATAAAGCAGCAAATAATGACCAGAATAATAAAAGGCAAAAAACAATAAACTAACCTAACTAAAAGAACTAAAAATTAAAATAATCACTAACCAACATGCTTATGCAGACAATAAAATAAAAACCTAACAAATTAAATAAAACTATATGAGACTCAAAGAAATATAAAATAAAAACAAATAAAAAGAAAAGAAAAACACACTTACACCCCCAGGTCATCACTCCACTATACCCAACGACAGCTTATTCTCAAGCGTAAAACACAAGCTAATTGAAGAAAGATTCCCTAGGTAAAGGTTTTGTGAAGATATCAGCTAATTGAGCATGGGTGTCAACAAAAGAAAGTTCTATGTCTTTCTTTAGAACATGATCTCGGAGAAAATGATGTCGTATGCCTATGTGTTTGGTTCTTGAATGCATGACAAGATTCTTAGTTAAATTTATTGCACTAGTATTGTCACACTTAATGGGAATACATCCTAAATCCAGGCCATAGTCTCTTAGTTGTTGTTTTAACCATAAAACTTGAGCACAACAACTACCTGCAGCAATGTATTCTGCCTCAGCAGTGCTTAAGGCAACACAAGCTTGTTTCTTGCAGGACCATGAGACTAATGCATTGCCTAGAATGTGATAAGTTCCACTAGTATTTTTTCGTTCGGTTTTACAACCAGCAAAATCATAATCTTAATAACCTACTAGATTACAAACACTACCTCTAGGATACCATAAACCAATGTTTGTAGTTCCTTTTAATTATTTCAAAATACATTTTACGGAACATAGATGGGATTCCTTAGGGCATGCCTAATATCTAGCACATAAGCAAACACTGAACATCATATCGGGTCTAATTGCAGATAAATAGAGTAAGAATCCGACCATACCTCGATATTTAGTTATGTCCACGGGAGTTCCAGATTCGTCTTGATCTAGATATGTGATGGATCCCATTGGTGTTGCTATGCTTTACAATCATCCGTATCATACTTTTTGAGAAGATCTTGGCATAACTTGGATTGATTGATAAAGATTCCATCCTTTAGTTGCTTGATTTGTAGTCCTAGGAAGAAGTTTAACTTTCCCATCATAGATATTTCAAATTCTCCTTGCATCATGTTAGAAAATTCCTTGCACATAGACTCGTTAGATGAACCAAATATGATATCATCTACGTATATTTGAACAAGTAAAGTGTTACCTTTTGATCTTTTAATAAACAAGGTTATGTTGGCTTTACCTTTCCAAAACCCTTTTTCTCAAAGAAAAGTACTTAGCCTATCATACCATGCTCTAGGTGCTCGCTTCAATCTGTAAAGAGCCTTCTTTAGTTTGTGTACATGAGAAGGAAACTGAGGATCTTCAAATATAGGAGGTTGTTTTACGTAAAATTCTTCTTGAATTTACCCATTCAGGAAGACACTTTTTACGTCCATTTGATAGAACTGAAAATTTGAAGAGCAAGCATATGCTAAAAGCAACCTAATGGCTTCTAATCTAGCAACTTGTGCATAAGTTTCATCAAAATCAATACCTTCTTCTCGATTGTATCCTTATGCTACCAATCGAGCTTTGTTTCAAACTATAATACCATTTTCATCCAACTTCTTCCTAAACACCCATTTTGTTCCTATGATGTGTTTATCTCCAGGCTTAGGAACTAACTCCAAACTTGATTTCTTTCTAATTGGTTCAATTCCAATACTCATCTTCTAAAGCACCATTTATTTTAGATGGTTCTACCTGAGACACAAAAGCCATATTCATAACTAAATCATTAAGATTTAGTCTAGTAGTTACTCCCCTCGATATATCACCAATAATGTTATCAATTGGGTGATCTTTATGTGTCCTCCAATCTTTAGGTAGATTATGAATGGTCTCTTCCTCATGCTCGATTGGTTCCATGTTTTGTTCTTCTTGTTCTTGATGGTTGTCCTTTGATGTGTTTCCATCTTCATCATCATTTTCAAGATAAACAGTTTTCTCCTCTTTTGAGGGGTTAGTTTCATCAAAGGAAACATGAATAGACTCTTCAAATACAAGTGTTATTTTGTTAAAAACTCTATATTCCTTACTTGTCAGAAAGTGACCAAGAAAAATACCTTCATCAGATTTTTCATCAAATTTATGTAGGCTTTCCTTTCCATTATTCAAGACAAAGCATTTACTTCCAAACGCATGGAGATGGGAAATATTTGGCTTTCTACCTTTATAGATTTCATAGGGAGTTTTCTTTAAGATAGGTCTTATTAGTACTCTATTAGATACATAACATGCAGTGCTTACAGCGTCATCCCAAAAGTACTTAGGAGGATTAGATTCACTTAACATAGTTCTTGCTAATTCTTCTAAACACCTATTCTTTCTTTCCACAACTCCATTTTGTTGTGGTGTTCTAGGAGAAGAGAAATTATGAGAGATGCCATTTTCATCACATAGATCTTGAAATTGTGCATTTTGAAATTCCCCACCATGATCACTTCTAATCGATGAAATTTTAAAGACTTTTTATTTTGTACAATTTTTGCATATCTTTTAAAAGCATCAAAAGCTTCATTTTTATGTGCCAAAAATAAAGTCCATGTAAACCTAGAATAATCATCAACTATTACAAGAGAATAATAGTTCTCGACAAGACTTTTGGTTCTGGAAGGTCCAAATAAATCCATAGAAGTAATTGGAGAGGTCTTGTTGTTGATACAATATTCTTTGGCTTAAATGATACTTTATTTTGTTTGACCTTTTGACATGCATCACATAACTTGTCTTTAGTAAATTTCATTTTTGGTAAACCAATAACAAGTTCATGTTTTATTAATTTAAGTGATCCATGTGAATGTGTGCTAACCTTCTATGCCATAACCAAGAATCATTATTACTAGTAGCCATAAGACATTTGACTTTTAAGGATATATCTTCTAAGGATATCATAAACACTTTGTTGATTTTTATGCTAGAAAATTTTACTTCACGAGTTACTACGTCTTTTACTACACATTTATTATTTTTAAAACTTACTTTTAATCCTTTATCAAGTAATTGACTTATACTTAACAAATTATGTCCCAAACCATCAACATATAACATATTTTCAATTACGGTTTGAGGAGGCGTACCTATTCTTCCAATGCCAATAATTTTTCCTCTTTGATTTATCCCCGGTCACGTGTGAGGAGCAACCACTATCAAGATACCACAAATCACTTACTGCTCTCAAACATACCTACTAAACAAGTCAAAAGGGGATGTTATGTACCCAATGTGATTTGGGTCCTTTGGGGTTAATACCTTTCTCAACCCAAACATATTACTAGGCACTCCTATATTTCTGTAATAGCATTTATTGGGTGTATGACCTTCTTTATCCCAATAGTTACAAACATACCTTTTTTGACCTAAATTATGTCTAGGTGCATAAATATTTATCTTTCTATAACGTATCATGGAATTAGCATTTAAATGATTATTCTTATTAGTCATAGACTTGGATGTGCTAGCATGCATATGACTATTTGTTTTAGCAAAAGTTCTAGAAGTGTTTATATGATTATTTGCTTTAACCAAGATAGTTTTCTTTATTTATTTTGTTTTCTCTTGAGGTATATATCCTAACCCACTTCTATCACTTGAATGTCTTTGTATATTAAGGATATCATCTAGTCTTTTTTTACCTACATTGAAATTATGAACCTTTTGTTGTAAAGCATCTACCTTTACTTCTAATAAATTGCATTTGTTACATTTTTGTGGTGTATCTGTCTTAATTTTAACATTATTTAATTCATTTTGTAGTTTTTTGAAAGTTTCTTCTAAAGATGAAATAATAATATTTTTTTTAGTGCGTACTTTAGAAAAATTACGACATAATTTGTATACGTTTTCCATAGCAAATTCTAAATCATCATATGAAATCTTATCATTACTAACCTCAATATCTTCATCACCTGAATTATGTGAAGCCATCAATGCGATGTATGCTTCTTCCTTTTAAAGATTTGAAGAATATGGATTGCGTTTCTTTTGAAATTTGTTGTTATTATTAAATTTCATACTTTTATTTCAAAGAACTTCCCAAGATTTTACACTAACAGGTTCATATTCTTGTTGATATCTTCTTCAGAATCCACATCATATTCATCATTAGTACTCTCCTTTGCCTTTAAGGAAATAGATCGATGCTTCTTCTCCTGTTGTTCATTTTTCTCTAGGCAATTTAATTCCAAATCATGCTCTTGAAGTTATCCAAATAGTGCAGCCAAAGTCATATTTGATAGACTCTTCTTCTCTGATATTGCTGTCACTTTCGGTTGCCAAACTCTTGTAAGGGATCTTAGCACTTTCATATTCAAATCATTGTTAGAAAAATCTTTACCAAGAGCAATTAAGTGATTATTTAAGTGTGTGAATCGCTTTTTCATATCAAATATCTTTTCACCAGGCAACATCCTAAACATTTCATATTCTTGTGAGAGTGTGTTAATTTTTGACCTTTTTACTTCATATGTTCCTTCATGCGTGACAACTAGGGTATCCCACATTTCTTTAGCATTTTTACAAGTAAAGACTCTATAGAATTCATCCATGCCTAGGGCTGATGTTAGAATTTTCATGCCTTTTAGATCATATTGTACTTTCTTTTTTCTCTTCTTCAGTCCATTTCATAAGTGTTCTTTGAAAATAAGAGTTTAATTGTTCAGAATGATTGCTCTACGAGTATGAAAGTTGTGTGTAGAATTCAGAGCATCAATGGACTATTTATAGGCACTAGAGGTCGTCCATGAACCATTGCAATGCTTTCCCAACGTCCAAGAATGCATTTATTCATGAGAAGACACATTTGCTGATATGGTAATCGATTACTGCATTCTGGTAATCGATTACGCCACTTAGCCGTTGCAGATTAAGTACCAAATTCAAACATGTAATCGATTACTCATATGTGGTAATCGATTACTCAAATCATGTAATCGATTACTCTAAGTCCAGAACTTAGTTTATTAATATTTAAAGCCTAATTGAGTGTTTCTACTTTGCTTTAATTGTAAAAACATGTTATACTCAATTAGTTAATTATTTATGAGCCTTCATATGTAATGTGACCTTAATAAAGCATAACTTACCAAGTGAAGAGACTTATTCTTAAACTAGAACCTTAATTAATTCTTTTAAATCTTATTTTCTTCCTTTTGTGATGTGTGTTGTCGTCATCAAAACTTCAGTCAAAGTCCAAGGAAGAGTTATTCTTCACATACTCTAGGACGTCTTCATTTTCTTTGTGATCTTTCTCACCTTCTCTGTCGTTTGTTGGACTAACTCTGGCCCAACTAACAAGTGTTCCCTATCCAGAAACCAACACAAAGGGGGTCCTGCACCTCCTTCCGTACAATGTTTCATATGGCGCCGTTCCAATACTAGCATGGAAATTGTTGTTGTAGGTGAAATCGATCAACAGCAAGAGCTCATCCCAACTCACCTGATTATCCAACACACAAGCTCGAAGAAGATCCTCCAATGACTGAATCGTCCTCTCAGTCTGCCCATTCGTTTGCGGGTAATAAGTGCAACTCAAACTCAGCTTCGAACCAAGAGCTCTCTGTAGAGCCTTCAAGAAGTGAGAAGTAAACTTCATATCTCTATCAGAAACTATGGTCGAAGGAACTCCATGAAGTCGCACAATCTCAACAATGTAAACCTCCGCAAGCTGCTCCACTTTGTATGTCGTCTTCACCGGTAGAAAATGCGCAGATTTCGTCAAACGATCAACAATAACCCAAATAGAATCAAATCTCCTCCGATTGAATGGCAAAGCAACCACAAAATCCATGGATATTCTATCCCACTTCCACTCCGACACCTCAAGAGATTGCATCAACCCTGCAGGTTTCTAGTGCTCAACCGTTGCCTTTTGACAAATCAGGAACGTAGCAACATACTCAGCAACATTCCTCTTCATGCCCGACAACCCAAAGAGCCAAGTTCATGATGCTATAGCCTAGTATTTCTACACGTTAATCTCTTACACATTGTAGAACTTTCTTTCTAATTACTAAACCCAATTTCTTGCAATTTAGTTAATTAAAGAAGAAGATGAAGATGAAGTTCAGGCCAACATAAAGCTACGTCTATCCTAATTTCTTAGCGATATATACTTATAGCCTTTTTTAATTCCTATTTCCCTTACTACTTACCAATTCTCATTCGTATAAGCAATAAGCAAGAACTCTTGTGTACTTTAAGAGGAAATGAAGAAAAAGGAAATAAAACATAAACTGGAAATATTATTCACAAATGTAGAAGAAAACTAAGAAAAAAAAATATAAACTAAAACAACCCAAGACACTTAAAAGACTTAGCCACGCATGGCTAAAAGAGGCATCGAATTACCCTGGATAGGAGCTCAAGTTTGGCTTCCCACAATTCCTAGGAACAATGCTCTTAAGAAGGAAAGAAGAATACTTGTTGTATTCTGAATAGGTGTGTCTTACAAGTGAAGGAAAAACCTCTATTTATAGTAAAAATCTGCCTTCCAGCGCTTGAGCGCTGGGATCCTCAACGCTTGGGCGTTGGGGTGAATTAAAATCCCACGTTCAGACATAGGCCCCGCGCTTGAGCGCTGGCTTCCAACGCTTGGGCGCTGGAAGCAACTTCTGACTCACATCCTAGTCAGAGTTCCAGCGCTGGAGCGTTGGGACTTCCAACGCTTGAGCGTTGGCTCGTCTTCTGGCAATTCTTCTTGGATACTTTTTCTTCTTCAATGGTGGAATTGAATGGCTCAATTAACCTCCATTCAGCCTCTATTAAGTTCTGAAACTCCTCTCCACCACCATTAATCTTCCAACCTTATTTTCCATGTGCTTAAATCAAAGAGTGTTGCTTCATTTTCTTGAATTCTACTTTAAGTTCTCTCTTTGCTAGCACTTCAATTATGGCCCTTCAAGTCCTTGAGACTTCACTTTTCATCCTCCACTTTGATCCTTCATTTCCTGAAACTTTACAATTTGGTCCCTCGACAAAAATGATAAATATACCAGCTTTTCTAAAAATATTAAAAAAACTATAAAAATTCCTAAAAATATAAAATAAAGTTAGAAAAAAAAAGCTAATCTATATGCAAAATTCAAAATAAATAGAAAATCTACATAAAAATAATAAAAATCCTATATGAGACTCAAAAATAATAAAATAAAAAGACTAAAAAGACTAAAAAGACCTTTAAAAACATCATATAAAATCCGGTCATCAAGACTCAAAGAAATATAAAATAAAAACAAAGAAAAAGACACTTATACCCCTAAGTTGTCACACCACTATACCCAACGACAGCTTGTTCTCAAGCGCAAAACACTTAAAGAAGTGTTCTCAGAATGAGACAGTATAGGAGAAAAGTAAGGCTATAATCTTATTAGAGAAATTGTGAACCCTTTTACATGAGCCTCCCTTGGATATTTATAGGGAGGAAAGCCATAAATGACATTTAATTCATACTAAGCCTATGGGCCCCAAAGATCAGGCCCAATAAATTACAAAGTTTACCCCCCCATGTATTACAAATGTGCCCCTGGAGCCGTCGTCCAAAACCGATGGAGGTAGCCCTCTAGCTGTCGTGGGGCACTCGCCCTGTCCACAAGCCCACGAGACACCGAGCTTGAGGCTTGAAAGTGAAGTGTCTTTAACTAGTCTTGAGAGGTCTTCTCAATGATGAACGCCAGCCCACAAGACACGTAGTCTGAAGCATAAAGATGAGAAGTGTCTTCGGAAAACAATTGCACTTATTACGGCGGTCACCCCTACAAAATGTACCTCGTTAAAACCTTCCCAGGAAAAACCCAGTGGGATAAAAACCTGGCGAAGGAAAAAGAGTACAACATCCTATAGAGGAATGAGTCACTTAAGGTGTGGGCGTAGGGAAAAGGTATGCTGTCACTTATGATGTGACCACTGAAATTTTTGTGAGATGCTTGATGCCTATTGTTAAGTACTTCAGAGCGCCAAGGAGTATTCGCCCTGCCCCGTGCGCTACAGCCAGCCCACGGGTCTAAGTAAGCCTTTACGTTTTGCTTGTGACACCATTTTTGTCCATCATAAGGGCGTCCATTCGATGGAAAGTTGGTCGCCATGCTAGATAGAGGATGCTCACCCCGCCAAATTCACTGTTTTCACTTGTCCTATTTACTTTCACCTGTGTATTTGAAAATAGCACGCCATTAATCTTAAAAATAATAACTCAAGTGCTTGGAGTACCTTTTATGTTGACTCGCCATTTTGCTTTGGAGGAGCTTGCTCAGTGCAAAATTGTCCAATGACTTGTCATTTCTTTCTTGTCACGCCAACTCACTGACCCTTGGGGCGGCACCCCCCAATGATGTGACTTAAATGCAACTTCGGGATTCGCTTTTATTTTATTTCCACTCAACCTGCACACCTGTCCAGCTACCCGTTTAGACCTTTCTTCTTCCTCTGCTTCCTCTCAAAAGGCTTATATAAACCCTCCTCCTACTCCTTCCTTGTTTACACTTCTCCTCTCCAAAACCTGTGTGATTTCCAGTCTTCCTTTGCCTCCAAATTCCCCTGTTCCGCCGCGCCGGACCTGTGTGCTTCTCCTTTCTCCCTCTCACTAGTACGTTTTCTCCTTCTCATCTTACTTTTCCTTCTTTTTATTTGTTTTAATGGAGTCTTTAACGGAGTCTTGTTTTACCTCCGGTGCCGGCAACAGTAGTGCACCACCAAAACGACCCCTTTCTCCTGCATCCAAACTCCGGGCCTATGAGGAGTCACTCCCTCGCCCCGTCCAAATGGGTTTAGTTTGCCCAAAAGATCATGTCTGTCTTTCCCCACTGGACAAACCCTACTACGATTAAGGCCTTTAGTAATAAAATAGGCGGGCTCTTCTCAGATAACTACGGGCCCGACCTAATAACCCGTCCCTGCTCCACAAACGAACGCGTTTGTGACGCCAAAAGTGTTGAAACCGACCCACATTTTTTCCACGTATACTCCTTCATCTTTGATGATCTTGGCGTTCGCCTTCCTTTCTCTCCTTTTATTTGCGAAGTCTTGAAGGCTCTGTCAGTCGCCCTTACACAATTGAGTCCCAACTCTTGGGCATTCATCAGGGGGTTCGAAATTTTGTTTGATACCCTTGGGATCACCCCCAAGTATGAATACTTTTTCTTTTTTTACAAGTGCGTTCCCCCTAATAAGAAGGGGTTGGACGTGGCGCCCACGAGTTCATGGGTCGCCCTAACCGCCAAACCCTCAAAAGCTAGGTTCAAAACCTGGAAGAGCACTACACGCGACCAGTGGAAAGGGAAATTCTTCAAAATAATTGATAGTCCCCTAATTCCTCATCTACTACGTCATGACGACACTGGTCGCTAGCGATTCCCACCTTATTGGACTGAGTCGCCCAACTTCTCACTCACCGTTGAAGATGATGCCCTTACCACAGAAGATTGGGAGATTATCAAATACCTGAGCAAGGCGGCGCCCATTCATATTGGCAAGCTCATTTACGCCCATATGAAAGAGAACGCCACATATCACCTGCGTGAGTTTTTGTCTTTATTCCTGGTATCCTTGTACATGTATTCATTTTTTCTAACTTGTACGTCTCTTTTTTTTTCTCTTTTGCAGTACATAAGTATAAGCTTTCAAAGGCTAACCTTGCTTGGATTGCTAAGGAAGCCAAGGCACAAGCAACCAATAGTCAAGACGATGCCGTCGCCCGCCGGTGGAAAACCCTGCCAAGAAAAAGGCACGCCTGAGCACACCTCAACCCGCCCCTGAAGTCCAAGCTAGTGGTTCAAGAAGCGATCCACCTCGCGGGGGCCCAATACAACAAACAGAAGTGTAGAAATCAGTCCACTTTGAAAGGCAAGAAGTGGGCGACCACGCTACCCCCAAGCGTACTCGCCGAAAGTCTAGAAGTCGGTCGAAAACCATCGCTGAGGAGAGCACGCCTGCTGAAGAGGACTGTGCAGCCAACGTGGGCGATCAGGAGGACGTCGATGAGCTAGCTGATCTAAGTTTTATGGAAAATAACTTGTCTTTTGACAGTTATTTTGAAGACCCAGTTAGCAACAATGGTTGCGCTATTGCGAACTATGTTATGAAGAACAACTTGGCGGCTGCCAGCTGGAGTTATGTCCTATTGCGCTAATATGAAGAGGCAGTCAAAGCCATTGCTGCCCATTCTAAACGGGTAAGGTCTTTGGTTGCTGAAAACAAAAATCTTGCGGCCACTGTCGAGCAATAGGAGAAAGACCTCACCGACACCAATATCTGTCCCCGGCTCGCCTGAAAATGGCGGATGAGTTGGAGAAGTTACGCGCTCAAAAGGCCAACTTGGAGCAGCAACTGTCAAATGCAGAGGCTCGCCATGCAGAAGTCTATCCACCCAGAAAGCGTCTCTTCTAGACGAGTTTGAGGCAAAGAAGAAAAGTGTAGAGACAACTTTCTCGAAGACTCTAGCGGAATCTGATAAGAAGAGGGCGGCTGCTGATGGCGCCCTCTCTTAATCTGAAAAGAAGGTGAGCCAACTGATTGAAGAACTGGCTAAGGTTAAGTTTGGAGCTGCTAGAACTGCTGAAGATTTGGCCACCCAGGAGAAGGAGTTTTCTTCGGAGAGCCTCAAGAAATATACCGAAGGTTTCAATTCCACCAAGGCTCAAGTGCAGTTCCTTTTCCCTAATGCTGATTTTTCTCCCATGGGAAAATGGAAGGAAGTGAACGCCAATGGATTGGAAGGAGACGACTCTGGGGACGAGGCAGTTGAAGTGGTGGATGACGGCGAGGTGGATAAAGGGACGCAAGCTTGATTTATGTTGCTTCCCTTTTTTCTTTTTGGAGCTGTTTTTTTTTTTTTTGATGTGTAATTGCCAGCCTGTTTCTGCGGTCACCCGTTTGTACTCTGCAATGTTAAGTATCAATTAAATATGACTACTTTTTCAGCCTTCCTTTATATACTAATTGATTTTCATATCTTTCTAAGTTGTCAGCCGCCAACCAAAATACTTAATATTATTCTGCTCGCCTATATTTTTGAAAAGTTTGTGTACTGGGTCGCCCTGGACTTTTGTTTTCAAAAGATATATCTCTTAAAACTTGCAATGTGACTTTTATCTTAGAAAATTAAGCTTAGGAACGACTTTGAACTAAATGTAAGGGCTACCATCAAGACTTAAGTTGTCTTGGGAAATGAAAATCTATTGTTTTTGGTCGCCACTGCACCCATGTCTTGAAAGGAATAATTTATGTGATGAAATACAGTTTGAAGGTACCTCGAGACTCTTGTGTTTAAAAGAAATCGGATTTCTAGTCGCCACTTAGTCATGGTAAATTGTTGAAAAAATAAAGTTTGAGGGCGCCTTTGCGCCATCGGTTTGAAAGAAATAAAGTTAATAGGTCGCCAACTTAGGGTAGTTAAAGTACGAATTGCGTCCAAAGATTAAGTTTGTGAAGAAACAACAGTAAAGGTCACCATGGGGCGCTATTTGAAAGAAGTAATACTTTAGGCCGCCCATGGACCAATTTGATAAATACTAAGATTCTAGGTCGCCACTGGACCGGTATATACTTTGCACGCATGGTTTCCTCTCGCGTAACGAGCCGTACTCGCATGGCTCTTCTAACGAGACTTTGGGTGGCTCGGTCTTACGCAGCTAGGGTGGCCAAGGCTAGATTTTTTATAAGTCACGTAAGGACCCTCATGTAAGTGTAGATAGCAACCTGAGAGGAGGGGTGAATCAGGTTTGCACAATTTTCGCCTTAACAAAACTTGTTACTTTCAAGGTAAAGATAATCACAAATGATGATTGTGAATGCAGCGGAATCAAATGTTTCTTGAAAGTAAAAGATAAGAGTTAGGAGAAATCACACACAGATTTTATCCTGGTTCACCTTCAAACCACAAAAGGCTACGTCTAGTCCCTCAAGAAACCCTTGAGGATTTTTCCACTATTGATAAAAAATTCTTACAAGTGCTTACACAAAGGACTTTAAGAATTTCTATCAACAACCTGAAAGCACACCACTTTCAGAATGCTAACCTTCACAGAACCCTACGGTGAATCTTTCACTCAACCAGAATGAAGATGAAGAAGATTTATACACATCTGAATCAATCCTTTAACATAAGAATGGATTGAACATAGAAGTTATGCTTTAGGCACTTGTCATATGAAGGATCTTTCTTATTCTGAGTTCTTCAACAGTTGAACAGCATAAGTGTTCTTATTGAAAATGAAGAATTAGAAACTTAGAATTTTTGGCTCTAATGAATATGAAAGTTGTATATCAATGGTTATAATTGTGTATCGATGTGTGTTTTGTTTCTGAGCCTAAATGGACTATTTATAGGCACTCGGGATCATCCATGAACCAACACAAGGCTTGCCAAACATTTTGAGACACAATGGTTCATGAAATAATGCAACTGTCGAGCAGGTAATCGATTACAGTACTTAGGTAATCGATTACGCTATGTGACCGTTGCTGTTTGAATTTCAAGTTCAAACATGTAATCGATTACAAGCAAGCTGTAATCTATTACTTGCCTCTGTGTAATCGATTACCTTAAGGGTGTAATCAATTACACTCAAGTCCATTTTCTATATAATGAAACTTTAAGATCTAATTGAGTTTTTCTACCACTTTTAACTTATGAATAAGATTAAACTCAATTACTTTTAATTGTCTTAGAGCCTTCATACTTAAAGAAACCTTAGAAGCATAACGTACCTAAAATGTAAGACTTACTCAAAGCTAGAACCCTTGAGTGTTGCTTGAGATATGTTGCACTGGTTCTTCTAAGTCTTTTTTTCTTCTTTTTGTTCACGAGTTTGTCGTCATCAAAACTTCAGCCAGGGTTAGGGGCAAGACCTTCTTCACAATCTCCCCCTTTTTTATGATGGAAAACACATGTCTTTGACTTTGAAGATCATCATTATTGGTTATGTCGGAACTCCCCCTTTTTGTTCCACTTGTAGCATTCCCTGTAAATGATCTTAAAAGCACAGGACCTTTCTCCCGCTTTTGACGTCATCAAAAAGAAGAAAAGGCCTAATGTATTCCATACAGGCTAACAAGCAGTATAAACAATGAAGCTATAGGGAACGGGGGTAAACAAGTCATAACATGAAATCAAGCATCACAACTAATTAAACATAGACATATGAATTCAGAGTAGTTAATCAAACACATAAGCAAACATCAAACAATCCAACTAAGAGTTATGTCTAAACTATTACAAACCACAAATTAAAATTGACATAATAAAGCACAAAATAGTCTAAAGGTCATCAGACCCATCAGATAAGTCAGAGAAATGAAGGGGAGAACGAGTCATCTGATCAACCCGAAGGCTCAGACTGTCCATATCAGCACGTAGAGTGGTGTACATGGACTCTACCTTTCCTTCCATGTGATCAAAGCGCTCATTGATGAACTGTTGCATACCATCCCTCATGTTATCGATGTAAGCAAGAATTAGCTGAGTAGAAGCATCATTACCAGCAGAAGAGGATGGGATGCTCTCAGAAGAAGGAGGAAAGAAGGCAGCTGGGGCAGTAGCCGGCGGAGCATCAGAACTTAAATTTGATTTGTGCCTGAAGGTTCAATCGAAATCCGTAGAAAAGCCCATTTTGTTCAGAATGTCCATGTCAATGCGCTAAGCCTTGACATCCATAACCTGAGCATATTCTCCGTGAGTGGATACCCCATAGTTTTTCAGAATAAGGGAAATGACAGGAGCATAGGGTAGTGGACCAGTTCTATCCTTATGTAGTAGCATGTGAGTCATCACCAGATAAGCCCAATTAATAGATTTACAATTCTTCATACCATAAAAAATTTGTAACTCTAAATCACTGATTTGAGCATGATTGGAGGTTTGGGGTAGGATGACGTAACTGAGCAAGTAATGAAGCAACCGGTTCTCCACAGTGAGATATCCAACAGCTAGGATATCCCTAAAATGATTAGCATCTAACTGTTGCTTCTTGTTCTGAATTTATTCCTCTAAGAATCGACAAAGAGACAAATCAAATGACTTCTTGTCATATTCTTCTCAGGGGCATAGCAGTTCTGTGCCTAGTTTTTCTCCTACACTGGGAATAGACAAGCATGTTCCCAATTGCTCCACAGTCATGGCAATGTCAGTTCCTTTGACAGAGGTGCACAGTTTGTTGCCTTTCTTGACCAAGTTGCTATAGAAAACTTTGACAAGTTCTGGATAGTACGTACAAGTGAAAGCGACGAATTCTTCCAGTCCTTGATGGTCAAATAGCGTTGGGAAAACCAGTCCTTCTTCGAGAAATGACTCCATGACTCCATATTTGGGAGGAAAAATCAGTCTTTCAAGGAAGTGAGCAAGGAACCGTTTCTTCTGTTCTTCAGACTCGAGGAGCCGAGACAAGACCAGGGCGTTCATAGAAGGGTTCTTGGAGCGGTTCTTTCGAGAGGAAGAAGACATGGGAGGAAATTTCGAAGGAAACGAGTCTAGGGTTTTTGTTTGGCCGAATTGAGGCGTTTGACTCTAAACTAATTCAACAACAATTGAGAGGTTGAAATTATAGAGATTGAGTTCACAAAGAAAACCCACCAAAGATTCTTGAAAACTAACAAGAACCGATGAAGATATGGAGATTCTAAGGTGTAGGGCGTCGAACCTAAGAAAGGATGAAGGAGATGCTGTAATCGATTAATGAAACAGACCAGATATATATACTGGTCGAATTGGTAATCGATTACAGTAAGTTGTGTAATCGATTACTGGAGGTTAAATTTGAATTTGAATTTGAATTCAAATTTCGAGAAGGTAATCGATTAGATAATGTGGTAATCGATTACTCAAACTCTCTGGAAAAACACGTGGGCCAAAAACTTATTAGTAATCGCTTACAGATCTGAGGTAATCGATTACTTTAAATCTCTTGTTAAAAACTGGGCCAAATTTTCCTGTGTAATCGATTACCAGAATGGCGTAATCGATTAAAGAGTTTGATAAACTACTAATATAGCTCAGTTTTAGAGAATCTAACATGAAAACACATAATCAAACATCAAGTTCATCTAATATACCTAATTCTCTTCTAATTTTAAAATAGGAATCTTTAGAAAGAGGTTTAGTGAAAATATCAGCTAGTTGGTTATGTGCATCTACAAAAGATATTTCTATATCTTTTCTCATGACATGATCTCAAAGAAAATGATGTCTTATATCAATATGCTTCATTCTTGAGTTCATGATGGGGTTTTTGGTAAGGTTAATGTGAAGAAGGCCTTGCTCCTGACCCTGGCTGAGGTTTTGATGACGACAAACTCATCGGCCAAAAGAAGAAAAGAAGACTTAGAGGAAACAGCGCTATAAAGTTCATCATTTACCTAGAAGTCTTAGTTTAGGTGAGTTATGCTTCTAAAGGTCTCTCAAAGCATAAAGGCTCTTTAAAACACCTAAACTAATGATAATGAAATTGCAAGTGTACAATTTACTATCGCGTAATATAAAAAGATCGAACCCATGGGATAGGTGTTCTTATTATTATAAAATTTAGTACTAAAACAGAAAGATAAAAGATGAATATTTGTTGTTGGTTTGAGAACTAGAAAGAGACAATAGCATAAAATAATAAGAAAAAGAGATGATGAACAATAAGCTCTTGGGTTGGTTTACATAGTCTATAAAAACATGCTAGAAATTTCCTACTAAATTCCTGAATTATAAAACCATTATCATGATGCTATAGCCTAGTGTAACTACAAGTTAATTCCTTAAGCATTGTAGATCTTTCTTTTTAATTACTAAACCCAATTCCTTGGCACCTAGTTAACTAAAGAAGAAGATGAAGAAGATGTTCAGGCCAACATAAAGTTACGTCCTTCCTAATTCCTTAGCGAAGTATACTTATAACCTTTTTTATTACCTAGTTCCCTTACTACTCACCAAATGGCCTTATGTAATAAGTAATAAGCAAAACCTCTTGGGATCCACAAGATAGAAATTAAGCATAAGGTAATAAAACATGAATGGAAATAAAATTCAGAAATGAAGAAAAAGACTAGAACATGTATTATAAACTAAAACAACCCAAAAACTTAAAGAAGAATTAGCCAAGCATGGCTAAAAGAATCATTGAATTACCCTGGATAGGAGCTCAAGTATGGCTTCCCACAAGTCCTAGGAACAATGATCTTTGAGGGAGAAAGAGAGAATACTTGTTGTATTCTATGAAGGTGTGTCTTACAAGTGAAGAAAAGGGTCCTATTTATAGTAAAATTCCAGCCTCCAGCGCTTGAGCGCTGGTATTCCCAACGCATGGGCGCTAGGATGCATTAAAAATCCACTTTCTGTCCGAGGCCCAGCGCTTGAGCGCTGGCTTTCCAACGCTTGGGCGCTGGGTCAACATCTGACTCATCATCTAGTCAGAACCCCAGCGCTGGAGCGCTGGGATCCCAACGCTGGAGCGCTGGGACGCTGCTTCTTCATCTTCAAGCTTTTCCTTCCTTCTTCATTCATGGTAGTGGGTTTTGATGGCCATAAAATGCCACTACTCAGCCTTGTTTAATTCTGAAACCCTTCCTCCACTAACATCAATTACTTTAAACATTTTTTCCATGTGCTAAATTAGAGAGTGATTCTTCATATTCTTCTTTTTCACTTTGGTCCTCTCTTGGTTAGCACTTCAATTCAAGCCCTCATATTCTCTCAATCTTCACTTCAAGTCCTCCACTCTTGAACTTTTACAATTTGGTCCCTGACTTCCTGAAACTTTACATATTGGTCCCTGGACAAAAATGATAACTAAACCAGCTTTTTCTAAAAATAAAAAATAACTAGAAAAATTCCTAAAAATATAAAATAAAGCTAGAAAATCTAATAAAATCTAATCTACATGCAAAATGAAAAATAAAAAGAAAATATATATAAAAAGACTAAAAAACCTACATGTGACTCAAAAATAATAAAATAAAATGACTTAAAATAGCCTAAAAACACCATATAAAATCCACTCATCAACTAATCAAGCTTAATGTTTTCATAACTTAAAAGAAGTAGAAAAACTTAAGCCGATCTTAAAAGATCAAGTTTCTGGAAGTTGGACTTCAGTGTAATCAATTTCAGCCTTCTGGTAATCGATTACACCTAGGCAAGTAATCGATTACTTCTTGCTTGTAATCAATTACATGTTTGAATTTGAAATTCAAACTGTAACGGCTCTTAGTGTAACCGATTACACTAAGTGATTTAATCGATTACACACACAAAAAGTTGCATCTTTTCATGAACCATTGTGTCTCAAACCTTTTGGGAAAGGTTGCATTGGTTCAAGGACGTTTCCCTTGCCTATATAAAGTCCATTTGAGTCCAGAACACAACAAAACATGAGAATACAACATTAGGCCAAAGCCTTGTCAAAATAGTTCTTATCTTTAAGTCTTTTAGAACTTATACTTTCAAAGAGCCTAAATTCTGAGTTCATGATCTTCATGTTTATAAGAACACTCTAGTTGTTCATATCTTGAGGAACTCAGAATCTTGTTATGCTTAAGAGCCTTAAAGCATAAATTCTCATGATCAATCCACTTGTATGTTAAAGGATTGATACAGCCAATTGTAAACTCTTCTTCATCTCTTTCTGATAGATTGAGTATTCACCGTGGATCTCGGTGAAGGGTTGTTGGTACTGAAAGTGGTGTACTTTCAGGGTGTTGATTGAAGGTAGTTTAGCCTTCAAGGTCTGAAGGTGGTTTGCCTTCAGGAACTGAAAGTGGTATACTTTCAGGGGCTGTTGAAAGTGGTATACTTTCACAGGAAATTGATAGAAATTCTTAGGGTCCTTGGTGTAAGAACTTGTATTAGATTTTTATCAATAGTGGAAAAATCCTCAAGGGATTTTCTTGAGGGACTGGACGTAGCCTTCGGTGGATAGAAGGTGAACCAGGATAAATTTCTGTGTGTGTGAATTCTTCTATCCTTCATCTTTACTTTCAAGCAACGCTTAATTCCATTGCAATCGTTTGATGTTACATATATCTTGAAAGTAAGAAGTTATCAAGACGAAAATCGGGTAAACCTGATTCACCCCCCGTCTCAGGTTGCTATCTATACTAACAATTGGTATCAGAGCGTAAGTTTAGGTAAGTTATTCCTAAGATCCGGGAAAAGATGGCATCCTCTTCCAATCATGGAACCAGTGAAGGATTCTATATAAACAGGCCACCATTCTTCAATGGAGAGCACTATGACTTCTGGAAAATCAAGATGAAAATTTTCATAAAGTCATTAGACGCAGGAATATGGAAAGCCATTGAAGAAGGTCCCTTTGTGCCTGCAGAAGAAGTTGAAGGAAGTTCACAACCAAAGTTAGAAAGTACTTGGAATGAAATATGGGATACGTTGATGGTGACTCATGAAGGGACAGATGAAGTCAAGAGATCAAAGATCAATACTCTATCTCAAGAATACAAAATGTTCAGAATGCTTCCAGGAGAAAAGGTATTGGATATGCAAAAACGATTCACTCATATGATTAACCATTTGATTGCTCTTGGTAAACAGTTTTCAAACAGTGACTTGAACATGAAAGTTCTAAGATCACTCACAAGAATATGGCAACCAAAGGTTACAGCCATTTCAGAGAAGAAGAGTTTATCAAATATGACTCTTGCAACTCTCTTTGGAAAACTCCAAGAACATGAGTTGGAATTGAATCGTTTGGAGGAGCATGAACAACATGAGAAGAAGTATCGATCCATTTCCCTAAAAGCAAAAGAAAGCATCAAAGATGATTATGATGCAAATTCTGAAGAAGAAGATAATGGGAACTTGAATCTTCTAGTAAAGCACTTTGGAAAGTTTCTCAAAAGAAAAGGTATGAAATTTAACAATAACAGATCTTTCCAAAGGAACAATGAGTCCTCCTCTTCTCAAAAGATCACATGCTTCGAATGTGGTAAGCCTGGACACATCAAGTTAGAATGTCCAAATCTTCAAAAGAAGAAACATGGTCTAAAGGACAAATTCGAAAAGAAGGATCAATCCACACGAAGAGCATACTTGGCTTGGGATGATAATGAAGTAAGTTCATCATCAGATTCTGACAAAGAAGAAGCACAAGTTGGATTTATGGCTTCACATGATTCAGATGTTGAAGATACCCAGGTTAGTGATAATTCTATTTCTTTTCATGATTTAAAATATACTATGGAAAATATGTTTAAATTATGTCAAGAATTTTCTAAGGTTAGAACTAAGCAAAATGATTTAATATCATCCTTAGAAAGTAAGTGTAGGATTTTACAGGAGGAATTAGATGTAGTAAAATCTAAGTTAGATATTACACATAAATGCACTAAGTGTAGTTCTCTAGAAGAAAAGATAGATAATCTTCAACAAAGAGTTCATAACTTCAACCCGGGAAAACAAAAGTTAGATGATATTCTAAGTGTGCAAAGGCACTCAAACAATAAGTCTGGTCTAGGATATACATCTCACCCAAAGACAAAAGAAGTTAAGAAAACTGTGTCTGTAAAACCTGTTAAAACAGATAGCAACCTGAGAGGGGGGGTGAATCAGTGTTGCCCCAATTTTCGCCTTATTGAAATCGTTACTTTCAAGTTTATGATGATCACGAGTTGATCTTGTGATTGCAGCGGATATGAACAATGCTTGAAAGTAAATGTGAAGGATAAAGAGAATCACACACAAGATTTATCCTGGTTCGCCTTCAATCCACCGAAGACTACGTCCAGTCCCTCAAGAAAACCTCTTGAGGATTTTTCCACTATTGATAAGAATTTCTTACAAGTTCCTAACCCAAGGACCCCAAGAACTTCTATCAATATCCTGTGAAAGCAAACCGCTTTCAACAGCCCTTGAAAGCAAACCGCTTTCAATTCCTGAAGGCAAACCACCCTCAGACCTTGAAGACAAACTTGTCTTCAATCAAAGCCCATTTTCCAGAAACTTATTCTTTGAGTCTTGCTTAAGGTTTTCTACTTCTTTTAAGTTATGAAAACACTTAGCTTGATTAGATTAGGTATTTTGAGAGCCTTTATGCTTTAATAAACCTTTAGAAGCATAACTCACCTAATTCTAAGACTTCTAGACTATTGATGGACTTGAGTGCTTGATTTCTTTGAAGTCTTCTTTTCTTCTTTTTGTTGATGAGTTTGTCGTCATCAAAACCACAGCCAGGGTCAGGAGCAAGACCTTCTTCACAATCTCCCCCTTTTTGATGATGGCAAACACATACTTGAGACTTTGAAGATCATTTATGCATTCATGATGCTTAACTCCCCCTATTTGATGGAATTTAGTATTTCTGATTTTTCTCCCCCTTTCTAATGTACTTGTTGAATTCCTGCATATGATCTTTTAAAGACACTGAACCTTTCTCCCCTTTTTGACTTCATCAAAAAGAAGAAAAGGCCAAAAATGTACAGGCATACACACAAGTATATATTGCAATATAAAGCATGGGGAATGGGGGTAAACATGTAAAACATGAACAACCAGCACTTTATATATATATATAAGAAAGCAAATACATAAAAGTACAAATTAAGACATATTAAACATATGTAGTAGAGGGATTCCAATAACTAGATAAAGCCATTTTGCGAAAATAGGGAAATCCTAATGGTAGATAAGTAACTATATAGAGACACAAGACTTCAAAACCTAGACTTGACTAGAATCCTCAGAGTTCTCAGAAGGATCAATTTCTTGAAGGCTCTCAATTTCCTTACACAGGAAGGAGTGCATGGCCTCGATGCGATGTTCCACAAGTATAAAACGAGACCGAATGGTATCCTCCAGTTGGCCTAACTTCTGAGAAAGCCGAAGTGACAAGATATCCATCCTTTCTAGTATAACCTTGGTTTCTTGTGAGAAGTTTGAAGGAATGGTATAAAAGGGAGATAGTCCTGCTGATGCAGCATTGGTTTGAACATCAATGCGATAGCGAGACAACACCAGAGGATCTGTAGAGGATTCCCTTCGAGACACATTGATTGGAGAGGAAACATTTGAGGGACGTGGAAGAGACCCCATGGCAACTTAAGACTTAGAAGAAGAAGGATTGTATATAAAGAAAGGTAGGCAAAAAGGCAGAGGACAAATGCTGATTTTATAGAGAAAATCGTGCGTGTAATCGATTACGGTAGTTAAGGTAATCGATTACAGCAGTTGTAAATTTGAAAATTTTCAAACTTTTGAACATGTAATCGATTATGGAAGTTATAATAATCGATTACTCAAATATTTCCAGCGAGCACGAGGACTTTGAACATGGATAATCGATTACAAATCCTAGGGTAATCGATTACTAGGACATTTTTACAAGTTCTAGACTCTAGAATCTTATGTAACACATTTTCATATGTAAACACTTAAGCACATAATGTAAATGAACATATAAAGTTTATGCAAGTAACATGTTACCTTAAATATCATGCTCATCTAATATACCTAATTCTCTTCTTATCTTGAAAAATGAATCTTTAGGAAGAGGCTTAGTAAAGATGTCTGCTAACTGATTATGTGTATCCACAAATGAAATTTCAATATCTTTCCTCATAACATGATCTCGAAGAAAATGATGTCGTATATCAATATGCTTAGTTCGAGAGTGCATGATAGGGTTTTTAGTGAGATTAATGGCACTTGTATTGTCACATTTAATTGGAATGCAGCCCAGCTCTAAGCCATAATCTTTGAGTTGTTGTTTGAGCCATAGAGTTTGTGCACAACAACTACCTGCAGCAATATATTCTGCTTCTGCGGTACTTAGAGCAACACATGCTTGTTTCTTACAAGACCATGAAACAAGAGCATTTCCTAATAGGTGACAAGTACCACTTGTACTCTTTCTTTCAGTTTTACAACCAGCATAATCAGAATCAGAATATCCAATCAAATCACAAACACTTCCCTTGGGATACCACAATCCAACATTTGTAGTTCCTTTCAAATATTTGAAAATTCGTTTAACAGAACTTAAATGTGATTCCCTAGGAGATGCTTGATATCTAGCACATAGACACACACTAAACATAATATCAGGTCTACTTGCAGTTAAGTATAGAAGAGATCCGATCATACCTCTATATTTGGTAATATCTACTTGATTACCGGATTCATCTTGATCTAAGTATGTGTTAGACCCCATTGGTGTGGCTATGGCTTTGCAATCATCCAAATCATATTTCTTTAATAGTTCCTTGCAAAACTTTGATTGATTGATGAATATTCCATCACTTGATTGCTTGATTTGTAAACCAAGAAAGAAATTTAATTGTCCCATCATGGACATTTCAAATTCTTCTTGCATCATGTTAGAGAAATCTTTGCAAAGAGATTCGTTAGTTGCACCAAAGATAATATCATCAACATAAATTTGAACAAGTAAGGTATTACCTTTGGTTCTTTTGATGAACAAGGTTGTATCAGCCTTACCTTTTTGAAATCCTTTATTACAAAGGAAAGTACTTAACCTATCATACCATGCACGAGGGGCTTGCTTAAGACCATAGAGTGCTTTCTTTAGTCTGAAGACATGTGTAGGAAACTTTGGATCTTCAAATCCTGGAGGTTGCTTCACATACACTTCTTCTTGAATATATCCGTTTAGGAAGGCACTTTTGACGTCCATTTGATACAATGGGAAATTTAAAGAGCAAGCATATGCTAATAACAATCTTATGGCTTCTAATCTTGCTACGGGTGCATATGTTTCATCAAAATCTATACCTTCTTCTTGATTATAGCCTTGAGCAACTAATCTTGCTTTATTCCTAACTATAATACCATTTTCATCTAACTTATTCCTAAACACCCACTTTGTTCCAATAATATGTTTATCACTAGGCTTAGGGACAAGTTCCCAAACTTGATTCCTTTCAAATTGGTTTAGTTCTTCCTGCATTGCTACAATCCAATATTCATCCTCTAGAGCATCATTTACTTTTGATGGTTCTATCTGAGAGACAAAGGCCATATTCAAAACTGAATCATTCAAGCGTAGCCTTGTAGAAACGCCTCTAGAGATATCACCAATAATATTATCAACTGGATGATCCCTATGGGTTCTCCATTCTTTTGGAAGTTGATAAGTATTACTTTCAATGTGCTCTTCTTGTATTGGATTCTGATCTCCATCCTTTTGAGAATCTTCATTTATAATGATGTCATCTTCTTCATTATCTGGAAGATTGACTTTATCTTCTATTGAAGATTTAGATTCATCAAAAGTAACATGTATGGATTCTTCCACAGATAGAGTTTTCTTATTAAAGACTCTATATGCTTTGCTTGTTAGAGAATATCCAAGGAATATACCTTCATCAGATTTTTCATCAAACTTACCAAGGTTTTCCTTTCCATTATTCAAGACAAAGCATTTTGATCCAAAAGCATGTAGATGAGAGATATTTGGTTTCCTTCCTTTGTAGAGTTCATAGGGTGTTTTCTTAAGGATAGGTCTAATAAGAACTCTATTGGAAACATAGCAAGCAGTACTTACAGCATCAGCCCATAAATATTTAGGGAGACTAGATTCACTTAACATGGTTCTTGCTAATTCTTCAAGTAACCTATTCTTCCTTTCTACTACACCATTTTGTTGTGGTGTTCTCGGAGTAGAGAAATTATGTGATATTCCATTTTCATCACATAGTTCTTGGAATTGTTGATTCTGAAATTCTCCACCATGATCACTTCTAATAGAAGAGATCTTCAAAGACTTCTCATTTTGAACTAGCCTTGCATATCTTTTGAATGCATTGAAGGCTTCATTCTTATGAGGTAGAAATAAAGTCCAAGTAAATCTAGAGAAATCATCAACAATAACAAGTGCATAGAAATTACCTCCGAGGCTTTTAGTTCTAGAAGGTCCGAACAAATCCATATGTAACAATTGGAGAGGTCTTGAGGTCGAAACTATGTTCTTTGGTTTGAAGGATGTTCTGGTTTGCTTCCCTTTTTGACATGCATCACAAAGCTTGTCTTTCTCGAATTTTATCTTTGGAAGCCCAACAACTAGATCATGCTTGACTAGTTTGTTTAAATGATCTATGTGAATATGTGCAAGTCTTCTATGCCATAGCCATGAATCACTATTGTTCTTGGCTAATAGGCATCTCACATTTTGTGGAATTTCTTCCAATGAGATCATGAAGACTTTGTTTACTTTATATCCAGAAAACTTAATTTCTTTAGTTTTCACATCTTTCACAACACATAAATCATTAATAAAACCTACTTTCAAACCTTTATCACATAGTTGACTAATACTCAAAAGATTATGCATCAAACCATCAACGTAAAGAACTTTATCGATGACTGTTTGAGGGGGTGTGCCTATTCTTCCAATACCGAGTATTTTTCCCTTTTGATTGTTACCATATGTGACGAAACCTTTTTCCCTAGGTATAAGAAAAGAAAACTTGGTTTTGTCTCCTGTCATGTGTGATGAGCAGCCACTATCAAGATACCATAGATCCTTTGCTGCTTTCATACACACCTACATGACAAAGTTCAGACATGGGTATTAGGAACCCAACAAGTTTTGGGTCCTTCTAAGTTAACATCCTTTCTAACCCAAATATACTCCCTATTTGGTACTCCTATATGTTTGTAGTAGCATCTACTAGGGGTATGTCCTATTTTGTTACAATAAGTACAAGAGTAATGATTGTAACTAGAGGTTTGTCTAGGAAAAGAATGAATCTTCTTAGGAGGTCTATTTTGATTAATCTTCCTATTGTTTTTACTCTTAACGGGATTAATCTTACTGTTACTAGAAGATTCTAAAACATGGTTTGGTTTTACAAAAACAGTTTTCCTAACCTCTTTTGTCTTTGGATGAGAAGTATATCCTAAACCTGACTTATTGTTTGAATGTCTTTGAATACTTAGGATATCATCTAACTTTTGTTTTCCTTTATTGAAGTTATTTACTCTTTGTTGAAGATTTTCAATCTTTTCTTCTAGAGAACTACACTTAGTGCATTTGTGAGTAATGTCTATCTTAGATTTTACTACATCTACTTCTTCTTGTAAATTTCTACATTTACTTTCTAGGGAAGAAATTATCTCATTTTGCCTAGTGCTAACTTTAGAAAATTCTTGACATATTTTAAACATATTTTCCATGGTAAACTTTAAATCATGAAAAGATATAGAATTCTCACTAACCTGGGAATCTTCAACCTCAGAATCATGTGAGGCCATCAAAGCAACTTGTGCTTCTTCTTTATCAGAATCAGATGATGAACTTACTTCATTATCATCCCAAGCCAAATATGCTCTTCGAGTAGGTTGATCCTTTTTCTCAAATTTCTCTCTTAGACCATGTTTCTTCTTCTGAAGATTTGGACAATCTGACTTGAAATGTCCCGGTTTGCCACACTCAAAACATGTAGTCTTTTGAGATGAAGAAGACTCATTGTTTCTTTGGAAGACTTTATTGTTGTTAAATCTAACATTTTTCTTTTTAAGAAACTTTCCAAAGTTCTTCACTAGAAGATTCAGATTTCCATTGTCTTCTTCTTCAGAATCAGCATCATATTCTTCTTTGATGTTTTCTTTTGCTTTTAGAGAAATTGATCGATACTTCTTCTCATGTTGTTCATGCTCTTCTAAACGATTCAATTCTAACTCATGTTCTTGGAGTTTTCCAAAGAGAGTTGCAAGAGTCATATTTGATAAACTCTTCTTCTCTGAGATGGCTGTTACTTTTGGTTGCCATACTCTTGTAAGTGATCTTAGAACTTTCATGTTCAAATCACTGTTTGAAAATTGTCTACCAAGAGCAATCAAATGATTAATTAAATGAGTGAATCGTTTTTGCATGTCTAATACCTTTTCTCCTGGAAGCATTCTGAACATTTCATATTCTTGAGAAAGAGTATTGATCTTTGATCTCTTAACTTCATCTGTTCCTTCATGAGTCACCATCAAAGTATCCCAAATTTCTTTTGATGAAGTGCATGTTGATACTCTGAAAAATTCATCCATGCCAAGAGCAGATGTAAGAATGTTCATTCCTTTGAGATCATGTTGAACTTTCTTCTTTTCTTCTTCACTCCAAGTACTTTCTGGTTTTGGTTGTGAAGTTCCTTCTTCAATTGTTACAGGCACAAAGGGTCCTTCTTCAATGACTTTCCATATTCCTGAGTCTAATGACTTTATGAATATTTTCATCTTGATTTTCCAGAAGTCATAGTGTTCTCCATTGAAGAATGGTGGCCTGTTTATGTTGTGTCCTTCACTTGTTCCATGATTGGAAGAGGATGCCATCTTTTCCCGGATCTTAGGAATAACTTACCTAAACTTCCGCTCTGATACCAATTGTTAAAACAGATAGCAACCTGAGAGGGGGGGGGGGTGAATCAGTGTTGCCCCAATTTTCGCCTTATTGAAATCGTTACTTTCAAGTTTATGATGATCACGAGTTGATCTTGTGATTGCAGCGGATATGAACAATGCTTGAAAGTAAATGTGAAGGATAAAGAGAATCACACACAAGATTTATCCTGGTTCGCCTTCAATCCACCGAAGACTACGTCCAGTCCCTCAAGAAAACCTCTTGAGGATTTTTCCACTATTGATAAGAATTTCTTACAAGTTCCTAACCCAAGGACCCCAAGAACTTCTATCAATATCCTGTGAAAGCAAACCGCTTTCAACAGCCCTTGAAAGCAAACCGCTTTCAATTCCTGAAGGCAAACCACCCTCAGACCTTGAAGACAAACTTGTCTTCAATCAAAACCCTGAAAGCAAACCACTTTCAGTGACAACAACCCTTCACCAAATACTACGGTGAAAAACTCAATCTTACAGAAAGAGATGAAGAAGATATTACACTTGACTGTTTCAATCCTTTAACACACAATTGGATTGAACATGAGAACTTATGCTTTAAGGCTTTTAAGCATAATACAATTCTGAGTTCTTCAAGATATGAACAACTAATGTGTTCTTGTAAACATGAAGATCATGAACTCAGAATTTAGGCTCCAAAAGATTTAAGTTCTAAAAGATGAACCTATTTTGAAAAAGCTTTGGCCTAATGTGTTTTTCTCATGTGAAATGTGTAAATTTCGTGTGTGTGTGTGTGTTCTATGTTGTTGTTCTTGTGTGTTATGTTTTCTGGACTCAAATGGTCTTTATATAGGCAAGGGAAACGTCCTTGAACCATCACAACCCTTTTCAAAAGGTTTGGGACACAATGGTTCATGAAAAGATGCAACTTTTCGTTCTGGTAATCGATTACCACACTTAGTGTAATCGATTACACAAGTGACCGTTTCAGTTTGAATTTGAATTTCAAACATGTAATCGATTACAAGACTGGAGTAATCGATTACTTCCCTTGGTGTAATCGATTACCATAATGGTGTAATCGATTACACAGAAGCCCATTTTCCAGAAACTTATTCTTTGAGTCTTGCTTAAGGTTTTCTACTTCTTTTAAGTTATGAAAACACTTAGCTTGATTAGATTAGGTATTTTGAGAGCCTTTATGCTTTAATAAACCTTTAGAAGCATAACTCACCTAATTCTAAGACTTCTAGACTATTGATGGACTTGAGTGCTTGATTTCTTTGAAGTCTTCTTTTCTTCTTTTTGTTGATGAGTTTGTCGTCATCAAAACCACAGCCAGGGTCAGGAGCAAGACCTTCTTCACAAAACCAAACAAAATGGAAGGGTCTTCTAAAAACACTAAGACAAATTCTTTTAGGAGTATGAACAATAGGAAAAGTAATCCTCATAGACCTCCTAAGAAGATTAATCCCTCTCCTAGGCAAACATCTAGTTACAATCATTATTCTTGTACTTATTGTAACAAAATAGGACATACCCCTAGTAGATGTTATTACAAAAATGTTGGAGTACCAAATAGGGAATACATATGGGTTAGGAAGAATGTTAACTTAGAAGGACCCAAAACTTGTTGGGTTCCTAATACCCATGTCTGAACTTTGTCATGTAGGTGTGTATGAAAGCAGCAAAGGATTTATGGTATCTTGATAGTGGCTGCTCATCACACATGACAGGAGACAAAACAAAGTTCTCTTTACTTATACCTAGAGAAAAGGGATTTGTCACATATGGAAATAATCAAAAGGGAAAGATACTTGGTATTGGAAGAATAGGCACACCCCCTCAAACAGTCATCGATGAAGTTCTTTATGTTGATGGTTTGATGCATAATCTTCTAAGTATCAGTCAACTCTGTGACAAAGGTTTGAAAGTTGGTTTCATTAATGATATCTGTGTAGTAAAAGATGTGAAAACTAAAGAAATTAAGTTTTCCTGGTATAAAGACAATAAGGTCTTCATGATATCCTTGGATGAAATTCCACAAAATGTCAGATGCCTTTTGGCCAAGAATAATAATGATTCATGGCTATGGCATAGAAGACTTGCTCATATACACAAAGATCATTTAAACAAACTAGTCAAGCATGATCTAGTTGTTGGGCTTCCAAAGATAAGATTCGAGAAAGACAAGCTTTGTGATGCATGTCAAAAAGGGAAGCAAACCATAACGTCTTTCAAGCCAAAGAACATAGTCTCAACTACAAGTCCTCTTCAATTACTACATATGGACTTGTTCGGACCATCAAGAACAAAAATCCTCGGAGGTAATCTTTATGCACTTGTTATTGTTGATGATTTCTCTAGATGTACTTGGACATTATTCTTGCCTCATAAGAATGAAGCCTTCAACCCATTCAAAAGATATGCAAGGCTAGTACAAAATGAAAAGGCTTTAAAGATCTCTTCTATTAGAAGTGATCATGGTGGAGAATTTCAGAATCATCAATTTCAAGAATTATGTGATGAAAATGGAATATCACAAAACTTCTCTACTCCGAGAACACCACAACAAAATGGTGTTGTAGAAAGGAAGAACAGACTACTTGAAGAATTAGCAAGAACCATGCTAAGTGAATCCAATCTTCCTAAATACTTCTGGGCTGATGCTGTAAGTACTGCATGTTATGTTTCCAATAGAGTTCTTATTAGACCTATTCTGAAGAAAACCCCCTATGAACTCTACAATGGAAGGAAACCAAATATTTCTCATCTACATGCTTTTGGATCCAAATGTTTTGTCTTGAACAACGGAAAGTAAAACCTTGGTAAGTTTGATGAAAAGTCTGATGAAGGTATATTCCTTGGTTATTCCCTAACAAGCAAAGCATATAGAGTCTTTAACAAGAAAACTCTATCTATGGAAGAATCCATACATGTTTCCTTTGATGAGTTTAAATCTTCAAAAGAAGATATAGTCAATCTTCCAGATAATGAAGAAGAAGATATCATTATTAATGAAGACTCTCAAAAGGAAAAAGATCAAGATCCAATACAAGAAGAGCACATTGAAGATAACACTATCAACTACCAAAGGAATGGAGAACCCACAGGGATCATCCAGTTGATAATATCATTGGAGATATTGCTAGAGGTGTTTCTACAAGGCTACGCTTAAATGATTCAGTTTTGAATATGGCCTTTGTCTCACAAATAAACCCTCAAAAGTGAATGATGCTCTAGAAGATGAGTATTGGATTGTGGCAATGCAGGAAGAACTAAACCAATTTGAAAGGAATCAAGTTTGGGAACTTGTTCCTAAGCCCACTGATAAGCATGTTATTGGAACAAAGTGGGTATTCAGAAACAAACTAGATGAAAATGGAATTATTGTTAGGAACAAAGCAAGGTTGGTTGCACAAGGATATAATCAAGAAGAAGGCATAGATTTTGATGAAGCCTATGCACCAGTAGCAAGATTGGAAGCCATAAGACTTCTGTTGGCTTATGCTTGTTCTTTAAACTTCCCATTATATCAAATGGATGTTAAAAGTGCTTTCCTGAACGGATTCATTCAAGAAGAATTCTATGTGAAGCAACCTCCAAGATTTGAAGATCCCAAGTTTCCTTCACATGTCTTCAGATTAAAGAAGGCACTCTATGGTCTTAAGCAAGCCCCTCGTGCATGGTATGATAGATTAAGCACATTCCTTTGTTAGAAAGGATTCCAAAAGGGTAAGGCTGACACAACCTTGTTTATCAAGAGAACCAAAGGTAATACTTTATTAGTTCAAATATACGTAGATGATATTATTTTTGGTGCAACTAACGAATCTCTATGTAAGGATTTCTCTAACATGATGCAAGAAGAATTTGAGATGTCCATGATGGGACAATTAAATTTCTTTCTAGGATTGCAAATTAAGCAATCATGTAAGACCCTCTATTTTCTTAGTTACACTTTGGTCCTTTCAAATATTTGTAGTTTGCAACTGACCTTGGAATTTAAGATAATTGAGATTTGATACTTTAATTATTGATATTGTGTTCTGGCCCTTGGTTTAAGGGAATTTATTTACTTACTTGCAACAAGATGAGTTGGGGCTTAGCGGTTGAGGCTTAAGCATTTGAATTACAAGACTAAGGTTTGAAACCAAGGGAAGGTGATTTCTGATTTCTTTTATAAAACCCATATTTTTCGAACAGCTCTTTTGAGCAGAAAAAAATCTGATTTTTTTTAAATTTAAATTTGAACTTGTGTGATGAGATAATTAAGGAAAAGATAGAGGGAATCATGGGTATTTATTACTGAGATATTGAGAGACATTTTAGGGTGAATTTCGTGCTCATAAAGGGGCACACAATCAGCTTACACCCTAAAACAAAATTGCTCCTATTTGCCGTCAAAAAAGAACTGCTGCACGTTCCTGTTTTTGCTGCTGCGTTCTGCTTCAAAATCCCTCTGTTTCCTACCTCTGTTGCCGTTGAACCTTCCTTATTGAGGGAGGAGGACAAGCCAAATCATTCCTTCTCATAGGTGCTGCTCTACTCGAGTTCCCCACACTTTCTCCTACTGCTATTTTCGAGCCACTCTCTAGGTAGCACAAGGACTTTCCTTTCCTTTTGGTTGTAGTCCACGGTAAGAAAATTTTACCCCTGAACTCCATGAATTTCGTGGTTGAAGAACCATGTTCTGAGTAAATTCTTATGCCTCTCTTGCTGTCTTGTTTTCCCGGTTCTATCAAGGACTTCCGTCACCCCAAGTTTCAGTGTTCGGGAAATCCGCCATTGCCATAGACGACTGGGACAAGAACTCAGAGTGGACCATCATTCTTCTCTGAAAATTGTCTAAATTCTAGGTTGGTACCTTCTCCCCACAATAGATTGGCATGTGGTTAGGATAGTGTTGACAAACTTGCTCTCTAATGTTGAAACTCTTATAATTACCACTTAATTTAAATTGGAGAACGAAGTGAGGAAATAATTTATTTAACATGTTAGAACTCTGGGAAATGATGTATAATAGTTTGGAATTGATTCTGGTAAAGATTCGTCATGAAAATCACTTTTGGAACTTAAAACAGTGGAAAAACGACATTCTGGTCGCCCTGGACAGAGAGCCAACGCATGAGCGTTGGCATCTCAACGCCTGGGCGTTGGGAATTAATTCCAAGGCAGGGAGCCAGCGCATGAGCGTTGGCATCCCAGCGCACAAGCGCTGGGCCCCTGCCAGCCCAGTGCTGTTTTTCTGTTTTTGTGAATTAGTTGGCTTCAGGGATTTTTTCTTCCATTTTTTTATGAGGTATTAATTTAGGCTATTACTTATTAAATAATATGTTGACCTTGCAATTGGATGCGAAACCCGAGAAGGTAAGGGTAACTTCTTTCTTAATAATCACATGGATCACTAGGTGTTGTGGTATGATGTGGCGGGAAATTGTCCCGTGGGATCATCCGGAGGGTTAGATGTGGCGGATATTTGTCCCGCGTGATCTCCCCTACTAGGGAAACGTGGTAGATATTTGTCCCACGGGGTTGTCCTGCTCGATGGAGCAAAACTTGGCCATAGATTTATGCATATAGCTATGTAAGAACTAACTAACCTCTCATGACTTGATTGATAACATGCTCTAATTTACTCTTGTGGTATTGTAAGTGGAGTTGATAGTTGTTCAAGATGATGGTATTGAACTTTGAGGTTGTTGTTGCTGTATATTATACTGCTGTATTTTATTCTATTTTCTGCATTTTTTTAAACTGCTCTAATTGTTCTGTTTCTGTATTGCTGTTCCTGCTGTTTCTGTTTCATTGCTGTATTTTTATTTCTGTTGTATCTGTTCTGTTACTGTATTCTAATGCTGCTGCGCCTGTTTCTGTTTTTTTTTTTTTACTACTGCTGTATCCTGATTTCGTACATTAATCTGTTTACTGTATCTGTTGCTGCTGTATTCTGCACTATGCTGTATTTAGTGCTGTTTTCTTTTTATTTATCATTTAATGGTGATTAATATTCTTATTTTAGAAGTTAACCCTTTCTTGTTTTGTTTTATGTTTTTTTTTGGGCGCTTAACGCCACAGATGAGCAGCGCATTGAGTGAGTTCGGGAGATTGATTATTGATGGAACGGAAGCGTGGAGAACTTGGAATTTTATTTTATGTTTTGTTTTTTTTAAGACTTAGAAATTATGTTGTCGCTATTTATAATGATTTATGGGTGATGGTATTTAAATATTTATTTGAGCGACGCTTTTGATTTTGAAAAGTAATTGAGTGACCTTTTGAGAGGTTTTATGAAACTTATTTCCGCGTAATTATAATGTGATCCCTCAATTCAAAATTGGGGCGTTACATTTGTGGTATCAGAGCGATGGTTGAGATAACCAGTGCTGTGGGAAAATTGCGTTCTGAGATGGATTGACGGGGTGTCAATCGAAGGAAGAACTTTGTGATTGATTGTTAAGTACACTCCTTGCCTGAGATTGTTTTTTAGTGGGCGATCTAAGTGTTATGTATCTGATTAAGTTTTATTTTTCCTTCATTTTGTTCTTCTGTTTAACCGCTAGTTTCCTTATGAGCAGGAGTAAGAGACTAGCGAATCAGAATACGGAAATGGCAGACTCTAACGCAATGAATCAGGTAGCCGCCGCCCTTAACAGTTTGACTACACTGTTGGCGCAACAGGAAACCGCTGCTGCTACTCGTGCGGAGGAAGAGGCCAACCGGGCGACTGAGGCTGCTGCTGCACAGGCTCAGTAGGCCGAGAGAGACCAAGCTGCGGCCGAGACCAAGGGGCTGAATGACTTCAAGAGGCAAGACCCGCCAAGGTTTTCGGGAGGCTATAACCCAGAGGAGGCAGATCTGTGGCTGCAGGAGATTGAGAAATTTTTTTCCTTTCTTAAGACCCCTGCTGCAACCAGGGTGAACTACGCTGCGTACCTGATGTCAGGAAAAGCTGAAAACTGGTGGCACGGTGCTAAGGCGATGATGGAGGCCGATTTCCAGGATATCACTTGAGAGTCCTTTAAGAGGGCATTCTTGGCCAAATACTTCCCCATGAGTGCCAGAGCTGCCCGTGAGAAGGAATTTTCTGATCTTAAGCAGGGGAGCATGTCTGTGGGCGAATATGCTGCTAAGCTGGAATCTTTAGCAAGACATTACAGGTTTTTCCGAGACCGGGTTGATGAGGGTTACATGTGCGAACGATTTATTGACGGGCTGAACTACGAGATTAAGCGTGTTGTGCAACCACTGGGTATCGATCGCTACCAGCAGTTGGTGGAGAAGGCTAAGGGCATCGAGATTATTGATGCGCCCCAGGGCAAGTCACAGGGAAGTAGTGGACCAGCCAGGTCCCAACCAGTCAGAGCAGACAAGGGAAAGAAGCCGTACCAGAGGCCCCAGGCTAAGGGGCGTGCTTTTGGGTCCAACCGACCAGCTGGAGGCAACATGGGATTTCAAGGAGCTCATAGACCGATTGAGGATGTTGTCTGTTTCAAGTGCAACCAAAAGGGTCACTATGCGAATAGCTTTGGAGAGAAGTCCCTCATTTGCTGGAATTGTCAGAAACCGGGCCATGCCGCCAGGGATTGTCGTGTACCAAAGGTCGAGAGTACAGTGAATGCAGTTCGTGGAAAGAAACCAGTTGCACACGGCAGAGTCTACAACATTACCGGTGAAGCTACTGAGGGTTCTGAGGGCTTGATTAAGGATCACTGCGATATCGCGGGTACGTCTTTGACTGTATTGTTTGATTCGGGTGCTACCCATTCGTTCATTGCTATTGATTGTGTGGATAAACTTGATTTGCCTGTGTCGGAGTTGCCGTTTGACTTGGTGGTGTCTATCCCTGCCGCCGAAAGTTTGACTGCAACTTCGGTTTGTTTGAATTTCCCCTTGATGTTCCGGGATAGAGAGTTTGTTGCGAACTTAATCTGCCTACCCCTTAAGAAATTGGACGTAATCATAGGCATGGACTGGCTTTCTCATCACCATGTGCTACTGGATTGCCCCAATAAGGAGGTAGTCGTCCCTGACACGAAGATGTCAGAGTTTCTTCATTCCTACCTTTCGAAGTCCTCCCTTAGAAGAGGAGCTTTGAAAGTCTTGTTGGCGGAAAGCGAAGGAGAATTTCCAGCAGATGGCGCACAGGATGTACGGGTAGTTCGTGACTTTGCAGATGTGTTCCCGAAGGATGTTCCGGGAATACCCCCTGTCCGTGACGTGGAGTTTTCCATTGACGTGGTTCCAGGAACCGGGCCGATATCCATTGCGCCGTATCGAATGGCACCGGCAGAGCTAGCAGAATTGAAGAGCCAACTCGACGACCTTTTGGCGAAAGGTTTCATCCGACCTAGTGTTTCTCCATGGGGAGCACCTGTGCTACTTGTGAAGAAGAAGGATGGCAGGTCAAGACTGTGCGTTGACTACAGACAACTGAACAAGGTGACAATGAAGAATCGTTATCCTTTGCCTAGGATCGACGACTTGATGGACCAACTTCGAGGAGCAGCTGTTTTCTCAAAGATCGACTTGCGATCTGGGTATCACCAGATTCGGGTTAAGGAAGTTGATATTCAGAAGACGACATTCTGTACTCGCTATGGACACTATGAGTATCTAGTGATGCCATTTGGAGTTACGAATGCACCAGCGGTATTCATGGACTATATGAATAGAATCTTCAATTCCTTCCTAGACAGGTTTGTGACTGTCTTCTTAATGAATCTTTTGATCTTGTATGTTTGTGCACAAGATCTTAACCTTTTCCTTGCAGGTTCGTAGTCGTTTTCATCGTCGACATTCTGATCTATTCAAGGAGTCAAGGGGAGCACGAGGAACATCTGCGTCAGGTGTTAACTGTTCTGCGTGAGAAGACTTTGTTTGCGAACGCGGCTAAGTGCGAATTCTGGTTGGAGGAAGTTAAGTTCTTGGGTCATGTAATCTCCAAGGAGGGTATTTGTTAGAGAAAAATATCCAAATAAATTAACCTATTTTGATAAATAACAATTTCGTAAAGAGTCACTAATTCTCTTCAAAGTATTTTATATTCAGGAACTCTTATATACGGAAGGGACGCTGCAATCATTATCAAAGAACAAAGGAAAAGTACGTCCGGCTAAGAGAACTGGAGCCTCTCTCTCTCAGTAGACTTCGTCCGCCTAAAAGATCTGACCGGTTCACTCCAAGTCAAACACAGAGGTTGACTGAGAAGTAATGATTAAAGACTGACACGAAAGGAATCTGCTCAGTAGAGATCGTTTGCCTAAACCAAGAGAAGCCGTCAAGCACCTCCTGTGGATCAGAGCACTAAATACGAAAGAGACAGAATTAAGCGCCACATATCCTGAAGATTCAAATTCTCCGACATTCCTTAATTCAAGTTGCTTTTTGCTGAATTTACGGAGAAATCCTCTGATCATCGTATCTCCTCAACGGAGAAATCCTCAAGTTGCTTTTCTACCCACTCTTTGTGAAGAGATCTTTGTAGAAAACCAACATTCTTGTAAAAGAATCAGGGAGGAGTCCTGTCGAATACTTAAGAGATAAAGGAGAAGTCCTGAGAAAACTTGTAAAGGAGTAGTCCTCAGAATACTGGGAGAAGTCCCTGAGAACACTTGTACTATTCAGTCGAAATAGTGGAAAATCTTGGTATAGCCAAGGACTGGACGTAGCCCTATCGATTTTGAGGGTGAACCAGGATAAATATCTTGCGTGCTTTACTGCTTATGCTCTAAATATATTTCCACTGCACGTTTACATAAACGCTTTTAAACTTATAATTCGTCTTCAATACGAAAAACTTTTAAAAAGTCACCCACACAATTCAAACCCCCCTTTCTTGTGTGATTTTATTACTATCAATTGGTATCAGAGCTTAACCGCTCTGAGTATTACTAACATCTTAACAGGTGTAGAGTGAAAAGATCCATGGACGGAATTGCCTACCCAACCGGAACCGCAACAAACAAGCCACCATTCTTCGATGGCTCAAACTATCCTTACTGGAAGAAACATATGCAGCTATTCATTGAATCAACTGATTGGAAACTATGGGATGTGATATCTAAGGGAAATTACTTTCCTAAAGATAGTGAAAACAAGGCCATTCCAGCTGACAAGTGGACAGACGAACACAAGACAGAAAACCAGAGAAATGCCAAGGCAAGGCTATTTCTCATATGTGCTCTTAGCAAAAGTGAGCACGATAAAGTTGACAGCCTAAGTACTGTAAAGGAGGTATGGGACACGCTGGCTATTGCTCATGAGGGAACAACTGCTGTTAAAACCACCAAGATGAGCATGCTTGCATCCCAATACGAAAACTTCATGATGGAAGATAATGAGTCCATTGATTCCATGTTTTCACGACTTCAGACCATTCACAATGGCATGAGGAATCTGGGTAAAACATTCACCAACAAGGAACAAGTAGTCAAGATTCTCAGAAGTCTTCCCACCAACTGGAGAAATTTTGTCACCGCCCAAAGATCCGGAAAGAACATGGACACATATCAAGTAGAAGATCTGCTGGGAGAAATGAAGATCCACGAGCAGGATCTTGCAAATGATGCCGCGATTATAAAAAGAAAAACAGCAGCCGCTAAAGCTGTAGCATTCAAAGCCAACAAATCAAAGGCTTTGAAAGCTAATGAATCCTCAGATGAGGAAACAGCCAAATCTGATCGGTCTGATGATGAACAAGCCCTGTTCAACAGACGATTCAGAAAAATGGTGGGAAGCCGGAAGCAATTCAAAGGAAGACCTTCTTCCTCATCAAGAGAAGAAGAAAGAACTCCAAGCAAAGGAGGGATCGTCTGCTATGAATGCAAGAAACCTGGTCATGTCAAAGCGGATTGTCCTCGCCTAGGAAATAAGCCTTCGCAGAAAACTTTCTACAAGAAGAAGGCCTTTTCCAGTCAGAACGATGAATCAGAAGATGACTCTGATCAAGAAGAAGAAGCCAAGGGAGCTATTGAGGAAGCTTCATACTGTGCATTCATGGCATCCATAGACACCTCTGATATTGAAGCTGACAGAGAAGCAGAGGCATTGATGATTTCTGTCGACGAATCAGATAACGAAGAGGATGATCAAGATGAGGTACGTTCTGAAATCTCAACTGATGACTATAATGAACTGCTAGAATATGCTCATGCATTAGCTATTAAGTATAGCTCTCTCAAAAAGAAGCATGATAAAACATTGAAAGAACTGAATGCATCTAAGGAAGTCTCAATCATGCTTACCAAGAAAAATCAAGCACTTTTAGAACAGGATGCAAACAAAGAAATTAGAAGTTTGAAGGAAAGAGTCAGTTATTTAATTAAGGACTTATCCATGTTTACTCAAGGACATGATAATCTAATCAAATTAAGTGGAAATAATAGATCAGCATATGATCGAAGAGGATTAGGATATGAAGAAGAAGAAGACTGGGACATAATTGCCATTAAACATAACTTGTCTACTGTTCCATATAGATATCATCCTGAAAAGAAAAATTTCTCATCAGCATCCATCAAAATTCAACCTGAAACCTTCATGGTCGAGGGTAAGGAGAAACAAACTCCTCAAAAAATAGTGCATGGGAGGAAAAGTCCACCCAAGATGATTACTAACAAAAAAAGGACCCAAGAAAGTTTGGGTACCTAAATCAATGATTATTCCTCTTGCAGATGTGCTTAACAGTTCAAAACCAAAGAGAACAATGGTACCTGGACAGTGGATGCTCACGGCACATGACGGGAAAAAGGTCTTTATTCCCAAAAATCCATGAGAAGAAGACAGGAGGGACAGTGACCTTTGGAGGAAATCAAAAAGGATTCATTGTCGGAGAAGGAAATGTCGGTAAGGACCCCCTTCCAGTAATCCGGAAGGTTCTCTTAGTTGAAGGATTGAAACATAACCTACTTAGCATAAGTCAATTATGTGATAGTGGGCTCACTGTTTCCTTCACCAAATTGAAGTGTAGAGTCTCTAATGAAAATGATAAGA
The DNA here is from genome assembly GCA_030819835.1 of Acmispon strigosus. Taxonomy (NCBI): domain Eukaryota; kingdom Viridiplantae; phylum Streptophyta; class Magnoliopsida; order Fabales; family Fabaceae; genus Acmispon; species Acmispon strigosus. Next base: position 25,444,569 of record JAUAMA010000004.1, on the reverse strand, counting down.
CCATCTTTGAAGCTCAGAGACAAGGGGATCTATATAAGACCTCCCTGGAAAACCTTGCAAGTCAAAAGGTAACATGTCTAGTATCAGCAGAGGATGATAAATGGATCTGGCACAGGAAGCTAGGGCATGCATCCTTAAAGACCATTGCTAAAATAATCAAACATGATTTAGTACGTGGTCTGCCAAATCTATCTTTCAAATCTGATGATACATGCTCAGCATGTCTTCAAGGAAAGCAAGTAAAAAGTTCTTTCCACACAAAGAACGTTGTGAGTACAAAGAGACCTCTGGAGATGTTGCACATGGACTTGTTTGGTCCCACTAGAACGGCTAGTTGTTCTGGAAAAAGATTCTGTCTTGTCATCGTGGATGACTACACCAGATTTACATGGGTGCAATTTCTTGGAACAAAAGATGAAGCCTTCAGGTCCTTTCTAATCATCGCAAAAAGAATTCATAATGAGAAAGGATACTGCATCACCAACATCCGTAGTGACAGAGGAGGAGAGTTCATAAATGAAGAATTCAATCATTACTGCGAAGAAAATGGCATATTCCATCAAGTGTCCGCTCCCAGAACTCCTCAGCAGAATGGAGTAGCAGAAAGGAAGAACAGGTCACTTCAAGAAATGGCAAGAACCATGCTCAATGAAACCTCTCTGCCAAAATATTTCTGGGCTGAAGCCATCCATACCGCATGCTACATTCAAAATAGAATATTCATGCGTCCAACTCTGAAGAAAACTGCTTACGAGCTATGGAAGGGAAGAAAGCCAAACATCTCATATTTTCATCCTTTTGGAAGCTCATGCTTTCTGATACACAAATCGCAAGTGTACGATTCAATACCGCGTAATAAAAAGATCGAACCCAAGGGATAGGTTTCTTATTATTATAATATTTAGTACTTGTGCAGAAAATTTAAGAGATGAATATTTGATGTTGGTTTTTATAGCAAGCAAGAACAATTGCATAAAATAACAAAGAGATAAGATATGATGAGAATTAAGTCCTTGGGTTGATTGACATAGAATATAAAATATGCTAGCAAGTATCTACTTAATTTCTAAATTATAAATCCAAGTTCAAGGTGCTATAGCCTATTATATCTACAAGTTAATCTCTTACACATTGTAGAACTTTCTTTTTAATTACTAAACCCAATTTCTTGCAATCTAGTTAACTAAAGAAGAAGATGAAGATAGAGTTCCGACCAACACAAAGCTACGTCTTTCCTAATCTCTTAGCGAAAAATACTTATAGCCTTTTTTTAATCCTAGGTCCCTTACTACTTACCAATTCTCATTCGTATAAGCAATAAGCAAAAGCACTTGTGATCATCAAGATAGAATTATGAACAAGGAAATAAAACAAGAACTGGATATATTATTCAGAAAGGTAGAAACAATACTAAAACATAAATTATAAACTAAAACAACCCAAGAAGCTTAAAAAGAAATAGCCAAGCATGGCTAAAAGAGTCATCGAATTACCCTGGATAGGAGCTCAAGTATGGCTTCCCACAATTCCTAGGAACAATGATCTTTAAGAGGGATAGAAGAACACTTGTTGTATTCTGAATAGGTGTGTCTTACAAGTGAAGAAAAGCTCCCTATTTATAGCAAAAATCAGCCTTCCAGCGCTTGGGCGCTGGCATTCCCAACGCTTGGGCGCTGGGAAGCATTAAAATCCAACGTGCAGAAACAGGCCCCAGCGCTTGAGCGCTGGCTTCCAACGCTGCAGCGCTGGGTGCACCCTCTGACTCACATCCTAGTCAGAGGTCCAGCGCTTGAGCGTTGGGTCTTCCAACGCTGCAGCGCTGGGACGAACACTGGCAGCTTTTTCTTGGATTCCTTTCTTCTTCAATGGTGGAATTGATTGGCTTAATTAGGCTCATTCAGCCCCTAATAAGTTCTGGAACTCCTTCCTTCCACCATTAATCCTTCAAACCTTATTTTACATGTGCTCAAATCAAAGAGAGTTGCTTCACATTCTTCAATTCACTTCAAGTCCTCTCTTTGTTAGAACTTCAATTCTGGCCCTTTGACTCCTTCAAACTTCACTTTTCATCCTCCACTCTTGAACCTTTACACTTTGATCCTTTGATTCCTGAAACTTACAAATCGGTCCCTGGACAAAAATGATAACTATACCAGCTTTTTCTAAATAAAATAAAATAGCTATAAAAATTCCTAAAAATATAAAATAAAGTTAGAAAAACAAATAAAATCTAATCTACATGCAAAATGCAAAATAAATATAAAATCTACATAAAACTACTAAAAATCCTATATGTGACTCAAAAATAATAAAATAAAAAGACTAAAAATAACCTAAAAAACATCATATATTATCCTGTCATCACACCACTATACCCAACGACAGCTTGTCCTCAAGCGATAAAACTTAAAGAGAAACTCATCCCTGAGTTTAGAAAAAGTTTATCTGATTACAACTTGAAGCACAAAAACCTTTCCAAGAAAGCCTAGCGGATTAGGAAAACCTGCATGTTTAAGGATTTATAATCAAGAAAGTTAGGCTTGGCTTTTCAACATGTTTGAGTTCATCAAATTAAGCTCACAAAATAATATTCTCCATGAAAAACAAGAAAGCTCAATAATCCTGCCTATCATTCAAATCAAAACTGAAATAGTGCAACCAAGTAATTTTGAAGAGATTTTTGAAGGTTGTAACTTGGCCAAAGGTTGAATTTTTCAAGGTATGGATTTCAAGAAATTGGCAACTCTAATGGCTGACTCAGAATCTGTTGTTAAGTGATTTTTCCAACTTAAGAGCTTCAACAATTAACACAAGGGTCCTCTCAATTTTTCTTTTTCTTTTCTCTCTTTTTTTGAACAAAGTAGTGGAATGTATGGGATGAATGACTTGAATTTTTCTCCCTTCATACTCTTTCTCACCCCACTACCTCATTATATTTTTTCTAAGGCACATACCTCAATTTTTTCTTCTTTTTCCTTCTTTTTCTAGAGAGAAACCCACATACATAGCTCTAACAATTTCAGCACATGAATCACAATAACAACTTAAAAATATCACACAAAGTAGGCTCCAAAGAATGACTCTTTTAAGGCTCAAAAGGGGCTACTAGTGGATTTTTAGTTTCAAGCAAAAATCTGAGTTTTCAAAAATGCCTATAATCTCTTCTCAACTCACAAAGTAAACAAAATCCCAATCAACATGTAACACAAGGCAGAAAAATTTCACAATCAAGAATTCAGAGTCTGATGAGTGGATTTTATATGATAATTTTAGGGTCTTTTTAGTCTTTTTATTTTATTATTTTTGAGTCTCATGTAGGTTTTTTATTGTTTTTATGTAGATTTTGTATTTATTTTGCATTTTGCATGTAGATTAGATTTTATTTGTTTTTCTACCTTTATTTTATATTTTTAGGAATTTTTATAGGTATTTTATATTTTTAGGAAAAGCTGGTTTAGTTATCATTTTTGTCCAGGGACCGATTTGTAAAGTTTCAGGAAATTAAGGACCTATTTGTGAAAGTTCAAGAGTGGAGGGCTAAAAATGAAGATTGAGAGAGTTAAAGGGCCAAAGTTGAAGTGCTAACAAAGAGAGGATTAAAAGTGGAAAAGAGGAATATGAAGCAACTCTCTTCAAATTAGCACATGGAAAATAAGCTTGAAGGAATTGATGGTAGTGGAGGAGAAGTTTCAGAATTAAACAAGGGCTGAGTAGTGGGTTTTGATGGCATTCAAATCCCACTAACCATGAAGAAGAAGAAAAACTTGAAGTTGAAGAGGCAGTGCCCAGCGCTGCAGCGCTGGGAAGCCAGCGCTCAAGCGCTGGCCCTCGGTCTGGCAGTGGATTTTTAATGCTTCCAGCGCCCAAGCGTTGGGAATTCTAGCGCTGAAGCGTTGGAGGCTGGATTTTTACTATAAATAGGACCCTTTTCTTCACTTGTAAAACACACCTTCATAGAATACAACAAGTATTCTCTCTTTCTCCCTCAAAGATCATTGTTCCTAGGACTTGTGGGAAGCCATACTTGAGCTCCTATCCAGGGTAATTCAATGATTCTTTTAGCCATGTTTGGCTAAATTCTTCTTTAAGTTTTTGGGTTGTTTTAGTTTATAATACATGTTCTAGTTTTTCTTACATTTCTGAATATTATTTCCATTCATGTTTTACTACCTTATGCTTTATTTCTATCTTGATGATCACAAGAGGTTTTGCTTATTGCTTATTACATAAGGCCATTTGGTGAGTAGTAAGGGAACTAGGTAATAAAAAAGGTTATAAGTATACTTCGCTAAGGAATTAGGAAGGACGTAACTTTATGTTGGCCTGAACATCTTCTTCATCTTCTTCTTTAGTTAACTAGGTGCCAAGGAATTGGGTTTAGTAATTAAAAAGAAAGATCTACAATGCTTAAGGAATTAACTTGTAGTTACACTAGGCTATAGCATCATGATAACGGATTTATAATTCAGGAATTTAGTAAGAGATTGCTAGCATGTTTTTATAGACTATGTAAACCAACCCAAGAGCTTAATGTTCATCATCTCTTTTTCTTATTATTTTATGCTATTGTTTCTTTCTAGTTCTCAAACCAACAACAAATATTCATCTTTTATTTTTCTGTTTTAGTACTAAATTTTATAATAATAAGAACACCTATCCCGTGGGTTCGATCTTTTTATATTACGCGATAGTAAATTGTACACTTGCAATTTCATTATCAGAGTCCTCAACTCTCAGAAAAAGATAGGGTAAGTGGTACCCTTTTTAGAACTCAGAAAAACTTTGCCAACAACCAAAACAATCAAGATGTCCAAAATCAATTCTAACAGCATGCAATCCTAACCGCTTTAAAACATAGAACCTTTTCAAAAGCAGTTTAATCAGATAAAGCACTCAAAGAAATAGTAGCATTCAGACTGGATAGCATACTCAAGACTCATGCAAAAATAAAACAGAAACACTAAAAAAAAAATAAAGCTAAAAACTATAACAAGAAAAACAAAACTAAAAAGCTGGCATAATCACAAATTTCCCACAATAAGCCAAGGGAACCTCAATGTAAAAATCACTTTGAACACTTAAGTTCAAGAGGGCTCTTTCTCCTGCAAAATCGAACAAACAAAAGTCTCACAAGTAGAAACTTGCTTGACTTGTTAGTTCCTCAAATAGCACAAATAAGAATATGGGTTGAAAAATGGTGTCCACCTAAAAAAACAAGAATTCTTGAGTTCCCAAAAATTAAAACCATTGTAGAAACAAGGGAAAACTCAAAGAATCTAAAACTTTCAGAAAATGGTGAACACAAAAATTTATTAAAACAGCAAAACAGCAAAAAGAAAAACAAACAGAGAGTCTGCCCGAGCTCCAGCGCTTGAGCGTTGGGATTTCCAACGCTTGGGCGCTGGAATTAAATCAAATACTGGGCATCAGAGGTCCCAGCGCCTGAGCGCTGGGTTTCCAACGCTCTGGCGTTGGAATTACCGTAAAATAAAAATGAGATTCCAGGGGCCTAGCGCATGAGCGCTGGCCCCCAACGCTCTGGCGTTGGTGAACACTGGAACCAGAGGGGATTTGGCAAGGGCCTAGCGCATGAGCGCTGGCCTCCAGCGCCTAAGCGCTGGCCCTCCCTGCAGCAAGAACATAGAATTTCTTTTCTTTATTTATTTACAAGAGTGGTGCAGAAAATTAAAAGACAGAATTATAAACTATCCTAAGTTGGGTTGTCTCCCAACCAGCTCATTGTTAAGGTCCGAGATAGACCCTTCCACTAATCACTTTCAACCGGGGTCTATTACAAAATTCATTAGACCCCGCAAATCATGCATATTTTGGCACATAAACATCATGGTGCCCAATGATTTTTCAGCTAACAAGGCAACAATATTCAAATTAAAAATGGAAGAGATAAATAAGTTCTCCCTTCTCTGTTCTGTTCCTTGCTTTTCTGAACCTATAGCATAGGTTCCTTGAGGTTCTTCTTCCTCCATCTCCAATTTGTCTTCAAAGACAAATTTTACAATGGAAGTTTCTTTTACCTCCTCTTTTTGTACCACAAGTTCACCTTCATGAACATGCGGTTGTTGTTCATCCTTGGGCCGCCTCCTTAGAATGCTTTGTATTTTCACTTGTAATTCTTCCATGGCCTTACATTCTTGCTCAGGGGTTGGCAAAAATCCCGCATTTCGCTTACACTTTAAATCAGAATAGAATTCGTCAACTAAAGTGAAAACATCTTGCTTTTTCTTCTCATATTCCTTTTCAAGGTTTACCCGGATTTTTGCCTCCCTTTGCTCGAATGTTTCAGCCATTGCTATACCTGCCAATACTCAGCAAACAAAATTAGCAGCACCAGTTCATCACACAAATAATATTTTTTTTTATATATTTTTTTAATAAAAAGCACTAAACAAAATAATAACAAGAACAGAACCTATCCCCGGCAACGGCGCCAAAAACTTGATACACAAATCGCAAGTGTACGATTCAATACCGCGTAATAAAAAGATCGAACCCAAGGGATAGGTTTCTTATTATTATAATATTTAGTACTTGTGCAGAAAATTTAAGAGATGAATATTTGATGTTGGTTTTTATAGCAAGCAAGAACAATTGCATAAAATAATAAAGAGATAAGATATGATGAGAATTAAGTCCTTGGGTTGATTGACATAGAATATAAAATATGCTAGCAAGTATCTACTTAATTTCTAAATTATAAATCCAAGTTCAAGGTGCTATAGCCTATTATATCTACAAGTTAATCTCTTACACATTGTAGAACTTTCTTTTTAATTACTAAACCCAATTTCTTGCAATCTAGTTAACTAAAGAAGAAGATGAAGATAGAGTTCCGGCCAACACAAAGCTACGTCTTTCCTAATCTCTTAGCGAAATATACTTATAGCCTTTTTTTAATCCTAGGTCCCTTACTACTTACCAATTCTCATTCGTATAAGCAATAAGCAAAAGCACTTGTGATCATCAAGATAGAATTATGAACAAGGAAATAAAACAAGAACTGGATATATTATTCAGAAAGGTAGAAACAATACTAAAACATAAATTATAAACTAAAACAACCCAAGAAGCTTAAAAAGAATTAGCCAAGCATGGCTAAAAGAGTCATCGAATTACCCTGGATAGGAGCTCAAGTATGGCTTCCCACAATTCCTAGGAACAATGATCTTTAAGAGGGAAAGAAGAACACTTGTTGTATTCTGAATAGGTGTGTCTTACAAGTGAAGAAAAGCTCCCTATTTATAGCAAAAATCAGCCTTCCAGCGCTTGGGCGCTGGCATTCCCAACGCTTGGGCGCTGGGAAGCATTAAAATCCAACGTGCAGAAACAGGCCCCAGCGCTTGAGTGCTGGCTTCCAACGCTGCAGCGCTGGGTGCACCCTCTGACTCACATCCTAGTCAGAGGTCCAGCGCTTGAGCGTTGGGTCTTCCAACGCTGCAGCGCTGGGACGAACACTGGCAGCTTTTTCTTGGATTCCTTTCTTCTTCAATGGTGGAATTGATTGGCTTAATTAGGCTCATTCAGCCCCTAATAAGTTCTGAAACTCCTTCCTTCCACCATTAATCCTTCAAACCTTATTTTACATGTGCTCAAATCAAAGAGAGTTGCTTCACATTCTTCAATTCACTTCAAGTCCTCTCTTTGTTAGAACTTCAATTCTGGCCCTTTGACTCCTTCAAACTTCACTTTTCATCCTCCACTCTTGAACCTTTACACTTTGATCCTTTGATTCCTGAAACTTACAAATCGGTCCCTGGACAAAAATGATAACTATACCATCTTTTTCTAAATAAAATAAAATAGCTATAAAAATTCCTAAAAATATAAAATAAAGTTAGAAAAACAAATAAAATCTAATCTACATGCAAAATGCAAAATAAATATAAAATCTACATAAAACTACTAAAAATCCTATATGTGACTCAAAAATAATAAAATAAAAAGACTAAAAATAACCTAAAAAACATCATATATTATCCTGTCATCACTTTCTACTCAACACAAAGGATGATCTCGGAAAATTTGATGCAAAATCAGATAAGGGAATATTCTTGGGATATTCACCTAATTCGAAGGTGTTTCGAGTATATAACTCCAGAACCATGGCAGTTGAGGAATCCATCAATGTTAGATTTGAAGATAAGCATGTGGGCATAAATCCTATACTTACAGAAGATGATGATACGGAAATATATGAAGCTCCGTCATCAAATCCAGTTCAGCCATCATCATCCAGTAAAGAGTCGGACTCAACCACTCCTCAACCAGACGAAGTTGATGAAACTACGTCTGACGACCTTTCATCAAGTCAAATTATGACTTCCAGCGGCATATCACTACCTCGAGACTGGAGATTCAAACCAGATCACCCTCCAACACAAATTATTGGAGATGTCCACAAAAAGGTAAGAACTCGATCCACGTTTAATGATTTTGCTAACTGTTCATTTCTTTCTGAAATAGAGCCAAAGAACATAGGAGAAGCTCTTCAGGATGAAGGATGGATCCTCGCCATGCAAGAAGAACTAAATCAGTTTGAACGAAGTAAAGTCTGGGATTTGGTGCCAAAACCAGAAGACAAATCGATTATAGGCACTCGATGGGTTTTCAGAAATAAGATGGATGAAAATGGAAAGGTCACAAGAAACAAAGCTCGTCTGGTGGCTCAAGGGTACAATCAACAAGAGGGAATTGATTATACAGAGACGTTTGCACCAGTGGCAAGAATTGAAGCCATACGCATACTTCTAGCATTTGCATGTCAACACTCCATAAAGCTGTTTCAAATGGATGTCAAAAGTGCCTTCTTAAATGGATACATTGAAGAAGAAGTCTACGTAAAACAACCTCTAGGATTTGAAGATCAGGATCTGCCAGACCATGTCTTCAAGCTGAGAAAAGCTCTATATGGATTAAAGCAAGCACCACGAGCATGGTACGATCGCTTGAGCTCATTTCTTATGAAAAATGGATTTTCTCGAGGAAGCATCGACAATACTCTCTTCAGACGAAAGAGGTCCAATGACTTCATCCTAGTACAGCTATATGTCGATGACATAATATTTGGGGCCACAAATGAAGCTCTTTGTCAAGAGTTCTCCAAGCTCATGCAAAGTGAATTTGAGATGAGTATGATGGGAGAATTGAAGTTCTTCCTAGGATTACAAATTAGGCAAGAGGGAACTCGAACATACATCCATCAGACCAAATATGTCAATGACCTGCTCAAAAAGTATTGCATGGAGAAAGCAAAAGCCATGGGAACTCCAATGCATCCTGGAACCATACTTGATAAAGGAGATGATTCAACTCCTGTTGACTCAACCAAATATAGAGGAATGATAGGATCACTATTATATCTTACATCAAGTAGACTAGACATCATGTACAGCATATGTGTATGTGCAAGATTCCAGGTAAGTCCTCAAGAGTCTCATCTTAGTGCCGTAAAACGAATTTTTCGATATCTTATTGGCACAACTAATCTTGGTCTAGTCTATGAGAAAGGTGATGATTTCAGGCTAAGAGGATTCTGTGACGCTGACTATGCCGGAGATAGAATAGAAAGAAAAAGCACAAGTGGAGGATGTCACTTCTTAGGGCATTGTTTAATCTCTTGGGCAAGCAAACGACAGAGCACAATCTCTCTTTCAACAGCTGAAGCCGAATACGTCGCTGCAGGTTCATGCTGCACCCAACTTCTTTGGGTGAAGCATCAATTAGAAGATTATAATATTTTTGAGCATAACATTCCATTACTATGTGATAATACAAGTGCCTTTAATATAACAAAGAATCCTGTGTTACATTCACGAACCAAACATATTGAAATCAAACATCATTTTATTCGTGATCATGTAGCAAAAGGAAATATTGACATCTCATGCATACCATCTAATGATCAATTGGCAGACATTTTCACGAAACCCCTTATTGAAAACAAGTTTGCATGCCTTAGAGAAAGACTAGGAATGTTTCCTGCACTATAAATATTTATTTATTATATTCTTCTGGTCATTTTCATAATATCCACTTCATGATATACATTAAATGCTCAAACAGTTGTGTCTTTTCATATCCCTCACTTGCTCTGCACACACGCACAAAGGATGGTATTTATTATCTCTCTTCATTTAATGCAAGTTAATAAACTGTATTACTCATCATGAAAATGATAAAATCGAGACACTATTCCACATAAAACTGACGGTTCGTAAAGATATATCTCTTTACAACTGCCTCAATACACCCATTCAACTTACTCCGTGCATTTGTAGCCATCGTTCTGTCTTCCCTCTCTACAGCTCTCATGGCTCCCAACAAACGAAGAACTGGAAAAGCTCAACGAGCTCTAAGCATGGAAGAAAAGCAAATACACCAGAACCAGATCAATCGTATGATTCGTAATCGAGAGCTTCAGGGATACGACATTGGTCTTGTGAAGGTTGAACATCTAGGGGATAGAGAACTTGTCACCCCTCGATATTTTGATCTGAAGCTATTTGCGCATGCAAAGGTGGCAGGACTTGATCTTCTGCTCTCTCAGGCCTGGGGGAACATGTTCACTGTTTCCTCATCTTCAGTCCTAAAGCCTCTTGTTCAGGAGTTCTACGACTGTGCTGTTGAGATGAACCCTAATCACATTCGAACTCGGTGCTTAGGTCAAGTAGTCGATATACTCACAACTGACATAGCTCAACTTCTCAACCTTCCTCTCCATGGAGCGTGCTATTCCTCATCTTGGGAAAACTCCGAGAACTCTCCTTTCACTATCTGGAAGGAGATTCCCAAAAACGCCACCTCTAGGCGAGTGACAAACCTAGCTGAAGAATGCATTCTTCCCCATGCTGTTCTCAGTAAGGTCATTCTGCCAAAAGAGGGTTCTCAAGACTTAGTCAATAAGTTCTCTCAATGGGCCTTGTTTCAACTTCAACATCGCAAGAATGTCAACTGGCCTAATCTTGTGTTTCAATACATCCTCCATACTCTGGAAAAACCTAACTCAAACCTTCCCTATGGAGCCCTCATCTCTGCTCTCATGTATCACAAGCAGTTAATCAATCCTGCTATTGAGTCAATGAACTATACCTCATCTAACTACATCTTTGCTACTCCGATTAAGTTCAGTGATGTTCGTCGAATGAATCTGCCGGTTGATATATCTGAAGTACCCACTGAACTCCTCAGTGAATGGACTAGGAGGGTTCAAAAACGAAAGCTCTCTTCATCAGCTCCGTCTGCTGCCCGTCTTAAACGATGTTGTTCAGACGATCTTTCCTCACAGTTTTCGAGTGCTCCAACAATCCCACATGCATCAACTTCATCTAAGCCACTTCCAGAAACTGTGCACTCCACTGCTGACCTCATCTCCATCTCTCATGCTCAATATTTGGAGTTCCTGCCTCAAATGTTTCACCCTTATATATCTGATGTTCTTGATGTTGAAGATGATGGTAATTGTGGTTTTCGCTGTCTCGCTCAATGGATGGGCTACCCCCAGAGCTACTGGCCAGAGGTTCGTGGATTGCTCATTCAAGAACTTCTATCACACCGACTGCTTCATTCCCAAATGCTCTCCTCTGATAAAGATGTCGATCGACTATGTGAGGCTCTCACATTCCATGGAAATGAACCTGCACCCATAGCCAAGTGGTTTACAGTTCCTGACATGGGTTTGCTTGCTGCCACTGCCTTACGTATGGTTCTCGTAACCTTATCCCCTACTCAGTGCTGCACATATCTACCCCTGTTTGGCCCTGTTCATGATCCACCCACCATTGCTGTACTGGGTAACATTGAGAATCGTCACTGGGTTCGAGTCAAGCTTTCACATAACTCACCCCTGCCTACTGTTTCACCTCAATGGAAGCATTACTGCTCCCCTGATGCCCTTGGATGGGAACTGCTCCTTCAATCCAAGATTCTTCACTTCCAAGATCTTCTCCAACTTGAAGCTGAGGAATTTCTTGATTCTTTATTTGTCGTCCCCAACTATGACAATCCTATCCACATTGTTGACGATTCTGAACATGACTCTCACACTGACGTTTGCTGCTTAAGTCTTGATTTCAGTCGACTCCACTTAACTGATGATGGAAGCAATCTTCGTCTGCCTCTTAGTCAAAGTCAAACGACGCTTTCACTGTTACCCCAGGTAGATGTCCACTTTAATGCAACTATTAATACCTCCTACCTGTCCACACCGGAATGCCTCCTTAAAAGTATGGATCTAGATCTCAAGCTTGCACCTCCGGGTTTCTTCCCTACTGATGCACCAAATGCTCACCTCTTATCAGATCTCTGTGTTCAAGCATTTGGGTTTTCATTTTGCTTTAAGGCTGGTTTGTGGTTTCCTCGCGGATGCTCTAACTCCTTCTTTACCCAATCCATGCCATCTGAACGACAATTTTTCCATTATGATTGGGAACTTCAGGTTCGCAAGGATATTCACACTGCCTCCATTCCTCTTCATCTGGCTGGCTGTGTTGAATCCCTGGTTCTCAAGTTCAGCACATGGAACCTGGTTCTCCTTCCTCAATTATCACCTATGTTGCAGTCTCTGCGTCCCACTTGGCTGCATCTGCATCCTGCGCCGCTCATTCCCACTGTGGCACCCTGTACGCCTATCCTGCCAACTAGCTTCTCCTCTTCGTCAGTCAATCAATGCTCCCACTCCGACTCTGAGGATGATCGCTCTATGGTCCACCTTCTCTCTCAGGAAGTCAAGGCATTCACTACTCGCTTATCGCTGGCACAGGATCGTCGAGATCAAGCTCTGAATGATCGTCTCGAATCCATGGATGCTAGGCTCTCTGCCATGATAGATGCTAATTGTGCTGAAATGAACGCCTATATGGCCTTACTTTTAGGATTGTCTAAACCATCCTCATGAATATATAGCTCTATTATTTACTTTCGCTGTGTTTAAGTTTTCTTTTTGCTAATGCCAAAGGGGGAGAAATTAATACACCAAATTAAAAACTGCACAAGCTTAGGGGGAGCTAATTTCGATAATGAAATGAATGCTAAATAAAAGAAAGGGCACATACTAAGGGGGAGAAATCATACAGACTCTACTTGCATTTGTTTTAAGAAATTGTCATTATCAAAAAGGGGGAGATTGTTAGAGAAAAATATCCAAATAAATTAACCTATTTTGATAAATAACAATTTCGTAAAGAGTCACTAATTCTCTTCAAAGTATTTTATATTCAGGAACTCTTATATATGGAAGGGACGCTGCAATTATTATCAAAGAACAAAGGAAAAGTACGTCCGGCTAAGAGAACTGGAGCCTCTCTCTCTCAGTAGACTTCGTCCGCCTAAAAGATCTGACCGGTTCACTCCAAGTCAAACACATAGGTTGACTGAGAAGTAATGATTAAAGACTGACACGAAAGGAATCTGCTCAGTAGAGATCGTTTGCCTAAACCAAGAGAAGCCGTCAAGCACCTCCTGTGGATCAGAGCATTAAATACGAAAGAGACAGAATTAAGCGCCACATATCCTGAAGATTCAAATTCTCCGACATTCCTTAATTCAAGTTGCTTTTTGCTGAATTTACAGAGAAATCCTCTGATCATCGTATCTCCTCAACGGTAGAATTCAAATCCTCTGGTCAGAAGCATTAAATGCCTTATTAGCTAGAATCCACTCGCATTAATTACTGTCTCTGGAAATTAGAAGAAAAAAGGACTGCCAGACGAACTCACTCTCTAGCGATTGAAGAAATGCTCATCACTATGGCAAACTTTATCAAGCAACGAGTGCAGAAGTATCCGTTACTCTCAATCGAGCAAATCTCCAACGGAACTATTTTTGAAGATCTTCAGCAGTCCATCCAGTTCTCACCTTACTGAAGATATAAATAGCTGCCTCTGCATCACTTTCAACTTGGCGACTTACACTATATCTAAGCATTCAAATTCTTCAAGTCAATTCATAACTTAGACAAGATTTTGCCAAGAACACTCAGTAACCTTAGAATTTTCTATCCTTCTGAGTTTAGTCGCCAATTAGTGTGAAATCCTCATAGAGGGAAAACTCTCATTACTCTCACACTATCCCTTCAGAGAACCAAACTTAACCATCATCTCTGAACCTAGAACCTCATATTTTCTACCCACTCTTTGTGAAGAGATCTTTGTAGAAAACCAACATTCTTGTAAAAGAATCAGGGAGGAGTCCTGTCGAATACTTAAGAGATGAAGGAGAAGTCCTGAGAAAACTTGTAAAGGAGTAGTCCTCAGAATATTGGGAGAAGTCCCTGAGAACACTTGTACTATTCAGTCGAAATAGTGGAAAATCTTGGTATAGCCAAGGACTGGACGTAACCCTATCGATTTTGAGGGTGAACCAGTATAAATATCTTGCGTGCTTTACTGCTTATGCTCTAAATATATTTCCACTGCACATTTACATAAACGCTTTTAAACTTATAATTCGTCTTCAATACGAAAAACTTTTAAAAAGTCACCCACACAATTCAAACCCCCCTTTCTTGTGTGATTTTATTACTATCAGTATTGCTGTCGATCCAAGTAAGGTTGAGGCAGTAATGTTGTGGGAACAGCCGAAGACCGCTACTGACATCAGAAGTTTTGTGGGTTTAGCTGGTTACTATCGAAGGTTCATCGAAGGTTTTGCAAAAATCACAGGGCCTTTGACGAAACTGACAAGGAAGAATCAGCCGTTTGCCTGGACAGAAGAGTGTGAGTCCAGTTTTCAGGAGATGAAGCGACGTTTGACAACCGCACCTGTGTTGGCACTACCACAGTGTGAAGACCCTTACGAGGTTTACTGTGATGCTTCCTACTCGGGTTTGGGTTGTGTTCTAATGCAGAACCGGAAGGCAGTGGCCTATGCATCAAGACAGCTGAAGGTTCATGAACGAAACATCCAACGCATGATCTGGAGCTTGCAGCGGTGGTCTTTGCTCTTAAGATTTGGAGACACTACTTGTATGGGAGCACGTTCACGATCTTCAGCGACCATAAGAGTTTAAAATACTTGTTCGATCAGAAAGACCTAAACATGAGGCAGAGACGCTGGATGGAGTTCTTAAAAGATTATGAGTTCACCTTGCAATATCATCCAGGTAAGGCGAACTTGGTGGCCGATGCCCTCAGTCGTAAGGCTATTCATGTTTCCTCTTTGATGATTAAAGAGCTTGAGTTGATCGAGACTTTTCGTGATTTGAGTTTGGATGTCAAGGTGACCCCCGGAAAGCTGAGTTTCGGGATGGTCACAGTTTCCAGTGATTTGTTACAGAAGATCAGAGACAAGCAGATGCAAGACAAGGAGCTGATTGAGAAGAAAGAGATGGTTAATGCTGGTAAGGCACCAGATTTTGCAGTAGGTGCTGATGGTATTCTGCGTTGCAAGGGACGAGTGTGTGTCCCAAGTGATGCTGAGTTGAGGCGGGTGATCCTTGACGAAGGTCACAGGAGCAGGCTGAGTCTTCATCCCGGTGCAATGAAAATGTATCAGGATCTAAAGTTGAACTTTTGGTGGTCAGGTATGAAGCGAAATGTCGCTGAGTATGTTGCTGCATGACTGACTTGTCAGAAGGCGAAGGTTGAGCATCAGAAGCCCGCAGGGCTGATGCAATCTCTAGAGGTACCCGAGTGGAAGTGGGACAGCATCTCCATGGATTTTGTGGTTGTTTTACCACTTACTCGGAAGAGATTCGATTCCATATAGGTGATTGTTGACAGGTTGACGAAGTCTGCACACTTTATACCGGTAAAGACCACCTATAAGGTGGAACAGCTTGCCGAGGTCTATATTGCGGAGATTGTGCGTCTACACGAGGTCCCCTCGACCATAGTTTCCGACAGAGATCCGAAGTTCACTTCACACTTTTGGAAGGCTCTGCAGGGGGATTTTGGTTCGAGGTTGAGTTTGAGTTCTCCTTACCATCCGCAGACTGACGGACAGACGGAGAGGACGATTCAGAAACTAGAGGATCTCCTTCGGGCTTGCGTGCTTGATAACCAGGGGAGCTGGGATGAGTTACTGCCATTGATTGAGTTCACCTATAACAACAGTTTCCATGCCAGCATTGGGATGGCTCCATACGAGGCTTTGTACGAATGGAGATGCAGAACATCGTTGTGTTGGTTCCAAGATGGGGAACATTTGCTAGTTGGGTCAGAGTTGGTCCAACAAACGACAGAGAAGGTGAGGCAGATAAGGGAGAAAATGAAGACATCTCAAAGTTGGCAGAAGAGCTATGCCGACAACCGGCGAAGGGAGTTGGAGTTTGCACCAGGATAGCACGTATTCCTTCGTGTTACCCCAACTACTGGAGTCGGGAGGGCGATTAAATCAAAGAAGCTGACACCGAAGTTTATTGGGCCATATCAAATCATTGAGAGAGTTGGATCGGTGGCGTATCGCATTGCCTTGCCACCCTTCTTGTCCAGGATTCACGATGTTTTTCATGTGTCCCAGTTGCGGAAGTACATTCCCGACCCATCGCATGTCATCACCCAGGATGATGTCCAGTTGAGAGAGAACTTGACGTTCGAGGTTCCACCGATCACGATTGCTGATCGGAGGGTGAAACAGTTGAAGAACAAAGAGATTCCGTTGGTGAAAGTGATTTGGAACCAGACCACGGGAGATGCCACGTGGGAGTTGGAAGAAAAGATGAAAGAACAATACCCTGATTTATTTCTCGATTCCTAGTTTCGAGGACGAAACTTGTTGTAGGGGGTGGAATTGTAAGACCCTCTATTTTCTTAGTTACACTTTGGTCCTTTCAAATATATGTAGTTTGCAACTGACCTTGGAATTTAAGATAATTGAGATTTGATACTTTAATTATTGATATTGTGTTCTGGCCCTTGGTTTAAGGGAATTTATTTGCATACTTGCAACAAGATGAGTTGTGGCTTAGCGGTTGAGGCTTAAGCATTTGACATACAAGACTAAGGTTTGAAACCAAGGGAAGGAGATTTCTGTTTTCTTTTATAAAACCCATAATTTTCGAACAGCTCTTTTGAGCAGAAAAAAATCTTATTTTTTTTAAATTTAAATTTGAACTTGTGTGATGAGAAAATTAAGGAAAAGATAGAGGGAATCATGGGTAGTTATTTCTGAGATATTGAGAGATATTTTAGGGTGAATTTCGTGCTCATAAAGGGGCACACATTCAGCTTACACCCTAAAACAAAATTGCTCCTATCTGCCGTAAAAAAAGAACTGCTGCACGTTCCTGTTTTTGCTGCTGCGTTCTGCTTCAAAATCCCTCTGTTTCCTACCTCTGTTGCCGTTTAACCTTCCTTATTGAGGTAGGAGGACAAGCCAAATCATTCCTTCTCATAGGTGCTGCTCTACTCGAGTTCCCCACACTTTCTCCTGCTGCTATTTTCGAGCCACTCTCTAGGTAGCACAAGGACTTTCCTTTCCTTTTGGTTGTAGTCCACGGTAAGAAAATTTTACCCCTGAACTCCATGAATTTCGTGGTTGAAGAACCATGTTCTGAGTAAATTCTTATGCCTCTCTTGCTGTCTTGTTTTCCCGGTTCTATCAAGGACTTCCGTCACCCCAAGTTTCAGTGTTCGGGAAATTCGTCGTCGCCATCGCCGTTGCTATAGACGACTGGGACAAGAAATCATAGTGGACCATCATTCTTCTCTGAAAATTGTCTAAATTCTAGGTTGGTACCTTCTCCCCACAATAGATTGGCATGTGGTTAGGATAGTGTTGACAAACTTGCTCTCTAATGTTGAAACTCTTATCATTACCACTTAATTTAAATTGGAGAACGAAGTGAGGAAATAATTTATTTAACATGTTAGAACTCTGGGAAATGATGTATAATAGTTAGGAATTGATTCTGGTAAAGATTCGTCATGAAAATCACTTTTGGGACTTAAAACAGTGGAAAAACGACATTCTGGTCGCCCTGGACAGAGATCCAACGCATGAGCGTTGGCATCTCAACGCCTGGGCGTTGGGAATTAATTCCCAGGCAGGGAGCCAGCGCATGAGCGTTGGCATCCCAGCGCACAAGCGCTGGGCCCCTGCCAGCCCATTGCTGTTTTTCTGTTTTTGTGAATTAATTGGCTTCAGGGATTTTTTCTTCCATTCTTTTATGAGGTATTAATTTAGGCTTTTACTTATTAAATAATAGGTTGACCTTGGAATTGGATGCGAAACCCGAGAAGGTAAGGGTAACTTCTTTCTTAGTAATCGATTGTCGTTTGTGAGTGCTTTTAATCCTGTTTTGAAATTCTGATTGAACTTGGCTTTTGAAATTTTGTTATTTGCTGCTGTACATGTTATAATTGAGACATAATGATAATAAGAGATGAGGATTTGAAGTTGATACTGAAATAACATATTATTGGAATGGTTTTGTGATCATATGTAAGCATGTGCTATTATATGACAATGTTTCAAAGAACTGTTGGTTCGCTTGATGAATTAATTATTGAGATTATTATGGACTGTTGGTTCATGTATTTTTTAGGATCATATTGTCATAATCACATGGATCACTAGGTGTTTTGGTATGATGTGATGGGAAATTGTCCCGTGGGATCATCAGGAGGGTTAGATGTGGCGGATATTTGTCCCGCGTGATCTCCCCTACTAGGGAAACGTGGTGGATATTTGTCCCACGGGGTTGTCCTGCTCGATGGAGCAAAACTTGGCCATAGATTTATGCATATAGTTATGTAAGAACTAACTAACCTTTCATGACTTGATTGATAACATGCTCTAATTTTCTCTTGTGGTATTGTAAGTGGAGTTGATAGTTGTTCAAGATGATGGTATTGAACTTTGAGGTTGTTGTTGCTGTATATTATACTGCTGTACTTTATTCTGTTTTCTGCATTTTTTTAAACTGTTGTAATTGTTCTGTTTCTGTATTGCTGTTCCTGCTGTTTCTGTTTCACTGCTGTATTTTTATTTCTGCTGTATCTGTTCTGTTACTGTATTCTAATGCTGCTGCGCCTGTTTCTATTTTTTTTCCTACTGCTGTATCCTGATTTCGTACAGTAATCTGTTTACTGTATCTGTTGCTGCTGTATTCTGCAGTATGCTGTATTTAGTGTTGTTTTCTTTTTATTCATCATTTAATGGTGATTAATATTCTTATTTTCGAAGTTAACCCTTTCTTGTTTTGTTGTGTGTTTTTTTTTTTGGGCGCTTAACGCCACAGATGAGCAGCGCATTGAGTGAGTTCGGGAGATTGATTATTGATGGAGCTGAAGCGTGGAGAACTTGGAATTTTATTTTATGTTTTGTTTTTTTTAAGACTTGGAAATTATGTTGTCGCTATTTATTTTAATTATTCCGCTAGATTATAATGATTTATGGGTGATGGTATTTAAATATTTATTTGAGCGACGCTTTTGATTTTGAAAAGTAATTGAGTGACCTTTTGAGAGGTTTTATGAAACTTATTTCCGCGTAATTATAATGTGATCCCTCAATTCAAAATTGGGGCGTTACAAATCACATGATGGGATATTCATCAATCAATCAAAGTTTTGCAAGGAACTGTTAAAGAAATATGATTTGGACGATTGCAAAGCCATAGCCACACCAATGGGGTCTAACACATATCTAGATCAAGATGTATCCGGTATTCAAGTAGATATTACCAAATACAGAGGTATGATCGGATCTCTTCTATATTTAACTGCAAGTAGTCCTGATATAATGTTTAGTGTATGTCTATGTGCTAGATATCAATCATCCCCAAGGGAATCACATTTGAGTTCAGTTAAACGGATTTTCAAATATCTGAAAGGAACTACAAATGTTGGTTTGTGGTATCCCAAAGGGAGTGTTTGTGATTTGATTGAATATTCTGATTCAGATTATGCTGGATGTAAAACTGAAAGAAAAAGTACAAGTGGTACTTGTCACTTGTTAGGAAATGCTCTTGTTTCTTGGTCTTGTAAGAAACAAGCATGTGTTGCTCTAAGTACTGCTGGAGCAGAATATATTGCTGCAGGAAGTTGTTGTGCACAAACCCTATGGCTCAAACAACAACTCAAAGATTATGGCTTAGAGCTGGGCAGCATTTCAATCAAATGTGACAACACAAGTGCCATTAATCTCACTAAAAATCCCATCATGCACTCTCGAACTAAGCATATTGGTATAAGACATCATTTTCTTCGAGATCATGTCGTGAGAAAAGATATTGAGATTTCATTTGTAGATACACATAACCAATTAGCTGATATTTTTACTAAACCTCTTCCTAAAGATTCATTCTTTAAGATTAGAAGAGAATTAGGCATATTAGATGAACATGATATTTGAAGTGATGTGTGTGTTTGCTTTAAATATTTGCATGATTTTTATTATATGATTGCATGTACCTAAGTTGTTTGTATGCTTAAATGTTCTTCTAGATATATGTTACATAGGAATTTATAGTTTAGAATCTATAAAAAAAAGTCCTTGTAATCGATTACCATAGATCCTGTAATCGATTACCCCTGCTCTCAGTCCTCGTGCCTGTTAGAATTTTCTAAGTAATCGATTATCATGACTGTTGTAATCGTTTACCATAACTGCTGTAATCGATTACCTACTCGAAAACTGCCAGAATTTCAAAATTCCCTCCATTCTTTTGAAATTCAAATTCAGAAAAACTGCTCTGTAATCGATTACCCAACTGCTGTAATCGATTACATGCTCGGGCTATATAATCACAGCATTCCAGGACAATCGAAATTGTCCTACAAATTCAATTTCTATCCTCCTAAACCTTTGTTTTTGAGCACTCTGAACCTTGTTTCTATTCCAAGAACCATCTCACCAATCAAACATGTCTTCCTCCTCATTCCTGTCTTCGGCCTTCTGTCCTCCTCATCCCTTGAACCTCTCCCGCCTTCTTCCAACTTCAGATGAGAGAACTTGATTCATTTCTCACTTTGTCAACCAAACTGTTCCTACACCTATGTATGCAAATTTGAACTCATTCATCGAAGCAGGCCTCACTTTCCCTGCTCTTCTAGGAAACCAATATCTCGATGATTTCATCACATCAACTAATCCTTACTATCCTGATTTAGTCAAGATCTTCTACTGTAATTTGGAAGTTCAAGGCACCAGCATTAAATCTTCTGCTAAAGGGACTACAGTTCAGTATTCTCTTACCTCTCTTGGCAAATGTTTGGGTCTTCCATCCACTGGTGCGAAGTTAGGGACTCATTTGCCATGTCCCTTGTCAGATTATAATTCTGAGTCCTTTTATCAATCATTATGCCTGTAACACCCAGAATTTTCTCCAGTGATTAAATAATTATTTAATTATTCCAAGGTACTGTTTGGATCCGCTCGGCGGCATCGGCAAGCGTTATCGTCGAGCGAGGTACCGGTGAAACACCTTTTGCAACACTTGGTAGGAAACCAAGCTAGACTTGACTTTAAGTTCGGACGAGAATCAGGTGTTCTCACTATCACCATGACGTTCAGTGAAGAATTTCGTGAAGAACGACGGTAATATTGATATGGTTTCCTCCCAGAGCCCGGGAAGCATTTTTCGCTCTAACGGGACTTTTAGCCGAAACTTCAACAGAAGAAACGGATGACTTCAGGACCCCGGATCGAGAATCTAAAAGGCTCCAAACGATTTCGTTTGGCGTTTTGAGACTAATTTTGTGCAGAAGATTTTTGTGAATAGTAACTCAGGGAATAGTGTTTTCGGGCAGCGTGGCGCAGACTTCGAGAAAGATCGACCCGGCCCCGAATTGTGCGGGCCAGGTACCCCGAAACCAATAAATGGCCCCGGGGCAGATATTCTCAGTGACACAGAGGTACTCACTGATGAGCAGAACCCGATGATGACCGGTGACTTGACGCACTGACGCACTGACGCATTGACGCACTGACGCACTGACGCATTGACGCACTGACGCGTCATGATTAAGAGTTTAATAATAAACAAACCTAGATATTTATTAGAAATTTCTAAGCTTAGAGTTTAGTCCCTGAACTTTGAAAACCTTACGGTTTGGTCCTCGAACAGTAAAAGTATTTTTTACCTTAACCACTTACCATTTTCACTTTGGTCCTTTGGGTAAATGAAAATTTAGAGTTTCACCCCTCTTTTATGGGCCAAACCCACGGCCCACACCCTTCCTAAGGGGTTAAGTTGGCCTTTCAAGCCTTATTAGTTCATTAAGTGAAAATCCTTGGAGTTTTAGTGAGATTTAGAGAGATAAAGAGATGTGGAACTATTCATCATCTTCCTCCTCAAGCTCTCCATGGCTGAACCATGCTCCTCCATGGCAGCCCCTTCCTCACTTCTTTTTCACTTACTCCTTTGAGGTAAAGTGCTCCCCTCACCTCGATCTATATTGCTACCGATTCAGTTTTTCGTTTTGTTGAGTTTCAATTTTATGCAAGTACTAGGATTCGAAAGTTCCTTCACAAATGTTGTTCTCACTACCTTTAGCTTCAATTTGAACCGATTAGATTTTTGATTGGTTGAGTTTTTGGTTCTTTGAAAAATTTCAAGTTGGGTTTTTGTTAGGGTAGCTTTTAGAAAAGTCATTCCCATTGAGTTGATCTTTGAAAATCACCAATTAGTTTTCTTGGAAGTTTTGTCTTTGAAATATTGATTATTTGGAAAAGTGGTTTTTAAAGCTTTAGGTAATTATTCACCATAGGTTTCTTGTTACCTTTGATGTGTACAAATTAGATTTGGAAGAAAAATTTATCTTGGAATTAAAAGGGTTTAGCCGAATTGCATCACTGTTTTGGGCAGGGGATAAATTGATTTTGTAACTAGCTTTGAGTGTGTTTAAATGCTTGAAAATGGTTTTAAGTTTGTAGGAAAGGTTTTGCCCTAGTTAGTGCACAAGGGCCTAGAGAAAATTGTGTATTTGAAACCCTAGAAAATTGATTTCTAGAGCACTTTGGAAATTTGGAATTTGAAGTTTAAAATTGAGAGTTTAAAAGTTGACAATTGAATGAATTTTGTTTGTTCTTGACACTTAGGTTTTGTTGAGTTTAAGAGTTGAAAAATTGATTTGGAAACTTGTAGAAAAAGTTGAGTTTTTGGGCAAGTTGGATTTTGGAACTTATAGTTCAAATTAGGATTTTGCACATCCTGAAAACTTTGGGAAATTGGTGTGGAAAATGGATTAAAAAGTTATGTTTTTTATTGTGTGAGTGATTTGGAAATTGTGTGAAGTGTTAGGTGAAAATTTGGAAAATTTTAGGGTTTTAAAGAATTTGGGCAGAATTGATGTTTGGTGGTTTTGGGTGTGTTTTCAACTTATAAAATCTTGATTAAGGCTTCAAAAATGGTTTATAAGCATCTAGCCTTGATGCTCTTTGAATGGATTAAGTTTTGAGAAGTTTTGGTTTTTGTAACTTAAGGTTTTTCTAAGTTCTTTTGGTAATCGTCGAAAATCCTTTTTAAGTGTTGTCGACCTTTGAGAATTTCCTAAGTTGTAGAGTCTTTGTCTAAGTGCTTAGACCCTGTTTAGACCAGCCCCTTGACCATAGGTTTAAGTTCAAAGTTCTAAGCTAGGTTGTGTTTGTTGAAGGATAACGAGACCTTGAACCGATCTAGACGCACGGAGCTTACGTGACCGCAAGGATCGACTACCTTTAAGGTAAGGGCACTTCGTTTCCTTAGCTACTAAGCATAAGAATAAATTTATGCCATTGTATGCTCTACAATTTTCCGAAATTGTAGTTGACGGCGTTCTGAGAACGACCCGATTTATAACTGTATTGATTGTGATATTAATGCGGTATGTGAAGGCATCTGATATGCTGGATTCGAATTGTTTGATGTTTGTTTGTATGTGCGTCTTGAATTAATTGATTTCCTTGCATTACTGTTTCTTGTAAGCATGCTCTCAATTTCGCACATGTTTTATATCTGTCGATATGTACCCTTGCTCTACATAATTAGTAATAATTATGAAGCTAACTTAGGCAATGTATAAAGACAAGTAAGACCTAGATTGGGTAGTTAGGTAAATATATGTTCCTTGAGGTAAGTAACTATATACAGAGTTGCTCGAGCCTTCCTTGGAATATGTATAAGGTGCAGGAGAGCTTACGCCGAACCTGCAGAAGTGGCGAATCACAGTGGTCGATGGAAAGCCACCGTCGTACCTACACTGGGGAAACGTCCCGCCTCCCACGAATCGGAGTTGGCGCTACATCCGGATAAATAAAAAGTCTTCGCGAGATGCAACTTAAAGACATCGTGAGATACGTTTGTCAAAAACCCAAATGGCTTAGGCATATAGAGGAAAATATGTCCATTTAATGGGTTTTGGGGTTTAGTAGGAACACTAACTTGTATGTTATTTGATTGTCCCTCTGCTTAGATAATTTGCCTGTTAGTATTATATAGGGATTGCTTGTTAGTATTTCATGTTTTGAAGTTGACCCTTGCTTGTCTGTCTTGTGTGGTTGATGACAGGATAATATATGATGTTTTTAGGTTGTTTTTAGTATTTTTATTTTATTATTTTTGAGTCACATATAGGATTTTTAGTATTTTTACATAGATTTTATATTTATTTTGCATTCTGCATATAGATTAGCTTTTATTTGTTTTTCTAACTTTATTTTATATTTTTAGGAATTTTTATAGTTATTTTATATTTTTAGGAAAAGCTGGTATAGTTATCATTTTTGTCCAGGGACCGATTTGTAAAGTTTCAGGAAATAAAGGATCAAAGTGTAAAGGTTCAAGAGTGGAGGATGAAAAGTGAAGTTTGAAGGAGTCAAAGGGCCAGAATTGAAGTTCTAACAAGGAGAGGACTTGAAGTGAATTGAAGAATGTGAAGCAACTCTCTTTGATTTGAGCACATGTAAAATAAGGTTGGAAGATTAATGGTGGTAAAAGGGGAGGTTTCATAACTTAATAGAGGCTGAATGTGGCCTAATTAAGCCAATCAATTCCACCATTGAAGAAGAAAGGAATCCAAGAAAAAGCTGCCAGTGTTCGTCCCAGCGTTGCAGCGTTGGAAGACCCAACGCTCAAGCGCTGGACCCCTGACTAGGATATGAGTCAGAGGTTGCACCCAGCGCTGCAGCGTTGGAAGCCAGCGCTCAAGCGCTGGGCCTATTTCTGCCTGTTGGATTTTAATGCTTCCCAGCGCCCAAGCGTTGGGAATTCCAGCGCCCAAGCGCTGGAAGTCAGGTTTTTGCTATAAATAGGGAGCTTTTCTTCACTTGTAAGGTACACCTACTCAGAATACAACAAGTGTTCTTCTTTCTTCCTCAAAGATCATTGTTCCTAGGAATTGTGGGAAGCCATACTTGAGCTCCTATCCAGGGTAATTCGATGACTCTTTTAGCCATGCTTGGCTAATTCTTTTTAAGTTTCTTGGGTTGTAGTAATTTATAATTTTATGCTTTAGTTTTGTTTTTACCTTTCTGAATAATATATCCATTTCATGTTTCATTTCCTTGTTCTTCATTAATCTTGTGTACAAAAGATTTCATGCTTTCTACTTATGTCATAAGGCCATTTGGTAAGTAGTAAGGGAAATAGGAAATAAAAAAGGTTATAAGTATACATTTCTTAAGGCAATTAGGATGGACGTAACTTTGTGTTGGCCTGAATTCCTTCTTCATCTTCTTTTCTAATTAACTAATAACCAAGGCTATGGAGTTAGTAATTAGGGAGAAAGTTCTACATGACTTAAGGCAATTAGCTTGTAGAAATTCTAGGCTATAGCACTATGGAATTGGACTTAAAATTCAGAAAATAAGTATTTACTTGCTAGCATATTTATAGATTATGTAAATCAACCCAAGAGCTTAATTCTCATCATCTTATCTCTTTATTATTTTATGCTATTGTTCTTGCTTGCTATAAAAACCAACATCAAATATTCACCTCTTAAATTTTCTGCACAAGTACTAAATAACATAATAATAGGAAACCTATCCCTTGGGTTCGATCTTTTGATTACGCGATATTGAATCGTACACTTGCGATTTGGGTATCAGTGGTTGCTGGTGATTCGTCGCCAGCTGGACAGCCTTAGCCGGAAGATGCAGATGAATTCCGTTCCAGGAGAAACCATAGCCAGGAATCGGGCGCATAGTGCTGGAAGACTTGTTGTTGCCGCTTTATCGTTATGTAATAATATCATGTATGATTATGTATAGGGTAGGAGTGTTATTTTTGTTTATAGAACTGACAGCAAAGTTTTTGGAAACCAAGTTAAGTGTTTTGTAAGTAAACTCTAAACTGCTGGTCAGTCACTTCATGCCACATGTATGGCTATTTATGAATCAGGGTATTAAATTATTAGTACTGCATCTCTTCATGGCATCTTTCGAAGAAGGAAATGATTTCAAAAAAAAAAATACCCTCCTTTTTCTACCATTTTGAAAAGCTCCCGCATATTTATTTACGGTTCATTTGCTACAGTAACGCCCTGAAAATTGGGGTGTTACATGGTGGTATCAGAGCTCCGGTTGAGAAAACCAGAGCTTTTGGGGAACGGGTTTTTCTATGCTAAGTTGCTTGCTGTTTGTGTTTGCAATTAGGATATTTCGGCTTTGATTATTAGGGAGTTGTTTCGTAAGGCCTGATCAACCTTACGGCTGCTCCAAGCATGATGAGATCCTGAAGTATCCGAACTTGTAGACTGCTTTAGGTTTATCCCTTGAGTGGAAGCCTCCCACCGCACTTGGTTGTTATCCTTGTAATAGTTAGTTCTACACTAACTAATATTTGAGTCTCAGTTGTATGAATTATCTTAAGGCATGTTATTTAGCTCATATAAAAGGGCAAGACGCTTGGGAATCTAGCCATTCCTCGTCTGGATGAAAGTTTGTGTGTTTCAGGAACAAGATGTCTTCATCATCAGGCCCAGAAGAGGGAATGCAGACCAACCTGAACCAAGTGGCTTAGGCAATGACCGATTTGACTGATGTGGTTGCTCAGCAGGCTGCTGCGGCTGAAGAATGAGAATCTGCCTCTGCTCAACAATAGGCACTGGAGGATGAGCGTCGTGCACGCCAGCAAGAAAGGGAAGAGACTTTTGCTCAGACTCGAGGACTCAACGACTTTCAACGTCATGACCCGCCAAGGTTCTTAGGGGAAGCTGGACCGGAGGAAGCAGATCTTTGGGTTCAGCAAGTTGAGAAGATCTTCGGAGTTCTGAACACTCCGGAAGAATCCAAGCTGGAGTTTGCTTCTTACCTTCTGCGAGGCAATGCAGAATACTGGTGGAAAGGAGCCAGACAGATCATGGAGGCCAACCAGGTAGCTGTCACATGGAACACGTTCTGAGATGCACTTTTGGAGAGGTACTACCCACCTTGCGCCGTGAAGAGATGGAGTCCCGATTCCTGGAGCTGTGCCAGGGAAGCATGTCGGTGGACGAGTATGCTACAAAGCTGGAATCTTTGGCTAGACACTTCCGATTCTTCGCACGGAGGTTAGACGAACCATACCTCTGTTCAAGCTTCATGAGGGGACTTCGATACGAGATCGAGAAGTCAGTGAGACCCTTAGGGATTTTCCAGTACCAGCCACTTGTGGAGAAGTGCAGAGAAATCGAAGCCATGAGGAACGAGCGGAAGAGGAAGTTCAAAAGAGGTGGACCATCCCAGCCCAGGGACACAAGACCGAGAGAGTCTAGGGAAAGGACATCATAAGAGGCCATATCAGCGGACGCACAGGATAGGCCGGGCGACAGGACCACTCCAGCCGGAAGCTACATCCCGGAGAGTCCAAGTAGTTCCACCCCTAGAGGAAAGGAGTGGTTTGTTACAAATATGGAGAAGTAGGACATGTTGCGAGGACTTGCAAAGGGGAGAAGAAGAGGTGTCACCATTGCCAGAAAACTGGACACTTTTCCAGGGAATGTCGAACACCCAAGGCAGAGCCGAAATGATCGTCACGAAGGAAACCTGAGCA
Organism: Acmispon strigosus; assembly: GCA_030819835.1. Lineage (NCBI taxonomy): Eukaryota > Viridiplantae > Streptophyta > Magnoliopsida > Fabales > Fabaceae > Acmispon > Acmispon strigosus. The sequence continues at coordinate 25,416,659 of JAUAMA010000004.1, read as the reverse complement.
TACAGTTAGAGACTGCAAGGTGCTGAGGCAGAACCTTCCATGGGTGCGACTCATCATAAAGTTATTTTGAGTGGGGAGCGGTGCATTCGCCCATTCGATGAATGGCGAGGACCGCTAGAAACTACATGTCTTTCCTTGCCATTTATTCGGCAATATTTTCTGTTGTTGATTGTCTGGATCATTAAACTGTTGTGTGCGTGTATGCTGATGTTTATGAGAAGAATTTCTTCTCTTGTCTGTTATAAAAATATATATATGTATATAAATATCCCCCTACAATCTCTGAATGAGCCGATTATCTCAGAACCATGTGGAGCTGGATAGTCTATGTAGGACACGACAGAGTGTCTCTAGATTTTTTACAGAGAACCTCGTGAGAACCGCTCGAAGAAAGGATTTCGACAGTGTCCTTCTATCGATCAGCATTGAAGGGAGAAGGGAAATGAAGATGCGAATCGTGCAAGACAATGCAAGACCCATCTCAGATGCAACTTACGAATTACGCCTACACCGTCCACCGAGTACAAGTGATGGAACCACGGAATTAACTCGGAGTGATCGTGCAAGGGTAAAGTTTTTCGCTTGGGGAAAGCGCCAGCGTTGCTGCTAAAGGAAAGGGGCAGGAGGCCCCGACCCTGTATGGATAGACGACAACCGAGTGGAACGACAGTAAGAGACTAATGTTCTTACCAAGGGCTGATGACTTGGAGAACCAACTTGAGAAGCAGTGTGGTTCCCTATGATCGACCAGGACCACTACATCGTCAGAATCGGATTGAGGAAGAGGATGTTCCCAAGACCATTTCCAGAACTCGTCACAGACAGGACGAGTGTCCTGCGGTGCCTTTGAGTGACCAATGCACCAGTCGTCTTCGAAAGATTCGAGGACGGGGAGACCTCAGCCACTTATGGACCATTCGTGGCCTTGATGATTGATGATGTACTTGCGTTTGCGCCAAGATTTTTGAAGAACAGGAGAAGCTAACTTGTATGTTATTTGATTGTCCCTCTACGTAGATAATTTGCCTGTTAGTATTATATAGGGATTGCTTGTTAGTATTTCATGTTTTGAAGTTGACCCTTGCTTGTCTGTCTTGTGTGGTTGCTGGTGATTCGTCGCCAGCTGGACAGCCTTAGCCGGAAGATGCAGATGAATTCCGTTCCAGGAGAAACCATAGCCAGGAATCGGGCGCATAGTGCTGGAAGACTTGTTGTTGCCGCTTTATCGTTATGTAATAATATCATGTATGATTATGTATAGGGTAGGAGTGTTATTTTTGTTTATAGAACTGACAGCAAAGTTTTTGGAAACCAAGTTAAGTGTTTTGTAAGTAAACTCTAAACTGCTGGTCAGTCACTTCATGCCACATGTATGGCTATTTATGAATCAGGGTATTAAATTATTAGTACTGCATCTCTTCATGGCATCTTTCGAAGAAGGAAATGATTTCAAAAAAAAAAATACCCTCCTTTTTCTACCTTTTTGAAAAGCTCCCGCATATTTATTTACTGTTCATTTGCTACAGTAATGCCCTGAAAATCGGGGTGTTACAATGCCGCTTTAGTCCATCAGAGATAAAGAAACTTCATCCACCTCGCACCAAAACTTGTCCCTTTCATGTTGATGTCCTTACCACCACAAATCGCTTGCTTCATTATTTCGTTCATCAAATTCTTCTGCCACAGGAAGATCTTCTTGCTCACATTAGTGAGTTAGAACTACAAATCTTGTATGGCATCATTAATTGTCATGCCATCGACTGGACTTTCCTGGTGATGCATCATATGCTCACATGCAGAGATGAAGCACCATCCTTTCTGTACGCACCCATTATCACCCGTCTCCTCCTTCACTCTGGTGTACCCATCGCCAAACTATACGATGTGCGGTCCTCCAATTACAAGTGTGTTGATACAAAAATACTGTCCCATCTGGGTTTAATTCATGACTATGGGATTGATACCCTTTCATGGTTGCTTCATTATGATGGACATGACCCGTTGACAGATGATGATGAAGACTCCTCAGAAGATTCTTAGTTTTCTAGGATTACTTATTATTTATTTTCTGCTTTTCTAGAGTCTGTAATATTTCTAACTTGAATATTTTTATGTTTGCACTATCTATGTTTTTATGTATATAAGTGGTTTGTTGTTTATCATTCTGTTTTCCATCTTTACCCCCATCCCCTATGCTTTATTTCGAAATATACTTGTATGGATGTATGCCTGTTTTTAGCCTTTTCTTCTTTTTGATGAAGTCAAAAGGGGGAGAAAGGTTATGTGTTCTTAAAGACAATATGCAGGTATTCAACAAGTTAATTAGAAAGGGCGAGATATATTAGATTACATCAAACAGGGGGAGTTTTCAACAAGAGAAGCATATATGATCTTCAAGTTTCAAAGAATGTGTTTGCCATCATCAAAATGGGGGAGATTGTGAAGAAGGTCTTGCTCCTGACCCTGGCTGAGGTTTTGATGACGACAAACTCATCGGCAAAAAGAAGAAAATAAGACTTAGAGGAAACAGCGCTATAAAGTTCATCATTTACCTAGAAGTCTTAGTTTAGGTGAGTTATGCTTCTAAAGGTCTCTCAAAGCATAAAGGCTCTTTAAAACACCTAAACTAATCAAGCTTAATGTTTTCATAACTTAAAAGAAGTAGAAAAACTTAAGCCGATCTTAAAAGATCAAGTTTCTGGAAGTTGGACTTCAAAGTGTAATCGATTTCAGCCCATGGTAATCGATTACACCTAGGCAAGTAATCGATTAATTCTTGCTTATAATCGATTACATGTTTGAATTTGAAATTCAAACTGTAACGGCTCTTAGTGTAATCGATTACACTAAGTGATGTAATCGATTACACACACGAAAAGTTGCATCTTTTCATGAACCATTGTGTCTCAAACCTTTTGGGAAAGGTTGCATTGGTTCAAGGACGTTTCCCTTGCCTATATAAAGTCCATTTGAGTCCAAAACACAACAACACATGAGAATACAACATTAGGCCAAAGCCTTGTCAAAATAGTTCTTATCTTTAAGTCTTTTAGAACTTAAACATTCAAAGAGCCTAAATTCTGAGTTCATGATCTTCATGTTTATAAGAACACTCTAGTTGTTCATATCTTGAGGAACTCAGAATCTTGTTATGCTTAAGAGCCTTAAAGCATAAATTCTCATGATCAATCCACTTGTATGTTAAAGGATTGATACAGCCAATTGTAAACTCTTCTTCATCTCTTTCTGATAGATTGAGTATTCACCGTGGATCTCGGTGAAAGGTTGTTGGTACTGAAAGTGGTGTACTTTCAGGGTGTTGATTGAAGGTACTTTAGCCTTCAAGGTCTGAAGGTGGTTTGCCTTCAGGAACTGAAAGTGGTTTGCTTTCAGGGGCTGTGGAAAGTGGTATACTTTCACAGGAAATTGATAGGAATTCTTAGGGTCCTTGGTGTAAGAACTTGTAAGTGATTTTTATCAATAGTGGAAAAATCCTCAAGGGATTTTCTTGAGGGACTGGACGTAGCCTTCGGTGGATAGAAGGTGAACCAGGATAAAACTTTGTGTGTGAATTCCTCTATCCTTCATCTTTACTTTCAAGCAACGCTTAATTCCGCTGCAATCGTTTGATGTTACATATATCTTGAAAGTAAGAAGTTATCAAGACGAAAATCGGGTAAACCTGATTCACCCCCCCCCTCTCAGGTTGCTATCTATACTAACAGTTCATAGCACTAGTATTGTCACACTTGATAGGAATACAACCCAACCCAACTCTAAGCCGTAATCTTTTAGTTGTTGATTGAGCCATAACGTTTGTGCACAACAACTTCCTGCAGCTATATATTCTGCTTCTGCAGTACTTAGAGCAACACATGCTTGTTTCTTACAAGACCAAGAAACAAGAGCATACTTGGTTTATTTCTGACTATATATTCCTTCTTCTTGATTGTATCCTTAGGCTACCAACCTTGCTTTATTTCTGACTACAATACTGTTTTCATCCAATTTGTTCCTAAACACCCACTTTGTTCCAGTGATATGTTTATCAATGGGCTTAGGAACCAATTCCCATACTTGGTTTCTTTCAAATTGGTTTAACTCTTCTTGCATTGCTACTATCCAGTACTCATCTTCTAAAGCATCGTTTACCTTAGAAGGTTCTATTTGGGATAAAAAGGCCATGTTCAAGACTGAATCATTTAAGCATAGTCTTATTGATACTCCTTTTGATATGTCATCTATGATGTTGTCAATAGGGTGATCTTTGTGTATTCTCGGTTCTTTTGGCAAATCATAAGTGGCATCATCAACTTGATCAACCGGTTCAGAACTTTGCTCCATTTTCTTTTGATGATCATCCTTGATTATGTTTTCTTCCTCATCATAATCAGGAAAAGAAACTTTATCCTCATTTGAAGAGTTAGACTCATCAAAAGAGACATGAATAGATTCTTCAACAACTAGAGTCTTCTTGTTGAAGACTCTATATGCTTTTCTTGTTAAAGAATAGCCAAGGAATTTACCGTCATCAGATTTTTCATCAAACTTACCAAGGTTTTCCTTACCATTATTCAAGACAAAGAATTTTTATCCAAAAGCATGAAAATGAGCAATATTAGGTTTTCTACCTTTGTACAATTCATAGGGAGTTTTCTTCAGTATGGGCCTTATGAGTATTCTGTTGGATACATAGCACGCAGTGCTTACTGCATCAGCTCAATAATATTTAGGAAGATTGGACTCACTCAGGATAGTCCTTGCTAGTTCTTCTGACGACCTGTTCTTCCTTTCTACAACACCATTTTGTTGTGGTGTTCTTGGAGCAGAGAAATTATGTGAAATTCCACTTTCTTCACATAATTCTTGGAATAGGTGATTCTGAAACTCACCACCATGGTCACTCCTTATTGAGGAACTTTTCAAAGACTTTTCGTTTTGAACGAGCTTTGCATATCTCTTAAAGGCATTAAAGGCTTCATTCTTATGAGATAAGAATATAGTCCATGTATATCTTGAGTAATCATCAAAAATTACAAGAGCATAATAATTACCTCCAAAACTTCTAGTCCTTGATGGTCCAAATAAATCCATGTGAAGTAGTTGGAGTGGTCTTGTAATTGAAACTATATTCTTGAGTTTGAATGATACCTTAGTTTGCTTGCCTTTCTGACATGCATCACATAGCTTGTCCTTTTCGAATTTTATCTTTGGAAGGCCAATAACAAGATCATGTTTGATTAGTTTATTCAAATTATCCATGTGGATGTGAGCCAGTCTTCTATGCCAAAGCCATGAATCATTGTTGTTCTTGGATAATAAGAATTTTACATTGGATGGAATTTCATCCAAAGATATCATGAAGACTTTATTGACTTTGTATCCCGAGAACTTGATTTCTCGAGTTTTCACATCTTTCACCACACATATATCATTTATAAAACCAACTTTTAAACCTTTCTCACATAGTTGACTAATACTTAGCAGGTTATGCTTCAAACCATCAACATAGAGAACTTTATCAATGATAGTTTCAGGGGGCGTACCTGTCCTTCCAATGCCAAGTATTTTTCCTTTATCATTATTACCGTATGTGACAAAACCCTTTTCTCTGGGCATAAGATATAAGAACTTTGTTTTGTATCCTCAATATCTTCGTCATCTGAATCGTGTGAAGCCATTAAAGCAACATGTGCTTCTTCTTTTTCAGAGTCGGGTGAAGAACTCACTTCATTTTCATCCATGCAATGTAGGCTCTTCGAGAAGTTGGATCTTTCTTTTCAAACTTATCTTTCAATCCATGTTTCTTCTTTTGAAGGTTTGGACACTTCAATTTGACATGTTCAGGTTTCCCATACTCAAAGCATGTAAATTTCTGAGAGGAGGAAGGTTCACTATTCCTATGGAAAGTTCTATTATTGTTAAATTTCATACCTTTCCTTTTGAATAGCTTTCCAAGATTCTTCACCAGAAGACTCATATTTTCATTTATGTCCTCTTCAGAATCTGCATCATATTCTTCTTTGAAACATTCCTTTTCTTTTAGAGAAATGGACCGATACTTCTTCTCATGTTGTTCATGTTGTTCTAGGCGATTCAACTCCAATTCATGTTCTTGGAGTTATCCAAAGAGTGTTGCTAGAGTCATATTTGATAAACTTTTCTTTTCGGAAATCGCCGTTACCTTCGGTTGCCATGCTCTTGTAAATGATCTAAGTACTTTTATGTTTCGGTCACTCCGGGAAAATTCTTTTCTAAGTGCAATCAAATGGTTAGTCAAATGAGTAAAACATTTTTGCATATCCAATACCTTTTCACCAGGGAGCATTCTGAACATCTCATATTCTTGTGACAAGGTATTGATTTTTGATCTTTCTTTTGAAGTTCTGCATGTTCATACTCTAAAGAATTCGTCCATGCCAAGATCTGGTGTAAGAATGTCCATGCCTTTTAGATCATATTGAACTTACTTCTTTTCTTCTTCATGTGAAGAAGGTCTTGCTCCTGACCCTGGCTGAGGTTTTGATGACGACAAACTCATCGACAAAAAGAAGAAAAGAAGACTTAGAGGAAACAGCGCTACAAAGTCTATCAAATACCTAGAAGTCCTAGTTTAGGTGAGTTATGCTTCTAAAGGTCTATTAAAGCATAAAGGCTCTTTAAAACACCTAAACTAATCAAGCTAAGTGTTTTCATAACTTAAAAGAAGTAGAAAAACTTAAGCCGATCTCAAAGGATCAAGTTTCTGGAAGTTGGACTGTAGCGTAATCGATTTCAGCCTTCTGGTAATCGATTACACCTAGGCAAGTAATCGATTACCCCTTGCTTGTAATCGATTACATGTTTGAATTTGAAATTCAAACTGAAACGGCTATTAGTGTAATCGATTACACTAAATGATGTAATCGATTACCAGAACGAAAAGTTGCATCTTTTCATGAACCATTGTGTCCCAAACCTTTTGCAAAGGGTTGTGATGGTTCAAGGACGTTTCCCTTGCCTATATAAAGTCCATTTGAGTCCAGAACACAATAACACATGAGAATACAACATTAGGCCAAAGCTTTGTCAAATTAGTTCATCTTTTAGAACTTAAACCTTCAAGAGCCTAAATTCTGAGTTCATGATCTTCATGTTTATAAGAACACTTTAGTTGTTCATATCTTGAGGAACTCAGAATCCTATTATGCTTAAAAGCCTTAAAGCATAAATTCTCATGATCAATCCACTTGTATGTTAAAGGATTGATACAGCCAATTGTAAACTCTTCTTCATCTCTTTCTGTAAGATTGAGTATTCACCGTGGATCTCGGTGAAGGGTTGTTGGTACTGAAAGTGGTATACTTTCAGGGTGTCGATTGAAGGTGGTTTAGCCTTCAAGGTTTGAGGGTGGTTTTCCTTCAGGAACTGAAAGTGGTTTGCTTTCAGGGGCTGTGGAAAGTGGTATACTTTCACAGGAAATTGATAGGACTTCTTAGGGTCCTTGGTATAAGAACTTGTAAGAGATTTTTATCAATAGTGGAAAAATCCTCAAGGGATTTTCTTGAGGGACTGGACGTAGCCTTCGGTGGATAGAAGGTGAACCAGGATAAAACTCTGTGTGTGAATTCCTCTATCCTTCATCTTTACTTTCAAGCAACGCTTAATTCCGCTGCAATCACAACTATAGTTTCGTGATCATCATTATCTTGAAAGTAATATTTTCAATAAGGCAAAAATCGGGGCAACTCTGATTCACCCCCCCCTCTCAGGTTGCTATCTGTACTAACACTTCACTCCATGTATTTTATGGTTTCAGTTGTGTGCTATCACCCACTTCATTCATTTGTATAAATGGACCTTCTTCAATGGCTTTCCATATCTCCACATCCAATGACCTTATGAAGATTTTCATCTTGATTTTCCAGAAGTCATAGTGGTCTCCATTTAAGTATGGTGGCCTGTTTATGTTGAATCCCTCACTAGTACTCCTTCTAGAGGAGGATGCCATCTTCCCAGATCTTAGGAGCAAATTACCTAAACTTACGCTCCGATACCAATTGTAAGTGTAGATAGCAACCTGAGAGGGGGGGTGAATTAGGTTTGCAAAATTTTCGCCTTAACAAGACTTGTTACTTTCAACATAAAGATAATCACAAATGATGATTTTGAATGCAGAGGAATCAAATGTTGCTTGAAAGTAAAAGATAAGAGTTAGGAGAAATCACAAACGGATTTTATCCTTGTTCACCTTCAAACCACAGAAGGCTACGTCCAGTTGTGATAAATTGTTGAAAAAATAAAGTTTGAGGGCGCCTTTGCGCCATCGTTTTGAAAGAAATAAAATTAATAGGTCGCCAACTTAGGGCAGTTAAAGTACGGATTGCGTCCAAAGCTTAAGTTTGTGAAGAAACAACAGTAAAGGTCACCATGGGGCGCTATTTGAAAGAAGTAATACTTTAGGCCGCCTAATGAGTGGATATTATATGATGTTTTTAGGGTGTTTTTAGTCTTTTTATTTTATTATTTTTGAGTCACATATAGGATTTTTATTATTTTTATGTAGATTTTATGTTTATTTTGCATTTTGCATATAGATTAGATTTTATTTGTTTTTCTAACTTTATTTTATATTTTTAGGAATTTTTATAGCCATTTTATATTTTTAGGAAAAGCTGGTATAGTTATCATTTTTGTCCAATGACCGATTTGTAAAGTTTCAGGAAATCAGGGGTCAAAGTGTGAAAGTTCAAGAGTGGAGGATTAAAAGTGAAGATTGAAAGAATTAAAGGGCCAGAATTGAAGTTCTAGCAAAGAGAGGGCTAAAAGAGAAAAAGAAGAATTTGAAGCAACTCTCTTCAATTTATCACATGGAAAATAAGCTTGAAGAATTGATGGTAGTGGAGGAGAAGTTTCAGAAATGAATAAGGGCTGAGTAGTGGCCATTGAAGGCATTCAAAACCCACTACCATGAAGGAAAGAAAAGCTTGAAGATGAAGCAGCAGGCGATGAGTCAGATTCTCACCCTGCGCTCAAGCGTTGGAAAGCCAGCGCTCAAGCGCTGGGCCTCGGTCTGATAGTGGAATTTTAATGCATCCCAACGCCCAAGCGTTGGGAATGCCAGCGCTCAAGCGCTGGAGGGTGAATTTTTACTATAAATAGGGGCCTTTTCCTCACTTGTAAGACACACCATTTCAGAATACAACAAGTATTCTTCTTTCCTCCTTAAGATCATTGTTCCTAGGAATTGTGGGAAGCCAAACTTGAGCTCTTATCCAGGGTAATTCAATGATTCTTTTAGCCATGCTTGGCTAACTTCTTCTTTAAGTTTTTGGGTTGTTTTAGTTTATAATTCATGTTCTAATCTTTTTCTACATTTCTGAATAATATTTCCTTTCATGTTTTATTTCTTTGTTCTTCATTCATCTTTATGCGCAAAAGATATCTTGCTTTCTACTTATGTCATAAGGCCATTTGGTAAGTAGTAAGGGAAATAGGAAATAAAAAAGGTTATAAGTATATATCTCTTAAGGAAATTAGGATAGACGTAACTTTGTGCTGGCTCGAATTCATTCTTCATCTTCTTTTCTGGTTAACTAAATACCAAGGCTATGGATTTAGTAATTAGGAAGAAAGTTCTACATTTCTTAAGGCAATTAGGATGTAGAAATTCTAGGCTATAGCATCATGAATTTGGATTTAAAATTCAGAAATTAAGTAGGAGATTACTAGCATGTTTTATAGACTATGTAAACCAACCCAAGAGCTTAAATTCTTATCATCTTTATTTCTTATCATTTTATGCTTTTGTTCTTGATTGTTCTCAAACCAACACCATATTTTCATCTTTTAATTTTTCTGCACAAGTACTAGATATTATAATAATGAGAACACCTATCCCTTGGGTTCGATCTTTTTACTACGCGATAGTCAATCGTGCACTTGCGATTTGGGTATCACCGCCCATGGACCAATTTGATAAATACTAAGATTTTAGGTCGCCACTGGACCGGTACATACTTTGCACGCATGGTTTCCTCTCGCGTAACGAGTCGTACTCGCATGGCTCTTCTAAAGAGGCTTTGGGTGGCTCGGTCTTACGCAGCTAGGGTGGCCGAGGCTAGATTTTTTATGAGTCACGTAAGGACCCGCATGTAAGTGTAGATAACAACCTGAGAGGGGGGGTGAATCAGGTTTGCACTATTTTCGCCTTAACAAAACTTGTTGCTTTCAAGATAAAGATAATCACAAATGATGATTGTGAATGCAGCAGAATCAAATGTTGCTTGAAAGTAAAAGATAAGAGTTATGAGAAATCACACACGGATTTTATCGTGGTTCACCTTCAAACCACAAAAGGCTACGTCTAGTCCCTCAAGAAACCCTTGAGGATTTTTCCACTATTGATAAAAACTTCTTACAAGTGATTACACCAAGGTTACTCTTTGGAAGGGCAAAGGAGATAGGTTGGACCGTGGTAACCTCAGCATCTTGTGCAATTGATGATGTTTCAGTGGTAGGGATTTCTCTTGAGGAGGATGGAGATGAGTGGTTTAGACTTTCCTCTGAATCGGAGGATGTGGTAAATATATCTTGGGGTATGGTGATAATTTGAGGCAAGGGAATGATTGGTGCTTATGATGGGTGATTATTGGAAGGTGCATTGGCAGATGGCAGAGACTCGGGTCACGGTTTGGCAATAAGTAGAATGAGCAACCATGATCCATGTTGAACTATAATGCTTTCAACATTATGAATTAGTCCAAAAGGAATGGTGCTCAAATGGACCGGTCTGAAAACAGACAGTTCCCACTCATGGTGAAAAATATCATACCTGGACCTTGAAGCAAATGCAATTTGTATGCCGTCTAGAGCTGGAGGAGACCAGAGTCGGGCTTGCAGACAAAAGTTATATCCCAGAAGCTCCATCAACAGGTTTGGAGCATATATAGCATTATCCATTGATGAGTGGATTTTATATGATGTTTTTAGGCTATTTTTAGTCTTTTTATTTTATTATTTTTGAGTCACATATAGGTTTTTTATTGTTTTTATATAGATTTTATATTTATTTTGCATTTTGCATGTAGATTAGATTTTATTAGATTTTCTAGCTTTATTTTATATTTTAAGGAATTTTTCTAGTTATTTTGTATTTTTAGAAAAAGCTGGTTTAGTTATCATTTTTGTCCAGGGACCAATGTGTAAAGTTTCAGGAAGTTAGGGACCAAATTATAAAAGTTCAAGAGTGGAGGACTTAAAGTGAAGATTGAGAGAATATGAGGGCTTGGATTGAAGTGCTAACCAAGAGAGGACCAAAGTGAAAAAGAAGAATATGAAGAATCACTCTCTAATTTAGCACATGGAAAATAATGTTGAAGGAATTGATGTTAGTGGAGGAGAGGTTTCAGAATTAAACAAGGCTGAGTAGTGGCTTTTTATGGCCATCAAAACCCACTACCATGAATGAAGAAGGAAGAAAAAGCTTGAAGATGAAGAAGCAGCGTCCCAGCGCTCCAGCGTTGGGATCCTAGCGCTCCAGCGCTGGGGTTCTGACTGGATGATGAGTCAGATGTTGACCCAGCGCCCAAGCGTTGGAAAGCCAGCGCTCAAGCGCTGGGCCTTGGACAGAAAGTGGATTTTTAATGCATCCTAGCGCCCAGGCGTTGGGAAAGCCAGCGCTCAGGCGCTGGAGCCCAGAATTTTGCTATAAATAGGACCCTTCTCTTCACTTGTAAGGCACACCTTCTTAGAATACAAGAAGTATTCTCTCTTTCTCCCTCAAAGATCATTGTTCCTAGGAATTGTGGGAAGCCAAACTTCAGCTCCTATCCAGGGTAATTCAATGATTCTTTTAGCCATGCTTGGCTAAATTCTTTTTAAGTTTTTGGGTTGTTTTAGTTTATAATTCATGGTCTAGTTTTCTTTTATATTTCTGAATAATATCTTCAATTCATGTTTTATTTCTTTGTTCTTCACTAATCTTTATGCGCAAAAGATTTCTTGCTTTCTACTTATGTCATAAGGCCATTTGGTAAGTAGTAAGGGAAATAGGAAATAAAAAAGGTAATATGTTTGCATTTCTTAAGGCTATAAGGATGTACGTAACTTTGTGTTGGCTCGGATTCTTTCTTCATCTTCTTCTCTAATTAACTAATAACCAAGGCTATGGAGTTAGTAATTAGGTGAGAAAGTTCTACATTTCTTAAGGCTATTAGGATGTAGAAAATTAGGCTATAGCACCACGAATATGAATTTAAAGTTCAGAAATTTAGTAAGAGTTTTCTAGCATGTTTTATAAATTATGTAAATCAACCCAAGAGCTTAAATTCTTCTCATCTTATTTGTTTTATTATTTTATGCTATTTCTCTCTTCTTGTCCTAAACCAAACATCAACCATATCATTTTATTTTCATTGCACAAGTACTAAATTATATAATAATAAGAACACCTATCCTTTGGGTTCGATCTTTTGTATTACACGATAGTTTAATCGTACACTTGCGATTTTCCTTATCAAGTTTTTGGCGCCGTTGCCGGGGATAGGTTCTTTCAAGTTCTTATTTTTATTTTATTTAGTACTTTTTGTTTATATATAAAAAAAAGAAAGAAAAAAAAAATTGTATTGAGTAGGTGCTATTAACTTCTTTGGCTTGTTTGCATGGTAGGACATTTTGAATTGGACCCTGAAATTGAAAGAACTTTGCATCGCAGATTAGCGGAGCAAAGGAGATTAGCAAAGGCCATGGCTGAAACACAAGCACAAATGAAGGAGCGCCTCCTTGCTGAATACAATGCAAGGGTAGAAGATGAAGTCCAAGCTAGACTTCAAAGGCTGAGAGAGGAGGAGGAAGAGCAGAATGCTAATCGCTCTCTTCGTGATATCACAGCTCCCCAGGTAGATTACAATTTTGAAGGGAGTATTGTGGTTCCGGAGGATGCTTTGCCAAATTTCCAGATTCCTCCACACTTCATCTCTTTGGTTAGTCAAAACCAATTTGGTGGAAGTGTAAATGAAGACTGCCATACACATCTGGAGCGATTCACTAGGCAATGCTCCACCTTAAGGAGAAATGATGCTCACTTGGATACGGTAAGACTAATGCTGTTTCCATTTTCCTTAAGAGATGTGGCAGAGGAGTGGCTATCTTCTCAACCACTCAGAAGCATTACTTCATGGGATGATTTGGCTGAAAAATTCACGGCCAAATTTTTTCCTTACAACCGCATAAGGAAGTTGAAGCAGGAAATCAACTCCTTCATTCAACAAGATGCTGAAAACCTGTATGAGACATGGGAGAGGTTCAAGGGACTTCTGAGAAGGTGCCCAGGTCATAACATCTCTATCGCAGATCAGGTAGAGAAATTTTATGCTGCTTTGAATGATTATACCAGGGACAAATTGGATACTGCAGCAAGTGGGGCATTCGATGCTTTGCCACCACAAGGAGCTCTTGATCTAAACAACAAACTTGCTGCAAGAGCTGCTCATTCAAACCAGGACCGGGCAATCAGGAAAGGTATTTATGAGGTTGATTCTTTTGAGTCCATTGTTGCTTCAAATAAACTTTTATCCAGGAAAGTTGATGCAATGGTCAAAAGAATGGAGGGGGTTCAACTGAGCCCGGAGGAGGCTGAATTAGAAGCTGAGGTAAAAGCTATGGGGAATTTTCAAAATTCCTATGGCAACACCTATAACCCAAGCTGGAGAAACCACCCCAATTTTTCTTGGAGAGATCAAGGGGGTGGTCAAGGAGAAGTCAGGCAACAATTTCAGAGGACATTCCAAAATCAGAGGCCCCCAATGCCTTTCAATCCAAACCAGGGAAGAAAGAGTTTGGAAGAAACTGTTGGTGAAATAGAAATTTGAAGGTCAAGGTAGGCCAGTTGGCCAAGACCATCTCAGAAAGGATTCCAGGTACTTTTTCGTCTGATACTCTTGTCAATCCAAAGGAAAATGTTGAGAATGTTTCTGCCATCACTCTTAGGAGTGGTAAGACTATGCCCGAAAGGGTAGTGGAAATTGAACAAGAGGTAAGTGGTGAAGAAAAAGAAAAAGAAAGGAGTGTGCCTATTGTTGTTGAAAAAATTGCTGAAAATGTAATTCCTCCTTCTAAGAAAATTGGCAAAGTTCCATTTCCTAAAGCTTTTAAAAAGAATTTGGAAAAGCAATTCTCAAAATTTCTTGAGATTTTCAAAAGACTTCAAATTAACATTCCTTTTTCTGAAGCTTTGGAACAAATGCCAATTTATGCTAAGTTTATGAAGGACATTTTATTTAGAAGGAGGAAATTGAGTGAGATGGATGAAACTGTAATGTTAACTGAGGAGTGTTCAGCTATGGTTTTGAGGAAGTTGCCCCAAAAATTGAAGGATCCGGGGAGCTTCACTTTACCTGTGGAAATTGAGGGACTACTAAATGCAACAGCTCTTTGTGATTTAGGAGCTTCTATAAACCTCATGCCACTCTCCATGTTTAGGAAATTGGACATGGGAGAGGCCACTCCTACTTTGATGTGTTTACAATTGGCGGACAGGTCAATTAAGTACCCCTATGGGGTGGCTGAAGATGTTTTGGTAAGAGTTGACAAGTTTGTCTTCCCGGTTGATTTTGTGATTCTTGATATGGAAGAATACTCCAAGGTACCATTAATTCTTGGGCGGCCATTCCTTGCTACAGGAAACGCCAAGATTAATGTAGCAGAAGGCCTCCTATCTTTGAAGGTAGGGGATGAAAAAGTGAAGTTTTTTGTATTCCGTACTTGTAAGCACTATGAGTCTGAAAGTGAGGATGAGTTCAAAGATCATGTTTGTAGCAAGAAAAGAAAAAGTACCCCCAATTGATTAAGGGGAAGGGTCTATCTCGGACCTTAACATTGAGCTGGTTGGGAGACAACCCAACTTAGGATAGTTTAAATTTTTGTCATTTAAATTTCTGCACAACTCTTGTAAATAAATAAAAGAAAAGAAATTTTATGTTTTTGCTGCAGGCGAGGCCAGCGCTCAAGCGCTGGAGGCCAACGCTCAAGCGTTAGGCCCCTGCTTCACAACCTCTGATTCCAGTTGGTCCCAACGCTTAGGCGTGGGGGGGCCAGCACTCATGCGCTAGGCCCCTGGAATCCACCCAGTTTTTTTTCTAATTTCCAACGCCATAGCGTTGGAAACCCAGCGCTTAGGCGCTGGGACCTCTGATGCCCAGTAATTGTTTTAATTCCAGCGCCCAAGCGTTGGTATCCCCAACGCTCAAGCGCTGGAGCTCGGGCAGTTTGCTGTTTTTGCTTTTGTTTGCTGTTTTTAGTTTTTAATAAATTTTGTGTTCACCAATTTCTGGAGGTTTTAAGGTTCTATGAGTTTTCCCTTGGTTTTAAACTGTTTTTAATTTTTGGGAACTCAAGAATTCTTGTTTTTAAGGTGGACACAAATTTTTCAACCCATCTTTTGTGCTGATTTTGGAACTAACAAGTCAAGCAAGCTTCTGCTTGTGAGACTTTTGTTTGTTCAATGTTACAGGATAGGTACCAAAAGGAGGAAGAACCCTCTTGAACTTGAGTTTTCAAATTGATTTTTACATTGAGGTTCCCTTGGACCTTTGTGGAAAATTTGTTACTATACCAGCTTCTTAGACTTTGTTTTTTTTTCTTTTTAGTTTTTAGTTTTATTTTTCTGTTTGCATGAGTCTTGAGTATATTATCCATTCTGAATGTTGCTATAGCTTTGTGAAATGCTTTATCTGATTGAACTGCTTTGTGAAAAGTTCTATGTTTTTAAGCAGTTAGGATGCATGTTGTAGAAAGGATTTTTGATATCTTGATTGTTTGGTTGTTGGCAAAAGTTCTTTTTCTGAGTTCTAAAGACTCTGAATTCTTGATTGTGAAATTTTTCTGCCTTGTGTTGCATGTTGATTGGAGTTTTGTACACTTTGTGAGTTGAGAAGAGATTATAGGCATTTTTGAAAACTCAGATTTTTGCTTGAAATGTTATATCCACTAGTAGCCCCTTTTGAGCCTTAAAAGAGTCATTCTTTGGAGCCTACTTTGTGTGCTAATTCTTAAAAGTTGTTATTGTGATGCATGTGCTAAAATTGTTAGAGCTATGTTTGTGGGTTTCTCTCTAAAAATTTTTGAAAAAATAAGGTATGTGCCTTAGGAAAAAAATAATAATGAAGTAGTGGGGTGAGAAAGAGTATGAGGGGAGTAAAATTCAAGTCATTCATCCCATACATTCCACTACTTTGTTCAAAAAAAAAAAGAGAAAAATTGAGAGGACCCTTGTGTGAATTGTTGAGCTCTTAGTCAAGGAAAAATCACATAACAACAATTTCTGAGTCAGCCACTAGAGTTGCCAATTTCTTGAAATCCACACCTTGAATTGTTCAACCCTTTGGCCAAGTTACAACCTTAAAATCTCTTCAAAATCACTTGGTTGCTTTACTTCAGCTTTGATTTGAATGATAGGCAGAATTATTGAGCTTTCTTGTTTTCATGGAGAATATCATTTTTGGTGAGCTTAATTGATGAACTCAAACATGTTAAAAGCCAAGCCTAACTTTCTTGATTCTTTGTCTATAAAACATGCATGTCTTCCTTTTCTGCTAAGCTTTTTTTTGAAAGGTTTCCGTGCTTCAAGTTTTAATCAGATAAACTTTCTCAAAACTCAGGGACGAGTTTCTCTTTAAGTTTTGTCGCTTGAGGACAAGCTGTCGTTGGGTATAGTGGTGTGATGAGTGGATTTTATATGATGTTTTTAGGCTATTTTTAGTCTTTTTATTTTATTATTTTTGAGTCACATATAGGTTTTTTATTATTTTTATATAGATTTTATATTTATTTTGCATTTTGCATGTAGATTAGATTTTATTAGATTTTCTAGCTTTATTTTATATTTTTAGGAATTTTTCTAGTTATTTTGTATTTTTAGAAAAAGTTGGTTTAGTTATCATTTTTGTCCAGGGACCAATGTGTAAAGTTTCAGGAAGTCAGGGACCAAATTATAAAAGTTCAAGAGTGGAGGACTTAAAGTGAAGATTGAGAGAATATGAGGGCTTGGATTGAAGTGCTAACCAAGAGAGGACCAAAGTGAAAAAGAAGAATATGAAGAATCACTCTCTAATTTAGCACATGGAAAATAATGTTGAAGGAATTGATGTTAGTGGAGGAGAGGTTTCAGAATTAAACAAGGCTGAGTAGTGGCTTTTTATGGCCATCAAAACCCACTACCATGAATGAAGAAGGAAGAAAAAGCTTGAAGATGAAGAAGCAGCGTCCCAGCGCTCCAGCGTTGGGATCCTAGCGCTCCAGCGCTGGGGTTCTGACTGGATGATGAGTCAGATGTTGACCCAGCGCCCAAGCGTTGGAAAGCCAGCGCTCAAGCGCTGGGCCTCGGACAGAAAGTGGATTTTTAATGCATCCTAGCGCCCAGGCGTTGGGAAAGCCAGCTCTCAGGCGCTGGAGCCCAGAATTTTGCTATAAATAGGACCCTTCTCTTCACTTGTAAGGCACACCTTCTTAGAATACAAGAAGTATTCTCTCTTTCTCCCTCAAAGATCATTGTTCCTATGAATTGTGGGAAGCCAAACTTGAGCTCCTATCCAGGGTAATTCAATGATTCTTTTAGCCATGCTTGGCTAAATTCTTTTTAAGTTTTTGGGTTGTTTTAGTTTATAATTCATGTTCTAGTTTTCTTTCATATTTCTGAATAATATCTTCAATTCATGTTTTATTTCTTTGTTCTTCACTAATCTTCATGCGCAAAAGATTTCTTGCTTTCTACTTATGTCATAAGGCCATTTGGTAAGTAGTAAGGGAAATAGGAAATAAAAAAGGTTATATGTTTGCATTTCTTAAGGCTATAAGGATGTACGTAACTTTGTGTTGGCTCGGATTCTTTCTTCATCTTCTTCTCTAATTAACTAATAACCAAGGCTATGGAGTTAGTAATTAGGTGAGAAAGTTCTACATTTCTTAAGGCTATTAGGATGTAGAAAATTAGGCTATAGCACCATGAATATGAATTTAAAGTTCAGAAATTTAGTAAGAGTTTTCTAGCATGTTTTATAAATTATGTAAATCAACCCAAGAGCTTAAATTCTTCTCATCTTATTTGTTTTATTATTTTATGCTATTGCTCTCTTCTTGTCCTAAACCAAACATCAACCATATCATTTTATTTTCATTGCACAAGTACTAAATTATATAATAATAAGAACACCTATCCTTTGGGTTCGATCTTTTGTATTACGCGATAGTTTAATCGTACACTTGCGATTTTCCTTATCATCCATCTTAAGCAATCTGGGGATCTGCAAAGGAGAAGGGATTAACGTCTGACGCGTCCTTCTTGGAACATGAGCAAGAAAGACTCTTGCTATGTCTTGTGAAGGCTTCATAGAGGTGGAGATTTGCTCATCATTATCCCGATTGTCCCCATGTGTTGATGCTTCCTTGGAGACATTTTGCTGAGAGGCCAATATCTCATTTAGAGATATTTCCGGATCATCAACATGATCATTTATGTTTTCAGCTTCACTCTTTTGCTTCTTTCCCTTGGGATGTGTCTTCTTTGAGGCTCTGGATTTTGTCCACTTCTTAGTACTTTCTTTCGAAGAACTCTTCTTTACTGCAGTCCGACGAAGTTTCTCCTGAATCACTGACTCTTCTGCTTCTTCATTAATTGAGCATGCTGCAGTCTCTTTGTCTTGATTTAGTTGTTTATCGTTCAGTGGACGATTCATGGCTTCAAGTGACTCTGGCGGTCGAACTGGACTTGAAGGAGCTGCTGGCAGGGTTTGAGAGGTCTGAGCTTGAGCTTGTGGGATCTCATCGCGGTTCAGAGAGGATTCACTGTCGGATTGGCTTTCAACGCGTTGAGTTTGTCGTACATACTCTGGATCAACGATCTCTTTATATTTGAGGATCCTTGAAGAGATATGTTTCCCCCATCTCTTAGAGCTCTCTGCACAATTTGGTCTCCACAAGGGAGTGCAATATGGAAGAGGTGAATCATTTCTGAGCTTTATCCTTACCCAATGGTGGTCATTGATATTACATAGAACTGCAATGATGGGAGGAATAAAGGCTGGACCGACTAATGGTAGATAGGTGCATGATTCCCTTAGACTTAGGGTTACCAGTATGATTTTGAAGGTGCTTGCAGCCAACAAACCCATGTCAGGGACAGTGAACCATTTAGGAAACATGGCAAGTTCCCCCTCAGGTAAGTTCAATGCATCCATTATCTGTTCTAGATGTTGCTCAGATTCCATCATTCCGGCATACATAGAGTGATGAGCCTTGAGTTTTTCTATCATCTCAATCCTGATCGCAGGCCATTCATTCTCATTGACCCCAAGCCATTGAGCAATGCAGCGAAATCCACAGTTTCCATCATCTACCACATCAATAATATCTTCCACATATTCGTGGAAAATCGAAGGGACATATGAGAGATACTTCAAGAGGGAGGGTGAAGAAGGATCAACCTTTGGAGCCACCCTCAGAGGTTCTTTCCTTACTTTCCTAACCAACGTGACTATTGGTTGGGAGTCTTCATCATCACTTGATGAAGCTGCGTTTTGGTTGATGGTGTTGGATGCGGCCTTCACAAGACGTCTTCGCTTGGTGCTTGGCACAGCCGATGAAAAAACCCTGGTTGCCATATCTGGTTCTGGAGCGCCACGCTTCTTAATTGGTGATGGTGCCATTGGGACAATTTGCTTCTTTGCCTTTGATACTCTGGTCTTTGGAGAGGAGGGTTGAGTTTCATTTCCCTGCTTAGTCTCTTCGCTGTCGTCCGTTGCTTCCTTTCCCATTTGGAGAGCATATTCCTTAGAACTCCAGAGAAATCAATCTTCAGATTCATTCTCTTGACATCCCCAAATCTGATGGGTGTTGGGTAGATGTAGTCTTGAGCAATGAACTCATTTTGAAGTTTTTCTTCAGTAACCAAACCTTTCAGCCCCATGATCTTGGTAATGAGGGCACCATATGGAAGGTTTGACACGGGGCTCTCAATGGTTCCCACCATGTGATGAAAAATCAGAGAAGGCAGGTTTATCCTTTGCATATTAATCATCTGGCAAAGTGCCCAGTGAGACATCTTGTTTACAAGATCTCGAGCTCCTTCTCTAGGAACAACGACTTTGCTAAGAACGGCATGTGGAAATTTTTATTCTTCCACTAGGTTATTGACTGAGTTTCCATGTATCTTGGAGTCTTCTTTCCAGATACAGTTGCTGTTTATGGTTGATGGTTCCCACTTCGGAGAGTAATGAACTCCATCGTTCACATCCACTTTTAATGCTAAAGCAATGTCTTCAGGAGAGATTTCAGTTTTCACCCTCATGCATCTGCTCACTATGGTCCGAGGGTTCTTCTTCACAGCACACTGATAGAACTCCTTTACCAAGGGCTCAAGAACAGGAGTTTCTGACACTTTCATGAGTTGTGCCCAGTCTTGAAATAGCACGAAATTTAGTCCGGCAACCTTGGCATATTCGAAGCGATTATGTTCAAGGTACCTTGGTGAGACGAGTTCCCGTTCACCTAGGTCAGAGAATTTCTGAGCCCCAATCTTCATATCTTGTTCACGGCGATTGGCGTCAACATTTTTCTTTCTTAGTTCAAGAACAGCTTCTTGTGCTTGAGTGAGTTTGGGCTTGATAGCGATTTGCTTCTTGGGAGCCATTTCAGAAATCTGCAGAAGAAGGTTAGAGAGTACAAGTAGAGAATAGAAAAGGTTCTGAGATGCAAGTAAGTTGAGATGTGAGTGAGGTTTACACTCTCAAGATCTTTTATTAAGGTTGATTGGAAGGCAGACAGTCTTACTCGTTTTGTGGGAAGAAATGATTGCCTGTGCATTTGATGTGAGATAGCAGATATCGCATGCGCATTGAGTAAAAATCGAAAAATGTGCAGTTATGGCAGTTAAGGATTTAATGCGTGTTGCGAACGCTTTTAGCAAGTGGAATGATACAGCTGTTTACCTGTGGCCCCAGACGGATTGTTTGAGTCGTGTCCTTTCGATTGAACCCAGACGTTCTCACTTTGGATGTCTTTTGACTAATCACCGGACGGTGATTTAGTCTCACGTCAATGGCTCTTGATGATGGGCTTCATTTTTGTAATAGTTTGAGTGCTCCATTGAGATTCACCTCCTTGATCATTTTTCGTCATTTACTCAATATGTGCATTTCTTCATCTGCGAGCATTAATGAGGAGTGCACTTTTTCTTTTCATGGAAATTTATTAGCACTTTCTCATATTTTTAGTTTGTCACACGCAGTGAGACCTGTATGCCCAAATTGTCTATCAGATGTACATAAATTAGAGATACTTCTTGTGGGCGTGTTTCATTCTATGATATGTGTTTTGTGTCGTCCAGCATGCTCTTTTACTTTCTTCTCTTGACCTCCATGTTTGATTAGCTTTTGTTGATTGTCATTGTAGTAAATTTCTTCACTGTGAGTTCCTGCAGCAGAATTCATTGTGCACTTTTCTGGTACCCGAGTTTTACTTAGGTCCAGTGGGTTAGTTCGTTACTCACAAGAGTGTAAGCATCAGAGTTTGAGTGACATACTCAAAGTAGGATAAATCTTCAAGGCTTAAGTATATACATTAATGTGTATGCATTTCAAAATATTAGCTATCCATGATGGTATAAAAAAAAATCATGTAGGTTTGATGTGGCAAGAGAAATTTTGTTCCTTTCAAATGGATGAGAATTTGAAATAGTATAGGAGTTGCTTGATTTAGAGTTTATCTTAGCCAGAGATTGATTGCATTTAGAGCACAAATATTCAGTTTTTCCTTTCTTTAACCTATTTAATATATTACTAATTCTGCTTAACTTAGAGCAGAAGAGGAAATGGGTACAGCTTGATAATTATGAGGTCAGAGTTACCTCATTTGTATTTCACATGGTTACATAATCCATCAACTGTTTTCAATGAATTTGCTGAGTGATCCGCTAATGCTTGGTTGAACTGGAAGGTCAGGATTCCTCATTAGCTTCCTCTTCTTGGATGAGCATAAATTTCTTTGTGCTTTCTCAATTCATCTGCGACTATCTTTCTTTAACTGGTCCACTCCTTTCTTGATTTGGTTTCCTTGAGATTTTCTTCCAGCACTAGAGTTTGGATCATGGTTGCTTTTTGTTCGAGAAGAACATCTATGGCCATAGATCTTTATACTCTGCATCTGTGAAGATGTTAGTGTTTTTCAGAGTGGTTAGGCTCTGATACCAATTGAAGGTGCAAGAAACACACAAGAAAGGGGGGGTTTGAATTGTGTGATCGTTTTTGAAATTTATTCGATAGACTCTGAAGGTTGATTACTTGTTTTCAAGATGATTTATTTGTTATGCAAGCATAGGTGAGTATACAACGGAAAAGCAATATAACATGAAGAGTAAAGCACACATGATTTTTATCTTGGTTCACCCCCATAATCGACAGGGCTACGTCCAGTCCTTGGCTTCACCAAGATTTTCACTATTTAAACAAATAGTACAAGTATTATCAGGGACTTCTCCCAACAAGTATTCTAAGGACTTCTCCTATCAAGTATTCAAAGGACTTCTCCTTACAAGTATTATCAGGACTTCTCCTTACAAGTATTATACAGGACTTCTCCTGACACCTTTTTCAGGGTTTTCTTTTCTACAATAGTTCTCTTCTGATAAGAGTGGGTAGAAGAAATGAAGCGCAGAAAACAGAGAGATCATAAGCAAGTTGGTCTCTGTTTTTAAGTTATGTGTGTGGGATAGGATGAGAGTTATACTCTATAAGTTTTCCATACACATAAGCAACTCAACTCAGGTTGTGATATAACTTGAAGTTTCCTGAGTTGGAACCAAGAATGTCTTGGTCCTTTGGACGAACTAGGTTGAGATATGTAAAATTGAATTCTAGTCGCCAAGTTGCTACGGAAGCAGGATTCTCTTTATATATATCTTCAGATGAAGATCCTTGTTCTTTCTCCACAGAAGGAGAGAAAATCTGCCCGTAGTGCTTCTTCCTCTCTAAGCTGCACATAACGGCTAGTTCTGCATTTTTCAGCAGGTGTAAGACACGATCTGAGAGTCATCGATTCACTTGGGTTGACGTCGTCTGGCTCCATAACGAGCGAGTAGCTTTGAGCTAGTTTCTCTGTATTTAATGCGTGAGGATCCAGCTGTGGTATTTGTTTTGACCATTATACCCTAGTGCATGCCAGCTAATGCTTATCACGTGCTTTGATTAGATGCTTGAATTTCGACCGTTGAACGTGTACGGTGCTCAGAGATTTTTGTCGTTGATTCAGCGATGTCAGCTTGATTTGAGGAAAAGCAGGAAAGCAGTGGGACCAAGGAGTATTGAATTAATTGTGTCCCTTCCTTCTTTCTGTAGTTGCCAGTACTTTAATAAATGTGCAGACGAGGTAGATGTCTTTGATCCAAGAAGCAATTATTCAAAATGAGGAGGTTGATTTCTTTAATGCTTCTGATGATTTAATATCCTCATAAAGCACATTTCTCGATCTTGTACCTTTGACGCAATCTGATGCTTGAGCGGATGGATTCTTCCTTTGGCAGACGCAATCTCCATATAATGTTTAGGATTCCGTTGTGAGTGAATTTGCATTGGCAGACAGACTTTCTTCATTTAGTTCTTCTTCGAGGATTGGAATCTTCTTGGCTTAGAAGACTGAATCTTTTCTTTTTTTCTATTGCTTCTTTTGAAGTTCTCCATCTGAGAGAGTTGATTCACAACTTCTTTATATGATGCTTGAGAGACTTCGAGGCCGAAGGTGTTTCTTCATACATTGTCACACTCTTTCAGCTTTGAACGAAGCAATCTTTCTTTTGATCTCTGTAGATTTAGGTAGCGGACTGTTTCAGCTTCTTGAAGTAGACTTCGACTTGAGTGTGCAGATTTTTATGGAGTGTCCTAGAGAGAGGAAATTGGCTATTTGAAGTTACTGCTTTTATCTCTCTTGAGTCACCGGACTGTCTTAAACATTAATGCCTTCCTTTGTATATCTTTGACAGCATTTCCTTCAGAGTGACTGGACGGACTTTTCTGGTGGACTAATTCTCTTGATGATGCTTTGAGATCCATTCAGTCCCTTTAGAGATATTTATTCATGTGCATGAGAATTTTCACTATGTTAGGAATTTTATCTTTGACAACATTAACTCTTAAAGAAATTGTTAATTATCAAAACATAATAATTCATTTAATTGTTTGAATCTAACAGGTCATAGTGAGGATAGTTATGATTTATACCTTATTTTAGTGGGTAGGTGGGTATAAACCTTCTCTTATATAATACTAGTTGGATTTACCTGTGCGAAACACAGGTAACTTTGGATAAGCTAAAATTATTGTGTGTGGAATGATTATTTTTTATAACTTCTTATACATGTTGTTGTGAGGTCGACAATAGTTACCAATACTGTAGCCGTGAGAAATAGTTACTTAGCAGTAAACGGTTGGCGACAATTTGCGCTTAACTCTCATGGGCAAGGATCGAAACCCCCTTCTGCATGGTCGAGAGACAAAGTTAGCTAACTACCACACCATATCCTGTGCTATGTTTAGATGTTATTTTGTCATGTTGATTCCTCGATTATTGGTATAGGAATCTTTAGCCTGGAGTGCGCCGTCCTCTCTCCGGGCAACAATAGTGTTGCAAACCCACTCGAGGCATCATTAATGACAATATCACCTCTCGATCTAATGGATGCCGATAGAGTGTTTCATACAAATGTTTTAGATGTTCCTCCGTACCCATAAATGAAGAAAAAACCACCTTTATTTAATGGAGGGAATCAGAATATTAAAATTTAATTTTAAATTTAATTTGTAACTTAATATAATTATATTTTATAATATGCAATTATTGCTAATTTTATTTGGAACATAATTAGTCATTAATGATTTTTATAACAAATGGTATATTGAAAATTTAGTTTATATTTTAATTAAAATATTTTAGAATTTCTGAATTAATTAAAAAGAATAAATTATTATTTATAACGTATTAAAACAATGTTTTTTTTCTAAAGATAAAATATATATAATAAGAAGGAATATACACCCTAGAGCAGCATCCGACACCCAAAAAACAGCCTCCTCAAAAAAAGAGGACAAAGCCCACGCCCCAATCCAGCAAAGGGAAGAACAAATCCCTACCAAACAGCGCACCCAAAAAATCAGGAAAAAAAACCCCAAAAAACAACAAAGGCACAAGAAAGGACCCATCCTTTGAGGTTCTACTTTCCATAATATGAGCCGCTATCTGCTTAACTGCCACCTCGTCTGGGCAGTCAAAAACGACGCCCACCTTCTTACCCACAGCAATGGCGCACCTAGCCCTCGTCAAAATCCCCGGAGGCACCAAAGACTCGGACGATAGAAGAGAGAGTTGACGATCTTCGCAGCCTTCACCTTCCACCCCGATCTCCACCTGAGTGAGATTGGAAATGGCAAGGTTACTCACACTCTGGCATCTGACTTCCTTCCTGGGGCGACCCCGAGCCCTCTTCTCCCCATGCCTAAGAGCCTTGTCTGACACGCCTGTTGCCACTGATGGACCACCTATATCCTCTAGTTCCTTGGGACGTCCTCGTCTTCTAGAAAGCTGCGACACTAGTTTCTTGGGTCTCCCACGTCTTCTAGGAAGCTGCACCGCCACCCCCTCCTCAACACCGCCCTCCTCCGCCTCAAGGGGAACAACGCAAACATCAGAAGCTGAAGTAGAAGTAGCCTCGGCAATTAAAACCTTAGAAGCAGACGAAACCTCCCTCTCCGAAGAGCCAAAACCCAGGGGATCGATTTCAGGAAAAAGACAAACGGATGGAACTCTTTCTCCATCATAGAATCCCCTGTCAACACCCAGAACCAAAGCCACCTCATGATCAGCTGAGACAGAAGGCTTCCCCACAAGAGCCTCCTTCCACGAAGGATGAAAGCCACCACCGCCAACCACTCCACGAACATTGAGAGGGACCGCCCCACCCTCGAAAAACGAAGGCCGCGTCACGGAGCAATGCAGATTAGCCCTGGGAAAATTTGCCGGCGCCACCGACAAAAACGATCCGCCCACCTTGAGGCCGTCTAGAGCACTAATGGCAGAAATAGCATGCTGCAAGGAGAGAAAACGAACAAACCCGAAGCGAAAACGCCGCCCAAATTTGCGTTTCCGTTGGATGAACACACTCAAAATCCTTCCAAAAAGAGAAAACAAACCTCGGATATGATGATATCCAATGTTATTTATAACATAACAAAAGTATCTACTATTTATAGCATGGTTTGAGGGTAATTCAATATTAATTAGATTGTTTATGCATTAGATTGTTGAAATTTGAAAATCAAATTTAAGTTGGTTTTAAAATTTGATTTCAAAGACAACTTTTAATGGAAATAATTATTTATGTATAATTATTTGTATCAATTTTTTTGAAACTGATATCAAATTAATTAAAAAAAGATTCCAAGTATTTTATATACTATTTTTCATTTTTGATATATATATTCTTCTATTTTCTTCAAAAAAAGATATATGTATATATATATATATATATATATTCATATTTAAAAAAGGGTTTGAATTAAAATTAATATTTAAAATTGAAAAAAATTATTTCATCATTTATTTTACAAAATTGATTTAGTTTTTAATTACTTAATTGTATCAATAAAATTATTGAAATTTTTAAAAAAAAATATTTAAAATGTTATATTTAACAATATTTTTTAATTTTATATTTTTTAAATATTTGATATATCAAATAAAGGATTTCACATAAAATTAAGAATCAAAATTTCAAACTGGTTAGGTTTAAAATAAAATAAAATATATTCATGCTTTCATAAAAAAGATATTTTCTTGAGTTAATATTATTTTACATTTTTTTCTAAAATCCTAGAGTGGATAAATATATTAATATATTGATTATTGCCATAGGCAGTATTAAAATTCGAAATTAATAGAATAGGAAAAAAAATTCAGAGATATTAGTTTTTTGTTTTGGAACGAAAATGAATGACTTATGTGGAGGGGAAACGTGGTAGAAGGTTATAGAAAATAAACTTTCTTTCATATGTTCCAAGGAATTGTACGCACCACTAATACATCAACTTAGTTTGGAACACCTAAATTTGAATCATCTAAAACAATATCTCATCTTACCATATGATCAATAAGATGAAGCAATATAAATCCATCAAGTCAAACATTATCAAAAAAGAGGTATCTTTTCTTTTTGAATTTATATTTTCAACTAATCAAAATGAATTCAGGATATCAAACAATAAAAAGACAAAAGATAACTTAAATACATTACAGGCTGCATTACACGTAACAGAAAAAATGTAAATGAAGAATCACCTTCTTGAAGATAATACTCACCCAGAGAAAAAAAGAAACTGTTAGATGCAAGTATGGAGGACAACACCAAAAAACCAATGTTATAGAAAACTACAAAAAATTAAAATAAAAGAGTCAACATTGTTGAGAGAAGATTCATCGCGAGAAAGAGAAAAACCTCAAAAATTTGAAGAAGATCGTAGCCTTATGGTAGAAACAACTATAAATGAGAGGAAACCTTGATCTGATAATGAGGGAGAGAAATTGAGAAATGGAAAAATAAAAAGCTAAAAAGAAGGAGAAGTGTTTCTGCCGTATGAAAAAAACACACATTATATATTGATAACCATAAAGATTTACTTATATTTTAAGAATTCATTCCAAATTTGAAATTTGCTGAATTTTGGCATTATATTTATTAATCAAATTAATTAACACGGGTGAAATTTGAAATTTAAATTAAGAATTACTTAATTTATAACCTTCCCTTTAAAGTTTTTAAATTGATTAAAAAATATTTCAAAATTATTGGTGGGACCCTTTAAATTAATTTTGATTTTAAAATTTAAATATTTCAATGCTCTATTATTTTTACAATTTTTATATAAAAATTAATTTCTATACTTAATTTATTATTTCAATGCTCTAAATATTTCAAATTTGAATTATTTAATTTATTTCATAATTTTTGAATTAACTATAAAAGATGGAAGCTGTGATATTTTTATCATTATTTCAAGTTTTATATTTTATTTTTGAAATAGTTGGAGGAAAGTTGAGCATTAAATTTTTTTTTTGTAGAAATTGAATATTAATTTTTTTCGTTTCAAATTCTAATTTTTCAGAAATGGAAATGAATTTTATTTATGTTTTCTAAAAAAATAATTGAAAAAACTTTATATATTTCTAGATTTCAAGATTTATCGACCTATATATTACTTATCCTTAAAAAAAACAAATCATCTATTATATATTACTTAAAATAGTGTGTTAAATCAAAACTGTTATTTTAATATTTAATTGAAAAATATAGCTGGGGCAAATCAAATTAAGAAATAGTTCTAAAAATAATTATTTAGGGTAGGAAATAATTATTTAGGTTAGGGTCTTAGTGGGTAGGACATATTGGGGTAGGTGGTTTTTATCTTCCTTTTTTCTATGAAGTGTCAGTGTAACGTTACTTAATTTTTTAATATCAAAATTAACATTACATGATTTGATGAGAAAAATTGATGAATGCGACTTTATGAGATTCAAGATTGTATACTCAAATTTAATTTATAGAAGGTGGATTAACAAAAAAAAACTCATTTTGTCCTATTAGCTTAATATTTTTTTTGGGTACAAATTTGCTTAATATATAAGTATTAATATTTTTTTAATGGAATATATAAGTATTAAATTAAAACAGGATAAATTAATAAACTATCCTTACAACCATGAAATAGTGGGATAGATTCCTGTTTGAAGTCAATGAAAGTAAATCAAGAGATATTTCTTGCACATATTTTCTAGCATGGATTTCAGTATTTCTGTCTAGCACTAATTGTGATCCAAATAATAATTATTTTATTATGATTTGAATCATGTTATTCAAGAGTGCATTGACTTTAGTTCATATAATATTATTTGGTATTAATTAGTTAAATAATTAATAAGTTAGTATTAATAATTTATTTAGCATGATAATTTTGTCAAAACAATTATTAATAATAAGTCAAATTATTAACTATTTATTAATAAAATTATAATCATTCGACTTTAGTTTATAATTAATAGGAACTTGGAACCAATAGTGTAACACACTTGCTGTTGTTCATGTTTAAGTTATATATATATATATATATATATATATATATATATATATATATATATATATATATATATATATATAAAATTTAATTTACATAAAAGTATTTTAAAAATAACACGCAACAACATTATAGTCAATGTTAAACAACCTACATTACCATTTAAAATTTTAAATTAATTTTTAAAATAAATATTTACAAATGTAGAATAAAGAGAAGAAACTCATCGACTAAGTGGGAATCCTCTGTGGGTGATTCGAATATAGTGGTATAATTTGTGAAATTAAGTCCATACAGAGGAATATTAGGATTCTCAATTGGCTTCACAGTGATGACTTGTACTTGTATGAGTATATAGGCACGGCAGAGTTGACAATCTCGTAACATATGTCTTCTCTCAAAAGGCTCTCAAATTTGTTCACGTGATTGCTCCAGACAGTGCACTACATCGTGTCGTTCTACAGAAAAATAAGTTAGACACTAATAAAACGGTTTTCCTATGACGCTAAAGAGCACAAAATCGTTCTAAAAGGAATTAAATAATTTTCAACATACCTTAGCGTCAACAAATAACATTTCAATGAAGTCTTGTGCATCAGGTTGCTTCCTGTTAGGTAATCTCCATAGTCGTGCAACTCTAACCACTATCTTCCACACCTTTTGAGCGTTGGAGATGTTGATGGAGGAAACTGGGTCTACTTTGGAATTCACCGCCATTATCGATTAATTTCAGAATGATGTAGCAGAAAAACAATTTAGAAGTATGCAATACGATTGATTTTTGAGTTTATTCTTTTAAAACGATATAGCAGATAAACCGTAGTGGTACAATTTATAGCATCAAGTGAGGAGACTAATTGTTAATAAAAATTCATATTTCAAAAAAATATCTTAAGATTATATGTTAACTATTTCCTATTAAAATTTGGTTAAAAATTTTGTATTAGTTAGTTATGATTCATTCCTTATTTTAAAATTTGGTTAAATATTTGGTATTAATTAGTGAGGGTTCGTTCCTTATTTAACATTTGTAATCAATATCAATTTTTGTTCCTATTAAAATTTGGCATTAATTAGTTATGATTCGTTCCTTATTTAACATTTGTAATAAATTTTATAGGTATTAATTAGTTATGATTCGTTCCTTATTTAACATTTGTAATAAATCTTATAAATATTAATTATTTGAAAGATATTTTTTAAAAAATCTTAAGATTGTAATTAGTTATGATTCGTTCCTTATTTAACATTGGTAATAAATTTTATAAATATTAATTATTTAAAAGAATTTTTTTAAAAAAAATCTATTCGTTCCTTATTTAACATGTGTAATAAATTTTATAAATATTAATTATTTAAAAGATATTTTTTTTAAATGTATGCTAAATATTTCCTATTAAAATTTGGTCAAAATTTTGGTATTAATTAGTCATGATTCGTTCCTTATTTAATATTTGTAATAAATTTTATAAATATTAATTATTTAGGATAGGTCTTAATGGGTAGGTCATAGTGGGGATAGTTAGGATTTATACCTTATTTTACTGGGTGGGTGGGTATAAACCTTCTTTTATGTGGAGGAGCTGATCTGCCTACAGCGACGAAACAGCTTCGCGAAGGTGTTGTCCGAACCGCGACCTCAACGGTCTCTTCCACTGTCTTCAACAGCGTTTGCCGGTTCTGTAAAATCCTAATTCTCCATCACTGCGTTCATCTTCTACTTTGCGCCATCTGAATGATTTCTCCTTCTCGCAATGTTCCCCCTGCTCCTCATCTGTTGCCTTGCTCCTCGTGCGATGTGCCGCCGCAATCATTCAACGCAGCCTCTTCTCCATCAGGTTCTGTTCAAGCTTCCTAACGCACTACACATAATTATAACAAAAATAATAATCTGAAAGCAGTTGAGGCTAAAAGTACTCTTTGATAGAAATTGTTTTGAGCATGCTCAGAACTGGGACTTGGTGAAGAATCATCACTATATTCAACGCATGTTTACTTAGAATGTAAAATTTGTAAGTTATTTATAGCAACCAAACATTTTATTTGTGCTACTTATAAAAAAAACAACTATTTAATCGATGACAAACAAATCAAATTGAAACACATTGAGAACTTGACAACAATATGGAACACCACAATCGTAGTCGCTTATTTGAGTTGCTTAAGACTATTTTTATGAATCTAAAATATCACATATGATTTAAACAATTTATATGCAACTCATTTAGATTTTACTTCAATAAAAGTTTTTTATTTTTTCCTTAAACAATCCATATATTTATATTAGATACACCACACTTACCATCACAATAAAAATGTAGCACTGCTTCTCACGCAGTGTTTCCATGCATATCCTCAATGAATTTTAAGAACATTAATATGTCAACTCGACTATCATAACTATTAACTTTATAAACTAAAAGAACTCAGGACAATTATTTATTTCACATTCCTCCTGCAGGTGCCTGGCGGTTTCTGCAAGACAAGCAAATTCGCCAGAGTTAGATCAGAAAGAAGACCTATATATACATGCCACAATAAAACGCATCCTTAAGCTTAATTAATGAGGATCAGAATCACCAGAAAGAAGAGACTACATGTTCCATGCATGAAAAGATTTGATGATATCAGCCAACAATCTATCTCCAACAATCACTTTCAGCCTTTGCACCAAAACTTCACATGAAATCACATTTTCCTGAAAAACAAACGATTAAAAAAACCAAAAAATTGTGATTGTCTCAACTGTCAAACTCCATAACCAAGTCAGAAGCACTTACACCATATTCCCGGAACGACTTTGCAATAAAAGCCACGTCCGGCGAAGGCAAGATTCTCGATAGCCCTTGAATAAGATATGAGAATGGTATCGACGGGGACTTGGGTCTCTCGGTCCCACCAGCAGCAGCAGCATCAACCGCATTCGGAGTAGCCCTGCAAAAATCGAACAAACGAAGAATTTTCATGACACTGCCATGAATTGTAATGCAATATACATATATAGCTATCACAAGCACACGCCCAATGCAACCAACAAACCTATGTGGAATGTGGGTGGAGGTGGAAGTGGAACCCTGAAACTCAAAACATAATCAGGCAGCACATGTGTGTTCATGCGGTTGCTCCAAATGAAGTACTCCTTTGGAGATGCAACATTGTCCACCCCAGAATCATACTCATCAGAAATCAAATTGCATCGATCTGAACCTGCACATGCACCTGCAGGAGGCACCACCTTCATCCTCCCCAACAGAACACGACACAACAACAAGTGCCTCAAACCGTTTCCATCAGGAACAGACCTTGCCATAGACCTTTCCACACTGCCCCACACAAACCAAACAACAATAAATGTTAGAAACACACCAACACAACATTCAACACCATAACCCTAACACATCAAAATTTAAGATAAAATTACATACTCTAATTAAAGTAAAAGAAAAAAGAAGATATTCTAATTAATCATTATTAATTAGCACATTCAATCACAAATAAAAGTTAAAAAACCTAATTAAACTATTGGTCCATATAATTTCAGAAATTTGTAATTTTGGTCTCTGTAGTTTCAACTACTCAAATTTAGTCCTCTATTTTTAAAATTAAACAGATAAATTTAGTCAAAATGTTAACTTGTCATCAAAGTTGATTTGGATCACAAATTTTTTATGTGAATAACAATTTAAATCAATTTAGGCTTAACTACATATTTAGTCCCTACAAAATACATTATTTTTATTTTTCATCTCTGAGAATTTTTGTTTTATTTTCTGTCATTCGAAAATCATTTGTTTCATTTTTAGTCTCTGCCGTTTATTTTTCGATCCAATCCAAATCTGAAAACACCATCACACGCTCTTAGATCTGCTCTGTAAGCGGTGAAATCAGGTTCAAGCATGTCTAATTTTTCTCAAATTGTAAAATTTTTGGAGGATTGAAAATAAACAAAAAAATTACTTCGGGATGAAAAATAAAAACATCATATTTGCAAGAACTAAAAATTTATTTAAACCTAAAATAATAATAATAAATTGGCACGTGCCATCGTATAGGATAATCCTCTGGAAAGAGACGCAGGCCATGGATATGATGATGCCCGAAACCGTGCAGGATGATCCGTATGATCTCGTCCATGCCGGAAGCAGCGTACCACGCGTACTTGACATTGGCGTTACCGCCGCGCGTAGATCTGGAATGAGCTGATCCGCGCCTTCGCAATTAGCATCCCAATCGACACCACTTCGATTCTGGAGGCCATAGAGCCCAGTCCCGCAACGAATCTGCTCCGGACGGACTCGCCGTTGCGTATTTCGTGCCCGATATTCAACTCTGCATCGAAAGCGCAGCTCTCGCTATCGGAATCGGAATCGGCGGCAGCGGCACCATGAGGTAACGGATCCATCGGCGGAAAACTAGAGAAGAGGAACGGTCAAAGAGGATTGAGCAGTAGTCAAAGAGTGAGTGAGTATGAACTTGACCTAAATGAGATTAGATTTGTAGGTCTTCATTTCATTTTGTGCATAAAATAAAAGGAAAACCTGGTGACTCGATTGAACTTATCGTGAATCCACGTAGGCGAACCTAATGTGTTGAAATCTAATTTGTCTGACGGACTCGATGTGGCAAATTTAAGTTCTTTATTGGTACGTGTCTGACTGACTCGACGTGGCGAATTTTAAGTTCTTGGTGCCTCGAGTCACGTTTTCATTGGCTATTGGCTCTATTGCTAAGACAAACATGTTAAGTGAAGGAAAAAATAATAATAAAAAACACACAAAGGAAAGAAAATGATGGTGACTACAAGTTCTCCTTTTCTCATTTTCCATGTTCTGTATTTTAGATTAATGTGTAGCTCCCTCAAGCTGTGAAGCTTGTGAATTATCTCATGAGGATGAAATCTAACAGCTATAAATCTGCCTCTGCGCCTAATCATGTTCATTAATAAAATTTGTTCATTGTATGCTTAGATATGCATAGTTTCTGTGTATGCCAGATTGACTTCAGTATGTTTGTAGCTTTGGTGCCATTGAAATTTTTTAATGTAGTTTTAGGCCATATAAATGCAACTTCCTGTATTTTTCTTGCTCACATACTTTGTTTGCAGATTTATTGACCTTCAAAATAAGTATTACTGGTTTTATGTCTTTAGGAGTGAGAGATGGATCAATTTTCTCAATTTATAACAGGAGGTTTCACATAATATTGTATGAGAAATAGAAGAGATAAGGTATGTCACTGTATAGTTTGGCCTTTTTTTAATGAAGTCTGATCCTTATTGGAGGTGTCAAATTGGCTCATGGCCCCGGGGTCAGCCCCCCTATCTTGGCTTAATTGAGAGTGCGTGTAACTATCCTGTGTATATACCATGTCTATTCAGAAAGCTCTCAAATAGTTGGTTTTCATATCAGTTTTCTTTCCCTTTCTCAGTTACAAATGATTGCTTAAGATGTAGAAGTTCATGAAAGTTGTTTATCCATTTAGGGTTGGACAATTTTCGCCCCTACCCCCCTCCCAACCCTTATTGTGTTGATGATTAGCAAGAGTAATAATTTTCTAAGAATGAGTGATGAGAATCGAAGAAAATTTTATATGTGGCTATCCTTTAACAGTGGAGGTACTTTACCCTGCTCCATTTGATTATACAAAATAAGCTTTTCCTTTTGCTTCCCTCATCTTATTCCATTGATCACCTTATTGTTTCTCTGATAGTTTCCACTTCAATTCCCCATAAAAATGCCTGATTAAATGGTTACTTTGAATCAAATCATAGGAAATCATTATGTAGATAAAAGTCACTTTTTCAATTACCATCCTCTTAAGTGATCAGACCTAACTGCATCCCAACATTTTGTCTCTTTCTTTTTTTCTTTTATAAGATTAAACTTTTGTTGGTACTAGTATTTCTTTAAAGTTTAAATTGGTGTTTTGGCAGAAGCTTGCATTTCTTGGTCTCTTCCCTTTTAGTGGCAGTGGTATACTGGTATTACACAATACTGGGGGACTTAATTTCGTAGACTGCAACCATATATTTGTTTTCTTTTGGAAATTGCTTGTCTTGGTTAGCAATTTACCTTGATACCTGTTTTGTAGCTTTGATCTCTTCCATATTTGTTAATGTACTGGGGCAGAGGAAAATTTGTCTTATGAATGTTGGTTGTTGGCTAGTAGCTTATTAGACTTCTGATGACAGACCTAGCTAGCTACATTGTTAGTGGTCATTAAGGAGGAGGAGGAGGAGGAGGAGGAGGAGGAGGAGGAGGAGGAGGAGGAGGAGGAGGAGGAGGAGGAGGAGGAGGAGGAGGAGGAGGAGGAGGAGGAGGAAGGCAAAGTTGTAGGTGGCGTGTCGATTCATAAATTCGCAACCGGGTATAGCACTTCGATTGCAATTTTTCATCTCTAGTCCTCTTTTTAGTTGTGAAGTAATGAATCAAAATAATGTACTTCTCTTTTTTAGTTGTTTTAAAATGAATCAAAAGAATTAACTAGAAGTGTACTAATATTAATTGAGCAACTCGGGTTCATAATTGATACACTATCTAGGGTGAATTTTTAAGTTTGTCTTGAAAATATGCAGTATTCATTTGATACGGTGAACATTTTTGGTAACTTGTTTTTGTGGACGTAGGCAAAGGTGTTGAACACTTGAACCACGTATCTATTGTGTCTTCTGTTGTTGTTCTCTCTTTATGATATGCTTTTAATAAGTTCTTTTATGGACTAAAACAAATTAGTACATAATGGTACTTGAAGTTGTTTCCTTTTTTGTAGTCTCATCATCATATTCGATCCTCTATAGATTACTCCCAAAAAACTTTTTAGGTAACTTTGGATAAACTAAAATTATTGTGTGTGAAATGATTTTTTTTAATAACTTCTTATACTTGTTGTTGTGAGGTCGACAATAGTGACTAATACTGTAGCCGTGAGAAATAGTTACTTAGCAGTAAACGGTTGGCGACAATTTGCGCTTAACTCTCATGCGCAAGGATCGAAACCCCCTTCTGTTGTCGAGAGACCACGCCACATCCTGTGCTATGTTTAGATGTTATTTTGTCATGTTGATTCCTCGATTATTGATATAGGAATCTTTAGCCTGAAGTGCGCCGTCCTCTCTCCTGGCAACAACAAACCCACTCGATGCATCATTAATAACAATATCACCTCTCGATCTAATGGATGTCAATAGAGTGTTACATACAAATGTTTTAGTTGTTCCTCATTACCCATACATGAAGATAAAACCACATTTGTTTAATGGAGGGAATCAGAATATTAAAATTTAATTTTAAATTTAATTTTTAACTTAATATAATTATATTTTATAATATGTAATTATTGCTAATTTTATTTGGAACATAATTAGTCATTAATGATTTTGATAACCAATGGTATATTGAAAATTTGTTTTATATTTAAATTAAAATATTTTAGAATTTCCGAATTAATTAAAAAGGATCAATTATTATTTATAACGTATTAAAACAATGTTATTTATAACATAATAAAAGTATCTACTATTTATAGCATGGTTAGAGGGTAATTCAATATTAATTAGATTTTTTATGCATTATATTGTTTAAATTTGAAAATCAAATTTAAGTTGGTTTTAAAATTTGATTTCATATTTATGTATAATTATTTGTATCAATTTTTTCGAAACTGATATCAAATTAGTTAAAAAAAGATTCCAAGTATTTTATATACTATTTTTCATTTTTGATATATATTCTTCTTTTTTCTTCAAAAAAAGATATATATGTATTTTTTTTTTTCGAAAGCAAAATGATATGTATTAAAATTAAATATACATCAACAAAAAGAACCTCCACGAAAGGGAGGGATAGATGTCCGACCAACTCTAAAACCGGCTGCCAAAAAGGGTTCCAATTAAAATTAATATTTAAAATTGAAAATAATTATTTAATCATTTATTTTACAAAATTGATTTAGTTTTTAGTTACTTAATTGTATCAATAAAATTATTGAATTTTTTAAATAAAATATTTAAAATATTATATTTAACAATACTTTTTAATTTTATATTTTTTTAATATTTGATATATCAAATAAAGGATTTCACGTAAAATTAAGAATCTAAATTTCAAACTGGTTAGGTTAAAAATAAAATAAAATATATTCATGCTTTCATAAAAAATATATTTTCTTGAGTTAATATTATTTTACATTTTTTTCAAAAATCCTGGAGTGGTTAAATATATTAATATATTGATTATTGTCATAGGCAGTATTAAAATTTGAAATTAATAGAATAGGAAAAAAAATTAGAGATGTTGGTTTTTTGTTTTGGAAGGAAAATGAATGACTTAGGTGGAGGGAACACGTGGGAGAAGGTTATAGAAAATAAACTTTCTTTCATATGTCCCAAAGAATTGTACGCACCACTAATACATCAACTTAATTTGGAACACCTAAATTTGAATCATCTACAACAATATCTCATCTTACTATATGATCAATAAGATGAAGCAATATAAATCCATCAAGTCAAATATTATCAGAAAAGAGGTATCTTTTCTTTTCGAATTTATATTTTCCATTAATCAAAATGAATTCAGGATATCAAACAATAAAAATATTTTTAATTAGAAATAGAAATGAATTTTATTTATGTTTTCTAAAAAAATAATTGAAAAAACTTTATATATTTGTAGATTTCAAGATTTATCGACCTATATATTA
Organism: Acmispon strigosus; assembly: GCA_030819835.1. Lineage (NCBI taxonomy): Eukaryota > Viridiplantae > Streptophyta > Magnoliopsida > Fabales > Fabaceae > Acmispon > Acmispon strigosus. The sequence continues at coordinate 25,378,818 of JAUAMA010000004.1, read as the reverse complement.
CTTATCCTTAAAAAAAACAAATCATCTATTATATATTACTTAAAATAGTGTGTTAAATCAAAACTGCTATTTTAATATTTAATTGAAAAATATAACTAGGCTAAATCAAATTAGGAAATAGTTCTAAAAATAATTATTTAGTGTAGGAAATAATTATTTAGGTTAGGGTCTTAGTGGGTAGGATATATTGAGGTAGGTGATTTTTATCTTCCCTTCTTCTATGAAGTGTTAGTGTAACGATCATGTTCTTTTTGTAAACTTTGTATTTTGTGGTTAATATAATGAGCTAGTATTAAAAAGAATATTAACTTAATTTTTTAATATGAAAATTAACATTACATGATTTCATGAGAAAAATCGATGAATGCGACTTTATGAGATTCCAGATTGTATACTCAAATTTAATTTATAGAAGGTGGATTAACAAAAAAAACTCATTTTATCGTATTAGCTTAATATTTTTTTTGTTACAAATTAGCTTAATATATAAGTATTGATTTTTTTTAAATGGAATATATAAGAATTAAATTAAAACAGGATAAATTAATAAACTATCCTTACAACCGTGAAATAGTAGGATAGATTCCTGTTTGAAGTCAATGATTGCACATATTTTCTAGCATGGGTTTCAGTATTTCTGTCTAGCACTAACTGTGATCCAAATAATAATTATTTTATTATGATCTGAATCATGTTGTTCAAGGGTGCATTTGACTTTAATTCATATAAGATTATTTGGTATTAATTAGTTAAATAATTAATAATTTAGTATTAATAATTTATTTATCATGATAATTTTGTCAAAACAATTATTAATAATAAGTCAAATTATTAACTATTTATTAATAAAATTATAATCATTTGACTTTAGTTTATAATTAATAGGAACTTGGAGCCAATAGTGTAACGCACTTGCTGTTGTTCAAGGTTTAAGTTATATATATATATATATATATATATATATATATATATATATATAAATAAATATATATATATATAATTTAATTTACATAAAATTATTTTATAAAATAACACGCAAAACTCAATGTTAAACAACCTACATTACCATTTAAAATTTTAAATTAATTTTTAAAATAAATATTTACAAATGTAGAATAAAGAGAAGAACCTCATTGACTAAGTGGGAATCCTCTGTGGGTGATTCGAATATAGTGGTATAGTTTGTGAAATTAAGTCCATACAGAGGAATGTTAAGATTCTCAATTGGCTTCACAGTGATGACTTGTATTTGTATGAGTTTATAGCCACGACAGAGTTGACAATCTCGTAACATATGCCTTCTCTCAAAAGGCTCTCAAATTTGTTCACGTGATTGCTCCAGACGGTGCACTGTATTGTGTCGTTCTACAGAAAAGTAAGTTAGACACTAATAAAGCGGTTTTCCTATGACGCTAAAGAGCACAAAATCGTTCTAAAAGGAATTAAATAATTTTTAACATACCTTAGCGTCAACAAATAACATTTCAATGAAGTCTGGTGCATCATGCTGCTTCCTGTTAGGTGATCCCCATGGTCGTGCAACTCTAACCACTATCTTCCACACCTTTTGAGCGTTGGAGATGTTGATGGAGGAAACTGGGTCTACTTTGGAATTCACCACCATTATCGATTTGGAATTCACCACCATTATCGATTAATTTTAGAATGATGTAGCAGGAAAACAATTTAGAAGTATTCAATAGTTTTCACGATTTATTTTTGAGTTTATTCTTTTAAAACGGTACAGCAGAGAAACCGTAGTGGTACAATTTATAGCATCAAGTGAGAAGACTAATTGTTAATAAAAATTCATATTTCAAAAAAATATCTTAAGATTGTATGTTAACTATTTCCTATTAAAATTTGGTTAAAAATTTGGTATTAATTAGTTATGATTCATTCCTTATTTTAAAATTTGGTTAAATATTTGATATTAATTAGTTAGGATTCGTTCCTTATTTAACATTTGTAATCAATATCAATTTTTGTTCCTATTAAAACTTGGTATTAATTAGTTTGATTCGTTCCTTATTTAACATTTGTAATAAATTTTATAAATATTAATTATTTGAAAGATATTTTTTAAAAAAACCTTAAGATTGTAATTAGTTATGATTCTTTCCTTATTTAACATTTGTAATAAATTTTATTTTATAAATATTTACTATTTAAAAGATATTTGTTTTAAATCTTAAGATTGTATGTTAACTATTTCCTATTAAAAATTGGTTAAAAATTTGATATTAATTAGTCATGATTATTGTGATATATTAATTAGTTACCAAATTAAACTAATTTCATATATTAAATAGTTACCAAATTAAATATATTTTTTTGAAATATGAATTTTTATTAACAATTAGTCTAATTAATATCAAAATTTTAACCAAATCATAAGATTCTTAAAAAAAAATTAAATAATTAATATCTATAAATTTATTACAAATGTTAAATAAGGAATGAATCATAGCTAATTAATACCAAATTTTAATAAGAACAAAAATTGATATTGATTACAAATGTTAAATAAGGAACGAACCATAACTAATTAATACCAAATTAAATATATTTTTTTGAAATATGAATTTTTATTAACAATTAGTCTCCTCACTTGATACTATAAATTGTACCACTACGGTTTCTCTCCTATATTGTTTTAAAAGAATAAACTCAAAAATCAATCGTGAGAACTATTGCTTACTTCTAAATTGTTTTTCTGCTACATCATTCTGAAAGTAATCGATTATGGTGGTGAGTTTCAAAGTAGAAATCTCTGTGTAAGAAATCTGTTCATTCTTACAAACTTTGCTTTTCTATTCTGCACGCGTTACCGTGTTCTAATCATTCAATTTGTTTTAGTTTTAATTCCTTCACATGTTGCAATTTTATCTGTTTTTTATTTGGTTCTCTTATAATCTTGATTGTAATATTCACATTCTCCTCAATTTTGTAGGGTATAGGAGATGACGGGGATGGGAAGCACGCTCTTCCACAAGAGAGAGAGACAATTAGTTCCTCTATTTTTAAACGATCAGCGAACTCAAATCCCGTCATGAGGAAATGGATCATGTCAACGTTATTATGTTTGAATTCTTCAATTCGTTTTAGTTTTGATTCATTCTAATGTTACAATAACTTTTTTTGGTTCTCTTTTTATCTCAACTGTAATATTTATCTTCTCCATATTTTTGTAGTTAGGTTTAGGAGATGAAGGCACAAGGAAAGGACTAATGTTAGAGGTAAGAAAGATATTATTGCTTTTTGATCCTTTGGTTCATCTTAGTTTTGATTTCCTTTGGCTTGCTATGCTTAACCTTATCGAATTGATTTTGTTTGATACTTTCTCATGTTATAAACTCTTTCCCACTTGCTTCTCATAATTGTATCTTTGGGTTCTACTGGCCACTTTCTATAGACACGCATCAATGATTTTGGAAGCGGAGCACCAAACAACAACAAGAAGAAGATGAAATTAGTAATGACCATTCTGTGAGAGCCGGTTCATTAAATATACGGAGGAAAATATTGAATTTGAAAACACATTTTTGGATGCTGAATTGATTTTTGAGCAAAACATGTATCATTCGAGCTATCTAGCATCACTCTAATGAATAATATATCATTGACACATATGAATAATAAAAATTATTCAAATGAGAACTAATTTTTAATTTAGGTTAATTAAATTTATTTTTTTGAATGAGAAACAAGTGTATGTAGCAAATTACCATTGTTGACGCTAAGGTATGTGTGTATACCTTTGTAAATTAGTTAATTCCTTTTAGAACGATTTTGTGCTCTTTAGCGTCATAGGAAAACTGTTTTATTAGTGGCGTCTAACTTATTTTTCTGTAGAACGACACGATATTTTGAACCAATTTATATTAAAAAGTAACTATAAATGAAATTTGACAAAATCGTTTTTAACCATGTTATAAATTAAATTTGGATCTAAAGACATTATAACGTGATTAATATGGTCCAACCTAAATATTTACAAAATAAAGGATTTGAAATCATATTTTCGTTTAAATTTGACAAAATCTTTTTGCTTTTACTGTTTGTTATGGCAAATATTTAGAATTCCAAATAAAAAATCCATCAGTTAATTTTCAAAAGTTAGTGTCAAATGATAGTATTGATGCATCATGTTGTTATTCACAATTTAAAAAATCTGATATAAAACTGAATAGAAGATTTTTAGTTTAATATATTAATTAGTATTTCTGCAATTTGGGATCAAATAATCAAAGCATTTATACTTAGTAATTGAAAAGGAATCATAATAAATTAGTTAATCTTATAAATAGGTTAATTAACAGTGTGGATATCCTAGACTCATCTTTTTAAAAATTATCATCCAAAGTTTTTTTTTTTAATTTAACATTAACATAACTTTAAATATACATCTCTAACAACCATTTATATCTTTTTACAATTATTAGAAGTATAAAACGTTACAAAAATATAACATTACATACATTTTAGCTTTGATTTATCAAAAGTTATTTGTGCATTTGCACGGTTTAATTTTATTTCTAAACAAATGAATATTCACAAGTAATTTGAGATTGAATTCAAATTCTTTTTGAAATTTTTAGTGAAAGCTTTAATGTCAAGTTCAAACAATGTAAATAATGAACATTTTACAGAAATATACTTAAGTCTAAAGATTTTGAACAAATCAAGTATGTTTTTTTTTAGGAAGCTGAAATAATACTAAGAAGAAGTCGTAGATGCAATTACATCAGAGAGCAAGAAAGCTTCAATTCCCAGACCCCGGAGGCCCCTCTTCCATCCAAACACGATTGATAAAAGAGAGAGCCTGACGAGAGAGGAAGTCCGCAACACAGTTCCCAGATTGGCGGACAAAACCAAACTCAAAAACAGAAAAAGCCAAAACTAAATTCTTACAATCCAACAAAATAGAATGCAAATAAGAAGAGGACATCAAAGGTTTCTTCCACTTTTCCACCAACGACAAGCAATCGGTCTCAACTAGATACGGTCTCAATTAGGCGGTGGAAAGGAATCATAGTTACTCACCCGTTGCGCGACACAACACAAACAGGAACCGATCGGCATCCATTAGATCGAGAGGTGATATTGTCATTAATTTTACCTCGAGGTGTTTGCTGCATTGTTGTTGCCCAGAGAAAGGACGGTGCACTCCAGGCAAAATATTCTTATACCAATAATCGAGGAATCAACATGACAAAATAACATCTAAATTTAGCACAAGATGTGTCGTGATAGTTAGCTAACTTTATCCCTCGATCATGCAGAAGGGGGTTTCGATCCTTGCCCATGTGAGTTAAGCGCAAATTGTCGCCAACCGTTTACTGCTAAGTAACTATTTCTCACGGCTATAGTATTAGCCACTCTTGTTGACCTCACAACATGTATAAGAAATTATAAAAATATATCATTTCACACACAATAATTTTAGTTTATCAAAAGTTACCTATGCCTCGCACAGGTAAATCCAACTAGTTGGATTTACCTGTGCGAGGCACATGTAACTTTGGATAAAATAAAATTATTGTGTGTGGAATGTTTTTTTTTAAACTTCTTATACATGTTATTGTGAAGTCGACAATAGTGACCAATACTGTAGCTGTGAGAAATAGCTACTTAGCAGTAAACGGTTGACGACAATTTGTGTTTAACTCTCATGGGCAAGGATTGAAACTCCCTTCTGAATGGTCGAGAGACAAAGTTAGCTAACTACCACGCCACATCCTGTGCTATGTTTAGATGTTATTTTGTCATGTTGATTCCTCGATTATTGATATAGGAATCTTTAGCCTGGAGTGCGCCGTCCTCTCTGGGGGCAACGACAGTGTTGCAAACCCACTCGAGGCATCATTAATGACAATATCACCTCTCGATCTAATGGATGCTGATAGAATGTTCCATACAAATGTTTTAGCTGTTCCTCCATACCCATACATGAAGAAAAGACCACATTTGTTTAATGGAGGGAATCAGAATATTAAAATTTAATTTTAAATTTAATTTGTAACTTAATATAATTATATTTTATAATATGTAATTATTGCTAATTTTATTTGGAACATTATTAGTCATTAATGATTTTTATAACTAATGGTATACTGAAAAATTTGTTTTATATTTAAATTAAAATATTTTAGAATTTCTGAATTAATTAAAAAGGATCAGTTATTATTTATAACGTATTAAAACAATGCTATTTATAACATAATAAAAGTATCTACTATTTATAGCATGGTTAGAGGGTAATTCAATATTAAATAGATTGTTTGTGCATTAGATTGTTTAAATTTGAAAATCATATTTAAGTTGGTTTTAAAATTTGATTTCATATTAATTTCAAAGACAACTTTTAATGGAAATAATTATTTATGTATAATTATTTGTATCAATTTTTTCGAAACTGATATCAAATTAGTTTAAAAAAAGATTCCAAGTATTTTGTATACTATTTTTCATTTTTGATATATATATTCTTCTTTTTTCTTCGAAAAAAGATATATGTATATATATATTTTTTCATATTTAAAAAAGGATTCCAATTAAAATTAATATTTAAAATTGAAAAAAATTATTTCATCATTTATTTTACAAAATAGATTTAGTTTTTAATTACTTAATTTTATCAATAAAATTATTGAATTTTTTAAAATAAAATATTTAAAATGTTATATTTAACAATATTTTTTAATTTTATATTTTTTAAATATTTGATATATCAAATAAAGTATTTCACGTAAAATTAAGAATCAAAATTTCAAACTGGTTAGGTTAAAAATAAAATAAAGTATATTCATGCTTTCATAAAAAAAATATTTTCTTGAGTTAATATTATTTTACATTTTTTTCAAAAATCTTGGAGTGGTTAAATATATTAATATATTGATTATTGCCACAGGTAGTATTAAAATTCGAAATTAATAGAATAGGAAAATTTCTTTTCAAATTTATATTTTCTATTAATCAAAATGAATTCAGGATATCACACAATAAAAAGACAAAAGATAACTTAAATACATTACAGGCTGCATTACACGTAACAGAAAAAATGTAAATAATCTGATAATGAGGAAGAAAAATTGAGAAAGGGAAAAATATAAAAAGCTAAAAAGAAGGAGAAGTGTTTCTGCCGTATGAGAAAAACACACCTTATATATTGATAACCATAAAGATTTACTTATATTTTAAGAATTCATTCCAAATTTGAAATTTTCTGAATTTTGGCATTATATTTATTAATCAAATTAATTAACACCGGTGAAATTTGAAATTTAAATTAAGAATTACTTAATTTATAACCTTCCCTTTAAAGTTTTTAAATTGATTTAAAAATATTTCAAAATTTTCAAAATTATTGGAGGGGGCCCTTATATTAATTTTGATTTTAAAATTTAAATATTTCAATTCTCTATTATTTTTACAATTTTTATATAAAAATTAATTACTATACTTAATTTAATTATTTAATTTATTATTTCAATGTTCTAAATATTTCAAATTTGAATTATTTAATTTATTTCATAATTTTTTAATTAACTAAAAAAGATCGAAGCTGTAATATTTTTTTCATTAATTTTGATTTTTATATTTTATTTTTGAAATAGTTGGAGGAAAGTTGAGCATTAATTTTTTTTTTAGAAATTGAATATTAATTTTTCATTTCAAATTGTAATTTTTCAGAAATAGAAATGAATTTTATTTATGTTTTCTAAAAAATAATTGAAAAAACTTTATATATTTCTAGATTTCAAGATTTATCGACCCATATATTACTTATCCTTAAAATAATAAATCATCTATTATATATTACTTAAAATAGTGTGTTAAATCAAAACTGCTATTTTAATATTTAATTGAAAAATATAGCTGGGGAAAATCAAATTAGGAAATAGTTCTAAAAATAATTATTTAGTGTAGGAAATAAATATTTAGGTTAGGGTCTTAGTGGGTAGGACATATTGGGGTAGGTGATTTTTATCTTCCCTTCTTCTATGAAGTGTCAGTGTAACGATCATGTTCTTTTTGTAAACTCTGCATTTTGTGATTAATATAATGAGCTAGTATTAAAAAGAATATTAACTTAATTTTTTAATATGAAAATTAACATTACATGATTTCATGAGAAAAATTGATGAATGTGACTTTATGAGATTCAAGATTGTATACTCAAATTTAATTTATAGAAGGTGGATTAACAAAAAAGAAATACTCATTTTATCCTATTAGCTTAATATATATTTTTTGGTACAAATTAGCTTAATATATAAGTATTAATTTTTTTTGAATGGAATATATAAGTATTAAATTAAAACAGGATAAATTAATAAACTATCTTTACAACCGTGAAATAGTAGGATAGATTCCTGTTTGAAGTCAATGAAAGTAAATCAAAAGATACTTGCACATATTTTCTAGTATGGATTTCAGTATTTCTGTCTAGCGCTAACTGTGATCCAAATAATAATTATTTTATTATGATTTGAATCATGTTGTTCAAGGGTGCATTGACTTTAGTTCATATAAGATTATTTGGTATTAATTAGTTAAATAATTAATAAGTTAGTATTAATTATTTATTTAGCATGATAATTTTGTCAAAACAATTATTAATAATAAGTCAAATTATTAACTATTTATTAATAAAATTATAATCATTTCACTTTAGTTTATAATTAATAGGAACTTGGAGCCAAACATTTGTAATAAATTTTATAAACATTAATTATTTGAAAGATATTTTTTAAAAAAATCTTAAGATTGTAATTAGTTATGATTCGTTAAATTTGGTATTAATTAGTTATGATTCGTTCCTTATTTAACATTTGTAATAAATTTTATAAATATTAATTATTTGAAAGATATTAAAGTTTGGTTAAAAATTTGATATTAATTAGCCATGATTCGTTTCTTATTTAATATTTGTAATAAATTTTATAAATATTAATTATTTAGGGTAGGGTCTTAATGGGTAGGCCATAGTAGGGATAGTTATGACTTATACCTTATTTTAGAGGATAGGTGGGTATAAACCTTCTTTTATATAATATAATAATATAGATAGATAGATGTATAAGATAACTCGTATGTCCCGTTTTGTATGGTTCCAATTTGTCTACCAAACTGTACCGTGATGTATAGTTTTCCTTGACTCGAATCCTCCGTCTTCCCAACATGAACATAGGATTAAAATAAAAATAGATGTGAATATCTTAAAACAAATTAAGACATGTTAAAGTCTTTGAAAAAAATATATATCTTAAAGTCAATTAGAACATATTATAATCCGTCCATAAATAGACTGAAATCTTATATCTCCAAGTTGTTGTCTCATTCTTTGTTCCATAACAAAAACTATCTTATCAGTTAAAAATTACTATATAAATTTACATCTGTTCCATATATCATATGAGAAAGATGTTTTTATACGAGAAAATGAGAATAAATCACAACCGTTAGATTTAATTATGAATGGTCAAGATTAAAACAATTTAATAGTCACATGACTACTTAAAAATGTCATGTGACTTTTTAAAAAATATTGTTTTAATCTTGACCATTCATTATTAGATCTAACGGTCGTGGTTTATTATCTTATAACGGCTAAGATTTAACGCTCTCATCTTTCATAATAAACATCGCTTTCACTTGATATGCAGGGTCATTTATGGTGAGAGGTGAGAGCATTCAACCACATCGGTTGGATTCATAACCAAACCAACTGTCAAGATTTAATTTTTGGTTTAAACAGTGTCACGTGAGAATTTGGGATTCGCTCCTCGTGCCTCTTCGTCCAAAACCCTATCTATCCCTTGTTCTTCATCTGATCGCTGCATTTTCGTTCTTCCCATTGTCACGCACAAAAAAGCAGCCTTTCCCATGTTCTTCCTTTTAGGGGCTGCGTTTTCGTTCTTCCTGTTATCACGCCATCGTCGTATACAATATAGTAATGGTTGCAACTTGAAGCAATGGTTAGTGATGCACCATGATTTCTAAGTGATCACTACATTCAGTGAATTTGTATTTTTTTCTCTCATATTTTCAACCTGTTACAGAAATGTATTCAAATTAGTGATGCAGCCTTATAACTTGCTATGTATTCCAAATTTCAAAACAACAAATGAAATGAAGTAAAAAATTTCAAATTGCTAGCTTTTGAAACAGTGGTGGAGGATAATAGTTGAACAGAGTGGTACTAAATTTGATAACCTTCTTGGCTCACACATGCCTTTCAATGTTGTAAAACGTCCTTAAGGGGGTTTTGAGGAAGGGCCTGCACCATTTTTTCCTTAGAACGAGAGGCTTTTTCTTCTGTAGGTTGGCCAACCCACATCGTGTAGCATAACTTTGATGTGGTTAAGAAGCTTTTCATTATCATTAACAATTTTTAAGGTACAAATTGCTAAAAGAGTACAAGGTTTTTGTCGTACCATATTTGATATTTCTATTAGTGGTTTACTTGTATTATTCTATCCGTAATAAATTATAAGGACTTATTCAGATAACTACGCTTATAAAAAAACATGTAATAAGCTAATTAGTATTTTGATTTTGTTATTTTTTTATAAATCTCCTATATATGCCCCTAATTAAATCTAATTAGTAGATGCGATAATTAAAGTTTTAGAATTGAAAATAAATATAATGAATGTAATGGGTAAAAATGAAAAGCTTATTATTTTTTTTCTGAAATTTAAAAGAGGTCTTATAATTTATAACATCAAGTTTGTCTCCATAAGGTTTTATAATTTGGGGCGGAGGGAGTACTAAATAACTTCGGGTTGGATGACATTACCTTTTATTAGAAATTTGGAGCTAAATAATGAACCATTGGGGTTAAGATATCACTCTAATCATTTGCCACACAAGCGTAGTAAGTACCCATTACGAAAAAGAAAGGCCTGGTAATAGAATATCTAGTTAGAGTGCTGAAATGAAAATCATACACTATTGTACTGAATAAAACTACTGAAATGATCATACACTACTGCAGCCTGCAAGTCAGTACATTTGGTCATGATCAATACAAATTATAGAAATTTATGTTTAACTTAGAATGATCAATACATTTGTTCATAAATATCACGTTGTTCCAACACCAAAATCTACTGCTTAACATGATAACATCAAACACGACTATTAATCAGTCTAAAATACTCTAATATAATTTTTAATCAGAATATTGAACATGTACATAGAGAAATACTATGTTACATCATCTTCTTGCGATTTCCTACAAGCTTACATTCCACCTTATTCACTTTTATAAACTCCTCCTCCTCTGTTTCCCCCCCTCTTACATTTGAGTACCAAGAATTTCAAATGCTATGAGTGTTGATCCAATTGCAACAAGATTGGCATCACCATATGCCATACCCATCAAGGCTACAGAATAATATGTACCTACAGCTTCACTTATGCTCTCTTGATTTCTTCCATCTGTGAACTAGGTCAATCCAGCAGCTCAAGAGTGCAATTTGTAAAGGTGAAAACACCTTAAACGTGAGTAATTGGAGTTCTGGAACACATGGGCATAACAACACCTTCCCAAATCCGATTTGATGGAAAATGAAACGACATGAATTGGTGTCAGAAAGTCTCACGTGACGTTGTTTAAAGGAAAATTAAATATGGACCGTTGGTATGGATCCAACGGATCTGGTTCAATGCTCCCACCTCTCACCATAAACCACTTCTCTTATTTGATGTGTCCTGCATATATATATATTAGTTGGATTTACCTGTGCGAGACACAGGTAACTTTGGATAAACTAAAATTATTGTGTGTGGAATAATATTGTTTTATACATCTTATTTATTTTTTTTCAAGGTGTTTTTGAAACTCCCTTAAACGTTTTTCTCAAGCGAGACGGCCATTCCGTTAATTTCTATTCTAGAACAAAACAAATTAAAAGCTATCATTTCATTTTTAGAAACCGTAGGTTAGGCTACTAACTAGTTGGATTTACTTGTGCGAGGCACAGGTAACTTTGGATAAATTAAAATTATTGTTTGTGGAATGATTTTTTTTTTATAACTTCTTATACATGTTGTTGTGAGGTCGACAATAGTGACCAATACTGGAGCCGTGAGAAATAGTTACTTAGCAGTAAACGGTTGGCGACAATTTGCGCTTAACTCTTTCCTGGCCTGAGGTGTAGGAGTTGTCTCTCTCCTGTTGTTGAGGGTTGTTTTTTAGGCGGACGGGCAGATCTCCCTCTTTTTGTGTGGTGGCCTGTTATGTATTTGTGCTCCCCTTTTTATATATCATTTCACTTTCTATAAAAAAAACATAATAAAAGTATCTACTATTTATAGCATGGTTAGAGGGTAATTTAATATTAATTAGATTGTTTATGCATTAGATTGTTTAAAATTTAAGTTGGTTTTAAAATTTGATTTCATATTAATTTCAAAGACAACTTTAAATGGAAATAATTATTTATGTAGAATTATTTGTATCAATTTTTTCGAAACTGATATCAAATTAGTTAAAAAAAGATTCCAAGTATTTTATATACTATTTTTCATTTTTGATATATATATTCTTCTTTTTCTTCGAAAAAAGATATATGTATGTATATGTTTTCATATTTAAAAAAGGTTACAATTAAATCAATATATAAAATTGAAAAAAATTATTTCATCATTTATTTTACAAAATTGATTTAGTTTTTAATTACTTAATTGTATCAATAAAATTATTGAATTTTTCAAAATAAAATATTTAAAATGTAATATTTAACAATATTTTTTAATTTTATATTTTTTAAATATTTGATATAACAAATTTCACGTAAAATTAAGAATCAAAATTTCAAACTGGTTATTAGGTTAAAAATAAAATAAAATAAAATATATTCATGCTTTCATAAAAAAGATATTTTCTTCAATTAATATTATTTTACATTTTTTTCAAAAATCCTGGAGTGGTTAAATATATTAATATTGATTATTGCCATAGGCAGTATAAAAATTCGAAATTAATAGAATAGGAAAAAAAAATTCAAAGATATTGGTTTTTTGTTTTGGAAGGAAAATGAATGCCTTAGGTGGAGGGACATGTGGGAGAAGGTTATAGAAAATAAACTTTCTTTCATATGTCTCAAAGAATTGTATGCACCACTAATACACCAACTTAGTTTGGAACACCTAAATTTGAATCATCTAAAATAATATCTCATCTTACCATATGATCAATAAGATGAAGCAATATAAATCCATCAAGTCAAATATTATCTAAAAAGAGGTATCTTTTCTTTTCGAATTTATATTTTCAATTAATCAAAATGAATTCAGGATATCAAACAATAAAAAGATAAAAGATAACTTAAATACATTATAGGCTGCATTACACGTAACAGAAAAAATGTAAATAAAAAATCACCTTCTTGAAGATAATACGCACCTAGAGAAAAAAAGAAACTGTGAGATGCAAGTATGGACAACACTAAAAATCCAATGTTATAGAAAACTACAAAAATTAAAATAAAAGAGTCAACATTGTCGAGAGAAGATTCATCGCGAGAAAGAGAAAAACCTAAAAAATTTGAAGAAGATCGTAGCCTTAGGGTAGAAACATCTATAAAATGAGAGGAAACCTTGATCTGATAATGAGGAAGAGAAATTGAGAAAGGGAAAAATAAAAAGCTAAAAAGAAGGAGAAGCATTTCTGCCGTATGAGAAAAACACACCTTATATATTGATAACCATAAAGATTTACTTATATTTTAAGAATTCATTCCAAATTTGAAATTTGCTGAATTTTGGCATTCTATTTATTAATCAAATTAATTAACACCGGTGAAATTTGAAATTTAAATTAAGAATACTTAATTTATAACCTTCCCTTTAAAGTTTTTAAATTGATTAAAAAAGATTTCAAAATTTTCAAAATTATTGGTGGGACCCCTTATATTAATTTTGATTTTAAAATTTAAATATTTCAATGTTCTATTATTTTTACAATTTTTATATAAAAATTAATTACTATACTTAATTTAATTACTTAATTTTTTTTAGAAAGATCAATGATATATAAAGAAATAATACAGGTGAGAAACGTCTCTTCTCACCATGGGTACAGTAACCTAATCAACTACTGGAACAACTTAGCCACAATAGCAAAACCCTCCAAAAAAGACCTCAAAGGCCCCAACAGCACACAACCGTGCTAGTGAACAACCGAACCCCTAACGACTATCCGGATGACAAAGTTCCTATCGAAATCGAGAAACAACAACAAGCTCAACCAGCAAGGGAACCCAACAAGTTTCTCGACACCTACAGACAGGAAACCTCGCCACCGAAGAGAGCCAAAAGACCCACCAACAAAACACCCAACACAACGCTATAGAGCTGAGTCCCAGACCAACCGAGAAAATAAAAAACAGAGGCAAACCTTAAAATAAAAAAACCACCAGCAAGCGGAGCCGACGAACTAAGCTGCGCGCCATGATAGCGAAATTGCAAGTGTACAATTTACTATCGCGTAATATAAAAGATTATCGAACCCAAGGGATAGGTGTTCTTATATTTATATAATTTAGTACTTGTGCAAAGCAAATAAAATGATATGGTTGATGTTTGGTTTATGGCAAGAAGAGAGTAATAACATAAAAATAATAAAGCAAATAAGATGAGAGAATTTAAGTCCTTGGGTTGATTGACATAGAATATAAAATATGCTAGCAAGTATCTACTTAATTTCTAAATTATAAATCCAAGTTCAAGGTGCTATAGCCTATTATATCTACAAGTTAATCTCTTACACATTGTAGAACTTTCCTTTTAATTACTAAACCCAATTTCTTGCAATCTAGTTAACTAAAGAAGAAGATGAAGATAGAGTTCCGGCCAACACAAAGCTACGTCTTTCCTAATCTCTTAGCGAAATATACTTATAGCCTTTTTTAATCCTAGGTCCCTTACTACTTACCAATTCTCATTCATATAAGTAATAAGCAAGAACACTTGTGATCATCAAGATGAAATTAAGGATAAGGAATTAAAACAAGAACTGGAGATAAAATTTAGAAAAGTAGAAACAAAACTAAAACATAAATTTATAAACTAATACAACCCAAGAAACTTAAAAGAATTAGCCAAGCATGGCTAAAAGATTCATTGAATTACCCTGGATAGGAGCTCAAGTATGGCTTCCCACAAGTCCTAGGAACAATGATCTTTGAGGGAGAAAGAGAGAATACTTGTTGTATTCTATGAGGTGTGTCTTACAAGTGAAGAAAAGGGCCCTATTTATAGTAAAATTCCAGCCTCCAGCGCTTGAGCGCTGGCTTTCCCAACGCCTGGGCGCTAGGATGCATTAAAAATCCACTTTCTGTCCGAGGCCCAGCGCTTGAGCGCTGGCTTTCCAACGCTTGGGCGCTGGGACACAATCTGACTCATCATCTAGTCAGAACCCCAGCGCTGGAGCGCTGGGATCCCAACGCTGGAGCGTTGGGATGCTGCTTCTTCATCTTCTTGCTTGTTCTTCCTTCTTCATTCATGGTAGTGGGTTTTGATGGCCATAAAAAGCCACTAACCAGCCTTGATCAATTATGAAACCCTTCATCAATTCTTTAAACATTTTTTCCATGTGCTAAATTGGAGAGTGACTCTTCATATTTTTCTTTTCCACTTTGGTCCTCCCTTGGTTAGCACTTCATTTCAAGCCCTCATATTCTCTCAATCTCCACTTCAAGTCCTCCACTCTTGAACTTTTACAATTTGGTCCCTGACTTTTTGAAACTTTACAAATTGGTCCCTGGCCCAAAAATGATAACTAACCAGCTTTTCCTAAAAATATAAAATAACTAGAAAAATCCCTAAAAATATAAAATAAAGATAGAAAAACACAAAAAATCTAATCTATATGCAAAATGCAAAATAAATATAAAATCTACATAAAAACAATAAAAAACCTACATGAGACTCAAAAATAATAAAATAAAAAGACTAAAAAGACCCTAAAAACATCATATAAAATCCACTCATCACACCACTATACCCAACGACAGCTTGTCCTCAAGCGACAAAACTTAAAAAAAACTCGTCCCTGGGTTTTGAGAAAGTTTTATCTGATTACAACTTGAAGCACAGAAACCTTTCAAAGAAAGCTTAGCAGAAAAGGAAGACATGCATGTTTTATAGACAAAGAATCAAGAAAGTTAGGCTTGGCTTTCAACATGTTTGAGTTCATCAAATAAGCTCACAAAATGATATTCTCCATGAAAACAAGAAAGCTCAATAATCCTGCCTATAATTCAAATCAAAACTGAAGTAAAGCAACCAAGTGATTTTGAAGAGATTTTTGAAGGTTGTAACTTGGCCAAAGGTTGAACATTTCAAGGTATGGATTTCAAAACTTGGCAACTCTATTGGCTGACTCAGAATTTGTTGTTAAGTGATTTTCTTGACTAAGAGCTTTAAACAATTCAACACAAGGGTTCTCTCAATTTTTTTTTTTCTTTTTTTTTTGAACAAAGTAGTGGAATGTATGGGATGAATGAATTGAATTTTACTCCCCTCATACTCTTTCTCACCCCACTACTTCATTATTTCTTTTCTTTTTTCTAAGGCACATACCTTATTCCTCTTTTTTCCTTCTTTTTTTTTTAGAGAGAAACCCAACAAACATAGCTCTAGCAATTTCAGCACATGAATCACAATAACAACTTTAAGAATTATCACACAAAGTAGGCTCCAAAGAATGACTCTTTTAAGGCTCAAAAGGGGCTACTAGTGGATATAACATTTCAAGCAAAAATCTGAGTTTTCAAAAATGCCTATAATCTCTTCTCAACTCACAAAGTATACAAAACTCCAATCAACATGTAACACAAGGCAGAAAAATTTCACAATCAAGAATTCAGAGTCCTCAGCTCTCAGAAAAAGATAGGGTAAGTAGTACCCTTTTTAGAACTCAGAAAAACTTTTGCCAACAACCCAACAATCAAGATATCAAAAATCCTTTCTACAGCATGCAATCCTAACTGCTTAAAAACATAGAACTTTTCACAAAGCAGTTCAATCAGATAAAGCATTCCCAAAGCTATAGCAACATCAGAATGGATAATATACTCAAGACTCATGCAAAAAAAAAAAAAAAAAAACTAAACTAAAAATAAAAATAAAAATAAAACTAAAAACTATAAAAAGAAAAACAAAAAGAAAAACTAACAAGCTGGTATAGTAACAAATTTCCACAAAGGTCCAAGGGAACCTCAATGTAAGAATCAATTTAAACACTTAAGTTCAAGAGGGTTCTCCCTCTTTTTGGTACCTATCCTGTAACATTGAACAAACAAAAGTCTCACAAGTAGAAACTTGCTTAACTTGTTAGTTCCAAAATCAGCACAAGTAAGATCATGGGTTGAAAAATTGTGTCCACCTAAAAACAAGAATTCTTGAGTTCCCAAAAATTAAAAACATTTTAGAATCAAGGGAAAACTCAAAGAACCTTAAAACTTTTCAGAAAATGGTGAACACAAAATTTATTAAAAACTAAAAACAGCAAACAAAAGCAAAAACAGCAAACTGCCCGAGCTCCAGCGCTTGAGCGTTGGGGATGCCAACGCTTGGGCGCTGGATAAGAGCAAAAACTGGGCAATCAGAGGTGTAAAGCAGGGGCCTAACGCTTGAGCGTTGGCCTCCAGCGCTGGAGCGCTGGCCTCTCCTGCAGCAAAAACATAGAATTTCTTTTCTTTTATTTATGTACAAGAGTAGTGCAAAAATTAAAATGACAAAAATTTAAACTATCCTAAGTTGGGTTGTCTCCCAACCAGCTCAATGTTTAGGTCCGAGATAGACCCTTCAAAAATCACTTTTCAACCGGGGTCTATTACAAAATTCTTTAGACCCCGCAAATCATGCATATTTTGGCACAAAAGAAACATGGTGCCACATGAATTTTCAGCCAACAAGGTAACAACATTTAAATTAAAAATGGAAGGAATAAATAAATTTTCCCTTCCCTGTTCTGCTCCTTGCTTTTCTGAACCTATAGCATAGGTTCCTTGAGGTTCTTCTTCCTCCATCTCCAATTTGTCTTCAAAGACAAATTTTACAATGGAAGTTTCTTTTACCTCCTCTTTTTGTACCACAAATTCACTTTCATGAATAAGTGGTTGTTGTTTATCCCCGGGCTGCCTCATTACAATGCCTTGTATCTTTACTTGTAGAATCTCCCTGGCCTTACATTCTTGCTCAGGACTTGGCAAAAATCCGGATTTCCTCTTGCAATCTATATCAGAGAAAAACTCTTTAACTAGAGTGAAGATATCCTGCTTCGACTTCTCATATTCCTTTTCAACCTCAGCCCAGATTTTTGCCTTCCTTTGCTCGAATGTTTCAGCCATTGCTATACCTGACAATACTTAGCAAACAAAATTAGCAGCACCAGTTCATCACAAATTTTTTTTTTTATATATATATTTTTTCGTTTTTTTTTATATAAACAAAAAGTACTAAACAAAATAATAACAAGAACTTAAAAGAACCTATCCCCGGCAACGGCGCCAAAAACTTGATAGCGAAATTGCAAGTGTACAATTTACTATCGCGTAATATAAAAGATTATCGAACCCAAGGGATAGGTGTTCTTATATTTATATAATTTAGTACTTGTGCAAAGCAAATAAAATGATATGGTTGATGTTTGGTTTATGGCAAGAAGAGAGTAATAACATAAAAATAATAAAGCAAATAAGATGAGAGAATTTAAGTCCTTGGGTTGATTGACATAGAATATAAAATATGCTAGCAAGTATCTACTTAATTTCTAAATTATAAATCCAAGTTCAAGGTGCTATAGCCTATTATATCTACAAGTTAATCTCTTACACATTGTAGAACTTTCCTTTTAATTACTAAACCCAATTTCTTGCAATCTAGTTAACTAAAGAAGAAGATGAAGATAGAGTTCCGGCCAACACAAAGCTACGTCTTTCCTAATCTCTTAGCGAAATATACTTATAGCCTTTTTTAATCCTAGGTCCCTTACTACTTACCAATTCTCATTCATATAAGTAATAAGCAAGAACACTTGTGATCATCAAGATGAAATTAAGGATAAGGAATTAAAACAAGAACTGGAGATAAAATTTAGAAAAGTAGAAACAAAACTAAAACATAAATTTATAAACTAATACAACCCAAGAAACTTAAAAGAATTAGCCAAGCATGGCTAAAAGATTCATTGAATTACCCTGGATAGGAGCTCAAGTATGGCTTCCCACAAGTCCTAGGAACAATGATCTTTGAGGGAGAAAGAGAGAATACTTGTTGTATTCTATGAGGTGTGTCTTACAAGTGAAGAAAAGGGCCCTATTTATAGTAAAATTCCAGCCTCCAGCGCTTGAGCGCTGGCTTTCCCAACGCCTGGGCGCTAGGATGCATTAAAAATCCACTTTCTGTCCGAGGCCCAGCGCTTGAGCGCTGGCTTTCCAACGCTTGGGCGCTGGGACACAATCTGACTCATCATCTAGTCAGAACCCCAGCGCTGGAGCGCTGGGATCCCAACGCTGGAGCGTTGGGATGCTGCTTCTTCATCTTCTTGCTTGTTCTTCCTTCTTCATTCATGGTAGTGGGTTTTGATGGCCATAAAAAGCCACTAACCAGCCTTGATCAATTCTGAAACCCTTCATCAATTCTTTAAACATTTTTTCCATGTGCTAAATTGGAGAGTGACTCTTCATATTTTTCTTTTCCACTTTGGTCCTCCCTTGGTTAGCACTTCATTTCAAGCCCTCATATTCTCTCAATCTCCACTTCAAGTCCTCCACTCTTGAACTTTTACAATTTGGTCCCTGACTTTTTGAAACTTTACAAATTGGTCCCTGGCCCAAAAATGATAACTAACCAGCTTTTCCTAAAAATATAAAATAACTAGAAAAATCCCTAAAAATATAAAATAAAGATAGAAAAACACAAAAAATCTAATCTATATGCAAAATGCAAAATAAATATAAAATCTACATAAAAACAATAAAAAACCTACATGAGACTCAAAAATAATAAAATAAAAAGACTAAAAAGACCCTAAAAACATCATATAAAATCCACTCATCACGCCACCAGCCAAAACCGCCACCTCCAACATCGCTCAGCACTCCACTCAGAACTCTGAAAGCCGGGACCACAACCTTGTTTCACACCATCTGAACCAAGACCCTGCCACCAAGCACAATAGATCATACCAGACGAGAACCCGAAAAAGTTTACCACGGAACCTCGGCCAGCGCTACGCAACGACGCCCCCGAAAGAACAGAACCAGCAACCAACAAACCCCACCAGGAAACTGGATCAGCCACCGACAAAGGCGGACACAAGATCCACACCGCAACCAAAGAACAGAACCAGCAGATCTGAAGCACCAAGGCAAGGGGCAGGAAAAAGAGGCTTCAAAACAGGGAGAGGAGGAAAATGGCAGCAGAGATCAGTGAAGGACCCGAAAGAACGGCAATGACTTTCTCAGATCGGGTTTCCCCTTTCTTCACGGTGGCCGTCCCCAGACTCCGGCAGAAGCCGAAGGGTGAGTCGACCCAATCTCTCCAAATGGCGCAGAGCACCGTCGCCGCCACCGGCATAGCCACCGACAAGAGAAGAGACGCAGGAGCGCGAGGAGAAGAGGCGAACATCGACAACGAGCAGCAGAAAAGGCTCCGAGAAGAGAGATCTGGCAGGAGGCAAAGCAGAGAAAGGAAAAACAGCAGAAGGGTGGGGTTGCCGCCGCGCCGGAAGAGAGGAGGCACGGCGGCAGCCCTAAAACAAGCTGAAGCGAGGGAGAGGGTTAAGAGAGATAAAAACTTTAGAGAGAGAAGTAGTGATATTTCAATGCTCTAAATATTTTAAATTTGAATTATTTAATTTATTTCAAAAATTTTAAATTAACTAAAAAAGATTGAAGCAGTGATATTTTTATCATTAGTTTCGAGTTTTATCATTATTTAGGTTAGGGTCTTAGTGGGTATGACATATTGGGGTAGGTGGTTTTTATATTCCTTTCTTCTATGAAGTGTCAGTGTAACGATCATGTTCTTTTTGTAAACTCTGCATTTTGTGCTTAATATAATGAGCTAGTATTAAAAAGAATATTAACTTAATTTTTTAATATGAAAATTAACATTACATGATTTCATGAGAAAAATTGATGAATGCGACTTTATCCTATTAGCTTAATTTTGTTTTTGGTACAAATTAGCTTAATATATAAGTATTAATTTTTTTTGAATGGAATATATAAGTATTAAATTAAAACATGATAAATTAATAAACCGTGAAATAGTAGGATAGATTCCTGTTTGAAGTCAATGAAAGTAAATCAAGAGATACTTCTTGCACATATTTTCTAGCATGGATTTCAGTATTTCTGTCTAGCACTAACTGTGATCCAAATAATAATTATTTTATTATGATCTGAATCATGTTGTTCAAGGGTGCATTGACTTTAGTTCATATAAGATTATTTGGCATTAATTGGTTAAATAATTAATAAGTTAGTAATAATAATTTATTTAGCATGATAATTTTGTCAAAACAATTATTAATAATAAGTCAAATTATTAACCTTTTATTAATAAAATTTATAATCATTTTAGTTTGGAACACCTAAATTTGAATAATCTAAAACAATATCTCATCTTACCATATAATCAATAAGATGAAGCAATATAAATCCATCAAGCCAAATATTATCAGAAAAAATGTATCTTTTCTTCTCGAATTTATGTTTTCAATTAATCAAAATGAATTCAGGATATCAAACAATAAAAAGACAAAAGATAACTTAAATACATTACATGTTGCATTACACGTAACAGAAAAAATGTAAATAAAGAATCACCTTCTTGAAGATAATATGCACCTAGAGAAAAAAAGAAACTGTGAGATGCTAGTATGGACAACACTAAAAAAACCAATGTTATAGAAAACTACAAAAATTAAAATAAAAGAGTCAACATTGTTGAGAGAAGATTCATCGCGAGAAAGAGAAAAACCTCAAAAATTTGAAGAAGATCGTAGCCTTAGGGTAGAAACATCTATAAATTGAGAGGAAACCTTGATCTGATAATGAGGAAGAGAAATTGAGAAAGGGAAAAATAAAAAGCTAAAAAGAAGGAGAAGCGTTTCTGCCGTATGAGAAAAACACACCTTATATATTGATAACCATAAAGATTTACTTATATTTTAAGAATTCATTCCAAATTTGAAATTTGCTGAATTTTGGCATTATATTTATTAATTAAATTAATTAACACAGGTGAAATTTGAAATTTATATTAAGAATTACTTAATTTATAACATTCCCTTTAAAGTTTTTAAATTGATTTAAGAGTATTCCAAAATTTTCAAAATTATTGGAGGGAGGGGCCCCTTATATTAATTTTGATTTTAAAATTTAAATATGTCAATGCTCTATTATTTTTACAATTTTTATATAAAAATTAATTACTATACTTAATTTAATTACTTAATTTATTATTTCAATTCTCTAAATATTTCAAATTTGAATTATTTAATTTATTTCATAATTTTTGAATTAACTAAAAAAAGATCGAAGCTGTGAGATGCAAGTATGGACAATACTAAAAAAACCAATGTTATAGAAAACTACAAAAATTAAAATAAAAGAGTCAACATTGTTGAGAGAAGATTCATCGCGAGAAAGAGAAAAACCTCAAAAATTTGAAGAAGATCGTAGCCTTAGGGTAGAAACATCTATAAAATGAGAGGAAACCTTGATCTGATAATGAGGAAGAGAAATTGAGAAAGGGAAAAATAAAAAGCTAAAAAGAAGGAGAAGCGTTTCTGTCGTATGAGAAAAACACACCTTATATATTGATAACCATAAAAATTTACTTATATTTTAAGAATTCATTCCAAATTTGTTCCTATTAAAATTTGGTATTAATTAGTTATGATTCGTTCCTTATTTAACATTTGTAATAAATTTTATAACTATAGTCGTGAATCGTTCCTTTACCTTATTTTAGTGGGTAGGTGGTATAAACCTTCTTTTATATAATATATTGATATGTTTTTTTCATAAAACACTCACTCATATATTTTTTAATTGTTATGATAAGTATTCATGAGATAAGAAATTGAGACATCTCTTTGTTGGAAACGGCCCTCCATTTGTTGTTTTTTTGTCCTACGGTGTAGCAACTCTGGTTTGCTCCACCTCTTGGTCTTCGCTTGGGTACAGAGTTCAAAGTACATGATTTTATGTGCATATGCTGTTGTAATTGGTATGTTTATTGTGACCCTCTCTTGTAATTGGGAATTGGTTTTAAGGCCATTCCATTGGTTCTCACACCATCCCCTTACTTTCTTAATTCCCATACTACCCTACAAAATAAAAGTAATTTTCGCACTTTTAAGTACAATTTTTGTTTAGTTCGTGAAAAACATAAAAAAAAAAATTAAAAATGCAATTTTCGCACTTTTAAGTGCGAAATAAGAGCAATTTTCGCACTTTTAAGTGCAATTTTTTTCAGATCACGAAAAAGAGCAATTTTCACACTTTTAAGTGCGAAATAAGAGCAATTTTCGCACTTTGAAGTGCAATTTTTTTTCAGATCACGAAAAAGAGCAATTTTCGCACTTTGAAGTGCAATTTTTTTCAGATCGAAAAAACTTTAAAAATAAAAAACAAAAATATAATTTGTTGTGACGTTTGTGTTCTGCAACCCGCGTTCTTATCTTTGTTTCGCATGGCAGAGACTTTTTATCTTCTCTTATATTTTCTCGTTTTTCAAATTTTTTTATTGCTTACTGGTTGGTGTATTTGCAATTTTACATCCCTGGCTTGGGTTTCCTCATGGCAATATCTCTAGTAACTTTTATGGAGAAATAAGGAAATATAATGATGAGGATAGAAAAAGGATAGTGGAGAGTGAAAGATGAAGAAGAAAGAAGGAGGTGGGTGAAGGAAGAAGGAGGAAAAGGATACGTAGGGAATATAATTTGTTTTCTAAGAGTAAAATGGTAATTTTACATTTAAAGAGGGTGGTTGAAGGACCAATGGGGATGGTCTTAAAACCAACACCCATTGTAATTAGGAGGCCCACAATGCTCTGATTTTTCGTAGGACTTTGGTTCCCTTAGATCATATTCTTAGTAAAGTGGCTACCCTGCAACTATTGTTGGTTTCTTTGCAGCCTTAGGTTTGTGGGATGACAGAGATGTTGGGGTCTTGGCGTCGTCCTTCCTCTTAGTGATGTGATTAAGTTCAATCTTCATCCTGTGGTGACCTGACTCATTTCCTTCCCCTCAATCGTATTCATCGTTAAAGTATTCTTTATTGTGCCATTTTGAGAACTTAAAAATTCCTTTACGCAAACCAAAGTTTGAGTCTCATCAAACATGCATAACAAACATACTTATATCATATAGCATATGCTTCATACTTCAACACACTTAAATTTTAATGACACTTAAAGCTTATCACACACCAAAACACCCAACAGGAAAAGGAAAATAAATCGGACCCCACAAATCAGATTACAACAAGCTGTTAGCGGGTAATAACCTGCTTTATTATAACAGTACTAGTATCCTATAGTTTGGGTCATTTTCATACTATAAACATAAACAAAAGGAAGTGTAAGTACATATAGCAACCTAAGAGGGGGGGTGAATTAGGTTCTCTCAATTTTCGCCTTATCAAAAACCAATTACTTTCAGTATGATCAGAATCACAATTGTTAATTGTAAATGCATTGGAATAAAGACTTGCTGAAAGTAAGAGATAAAGGTTGAGAGAATCACACACAGATTTTATCCTGGTTCACCTTCAACCACCGAAGGCTGCGTCCAGTCCCCCATTCTAATTCAGGGATTTTTTTCACTATGATCAAGTAATCTTACAGATGCTTGCGCCAAGGACCCTAGGAATACCTATCAATCTTATCGAAAGCACATCACTTCCGATTGATCAAGCGTTCTTACCGATACTTGCGCCAAGGACCCTAAGAAGACCTATCAACCCTCAGAAAGCACACCACTTTCTGATGACACCAAATGTAAGACCCTCTATTTTTAGTATTTATATTTTTGGTTCCTTAGTTTGGATTAATTATGTTTAGGTCCCTGAACTACTTAGTAGTTTCAGTTTGGTCCTTGGTTGACCGTTTGGTTGACTTTATTATTATTGGAATAAGCTTTGTGTTAGTTGAATTGTTTTGTATTTATCATTTTGGAAGAATATATATGAATTATTATTTTAAAAACTGTTAGAAATATATCTTCTAGTGTGAGTATTTTGGGTTAAACTAATTTAGGAACCTATATATATTATATTAAAGAAATGTGTTATTATATAGATACGTATTTATTTATAAAAGAAAAAGAAAAACAAAATAATATATATATATATATATATATAACGCAGACGGATCTTATATATTTATTTAAATATATATTTTGTTTTTGTTAGTTTTTGATTGAGATCATACTTTGAACACAAATTGTATTTTATCTTATCACAAAATTAAAGAGATTTGATTTGAAAATTAAGATGAGCATATTAGTTATTTTTATGTGATATACTAATAGTTGTTTTTCTTTGTTTTAATTAGTTATACTTATGTTTTGGTAAGTTAGTATATATATATATATATATATAGATATTAGAAAAAAAAAAGTAAAGAAAATAATAACAATAACTTACCTGGCGTGTATGCTGAGATATATATATTAAATAATGTCTTATTATATATATATATTGGTTAATTGAATTATGAACCTAGTTAAATTATACTAGTGTGTGTTTTATCCTATCAAGATTGTGTTTGAATTTTAAAATTAAAATATGAATTTTAGTTAAGAGATAGAGGAGAAAAACTGAAATAATATATTTCCTTTTTAAATAACAGATTCAACACTCTCTCAACTCACCTCACAAAAATAAATAAAATAAATAAAATCCTATTCTCCTTTTCTCGTTGCTCTGCGTCCTGATCCTTCTTTCTTCCTTTTCCCGAACCCTCTGCTCAGCCGCCACCGCTCGAAGCCGTTGCTGCTGCGTTCGCGACCTGCGCCTCCTCTGCTGTTCCTCTTCCTCTCCTTCCTGGTCGCCGCTGCACCCTCCAGCCACCACCGTTCCGAGGTCGCGTCATCGCTGGTCTCCATGCCTCGCCACCAGACCTGTTGTCACAGCATCGGTTCGTGACGCCTCACCATCGACCCATCCAAGCCCTTGACTCCCTCTTCGCTGCCGTCGAGCTCGCATCGCCGCTGAACTACTCAAACCTCCACCTCTAACCGCAGCGCCGTCGTTTCAATCTGACTTCACTGCCGCCGCCGTTGCACACCGCCACAATATCGCTATAGCTGAACTGCACTGGGGTTCCTCATATTCCTGTGTCACGCTAAGAATCCTTCGTTGCCTTTTTTTTCTTTGGTTAGTTTCCCAATTTTGTTTGCTGTTATGATAGTTGCTTTATATTTTCAGTTCTTCTAATCCGTGAAGTATTGTTCCCTATTTAGTTATTTCCTTTGATTTTCCTTGGTTTTCTGCAAGTTCTAATGTTCTGTATCTACAACCAGAGATTAAGACTATAGTTCAATACCAATTAACTTTATGCAATGTATTGGTGGAAGATTCATTTTATGTTAAATTCGCTTATCGAGTTTTAAAATGTTTTGGGAGTATTCTGGTAAAGTGATGCATGGGAATTGTCAGCGTCCGATAGACATGTTAGTAGCGAACAGAAGTAGGCATATTAGAATGGGAGGGAATTTAATATTTAAGTTCCGTTTTATGTTGGTGGCTTGTCAATATATGTTGATAGTACAGCACTCATAATCTCATGGTCATCATTATTATTTCAGCTATGCAGTATTCCATTTCAACCTCAATAGATAATATTTTTGAAGTTATATGAATGAGTTCTTGGTGTTATTTTCTTAGCTGTAATCGTAAAGAATTTCCCTATCTCAAAAACATGTTAATTGGGTTTAGTTTACTTCTGGACTATAAGTTGGAACTGTGATCTTAGACCTAAACCTTATTGTTCTTCCTTTCCTGTCTCTGTGACTGTGTTGAGCCTCTACAAATTTCTTATGTTTCTTTCGGTTGTTTTCTGTCTCTGCCATGTGGATGCCTTGAAATCTACGTGTTCTAATGTCAGCCTTTGGTGATGATAAAGATGGTTTCAGCTCCTTCCTCATTAACTTGATTGGACGCGGAGTCGATGCGATTCTACGTTCGAAGGTAAGGGTAACTCTGGGTCTAGATAGAGTCAGTTGTGTTTACCATGATTTTATTGCTGTGAATTATTTTGTTTATGAGGATGAAATTGTTGGTATTGTGATGCTTGAAATTGAGAAATGTTTACATGATATATTGAAGATGATTATATTGTGTGTGGGGTGTGCTATGACTGATGTTTTGTGTGGACTGTTGGTCCATGAGGATCATGAATTTTGCATAGTCATAGCATGTGCATCGTATATATATATATATTGGGTTGATGTGGCGGTAATTTGTCCCGCGTGATCAACTGAGGATTATTGGGTTGATGTGGCGGTAATTTGTCCCGCGTGATCAACTGAGGATTTTAAGGTTGATGTGACGGATCGTTGTCCCGTGGGATCGACCGAGGGCAATGTGGTGGATCGTTGTCCCACGTGATTGTCCTAGCCCGTGAAGGGTGATGTTTTGGGCCCGAGAAGGGTGATATAATGGCCATATATTATAACTATAAGCATATAGTAGTAGAGAGCATTTGCACATCTTAAATGATTTGGTGATGTGGAAATTAATTATTGTGTTGCTGTTCTTGTTCCGTTCTTGATGAATTACCGTTTATGATCTTGTGTTGTTTTATATCACAATTGATAATATGGTTGTTGTTAATTATTTTCTCCCCTTCCAACATGCTGTTTGGTATTTGTTGTTTGTTCTCGAGTTAACCCTTTCTGTTTGTGTTTGGGCGCTTAACGCCAGAAAATAGACAGGGTGTTGATCGTCGTCTTTTGAAGAAGCTTTACGAAATCAGAGTGCGCAGCGGAATCGTGGAAGAAGTTTGAAGAAGACAATTGATGTCTTAAGTTTTTCCGCTATTTTAATTTATTTTATTTTTGGGCTCGCTGTTGAGCAATTTTTCTTGTTGTAATATTTTCCGCGTAGTAATTATTATTTATGGGGAAAATTATTACTTATATTATTTTTAAGTAATTAAGAGAGACGAAAACCTTTTAAGAAAATGAGTTGTTTTTCTGAGAGGTTTTAATTTCCGCGTATTTTCCATGTAACCCTCAACCCAAAATTGGGGCGTTACACCAAACACTACGGTGGACTTTGAATCAAACTGATTCAAAGGACCTTTTTCCACTACCACCAAATACTATGGTGAATGAATCAAACCGATTCAAGATGAAGAAGCTTTTGCTATGGCTGACCAATACTTCAAACTAATTGGATTGGTCTTAGTTTGTATGCTCCAAGCAACTTACAATGAAGGCTCAATTATTCTGAGTTTCTTAAATGTTGAACAGCATAAGTGTTCTTATGAAAATGAAAGAGCAATTGCTCAGAATAATGTTTATAATGAATATGAAAGTTCTTCTAAGTTGTTATTTCGTTTTGAAGCATCAATGTGTAAATCAGGTCTCGTCCTTGGACTCGGCTGAGGTTTTGATGAAGACAAACACATCACAAAAAGAAGAAAGACTTCAGAAAAGAAAAGGAAGACTTCAAGAAGACTTCAAGAAAGAAAGGAACAAAAAGAAGAAAGACTTCACGAAGACTTCAGAAAAGGAAGGAAGACTTTAAGAAGACCTCAAAGAAGACTTCAGAGAAGAAAGACTTCAAGAACCGGCTCAGAACGTGAAGATCAAACATGAAGGTTCTAGTTTTAAGTAAGTCTTGTCAACTTAGTGTGCTATGCTTTATTAAGGTTTAATTGCATTTGAAGGCTCATTAAAGATAAACTAATTGAGTATAATATGTTCTCACAAGTAAGACTTGGTAGGAACACTCAATTAGGGTTTAAGATGGTTAAAACAGAGTTTTGGACTATCTGTAATCGATTACAGGTTGTGTGTAATCGATTACACAGTTTAAAATTTGAATTCAAACTGCAACGACTAGTGTAATCGATTACACTAACTGCTGTAATCGATTACCAGCACGAAAAAAGTGATTTTTAATGAACCAATGTGTCTCACAACATTTGGGAAGCATTGTAATGGTTCATAGGTAACCTCTAGTGCCTAATATATGTTGTTTCACGAACCAACATGTCCCAAGTCATTTGGAAAACATTGCAATGGTTCATTAACAACCTTTAGTGCATTGGATGTGTTGTTTCATGAACCAATGCATCCCAAGTCTTTTGAGAAGCATTGCAATGGTTCATGAACAATCACTAGTGCCTATAAATAGTCCATGAATACTCAGAAACAAGTATGACTTGTGCCACAACTTTCACATTCATTAGAGTCATCATTATGAGTTCTTGTTCTCTAAATGTCAAAGAACACTTATGCTGTTCAATTTTTGAGAACTCAGAATTATTAAGAAGCCTTCATTGTAATTTCCTGAAGCATACAAACTAAGATCAATCCGTCTTGTCTAAAGGATTGAATCAGCCATTGTAAAGGCATCTTCTTCTTCATCTCTTGAATCGGTTTGATTCATACACCGTGGTTTTCGGTGGTTGTAAAAAGGTCCATCGTGGTGTTCGATGGTTGTGAAAAGGTTCTTTGAATCGTGTTTTATTCAAAGTCCGCCGTAGGTTCGGTGATAGTGAAAAAGGTTCTTTGAATCGGGTTTGATTCAAAGTCCACCGTAGGTTTCAGCGTCATCAGTTGGTGGTTTGCCATCTGAGGTTTGACAAGAGTTCTTAGGGTTCTTGGTGTAAGAACTTGTAAGGAATCTTGATCATTGTAAATCTTCACTGTGTGATTCAGTGGAGTGGTTCTTCAGAAAGTGGTTTGCTTTCTGGTATAGTGAAAAATCTCTGTGTGATCAGAGGACTGGACGTAGCCTTCTGGGATTGAAGGTGAACCAGGATAAAATCCCTGTGTGTTCTTCTCATCCTTCATCTTTTACTTTCAAGAAATCCTTAATTCCGCTGCAATCACAACTATCGTCTTGTGATCATCATTATCTTGGAAGTAACAATTTCGATAAGGTGAAAATCGAGGCAACTCTGATTCACCCCCCCTCTCAGGTTGCTATCTGTACTAACACAATGGACTATTTATAAGCACTAGAGGTCGTCCATGAACCATCACAAGGCTTCCCAAACGTTTTGAGACGCATTGATTCATGAAATAACACATCTTTCGACTTGGTAATCGATTGCAGCATTCTGGTAATCGATTACACTAGTCGTTGTAGTTCAAATTTGAAATTTGAAATGTGTAATCGATTACTGCAACATGGTAATCGATTACACTACTAGCCGTTGTAGTAATGTGCCAATATTTTCAACTGTGTAATCGATTACTGACATGGGTAATTGATTACTAACATGTGTAATCGATTACTCAGCTCCTACAATCGATTGCTCCTAGTCCAGAACTCAGTTTATGAAAGTTTAAACCCTAATTGAGTGTTTTTACTAAGTCTTACTTGTGAAAACATATTATACTCAATTAGTTGATTATTTATGAACCTTCATATGCAATGTAACCTTAATAAAGCATAGCACACTAAGTAACAAGACTTAAGCTTAGAACTAGAACCTTAATAGTTGATCTTGCAATTTGAGCTGGTTCCTTTAAGTCTTCTTTTCTTCTCTTTTCTTCTTTTTGTGATGTGTTTTGTCTTCATCAAAACCTCAGCCAGAGTCCAAGAATGAGACCTTCTTCACAGGAAGCCTCTACGACTGTTACTAGTCCTTCAGCTCGTCCACTGTCTTGTCTCTCGTCCTTAGTAACACAATCCCTTGTCTTCAACTTCCACTAGAGTAGCAGTAGTGGAAATAGATGACCCAAAACAAAACAAAGAGTGAGAGACATTCAACACGATCCTTTGAGAGAAAATCATGACATAAATAAGCCCACACCCAAACAACAACATCAATCATAATCATAATGAATCTCGACCGATATGCAATTGAAATGCATGTGGATACCACGGGGGATGTTCAGTAAACGTCGAATATAAACCACCTGCCAAAATTCATAAAGCCACTAGGAACAGTGCAGTTAAACGTCGCACCTCTAGACCGGCCATGACAATCATCAAGGGGTCTGTGAAATGACTAGCTCATGATGAGAAAGCCTCAAGTTAACCATCTGAGGTTCTCACCTAGCCACTCCCAAAGAACCACGCTGACTAAACCATAAAAATCCTTAGATTTCTCTGTTTCACCCAGAGGAACAGACCTGGCTGTTAGATTCAAACAATTAAATGAATAATTATGTTTTGATAATCAACAATTTCTTTAAGGTTCAATATCGTTTTAAACTAGATTTCCTAACACAGTGAAAACTCTCATGTACATGAATAACTATCTCTAAAAGGGCTGAGCAAACTTCAAAGCATCATCAAGAATATTAGTCCATCAGAGGAGTTCGTCCGGTCACCATGAAGAAGACTATGTCAAAAATATACGGAGGAAAGTACTCTTGCATGAGACAGTCCGGTGAATCATGAGAGCTAAAGCGGCAACAACATCCAACATTTGAGAACACTTCATCAGAGTCTGCTCGCTCAAGTCAAAGCCTATCTCGAGAAGACAAAACAGTCTACCACTTAAGATGACTGCTCCAGTCAGAATTGAAAGGGCAGGTTAATCTATGAAGAAACTCTTTCAACCTCAAAGGTTCTCTAGCATCATAAGAGGAAGTTGTGAATCAACTCTATCAGATGAAAGAACTTCAATGAGATCAAAAGAAGAGATTCAGTCATCTACAAGACAAGAAGATCCTAATAGTTAAGAAAGACTGAATGAAGGAAAGTTCGTCCACCAATCCAAACTACTTTGCAGCGGAACTTCAAGCATTGAATGGAGACTACGTCTGCCAAGCTACAAGGAAGAGTCCGTCCGCTCAAGTATCAATTGCGCCAAAGGTACAGAGATCAAGAAATGTGGTTTTCGAGGACATCAGGATTATCGAAGTATTAAATAATTTATTTTCCTCACCTAGAGTAATTACTTCGTGGATCAAAAGACTCCTACCTCGTCTACATATTTAGTAACATACTGGCTGCGGCAGAAAGTAGAAAGGGACACAATTAATACAATATTCCTTGGTCTCACTGATATTCTACTTTCCCTCAAATCAAGCTGACATTGCGGAATCAACGGCAAGAATCTTTGAGCATCGTACACTCTCAACGGTCGAAATTCAAATATCTAACCAAAGCAAATAATGAGTATTAGCTGGCAAGCATTGGGGCAAAATGGTCAAAGCAAGCTTCACTGCTATTTCTTCACGCATTAAATACTGAAGACATAGCTCGAAGCTACTTGCTCAACATGGAGCCAGACGACATCAACCCAGATGAACTGATGATTTCCAGATCATATCTTACGCTTGCAGAGAAATCTCAGATATTGACCTACGCCTGCTGAAAGATGCAGAACTAGCCGTTACGCGCAGCTCAGAGAGGAAGAGGCACTTCAGACAGTTTTTCTCTCTTTCTCAAGAAGAAGAAGCAACTGAAGATATAAATAGAAGATCTTGCCTCCGAAGTATTTGGGCAACTTAGACTTTAACTTCCATATGCCAACTAAGTCTGTCCCAAGAGCCAAGGAACCTTGGTTCATACTCAGGATGCCTCAAGCCTATTCCTGCCTGAGTATATGAGCTTGTGTGAGAAAAATTCATAGAGGAATACCTGTTATTTATTTGTAAAAAAGAAAACATGGGAATATTTCCCAATTGCAGCTCAGGTAAATTTTAGCGTTCAACTTGTCTTTTAAAACAACTTCCCTTTAAAAAACAAAGGTATCCTTGAACGTATTCTCAACTAGAAATCCAAATTGCATCATCATCAATCAAGATAAATAGTTCGTAATCTCAAACTCAGAGATAAACATATTTTTCATGCACAAAACCAATCTCATAAACCATACAACCAGTCAACAACATGTGAGGCATATAATCAGTCATCAACAAGCATCCGTTCAACTAGAGATAATCATAATAACGTGTTATCAAGCACAACATATCAATCAACACACAAGGGACCTAAGGAGGGTCCAAAACATATTTATTCATGAAATTCCCATTTCCCGAGTTGATGACATCTCCCCCCTCACCTGGAGTCCTCGCAAGCTACTTGAAATCACTCCGAGGTTTGAGATCCTCATACGTTCACTGCATTAAGTTTACATTCACCATATACTTAGAAAATCAAACATTTCATACTATTTTATTAATGAACTTCCTTTAATTAATCTATTTCTCTTATATTATTCACTTGGTTAATCTCAGCAAAGCATTTTATTATTCCTTTGCTAAATTATTTATCCCTTCACTTCTTTAACTCAAATACCATTTAATTATTTCATGCTAACTTGAATTAACCTTAGCTGATGAGAGCTTATCACTAATTAATTTCAATTAACTTAATTAAATCTAATTAATCACTAATTATTCATTTTAACCTTAACTAAGCATAATTAACTCTAGTTTAGCTTTTTCATCTTTAGTCATGCTTTCTTTCATCATTTTTTATCCACTAAGCTGGTTGGCCAGAACTTATTACAATTTACTAAGGTCAAGAATTTCAACCCTAAGTCTTACACCTCATGATGCCACCATAGTTAGGGTTTTTAAGCTTAAAGATTCTATTAATACCAACAACTCTAGGCTTAAGCTTCTCCTAATGTTTTCCAGGGCCATCTCTACCAGAAAACGCTAATACAGAATTACCATTTTACCACGCCTTTGTTACCACGGTTCCGTGTCGAACCGTGGTAAAAAGAGGTTACGAGCTCTGTTACCATGGTTCCGTGTTGAACCATGGTAACTGAGGTGCTCTATTACCATGGTTGTATGGTAACCGTGGTAACTGAGATAGTTTTTATTATTTTTTTAATTAACATTGCCTATTACCACGGTTGTTAGGGGAACTGTGGTAATAGGTTTTATTATTTTCACTTAACATTATCTATTACCACGGTTGTTACGGTAACCGTGGTAATAGATTTTATTATTTTTTTAATTAACATTGTGTATTACCACAGTTGTTAGGGAAACCGTGGTAATAGGTATTATTTTATTAAAAAAATGGTGATTTACCACGGTTATTAAGGCAACCGTGGTAATATGTGCTTAAATTTTTCAATTTCCCTTTGTTATAGTTATAGGAAACCCTTGTTTCGAGAAAACCCATTTGTCTTCCCCTTTCTCTGTCGTGACTTCATCGCTCTTCAACCTCATCACCTCCACTTGACACTCCTTGCCGCTGCATCTCATTACCGTCGCTCCTTGCCGCTTGTCACTGCACCTCATCACCGACACTCGTTCTCTTTGCAATTGCTCTGCCACTGCTTTGCAAGCTCGTTGCGGCCAATCCTTCTCTTCAGCCTCCCTCTTTCTGTGCTCACTCAGCTCGTTCCTCTTGCTTCCACACTTCACTCGTGAGTCCTCTTGACCTGCTTCTACTTCTAGGGTTTTCTTTTAAAGATTTTTGTTGTTGCTCAGTTCCTTTGCTTGGCGTTTTAATTTTGTTGGAATTTAAGGAACTTATCTGTTTGATGATTGTCGGTTCTTATTCCTTTGCTGTTATTGTTACATTTTGTGGAATGTGTATTCTGTTGAAGATTTTTGTTGTTGTTCAGTACATTTTGTGGAATGTGTATTCTGTTTTGTGAGTTCATGTTCGATTGTAAGGATTCCGTGAGGATACTAACTGGTAGTTTTTTAATTAACGGTAGCTTCTAATCTCCCGAATATTACATAATTTACAATAACATAACCTGAATTTTAGAATCCCGACTAGAATAGGAATCTCCCCATCTAAGTTTTAGTAGGACGTAGTAGACTTTGAGTATGTGGTAATTTCATGTAGACATTAAGATATGTTGATCAAGTACATATGGACCGTAAATGGATGTTTGGTAATCGCTTATCCGATGAATATGCAGCCGGAGTGAAAGAGTTTGTTTCCTTCGCGGTTCAACGCGCAAAGAGTCCTAATAACATCTTATGCCCCTGTTTAGATTGCTATCATGGTGTTCGAGTTAATCAACGTGAATTGGAAGGACATCTAATTTACAGTGGAATTGATAAGAACTATATACGTTGGACAAACATGGTGAGTCTAGATTTGATTCTAGCGATGCAACGGATACTCTGGGATTGGTAGAAGAGGATCTTCGTGATTGTCCTGAAATGTTCGAGAGGTTGAAAACCGATGCGAAGACGCTTCTTTATGAAGGATTCTCTAAATTCACAAGATTGTATGCAGTCTTAAAGTTGTACAACTTGAAAGCTGGAAATGGATGGACCGATAAGAGCTTCACCAACCTACTTTCTCTTTTAAAAGATATGCTTCCAGAGGAGAACGTTCTTCCCGGTCGAACATACGAGGCTAAAATAATGCTTTCGTCTATTGGAATGAGTTATGCGAGGATTCATGAATGTCCTAATGATTGTATTTTATTTCTAAATGAATATGCATCTTTGAATTCATGTCCTAAATGTAAAGCTCCACGATATAAGAAGGAAAAATCAAGTCCTTTAAAAGGTGTTATGGTATTTCCCCATAATACCCAGATTTAGGCGCATGTACCGTAGTGCTGAAGTTGCGAGACACATGACATGGAATAAAGATAAAGGGGAAGGTGATGGAATGCTTCGACACTCGGCAGATTCTCCCCAATGGAAAAAAATTGATTCGTACTATCCCAAATTTGGCACAGAAGAAAAGAAACCCACGCCTTGCATTGTCTACTGATGGAATAAATCCACATAGCCTTCAGAGTAGTACCCACAGTACATGGCCGATAATACTAGTGATCTATAACCTACCTCCTTCGCTTTGTATGAAGCGCAAGTATATGATGTTATCTATGTTAATTTCTGGGCCTCAGCAACCCAGAAATGATATATACATATACTTGGCTCATCTAATTGAAGATTTGAAGAAATTCTTGGATGTAGGTGTAGAGGTGTATGATGGGTCAAGGGAAGAAACTTTCAGGCTGAGGGCAATGTTGTTTGGTACAATCAATGATTTTTCGGCATATGGCAATTTGTTGGGATATAGTGTAAAAGGAAATCTTACATGCCCTATATGTGAAGATGGTACAGCTTCAATGCGATTATAACATTGTAAAAGGAATGTTTTTCTACAACATTGTAGATTCTTGCATACAAGACATCGTTATCGGAGCTGGTCAAAAGGTTTCAATGGAAATATAGAAGAAGGTAGAGCTCCCAAGTTATTGAAGGGTGGTGATCTGTTTGCCAAGGTGAAGAACTTGAGGTGTACATTCGGCAAGACTTTCAAAAAAAAGGAGTTCCTAAAAGTGGTTGGAAGAAAAAGTCAATTTTCTTTGAGTTTGCATATTGGGAGTTACTATATGTGAGACATTTTCTTAATGTGATGCATGTTGAGAAGAATGTTTTTGAAAGTGTTGTTGGTACTTTAATAAATGTGTCAGGCAAGTCTAAAGATAGCATCAATGGAAGACTTGATTTGGTTAACATGGAAATAAGAAAAGAATTAAGACCAGTGAAGAAGGGAAAACGTACGTACCTGCCTCCAACAGCCTATACTCGATGCAGGAAAGAAGAAATTTCTTTGTGCAAGTTTCTTAGTGGTGTTAAAGTTCCACAGGGGTACTCTTCAAATATTAAGAACCTCGTATCAATGAAAGACCTTAAGTTAAAGGGATTGAAGACTCATGATTGTCATATTCTTATGGAGAACTTGCTACCAGTGGTCATACGCTCCATTTTGCCCAAAAAAGTGCGAGATACCTTAACAAGATCGTGTCTCTTCATCAAGGCTATTTGTAGCAAAGCGATTGACCCTTCCAAGTTGATAGCATTGCAAAGAGAAATTGCTACAACTTTGTGTGAGTTTGACATGTACTTTCCACCTTCATTCTTTGATATAATGGTTCATCTAATCAATCACTTGGTTAGAGATATACAAATGTGCGGGCCACCTTATATGAGATGGATGTACCCTTTTGAACGTTACATGAAGATTTTAAAAGGTTATGTAAAAAACCGAAGCAGGCCAGAGGGGTGTATGGTTGAACGGTACTTAGTAGAAGAAGCTATTGAATTTTGTACCGAATACCTGTCCAATGTTGATTCCATTGGGCTTCCAAAGTCTTGTCACACAGGAAGAATAGAAGGGGAAGGGTTGTTTAGAAGTGAGATAGTAACCATACAAACCAAAGAATGACAACAAGATCACTTATATGTTTTTCTCAATGCGGCCGAGGTTGGGCCATATGTTGACAAGCACAAGGATGAGATTAAGAGGTTCGACCCCAATAGGTCTGAAAATTGATTAGCAAAGAAGCACAACAGGAATTTTATAAAATGGCTAAAGGATCACGTTTATGAGGAGTGGAAAGAAGATCCTACCTCTGTTTCAAAGAGATTGAAATGGTTGCCGAAGGGTCTGGGTATACATGCCTGTTCTTACAACGGCTATGTAATTAATGGTTATACATTTTGTCAGCACCCAATTTTGTCCGGCGTTTTTATTTTAATTTTCTTTTTGTAATGTTTTATTTTTATTAAAATAAAATAAAAAAAATAAAAAATAATAATAAGAGAAAAAGGGAAAAGAAGAAAAAGAAGAAAGGAAGAAAAATGGGCTGCGGCCCAAAGGAAAAGAGAGGAAGCAGAAGCAAGGAAAGGAGGGCAACTTAGTCATTTCACCCCTCACTCAAACCCTAATGCTACCCTATTTAAGCCTACTCTCCCTAACCCTAAAACACACTCATCATTCACTAGCCTCCACACTCCAAAAAAAAAAAAAAATAAAAAAAAATAAAAAAATCTGCAGCCCTTTTTTCTTCTCTTTTCCTTTTCCACTCCAAAACCCTAATCTCCCTCTCCACCACACACCACCAGCCTCCATCCCCCTCTCTCTACTCTCTCAAACCCTATCCGCCCCTCAAACCCTCATCATCTCATCATCTCAGCCGCCACCTACATTTCCTTGGCCGCCGCCATCCACAAACCTTCCCTCTCCCTCTCTAGCCGCTGCCATCCATGAACCTTCCCTCCCTCTCTCAGCCAAATGCGCCGCTGTTCCTTCTTACCACCACCATCCTTCATCAAAACCGCCATCACCATCTTCTCCTTCAACCTCCTCGACCGCCACCACCTCTAGTCGCCGCACTTCCAATGAACCTAGCACCACGGCACCGCCATCATCATCTTCTCCTTCAACCCCCTCGACCTTCGCCGCCAGCACTACAACACTGCCATCACCGTCGCTCCTCCTCCTCACTTCCCTGGCCGCCGCAGCCGCTCCACCCTCTGCTCCCCTCACTTATTCTGTTTCTAGTTTAAATCCTATTTCTTTTTATATTAGTGTTTTTCATTTTTCTGTTTTCTATTTTCTGTTTTTTGTTTTCTATTTCTGTTTTCTGTTTTCTATTTCTGTTTTCTGTTTTCTGTTTAAGAACTACATAGCCTTGATTTCTCCTCGGAGATACGTAGGACCGGGCAACAACCCCGCCAGGCACCTTTTTTTTAAATCACCCTTTTTTTTATCACTTTAATCACCTTTAGAACTACGTAAGCCTTGAGCCCTTCAATAGAGGTACATAGGAGCGGGAACACTCACGTCGGGCAACCCAATGAAAAAAGCCTAAAAAACAAAAATCTTTTCAAAATTAAAAAACATTAAAAAATCAATTTAAACCTTCAGAACTACGTAGCCTTGATCTTCCATTTGAGGGAAGTACGTAGGACTAGGTTCACACCTATCAGGCTAAATAAAATATAAAAAACATTTTTGTTTTGTAAATAATATAATTTTCTTTGTAAATAGTATCATTTCCTTCGTAAATAATAAGTCTTTTAATACCTTTTTGCACAATCAATCTTGAGTACCGTTTCTGACGGGCGCTGTGGGGTGCTAACACCTTCCCCACGCGCAACCGACTCCAGAACCTAGAATTTTAAGTTTCGTAGACCTTTTATTTTCCTTTTTTAGGTTTTCTAGCGTTTCCTTCTTTAAAAACGTTAGTGGCAACTCTGTCTGTTTACTATTTCAATTTAGCACTGTCCCCACCGCGACCCCGGTTGCGACAGATGGTGACTTTGCTGGGGAATTTTGCGAGTCAGACCTATTTGGTTGATTGTGCTTTTTTTTGTTTTTCTCTTTGTTTTGTTTTGTTTTTTATTTATTTCTTGTTCTTTTGTATATATATTTTCTTTATCTTATATATATATATTTTCTTTTGATTCTATTATATTTATTGTGCATTCTTTGTTTTTCTCCTTGTTTTGTTTTATCTATTATTTATTTCTTGTCTTTTTGTATATATCTTTTCTTTATCTTGTATATATCATTTCTTTTGATTCTATTATATTTATTTCACCTACCTCACACACTTTTTGGGCTCTATACCCGGGCCCGCAAGCTAGGGAGCGTAGAGGTGTCTTGATAGATGTCATGAGAGAACTAGTGTCTACGCGTCAATTATTGAGTCACCACTCAGATTATTACCGGTCATTTAGCTATTTGT
The DNA here is from genome assembly GCA_030819835.1 of Acmispon strigosus. NCBI lineage: Eukaryota > Viridiplantae > Streptophyta > Magnoliopsida > Fabales > Fabaceae > Acmispon > Acmispon strigosus. The sequence goes on along the minus strand of JAUAMA010000004.1, from coordinate 25,339,158 downwards.
CGTGAGAGGCCTAGTGTCTACGCGTCAAATAGTTCGATCATCGGGTCCTTGTCTGTGTGACGAGGGTAACCTGGGAACCTTTAGCAATGTGAGATCTAGATCCATTCCCAATTACTGCACTAGTTGCTAACCCTAGTTTGTCGCTTGTATTAGGTTTCTCCATCTCTAGAATAATTTGACCTTTATGGTTAAGAAAATAAGTCTTTATTTGGGGGCTCCTTCTCTTTCGGAGTTTCCCATTTTTCCTTTCTCTGTAAATAAATTCTTTTTTTCTTATTCATCGTTATCAAAAAAATCTAAAAAAAAACATTTTGTACATTTCCCTTCCACTTATCATTCTTCTTTTTCTTTCTTATTTTCAATTTCTATCTCTTTTTTGTTTTCTAAAAAAAAAATCTAATTTTTTTTTCTTCCTTTGGTTTTATTTTCTTTTTTTAATTTTCACCATTGCATCATAACATTCAATTTGAGGTTCATTTTCATTCGCCATCTCATAATTCCTTCATTCACATCCCATAATTCCTCATCTTTTCCATTTATCCAATTAACCTTTACTTTTATGAACCTCAAGTTCTTTCTAATCCACACTTGTCTCATCCATTCATTTATCCCTCCTTCATTAACCATCTTGAAACACTCATTTTCCAAACCCCCAATTTTGGAAGTCATGGACCGGTGTTGAAGAGGGCGTTACAAAAATTTGAGATCATGCACGGTGAATAATGCTTGCATCTGTCAAAAATATTGGTTCATCCTCTTGTGTCTCATCATCCTCAAAAAAAAAAAAAGGAAAAAACTTGAGGTTCCCCATTTTTCCTTTCTCTGTAAATAAATTCTTTTTTTCTTATTCTTCGTTATCAAAAAAATCTAAAAAAAAACATTTTGTACATTTCCCTTCCACTTATCATTCTTCTTTTTCTTTCTTATTTTCAATTTCTATCTCGGGGGCTCCTTCTCTTTCGGAGTTCCCCATTTTTCCTTTCTCTGTAAATAAATTCTTTTTTTCTTATTCATCGTTATCAAAAAAATCTAAAAAAAAACATTTTGTACATTTCCCTTCGACTTATCATTCTTCTTTTTCTTTCTTCTTGTCAATTTCTATCTCTTTTTTGTTTTCTAAAAAAAAATCTAATTTTTTTTTCTTCCTTTGGTTTTATTTTCTTTTTTTAATTTTCACCATTGCATCATAACATTCAATTTGAGGTTCATTTTCATTCGCCATCTCATAATTCCTTCATTCACATCCCATAATTCCTCATCTTTTCCATCTCTACAATTAACCTTTACTTTTATGAACCTCAAGTTCTTTCTAATCCACACTTGTCTCATCCATTCATTTATCCCTCCTTCATTAACCATCTTGAAACACTCATTTGCCAAACCCCCAATTTTGGAAGTCATGGACCGGTGTTGAAGAGGGCGTTACAAAAATTTGACATCATGCACGGTGAATAATGCTTGCATCTGTCAAAAATATTGGTCCATCATCTTGTGTCTCATCATCCTCAAAAAAAAAAAAAAGGAAAAAAAAAAAAGAAAAAAAAAGGAGCAAATTTGCAAAGTCTAAAACCTTTGTCCTAAAGTTAAATCTTTTGAAAAGGAGCAATCAATTTTTGAAATGAAGTTTGACCTTTTTTCTCTATCCAAAAAAATCAAAAAAATATTATCCCTTGCTACCCTTTTTGAGCCTTACAATAAAGTTTTTTTTTCTTCATTTAACCGTGGACATGGATCACGCCTACACTGGGGGATAGTGCAATAGTTCTCCATCTATATGACTCATTTCACTGGAGCTGATATCTCATATGTTTCACTTGTCACCCCCACATCGATGGCCGGCCCAGTTTGAGTGTTTCTCTAGATGTGTTCATGAATTTCCCGAACACAAGGGGGCTTTTTATGATGTTTGAAGACAGTTAAATCATTCTTCTTCTATAAAAAAATTTCAAAAAATTCAAAAATAAATAAATTGTAAAAAGCAAAAAGAAAGAAAAATGAAAATCAAAAAGAAAAAATGAAAAAAGCAAAAAATGCAGAGAATGAAAAAAGGATATTATTTGAATAAATGTCTTTCATCAATCACATTGCACTAGAGATCATTTGCCCTAATGAAACATTAAACACTTTCTTTGAGCCTTTATACCCTTTCTTTCATCACTCATTACCCCCTAGCCACATTACAAGCCAATAAAGTCCATTCTGATCAAATATTGCTTGCTCTTATTTTGGGACAATAAGTTTACACTTGTGTGTTTTTGCTCCTTTAAAAAAAAAAGAGAAATGAGAAAATTGGAATGATGAGACCTATATTCTTCCTTGATTGAAGATGGGCCTGAAGCAAGTGAGACTCCGGGTTCGCCCCTCTTCCATGACAGATCTTATCGCACTTGGGGCTTGCTACCTTTTCTCTCCTCTCAGCACAATAAAAATGATAAGCAGCAGTTCCTTACATTGATGTAAGACTTGGGGGCTTGTTACAAGCCTAATCTCCATTACCCTCCACAAATCTTATTCCATTTCTTCCATCCAAAACCATCCCTTTATCCACTAGCTTTGACCAGTGTTGTGTTGCAATGGTGAAGATAAAATCTTTTGAAAGTCCCAAAACTGTTTGTTTGAAAATCTTCTAACTCTTTTTTCACATGATCATCAAAAAATTTTAAAAAAATCTCTTGCATTGCTAGGTATTTCCTCCTATATCTCTCTTTCAGGGCATGGCCCACAGCTATCTATTCTCATATTTTCTTTTTCAGGGTATTGTGACGCCTGCTAGGTATTGTGATGCCTAGTTTCTTTCTCTTTAAGGGTATTGTGACGCCCGCTTGGTATTGTGACGCCAAATTTTCTTTTTCAGGGTATTGTGACGCCCTCTAGGTATTGTGACACCTAGTTTCTTTCTCTTTAAGGGTATTGTGACGCCCGCTTGGTATTGTGACACCAAGTTTTCTTTTTCAGGGTATTGTGGCGCCCGCTAGGTATTGTGACACCTAGTTCTTTCTCTTTAAGGGTATTGTGACGCCCGCTTGGTATTGTGACGCCAAGTTTTCTTTTTCAGGGTATTGTGACGCCCACTAGGTATTGTGACGCCTAGTTTCTTTCTCTTTAAGGGTATTGTGACGCCCGCTTGGTATTGTGACGCCAAGCTTTCTTTTTTAGGGTATTGTGAAGCCCGCTAGGTATTGTGACACCTAGGTCTTTCTCTTCTAGGGTATTGTGACGCCCGCTTGATATTGTGACGCCAAGTTTTCTCTTTTAGGGTAACCAACCCCTAGGCTCTTTTAGGGTAACCAACCCCTAGGCTCTTTTAGGGTAACCAACCCATAGGCTCTTTCAGGGTATCCAACCCCTGCACTCTTTCAGGGTATCCAACCCCTGCACTCTTTCAGGGTATCCAATCTCTGCACTCTTTCAGTTATCTCATGATTTTTGATCCACCCGTTGATGGGCTCCGGATCTGTCATCTTTGTTATTCTTCTTGTGTTTGTTTGTGTGGCCAAAATTGGCTGCTTTTGAATTTGCTTTAACTTACTCACCGAAAGTCAAGCAAATGGGGGCTGCTGTCAGCACCCAATTTTGTCCGGCTTTTTTATTTTAATTTTCTTTTTGTTATGTTTCATTTTTATTAAAATAAAATAAAAAAATAAAAAAATAAAAAATTATAATAAGAGAAAAAGGAAAAAGAAGAAAAAGAAGAAAGGAAGAAAAATGGGCCGCGGCCCAAAGGAAAAGAGAGGAAGCAGAAGCAAGGAAAGGAGGACAACTTAGTCATTTCACCCCTCATTCAAACCCAAATGCTACCCTATTTAAGCCTACTCTCCCTAACCCTAAAACACACTCATCATTCACTAGCCTCCACACTCCAAAAACAAAAAACAAAAAAAAAATCTGCAGCCCTTTTTTCTTCTCTTTTCCTTTTCCACTCCAAAACCCTAATCTCCTTCTCCACCACACACCACTAGCCTCCATCCCCCTCTCTCTACTCTCTCAAACCCTAGCCGCCCCTCAAACCCTCATCATCTCATCATCTCAGCCTGCACCTTCATTTCCTTGGTCGTCGCCATCCACAAACCTTCCCCCTCTCTCTAGCCGCTGCCATCCACGAACCTTCCCTCCCTCTCTCAGCCAAACGCGCCGCTGTTCCCTCTTACCACCACCGTCCCTCATCAAAACCACCATCACCATCTTCTCCTTCAACCTCCTCGACCGCCACCACCTCTAGTCGCCGCACTTCCAATGAACCCAGCACCACGGCACCGCCATCATCATCTTCTCCTTCAACCTCCTCGACCGTCACCGCCAGCACTACAACACTGCCATCACCGTCGCTCCTCCTCCTCACTTCCCTAGCCGTCGCAGCCGCTCCACCCTCTGCTCCCCTCCGTCCATAGTGCCGCCACCACTTCCCTGGCCGCCGCAGCTGCACTGCCGCAGCCGCTCCACCTCTGTTTTCTGTTTAAGAACTACGTAGCCTTGATTTCTCCTCAGAGATATGTAGGACCGAGCAACAACCCCGCCAGGCACCTTTTTTTTAAATCACTCTTTTTTTTATCACTTTAATCACCTCTAGAACTACGTAAGCCTTGAGCCCTTCAATAGAGGTACGTAGGAGCGGGAACACTCTCGTCAGGCAACCCAATGAAAAAACCCTAAAAAACAAAAATCTTTTCAAAATTAAAAAACATTAAAAAATCAATTTAAACCTTCAGAACTACGTAGCCTTGATCTTCCATTTGAGGGAAGTACGTAGGACTAGGTTCACACCTATCAGGCTAAATAAAATATAAAAAACATTTTTGTTTTGTAAATAATATCATTTTCCTTGTAAATAATATCATTTCCTTTGTAAATAATAAGTCTTTTAATACCTTTTTGAACAATCAATCTTGGGTTTCGTTTCTGACGGGCGCTGTGGGGTGCTAACACATTCCCCACGCGTAACTGACTCCAGAACCTAGAATTTTAAGTTTCGTAGACCTTTTATTTTCCTTTTTTAGGTTTTCTAGCGTTTCCTTATTTAAAAACGTTAGTGGCTACTCTGTCTGTTTACTATTTCAATTTAGCGCCGTCCCCGCCGCGACCCTGCTTGCGACACATTTTATACGGAAGCCCAAGATGATCGGAGTATAGTGCAAAACAGTGGTGTGACTCTTGTTGCTAGAGCTATGCATGTGTCTAGTGCCAAAGATAGAAACCCCATATATGCAGACATGTCATACTTTGGGGTAATTCAACACATATGGGAGCTGGATTACACAACATTTCAAGTTCCTGTGTTTTGTTAGTGGGTTGACAATAATTCTGGTGTTCAGGTTGATGACTCAGGGTTCATTCAGGTTAATTTTAATAGGGTGGGGTCCAAGGATGATCTTTTTATTTTGGCATCCCATGTAGAGCAAATACTGTATGTCATGATCCTGCTGACAATGATAAGAGGATTAAATGGAGTAAAACCAAATGGAATACTATAAAGGTATATATATATATATATAACTCAAACCAATTATATCCACCAAATCACTTAAATTTTTTATTTATTTTTGTAGTGCCTTGCTCAAACAAACAATAAAGATTGTGGGTACTATGTGCTAAGCTTTCTAAGAGACATCATTACGCACAATCAATCTACAATTCCAGATGTGGTATGAAACTTTACATTTATTTTTTGTTTATATAACAAAAATCTTATATTTTTGTATTTTTAATTTGTAATATAACTCTAACTTTGGTTATTTTTACTATCATTTTACAGTACTTCCCTGATTGTCAATTCGAATCCTACGATCAAGACCAGCTAAATGAAATTAAAGAAGAGTGAGCTGCTTATGTGTTACAAATTTTTACCTAAAATGTGTAGATGTGGGTTGTACGTATTATATTGGTTGTACATATTATATTGGTTGTACATTATTTTGTTAAGGGTGTTTGGTCTATATATATGTTTTGTCACATACTGCTGATCATGGTTGCATGATAAATTTATTTGATTATTCTCTAATTTGTACGTAGCATTATAGATTATTAGATTACAGGCTGATCATGGTTTCTACATTGTATTTTCATGGTTTACTTTCTTCTTTTCCTCCCATTCACGTGACTTTCCCTCCCTCTGGACTTCAAATGATTCTGGAACCCTTGACCAGAATTTAATGAATGCAATGATGGTGTAGGAAAGTTAATAATGCATCAATAGTGTTTGCATAGTTTAGAGTTTGTTTCTACATGAAATAATATCTTCCGGTGTATATCTTTATTTTATCTTCTAGGTAGAGTTTCACACTTAACTTAGTTTTATTATGATGTATACTACTCTTAACTAATCCTTCACATCATTTTTAATTGTATCATTCTTCTTCTTTATTTTTATCATCAATAATAATAATAATAATAATAATAATAATAATAATAATAATAATAATAATAATAATAATAATAATAATAATAATAATAATAATAATATCCTATTACTATGAGAAAAAATGGGATGTTAGAGATGCCTCTCTCTTGACATCAAACATGGCCGACCTGCATCTCAATGCCCATGATATTTATGGTTTGGTTTTGTCAAAAACGACAACTTCTCCTGTGGAGGCCTTGTCGCTGGTCTTGGCAGAGGCTCTTGACTTCAGTTGGACGATATCTATGGCTCATGAACTCTATTTTTGTGAGATTTACTTTGAGATTGATTGCCTTCAACTGTTCGAGGCATGGAAGCGTTCCTCTAGGAGCACTTCTTATTTGACCTTGGTGATTCGCAACTGCCGTGATTTAACTTATAGTTTTTATTTCATTGTTTTTATAATTCGTCATACCAGTAATGTTGTAGTTGATAGCCTGGTTAAGCTTTGTTTCTCTTTGGGTATTGTTGTTTGGACGAGGATGTCTTGCCGGGAATCCTACCTTTGGTTCAGGTTGATGTAAGATGTAATGACCTCGACATCATTTTCTCCTTAATGAATGTATTCGTTTATTAAACGGAAAAGAAATTGAGACTCCATGAACACTCTCGGCAGCAACGGTACACCAAGAAAAACAAAACATAGTAGAAGAACGAGTTTTTTTTTTAATAATGTAAAAAATATTTTTTTGTCAGAATGGGATATCTTTGAAAATATTTGTCAAAATGAGGTTGTTTGTGGAACCAAGCAAAATTTTAACGTGTTTAAACAAGTTAAAATTATGACTTGTTTGAACAAGCCATAATTTTAACGTGTTTCAAATAAAACAAAGTATGAGAATCAAAATCAGAATCTACACTGTGTGTGAGGAACTGACGGGACTAGGGGAGCAGAGACTGAACACGTTAAAATGATAACGTGTTTGAATGTGGCATGATTATAACGTGTTTGAACACGTTAAAATAATAACTTGTTGTAACAAGTTAAAATTTTAACGCCATTGTTATCATATCATTCTCCGGTGGAAAATTCTTAATGCCAGGTGTCGCAACCAGGGTCGCGGCGGGGACGGCGCTAAAAACAAATTAGTAAACAGCTAGAGTCGCCACTAACGTTTTTAAGAGGAACGCTAGAAAACCTAAAAAAGAAAATAAAATGGCCTACGAAACCTAAAACTCTAGGTTCGGGAGTCGGTTACGCGTGGGGAAGGTGTTAGCACCCCACAGCGCCCGTCAAAGACGGTACCCAAGATTGATTGTGCAAAAAGAAATTATTAATGGACTCATTATTTACAAAGGAAAAAAAGATATTTATTATTTTTTGTAGATTTATTATTTAAAAAGAAAAGAAAATGAGATTAAAACAAAAATATTTATTTTATTTTATTTAGCCTGATAGGTGTAAACCTAGTCCTACGTACTTCCCTCAAATGGAAGATCAAGGCCACGTAGTTCTGAAGTTTTAAATTGATTTTTTAATGTTTTTTTAATTTTGAAAAGGGTTATTTATTTTTTTTGGAGTTTTTATTGGGTTGCCTGACGAGAGTGTTCCCGCTCCTACGTACCTCTATTGGAGGGCTCAAGGCTTACGTAGTTCTAAAGGAGAAACAGAAAAAGAAAAACAGAAACAGAAACAGCAATAGAGAAACAGAAACAGCAACAGAGAAACAGAAACAGAAACAGCGACAGAGAAACAGAGAAACAGAAACCGCAACAGAGAAACAGAAACTGAAACAGGGAAACAGAATTTAAATAGCAGAAACAGTAATCAAAACAGAAACAGAACTTAAACCAGAAACAGAAAAATAAAAACACTAATATAAAAAGTAATAGGATCTAAACTAGAAACAGATAATAAAACACTAACATAAACAAAAAAAACAAGATTAAAAATAACAGTAAACTAAGTACAGAAGCAGAAATTAAATAGCAGGGAAGGAAGTGGTGGCGGCGCTATGGACGAGGGGAGAAGATGGTGATGGTGGTGCCGTGGTGCTGGGTGGTGGTGCTGCAGCGGCGAGCAGGGAGTTGGGAGGAAGGCCGAGCGGCGCGAGGTGCTAAAGGGAGGAGCGGTGGCACGAAGAAGCTTGAGGGAAGAGCGGCGGCGCGAGGAGGCTTGAGGGAGGAGCGACGGCGCGAGGAAGGGGAGGTGATGGCTTGGCCGCGGCGGCCAGGGAGGAGAGTGTGGTGGCAGTGCAGGAAGGTGGGAGGAAGAGAGAGGGAGATGAGGGATTGAGGCGGCTAGAGAGTGAGGGAGGCTGCTGGTGGTGTGAGGCAAGGGAGATTAGGGTTTTGGAGTGAAAAAGAAAAAAAGAAAAAAGGGTGCAGTTTTTTTTGTTTTTTTTGTTTTTTTTGGGGAGTGTGGAGGCTAGTGAATGATGAGTGGTTAGGGTTAGTGAGGGTAGGCTTTATATAGGGGAGAATTAGGGTTTGAGTGAAGGATAAATGACAGAAATACCCCTGGGGTTTGTTTTGGGCCAGTTTGGCCCATTTTTATTTTTATTTTTATTTTTTTGAGAAACTAAAGTAAAGAAACAAACTCAATTAATCTAAACGCCCTATTTTTTTATATTTTCACTAACTACTTAGCTAACTATTTTTATTTTTAATAAAATGAACACAATAAAAGAAAGAAATAAAAGACCCGGACAAAATTGGGTGCTGACACCAGGTACAAGGTCAGTTTGGAATTCTTTAATGAATTACGTGTTTCCTAGCTTATGTAGTAGCAGGTATGGTGTGTTGTTGAGCTAGGTACATGGGAAGTACAATGAAGACTTCAGACTTGAGCTCTATTGCCATTCATGTTACAATTAGGCTGAGCCACGTGATGCCCAATTTATTGAAATAAAGAGACTGAAACTATGTTGTTGTTGTATGTGCATTAGATTAGTGTTCATATATAACCTTCGACCGAGGCCATGGCCGATCATGCGACGACGCCCATACGAAGGCCGATCGCTGACCTCCCCACGCCTTCTGAATCTACCTGTTCGGAGCTTATGCGGACGCACGCTTACTCCCAGCCCGACCAGCCAGTAGGTGGACATCCCTCATGACAGCTAGAGGCCTAGTGGAGGACAACTGTGCTACCTGACACCTCACCTAGCCTGTCGCCTATCGTTCAGACTACTCTGACACCAACCTAGAATAACATACCTAAGGCAACAGGCTCCCTCTATAAAAGCCAACCTCACCATTTCACAAGGTACGCATATTCTCTCACTTGAGATCAATAGCTCCCGAGACGATCACTGACTTTAGCATCAGAGGAATTTCGCAGGGATCCCTCCTGGACGACCACCAGGAGAACCGCGACGACCGTCCATCCTGCCGCCACTGGAAGTACCGTACCCTCCTTGACAAACACCCTCTTCCGGGTGATTGAAGGGCTAGTTGCGTTCATTGGCGCCGACTGTGGGGACAGTGAAGCTTCCCCAACTCCACGATATGGTGCAGAAGAAGGCTACCGGGAAAACTTTAAGAGCAGCGCAAGAAGGGCCTATCCGAGTAGAGACGATAGGAGAGAACAAGATGTCGAAAGGGGAGCAAGAGCAACCAATCGGACAACAAGTTCAAATCACGCCGGACACGCCCTGATTAGGGGCCCAGGGGGTCTCCCAGGCTCAAAACGACTGAGAGGCCCTTATTCGGTTGGAAACACAAATGGCTGCAATGGTAGAACAGGGGAAAAAGGGCGCCGAGGATCAAAAGATCACCATCCAACTCTTAAGGGATCACATCTAGCGCTTGGCGGAGGAGCGCAACCAAGGTTGGAACCAAAGCCAGCCTCGTCGCTGCCCCATTCGACAAGAGACTGCCGAAAACCAACTCCGTCAGGAGACCACTCGTCCACATCCTCAAACCGATCAGGCTTAGGGGAAGATCCAGGGGAATCCCCTGAGGCAGGCCATCATGCAGGAACCGATGCCACCAAACTTTATCCGTCGTCCCAAAATGCAGCAGTACAACGGAACGGACGATCCTTGGGCTCACCTGGATCACTTCAGGTGCACCATGATGTGTGTCGGGGCAACCGATCGACCGTGATGCCGTTTCTTCCCCATGAGTCTGGGGAGAGTCCCGCAATGGTGGTTCCAATCATTTCCGGCCATAACCATCCAACAGTGGGCGGACATAGTTCGCCTATCACCCAACACTTCGCGTCCAGCAAAGAACTACCTAGAACGATTGAGACCCTGGAGCAGGTTAGGCAGGGACCTCAGGAGTCCATGAGGAGCTATTTGGCTAGACTCAACAAGGAGGCCAACCTCACCCTAGGACTCTCAGAAGAAGTACATTTGATCTTCGCCCGAACAGGTCTGCAGCCCGGTCCATTCTGGAAATCTTTGAGTGGGGTCAGACCCAGGACGATAGCTGAGTTCCAAAGAAGATCCGAAAAAATCATCAACCAAGAGGACGCAGAAGCAACACTTGAGTTAGAGAAGACCCGACTGGCGAACGTCAAAGACCAACCGCTCTCTACATCCGCGAAGGACAGCCACAGGTCAGAAAGATAGAAATAACGGAAAGATGCCTACAAACCAAGGGCAAAGTTTGACCGATACGCACCACTGAATGCACCCTTGTCGCTGATCTACAAGGAAAACTCCCACAACGATTTGAGGGAGAGACCACCAATGATCCGATCAAAGAACGTGGTCCACTCGTCAAAGTACTGCGAGTATCACGACAGCCCAGGATATACGACCGACAAGTGCTTACAACTAATGGATAGCGTAGAGAAGCTAGTAAGAGAGGCACGACTGACGAAATACGTTCAATCGGCCTCCCCCTCTTCCACTCGAAACCCAGCACCCCGGCCCAGGAGCCCTCCCAGAGACCGGAAACCGGACCACTCCTTCCAAAGAGCCCGAGATTATGAACCCAGGAACAAAGACCACTCCAAGAGGAGGAATAGTCACGAACGGTCCAGAGAGCGCGATTGGAGGGGGGCCCCGGGGGGCCCCACTTTACTCTATCGATCGCGAGAGGCTTCACCTGCAGAGGCAGTAGCTCAAACTCCAGGAAGAAAAGTTTAGGGGAAGTTATAAGGGCCGAGGCGAGCCAAAACTCAAAGAGGAGACCTGGTCGAGACGACACCACCATCACCTTCTCCAGCGTCAACTATGGTAGGGAGACAAGTGAGGAGGAGGATCCAATCGTTTATAGCGCGATCATAGCCAATCAGCAAGTGACAAAAGCTCTGATCGACACTAGGAGCTCGAGCGACATTATGTTCTATATAGCACACAAGGCTTGGGGGAAATCAACCAGAGATCTCACACCCTACGATAATGACTTAATCAGCTTCACAGGGGACTGGGTGACCCCCCTATGATACTTTGATATGTGGCTCTCGTTAGGCGAACCACGCACATGCAAAACTATCATGACACGCTTCATTGTGGTGGATTGCCCAACGACCTACACTATCATCTTGGGCCGACCAAGCATCAATGCCGTCAAGGCAATCATCTCCTGCCCGCACCTTATGTTGAAATACCCACACCAGGGCCGAGTCGTGACAGTGAGTGTGTTAGAATAAAAAATTTAATGGGTTAATTTATTTTGATAAATAACAATTTCGCTAAGTGTTACTGACTTCTTTAAAATTTTTCATACTTAGGAACACTTGTAGATTGAAGACATGCTGCGAGGATCTCGACAAAGCATTATCAAAAAGCAAGTGAAGAAAACCGTCCGCCTATGTGAATTAGTCTGCCTCCAGAGAAGAGTTCGTCCGCCTGTGAAGAACGTCTGATTGATCAGCTACTCAACTCGTGAAGAATACTTGAGTAGATTAAAAGCAATGATTGAAGACTCGCGCAAAACGAAATATCCTGAAGGTGATCGTTTGTTCAACCCAAAGATGAGCTATCGTGCACTTCTTGGTGGTTCAGAGCATTAATGGCGAAAGAGACAGAATTAAGCGCTTCATTCCTTGAAGATTCAAATCCTCTGACATTCCTTAATTCAAGCTGCTTTTGCTGAATTAACGGCAATACCTTCTGATCATCGTATCTCCTCAACAGTCAAATTCAAATATTCTGGTCAGAGCATTAATGACTAAATTAGCTGTAATGCATAAGCATTAATTGCAGACTCTATGGGCCAAAGCAAAATGCATCACCAGACGATACCATCTTGCATTGTTGAAGAAACATTCATTATCTGGCAGATTGCAACAGCAGATGCAGAAGTATCCGTTACTCACAATCAAGCAGATATTCAAACGGAACTATTTTTATAGATCTTCAGCAAAGCTTCCAGTCATCATCCTACAGAAGATATAAATAGTGGACTTAGCATCAACTCCAACTTGGCGACTCTTACACGATCAAAGCATTCAAACCTTCCAAGTCTATCTACGATTTGAACAAGCTTTAAGCCAAGATACTCAGTAACCTTAACCTTCTCATTTTCTGAGTTCTGTCGCCAACTAGTGTGAAATCTCTTACAGGGTGAAAACTCTTATCCTTTCTCACACAACCTCTTCAGAGAACCAACTTAACTATTCTCTCTGAACTTTGATCTTCATATTTTCTACCCACTCTTACAGAAGAGATCCTTGTAGAAACTAAGTCTTCCTGAAAAAGAACTGGGAGGAGTCTTGTCTAACACTCGAGAGATAAAGGAGAAGTCCTAGAATACTTGTAAAGGAGTAGTCCTCAGAATACTGGGAGAAGTCCCTGAGAACACTTGTACTATTTTGTTTAAATAGTGAAAATCTTGGTGAAGCCAAGGACTGGACGTAGCCCTGTCGATTAAGGGGGTGAACCAGGATAAATATCGTGTGTGCTTTATTGTTCAAGCTTTAAGTTTATTTCCGCTGCACATTCTTGACAAACTCTTTTGAACTAATAATAACTATCTTGCGAAAAAGGTTTAAAAATCACACACACAATTCAAACCCCCCTTTCTTGTGTGGTTTTATTACTATTAATTGGTATCAGAACTTAACCGCTCTGAAAATTACTAACATCTTAACAGGTGTAGAGTGAAAAGATTCATGGACGGTATTGCCTACCCAACCGGAACTGCAACCAACAAGCCACCATTCTTTGATGGCTCCAACTACCCCTACTGGAAGAAGCACATGCAACTATTCATCGAGTCAACCGACTGGAAACTGTGGGACGTAATATCAAAAGGAAATTATGTCCCCAAAGATAGCGAAAGCAAGCCCATTCCAGCCGATAAATGGACGGATGAACAGAAGACAGAGAATCAAAGAAATGCCAAGGCGAGGCTGTTTCTCATATGTGCTCTTAGCAAAAATGAGCATGACAAAGTTGATAGCTTGAGCACTGCAAAGGAAGTCTGGGATACCTTATCCATTGCTCATGAAGGAACCTCTGCCGTACAAGACACCAAGATGAGCATGCTTGCATCTCAGTATGAAAACTTCATGATGGATGTCAATGAATCCATTGACTCCATGTTTGCACGACTTCAGACCATTCATAATGGGATGAGGAACCTGGGAAAAAGCTTCACCAACAAGGAGCAAGTAATCAAAATTCTCAGAAGCCTTCCCACCAACTGGAGAAGCTTCGTCACTTCCCCGAGATCTGGAAAGAACCTAGATACCTATCAAGTAGAAGACCTGCTGGGAGAGATGAAGATTCATGAGCAGGATCTTGCTAATGATGCTGCTATCATACGAAGAAAAGCGTCTGCCGCAAAAGCTATAGCATTCAAAGCCAACAAATCAAAGGCTTTGAAAGCTAACGAATCCTCAGATGAGGAAACTGTGCAGTTTGATCGCTCCAATGATGAACAGGCCCTGTTTAACCGAAGATTCAGAAGAATGATGGGAAACAGGAAGCAGTTCAAAGGAAGACAATCTTCCACATCAAGAGATGAAGAGAAAAACCCAAATAAAGGAGGGATCGTCTGCTACGAATGCAAAAAGCCTGGACATGTCAAAGCCGACTGCCCTCGTCTGGGAAACAAGCCTTCCCAAAAGAATATCTATAAGAAGAAGGCCTTTTCCAGTCAAAACGATGAGTCAGAAGACGATTCTGTCCAAGAAGAAGAAATCAAGGGAACCAACGATGAAACTTCATACTATGCGTTTATGGGATCCATAGACACGTCTGATATCGAAGTAGATAAAGAAGCAGAAGCACTGATGATCTCTGTTGATCTATCCAACGGCGAGAAAGATGACAAAGATGAGGTAAGTCCTGAAATCTCCTCTGAAGAATATAATGAACTATTAAAGTATGCTCATGCATTAGCAATCAAATATAGTTCACTTAAAAAGAAGTATGATAAAATTGTAAAAGAGTTGCATGCATCTAAAGAAGTATCCATCATGCTAAAAAGAAGACATCTCTACCCAAACATTTCTGGGCTGAAGCAGTCCATACAGCATGCTATATTCAAAATCGAATATTTATGCGTCCTATCTTGAAGAAAACTGCCTATGAGTTATGGAAGGGAAGAAAGCCAAGCATCTCATACTTTCATCCATTTGGATGTCCATGCTTTCTACTTAATACAAAGGATGACCTTGGAAAATTCGATGCAAAATCAGACAAAGGAATATTCTTAGGATATTCACCCAATTCCAAAGCGTTCCGAGTATACAACTCTAGAACAATGGCAGTAGAAGAGTCCATCAATGTCAAGTTCGAAGATAAACACATCAGTGTAAATCAGATGACTCCAGAAGAAGAAAATGATGACCTAGAAATAAGTGGAGAGCCCTCATCAAATCCAGTTCAGCCGTCAAGGTTTGACAAAGAGACAAAGCCAATTACTCCATCTTCAACTCAACCAGACGATGTTTGTGAAACTCCGTCTGACGAAAACTCCACAAGTCAAGTCATGACCTCTAGTGGCATCTCTCTACCTCAAGACTGGAGATTCAAACCAGACCATCCTCCTACACAGATAATCGGGAGCGTAGATGAAAAGGTAAGAACTAGATCCACTTTTAATGATTATGCTAACTGTGCGTTTCTCTCTGAAATAGAACCGAAGAACATAGGTGAAGCCCTACAGGATGAAGGCTGGATCTTAGCCATGCAAGAAGAATTGAATCAATTTGAGAGAAGCAGAGTCTGGGACCTAGTGCCCAAACCAGAAGAAAAATCCATTATTGGCACAAGATGCGTGTTCAGAAATAAAATGGATGAAAATGGGAAAGTCACCCGAAACAAAGCTCGTTTGGTTGCACAAGGGTATAATCAACAAGAAGGAATCGATTATACAGAAACATTTGTCCCCGTCGCAAGAATTGAAGCTATTCACATCCTATTGGCATTTGCATGTCAGCACTCCATAAAGTTGTATCAAATGGATGTGAAAAGTGCGTTTCTAAACGGATATATCGAGGAAGAAGTATACGTGAAGCAGCCTCCAGGATTTGAAGATCCGGCTCTACCACACCACGTCTTCAAGTTAAGAAAGGCATTATATGGACTAAAGCAAGCTCCACGTGCATGGTACGATCGTTTGAGTTCATTCCTGATGAACAATGGCTTCTCAAGGGGAAGCATTGGCAACACTCTGTTTAGAAGAAAGAGATCCAAGGACTTTATTCTGATGCAACTATATGTTGATGATATCATTTTCGGTGCCACTAATGAAGTTCTCTGCCAAGAATTTTCCAAACTGATGCAGAGTGAATTCGAGATGAGTATGATGGGAGAATTAAAGTTCTTCCTAGGATTGCAGATTAGACAGGAAGGCACCCAAACCTACATCCATCAGACAAAGTATATTAATGATCTCCTGAAGAAGTATTGCATGGAGAAAGCCAAAGCAATGGGAACCCCTATGCATCCTGGAACTATACTAGATAAAGGTGACGAGTCAACTCCGGTCGACTCAATTAAATACAGAGGAATGATAGGATCACTGTTATATCTTACCTCAAGCAGACCAGACATTATGTACAGCATCTGTGTTTGTGCCAGATTCCAGGTAAGTCCTCAAGAATCTCACCTAAGTGCAGTAAAACGCATATTTCGATATCTCATTGGAACAACTAATCTTGGTCTAGTTTATGAGAAAGGTGAAGATTTCAGGCTAAAGGGATTCTGTGATGCTGACTATGCTGGAGACAGAATCGAAAGGAAAAGCACAAGTGGAGGTTGTCACTTTCTGGGGAATTGCCTAATATCGTGGGCAAGCAAACGGCAAAGCACAATCTCTCTTTCAACTGCTGAAGCAGAATACGTAGCGGTAGGTTCTTGCTGCACCCAACTTCTCTGGGTGAAGCATCAATTAGAAGATTATAATATTTTTGAGCATAACATTCCTTTATTATGTGATAATACAAATGCCATCAACATTACAAAGAATCCTATTTTTCATTCACGCACCAAACATATTGAAATAAAGCATCATTTTATCCGTGATCATGTAGCTAAAGGAAACATTGACATTTCATACATACACACCGATGATCAATTAGCAGACATATTTACCAAACCACTTATTGAAAATAAATTTGTATGTCTTAGGGAAAGAATTGGAATGTTTCCTGCATTATAGTTGTGCCTGCACTAAATCCCCCTAAGATTGTCTGCCCCATTGGCTTGAATTTAAAATTAGTATCTACTATAAGCTATGCATTTAATGCTAAACAGTTGTGTCTTTTCACATAGATTACTTACTGAACACGCACACATTAATGTTGACACTCCTTATCTCTCATCATTTAATGCTTTCAATTCAGCTTTATTATTCATCATGATTTTGACGATATCGAGAAAATGTTTACACTTTCAAAAATGGAAACGAATGGTCTTTCAAATGCGTTTCTAATACCAACCCTAACACGTTCATACTTCAGTTTAAACATTCTATTTTCTGTGTACTTGCTTTTGCCTCTGTATTCATTTCATCTACATAAATCATGGCTCCCAACAAACAGAAAAATGCAAAAACTCAGGAAGCCTTTAGCAAAGAGGAATATCAGATCGTCAAGACTCAAAAAGATGCTATTATTCAAAATCGCAAACAACAAGTCGCTGACATTGGTCCTATGAGGATTGAGCATCTAGGCGACAGAAAGCTTGTCACCCCCAGATACCTTGATCTAAGGTTATATCAACATGCAAAAGTTGCAGGTCTTGATCTAGTGCTATCACAGAACTGGGGAAATTTGTTCGAAGTCTCCACCACTTCAGCACTCTCTCCTCTCGTGCAAGAATTCTACGATTGTGCCATCAAGGTTAATCCCACCCACATCCGAACACGATGTTTGGGGCAAGTAATAGACATTCAATCTCGTGATGTGTCTAATTTACTCAACCTTCCTCTCGATCGTGTCAGTTACTCCTCTTCTTGGGAAACTTCTGAAAGCAATCCTTTCACTATTTGGAAGGAAGTTCCAAAGTGTTCTACATCTCGACGAGTGAAAAATCTTGTTGAGGAATGTATCTTTCCTCATGCTGTTCTCAGCAAGATTGTACTGCCCAAAGAAGGTTCTAGAGACTTAGTCAACAAGTTCTCTCAGTGGACTCTATTCCAGACCCAACATCGCAGAAAAGTTAATCTGCCTGATCTTCTACTTCAATACATGCTCCACACCCTGGAATAATCCAACACCAATCTTCCATATGGGTCCCTCATAACGGCTCTTATGCATCACAAGGGGTTGCTCACTCCCTCCATCGAATCAGTGAAATTCATCTCATCTGACTATATCTCGGCTACTCCTATCAAGTTTGGAGATGTTCGTCGCATAAACCTGTCCATCGACATATCTGCAGTACCTACAGAACTCTTAAGTGACTGGGCTAAGAGGAACAAACAAAGAAAACTCCCTACACCAACACCGTCTGGCAACTACCGCAAACGTCGTCGTCTGGGCACTACTTCTCCGCAACGTTCAGATCACTCCCACCGGACTGAATCTCAAGAACTCTTACCTACTGCCGAAGCCTTGCCTCCATCAACCTCATCCAAACCTCGTCCTGAGACTGTGCATACCACTGCTGAACTTATTTCAAACTCTCATGCCCAATATCTGAAGTTCTTGCCTCAAATCTTTCACAAATATATCTCTGATGTCTTCGATGTCCAAGATGATGGCAATTGTGGATTCTGATGTCTTGCTCAGTGGCTGGGTCACTCCCAAGATCATTGGCGAGAAATTCAAAAACTTCTAATCCACGAACTTCTATCCAACAGAGCGCTGCACTCTCAAACTTTTTGCTTTGATGAAGATATTGATACTCTGTGCCTGGCTCTTACGCTGAATGCCAATGAACCTGCGCATGAGTCCAAATGGTTCACAGTTCCAGACATGGGATTGCTAGCTGCTACTGCGTTCCGGATAATTATGGTCACCTTAGCTCCTAACCAGTGCTGCACATATCTTCCCCTTCTGGGCCCTGTTGATGATGCCCCTACAATTGCTGTTTTGGGAAATATTGCAAACAGACACTGGGTTCGCGTCAAGCTCTCCGACACCTCTCCACTGCCTACTATATCACCTCAATGGAAGCATTATTTTTCTCCCGATGCTCGAGGATGGGAAGCCCCTCTTCAATCAAAAATCCTACACTTCAGAAATTTACTACAAAGTGAAGCTGAGAAATTTCTGGATTCCTTGTTTGAAGTTCCCAGTATTGATAATCCTATCAAACTTGACAACGACTCTGAAGATGATCTTGTTCCCAGCACTGACATCTCATGCTTAGACCATGCCTTCACTCGCCTCAAATTGCATGATGTTGATCTCGATCTTCGTCTGCACCTTGGTCAAAGTCAACGAGTTACTCCACTGTCACGAGGGGTAGATGCTCACATTAATACACATTTTAATGCGTCTCATCCGTCCCCACCTGTCCTCCTCCATATAGATCTGGATCTGGATCTCAAGCTTGCATCTCCAGCTCCCTTCATCTCTACTGCCTGCATGTCTCTTCCTCATATCTCCTTCATGCCCTGCTTTCCTCGGTGTTCCAGATCTACTCCGGGCAAACGCAAGCGCTCCACACTTGCACCCAATGCCCATCTGCTTTCAGATGTGTGTCTACAGGCCCTTGGTTTCCCTTTCTGCTTTAAGGCAGGTTTATGGCTTCCCCATGGATGTCATGACTCCCAGATCACTCCATCCTTTCCTTCATGCCACATGTTCTTCCACTTCGATTGGCAGCTAGTTGTCTCTCGTGATACTCACGTCGCTTCCATTCCTCTTCACTTGGCTGGTCGAGTTGATCCCCTGGTCCTAAAGTTTAAGACCTGGACATTGGTACTTCTTCCTATGATGCCGTCAGTCGTGAAGGCTCCTGGTTTTGGTTGGCATTGCATCACGCCATCTCCACTCATTCCTACAATGGCATACTTCACTCCAATTTTTCCATCACTCCATGCATCGCCGTTGGTCGATCGCATTCCCAGTTCCGACTCTGCTGATGTTCGGACCATGGTTTCCCTGCTTGCTCAACGCATTGAAACTTTTAATGATCGATCGTCTCACGAACGGCTTGTTCTTCATCAAGATGTGCATGCTCGCCTTGACACCATGCAACATAACCTCTCCATCAAAATGGATGCTCGCTTTGATCGTCTGCAAGACACTATTGCCCTACTTCTTGGGCACTCCAAGACATCCTCTTGACTCTTATTTTTCTTTTAATTATTATCCTGCGTCTTCTTTATCCTTCTATTCTCTTAATACCTACTTTAGTCTCTATTTTACTCGTATGCATTTCTTTATCTATGCTTTTGATAATGGCAAAGGGGGAGAAAGTATAACTAAAAATGAAGAAGAAGAAAGCATAAATTTAGGGGGAGCAAATCAATCAGAGAAGTTCTCATCTTTTCTCTTACTCGACTCAAACCCTTCCATGGCTTTCCGAGCAGGTCTACTCCAATTACCAGCTTCCACCGTCTCGGTGTAGCTCGAAACATCTCACATCCACACTTTGCTTCGCAAGGTTCTATCCCTGGGTCGCATGAAGGTCGTTCCTGAAGATAAACTCCATCAAAGGTAGCTGTTCCCTCCAGCTTTTTTTTAATGGTCCAAAACACAAGCCTTGCAAATACTCTAGTGATCCCAATATATGTTTAGTTCTGCTCTGCCGTCGAAGGGTGACAGAAGAATCTTGGTCCCATCTTCAAATATCATTGGGCAAATAGCTGAGCAATTAAGCACGTAGGTAACATTCAAGTTTCCACGTAAGGCGCATTCCACACAGAAATAAATAAACAGTGTGGTTGATGGCTCTACGATTCCTATGTGCACGTACAACTCCCAGTTGTACAAAACTTCCATTCAGAAAGATAGCACCAAACCTCGTAGGTTGGTGGGACACTCGACCGATCTCCGTGTGGAAAAGTGCCGCGGACAGTCGGGAGTTGTCACTTACACGGGTACGTTTCGCACAACGTTCCCGAAAGATTGCATCTTCGGTCTAGGGTGCTGCTCAACCCTAACTGTAACGACTTCAAATTGCTTGATTTCGACGAGAGGGCTTCAACTCTAAGCTCCTTGGACTCATTCCCTCAAGGGCGATTGGAATATCGTTCCATACTCGAGGTGATGCTGGGCACGTTCCGTGTAGTTAAGCATCCTTTGAAAACATACTTCTGACGTCTGTTGTACGTTGAAGATTTTCATTGCGGGTAGAGGTGAGATGACTTGATCAATCCTCAAATACCCATATCCATCGATGTACTGTCCCACTTCCACTCGGGGACGTTAAGGGGCTGAAACATTTCTGCCAGCTCCTCATGTTCCATCCTTGCCTTCTGACAAGTAAGGTACGCCATCACACTCAGCCTGTCTGCTTCCTTGTTCATGATAAGCTGATCCAACTTCAGACCTTGAAACTGTTCAAAAGATTCCATCTTTCTCACCGTCGTGGTGGAGGCATTCATTGCTGGTTGATCCAAGTCCTGGCAACCACGATGAACTCCCTCAGATGGTACTGCGGGGTAAAATCCTACTCCCTCATGGGCTTCGCCCATTCACGCCGCTTCAAGCTTCCTCCTTCAAATCAAACGAGTATTCCAAATTCCTCGCGATAGCTGAAGGTAATGTAGCACTCTCATAGAGGTGGCGTCTTCATAACTCGAGCGCAAACTCCACTGCGGCTAATTCCAACTGATATCTTGGACAGCTCTGCTCTGGCGTCTTTAACCGTTCCCAAACAGGCACCACCACTTTGAGGTCCTGCTTCAGAACACGGCCTATCCTTTTTGGTATACGGATCGACATCGACTACGTATTTTTCTCCCTGTTATGGTAACTAGTGTTGACGAAGTCATCCACTGTTCCTCCATTCATCGATAACCGGACTTGTCCCTCTTGGTCCTTGCAAAAGGTTGGTCCTTCTTAGTGAGTCGCATTCGCGGTCCCACTAGCTTTGAGAGTTCTTCGGTGAAGTACCGATAGTGACCATCCAAGTCAAAACAACTCTTCGTCCTCAATTGTTGTCTTCGATCATTCCCATGCTAACCCTCATTCCACTTGGCTGGGTCAACTGTGATTCCTTCCCTTGAGATCGCATGTCAAAAAGGTTTTACTCCTCCGAGTCGAACTCGGACTTGAAGGACTGGCATACCGCTTCTTCTCCGTAATACGTGTGGTACTGGTCGGAGATAGCTTCTCCTGTTCTTCAAAAATCTTGGTGCACACAAGTACGTCATCAATCATCAAGGCCACGAATGGTCCAAAAGTGGCTGAGGTCTCCCCGTCCTCGTATCCTACGAAGACGATTGGTGCATTTGTCACTCAAGGCACCGCACGACACTCGTTCTGGAAATGGTCTTGGGAACATCCTCTTCCTCAATCCGATTTTGACGATGTAGTGGTCCTGGTCGAGCTTAGGGAACCACACTGCTTCTCAAGTTGGTTCACCAAGTCATCGGTCCTTAGTAAGGATGTTGATCTCTCACTGTCGTTCCACTCGGTTGTCGTCAGTCCATACAGGGTCGGGACCTCCTGTCCCTTTCCTTTAACAGCAATGCTGGCTCTTTCCCAAAGCGAAAAACTTTACCCTTGCACGATCACTCCGAGTTAATTCCGTGGGTCCATCACTTGTACTCGGTGGACGGTGCAGGTGTAATTCGTAAGTTGCATCTGAGATAGGTCTTGCATCGTCTTGCACAATTGACATCTTCATTTCCCTTCTCCCTTCAATACTGATCGATAGGAGAACACTGTCGGAATTCTTTCTTCGAGCGGTTCCCACGAGGTTCTCTGTATACATTCAGAGACACTCGGTTCTATCCTACATAGACTATCCAGTTCCACATGTTCTGGGATAATCGACTCATTCAGAGATTGTAGGGGGGAAATATACATATACATATATATATTTTTATAACAAACAAGAGAAGAAATTCTTCTCATAAACATCAGCATACAAGCACACAACAGTCCAATAATTAAGACAATCAACAACAAAAGTACTGCCAAATCAATGGCAAAGGGAAGTCATGTAGTTTCTAGCGGTCCTCGCCATTCATCGAATGGGCGAATACACTGTTCCCTACTCAAAGAACTTGATGATGAGTCGCACCCCTAGAAGGTAATGTCTCGGCACCTTGCAGTCTCAAACTACATGCTCAGGTTTCCTTCATGACGATCACTTCGGCTCTACCTTGGGTGTTCGACATTCCCTGGAAAAGTGTCCAGTCTTCTAGCAACGATGACACCTCTTCTTCTCCCCTTTGCAAGTCCTTGCAACATGTCCTGCTTATCCACATTTGTAACAAATCACCCTTCCCTTTGGGGGTGGAACTGCTTGGCCTCTCCCGGATGCAGCTTCCGGCTGGAGTGGCCCTGTCGCCCGGCCTATTCTGTGCGTCCGCTGATATGGACTCTTCTGATGCCCTTTCCCTAGACTCTCTCGGTCTTGTGTCCTTAGCTGGGATGGTCCACCTCTTCCGAACTTCCTCTTCCGCTCGTTCCTCATGGTTTCAATTTCTCTACACTTCTCCATAAGTGGCTGGTATTGGGAAATCCCTAAGGGTCTTACTGACTTCTTGATCTCGTATCGAAGTCCCCTCATGAACCTTGAACAGAGGTATGGTTCGTCTAACCTCCGTGCGAAGAATCGGAAGTGTCTAGCCAAAGATTCCAGCTTTGTAGCGTACTCGTTCACCAGCATGCTTCCCTGACACAACTCTAGGAATCGGGACTCCATCTGTTCACGAGCGCTAGGCGGGTAGTACCTCTCCAACAACGCGTCTCAAAACGTCTTCCATGTGACAGCTACCTGGTTGGCCTCCATGATCTGTTTGGCTCCTTTCCACCAGTATTCTGCATTGCCTCGCAGGAGGTAAGAAGCAAACTCCAGTTTGGATTCTTCCGGAGTGTTCAGAACTCCGAAGATCTTCTCAACTTGCTGAACCCAAAGATCTGCTTCCTCAGGTCCAGCTTCCCCTAAGAACCTTGGCGGTTCATGCCGTCGAAAGGCGTTGAGTGCTCGAGTGCGAGGAAAGGTCTCTTCCCTTTCTTGCTGGCGTGCACGGCGCTCATCCTCCACTTACTGTCGTTGAGCAGAGGCAGATTCTCGTGGTTCAGCCATAGCTGCCTGCTGAGCAACCACGTCAGTCAAATTGGTCATTGCTTGAGCCATCTGGTTCGAGCTGGTCTGCATTCCCTCTTCTAAGTCTGATGATGAAGACATCTCGTTCCTTAAACACACAAACATTCATTTAGACGAGGAATGGCTAGATTCCAAGGCGTCTTGCTCTTCTATATGAGCTAAATAACATGCCTTAGGATAATCACACAACATAGGCTCAGACATAAGCTAGTGTAGAACTAACTACTACAAAGATAGCAACCAAATATATAGGGAGGTTTTCCTCTCAAGGGATGAACCTAAAACAATCTCTAAGTTCAGCTACTTAAGGAATTTGTCATGCTTGGAGCAGCCATAAGGCTGATTAAGCCTTACGACCTAACTCCCTAGCAGTCAACCGAAATATCCTAATTGCAAACACAAACAGCACACAGCTTAGCGTTGAAAAACCTGTTTCCCGACAGCTCTGGTGTTTCTCAACCGGAGCTCTGATACCACAATGTAACACCCCGATTTTCAGGGCGTTACTGTAGCCAATAAGCGGTAAATAAATATGCAGGTGCATTTTCAAAGCTTGGAAAAGGGAGTATATTTTTTTCAAATCATTTTCCTTTTCGAAACATGCCATGTTGAAGTGCATTAATATTATAATTACAACTTCGCAAATAGCCAAACATATGGCATAAAATGACCGACCAGCAGTTTAAGGATAATTTACAAAACACCTACCTTGTTTTCAAAACCCTGCTGTCAGTTGTAAAAAAAAGCAACCTAAAAATTCTACCCTGGCATGTGAACATACATAATATTATTACATATTATTAAAAGAGGCGGCACATGCTTCCAGCTCTATGCGCTCGACGTCTGGTCATGGTTCTCCCGCAACGGCATCATTCCGCATCTTTTGGCTACGGAACGTCCGGCTGGCGATGGATCAACAGATATACAAACAACACACAGATGCAAGGGTCAATACAAAATAAAACATTGAGTACAATTAAAGCCTAAGGCAGACACAAAATGTCCAAACAAATCAACATGTAACAGATAACAAGTACGTATACAATTATTTGACGCAAGTAGTTAAAAAAACTCTAGGACTCTATATGCACGTACATCATCCACATGTACAGAAAAGATTTTATCCGGATATACACCAACTCCCGCAGGCAGGTGGGACACTCTCCCAAACTCCGAACAAACTATAAAGTAAGTCGGTAAGTCGAGAGTTGCGTCTTACACGAGAACGCTCTGTAATAACGCCCCGATAGGTTGCATCTCCAGTCCGTGACTCTTTATTAGCCCCGAACCATGACGACTTCAAAGAATGCTTGACACGACATGACACAAAACACAAGTAGGACTCATACGTATTTAAACGAGGCCTAGCATAGCTTCATAATTAACACTAATCATGTAGAGCAGTTGCACATATCTTGAGCAGATATAGATCATGTTGAAGGAAGAAACATGCTTTCAATTATCATCAAAGAAATAAACATCCAATAAGTCAAGCCACATATCACAACAATCCAACAATGCCACGCATCAGACAAAAACTAATCCAGCAAATCAGATGCCTTCAGAGACTGCATTCATATATCAATTAAATACAGTTTAAAGTCGGGTCGTTCTCAGAACGCCGTCAACTAAAATTCTAAGATTATAGTGCAGCATGGTATATACATATATACTTATGCTAATAGACAAAGATACGAAGTGCCCTTACCTTAAAGGTAGTCGATCCTGGCGGTCACGTAAACTCCGTGCGTCTAGATCGGTACGGGGCCTCGCTATCCTTCAACAGACACAACCTAGCTTAGAACTTTGAACTTAAACCTAAGGAGAGGGGCTGGTCAAAAAGGGTCTAATCACTTAGACAAGGCTCTACAACTTAGGAAATGCTCGGAGGTCGAAGACACTTAAACAAGATTTTTCGACGCTTACCAAGGACTTAGAAAAAAAACCTAAGTTACAAAAACCAAAACTTGTCAAAACTTTTAACCATTCAAAGAGCATCAAGGCTAGATGCTTAAAAACCATTTTGAATCCTTAATCAAGGTTTTAGAAGACAACAACTCACACATTTTCATCAAACTTCAATTCTGCCCAAGTTCTTCAAAACCCTAAAATTTTCCAAATTTTCACCCAACACTTCTCTAATTTTGCAAATCAATCACACATTCAAAAACATAACTTTTAAATCAATTTTACACACTAATTTCCCCAAGTTTTCAGAATGTGCAAAACCCTAATTTGAACTATAAGTTCCAAAAGCCAATTTGCCCAAAAACTCAACTTTTTCTACAAGTTTCCAAATCAATTATACAACTCTTGAATTCAACAAAACCTAAGTGTCAAGAACATGCCAAATTTCATTCAATTGTCAACTTTTAGACTCTCAATTTTAAACTTCAAATTCCAAATTTCCAAAGTGCTCTAGAAATCAATTTTCTAGGGTTTCAAATACACAATTTTCCTTAGGCCCTTATGCACTAACTAGGGCAAAACCTTTCCTACAAACTTAAAACCATTTTCAAGCATTTAAACACACTCAAAGCTAGTTACAAAATCAATTTATCCCCTGCCCAAAACAGTGATGCAATTCGGCCAAGAACTTAAATTTAAGGGAAATTTTTTCTTCAAAAACTATTTTGTACACATCAAAGACAACAAGAAATCTATGGTGAATAATTACCTAAAGCTTGAAAAATCAATTTTCCAAATAATCAATTTTTCAAAGACAAAACTTCCAAGAAAACTAATTGGTGATTTTCAAAGATCAACTCAATGGGAATGACTTTTCTAAAAGCTACCCTAACAAAAACCCAACTTGAAATTTTTCAAAGAACCAAAAATCACTCAATCAAAAATCCAATCGGTTCAAAATGAAGCTAAAGGTAGTGGGAACAACATTTGTGAAGGAACTTTCAAATCCTAGTACTTGCATAAAATTGAAACTCAACAAAACGAAAAAACCGAATCGGTAGCAATATAGATCGAGAGGTGAGGAACACTTTACCTCAAAGAATCAAGTGCAAAAGAGGTGAGGGAGGGGCTGCCATGGAGGAAGGAGGGGGCGGCCATGGTGCTTCAAGGAGGAAGAAGATGAGAGCTCCATTTTTCTCTCTCTAACAATCACTAAAACTCACTAGATTTCACTTAAATGAATTAAGGGTGGGATTTCACCCCTTTAGTGGCCCTTGGCCGTGGGTTTAGAGGGTAAAATGGGGTGGGGATTTTAATTTTTTCTTACCTTAAGGACCTAAGTGAAAATGGTAAATGGTTAAGATAAAAAAAAACTTTTACTGTTCGAGGACCAAACCGTAAGGTTTTCAAAGTTCAGGGACTAAACTCTAAATTTAGGAAGTTCTAATAAATATCTAGGTTTGTTTATTATTAAACTCTTAATTATGACGTGTCAGTGCGTCAGTGCGTCAATGCGTCAATGCGTCAGTGCGTCAGTCACCGGTCATCGTCTGGTTCTGGTCAACAGTGAGTACCTCAGTGTCACTGAGAATATCTGCCCCGGGGTCATTTATTGGTTTCGGGGTACCGGGCCCGCACAATTCGGGGCCGGGTCGATCCTTCTCGAAGTCTGCGTTACGCTGCCCGAAAACACTATTAACTGAGTCACTATTCACGAAATTCTTCTTCACGAATTTAGTCTGGAGCTTTTTAGATTCTTGATCCGGGGTCCCGAAGTCATCCGTTTCTTTTGTTGAAGTTTCGGCTAAAAGTTCTGTTAGAGCGAAAAAATGCTTCCCGGGCTCCGGGAGGAAACCATATCAATATTACAGCCGTTCTTCACTGAACGTCATGGTGATAGTGAGAACGCCTGATTCTTGTCCGAACTTTAAGTCAAGTCTAGCTTGGTTTCCTACCAAGTGTTGCAATAGGTGTTTCACCGGTACTTCGCTCGACGATAACGCTTGCCGATGCCGCCGAGCGGATCCAAACAGTACCTTGGAATAATTAAATAATTATTTAATTACTGGGGAAAATTCCGGGTGTTACAATACCATCTTGCATTGTTGAAGAAACATTCATTATCTGGCAGATTGCAACAGCAGATGCAGAAGTATCCGTTACTCACAATCAAGCAGATATTCAAACGGAACTATTTTTATAGATCTTCAGCAAAGCTTCCAGTCATCATCCTACAGAAGATATAAATAGTGGACTTAGCATCAACTCCAACTTGGCGACTCTTACAGGATCAAAGCATTCAAACCTTCCAAGTCTATCTACGATTTGAACAAGCTTTAAGCCAAGATACTCAGTAACCTTAACCTTCTCATTTTCTGAGTTCTGTCGCCAACTAGTGTGAAATCTCTTACAGGGTGAAAACTCTTATCCTTTCTCACACAACCTCTTCAGAGAACCAACCTAACTATTCTCTCTGAACTTTGATCTTCATATTTTCTACCCACTCTTACAGAAGAGATCCTTGTAGAAACTAAGTCTTCCTGAAAAAGAACTGGGAGGAGTCTTGTCTAACACTCGAGAGATAAAGGAGAAGTCCTAGAATACTTGTAAAGGAGTAGTCCTCAGAATACTGGGAGAAGTCCCTGAGAACACTTGTACTATTTTGTTTAAATAGTGAAAATCTTGGTGAAGCCAAGGACTGGACGTAGCCCTGTCGATTAAGGGGGTGAACCAGGATAAATATCGTGTGTGCTTTATTGTTCAAGCTTTAAGTTTATTTCCGCTGCACATTCTTGATAAACTCTTTTGAACTAATAATAACTATCTTGTTGATGAGTGGATATTATATGATGTTTTTAGGTAGTTTTTAGTCTTTTTATTTTTTTATTTTTGAATCACATATAGGTTTTTTATTATTTTTATGTAGATTTTATATTTGTTTTGCATTTTGCATGTAGATTAGGTTTTATTTGTTTTTCTAGCTTTATTTTATATTTTTAGGAATTTTTATAGCTATTTTATATTTTTAGGAAAAGCTGGTTTAGTTATCATTTTTGTCCAGGGACCAATTTGTAAAGTTTCAGGAAATCAGGGACCAAAATGTGAAAGTTCAAGAGTGGAGGACTAAAAGTGAAGATTGAGAGAATTAAAGGGCCAGAATTGAAGTGCTAACCAAGAGAGGACCAAAAGTGGAAAAGAAGAATATGAAGCAACTCTCTTCAAATTAGCACATGGAAAATAAGGATTAAAGGATGAATGGAGAATTCATGGTAGTGGGAAGGAGTTTTGAAAAGTTAATTGGTGGCCAATGAAGGCCATAATGGCCATCAAATCCTCCACCATTGAAAGGCAATTTTTTTTGCTATAAATAGGAGTGCTCATCCTTTGTAAAAAGCACACCTCTTAGAATACAACAAGTATTCTCTCTTTCTCCCTCTTGAGCATTGTTCCTAGGACTTGTGGGAAGCCATATTTGAGCTCCTATCCAGGGTAATTCAATGACTCCTTTATCCATGCTTGGCTAATTCTTCTTTAAGTTTCTTGGGTTGTAGTAGTTTATAAATTTATGTTTTAGTTTTGTTTCTACCTTTCTGAATATTATTTCCAGTTCATGTTTTAATTCCTTGCTCATATTGTTATCTTGCTGTACACAAGAAGTTTTGCTTATTACTTATACGAATGAGAATTGGTAAGTAGTAAGGGACCTAGGATTAAAAAAGGCTATAAGTATATTTCGCTAAGAGATTAGGAAAGACGTAGCTTTGTGTTGGCTGGAACTCTATCTTCATCTTCTTCTTTAGTTAACTAGATTGCAAGAAATTGTGTTTAGTAATTAAAAAGAAAGTTCTACAATGTGTAAGAGATTAACTTGTAGATATAATAGGCTATAGCACCTTGAACTTGGATTTATAATTTAGAAATTAAGTAGATACTTGCTAGCATATTTTATATTCTATGTCAATCAACCCAAGGACTTAATTCTCATCATATTTATCTCTTCTTTATTTTATGATATTGTTCTTACTTGCTCTAAAACCAACAACTTATATTTCATCTTTTATTTTTCTGCACAAGTACTAAATTTTTATATTAATAAGAACACCTATCCCTTGGGTTCGATCTTTTTATACTACGCGATAGACAATCGTGCACTTGCGATTTCGCTATCACTTGTGAAAAAGGTTTAAAAATCACACACACAATTCAAACCCCCCTTTCTTGTGTGGTTTTATTACTATCAAAGTGGGGACCTGAAGATGGCACGAAGCTGCTATACGGCTAGTTGCCGCATGGCCAAGGAATATAAGGCAAGAAAGAGGCAGAGGCCGACCGGAGAGCGCCATGAATCCTTCACCCTAATGGACGTGGACTCGAGGATCGATCACTCGGAGACAGGCCTAAGGCTACACCCTGAAGGGAAGACTCGAGCCGTGTAGATTGGGAAGTCAGAGAACTACACCACGAAGATAGCCGATGAGCTAACCGACGAGAAGTCCGAACGTCTAAGACGACTCCTCAAGCCGAATGGAGACCTCTTCACTTGACAATCATCCGATATGCCCAGAGTACACCCGGACTTGGCCTGCCACAGACTGTCAGTCGACCCGAAGTGTAAGCCAGTTGCACAGAGGAAAAGCAATAGATCGTCAAAGAACAGACGGAGGAGCTGTTGAAGGCTGGCATTATCAAGGAGATCAAGTGCACAACTTGGCTGTCATATGTTGTATTCGTCAAAAAAGCAAATGGAAAGTGGCGCATGTGCGTCCACTATACCGACCTAAACAAGGCTTGCCCGAAAGACCCTTTTCCCCTACCCAACATTGATGCACTTGTTGAAAACTCCTCAGGTTACGAATTTCTCTCTCTTATGGAAGCTTACTCAGGGTATAATCAGATACCCATGTCCCGACCAAATGAAGAAAAGACGGCTTTCGTTACTGACCAAGAGACTTTTTGTGAAGAAGGTCTTGCTCGTGACCCTGGCTGAGGTTTTGATGACGTCAAACTCATCGACAAAAAGAAGAAAAGAAGACTTAGAGGAAACAGTGCAATATGTTTCAACATCTGTCTAAAAGTCTTAGTATAGGTGAGTTATGCTTCTAAAGGCTTCTCGAGTATAAAGGCTCTTTAAAACATCTAAGCTAATTGAGTTTAAAGTTTTCATAAGTTAAAAGAAGTAGAAAAACTCAAGCCGATCTTAAAAGTTCAAGTTTCTGGAATCTGGACTTGAGTGTAATCGATTACACCCTTCTGGTAATCGTTACACATAGGCAAGTAATCGATTACATCTTTCTTGTAATCGATACATGTTTGAATTTGAAATTCAAACAGCAATGACCTTTTAGTGTAATCGATTACCTAAGTAATGTAATCGATTACATGCTCGAAAAGTTGCATCTTTTCATGAACCATTGTGTCTCAAACCTTTTGGAAAGGGTTGCATTGGTTCAATGACGTTTCCTCATGCCTATATAAAGTCCATTTGAGTCCAGAAACATATAACACATGAGAATACACGAATTAGGCCAAAGCTTTATCAAATTGTTCATTCATGTTAAATTAGCCTTTCATACTTAAACTTTCAAAGAGCCTAAGTTCTGAGTTCATGTTCTTCATTGTTTAAGAGAACACCTTAAATGTTCATATCTTGAAGAACTCAGAACCAAGAGAGCCTTCTTATGCTTAAGAGCCTTAAAGCATAATTCTCATGATCAATCCACTTGTATGTTAAAGGATTGATACAGCCAAGTGTAAACTCTTCTTCATCTCATTCTGGTAGATTGAGTATTCACCGTAGGGTTCGGTGAAGGGTTGATGTACTGAAAGTGGTGTGCTTTCAGGGTGTGGACTGAAGGTGGTTTGCCTTCAGGGTCTGAAAGTGGTTTGCTTTCAGGGGCTGTTGAAAGTGGTGTGCTTTCACAGGTGGTTGATAGAAATTCTTAAGGTACTTGGTGTAAGCACCTGTAAGAGATTTTTATTAATAGTGGAAAAATCCTCAAGGGGTTTTCTTGATGGACTGGACGTAGCCTTCGGTGGATAGAAGGTGAACCAGGATAAAATTCTGTGTGTGCATTCTTCTACCCTTCATCTTTACTTTCAAGCAACGCTCATTTCCGCTGCACTCGTTTGTATTTACATTTATCTTGAAAGTAAGAATGCATCAAGGCGAAAATCGGGTAAACCTGATTCACCCCCCTCTCAGGTTGCTATCTAGGCGAACAATTGGTATCCGAGCGTAAGTTTAGGTAATTTACTCCTAAGATCCGGGAGAAGATGGCATCCTCTTCTAGTCATGGAACCAGTGAGGGATTCAACATAAACAGGCCACCATACTTCTATGGAGACCACTATGACTTTTGGAAGATCAAGATCAAAATCTTCATAAGGTCATTAGACGTGGAAATATGGAAAGCCATTGAAGAAGGTCCGTTTATACCTATGAATGAAGTGGGTGATAACAGACAACCAAAACTAGAAAACACATGGATTGAAGAAGAAAAGAAGAAGGTTCAGTATGATCTCAAAGGAATGAATATCCTTACATCTGCTCTTGGCATGGATGAATTTTTAAGAGTTTCAACATGCACAACATCGAAAGAAATATGGGATACTTTGATGGTAACTCATGAAGGAATAGATGAAGTCATGAGATCAAAAATCAATACCCTATCTCAAGAATATGAAATGTTCAGAATGCTTCCAGGAGAAAAGGTATTGGATATGCAAAAACGATTCTCTCATATGACTAACCATTTGATTGCACTTGTTAAACAGTTTTCCAATAGTGACTTGAACATGAAAGTTCTAAGATCACTCACAAGAGCATGGCAACCAAAGGTCACGGCAAATTCAGAAAACAAAAGTTTGTCTAATATGACTCTTGCAACCCTCTTTGGAAAACTCCAAGAACACGAATTGGAATTGAATCGTTTGGAGGAACATGAACAACATGAGAAGAAATATCGATCCATTTCTCTAAAGGAAAAGGAAAGCATCAAAGATGATTATGATGCAGATTCTGAAGAAAAAGAGAATGAGAATATGAATCTTTTAGTGAAGAACCTTGGAAAGTTTCTCAAAAGAAAAGGTATGAAATTTAACAATAACAGAACTTTCCAAAGGAATAATGAGTCCTCCTCTTCTCAAAAGTTCACATGCTTCGAATGTGGAAAACCTGGACACATCAAGTTGGAATGTCCAAATCTTCAAAAGAAGAAACATGGTTTGAAGGACAAGTTTGAAAAGCAAGATCAAACTACACGAAGAGCATACATTGCATGGGATGAAAATGAAGTAAGTTCATCATCCGATTCTGATAAAGAAGAAGCACAAGTTGCATTAATGGCTTTACATGATTCAGATGCTGAGGATATCCAGGTTAGTGGTAATGTCATTTCATTTCATGATCTAGAGTTTGCTATAGAGAATGTGTTTAAGTTATGTCAAAGTTTTTCCAAAATTAGTAGTAAGCAGAATGCTATAATTTCATCTTTAGAAAATAAGTGTAGAAATCTACAGGAAGAACTAGACATAGTGAAATCTAAGTTAGATATTCCACATGAGTGCACTAAATGTAGTTCTTTAGAAGAGAAGATAGATAGTCTTCAACAAAGGGTTCATAACTTCAACAAAGGAAAACAGAAGTTAGATGATATTCTAAGTATGCAAAGACACTCAAACAATAAGGTTGGTCTAGGATATACATCTCATCCAAAGACAAAAGAAGTTAAGAAAACCATCTTTTTGAAACCAAACAAAGTGGAAGGATCTTCAAAAAATACTAAGACTAGTTCTTTTAGGAGTATGAACAATAGGAAGAATAATTATCATAAACCTATTAAGAAGATCAATCCTCCTTCTAGGCAAACATCAGACTACAACAAATATACATGTACTTATTGTAACAAAATAGGACATACCTCAAGTAGATGTTATTACAAGAATGTTGGAGTACCAAACAAGGAATATATATGGGTTAAGAAGATTACTAACATAAAAGGACCCAAAGCAAATTGAGTTCCTAATCCCCATGTCTGAACTTTGTCATGTAGGTGTGTATGAAAGCAGCAAAGGACTTATGGTATCTTGATAGTGGCTGCTCATCACACATGACAGGAGATAAAACAAAGTTCTCATTTCTTATGCCTAGAGAAAAAGGATTTGTCACATATGGAAATAATCAAAAAGGAAAGATACTTGGTATTGGAAGAATAGGTACACCCCCTCAAACTGTCATTGACAAGGTCCTATATGTTGATGGTTTGATGCATAATCTTCTATGTATCAGTCAACTTTGTGACAAAGGTTTGAAAGTTGGGTTCATTAATGACATTTGTGTGGTAAAGGATGTGAAAACTAAAGAAATCAAGTTTTCCGGATATAAAGTCAATAAGGTCTTCATGATATCCTTGGATGAAATTCCACCAAGTGTTAGATTCTTGCTGGCCAAGAACAACTATGATTCATGGCTCTAGCATAGAAGACTGGCTCATATACACATAGATCATCTAAATAAACTTGTCAAAATTGATCTCGTTGTTGGTCTTCCAAAAATAAGATTTGAGAAAGACAAGCTTTGTGATGCATGTCAAAAGGGGAAGCAAACCAGAATATCTTTCAAACCAAAGAATATAGTCTCAACTACAAGACCCCTCCAATTACTTCACATGGATTTGCTTGGGCCATCAAGAACTAAGAGCTTTGGAGGTAATTATTATGCCCTTGTTATTGTTGATGATTTTTTTAGATTTACCTGGACATTATTCTTGTCTCATAAGAATGAAGCCTTCAATGCATTCAAAAGATATGCAAGGCTTGTTCAAAATGAAAAGGCCTTAAAGATCTCTTCTATTAGAAGTGATCATGGTGGAGAATTTCAGAACCACCAATTTCAGGAATTATGTGATGAGAATGGTATATCACATAACTTCTCTGCTTCAAGAACACCACAACAAAATGGTGTTGTAGAAAGGAAGAACAGATTACTTGAAGAACTAGAAAGGACCATGCTAAGTGAATCTAACCTTCCAAAATACTTCTGGGCTGATGCTGTAAGTACTGTTTGCTATGTTTCCAATAGAGTACTCATTAGACCTATTCTGAAGAAAACCCCCTATGAACTCTACAAAGGGAGGAAACCAAATATTGCTCATCTACATGCTTTTGGATCAAAATGCTTTGTCTTGAACAATGGAAAGGAAAACCTTGGTAAGTTTGATGAAAAATCTAATGAAGGTATATTCCTTGGATATTCTCTAACAAACAAAGCATATAAAGTCTTTAACAAGAAAACTCTATTCATTGAAGAATCCATACATGTTTCCTTTGATGAGTCTAACTCTTCAAAAGAAGATATAGTTATTCTTCCAGATAATGATGAGGAAGATAACATTATCAAGGAAGACTCTCAAAAGCAAAAAGATCAAGATTCAGTACAAGGAGAGCATATTGAAGATACCACTTATGAACTACCAAAAGAATGGAGAACTCACAGGGATCATCCAGTTGACAATATCATTGGTGATATTTCAAGAGGCGTTTCTACAAGGCTACGCTTAAATGATTCAGTATTGAATATGTCCTTTGTATCTCAAATAGAACCCTCAAAAGTGAATGATGCTCTTGAAGATGAGTATTGGATAGTAGCAATGCAAGAAGAACTAAACCAATTTGAAAGAAATCATGTATGGGAATTGGTTCCTAAGCCCACTGACAAGCATATCATTGGAACAAAATGGGTATTCAGAAATAAACTGGATGAAAATGGTATAATTGTCAGAAATTAAGCAAGACTGGTTGCACAAGGATACAATCAAGAAGAAGGTATTGATTTTGATGAAACCTATGCACTAGTTGGAAGGTTGGAAGCCATAAGACTTCTATTGGCTTATGCCTGTTCTTTAAACTTTCCATTATATCAAATGGATGTTAAAAGTGATTTCCTGAACAAATTCATTCAAGAAGAAGTATATGTGAAGCAACCTCCAGGATTTGAAGATCCTAAGTATCCTTCACATGTCTTCAAATTAAAGAAGGCACTCTATGGTCTTAAACAAGCCCCTCGTGCATGGTATGACAGATTGAGCACATTCCTTTGTGAAAAAGGATTTCAAAAGGGTAAGGCTGACACAACCTTGTTTATCAAGAAAACCAAAGGTAACACTTTATTGGTACAAATTTATGTGGATGATATTATTTTTGGTTCAACTAACGAATCTCTGTGTAAGGATTTCTCTAACATGATGCAAGAGGAATTTGAGATGTCTATGATGGGACAGTTAAATTTCTTTCTAGGATTGCAAATTAAGCAATCACATGATGGGATATTCATCAACCAATCAAAGTTTTGCAAGGAGCTTTTAAAGAAATATGATTTGGATGATTGCAAGGCCATAGCCACACCAATGGGATCTAATACTTATCTAGATCAAGATGAGTCCGGTATTCCTGTAGACATTACCAAGTACAGAGGTATGATCGGATCTCTTCTTTATTTAACAGCAAGTAGACCTGATATTATGTTTAGTGTGTGTTTATGTGCTAGATATCAAGCATCTCCTAGGGAATCACATTTCAGTTCAATCAAAAGGATTTTCAAATATCTGAAAGGAACTTCAAATGTTGGTCTGTGGTATCCTAAAGGAAGTGTTTGTGACTTGATTGGATATTCTGATTCAGATTATGCTGGATGTAAAATTGAAAGAAAGAGTACAAGTGGTACTTGTCACTTGTTGGGAAATGCTCTTGTTTCTTGGTCATGTAAGAAACAAGCATGTGTTGCTTTAAGTACTGCTGAAGCAGAATACATTGCTGCAGGAAGTTGTTGTGCACAAACCTTATGGCTCAAACAACAACTCAAAGATTATGGCTTAGAGCTGGGCTGCATCCCAATCAAATGTGACAATACAAGTGCCATTAATCTGAGTTCCTATTTGCCTATATTTTTAGTTATATGTCTTTTGTGTGGTTTTGCACTTGGGTATTTGATTAATCACTTCTAGTAATCTATTACATAGGAATTCATAGCTTAGAACTGGTAAAATGTCTTAAATAAATGATTACCAAATATTCTGTAATCGATTAACCTATGTTCTCTAGTCCTCGTGCCTCTCTAGACACTTAAGGTAATCGATTACCTTTCTTGTTGTAATCGATTACAGGAATGATATAGGTTCTTTCCCTCCATTTATTTGAATTTTAAATTCAAAGAAACCGTCTACTAATCGATTACACAACCTCTGTAATCGATTGCATACTCGAGTTATATAATCGAAGCTTGACATTTCAATAGGAATTCTCTTACAAGTCCTATTTCTATCATCTTCAATCCTTGTTCATCATATTCTGAAACCTTGATCTTATTCACAGTACTCTCTTGAAAGTCAATCATGTCTTCCTCTTCTTTCCTCTCATCGGCCTTTTTCCCTCTCATCCATTGAATTTCTTGTTAGTATAGATAGCAACCTGAGAGGGGGGGGGGTGAATCAGGTTTACCCGATTTTTGCCTTGATTTCTTCTTACTTTCAAGATAAATGTAAATGCACACAATTGCAGCGGAAATAAACGTTGCTTGAAAGTAAAAGATTAAGGATAAGAAGAACACGCAGGGATTTTATCCTGGTTCACCTTCAATCCCAGAAGGCTACGTCCAGTCCTCTGATCACACAGAGATTTTCCACTATACCAGAAAGCAAAGCACTTTCTGAAGAACCACTCCACTGAATCACACAGTGAAGATTTACAATGATCAAGATTCCTTACAAGTTTTTACACCAAGAACCCTAAGAACTCTTGTCAAACCTATGGCGGACTTTGAATCAAACCCGATTCAAAGAACCTTTTTCACTATCACCGAACCTACGGCGGACTTTGAATCAAACCCGATTCAAAGAGCCTTTTTCACAACCATCGAACACCACGATGGACCTTTTTACAACCACCGACAACCACGGTGAATGAATTAACACGATTCAATAGAAGAAGAAGAAGATGCCTTTACAATGGCTGATTCAATCCTTTAGACAAGATGGATTGATCTTAGTTTGTATGCTCCAGGCAATTACAATGAAGGCTCTTCTATTCTGAGTTTCTCAAAAGATGAACAGCATGAGTGTTCTTATGAAAATGAGAGAACAGAAACTCAGAATGATGACTTTAATGAATATGAAAGTTATGGACCAAGTCTTTCATTTGTTTCTGAGTAATCATGGACTATTTATAGGCACTAATGATTGTTCATGAACCATTGCAATGCTTCTCAAAAGAATTTGGATGCATTGGTTCATGAAACAACACATCCAATGCACTAGTGGTTGTTAATGAACCATTGCAATGTTTTCCAAATGACTTGGAACACATTGGTTCGTGAAACAACATATATTAGGCACTAGAGGTTGCCTATGAACCATTACAATGCTTCCCAAACATTGTGAGACACATTGGTTCATTAAAAAGCACTTTTGTCGTGCTGGTAATCGATTACCAACTAACCGATACAGTTTGAATTCAAATTTCAAACTGTGTAATCGATTACACACAACCTGTAATCGATTACAGATAGTCCGAAACTAAGTTTTAACCATCTTAAGCCCTAATTGAGTGTTCCTACCAAGTTTTACTTGTGAGAACATATTCTACTCAATTAGTTGATCTTCTATGAGCCTTCAAATGCAATTAAACCTTAATAAAGCATAGCACACTAATTTGACAAGACATACTTAAAACTAGAACCTTCATGTTTGATCTTGACGTTCTGAGCCGGTTCTTGAAGTCTTTCTTCTCTGAAGTCTTCTTTGAAGTCTTCTTAAAGTCTTCCTTCCTTTTCTGAAGTCTTCGTGAAGTCTTTCTTCTTTTTGTTCCTTTCTTTCTTGAAGTCTTCTTGAAGTCTTCCTTTTCTTTTCTGAAGTCTTTCTTCTTTTTGTGATGTGTTTGTCTTCATCAAAACCTGAGCCGAGTCCAAGGACGAGACCTTATTTACATTTCTCTCGTCTTCTTACAACTCCTGCACAAAGAACATGATTTGTTTCTAATTTTGTGCATCAAACCATTCGAACACCCATCTATGGCAACTTAGATTCGTTCATCGAAGCAGGTCTCACCTTTCATGCTCTTCTTGGAAACCAATCTCTTGATGCATTCATCACCATGAATAATCCCTACTATCCTAAGTTAGTAAAGACTTTCTATTGCAATCTGGAAATTCAAGGCAATGGGATTAAATCTTCTGTCAAAGGTACTACAGTTCAGTATTCCCTTACCACCCTTGGCCAATGTTTGGGTCTTTCATCCACTGGTGCAAAATTAGGCCCTCATTTTCCCTATCCCTGGCCTGATTATAATTCAGAATTATTTTATCAATCTCTGTGCCGTTTTAGTCCATCTGAAATACAGAAAATTCATCCGCCTCGCACCAGATCCTATCCCTTCCATGTTGATGTTTTTACCCCAACAAACCATTTGCTTCATTACTTCGTCCATCAGATTCTTCTGCCCCAGGAAGACCTTCTTGCTCACATCAGTAAGTTAGAACTACAGATCTTGTATGGCATCATAAATTGTCATGACATCAACTGGACTTTCCTGGTTATGCACCACATGTTCATATGCAGAAATGAAGCACAGTCCTTCCCATATGCATCAGCTATATCCCGTCTTCTCATTCATTCTGGTGTACCCATAGCAAAATTGCACGATGTGCGGTCATCTAATTACAAGTGCGTCGATACCACTATTCTTTCACATCTAGGCTTATTCCATGATTATGGTATCGACACTCTCTCATGGATGCTCCATGATGACGGACATGAACTGTCAATGGATGATGAAGAATCTTCTGCTGATTCTTAGTCTTCTAGGATTTTCTTGTTTCTTTTCTTTTATTCTAAGTCTGTAATATTTATGTCTTGAATACTTTTGGTTGTTGAACTATTTATGCTTGCTTTTTATGGTTTCCCTATATATATATATATATATATATATATATATATATATATATATATATAGTATGCTGTTGTACTGTTTGGACTTTTGCATACTTTTACTAGTTTACCCCCAACCCCTATGCTTTATTTGTATATACACTTGTTTTCCTGTATACCTGTTTCTGGACTTTTCTTCTTTTTGATGAAATCAAAAGGGGGAGAAAGGTTCTGTGTTCTTTAAAGATTATATGCAGGAATTCAACTAGTGAATCAGAAAGGGGGAGATATATTGGATTACATCAAACAGGGGGAGTTTCAACAAAGAAGCAACACTGATCTTCAAAGTTCAAAGAATGTGTTTGCCATCATCAAAAAGGGGGAGATTGTGAAGAAGGTCTTGCTCCTGACCCTGGCTGAGGTTTTGATGACGTCAAACTCATCGACAAAAAGAAGAAAAGAAGACTTAGAGGAAACAGTGCAATATGTTTCAACATCTGCCTAAAAGTCTTAGTATAGGTGAGTTATGCTTCTAAAGGCTTCTCGAGTATAAAGGCTCTTTAAAACATCTAAGCTAATTGAGTTTAAAGTTTTCATAAGTTAAAAGAAGTAGAAAAACTCAAGCCGATCTTAAAAGTTCAAGTTTCTGGAATTTGGACTTGAATGTAATCGATTACACTCTTCTGGTAATCGATTACACATAGGCAAGTAATCGATTACATCTTGCTTGTAATCGATTACATGTTTGAATTTGAAATTCAAACAGCAACGGCCTTTTAGTGTAATCGATTACCTAAGTAATGTAATCGATTACATGCTCGAAAAGTTGCATCTTTTCACGAACCATTGTGTCTCAAACCTTTAGGAAAGGGTTGCATTGGTTCAAGGACGTTTCCTCATGCCTATATAAAGTCCATTTGAGTCCAAAAACATATAACACATGAGAATACACGAATTAGGCCAAAGCTTTGTCAAATTGTTCATTCATGTTAAATTAGCCTTTGATACTTAAACTTTCAAAGAGCTTAAGTTCTGAGTTCATGTTCTTCATTGTTTAAGAGAACACCTTAGTTGTTCATATCTTGAAGAACTCAGAACCAAGAGAGCCTTCTTATGCTTAAGAGCCTTAAAGCATAATTCTCATGATCAAACCACTTGTATGTTAAAGGATTGATACAGCCAAGTGTAAACTCTTCTTCATCTCATTCTGGTAGATTGAGTATTCACCGTAGGGTTCGGTGAAGGGTTGTTGTACTGAAAGTGGTGTGCTTTCAGGGTGTGGACTGAAGGTGGTTTGCCATCAGGGTCTGAAAGTGGTTTGCTTTCAGGGACTGAAAGTGGTTTGCTTTCAGGGGCTGTTGAAAGTGGTGTGCTTTCACAGGTGGTTGATAGAAATTCTTAAGGTACTTGGTGTAAGCACTTGTAAGAGAGTTTTTTCAATAGTGGAAAAATCCTCAAGGGGTTTTCTTGAGGGACTGGACGTAGCCTTCTGTGTGTGCATTCTTCTATCCTTCATCTTTACTTTCAAGCAACGCTCATTTCCGCTGCACTCGTTTGTATTTACATTTATCTTGAAAGTAAGAAGGCATCAAGGCGAAAATCGGATAAACCCGATTAACCCCCCCCCTCTTAGGTTGCTATCTAGGCTAACACTTTTTGCTACACCATGCCGCCGTTCGGGCTGAAGAATGCGGTGGCAACATACCTACGCATGATATCTAAAGTCTTCGACAGCTTGCTGGGTCAGTCGGTGGAGGTGTATATATACGACATCATAGTGAAAACCCCTAGAGGAGGAGATCACTTGGCCCACCTCCGGGCCGTGTTCAAGCAGTTGAGGAAGCACAACATGCGTCTCAACCCGGAGAAGTGCACGTTCGAGGCCCGAGGGGGGAGGTTCCTCGGTTTCATGTTAACCCTGCGGGGGGTTGAGGCAAACCCAGACAAGTGTGAAGCTATCAGGAGTATAAGAAGTCCTAGTTTGGTCAAGGAGGTACAACAATTGGCTGGACGGTTGGTAGCCCTGAGCCGTTTCCTGCCTAAAGCAGCCCTTCGATCCCTACCCCTTTACGAACTCATCAAAAAAGGAAAAGCGTTCGAGTGGACACCTGAGGCCGAAAAGGCCTTCACATAATTCAAAGATACATTACAATCCCCACCCATCCTCTCTAGCCCGACCAGGGGAGAAAAACTGTATCTTTACCTTGCGGTCAGGGATAGGGCGCTTAGTGCAGTGCTGGTCATAGAAGACCAAGAAGGCCAACACCCGGTCTACTCGTAAGCCGAGCTCTGCAAGGGCCAGAGATCAGATACCGAAAGTTGGAGAAGGTGGCATTTACCTTTCTCGCGACCGCTCGGAGGCTAAGGCAATACTTCCAAGCACACACGATAGTCATCCGAACTGACCAACCGATCAAACAGGTGCATATGATCGGATGGTCGATCAAGCTATCCAAACACGACATACACTACGAGCCATGCCAAGCTATCAAGTCACAAGCTCTGGCCGAGTTCTTGGCCGAGATGAAAGAGGGCGCGGAAGAGCCGAGCAACGCCACTTGGATGGTCCACGTGGATGAATCCAGCAACAACAAGGGAGGAGGCGCACAAATTGTGTTCGAATGTGTGAAGAAGGTCTTGCTCCTGACCCTGGCTGAGGTTTTGATGACGACAAACTCATCGGCAAAAAGAAGAAAAGAAGACTTAGAGGAAACAGCGCTATAAAGTTCATCAATTACCTAGAAGTCTTAGTTTAGGTGATTTATGCTTCTAAAGGTCTCTTAAAGCATAAAGGCTCTTTAAAACACCTAAACTAATCAAGCTTAATGTTTTCATAACTTAAAAGAAGTAGAAAAACTTAAGCCGATCTTAAAAGATCAAGTTTCTGGAAGTTGGACTTCAGTGTAATCGATTGCAGCTTTCTGGTAATCGATTACACATAGGCAAGTAATCGATTACCACTTGCTTGTAATCGATTACATGTTTGAATTTGAAATTCAAACTGAAACGGCTATTAGTGTAATCAATTACACTAAGTGATGTAATCGATTACACACACGAAAAGTTGCATCTTTTCATGAACCATTGTGTCTCAAACCTTTTGGGAAAGGTTGCATTGGTTCAAGGACGTTTCCCTTGCCTATATAAAGTCCATTTGAGTCTAGAACACAACAACACATGAGAATACAACATTAGGCCAAAGCTTTGCCAAAATTAGTTCATTAAGTCTTTTAGAACTTAAACTTTCAAGAGCCTAAATTCTGAGTTCATGATCTTCATGTTTATAAGAACAATCTAGTTGTTCATATCTTGAGGAACTCAGAATCTTGTTATGCTTAAAAGCCTTAAAGCATAAATTCTCATGATCAATCCACTTGTATGTTAAAGGATTGAAACAGCCAATTGTAAACTCTTCTTCATCTCTTTTTGATATATTGAGTATTCACCGTGGATCTCGGTGAAGGGTTGTTGGTACTGAAAGTTGTATACTTTCAGGGTGTTGATTGAAGGTGGTTTAGCCTTCAAGGTCTGAAGGTGGTTTGCCTTCAGGAACTGAAAGTGGTATACTTTCAGGGGCTGTTGAAAGTCGTATACTTCCACAGGAAATTGATAGAAATTCTTAGGGTCCTTGGTGTAAGAACTTGTAAGAGATTTTTATCAATAGTGGAAAAATCCTCAAGGGATTTTCTTGAGGGACTGGACGTAGCCTTCGGTGGATAGAAGGTGAACCAGGATAAAATTCTGTGTGTGTGAATTCTTCTATCCTTCATCTTTACTTTCAAGCAACGCTTATTTCCGCTGCAATCGTTTTCTTTTACATTTATCTTGAAAGTAAGAAGTTATCAAGGAGAAAATCGGGTAAACCTGATTCACCTCCCCTCTCAGGTTGCTATCTGAACTAACAGAATGTACCTCAGGTATCTTAGTGGAACAATCTCTCCGCTTTAACTTCCTCACCACCAACAATCAAGCAGAATACGAAGCCTACATTGCCGTTCTACTCACTGCTTCAGACCTCGGAGCCCGAGAAGTGGTAGTGCTCAGCGATTCACAACTGGTCGTCTCCCAGGTCAATGAAGAGTACCAGACCAAAGAGCCAATCCTCCAGCACTACTTAGAGAATCTGAAGAAGATGTGCCAAAAGTTTGACAAGGTGCAGTTCGTCCATGTACCCCGATCAGTGAACGAGAGGCCCGACATCCTATCTTGCTTGGAAAGCAGAAAGAAGCCGGAAAACAAATGTTCGGTTATTCAGGAAACACTTAACAGCCCAAGCATCCAAGCCCCTCCCTTGATCGGTCACCTCACTTCATAGGACGATTGGACAACACCTATCCAGAAACACATTCAACACAACCGGCTGACGAAAGAAGAGTTGGAGAAACGGAAGCTTACTCGACAACCAACATCGTTCACTATCATTGACGACCATTTATACAAACAAGGATTCTCCACCCCCTGTTGAAGTGCTTGGGCCCCGAGAGGGCCTCGTACGTCCTAACTGAAATTCATGAAGGAAGTTGTGGCCACCACCCGGGAGGACAGACACTGACCAAGAAAGTCCTGAGAGCCGGTTACTACTTGCCCACCTGAACCAGGATGCAATCAATTATGTGAGGCATTTTGACGCCTGCCAAAAGCACGCTGACATCCACCGAGCACCACCCCAAGACCTGTGCAGCATGATCGCCCCGTGGCCTTTCCACCAATGGGGCATGGACCTCTTAGGACTTTTCCCCAAAGCCCCGGGGCAATTAAAGCTTTTGTTGGTCGCGGTCAACTACCACACCAAGTGGATTAAAGCCGAGCCCCTCGCCACGATAACCTCAGCCCGGATTCAACGTTTTTTCTACAAGAACATCATCAACCTTTTTGGGGTACCCCGTTTGGTGATCACAGATAATGGGACTCAGCTCACTAATAAGAACTTCTGAGAGCTGCTCAGCAGACTCCACATTAAACAACACTTCACCTCGGTCGAGCACCCTCAAACAAATGGGCAAGATGAGGCGGCCAACAAGGTCATCCTTAAGGGGATCAAGAAGAGACCAAAGGAGGCTAAAGGGAAATGGGTCGAGCAACTGGATCATGTTCTCTAGTCCTACA
This sequence comes from Acmispon strigosus, assembly GCA_030819835.1. Classification (NCBI taxonomy): domain Eukaryota; kingdom Viridiplantae; phylum Streptophyta; class Magnoliopsida; order Fabales; family Fabaceae; genus Acmispon; species Acmispon strigosus. Next base: position 25,294,303 of record JAUAMA010000004.1, on the reverse strand, counting down.
GAACTACCCCCCAGTCGTCCACTAGGGAGACCCCTTTCATACTAACCTATGGGACAGAAGCGGTCATTCCGGTTGAGATAGGAGAACCGAGCGCTCGGGTTCTCGCATTTGATGTCGAGACGAACGAAAACGGATAGCAGAGGAACTGGATTTGGCAGAGGAAAGAAGGAAAGCAGCCAACCTTCGCCAGATGGTCGTCAAGCAGTATGCCTCCCTCAGGTATAACAAGAAAGTAATTACAAGGCAATTCTCACCAGGAAATCTCGTACTCCGCCGGGCATGCGTTGGAGCCTGGCCGGAGGATCGAGGCTGTAAGGCCCTCAATTTTGTGTGATGGTATTTTGTCCCCTGTAATTCTTATGATTATAGTTTGAATCTTTTTTAAGTATATTGATTATACTTTGTCTTGAATTATTTAGTAATTCGAGTTAGTATTGGGTTGATATATTAAGTTTTAATTATGAGAAATGTGTGTTTGAGTATGGAATTGTGTATTGTTTAAGCCTTGGCTGAAATGGCGATGTTATAAAAGGGAAGTTGAAATCGTCTGGTTGAGATCGTCCTGTAAAACTGGCGGACTGTTTCTTCACTGGCGGACTGTTTCTTCACTGGCGGACTGTTTCTTCACTAGCGAACTGTTTCTTCACTGGCGGACTGTTTCTTCACTGGCGGACTGTTTCTAAGTGGCAGACTGTTACTTCACTTAGTTGGCAGACTATGACTTCGTTTTGTCTGGTCTGGTCAGCCGTTATTGTTGACTTTAAGAAATGAGTGTCAAATGCCTTGGGAATGATAAACTTCCGTTTTTATTGACTCTTAGGAGATAAAATGTCAGAATCATTAATAAGCATTAATGACTTGCCATTTTCTTTGACTTAGAATATTTTAATATTTTCTAAGTCGGTTTCCTCACTCTATAAATACCAAACTCGGTCAGTACGTTAATCTTTCATTTCTCCCACACTTTTCTTCTCTTCGAAGTATGCTGAATCCTTGACATTTTTCTGAAGCGTTGTTGTTGTAAGTTGTTCAGACTCTTACTAATTTTGGAATTTCCATTGTATTCAATTTAGTTCATCTTCTTGAAGTTTAACTTGTTCTATTTCCCTTGCAGCCATATTCTTCTTGTTCATTGAAGACCAGAGCTGTTCGTGGTGAGTTCTTCTTGGTTCGTGAAGGACAGAGTTGAAGTTTCAAATCTCTTAATCTTTTAGGCCATTCAAGGTTGGTTTCCTTTCTAGTCTTTACGTTAGAACTCTGTTGTAGTCTTTGTATTTCTAAAATATCCCTTGGAAACCATATAGAATATGTTTTAAATCAATTTGGTAATGGTTTTTATCTATAAAGAAGTTTGGGTTTTAAATAAATGAATTTAAAAGTGATTTTACGTGAAAACTCTGATTCTGGACTCTCAGACTGAGAGCCAACGCTTGGGCGTTGGGATCCAACGCTTGGGCGCTGGGTTTCTTCGAGTTTTCACGTAACCAGACGTTGCCAACGCTTGGGCTTTGGAGAGAACTCTGTTCTTCTCTGTTTTACGAAAAATTCTGGTTTCGACCGTTTCGAGTTCTGTTTCTTTCCAGATTTCATCCGATCCTTAGGATAGTTAATTAAATGAGTTTATATGCTATTTCTAGGTTGAAGAACAAGTGTATGCAACCTAATAGAAGGTAAGGGTAACTCAATCTTAGTATTATGATATTATGATATTTTTGTGATTCTGATTGCAGAACACGGACTGTGATTGTTTATAAGTTTGGTTGAATACTGTTGATGATAGTATGATATAACGAATATGTTGTATGGTTATGAGATTGAATTGCTTGAATATATTTTGTAAGAAGAGCTTACTGTGTTATGTATATATTGACATAACTATGAACGAGTGAACCGTTATTGTTCATGAGGATTCGATTACTGTCATGACAGATGCACTACAGGTGCATGATTTTAGGTTTTGATGTGGCGAACTACTTATGCGTCACGGGATCATGCCAAGGATGGTGTGGAAAAGTCTCTTCCATGTTCTAAGTCATCCTGGCCAGATACGGCAAAAACCCAATGAGCTATTTGCATTATTCATTGAAGAGCTAACAAGCATGTGTGTTGTGATGAATGAGGCTTATTCTGCGATGTTATGAATTACTGGCAGATATGTTGTGGATTGTTGTTTCAGTTATAATATAGTTATAATATAATGGTTAATACTGTTTACTCTATAATGCACTTCTAATATTGTATTTCTATATTCTTATATTTGAGTTAACCCTTTGCTCTTTCTGTTTTGTGTCTTCTTTTATTTTGGCGCTTAACGCCAGATGACCAGCAATGAGGGAAGACTTGAAGAATGTTTTGATGCAAGCTTGAGGAAATTTTGGGGCAGAATTGAAGATAATGTTTAGTTTCCGCTATTTTGTTAACTTAGCACATGTGTGCAACATATTACTTTCATTACGTCTTGTTTTCCTTGTTGTAATATTACTGACTATGGGCTACACTTATTAAATATATGTGAGGCGTTGTTTTGGAAAACTTGAGATGTTTTGAAGGGTTTTTATTTAAAGTGTTATTCCGCGTTTTTCAATGTGACTCTGGACTTAAAAAATTGGGCTGTTACATTTTGTGGTATCAGAGCAATGGTTGAGATAACCAGTGCTATTGGGGGGTTATTACATTCTGAAATCAATTGATGGGGTGTCAATCGAAAGAAGAATTTTGTGAATAAATATTATTGATATTAATTGTTTTAGATTGTCCGAAGTGGACGATCTTATATTATGTTTGAACTAAGTTCCTTGCTATTTCTGTTGTTGAGATTAACCGTTAGAAAAGCTAATCTATATGCAAAATGCAAAATAAATAGAAAATCTAAATAAAAAGAAATAAAAACCTATATGAGACTCAAAAATAATAAAATAAAAAGACTAAAAAGACCCTAAAATTATCATACAAAATCCAGTCATCACACCACTATATCCAACGACAGCTTGTCCTCAAGCGACAAAACTTTAAAGAAAAACTTGTCCTCGAGTTGTAGAAAAAGTTTTATCCAAAAAGAGATGACAATTTTTAAGAAAGCACAGCGGATTTGGAAAGCAAACATGTTTCAAAAGAACTTGATCAAGAGAGTTAAGCTTGGCACCTGTAACATATTGAGTTCATCAAATTCAGCTCACAAAAAGATATCCTCAATGAAAACATGAAAGCTCAAAAATTTTGCCTATCATTCAAATCAAAGTTGAAATCATGCACTATGAAACTTTAGAAGAGATTCTTGAAGGTTGAAACTTGGCCAAGGTTCAAACAAGGTATGGATTCAAAAACTTGGCAATTCTATTGGCTTGACTCATAATACTTGCTAGGTGATTCTTTTGACTAAGAGCTTTAATAACTCAACAACAAAGGTTCTCTCATTTTTTCCTTTTTTTTTTTTCCCTAAGGCACATACCTTATATTTTTATTATTATTATTTTTTTATATATTTTTTTTTTGAGAGAGAAACCTAAACATACATAGCTCTAGAATTTTTCAATTTTATGAATCACACTAACGCCTTATAATATCACACAAAAGTAGGCTCCAAAAATGACTCTTTTAAGGCTCAAAGGGGCTACTAGTGGATTTTTCCTTTCCAATCAAGAATCTGAGTTTTCAAAGAAAGCCTATAATCTCTTCACAATTCACAAAAGTTAACAAGATTCAACCAACATGTAACACAAGGCAGAAAAATTTTACAAGTTATGTATCAGAGTTCTCAGCACTCAATAAAATTGGAGTAAGTGGTACTCCTTTTCGAACTCAGAAAAATTTTGCCAAAACTTTTCAATCAAGAATTCAGTTCATCCTAGCAACATGCAATCCTAAACCGCATTCAAAAACATATTATCTTTTTGAAAGCAATATAAGTTCAATGGATAAAACTTCACAAGCATAAGCAGTAGCAATTGTAGCAGAATAATTGGATACAGACACTCAACCATGCAGTTTTAAAAATCCTGAAAGCAAAAATAAAAGCAGAAAAACTAAAAACAAAAAAATTATCTAAAACTACAAGCTGGTAAAAATTAATCAAATTTAATCAAAGTGCATCGGGGCCTCCTCTCCTTCAGCAGTGCCTGAACCTCCAGGTTGCTCTCTAACATTCAGGTTCATCAATCTCGTCACCAAATCTGTGGGCTCCGCTAGTGTCTCCCAATCTGAATCACTATAACCAGCATGCCTCCACATCACCTGCTGGTAGTTGGAAATACTGCGCATGTACTGGAACATAGTCCCAAAAGCTTCCTCCTGCCAAGAATGAGTGGGCTGAATGGGCTGAACTGGCACTGATCCACTGCTAGTAGCTGCTGCTCTAGCTCTAGTTTTGGCCCTGGATCTTTTTAACTGCCGATAGAACTCTCTAGGATCCTCTCCTTCCAACCTTTTTTCTTGATCCTGATAAGTCCTCTTTGCTGTATCAACAGTCATCGGAGGAAGGGGCCTGATGTGTACCTCTATAGGAGGAGAGTTCACTCCCAGCCTGGCCTGCACAAGCTTTGTAATCAGAAGAGGATAGCCAAAGCGTTTACCATGTTTCTGTAAGTTAACAGCATGATGGATCCTCCATGATATAATTCTGGCAACATCAATTGGCTTCTCCTTTATCAAACAATAAATGCACAAGGCAGCCTGCTTCCTCAATTCAGATTTGTTAGAGCTAGGAAACAAGGTCTCTACCAAGAAGTGGTCCCAAACTCGGACCTTAGGCTTTACAAACTTTTTGTAGATGTAACTTGGCGTTACCTGATCAGCCTCAAGTTCCCATCTAGCACCAGGGATTTCTACAGTCTCCAAAACCTCTTCAAAAGGATAATGATTAATCAAATCATTATATCCTTCTCCATTGTGCCCAAAAATCAAATTATCCTCAGCTTCTGTGGACAACTGCAGCAAATTCCTAATTACAGTGGGACCATGAGCGCTTCATTGATGGGTTGAATTATGATTTGAAGCGTGTTGTGCAACCTTTGGGGATTGAGCGTTACCAGCAGTTAGTGGAGAAGGCTAAGGGCATCGAGGCCATCGACAACCGTAAGAACAAGTCACAAGGAAGTGGAGGAGCAACCAGGTTCCATTTTTCCAGAGACAACAAGGGGAAGAAGCCATATCAGAGACCGCAAGCCAAGGGGCGTGTGATACCCAAATCACAAGTGTACGATTTAATATCGCGTAATAAAAAGATCGAACCCAAGGGATAGGTTTCTTATTATTAATATATTTAGTACTTGTGCAGAAAATTTAAGAGATGAATATTTGATGTTGGTTTTTAGAGCAAGCAAGAACAATAGCATAAAATAATAAAGAGATAAGATGATGAGAAATAAGTTCTTGGGTTGAATTACATAGTCTACAAATATGCTAGCAAGTTCCTACTTAATTTCTGAATTTTAAGTCCAATTTCATGATGTTATAGTCTAGTACATCTACAAGTTAATTCCTTACACATTGTAGAACTTTCTTTCTAATTACTAAATTCAATTCCTTGCAACTTAGTTAACTAGAGAAGAAGATGAAGAAGATATTCAGGCCAACATAGAGTTACGTCCATCCTAATTCCTTAGTGATGTATACTTATAACCTTTTTAAATCCTAGGTCCCTTACTACTTACCAATTTCCATTCGAATAAGTAATAAGCAAGAATTCTCATGCGCATTAAGAAGAATGAAGAACAAGGAAATAAAACATGAAAGGAAATATTATTCAGAAAGGTAGAAGCAAACTAAAACATAGATATAAACTATAACAACCCAAGAAACTTAAAAAGAATTAGCCAAGCATGGCTAAAAGAGTCATCGAATTACCCTGGATAGGAGCTTAAGTATGGCTTCCCACAATTCCTAGGAACAATGATCTTTAAGAGGGAAAGAAGAACACTTGTTGTATTCTGAATAGGTGTGTCTTCCAAGTGAAGAAAAGCTCCCTATTTATAGCAAAAACCTGACTTCCAGCGCTTGGGCGCTGGCATTCCCAACGCTTGGGCGCTGGGAAGCATTAAAATCCAACGGGCAGAAATAGGCCCAGCGCTTGAGCGCTGGCTTCCAACGCTGCAGCGCTGGGTGTAACCTCTGACTCACATCCTAGTCAGAAGTCCAGCGCTTGAGCGTTGGAACTTCCAACGCTGCAGCGCTGGGACGAACACTGGCAGCTTCTTCTTGAATTCCTTTCTTCTTCAATGGTGGAATTGATTGGCTTAATTAGGCCACATTCAGCCTCTATTAAGTTCTGAAACCTCCCCTTTACCACCATTAATCTTCCAACCTTATTTTACATGTGCTCAAATAAAAGAGAGTTGCTTCACATTCTTCAATTTCACTTCAAGTCCTCTCTTTGTTAGAACTTCAATTCTGGCCCTTTGACTCCTTCAAACTTCACTTTTCATCCTCCACTCTTGAACTTTTACACTTTGATCCTTGATTTCCTGAAACTTTACAAATCGGTCCCTGGACAAAAATGATAACTATACCAGCTTTTCCTAAAAATATAAAATAGCTATAAATATTCCTAAAATATAAAATGAAGTTAGAAAAACAAATAAAAGCTAATCTATATGCAGAATGCAAAATAAATATAAAATCTATGTAAAAATACTAAAAATCCTATATGTGACTCAAAATTAATAAAATAAAAAGACTAAAAACAACCTAAAAACATCATATATTATCCTGTCATCACACCACTATACCCAACGACAGCTTGTCCTCAAGCGATAAAACTTAAAGAGATACTCGTCCCTGAGTTTAGAAAAAGTTTATCTGATTACAACTTGAAGCACAAAAACCTTTCCAAGAAAGCTTAGCGGATTAGGAAGACCTGCATGTTTAAAGATATAGAATCAAGAAAGTTAGGCTTGGCTTTTCAACATGTCAGAGTTCATCAAATTAAGCTCACAAAAATAGTATTCTCTATGAAAAACAAGAAAGCTCAATAATCCTGCCTATCATTCAAATCAAAACTGAAATAGTGCAACCAAGTAATTTTGAAGAGATTGTTTTTGAAGGTTGTAACTTGGCCAAAAGGTTGAACAATTCAAGGTGTGGATTTCAAGAAATTGGCAACTCTAGTGGCTGACTCAGAATCTGTTGTTAAGTGATTTTTCCAACTAAGAGCTTCAACAATTCAACACAAGGGTCCTCTCAAATTTTTTTTTTCTTTTTTTTTTTTTTGAACAAAGTAGTGGAATGTATGGGATGAATGACTCGAATTTTACTCCCCTCATACTCTTTCTCACCCCACCACTTCATTATTTTTTCCTAAGGCACATACCTTATTTTTTCAACTTTTTTTCTTCTTTTTCTAGAGAGAAACCCAACAACATAGCTCTAACAATTTCAGCACATGAATCACAATAACAACTTTAAGAATATCACACAAAGTAGGCTTCAAAGAATGACTCTTTTAAGGCTCAAAAGGGGCTACTAGTGGATTTTTGCTTTTCAAACCAAAACTCTGAGTTTTCAAAAATGCCTATAATCTCTTCTCAACTCACAAAGTAAACAAAATCCCAATCAACATGTAACACAAGGCAGAAAAATTTCACAATCATGCAATCAGAGTCCTCAGCTCTCAGAAAAACATAGGGTAAGTGGTACCCTTTTAGAACTCAGAAAAACTATGCCAACAACCAAAACAATCAAGATATCCAAAATCAATTCTAACAGCATGCAATCCTAACCGCTTCAAAACATAGAACCTTTTCAAAAGCAGTTTAATCAGATAAAGCACTCACAGCAATAGCACATTCAGACTGGATAATATACTCAAGACTCATGCAAAAATAAAACAGAAACACTAAACTAAAAATAAAGCTAAAAATTATAAACAAAAAAACAAAACAAAACTAAAAAGCTGGCACAATCACAAATTTCCCACAATAAGCCAAAGGAATCTCAATGCAAAAATCACTTTGAACACTAAAGTTCAAGAGGGCTCTTTCTCCTGCAAAATTTGAACAAACAAAAGTCTCACAAGTAGAGAACTTGCTTGACTTGTTAGTCCCAAAACAGCAAACTTAAGATAATGGGTTGAAAAATTGTGTCCACCTTAAAAACAAGAATTCTTGAGTTCCCAAAAAAAATCAAAACCATTGTAGAAACAAGGGAAAACTCATAGAATCTAAAACTTTCAGAAAAATGGTGAACACAAAATTTATTAAAACAGCAAAACAGCAAAAAGAAAAACAAACAGAGAGTCTGCCCGAGCTCCAGCGCTTGAGCGTTGGGGATGCCAACGCTTGGGCGCTGGAATTAAATCAAATATTGGGCATGAAACAGGGGCTCAACGCATGTGCGTTGAGCCTCCAACGCTTGAGCGTTGGGGTTCCTGCAGCTATTTATTCAGGAAAACAAAACAAAACAAAAGCAATAGAAACACTTGGGTTGTCTCCCAAGAAGCCCAATGTTATAGTCTTTGGTAGACTTTTCATTAATCACTTTTCAACCAGGGTCTCTTACAAAATTCATTAGACCCCGCAAATCATGCAAATTTTGGCACAAAAACATCATGGTGCCAAATGAATTTTCAGCCATCAAGGCAACATTAATAAAATTACAAATAGAAGGGATAAGACAATTTTCCCCTTCTTGTGCTTTGCCTTGATTCTCTGAACCTATTACATAGGTCCCTTGAGGTTCTTCTTCCTCCATCTCCAATTTGTCTTCAAAGAAAAATTCTACAATGAAGGTTTCTTTTACCTCATCTCTTTGAACCACAAGTTCACTTTCATGAACAAGTGGTTGATGTTCATCGCTGGGCTGCCTCCTTAGAATGCCTTGTATCTTTACTTGTAACTCTTCCATGGCCTTACATTCTTGCTCAGGGGTTGGCAAAAATCCCGCATTCCGCTTGCACTCTAAATTAGAATAGAATTCGTCAATAAGAGTGAAAGCTTCCTGCTTCTTTTTCTCATATTCCTTTTCAAGTCTAGCACGAATTTTTGCCACCCTTCGCTCAAATGTTTCAGCCATAATTCCTGAAAATACTCAATAAACAAAGTTAGCAGCACCAGTACATCACAATTTTTATTTTTTTTATATAATAACAAGAAGCACTAAGCAAAATAATAACAAGAACACAACCTATCCCCGGCAACGGCGCCAAAAACTTGATACCCAAATCGCAAGTGTACGATTTAATATCGCGTAATAAAAAGATCGAACCCAAGGGATAGGTTTCTTATTATTAATATATTTAGTACTTGTGCAGAAAATTTAAGAGATGAATATTTGATGTTGGTTTTTAGAGCAAGCAAGAACAATAGCATAAAATAATAAAGAGATAAGATGATGAGAAATAAGTTCTTGGGTTGAATTACATAGTCTACAAATATGCTAGCAAGTTCCTACTTAATTTCTGAATTTTAAGTCCAATTTCATGATGTTATAGCCTAGTACATCTACAAGTTAATTCCTTACACATTGTAGAACTTTCTTTCTAATTACTAAATTCAATTCCTTGCAACTTAGTTAACTAGAGAAGAAGATGAAGAAGATATTCAGGCCAACATAGAGTTACGTCCATCCTAATTCCTTAGTGATGTATACTTATAACCTTTTTAAATCCTAGGTCCCTTACTACTTACCAATTTCCATTCGAATAAGTAATAAGCAAGAATTCTCATGCGCATTAAGAAGAATGAAGAACAAGGAAATAAAACATGAAAGGAAATATTATTCAGAAAGGTAGAAGCAAACTAAAACATAGATATAAACTATAACAACCCAAGAAACTTAAAAAGAATTAGCCAAGCATGGCTAAAAGAGTCATCGAATTACCCTGGATAGGAGCTCAAGTATGGCTTCCCACAATTCCTAGGAACAATGATCTTTAAGAGGGAAAGAAGAACACTTGTTGTATTCTGAATAGGTGTGTCTTCCAAGTGAAGAAAAGCTCCCTATTTATAGCAAAAACCTGACTTCCAGCGCTTGGGCGCTGGCATTCCCAACGCTTGGGCGCTGGGAAGCATTAAAATCCAACGGGCAGAAATAGGCCCAGCGCTTGAGCGCTGGCTTCCAACGCTGCAGCGCTGGGTGTAACCTCTGACTCACATCCTAGTCAGAAGTCCAGCGCTTGAGCGTTGGAACTTCCAACGCTGCAGCGCTGGGACGAACACTGGAAGCTTCTTCTTGGATTCCTTTCTTCTTCAATGGTGGAATTGATTGGCTTAATTAGGCCACATTCAGCCTCTATTAAGTTCTGAAACCTCCCCTTTACCACCATTAATCTTCCAACCTTATTTTACATGTGCTCAAATAAAAGAGAGTTGCTTCACATTCTTCAATTTCACTTCAAGTCCTCTCTTTGTTAGAACTTCAATTCTGACCCTTTGACTCCTTCAAACTTCACTTTTCATCCTCCACTCTTGAACTTTTACACTTTGATCCTTGATTTCCTGAAACTTTACAAATCGGTCCCTGGACAAAAATGATAACTATACCAGCTTTTCCTAAAAATATAAAATAGCTATAAATATTCCTAAAATATAAAATGAAGTTAGAAAAACAAATAAAAGCTAATCTATATGCAGAATGCAAAATAAATATAAAATCTATGTAAAAATACTAAAAATCCTATATGTGACTCAAAATTAATAAAATAAAAAGACTAAAAACAACCTAAAAACATCATATATTATCCTGTCATCAGCGTGCTTTTGGGTCCGACCGACCTGTTGGAGGTAGCTTGGGAATTCGGGGAGCTCCGAAACCAAATGAGGATGTGGTTTGTTATAAATGCAATGGGAAAGGGCATTATGCTAGTAGTTGTACTGCGAAGACTGAAAGCACACCACTTTCAGAATGCCAACCTTCACCGAACCCTACGGTGAATCTTTCACTCAACCAGAATGAAGATGAAGAAGATTTATACACAGCTGAATCAATCCTCTAACATAAGAATGGATTAAACATAGAAGTTATGCTTTAGGAACTTGTCATATGAAGGCTCTTTCTTATTCTGAGTTCTTCAACAGTTGAATAGCATAAGTGTTCTTATTGAAAATGAAGAATTAGAAACTCAGAATTTTTGCTTTTATGAGTATGAAAGCTGTATATGTAAGGTGTTTCAATGTATTTCAATGTGTTGTTCGTTTCTGAGCCTAAATGGACTATTTATAGGCACTAGGGATTGTCCATGAACCAACACAAGGTTTCCGAAACGTTTTGAGACACAATGGTTCATGAAATAATGCAACTGTCAAGCAGGTAATCGATTATATTACTTAGGTAATCGATTACGCTATGTGACCGTCGCTGTTTGAATTTCACCAAACATGTAATCGATTACAAGCCGGCTGTAATCGATTACTTGCCTGTATGTAATCGATTAACTTAAGGGTGTAATTGATTACACTCAAGTCCATTTTCTAGATAATGAATCTTTAAGATCTAATTGATTTTTTCTACCACTTTTAACTTATGAAAAGGATTAAACTCAATTACTTTTAATTGTCTTAGAGCCTTTATACTTAAAGAAACCTTAGAAGCATAACTTACCTAAAATGTAAGACTTAGTCAAAGCTAGAACCCTTGAGTGTTGCTTCAGATATGTTGCACTGGTTCTTCTAAGTCTTCTTTTCTTCTTTTTGTACACAAGTTTGTCATCATCAAAAATTCAGCCAGGGTTAGGGCCAAGACCTTTTTCACACCACACGCCCTGTGTTTGTGCTATTTGTCTGTTATGAGGCTTTCGTCTAGGCGGGGCTTTTGCTTGACCTTATTCCGGTGAGACTTTGGCTTGATTTAATTCGATCAAGGCTTTGGCTCACATGGTGAGGCTTCTCCTCAGTGAGACTTTTGGCTTGGATCCCAGTGGCCACTGGGGTTGCCCAAGGCTTGCCTCAATAGACTGGCTCGATTTAATTCGATTAAGGCTGGGCTTTCTTCGCCGTATCACACTAGAGTCGCGCATAGTAATTTCTTAGGTCACATATCTTGACCATATCTCTTCAGTATTCAAAATTGAAATATAGACCGCCAATGAGCCTTGTGTTATAAAAAACCCTTTATTAATCTCAAATTGCCTCTTTATTGAATTAAACTAGGTCGCCACTGGACCTTTATTCATGCGCTCCCACATTTGTGCCATTTACATAATATTCACATGTAGGGAAAACGAATGGTCCCGCAAGGGTCACCTCTTTAAAATTTCTTTATAAAAAGAGAGGAGTGCGCCTTTGCGTAATACACATTTAACTATAGTAATGCCTCAAGGGAGAGGCGTTCCAGGATCTTGAGATTCTGATTCCAAATATATCCGATAGGTGATAAGCTCCATTGCCAAAAGATTCAATAACCTTGAATGGTCCTTCCCAATTTGGCGTCAGCTTGATGACATCTACAGTAGTTGTTCGCCTTCAAAGCACAAGGTCGCCCATACGCATTGTGCGTGGAACAACTCGTGTGTCATATCTTCGAGATACTCGTTGTTTCATGGCATCTCTTCAGTATTCAAAATTGAAATATAGATCTCCACTGGGCCTTGTGTTATAAAAAACCCTTATTAACCTCAAATTGCCTCTTTATTGAATTAAACTAGGTCGCCACTAGACCTTTATTCATGCGCTCCCACATTTGTGCCAATTTACATAATATTCACATGTAGGGCAAACGAATGGTGCCGAAAGGGTCACCTCATTAAAATTTCTTTATAAAAAGAAAGGAGTGCACCCTTGCGTAATACACATCTAACTATAGTAATGCCTCAAGTGAGAGGCGTTCCAGGATCTTGAGATTCTGATTCCAAATATATCTAATAGGTGATAAGCTCCATTGCCAAAAGATTCAATAACCTTGACTGGTCCTTCCCAATTTGGCGTCAGCTTGTTGAAATCTGCAGTACCTGTTCGCCTTCAAAGCACAAGGTCGCCCACACGCATTGCGCGTGGGACAACTCGTGTGTCATACCTTCGAGATACTCGTTGTTTCATGGAAACTCCTCGGAGGCGAGCTTCCTCCCTTACCTCAGGAGCTAAGTCCAGAATCACCAACAAATTGCTCTCATTGTGCTCCGGATCAGTTGCTACCGCTCGCCACGCCTTATTATTTATCTCAACTGGTAACATGGCGTCTGTTCTGTAAGTGAGCTTAAATGGCGTTTCTCCTATGTTCGATTGGGGAGTGGTGTTGTATGACCATATAACTATGGGTAATTCTTCTAGCCACCGCCCCTTTTCCTCATCGAGACGCCTCTTAAGCCCTGCCAGAATTACTTTGTTGGCGGCTTCTGCTTGACCATTCATTTGAGGATGCTCTACTGAAGTGAAGCTAGTATGGATTCCCCACTCCTCATAGAATTCCTTGGTTTCCTTACTTGAGAACTGAGTCCCTTTGTCTGAGATGATCGCTTGGGGCACGCCAAACCTGCAAATAAGTCTTTGAAAATAGAATTTTTTTATTTTTTCTAACGTGATAGTGGTGAGCGGCTCTGCCTCTATCCATTTCGTGAAGTAATCCACCGCTACTAGAATATATTTGATTGGTGACTTGGCAGAGGGAAATGGTCCAACCAGATTAACCCCCCAAAGGGCGAATGGCCATGGAGAGGATATGGTCACCATTAACTTTGGAGGCACCCTATGCAAGTCCGTGAACACCTGACACTTCTCACATTTCTTCACGTAAATTTGACAATCCTTCCTTAAGGTTGGCCAGTAAAATCCAGCTCTTAGAATCTTCGCGCCCAACGATTTGCCTCCAATATGGTTGGCACACGCCCATTCATGAACCTCTTTCATTAATTCTTGAGCCTGATGCTCGGAGACACACTTTAGTAAAGGCGCTGAGAAGCCTCGCCTGTATAGCTCGCCCTGTATTATTGTGAAGTAACTGGCAACCCGTCTTCTGTCTGGTGCGATGCTAGATGCGCCCGTGGAGGCTTCGGTCAAAATTTCAATTATAGGGGACATCCAAGTGTCTCCCTCAGCCATGAAACACACCTGCTCCGCCCTTTCTATACTTGGAGTATGGATTATTTCGTGAATGACGGACCGGTAATTTCCTGGTCGCCTAGAACTTGCTAGCTTGGTGAGCAGATCAGCTCGTTGGTTTTGTTCTCGGGGTACATAACTGATCCCCACGCTCTGTATTCCCTTCATCAAGTCCTGTGCTCGACTCAAATATTTCTCAAGTAACAGATCTTTGACCTGATAGATGCCCTTTATCTGATTGGTGACCAAAAGCGAATCACTCCGGATCTCCAGTGTCTCAATTTCTAGCTCATTGGCCAGAACCAAGCCCGCCAGCAATGCCTCTTACTTAGCCTGATTATTGCTAACATTGAAATCAAATCTTAAGGATTGTTCAACTTGAATTTCATTTGGGCCGCTCAGGATTATACCTGCCCCACTGCCGCGCGAGTTAGATGACCTGTCTATGTGTAGAATCCATATGTTTGAGCCTGGCTCCTCGCCCTCCATAGTCAATTCTGCTACAAACTCTGCTAGCCTTTGGGGTGAGACCTTTCCCTGTGTCTTGTAGATCAAACCATACTTTGACAGTTCAACAGACCAGCCCACTAATCGCCCCGAAAGATCAGGTTTATGCAAAACTTGCTTTAGTGGTAGGTCCGTTTTTACCTTCACCTGGAAACTCTGAAAGCAAGCCCGCAAGCTGCGAGCTGTGACCAAGACCGCCAAAGCTTCTTTCTCAATCCTCTGGTATCTTTTCTCCGCGCCCTGCAATGTATGACTTACAAAATAAATAATACGCAGCTCACCATCAACTTCCTGTGTGATTACTGACCCCAGGGCGTAAACTGTTATGGAAAAGTAGAGTAAGAGTGGCTCGCCCACTATTGGCTTTTGTAGAATTGGGGGTTTGGATAGGAACTGCTTTAACTATCTGAACGCCTCTTCACATTCGGGCGTCCACTCAAACTTGGAACTCTTTTTCAAGCATTTGAAAAATGGGGCCGCCTTTTCACCCACGTGTGGTAAGAAACGAGCCAAGGAAGCAACCTTTCCTGCTAAACGTTGCACTTCCTTAATCGTGGATGGGCTAACTGTTAGAACAGATAGCAACCTGAGAGGGGGGGGGTGAATCAGTGTTGCCCCAATTTTCGTCTTATTGAAATTGTTACATTCAAGTCTATGATGATCGCACAATGATCGTTATGATTGCAGCGGATATGAACGATACTTGAAAGTAAATGTGAAGGATAAAGAGAATCACACACAAGATTTTATCCTGGTTCACCTTCAATCCACCGAAGGCTACGTCCAGTCCCTCAAGAAAACCCCTTGAGGATTTTTCCACTATTGATAAAAATCTCTTACAAGTTCCTGACCCAAGGACCCCAAGAATTTATACCAATATCCTGTGAAAGCAAACCACTTTCAACAGCCCCTGAAAGCAAACCGCTTTCAGTTCCTGAAGGCAAACCACCCTCAGACCTTGAAGACAAACTTGTCTTCAATCGAAACCCTGAAAGTAAACCACTTTCAGTGACAACAAACTTTCACCGAATACCACGGTGAAAAAATCAATCTTACAGAAAGAGATGAAGAAGATATTCACAATTGGCTGTTTCAATCCTTTAACACACAATTGGATTGATCATGAGAAATTATGCTTTAAGGCTTTTAAGCATAATACAATTCTGAGTTCTTCAAGATATGAACAACTAAAGTGTTCTTATTAACATGAAGATCATGAACTTAGAATTTAGGCTCCAAAAGATTTAAGTTCTAAAAGATGAACTAATTTTGACAAAGCTTTGGCCTAATGTGATTTTCTCATGTGTAATGTGTTGTCTCTTGTATATGTTGTGTATGTTATGTGTGTGTTCTTGTGTGTTCTTTTTTCTGGACTCAAATGGTCTTTATATAGGCAAGGGAAACGTCCTTGAACCATCACAACCCTTTTAAATAGGTTTGAGACACAATGGTTCATGAAAAGATGCACTTTTTCGTTCTGGTAATCGATTACCATACTTAGTGTAATCGATTACACAAGTGACCGTTTCAGTTTGAATTTGAATTTCAAACATGTAATCGATTACAAGACATGAGTAATCGATTACTGCCAAGGTGTAATCGATTACCATAATGGCATAATTGATTACACAGAAGCCCATTTTCCAGAAACTTGATTTTTGAGACTGGCTTAAGGTTTTCTACTTCTTTTAAGTTATGAAAAACCTTAGCTTGATTAGATTAGGTGTTTTAAGAGCCTTTATGCTTTAATAAACCTTTGGAAGCATAACTCACCTAATACTAAGACTTCTAGACTATTGATGGACTTGTAGTGCTTGATTCTTTGAAGTCTTCTTTTCTTCTTTTTGTTGATGAGTTTGTCGTCATCAAAACCACAGCCAGGGTCAGGAGCAAGACCTTCTTCACAATCTCCCCCTTTTTGATGATGGCAAACACATTCTTGATACTTGAAGATCATATATGCATTCTTGATGCTTAACTCCCCCTATTTGATGGAATCTAGTATTTCTGATATTTCTCCCCCTTTCTAATGTACTTGTTGAATTCCTGCATATTATCTTTAAGAGCACAGAACCTTTCTCCCCCTTTTGACTTCATCAAAAAGAAGAAAAGTCCAAAAAGTACAGGCATACATATATCCATACAAGTATATTGCAACAAAAAGCATGGGGGTAGGGGTAAATGTAGGAAAACGTGAACAGAACAGAACTTATATATATAGGAAAGCAAATGCATAATTGTACAAACAGTAATGGTGAATGAGACAAAAACTTATAGAACTAAGAGTCATCAGACATGTCTTCATCATCAGACAAGATGCCAATGCCGTCATAATGAAGTAACCAGGAAAGAGTATCAATTCCATAGTCATGAAATAAACCTAAGCTAGATAGTATCCTAGAATTAACACACTTGTAATTTGAAGAGCGAACATCATGGGAGTCGGCAATGGGAACTCCAGATTGAAGGAGAAGACGAGTGATACTAGGAGCATAGGGAAATGACTGTGCTTTAGTTCTGCAAGTAAGCATATGGTGCATCACTAAGAAGGTCCAGTTAATGGCGTGACCATGAATGATGCCATATAAAACTTGGAGTTCTAACTCACTAATATGAGCATGAAGATCTTCTTGAGGCAGAAGGATGTGATGAACAAAATAATGAAGCAAGTGGTTGGTGGTGGTAAGAACATCAACATGAAAGGGACAGGTTTTGGTGCGAGGAGGATGAAGTTTCTGAACCTCTAAAGGAGTAAAGCGACACAAAGTGCGATAAAAAGAGTCAGAATTATAGGCAGGCCAGGGGTAGGGCAGATTTGTTCCCAACTCAGCACCAGAAAATGGGAGGCCCAAGCATTTACCAAGAGAAATAAGAGAGTACTGAATGGTAGTCCCTTTTACAGAAGAGGTGATACTGGTACTTGCAACTTCCAAGTTACAGTAGAATACTTTGACTAACTCTGGATAGTAGGGTGTGGTTGATGTAATGAAAGTATCAATATATTGATCTTCGAGTAAAGCGGGAAATGTTAGACCGGCTTCGATGAAAGAATCTAAGTCAGCATAAGAGGGGGTTCGAATTGTTTGTTTGAGAAAGTGAGAAATAAATCGAGTTTTCTCATCAGAAGTGGGAAGAAGACGGGAGAAATTTAGTGGATTGTGAGGGCAAAAGGCTGAGGATAGGCACGGAGAGAAAGACATGTTGCCGTGGATGATAAAAATCAGAACATAGAACGATTTTGGAAGATATGACTGATCAACATCTAAGGCTGGCTTAAATATCCCGAGCATGTAATCGATTACAGCAGTTAAGTAATCGATTACGGAGCAGTTATTCCAAGTTTGAATTTCAAAAGATGGAGGGAAATTGAAATTCTGGCAATATTTCGAGTATGTAATCGATTACTGCAGTTAGGGTAATCGGTTACATCAGTTACAAATTTGAAAAATTTCAAATTTTGAATATGTAATCGATTATGGCAGTTATGATAATCGATTACTCAGATAATTCTAACAGGAACGAGGACTTAGAACATGGATAATCGATTACAGGACCAATGGTAATCGATTACTATGACATAATTTAAACATATTCTCCATAGCAAACTTTAAATCATGAGAAGACATAGAATTATTACTAACCTGGGAATCTTCAACATCTGAGTCATGTGAGGCCATCAAGGCAACTTGTGCTTCTTCTTTGTCAGATTCTGATGATGAACTTACTTCATTATCATCCCAAGCCAAATATGCTCTTCGAGTAGGTTGATCCTTTTTCTCGAATTTCTCTCTTAGACCATGTTTCTTCTTCTGAAGATTTGGACAATCTGACTTGAAAAGTCCCGGTTTGCCACACTCGAAACATGTAATCTTTTGAGATGAAGAAGACTCATTGTTCCTTTGGAAGGCTTTATTGTTGTTAAATTTAACATTTTTCCTTTTAAGAAACTTTCCAAAGTTCTTTACTAGAAGATTCAAATTTCCATTGTCTTCTTCTTCAGAGTCTGCATCATAATCTTCTTTGATGCTTTCTTTTGCCTTTAGGGAAATTGATCGATACTTCTTCTCATGTTGTTCATGTTCTTCTAAACGATTCAATTCCAACTCATGTTCTTGGAGTTTTCCAAAGAGAGTTGCAAGAGTCATATTTGATAAACTCTTCTTCTCAGAGATGGCTGTAACTTTTGGTTGCCATACTCTTGTAAGTGATCTTAGAACTTTCATGTTCAAGTCACTGTTTGAGAATTGTTTTCCAAGAGCAATCAAATGATTAATCAAATGAGTGAATCGTTTTTGCATATCTAATACCTTTTCTCCTGGAAGCATTCTGAACATTTCATACTCCTGAGATAAAGTATTGATCTTTGATCTCTTGACTTCATCTGTTCCTTCGTGAGTCACCATCAAAGTATCCCATATTTCTTTTGATGAAGTGCATGTTGATACTCTGAAAAATTCGTCCATGCCAAGAGCAGATGTAAGGATGTTCATTCCTTTGAGATCATGTTGAACCTTCTTCTTTTCTTCTTCACTCCAAGTATTTTCTGATTTTGGTTGTGAAGTTCCTTCTTCATCTGTTGTTACAGGCACAAAGGGACCTTCTTCAATGGCTTTCCATATTCCTGCGTCTAATGACTTTATGAATATCTTCATCTTGATTTTCCAGAAGTCATAATGTTCTCCATTGAAGAATGGTGGCCTGTTTATGTTGAATCCTTCATTTGTTCCATGATTGGAAGAGGAGGCCATCTTTTCCCGGATCTTAGGAATAACTTACCTAAACCTCCGCTCTGATACCAATTGTTAGAACAGATAGCAACCTGAGAGGGGGGGGGGGTGAATCAGTGTTGCCCCAATTTTCACCTTATTGAAATTGTTACTTTCAAGTCTATGATGATCGCACAATGATCGTTATGATTGCAGCGGATATGAACGATACTTGAAAGTAAATGTGAAGGATAAAGAGAATCACACACAAGATTTTATCCTGGTTCACCTTCAATCCACCGAAGGCTACGTCCAGTCCCTCGAGAAAACCCCTTGAGGATTTTTCCACTATTGATAAAAATCTCTTACAAGTTCCTAACCCAAGGACCCCAAGAATTTATACCAATATCCTGTGAAAGCAAACCACTTTCAACAGCCCCTGAAAGCAAACCGCTTTCAGTTCCTGAAGGCAAACCACCCTCAGACCTTGAAGACAAACTTGTCTTCAATCGAAACCCTGAAAGTAAACCACTTTCAGTGACAACAACCTTTCACCGAATACCACGGTGAAAAACTCAATCTTGCAGAAAGAGATGAAGAAGATATTACAATTGGCTGTTTCAATCCTTTAACACACAATTGGATTGATCATGAGAAATTATGCTTTAAGGATTTTAAGCATAATACAATTCTGAGTTCTTCAAGATATGAACAACTAAAGTGTTCTTATTAACATGAAGATCATGAACTCAGAATTTAGGCTCCAAAAGATTTAAGTTCTAAAAGATGAACTAATTTTGACAAAGCTTTGGCCTAATGTGATTTTCTCATGTGTAATGTGTTGTCTCTTGTATATGTTGTGTATGTTATGTGTGTGTTCTTGTGTGTTCTTGTGTGTTCTTTTTTCTAGACTCAAATGGTCTTTATGTAGGCAAGGGAAACGTCCTTGAACCATCACAACCCTTTTAAACAGGTTTGAGACACAATGGTTCATGAAAAGATGCACTTTTTCGTTCTGGTAATCGATTACCATACTTAGTGTAATCGATTACACAAGTGACCGTTTCAGTTTGAATTTGAATTTCAAACATGTAATCGATTACAAGACATGAGTAATCGATTACTTGCCTAGGTGTAATCGATTACCATAATGGCATAATTGATTACACAGAAGCCCATTTTCCAGAAACTTGATTTTTGAGACTGGCTTAAGGTTTTCTACTTCTTTTAAGTTATGAAAAACCTTAGCTTGATTAGATTAGGTGTTTTAAGAGCCTTTATGCTTTAATAAACCTTTGGAAGCATAACTCACCTAATACTAAGACTTCTAGACTATTGATGGACTTGTAGTGCTTGATTCTTTGAAGTCTTCTTTTCTTCTTTTTGTTGATGAGTTTGTCATCATCAAAACCACAGCTAGGGTCAGGAGCAAGACCTTCTTCACACTAACCATTTCCAGGATCGCCCTGCATTTATCAGATTAATCTCAATGCCCCTGACCGGCACCATGAAACCCAAAAAATTTCCACCAAGGATCCAAAAAAAGCATTTCTCATGATTTAGACGCATGTTGTAGTGTCTTACTCGCCCAAATGCCTCGCCCAAATCCGCCAAATGGTCCTCCGCCTTCACTGATGTAACAATCATATCATCCACATATACCTGCATATTCTGGCCTACCTTTTCTTCAAACACTTTGTCCATCAAGCGTTGATAAGTCGCCCCCGCGTTCTTGAGACTGAATGGCATGGTTTTGTAACAATAGTTAACTTTCAGAGTCATAAATGCGGTTTTTTCCTCGTCCTGAGGATGCCTTCATATTTGGTTGTAACCCGAGAAAGCATCCATCAAGCTAAGAACCTCATTTCCGAACGCCCCATCCACCAGCTTGTCTACGTTTGTCAAGGGGTATGCATCTTTAGGGCACGCCCTATTCAAATCAGTATAATCAGTGCATATACGCCACTTTCGATTCGCCTTTTTTACAAGTACCACGTTCACCAACCAAGTTGGGTACTTGACTTCTCTTATGAAGTTTGCTTCCAACAATTTAGTGGTTTCCACCTTGACCGCCTTGTTCCGTTCCTCCCCCATTTTTCTTCTAACCTGTGCGACTGGTTTAACATCCGCCCCAGTCGTCAGCTTATAGCAAAGCACGTTTGGACTAATACAACGTCTATGAGTGTCCATGAGAATAAGTCCAAATTATCTGCCAATAGGTGGATTAAACGGTCCTCTTGGGTAGGGGATAGCTGCGTTCCTACCTTCAACATCCTTTTCCCCACCTTTATCATCTTTGTCTCTTCAATAGGCCTCGGGCGAGCCCCTAGTACCTCAATTCTTGGGTCAAGCGCACCACCTTCACTGATTTCATAACACCGGTGTCCAAATTTAGCGTTCTTTTTTCCATAACTGGAAAAATTCTCGCTGTAACACTCACGCGCCCTGATTTGATCAACTTCCAACGGTCCTATCCGCCCATTGGCTAATGGATACTTTACTTTCAAATGCTTGGTAGATATGACTGCACAGACCTTATTGAGAGTATCACGTCCTATCAGAACATTATAGGATGACTTGCAAGCGAGCACAATGTACTTAACTTTGACTACCTTGGTGGATCCTTTAGACCCAAAGATGGTTTTTACTTCCACGCAACCCCTTGGAACCACATGCTCGCCAGTAAACCCTATGAGGGTTCCAGTGTACGGCAATAGAGCTTCCTCTTTCAAACCCATCTTCTTGAACTCCTCGCCATATATTATGTCAGCTGAGCTTCCTTGATCAAGAATTACACGCCTTACATCGTAGTTTTTTATTCTCAGCTGAACCACAATGGGGTCGCCTTATGCGACAATACTCCTTTAAAATCTCTGCTAGTAAACACAATGTATGGATGGTCAAAGCCAAATTCCTCCTCATGGATGGAATGCTCCATGGCGTGTGCCTCGCAAACAAACTTCTTACGTCCCGCCATTGATTCATCATGAAAGCCCCCCAAAATACAATTGACAGTTCCCACAGGATAGCCCATTGGCGCTACATCGCCTAGGTCTTCTAAATCATTATCTCTGTTGACCCGCCCTTGACGATCAACCTGCTGAGTGGCTGCTTGTCTAACATACTGGTCCAAGTATCCTTCCCTTACCAACCGCTCCACCTCTCTCAGTAAAGTGACACAATCGTTTGTGTCGTAGCCTAGGATGCCATGGTATTCACACCAACGCCTGGAGTCTACATTCGTAGGCGGTCGCCGAGGAGGATATGGACGTGCTATGAGGTTAGTCTCCTTATTGTCCGCTAATATCTTGGAGAGACCCACTGTTAATGGTACTGTTGCTCGTTACATCACTGGGGAGTAGTGAGGTGCCTGTGGCGATGGTGGTGGTGGTGCCTGTTGCTGGGGCAAGCCTCATCTTCCAAACTCCGGGCAAGCTTGATGATTCCTTTGTTCTTGATTGGCGAAAGCTGCTGTCTGATAGGGGTTACTGCGATTTCCCCTTGGAAGATCCCGGGGTTGTTCCCTATGGGAAGATGGATCAACATGCCGCCCTCGTCCCTCTTGTCTTCTTGGGGGTGCATCCAATGTATCCCGTCTGCGTTTATGCTCATCATCCTCTTCTTCCACTATAAAGTCTTGTACTCGTGCCCGTAAGTCAGCCATGTCCCACGGCGGGCGCCTGCTCAGTTTATTGTTCAATGTTCCTGCCCGCAAGCCTTGCTTGCAGGCGTTCACACAAGTCTCTTGAGGTGGATCCTCAATCCGCACCAAAGTGGAATTAAACCTTGCCCTGTACTGTTTTAGAGTTTCCGTCACGCCCTGACGGATATTAAACAAGGCCGCAGTAGTCACCCTCTGCGTCCTGCTCGCCGTAAAGTGTGAAAGAAATTTGTGTGAAAATTCAGTAAAACTGTTTATGGAATACGAAGGTAATTTCGAAAACCAGGCCAACGTTGTTCCCTTCAACTTAGAGGGAAACGACCAGCACCTAACCGCATCAAACGTCTGGCTGATCACCATTTCAGTCATGATTGACTGTAAGTGTTCCTTGCGATCAGTCTCGCCTGAGTAAGTATCCAGCAAGAGATGCGTCATAGCATCTGGTATAGGAACCGCCTGGATGGCGGGTGAAAAAGGTTGAAACTCCACCATGTTATCAGCCTCCTTAAGACTCTCCATCCCCGGATCCTTCGGCTGGCGAAAGTACTCCAGCTGAGCCTGAAGATGTTGATTTTGTTGTTGTACGAAGTCCAAAGCACTGAACACCCTATTCCACTCAACAAGGGAGATATTGAAGGGAGTCAGGTTTGGCACACCATCACCTGGCGTCACCACATGTGGCTGCTCGAGATTAGGGTTTGGACTCCGTGGTGGAGAGGAAGACGATGAAAGTAAATCCACCGTCGTCCGTCCTCCTCGCCCACGGCCGCGCCCTCTTCTTGTGTTGCCTGACATAGCCTCTCTTCTCGTATATGTAGGGTTTGAGTTACCTTTCCCCACAGACAGTGCCAAATGTTCTCGGAATGAGACAGTATAGGAGAAAAGTAAGGCTATAATCTTATTAGAGAAATTGTGAACCCTTTTACATGAGCCTCCCTTGGCTATTTATAGTGAGGAAAGCCATAAATGACATTTAATTCATACTAAGCCTATGGGCCCCAAAGATCAGGCCCAAGAAATTACAAAGTTTACCCCCCCATGTATTACAAATGTGCTCCTGGAGCCGTTATCCAAAGCCGATGGAGGTCACCCTCTAGCTGTCGTGGGGCCCTTGCGTATTATAAATGTGCCTCTGGAGTCGTTGTCCAAAACCGATGGAGGTCGCCCTCTAGCTGTCATGGGGCGTGATGACTGGATTTTGTATGATAATTTTAGGGTCTTTTTAGTCTTTTTATTTTATTATTTTTGAGTCTCATATAGGTTTTTATTTCTTTTAATTTAGATTTTCTATTTATTTTGCATTTTGCATATAGATTAGCTTTTATTCGGTTTTTAAACTTTATTTTATATTTTTAGGAATTTTTAGAGTTATTTTTATATTTTAGGAAAGCTGGTAGAATTAGTCACTTTAGTCCAGGGACCAAACTATGATTTCAGGCAAGGAAGGGCCAGAAATGAGAAGTTCAGAAGGTGAAGGGCTGAAAGTGAAGTCTTAGCAAATAAAGGGCTCAAAGCAAAGAAGTGGAAGATGAAGCACCATTGCTAATTTAGCACATGGGAAATGAGGCATGAATAGAGAAATCAAGTCACTTTGCTGTTTCAGAATTAAAAGGGGACAAAATGGAGGCTAATTAAGCCATTCAATTCCACCATTGAAGAAGAAAAGCATCCAAGAAAAGCTGCCAGTTTTTGACCCAACGCTCAAGCGTTGGGGCCCTGTTTTGCAACGCCTGGATTAAATGACCCAACGCTCCAGCGTTGGGGATCCCAGCGCTCAGGCGCTGGGACATGTCAGAGGCTATAAATAGGACTTTTGTTTTCATTTGTAGACACACCTATTCAGAATACAACAAGTGTTCTTCTTTCTCCCTTTAAGTACACAAGAGTTCTTGCTTATTGCTTATACGAATGAGAATTGGTAAGTAGTAAGGGACCTAGGAATTAAAAAAAGCTATAAGTATATATCGCTAAGAGATTAGGATAGACGTAGCTTATGTTGGCCTGAACTTCTTCTTCATCTTCTTCTTTAGTTAACTAGATTGCAAGAAATTGGGTTTAGTAATTAAAAAGAAAGTTCTACAATGTGTAAGAGATTAACTTGTAGATATAATAGGCTGTAGCATCTTGAACTTGGACTTAAAATTCAGAAATTAAGTAGGAACTTGCTAGCATATTTTATATTCTATGTTATTCAACCCAAGAACTTAATCTTCATCATAATTATCTCTTTATTATTTTATGCTATTGTTCTTGCCTGCTCTAAAAACCAACATCATTTTTCATCTCTTAAATTTTCTGCACAAGTACTAAATATTATAATAATAGGAAACCTATCCCTTGGGTTCGATCTTTTTATTACGCGATATTGAATCGTACACTTGCGATTTGGGTATCAAGTTTTTGGCGCCGTTGCCGGGGATAGGTTTTATTCTTGTTATTATTTATTTTAGTGCTTTTTATCTTAAAAAAAATAAATAAAATAAATTGTGATGAACTGGTGCTGCTAACTTTGTTTATTGAGTATTTTCAGGAATTATGGCTGAAACATTTGAGCAAAGGGAGGCAAAAGTCCGTGCTATACTTGAAAAGGAATATGAGAAAAAGAAGCAGGAAGCTTTCACTCTTATTGACGAATTTATTCTAATTTAGAGTGTAAGTGGAATGCAGGATTTTTGCCAACCCCTGAGCAGGAATGTAAGGCCATGGAAGAACTACAAGTGAAAATGCAAAGCATTCTGAGGAGGCAGCCCAGCGAAGAACAACAACCAGTTCAAAAAAATGAACTTGTTGTTCAACAAGAAGAGGTAAAAGAAACTTCCATTGTAAAATTTGTCCTTAAAGACAAATTGGAAATGGATGAAGAAGAACCTCAAGGAACCTATGCTATAGGTTCAGAACAGCAAGGAAAAGAACAAGGAAGGGAAAATTTATTTATTCCTTCCATTTTTAATTTGAATGTTGTAACCTTGTTAGCTGAAAATTCATTTGGCACCATGTTGTTTTTGTGCCAAAATTTGCATGAGTTGCGGGATCTAATGAATTTTGTAATAGACCCCGGTTGAAAAAGTGATTATTGAAGAAGTCTATCAAAGACTATAAAATTGAGCTGGTTGGGAGACAACCGAATTTAGGATTAGTTTAAACTTTTCTGCTTTATTTTCTGTTTTAAAATAAATAAATAAAACTTGCAGGGGGACCCAACGCCAAGGCGTTGGAGGCTCAACGCTCTTGCGTTGAGCCCCTGTCTAAAGTCCCAATTTTCCAGTTTTTACCAACGCTCAAGCGTTGGGGGCCAGCGCTCATGCGCTAGGCCCCTGGAAGCCACTGTTTGTTTTCACTTACCAGCGCTCAAGCGTGTTAGAACAGATAGCAACCTGAGAGGGGGGGTGAATCAGTGTTGCCCCAATTTTCGCCTTATTGAAATCGTTACTTTCAAGTTTATGATGATCACGAGTTGATCTTTGTGATTGCAGCGGATATGAACAATACTTGAAAGTAAATGTGAAGGATAAACAGAATCACACACAAGATTTATCCTGGTTCGCCTTCAATCCACCGAAGACTACGTCCAGTCCCTCAAGAAAACCCCTTGAGGATTTTTCCACTATTGATAAGAATTTCTTACAAGTTCCTAACCCAAGGACCCCAAGAACTTCTACCAATATCCTGTGAAAGCAAACCGCTTTCAACAGCCCCTGAAAGCAAACCACTTTCAGTTCCTGAAGGCAAACCACCCTCAGACCTTGAAGACAAACTTGTCTTCAATCAAGACCCTGAAAGCAAACCACTTTCAGTGACAACAACTCTTCACCGAATACCACGGTGAAAAACTCAATCTTACAGAAAGAGATGAAGAAGATATTACACTTGGCTGTTTCAATCCTTTAACACACAATTGGATTGAACATGAGAAATTATGCTTTAAGGCTTTTAAGCATAATACAATTCTGAGTTCTTCAAGATATGAACAACTAATGTGTTCTTGTAAACATGAAGATCATGAACTCAGAATTTAGGCTCCAAAAGATTTAGGTTCTAAAAGATGAACCAATTTTGAAAGAACTTTGGCCTAATGTGTTTTTCTCATGTGAAATGTGTCTATTTCGTGTGTGTTGTGTGTTCTATGTTGTTGTTATGTTTTCTGGACTCAAATGGTCTTTATATAGGCAAGGGAAACGTCCTAGAACCATCACAACCCTTTTCAAAAGGTTTGGGACACAATGGTTCATGAAAAGATGCACTTTTTCGTTCTGGTAATCGATTACCATACTTAGTGTAATCGATTACACAAGTGACCGTTTCAGTTTGAATTTGAATTTCAAACATGTAATCGATTACAAGACTGGAGTAATCGATTACTTGCCTTGGTGTAATCGATTACCATAATGGTGTAATCGATTACACAGAAGCCCATTTTCCAGAAACTTGTTCTTTGAGACTTGCTTAAGGTTTTCTACTTCTTAAGTTATGAAAACTCTTAGCTTGATTAGATTAGGTGTTTTAAGAGCCTTTATGCTTTAATAAACCTTTAAAAGCATAACTCACCTAATTCTAAGACTTCTAGAATATTGATGGACTTGAGTGCTTGATTTCTTTGAAGTCTTTTTCTTCTTTTTGTTGATGAGTTTGTCGTCATCAAAACCACAGCCAGGGTCAGGAGCAAGACCTTCTTCACAATCTCCCCCTTTTTTATGATGGCAAACACATACTTGACTCTTTGAAGATCATTTATGCATTCGTGATGCTTAACTCCCCCTATTTGATAGAATCTAGTATTTCTGATATTTTCTCCCCCTTTCTAATGTACTCGTTGAATTCCTGCATATGATCTTTAAAGACACGGAACCTTTCTCCCCCTTTTGACTTCATCAAAAAGAAGAAAAGGCCAAAAATGTACAGGCATACATACAAGTATATATTGCAATATAAAGCATGGGGGATGGGGGTAAACATGTAAAACATAAACAACCAGCACTTATATATATATATAAGAGAGCAAATACATAAAAGTACAAACAGGATTGGTGAATAAAACAATTAAAACCTATAGAATTAAGAATCATCAGACATGTCTTCATCATCGGACAAGATGCCAATGCCGTCATAATGAAGTAACCAGGAAAGAGTATCAATTCCATAGTCATGAAATAAACCTAAGCTTGAGAGTATCCTAGAATTAACGCACTTGTAATTTAAAGAGCGAACATCATAGGAGTCGTCAATGGGAACTCCAGATTGAAGGAGAAGACGAGTGATACTGGGAGCATAGGGAAATGATTGTGCTTTAGTTCGGCAAGTAAGCATATGGTGCATTACTAAGAATGTCCAGTTATTTGCATGACCATGAAGAATGCCATATAAAACTTGAAGTTCTAACTCACTAATATGAGCATGAAGGTCTTCTTGAGGAAGAAGGATGTGATGAACAAAGTAATGAAGTAAGTGGTTGGTGGTGGTAAGAACATCAACATGATAAGGACAGGTATTGGTGCGAGGAGGATGAAGCTTTCGAACTTCAGAAGGGGTAAAGCGACACAAGGTTCGGTAAAAAGTATCAGAGTTATATTCAGGCCAGGGGCAGGGTAGATTTGTTCCCAACTCGGCGCCAGAAAAAGGAAGACCCAAGCACTTGCCAAAAGAGACAAGAGATTACTGAATGGTAGTCCCTTTTACAGAAGAGGTAATACTTGTGCCTTCAACTTCCAAGTTGCAGTAGAATACTTTGACCAATTCAGGATAGTAGGGTGTGGTAGATTGAAGGAAAGTATCAACATATTGATCTCCAAGTAAAGCGGGAAAGGTTAGACCGGCTTCAATGAAAGATTCTAATTCAGCATAGAATGGGGTTCGAACTGTTTGGGTGAGAAAGTGAGAAATAAATCGAGTTCTCTCGGCAGAGGTGGGAAGAAGACGGGAGAAATTTAGTGGATTGTGAGGACAAAAGGCTGAGGATAAGCATGGAAAGAAAGACATGTTGCTATGGAAGTTAAAAAACAGAACTTAGAATGATTTTGGAAGGTATGACTGATCAATTCCTAAGGCTGGCTTAAATATCCCGAACATGTAATCGATTACAGCAGTTTTGGTAATCGATTACAGAGCAGTTAAGCCAATGTTTGAATTTCAAAAGATGGAGGGAAATTTGAAATTCGGGCAACTTTTCGAGCATGTAATCGATTACTGCAGTTGGGGTAATCGATTACATCAGTTACAAATTTGAAAATTTGAAAATTGTGAATGTGTAATCGATTATGGCAGTTTGAATAATCGATTACTCAAGTATTTCCAGCGAGCATGAGGACTTAGGACATGAATAATCGATTACAAATCCTAGGGTAATCGATTATTAGGACATTTTTACGAGTTCTAGGCTCTAGAATCCTATGGAACACATTTTCATATATAATTATTTAAGCATATAATGCTAATGTACATATAAAGTTTATGCCAATAACATGTGTCATTTAAATATCATGCTCATCTAATATGCCTAGTTCTCTTCTTATCTTGAAAAATGATTCTTTAGGAAGAGGCTTAGTAAAGATGTCTGCTAACTGATTATGTGTATCCACAAAAGAAATCTCAATATCTTTCCTCATAACATGATCTCGAAGAAAATGATGTCGTATATCAATATGCTTAGTTCGAGAGTGCATGATAGGGTTTTTAGTGAGATTAATGGCACTTGTGTTGTCACATTTAATTGGAATGCAGCCCAGCTCTAAGCCATAATCTTTGAGTTGTTGTTTGAGCCATAGAGTTTGTGCACAACAACTTCCTGCAGCAATATATTCTGCTTCTGCAGTACTTAGAGCAACACATGCTTGTTTCTTACAAGACCATGAAACAAGAGCATTTCCTAATAGGTGACAAGTACCACTTGTACTTTTTCTTTCAGTCTTGCAACCAGCATAATCAGAATTAGAATATCCAATCAAATCACAAACACTTCCCTTGGGATACCACAATCCAACATTTGTAGTTCCTTTCAAATATTTGAAAATCCGTTTAACAAAACTCAAATGTGATTCCCTAGGAGATGCTTGATATCTAGCACATAGACACACACTAAACATAATATCAGGTCTACTTGCAGATAAGTATAAAAGAGATCCGATCATACCTCTATATTTGGTAATATCTACTTGATTACCGGATTCATCTTGATCTAAATATGTATTAGACCCCATAGGTGTGGCTATGACTTTGCAATCATCCAAATCATATTTCTTTAAAAGTTCCTTGCAAAACTTTGATTGATTGATGAATATTCCATCACTTGATTGCTTGATTTGCAAACCAAGAAAGAAATTTAATTGTCCCATCATGGACATTTCAAATTCTTCTTGCATCATGTTAGAGAAATCTTTGCAAAGAGATTCGTTAGTTGCACCAAAGATAATATCATCAACATAAATTTGAACAAGTAAGGTATTACCTTTGGTTCTTTTGATGAACAAGGTTGTATCAGCCTTACCTTTTTGAAAACCTTTATTACAAAGGAAAGTACTTAACCTATCATACCATGCACGAGGAGCTTGCTTAAGACCATAGAGTGCTTTCTTTAGTCTGAAGACATGTGTAGGAAGCTTTGAATCTTCAAATCCTGGAGGTTGCTTCACATACACTTCTTCTTGAATATATCCGTTTAGGAAGGCACTTTTGACGTCCATTTGATATAATGGGAAGTTTAAAGAGCAAGCATACGCTAATAACAATCTTATGGCTTCTAATCTTGCTACGGGTGCATATGTTTCATCAAAATCTATACCTTCTTCTTGATTATAGCCTTGAGCAACTAATCTTGCTTTGTTCCTAACTATAATACCATTTTCATCTAACTTATTCCTAAACACCCACTTTGTTCCAATAATGTGTTTATCACTAGGCTTAGGGACAAGTTCCCAAACTTAATTTCTTTCAAATTGGTTTAGTTCTTCCTGCATTGCTACAATCCAATACTCATCCTCTAGAGCATCATTTATTTTTTATGGTTCTATCTGAGAGACAAAGGCCATATTCAAAACTGAATCATTCAAGCGTAGCCTTGTAGAAACGCCTCTAGAAATATCACCGATAATATTATCAACTAGATGATCCCTATGGGTTCTCCATTCTTTTGGAAGTTGATAATTATTACTTTCAATGTGCTCTTCTTGTATTGGATTCTGATTTCCATCCTTTTGAGAATCTTCATTTATAATGATGTCATCTTCTTCATTTTCTGGAAGATTGACTTTATCATCTATTGAAGATTTAGATTCATCAAAAGTAACATGTATGGATTCTTCCACGGATAGAGTTTTCTTGTTAAAGACTCTATATGCTTTGCTTGTTAGAGAATAACCAAGGAATATACCTTCATCAGATTTTTCATCAAACTTTCCAAGGTTTTCCTTTCCATTATTCAAGACAAAGCATTTTGATCCAAAAGCATGTAGATGAGAGATATTTGGTTTCCTTCCTTTGTAGAGTTCATAGGGTGTTTTCTTAAGAATAGGTCTAATAAGAACTCTATTGGAAACATAGCAAGCAGTACTTACAGCATCAGCCCAGAAATATTTAGGGAGACTAGATTCACTTAACATGGTTCTTGCTAATTCTTCAAGTAACCTATTCTTCCTTTCTACTACACCATTTTGTTGTGGTGTTCTCGGAGTAGAGAAGTTATGTGATATTCCATTTTCATCACATAGTTCTTGGAATTGTTGATTCTGAAATTCTCCACCATGATCACTTCTAATAGAAGAGATCTTCAAAGACTTCTCATTTTGAACTAGCCTTGCATATCTTTTGAATGCATTGAAGGCTCCATTCTTATGAGGTAGAAATAAAGTCCAAGTAAATCTAGAGAAATCATCAACAATAACAAGTGCATAGAAATTACCTCCGAGGCTTTTAGTTCTAGAAGGTCCGAACAAATCCATATGTAACAATTGAAGGGGTCTTGAGGTCGAAACTATGTTCTTTGGTTTGAAGGATGTTCTGGTTTGCTTCCCCTTTTGACATGCATCACAAAGCTTGTCTTTCTCGAATTTTATCTTTGGAAGCCCAACAACTAGATCATGCTTGACTAGTTTGTTTAAATGATCTATGTGAATATGTGCAAGTCTTCTATGCCATAGCCATGAATCACTATTGTTCTTGGCTAATAGGCATCTCACATTTTGTGGAATTTCTTCCAATGAGATCATGAAGACTTTGTTTACTTTATATCCAGAAAACTTAATTTCTTTAGTTTTCACATCTTTCACAACACATATATCATTAATAAAACCTACTTTCAAACCTTTATCACATAGTTGACTAATACTCAGAAGATTATGCATCAAACCATCAACGTAAAGAACTTTATCGATGACTGTTTGAGGGGGTGTGCCTATTCTTCCAATACCGAGTATTTTTCCCTTTTGATTGTTACCATATGTGACGAAACCTTTTTCCCTAGGTATAAGAAAAGAAAACTTGGTTTTGTCTCCTGTCATGTGTGATGAGCAGCCACTATCAAGATACCATAGATCCTTTGCTGCTTTCATACACACCTACATGACAAAGTTCAGACATGGGTATTAGGAACCCAACAAGTTTTGGGTCCTTCTAAGTTAACATCCTTTCTAACCCAAATATACTCCCTATTTGGTACTCCTATATGTTTGTAGTAGCATCTACTAGGGGTATGTCCTATTTTGTTACAATAAGTACAAGAGTAATGATTGTAACTAGAGGTTTGTCTAGGGGAAGAATGAATCTTCCTAGGAGGTCTATTTTGATTAATCTTCCTATTGTTTGTACTCTTAACAGGATTAATCTTACTGTTACTAGAAGATCCTAAAACATGGTTTGGTTTTACAAAAACAGTTTTCCTAACCTCTTTTGTCTTTGGGTGAGAAGTATATCCTAAACCTGACTTATTGTTTGAATGTCTTTGAACACTTAGGATATCATCTAACTTCTGTTTTCCTTTATTGAAGTTATTTACTCTTTGTTGAAGATTTTCAATCTTTTCTTCTAGAGAACTACACTTAGTGCATTTGTGAGTAATGTCTATCTTAGACTTTACTACATCTAGTTCTTCTTGTAAATTCCTACATTTACTTTCTAGGGAAGAAATTATCTCATTTTGCCTAGTGCTAACTTTAGAAAATTCTTGACATATTTTAAACATATTTTCCATGGTAAACTTTAAATCATGAAAAGATATAGAATTCTCACTAACCTGGGAATCTTCAACATCAGAATCATGTGAGGCCATCAAAGCAACTTGTGCTTCTTCTTTATCAGAATCAGATGATGAACTTACTTCATTATCATCCCAAGCCAAATATGCTCTTCGAGTAGGTTGATCCCTTTTCTCGAATTTCTCTTTTAGACCATGTTTCTTCTTCTGAAGATTTGGACAATCTGACTTGAAATGTCCCGGTTTGCCACACTCAAAACATGTAGTCTTTTGAGATGAAGAAGACTCATTGTTTCTTTGGAAGACTTTATTGTTGTTAAATCTAACATTTTTCTTTTTAAGAAACTTTCCAAAGTTCTTCACTAGAAGATTTAGATTTCCATTGTCTTCTTCTTCAGAATCTGCATCATATTCTTCTTTGATGCTTTCTTTTGCTTTTAGGGAAATTGATCGATACTTCTTCTCATGTTGTTCATGCTCTTCTAAACGATTCAATTCTAACTCATGTTCTTGGAGTTTTCCAAAGAGAGTTGCAAGAGTCATATTTGATAAACTCTTCTTTTCTGAGATGGCTGTTACTTTTGGTTGCCATACTCTTGTAAGTGATCTTAGAACTTTCATGTTCAAGTCACTGTTTGAAAATTGTCTACCAAGAGCAATCAAATGATTAATTAAATGAGTGAATCGTTTTTGCATGTCTAATACCTTTTCTCCTGGAAGCATTCTGAACATTTCATATTCTTGAGATAGAGTATTGATCTTTGATCTCTTAACTTCATCTGTTCCTTCATGAGTCACCATCAAAGTATCCCATATTTCTTTTGATGAAGTGCATGTTGATACTCTGAAAAATTCATCCATGCCAAGAGCAGATGTAAGAATGTTCATTCCTTTGAGATCATGTTGAACTTTCTTCTTTTCTTCTTCACTCCAAGTACTTTCTGGTTTTGGTTGTGAAGTTCCTTCTTCAATTGTTACAGGCACAAAGGGTCCTTCTTCAATGACTTTCCATATTCCTGAGTCTAATGACTTTATGAATATTTTCGTCTTGATTTTCCAGAAGTCATAGTGTTCTCCATTGAAGAATGGTGGCCTGTTTATGTTATGTCCTTCACTTGTTCCATGATTTGAAGAGGATGCCATCTTTTCCCGGATCTTAGGAATAACTTACCTAAACTTCCGCTCTGATACCAATTGTTAGAACAGATAGCAACCTGAGAGGGGGGGTGAATCAGTGTTGCCCCAATTTTCGCCTTATTGAAATCGTTACTTTCAAGTTTATGATGATCACGAGTTGATCTTTGTGATTGCAGCGGATATGAACAATACTTGAAAGTAAATGTGAAGGATAAACAGAATCACACACAAGATTTATCCTGGTTCGCCTTCAATCCACCGAAGACTACGTCCAGTCCCTCAAGAAAACCCCTTGAGGATTTTTCCACTATTGATAAGAATTTCTTACAAGTTCCTAACCCAAGGACCCCAAGAACTTCTACCAATATCCTGTGAAAGCAAACCGCTTTCAACAGCCCCTGAAAGCAAACCACTTTCAGTTCCTGAAGGCAAACCACCCTCAGACCTTGAAGACAAACTTGTCTTCAATCAAGACCCTGAAAGCAAACCACTTTCAGTGACAACAACTCTTCACCGAATACCACGGTGAAAAACTCAATCTTACAGAAAGAGATGAAGAAGATATTACACTTGGCTGTTTCAATCCTTTAACACACAATTGGATTGAACATGAGAAATTATGCTTTAAGGCTTTTAAGCATAATACAATTCTGAGTTCTTCAAGATATGAACAACTAATGTGTTCTTGTAAACATGAAGATCATGAACTCAGAATTTAGGCTCCAAAATATTTAGGTTCTAAAAGATGAACCAATTTTGAAAGAACTTTGGCCTAATGTGTTTTTCTCATGTGAAATGTGTCTATTTCGTGTGTGTTGTGTGTTCTATGTTGTTGTTATGTTTTCTGGACTCAAATGGTCTTTATATAGGCAAGGGAAATGTCCTTGAACCATCACAACCCTTTTCAAAAGGTTTGGGACACAATGGTTCATGAAAAGATGCACTTTTTCGTTCTGGTAATCGATTACCATACTTAGTGTAATCGATTACACAAGTGACCGTTTCAGTTTGAATTTGAATTTCAAACATGTAATCGATTACAAGACTGGAGTAATCGATTACTTGCCTTGGTGTAATCGATTACCATAATGGTGTAATCGATTACACAGAAGCCCATTTTCCAGAAACTTGTTCTTTGAGACTTGCTTAAGGTTTTCTACTTCTTTTAAGTTATGAAAACTCTTAGCTTGATTAGATTAGGTGTTTTAAGAGCCTTTATGCTTTAATAAACCTTTAGAAGCATAACTCACCTAATTCTAAGACTTCTAGACTATTGATGGACTTGAGTGCTTGATTTCTTTGAAGTCTTTTTCTTCTTTTTGTTGATGAGTTTGTCGTCATCAAAACCACAGCCAGGGTCAGGAGCAAGACCTTCTTCACAAAGCGTTGGACAACCCAACGCTCAAGCGCTGGGGCTCGGGCAGAGAGCTGATAAGTTTTTCTTTCTGTTTCTTTTCCCATTATCATTTCAACTCCCTCCTATTCTAAAAAACCCACGACCACAGCACTTCTGAAAACCCCATTTCACTCCCTTATTTCCACTTCACACAAGCACATTCCACTTCTTGCACTTGGATTATTATTGCTGCATCATTCTTGAATCTCTGTGTGTTTTTGCATACTCAAGGTTAGTTGTTCTTTCTCCTAGTTTTCATCTTCTACCTTGAAATTTAATCAGAGAGCATGTGTTAAGCATAGATTGTTGCTGCATTTGTGGGTGGTGGTCTCTGTTTTAGAAGTGTGAAATTTTCTGTTTTTGAACTTCGAAAAGGTACATAATCTTGCTGTTTTTAAGCCTGCCCACCAAGTGTTCGGTGAAATGTCTGAATGAAGTTCTTGATTCTTTTCTGGTTTTAAGCTTTGATTCTTGCTTTGCATGATTAATGGAAGACTCAAGGATGGTTTTTATGAACTTGGTGGGCAATTTTCTAATTTTGGTTGTAATTTTGGATGGTTCTCAAAGAAGGGGGTTTTAATTAGTGTTGAACTAACTTTTAACCAGTTTGCTTGCTTGTGGAAATGTTTGTTTTTTCTTGCAGAATGGCACCCCGAAGAAGGCAAAGAGTTGAAGAGACGGTGGTTGAAGAGCCTACTATAGAGGAGGAGTTTGATGATCACCGCTTTCTTTCCCTAGAACGGGAAAAGTACTTCTGGGAGTTTGTTGCCCAGAAGGAGCTGATTAGAGAAAGGCCATTGGAGATTGCAAATGGTGATGTTTATGGGCTAGGAAAAGCAGTGGAGCTGAGGAGATGGCATGTGCTATGCAAACCGATAGCTGATGGGTGTCAGGACTTGGTGAGGGAATTTTATGCTAATGTCAGATTTGATCCCAATGAACCAACACCCACCGGCCCCACTTATGAGTCCTGGTTCAGGGGGACCACCATTAATTTTGGTCCCACTGTAATTAGGAATTTGCTGCAGTTGCCCACAGAAGCTGAGGATAATTTGATTTTTGGGCACAATGGAGAAGGATATAATGATTTGATTAATCATTATCCTTTTGAAGAGGTTTTGGAGACTGTAGCAATCCCTGGTGCTAGATGGGAACTTGAGGCTGATCAGGTAATGCCAAGTTACATCTACAAAAAGTTTGTAAAGCCTGAGGTCCGAGTTTGGGACCACTTCTTGGTAGAGACCTTGTTTCCTAGCTCTAACAAATCTGAATTGAGGAAGCAGGCTGCCTTGTGCATTTATTGTTTGATAAAGAAGAAGCCAATTGATGTTTCCAGAATTATATCATGGAGGATCCATCATGCTGTTAACTTACAGAAACAAGGTAAACGCTTTGGCTATCCTCTTCTGATTACAAAGCTTGTGCAGGCCAGGCTGGGAGTGAACTCTCCTCCTATAGAGGTACACATCAGGCCCCTTCCTCCTATGACTGTTGATAAAGCAAAGAGGACTTATCAGGATCAAGAAAAAAGGTTGGAAGGAGAGGATCCTAGAGAGTTCTATCGGCAGTTAAAAAGATCCAGGGCCAGAACTAGAGCAGCAGCTACTAGCAGTGGATCAGTGCCAGTTCAGCCCATTCAGCCCACTCATTCTTGGCAGGAGGAAGCTTTTGGGACTATGTTCCAGTACATGCGCAGTATTTCCAACAACCAGCAGGTGATGTGGAGGCATGCTGGTTATAGTGATCCAGATTGGGAGACACTAGCAAAGCCCACAGATTTGGTGACGAGATTGATGAACCTGAATGTTAGAGAGCAAGCTGGAGGTTCAGTCACTGCTGAAGGAGAGGAGGCCCCGATGCACTTTGATTAAATTTGATTAATTTTTACCAGCTTGTAGTTTTAGATAATTTTTTTGTTTTTAGTTTTTCTGCTTTTATTTTTGCTTTTAGGATTTTTAAAACTGCATGGTTGAGTGTCTGTATCCAGTTATTCTGCTACTATTGCTACTGCTTATGCTTGTGAAGTTTTATCCATTGAACTTATATTGCTTTCAAAAAGATAATATGTTTTTGAATGCGGTTTAGGATTGCATGTTGCTAGGATGAACTGAATTCTTGATTGAAAAGTTTTGGCAAAGTTTTTCTGAGTTCGAAAAGGAGTACCACTTACTCCAATTTTATTGAGTGCTGAGAACTCTGATACATAACTTGTAAAAATTTTCTGCCTTGTGTTACATGTTGGTTGAATCTTGTTAACTTTTGTGAATTGTGAAGAGATTATAGGCTTTCTTTGAAAACTCAGATTCTTGATTGGAAAGGAAAAATCCACTAGTAGCCCCTTTGAGCCTTAAAAGAGTCATTTTTGGAGCCTACTTTTGTGTGATATTGTAACGCCCCAATTTTGGATTGAGGGTCACATAGTAATTACGCGGAAATTAAAACCTCTCAGAAAAACAACTCATTTTCTTAAAAGGTTTTCGTCTCTCTTAATTACTTAAAAATAATATAAGTAATAATTTTCCCCATAAATAATAATTACTACGCGGAAAATATTACAACAAGAAAAATTGCTCAACAGCGAGCCCAAAAATAAAATAAATTAAAATAGCGGAAAAACATAAGACATCAATCGTCTTCTTCAAACTTCTTCCACGATTCCGCTGCGCACTCTGATTTCGTAAAGCTTCTTCAAAAGACGACGATCAACACCCTGTCTATTTTCTGGCGTTAAGCGCCCAAACACAAACAGAAAGGGTTAACTCGAGAACAAACAACAAATACCAAACAGCATGTTGAAAGGGAATAAAATAATTAACAACAACAATATTATCAATTAAGATGTGCAAATGCCCTCCATATCTATATGCTTATAGTTATATTTATATGGCCAATACATCACCCTTCTCGGGCCCAAAACATCACCCTTCTCGGGCCAAAACATCACCCTTCACGGGCCAAGACAATCACGTGGGACAACGATCCACCACATTGCCTTAATTCACCCTAACCGGGTCAGGACAATCACGTGGGACAACGATCCACCACATTGCCCTCGGTCGATCCCACGGGACAAAGATCCGTCACATCAACCTTAAAATCCTCAGTTGATCACGCGGGACAAAATACCGCCACATCAACCCAATAATCCTCGGTTGATCACGCGGGACAAATTACCGCCACATCAACCCAATAATCCTCAGTTGATCACGCGGGACAAATTACCGCCACATCAACCCAATATATATATATATATATATACGATGCACATGCTATGACTATGCAAAATTCATGATCCTCATGGACCAACAGTCCACACAAAACATCAGTCATAGCACACCCCACACACAATATAATAATCTTCAATATATCATGTAAACAATTCTCAATTTCAAGCATCACAATACCAACAATTTCATCCTCATAAACAAAATAATTCACAGCAATAAAATCATGGTAACACAACTGACTCTATCTAGACCCAGAGTTACCCTTACCTTCGAACGTAGAATCGCATCGACTCCGCGTCCAATCAAGTTAATGAGGAAGGAGCTGAAACCATCTTTATCATCACCAAAGGCTGACATTATAACACGTAGATTTCAAGGCATCCACATGGCAGAGACAGAAAACAACCGAAAGAAACATAAGAAATTTGTAGAGGCTCAACACAGTCACAGATACAGAAAAGGAAGAACAATAAGGTTTAGGTCTAAGATCACAGTTCCAACTTATAGTCCAGAAGTAAACTAAACCCAATTAACATGTTTTTGAGATAGGGAAGTTCTTTACGATTACTGCTAAGAAAAGAACACCAAGAACTCATGCATAGACTGGGGTTTAAATTCCGAAATGATAAGTCTTAACAACAACTATTCAAACATGGCAGCAAGATAGTGGAGACACGTAAACTTTTAAGACCAAAGAAAACTTATCAAATAAATATCAATAAACTTATCAAATAATTTTCAGTAAAAGAGTAACAAGTTCCGCATACAACTTTTCTTTTTTCCCATGAAGCAAGATTCAATTTTTATGATTAAAAAGCTGATTTTATTACCAAGAGCAAGAGACCCAAAATCAGGAGAAACAGAATCGATAATAAAAGAGGGAAGCAAAACTCCAGTACTAACCCATAACACACACCACATAATTAATACATTACGAAATTAACATCACAGGCACTGAATTAACATTGCAATTAATGTTTATATGTGAGTGAAAATAATTTTTAAATGTGTAAGAACCTGATGCTGGGTTTGCAAGTTTGAATTTGACCATTTATAAAATTGAAAACAAACATATATCAAAAGCTAAATAGCAATTCATAACTTAACTTGGATTAAGATATAATTGTAACTAGTAGTGATAAGTGCACAATAAAAGAATGTTCAGAGAGAATAAAAGAAGGGGAACCATACATGAACTCGCGGTGGCGGTACTGTGAACGCAGGGGAAGAGACAGCGGCGCCCCTTCCTGGGACAGACGGAGACATCGCGGCACTGCGAGGTGGCGCACGGTGGCTTTGATGGCGGCACGAGAAGACCAGTTCGCAGAAATGGCTGCTAGAGCGAAGGTGGAGGTCCTGGGAGGAGCGGCGGCACAGCCTTGAACATAGGAAAGAATTGCAGCGACGCGAGAGAGAGGGACTAGCGGCAGAACAACGGCGCGAACCTGGAACAGTGCGACGGCACGAGGTCGAAGGACAGCGAAGAGGGAAGTTGATTGATGCTGGCTCGAGATGAAGGAAGACGGAACTGCAACGGCGGCACGGCGAGGATGATGGCGGTGCGCTCACGGCAAGGGTGAAGAACTTAGGACGCGTAACAGTGGCGATTGAGAGGGACAAGAGAGGAAGGAGCAAATTGGTGGTGGTAGTTTTTGGTAGTGAAGGAGGAAGATTTAGAGAGTGGACGTGGGTGGTGCTTGGTCTGATGGAAGAAAGAAGGAAAAAGGAGGAGAAAAGGAGCGGCGCTGCTATAGGAAGGAAAGGCCAAAGGCTAGGTTTCTTTTCTTTTTATTTATCCTTTCTAATAATCATATATATATATATATATAAACTTACCAAAACAAAACTATAACTAATTAAAACAAAGATAAAAATAGCTATTAGTATATCACATAAAAATAAGTAATATGTTCATCTTAATTTTCAAATCAAATCTCCTTAATTTTGTGATAAGATAAAATACAATTTGTGTTCGAAATATGATCTCAACCAAAATCTAACAAAACAAAATATATTTTAATAAATATATCAGATAGATACGTTTGTGTTATATATATATATTATTATTTTCTTTTTTTCCTTTTCCTTTTTCTTTTTAAATAAATACGTATTGACATATATATATAATAAAACATTTCTTTAATATAATATATATTTAATATAGGTTCCTAAAATAGTTTAACTCAAAATACTCACACAAGAAGATATATTTCTAACAGTTTTAAATAAATAATTCCTATATATTCTTCCAAAATTTTCATGATAAATACAAAACAATTCAACTAACACAAAGCTCATTCCAATAATAATAAAGTCGGTCAAATGGTCAACCAAGGATCAAACTGAAACTAATAAGTAGTTCAAGGACCAAAACATAATTAATCTAAACTCAAGGACCAAAAATGTAAATACTAAAAATAGAGGGTCTTACAGATATTATAAGGTGTTAGTGTGATTCATAAAATTGAAAAATTCTAGAGCTATGTATGTTTAGGTTTCTCTCTCAAAAAAAAAAAAAAAAGGAAAAAATGAGAGAACCTTTGTTGTTGAATTATTAAAGCTCTTAGTCAAAAGAATCACCTAGCAAGTATTATGAGTCAAGCCAATAGAGTTGCCAAGTTTTTGAATCCATACCTTGTTTGAACCTTGGCCAAGTTTCAACCTTCAAGAATCTCTTCTAAAGTTGCATAGTGCATGATTTCAACTTTGATTTGAATGATAGGCAGAATTTTTGAGCTTTCATGTTTTCATTGAGGATATCTTTTTGTGAGCTGAATTTGATGAACTCAATATGTTACAGGTGCCAAGCTTAACTCTCTTGATCAAGTTCTTTTGAAACATGTTTGCTTTCCAAATCCGCTGTGCTTTCTTGAAAATTATCATCTCTTTTTGGATAAAACTTTTTCTACAACTCGAGGACAAGTTTTTCTTTAAAGTTTTGTCGCTTGAGGACAAGCTGTCGTTGGGTATAGTGGTGTGATGAATGGATTTTGTATGATAATTTTAGGGTCTTTTTAGTCTTTTTATTTTATTATTTTTGAGTCTCATATAGGTTTTTATTTCTTTTTATCTAGATTTTCTATTTATTTTGCATTTTTCATATAGATTAGCTTTTATTCGGTTTTTAAACTTTATTTTATATTTTTAGGAATTTTTAGAGTTATTTCTATATTTTGGGAAAGCTGGTAGAATTAGTCACTTTAGTCCAGGGACCAAACTATGATTTCAGGAAAGGAAGGGCCAGAAATGAGAAGTTCAGAAGGTGAAGGGCTGAAAGTGAAGTCTTAGCAAATAAAGGGCTCAAAGCAAAGAAGTGGAAGATGAAGCACCATTGCTAATTTAGCACATGGGAAATGAGGCATGAATAGAGAAATCAAGTCACTTTGTTGTTTCAGAATTAAAAGGGGACAAAATGGAGGCTAATTAAGCCATTCAATTCCACCATTGAAGAAGAAAAGCATCTAAGAAAAGCTGCCAGTTTTTGACCCAATGCTCAAGCGTTGGAAGGCCCAACGATCAAGCGTTGGGGCCCTGTTTTGCAACGCCTGGATTAAATGACCCAACGCTCAAGCGTTGGGGATCCCAGCGCTCAGGCGCTGGGACATGTCAGAGGCTATAAATAGGACTTTTGTTTTCATTTGTAGACACACCTATTCAGAATACAACAAGTGTTCTTCTTTCTCC
Source organism: Acmispon strigosus (assembly GCA_030819835.1). Taxonomy (NCBI): domain Eukaryota; kingdom Viridiplantae; phylum Streptophyta; class Magnoliopsida; order Fabales; family Fabaceae; genus Acmispon; species Acmispon strigosus. Next base: position 25,251,847 of record JAUAMA010000004.1, on the reverse strand, counting down.
CTTTAGAGCATTGTTCCTGAGAATTGTGGGAAGCCATACTTGAGCTCCTAGTCCAGGGTAATTCGATGTTTCTAGTAGCCATGTTTGGCTAATTCTTTTTAAGCTTCTTGGGTTGTAGTAGTTTATAATTTATGTTTTAGTATTGCTTCTACCTTTCTGAATAATATATCCAGTTCTTGTTTTAAATTCTTTGTTCTTCATTTCCTCTTAAAGTACACAAGAGTTCTTGCTTATTGCTTATACGAATGAGAATTGGTAAGTAGTAAGGGACCTAGGAATTAAAAAAAGCTTTAAGTATATATCGCTAAGAGATTAGGATAGACGTAGCTTATGTTGGCCTGAACTTCTTCTTCATCTTCTTCTTTAGTTAACTAGATTGCAAGAAATTGGGTTTAGTAATTAAAAAGAAAGTTCTACAATGTGTAAGAGATTAACTTGTAGATATAATAGGCTGTAGCATCTTGAACTTGGACTTAAAATTCAGAAATTAAGTAGGAACTTGCTAGCATATTTTATATTCTATGTTATTCAACCCAAGAACTTAATCTTCATCATAATTATCTCTTTATTATTTTATGCTATTGTTCTTGCTTGCTCTAAAAACCAACATCATTTTTCATCTCTTAAATTTTCTGCACAAGTACTAAATATTATAATAATAGGAAACCTATCCCTTGGGTTCGATCTTTTTATTACGCGATATTGAATCGTACACTTGCGATTTGGGTATCAGGGCGCTCGCCCTGTCCACGAAGCTTGTCCTTAAGCTCAGAACAAATCACCCTAGCTAGAAAACAACAATGCACAATGATACATCTCGAAGAACAGCACAACTGGGTTATGTACACACAAATTAAGGGAGTGAAATTCCTCAAGAAATCAGAGCATGAAAATTGATCAAAAAGGCAGATAAGAGTTCACAATAAAGCTCACCAAACATAGCTCATGATCATACAAGTGCAGTGCATTAAACCTGACTATCTTTCAAATCATAAATGCAACTTCGAGAGACTTTTCAAGGTTGAAACTTGGCCAAGGTGAAATTGATAGGTAGGGAAAATGAAGAACTTGGCCTCTCTAGGGGCTCTCACTAAAGTTAGGTGATCTTTCTTTACAGTACACAAGAGCTATACATTGAAACATAAAGGTTCTTCTTTTTTCTTTCTCTTTTAAGAAAAGCAGTGGAATGTTTTGGGATGTATGAAAATAATTTTGAGCTACCCTCATACTCTTACTGACCCCACTACTTGATTGATTTTTTTTTCTTGTAAGGCACATTCCTTATTTTTTTATTTCTTTTTTTAGAGAGAAACCTATCATTTTTTTAGCTCTAAGCATGAATTTCAGATTCACCTAACCAAAACAGAATTATTCACAGTAATAGGCACCAAAGAAAATACTAAATTTGGGCTCAAAGGGGGCTACTAAGGGAAAAACATTGCAACAACAAAATCTGAGGTCCACAAGAAATCCTACTAGTCTCTCACAAAATCACACAACATGCATTTATTCAGTTGACATGTAAATCAGGACAGGATCAAACTTGCACAAGTATATCAGAGATCACTCTAAGCACTCATAAAGATAGGGTAATTGTACCCATTTAAGAACTCAAATCATGATTAAGATCAATTAAAACTCAGAAATCAAAAATTCTTTCACAACCCCTAACAACATGCAGTTCTACCCAACAAAGATAAACAAATGTATCAACATTTTCAAAAACACTAACTAGGGGTGAAACCACTTCAAAGTTAAGAGAAAATGGTACATGATCAGGGGCACAAAACTGACTCAATCTAACTTACATGCAAGACCCAAACTAAAAATCTAACAAAACTAAACTAAAAAAGAAAAAAACAAATAAAAAGAAAATACAAAAAAAATACACTTATCTTGGTTTCAAAAACCCTGCTGTCAGTTGTAAAAACTAAACTAAAACTCCTACCTTGATACGTAAGCATACAAAATATTATTACATAACAATAAAAGTGGCGGCACAAGTCTTCCAGCACTATGCGCCCGACTTCTTGTTATGGTTTCTCCTGTAACGGCATCCATCTGCATCTTCCAGCTAAAGGTAGTCCGACTAGCGACGGGTCACAAGAAAACAAAGCAACACACAAACTCAAGGGTCAACTTCAGATAATAATGGATATATAATTAAGCAAGCGAGCGAGCAAGTAATATCCAAGCAGTATTCAACAGGTACAAGTAGCTAGTACAATTACAATTATTTGACGCAAGCAGTTGAAGAACACTAGGACTCCTATATGCACGCACACCCTCCTCGTGTACTAGAAAACTTTTATCCGGATATGCACAAACTCCCGCAGGTAGGTGGGACACTCTCTCGAACTCCGAATGAACTAGAGAGTAATTCGGTAAGTCGAGAGTTGCCACTTACACGAGAATGCTCTGTAATAACGCCCCGATGGTGCGCCATCTAGCCCGTGACTCTTTATTAGCCCCAAAACATGACGACTTTCACAACCACATCCTTGACACGACATGACCCAAAAACACAAGTAGGACTCATACATATTTAAACGAGGCCTAGCATAGCTTCAAAATTAATACTAATCATGTAGAGAAGTTACACATATCTCAAGCAGATATAAATCATGTCGAAAAGAATCATTGATGAGTGTATATTATATGATATTTTTAGGGTGTTTTTAGTCTTTTTATTTTATTATTTTTGAGGCACATATAGGATTTTTATTATTTTTATGTAGATTTTATATTTATTTTTCATTTTGCATATAGATTAGATTTTATTTGTTTTTCTAACTTTATTTTATATTTATAGGAACTTTTATAGCTATTTTATATTTTTAGGAAAAGCTGGTATAGTTGTCATTTTTGTCCGGGGACCGATTTGTAAAGTTTCAGGAAATCAGGGGTCAAAGTGTGAAAGTTCAAGAGTGGGGATTAAAAGTGAAGTTTCAAAGAATTAAAGGGCCATAATTGAAGTTCTAGTAAAGAGAGGGCTAAAAGAGAAAAAGAAGAATATGAAGCAACTCTCTAATTTAGCACATGGGAATTAAGCTTGAAGAAATTGATGGTAGTGGGAAGGAAGTTTCAGAAATGATTAAGGGCTGAGTGGTGGCCATTGAAGGCATTGAAAACCCATTACCATGAAGAAGGGAAAAGCTTGAAGATGAACCAGCAGGCGACCCAACGCTCCAGCATTGGGACTCTGACTAGGAGATGAGTCAGAGTTTCACCCAGCGCTCAAGCGTTGGAAAGCCAGCGCTCAAGCGCTGGGCCTCGGTCTGATAGTGGAATTTTAATGCATCCCAACGCCCAAGCGCTGGGAATGCCAGCGCTCAAGCGCTGGGAGGTGATTTTTTGCTATAAATAGGGGCCTTTTCTTCACTTGTAAAGTACACCATTTCAGAATACAACAAGTATTCTTCTTTCCTCCTTAAGATCATTGTTCCTAGGAATTGTGGGAAGCCAAACTTGAGCTCCTATCCAGGGTAACTCAATGATTCTTTTAGCCATGCTTGGCTAACTTCTTCTTTAAGTTTTTGGGTTGTTTTAGTTTATAATTCATGTTCTAGTCTTTTTCTACATTTCTGAATAATATTTCCTTTCATGTTTTATTTCCTTGTTCTTCATTCATCTTTGTGCACATAAGATATCTTGCTTTCTACTTATGTCATAAGGCCATTTGGTAAGTAGTAAGGGAAATAGGAAATAAAAAAAGGTTATAAGTATATATCTCTTAAGGCAATTAGGATAGACGTAACTTTGTGCTGGCCCGAATTCATTCTTCATCTTCTTTTCTGGTTAACTAAATACCAAGGCTATGGATTTGGTAATTAGGAAGAAAGTTCTACATTTCTTAAGGCAATTAACTTGTAGAAATTCTAGGCTATAGCATCATGAAATTGGATTTAAAATTCAGAAACTAAGTAAGAACTTTCTAGGATATTTATAGACTATGTAAATCAACCCAAGAGCTTAAATTCTTATCATCTTCATCTCTTATCATTTTATGCTTTTGTTCTTGATTGTTCTCAAACCAACACCATATTTTCATCTTTTAATTTTTCTACACAAGTACTAGATATTATAATAATAAGAAAACCTATCCCTTGGGTTCGATCTTTTTACTACGCGATAGTCAATCGTGCACTTGCGATTTGGGTATCAAGTTTTTGGCGCTGTTGCCGGGGATAGGTTCTTTTCTTGTTATTATTTTGTTTAGTACTTCTTGTTTATATATAAAAAAAAAGAAAAAAAAAAATTTCTGCCTAACAAGTTGTTGCCATGTGGAAAGAAGATCCTTTAGAGACTATAATCTCTGAGGGGTTGGATTTTGAAGATATTGACTGCAATGACGAACAGGTCATAGAGATGGGAAGATATCTTGAAGCTTCCCATTTCTTCCCTTCACAGAAAAATTGGGTAGAGGAGCTGAAGAAAGAAGAAGAAGTTCAAGAGGAAAAGAGGGAACTGAAGTCCTTACCTTCTACCCTTAAGTATGTATTTCTTGAGGAAGGTAACAATAAACCATTTATTGTGAGTAGTTCCCTCTCTCCTCTTGAAGAAGAAAAACTGGTAAGAATTCTTAGAGCTCATAAATCTGCTTTGGGTTGGACTATTGAGGACATTAAGGGCATAAGCCCCACTGTTTGTATGCATAAAATTTTTTTAGAAGAACAAGTTAAACCCGTGGTCCAACCCCAAAGAAGACTTAATCCTGCCATGAAAGAGGTGGTAATCGCAAGTGTACGATTGACTATCGCGTAGTAAAAAGATCGAACCCAAGGGATAGGTGTTCTTATTATTATAAAATTTAGTACTTGTGCAGAAAATTAAATGATGAATATCTGTTGAAGGTTTGTTAAAGATAACACATGAAATAGCAATAAAATAGAAGAGAATAAGATGATAGAAAATAAGCTCTTGGGTTGGTTTACATAGTCTATATAATATGGTAGTAAGCTCCTACTTAATTTCTGAATTTTAAATCCAATTTCATGATGCTATAGCCTAGTGTATCTACAAGTTAATTCCTTACACATTGTAGAACTTTCTCTCTAATTACTAAATTCAATTCCTTGCAACTTAGTTAACTAGAGAAGAATATGAAGAAGAAATTCAGGCCAACATAAAGTTACGTCCATCCTAATTCCTTAGTGATGTATACTTATAACCTTTTTTAAATCCTAGGTCCCTTACTACTTACCAATTTCCATTCGTATAAGTAATAAGCAAAATATATTGTGTGCACCAAGAAGAATGAAGAACAAGGAAATAAAACATGAAATAGAAGTAATATTCAGAAAGGTAGAAACAAACTAAAACATAAATATAAACTACTACAACCCAAGAAACTTAAAGAAGTTAGCCAAGCATGGCTAAAGGAGTCATTGAATTACCCTGGATAGGAGCTCAAGTATGGCTTCCCACAATTCCTAGGAACAATGCTCAAGAGGGAGAAAGAGAGAATACTTGTTGTATTCTTAGAGGTGTGTCTTACAAGTGAAGAAAAGGCCCCTATTTATAGTAAAAATTCACCCTCCAGCTCTTGAGCGCTGGCATTCCCAACGCTTGGGCATTGGGATGCATTAAAATTCCACTTTCTGTCCGAGGCCCAGCGCTTGAGCGCTGGCTTTCCAACGCTTGAGCGCTGGATGAAAATCTGACTCACTTCCTAGTCAGAGTCCCAGCGCTGGAGCGCTGGGAACCCAACGTTGGAGCGTTGGGACGCTGCTGCTTCAGCTTCAAGCTTTTCTTTCTTCTTCATGTTAGTGGGTTTTGAATGCCTTAAAAAGCCACTACTCAGCCCTTAATCAATTCTGAAACCTTCTTCCCACTACCATCAATCCTTCAACATTATTTTCCATGTGCTAATTTGAAGAGAGTCGCTTCATATTCTTCTTTTCACTTTTAGTCCCCTCTTCACTAGCACTTCACTTCTGGCCCTTTAATTCCTTCAATCTCCACTTTTAATCATCCACTCTTGAACTTTCACATTTTGGTCCCTGATTTCCTAAAACTTTACAAATTGGTCCCTGGACAAAAAATGATAACTAAACCAGCTTTTCCTAAAAATATAAAATAGCTATAAAAATTCCTAAAAATATAAAATAAAGTTAGAAAAACAAATAAAAGCTAATCTACATGCAAAATGCAAAATAAATAGAAAATCTACATAAAAATAATAAAAATCCTATATGTGACTCAAAAATAATAAAATAAAAAGACTAAAAACACCCTAAAAATATCATATAATATCCACTCATCAAAGAACAAGTTAAACCCGTAGTCCAACCCCAAAGAAGAGTTAATCCTGCCATGAAAGAGGTGGTAAGGAAAGAAGTGATTAAGTTGCTTGATGCAGGGATCATCTATCCCATTTCTGATAGTGAATGGGTTAGTCCCGTTCAGGTAGTTCCCAAGAAAGGGGGAATTACAGTGGTTCCCAATGAGAATAATGAATTGATTCCCACCAGGAAGGTAACTGGATGGAGGGTTTGTATAGATTACCGGAGGCTAAATTCTGCCACACGGAAAGATCACTTCCCCCTTCCCTTTATTGATCAAATGCTTGACAGGTTGGCTGGCCATGAGTATTATTGTTTCTTGGATGGGTATTCAGGATACAATCAAATTGTTGTTGATCCTAAGGATCAAGAAAAAACTGTTTTTACTTGCCTCTTCGGGGTGTTTGCTTATAAAAGAATGCCTTTTGGCTTGTGTAATGCTCCAGGAACCTTCCAAAGATGTATGTTTGCTATATTTTATGATTTAATGGGTGAATGTATGGAAGTGTTCATGGATGATTTTTCTGTGTATGGCCCCAACTTTGATAAGTGTTTGGACAATTTGGAAAGGATTCTAGTTAGGTGCCAAGAAAATAATTTGGTACTTAATTGGGAAAAATGTCATTTTATGGTGAAAGATGGCATTGTGCTTGGACACAAGATTTTTGAAAAAGGGATTGAGGTAGATAAAGCTAAAACAGAGATCATTGAAAATCTACCTCCTCCCACCAATATTAAAGGTATAAGAAGCTTTCTTGGTCATGCAGGTTTTTATAGGCGATTTATAAAAGATTTTTCTAAAATTGCTAAGCCTATGACAAATCTCCTTGAAAAAGAGGCTCCTTTTATCTTTAATGATGAGTGTTTGGATGCTTTTAAATTGTTGAAAGAAAAACTTGTTTCAGCCCCTATCATTGTTGCTCCCCAATGGGATTTGCCTTTTGAAATTATGTGTGATGCTAGTGATAATGCAATAGGGGCTGTTCTTTGTCAGAAAAATGGAAAAGTTTTGCATGTGATTTACTATGCTAGTAAGGTTCTGAATGAAGCTCAAAAAAATTATGCTACAACTGAAAAGGAGTTGTTGAGTGTAGTTTATGCTTTAGATAAATTCAGACCTTACGTTCTGGGTACTAAAATTTTTGTGCATACTGACCATGCTGCATTGAAGTACTTGTTTGCTAAGCAGGAAGCCAAACCCAGGTTGATCAGATGGATCTTACTCTTACAAGAGTTTGATCTTCAAATAGTGGACAGGAAAGGGAAAGACAATGGTGTAGCAGACCATTTGTCAAGACTTGAAGGGGGAACTCCAGCCCAATTCCTATTCAAGAGGAGTTCCTAGATGAAAAGAAGTTAGCTGTCCAAGAGATAGCTCCCTGGTATGTACATTTAGCTAATTTTAAAGCTGCCGGTGTGTTGCCATCTGATATGACTTGGCAACAAAAGAAAAGATTTCTGTATGATGCCAAATTCTTTTTCTAGGATGAACCTTATTTGTTTAGAGAATGTTCTGATGGGATCATTAGAAGGTGTATTCCAGAAAAAGAGTTTGAAGCTGTTTTATGGCATTGCCATGGCACCGATTATGGAGGCCATTTTTCTGGTGAGAGGACTGCAGCTAAAGTCCTCCAAAGTGGTTTTTATTGGCCTACTATCTTCAAAGATAGTAGAGCATTTGTGGAAAGGTGTGATCGTTGTCAACGAACTGGTAACATCTCAAGAAGGAATGAGATGCCCCAAAATATGATTTTGGAAGTTGAGCTTTTTGATGTATGGGGCATTGATTTCATGGGACCTTTTCCACCTTCTTTTGGTTGCCAGTATATTTTGGTTGCTGTTGATTATGTTTCAATGTGGGTTGAAGCATCAGCCCTTCCCACAAATGATGGCAAAGTGGTTCTGGATTTTCTGAAGAAAAAGATCTTTACTAGATTTGGGGTGCCAAGAGAAATTATCAGTGATGGAGGTAAGCATTTTTGTAATAAAGCTTTTGAAACTCTTTTGAAAAAGTATGGTGTTCATCATAAAATTGCTACCCCCTATCACCCCCAAACTAGTGGACAAGTAGAGGTTTCTAATGTTAGAGTAAAATATTTAAATGAATTAACATATTTTGATAAATAACAATTTCGCTAAGTGTTACTGACTTCTTTAAAAGTTTTCATATTCAGGAACACTTATGGACTGAAGACATGCTGCAAAGATCTCGACAAAGCATTATCAAAAAGCAAGTGAAGAAACCATCCGCCTATGAGAAATTAGTATGCCTTCAGAGAAAAGTTCGTCTGCCTGTAAAGACCGTCCGGCTACGAACACATGGGTTGACTAAAGAGCAATGATTGAAGACTCGTGCAAAAAGAATTAGCATAAAGGTGATCGTTTGCTCAAACCGAAGATGAGTTGTCATGCACCTCTTAGTGGTTCAGAGCATTAATGGCGAAAGAGACAGAATTAAGCGCCTTATTCCTTGAAGATTCAAATCCTCTGACATTCCTTAATTCAAGCTGCTTTTGCTGAATTAACGGCGATATCCTCTGATCATCGTATCTCCCCAACGACCAAATTCAAATCTTCTGGTCAGAGCATTAATTACTAGATTAGCTGTAATGCATATGCATTAATTGCAGCCTCTGTGAACCAGAACAAAAGCATCGCCAAACGATACCGCTCTCTATCTGTTGAAGAAACATTCCTCACCTGGCAGACTACAACAGCAGATGCAGAAGTATCCATTACTCACAATCAAGCAAAAATTCAACAGAACTATTTTTGAAGATCTTCATTGAAGCCTCCAGTTATCATCCTACTGAAGATATAAATAGTGGACTTTGCTTCATCTTCAATTCGGCGACTCATACACTATCAAAGCATTCAAACCTTTCAAGTCAGTTTATAATTTGAACAAGCTTTAGTCAAGATCACTCAGTAACCTTAGCCTTCTCATTTTCTGAGTTCAGTCGCCAACTAGTGTGAAATCTATTACAGAGTGAAAACTCTTATCCTTTCTCACACAAGCCTTTCAGAGAACCAATTTGGATATCATCTCTGATTTTAGAACTTCATATTTTCTACCCACTCTTTGTGAAGAGATTCTTGTAGAAAACAAATCTTCTTGAAAAAGAACTGGGAGGAGTCCAGTCAAACACTCGAGAGATAAAGGAGAAGTCCTAGAATACTTGTAAAGGAGTAGTCCTCAGAATAGTGGGAGAAGTCCCTGAGAACACTTGTACTATTCTGTTGAAATAGTGAAAATCTTGGTATAGCCAATGACTGAACGTAGCCCTGTCGATTAAGGGGGTGAACCAGGATAAATATTGTGTGTGCTTTATTCTTCAAGCTCTAAGTTTATTTCCGCTGCACGTATTGTTAAATGTTTTCGAACTAATAATCATTATATTGTGAAAAAGATTTAAAAAGTCACACACACAATTCAAACCCCCCTTTCTTGTGTGGTTTTATTACTATCAATTGGTATCAGAGCTTAACCGCTCTGAGAATTACTAACATCTTAACAGGTGTAGAGTGAAAAGATCCATGGACGGCATTGCCTACCCAACCCGAACTGCAACCAACAAGCCACCATTCTTCGATGGCTCAAACTACCCCTACTGGAAAAAGCACATGCAACTATTCATCGAATCAACCGACTGGAAGCTATGGGACGTAATGTCGAAAGGAAATTATGTTCAGACAATCAGAGAAATGCCAAGGCGAGGATGTTCCTTATATGTGCTCTTAGCAAAAATGAGCATGACAAAGTTGATAGCCTGAGCACTGCAAAGGAAGTCTGGGATACACTAGCTATCGCTCATGAAGGAACCTCTGCTGTACAAGACACCAAGATGAGCTTGCTTGCGTCTCAGTACGAAAACTTCATGATGGATGACAATGAGTCCATTGACTCCATGTTCGCACGACTTCAAACCATTCATAATGGAATGAGGAACCTGGGTAAAAAATTCACTGACAAGGAGCAAGTGATCAAGATTCTTAGAAGTCTTCCCACCAATTGGAGAAACTTCGTTACTTCCCAAAGAGCTGGAAAGAATCTTGATACCTATCAAGTAGAAGACCTGCTGGGAGAAATGAAGATTCACGAGCAGGATCTTTCTAATGATGCTGCTATCATAAAAAGAAAAGCGGCTGCCGCAAAAGCTGTAGCTTTTAAAGCCAACAAATCAAAGGCTTTGAAAGCTAATGAATCCTCAGATGAGGAAACTGTGCAGTCTGATCGCTCCGATGATGAACAGGCCCTGTTCAATAGAAGATTCAGAAGGATGATGGGGAACATGAAGCAGTTCAAAGGAAGACCATCTTCCTCATCAAGAGACGAAGAGAAAATTCCAAGTAAAGGAGGGATCTTCTGCTACGAGTGTAAGAAACCTGGACATGTCAAAGCCGACTGCCCTCGTCTGGGAAACAAGCCTTCCCAAAAGAACTTCTATAAGAAGAAGGCCTTTTACAGTCAAAACGATGAGTCAGAAGACGACTCCGACCAAGAAGAAGAAACTAAGGGAGCCAACGAAGAAACTTCATACTGTGCGTTTATGGGATCCATAGACACTTCAGACATTGAAGCAGATAAAGAAGCAGAGGAACTGATGATCTCTGTTGATCAATCCAACGACGAAGAAAATGACAAAGATGAGGTAAGTCCCGAAATCTCATCTGATGACTATAATGAACTATTAGATTATGCTCATGCATTAGCTATTAAGTATAGTTCACACAAGAAGAAGCATGATAAAACTATAAATGAATTGCATGCATCTAAAGAAGTATCTATTATGCTAACAAAGAAAAATCAAATGCTCTTAGAACAAAACGCAAACAAGGAAATCAAATTTTTTAAAAAAAGAGTTAGTAGCCTAATCAAAGACTTATCCATGTTCACTCAAGGTTATGATAACCTAATTAAGTTAAGTGGAAACAACAGATCAGCTTATGATCGCAGAGGTTTAGGTTGTGAAGAAGAAGATTGGGATGTAACTGCCATTAAACATAATTCTTCTGCTGTCCCATACTGATATCAAACTGAAAAGAAAATTTTTTCATCTTCACCTATTAAAGTCCAACCCAAAACTTTCATAGTCAAGGGTAAGGAGAAACAAACTCCTCAAAAAATAGTGCATGGGAGGAACAGTCCACCCAAAGTGATAACTAACAAAAAAGGACCGAAGAAAGTTTGGGTACCTAAATCTATGATTATTCCTCTTGCAAATGTGCTTAACAGTTCAAAACCAAAAAGAACAATGGTACCTGGACAGTGGGTGCTCACGGCACATGACGGGAAAAAGGTCTTTATTCCCAAAGATCCATGAGAAGAAGACAGGAGGGACAGTGACCTTTGGAGGCAATCAAAAGGGGTTCATTGTCGGAGAGGGTAATGTTGGTAAGAATCCCCTTCCAGTATGTACAGCGTCTGTGTTTGTGCCAAATTCTAGGTAAGTCCCCAAGAATCTCACCTTAGCGCAGTAAAGCGCATATTTCGTTATCTCATTGGAACAACTAATCTTGGTCTAGTCTATGAGAAAGGTGGAGATTTCAGGCTAAGAGGATTCTGTGATGCTGACTACGCTGGAGATAGAATCGAAAGGAAGAGCACAAGTGGAGGATGTCACTTTCTGGGGCATTGTCTAATATCATGGGCAAGCAAGCGGCAAAGCACAATCTCTCTCTCAACTGCTGAAGCAGAATATGTGGCTGCAGGTTCCTGCTGCACCCAACTTCTTTGGGTGAAGCATCAATTAGAGGATTATAATATTTTTGAGCATAACATTCCATTATTATGTGATAACACAAGTGCTATTAATATTACAAAGAACCCTGTGATGCATTCACGAACCAAACATATTGAAATTAAACATCATTTTATCCGTGATCATGTAGCCAAAGGAAATATTGACATTTCATACATACACACTGATGACCAGCTAGCAGATATATTTACTAAACCACTTATTGAAAATAAATTTGCTTGTCTTAGAGAAAGAATAGGGATGTTTCCTGCACTATAGATATGCCTGCTTTAAGTTCGTCTGATTGGTTCACACCTAAAACCAATATCCACTACAAGATATGCATTTAATGCTGAAATAGTTGTGTCTTTTCATATGTATTACTTACTGAGCACGCATACATAAATTCTGGCACTCCTTATCTCTCATCATTTAATGCGCATTAATCAGCTGCATCATTCATCATGAGGTTGATAATTCCAAGATAATATTTACTCTCTCAAAAATGGAAACGAACAGTTTTCAGAATGTATCTCTAATAACTACTCTAATACACTCATGTTTTAGTCCAAAACACTCTATACTCTGTGTATTTGTCTTTGTCTTTCTATTCTTCTCACCTACAGAAATCATGGCTCCCAAAAAACGGAGAAATTTAAAGACTCAAGCAGTCCTCAGCACGGAGGAGAACCAGATCATCCAGAAACAGCAAGACCTTATTGCTCGAAATCGTAAACAACAAGTTTCTGAAATTGGTCCTGTGAAGATTGACCATCTGGGGGACAGAAAGCTTGTCACCCAATGAAATCTCGATCTGAAGCTGTATGAACATGCACAGGTGGCTGGACTTGATCTCGTGCTCTCACAAACTTGGGGAAATCTGTTCGAGATCTCCACAACTTCAGCAATCACGCCTATCGTAAAAGAATTTTACGATTGTGCCATCAGGATTAACCCTAACCACATCCGAACAAGGTGCTTGGGGCAAGTAATCGATATTCACACCACTGCTGTGTCTCATCTACTCAATCTTTCTCTCGATGGTGTCTGCTACTCCTCTTCCTGGGAAACCTCTGAAAACACTCCCTTCACTATCTGGAAGGAGGTTCCAAAATGTTCTACCTCTCGACGAGTGAAGAATCTTGTTGAGGAATGCATCTTCCCTCACGCTGTCCTTAGCAAGGTGGTGTTATCTAAAGAAGGGTCTAGAGACTTAGTCAACAAGTTCTCTCAGTGGACTCTATTCTAGCTACAGCATCGAAGGAAAGTTAATTGGCCTGATCTTCTGCTTCAATACATGCTCCATACCCTGGAACAATCCAACACCAACCTTCCATATGGGTCTCTCATAACGGCCCTTATGTATCACAAGAACATAATCATTCCCTCTATCGAATCAGTGAAGTTCATCGCATCTGACTACATCTCTGCTACTCCTATCAAGTTTGGAGATGTTCGTCGTATGAACCTGTTCGTCGACATATCAGCAGTGCGTACATAACTCTTAAGTGACTGGACTAAGAGGAATAAACAACGCAGATCTCCTCCACCAACTCCGTCTGATGCCTGCCTCAAACGTCGTCGTCTGGGCACTCCATCTCCGCAAAACCCGGATCATGCCAACCAGACTGATTCTCACGAATGCTTTCCTACACCCATGGTCTTGCATGCCTCAACCTCCTCCAAACCTCCTCCTGAGACTGTGCACACAACTGCTGAACTTATTTCAGACTCTCATGCTCAATATCTGAAGTTCTTGCCTCAACTCTTTCACAAATATATCTCGAATGTCTTCGATGTCCAAGATGATGGCAACTGTGGATTTCGATGTCTTGCTCAATGGCTGGGTCATCCTCAGGATTATTGGCCAGAAGTTCGCAAGCTTCTTATCCAGGAAATTCTATCTCATAGAGTGCTGCATTCTAAAACCTTTTGCTCTGATAAAGATATTGATACTTTATGCCTGGCCCTCACGCTCAATGAAAATGAACCTGCACCTGAGTCCAAGTGGTTTACAGTTCTGGACATTGGGTTACTAGCCGCCACTGCGTTTCGAATTGTTCTAGTTACCTTAGCTCCTAACCAGTGTTGCACATATCTCCCTCTCCTAGGTCCTGTTGATGATGCCCCTACAATTGCTGTCTTGGGCAACATCGCCAATCGACACTGGGTCCGCGTCAAGCTTTCCGAGAACTCTCCACTGCCTACCATTTCACCTACATGGAAGCATTATTTCTCTCCTGACGCTCGAGGATGGGAAGTACCTCTTCAATCCAAAATTCTACACTTCAAAAATCTACTACAACTTGAAGCTGAGCAGTTTCTGGATTCCTTGTTTGAAGTTCCCAGCATTGACAACCCTATTCCTCTTGATGACGACTCTGAGCCTGACACTACTCCTAGCACTGACCTCTCTTGCTTAGACCTTGCCTTCACTCGCCTCAACTTGCATGATATTGAAGTTGATCTCCGTCTGCACTGCTCCCTACTTAAAAGAAATTGATTACGAGTCATACTCACAGAAGGTTCTGTCTCAGCACCTTGCAATCTCTAACTGTATGCTCAGGTTTCCTTCGCGACGATCACTTCGGTTCTGCCTTGGGTGTTCGATATTCCCTGGCAAGGTGTCCATTCTTTAGGCAACGAAGACACCTCATCTTTTTCCCTTTACAAGTCCTTGCAAAATGTCCTTCTTCTCCACATTTGTAGCAAACCACCCCTCCCTCTGGGGGTGGAACTGCTTGGCCTCTCCTAGGTGCAGCTTCCGGCTACAGTGATCCTATCGCTCGGCCTATCCTGTGCGTCCGCTGATATAGTCTCTTCTAATTTCCTTTCACTAAACTCCCTCGGTCCCGTGTCCTTAGCTAGGACGGTCCACCTCTTTTGAGTTTCTTCTTCCGCTCATTCCTCATGGCTTCGATTTCTCTGCACTTCTCCACGAGTGGCTGGTACTAGAAAATCGCCAGGGGCCTCACTGACTTCTCGATCTCATACCGAAGTCCCCTCATAAACCTTGCATAGAGGTAGGGTTCGTCTAACCTCCATGCGAAGAATCGGATGTGTCTAGCCAAAGATTCCAGCTTTGCAGCATACTCGTCCACCGACATGCTTCCTTGGCACAGCTCCAGGAATCAGGACTCCATCTCTTCACGGGCGGCAGGCGGGTAGTACCTCTCCAAAAAGGCGTCTCGGAACGTGTTCCATGTGACAGCTACCTGGTTGGCCCCCACGATTTGTCTAGCTCTTTTCAACTAGTACTCTGCATTGCCTCGAAGTAGGTAAGAAGCGAACTCCAACTTAGATTCTTCTGGAGTGTTCATGATTCCGAAGATCTTCTCAATTTGCTGAACCAAAGATCTGCTTCCTCCGAACCAGCTTCCCCTAGGAACCTTGGCGGATCATGACGTCGAAATTTGTTGAGTGCTCGAGTTCGAGCATAGGTCTCTTCCCTTTCTTGCTGGCGTGCACGATGCTCATCCTCCATTACTTGTCGTTAAGCAGAGGAAAATTCTCGTGCATCAGCCGTAGCAGCTTGCTGAGCAACCACGTGAGTCAAATTGGTCATCGCTTGAGCCACCTTGTTCAGGTTAGCCCGTGTTCCCTTTTCTGGGCCTGATGGTGAAGACATCTTGTTCCTGAAATACACAAACATTCATCCAGACGAGGAATGGCTAGATTCCAAGGTGTCTTGCTCTTTTATTTGAGCTAAATTACATGCCTTAAGATAATTCATACAACATATGCTAGTGTAGAACTAACTACTACAAAGATAGCAGCCAAATACATAGGGAGGATTTCCACTCAAGGGATAAACCTAAAGAAATCTACAATTTAAAGTCGGGTCATCCTTAGAACGCCGTCAACTACAATTTCAGAAATCATAGTGCATGCATTGCATAAATTTATTCGTATGCTTGGTAGCTAATGAAATGAAGTGCCCTTACTACCTCTGTCCTTTGCTCTTAGCTCCAATGGTTGCTGCAAAAGCTACGAAGGTTCCGAAGGTAAGCTACGTCACTTTGTTCGATCCGAAATCCCGTTATCCTTGGAAGAACATAGACTAGTTTAGGACTTCAAACTTGATGACTGGATTTTATATGATAATTTTAGGGTCTTTTTAGTCTTTTTATTTTGTTATTTTTAAGTATCATATAGGATTTTTATTCATTTTATGTAGATTTTATATTTATTTTGCATTTTTCATATAGATTAGCTTTTATTTGTTTTTTAAACTTTATTTTATATTTTTAGGAAAGCTGGTGTAACACCCCAATTTTGGGTTGAGGGTTACATGGTAAAAACGCAGAAATTAAAACCTCTCAGAAAAACAACTCAATTTTTCAAATAGGTTTTCGTCACTCACAAATTTTATCAATAATATAAGTAATAATTTCCCCATAAATAATAATTACTACACGGAAGCAAAACGAGGAAAATATTACAACAAAGAAAATATGCTCAACAGCGAGCCCAAAAATAAAATAAAATAAAATAGCGGAAAATCTTAAGACATCAATCGTCTTCTTCAAAATTTCTTCCACGATTCCGCTGCGCACTCTGATTCCGTAAAGCTTCTTCAAGAGACGTCGATCAACACCCTGTCTATTTTCTGGCGTTAAGCGCCCAAACACAAACAGAAAGGGTTAACTCTTTAAAACAAACAACAATTACCAAATCAACATAAATAACAATAACAGTAATCGCCACATACAGTACAACATCACCATAATAATTCTCAGATCCTCGTAACCAACAACTCAAATCATACTCATGCTTATCAAATGCAACTACAAGTTATGGCATGATCACATGGGACTAAAACCCATCTCATCACCCTAAACCTCGATCCCATGGGACTAAAACCCATCTCATCATTCTCAGGCACGATCACATTGGACTAAAACCCATCTCACCGCCATCAGCCCCAAAAATAATGCATATGCCATGCCAACATGTTCAACATCAACATGAATCAACAATTGCCATTATTACAAAATAATCACCCTCATATTCATCTCAACATCATCACATCATAATCATCAATCTCAAATCCAACATGTTATATTCACTGATAATAATCCCAGCATGCATCACAATACCATTCACCTCATCATCACAAACATAGAGTAATTTACAATCATCAAGGCGTAGTAAGCACCACTAACTCTATCTAGACCCAGAGTTACCCTTACCTTTTAATCCTTTGCTTGGTCTTGTCCTTCAACCGATAAAGCTAACCTCAAGGGTTCTTGAGAGAGGGTTAGAGAGAGAGTTAGAACACCACAAGAAGAGAAGAGAGTCAACTCCAAGCAGCACCAAAGTCCAGCAACACTCCAAAGGATTCAGCTCTAGAGTTCTAGGTTTCTCTAGCAAAAACTTCTGTGGGATACAAGCAAAGGAGGCCATCACTCTTAAGCTTTGAGTTTTCAGCAACTAGAGGGAGAGAGAGGGAGGAAGAGCACGAAATTTCTGAACCAAGGACTCTATAAACTCAGAATTTCACCCCTCCTAAACACCATTAAATCGCCCATTAACTCACCATTAATCAAATATTCAAATTTTGCATTTATATCTCATTAAACTCCATTACTACCTTGTTTAAATTTCAAATTCAAATCTGATTGTAACTCCTATTAAACTCCATTTAAACCCATTTATTGCTCATTAATCTCATGTCTCAATTCAAATTCGAAATTCAGCCTTTAACCATCAAAAATCTGATTAAAATTAAAACATACCTCACTAGGATTCAAACACAAGTCATGCCCATCAAATACCTAAGTCTTCACCACTAAACCAAGGCTCTTCTTGTCAAAACTCTAACACTAATATTCTTTTAAGCCTCTAACTCGAACCATCATGTTCCCATTTCAAATTTGAATTCCAAAACCTCCTTAAAAGCTCTTAAATGCGGAATTCCAATTCAGCCTTGACTAGTCCAAGGACTAAACCACAAATGTCTAAACTTAAAGGACCAAAATCTAATTATAAATTCTCCAAGGACCAAAGTATAAATACTCAAAATAGAGGGTCTTACAATACCACCCCCCTAAAAAAAGAGTTTCGTCCCCGAAACTAAAAGTCGGGAAACAAAACGGATATTCTCAAAGTCGGGAAACAAAAGTGAAGTTTGAAGGAGTCAAAGGGCCAGAATTGAAGTGCTAGCAAAGAGAGGACTTAAAGTGGAATTCAAGAATATGAAGCAACACTCTTTGATTTAAGCACATGGAAAATAAGGTTGGAAGATTAATGGTGGTGGAAAGGAGTTTCAGAACTTAAAAAAGGCTGAATGTAGCCTAACTAAGCCAGTCAATTCCACCATTGAAGAAGAAAAGGGATCCAAGAAGAGTTGACAGTGTTCGAGCCAGCGCTCAAGCGTCGGAAGTCCCAACGCTCAAGCGCTGGAACTCTGACTAAGAGCTGAGTCAGAAGTTGCACCCAGCGCTCAAGCGCTGGGCCTATATCTGAATGTGGGATTTTAATGCACCCCAACGCCCA
The DNA here is from genome assembly GCA_030819835.1 of Acmispon strigosus. NCBI lineage: Eukaryota > Viridiplantae > Streptophyta > Magnoliopsida > Fabales > Fabaceae > Acmispon > Acmispon strigosus. Next base: position 25,233,324 of record JAUAMA010000004.1, on the reverse strand, counting down.
AGCGTTGGGGATGCCAACGCTCAAGCGCTGGAGGTTAGATTTTTGCTATAAATAGGGGTATTTTCTTCACTTTTAAGACACACCTATCTAGAATACAACAAGTATTCTTTCTTTCCTCCTTCAAGAGCATTGTTCCTAGGAATTGTGGAAAGCCAAACTTGCAGATTTGGCTATCAAAACTCAATCCTAAGGCGTAGCTATTATACTAATAGAATTTCCTACACGTTGGAAACTGTCCGAGTTCACAAGAAGGAACTTGGGAGTCAAAACATTTTTAGCAATTATTCAGTTCAACTTTCAAAACTTTCCAAAACTCCAAAACTTTCATGGAGAAATTAGGCCAGATGGTGATTTATCAATTTGAAAGTCTTTACAATTTCTTGAATGCAAAACACACACAAAATAACCTCACAACCCCAAACTTAACTCCCCTTACAAGTTCCTAAAGGCAATCTCAGTCCTAAAGATCAAGGGTCCTAACCTTAAAACAATCCGAACCTCCCCATTAATTCAATCAAGGTATTAGCTTACTAGCACTTAAGTGTATCAACTTTGTAAATAACTGATCATTCTTAAACATCGTCCCTTCTAACATTCCATTTAATCTTCGTCTACTTCCTCGTAAGTTGACTTCTAGTCCTCCCTACCAGGTAATCCTTACAACTTAACCCAATTCTATTTTCCAATCAAGTATGCCCACTTAATCAATTATTCGCAATTACTCGCTTAAAATTCTTAATTCCTCATTTTTCTCCCTAAACATGAGTAATTTCCCAATCAAAGTGTCTAAAGAACTAATCTTCCACCAACAACCTTATTCAACTTGTTTTCCTATGTCAAGGACGTGGCCAAGGGTACTAATCTTCCTTCAAAGAAGGTCCTAATAGGGTCGATCTTTATTCACCAAATTGAACTTAATTTCGAGCCATAAATGGTCAAACTAAATGACATCAAAGGGAATGGTTATAGAATATATCGTCTGTGCTAACTCTCTTTGTAGAAAGCAATAAAAGGACAAACGACAAGAACTCTGTTATTGTCCGATAACCAGAACGTCTGAGGCCAACATTGTGAAGTTCAAACGACACCATCTTACCCACCAGTTTACGTCTTGTGAATATGAAGGGTGTTGTCTTCTTAGTAACTAGCTTCTTCAACAAGCTTTTATTATTTAACTGTTCTGTTTTGAAGGATTAATCACATTGCATTTATTGCGCGTGGGATATTGATTTTCTCTCTCCTGAAAATTCAAAAATCAATCATCTCTGTTCACGAAAACCTAGAAAACCTTTTGCATTCCATGCATATTATGAAAAGTGATTTTCTAAAACGTTTCATCACTCTCACTTCACTTAATCTGAAACCCTAGCAATCGTTTCTCTCTTCTCTTGCTACTAACATCTTTTGAAGAAAACATTCAATGGCACCCAAAGCAAAAAAGAAGCAAGTGAATGCTCCTCCCCAGCTAACTCCGACGTAAGAGCTAATCATGATAAACACCGTCAACAGGAGAGAACAAGTAGAAAGCATTGGAAAACTAGTCGTAGCCAACTTAGGAGATAAACCTCTGGTATCTCCGAGATAGTTAGACCTGAACCTGTTTGTTGAGTATGGCTCATAATGGTGACTCCGTCTGGCCAGAGCTCAAGGAGTTCATATGGCTAGAATTGAGGAGTCCGTCCGGCTGTTGAGTTCGTCCGGCTTGGAGCTGTTGAGTTCGTCCAGCTTGGAGTTCTTCTGAAGATCTGTCCGCAACTGACACGTAAGAGATCGTCTGCCCGGCACTGTTGGACAGCGTCTGGCTAGAGCAATTATGTGGTTAGTTGAGGACAGCTAATGAGCACTCATTCTGTAATATCCGTGTAATCTAGAATCTGATTGGCTGCTAGGATTGCGTTAGGATATAATTGAAACACTATCGTTTTAATTGTATATCCTAGTATAAATATGCTGTAACACTAAAACCCTAATGTTCGTTCTTCCTGCTCTAAGTTGAACGAAACAGTGCTATAGCTATCTATAGCCGCACACGTAAGCAATTTGGATGAAATGCGTCAACAAAGATTTCTGTGTGCTTTTCGATCTCTTTCTCTCTCGAGTTACTCTGTGTGATTCAAGTGTTCGAGCCCAATGATAATGAAATTGCAAGTGAACAATTTACTATCGCGTAATAAAAATGTTCGAACCCAAAGGATAGGTGTTCTTGTTAATATTAAGTTTAGTACTTAAACAGAAAAAATAAAAAGATGTATATTTGTTGTTGGTTTGAGAACTTGAAAGAAACAATAGCATAAAATAATAGAATAAAGAGATGATGAACAATAAGCTCTTGGGTTGGTTTACATAGTCTATAAAAACATGCTAGAAATTTCCTACTAAATTCCTGAATTATAAAACCATTTCATGATGCTATAGCCTAGTGTAACTACAAGTTAATTCCTTAAGCATTGTAGATCTTTCTTTTTAATTACTAAACCCAATTCCTTGGCACCTAGTTAACTAAAGAAGAAGATGAAGAAGATGTTCAGGCCAACATAAAGTTACGTCCTTCCTAATTCCTTAGTGAAGTATACTTATAACCTTTTTTATTACCTAGTTCCCTTACTACTCACCAAATGGCCTTATGTAATAAGTAATAAGCAAAACCTCTTGGGATCCACAAGATAGAAATAAAGCATAAGGTAATAAAACATGAATGGAAATAAAATTCAGAAATGTAGAAAAAGACTAGAACATTTATTATAAACTAAAACAACCCAAAAACTTAAAGAAGAATTAGCCAAGCATGGCTAAAAGAATCATTGAATTACCCTGGATAGGAGCTCAAGTATGGCTTCCCACAAGTCCTAGGAACAATGATCTTTGAGGGAGAAAGAGAGAATACTTGTTGTATTCTATGAAGGTGTGTCTTACAAGTGAAGAAAAGGGCCCTATTTATAGTAAAATTCCAGCCTCCAGCGCTTGAGCGCTGGCATTCCCAACGCATGGGCGCTAGGATGCATTAAAAATCCACTTTCTGTCCGAGGCCCAGCGCTTGAGCGCTGGCTTTCCAACGCTTGGGCGCTGGGTCACCATCTGACTCATCATCTAGTCAGAACCCCAGCGCTGGAGCGCTGGGATCCCAACGCTGGAGCGTTGGGACGCTGCTTCTTCATCTTCAAGCTTTTCCTTCCTTCTTCATTCATGGTAGTCGGTTTTGATGGCCATAAAAATCCACTAACCAGCCTTGATCAATTCTGAAACCCTTCCTCCACTAACATCAATTCCTTTAAGCATTTTTTCCATGTGCTAAATTGGAGAGTGATTCTTCATATTCTTCTTTTTCACTTTGGTCCTCCCTTGGTTAGCACTTCAATTCAAGCCCTCATCTTCTCTCAATCTTCACTTCAAGTCCTCCACTCTTGAACTTTTACAATTTGGTCCCTGACTTCCTGAAACTTTACATATTGGTCCCTGGACAAAAATGATAACTAAACCAGCTTTTCCTAAAAATACAAAATAACTAGAAAAACTCCTAAAAATATAAAATAAAGCTATAAAATCTAATAAAATCTAATCTACATGCCAAATGCAAAATAAATATAAAATCTACATAAAAACAATAAAAAACCTACATGAAACTCAAAAATAATAAAATAAAAAGACTAAAAATAGCCTAAAAACATCATATAAAATCCACTCATCACACCACTATACCCAACGACAGCTTGTCCTCAAGCGACAAAACTTAAAGAAAAACTCGTCCCTGGGTTTTGAGAAAGTTTTATCTGATTACAACTTGAAGCACAGAAACCTTTCAAAGAAAGCTTAGCAGAGAAGGAAGACATGCATGTTTTATAGACAAAGAATCAAGAAAGTTAGGCTTGGCTTTTAACATGTTTGAGTTCATCAATTAAGCTCACCAAAAATAATATTCTCCATGAAAACAAGAAAGCTCAATAATCCTGCCTATAATTCAAATCAAAACTGAAGTAAAGCAACCAAGTGATGTTGAAGAGATTTTTATGGTTGTAACTTGGCCAAAGGGTTGAACAATTCAAGGTGTGGATTTCAAGAAATTGGCAACTCTAGTGGCTGACTCAGAATTTGTTGTTAATTGACTTTTCTTGACTAAGAGCTCAACAATTCACACAAGGGTCCTCTCAATTTTTCTCTTTTCCTTTCTCTCTTTTTTTTTTTGAACAAAGTAGTGGAATGTATGGGATGAATGACTTGAATTTTACTCCCCTCATACTCTTTCTCACCCCACTACTTCATTATTTTTTCCTAAGGCACATACCTTATTTTTTCCATTTTTTTCTTCTTTTTTTTTTAGAGAGAAACCCACAAACATAGCTCTAACAATTTTAGCACATGCATCACTATAACAACAAAATTATCACACAAAGTAGGCTCCAAAGAATGACTCTTTTAAGGCTCAAAAGGGGCTACTAGTGGATATAACAATTCAAGCAAAACTCTGAGTTTTCAAAAATGCCTAATATCTCTTCTCAACTCACAAAGTACACAAAACTCCAATCAACATGTAACACAAGGCAGAAAAATCTTACAATCATGCATCAGAGACCTCAGCTCTCAGAAAAAGATAGGGTAAGTAGTACCCTTTTTAGAACTCAGAAAAAGACCTTGCCAACAACCCAACAATCAAGATATCAAAAATCCTTTCTACAGCATGCAATCCTAACTGCTTAAAAACATAGAATTTTTCACAAAGCAGTTTAATCAGATAAAGCATTCACAAAGCTATAGCAACATCAGAATGGATAATATACTCAAGACTCATGCAAAAATAAAACAGAAAAAAAATAAAAATAAAACTAAAAACTATAAAAAGAAAAAATAAAAACTAACAAGCTGGTATAGTAACAAATTTCCACAAAGGTCCAAGGGAACCTCAATGTAAGAATCAATTTGAACACTTAAGTTCAAGAGGGCTCTCCCTCTTTTTGGTACCTATCCTGTAATATTGAACAAACAAAAGTCTCACAAGTAGAAACTTGCTTGACTTGTTAGTTCCAAAATCAGCACACAAGCTTATGGGTTGAAAAATTTGTGTCCACCTTTTAAAACAAGAATTCTTGAGTTCCCAAAAATTAAAACCAGATTAGAACCAAGGGAAAACTCATAGAACTTTAAAACCTTTAAGAAAATGGTGAACACAATTTATTAAAACTAAAAACAGCAAACAAAAGTAAAAACAGCAAACTGCCCGAGCTCCAGCGCTTGAGCGTTGGGGATACCAACGCTTGGGCGCTGGAATTAAAATAAAAACTGGGCATCAGAGGTCCCAGCGCCTGAGCGCTGGGTTCCAACGCTATGGCGCTGGAAATTTAAAAATAAAAGACTGGGATTCCAGGGGCCTAGCGCATGAGCGCTAGCCCTCCAACGCCTAAGCGCTGGGATCAACTGGAATCAGAGGTTATGAAGCAGGGGCCTAACGCATGAGCGTTGGCCTCCAGCGCTCGAGCGCTGGCCTCGCCTGCAGCAGAAACATAAAATTTCTTTTCTTTTATTTTATGTACAAGAATTGTGCAAAAATTAAAAAGACAAAAACATAAACTATCCTAAGTTGGGTTGTCTCCCAACCAGCTCAATGTTAAGGTCCGAGATAGACCCTTCCCCTTAATCAATTGGGGGTATCAAATATGGCAAAGACCTCTTGTCTTACAATATCTCCTCCTAGGTACGGTTTCAGTCTTTGCCCATTGACAACAAAAGCATTCTTTGTAACATTATTTTCCAACTCAACCGCACCATGAGGAAAGACTTTAGTAACCATATACGGCCCTGTCCATCTTGATTTCAACTTTCCAGGAAATAACTTCAGCCTTGAGCTATACAACAGCACAAACTGTCCTGGATTGAATTCTTTTGGCACAATCTTCTTATCATGCCACTTCTTTGTCTTTTCCTTGTAGATCCAAGCATTGTGGTATGCTTGGAGTCTAAATTCATCCAGCTCATGTACCTGTACCTGTCTTTTATCCCCAGCTTCTTTGGGATCCATGTTCAACTGTTTCAAAGCCCAAAAGGCTTTATGCTCAAGTTCCACAGGTAAATGACAAGTCTTACCATAAACCAACTGGTAAGGAGAGGTTCCAATAGGAGTTTTAAACGCAGTTTGATAAGCCCACAAGGTGTCATCTAATTTTTTTGACCAATCCTTCCTTGAGGTACCAACTGTTTTTTCCAAAATCCTTTTTAACTCCCTATTAGAAACCTCTACTTGTCCACTAGTTTGGGGGTGATAGGGGGTAGCAATTTTATGATTAACACCATATTTTTTCAAAAGAGCTTCAAAAGCTTTATTACAAAAATGCTTACCTCCATCACTGATTATTGCTCTTGGCACCCCAAATCTAGTAAAAATCTTTTTCTTCAGAAAATCCAAAACAACTTTTCCATCATTTGTGGGAAGGGCTGACGCTTCAACCCATTTAGAAACATAATCAACAGCAACCAAAATATACTGGCAACCAAAAGAAGGTGGAAAAGGTCCCATAAAATCAATGCCCCAAACATCAAAAAGCTCAACTTCCAAAATCATTTTTTGGGGCATCTCATTCCTTCTTGAGATATTACCAGTTCGTTGACAGCGATCACACCTTACCACAAATGCTCTACTATCTTTGAAGATAGTAGGCCAATAAAAACCACTTTGGAGGACTTTAGCTGCAGTCCTTTCACCTGAAAAATGGCCTCCATAATCGGAGCCATGGCAATGCCATAAAATAGCCTCAAATTCTTTTTCTGGAATACACCTTCTAATGATCCCATCAGAACATTCTCTAAACAAATAAGGTTCATCCCAGAAAAAGAATTTAGCATCATGCAAAAATTTCTTCTTTTGTTGCCAAGTCAAATCAGAAGGCAACACACCAGCAGCTTTAAAATTAGCTAAATGTACATACCATGGAGCTATCTCTTGGATAGCTAAAAGCCTCTCATCTGGGAACTCCTCTTGAATAGGAATTGGATCGGAGTTCCCTTCTTCAAGCCTTGACAAATGGTCTGCTACACCATTGTCCTTCCCTTTTCTGTCCACAATTTCAAGATCAAACTCTTGCAAGAGTAAGATCCACCTGATCAGCCTGGGTTTAGCTTCCTGCTTAGCAAACAAGTACTTCAATGCAGAATGGTCAGTATGCACAATAACTTTAGTACCCAAAACGTAAGGTCTGAATTTGTCTAAAGCATAGACAACGCTCAACAACTCCTTTTCAGTTGTAGCATAATTTTTTTGAGCTTCATTCAGAACCTTACTAGCATAATAAATTACATGCAACATTTTTCCATTTTTTTGACAAAGAACAGCCCCTATTGCATTATCACTAGCATCACACATAACTTCAAAAGGCAAATCCCATTGGGGAGCAATAATGATAGGGGCTGAAACAAGTTTTTCCTTTAATAATTTAAAAGCAGCCAAACACTCATCATTAAAGATAAAAGGAGCTTCTTTTTCAAGGAGATTTGTCATAGGCTTAGCAATTTTAGAAAAATCTTTTATAAATCGCCTATAAAAACCTGCATGACCAAGAAAGCTTCTTATACCTTTAATATTAGTGGGAGGAGGTAGATTTTCAATAATTTCAGTTTTAGCCTTATCCACCTCAATCCCTTTTTCAGAAATCTTGTGCCCAAGCACAATGCCATCTTTTACCATAAAATGACATTTTTCCCAATTAAGTACCAAATTCTTTTCTTGGCACCTAACTAGAATCCTTTCCAAATTGCTCAAACACTTGTCAAAGCTGGGGCCATATACAGAAAAATCATCCATGAACACTTCCATACATTCACCAATTAAATCATAAAAAATAGCAAACATACATCTTTGGAAGGTTCCTGGAGCATTACACAAGCCAAAAGGCATTCTTTTATAAGCAAACACCCCGAAGGGGCAAGTAAAAGCAGTTTTTTCTTGATCCTTAGGATCAACAACAATTTGGTTATATCCTGAATAACCATCCAAGAAACAATAGTACTCATGGCCAGCCAACCTGTCAAGCATTTGATCAATAAAGGGAAGGGGGAAATGATCTTTCCGGGTGGCAGAATTTAGCCTCCGGTAATCTATACACACCCTCCATCCAGTTACCTTCCTGGTGGGGATCAATTCATTATTTTCATTAGGAACCACTGTAATTCCCCCTTTCTTGGGAACTACCTGAACAGGACTAACCCATTCACTATCAGAAATGGGATAGATGATCCCTGCATCAAGCAACTTAATCACTTCTTTCCTTACCACTTCTTTCATGGCAGGATTAAGTCTTCTTTGGGGTTGCACTACAGGTTTAACTTGTTCTTCTAAACAAATTTTATGCATACAAACAGTGGGGCTTATGCCCTTAATATCCTCTATAGTCCAACCCAAAGCAGATTTATGAGCTCTAAGAATTCTTACCAGTTTTTCTTCTTCAAGAGGAGAGAGGGAACTACTCACAATGACTGGCTTATTATTACCTTCCTCAAGAAATACATACTTAAGGGTGGAAGGTAAGGGCTTCAATTCCCTCTTTTCCTCTTGAACTTCTTCCTCTCTTTTCAGCTCCTCTACCCAATTTTTCGTTGAAGGGAAAAAATGGGCAGCCTCCAGATATCTTGCCATTTCAATGACCTGTTCGTCATTGCTGTCTATATCTTTAAAATCCAACCCCTCAGATATTATAGTCTCTAAAGGATCTTCTTTCCACATGGCAACAAACTGTTAGGCAAAAATATATTTTTTTTATATTTTTTTAAATATACAAGAAGTACTAAATAAAATAAAAACAAGAACTTGAAAGAACCTATCCCCGGCAACGGCGCCAAAAACTTGATAATGAAATTGCAAGTGAACAATTTACTATCGCGTAATAAAAATGTTCGAACCCAAAGGATAGGTGTTCTTGTTAATATTAAGTTTAGTACTTAAACAGAAAAAATAAAAAGATGTATATTTGTTGTTGGTTTGAGAACTTGAAAGAAACAATAGCATAAAATAATAGAATAAAGAGATGATGAACAATAAGCTCTTGGGTTGGTTTACATAGTCTATAAAAACATGCTAGAAATTTCCTACTAAATTCCTGAATTATAAAACCATTTCATGATGCTATAGCCTAGTGTAACTACAAGTTAATTCCTTAAGCATTGTAGATCTTTCTTTTTAATTACTAAACCCAATTCCTTGGCACCTAGTTAACTAAAGAAGAAGATGAAGAAGATGTTCAGGCCAACATAAAGTTACGTCCTTCCTAATTCCTTAGTGAAGTATACTTATAACCTTTTTTATTACCTAGTTCCCTTACTACTCACCAAATGGCCTTATGTAATAAGTAATAAGCAAAACCTCTTGGGATCCACAAGATAGAAATAAAGCATAAGGTAATAAAACATGAATGGAAATAAAATTCAGAAATGTAGAAAAAGACTAGAACATGTATTATAAACTAAAACAACCCAAAAACTTAAAGAAGAATTAGCCAAGCATGGCTAAAAGAATCATTGAATTACCCTGGATAGGAGCTCAAGTATGGCTTCCCACAAGTCCTAGGAACAATGATCTTTGAGGGAGAAAGAGAGAACACTTGTTGTATTCTATGAAGGTGTGTCTTACAAGTGAAGAAAAGGGCCCTATTTATAGTAAAATTCCAGCCTCCAGCGCTTGAGCGCTGGCATTCCCAACGCATGGGCGCTAGGATGCATTAAAAATCCACTTTCTGTCCGAGGCCCAGCGCTTGAGCGCTGGCTTTCCAACGCTTGGGCGCTGGGTCACCATCTGACTCATCATCTAGCAGAACCCCAGCGCTGGAGCGCTGGGATCCCAACGCTGGAGCGCTGGGACGCTGCTTCTTCATCTTCAAGCTTTTCCTTCCTTCTTCATTCATGGTAGTGGGTTTTGATGGCCATAAAAAGCCACTAACCAGCCTTGATCAATTCTGAAACCCTTCCTCCACTAACATCAATTCCTTTAAGCATTTTTTCCATGTGCTAAATTGGAGAGTGATTCTTCATATTCTTCTTTTTCACTTTGGTCCTCCCTTGGTTAGCACTTCAATTCAAGCCCTCATCTTCTCTCAATCTTCACTTCAAGTCCTCCACTCTTGAACTTTTACAATTTGGTCCCTGACTTCCTGAAACTTTACATATTGGTCCCTGGACAAAAATGATAACTAAACCAGCTTTTCCTAAAAATACAAAATAACTAGAAAAACTCCTAAAAATATAAAATAAAGCTATAAAATCTAATAAAATCTAATCTACATGCAAAATGCAAAATAAATATAAAATCTACATAAAAACAATAAAAAACCTACATGAAACTCAAAAATAATAAAATAAAAAGACTAAAAATAGCCTAAAAACATCATATAAAATCCACTCATCACCCAACAATTGGTATCAGAGCGACCATGGCTGCTGGCGGAGCTAAGTTCGACGTTGAAAAGTTCAACGGAATAGGAAACTTCGGTTTATGGCAACGCAGAGTCAAGGATTTGTTGGCTGAACAAGGATTGCAAAAGGCGCAGCGAGAGGAGAAACCAACAGGGATGTTAGACATAGATTGGTTGGAGATGCAAGAGAAGGCCGCTGGATTGATTCGTCTCTGTGTTTCTAAAGAGGTGACGTTTCATATCGTGGATCTCACGACTCCAAAGGTTGTTTGGGACAAGTTAGAGAGCCAATATCAGTCCCAAACGTTGATGAACAAGCTATTTGCAAAGCAGAGGCTTTACAGTCTGAGGATGCAGGAGAGAAGTGACCTTCAAAGTCATGTTAATCACTTTACCACAATAGTTGCAAATATGCTGCGACTGGGGGTGAAGATGGATGACGAGGACAAGGCGGTTATTTTGCTGTGCTCGTTACCAAGTTCCTACGAACACTTGGTCACCACTCTTACATATGGGAAGGACACAATCACACTTGATGCCATCACGTCTGCCCTTTTGTCTCACTCACAGAGAAAGCAAAAGGTAGAGGAAGGCAGTAGTCAAGGTGAAGGTCTGTTTGCTAAGGGAGGAGGACAAGACCGTGGAAGGAACAAGGGTAAAGCTGCTGGGGAAAGAAGAAGCGTTCTAAATCCAAGCAGGCTAGGTCGACAGCAGAATGTTTCAACTGCAAGAAGGTTGGTCACTGGAAGAGGGATTGCCCTAATCTCTCTAACTCTGCAAACGTAGCTCAGATGAATGATTCCGGCAGTGAAGGGGACATGCTTTGTGTCTCGTCTGCTAAATGCACAGATGTTTGGATTCTAGACTCTGGGTGCTCTTACAATATGACGCCGCACCGGGAGTGGTTCAGTTCGTTTAAGGCGGGCAAGTTTGGATTTGTCTATATAGGTGATGACCAGACATGTGAGATCACTGAAATAGGACAAGTTAAAATTTCCATGGACCATGGTGGCACGCGTATACTGGGTAATGTGAGATATGTCCCAGATTTGAGGAAGAATCTAATTTCCTTGGGTACTCTCTAGGATAATGGTTACTCCTGCCATTCTAATGGTGGGAAGGATACCATGAAGGTAAGCAAGGGTGCACTGACAGTAATGACAGCAAAGCGGACTGCAGGGAATATCTATCGCTTGTTGGGAAGCACCGTGGTAGGTGATGTTGCATCAGTTGAAGCTGACAATGATGCAACGAGGCTTTGGCATATGCGTCGGGTCACCCCAGTGAAAAGGGGTTAATGGCACTTCATAAGAGAAATCTTTTGAAGGGTGTTCGAAGCTGCAAGGTGGAATTTTGCAAGTTTTGCGTGATGGGCGAACAGTGTCGTGTCCGTTTCGTGACCGGGAAGCATAAAACATAGGGGATCCTCGACTATGTTCATTCAGATGTCCGGGGGCCTACTAGGGAGGCCTCCGTTGGAGGTTCCAGGTAATTTGTTACTTTCATCGATGACTTCTCCAAGAAGGTCTGGGTTTATCTCCTAAAGCACAAGTCTGAACTGTTTAGCAAGTTCAGATTGTGGAAAGCAGAGGTGGAAAAACAGACAGGGAGGAAGGTCAAGTATCTGCGGTCAGATAATGGGACAGAATACACAGAGGCAAAATTCAAGCAGTTTTGTGAAGAACACGGGATCCAGAGGCATTATTCAGTGAAGAAAACACCACAACAGAATGGTGTTGCTGAGAGGATGAATAGATCCTTCACGGAGAAGGCAAGGTGCCTTCGGTTGCAGGCAGGATTGTCGAAGGGATTTTGGGCAGAAGAAATGAGCATGGCATGTTATCTTATAAACAGGTCTCCAAGAGCTTCATTGGATGGAAAGGTTGCAGAAGAAGTGTGGACAGGTAAGCCAATTAACCTAGATAATCTGAGGATTTTTGGCTGTCCAGCTTACGTGCATATCTCCAATGATGAGAGGTCTAAATTGGATCCCAAGTCCAGGAAATGTACTTTTCTTGGTTACACCAAGGGTATGAAGGGGTTCAGATTATGGGACCCAGCTTTGAAAAGGGCAGTTCATAGTAGAGATGTTGTATTTGATGAACAGTGCATGTTGAAGGAGTCAGATCCAAGGGAAGAGACTACTTCAAAGGCTGAAACTTCCACTGCTGGGAAGATTCAGATTGCTGTCGAGCCAACCAGACGATCGAAACCTCGTTTGGCAGACGTTTTCACATCGAACGATGATGAAACGTCTGATCCACACAATCTTGGGCAGACGATACCCAATGTGCAGGCCATTGCAGATTCTGACAGTGAGTCAGAAGACGAACCAGTTGATTCATGTGGAGTACAGGGTTATGTACTTGCACGTGACAGGGAGCCTCGTACAAGAGGACCACCACTCAGATATGGGTTTGAAGGCTTAGCTGCTTATGCTCTTCTTACAAGTTCTGGAGATCCTTCTACTTTCCGTGAGGCTAGGGGAAGCCAAGACGGTGAGAAGTGGATTGGAGCTATGGTGGAGGAGATTGAGTCCCTGAAAACGAATCAGACATGGGATCTCATCGAACTTCCGGAAGGGAAGAGGGCAATTGGCTGCAAGTGGGTGTTCAAGAAGAAGCCACCAGTAAAAGAAAATGAAGGGGAAAGGTTCAAGGCTCGCGTAGTAGCAAAGGGCTCTTCACAGCGGAAGGGGATTGATTATGATGAGATTTTCTCCCCAGTGGTTAGACACACTTCTATAAGGGCAGTATTGGCTCTGGTAGCATTCCGAGACATGCATTTAGAACAAGTGGATGTGAAGACGGCATTTCTTCATGGGAATCTAAATGAACAATTGTATATACAACAACCTGAAGGATTTACAGAGTCCGGTCAGGAGCGTCTGGTATGTAAATTGAAGAAGACTCTGTATGGGTTGAAACAGTCACCAAGGCAATGGTACAAGAGGTTTGACTCATACATGCAAAGGATTGGCTACAGCAAGTGTGACTATGACTGCTGTGTTTACGTTCGGAGCCTTGATGAAAATTCAGTAATTTTCTTGTTACTGTACGTGGATGATATGCTGATTGCTGCAAATCACTCAAGTGACGTGCATGATTTGAAAACCAAGCTGGGAAAGGAGTTTGACATGAAAGACCTAGGAGCTGCTTAGAAGATTCTTGGAATGGAGATTCACAAGGACAGACGAGCACGGAAGATGTGGCTCTCTCAGAAAAGCTATGTTGAAGGCGTGTTAGCCGGATTCGACATGAGAAATTCGAAAGCTTTGAGTACACCATTGGTAAGTCACTTCAAAATCTCCGTTGATCAGTGTCCAAACACAACTGAAGAGGTCGAAGGTATGTCGAAGATTCCTTACGCCAGTGCAGTTGGTTGTTTAATGTACGCTATGGTTTGCACTAGACCAGATATGGCACAAGCATTGAGCCAAGTCTGTAAGTTTATGGAAAGGCTAGGGAAACGTCACTGGGAAGCAGTCAAGTGGATACTCAGGTACCTAAAGGGTACAACTGGTCACGGGATAATGTTCAGTAAGGAACAAGGTGATCCAGTAGTTCGTGGATATGTTGATTCCGACTATGTAGGAGACATTGACAACAGACGGTCTACAACAGGGTATATCTTTACTGTGGTTGGTGGACCCATATGCTTGAGGTCGTCTGTCCAGTCCATAGTGGCCATGTCCACAACTGAAGCTGAGTACATGGTTGTGGCTGAAATAGCAAATGAAGCACTGTGGCTAACAGGGTTAGTGCAGGAGTTGGGTGTTGAGCAAGGTGGAGTTCGTCTGCAGTGCGATAGTCAGAGCGCCATTTTCTTGGCGAACAATCAAGTGTATCATGCGAGGACAAAGCACATTGATGTGAGGTTTCACAAGATCAGAGCGTTTCTTGTGTTAGGGCTGATTCGACTTGAGAAGGTTCATACCTCTGAAAACGCAGCAGACATGTTGAGCAAACCTGTCACCAAAGAGAAGTTCAAGCATTGCTTGAACTGCAACAAATTTTGTAGTGTTAAGCATATGGAAGCACAATCCTGAAAATCGAGATTCTGAGAAGAGGCGGTTCGTTTTCACAGGGGCTTGAAAATTTTCCAAGGTGGAGATTGTTGAGTATGACTCATTATGGTGACTCCGTCTGGCCAGAGCTCAAGGAGTTCATATGGCTAGAATTGAGGAGTCCGTCCGGCTGTTGAGTTCGTCCGGCTTGGAGTTGTTGAGTTCGTCCAGCTTGGAGTTCTTCTGAAGAGTCCGTCCGCAACTGACACGTAAGAGATCGTCTGCCAGGAGCTGTTGGACCGCGTCTGGCTAGAGTAATTACGTGGTCAGTTGAGGACAGCTAATGAGCACTCATTCTGTAATATCCGTGTAATCTAAAATCTGATTGGCTGCTAGGATTGCGTTAGGATATAATTGAAACACTGTCGTTTTAATTGTATATTCTAGTATAAATATGTTGTAACACTAAAACCCTAATGTTCGTTCTCCCTGCTCTAAGTTGAATGAAACAGTGCTATAGCTATCTATAGCCGCACACGTAAGCAATTTGGCTGAACTGCGTCAACAAAGATTTCTGTGTGCTTTTCGATCTCTTTCTCTCTCGAGTTACTCTGTGCGATTCAGGAGTTCGAGCCCAACACTATTCAAGCACGTAAAGGTTCCAGGCATAGAGGAGCTCCTCCAACAAAACTAGGAACATGTTTACTTAGTTTCTCAACAACCTGCAGTCGTTGCAGTGGTAAAAGAATTCTACAATTGTGCCGTAAAAGTGAGTGGGAACCATATTCGGACCCGCTGCTTGAGAAAGATCATAAACATCTATCACTCCAGCATTGCTGTTGCTCTGAATATGGATGTTGGAGAAGGATACCGCTACAATAACCGTTTGATGGATGCCGTTTCAGATGCTGACTGCATTTCGAAGCAGGATCCCAAGATAGGAGGTGCTACTGTCAACAACCTTGCTGAAGCCTGCATCTTCCCCCACAATGTTATTAGCAAGGTGATCCTTCCCTATAGAAAGTGATGAAGGGTATCAGGATCAACCTACCCTACCTGATCTTTCAACACATGCTAAAAACTCGTGAAAGTACCCACGATAACTTGATTTATGGGTCACTGATCACTTCTATCTTTGGTACACTAGGACACCTAACAAAGGAAATTGAGGAAACCTATTTCATTTCTTCAGACATTGTCTTTCCAACTCCTATTTGTGAAGAAGGTCTTGCTCCTGACCCTGGCTGAGGTTTTGATGACGACAAACTCATCGGCAAAAAGAAGAAAAGAAGACTTAGAGGAAACAACGCTATAAAGTTCATCATTTACCTAGAAGTCTTAGTTTAGGTGAGTTATGCTTCTAAAGCCTTCTCAAAGCATAAAGGCTCTTTAAAACATCTAAACTAATCAAGTTAATGTTTTCATAACTTAAAAGAAGTAGAAAAACGTAAGCCGATCTTAAAAGATCAAGTTTTTGGAAGTTGGACTTCAGTGTAATCGATTTCAACTTTCTGGTAATCGATTACACCTAGGCAAGTAATCGATTACTTCTTTCTTGTAATCGATTACATGTTTGAATTTGAAATTCAAACTGATGTAATCGATTACACACACGAAAAGTTGCATCTTTTCATGAACCATTGTGTCTCAAACCTTTTGGGAAAGGTTGCATTGGTTCAAGGACGTTTCCCTTGCCTATATAAATTCCATTTGAGTCCAGAACAACACAACACATGAGAATACAACAGTAGGCCAAAGCTTTGGCAAAATAGTTCATTCATTAAGTCTTTTAGCACTTAAACTTTCAAAGAGCCTAAATTTTGAGTTCATGATCTTCATGTTTATAAGAACACTCTAGTTGTTCATATCTTGAGGAACTAAGAATCTTGTTATGCTTAAGAGCCTTAGAGCATAAATTCTCATGATCAATCCATTTGTAGGTTAAAGGATTGATACAGCCAATTGTAAACTCTTCTTCATATCTTTATGATAGATTGAGTATTCACCGTGGATCTCGGTGAAGGGTTGTTGATACTGAAAGTGGTGTACTTTCAGGGTGTTGATTGAAGGTGGTTTAGCCTTCAAGGTCTGGAGGTGGTTTGCCTTCAGGAACTGAAAGTGGTATACTTTCAGGGGCTGTTGAAAGTGGTATATGATAATGAAATCGCAAGTGTACGATTTACTATCGCGTAATAAAAAAGTTCGAACCCAAAGAATAGGTGTTCTTATTAATAGAAAGTTTAGTACTTAAACAGAAAAATAAAAAGAAATATTTGATGAAAGTTTGTTTAAGGTAGCACATGGAAATAGCAATGAAATAGAAATGATGATAGGAAATAAGCTTCTTGGGT
Organism: Acmispon strigosus; assembly: GCA_030819835.1. Classification (NCBI taxonomy): domain Eukaryota; kingdom Viridiplantae; phylum Streptophyta; class Magnoliopsida; order Fabales; family Fabaceae; genus Acmispon; species Acmispon strigosus. The sequence continues at coordinate 25,216,585 of JAUAMA010000004.1, read as the reverse complement.
TGGTTTACATAGTCTATATAATATGCTAGCAAGTTCCTACTTAATTTCTGAATTATAAATCTAATTTCATGATGCTATAGCCTAGTTATCTACAAGTTAATTCCTTACACATTGTAGAACTTTCTTTCTAATTACTAAATTCAATTCCTTGCAACTTAGTTAACTAGAGAAGAAGATGAAGAAGACATTCAGGCCAACATAAAGTTACGTCCTTCCTAATTCCTTAGTGAAGTATACTTATAACCTTTTTTAAATCCTAGATCCCTTACTACTTACCAATTTCCATTCGTATAAGTAATAAGCAAGAAATCTTTTGCGCATAAGATGAATGAAGAACAAGGAAATAAAACATGAAATAGAAGTAATATTCAGAAAGGTAAAAACAAACTAAAACATAAATATAAACTACTACAACCCAAGAAACTTAACGAAGAATAAGCCAAGCATGGCTAAAAGAATCATTGAATTACCCTGGATAGGAGCTCAAGTTTGGCTTCCCACAATTCCTAGGAACAATGATCTTTGAGGGAGAAAGAGAGAATACTTGTTGTATTCTAAGTAGGGTGTGTCTTACAAGTGAAGAAAAGGGTCCTATTTATAGCAAAATTCCATCCTCCAACGCTTGAGCGCTGGCATTCCCAACGCATGGGCGCTAGGATGCATTAAAAATCCACTTTCTGTCCGAGGCCCAGCGCTTGAGCGCTGGCTTTCCAACGCTTGGGCGCTGGGTCAACATCTGACTCATCATCCAGTCAGAACCCCAGCGCTGGAGCGCTGGGATCCCAACGCTGGAGCGTTGGGACGCTGCTTCTTCATCTTCAAGCTTTTTCTTCCTTCTTCATTCATGGTAGTGGGTTTTGATGGCCATAAAAAGCCACTACTCAGCCTTGTTTAATTCTGAAACCCTTCCTCCACTAACATCAATTCCTTTAAACATTTTTTCCATGTGCTAAATTAGAGAGTGATTCTTCATATTCTTCTTTTTCACTTTGGTCCTCTCTTGGTTAGCACTTCAATTCAAGCCCTCATATTCTCTCAGTCTTCACTTTAAGTCCTCCACTCTTGAACTTTTACAATTTGGTCCCTGACTTCCTGAAACTTTACACATTGGTCCCTGGACAAAAATGATAACTAAACCAGCTTTTTCTAAAAATACAAAATAACTAGAAAAATTCCTAAAAATATAAAATAAAGCTAGAAAATCTAATAAAATCTAATCTACATGCAAAATGAAAAATAAATAGAAAATCTATATAAAAAGACTAAAAAACCTATATGTGACTCAAAAATAATAGAATAAAAAGACTAAAAATAGCCTAAAAACATCATATAAAATCCACTCATCAGTATACTTTCACAGGAAATTGATAGAAACTCTTAGGGTCCTTGGTGTAAGAACTTGTAAGAGATTTTTATCAATAGTGGAAAAATCCTCAAGGGATTTTCTTGAGGGACTGGACGTAGCCTTCGGTGGATAGAAGGTGAACCAGGATAAAATTCTGTGTGTGTGAATTCTTCTATCCTTCATCTTTACTTTCAAGCAACGCTTTATTCCGCTGCAATCACTTGAATTTACATTTATCTTGAAAGTAAGAAGTTGTTAAGGCGAAAATCGGGTAAACCTGATTCACCCCCCCATCTCAGGTTGCTATCTATACTAACAATTGGTATCAGAGCGTAAGTTTAGGTAAGTTATTCCTAAGATCCGGGAAAATATGGCATCCTCTTCCAGTCATGGAACCAGTGAAGGATTCAACATAAACAGGCCACCATTCTTCAATGGAGAACATTATGACTTATGGAAAATCAAGATGAAAATTTTCATAAAGTCATTAGATGCAGGAATATGGAAAGCCATTGAAGAAGGTCCCTTTGTGCCTGTAGAAGAAGTTGAAGGAAGTTCACAACCAAAATCAGAAAACACTTGGAGTGAAGAAGAAAAGAAGAAGGTTCAATATGATCTCAAAGGAATGAATATTCTTACATCTGCTCTTGGCATGGATGAGTTTTCCAGAGTATCAACATGTACATCATCGAAAGAAATATGGGATACGTTGATGGTGACTCATGAAGGAACAGATGAAGTCAAGAGATCAAAGATCAATACTCTATCTCAAGAATATGAAATGTTCAGAATGCTTCCAGGAGAAAAGGTATTGGATATGCAAAAACGATTCACTCATTTGATTAACCATTTGATTGCTCTTGGTAAACAGTTTTCAAACAGTGACTTGAACATGAAAGTTCTAAGGTCACTCACAAGAGTATGGCAACCAAAGGTTACGGCCATTTCAGAGAAGAAGAGTTTATCAAATATGACTCTTGCAACTCTCTTTGGAAAACTCCAAGAACACGAGTTGGAATTGAATCGTTTAGAGGAGCATGAACAACATGAGAAGAAGTATCGATCTATTTCCCTAAAGGAAAAAGAAAGCATCAAAGATGATTATGATGCAGATTCTGAAGAAGAAGATAATGGGAATATAAATCTTCTAGTGAAGAACTTTGGAAAGTTTCTCAAAAGAAAAGGTATGAAATTTAACAATAACAGATCTTTCCAAAGGAACAATGAGTCTTCTTCTTCTCAAAAGATCACATGCTTCGAATGTGGTAAACCTGGACACATCAAGTTAGAATGTCCAAATCTTCAAAAGAAGAAACATGGTCTAAAGGACAAATTTGAAAAGAAGGATCAATCCACATGAAGAGCATACTTGGCTTGGGATGAAAATGAAGTAAGTTCATCATCAGATTCTGACAAAGAATAAGCACAAGTTGCATTGATGGCTTCACATGATTAAGATGTTGAAGATACCCAGGTTAGTGATAATTCTATTTCTTTTCATGATTTAAAATATACTATGGAAAATATGTTTAAATTATGTCAAGAATTTTCTAAGGTTAGCACTAAGCAAAATGATTTAATATCATCCTTAGAAAGTAAGTGTAGGATTTTACAAGAAGAATTAGACGTAGTAAAATCTAAATTAGATATTGCACATAAATGCACTAAGTGTAGTTCTCTAGAAGAAAAGATAGATAATCTTCAACAAAGAGTTCATAACTTCAACACGGGAAAACAAAAGTTAGATGATATTCTAAGTGTGCAAAGGCACTCAAACAACAAGTCTGGACTAGGATATACATCTCATCCAAAGACAAAAGAAGTTAAGAAAACTGTGTTTGTAAAACCAAACAAAGAGGAAGGGTCTTCTAAAATTACTAAGACTAAATTCTTTAGGAACATGAACAATAAGAAAAGAAAATTTCATAGACCTCCTAAGAAGATTAATCCCTCTCCTAGGCAAACATCTAGTTACAATCAATATTCATGTACTTATTGTAACAAAGTAGGACATACCCCTAGTAGATGTTATGACAAGAATGTTGGAGTACCAAATAGGGAATATATATGGGTTAGGAAGAACGTTAACTTAGAAGGACCCAAAGCTTATTAGGTTCCTAATGTTAGTGCAGATAGCAACCTGAGAGGGGGGGGTAAATCAGAGTTGCCCCGATTTTCGCCTTATTGAAAATGTTACTTTCAAGATAATGATGATCACGAAACGATTGTTGTGATTGCAGCGGAATTAAGCGTTGCTTGAAAGTAAAGATGAAGGATAGAAGAACTCACACACAGAGTTTTATCCTGGTTCACCTTCAATCCACCGAAGGCTACGTCCAGTCCCTCAAGAAAACCCCTTGAGGATTTTTCCACTATTGATAAAAATCTCTTACAAGTTCCTAACCCAAGGACCCCAAGAATTTCTACCAATATCCTGTGAAAGAAAACCACTTTCAACAGCCCCTGAAAGCAAACCACTTTCAGTTCCTGAAGGCAAACCACCCTCAGACCTTGAAGGCTAAACCACCTTCAATCAACACCCTGAAAGTATACCACTTTCAGTGACAACAACCCTTCACCGAATACTACTGTGAAAACTCAATCTTACAGAAAGAGATGAAGAAGAGTTTACAATTGGCTGTATCAATCCTTTAACATAGAACTGGATTGATCATGAGAATTTATGCTTTAAGGCTTTTAAGCATAATATGATTCTGAGTTCCTCAAGATATGAACAACAAAAGTGTTCTTATAAACATGAAGATCATGAACTCAGAATTTAGGCTCTTGAAGGTTTAAGTTCTAAAAGATGAACTAATTTTGACAAAGCTTTGGCCTAATGTTGTATTCTCATGTGTTGTTATGTTCTGGACTCAAATGGACTTTATATAGGTAGGGGAAACGTCCTTGAACCATCACAACCCTTTCCAAAAGGTTTGGGACACAATGGTTCATGAAAAGATGTAACTTTTCGTGCTGGTAATCGATTACATCACTTAGTGTAATCGATTACACTAATAGCCGTTTCAGTTTGAATTTCAAATTCAAACATGTAATCGATTACCAGCAATAGATAATCGATTACTTGGATAGGTGTAATCGATTACCAGAAGGCTGAAATCGATTACACTGAAGTCCATCTTCCAGAAACTTGATCCTTTGAGATCGGCTTAAGGTTTTCTACTTCTTTACTGGAATCACCCTTTACTCCTTGTGGAATTTCCATAAAAACATCCTCTTGTAAATCTCCATGAAGAAAAGCATTGTTCACATCTAATTGATGGACAAGCCAATTATTCACAGAAGCTAAAGCAAGAACAGCTCTAATAGAAGTCAATTTAGTTACAGGAGAAAAGGTTTCAAAGAAATCCACACCTTCTGTTTGGTTATAGCCTTTTGCAACCAATCGAGCTTTATACCTTTCTATTGTGCCATCAGAATGCCTCTTGATCTTAAAAACCCACTTGCTGCCAATAGGAATAACACCTTCTGGAAAATCAACTAATTTCCATGTGGAATTTGCTTCTAAGGCTGCTATTTCTCTTTGCATTGCTTCCTGCCAACAGAGATGTTTACAAGCTTCTGCATAGCTTGTAGGCTCAGTAGTTGATATCAAAGACAAAGTATAAATTTTGTGATCTGAAGGAAGTTGTTGAAGATTCAAATAAGAAGAAATCGGATATAATGTAGAACAGTTAGTTGAAAGATGATAATCTCCCAAGTATGAAGGCTTAGATTTAATTCTTACAGATTTTCTGATTGGAGCTAACTATTCTAGATGTAAAGGCTGCAAAGATTCAGGAGGCTCTTCAACAACGGGATCATGGATCAAAGAATGATTTCCCTGATTTGAACAATCAGGGGATGATGAAGCCAATGGAGTTGACTGTGAAGCTGTATCAAAATTTGAATCAAGTGCAGATTCTAAAGGGTATGCAGTCTCATGATCAACATATGTCCAGGGTTGAGACAAAACCTCAGAGCTATGCCCCTTGTAAGGAAAAATAAGCTCCTGAAATTCAACATGTCTAGAGATTACAATCTCCTTAGTCAAAAGATCATAACCTACATAGCCCTTCATTCCTGACTTGTAACCCAAAAATACGCACTTCCTGGCCCTTGGATCAAATTTAGATCGATTTGCAGTTATAGTAGAAATATAACAAAGACAACCAAATACCTTGAGCTCAGTTAAATCAGGCAAAGAAGCATGGAAAAGCTGGTAAGGAGATCTAAATTGATGCAACTGCACAGGAACCCTGTTCATCAAGTAGACAGAATGCAAAACAGCATATCCCCAAAAAACTGAAGGAAGAGAGGACTGAAATAATAAAGGATAGTTTGATGTCGTCTCTCCACTCTTGCATTCTGTTGGGGTGTGGCAACACAACTACTTTGATGAACTATACCTTTGTGATTATAAAATGAGGTAATAGCAAATTCAGGACCATTATCAGTTCTCACTATTTTTACCTTAGCATCAAACTGCCTTTCCACCAAATTAATAAAGGACTGCACCTGAATTTGAACTTCACTTTTGTGTTTTAACAAAACTATCCAAGTGTACCTACTGAAATCATCAACAATTGTCAAGAAATATCTATGTTTATGCAAAGTTTGAACACGAAATGGTCCCCAAATATCCATATGTAACAGTTCAAGTCTAGCAGCTGCTCTACTAGTACTAATAGGAAATGATAACTGTTTTTGTTTAGCAAAATGACAGATATCACAGGTTTTATTTTTCTGAACTTGAATACAAGGAAAATCCTTACTTAAAGCTTCTAAACTTTTATTATTTACATGACCAAACCTAAAATGCCATAAGGAATTTTTAGGCAAAACAACAACACTATTTATTGATGATCTTGGAACCTTGAAAGAATCTGAGACAGAATGCTTCATGTCCAAGTAATATAATCCTTTGTGTAGCTTACCCAAACCAAGCATCTTCATGCTCAAGCCCCGAACATCACAACCATCCTCTGTGAGAATCACTTTACAATGCAGATAAGTAGTCGATTTGGAACATAAGATCAAATTAAAACCAAATTCTAGAATATATAAAACCCCTTGAAGAATAATGGAAGATGTAAGAGGAATAGTTCCCTTAAAGTGTGCAAAAACAGAATTACCATTTGGTAATTTGACACTAACAGGCTTGATTGCATAATAATCACTGTAACAAGTAAGAATGTTGCATATATGGTCTGTTGCACCTGAATCCACAATCCAGGATTGAGATTCAAAATCAAGTCCAGAAGGTAAAGTACAAACAATACCTTGTGCTGCTTGAACAGCAGCTGAAACATGATGAGCATGAGAATCTGAGGGTGATGAAGGTTGAGATATTGGTAAATTTGAACTCTGTTGTAGCAAAGCCTTCAATTTCTGTAAATCATCTTGTGAAAACAAAGATTCAAAATTGTTACTTCTGGTTGTAGAGGTTTGTCCCCTGTCATCATTATGAACACTTTCTGTGTCAAACTCAGCTACATTAGCATTTGCATGATATGAACCAGACTTAGATTTGGAATTAGGTGGAAAACCATGTTTCCTGTAGCAGACTTCAACAGTATGTCCCATTCTTCCACAGAAAGTACAAACTCTTGTAGTTTTTCCTCTTCCATAGCTATTTCCATAAGTCCTTTTCCCTTCAGCAGCATTTACACTAACTTGATTATCATCCATCACTGTCACTTGCCTTTCATGCTGTGAAGCCAAAGAAAATACTTTGGACAAACTAGGCAACGGATTAGATAACAAAATCTGAGACTTGACCACTGCAAATTGCTCATTTAAACCCATAAGAAACTTCATTACTTGATCTTGTTGTTTACATTCTTCAGCATAAGTACTAGCTGAACAAGCACACTTGACTGTGCAAGTACAAATACGACTAGGACGAAAATTTTCCAATTCTTCCCACATTGTTTTCAACTCAGTATAATAATCACTAACACTTAAAGAATTTTGTTTAAATGCATGCAAATCTTGCTGCAATTCCGCTATTCTCACAAAGTCTCCTTGTGAAAATCTATCTTTCAAATCAATCCACACATCTACTGCATTCTCTATATAAACTATACTTTGTGCAATTGAAGGTGATACTGAATTCAGAATCCAAGAGTGTACCAAGTTGTTGAAGCGTTGCCAAACATTAAAAGAAGGATGAAATGAATCTGGAATTTGCACTGTTGGATCAATGAACTGGAATTTGTTCTTTGCAATAATTCTCTTCCCTTTCTGTTGAAGAAGTTGAGACATTACTTCTTCTCAGGAGACTCGAATCAATCTCTGTGAATCTCACTCAATTTGTTGTCGCTAGGAGGAAGGGGAGGTAAACACACAAAAGAATTGGGATTCTATTTCTAGGCCCCAATTCATTGGGAAAGAAAGATTTAAAAGAGGGTGATAAATTCTACATTCCAAATCCAAGGAAGAAGTCTAGGTGAGGTAAACATATTTTTGTAAATCTGTTTATAAACAAAAGATAAATCATTTTGATCTAAGAAAACTCATGACTATAAAGAAACTTAAGACTAGATTATGCAGCTAATTAGTGAAACTTAAGACTAAAATTATGAGAGTCTGAATAAACCTTGTACATGATAAATGAAGAACTAGAGCACATTGCACATACCTTATTTATACCAGAGCCCCATAAGGGCCGCAGTTCCAAGTTTGATGCTCTAGCAACAACTCCTTCAGGCATTGCCTCACTTCTAGAAGGCCAGCATTTCCTCTAGGTAAATGTAAGTTAACTAGAATTAGAGGCAATTCTAAGTTGGGGCAATTTAATTATAGTGTCATACAAAAAATATTTATTTCCCTACTACCAAATTAACTAAATTTGCAAGCTTTGGGTTTTGCATTCAAGTAATCAAAGCTCCATTTTAAAACTAACTGTTTCATAAAATTTTGCAGAAGATATAACATTATTCAAATATAATATACAATTAAGAAAAAAATTCAATACTAAAAAAAAATCAAGAACTATTTGTTCACACAAACAAGACATGAAACTAAAAGCAATCAAAATTCAAGTCCAAAAAGCATGGTGGGAAAATGACCAAGTAATTTATGTTGGAGCGAATTTTAAATCAATTGTTTAACAGAATTTGGAAATAAGCAAATTAAAGACAGAGAAATACAGCATATATTATTTGAGAAGCTCCTGAAGAATATGCCAATGCCATTGCCATTGAATTGAAACAAGTGCTCCCTGACTTTTTCCTATTGTCTCCACAACCTTGAATCTGACAATAAGGGAAACAGAAGACTAATTAGTGGAAAAAAATGAGAAGGAGTGGAAGGAGGAGAATATATATGATAATAGCAAGCATACTTTTACTTTGTGTGGCTGTTAGAAAACTCATTCATATGTTGCAGATAGCATCATCCTCCTACACCTGCATGCAGTTAAATAGATGGAAGAACCAATTCACACTCTCCCACATAGCATTGAAAAGGTCTTCAGTTCTATTTAAACATAAAATAATCAAATAAACAAACATTATGCGGGTTGGACTTGGAATCATCTTTAATTATGAAGCATATGTGACATCACATGCACTTTCCTATTCCTATTGAGAAAAAGACAAACTTGACAAATTGGCAACAACTATGGGGACTTCTAAAAAAACAATTTGATTCCGTTGCTAAGCAAAACTAATTTATTTAAAAAATTACAATCTGGTCATCATGAAACTTCTCAGCACATACATTTAACTCACTTTTAATTTCTCCTCCATTTTTATTTTTTTTATCTTCCATTGAAGGCTTATATTTTTATCCAGCGTCAGATTAGATTTCTTTTTCCGGCGTTAACATGGTATTCTCAGTTGATAGTGATGAGATTAATCTCTCACCCCATTATTAGTGCATTAAGCGGTAGGAGGCTGGTCAATGAGTTTTCTCCATTCGCAAGAATTGTTATTCGAACCCTAACTAATTACTTAAGAGATGAAGTGATGATGCGAAGCGGAAGAGGGAGTCGCGATGCTCATGCTATAGGCATAATTTGCGTTTGGGAATAAAAGCGCGAATACAAATTTACAAAGAGGGAAGACACACAGGGAGATTATTAGAAAACTCTGGCTTAAAAAATGTCCTCGTGTCATTTTATATTTTCAAATTGTTCAACCGAATTGCTCTTACTTCAATTCTTTTAGTTAGCTTCTAAGTTTTCAACTAATTTTGGTAAAACACAGCCAATTAGCAATTATAATTAGTCTTAATTAGAAGCAATGAATGTAAGGCATGCCAAGTGAAATTGCAACAAACTTTTAGTTTCTTCCTTGGAGCTTAATTCAAAATTATATAACATTTCAAAGAATGGGAGAAGAGAAAAGTGAATACCATCAATTATAGTGTATACACATATGAAGCGTTAGCATCATGAATACCATCACATAGCCCTTTTTATCCTCACCCTCACCATCAATTATAGTGATTTCAAATCCAACAGGCCCAACATCATGCCAAATCAGACGAGTGAATGTTTCATCATAAGTGTGAGTATGTGGGGAAAATGGTATAGGAGTAAATGCTAGAAAAACAATACAATAGACGGCAAGTGCAGATAGTTATATATGTAGAACTCTGTTACACATTTAGTCCTTATTTATCATCATATTTTTTGTGATAAATAATCTAACCACCTGAAGAAGAAAGAAACAATTGCTCCTAATAACTGCTTTTTGTACCAAAAGGAAGTAATCCACACCGAAGGAAATCACCGTGTTCCATTTGCTGATTGAAACTGTGATAAGTCAAGGTGGTTACAGGGCTGACTCCAAACTCTATTAACTTCAAATTAAGCACTCGACCCATTCTAGATTTTACTGCCTGTGTTGCAACCTTCATTTTAAACCTTGTCTGGATCATGATGTTGAAGATGATAATAAATTTATATGTTAATTGATTTTTTAATTAATTTATTATGTTGTTAATTTTAATTCAATTAGTAGTTTTTATTTTAAATAAAATAAAAAATGCACCCGGATCTCATTAATTAATGTGGCAGTGCCACGTAGTCAAATGGTGACAAATAAGCACGGTGGCGTTGACCACCACTCTGGCAGGGACGAAAACCAACTATTTCCTACAGTCTGAGGGTCTTTTTCACATGTTACTCCGGTGAGGGATGAAAAACAAAACTCGCTGAGAATTCAAGGATAAAAATGTTTTTAACCCTTAATTTTATTCCGTGTTAAATCAGGTGTCCCGTACTAATACCTTGAGACTAACTCTTGTAACAAGATTAGTCTTAATTAGAATCAATTAGTGAAATCGCAACAAACATTTCGGTTTCTTCCTTTCTGGTTAATTCAAAATTAACATTTCAAAGGCTTCCATGAATTTCACCATTTAACATAAACTGTGACAAATGGACAAAGGAGCTAAGTCCATCTGCAGCTATTGCTACTTCAATATACAGTAATACTCATATTCATACTCAATCAACACTGCATGCACATTTTCGAAAGAAACCACAAGCAAAAACTTAGATTTATTTGGCAACAGTTTGCAACAAGTAAATCTTCTAAATTGATCTTCTATAGGTTCTAACAAATTGCTCAGCTTGTTCTATCAAAAGGAAGTAATCTACCCTGCTTATTTCTTAAGCAAATAATCTCTCAGCAATATATTAGCTCTACGGCAAGACCTTGGTTTGGATCAGGTTCCCGGCTCAATTAGCTTGGAGAGTGATCTTAATCAACCTGTAATTATGATTAATTAATGATTATAAAAATTAGAAAGGTCAACAGAGATAATGAGTTTTTTTTTAATAAAAAATTGACATCACGTTAAAACTCACGCAACCGACCTGGTAACTTGAGCACAGGACGTCAAGTAAAAAGAAGTTGTGACTCCACAAAGGAGTGGGGCTCAATGCAACTGGGTTCCACTAACGCCAAAGACTCCTCAAATCTAAGAAGAAGAAGAAGAGAGCTGAATCAGTTTCAAAATTTAGCATCATGAATATCAAAGAATTGCTGGTAAAGGTGAAACCCAAGGCCCTCCCAAACTTTGACTCTTTTGCGCATAATGAAATTTAAAACTTACAAAAACCTCCTCTTCAGATACTATCCTGTGTCTATAAAATTTCAATACAACAACAACAAAAGCCTTATCCTACTAAGTGAGGTCGGCCTTATAAAATTTCAATGGAAACTATAAAAAATTTATATGATAAAAACACTTAATAGTTAATACTATGTCAATATTATAAGAACTAAAGTTGATGACTTGGATGACCGTATCTACTTACATTGAAATTTGGACTTTGTCTTAGTCAAATTCTTCTTCAACAGCATGATACATTTTCAATTGTTAATAGAATCAAAAAATTCCATTTGCTGAATGAAAGTATCATATGCCAAGGTGGTTATGGGGCTGACTCCAAACTCTATTAACTTCAAGTTCATCTCTTTACCCGTGCTGGATTTTACTGGCAGTGTTGCATCCTTGATTTTAAACCTTGTCTGGTTCTTGGTTGCGCTAGTTAAGTAGTGGGAACATTTTTTATCGTATATCAAGCATATATTACCCGTTACAATCCATGAATCCATGACATAGCCCTTTCTACCCTCACCCTGACCATCAATTATAGTGATTTCAAACTTAATTGGCCCACCATATTGTGTTGAGTCCTCCCCAGCAAGGATGAAGCAAAAAATAAAACCCAACGAAGGGGAGAGTTGAGCAGGAGTGAGATCAATAATTATTTCATCATTTCTTGTCTTGTACTCCAACCACTTTGGACCCCTACACAATTCTGGAACACGGCTCCACGCTGGAAACACGTATAATGCTTGAAAGGTATTCTTATCTTTATGTTCTGGTGTGGATGAATGTTGATGTGCAAGTTTCTTCAAGTTGATTTGTGCATTCAACCCAATATCCCTGAGTGAACCTTCATCCAAGTTCAAGCAATTGATAAGGAAAATCGCAAGTGTACGATTAACTATCGCGTAATATAAAAAGATCGAACCCAAGGGATAGGTGTTCTTATTATTACAATATTTAGTACTTAAACAGAAATTTAAAAGATGAGAATATATGTTGATGTTTTTAGAACAAGAAATAGCATAAAATGTTAGGAGAAAAGATGATAAGAATTTAAGTTCCTGGGTTGGTTTACATAGTCTATAAAACATGCTAGAAATCTCCTACTTAATTTCTGAATTCTAAATTCAAATTCATGGTGCTATAGCCTAAATTTCTACATCCTAATAGCCTTAAGAAATGTAGAACTTTCTTACCTAATTACTAACTCCATAGCCTTGGTTATTAGTTAATTAGAGAAGAAGATGAAGAAAGAATCCGAGCCAACACAAAGTTACGTACATCCTTATAGCCTTAAGAAATGCAAACATATAACCTTTTTTATTTCCTATTTCCCTTACTACTCACCAAATGGCCTTATGCATAAGTAGAAAGCATGAAATCTTTTGTACACAAGATTAATGAAGAACAAAGAAATAAAACATGATTTGAAAGTATTATTCAGAAATGTAGAAGAAACTAGAACATGAATTATAAACTAAAACAACCCAAAAACTTAAAGAAGAATTTAGCCAAGCATGGCTAAAAGAAGCATTGAATTACCCTGGACTAGGAGCTCAAATATGGCTTCCCACAATTCCTAGGAACAATGATCTTTGAGGGAGAAAGAGAGAATACTTGTTGTATTCTAAGAAGGTGTGTTTTACAAGTGAAGAGGAGGGTCCTATTTATAGTAAAAATCCAGCCTCCAACGCTTCAGCGCTAGAATTCCCAACGCTTGGGCGCTGGAAGCATTAAAAATCCACTGCCAGACCGAAGGCCAGCGCATGAGCGCTGGCTTCCCAGCGCTGCAGCGCTGGGACCTGCTGTTTCAGCTCCAAGTTTTCCTTCCTTCTTCATGGTTAGTGGGATTTAAATGCCATCAAAAGCCACTACTCAGCCCTTGTTTAATTCTGAAACTTCTCCTCCACTACCATCAATTCCTTCAAGCTTATTTTCCATGTGCTAATTTGAAGAGAGTTGCTTCATATTCCTCTTTTTCACTTTGGTCCTCTCTTGGTTAGCACTTCAATTCAAGCCCTCATATTCCCTCAATCCTCACTTTAAGTCCTCCACTCTTGAACTTTCACATTTTGGTCCTTGATTTCCTGAAACTTTACAAATCGGTCCCTGGACAAAAATGATAACTAAACCAGCTTTTCCTAAAAATATAAAATTGCTATAAAAATTCCTAAAAATATAAAATAAAAGTAGAAAAAACAAATAAAATCTAATCTACATGCAAAATGCAAAATAAATATAAAATCTACATAAAAACAATAAAAAACCTACACGAGACTCAAAAATAATAAAATAAAAAGACTAAAAAGACCCTAAAATTATCATATAAAATCCACTCATCAGCAATTCCAGAAATCAACATTTTTCCTATTTTCCTTGAACTGTTCAGCAGCCGTTAAAGGGAAGAATACTGTCTTCAGTGAACCGCACCCACCAACATATATATTTTCAAGGGACGGGGGAAGCACTGGTATTGACTCAAGTTCAGCGCACCTATTTAGGTATAGAGATCGCAATCATGTGAGATTCTTGATGCTTGAAGGTAAGCTCTTATATTGAGTTTTGCTTAAATCCAATAATTCTAGCTTACTTGGAAATGCAAATGATGAAGGCAATACATTAGCAGGATTGTTGAGAGAGTAGGTCTGTTATATTCTCTGATGTCATTGACAACTTCCTTAGACCTATGCAACCTGTAAGATCCATATGCCATAGGGAGCTTAAACGAGCATCACTTGTAAATTTGGTAAGGGGCACGCACCCTTGTAGTCCTAATATCCGAAGCTTGTTGAGAGAGTAGATAGATGGATGAACACTTTTCAATTTCACACAATTATCAACAATTGGAAGCTCAAGATTTATGGCTTTTGAAAAGTCCGGCAGCTCCTCAAGGAAAGAGCACCCAACGAGTACAACTTCTTTTAAATGAACCAAATTCTGAAGAAAACAAACATAGGAATAAGTTTAGAACAAATTAAAATTGTGCAAAGTGCGTACATCTTAAACTATATTATATTGGAGACCTTGTGAAAAATTATAACACCTAAATCTAGAGCCAAAGTCTTATATTCTAAAAACATTCCTTGCATGATCCAAAATATAAATAGGAAAGTGACACATATTTACCTCCACTCCGTAGCAAAGTCTTTTCATATGGCCTCTGTACAACTCCAATCTAACAAGACTTTCAGCAGAAAAACCCCCTGGAAATGATTTTAGAGGGCAATCCACCCAGAACAAAAATTTTAGATTACACCAAACTTTAGAGCACTGAGGAAAAAGATCCTGCCACTTCATACAATCCTTCCCATAGATATGCAAAAATTGTAGTTTGAGCAGCTCATCTTAAAAAATATGTCAGGGCTTGAATCCAAATACCCAGTTCTTGAAAAGTTTGCCCTTATGCTTCTAGTAGCCTCAATCCCCTGCCATGAAAACATAACAAAATCTTAAACACAATAAAAAGCCACATTTCTCATTAAAAAGACAAATGTTATCAAAAGATACACATATTCAATTTGGCCTTTTACCTTGTTATTTTTGAATACTTCATAGATGTCATCGGGATCCCACAGTCGACTGCGACGTCCAGGGTCCTCAGATTCTTGGCGAACAATCTCCCGACCCATGTCTTGTATAATGTCATGCATAGACACAATATTACCTTTAGAAATAGTCACTAGAGCTCTATCTTTTAGCCTTTCCAAACCAATAGCAGCTGAATTATCATTTTTTCGATCTTTCAATAAAATTTGTAAGCGGTCCATTCTCATTTGCAGACCGTTGAAGAAACATGCAATATCTAAAAGAATTTGTTGCTCCTTGCAATCAAGATCATCATAGTTTAGTCTCAATACATCATGAACTTTTTTAATTGGAGTTTTCTTAAGCTTGTCTAGCTGACTTTTCCATACTTCCTTACTTTTTCCACAAAGAAGACGACCCAAGACTTTAAGAACCAGCGGAACACCTCCGACATAATTGACAAACCTTGGTGATAGATCATAATAGCCCTTTTCAAGATGACTTTGGTCAAATGCATTCAAATTGAAAAGATCAAGTGCATCACTAGAACTCAATTCCCCAACCTGGTATATATCACTTGTTTTGTTAGAAATAAGTACTTGCTTATCTCTAGTTGTTATAATTATTCGACTACCTAGATGAAGCCAATCAAGAGTACCAAATATATTTTCTACTTGATCTGTATCATTCACGTCATCAAGAACAATAAGAACCATCATACGACCAATCCTTCTCTTAATATAATCGGACAACCCATTTGGTGTGGCAATTTTCACATTTTCTCCTAATAATGTAGAAAAAAGTTTTTCTTTCAAAGACCTTATTCCATCTTTTTGTAATTGGTCCTTTACCTTTTCTAAATAACAAGATCCTTCATAGTCAAGACATTTTTTGTTAAATATCTCTTCTGCAATAGTTGTCTTGCCAATATCGCCCATACCCCAAATTCCAATAACGCACGCTTCTTTTGACTCCTGGCATAATAATAATTCCAAATGTGCAATTGATTTTTCTATTCCAGTAAGTCCTTTTGTGTTAACCAGATACTTAGGCATACTCATCAACACACAATTGATGATTTCTGTAACCAGATCAGCATCATTCCTAAACAATAAAAAGACAAAAAATGTATGAAATTTAATTGCATTACTATAAATCACTCTTGGTTTGAAGTTTGTATATAGGAGCTCAACAAGAATGATAGAATGTTCCTTTTCTTTTGCTTTCCCTTTCTCCTTAGTAGGATCAATGGTTTATAAAAGTGATATGGCTATCATGAAAAACTCAAGCTATCATGGTAGACGGTATCATCCCTGTTGATGTTAGACAATTAAAATTGGCCCCATCAATTACTAAAAGCCACCAGAATTCTGGAACTTAATAGATTGAAAAAGCTTTGCTATTAAGGCTTTGAATTTTCAAAGCTTAACAAGTAAGATAACATACAACTATTAACAAGTTGTACACGGTTCTTGCATCCTAGTAGTCAAGGATTCAGAACATATACCAAATAGGATATTGGAGAATTTAAGATGGAGGAGGTCATTAAGAAACAAACATCTAAGTAGTATAAATAGGGGCACTTAGCTTGTTGTATACCATGAGGTGAGAAACAGAATAAGAAGTTGAAAGAGAAAAATAAAAGAGAAGGTCCAATGATCTCGTGTGTGTGTGTGAGAAAAAATGTAGTGTGTTGAGTGTGTGTTAGGTTTAACAATTAGGGCACTTAAAAGGTGCAAATGGAAGCACTAGAGAGTACGATGTTACATAAAATTAAGCAAGCTTGAGCTATGTTATTTTTGTGCATGTATTATGGCGGTTAACAAAGCCAAAAATTGTATGGTAAATTAAGTGTTCTCTCATCTCATCTTCAATTTTCTTATCAACCTTACAATTGAGAATATGAATCATCATCATTATTAGAGTTTATTCTTACTATTATGAGCATTGTTAGTGGCAATAGTGGGGGCTATGAGTTGTTACAATTATTGGAGTACTTACATTTCTAGTTATTTTTTAGGTAGAATTATTATCATTTTTTAGTTTAAGTTTTCTTGTATTAAATTAAAAGGTAAGAAAGGTAAGAAATGAGATTATGATAATATATGCATATATAAAAAGTAAATAGCTGGAAAACATTGAAAATTTTTACGAAGAAAACTTACCCATGTTTTAATGAAGTAAATCCTGATAATTTAGCAGATGAGTTTAAAGCTTGTTTCCAGATTTGCACCATGAGAACACCATGCTCTCCTTCAAGTTTAATGAACGCATTTTCATAACTTTTCTTTTGATGTCGTACATCTGAAGGGTCTACCTTTTAGAAAATTGGTATTACAATTTGTCCATATTTCTCTTTGCACTCAAGTATTTTCAGAAGTTCTTCCAAACACCAATGTGAAGAAGCATAGTTTTCTGAGAATATGATCAATGAAATGAATGATCCTTCAATTGCTTCAACAAGTGATGGCCATATAGAACGTCCTCTCTCAAGTTTATCATCCACAAAGGCGTGTATTTGCTTTCCAGTAAAAGCCTTAGTCAAATGACTAAGAAAAGTGTCACGAATGTCCTCTCCACGAAAGTTTACAAAAACATCATACTTTATTGGAGGAGTATTGTTTGATATTGGCTTTGCTGCATCACCCTTCAATTTGTCGAAATTAAAGTGTTATGCTCTTCATAAAAACTAAGAAGCTTCCATTATAACATAAATGAAATACATCAACCGTTGAAAATATTTACTAAATTATAAAAAAGGATAAATATGTTTTGTTCCAAACCTAAAATGATTCCTGCAAAAAAAATTCTATAATTTTTAGTTTTTAAAAAAACTTGTATAATTGAAAATAGACATTATGGCGTTATTTTTTTTTTAGAAAGCTTAATGATTTATATATATAAAAGGGGATCATGAACAACCATCCAACCTCAACAAAAGGAGAGGGGAGCCAAACAAAAGACCCAAAAGGGCAATATAAAGTCCCAAACAAAAAGCAGCTCTCTATACACAACTGGCGTTATAAAGTCCCAGACATTATGGCGTTATAAAGCATTTTTGAAATATGGTTTACCCTATTACCGACTGAGGTGACAATCCTAGTCAAATATAGGTGACCACGTGTAATTTTCATATCAATTTTAGTCATTCAAAATTCTCTTTCTTCAAATTTAGTGTTTCTCCATTTTCCCTTCTTCTTTCTCTTCCTCTTCCTCCTCCCACAATTCCTTTTTCTAGCGACTCCTCATCTCCCCCATCAGTGCCGGAGACAGACTTTTAGGGTGAGGGTGGCCACAATAAAAATAGTAAAACGTATAATTATTTTAAAATTGCCCTCTCAAGGCTATGTTAGATAACTGGATTTTATAAATGACTAAAGTTATTACATACTTATCTGACTATAGGCTTTATCCAATAAAACATTGTCTCATTTTCTTATGTCAATTTATATTATAAGAATTCCAAAATTTTGGGGGGGTGCCATGGCATATATAGGCATCCCCTTGCCTCCGCCACTGTCCCCCGTATCTCTCCTTCCTCTCCTACAAACCCGATTTTTAAACAAAATAATTTTTTCTCTCATGCTTCAACTGGTTTATTATATATACTAATGAGTAGTTTGTCCAATGCACGAATTTTTTTAAAATTTATATAATTAAATATTATTTTTAAGTGTCATCATACTAAAATTGAAATTAAAAAAACTTAATGAAATTTTTTGGCAGCTGACTTTATGAATTTTTACGCTGTTCATATAAAAAAATTATTTGTAATATTTAAAAAAGGTGTACCTTGGTCAAAACAATGTTTTTTCATAAACTTTTCAAATCTGAATGTAAAAAATTATTCGTAACATTTAAAAAAGGTGTACCTTAGTCAAAACAATGTTGTTTCATAAACTTTTCAAATCTGAATGTATCACCAATGTTTAGAGCATGAAAATACAAAGACAAATGATTTTAATGTAACATGTGAAAGAGAGATTTGGATCCTTTCAAGAGTTAAAAAGTTTAAGGGTGTCAAATTTTATCATCTCACCACTAATTTAATTTAATTTTATTTCTTTAACTATTATGTACACAAGCTCAAAAGCAAGAACATCCATACGTAGAATTTCATCAATACTCGGTGACCCTCCTTAACTCAAACACGGTTGTCCAAGAAAAGAGCCTTACGAGAGTAATAATGTCTTGAAACATAAATTATGTAGTCAGGTTTCAGACAACAAATTAAATAACAAAAACAAAATGAAGAAATCAGGAGAAGGAAAGGAAAGAGTACTGTGATAACAGTAATTCATCTCATAAACTGATGCACTAACATAAGGGATTTAGGAGAATAATTTAAATAAGTTTAAATTTTTGTTCAATGAAATAATTTATTATAATTTTATTTATCTATTATTACGATATTATATTATTATTATTATATTTACTAAAATAAACTTTTTACCATGTAGACCATGTCATATTCATTTTTCCACCTTCAAAATAATAATATTTATTTAATAAATTCATAATTCAAAAATATATATCTAACATTAGAAGAAATCAAAACTAAAACTAATGGTAGGAATAAAACACAATAACGTTTTGTTTACCTCTAACATTATTCTTTTC
The DNA here is from genome assembly GCA_030819835.1 of Acmispon strigosus. Taxonomy (NCBI): domain Eukaryota; kingdom Viridiplantae; phylum Streptophyta; class Magnoliopsida; order Fabales; family Fabaceae; genus Acmispon; species Acmispon strigosus. Next base: position 25,197,021 of record JAUAMA010000004.1, on the reverse strand, counting down.
CCTTTCCTTGTGCCTTCCTCCTCTGCTAGAACCTACAAAATCCAGAGAAGATAAATATTGCAATTGAGATAAAAAGAGAACTAAGCAAAATATAGGGGAAAAAATATTGCAACATGAGAAGGAATCAAAATTAAAATGAATTTAAGAATTAGAACACGAAATTCGAGTTAGCAGAATCTTCTAAAATTGAGGAATTCACTCTCCTATGGAAGAGTGTGCTTCCCGTCCCCGTCAATTTCATAGGTATTATGAGTTCTTCTTATAATTAAGAAGAGATGGAGTAATGACTTGGTATTTTTCTTTTCTTGTCTATTTAATAACTACTTTTTAAATTGTGTTAAAACCCAACACAAACAGAGGAATAACAACAACAAATTGAATTGCTATCTATCATGATAAGAAAACATGACAACAAAGGGAAATGGCATGAGCGATGAGTCAGCAAATATATAAGAGAAACAACAATCTGTTTGTGTTGATTCTTTCTTGATGAATTCTTTCTTCTAAACTCTACAATACGCAACCAGTAATGCATGCTGTCTTATTTTAAGGAAGTGTTTAGATTAAAATAATTATTTAACACAATTTGGAAATAAGCAAGCTAAGATAGAGAAGAAAAATACAGCATGAGAAGATCTGGAAGAAGATGCCATTAAATTGAAACAAGTGCTGATCTGACAATCCGAATCTCACAATTAGGGAAACACAACAACAAGGTTAATTAGTGGAAAGAAAATGAAAGAAGAAAATAAATTGAATTCTTCTTTCCTTTGCAGGACTTTATATCAGGTAACTCATATAATACATTGAGACCAACTCTTCTAACGATGCTAGTCTTAATTAGAATCAACTCTCCTAAATTAAGATTAGAACCACACTTGTAAATATTGTACAAAGATAATCTGAAATGAAAAGACAATTTGTAAATACAATGTTGGGTGTCTAAACTACTACCATATATGGTTGTGATATATCAAATTGAACTGCAAAACCCAAGAGCCTAGATCATGGATAATGGCTTCCCAACACAAAGGAGTGGTGTTCAATGCAACGCTTGTTCTGCAAACACCAAAGACTCCACAAATCTAAGAAGAAGAGAGTTGAATCAGTTTTGAATTTGCATCAGATTCAAAGTTTAGCATCATCAATATCAAAGAACTACAGATAAAGGGAAAAGCTCGAGGCCCTGCTTAACTTGACTCAGAAACACCCTTTTGAGTAAGTTGAAATTGCCCATGAAATTTCAGTGAAGCTTAAAATTGTTTTGTAAAAACTTAGCAGGCCTATTATATAAGTGTAACAATGAGATCTTAAGTTGATAGTTTGAATGTTAACCATGTCTACTTACACTGAAATATAGACTTGTCTTTAAATCAAGCTCTTCATCTTCCACCGTACGAAGGAAATACTCAGGATGATACTAAGCACAATCTGGTTCCATTTGTTAGTATAATCAAACAATTCCATGTGCTTAATGAAACTGCGATATGTCAAGATGTTTACGGGGTTGAGTCCAAACCCTCTTAACTTCAATTCAAACTCTTGACCATTTCCATGTCCAAACTTTTCTACCCATGCTACAGCCTTGATTTTAAACCTTGTCTGAATTTTGGCAGCACTAGTTATGTAGTGGGAGCATTTTTTGTCGTATATTAGGCACACATGATCTGATTTAATATATGAATCTATGACATTCCTCTCCGTCATGTAGATATTTACATTGCCCTTTATACCATCATCCTCACCATCAATTATGGTGATTTTAAATTTAACTAGTGCAACACGTTTTTGTGGGTCGTTGGTGTTAAAAGGGTATTTACGTCTTTTAATAAAAACCTATACTTGAACTGCGTTCAAACCTCTTTTAAGATTCAATTGCAGGATAGTACGGGAGTTATCGATCCACAGAGAGCAAATGAGTATGAGTGCCGTTCTTTAGTCAATAAGTTAAGCAGAAAGAGAATTGAAGGGTGTTTGTTTAGAAATTTTGTGTTGAAGAGCATGAAATTAAAAGGCAAAGTTTGGATGGTTTAACAGATTAAGAAAGCAGTTGGATTATGGTTTCACACTTAGTTATTCAGGATTATTCTTGTTCTTTCCTACAATCACTTAAAACCTTTGATTCACCCCCGCCAGTTCTTAACTAACTCACCTATTCCTAGTATGAGAAGTTGATTCAGTTACTTTCCTAATTGTCACTTCCACAGGCAATTAATCAAAGCAAACTATAAACACGCCGGCGTTAAGGGACTAGGTGATCTAACGCTATTCCTATCAAATTAGCTTCGCCTAGATGAAACGGCTTATGTCAGATTAACAGAGTAGTTTCCACATACAAGATTAATCTTAAATCAAGTGATAGGTGATCAGACTAACACAAGCACAAAGAGCAAAACTGTTTAATTGAAATCAAAGATAGAAAGTAAACATAGAATCAATCATAATCCCTTCAAGACGAAGTACTACGCCAAAATCCAACTAAAGAGAGAGCTTAGTTATCCATAGGATGGATACTAGCTAGCTTTCAAGGAGAATCAATGAAAACAAGGATGACGGCGACGTCGCGGGGTGTAACCCACGACTCCGGCGAGGTTCCGAGCTTCCGTTGGTGGATCTCCTCTTCTTCTTCTCACTCTCGAGCTCTCTCTCTCGTTCCTGGTCTGTTTCAAGGTGGCTAGGGTTGAAGAAGTCCCTAAAACATGCAAAATCAACGTTTAAATAGGTTCTGGGCGTCGCAGGGGCGCTTAGCGCCCAGGAGGGAACGTTCTGGCCGCTGGGCGGCTAACTGTGGCGCTTAGCGCCCTGTCTGCATGTTCTAGGCGCTTAGCGCCCTGTAGCGCAGAGTCTCCAATCTTTCACGTTGCTGGGCGCTTAGCGCCCTGTAGCGGCGCTTAGCGCCCAGAGTCTTGGTTTCTTCAGTTTTTCTTCGAATCTTTGCATCTTTTGAGTCCTGAAACATGTGAAAAACACATCAAAAGCACAAGAAACATGTTTTAAAGCTTAGGATTTCCTTGTCTTTTCATCAAACCAAAAACCTTATAAAACAAGGGTGTTTTACAATGAAAAACCATGATAAGTGCCACTAAAATCATATTAAAACTAATAGTAAATTGGCACTTATAAGTTGGTAAGGATGAAGCAAAAAATGAAACCCAACAGAGGAGAGAGCTGAGTAGGAGAGAGATCAATAACAATGTCACCCTTTGCTGTCTTATACTCCAACCACTTTGGAACACTGCATCCAGGATACACATACGCTGCTTGAAAGTCACACTCGTCTTTGCCAACCTGATCATCATACTCTGGAGCGAATGAATGTTGATATGCATGTTTCATCAAGTTGATTCGTGCATTCAACCCAATATCCCTGAGGGAAAAGTTGTTCAAGTTCAAGCAATTCCAGAAAGAAATTTCTTTCCTATTTTCCTTGAATTGTTCAGCAACCGTTGAAAGGAATGATACTGTCTCTAGTGAAATGAAATGTGTAGCTAATAGAGTTTCAAGGGACCAGGGAAGCTCCGGTATTGACCAAAGTAAATTGCTATCACTTAATTTTAGATGTTGCAATCTTGTAAGATTCTTGATGCTTGAAGGTAAGATCTCATAGTCACCGTAGTCTAAATCTAGGACTTCCAGCTTGCTTTGACTTTGAAAAGATGAAGGCAATAATACATTGGCAGAAATTTCGAACAAACATAGTTCTGTGATGTTGTCTGATGCCACTGACAATTTCTGTAGACTCTCGCACCCTCGAAAGCTGAGATGATTGAGTGAGCTTAAACGGTTATCACTTGTAAATTCAGTAATGGAAATGCATAAATCTGATTTCAATATCTGCAGCTTGTTGAGAGAGAGAATAGATGGATGGACACCCTTCAAACTATGGCATATAGAAAGATCTAGAACCTCAAGATTTATGGCTTTTGAAAAGTCAGGCAGCTCCTCAGGCAAATTGCAAAAACTGAGTCGAACTTCTTTTAAATTAATCATATTCTGTTACAAAACGAAGCAATCAAACGCAAGCATAAGTTGTCAATTTCTTATTCCTCGAATTAAGAAATATATAAATGACAAGAAGACATAAATTTTAACCTTTACTTCGTGCCAAAGATATTGCAACCAGCCTGATCGTAACTCCATTATAACAAGATTTTCAGGAGAAAATTTTTCTGGTAATGATGGTAGATCGTAATTCATCCAAGAAATATATTTTAGATTAGTTGGCAACAATGTAAGCCCTTCAGGAAAAATATATTCCAACCCTTTATCGAAATCGCCCCAAATTTCTAAGAATTGTAGTTTGCTCATCTGAGCAAATACGTCCGAGTTTAACTTCAGATTACTAATTACTGAATTGGATGTCTTTATGCTTCTAATAGCCTCAGTTCCCTTCCATGAGAGTAGAAGAAAAATTTAAACATCAATAAAACCATATTTCTCATAAAAAAAGACGGATATCATATAAAGATGCATGACATGTATTTAATTAGGTCTCTTACCTTGTTATTTTTCAAAACTTCATAAATGTCATCGGAATCCCACAGTCGACTGCGACGTCCAGGGTCCTCAGATTCTTGGCGAACAATCTCTCGACCCATTTCTTGGATAATGTCATGCATAGACACAACATTATCTTCTGAAATAGTCATAAGAGCTTTGTATTTTAACCTTTCTAACCCAACAACCACTGAATTATCATTTTCATTATCTTTCAATAACATTTTCAACTGGCTCACTTTCATTTTCAAACCATTGAAGAAGCATGCAATATCTAAAAGAATCTTTTGCTCTTTGCAATCAAGGTCTGTTAGATTCAAATAATTAAATGAACTATTATGTTTTGATAATTAACAATTTCTTTAAGGTTTAATACCTTTAGAGATAGAATTCCTAACACAGTGAAATTTCTCATATCCAGGAATATCTATCTACTGAAGAGACTGAATGAATCCCAAAGCATCATCAAGAGAATCAGTCTACCAGAAGAAACCGTCCGGTCATCCTGAAGAAAATACTGTCAAAGACATACAAAGGAAAGCATTCATGTAAAGACAGTCTGCTGACTCACGAAGGATAAAGCAGTAACTGCAAATAGCAAACATCCTCTCTCAAGGACACTCTATTAAACTCTGTGCTCTCAAGTCAAAGTCTACTTCAGGAAGCTGAAACAGTCCGCTACCTAAACCTACAGTGATCAAAAGGAAGACTGTTTCATCTAAAGCTGAAAGTGTATGACAACTCATGGAGAAACACCTTCGGCTTCGAAGCCTCTCTAGCATGAAGGTTCAGAAATCACACAAGAAAGGGGGGGGGTTTGAATTGTGTGTCTTATTTTTTATTATGTTTGTCATATATTGCAAACAATTTATCCATCATTTTTTATCTAAGTTTGACGTGGATTATTTATGCAAGATATCATGAAATTCATTTCATAAATTTTGAACAATGGTTATTTGTTTTCCATGAATGCTTGTGAGTTACAAACATATGAATGAGCATGCAGCGGAAAAGCAATTAGATGAAAATACAGCACACATGATTTTATCCTGGTTCACCCCCAAAACTGATAGGGTTACGTCCAGTCCTTGGCTTCACCAAGATTTTCACTATTTCAATAAATAGTACAAGTATTTTCGGGGACTTCTCCCAACAAGTATTCTAAGGACTTCTCCTATCAAGTATTCGAAGGACTTCTCCTTACAAGTATTATTAGGACTCCTCCTTACAAGTATTATACAGGACTTCTCCTGACACCTTTTTCAAGGGTTGGCTTCTCTACAAGGTTCTCTTCTTAATAAGAGTGGGCAGAGGAAATTAAGCTCGATTTTCAGAGAGGATAGGAGTTTGAGTTCTCTGTTTAGGAAGGATGTGGGAGTTGGGAAAGATAAGAGTAACACTCTATGGATTTTCCTCACACAAACTCATATACTCAGGCAGGGATAGGCTTGAGGCATCCTAAGTATGAACCAAGGTTGCTTGGTTCTTGGGACAGACTTAGTTGTCATACGAAGATTTAAGTCTAAGTTGCCCAATGTCTTCGGAGATAGAATCTTCTATTTATATCTTCAGTTGCTTCTTCTTCTTGAGAAAGAGAGAAAAACTGTCTGAAGTGCCTCTTCCCTTCTGAGCTGTGAGTAACGGCTAGTTCTGCATCTTTCAGCATGCGTAAGTCACGATCAGAGGTTTCTCTGCAAGCATGAGATATGATCTGGAAATCATCAGTACATCTGGGTTGATGTTGTCTGGCTCCATCTTGAGCAAGTACTCTTGAGCTGGTTTCTTCATATATAATGTGTAGAGGTTTAGTGCTGAGGACTGCCTTGACTCTTTTGCCCCAGTGATTTACAGCTAATACTCATCACGTGCCTTGGTCAGAATTTTAAATTTCGACCGTTGATAGTGTACGATGTGCAGAGATTCTTGCCGTTGATTCCGCGATGTCAGCTTGATTTTAGGAACATCAAAGATGTAGTGGGACCAAGATGTATTGTATTTAATTATGTCCCATCTCTCTTTCTGTGATTTCCAGGTTTTGATAGTCGTGCAGACGAGGAGAGAGGTAATTACTCAAAAGAATAATTTCTTTAATGCTTCTGTTAACTCAATATCCTCGAAGGACGAACTCACTGATTTTTTTTTGTATCTTTGGCGCGATTCGTACTTAGGTGGACGGATTCTTTCATTTAACTTTGACAGACGCAGTCTCCATTGAATTCTTGAAATTCCGTCATTTAGTTGCTTATTTTGCCAGACGAAATTTCTCAGTCAGTTCTCCTTTAAGAGTCAGAACATTCTTGTCCTAGAAACTTGAATCCCTTCTTTTTATTTGTTCTTTGCTGAAGATTTCCATCTCCATCTGAGGATGTTGATCCACAACTCCTTTATACGATGCTTGAGATCCTTTAAATCAGAATAAGTTTCTTCAAGATTGTCATGCTCTTTCATCTTTAGACGATAAAGTCTTCCCAGTTGCTTTTCGTAGATTCAGGTGGTCATCAAGTAGCCATGAGAAAAGTCGCTGGTAATTTGATGCTAATTGATTTATCTCTCTTGGTTCACCGGACGGTCTTGTACGAGAATGCTTCTTCTACATATGTCTTTGATATTGCTTCCATTGAGGTGACCGGACGAAATCTTCTGGCCAACTGATTCTCTTGATAAGGCAATGGTGTTTATTCATTCCTTTCAGAGATGGTTATTCCTGTACATGATAATTTTCAGTATGTTAGAAAATCTAGTTTAATACAGTATTGAACCTTAAAGAAATTGTTGATTATCAAAATATACATATTGATTTTATTTATTTAAATCTAACAATCTCCCCCTTTTTGATAATGACAATTTCTTTGGAAAAGATTCGTTTATGAGGTGTTCAAACGACATTTTGTTATAATGGTTGTTCTTCAGAGTATTGCATTATGATTGCTCATTTTATTTATATAGGAGGTGGTCGAATTCCTAGACGAATTTTACTGATTTAGTTGAGTTAGCTTTGCTCCCCCTAAGTTGAATATTCCTAGTAGCTTTTTACCTCCTAGTAGCTTTGCTCCCCCTAAGTTGAATATTCCTAGTAGCTTTTTACCTCCTAGTAGCTTTTTACCTAAGTTTACTTATCTTTGCTCCCCCTAAATCTAGCGTTCTTCTTTTCCTAAATCTTCTCCCCATTTGGCATTATCAAAAAGATTAGAAATCAGCATATGAGATAGAGAGATATCCAGTATGAAATAAATAGATGTATAAGCATGAGAGAAAATAGAATAGTGTGCATAAGATGAATGGTTAGAAAGAGTAGCAGGAATAAGAGATAATCAATCCGCTTTCTGCTGACGAGCTTCATGGTCTTTGCGGAGCATTTCTTCAAAGAACTTGAGTTGAGCCTCTATCATAGCGGTGAGATTTTGTTCCATTGCATTGGCTCGTTTGAGAATAGTGCTTTCCATCTTTTCCGTTGCTTTGAAGTTGTTGGAGAGGGAGTGTGTAACTTCTTCAGACAGTTTCTCAATGGCACTTTTGGCATCAAAGGGTTCAGCAGTAGGTGGTACATCAGGTGACTCCTTGGCCCTGGGAGTTTCCTAAGTTGAGGAAGATTGATTACTTGAGGAGACTTTGGTGGGATCGACCACTAGGGTTTCCATTATCAGGGTCTCATTCAGGGTTTCAGCAGCAGGAATTTCCTTGGAAGATGGTGAGTGAGTATCATCTTCCTCAGTGTCTGATGAGACAACAACTACTTCTTCTGAATCAGATAAGATATGGGTTTGGTGCTTAACTGATTCTTGCTGAGAGTCGTCAGTAGTTGAAGATGGCTGATAGAAAGGTCGTTCTGCTATTAGGATAAGCGACCATGATCCGAAATTGAGAGTGATGCGTGCTGCACCATGAATCAATTTGGATGAAATGGTGCTGGTATGAACTTGTCTGCAGGCAGACAGCCCAGTTGTGAGAGAAGATGTCATACCTTGATCTTGGAGCAAACATAAGTACTAACCCGTCAACAGCAGGAGGAGTCCAGATTCTGGCTTGGAGACAGAAATTGAAACCTAAGGTTTCCATAAGAAGTTGTGGTGCGTGCCAAGCATTCATCATGGATAGCATTCTAGGGACTGTTGATGCAATAGGAGTAGTGCATCGGCGAGACCGTCTGGGCATATGAACTGGAAAGCTTTTCATTCTGTATTCCCTTGTTTGAACTTCTTGCATGTTGTTCTCCTGATTTTCTTCAGATATGCCTCCTTCTTGATTAGTTGTTGATTGTTCAGCAGCGACTTCATTCCTATGTGCGAGTTTAGTTGTATCATCTTTCTCAGCCTCCCTTAGGATATTCTTCTTCCTTTTTCTTTGATTACAAGCCCTAACTGCGCGAGACTTCACTCTTCCTTTGACTACAGATGCTTCCTTAGATGCCCTATGTTGATTTTCAATCTCCTGTGTTTCCATAGTGACTTCTGGTTGAGACATAGGAATGTCAAGGAGTGTGTTGTCAACATCGATGGATTTCTTGGCGATCTTCTCACTTTGTTCTTCATTTAGTGAGGGAGAAGGATTTTCAGCTTCTGATGCCTCTGTCTTTAGTCTTGATGATTTGGGCAAAGGCATGGTCACTTCCACTTGTTTCTCAGCTTTCTTCAGAGTAGCATGCCGCTTTCTTTTCAACTTTGAGGGACGAACGTAGTTGGGATCTATAATGCGTCTATACATTATTATTCTTGGTCCCATATTCTTTCCCCACGCCTTTGCGTCCTTCTCACAGTTGGGCAACCATTGTGGTGTTGCGTTGGGTAAGGGAGAGTTCTCTTTGAGAATCACTCTTATCCAGTATCGATCATCAACATTGCATAACACTGCCACTGGAGAAGGGGTTGTAGCTGGACCAGTCATAGGAAGATACATGCATGATTCCCTGAGGCTCAGTGTGACTAGAACTACTCTGAAGGTAGTTGCTGCTAGTAAACCCATGTCCGGAACAGTGAACCATTTGGGTTCAAGAGCTGGTTCGTTTGGACTGAGGGTCAAGTCCTTTTTAATTTCTTCAATATGATCTTTTGAGTCAAATGTCTTCTGGTGAAGATTTCGTCTGTTTTCTAGCTCCTTGATCATTCGACCCCTTATCTCTGGCCATTCTCTCTCGTTCATCCCTATCCACTTTGCAAGACATCTATATCCACAGTTTCCATCATCATCAACATCCACAATATTTTCTACAAACTCATGAAACTCAGTGGGAATGTATGGAAGATATTTTGATATGATTGCAAGCTGCTGAGGAGTCTTGGATTCAGAGCTTGAGGATCCTTTTTGGATGTTTTTGATCAGTGATGCTATCGGACGATTATCTTCATCACTCTGTTGTGAGGCAGTTGTGTCTCCTGGTTGTTTAGGTTTTGAAGAAGGAGCAATTTCAATCCACTTCCCAGAATTGGTAATTTGATACCGCTTAGTGGGTGGGGGACCATTACTATCAGCGTCTTCTTCTGCTTCTTTATCTTCTACTTCTTCTTCAGCACTTTCTTCTCTGAGTTGAGGTCTGCTTGCCTGCAAGAGCACTTCTACAGGCACACTGGTAGTGTCAATTTCTAGTCCCATTCTTCGGAGGTCGTCGAATTTCATTGGGAATGAGTGAATGTAGTCACGAGTAATAAATTCATTTTCCTCCTTCGTTTTGTCTATGAGGTGTTTCCTCATAAGCTCAGATATGAGAGCTCCATATGGCAATTTTAGCTCTTTGCCTTCCAGAGTTGATATCATGTGATTGAAGACGAGATATGAGAGGTTGATCTTCTGCTTATGCATCATATAGTAGAGTGCCTATTGAGACAGTTTGTCTACACTGTTGCAGTTCCCTTCTCTGGGAATGACTATTTTGCACAACACAGCATAAGGAAATTTGCATTCCTCTATTAAGTTGTTGACATTGGTTCCATAAACCTCTGGGTTCTGCTTCCAGATGCACTTGGAGTTTAAGGCAGATAACTCCCAAGTTGATTTGAATTTTACTCCTTCGTTTACTTCGCAGTTTAAGATTACTGCAATATCTCCAGGCGTAATAGTTGTTATTCTTCGCATGCATCTGGTTTTGATCATCGAGGGTCTGCTCTTCACTGCGCAGTCGTAGAACTCTTTGACGACCAGTTCAATGGTAACAAGAGAAGATACCTTCATGAGACTTTCCCATTCTTGTGCGAGGACCCAATCTAGCCCTGCTATCTTGGCGTAGCTGTAGAGATTTAGGTTAAGGTACTTTGGCGCGATTAGTTCTTTATCACCGAGATTTATCGTCTTTAGTTTGCCAATGAATGTTTCTTGCTCCTTTCGACTTAGCGCGATACTCCTCATTCTTCGTTCAATGATGTTTTGCTCAGCGGAAGTAAGTTTGGAAGCAGCATTGATCTGTTTCTTTGTGGCCATTGTAGCGATCTGCAAACAAGGATTAGCAAGAGAGAGAGAGAGAACAGTAGATAGCTTGAGGATGATAGAAGTTAGAAGTAAGTTTGTGAGTAGTGAATGGTTTACTTATTCCTCAAAATTCTTTTTGTTATATTTTCTTTGAATGTGAAAGGTGTTTACACGGTTAATAAGAGGGAATGATTAGTTTCCTTATTGATGTGACAGACTAATTGGCATGCGCATTAAATGAAGATCTTTAAGTGTGCAGTCGCAGTAGTTGGAGATTTAATGCGTGCTTGAGAAGTTTTGTTATACGAAACGACATAGTTGTTTCGCTAGAAGTCCAAATGTGAACAGGTGACTGATCGTGCCTGATCAGTTGTTCACACACGCTTTCTCTTGATGGTTTCTTAGAGAGTCACCAGACGATGACTTCAGTTTACTCGATCCTTGGGATGCAATCTTTAGTTACTTGGAGTTTGGGTCTTTTCATCAAGAGGGTGCCTGACATTATTCTTTTCATGCAATATGTATATCTATCTTCAACTTTCCAAAATTTATTTTATAGTTTCTTTGTCAAAAGACTCTCATTGGTTGTTTCCTGATCATCGCATTCCGCTACAGGGAATAGGATGTATATAATGAGCACTTATATATATATATTAGGATCACTGTCTCTGAGTGTTATTGTTGAGAGATAAGAGGATTTATCAGCATTTATCCTTATGCAAGAGGTGCTTTATCTTTTCAAGTAGGGAGCTTGTTAGAGTATCTATGATTGTCAGATAAGTTCGATAGTGTTTACTAATCCCTTTCCTTAAGGTTGTTAAGAATAATGTTTTAATAAGCTATTGGATACATGTAATGTTAGTGCAACAGACCACTTGCTATATAGATGATTTAAACGAATAATTTTGATCAGCCTATTTATGCAATTCGAATTATATGACTATAGCAGATAGATGATTATTCAGGAGTTTGTGTATGAAGATATTTAACGATTCAAGTATATCCTGATAAGCTTATGAAGATACTTATTTCAGTATAATAACAATAATTGTATTGCGACATTCTTTGTGATTTTCTTAATCATTTGGTTTGGTGGGAGACAGTATATGATCAATAATAAATTTAGAGTTACCTCCCTTTCTATTTCTGAGAATAGAACTTGATCATTTCTCATATAGCTCACGGAATTTGTCAGTAGTATATTGCTAGAAGCATGGGCTGATGTAACAGCTTGGATCAATAGCTTCCTTTGCTGAGGGAATATGAAATCTTTTCTTTGGGGCGATTTCTTTGAGATGCTCCTCTTGCACTGGCATTTGAATCATGGTTGCTTCTGTTCGAAAAGACCATATGCTTTCATGGATCTTTTTGACTCTGCATCTGTGAAGATGTTAGTATTTCTCAGAGTATTAGGCTCTGATACCAATTGAAGGTTCAGAAATCACACAAGAAAGGGGGGGGGTTTGAATTGTGTGTCTTATTTTTTATTATGTTTGTCATATATTGCAAACGATTTATCCATCATTTTTTATCTAAGTTTGACGTGGATTATTTATGCAAGATATCATGAAATTCATTTCATAAATTTTGAACAATGGTTATTTGTTTTCCATGAATGCTTGTGAGTTACAAACATATGAATGAGCATGCAGCGGAAAAGCAATTAGATGAAAATACAGCACACATGATTTTATCCTGGTTCACCCCCAAAACTGATAGGGTTACGTCCAGTCCTTGGCTTCACCAAGATTTTCACTATTTCAATAAATAGTACAAGTATTTTTGGGGACTTCTCCCAACAAGTATTCTAAGGACTTCTCCTATCAAGTATTCGAAGGACTTCTCCTTACAAGTATTATTAGGACTCCTCCTTACAAGTATTATACAGGACTTCTCCTGACACCTTTTTCAAGGGTTGGCTTCTCTACAAGGTTCTCTTCTTAATAAGAGTGGGCAGAGGAAATTAAGCTCGATTTTCAGAGAGGATAGGAGTTTGAGTTCTCTGTTTAGGAAGGATGTGTGAGTTGGGAAAGATAAGAGTAACACTCTATGGATTTTCCTCACACAAACTCATATACTCAGGCAGGGATAGGCTTGAGGCATCCTAAGTATGAACCAAGGTTGCTTGGTTCTTGGGACAGACTTAGTTGTCATACGAAGATTTAAGTCTAAGTTTCCCAATGTCTTCGGAGATAGAATCTTCTATTTATATCTTCAGTTGCTTCTTCTTCTTGAGAAAGAGAGAAAAACTGTCTGAAGTGCCTCTTCCCTTCTGAGCTGTGAGTAACGGCTAGTTCTGCATCTTTCAGCATGCGTAAGTCACGATCAGAGGTTTCTCTGCAAGCATGAGATATGATCTGGAAATCATCAGTACATCTGGGTTGATGTCGTCTGGCTCCATCTTGAGCAAGTACTCTTGAGCTGGTTTCTTCATATATAATATGTAGAGGTTTAGTGCTGAGGACTGCCTTGACTCTTTTGCCCCAGTGCTTTACAGCTAATACTCATCACGTGCCTTGGTCAGAATTTTAAATTTCGACCGTTGATAGTGTACGATGTGCAGAGATTCTTGCCGTTGATTCCGCGATGTCAGCTTGATTTTAGGAACATCAGAGATGTAGTGGGACCAAGATGTATTGTATTTAATTATGTCCCATCTCTCTTTCTGTGATTGCCAGGTTTTGATAGTCGTGCAGACGAGGAGAGAGGTAATTACTCAAAAGAATAATTTCTTTAATGCTTCTGTTAACTCAATATCCACGAAGGACGAACTCACTGATTTTTTTTTTGTATCGTTGGCGCGATTCGTACTTAGGTGGACGGATTCTTTCATTTAACTTTGACAGACGCAGTCTCCATTGAATGCTTGAAATTCCGTCATTTAGTTGCTTATTTTGCCAGACGAAATTTCTCAGTCAGTTCTCCTTTAAGAGTCAGAACATTCTTGTCCTAGAAACTTGAATCCCTTCTTTTTATTTGTTCTTTGCTGAAGATTTCCATCTCCATCTGAGGAAGTTGATCCACAACTCCTTTATACGATGCTAGAGATCCTTTAAAGCAGAATAAGTTTCTTCAAGATTGTCATGCTCTTTCATCTTTAGACGATAAAGTATTCCCAGTTGCTTTTCGTAGATTCAGGTGGTCATCAAGTAGCCATGAGAACAGTCGCTGGTAATTTGATGCTAATTGATTTATCTCTCTTGGTTCACCGGACGGTCTTGTACGAGAATGCTTCTTCTACATATGTCTTTGATATTGCTTCCATTGAGGTGACCGGACAAAATCTTCTGGCCAACTGATTCTCTTGATAAGGCAATGGTGTTTATTCATTCCTTTCAGAGATGGTTATTCCTGTACATGATAATTTTCACTATGTTAGAAAATCTAGTTTAATACAGTATTGAACCTTAAAGAAATTGTTAATTATCAAAATATACTTATTGATTTTATTTATTTAAATCTAACATAGAATCATATAAAGAAGTTGTGGATCAACTCTCTCAGATGAAGAACTTCAGTGGAAACAAAAGAAAAGAGAAGATTCAGTCATCTATGAGCCAAAAAGATTCTAATCCTTAAGAAGGACTGAATGAAGAAAGACCGTCTGCCTAATGCGAGCCATTCACTAACGGAATTCTAAATACTCTATGGAGATTGCGTCTACCAAATCCTAAGGAAGAATCCGTCTGCTCAAGCATCAGAATGCGCTAAAGGTACAAATATCAAGGAATGTGTCTTACGAGGATATTAGCTCAACATAAGCATTAAAGAAATTATTCTCTTCACCATGAATAATTGCTTCATGGATCAAAGGACATCTACCTCGTCTGCATATTAATTAAAGTACTGGCAATGGCAGAAAGTAGAAAGGGACACAATTAATACAATATTCCTTGGTCCCACTGCTTTTCTACTTTTCCTCAAATCAAGCTGACATTGCGGAATCAACGGCAAGAATCTCTCAGCATCGTACACCTTCAACGGTTGAAATTCAATGATCTGGCCAAAGCACTTGATGAACACTAGCTGGCATGCACTGGGTATAATTGTCAAAGCAAGTACCATAGCTGGAACTTCACGCATTAGGTACAGAAGACATAGCTCAAGGCTACTCGCTCAAATGGAGCCAGACGATGTCAACACAGGGAAATCAATGCTTCTCAGATCGTGTCTCAGACCTGCTGAAAAATGCAGAACTAGTCGTGACTTACAGCTAAGAGAGGAAGAAGCACTTCGGACAGGTTTTCTCTCCTGCTGTGAAGGAAGAACGAAGATCTTCAACTGAAGATATATATAGAGAACCCTGCCTTCGTAGCAACTGGGCAACTTAGACTTAAACTTCCATATTCCAAATAAGTTTGTCCAAAGAACCAAGGAACCTTGGTTCCAACTTAGGATGCTTCAAGCCTACCTCTACCTCTACCTGAGTTGAAGTGCTTCTGTGTGAGAAATTCATAGAGTATTACTCTCATCTTATCCAACTCACACAATCCAAAATAGAGAACCCAAATTCCTATCCTCTCTGTATAAACCGAGCCTCATTTCTTCTACCCACTCTTATTTGAAGAGAATTATTGTAGAAAAGAAAAACCTTTTAAAAGGTGTCAGGAGAAGTCCTTTAAAATACTTGTAAGGAGAAGTCCTAATAATACTTGTAAGGAGAAGTCATTCGAATACTTGATAGGAGAAGTCCTTCGAATACTTGTTTGGAGAAGTCCCTGATAATACTTGTACTATTTGTTTAAATAGTGGAAAATCTTGGTGAAGCCAAGGACTGGACGTAGCCCTGTCGATTATGGGGGTGAACCAGGATAAAAATTATGTGTGCTTTATTTTTCATGTTATGTCATATTTCCGCTGCATGCATATTCATGTGCTTTATGAATAACTCTTGTTAAAAGCAAATAAATGATTAACATTCAAAATTAACGAAACAAACTTTAAAAATGAGTCACACAATTCAAACCCCCTCCCCTTTCTTGTGTGTTTCTTGCTCCTTCAATTGGTATCAGAGCCTAACCACTCTGAAAATAACTAACATCTTCACAGATGCAGAGTATAAAGATCTATGGAAATAGATGTTCTCCTCGAACAAAAAGCAACCATGATCCAAACAACATTGCAGGAAGAACATCTCAAAGAAACAAGAAAGGAGTGAACAGGTCAAAATGAAGTTATTCATGAAGAAGTACAGTAGATCCTACATCTATTCAGAAGAGGAAGCAAGTGAAAACTGTGGTTTTCAATATCTTCTTATATATACAGCATCATTAATGATGGATCTTCTAGCTGGTATGTGAAATGATGAGGCTCTCTTTCAAGAAAAGAAAATGAGGTAACTCTGAACCTATAGTTAATTATTTGCTACTGTCATATCTCTTATGTCACAAATGGTTTAAGTATATAAATGTATGAAATAAAAGATTACAGAATATATTCATCATTTATACTACTAAGATAAATCAGATAAAACACATGCATCTTCTCAGGGAAGCAAAACACATAAGCATCAATTCTTTATTGTGATGTCATATCTGCATAATGAAAATATTCTATCTTGAAGAATTGATATCACATACATATATCTATGTTTATTTGCTTGAAGCTTAGAAGATGCCCCACTCTGGCTATAACCCTCAAACAATGATGTTCTCAACTTTATGGATGTAAAACTAATCCTCTGGAGCCTAAGAAATACAGATACTAAAGAATATACTACGATTACTACTGCATGATTCTATAAGAAGAAACATGTTTGTTGCAATTCTGATCAACAGAGGCTAATCAAGTATTAAATTCAGTCAGCCCATGGAATGCTGTCTGAAGAACGTTCCTACTTAAAAAGAATACATTTGCTCTGTAACAACCCGATTTTTAAGTCGAGATTCACATTGAAAAACGCGGAAAATAAAAACCTTTTAAACATCTCAAGTTTTCCAAAACAACGTCTTATATATATTAAATAAGTGTAGCCCATAGTCAGTAATATTACAGCAAGGAAAAACGAGACGTAATGAAAGTAATATGTTGCACACATGTGCTAAGTTTACAAAATAGCGGAAACTAATCATCATCTTCAATTCAGCCCCAAAAGTTCCTCAAGCTTGCATCAAAACAGACTTCAAGTCTTCCCTCATTGCTGGTCATCTGGCGTTAAGCGCCAAAATAAAAGAAAACACAAACAGAAACAGCAAAGGGTTAACTCAAATATAAGGATATAGAAATACAGTATTAGAAGTGAATTATATAGTAAACAGCATTAACTATTATACTATAACTGAAACAACAATCCACAATATATCTGTCAGTAATTCATAACTTCACAGAATAGGCCTCATTCATCACAACACATATGCTTGTTAGCTTTTCAACGAATAATGCACATAGCTCATTGGGCTTTTGCCATATTCGGCCAGGATGACTTAGAACATGGAAGAGTCTTTTCCACACCACCCTCGGCATGATCCCGCGACGCATAATAGTTCGTCACATCAAAACCTAAAATCATGCACCTGTAGTGCACCTGTCATGACAGTAATCGAATCCCTATGAACAATAACGGTTCACTCGTTTCATAGTTATGTCAATACATAACACAGTAAGCTTCTCTTACAAAATATATTCAAGCAATTCAATCTCATAACCATACAACATATTCGTTATATCATACTATCATCAACAGTATTCAAACAAACTCGTAATCAATCACAGTTCATATTCTGCAATTAGAATCACAAAAATATCATAATATCGTAATACTAAGATTGAGTTACCCTTACCTTCTCTTAGGTTGCATACACTTGTTCTTCAACCTAGAAATAGAATATAAACTCAATTAACTCTCTTAAGGCTAGGATGAAATCTGGGAAGAAACAGAACTCAAAACGGTCGAAACCAGAATTTTTCGTAAAACAGGGCAGAACAGAGTGCTTCCCAACGCTCCAGCGTTGGAACCCAATGCCCTAGCGTTGGAAATGTTTGATTATGTGAAATCTCGAAGAAACCTAGCGCCCAAGCGCTGGATCCCAACGCCCAAGCGTTGGCCCACAGTCTGGGAGTCCAGAATCAGAGTTTTTCACGTAAAATCACTGTTAAATTCATTTCTTTAAAACCCAAACTTCTTTATGGATAAAAACCATTACCAAATTGATTTAAAACAGATTCTATATGGTCTTCAAGGATTATTTTAGAAATACAAAGATTACAACAGAGTTCTAACGTAAGGACTAGAAAAGAAACCAACCTCGAATGGCCTAAAAGATTAAGAGATTTGAAACTTCAGCTCTGTCCTTCACGAACCAAGAAGAACTCACAACGAACAGCTCTGGTCTTCAACGAACAAGAAGAATATGGCCGCGAGGGAAATAGAACAAGTTAAACTTCAAAAAGATGAACTAAATCGAATACAATGGAAATTCCAGAATTAGTAAGAGTCTGAACAACTTACCAACAAGAACGCTTCAGAAAAATGTCAAGGATTCAGCTTACTTCGAAGAGAAGAAAGGTGTGGGAAAAATGAAAGATTAACGTACTGACGAAGCTTGGTATTTATAGAGTGATGAAACCGACTTAGAAAAGATTAAAATATCCTAAGTCAAAGAAAACGGCAAGCCATTAATGCTTATTAATGCTTCTGACATTTTATCTCCTAAGAGTCAATAAAAACGGAAGTTTATCATTCCCAAGGTATTTGACACTCACTTTTAAAGTCAACAATAGCGGCTGACCAGACCAGACCAAATGAAGTCATAGTCTGCCAACGGAGAAACAGTCTGCCAAAACAGTCCGCCTACATAGTCCGCCAAAATAGTCCGCCAACATAGTCTGCCAACATAGTCTGCCAACATAGTCTGCCAACATAGTCTGCCAACATAGTCTGCCAACTTGGTCTGCCAACTTAGTCTGCCAACTTAGTCTGCCAACATAGTCTGCCAGTTTACAGGACGATCTCAACCAGTTTCACAGGACGATCTCAACTTCCCTTTCAAAACGTCGCCATTTCAGCCAAGACTTAAACAATACATAATTCCATACTCAAACAAATATTTCTCATAAATAAAACTTAATATATCAATCAAATACTAACTCGAATTACTAAATAATTCAAGACAAAATATAATTAATATACTTCAAAAGATCCAAACTATAATTATAAGAGTTACAGGGGCCAAAATACTATACACAAAATTGAGGGTCTTACATGCTCCTTCACTAACAGCAACTACAGGTGACACAACTACAAGCGATTCAAGAAGTCAACGTCAATTTTCACATTGCCTAAAAGAAAAAGTAGAGGCTATGCCAGACGAACACCTCTCATGACCGTCCAGTGAAAGCTAATGAATATCTATGAGATGATCTATCAGACGGACACCTATTTCAGTCCTGTTCTGATACCTTCCTAACTCTGGAAGAACATAGTTAGGTTCAATCTTAATTGTTAGTTGAACCATTTGCCTTCAAAAACTTAGTATGCAGATCAAATCATCCCTTACAAGAAGGAAGATGTTGATAAAGCTATGACTAGCACAGAACTTATAACAAGTTCCTCAAAGGAAGTACTCTTAACTTACTTACACTTGTCAAAAGAAGGACACACACATCCTACTGCATGTAGTCAATATAATGACTAAATGATACTAATAAAGCTCTATGGCAAAGAACTATATGCTGATACTTTCAGGATTGAAGATAGACGTACACATTAAATGAACAACAAAAAGAAAGGGTATGAAGTCAGGAAAGCCCTCGAAGAAAGAACAACGTTTGATTCAAATGGAGCTTGTCGCCAAAAACCAAGTGAAGCAAATATGAGTCATCGTCTGGTGACTATCTGAGCAACTTCCGAAAGAGAATGTCTGTGAATAACTGATAAGACACGACCAGTCATCCACAACACCCACGTTTGGGTTACTGGTAAACAGCTGTATCGTTTCATATGCTAAAATGTTCTCAGCACGCATTAAATCTTTCAACTGCCATGACTGCACATTTAAAGATTCATATTTAATGCGCATGCTGATCATTATTTCACATCATCGCAGAACCAATCATCTCAACTCGTAAACCAAGTGAAAACTGTTTGCATTCTAACTAAACTTAACAAAAAGAACTTGAAAGAAGAAGTAACATACTTATCACTGACGTATTTGCTTCCAAACTCTCTATTATCTTCAACTTGTTCTTTTGCCTTCTCTAACCTTCACTTGCAGAATACTACAATGGCATCTAAGAAACAAACTGCTGCCACCTCTGAACTAACCTCTTCTCAAAAAGAGATTATCAACAAGAGAAACAAGAACATTGCTGCCAAAAGAAGAGAACAAGAAGCACTGATATGCAAGCAAAAAGTGACCAATCTGAGAGAGAAAGAACTTGTCCCCCCAAGATATCTTGATCTCAACATATACAGTCATGCAAAGGTGGCAGGACTAGACTTGGTACTGTCTCAAGAGTGGACCAACCTCATGAGAGTATCTGCATCATCCACCATCAAACCTGTGGTTAAGGAGTTCTTTGACTGCGCAGTCAAGAAGGGAACAGTCACTATCAAATCCAGATGCATGAGAGCTGTTACCAATATATATCCAGGAGACATTGCTGTAACTCTGGATGTCAAGATAAATGAAGGGGTGAGATTCAGGCCAACATGGGAACTGTCAGCACCCAACCCTAACTGCATCTGGAAACAGGATCCAAAGGTTTATGGTACCAACATTAACAATCTGATAGAGGAATGCAAGTTTCCCTATGTCGTGCTGTGCAAGATAGTGATTCCTAGGGAAGGAAACTGCAACCAAGTAGATAAGCTATCCCATTGCGACCTCTATAAAATGGTGCACAAGGAAAAGGTAAATTTTTCCTACTTAATCTTCAACCACATCATCAACACGATGGAAAGTCAAGAATCAAACTTGCCTTATGGAGCTCTCATTTCTGAGATGATGAGAAAGAAAAACCTCATAGATGAAATAAAGGAGCAAAGTGAGCTTATCATCCATGACTACGTCCATCCCACTCCCATCAAGTTTGGGGACGTCAAGAGAATGAAGCTGAAGATTGACACCTCCAGCGTACCTCAAGAACTGTTGATGCAAGCAAGAAGACCTCAGCAGAAGGAAAATATAGATGAAGAACAGGATGATGAACCTGAGGAGGACATCAGTAATGACTTCCCTTCACCTTCTAAAAGGAACCATATCTGCAGTTCTGGAAAGATGACTGAGATAATGCCTTCATCAGAAACTGAGCAGCCTAAAGGCGCAACAACTTCACAGCTGAACGATGAAGACGACCTTCCAATAGCATCACTAATTAAAAATGTCAAGAAGGTGCCTCTGGGATCTGGTTCTGAAACCACTCAACAATCCTCTACCATCTCCAAGTATCTTCCCCATGTGCCAACCATATTCCATGAGTTTGTGGAAAACATTATCGATGTCAAAGATGATGGTAATTGTCGATTCAGGTGCATTGCTCAGTGGCTGGGAATGGACGAGAATGAATGGCCAGAGATAAGGAAAAGAATGATCGAAGAACTTGACTTCAGCTCTGATTCTTGGTCCTGATGAACCAGCTCTTGCACCCAAGTGGTTCAACGTTCCTAACATGGGACTACTTGCTGCAACTACTTTCAGAATCATCCTTGTTACTCTAAGTCTCAGGGAATCTTGTACATATCTTCCTCTGACAGGGCCAGTGCAGACTCCGTCGCCCATTGCCATTCTATGCAACGTAGATGACAGTCATTAGATAAGAGTGACTCTGAAGAAGGATTCTCCTCTTCCCTTTGGAACACCACAATGGTGGCCCAACTGTGTAAAAGGAGCCAAACCATGGGGTCAGAACATCACACCCAGGATTGTAATGTACAGGAAAATTGTAAATCCTGACTATGTTCGACCTTCAAAACTCAAGAGGAAACGGCCTGATTCTAAGATCGTCCAGGCAAGTGCTGAAGTTCAAGAAAAGGTACCCCTGCAAAGACCCAATCAATCACAAACCTCAAACCCAAAAGATGCAAGGATGGAAGACCAAAGTCGTCCACTGAATGTTGAACAAATGAAGCAAAGGAAAGAGACAACTTCCAGACCAAGTGACGTATATGCAGTGCAACCAGAAGTTCCTGAACCAACTCATTCAACTGACAAACAACATGCATCACCTGAGAAGGTAAGAAGTGTTGGGAACAGGGTTAAATCTCGTGCAGTCCGAATGACCAATCCAAGGAAGAAGCAGAAGAGTGACCCAAAAGAAGCTGATGAACATGTCACTGATCCAGTAGTGTCTCTAGATAACCTTCTAAACACTCAACAAGTGACTGGTGAAGGATCTTGTAACGCCCCAATTTTGGGTTGAGGGTTACATGGTAAATACGCGAAAATTAAAACCTCTCACAAAAACAACTCATTTTCTTAAAAGAGATTTCGTCACTCACAAGTTCTTATTAATAATATAAGTAATAATTTTCCCCAAAAATAATAATTACTACGCGGAAGCGAAAACGAGGAAATATTATTACAAGGTTAAATGCTCAACAGCGAGCCCAAAAATAAAATAAAATAACGGAAAATAAAATCTTCCACGCTTCCAATGCGCACTCTGATTCCAAAAAGCTCCTCAAGAGACGACGATCAACACCCTGTCTATTTTCTGGCGTTAAGCGCCCAAACACAAACAGAAAGGGTTAACTCTTAAATAAACAACAATTACCAATCGACATGACGAAAAGGAATAAAATGATTAACAGTAACAGTAATCACAAATACAGTATAACATCTCCATATAAATCCTCAGATCCTCATAACCAACAACTCAAATCATACTCATGATTCCAACAAATGCAACTACATGCACAACTACATGCTCAACAACTTTGGCCAAGATACATCGTTCCAAATGGGAGCGACTTCGTTCCAAACGGGAACAGGGAAGCATATGGCAATACCGTCCACCTTGCCGCCCTTCCGGTCACGTGGCAATCATCCGTCCACCCCACCGTCATCATGGTCCCGTGGCAATCACCGTCCACCCCACCATTCCAACCTAGAATATGCATATGCCATGCCAACATGTTCAACATCTTCATGAATCAACAATCTCAACAACGTTATCAATATAACATATTCATCTTCATCAACATCATCAACATTAGCATGTCTGAACATCAATTATCAGAACCAAACATGTATCACAAAACCAACAATTGCATCACAACAAACAGAATGGTTTCCAACATCAAAGTCATATTTCAGACACAACTAACTCTATCTAGACCCAGAGTTACCCTTACCTTTTAATCCTTTGCTTAGTCTTGTCCTCCAACCTATCATGATAACATGTGTGTACAATCATCAACAATCAAGGAAAAGACCAGAAAACAACTCCACAAAATTTAAACTCAAAACAAGCAAAACAGCAACTTGCTGTCAGGGGCCTAGCGCCCAAGCGTTGGCTTCCAACACTCAAGCGTTGGGTCCCTGTCTGGCAACACGAACTGGGCAGAACCTCAACGCCCAAGCGTTATGAGTCCAGCGCTCATGCGTTGGCTCCCTGCCAGAAACCCTGAAAATGTGTTTTTCACCCCAAAATCAATTCCAAACTCTAATTTTCAAAAACCAGCTTCTTCCATACTCAAAACCCATTATAAAACACTCTTGGTTCCATGAATACTCAGAATCCTAACATTTCCCCAAAAACTCAAAACAATATACCAAAGAGAAGAAAGAAACACCAACCTTGATCATTCGGTAATCTATACCGTATTTCTTGCAGAGATCATCCAACTCTTGCTCATACTCAATCCTTAACCTTGTCTTCATCTCTTCGTAATCCTTCTCCACGTGTTGCATAGCTCTTTGTATTCTCTCCATATCCTTTCCCAACGGATCATCATTTTCAGACTTCATCGGTACACAACCTAGGTCCTAGGCTCTCAGTTTTTGGAAGAAGGAAAAGAAGCAAAAGTGAAAAGGAGAGGGGAGGAAAGAGCACGAAATAATCAGCTCTTGAGGGAGATAAAAGCTGCCTTCTCACCTCCTTAACTCAGAATTACACCTCATTAACCCCATTAAATCACCCATTAACTCACCATTACTCACCTGTTCAAATTTCGAATTTAAATCTGATTATAACTCCTATTAAACTCCATTTAAACCCATTTATTGCTCATCAATCTCATGTCTCATTTCAAATTCGAAATTCAGCCTTTAACCACCAAAAATCTGATTAAAATTTAAACATACCTCACTAGGATTCGAAGACAAGCCATGCCCATCAAATGCCTAATACTCAACCACTAAAACAAGGCTCTTCTTGTTAAAATTCTTACACTAATATTCTTTTAAGTCTATAACTCGAACCATCATGTTCCCATTTCAAATTTGAATTCCAAAACCTCCTTAAAAGCTCTTAAATGCGGAATTCCAATTCAGCCTTGACTAGTCTAAGGACTAAAATGTAAATATCCAAACTTGAAGGACCAAAACCTATTTATAAAATCTCCAAGGACCAAATTATAATTACTCAAAACTTGAGGGTCTTACAGACTTCTGCATCGAAAAGCAATCAGGAGAATGCTGCCCGAGTATCTCAAGCTGGGGAACATACGATGAGGAACTTCCCTGTTCATGTCTCTAGACGATCTCGCCGTAATGTCACACCAATCTCCATGCATGTGCCCAGAATGCTCACTATGGTAAATGCATCGCATGCTCCAAACCTGCTCATGGAAACGCTGGGTTTCAACTTCTGCATTTAGGCTCGAATCTGGTCTCCTCCTGCTCTTGACGGTTTAAGAATCACATTCGTTCAGAGCACAAGGTATGATATCTTTCATCATGAATGGGAACTGTCTGTCTTCAGACACGTTCATACAAGCACCATTCCATCTGGATTGATCCATGGTGTTGAACGCATTGTGTTCCAATATGGATCATGGTCGCTTATCTTGGTCACTGACAGACCTCAACTTGACTCTTTGTCAACTGCTGCTTCATCTCCAAATAGTCATCCTCTACATGAATCAGTTATTCCTCCACCTCAAATTATAACTGCATCCGAAGATGTGATCATCATCTCTTCGGACTCTGAGGAAAGTCTCAATATCGCATTTCCAATCTCTCCAAGAGAAATCTCTGCGACTGACACATCAGAAAAGGCCTTGGGTACTGAGACCACAACGGCTCAACCCACAGTTATCTCTTCAAAGAATCATCCATCTTCAGCTGAGGAAATTCCTGAACAAGGGCATTCGAGTGGAACTCCGTCTACTGAAGAGCCTTTTGATGCCAAAGCTGCTATAATGAATTTATCAGAGAAAATTGAGAGAGTCTGCTCCAACAACACCAATGAAAACCAGGAGCTGCGTGGAGAAGTGTTCAACCACGTTAACTCGGTGTCTCAAACACTCTCTGATAAGATGGACACCCGCTTTGAAATCATTGAAGCACTGCTGAGGAGATGCCCTGACCAACAACAGAAGAAACACAACTGACTCCTTCATCCTACACTACTTTATTTGCTTACATATTGTCATACTTAATACCTGCTGCTATTTATATAATTCTCTTATTCAGCACTCAGTTTTCATTTCCTGCTTTACTTATCGATTATTCCTTTTTTGATAATGCCAAGGAGGGAGAAGATAGGTAAGGAAAAAGACATAGAAATGTTAGGACAAAGAGATAATGAAATATCTTAGAAGCATAATTAAGGGAATGGGAAGATATCTCTTAAAAGTAAACCCTAAACATATCAAAAACTTAATAGTATTAGTTCAGGGGGAGCTTATCTAGAAAAACATATGTTAGACAAAAATTATTTAAGGAATATCAGATTTAGGGGGAGCAAAGGTAGGTAAACTCAAGGAGTTAAGACCGTCCGCCTAAAAACAAAAATGTTCTTGTCTAAGCACTATTAAAGAACGATCATGTTTTTCTATATACTAAAATATCCCGCAGAAAAACTATTTTGTGTTATCTTAAAAATAACAAGATGATTATATCAATAAATATATTCTCAACTAAACCTTTTTCCAAAGAAATTGTCATTATCAAAAAGGGGGAGATTGTTAGATTCAAATAATTAAATGAACTATTATGTTTTGATAATTAACAATATCTTTAAGGTTTAATATCGTTAGAGATAGAATTCCTAACGCAATGAAATTTCTCATATCCAGGAATATCTATTTACTAAAGAGACTGAATGAATCCCAAAGCATCATCAAGAGAATCAGTCTACCAGAAGATACCGTGCGGTCATCCTGAAGAAAATACTGTCAAAGACATAAAAAGGAAAGCATTCATGTAAAGACAGTCTGGTGCCTCACGAAGGATAAAGCAGTAACTGCAAATAGAAAACATCCTCTCTCAAGGACACTCTATCAAGCTCTGTGCTCTCAAGTCAAAGTCTACTTCAAGAAGCTGAAACAGTCCGCTACCTAAACCTACAGTGATCAAAAGGAAGACTGTTTCATCTAAAGCTGAAAGAGTATGGCAACTCATGGAGAAACACCTTCGGCTTCGAAGCCTCTCTAGCATCATATAAAGAAGTTGTGGATCAACTCTCTCAGATGAAGAACTTCAGTGGAAACAAAAGAAAAGAGAAGATTCAGTCATCTATGAGCCAAAAAGATTCTAATCCTTAAGAAGAACTGAATGAAGAAAGACCGTCTGCCTAATGTGAGCCATTCACTAATAGAATTCTAAATACTCTATGGAGATTACGTCTACCAAATCCTAAGGAAGAATCCGTCTGCTTAAGCATCAGAATGCGCTAAAGGTACAATTATCAAGAAATGTGTCTTACGAGGATATTAGCTCAACAGAAGCATTAAAGAAATTATTCTCTTCACCATGAATAATTGCTTCGTGGATCAAAAGACATCTACCTCGTCTGCATATTAATTAAAGTACTGGCAATGGCAGAAAGTAGAAAGGGACACAAGTAATACAATATTCCTTGGTCCCACTGCTTTTCTACTTTTCCTCAAATCAAGCTGACATTGCGGAATCAATGGCAAGAATCTCTGAGCATCGTACACCTTCAACGGTTGAAATTCAAATATCTGACCAAAGAACTTGATGAACACTAGCTGGCATGCACTGGGGTATAATTGTCAAAGAAAGTACCACAGTTGGAAATCCACGCATTAAATACAGAAGACATAGCTCAAGGCTACTAGCTCAAATGGAGCCAGACGATGTCAACACAGGGAAATCAATGCTTCTCAGATCATGTCTCAGACCTGCTGAAAAATGCAGAACTAGCCGTTACTTACAGCTAAGAGAGGAAGAAGCACTTCGGACAGGTTTTCTCTCCTGCTGTGAAGGAAGAACGAAGATCTTCAACTGAAGATATATATAGAGAACCCTGCCTCCGTAGCAACTGGGCAACTTAGACTTAAACTTCAATATTCCAACTAAGTTTGTCCAAAGAACCAAGGAACCTTGGTTCCAACTTAGGATGCTTCAATCCTACCTCTACCTCTACCTGAGTTGAAGTGTTTCTGTGTGAGAAATTGATAGAGTATTACTCTCATCTTATCCAACTCACACAATCCAAAACACAGAACCCAAATTCCTATCCTCTATGTATAAACCGAGCCTCATTTCTTCTACCCACTCTTATTTGAAGAGAATTATTGTAGAAAAGCAAAACCTTGTAAAAGGTGTCAGGAGAAGTCCTGTAAAATACTTGTAAGGAGAAGTCCTAATAATACTTGTAAGGAGAAGTCCTTCGAATACTTGATAGGAGAAGTTCTTCGAATACTTGTTGGGAGAAGTCCCTGATAATACTTGTACTATTTGTTTAAATAGTGAAAAATCTTGGTGAAGCCAAGGACTGGGGGTGAACCAGGATAAAAATTATGTGTGCTTTATTTTTCATGTTATGTCATATTTCCGCTGCATGCATATTCATGTGCTTTATGAATAACTCTTGTTAAAAGCAAATAAATGATTAACATTCAAAATTAACGAAACAAACTTTAAAAATGAGTCACACAATTCAAACCCCCCCCCTTCTTGTGTGTTTCTTGCTCCTTCAAGGTCATCATAACTTAGTCTCATTACATCATGAACTTTTTTAATCGGCATTTTTAAAAGTTTGTCTAGTTGACTTTGATAGTAATAAAACCACACAAGAAAGGGGGGTTTGAAATGTGTGTGTGATGTTTACACCTTTTTCGCAAGTTAATTATTATTAGTTCGAAAACGTTTAACAATATGTGCAGCGGAAATAAACTTAGAGGGAGAAGTGTTCTCAGGGACTTCTCTCAATATTCTGAGGACTACTCCTTTACAAGTATTCTAGGACTTCTCCTTCATCTCTCGAGTGTTTGACAAGACTCCTCCCAGTTCTTTTTCAAGAAGGTTTGTTTTCTACAAGAATCTCTTCACAAAGAGTGGGTAGAAAATATGAAGGTCTAAGATTAGAGATGATATGTTAGAATCAAATAATTAAATGAATTATCATATTTTGATAATTAACAATTTCTTTAAGATTTAATGACGTCAAAGATGAAGTTCCTAACATAGTGAAAATTATCATGTACAGGAATAACCATCTCTAAAAGGAATGAATAAACATCATAGCCTTATCAAGAGAATTAGTCCACCAGAAGAGTTCGTCCGGTCACCTCGAAGGAAACAATGTCAAAGATATACGAAGGAAAGCATTCTCGTTTGAGACAGTCCGATGGCTCAAGAAACGAAGACATTCAAGTACAAGATTGTCCGGTGACTCAAGAGAGATAAATCAACAGCTTCAAATGACCAGCATCTTCTCTCATGGCCACTTGATGGAAATCTACACACTCAAATCAAAGTCTACTTGAAGCAGCTGAATCAGTCCGCTACAAAGATCAAATTGGAAGACGGTGTAGTTGAAAGGTGAAAGAATACGACAACTTAAGAAGAAACACCTTCTGCCTCGAAGCCTCTCAAGCATCATACAAAGAAGTTGTGGATCAACTCACTCAGATGGAGAACTTCAGTGAAAACAAATAGAAGGAAAGGACTCAGTTCTCTAAGACAAGAATGTTCTGTTCCTTAAAGAAGAAAAGAAGAACTGACTGAAGGAAATTCGTTTGCAAATGCAAGCCACTCAGTGATGAAATTTCAAGCACTAAATGGAGATTGCGTCTGCCAAAGCTCTATGGAAGAATCCGTCCGCCCAAGTATAAATTGCGCCAGAGGTACAAAGATCAATAAGTATGTCTTTCGAGGATATCAAGTCAACAGAAGCATTAAAGAAATTATTCTCCTTCTCTTGAGTAATTGCTTCTTTCCTCGTCTGCACATTTATTAAAGTACTAGCAATCACAGAAAGAAAGAAGGGACACAATTAATTCAATACTTCTTGGTCCCACTACTTTTCTGCTTTTCCTCAAATCAAGCTGACATCGCGAAATCAACGGCAAGAATCTCTGAGCATTGTACACTCTCAACGGTCGAAATTCAAAATATCTGACCAAAACACGTGATGAGCGTTAGCTGTCAAGCACTGGGGTAAAATGGTCAAAACATCTCCACCGCTGGATCTTCACGTTATATACAGAGAAACTAGCTGAAGATCACTCACTCAGCATGGAGCCAGACGACATCAACCTTGACGAACTGATGATTTCCCGATCATATCTTACGCTTGCAGAGTAACCTCATATCGTGATTTACACCTGCTGAGAGATTCAGAACTAGCCGTTATGTGCTTCCCGGAGAGGACGAAGCACTACGGGCAGGTTTTCACTCCTGTTGAGGAGAATGAACGAATATCTTCAACTGAAGATATATATAGAGAACCCTGCTTCCGTAGCAACTTGGCGACTAGAACTAAATTATACACATCTCAATCTAGTTCGTCCAAAAGACCAAGGCAATCTTGGTTTCAACTCAGGAAACTTCAAGTCATATCACAACCTGAGTTGAGTTGCTTATGTGTGTGGAAATCTTACAGAGTTAAACTCTCATCATATCCCACACACATAAATTAAAACAGAGATCAGCCTGCTTATGATCTCTCTGTTTTATAAGCTTCATTTCTTCTACCCACTCTTATCATGAAGAGAATTTTGTAGAAAAGAAAAATCCTGAAAAAGGTGTCAAGAGAAGTCCTGTATAATACATGTAAGGAGAAGTCCTGATAATACTTGTAAGGAGGAGTCCTAACAATATTTGTAAGGAGAAGTCCTTCTAATACTTGATAGGAGAAGTCCTAAGAATACTTGTTGGGAGAAGTCCCTATAATACTTGTACTATTTGTTGAAATAGTGAAAATCTTGGTGAAGCCAAGGACTGGACGTAGCCCTGTCGATTATGGGGGTGAACCAGGATAAAAACTATGTGTGCTTTACTTTCATGCTATATTGCTTCCTCGCTGCACATTCATTCATGCTTTCATAAATAAATTATCTTGAGAACTAGTAATTAACTTTCAGAATCTATTAAATGAATTTCACGTAATCCTACCTATTTCATAGAATATCTTGTGATAAATATAAATGAATACTAATGGATGATTAACATACAACTCTTCAGAAAAGAAATTAAAAAATGGGTCAAACAATTCAAACCCCCCCTTTCTTGTGTGTTTCTTGCACCTTCAATTGGTATCAGAGCCTTACCACTCTGAAAAGCACTAACATCTTCACAGATGCAGAGTGCAAAGATCTATGGAAGTATATGTTCTTCTCGAACAAACGCAACCATGATCCACATAACAATGGAGGAAGAACATATCAAAGAAACCAATCCAAGAAAGGAGTGCACCTTCTAAAGATAGATAGTTGCAGATAAATTGAGAAAATGCAAAGAAATCTATGCTCATCCAAGAAGAGGAAATAAACGAAGAATCCTATTCTTGCAAGCATCAAAGGAGCACTTAACAAACTCTTTGCAACAAAGTTGATGAACCATGTAGCCACAAGATATATAAATGAGGTAATCCTGATCTCATAAGTATCAAACCTTACTCATTTCTTTTTCTGCTCTAAGTTAACTAGAATCAATGACATATTAAATATGCTAAAGAAAATAGAAACTGGATCTCTTGTTCCCTGAAAATAAGCAATCTCTATATTATGTCAAATTCACATCTATTTGAAAGAAACCAAAATTATATCGATCTTCAAACTTACATGAGCCATATTCTCTGAAACATCATCATAGACATCTAATAGCTTTACGTACTTCCACACTAATATATATATATATATATATATATATATATATATATATGCATGTACATTCAAGCCTTGAAGATTTATCCTATCTTAAGTATGTCACTCAAACACTAATGCCCACACCTTTGTAAGTAACCAACTAACCCACTGGACCCAGCTAAAATTTGGGTACCACAAGAGTATACAATAACTTCTGATGCAGGAACTCATAGTGAAGAAACTCACTAAAATGATAGTCAACAGAAACTGATTAAACATAGAGGTCAAAAGAAGAGAGGTGAAAAAGCCTGCTGGACAACTCAAAACACATGTCATAAGATGAAACATGTCCACAATGAAGAGATGGTCCCACTCAATAAATGGCGAAGAAATGATCAAGAAGATTAAACCGAAGAAGGACTCAAAATTATTTTAGAAATGAAGTTTATCATCAAGAGTGATCGACGTAAAGGGAAATCACCGTCTGGTGACTACACATCCAATGTGAGAACGTCTAAGCCCACTCGAAAGGACACTACTCAAATAGTTCGTCTGGGGCCACAGGTAAACAGCTGTATCGTTCCACTTGATAAAAGCGTCCCCAACACGCATTAAATCTTTAACTGCCATAACTGCACATTTTCCTATTATCACTTAATGCGCATGTGATACTCGATATCTCACATCAAATGCAAGGCAATCATTTCCTCCCACAAAACGAGTAAAAACTGTCCGCCTTCTAATCAACCTAAACAAAAGCAATTGAAAGTAAAAGCCTCACACTCACATCTCACTCACTTGCATCTCAGAACCCTTGCTATTCTCTGCTTGTATTCTCTAACCTCTCTCTGCAGATTTCTCAAATGGCACCAAAGAAGCAAACTGCTGTTAAGCCAAAACTCACTCAGGCACAAGAAGCTATTCTTAAACTGAGAAAGAAGAATCTTGAAGCCAACCGCCGTGAACAAGTCTCGAAGATTGGGGCTCAAAAGTTTTCTGACCTAGGTGAAAGGGAACTGGTCTCACAAAGGTATCTTGAACTTAATCGTTTCCAGTATGCCAAGGTTGTCGGACTGAGTCATGTACTATTCCAAGACTGGGAACAACTCATGAAAGTGTCTGAAACACCTGTTCTTGAACCACTGGTAAAGGAATTCTATCAGTGCGCTGTAAAGACAAATCCTCGAACCATCACGAGCAGATGCGTGAGAGTGATAACGGAAATTTGTCCTGGTGATATTGCTTTAGCGCTAGAAGTGGATGTGAAAGACGGAGTCCACTACTCCCCGAAGTGGGAAATCTCTGCCGTAGATAGCGACGGTATCTGGAAGGAAAACCTCAAAATACATGGAAACGCTGTCAACAACTTGGTGGAAGAATTCAAGTTTCCACATGCCGTTCTCAATAAGGTCGTCATTCCTAAAGAAGGAGCCAGAGATCTTGTGAACAAGATGGCACACTGGGCACTTTATCAAATGAGCAACATGCAAAAGATCAACCTTCCCTCACTGATCTTTCATCACATGGTGGGAACGATTGAAAGTCCCGTGACAAATCTTCCCTATGGAGCTCTCATTACAAAGATTATGGGGATGAAAGGACTGGTGACAGAAGAGAAACTCCAGAATGAGTTTATTGCTCAAGATTACATCTATCCAACACCCATCAAGTTTGGAGATATTAAACGGATGAACCTAAAGATTGACTTCTCCAGGGTTCCAAAGAAAATGCTTTCCAAGTGGGAAAGGAAACAAGTGGAGGACAATGAAGAAGTTGAGCAAGGAAAGGAAACTCATCCCTCTCCTCCGAAGACAAAAGCTTCAAGAATAAAGAAGCAAACTATCCCTACAGCACCATCACCAACTAAGAAGCGTGATGCTTCAGAATTAGATGAGGCAACCAAGGCCTTGCCGACACCTGCACCAGAAACAAAAAGAAGACGCCATGTGAAGTCTGCATCCAAACAAAACGCAACTTCGTCGGGTGATGATGAAGACTCCCTGCCAATAGCCAAATTGGTTAGGAAAGTAAGAAAAGAACCTCTGAAGGTGATTCCAAAGGGTGATCATTCCTCACCCTCTCTCTTGAAGTATCTATCACATGTTCCCACGATATTCCACGAATATGTGGAAGATATCATTGATGTGGTAGACGATGGAAACTGTGGCTTTCGTTGCATTGCACAGCGGCTTGGAGTAAACGAAAGTGAATGGCCCGCTATCAGAAATGAAATGATAGAAGAACTCAAGACCAAACACTCCTTACATGCTGGCACAATGGAGTCTGAACAGGATATGGAAAGAATAAGAGCTGCATTGAATTTGCCAACAAGAGAATTGGCTTCATCTCCTAAATGGTTCACGGTTCCTGACATGGGACTGCTAGCTGCAAGCACATTCAAAATCATCCTAGTAACTCTGAATTTGAGGGAGTTGATGAGTGGATTTTATATGATGTTTTTAGGTAGTTTTTAGTCTTTTTATTTTATTATTTTTGAGTCACATATAGGTTTTTTTATTGTTTTTATGTAGATTTTATATTTATTTTGCATTGTGCATATAGATTAGATTTTATTTGTTTTTCTAGCTTTATTTTATATTTTTAGGAATTTTTCTAGTTAGTTTATATTTTTAGAAAAGCTGGTTTAGTTAAAATTAATAACCATTTTTAAAAATTTTCTCTTTTACAATGACTAGTATATTGAATGGTATAGCTGTGCCGCTCTGCTAGGGTTCCTTCTTCAGATCCGTCCCTGGGCGGCGGCGGCCGTGTTGCTGGCCTTCCTGGCGGCGGCCGTCCTGCCGCTCCCTGGGCGGCGGCCGTCCTCTCCTTGCTGCTTTGCTTTCTGGTCCTGATTTTAGGCCTGCTTGCTGATTCTGATCGTCTTCTCCTCGTGGTTCCATCCGCGCGATCTCCCCCTTCTCTGTTTTGGTTGGTTATTGCTTTATATTTTGGCCACTGGTTCTTCTTCTTCGTTCCTGCTGCGTGTTTTTTCTTGGTGTTTTCGGATTGCCTCGCTTGCTGCTTTCTGATCTGCTTCGTTTGCCCCCTGGGTGTCGAATCTGCTTCTCGGTTCTCCTTCCTTGAACCCCTGTGGTGCTCGGAAAACCTCGCTCCTGCGATTTTTCGCTGCGTGATTTGTGATTTGCTCTGAGTTTCGGCTATGAACCTCCCCTGCTCTGGTTCGGCCCTTCTTTCCCTGCCAGGCTCGGTGTCGGTGTGTGGCGTGCCGGCGGAGGGTTTCGTGGCTGAGGGATGCATCTCTCGCGGCGTCCGTCGTCGCTGTGTTTCGACCCTCTTCATCGACGGCATTGAAGAGTCAATCGGATACCACCATATCTGTGGTCTGTTTTCTCTTTTTGGTAGGATTCTGAATGTTTTCATTCAACGTAAACGCAAAACTGGTCGTCGTTTTCGCTTCGGTTTCGTCCGTTTTTTGTCCAAGCGCCATGCTGCCTCTGCTACAAGCGCTTTGGATGGCCTCAAGGTGGGCGGGGCTGTCCTTTCAGTGGCTCCGGCTAAATTCCCCAAGGATCTTCAGCGCTCTGAGTCTCGCTTCTCGTGTGGTGTGGGTCATCCTTCGGTGGGGGTCGGGCCATCCAGGGACTTCGCTTGTGGGTTATCTGAGTTTGCTGTCCGTGCTCGCTCGTGGAAGGAGACTAGTGCGGGGGATCTTTTTGCGGCAGCAGCGCAGGAGTTGGCTTTGGTCTTGGGCGTCGTCAAGGGTGATTGGGCTGTCGAGAGATCTCCCGATGTGCTCCTCTTTCCTGAAATTTGTCCCTTGCAGGTCGTGGCTTCCACGGTGGTGTTTCCTGGAGCTATTGACGAGGAGATGGTTGGCTCGCAGGAACGGTTGGTTGTGCATTCTCCTAGAAGACGCGGTCGTCCGAAGAAGCTGGGTGGTTCTGGCAGCTCCATGGGGGTTCTATCTTCTGCAGGTAGGGCTCCTGGTCTGGGGGTCAAGAGGCCTCGTGGCCGACCCAGGAAAGAGGTTAGGTTTCCGGAGCCTTCCTCTCCTTGTTGTTCTACTTTGGAGGCCGAGGCGGGTGATGTCAGAGACGTTGGTCTCGCTTCCGCGTCTGTTTCGTCCGAGACTCCTGTGCCTCCGAGTGTGATGACGAGAGCTAGACGTGCCATTGCGATTGGTAAACAGGTAGGTGTTGTTTTCGAGTGCCCTGATAGCGTGGCAGTTAATCATATTGCGGCTCAAATTATGGAGCGAAGGCGTTCGTAGGTTCGGTTTCTTTCTGTGCAGGTGTGTTTTTCTGGGTTCTTGGTGTCCAGGTTGGTGTTCTCTTTTGGCTGGGGCTGTGTTTAGGAGGCCGGCCTTTTTGGTGTTGGGTGCTGTTGTTTTGTTGGCTTGCTGTAGCGGCTGCTGGTTCACCTTGCGGCGTTTTCTCTTGGCTGGAGGAGGTCGTAGGGCATGCCTGTTGCTTTTTGGGTTTCTAGTTTTTGTGTATAGGCTGCCGATGTTTTGGGTAGGACTTTGTATATTCCCTTTTTTCTGTTTTGGTGCTGTCGCTCCTTTTTGTGGTGGGAGGGCAGCTTTCTTGGTGTTGTGACGGTCACTTCCTTATTAATATATAATTTCGCTTTCTAAAAAAAAAGAAAAGCTGGTTTAGTTATCATTTTTGTCCAGGGACCAATATGTAAAGTTGCAGGAAATCAGGGACCAAATTGTAAAAGTACAAGAGTGGAGGACTAAAAGTGAAGATTGAGAGAATAAAAGGGCTTGAATTGAAGTGCTAACCAAGAGAGGACCAAAGTGGAAAAGAAGAATATGAAGAATCACTCTCTAAATTAGCACATGGGAAAAAGTTTGAAGGAATTGATGTTAGTGGAGGAAAGGTTTCAGAAATTAAACAAGGGCTGAGTAGTGGCTTTTTATGGCAATCAAAACCCACTACCATGAATGAAGAAGGAAGAAAATCTGGAAGTTGAAGAAGCAGCGTCCCAACGCTCCAGCGTTGGGATCCCAGCGCTCAAGCGCTGGGACTCTGACTAGGAAATGAGTCAAATGTTGTCCCAGCGCCCAAGCGTTGGAAAGCCAGCGCTCAAGCACTGGGCCTCGGACAGAAAGTGGATTTTTAATGCATCCTAGCGCCCAAGCGTTGGGAATGCCAGCGCTCAAGCGCTGGAGGCTGGAATTTTACTATAAATATGACCCTTTTCTTCACTTGTAAAGCACACCTACTTAGAATACAACAAGTATTCTCTCTTTCTCCCTCTTGAGCATTGTTCCTAGGACTTGTGGGAAGCCATATTTGAGCTCCTATCCAGGGTAATTCAATGTCTCCTTTAGCCATGCTTGGCTAAATTCTTCTTTAAGTTTTTTGGTTGTTTTAGTTTATAATACATGTTCTAGTTATTTCTTACATTTCTGAATTTTATTTCCATTCATGTTTTATTACCTTATGCTTAATTTCTATCTTGTGGATCCCAAGAGGTTTTGCTTATTACTTATTACATAAGGCCATTTGGTGAGTAGTAAGGGAACTAGGTAATAAAAAAGGTTATAAGTATACTTCGCTAAGGAATTAGGAAGGACGTAACTTTATGTTGGCCTGAACATCTTCTTCATCTTCTTCTTTAGTTAACTAGGTGCCAAGAAATTGGGTTTAGTAATTAAAAAGAAAGATCTACAATGCTTAAGGAATTAACTTGTAGTTACACTAGGCTATAGCATCATGATAATGGATTTATAATTCAGGAATTTAGTAAGAGATTGCTAGCATGTTTTTATAGACTATGTAAACCAACCCAAGAGCTTAATGTTCATCATCTCTTTCTCTTATTATTTTATGCTATTGTTTCTTTCTAGTTCTCAAACCAACAACAAATATTCATCTTTTATTTTTCTGTTTTAGTACTAAATATTATAATAATAAGAACACCTATCCCTTGGGTTCGATCTTTTTATATTACGCGATAGACAATCGTGCACTTGCGATTCCGCTATCATGTTTTTGGCGCCGTTGCCGGGGATAGATTCTTTCAAGTTCTTGTTTTTATTTTATTTAGTACTTCTTGTTTATATATATAAAAAAAAAAAGAAAAAAAATATTAAAAAAATAAATAAATAATTGTATTGAGTAGGTGCTATTAACTTCTTTGGCTTGTTTGCATGGTAGGACATTTTGAATTGGACCCTGAAATTGAAAGAACTTTGCATCGCAGATTAGCGGAGCAAAGGAGATTGGCAAGGGCCATGGCTGAAACACAAGCACAAATGGAGGAGCGCCTCCTTGCTGAATACAATGCAAGGTTAGAAGATGAAGTCCAAGCTAGACTTCAAAGGCTGATAGAGGAGGAGGAAGAGCAGAATGCTAATCGCTCTCTTCGTGATATCACAGCTCCCCAGGTAAATTACACTTTTGAAGGGAGTATTGTGGTTTCGGAGGATGCTTTGCCAAATTTCCAGATTCCTCCACACTTCATCTCTTTGGTTAGTCAAAACCAATTTGATGGAAGTGTAAATGAAGACTGCCATACACATCTAGAGCGATTCACCAGGCAATGCTCCACCTTAAGGAGAAATGATGCTCACTTGGATACGGTAAGACTTATGCTGTTTCCATTTTCCTTAAGAGATGTGGCAGAGGAGTGGCTATCTTCTCAACCACTCAGAAGCATTACTTCATGGGATGATTTGGTTGAAAAATTCACGGCCAATTTTTTTCCTTACAACCGCATAAGGAAGTTGAAGCAGGAAATCAACTCCTTCATTCAACAAGATGCTGAAAACCTGTATGAGACATGGGAGAGGTTCAAGGGACTTCTCAGAAGGTGCCCAGGTCATAACATCCCTATCGCAGATCAGGCAGAGAAATTTTATGCTGCTTTGAATGATTATACCAGGGACAAGCTGGATACTGCAGCAAGTGGGGCATTCGATGCTTTGCCACCACAGGGAGCTCTTGATTTAATCAACAAACTTGCTGCAAGAGCTGCTCATTCAAACCAGGACCGGGCAATAAGGAAAGGTATTTATGAGGTTGATTCTTTTGAGTCCATTGTTGCTTCAAATGAACTTTTATCCAGGAAAGTTGATGCAATGGTCAAAAGAATGGAGGGGGTTCAACTGAGCCCAGAGGAAGCTGAATTAGAAGCTGAGGTAAAAGCTATGGGGAATTTTCAAAATTCCTATGGCAACACCTATAACCCAAGCTGGAGAAACCACTCCAATTTTTCTTGGAGGGATCAAGGGGGTGGTCAAGGAGAAGTCAGGCAACAATTTTAGAGGCCATTCCAGAGTCAGAGGCCACCAATGCCTTTGAATCCAAACCAGGGAAGAAAGAGTTTGGAAGAAATTGTTGGTGAAATAGGCCAACAAATTGTGCAATTCATGAACGAGACCAGGACAAGTGCTAAGAATCATGAAGCCTCCATTAGAAATTTGGAGGTCCAGGTAGGCCAGTTGGCCAAGACCATCATAGAAAGGATTCCAGGTACTTTCCTGTCTGATACTCTTGTCAATCCAAAGGAAAATGTTGAGAATGTTTCTGCCATCACTCTTAGGAGTGGTAAGACTATGCCCGAAAGGGTAGTGGAAATTGAACAAGAGGTAAGTGGTGAAGAAAAAGAAAAGGAGATGAGTGTGCCTATTGTTGTTGAAAAAATTGCTGAGAATGTAATTCCTCCTTCTAAGAAAATTGGCAAAGTTCCATTTCCTAAAGCTTTAAAATAGAATTTGGAAAAGCAATTCTCAAAATTTCTTGAGATTTTCAAAAGACTTCAAATTAACATTACTTTTTCTGAAGATTTGGAACAAATGCCAATTTATGCTAAATTTATGAAGGACATTTTATTTAGAAGGAGGAAATTGAGTGAGATGGATGAAACTGTAATGTTAACTGAGGAGTGTTCAGCTATGGTTTTAAGGAAGTTGCCCCAAATGTTGAAGGATCCGGGGAGCTTTACTTTACCCGTGGAAATTGAGGGACTACCAAATGCAACAGCTCTTTGTGATTTAGGAGCTTCTATAAACCTCATGCCACTCTCCATGTTTAGGAAATTGGACATGGGAGAGGCCACTCCTACTTTGATGTGTTTACAATTAGCGGACAGGTCAATTAAATACCCCTATGGGGTGGCTGAAGATGTTTTGGTAAGGGTTGACAAGTTTGTTTTCCCGGTTGATTTTGTGATTCTTGATATGGAAGAAGACTCCAAAGTACCATTAATTCTTGGGCGGCCATTCCTTGTTACAGGAAACGCCAAGATTAATGTGGCAGAAGGCCTCCTATCTTTGAAGGTAGGGGATGAAAAAGTGAAGTTTTCTGTTTTCCGTACTTGTAAGCACTATGAGTCTGAAGGAGAGGATGAGTTCAAAGATGATGTTTGTAGCAAGAAAAGAAAAAGTACCCCCAATTGATTAAGGGGAAGGGTCTATCTCGGACCTTAACAATGAGCTGGTTGGGAGACAACCCAACTTAGGATAGTTTA
The DNA here is from genome assembly GCA_030819835.1 of Acmispon strigosus. Classification (NCBI taxonomy): domain Eukaryota; kingdom Viridiplantae; phylum Streptophyta; class Magnoliopsida; order Fabales; family Fabaceae; genus Acmispon; species Acmispon strigosus. The sequence goes on along the minus strand of JAUAMA010000004.1, from coordinate 25,157,522 downwards.
TGTTTCTGTCTTTTTAATTTTTGCACTACTCTTGTACATAAATAAAAGAAAAGAAATTTTATGTTTTTGCTGCAGGAGAGGCCAGCGCTCAAGCGCTGGAGGCCAACGCTCAAGCGTTAGGCCCCTGCTTATCACCTCTGATTCCAGTAGTTTCCAGCGCTCCAGCGCTGGAGGGCTAGCGCTCATGCGCTAGGCCCCTGGAATCCCAATTTTTTTATTTTTATTTTCCAGCACCATAGCGTTGGAAACCCAGCGCTCAGGCGCTGGGACCTCTGATGCCCAATTTTTACTTTTATTCCAGCGCCCAAGCGTTGGCATCCCCAACGCTCAAGCGCTGGAGCTCGGGCTGTTCTCTGTTTTATTTTTATTTGCTGTTTTTAGTTTTTAATAAATTTTGTGTTCACCATTTTCTGAAAGTTTTAGATTCTATGAGTTTTTCCTTGTTTCTTCACTGGTTTTAATTTTTGGGAAACTCAAGAATTCTTGTTTTTAAAGGTGGACACAATTTTTCAACCCAGGATCTTGTTTGTGCTGATTTTGGAACTAACAAGTCGAGCAAGCTTCTGCTTGTGATACTTTTGTTTGTTCAATGTTACAGGATAGGTACCAAAAGGAGGAAGAACCCTCTTGAACTTAAAGTGTTCAATTTGATTTTTACATTGAGGTTCCCTTGGACCTTTGTGGAAAATTTGTTACTATACCAGCTTCTTAGTTTTTGTTTTTCTTTTTATACTTTTTATTTTAGTTTTTCTGTTTTCTTTTTTGCATGAGTCTTGAGTATATTATCCATTCTGAGTATTGCTATAGCTTTGTGAAATGCTTTATCTGATTGAACTGCTTTGTGAAAGGTTCTATGTTTTGAAGTGGTTAGGATTGCATGCTGTAGAAAGGATTTTTGATATCTTGATTGTTTTGGTTGTTGGCAAAGTTTTTTTTCTGAGTTCTAAAAAGGGTACCACTTACCCTATCTTTTTCTGAGAGCTGAGGACTCTGAATTCTTGATTGTGAAATTTTTCTGCCTTGTGTTGCATGTTGATTGGAGTTTTGTATACTTTGTGAGTTGAGAAGAGATTATAGGCATTTTTGAAAACTCATATTTTTTCTTGAAATGTTATATCCACTAGTAGCCCCTTTTGAGCCTTAAAAGAGTCATTCTTTGGAGCCTACTTTTTGTGATAATTTTTAAGTTGTTATAATGATGCATATGCTGAATTGTTAGAGCTACGTTTGTGGGTTTCTCTCTAAAAAAAAAAAAAACAAGTTGAAAAAATAAGGTATGTGCCTTAGAAAAAATAATGAAATAGTGGGGTGAGAAATAGTATGAAGGGAGTAAAATTCAAGTCATTCATCCCATACATTCCACTACTTTGTTCAAAAAAAAAAACAAAAAAAAAAGGGAAAAAGAGAAAAATTGAGAGGACCCTTGTGTGCATTGTTGAAGCTCTTAAAGTCAAGAAAAATCACTTAACAACAATTTTTGAGTCAGCCACTAGAGTTGCCAATTTCTTGAAATCCATACCTTAAAATTGTTCAACCCTTTGGCCAAGTTACAACCTTCAAAAATCTCTTCAAAATCACTTGGTTGCTTTACTTCAGTTTTGATTTGAATGATAGGCAGAATTATTGAGCTTTCTTGTTTTCATGGAGAATATCATTTTGTGAGCTTAATTGATGAACTCAAACATGTTAAACGCCAAGCCTAACTTTCTTGATTCTTTGTCTATAAAACATGCATGTCTTCCTTTTCTGCTAAGCTTTCTTTGAAAGGTTTTTGTGCTTCAAGTTTTAATCAGATAAACTTTCTCAAAACTCAGGGACGAGTTTTTCTTTAAGTTTTGTCGCTTGAGGACAAGCTGTCGTTGGGTATAGTGGTGTGATGAGTGGATTTTATATGATGTTTTTAGGTAGTTTTTAGTCTTTTTATTTTATTATTTTTGAGTCACAAATAGGTTTTTTTATTGTTTTTATGTAGATTTTATATTTATTTTGCATTGTGCATATAGATTAGATTTTATTTGTTTTTCTAGCTTTATTTTATATTTTTAGAAATTTTTCTAGTTATTTTATATTTTTAGAAAAGCTGGTTTAGTTATCATTTTTGTCCAGGGACCAATATGTAAAATTGCAGGAAATCAGGGACCAAATTGTAAAAGTTCAAGAGTGGAGGACTAAAAGTGAAGATTGAGAGAATAAAAGGGCTTGAATTGAAGTGCTAACCAAGAGAGGACCAAAGTGGAAAAGAAGAATATGAAGAATCACTCTCTAAATTAGCACATGGGAAAAAGTTTGAAGGAATTGATGTTAGTGGAGGAAAGGTTTCAGAAATTAAACAAGGGCTGAGTAGTGGCTTTTTATGGCAATCAAAACCCACTACCATGAATGAAGAAGGAAGAAAAGCTTGAAGTTGAAGAAGCAGCGTCCCAATGCTCCAGCGTTGGGATCCCAGCGCTCAAGCATTGGGACTCTGACTAGGAAATGAGTCAGATGTTGTCCCAGCGCCCAAGCGTTGGAAAGCCAGCGCTCAAGCGCTGGGCCTCGGACAGAAAGTGGATTTTTAATGCATCCTAGCGCCCAAGCGTTGGGAATGCCAGCGCTCAAGCGCTAGAGGCTGGAATTTTACTATAAATATGACCCTTTTCTTCACTTGTAAAACACACCTACTTAGAATACAACAAGTATTCTCTCTTTCTCCCTCTTGAGCATTGTTCCTAGGACTTGTGGGAAGCCATATTTGAGCTCCTATCCAGGGTAATTCAATGTCTCCTTTAGCCATGCTTGGCTAAATTCTTCTTTAAGTTTTTGGGTTGTTTTAGTTTATAATACATGTTCTAGTTATTTCTTACATTTCTGAATTTTATTTCCATTCATGTTTTATTACCTTATGCTTAATTTCTATTTTGTGGATCCCAAGAGGTTTTGCTTATTACTTATTACATAAGGCCATTTGGTGAGTAGTAAGGGAACTAGGTAATAAAAAAGGTTATAAGTATACTTCGCTAAGGAATTAGGAAGGACGTAACTTTATGTTGGCCTGAACATCTTCTTCATCTTCTTCTTTAGTTAACTAGGTGCCAAGGAATTGGGTTTAGTAATTAAAAAGAAAGATCTACAATGCTTAAGGAATTAACTTGTAGTTACACTAGGCTATAGCATCATGATAATGGATTTATAATTCAGGAATTTAGTAAGAGATTGCTAGCATGTTTTTATAGACTATGTAAACCAACCCAAGAGCTTAATGTTCATCATCTCTTTCTCTTATTATTTTATGCTATTGTTTCTTTCTAGTTCTCAAACCAACAACAAATATTCATCTTTTATTTTTCTGTTTTAGTACTAAATATTATAATAATAAGAACACCTATCCCTTGGGTTCGATCTTTTTATATTACGCGATAGACAATCGTGCACTTGCGATTTCGCTATCAGGAGTCTTGCACTTACCTGCCCCTGGCTGGTCCAGCCTTTATTCCTCCAATCATTGCAGTCATGTGCAATATTGATGATCATCACTGGGTAAGAGTAAAGCTTAAGAGCAATTCACCACTTCCTTACAGCACTCCTATGTGGAGACCCAACTGTAGGAAGAGTGCTAAAAGATGGGGAAAACATATCCATCCAAGGATATTAAAATATAGAGAAATTGTTGACCCTGAATATATTCGACAACCTCGAAGCCTCACAAGTCCATCTGATAGTGGATCCACCCCAAACAGCAATGAGATTCCACAAACTCATGCTCAGACCTCTCAATCCCAGCCAGAAATTCCCTCAAGTCCAATTCAACAACCAAAGTCACCTCAAGCCAAGAACTGCTCACTGGACGACAACCTGTTCAGTCCAGATAAAGAAACAGCAACATGCGTAGTGAAAAAAGAAGCAGAAGTATCAGTAGTTCAGGAGAAACTTCGTCCATCTGCAGCAAAGAAGAGCGTCTTGAAAGAGAATACAAAGAAGCGGACCAAGTCAAGTGCTTCAAAGAAGAGTCAGCCTAGAGAAAAGAAGCAAAAGAGTGGAGCTGAATACTTCAGTGATCATGTCAATGATCCCGAAATATCTCTAAATGAGATACTGGCATCCCAGCAGAATGTCTCCAAGAAGGCCTCAACACATAAGAAGAATCTGGCTACTTATGAGGAAACCACCACATCCACCCCATCTATGAAACCTTCCCAGAACATAGCAAGAGTCTTTCTTGCTCATGTTCCAAGAAGGACACGTCAGACGGTATCTCCTTCTCATTTGCAGATTCTCAGGATGCTGACAATGGACAATGCTGCATATGCTCCACACTTGCTGATGAAGTCTCTGGGATACAACTTCTGCTTGCAAGCTCGACTCTGGGCTCCTCCTGCAATAGATGGCATACGGATTGCATTCGCGTCGAGGTCCAGGTATGACATATTTCATCATGAGTGGGAACTGTCTGTTCCCAGACCGGTTCATTTAAGCACCATCCCATTTGGAATAATCCATAATGTCGAAAGCATTATAGTTCAACATGGATCATGGTTGCTTCTCCTACTTGTAGCCAAACCCAGACCTGAACCTCTGCCATCCGTCAATGCACCCTCCAACAACCATCTATCATATACACCAGTCATTCCCTTGCCTCAAACCATCACCATTCCACAAGACATATTCATCACATCCTCTGATTCAGAGGAAAATCGGCATCACCCATCCTCATCATCCTCACGAGAGAGCCTTCCAAATGAAACATCATCATCTACACAGGATGCAGAGGTTACCACGGCCCAACCTATTTCCTTTGCACTTCCAAACAATGATCCTTCTCAAGCTGAGAAACACCCTAAATCCAAAGCCACAAACGAGTCCTCATCAGCTGACAAATCTTTTGATGCCAAAGCTGCCTTGATGGAATTACGCACAGAAATAAAAACAGGGAATTCGAATGCCTCTAAGGAGAATTAAGAATTGCGCACAGATGCATTCAATCACATTAATGCTGTGTCCGAAAGACTTGAGCACAAAATTGATGCAGGTCTTAAGCGTATAGAGGACCTACTACGGAGCTACATGCAGCAACGACAGCAGCAACATGACTAATCTCTATTTCTTATCTCTTTATCTTGCACATTTTTTTATATATATACATTATCAGTGATCGTTGCTTACTGCCTCTTCAGTACATATCTTCTTTACTGAATCATCAATGCATGCTAGTTCCTTTATCGTTGAATATTTTTTCTGATAATGCCAAAGTGGGAGAAGAATTAGGAAAAGAGAATCATTTAAGAATTATAAAAAGCAGCAGCGCATCAATCTAAGGGAAATTTATATGAGCTGATATAAATTAAGGAAAGAAGAATTCAGAATAAATAAAGATTAAGTAGCATCATATTTAGGGGGAGCGAAGGTGAGCTTACTTAGGCAAACATTTGCTAGACAAACACTATCTAGGAATTTCAAATTTAGGGGGAGCAAAGGTAAGCAAACTCAACAAGTCAAATTCGTCCGCTTAAAAAGAAACTTAAAAGAGCGATCATGTTTTTCTGACACAATGCAATACTCTGAGGAAAAACTATTATCTTAAATATAACAAAATGTTTTATGACTTAATCTTTAAATGAACCTTTTCCAAAGAAATTGTCATTATCAAAAAGGGGGAGATTATTAGAATCAAATAATTAAATGAATTATCATATTTTGATAATTAACAATTTCTTTAAGATTTAATGACGTCAAAGATGAAGTTCCTAACATAGTGAAAATTATCATGTATAGGAATAACCATCTCTAAAAGGAATGAATAAACATCATAGCCTTATCAAGAGAATTAGTCCACCAGAAGAGTTCGTCCGGTCACCTCGAAGGAAACAATGTCAAAGATATACGAAGGAAAGCATTCTCGTTTGAGACAGTCCGATGGCTCAAGAAACGAAGACATTCAAGTACAAGATTGTCCGGTGACTCAAGAGAGATAAATCAACAGCTTCAAATGACCAGCATCTTCTCTCATGGTCACTTGATGGAAATCTGCACACTCAAATCAAAGTCTACTTGAAGCAGCTGAATCAGTCCGCTACAAAGATCAAATTGGAAGACGGTGTAGCTCAAAGGTGAAAGAATATGATTACTTATGAAGAAACACCTTCTGCCTCGAAGCCTCTCAAGCATCATACAAAGAAGTTGTGGATCAACTCTCTCAGATGGAGAACTTCAGTGAAAACAAATAGAAGGAAAGGATTCAGTTTTCTAAGACAAGAATGTTCTGTTCCTTAAAGAAGAACTGACTGAAGGAAATTTGTTTGCAAATGCAAGCCACTCAGTGACGAAATTTCAAGCACTAAATGGAGACTGCGTCTGCCAAAGCTCTATGGAAGAATCCGTCCGCCCAAGTATAAATTGCGCCAGAGGTACAAAGATCAATAAGTATGTCTTTCGAGGATATCAAGTCAACAGAAGAATTAAAGAAATTATTCTCCTTCTCTTGAGTAATTGCTTCTTTCCTCGTCTGCACATTTATTAAAGTACTAGCAATCACAGAAAGAAATAAGGGACACAATTAATTCAATACTTCTTGGTCCCACTACTTTTCTGCTTTTCCTCAAATAAAGCTGACATCGCGAAATCAACGGCAAGAATCTCTGAGCATCGTACACTCTCAACGGTCGAAATTCAAAATATCTAACCAAAACACGTGATGAGCGTTAGCTGTCAAGCACTGGGGTAAAATGGTCAAAACATCTCAACCGCTGGATCTTCACGTTATATATAGAGAAACTAGTTGAAGATCACTCACTCAGCATGGAGCCAGACGACATCAACCCTGACGAACTGATGATTTCCCGATCATATCTTACGCTTGCAGAGAAACCTCAGATAGTGATTTACACCTGCTGAGAGATGCAGAACTAGCCGTTATGTGCTTCCCGGAGAGGACGAAGCACTACGGGCAGGTTTTCACTCCTGCTGAGGAGAATGAACGAATATCTTCAACTGAAGATATATATAGAGAACCCTGCTTCCGTAGCAACTTGGCGACTAGAACTAAATTATACACATCTCAATCTAGTTCGTCCAAAAGACCAAGGCAATCTTGGTTTTAACTGAGGAAACTACAAGTCATATCACAACCTGAGTTGAGTTGCTTATGTGTGTGGAAATCTTACAGAGTTCAACTCCCATCATATCCCACACACATAACTTAAAACAGAGATCAGCCTGCTTATGATCTCCTTGTTTTATAAGCTTCATTTCTTCTACCCACTCTTATCATGAAGAGAATTTTGTAGAAAAGAAAAATCCTGAAAAAGGTGTCAGGAGAAGTCCTGTATAATACTTGTAAGGAGAAGTCCTGATAATACTTGTAAGGAGGAGTCCTAACAATACTTGTAAGGAGAAGTCCTTCTAATACTTGATAGGAGAAGTCCTAAGAATACTTGTTGGGAGAAGTCCCTGATAATACTTGTACTATTTGTTGAAATAGTGAAAATCTTGGTGAAGCCAAGGACTGGACGTAGCCCTGTCGATTATGGGGGTGAACCAGGATAAAAACTATGTGTGCTTTACTTTCATGCTATATTGCTTCCTCGCTGCACATTCATTCATGCTTTCATAAATAAATTATCTTGAGAACAAGTAATTAACTTTCAGAATCTATTAAATGAATTTCACGTAATCCTACCTATTTCATAGAATATCTTGTGATAAATATAAATGAATACTAATGGATGATTAACATACAACTCTTCAGAAAAGAAATTAAAAAATGGGTCACACAATTCAAACCCCCCCTTTCTTGTGTGTTTCTTGCACCTTCATGATATACAAATTGGTTCTCTGAATGGCTTGTGTGAGAAGGAATAAGAGTTTTCACTCTGTAAGAGATTTCACACTTGTTGGCGACAGAACTCAAAAATAAGAAGGTTAAGGTTACTGAGTGTTCTTGATATAAAGCTTGTTCAAATTGTAAACTGACTTGGAAGGTTCGAATGCTTTGATTGTGTATAAGTCGCCAAGTTGGAGCTGATGCAAAGTCCACTATTTATATCTTCAGTAGGATGCTAACTGGAAGCTTTGGTGAAGATCTTCAAAAATAGTTCCGTTGAATTTTTGCTTGATTGTGAGTAACGGATACTTCTGCATCTGCTGTTGTAGTCTGCCAGGTGAAGAATGTTTCTGCAATAGACAGAGAGAGGTATCGTCTGGAGATGCTTTTGCTCTGGTTCACAGGGGCTGCAATTAATGCATATGCATTACAGCTAATTCAGTCATTAATGCTCTGACTAGAATATTTGAATTTGACCGTTGAGGAGATACGATGATCAGAAGATATCGCCGTTAATTCAGCAAAAGCAGCTTGAATTAAGGAATGTCAAAGGATTTGAATCTTCAAGGAATAAGGCGCTTAATTCTGTCTCTTTCGCCATTAATGCTCTGAACCACCAAGAGGTGCATGACAACTCATCTTCGGTTTGAGCAAACGATCACCTTTAGGATAATTCATTTTGTGCGAGTCTTCAATCATTGCTCTTTAGTCAACCCAAGTGTTCGTCGGGAGATGAGCCGGACGTTCTCCATAGGCAGACGTACTCTTCTCTGAAGGCAGACTAATTTCTCATAGGCGGATGGTTTCTTTACTTGCTTTTTGATAAAGCTTTGTCGAGATCCTTGCAGCATGTCTTCAGTCCATAAGTGTTCCTGAATATGAAAACTTTTAAAGAAGTCAGTAACACTTGGCGAAATTGTTATTTATTAAAATAGGATAATTCATTGAGTTTTTTACTCTAACAGACTTTCCCATACCTCCTTATCTTTTCGGCAAAGAAGACGACCTAAAACTTTAAGAACTAATGGAATGCCTTTGGCATAGTTGACCACCCTTTCTGATAGATCATCATACCCCATTTCAAGATGAGTTGGGTTAAATGCATTCAAATTGAAAAGTTCAAGTGCTTCACTAGAACTCAATTCCCCAACCTGGTATATATCTCCAGCTTTGTTAGACATAAGTATTTGCTTATCTCTAGTTGTTATAATTATTCTACTACCTCGATGAAGCCAATCAAGAGTACCAAATATATTTTCCACTTGATCTGTATCATTCACGTCATCAAGAACAATAAGAACCTTCATACGACCAATCCTTCTCTTAATATAATCGGACAACCCATTGGGCACACCTTCTCCTAATAGTGTAGGAAATTTTTTTTTTCAAAGACTCTATTCCATCTTTTTGTTCCTTTACCTTTGCCAAAAAACAAAAACCTTCATACTCAGAATATATTTTGTTAAATATCTCTTCTGCCAAAGTTGTCTTGCCGATGCCGCCTATACCCCAAATTCCAGTAACACACTTCTTTTGTCTCTTGGCATAACAATGATTCCAAATGTGCAATTGGTTCATCCATGCCAATAAGCCCTTTTGTGTTAACTGGATGCTTACTCAACCTCATCTACACATGATTGATGATTTCTTCGAGCAGATCAGCACCATTCCTAAACAAAAAAAAAAAGAGAATGTATGAAATTCAATCGCATTACTATGTCTATATGTCACTCTCATTTGATTGGAAGTTTGTATATAGGAGTTCAACATCAATGATAGAATGTTCCTTTTCTTGTGCATTCACATCAATGATATAGGATCAATGATTAAGCAACCATCATCATGCCATAATTTTAATAAGGTCAACAAATAGAGGATTTGTGTGGACTTGAAACTTTTACAAGTAGGGACGGATCCAAGAATTTTATGTCGTGGGGGCAGAATACACATACAAATTTGCAGTATTGAAAATATAATATATTACTATTAAACATTTGAATAAACATTATATTTTTTCTCTAAGAGGTTTCATATTTTAGAAACATTGTACAATTTTTTATTCTCAACACTATCAAATATTTCCCTCTCTATATAAGTAATTAATCAATCATTCAACAATTCATCCCCCATACGATTTCATATCCGATTTTTGATAATATGCATAGCAAAGAAAGCTCTTTCAACTGTTGCAGTTGCAACCGGTAGTATCAAAGCCAACCCCAAAAGCAAATATACCCATGGATGTACAAAATGCTTCTTAGTCTCTACAAACTTTGTAACAAGATCACTTATGCCCATCAATCCTGAAAATGCACTATCAGAACATATGTCTATGAAATAATTTTGAAGCTGATTATCTAATGCCAAAAGTTCAACCGGGCAAAAATCTGAAGGATAGAATTGAGCCAAACAAATTAACTTTTTCTTGTCATGCAACAAATGAATCTCTTGGACTCAAGCAAGCTACAAAAAGAAGTCAGATTAAACTAGGACAAATTTCAACTTTTAGTGGCACTAAAAGTAATATTGTATATCTATAGGGCATTTAGTTTTACTGGTGAGAGCAATTAAATATATTGTATTAAAATAATAGTATAATAAGAAGAAATCTTGAAAGTGAAGTGGGGCATATGCATCGCACCCTCCAAGTCTATCCGCCCTTTACAAGTAGTATAATCTATATATATCATTTGGAAATCGGAATGTGTTAAATAGTTTTCTTGGGCCACATTTAACCACTAAATTCAGTAAACCAACAAAGCATGGCTACCTCATCTAAACGTAGTCTGAATGAATGAGTTGCAGCCTTAACTAATACATAAAGAAGTAATAACTAATAAGCATACATTAAAATAAAACCAATATAGAAAATAAAGTCTATTGTTATTTAAGCAACGAGTTTGTGGTAACACTATGGTGTATTGCGGCGGTCATTTTGCCGCTGCAAGTTTTCATTTTGAGGCGGTTTGATCAACCGCCGCAGGTTTTAAATACATATATTTTTTTACCTTTTTTTTTACTGCAGAACAATAAAGAGAAAGAGAAAGAGAAATCGCGGTTCTCTCTTCGCCTCCGCCGCTCCGCTCTGTTCTCTCATTGCTCCGCCGCACCGCTCTCGTTCTCTCATCGCTCCGCCGCTCTCGTTTCTGCAACGCGTTTCTCTCTTCTGGTTTCACCATCGCTCCGCCGCTCATCGCTCTCATCTCTCTCATTTTTGCTGTGAATCGAAGGTAACGAAGCAAACTCGTTTCTCTCTTATTCGATTTGACTTTTGTTCAGGAATTAGGGATTATAGGTTTTAGCAATTTTAGTAACGACTTTGATCATGAATCAATCTGTGTTTTTCTACATTTACTTTTTTCTTACTGATTTATTTTCCCCTTTCGTTTTTGTTGAGTGAGGGTTTATTTCTCTTTGTGCTCGCTCTGTTTCTTTTGGGTGTCAAGTTTCCTGCATTGAAATTTTTTAGGTATTCGATCTGGAACCATGATTGTTTGTTTCTGAATGGATCAATGAACCTCCAAATTCCTTCAATTTTATAGGCTCTGCTGTTCTTGATTTAGCAAATGACAATTGGTTTGATTGAACTCTCGTATGAGGTTGGTTTACTTCATGCTCTTTAACAAAGTGTTCTTTATTATTATTTTTTTATTTTCAATTTTCTTGTAACTCCTTGTTTGTTGTCTATCAGGCATAGATGGACTGGTAGATATGAAGCACACTTGTGGGATAACAGTTGCAAGAAGGAAGGACAGACCAGGAAAGGAAGACAAGGTTAGTGAGCTAAAAATGAATTTATTGACTATTTGACATATTTTTGTTTCTAAGTGTTCTTCTTTCTACTGCAAATATTGTTCTTGGTTCTTACTTCTTAGTAATCTGAGTTATGTCCACTAACTCTCTTGTTACATGTTCACATTGTGATGGGTCAACAAATGCTGCATGTTGCAGTTTATCTGGGTGATAGGGATTGTAGCAGGAAATGGGAAATATGTATTAGATTTAAGATAGTCTTCTGCTATAATGCAGAATTACAAGGTAGAAGATGAACAATTCAGAAAAGAAAGACTTCAAGAGAGCATCTCTCTTGCCCAAGCCTGTTGGCCAAAATCTCAATACTGACCAGAATATCCCTCCTCTATTTCCCCCTCTCTCCTATAACCCCCTCTCTGGTCCCCCCTTCTCTCTCCATTCTGTTATGATGCAATCATCATAAAATCATGAGAATATTCTCCCCCCTATATGCTAGCACGTGGCCTCCTTCCAGAATAAGTGAGGCCAAATCTCTCTCTCCTTGGTAACCTGGGGCCCACCATTCTCTGTGCTAATTGTATTATTTCCATTCCTATCACTCGCCGCTCCTTGTAGATCAGTCTTGTCCTCAAGACTGAAGTGAGGGAACTGCTGCTTAATGGCAAAGGTGTCTTCCCAAGTAGCCTCTTCTGCAGACTTGTTCTTCCACTTGATCAACCACTGCTCTACTTTCTGACCTGTTGGTCCCTGTAGTTTTGCTGCGAGAACTGTTTCAGGCTCCATAACAATGCCAGTGTCCTCTGCCATCCCCGGAGGGAGATGGGAGTCAACAACATGATTGCCTAACACTTTCTTCAATTGTGATACATGGAAAACTGGATGTAGTTTGGAAGAGGGTGGCAAGAGAAGCTTATAAGCTACTGGACCAATTTTGCTTTCCACCATAAAAGGCCCATAGAATCTAGGAGCAAGTTTCTGGTTGATGCGTTTAGCAAGTGATTGTTGCTTGTGAGGCCTGAGCTTCAAATAAATCTGATCTCCAATTTGAAAATGCACATCTCGTCTATGCTGATCTGCCTGTTTCTTCATTGCTTGCTGTGCACGGTTCAAGTGGTAGCGTAGTTGTTTTAGGGCCTCATCCCTCTCTCCTAGAGCATAAGCTACTGATTCCACCATGACTTCACTAGGTAGGAAGCTCAGAACACTAGGAGCCTTTCTGCCATAGACCACTTCAAAGGGTGTGGTGTTGATCGAGGTATGCCAGGTGGAATTGTAACATAACTCAGCCCACGGCAGCCAATAAGACCAAGTCTGAGGCTGTTCCCCTGCAAAACACCGCAGATAGGTCTCAAGATATCTGTTTGTAACTTCTGTTTGTCCATCCGATTGAGGATGGTAGGATGAACTGAGACACAATTTAGTTCCATATAGTTTGAAAAGTTCAGTCCAGAAATGACTGATAAAAACTGGGTCCCGATCACTGACTATACTCTTGGGAATGCCATGTAATCGAGCTACCTCCTTCATAAATGTTTCGGCCACACTCCTGGCTGTGTAAGGATGCTTCATGAGGATAAAATGAGCATATTTAGATAGACGATCAACCACGACGAGGACTACGTCATACCCCCTAGATTTTGGCAGGCCAGAAATAAAATCCAAAGAAATATCTTCCCATACTACCTCTGGAATTTGCAGTGGTTGTAATAACCCTGCAGGAGCCAAAGTGGACGCCTTATTCCGTTGACATATGTCGCAGCCTTTCACATAATCCTGGACCATTTTTTTCATCCCAACCCAATACAGATTTTCAGCAAGCTTTCTGTATGTTCTATAGTAACCAGAGTGACCTCCTTGGGGTGTATTATGGAACTCATGCAGCAACCTGGGAATCCATGGAGAAGACGCTGAGATTACTAGTCGACCCTTGAAGCGGAGGGAGCCTTGAATCAAGGTAAAACCCTTGCGTGTGGGAATTCCCTGCTGAAGTTGAGTCCGGATTTGAGTGAGATAATCATCCTGATCATTGTGCTCTACCAAACTCCTCCCTTCCAACCATACTGGATAGGATTGAAGGGACTTAAGTTCTGCATACTCCTCACGTCTAGATAAGGCATCGGCTGTTGTATTCTCTTTCCCTGGTTTGTATTTCACATCAAAGTGATATCCCAGCAACTTAGCAATCCAACATTGTTGGTCTGCTGTAGTGATACGTTGCTGAAGTAAAAATTTCAGACTGCGATGATCAGAATAAACCATGAAATGGTGTCCCAAAAGATAAGGCCTCCAGTGTTGAATAGCTAGTACAAGTGCCATGATCTCTTTCTCATAGGTGGATTTTGAGAGATTATGAGCAGCAAGAGCCTTGCTAAAGTAGGCAATAGGCCGTCTACCTTGCATCAGAACCGCTCCAATCCCATGCCCAGACGCGTCACACTCCACCTCAAACAGCTTATTGAAATCTGGTAAGGCTAACACTGGTGCTTCGGTAATCAACCTCTTGAGCTGGTTGAAGGCTGATTGTGCCTCCTCATTCCACCTAAACCCATCTTTTTTCGTGAGTGTTTTTAAGGGTTGGGCTACCTTACCATATCCCTTAATGAATTTTCTGTAATAACCCGTGAGGCCCAAGAAACCCCGTACTCCTTTGACATTTGCAGGCACTGGCCAATCCAGAACTGCTTGTATTTTGGAGGGATCCATGGTTACTCCAGCACTTGAGACGATGTGTCCTAAGTACTCTACCTCCCTTGTTGCAAAGTGACACTTTTTCTTGTTTACAAAGAATTGGTTGTCCTTCAAAATCTTCAAAACAATGTTCAAGTGTTGGAGGTGAGTGTCCCAATCCCTGCTGTAGATTAGGATGTCTTCGAAGAAGACCAAGACAAATTTGCGCAGAAGATGACGAAAAGTTTCATTCATTGTGGCTTGAAACGTGGTTGGTGCGTTTGACAGGCCAAAAGGAACCACCAAATACTCATAATGTCCGTTGTGGGTTCTGAAAGCAGTCTTTGCAATGTCCTTCTCTTGCATTCTAATTTGGTGATAGCCAGACTTGAGGTCCAGTTTGGTGAAGTAAGTGACTCCACTGAGTTCATCTAGTAATTCTTCCACCACCGGTATAGGGAATTTATCCGGTACAGTAGCCTTTTTCAGTGCTCGATAATCCACACACATTCTCCAAGTATTGTCTTTTTTCTTCACCAATAAGGCAGGGCTTGAATATGCACTGGTACTGGGGCGAATGAAACCTAATTTCAGCAAAACCTGCACCTGTTGTTCAATCTCATTTTTTTGGAAATGAGGGTACCTGTAGGGTCTGACTTGAACAGGTCCAGTTCCAGGGGTGAGGTTAATCACGTGATCAAATGGCCGTGGTGGGGGTAATCCCTTGGGAGTGAGGAAAACTGCTGGCCACTTCTCAATCACTGCTTGTAATTGTTGTTGTTGCTATATTGACAACGGATTATCCCGTGCAGCAGAATCTTTCTCACAAAACCTCAGCCAATGGGTAGGGACTCCTTTACTAAACAACTGAGTTATCATAGCATGTAAAGAAGAGACAATTTGTCTTGATTTGCTGGATCCCTGTAATTTAATCTCCTTTTTTCCTGTGTAAAAACTCATTGTCATCTCTTGCCAGTTGATTTTTACCTCTCCCAAAGTTCTAAGGCAAGCAATTCCCAAAATCACATCTAAATTACCCAGTTCCAGTACATGTCCAGTTATCGTGCATTTGTAATCTCCCATCCCCCAACCTAATATTAACTTGGCCCTTCTTTTCCACTTCTAATCCCAGTAGTTTTACTAACTTAGGAGAAATAAAATTGTGGGTAGCCCCACTGTCTAAGAGCATGAGTATGGGAATACCTTCAATTTTCATTGAGGTTAGTTCCCCTGTTGTTTGGTCTTGCTTTCCCTGGTTTCTAAAACTCATGAACTCCAGGATGTTGCACTCTTCATCCGGTGGCTGTTCTTCAACATTCTGGATCTCAACCTCAGCTATCATCATGTCACCTTCCACCATTTCCTCATCTTCTCCCAAAATTACTATTCTGAGCTTGGGATTAGCACACTTGTGCATTGGTGTATAAGGCAAACCACACCTGAAACACAGCCCTTTCTTCCTGCGATCCTCCCATTCTTGAGAAGATAAATGCCTGACTCCTCTTCCTCCGGGTGCTGGTGTAAATGTTCTGGCTGGTTCCACACGCCTCTCTGGTTTAGGAACAGCCACGCTTTCTCTGTTGCCTCGATTCCCTGTGGAACCTGAGTTCTCATAGCGTGGTAAAGGCGAAAATTGTGCTCTGGCCACAGGAATACGTGATGGGGGTCTGATTCCCTTTCTCATAGCTAGCTCAACATTTCGTGCCAAACGCATCGCCTGCAGACGAGTCCCTGGGTCATGAATCCGAACCCAGTTCTTAATGTCTTCCTTCAGGCCATGTAAGAAATACCCAACATACTGTTGTTCGGGTTGTCTGGGAATTAACGCTGCCAAGTATTCGAATTCCTCAATGTAATCCTGAACTGATCCTCGTTGCCTCAACGCTGCTAATTCTTCATATGGGTTCTGGATTTCCAACCCCCCAAACCTCTCCAGCAGCTCTTCCTTGAATAGCTCCCATGTCAAAACTGGATGCACTTCCGATAATATCGTAAACCAGTGAATGGCAACTCCCTCCATGTTTATCTGGGCTAGAGGAATTTTTGCAGTTTCAGGTGTCTGATTAATCTTAAAAAAAAGTTCAACACGCGTAAGCCAACCTCTAGGATCTGTTCCATCAAAAATGGGGATTTCCACCCTTTTTGCGTTCGAAAAAATGGTATCCAAGGTCCCCATCAATGCCGTCATATTGATGTTCTCCTGCCTGTGTTCCCCTGAATCAGCCCCTCTCCCTTCATCTAGTATAGTGCGCGAACTCGACGCTTCATGCGTCGTCAGGGTGCTTCCAACTGGGTCTGGCTCCTTCTCCAACCGCCGTACCAAAGCAGTGATATATTTGCGGAACTCTGCTTGTTCCTGCAGATCCTTCTGTATGCTGCTCTGCCCCTGTGTGACCACATCCATCTTCACAGTGAGCTCCGAGAGCTTTGCTTCCACTGTATTCATCCGATTCTCCACTCCTTCTAGGCGTAACTGGTTCCTGGTCTCCATGGGTTGATGAGGATCCGGTAGGTCGGACCAAAAATGATAGGGATTGTAGCAGGAAATGGGAAATATGTATTAGATTTAAGATAGTCTTCTGCTATAATGCAGAATTACAAGGTAGAAGATGAACAATTCAGAAAAGAAAGACTTCAAGAGAGCATCTCTCTTGCCCAAGCCTGTTGGCCAAAATCTCAATACTGACCAGAATATCCCTCCTCTATTTCCCCCTCTCTCCTATAACCCCCTCTCTGGTCCCACCTTCTCTCTCCATTCTGTTATGATGCAATCATCATAAAATCATGAGAATATTCTCCCCCCTATGTGCTAGCACGTGGCCTCCTTCTAGAATAAGTGAGGCCAAATCTCTCTCTCTCTCCTTGGTAACCTGGGGCCCACCATTCTCTGTGCTAATTGTATTATTTCCATTCCTATCACTGGGTAAGTACCAAGTCACATTCTAAAGACCTGCATTTTTAAGACACTTGTATCTAACTAATGTAAGTGATTAATTTTTGTTTATGAACACTAGGTGGTTATGATATGGAGGAGAAAGCAGCAAGATCCTATGACCTTGCAGCTCTTAAGTATTGGGGCCCTTCAACTCATAAACTTCCTGGTATTTTTTTACGCTAGCAAATTGCAATGTTGTACTCTTTGGATGGAGTCTCATGCATGCTCTATTGTTTTTGGCAGCTGGAAATTTACCAAACCCAACTTGAAGAAATGAAGAATATGACCAGGCAGGAGTATGTTGCACATTTGAGAAGGTCCAACACTGTTTAATTAGTTTCTATTTTGCTCAAAAGCTATCAACTTCATTTTTAAAATATTATTTTGAAATAGAATAATGAAATAACAAAGATAATCAAGGACTGTCTAGAAATTTTAAGAACATTGTATACCCTCATACAAGTACATTAGTCAATATTTTGGATGATGTTAAAAAGAGTACCAAAATTCTCTCATTTGAATCTCCTTATTATGCTTAATTATATGATGATATGTTGATTAAGTTTCTGATTGTTTTGCAGAAAGAGCAGTGGGTTCTCAAGGGGTGCCTCAATGTACAGAGGGGTGACAAGGTTCTTCATGCTAATCCCTCGCCTCTTGTTTAATTTTCTCTGAATTAGGAAGAAACACTGGTGTTCATTAGATCTTAAATCCGCTTATTGATGTTTATATATGCAGGCACCACCAACATGGAAGATGGCAAGCTAGGATAGGCAGAGTTGCAGGGAATAAAGACCTTTATCTTCACGGTAACACTGAAAACTCCACAAATCTAAGAAGAAGAGTGATGAACCAGATTTGAATTACCTGCATCAGATTCAAATTTTAGCATTATGCATGAACATAAAAAAACTGCAGATAAAGGGAAAACCCCAATTGAGGCCCTCCCAATTAAACTTGACTCAGAAATAGCTTCTTAAGTATGCTGTAATTTAAAACTTACAAATCTTTTCATATTACTATCCTTAATTGTCTATGAAATGAAGCTTATAATTGTTTTAAAATAAAACCACCGAATAGGTCTTTATTATAAGTCTAACTTACATTGAATATGGACTTTGTCTAAATCAAATTCTTCATCTTCAACTGCAGGAAGAAAATACAAAGGATGATATCATTTGTTAATTATTATTATCAAAATATTTCCTTTCCTCAATGAAACTGTTATATATCAAGGTGTTTATGGGGCTGACTCCAAACTGTCTTAACTTCCAGTTCATCATTCGACCACCCTGGGATTCTGCCTCCAGTATTGCAACCTTGATTTTAAACCTTGTCTGGTTCTTGGTTGCGCTACTTAAATAGTGGGAACATTTTTTGTCGTATATCAAGAAAACATTATCCGTTGAAATCCATGAATCGATGACATAATAGCCCTTTTTACCGTCACCATCATTTATAGTGATCTCAAATTTAACTTGCCCACGATAGTCTGTTGGGTCCTCCTCCTCGGCGAGGATGAAGCAAAAAATGAAACCCAACAAAGGAGCTGCACCATAAAGATCAATAACCATGACATCCTTTGTTGTCTTGTACTCTATCCACTTTGGAACACAACTTCCTGGATATTCATACACTGCTTGATCAAAATCATTCTCATATTTGTCAACCTGATCAGATGGATGTTGATGTGTAAGTTTCATCAAGTTGATTTGTGCATTCAACTCAATACCCCTGAGTGAACTTTCATCCAAGTTCCAGCAATTAAATAACAAAACTTCTTTCCTGTTTTCCTTGAGCTGTTCTGCAGCCGTTTTAGGGAACAATACTGTCTTTAGTGAATCGCACTCACCAACATATATGTATTCAAGGGACGGGGGAAGCACAGGTATTGACTCAAGTTCAGCGCAGCTATCTAGGTATAGATATTGCAATCTTGTGAGATTGTTGATGCTTGAAGGTAAGCTCTTATATTGAGTTTCGCCTAAATCCAATTTTTCTAGCTTACTTAGAAATGCAAACGATGAAGGCAACTCATTGGCAGAGATTCCCTCCATATATAGTTTTATAATATTCCGTGGTGACAACTTCCTTAGACTTGTGCAATCATTAAGGACGGGCTTACATAGAGATCTTGAAGGAGTATCACTTGTAAATTCAGTGAGGGACACACACCCTCTTAGAACTAAACTCTGAAGCTTGTTGAGAGAATAAATAGATGGATGAACACTCTTCAATTTCACACAATCACAAACATCTAGATACTCAAGATTTATGGCTTTTGAAAAGTCCGGCAGCTCCTCAAGGAAATTGCAATCAGAAAGATCAACTTCGTATAAATTAACCAAATTCTGAAACAAAATGAAGAAATCAAACATAAGCATAAGTTTAGAACAACATTTTCAAGTAAGATCAAGCAAAGTACGTTCATCTTAAACTATAATTATATTAGTGACCGTGTGAAATTATAACACCTATCAGGAAAAACATATCAGATTGCATTTCCATTATATCATCCATATGTATAGAACAAACCAATCACAAAGTTCATGAAAAATCAAAACTTCTACAAGTGGCACAGTATGCAGCAATAATCTTACTTTCATAAATCTAAACCCAGAGCTAAAAACGTATATTCTAAAAATGTTCCTTGCATGATCCAAAATATAAATAGGAAAATGACAATATTTATACCAGCACTCCGTGCCAAAGTCTTTGCATGCAGCCTCCGGACAACTGCAACATAACGAGACTTTCGGCAGAAAAACACTCTGGCAATGATTTTAGAGGGCAACCAATCCAGGAAAAATATTTTAGATTAGTTGGCCAAACTTTAACTCCTTGAAGAAAATTCTCAAAGCACTTCACATGAGCTTCCTCTTGAATTTCCAAAAATTGTAGTTTGCTCATCTTAGCAAATACGTAAGGGCTTAACTTCAGATTTCGAAATAATGAATAGTTTATCATTATGCTTCTAATTGCCTCAGTCCCCTGACATGAAGGTAGAAGAAAATTTAAAGCACAATTAAAAGCTGCATTTCTCATAAAAAAATTAATTAAATGTTATGTGAAGATTACATATATTGAATTTGGACTCTTACCTTGTTATTTTCCAATACTTCATGAATATCATCATGATCACATAGTCGACTGCGACTTCCAGGATCATCAGATTCTCGACGAACAAGCTCCCGACCCATTTCTTGAATAATTTCATGCATAGACACAACATTGTCTTCTGAAATCGTCATTAGAGCTCTATCTTTTAACCTTTCTAACCCAACAGCCACTGAATTATCATTTTCATGATCTTTCAATAACATTTTCAACTGGCTCACTACCATTTTCAAACCGTTGAAGAAACATGCGATATCTAAAAGAATTTTTTGTTCTTTGCAATCAAGGGCATCATAACTCAGTCTCATTACATCATGAACTTTTTTAATTGGTAATTTTTTGAGCTTGTCTAGCTGACTTTCCCATATTTCTGTATCTTTTCCGCAAAGAAGACGACCCAAAACTTTAAGAACCAATGGAATGCCTTTGGCATAATTGACCACCCTTTGTGATAGATCACAATACACCATTCCAGGATGAATTCGGTTAAATGCATTCAAATTGAAAAGTTCAAGTGCTTCACTAGAACTCAATTCCTCAACCTGGTGTATATCTTCAGCTTTGTTAGAAATAAGTACTTGTCTATCTCTAGTTGTTAGTATTATTCTACTACCTGAGTGAAGCCAATCAAGAGTTCCAAATATATTTTCTACCTCATCTGTATCATCCACATCATCAAGAACAATAAGAACCTTCATACGACCAACTCTTCTCTTAATATATATGGACAACCCATTTGGCGTGTCAATTTTCACTTTTTTTCCTAACAGTGTAGAAAAAATATTTTCTTTCATAGCCTTCATTCCATCTTTTTGGTCCTTTACCTTTTCCACAAAACAAGAACCTTCATACTCAGAACATTTTCTATTAAATGTTTCTTCCGCAATAGTTGTCTTGCCGATACCGCCCATTCCCCAAATTCCAATAACACGCGCTTCTTTTGACTCCTTGCATAACAATGATTCCAAAATTGCAGTTTGTTTTTCCATTCCAATAAGTCCACTTCTGTTAACTTGATACTTGGGCATACTCTTCAACACACAATTGGTGATTTCTTCCAGCAGATCATCATCATTTCTAAGCAACAAAAAGAGAGAGAAGTATAACATTTAATGGTATTACTATAAATCAAAGCAGAAAACTATAAGAATGAGAGAGTGAATAACTGCAATAGTAGATAATTATTTCATTAAAGGTTTCTGAACAAATTCAAAGCTTATTCTTCTATGTACTACTTTCATAACCGACTTTGCAAGTTGTACTACAGCTGGAAATACAAGCTTATAACGTGACTACTGACACAACACAAGCCTAGACTAAAATTTATAAATGTGACGTAGCTACCATGAAAACCTAAGGATACCATGGCAGACAGATAATCATTAAACAACTATAATCATGTCATACTTTTAACAAGGCTCATGACAGATCCATCCAGAAATTTAAAAGTTCTAAAACCAAGACAGACCTTGTGATTTGTGAGTAAAACTCTCATCCTACAATTTCGGGGAGGAAAATCTAATACATGCAAACCAAAATTCAACTCATAAGATTTACCAGTTAACCGGTCAGCTACTCTATTAAGTTTTCTTGAAACATGATAAAACCAGAATGTGATCTTCTCCTGTAAAAATTCTCCCATGTTTCTTCATGATGAAAATTTATACTCCCTTTGTTCCTTTTTATAAGAGCTAAATGAGGGGGTTGGTCGTTCCTTTTTATAAGAACTACATAAGGTTTTGTGTCATATTAATTATTTTTTCACATTTTTACCCTTATTCAATTCTGGAAATATGGAATTACATTAATGATGGAAAAAGATTAAAAAGAAATATGTTAAGAACAATTTTGGAAATTCAACAACATTTGAGAACAAATTTAATGTAAAAAACTATACTACCTAACTTTCTTAAGGAGTGTGCAAAATTGATCTAGCTCTTATAAAAAGGAATAGAAGGAGTATTGTTTTGATAGATTGATGAAAATTAGTATACATATGTCTCTTCATAAACATCTAAAATATGTCATATATACCTATTCAATTACGAGAAATAGACAGAAAATTTCATTGGGAGCAATATATATAATAATGTGTGGCAATTATTATATTACTACCTCTATTCCATATTATTAGAACCAAACTAGAACTGCGTCTGTTTTTTTATAAGAACCAACTTAGAGCTTGTAGTACATTAATATTTTTTTACAAGAATATCCTTAATTAATTAAATTTTCTCACTCTTTCCATTATCATAAGCATTAATGATGCATAAAAATTAATAAAAGTAAGTTAAGGGCATTTTTAAAAGTTTAATATTAATTGAGAATAAATTTAATGCACTTAATTACTTTTACTAGAATTCTTAAACTCTATGAAGTACTAGTAGTTTTTTGGTTATAATAATAGAAAACGGAGGTAGTAGTACATAATATACTACTCCCTCCGTTCCAAATTATAAAGACCTGTTCAGACAATCACGTTTATTAGGAAAACATGTAATAAGCTAATTAATATTTTAGTTTAGAACGGAAGGAGTATTATTATACTGCCTCATGTCCTTATTATTTGAATGAATGAGTTGCGACATTAATACATGAAGTGCAAGCGTACATTAAAGCAAAAACAATGTGGAAATAAATACGAAGGTTTTATCTTTTTTATTTGACACAACACAAGTATCCAGCTCCAGAGGTCATCATCTTGTTCAACTCGGAACATCCACATTCTAATCGGGCAAACTCTCTTAGCAATGATGTTTTCCATATAAGAGGAATCAAACATACCAACTACTCTTGGTCAAGTCCTTATTATGTAAGAAACGAGCTTATGATAATATGCATATATAAAAAGTTATCAGCCGGAAAATATTGAAAATTTATGAGAAAAGGTTACCTATTTAATGAAGTAAATCCTGATAATTTAGCAGATGTGTTCAAAGCTTGTCTCCAAATTTGCACCATGGGAACACCATGCTTTCCTTCAAGTTCAGTAAGCGCATTTTCATATTTCTCCCTTTGATTTCCTACAACTGAAGGGTCTACCTTGTAAAAAATGGGTATTACAATTTGTCCATATTTCTCTTTGCACTCAAGTATTTTCACAAGTTCTTCCAAACACCAATGTGAAGAAGCATAGTTTTCTGAGAATATGATCAATGAAATGAATGATCCTTCAATTGCTTCAACAAGGGACGGCCATATAGAACGTCCTCTCTCAAGTTTATCATCCACGAAAGGGTGTATTTGCTTTCCAGTAAAAGCCTTAGTCAAATGACTAAGAAAAGTGTCACGAACGTCCTCTCCACGAAAGTTTACAAAAACATCATACTTTATTGGAGGAGTGTTGTTTGACATTGGCTTTGCTCCATCACCCTTCAATTTGTCGAAATTAAAGTGTTATGCTCTTCATAAAAACTAAGAAGCTTCCATTATAACATAAATGAAATACATCTACAGTTGAAAATATTTACTAAATTATAAAAAAGGATAAATATGTATTGTTCCAGGACTTAAAGTACAATCTAAAATGATTTCTATAAAAAATTCTATAATTTTTAGTCTCTGAAAAAATTTGTATAATTGAAAATAGACCTTATAGCATTATAAAGCATTTTTAAAATATATTTTACCCTGTTATCGACTCACGTGGCAATCCTAGTCAAATATAGGTGACCACGTGTAATTTTCATATCAATTTTAGTCATTCAAAATTCTCTTTCTTCAAATTTAGTGTTTCTCCGTTTTCCCTTCTTCTTTATCTTCCTCTTCCTCCTCAACGCGTCGATCAAGAAGAAGACGCCGAACAAGGCCTTGGTGATCAACAAGGGTCTTAGGGTGAGAATTTGCGCGCTGGCGGTTGTGGTGCTTGTGGGTCTTCCGATGCAGGTTGTGGCGCTCGGTTTCACGGTGTTGTGGAGCCCACAGGATGAGGTGTACGGCGTCGTTTCACTCGTGGTCCCTTGACGGTGGTGGTGGATCTTTTCAGATCTAAGTGGGAATGATGGTGAAGGAGGTCGAACCCGTGACAGTGACCACGACGAAGGTTACAACTCTGTTCTGGCGAAGGTATGGTGGTCTGATTCGATCCATGGTTACGATGGCTGAGGTTAAGATCTAAGAGGAACAGGAACTGAAACTGGAACTGTGGTGGGTAGCTCGTTTGCGAGGGTTTCAGTGGTGGTGGTGGTGGTGTTGCCGTGTCAGTATTGGGTGAGAGGAGGGGGTTAGTGGTGGTGTTGGGTGAGGTTGAGGAACTCTGATTTGTTGGTAGGAAGAAGATGAAGAGAATGTTGTTGATAATGATAAAGAAGATGTTAATTGAAATAAAATTAAAGAAAAAGAAAAAAAATTCCAAGGGAGATGGATTCTGAGATGAGGAGGACTATTGATAATAAATTCGAATTGTGCACAGGGCTTTTGATGATAAAATCTGGGTTTATGGGATGAAAGTGATGAAGATATGAGAATTTTTGGGTTTATGGGATGGAGGTGATGAAGGTATCTAAATTTTAAATTTTATGCTTTTTTAATTAACTTTTTAACGTATATTCCGTTTAATAATGGATGGAAATAGATGAAAAACCAAAAGTGCAACAGTTTGTATAAGTGAGGGACGTTTTAGACTTTTTTTGTTGTTAGTGACCAAAAATGTCAAATCATGATAAGTGAGAGACCAAAAGTGCTATTAACCTTATTATTATTATATTTACTAAAAGAAACTGTTTACCATGTAGACCATGTCACACTCATTTTTCCACCTTCAAAATAATAATATTTATTTAATAAATTCACAATTCAAAAATAAATCTAACATTAGAAGAAATCAAAACTAAAACTAACGGCACGAATAGAACACAAAAACGTTTTGTTTACCTCTAACATTATTCTTTTCCCTTTCCTTGTGCCTTCCTCCTCTCCTAGAACCTACAAAATCCAAAGAAGATAAATATTTGAGAAGGAATTAAAACTAAAATGAATTTAAGAATTAGAACGCACAGATTCTTCGAAAATTGAGGAATTCACTCTCCTATGGAAGAGTGTGCTTCCCGTCCCGTCAATTTCATAGGTATTATGAGTTCTTCTTATAATTAAGAAGAGATGGAGTAATAACTTGGTATTTTTCTTTTCTTGTCTATTTAATAACTACTTTTTAAATTGTGTTAAAACCCAACACAAACAGAGGAATAACAACAACAAATTGAATTGCTATCTATCACGATAAGAAAACATGACAACAAAGGGAAATGGCATGAGCGATGAGTCAGCAAATATATAAGAGAAACAACAATCTGTTTGTGTTGATTCTTTCTTGATGAATTCTTTCTTCTAAACTCTACAATACGCAACCAGTAATGCATGCTGTCTTATTTTAAGGAAGTGTTTAGATTAAAATAATTATTTAACACAATTTGGAAATAAGCAAGCTAAGATAGAGAAGAGAAATACAGCATGAGAAGATCTGGAAGAAGATGCCATTAATTTTAATGATTTTAATGTAACATGTGAAAGAGAGATTTGGATTCTTTCAAGAGTTAAAAAGTTTAAGAGTGTCAAATTTTATCATCTCACCACTAATTTAATTTAATTTTATTTCTTTAACTATTATGTACACAAGCTCAAAAGCAAGAACATCCATACGTAGAATTTCATCAATACTCAGTGACCCTCCTTAACTCAAACACGGTTGTCCAAGAAAAGAGCCTCACGAGAGTAATAATGTCTTGAAACATAAATTATGTAGTCAGGTTTTAGACAACAAATTAAATAACAAAAAAAAAAAATGAAGAAATCAGGAGAAGGAAAGGAAAGAGTACCGTGATAACAGTAATTCGTCTCCTAAACTGATGCACTAACATAAGGGATTTAGGAGAATAATTTAAATAAGTTTAAATTTTTGTTCAATGAAATAATTTATTATAATTTTATTTATCTATTATTACTATATTATATTATTATTATTATATTTACTAAAAGAAACTTTTTACCATGTAGACCATGTCACATTCATTTTTCCACCTTCAAAATAATAATATTTATTTAATAAATTCATAATTCAAAAATATATCTAACATTAGAAGAAATCAAAACTAAAACTAATGGTAGGAATAGAACACAATAACGTTTTGTTTACCTCTAACATTATTCTTTTCCCTTTCCTTGTGCCTTCCTCCTCTCCTAGAACCTACAAAATCCAGAGAAGATAAGTATTGCAATCGAGATAAAAAGAGAACTAAACAAAATATAGGGGGGAAAATATTGCAACATGACAAGGAATCATAATTAAAATGAATTTTAGAATTAGAACGCGAAATTCGAGTTAGCAGAATCTTCGAAAATCGAGGAATTTACTCTCCTATGAAAGAGTGTGCTTCCCGTCCCGTCAATTTCACATGTATTATGACTTCTCAAGACTCTAACTTTGTCTTTTTCTTTTCTTGTCTATTTAATAACGGCTTTTTAAATTGTGTTTAAATCCAACACAAACAGAGGAATTACAACTACAAATTGAATTGCTATCTATCATGATAAGAAAACATGACAACAAAGGGAAATGGCATGAGTGATGAGTCAGCAAATATATAATCAAAGTCAAATTGTACGTATAAGAGAAACAACAATCTGTTGGAAATCAATCACCCTAAGAAAAGCAGTGTTTAGATTTGACATTAGTAGAATAAACGTATATAATAACCCTAAGAAAAAATAAAAATAATTATTTAACACAATTTGGAAATAAGCAAGCTAAGATAGAGAAGAGAAATACAGCATGTGTTGCTTGAGAAGATCTGGAAGAAGATGCCATTAAATTGAAACAAGTGCTGATCTGATCTTTCTTTAATTTGTCTCTACAATCCGAATCTCACAATTAGGGAAACACAACAGCAAGGTTAATTAGTGGAAAGAAAATGAAAGAGGAAAATAAATTGAAATCTGAAATTGAATGTGTTTTACCTGATCTGGGTGTTAGAAATCTGATTCAATTCTTGAACATATATGTCGTTGTTGCAGCTGCAGCATCATCCTCGAAGCTAGATCTGAAGTTAAATAGATGGAAGAAGCAATAGTATCATTTGACTTATCGAGTCTAAAAGTACGAACTATTATCTCATCCACTCACACGTTATCCATCCACCAATTATTACTCCGTTAATTTTTTTAGTGTTGAACAAGGTATTCCCACTGCCGATTGCCGTGAGACGAAACCTTCGCCCCACGGTCAGCGCACGAAGCGGTAGGGGGCTGGCCAATGAGTTTTTTCCATTCACAAGAGTTGGGATTCGAACCCCCAACCACTTGCTTAAGGGACGAAGTGCAACAGTTGAAAAATATTTACTAAATTATAAAAAAATGTAGTTACTTAATTTTGCTAATTTATGTATTATAACATTTAGGGCCCGTTTGGTGGTCAGGATAGGATAAGAATAGGATAGGATAAAGGATTGGATAAGACAGAATATGATAAGAGCAGGATAGACTTTTATCCTATCCTGCGTTTGGGGTGGACAGGATATTGATAGGATATGATACAAACAATGAAAAATGTATCAAATTTTCCTTGAACTAAAAAATACGTAATATTTTTTAAAATTTAATTTTCTAAATAGTTTTTTTTTTAAAAGTGATTATTCTATTAAATTTAATTTTTTTACATTTTTATAAATAGCTTATTTTTTAATATTAACTAAAATAAAATTAACTTTTATTAATTCGGCTATTTTAATTTTTTCGAAGGGAGTCTATTTTAATTAAAATTATTATATATGTAACCAATGGGCTTTAACTTAGTAGGGGTAAGTGATTAATGATAAAAATTATTAAAAGATATTATTCTTTCAAAAATATTTTATATTTAAATTATTAATTATAATATAAGTAGAGAAATAATTTTAAATAATATCATATGATAATATAAAATTAGTCTATGTTTACTATTAAAAAATTAATATATATATATATATATATATATATATGTGTGTGTGTGTGTGTGAGAGAGAGTAGCTTATTTTATTGTTAGTGAAGAATTATTTTGTCTACTTTTATTATAATATAAATAACGAAAAATAATGTTAACTAAGTAGTAGTAAGTGATAATGAAAATTTAATTATTTTATATGAGTAAATCCAATATTTTCACCATTTATAAATAAGTTTATTTTTTAATTAAATTTATCAGTAACTAAATAATTTAACTTAACAATAACAATTAGTAATTGATAAGTAATAAAATTAATATTTTATTAAAATCAAAAATTTATATTTATTAATTAATATTATTATAAATTATATAAAATATAAATATTGAAATTAATATTGGGTCATGGTAATAAACAAACCAAAAACTGATATCCTATCCTGTCAGGATAATTTCTATCCTAACTCCCCCCTCAGGATAACTTTTACACATGATGGACACGATAGGATAAGGGACAGGATAGTGTTATCTTATCCTGCTGGCACAACAAACAACAGATAACAACAGGATATGATTATTATCATATCCTGTCTCTGTTTATCCTGTCCACCAAACGGGCCCTTAAAGATATACTCAGCAGAGGATGCCAACTTGCCAAGTGAAAATAACAATGCCATCCTTTGTTGTCTTATACTCCGACCACTTTGGAACGGCTTTTTTTTTTTCATTAATGTAAAAAAAAATTAACAAAACCAGTTATAAGAAATAAAAATTACAAAACTATGGTAGTTTTGTACATGCTGGATCCTAGGTGGCGTTGGGAAGAGGGAGTCGCAGAAGGTGGTGCGAATCAGGCCTCGGGATGGAGGAAATCGCATTGGTCAATGCGACTTGGCTGCTGCTGTCGGAAAAGCTGAAGCTATCGGAGGACAAGACAGCACTGGGAGTCGCGTTGACTGGGGCAACTCCCAGGAGCCGCGTGCAGACACGCGACTTGTGCTGCATGCGTGACACGTGGCATGAAGTCGCGGCCCCTCCGGCGACTTCCTCTGCAGTTTCTGGCGGTCAGAACCCCCATAAATACCCCCCAGAACCTGCGCATTCACACACTCCTTCTTTCACTCTACTACTCCTTCTTGCATTTTCCTCTCAAATTTCCTTCAAAGTTTCCACTATCTTTCCCTACCACAAAAATCAAGTTCTTCATTATCTACAAGTTTTCAAGAAGTCTCACTCACATCAAGTTGAAGCAAGTCATCATCTCAACATACCACTCTCTTCTTTGAGTATCCTCATATTTTGGCTAGTACTTGTTTATTTTTTTAAGAATAGAGTTGTTTATAATCAAGTTTTTTTACCGTTTAGATATGTATGATGTTAGGAGTTTTAATTTTCTTGATACGTTGGTTAGAAATATTGATCGTTTACCCCAAGTTTAGAGCTATTAGGAGTTTTAAAGCTATACAAATATTGATGGTATAAATGTTATTGAAAAATATAAGTGTTGGTTACTATGTAAAAAAGATATAGTAGTTTGTAAAAAAAAATTGTAGTTTAAGCCATAATTAGTAATATAAATTATGTAGATAAATTTAGGAAATATAATTTGTTAGGAATAATTTTTAGAGTTGTTTAAGGTTGAAAATTTAAATTTTTTAGAATTGCTTATGGCTAATAAAAGAAATGTTAGACACAAGTTTAGAAATGTTAGTTTGTTTAGGAATAATTTGTTATTATTTGTAAATATTTTTTACAAATATTTGGTAGATAAGTTTAGAAATATAAACTTTTTAGAATTGTTTATTGTTAATAATAGAAATTTTGTAGACAATTTTAGGAATTTTATTTTGTTAGGGATAATTTGTTATTATTTGTAGATTTTTATTACAAATATTTTGTAGACTCATTTTAGTTTAAACCATATTTAGTAATATAAATTATGTAGATAAATATAGAAAATGTTAATTTGTTACGAATATTTTTTAGAATTGCTTAAGGTTGAATATTTAAATTCTTTAGAGTTATTTATGGTTAATAAAAGAAATTTTGTAGACAAGTTTAGAAATGTAAGTTTGTTTAGGAATAATTTGTTATTACATGTAAATATTTTTTACAATTATTTGGTAGCAAAGTTTAGAAATATAAATGTTTTAGAATTGGTGATTGTTAAAAATAGAAATTTCGTAGACAAGTTTTTATTTGTAAAAAGGTTTAAATTAATGTGTAGAAATCTTAATGTGAATATTATTTTTTAGGATGCGTATTGGCTATTATTACAATTTATGTGGGTTTATTGTTTCGTATTGAATCTATGATTTTATTTTTGGCCCATCAATAATTTTGTTTGTTATTGAAATGTAGGAAACTTATGGCGAATGAAGCTTACATGAATCCGAGTCCTCTAAACCCAAGTCTCCTACACTTGCAGGACAAACATGTGTCTAATCTAGTCTGGAATGAACAGGAGACTTGTAAAAAAAAAAGGGTTTTCTGAGGCTAGAAATCTGTAAGTAACGCTCGAAATAACCTGGTTACTGTTGAGTTGTAACTTCTCATGTATTCTTCTCTTCAGACGTTGGAAAGAAATGCCTCGTTTCAGATATATAGCATTTCTCGGACCTTCGAACATAACACCTTGCCCGCCTTCGTAAGCCCTACCATTGTAGTACACAAAGACAATTTGTTGATCCATCGCAAAAGATTCAGGTTCAGTGTTCAAAGTCAATTTGTAGGTGCAGGGGATTCGAGATTAGAGGGCCTGGATTGATATACGCTTCACTCGCCTTAAGGTGCCTACAATTAACAACAATCGAAATTATTCCTTTGCAATAAGCATCATAAATTCAATCGAAACAATGAACATTCACATAGTGTAATAGTAGACATAAAACATGGATATTGCAAGAGAAGACATAGATCTAATTGAGGAAACAAATAAAAGTTTAATCTTTTTTCATTTTTTAGTCTTACTTTTTATAAGAACTTTTGGGTCTTAAGGTAGTCATTTCTAATATCTCTTGTTTTTAAGGATCAGTGCTTATATTAATTGTCATTGTAGAATAATTAAAAACATACATAATAACTCTAAAAAATTTAAATCAAAATTTTAACAAAGTTCACAAATAAGCAAATTAGAGACAGAGAAATACAACATATATTATGTGAGAAGCTCCAGAAGAATATGCCTAGTCTGACTTGTTAGAAATCTAATTCTATAAGTGTGAACTCATACATTCTTTCTCCCACAGAACATTGAAAATGTCTACAGACTTATATTAAACAAGTATAAACGTCAATTATATTTAAACATAAAATAATTAAAGCAAACATAATGTGACATCACAAGCACTTTCTTAGGGAGAAGAAGACGAACTTGACAAACTGACAACACCTGTGGGGACTTGAAAAATAAAAAAAATAAAAAACAATTCTATTGGGTGTTAGGCAGCACTAATTTATATAAATAAATAAAAACGACAATCAATAACTAATGTTTTTGTCATTAAGAAACTTCTCATTACATATGTTTACCTCACTTATAAATTTTTGGTTTTTTTTTTCTTGCAAAACTTCAATATCTCCTCTCATTTATCGTTTATATTTTTATTCTGCATTAGATGAGGTAATATGTACACTGATGTGTGAGTAATAAAATAATTCAGAATTAACATTTCAAAGTCTTCCATGAATTTCACATTTTTATTACAATAACAGAATCCTCCTGTCCAGCCATGACTCCAAATACATACACATTTTCTAAAAGCAAAAAACTTGGCTTTATGTGGCTTTGTAAGCAGGACATCACTACACTTGTACATTTGTAATAGTCTGCAACAAGGTTGGCTCTGAAATTGGTAAGTATAGCCATATTCTAGATTTGTTTTGCTATTGATCTTCTAGAAGGGATAGGCTCTGCCAATAAAACAATTATTACAGTTGTATCTTGTATGCATATTGTCCTTTGGTCGCCAATAAAACAATTCTTTTCACCTTAACAGATAATGTGGTATATGACTTCTGAATAGATGAGTTTAAATGCATCAAACCGTTTCTTGCTCCATCTTTGAACCATGGTCCATTTTCACTGCCTACCTTAAAAAACAAGAAAGTAATGCTAAATTTTAGAAGAAGATCCTAATAGATCATACAATTCTAATGATAAAGATTACAGCATGTTAATTCATGTAGTTATAGAAGAGAAATTGTGTACCTAGAGATCCATGTCCACTGTTTGAGAGAACTGGCAGAGAGCACAGAAGGGAAGTCAGAGAGGGTACGTGAAAGTGAACTGCTCTCTGTCTGATGTATCCAGATTGATAAACTGATTAATGGAAATCAGATTATATACTATCAGATGAGACCAGGGTCCTCTCACTAGGCATAGTTAAACTAACCTAACCCATCATAGGTTAGTTAATGAACAAAAGCCTAATATATCATCTAACACAATACATGCATAAGAATTAAATTAATAATTCATATAATTGATATTAATGACCAAAACAAAATATATTCTAATTAATTGGTAATGTTAATCCACATAACCAAAATAGAGAATTAATTATAAATAATATAACATTCTCCCACTTGGATTAGCATTTGTCAATTAATATAGAATATATGTATCATTAAACAAGATATCAATTATAGCAGAGTGCATGTAAGCCAAAGAAATATAAGATGTATCATAAGTTACTTAACAGAAAGATCATATCCGATAGGGATACTAGTCATATGTAACAAAAGCTTATATTTCATGCAAAACAAAGATGAATATGAAAAGCACAATTAATAAACCAAAGCTATTCCATAAATGACCCAAGCATTTATGTCAAAGAAATATACGTTGTATCATAAGTTACTCAACAGAAAGATCATATCTGTAGGGATACTAATCATATGTAACAAAAGCTCATATTTCATGTAAAACAAAGATGAATATGGAAAGCACAATTAATAAACCAAAAGCTATTCCATAAATGACCTAAGCATCCAAAACATGCTAAAGAGATATGATACAAGTGACGTCATTTCAACCATATATCATAATAAAATAAATTTCAGATTCTCACTAATCCATTACATCAAAAGACTTAAGTAAACCCATATGAGTCACATGATTCTAAAAACTCCAACAGCTAAGTCTTTGGTTAGTGGATCTGCTAACATGTTTTCTGTAGCAATATGTTCAATCTGAGTATGAAATTCCTTAATTTTCTCTCTAACAAACATAAGCTTTATATCAAATGCTTTGATCGAGAAGACCTTTTATTTTTGCGAGAGAAACTAACAGCAGCAGTATTGTCGCAATATATCACAAGTGGTCTAGAAATACTTTCAACAATGTGAAAGCTAGAAATCAAATTCTTCAACCATATGGCTTAACGAGTAGCCTCATAACAAGCAACATACTCTGCTTCCATGGTAGAAGTAGCTGTAAGTGTTTGTTTAACACTTTTCCAAGATACAGCTTCTCCTGCAATCGTAAAGATAAAGCCAAAAGTAGACTTCTGGTCGTCAGGGCAACCTCCAAAATCAGAAGCAGAATAGCCAATAACCTGAAGTTGATCAGACTTCTTATAGGTTAACATGTGATTCTTGGTTCCCTGCAAATACCTAAAGACCTTTTTCACGGTCTTCCAATAACCCATACCTGGGTCACTCAAGTATCTCCCTAAAGCATTAGCAGCAAAAGCAATATCGGGACGATACAAACTTGAGCATACATCAAAATGCCAACATAGTCTAAAATTTTACCACAAGGGCTACAAGTGCCTTTGGTAACACGAAACCACAAACAAAATCCATAA
The DNA here is from genome assembly GCA_030819835.1 of Acmispon strigosus. NCBI lineage: Eukaryota > Viridiplantae > Streptophyta > Magnoliopsida > Fabales > Fabaceae > Acmispon > Acmispon strigosus. The sequence continues at coordinate 25,123,533 of JAUAMA010000004.1, read as the reverse complement.
AGGTCTAAGTGCATTCAGCCAAACAAGAGTAATAATTACAATTTGGCTAAACAACAAAATGCTCAGCCGAAATTGACATAAAATTAATTCAAGATTTCCTAAACAAATTATTGTAGATCCATGTAAAACTACAGTTTAACAAAACATGTACAATACTTGTTCAGACGAAAGGATATCTTGAACTAATAAAACACTAAACGTCAATAATGAGCAAGCACTTACGACCAATGGTCTAAAACAAAGATTATAAGTGTCTTAAGAATGCAAGAAATCAATCTCGATAGGAGTAGTGATACTATGCACTAAGTCTCTTATATTTGACCATAAAAATGTGGAGTGTTGGGTAAGATCAGAAGCACAATGAAATTACATGTCATATGTGCTGTACCAACAAAATAATGCTGGCCTAAGTCAGAAGCGCGATAAAATTGCATGCCAAATGTGCTATACCAACCAAATAAAGTTGGCCAAAATCAAAAACACAATAAAATTGCATGTCAAAAGTGCTGTAACGAGGGCGTCCCAGGAAGCTAGAGGATTTAGGCGGTCCATCGGTGGGAGCAGGTTTGGCAATTTCGGCTTGTGGGCAAGGGGAGAAGAGAGCTTGGGGCCGCCCCAGGAAGGAGGTCAGATGCCAGGAGTTGAATAACCATGCCAACTCAAATTTCTCGCGGGTGCAGATCGGGGCGGGAGGTGAAGGAAAGGAAGATAGTCATCTCTCTCTTTTGCCGCCTGAGTCTTTAGTGCCTCCGGGGATATTGACGAGGGCTAAGCGAGCCATTGCAGCCATTTTCGATTGTCCTGAAGATGAGGCAGTTAACCAGATAGCGGCTCAGATAATGGAACGTAGTTCCTTATAGGAGGGGTCCTTATAGGAGGGGTCTCTTTTTTGTGCCGATGTTGTTTTTTGGGGTTTTTCTTCTGTTGTTTTTTTTGGGGGCCCTTTTTTGCTGGGTTGTGCATATTCCTTTGTTTGGCTTGCGGCGTCGGCTTTTTCCCTTTCTGGTATTGTGGGTGTTGGGTTGGTCTCTCTTGTGTTGGCCGCTTGTTTTGGGTGTAAATTCCTTATTAATATATATTTTACCTTTCGAAAAAAAAAACAACCAAATAATGTTGGCCAAAATCAAAAGCACTTTAAAATTGTATGCCAAAAGTGTTGTACCAACCAAATAATGTTGGCCAAAATCAAAAACACTTTAAAGTTGCATGCCAAAAGTGTTGTACCAACCAAATAATGTTGGCCAAAATCAAAAGCACTTTAAAGTTGCATGCCAAATGTGTTGTTACCAACATATAACCCTAAATACCCATTTAAGACAGCACAACAAAATGGGACAAAGTACCAAAGTAGCCAAAAGAGCATGTCATTTAACCATCAAAGCGCGCATAAGAATATATGACATTAAAACTGCTCCAAGAAATACCATATTAACACAAAAGTGCACACAATAATATATGGTATTAATTATCTATAATTCTCGAGACAAAATAATTGTGTGCACACTCCCACTAATCCAATAAACCATAGCAACATTATAAGTCTCATTAGAGCCAACTAGTATCAAAATACTCTAATGTTACAATTTTGATAGTGGAATTATGAATCCATGGTAAAGTCATTTAAGTGAGTCTCAAACTCACAATCTTTCTCTCTTCAAGAATATATAATTAGAGAGAAATACGATAACGCAGAGTTACCAAGATGAGTGGTTAAACAATAAAAATCACAAAATAGAGCCCAATATATTTAGCATATATCAACCACTAGCTCTTCCAAAATTTGTATTTAAAAAATTAACCTCATACTCTGCATATAGAATTAAGGAGATTATAAATGTCAACTTGACATTTTTCAACAGAAAATCTCCTTTTATCATTACAAACATAAAATCATTAAAAAAATTTATGAATGAGGTAACCCATAGTTTACCAACAAATGAGTGAGATTAAAATCCCTAATATTTTAAATAGAACATGGGATCAACTTCAAGTTTTTTTTTTTTAACATCTCACTCAAAGGTTCAAGTGTTAAAATATAGACAATAATGAAAAAACACTTGAATATAAAATTGGGTTACCACAACAGCGGCGGAAGCATATATGACCTATACTTAATCACTATAGAGGATATGATAATAATCAGTCGCTAACTCCCACTATCCCCAAATTACAACATTAAAGAATAATTATTTAATTTAGTATATTGTCTTAGCAAGAATTATTGATTATAAATAATAGGGAGTTTATTGTATTACAATATTCTCAAAGAGACTTACAAATATCCTCAATATAGGTCTCGACGATAAAGTGATATCTAGTAGTATATCACATATAAATGTATTGATATTCTCATATTCAATTAAGTGAGCAATTAATTAATTTGCTTGAGCAAATAATAATTGATTAAATCAATTCTCCCACTTGATAGAGAAAAAAGTTAAATGAACCTAACTAAATATTCAAAGGAATATCCTTAATTATATTTGGCTCTGATACCAATTGCTAAATTTTAGAAGAAGATCCTAACAGATCATACAATTCTAATGATAAAGATTACAGCATGTTAATTCATGTAATTATAGAAGAGAAATTGTGTACCTAGAGATCCATGTCCGCTGTTTGAGAGAACTGGCAGAAAGCACAGAAGGGAAGTCAGAGAGGGTACGTGAAAGTGAACTGCTCTCTGCCTGATGTATCCAGATTGATAAACTGATTAATAGGAATCAGATTATATACTATCAGATGAGACCAGAGTCCTCTCACTAGGCATAGTTAAACTAACCTAACCCATCATAGGTTAGTTAATGAACAAAAGCCTAATATATCATCTAAACAATACATGCATAAGAATTAAATTAATAATTCATATAATTGATATTAATGACCAAAAAAAAATATATTCTAATTAATTGATAATGTTAATCCATATAACCAAAATAGAGAATTAATTATAAATAATATAACAAGTAAAAGATTAACAACTCAATAAAAATTTTGACCACATAATTTTACTTCTATTAATTAAAATAGTATGATAAAGTCCATTTTCTCTCTACCAGTAGGAGAGGAGAAATACAAAGAATAGAAGAAAATAGTGTCGGCAATATCATGCCAAATCAGACTAGTCAATGTTTCATCATAAGTGTGAGTATGTGTGGAAAATGATATAGGAGTAAATGCTAGAAAAACAATAGACAACTAGTGCAGAAAGTTATATATGTAGAATTATAATCCTGGAATGGTAAACCTGTTAGGTTTTTGCTTCCAAGTTTTAAAACTCGTAATGATAGGATTGTAGAATCATTCCAAGTTTTAAAACTTGGAATGGAGAAATGTTAGCTTCCAAGTTTTATAATCCTGGAATGGTGAACCTGTTAGGTTTTTGCTTCCGTGTTTTAAAACTCGGAATGATAGGATTTTAGAATCATTCCAAGTTTTAAAACTTCGAATGGAGAAATGTTAGCTTCCAAGTTTTATAATCCCGGAACGCATGAAATTTGGTTTCCGGGATTTAAGATCCCGAAAGGTATTTCGTTGGAGGGGTAGATATGACAATTACTACATAAAAGTGGGGTGTGATTTTGGGTGATGGGGGTGTTAAATCTAACACCCTATAAATAACAGGGAGTTTATTGTATTACAATATTCTCAAAGAGACTTACAAATATCCTCAATATAGGTCTCTACGATAAAGTGATATCTAGTAGTATATCACACATAAATGTATTGGTTTTCTCATATTCAATTAAGTGAGCAATTAATTAATTTGCTTGAGCAAATAATAATTGATTAAATCAATTCTCCCACTTGATAGAGAAAAAGTTAAATGAACCTAACCAAATATTCAAAGGGATATCCTTAAATTAATATCCAAAACTATTTTCTCTATCACACAATAATCATGTCAAGCAATGTCATACCGATAGGGGATGTCATAACTTACATAATACAATTTATTCAAATATATCAAATTGCCCAAATAATGTAATGTAACTAATCTTATGCTACGAAAAAAAATTCTAATACTGATAGGGTATTGGAATTAATTGACATAAGTTAACAACGCATAATACATTACCAAAAACCACAAATTAGACCAATAACAAAATACCGATGGGATAAATTATCATTAATGTAAACATACTCAGAAATTCCAGTGAATTCTTGAAAGAATTTAGATAATATAATTTTTCCAAAAAACTGCATGACTGCACCCATGATAGATGAGATCACAGTCACACAAAATATAATAAAGTGCTTATAATCACATCAAAACTTGTATGAACCACCATAGGATAAAGAAGTTCAACAAAGATTAGAGGCTCTATCCATAAAGATCCGAAAGAAAATCAATTCCATAGAACTAGCAAAGGTTCCTAGCAAACTAAGGAACTTAAACAAAAATTTGTTGGTCTATAAGCCTTGATTACAGTAATAAGAAAAATTACTGGACATTCTTAGATGAATACAAATAAAAGCACGCAAGATAATTTCAATTTCTCAACATGGAACTGACATTGTAAAAATTTAACCATCAAAATGTGGTAGTCATATCACATATATACATTTAACAACCACTTTAATTTGATAAGTAACAATTTACACATATAAATTTAAACCAAATACACATGATTCAATTTACACAAATTTCACACAATTGTGCTCAAGACGGTTGAGTTCACAAATATACAAAGTTTTGACAGAAGTCAAAAGCATATGCAAAGATGCTAGTATCATGAACAAAAGAAACATTTATTATGCACAATTTATTATGCAATAGCAAAATTAAATGTTTCTGTATACACAGCTTAATATGCCTATCATCCCAAATTTCTCATTCGTCATGATCCCGCCTAAGGGTCCCGAAACATAACAAATAAGAAATATACAAATAATACAATGCACAAACTCATGTCACCAGAAATCTAACACCGATAGGGTATTGGACAATATAATTGACAAAAGGCAATACTAAAATGCATTATATCAAACACAAATTTCATTAATAACAAATATCGATAGAGTATAATTATTATTAATGCAATATAAATTTAACTTCAATTAAATTAATTGAATTCACAAAATTTTATACAATTGTACTCATGATAGATGAGATCACAATTATATAAAATAACACATGCTCACAAGAAATAATTAACTCATGAAATGATAATTAAGTCACGTACTTGCAATTCAAATATATATGTAATATATATACAAGTCACGTACTTGAATGCTGTTATGCCGTTTTTTTTAATGCTACAGTAAAAAAAAATGCAAATCAAACTCTTCTCCTCCGTCGAAGGAAAACGCAGAACATGGAAGAAACAATATTATAGAAAATTCAATCTTTCATGTATAAGCAATTTCATTCAAGAAATTTTGGAGCATGGAGACTAGAATCCCTCAAAAAATTTGGAAATCATGCCTCATAAAGATAGAGAAATTTCAGATTGAAAATGTAGGGTTCATAATACCCAAAATTGAAAAAAACTTATTTCTCATAAACAACCCAACGAAATCACACCAAATTTCATTGTGCTGGTTGTATAACAACAAGAATCAAGACCCCTATTACAATTTGTGGTACACATATAAAACAGCCATAATCAATATCAATTTGGCTCTGATACCAATTGCTAAATTTTAGAAGAAGATCCTAACAGATCATACAATTCTAATGATAAAGATTACAGCATGTTAATTCATGTAATTATAGAAGAGAAATTGTGTACCTGGAGATCCATGTCCACTGTTTGAGAGAACTGGCAGAGAGCACAGAAGGGAAGTCAGTGAGGGTACGTGAAAGTGAACTGCTCTCTGCCTGATGTATCCAGATTGATAAACTGATTAATAGGAATCAGATTATATACTATCAGATGAGACCAGGGTCCTCTCACTAGGCATAGTTAACTAACCTAACCCATCATAGGTTAGTTAATGAACAAAAGCCTAATATATCATCTAACACAATACATGCATAAGAATTAAATTAATAATTCATATAATTGATATTAATGACCAAAACAAAATATATTCTAATTAATTGATAATGTTAATCAATATAACCAAAATAGAGAATTAATTATAAATAATATAACAAGTAAAAGATTAACAACTCAATAAAAATTTTGACCACATAATTTTACTTCTATTAATTAAAATTGTCTGATAAAGTCCATTTTCTCTCTGCCAGTAGGAGAGGAGAAATACAAAGAATAGAAGAAAATAGTGTCAGCAATATCATGCCAAATCAGACTAGTCAATGTTTCATCATAAGTGTGAGTATGTGTGGAAAATGATATAGGAGTAAATGCTAGAAAAACAATAGACAACTAGTGCAGAAAGTTATATATGTAGAATTACGTTGCATATTTAGTCGTGATTTATCATCATATTTTTTGTGATAAATTTCCGAACTGCCTAAAGACGAAAGAAACAATTTCTCCTAATAACTGCTTTTTGTATCAAAATGAAGTAATCCACACCCTGCTTCTTAAGATAATCTATCAGCAATTTATGTTTAGTTTGATGGGGTTGGGGAAGCTAAGGTAGGAGAGCATGCCTACCATACAACTTACAGGAATTTATGACATACAGAAACATATTAATGATAAGAGTAAATGTATGAATTAGTATTCGTAAGAATGCTAGAGTCCAAACTTTTGCATTGGTACTTCCCTATAAGAAGCTGGATAATATATATCCATGAGACCAAACTTTCAGAATATACATCATTCTAAGCCAATAAATCTACAATCATGTAGTAGACTGACAGTGACTGTATACTTGTATTTTTCATGTTAATTTTATGCTTGCATACATCCACAAATTTCACATCTTTCAAACAAAACACTGTATCCACATAAAGAAAATTAATGCTACAAGGTTATAGCATGGCTAGAACACACTCCTTTAACCAATTATGCCAGATCCTGTCAGAAAAGCTCTAAAAATGTTTCATCAGGGAAGAAATGGTGGATAAAGAACAAGGAGAAGAAGAATTTAAGTCTACTTTCATAATAGATTTCAAGATAGACTAATATCCCAAAGCAGCTTCAACCAGTAGCCATAAAACAAGATGGCATACTTATATTGGTCAATTAAGGCTACTTCATACTTTCTACAACACAAAAAAGAAGCTGGTACCCATTCAGTAGGAAATAAATTCACTTTTTAACTCGATAGGCGGAAGGTGCTCAATCTCTAATTAAGAAGCTGGATAGGCTCTCGCGTGATCTTATTTGGCGATTGCCTTTCCAAAGACCTTGCAGAAAACTTTAATGATCAATGTCAAAGGCAGCTAAAGAATTTAATGTATACTTATATGATCAATAACCATGTCTACTTACATCGAAATATAGACTTGTGTCTAAATCAAATTTTTCATCTTCAGCCGCACGAACGAAATGCACAGGATGATACTAAGCACAATCTGGTTCCATTTGTTAGTATAATCAAACAATTCCATTTGCTTAATGAAACTGCGATAAGTCAAGGTGTTTACAGGGTTGACTCCAAACCCTCTTAACTTCAATTCAAACTCTTGACCATTTCCATATCCAAACTTTTCTACCCATGTTGCAGCCTTGATTTTAAACCTTGTTTGATTTTTTGCAGCACTAGTTATGTAGCGGGAGCATTTTTTGTCACATATTACGCACACATGATCCGATTCAATATATGAATCCATCACATCGCTCTCTGTCATGTAGATATTTACACTGCCCTTTGTACCATCATCCTCACCATCAATTATGGTGATTTCAAATTTGACTAGTGCATCACGTTTTTGTGGGTCGTCGGTAAGGATGAAGCAAAAGATGAAACCCAACAAAGGGGAGGTCTGGCCAGGAGAGAGATCAATAACAATGTCATCCTTTGTTGTCTTATACTTCAACCACTTTGGAACACTGCATCCTGGATACACATACGCTGCTTGAAAGTCACACTCATCTTTGTCATGTTTATAGTTTTCCTCGTGTTCTGGTACAGATGAATGTTGACATGAAAGTTTCATCAAGTTGATTTGTGCATTCAGCCTAATATCTCGGAGGGAACAATCATCCAACTTCAAGAAATTCCAAAACTCAACCATTCTCCTATTTTCATTGAATTATTCAACAACCGTTGAAGCGAACGATACTGACATTAGTGATTCGCACTCTCCAACTAATAGAGTTTCAAGGGAAAGGGGAAGAATTGGTATTTACCGAACAAAATAGCTTCATCATAATTCTAGACGTTGCAATCTCGTAAGATTCTTGATGCATGAAGGTAAGCTCTTGTATTGGCTGAAGAATAAATTCAGGATTTCTAGCTTGGTTAGACATGCAAATGAAGAAGGCAATACATTGACAGGAACAGACCCCAAATGTAGTTCTGTTATATTCTCTGATGTCACTGACAACTTCACTAGACTTGTACACCCACAAAGGTTGAGATAGCGGAGGGAGCTTAAACGGGTATCGCTTGTAAATTCGGTAATATGCATACATCCATTTAGATTGAAACACTGAAGCTTGCTGAGAGAGAAAATAGATGGATGTACAGTCTTTAACCGAGAACAAGAAGTAACATCCAGAACCTCAAGATTTATAGCTTTTGAGAAGTCTGGCAGCTCCTCAAGCGAACCAGAAATACTGAGTACAACTTCTTTTAAATTAACCAAATTCTGTCACAATATGAGAAACCAAACATATAAGGTTGTCAATTTCTTATTCCTTGAATTAAAAAATATTTAAGAAGAAAAAGACACATATATATTCACCTTCACTCCGTGCCAAAGTTTTTGCACTCGTCCTCGTGGCAACTTCAACATAACAAGATTTTCCACAGAAAATTTCTCAGGCAATGACTTTAGAGGGTAATGCATCCAAACGAAGATATTTTAGATTAGTTGGCCAAATTCCAATAACTCTCACCTCTTTTGCCTCTAGACTATATGCATATATAACAAGTAAATAGCCGGAAAATATTCAAAGTTTATGGGTGAAAGCCTTAGTCAAATGAAGGTTTGGGTTTTGGAGAGCTAATAAACGAGGAAGGGAAATCCATTTTGAAATTTTCTACACCATATGACCATAAGATTTTGAACACTTGTTTTTTAAAGCGAGAGGAAGATCTTATCACCCGTAAGAGTGGAATATTAAAGTCACAAATTGATTTCTTTTTTGTAAGGACTCTATATAAGAGGACTTGCAAGGACTCCAAGGTGATACAGAGAGAAGCAAAAAAGTTGAAATATCAATTCCCATGAGTTTCTTGTTTCAAAATTAAACTCCAGATAACCAACTTTAAGCAGAAACAAAAGTATAAATTTCAGAGGAGGTCTAGATTTAATTAGCAAAATTTTATTAACCGAAACTTAAGACTAACTTATGATAGTTTCCATTCAAAATAAAAAAACTTATGACAGTTTGAACATAATTTCCTATAGGATAAATGAACGAGTAGAACACATTTTTTAGAATGTGAAGAGAGAGAAATAAACTGCACAACTGAATTCTGTTATTCTGGAAAAGGTAATTACAAAAAGTTAGAAATTTATTACAACATTAAAATTGTGTATACTTTGTGAAAGTAAGACATAAAGAAAAGGAGAGAAAAAAAAGTGAGATACGTGATGCATGATATAATGAGAAAGAGATAAAAATTTGTGTAATGTAGAAAAGACATTAGAGGGTGAAACAATCAGATCTGTATCTAATATACTTAAATTTGAACAAACATCATTTCCCAACAATTGCACACTTTGGGAATGAATTGAACACCCAAAACGCACCATATGAATTGGTCATTGTGTTTCTGAAAAGAAAAAAACATCTTGTAATTTGGAGGATGCACGAGACTAATAGACAATATTTCACACCTATGTTGTGAAATACATAGAAAATTTAGGTGGATAACACATGAATATAACTCACGTGTCAACATAGTTCTGATATCTGATATATCAAATTGACCTGCAAAACCCAAAAGGCAAGATCTAGTTTCCACTCTGAGCGTGACCCCTCCTGAGTCCTAACCATCAAGGCCACCAAGGTTACCAAGCTTCTGACAACAGTGACTACTGTGAAATCTGATCAGTCAACAGCTTCCCGCGCAACAAACTTGGTAATTTGGGCAGAGGACTTCAAGTGAAAAGAACTCCTAATAACATTGGATAGAGATAACATCGTGGATAATGGCTTCCCGAGCAAAGGAGTGGTGCAAGGTGCACCTCTTTTTCCGCGGTAGCTAAAGACTCCAAAAATCTTAGATGAGAGCTAAGCCATATCTGCATTTGCATTAGATACAAAATTTAGCATTATGAATATCAAAGAGATATGCAGATAAAAGAAAAAACTCAATCCAGTCTCTCCCAAAGTTGCCTCAAAAATACCTTCTAGCATGCTGGAATTCAAAACTAACAAATCTCTTCATAGTACTATTTTATTGTTTATGAAATTTCGATGAAGCTTATAATTGTTTTATCATAAAAACACTGAATAGGTCTATATTGCAAGTGTCATTATGAGAACTAAAGTTGATAAATTAAATGTTAACCAGGCTACTTACATCCAAATATAGACTTTTTCAACCGTACGAAGGAAATGCACAGGATGATACTAAGCACAATCTGATTCCATTTGTTAATATAATCAAACAATTCCATTTTCCGAATGAAATTCTGATATGTCAAGGTGTTTAAGGGGCTGACTCCAAACCCTCTTAATGTTAGTACAGATAGCAACCTGAGAGGGGGGGTGAATCAGTGTTGCCCCAATTTTCGCCTTATTGAAATTGTTACTTTCAAGTTTATGATGATCACGATATGATCATTATGATTGCAGCGGAATTGAGCGATGCTTGAAAGTAAATATGAAGGATAGAGAAAATCACACACAATAGTTTATCCTGGTTCACCTTCAATCCACCGAAGGCTACGTCCAGTCCCTCAAGAAAACCCCTTGAGGATTTTTCCACTATTGATAAAAATCTCTTACAAGTTCCTAACCCAAGGACCCCAAGAATTTCTATCAATATCCTGTGAAAGCAAACCACTTTCAACAGCCCCTGAAAGCAAACCGCTTTCAGTTCCTGAAGGCAAACCACCCTCAGACCTTGAAGACTAACCTGCCTTCAATCGAAACCCTGAAAGTAAACCACTTTCAGTGACAACAACCCTTCACCGAATACCACGGTGAAAACTCAATCTTACAGAAAGAGATGAAGAAGATTTTACAATTGGCTGTATCAATTCTTTAACATACAATTGGATTGATCATGAGAAATTATGCTTTAAGGATTTTAAGCATAATACAATTCTGAGTTCTTCAAGATATGAACAACTAAAGTGTTCTTATAGACATGAAGATCATGAACTCAGAATTTAGGCTCCAAAAGGTTTAAGTTCTAAAAGATGAACTAATTTTGACAAAGTTTTGGCCTAATGGTGTTTTCTCATGTGTAATGTGTTGTCTCTTGTTGTGTCTTGTGTATGTTTTGTGTTCTGGACTCAAATGGACTTTATATAGGCAAGGGAAACGTCCTTGAACCATCACAACCCTTTTCAAAAGGTTTGGGACACAATGGTTCATGAAAAGATGCACTTTTTCGTTCTGGTAATCGATTACCACACTTAGTGTAATCGATTACACTAATGACCGTTTCAGTTTGAATTTGAATTTCAAACATGTAATCGATTACAGACAAGTGGTAATCGATTACTTGCCTAGGTGTAATCGATTACCATAAAGCTGCAATCGATTACACAGAAGCCTATTTTCCAGAAACTTGATTCTTTGAGACTGGCTTAAGGTTTTCTACTTCTTTTAAGTTATGAAAACACTTAGCTTGATTAGATTAGGTGTTTTAAGAGCCTTTATGCTTTAATAGACCTTTGGAAGCATAACTCACCTAATACTAAGACTTCTAGACTATTGATGGACTTGTAGTGCTTGTTTCATTGAAGTCTTCTTTTCTTCTTTTTGTTGACGAGTTTGTCGTCATCAAAACCACAGCCAGGGTCAGGAGCAAGTCCTTCTTCACAATCTCCCCCTTTTTGACGATGGCAAACACATTCTTGATACGTGAAGATCATATATGCATTCTTGATGCTAAACTCCCCCTGTTTGATGGAATCTAGTATATCTAGCATTTATCCCCCTTTCTAATGTACTTGTTGAACTCCTGCATATGATCTTTAAGAGCACAGAGCCTTTTCTCCCCCTTTTGACGTCATCAAAAAGAAGAAAAAGGCCAAAAATGTACAGGCATACATATATCCATACAAGTATATTGCAACATAAAGCATGGGGGTAGGGGTAAATAAGTAAAACGAGAATAACCAGCACTTATATATATATATAAGAGTAAATACATAAGTTATACATAGTAAAACATGACAAACATATGTAGTAGAAAGATTACAACAAGAGAGGGAAATCCTAATAGTAAGTAGATAACTATATGTAGACATAAGACTTCAGAACTTAAGTTTGACTAGAATCCTCAGAGTTCTCAGAAGGGTCAAGGTCCTGAAGGCTCTCAATCTCTTTACGCATGAAGGAGTGTACAGCCTCAATGCGATTTTCCACAAGTATAAAGCGAGACCGAATGGTATCCTCCAGTTGGCCTAACTTTTGAGAAAGACGAAGTGATAGAATATCCATTCTTTCAAGGATGACCTTGGTTTCTTGTGAGAAATTTGAAGGAATGGTATAAAATGGAGACAGTCCAGCCGATGCAGCATTTGTTTGAACATCGATGCGATAGCGAGACAGCACCAAAGGATCAGTGGAGGATTCCCTTCGAGGGGCATTGATTGGAGAGGAGAAATTTGAAGGACGTGGAAGAGACCCCATGGCCAAACAAGACTTAGAAGGAGATGGATTGAATAGGTAGGAAGGTAGGCAAAAGGCAATAGACAAATGCTGATTTTATAGGGAAAGTCGTGCATGTAATCGATTACTGGACAGTTATTCTGAGTTTAAATTTCAAAAAGTGGAGGGAAAACTAAAATTCTGGCAGTTTTCGAGCATGTAATTGATTACTGCAGTGAGGGTAATTGATTACATCAGTTGCAAATTTGAAAAATTTCAAATTTTGAACATGTAATCGATTATAGCAGTTATGATAATCGATTACTCAAATAGTTCTAACAGGCACGAGTACTTAGAGCGTGGATAATCGATTACAGGACCTATGGTAATCGATTACTATGACAATTTCATAAGTTCTAAGCTCTAGAGTCTTATGTAACACATTTTTCATATAAACACCTAAGCACATAATCTATCTAAATGCATATAAACATATAATCGTCATAAAGATTATGTAAATAACATGTTACCTTAAATATCATGCTCATCTAATATGCCTAATTCTCTTCTTATCTTGAAAAATGATTCCTTAGGAAGAGGCTTAGTAAAGATATCTGCTAATTGATTATGTGTATCCACAAATGAAATCTCAATGTCTTTCCTCATAACATGATCTCGAAGAAAATGATGTCTTATATCAATATGCTTAGTTCGAGAATGCATGATAGGGTTTTTAGTGAGATTAATGGCACTTGTGTTGTCACATTTGATTGAAATGCAGCCCAGCTCTAAGCCATAATCTTTTAGTTGTTGTTTGAGCCATAGAGTTTGTGCACAACAACTTCCTGCAGCAATGTATTCTGCTTCTGCAGTACTTAGAGCAACACATGCTTGTTTCTTACAAGACCAAGAAACAAGGGCATTTCCTAACAAGTGACAAGTACCACTTGTACTTTTTCTTTCAGTTTTACAACCAGCATAATCATAATCAGAATACCCAATCAAATCACAAACACTTCCTTTGGGATACCACAATCCAACATTTGTAGTTCCTTTCAAATATTTAAAAATTCGTTTAACAGAACTCAAATGTGATTCCCTAGGAGATGCTTGATATCTAGCACATAGACACACACTAAACATAATATCAGGTCTACTTGCAGTTAAGTATAGAAGAGATCCGATCATACCTCTATATTTGGTAATATCAACTTGATTACCGGATTCATCTTGATCTAAATATGTGTTAGACCCCATTGGTGTGGCTATGGCTTTGCAATCATCCAAATCATATTTCTTTAATAATTCCTTGCAAAACTTTGATTGATTGATGAATATTCCATCATGTGATTGCTTGATTTGCAAACCAAGAAAGAAATTTAATTGTCCCATCATGGACATCTTAAATTCTTCTTGCATCATGTTAGAGAATTCCTTACAAAGAGATTCGTTAGTTGCACCAAAAATGATATCATCAACATAAATTTGAACTAATAAGGTATTACCTTTGGTTCTTTTGATGAACAAGGTTGTATCCGCCTTACCCTTTTGAAATCCTTTATCACAAAGGAAAGTACTTAATCTATCATACCATGCACGAGGGGCTTGCTTAAGAACATAGAGTGCCTTCTTTAATTTGAAGACATGTGAAGGGAACTTTGGATCTTCAAATCCTGGAGGTTGCTTCACATATACTTCTTCTTGAATGTATCCATTCTGAAAAGCACTTTTGACGTCCATTTGATATAATGGAAAATTTAAAGAACAAGCATACGCCAATAACAGTCTTATGGCTTCCAACCTTGCTACTGGTGCATAGGTTTCATCAAAATCTATACCTTCTTCTTGATTATAACCTTGAGCAACTAATCTTGCTTTGTTCCTAACTATGATACCATTTTCATCTAACTTATTCCTAAATACCCACTTTGTTCCAATAACATGTTTATCACTAGGCTTAGGGACAAGTTCCCAAACTTGATTCCTTTCAAATTGGTTTAGTTCTTCCTGCATTGCTACAATCTAATACTCATCCTCTAGAGCATCATTTACTTTTCATGGTTCTATTTGAGAGACAAAGGCCATATTCAAAACTGAATCATTTAAGCGTAGCCTTGTAGAAACGCCTCTAGAAATATCACCAATAATATTATCAACTGGATGATCCCTATGGGTTCTCCATTCCTTTGGAAGTTGATAAGTATTATCTTCAATGTGCTCTTCTTGTATTGGATTATGATCTTCATCCTTTTGAGAATCTTCATTTACAATGATATCATCTTCCTCAATATCTGGAGTATTAACTCTATCTTCTATTGAAGATTTAGATTCATCAAAAGAAACATGAATGGATTCTTCCACAGATAGAGGTTTCTTGTTAAAGACTCTATATGCTTTGCTTGTTAGAGAATAACCAAGGAATACACCTTCATCAGATTTTTCATCAAACTTTCCAAGGTTTTCTTTTCCATTATTCAAGACAAAGCATTTTGATCCAAAAGCATGTAGATGAGAGATGTTTGGTTTCCTTCCTTTGTAGAGTTCATAGGGAGTTTTCTTGAGAATAGGTCTAATAAGAACTCTATTGGAAACATAGCAAGCAGTACTTACAGCATCAGCCCAGAAATATTTAGGGAGACTAGATTCACTTAGCATGGTTCTTGCTAATTCTTCAAGTAATCTGTTCTTCCTTTCTACAACACCATTTTGTTGTGGTGTTCTCGGAGTAGAGAAATTATGTGATATTCCATTTTCATCACATAGTTCTTGGAATTGTTGATTCTGAAATTCTCCACCATGACCACTTCTAATAGAAGAGATCTTTAAAGACTTCTCATTTTGAACTAGCCTTGCATATCTCTTGAATGAATTGAAGGCTTCATTCTTATGAGGCAGAAATAATGTCCATGTAAATCTAGAGAAATCATCAACAATAACAAGTGCATAGAAATTACCTCCGAGGCTTTTAGTTCTAGATGGTCCGAACAAATCCATATGTAACAATTGAAGAGGCCTTGAAGTCGAAACTATGTTCTTTGGTTTGAAGGATGTTCTGGTTTGCTTCCCTTTTTGACATGCATCACAAAGCTTGTCTTTCTCGAATTTTATATTTGGAAGCCCAACAACTAGATCATGCTTGACTAGTTTGTTTAAATGATCTATGTGAATATGAGCAAGTCTTCTATGCCATAGCCATGAATCACTATTATTCTTGGCCAAAAGGCATCTCACATTTTGTGGAATTTCTTCCAAAGAGATCATGAAGACTTTGTTTACTTTATACCCATAAAACTTAATTTATTTAGTTTTCACATCTTTCACTACACATATATCATTAATAAAACCAACTTTCAAACCTTTATCACATAGTTGACTAATACTCAGAAGATTATGCATCAAACCATCAACGTAAAGAACTTTATCGATGACTGTTTGAGGGGGTGTGCCTATTCTTCCAATACCGAGTATCTTTCCCTTTTGATTGTTACTATGTGACAAAACCTTTTTCTCTAGGTATAAGAAATGAAAACTTGGTTTTGTCTCCTGTCATGTGTGATGAGCAGCCACTATCAAGATACCATAAATCCTTTGCTGCTTTCATACACACCTGGGAATCTTCAACATTTGAGTCATGTGAAGCCATCAAAGCAACTTGTGCTTCTTCTTTGTCAGAATCTGATGATGAACTTACTTCATTATCATCCCAAGCCAAATATGCTCTTCGAGTAGGTTGATCCTTTTTCTCGAATTTCTCTCTTAGACCATGTTTCTTCTTCTGAAGATTTGGACAATCTGACTTGAAGTGTCCCGGTTTGCCACACTCGAAACATGTAATATTTTGAGACGAAGAAGACTCATTGTTCCTTTTGAAGGATTTATTGTTGTTGAATTTAACACCTTTCCTTTTAAGAAACTTTCCAAAGTTCTTTACTAGAAGATTCAAATTTCCAGTGTCTTCTTCTTTAGAGTCTGCATCATAATCTTCTTTGATGCTTTCTTTTTCCTTTAGGGAAATTGATCGATACTTCTTCTCATGCTGTTCATGCTCTTCTAAACGATTCAATTCCAACTCATGTTCTTGGAGTTTTCCAAAGAGAGTTGCAAGAGTCATATTTGATAAACTCTTCTTTTCAGAGATGGCTGTAACTTTTGGTTGCCATACTCTTGTAAGTGATCTTAGAACTTTCATGTTCAAGTCACTATTTGAAAATTGTTTTCCAAGAGCAATCAAATGATTAATCAAATGAGTGAAGTGTTTTTGCATATCTAATACCTTTTCTCCTGGAAGCATTCTGAACATTTCATATTCCTGAGATAGAGTATTGATCTTTGATCTCTTGACTTCATCTGTTCCTTCATGAGTCACCATCAACGTATCCCATATTTCTTTTGATGAAGTGCATGTTGATACTCTGAAAAATTCGTCCATGCCAAGAGCAGATGTAAGGATGTTCATTCCTTTGAGATCATATTGAACCTTCTTCTTTTCTTCTTCACTCCAAGTACTTTCTGATTTTGGTTGTGAAGTTCCTTCTTCATCTGTTGTTACAGGCACAAAGGGACCTTCTTCAATGACTTTCCATATTCCTGCGTCTAATGACTTTATGAATATCTTCATCTTGATTTTCCAGAAGTCATAATGCTCTCCATTGAAGAATGGTGGCCTGTTTATGTTGAATCCTTCATTTGTTCCATGATTGGAAGAGGAAGCCATCTTTTCCCGGATCTTACGAATAACTTACCTAAACTTCCGCTCTGATACCAATTGTTAGTATAGATAGCAACCTGAGAGGGGGGGGGGTGAATCAGTGTTGCCCCAATTTTCGCCTTATTGAAATTGTTTTTTTCAAGTTTATGATGATCACGAAATGATCGTTATGATTGCAGCGGAATTGAGCAATGCTTGAAAGTAAATATGAATGATAGAGAAAATCACACACAAGAGTTTATCCTGGTTCACCTTCAATCCACCGAAGGCTACGTCCAGTCCCTCAAGAAAACCCCTTGAGGATTTTTCCACTATTGATAAAAATCTCTTACAAGTTCCTAACCCAAGGACCGCAAGAATTTCTACCAATATCCTGTGAAAGCAAACCACTTTCAACAGCCCCTGAAAGCAAACCGCTTTCAGTTCCTGAAGGCAAACCACCCTCAGACCTTGAAGACTAACCTGCCTTCAATCGAAACCCTGAAAGTAAACCACTTTCAGTGACAACAACCCTTCACCGAATACCACGGTGAAAACTCAATCTTACAGAAAGAGATGAAGAAGATTTTACAATTGGTTGTATCAATCCTTTAACATACAATTGGATTGATCATGAGAAATTATGCTTTAAGGCTTTTAAGCATAATACAATTCTGAGTTCTTCAAGATATGAACAACTAAAGTGTTCTTATAGACATGAAGATCATGAACTCAGAATTTAGGCTCCAAAAGGTTTAAGTTCTAAAAGATGAACTAATTTTGACAAAGTTTTGGCCTAATGGTGTTTTCTCATGTGTAATGTGTTGTCTCTTGTTGTGTCTTGTGTATGTTTTGTGTTCTGGACTCAAATGGACTTTATATAGGCAAGGGAAACGTCCTTGAACCATCACAACCCTTTTCAAAAGGTTTGGGACACAATGGTTCATGAAAAGATGCACTTTTTCGTTCTGGTAATCGATTACCACACTTAGTGTAATCGATTACCACACTTAGTGTAATCGATTACACTAATGACCGTTTCAGTTTGAATTTGAATTTCAAACATGTAATCGATTACAGAGAAGTGGTAATCGATTACTTGCCTAGGTGTAATCGATTACCAGAAAGCTACAATCGATTACACAGAAGCCCATTTTCCAGAAACTTGATTCTTTGAGACTGGCTTAAGGTTTTCTACTTCTTTTAAGTTATGAAAACACTTAGCTTGATTAGATTAGGTGTTTTAAGAGCCTTTATGCTTTAATAGACCTTTGGAAGCATAACTCACCTAATTCTAAGACTTCTAGACTATTGATGGACTTGTAGTGCTTGTTTCTTTGAAGTCTTCTTTTCTTCTTTTTGTTGACGAGTTTGTCGTCATCAAAACCACAGCTAGGGTCAGGAGCAAGACCTTCTTCACACTTAACTTCTGCTCTCGACCATCTCCAAAAATATCTGCCCATGCTGCAACCTTGATTTTAAACCTTGTTTGATTTTTGGCTACGCTATTTATGTAGAGGGAACATTTTTTGTCATATATCAGACACACATGATCCGATTCAACAGGCGAAGGCATCGCATCGCTCTTTGTCAAGAAGATATTGACAGTGCCCTTTTTATCATCAACCCCACCACCAATTATAGTGATTTCAAATTTAAATTGCTCAAGTTTTTCTTTTGAGCCCCCAGCAAGGGTGAAGCAAAAAATGTAACCCAATGGGGAGAGTTGATATGGAGAGAGATCAATAATCATGTCATCCTTTGTTGTCTTATACTCCAACCACTTTGGAACACTGCATCCAGGATACACATACGCTGCTTGAAAGTCAAACTCATCTTTGCCAACCTGATCATCATGTTCTGGAGCAGATGAATGTTGATATGCATGTTTCATCAAGTTGATTCGTGCATTCAACCCAATATTCCTGAGGGAAAAGTTGTTCAAGTTCAAGCAATTCCAGAAAGAAATTGTGTTGAAACCTATTTTTGTCCGAGCCCAATAAAAAAGAGAAGAAAAAATAAAATAAAATAAAAAGGTAAGAAAGAGAGAAGAAAAAATAAATAAAAAAAGAAAGAAGAGAAAAAAGAAGAAAAGAAGAAAAACAGAAAAGAAACGAAAAGGCCCAGCAGAGGAAAAGGAAGAAGAAAGGAAGAAAAATGGGCTGCGGCCTAAAGGAAAAGAGAGGAAGCAGAAGCAAGGAAAGGAGGGCAACTTAGTCATTTTCCCCCTCACTGAAACCCTAATTCTCCCCTATATAAGCCTACTCTCACTAACCCTAAAAACCACTCATCATTCTCTAATAGCCTGCATACTCTCACAAACCCTAATTTTCTCTCTCACACACAATTTTCTAGCCTCCACTCATTATGTGACACCCCGATTTTCAGGGCGTTACTGTAGCGAATGAACAGTAAATAAATATGCGGGAGCTTTTTCAAAACTTGGAAAAGAGAGTATATTTTTTTTTTTGAAATTATTTTCCTTTTCGAAACATGCCATGCTGAAGTGCATTAGTATTATAAATACATGATTCGCAAATAGCCAAACATATGGCATAAAGGGACCGACCAGCAGTTTAAAGATAATTTACAAAACACCTAACTTGTTTTCAAATGCCCTGCTGTCAGTTGTAAAAAGCAACCTAAAACTCCTACCCTGACACGTAAACATACATACTATTATTACATAATAATAACAACAGCGGCACGAGTCTTCCAGCACTGCATGTCCGTCTCCTGGTCATGGTTTCTCCTGTAGTGGCATCCATCCGCATCTTCCGGCTAAGGAACGTCCGGCTGGCGACGGATCACCAGAAAATACAAACAACACACAGATGCAAGGGTCAACTCAAAATAAAACATTGGATACAAATAAGCCTACGACTAGCAAATGTTATCCAAGCAATCAGCAGGTAGAAAATAACAAGTACGCATACAATTATTGACGCAAGTAGTTGAAAACTCTAGGACTCTATATGCACGTACATCTTCCTCATGTACAGAAAAAACTTCTATTCGGATATGCACCAACTCCCGCAGGCAGGTGGGACACTCTCTCGAACTCCGAAGGAACTAGAAAGTACGACGGTAAGTCGAGAGTTGCCACTTACACGAGAACGCTCTTTTTAACGCCCCGATGGTGCGCCATTTAGCACGTGACTCTTTATAGCCCCGAACCATGACGACTTTCACGACTACATGCTTGACACGACATGACCCAAAAACACAAGTAGGACTCATACGTATTTAAACGAGGCCTAGCATAGCTTCATAATTAACACTAATCATGTAGAGCAGTTGCACACATCTTAAGCAGATATAAATCATGTCGAAGGAGGAAACATGCTTTTAATTACCATCAAAGCAATAGAAATCCAATAAGTCAAGCCACAAATAACAACAATCCAACAATGCCACGCATCACACAAAACTAATCCAGCATATCAGATGCCTTCAGAGACTGCATTCATATATCAATCAATACAGTTTAAAGTCGGGTCGTTCTCAGAAAGCCGTCAACTACAATTCAAAGATTATAGTGCAGCATGGTATATATTGATACTTATGCTAATAGACAGAGATACGAAGTGCCCTTACCTTGAAGGTAGTCGATCCTGGCGGTCACGTAAACTCCGTGCGTCTAGATCGGTACGGGGCCTCGTTATCCTTCAACAAACACAACCTACCTTAGAACTTTGAACTTAAACCTATGGTCAAGGGGCTGGTCTAAACAGGGTCTACTCACTTAGACAAGGCTCTACAACTCAGGACAATCTTGGAGGTCGACAACACTTAAACAAGATTTCGACGGTTACCAAAAGAGCTTAGAAAAACCCTAAGTTACAAAAACCAAAACTTGTCAAAACTTTTAACCATTCAAAGAGCATCAAGGATAGATGCTTACAAACCATTTTGAAGCCTTAATCAAGATTTTAGAAGTTAAAAACACACCCAAACCACCAAACATCAATTCTGCCCAAAACTTTTAATTTCACAAAAACTTCCTATTTTTACCAAACAAGCCATTAAACTACTCAAGACAATTTCACAAACCAAAACATAACATCTATTTTAAGTTTTCTAAACAAATTTTCAAGTCTTGAGTTCAAAAATCTTGTAAGTGTTAAAAACACAAAATTCCATTCCAAAAGCAAATTTTCCAAATCCTAAGTTTTCTTGACTTAGCAAAAACCCTAATTAAGCTATGAGTTCCAAAATCCAATTAACCCAAAAGCTCAATTTTAACTTCAAATTCCAAATTTCCAAAGTGCTCTAGAAATCAATTTTCTAGGGTTTCAAATACACAATTTTCTCTAGGCCCTTATGCACTAACTAGGGCAAAACCTTTCCTACAAACTTAAAACCATTTTCAAGCATTTAAACACACTCAAAGCTAGTTACAAAATCAATTTATCCCCTGCCCAAAACAGTGATGCAATTCGGCCAAGAACTTAAATTCAAGGGAAATTTTTTCTTCAAGAACTAATTTGTACACATCAAAGGTAACAAGAAACCTATGGTGAATAATTACCTAAAGCTTGAAAAATCACTTTTCCAAATAATCAATTTTTCAAAAACTAAACTTTCGAGAAAACTAATTGGTGATTTCCAAAGATCAACTCAATGGGAATGACTTTTCTAAAAGCTACCCTAACAAAAATCCAACTTGAAATTTTTCAAAGGACCAAAAACTCAACCAATCAAAAATCCAATCGGTTCAAAACAAAGCTCATGGTAGTAGGAACAACATCTATGAAGGGACTTCTAAGTTCTAGCACTTGCATAAAATCGAAACTCAACAAAACGAAAAACCGAATCGGTAGCAATATAGATCGAGAGGTGAGGAACACTTTACCTTAAAGAATCAAGTGCAAAAGAGGTGAGGGAGGGGCTGCCATGGAGGAAGGAAAGGGGCGGCCATGGTTCTTCAAGGAGGAAGAAGATGAGAGCTTCATTTTCTCTCTCTAAAAATCACTACAACTTAATAGATTTTTCACTTAATGATTTGATGAAGAGGTTAAAAGCCAAGTAAACCCCTTAAGGGTGGGTTTGGGCCACGGCCATGGGCCCTAAAATGGGTGAAAATTCTAATTATTACACTTACCCAAGGACCAAAGTTGAAATGGTAAAAGGTTAAAGTAAAAAAAAACTTTTTACTATCGGGGACCAAACCGTAAGGTTTTCAAAGTTCAGGGACTAAACTCTAAATTTAGAAAGTTCTAATAAATATCTAGGTTTGTTTATTAATAAATTCTTAATCATGACGCGTCAGTGCGTCAGTGCGTCAATGCGTCAGTTCGTCAAGTCACCGGTCATCATCAGGTTCTGGTCATCAGTGAGTACCTCTGTGTCACTGAGAATATCTGCCCCGGGGTCATTTATTGGTTTCGGGGTATCGGGCCCGCACAATTCGGGGCCGGGTCGATCTTTCTCGAAGTCTGCGTTACGCTGCTTGAAAACACTATTCACCGAGTCACTATTCACGAAGTTCTTCTTCACGAATTTAGTCTCGAAACGCCAAACGAAATCGTTTGGAGCTTTTTAGATTCTCGATCCGGGGTCCCGAAGTCATCCGTTTCTTCTGTTGAAGTTTCGGCTAAAAGTCCCGTTAGAGCGAAAAATGCTTCCCGGGCTCCGGGAGGAAACCATATCAATATTACAGTCATTCCTCACGAAATTTTCCACTGATCGTCGTGGTGATAGTGAGAACTTAAAGTCAAGTCTAGCTTGGTTTCCTACCAAGTGTTGCAAAAGGTGTTTCACCGGTACTTCGCTCGACGATAACGCTTGCCGATGCCGCCGAGCGGATCCAAACAGTACCTTGGAATAATTAAAAAATTATTTAATCACTGGGGAAAATTCCGGGTGTTACACATTACACTTTCTTAGCCTCCTCACTCCAAAAAAAAAAATGAAAAAATGAAAAAGACAAAAAATCATGAGCAGCCTTCTCTCTCCTCCTTCCCTTCCAAAAACCCTAAGGTATTGTTTGGTTGGAGGGGAACAGAGGGAAGGGGAGGGGAGGGGAGGGTTTTTTTAAACTTTAGTTGTTTGGTTCAATTTTTAGGAGGGGAGGGGAGGGGAATGGAGGGGACCAAAACCCCTCCTAACTCAGTTTTGTGTCCCCTCCAAAAGTGGGGGGAATTGGAGGGGAAACATTTTGTTGGACAAAAATAACCCTATTTAATAAAAGAAAAATATTAAATGCAAATATGTTTAAAATACAAGTAAATTTATAAAGGGTATAAAAGTAATTTAATCATAAAACCCCTCCCCTCCCCTTGTGAACCAAACAAAAAAAGAGTTATTTCCCCTCCCCTCCCCTCCTATGAACCAAACATAATAAGGATTAAAATCCCTCCCCTCTCCTCCCCTCCCCTCCATTAAAATCCCTCCCCTCCCCTTCCCTCCTTTGAAACAAACAGACCCTAACCCCTTTTGTTCAAAGATAGCAGCAGCCTCTCTATCACCCATGAGCAGCCTTCTCTCTCCTCCTTCCCTTCACCCCTTGGCCGCCTCCCTCCTTCCCTCACTCTCCCTGAACAGCCGCCGCTCCTCCCTCATTCTCCCTAGGCCGTCGCAGCACCACCAACCGCTCCTTCTTCATCTCTCCCCTCACCTCCAAACGACCACCATCGCTCCTCTCCCCTCACCACCAAACGACCACCATCGATCCTCTTCCCCATACCACGACCACCGCCGCACTTCTCCTCACCACGCAGCACCACCGCTCCCTGGCCATGCTGCGACGCCGGTAGCCAAAGGCACCACCACCACTTCGTCCTCCTTCACACTGCATCTCCTCCAGCGTCGCAGCACCACCACCTTGCTCCTCCAGCAGCCATCGCAGCACCACCAGCTTGCTTCTCCTCGCGCCGCCGTCACCGCCTCATCATCCTCGAGCTGTCACTGTTTCCTTTTCTTTCTTTTTGACTAGTCCTTTTTTTTATTTTTTATTTTGGTTGTTTTTTTAATTATTATTGTATTTCATTTATTCTGTTTTTCCTTCTTATTTTGGTTTTGATTTTTATTTTCTGAGACATTGTAAGTCCATGATATAAGGAAATTTTAATTTTAATTTTTGTTGTCAAAAAAGAAAAAAAAACTAAAAAACTTAATTAAATTAAAACAACAACTGCGTAAGTTTGATCTTCCATTTTAAGGAAGTACGTAGGACTGGACTGGGTTCACACTCATCAGAATATTTTGTTTCTTTTTTGTCTTTTTTCCCCTTTTTTAGAAATAATTAGGGAATTAAATAATATAAAAAAATAATAAAAAAGAATTTTTTTTCCTTTTCTCTTTTTAGGAGTAATTAGTAATTAAATAATAAAAATAAATAAGGGTAAAATTAATAATGTAGAAGGCTAAGGAAATTGCATAAACAATTTTAGGTACCGTTTAGACGGGCGCTGTGGGGTGCTAACACCTTCCCCACGCGTAATAGACTCCTGAACATAGATTTTAGGTTTCGTAGACTATTTATCATTTTTTTAGGTTTTTCTAGTGTTTTCCTCAAATAAACATTAGTGGCGACTCTGTCTGATAATAAATTGTTTTTTCGCCGTCCCGCCGCGACCCCGGTTGCGACAAATTGTTTTCCTGTTTTCCTTGAATTGTTCTGCAGCCGTACAAGGGAACCATACTGTCTCTAGTAAAATTCAGTGTCTAGCTAATAGAGTTTCAAGGGTCAGGGGGAGCTCTGGAATTGATCGAAGTAAAACGCTTCCAGTTAATTTTAGATGTTGCAATCTTGTAAGATTCTTGATGCTTGAAGGCAAGATCTCATATTCACTGCAGTGTAATTCCAGGACTTCCAGCTTGCTTTGACTTCGAAAAGATGAAGGCAATAAATTGGCTCAAATTCCGTGCAAATGTAGTTATGTTATGCTGTCTGATGCCATTGACAATTTCTGTAGACTCTGGCACCCTTGAAGGCTGAGATGATTGAGTGAGCTTAAACGGTTATCACTTGTAAATTCAGTAATGGAAATGCAGTAATCTAATTTCAATGTCTGTAGCTTGTTGAGAGAGAGAATAGATGGATGGACATTCTTCAATCTATAGCAGAAAGAAACACTCAGAACTTCAAGATTTATGACTTTTGAAAAATCAGGCAGCTCATCAAGGAAATGGCAAAAACCGAGTTGAACTTCTTTTAAATTAATCACATTTTGTTACAAAACGAAGCAATCAAACGCAAGCATAAGTTGTCAACTTCTTATTCCTCGAATTAAGAAATATATAAATGAGAAGAAGACATAAATTTTCACCTTTACTCTGTGCCAAAGATGTTGCAAACAGCCTAATCGCAACTCCATTATAACAAGATTTTCAGGAGAAAAATTTTCTAGTAATGATGGTAGAGGGTAATTCCACAAATAAATATATTTTAGATTAGTTGGCAACAATGTAAGCCCTTCAGGAAAAATATCTGGCCGCTCTTCACTCAGATTACCGCTCCAAATTTCTAAAAATCGTAGTTTGCTCATCTTAGCAAATACATCCGGGTTTAACTTCAGATTACTAATCACTGAATTGTGTGTCTTTATGCTTCTAATAGCCTCAGTTCCCTTCCATGAGAGTAGAAGAAAAATTTAAACACCAATAGAACCACATTTACCATAAAAAAAAAAAGACGGATATCATATAAAGATGACATGTATTTAATTAGGCCTCTTACCTTGTTATTTTTGAATACTTCATAAATGTCATCGGGATCCCACAGTCGACTGCGGCGTCCAGGGTCCTCAGATTCATGACGAACAATCTCCCAACGCATTTCTTGAATAATGTCATGCATGGACACAACATTGTCTTCTGAAATAGTCATAAGAGCTTTGTCTTTTAACCTTTCTAACCCAACAGCCACTGAATTATCATTTTCATGATCTTTCAATAACATTTTCAACTGGCTCACTTTCATTTTCAAACCATTGAAGAAACATGCAATATCTAAAAAAATCTTTTGCTCTTTGCAATCAAGGTCATCATAACTTAGTATCATCACTTCATGAACTTCTTTAGGTGACATTTTTGAAAGTTTGTCCAGCTGACTTTCCCATACTTCCTTATCTTTATCACAAAGAAGACAGCCCAAAACTTTAAGAACTAATGGATTGCCTTTGGCATAGTTGACAACCCTTTGGGACAGATCATCATACCCCATTTCAAGATGAGTTTGGTTAAATGCATTCAAATTGAAAAGTTCAAGTGCTTCACTAGAACTCAATTCCCCAACCTGGTATATATCACCAGCTTTATTAGAAATAAGTATTTGTTTATCTCTAGTTGTTATAATTATTCTACTACCTTGATGAAGCCAATCAAGAGTACCAAATATATTTTCTACTTGATTTGTATCTTTCACGTCGTCAAGAACAATAAGAACCTTCATACGACCAATCCTTGTCTTAATATTATCGGACAACCCACTTGGGTAGTCACATTTCACCTCTTCTCCCAATATTTTAGAAAAAAGTTTTTCTTTTAAAGACTTCATTCCAAATTTTTGTAATTCTTCCTTTACCTTTGCCAAAAAACAAAAACCTCGACACTCAGAATATCTTTTATTAAATATCTCTTTTAAATATCTGTTTTAATTCTTCCTTATTAAATATCTCTTATATAATAGTTAAAGAAATAAAGTAAAATAAAATTAACGGTGAGATAAATTTGACACTCTCGAATTTTTTAACATTTCAAAGGATCTAAATCTCTCTTTCACATGTTACATTAAAACCATTTGGCTTTTTATTTTCATGCTCTAAACATTGGTGATACATTCAGATTTGAAAAGTTTATGAAACAACATTGCTTTGACCAAGGTACACCTTCTTTTTTAAATATTACGAATAATTTTTTTATATAAACAGCTTAAAAATTCATAAAGTCGCTGCCAAAAAAGTTTCATTAAGTTTTTTTAATTTCAATTTTACTATGATGACACTTAAAAATAATATTTCACTATATAAATTTTAAAAAAATATCGTGCATTGCACGAGATTCTCATTAGTATATATAATAAACCAGTTGAAGCATGAGAGAAAAATTATTTTGTTTAAAAATCGGGTTTGTAGGAGAGGAGGGAGAGATATGGGGGAGATGACGGGTCGCCAGAAAAAAAAAATTGTGGGACGAGGAAGAGGAAGAGGAAGAGAAAGAAGGGAAAATGGAGAAACACTAAGGGCTTGTTTGATTACACTTCTCAAAAACTGTTTTGTAAATCAACTTTTGAAAATTGTTTTTGAAAAGAGTGTAGAGAAAAAACTTGTTTGATAATTCAGTTTTGAAAACTGTTTTTGAAATTAGAAAATTAGAAATCTTGTTTGGTAAAATCATTGTAAAAATAGTTTTTGAAAACTAAAAAACTAAAAACTTGTTTGCTTGTATTGTGTTCTATTATGAGTTTTTTTTAGACAAAAAAGACACTTATACAATTTTAGACAAGTTAAACTTAAAAAAAACTTAAATAAATACGTTAAGCACAAAATTTAAAATTAGTAAATTGTTAAAGTGCTATATTGTTACTAGAGCTGGGTGTATGAGCCTAAGCCCGTGAGCCGGCCTGCGATAGCCCAGAAAATATAGGCGCATTCAAACGCGGGCCTACGTGCGCTAGTCCGCGTAGCCCGCGAACTTAATGAACTAGCCCGCAGGGCTCGCGGGCCGTCTGCGGGCCAATGAAATTAAAAAAAAAAACTAAAATTAAAAAACACAATTGCACACAGACAAACACAACACATCAGTTCAAAAAACTTGTAGTAGTATGCTTGTTAAAATTGATTTTTGATGTTTGTTTTGAATTATTATGGTGTTTGACTATTTGTAATAATTGATTTAGTATAATTAATTTGGTAAACTACCAAAAAGTTTGCAATGAACTCTTAATTTGATGTACTATTTTTAATGAACTCTTAATTTTAAAGCTTGTAGTAGTATGCTTGTTAAAATTTGATAGTTAAGTTTTTTTTTTTTTTACATATACTAGCCCGCGGGGCGAGCCTCCTAAATAGGAGCTCATTTAGACCCGGGCCTATGCGGGGCGGGCCTATGCGGGCCGAGATTATGCGGGCCGAGCTGGCCCGCGTACCCAGCTCTAATTGTTACTCCCTCCATCCCTAATTATACGCTAACATTGTAAGATTCACGTTTATTAAGAAAATAAATTATAAGGTTAGTTTATACATTGGTTTTTAAAAAAAAGTAGAATCTTCCCTATTTACCCTTATTTAAGATCAAACTTTTCAATCATTATAGTATTGAAAAACCAATAAATGCAAGGGCAAATATGAAAAGAGAAATTAACTTTTGTTAAGTTAGCTTATATTTAGTGACACCATATAGGTGTCCATGTTAGCTTATAATTAGAGACGGAGGGAGTATATTATAACGTGATAACAATAAGTCAAAATGATATCTCTATTTAACAAATGCACAATTCAAGGCGCAATTGTTTTTGGAGGTAACCTTTACAACACATTGGTAGCAAAGTCTAAATGATATCTCATTTTCAAAAGTAACATTTAAAATTAGTACAAATCATAACTAAGTCAATTCCGTCTAATATCAAACAAAGTCCAAATGATTCAATTACATGTTATGATGTGCCCACATCCAATCTGCAATTTGACTCCTTTGCATTGCCATTTCAGCTGCACCTTCGTCAGATAGTCTTGCTAAATTGTCATCATTTGAGCTTGTTCCTGAAGTGCTAGAACTTTCATTTAGACTCTCAAGTTCCACAGGATCCATATATTCCCATATCCTAAATAACTCATCATTCAAATTCCACTTGCGTATGTAATTATGAATAGCACAACATGTTGTTACTATAAGGTGTTGACTAGAAGGTTTATATGAAGGCATCATCTTCAAAATAGGAAACCTGTTTTTCAAGACTCCAAAGCAACGCTCAATTGTCATTCGTAAGGATGAGTGCCTATAGTTAAATAACTCTTCACGGTTCTTAGGGTGTCTACCTTGAACTCTATATTCTTGTGCATGATACCTTTCACCCCTGAAAGGTGGAAGAAAACCTCCATACATGGATAGCTTGAATCAACAAGATAGAAAGACCCTGCATTACATAAAATATATATTAACATTACATGTTTATTACATCAATAAAAAAAATTCATATTTTACTACCCACCACAAGATGGCCAAGGAAATTCGTTTGTGTTTTTTTTATATATGTAAATGTTAATTGTTAGTAAATTACAAATGAACTTCGTCCTTCATCTCTTATCACTTTTAACTCAATCACGTGCAAGAGTGTTAGTTGGCAATGTCGCCTCCAAATCCACGTCTAAATGATTGATACTTTGGTGTTTGATATTATTATTATTAATACAATATAATAATAATAATAATAATATTATTATTATTATTATAATAAGAATGGGACCAACAAGAAAGAAGAAAGGCAATGTCCCTTCCAAATCGACAGTCGTGAGAGTTGTGATAACTCACCATTTACTTTACTAATAATTATTTTTCTCTTTCCTTAATTTATTTTTCGTATAAGAGTAAAAGAAAGCAAAGCAAGCAAGAAAGAAAAACCCAGCAACTAAGCTTTGGAGAAACTAGTTCCTATAACATCCACAAAAAGGAGATGAACGATCGCAGCCGGAGGTTCCGAAACAAGAGCAAACTCCAAATTCTAGCATGTTCCAACTTTAGCAAGGAGGTCAACACAAGCTTTACCCTAACGCAGAGTGTGGACAACTCTAACACTCCAATTCTTGTTAAGCAAATCTCTGATGTAAGCAATCAACATCGCATGGACATGAAATCGGGACAGCGGAGCAGCAACAAGCGACACAGCAAGCTGGGAGTCAGAGAAACAAACCACGCGTCTGTGACCAAGATCCCAAGCTACTCTCAGCCTATGAAAATTTGCAAGCAGTTTTAGATAAATGATTTCACCACCATCATTCCTCCGAAAAAGGCCAGCGACCCAAGACCCGGTACTGTCCCGAAAGCACCCTCCAAAGCCACCCCTCACCCAAGTTCAACCCAAACTACCATTGCAATTCACAGCGACTCTATCTTCCTCCAACTTTAAATAGGATATTCCAATTAAAATATTTATCAAATAGTAAGTTTTTAATTCTTGTGGATAATCTTAAGCAATATATATTTTGGAACAAATGGAGTAATAAAAATAAAAGTCAATAATATATCTTTAATGGTGATAACACATTTAACGGTGATAACACAAGTTAGAACTTTGAAAAAATTATTTGTTAAAATATCTCTTACAATTTCCCAAATAGGTTGGGACATTTGGGTAAAAGAAATAAAAAAAACAATAATATATCGTTATCTTAAAGAAAATAATATCAGCTATTATGATTATAATTAGGCTTAAATATGTTCTCTATCTCTGTAAAATAAAGGTGAATTGAATTTGGTCCTTCTAAAAAAATTTCATAGTTTTTTAGTCTCTAACATGTGTGAAATATGTGAAGTTAGTCTTTATTGTTCATTTTGTAGTGATTTAAACCGTCACTAACTCATTTTATCGCTGTTTTTAACTGTTAGCTAATGTAAAAAACATGACCAATAACTTATTTTGTGGTGGCTTTTAGTCGCCGCTAATGTAAAAAATCGCCACAAAATGAACTGGAGAAACTATCTTCACAGCGAGCATAAACATATTCAAGCCTTATAATTTTTTTAAACGAAATAGTGATAAGAGACCAAAATTGTTGTTGTTTATCAAAGTAATTGATGAAAATGACTAATATTTTTTTATAAAAGACATAGAGTGCAAGTTGGTGATAAGTGAAGACCAAAACTACCATTAAACATAAAAATAAAAAAAAAAATATCTCGTTTTAAGAAAGATGAGTTATTTATTTCTTGTAAAAAAGCAATATCAGTTATTATCCGTGCAATCGCACTAGTTATTATTATCGTTATCTTTTTTCTTTTTTTTGAAACTTATTATTATTATATCGTTATCTAAAAGCATGCCAATTTACCAAAAATATAGTAGTATCCACCAAAAATCTAAAGGCAAAATTGATTTTTTGGAATAAAGACAGAACTTTTCCAATATATTTGAAGCGTAAAACCTAACCCTACTGTCACTCCCACTCTTAGCCGCAGCATCATGGGACGCCAACCACCGGATCTTCCTGACGAACTCCGGCTAGAAATCTTGTTACGGCTTCCGGTGAAATCTCTGGTGCGGTTCAGGTGTGTGTCAAAGTCATGGAAGTCTCTCATCACCGATTCTCAATTCATCAAACTCCACCTTCACCGATCCTCTTCTACAACAAACAACGCTGCTGCAGATTTTAACCACCTCCGCTCAATGATAACTTCGCCACCGGAAACCCGTTCAGCCATTGCAGCAATCCCAAGTAATCTCCTCCCCGGGTACAAGTTCAGCGGAACCTGCAACGGGGTGGTTTGTTTAAGTAAATTAGAACGCGACTACCGTGAAAATCATAAATACACCTCCCGGGTCCGTTTATGGAACCCAGCTACAAGGTCAATGACTCTACCTTTGCTACCTCTATATTTCACCTGGGACGCTTTTTTTGGGTTTGGTTATGATGCTTCAAGTGACACCTACAAGGTGGTAGCGCTGATTTGATTTCCGAAGCTTGAATCTCAGGAGACAACGGTGTATGTTCACAATATGGGTGATACTTGTTGGAGAAGAATTCAAGCTTTCCACAACCCTCTCCCCTGTAATTTCTGTCCCTCAGGTGATGCACTTTATGTCAACAACACTCTTAATTGGTTAGCAACTCTACCGCAATACAAAACTGATAGTATTTTAGTATATGATGTTGATGAGTGGATTTTATATGATGTTTTTAGGGTCTTTTTAGTCTTTTTATTTTATTATTTTTGAGTCACATGTAGGTTTTTTTATTGTTTTTATGTAGATTTTATATTTATTTTGCATTTTGCATGTAGATTAGATTTTTTGTGTTTTTCTATCTTTATTTTATATTTTTAGGGATTTTTCTAGTTATTTTATATTTTTAGGAAAAGCTGGTTAGTTATCATTTTTGGGCCAGGGACCAATTTGTAAAGTTTCAGGAAGTCAGGGACCAAGTTGTAAAAGTTCAAGAGTGGAGGACTTAAAGTGGAGATTGAGAGAATATGAGGGCTTAAAATGAAGTGCTAACCAAGGGAGGACCAAAGTGAAAAAGAAAAATATGAAGAGTCACTCTCCAATTTAGCACATGGAAAAAATGTTTAAAGAATTGATGAAGGGTTTCAGAACTGATCAAGGCTGGTTAGTGGCTTTTTATGGCCATCAAAACCCACTACCATGAATGAAGAAGGAAGAACAAGCAAGAAGATGAAGAAGCAGCATCCCAACGCTCCAGCGTTGGGATTCCAGCGCTCCAGCGCTGGGGTTCTGACTAGATGATGAGTCAGATTGTGTCCCAGCGCCCAAGCGTTGGAAAGCCAGCGCTCAAGCGCTGGGACTCGGACAGAAAGTGGATTTTTAATGCATCCCAGCGCCCATGCGTTGGGAAAGCCAGCGCTCAAGCGTTGGAGGTTGGAATTTTACTATAAATAGGGCCCTTTTCTTCACTTGTAAGACACACCTCTTAGAATACAACAAGTATTCTCTCTTTCTCCCTCAAAGATCATTGTTCCTAGGAATTGTGGGAAGCCATACTTGAGCTCCTATCCAGGGTAATTCAATGAATCTTTTAGCCATGCTTGGCTAATTCTTTTAAGTTTCTTGGGTTGTATTAGTTTATAAATTTATGTTTTAGTTTTGTTTCTACCTTTCTAAATTTTATCTCCAGTTCTTGTTTTAATTCCTTATTCTTAATTTCATCTTGATGATCACAAGTGTTCTTGCTTATTACTTATATGAATGAGAATTGGTAGGTAGTAAGGGACCTAGGATTAAAAAAGGCTATAAGTATATTTCGCTAAGAGATTAGGAAAGACGTAGCTTTGTGTTGGCCGGAACTCTATCTTCATCTTCTTTTTTAGTTAACTAGATTGCAAGAAATTGGGTTTAGTAATTAAAAGGAAAGTTCTACAATGTGTAAGAGATTAACTTGTAGATATAATAGGCTATAGCACCTTGAACTTGGATTTATAATTTAGAAATTAAGTAGATACTTGCTAGCATATTTTATATTCTATGTCAATCAACCCAAGGACTTAAATTCTCTCATCTTATTTGCTTTATTATTTTATGCTATTGCTCTCTTCTTGCCATAAACCAAACATCAACTATATTTTATTTTCTTTGCACAAGTACTAAATTTTATAAATATAAGAACACCTATCCCTTGGGTTCGATAATCTTTTATATTACGCGATAGTAAATCGTACACTTGCGATTTCGCTATCAGATGTTAGTTCAGAAAATAGTTGGATAATTGAGAAGGCTTTAGTTGATAGTTGGAAGATAGTAGTTAGTAATGTGGTGTTTGGAGCAAAGGAATAGATTGTATTGCTCTCTAAAATCATACAAATGACTTGATGACTTATTCACCTATGCACCCAAGCTTGCCTATTTATAGGTGCTTGAGGGTGGTTCTAGAATATTCTACATCATTATGTATTTCCATTACATTCTAGATACTTCTACTTCTAAATACATTTACAATTCATTAATCATATATACTAGATGTTTCTACACTATATGATTATGTAGACATTAGTAGAAGATTCTAGAAAATTGCATCAACTTCAACACTCCTCCTTGATGCGATTTTCGAAAACTCCAAGCATAATCCGTAGTCGCTCAAATCTTGGTCTTGGTAGTGACTTCGTAAATATATCTTCGATTTGGTCTTCAGTTGTGCAATATTCAAGTTGAATCTGCTTATTTGTCTATGCTTCTCTGATGAAGTGATATTTGATTGCAATATGCTTTGTTCGGTGATGATGAACTGGATTCTTCGCCATTGCTATAGCTGACTTGTTGTCACAGTAGATTGTGGTAGGGAGATCTTGTTGTTCACCCATGTCTTCAAGTATTCTCCGAAGCCATATAGCTTGACTTATTGCTTCAGCTGCTGCCACGTACTCAGCCTCTGCTGTTGACTGCGCAACTGTCGCTTGCTTCTTTGAAGCCCAAGAGAAAGAACCTGATCCAAGTGAGAAGGAATAGCCTGATGTACTCTTCATGTCATCTGTTGAACCTGCCCAATCACTGTCTGTGTAGCCGAGTAGTCTTGAGTTGGTCACAGTTTTGTACCATATACCAAACTTCTTTGTACCTTGAAGGTATCTTAAAATTCTTTTTCCTGCTCCATAGTGAATTTGACTCGGCTTCTGCATGAATCTTGATAGAAGACTTGTAGCATACATGATGTCCGACCGCGTAGCAGTAAGATATAGTAGGCTGCCGATCAAACTTCTGTAGCGCAATGCATCAGCTTCTGGCGCTCCGTCTTCCTTTTGTAACTTCTCATTTGTCACAAGCGGAGTAGCTACTGGCTTGCATTCGTTCATGTTGAACTTCTTCAATAGTGCTTCGGTGTATTTCTTCTGACAAATAAATATCCCTTCTCTTTGTTGCTTTACCTCTATGCCGAGGAAGTAGTTCATCATGCCTAGATCAGTCATCTCGAATGTCTTCATCATGTCTTCTTTGAATTTAGTCACCATCTTCGTGTTGTTTCCTGTGTAGATTAGATCATCTACATACAAGGAGACAATGAGAGTATCATGCTGACCTTGGGTCTTGACATATAGTGTTGGTTCACTCTTACTCCTCCTGAATCCTTGATCGATGAAGTATTGATCAATTCGGCTGTACCATGCTCTAGGAGCTTGCTTGAGACCATATAAAGCTTTTCTTAGTCTCAATACTTTATCTTAATTTCCTTTACTGACGAAGCCTTGTGGTTGCTCAACATAAATCTCTTCTAGTACTCCATTTAGAAATGCTGACTTGACATCTAGTTGATAGATACTCCACTCTTTTTGTGCTGCAAGAGCTATTAAAGCTCTTATTGTATCTAGACGTGCAACTGGGGCAAATGTCTCGTTGTAGTCGACTCCAGGTTGTTGTGTGTAGCCCTTTGCTACAAGCCTAGCCTTGTGCTTTTGTATTGAGCCATCAGGGTTAAGCTTTGTCTTATAAACCCATTTGACTCCTATGATATCTTTATTTTTTGGATAGTCTACTAGCTCCCATGTTTTGTTTTTCTCAATTGATTTAATCTCCTCCTACATTGCTTTGACCCATACTTCTTGCCTTGATGCTACTTCATAATTTTCAGGCTCAAGTATGGCCAAATTGCAAGTCTCATATATATCCGCCAGAGATCTTACTCGCCTCGGAGTAGATTCTGGTGAGGAATCTTGTTGAAGAGAAGACGAAGAAGGCATACCTGGATCTTCTGTTACTTCTTCAACTTCTTCTTGAGGTTGCTGTACTGGAAGGGAAATGTTGCTTCTCTCAATTTTTTCTTTATCCCAATTCCAAGCGGCAGCTTCATCAACTTCGACATCTCGGCTAATAATGAGCTTCCTTGTTTGTAAGTTGTAGACTCGATAGCCTTTTGATTGGGTACTGTATCCCAAGAAGATGCCTCGAACTGTCTTGTCTTCTAATTTATGCCTCTTTTGGTCTGGGACATGAATGTAGCAGATTGATCCAAAGACTCTTAGATGTTTAGCAGAAGGTTTCTGCCCACTCCAAGCTTCAATAGGAGTCTTGTCTTGGACTGCTTGAGTTGCACATCTGTTGATTATGTAGACAGCGGTATAAACTGCTTCGGCCCAAAAAGTGTTTGGTAATCCTTAATCCTTTAACATCGATCTAGCCATCTCCATGACTGTGCGATTTCTTCTTTCAGATACTCCATTTTTTTGAGGAGAATATGCGACTGTGAGTTGTCTTTCAATACCTTCATCCTCACAGAATTTATCAAACTCATGAGAGTTATACTCTTTTCCTCGATCGCTCCTGAGCCTTTTTATATGTTTACCACTTTGCTTCTCGACAAGGACCTTGAACTTTTTGAATATTCCAAAGACTTCTGATTTTTCCTTTATGAAATAGACCCAAGTCATTCTAGAAAAATCATCAATGAAGAGAATGAAATACATGTTGTTGGTAAGTGATGGTGTCCTCATCGGTCCACAAACATCAGTGTGGATGAGCTCTAGCACATCTTTAGCTCTCCATGCATTGCTCGTTGAAAACGGTAATCTGTGTTGTTTTCCGAGAAGACATCCTTCACATGCTCCGTTGTCTTCTTTTAGACTTGGCAAATCTCTCATCATATTCTTCTGATATAACAACTTTAAGGCTTTAGAGTTGAGGTGGCCAAATCTTCGATGCCATAGCCATGAATCATCAGCTTGCACCTTCATGGCAATGTTAGTGGTATATTTAAAATTTATCGGGAAGCTTCTATTTCTTGTCTCCATCTTTACTTGAGCTATCTCGGCCCTTTTATTAGTGTTATCATAGATTGTGCATTTATCTCCTTCAAAGTGAAGGACATAGCCTTTCTCCATCATTTGACCGATGCTCAAGAGATTTTCTTTAAGATTTGGAACTAGTAAGACATCTCTAATGAGTCGCGTACCTTTCTTTGTCTCCACCATGACAGTGCCTTTGCCTTTTGATTCCACTGTAGTGCCATTTCCTAGTCGAACCTTTGATTTGACAGAGTCATCAATTTCCTTGAAGATGCTCTCATCTTTAGTCATGTGATTGCTGCAACCGCTATCCAAGTACCAGGTTCCTTCCTTGTCATTGTTCGAATCTTGGAAGGCATAGAAAAGATGTTCTTCACTGTCATGCTTATTTTGGTCATTCTCATGTTCTTCGACAAAATTTGCTTGATGCTTATTTTTGCTGTAACAGTTCTTCTCCACGTGCCCAAATTTCTTACAATGCTGACATTGTGGCTTTCCTCGCCAACGACAGTCTTTCTCGGCGTGATTTATCCTCTTGCATATGCCACAAGGACGATACTCATCTTGATTTTTCTTTGAGAAATTTCTAGAATTCTCTCTGTTTCTAGAACTTTCTCCACTACTCTTGTTTTCTCCATATCCTTTATTGTGAGACTGTAATTTAAGCTTAGATTGAAAGGCATTTTCTATAGAGTCATCACCACGCCTACTCAATCTTTGCTCATAATCTTCAAGAGAACCCATTAGTTCTGTCACAGATAAATTTGACAGATTTTTCGTTTGTTCAATCGTCGTCACAATTGGATCATACTTACTGGGAATAGAAACTAGAATTTTCTCAACAATTCTTTTGTCGAGAATATTTTCTCCGTAGGCTCTCATTTTAGAAACAATTTCTTTTATTTTAGTATAATAGTCTTGTACGGTCTCAGAATCCTTCATATTTAATAATTCAAACTTACGCCTTAGACTTTGGAGTTTGACGGCACGTACCTTTGCGGTTCCTTGAAACTCCTCCTGTAGTGTACTCCATGCATCCTTGGCACTAGCAACTCCCATTATCCTCGGAAAAATAGAGTCACCCACAGCTTGTTGCAAGTAATATAATGCCTTTGAATCTTTTTGTCTATTTTCCTTCAACTCTTTCTTTTGAGCTGCAGTAAGAGTTGAAGTATCTGCGGGAGTAGTATATCCTTCTTCCACAACTTCCCATAGATCTTGGGAGCAAAAAAATGTCTTCATTTTAATGCTCCAAAAATCATAGTTTTCACCGGAAAAAGGAGGGACTTGGATATTAGATGATGTTTGGGTGTTGGTAGCCATAGGCTAAGAAAATTATGGAAGTAGTGTAGAGTGATAGTAGTGATTTTTAGTTGGTAGTTGGATAGTTTATCTACGCCCAGTATATGACCGAACGTAGCTCTGGTACCACTGATAGTATTTTAGTATATGATGTTAGTTCAGAAAATAGTTGGATAATTGAGAAGGCTTTAGTTGATAGTTGGAAGATAGTAGTTAGTAATGTGGTGTTTGGAGCAAAGGAATAGATTGTATTGCTCTCTAAAATCATACAAATGACTTGATGACTTATTCACCTATGCACCCAAGCTTGCCTATTTATAGGTGCTTGAGGGTGGTTCTAGAATATTCTACATCATTATGTATTTCCATTACATTCTAGATACTTCTACTTCTAAATACATTTACAATTCATTAATCATATATACTAGATGTTTCTACACTATATGATTATGTAGACATTAGTAGAAGATTCTAGAAAATTGCATCAACTTCAACAAAAACTACTGATGATTATCCGCTAATAATTTTTTCGATTGGTTTGGAGAAAGAAAATTGTGCTCAGCTGTCATTGCCTCCTCATTATCGACATGATTTCCAAGGTTTTGCGCAATTTCTTGGGGTTTTGAGAGGTTGCCTATGTTTTCTTCACAATGACAAGAAAATCATTTTGTCATTTGGCAAATGAAGGAGTTTGGAGTGCACGAGTCTTGGACTATGTTGTTTAACATTATTGACTGTGAAAATATTATTAAAAAAATTATTCCTTGGCCCTGTTTTGCAATGTACATGTCAGAGAGTGGCGATGCCCTAATGTTGTCGGAATCTCGTGCGCCCCAATCCCAAGCAATTCTCTATACCCAGAAAGACAATACATTAGAACTCACCAACATTGCTAAAGACATCGTTGATTGCTATGCCAAGAATTACATTGAAAGCTTGGTTTCACCTTGTTGAAAGTAAGTAACATTTTAGTTATTATCACCGGTAGACCTTTTCAAATCTTCATTGAGCTAGATAAATACTGTGGAATCAATTGACTATGTAAATGCTTTTAGTTGTGCATTATGAGTTTATATCTAATTAGCATCTAAGCCTGCATGCACTGCACGGTTAATAGAGTATAGACCAGATTCCTATGATCCTTGTTCTGGATTGCATCTACTTCAATGAAACCAATTTTATTTCTTCTTCAATGGTTGTTTGTATTAAGTTGGTATGTACTTAACAAGATTCCTAAGATCCTTGTATTTGGAATCTACTGCTATTCATCTTAGTGTTTGTAAGAGTCAGTACATAAGATTCTGAAAAACTCAACAATGAGTGCATAATTGAGAATCTGCTTGATTTATATATTGTGTTACGGTTTTCCTTTTTTTGGGTTCTGAAGAAATAAAATTGCCCTGGAAATTTGGCTTGCATTGTATTATGCAGAACATAGTCAGCTCATAGTTAAGTTAAACTTTCTGAAACAATTATCAAGTGTAAATATTTGGATCTTATTACTTTACATCAGTGTTTGACTTTAGGCATGTGTGCAGATTGGAATCATAAATTAGCTACGTGGAAATGAGGGTGAACAACGAGTACCAGCAAGAAATTGATCAAAATAAAGGACTTGCCAATAGTATTTGTATGACTCGGATATTAGCTTGCAAGTCTGTTGTTGCATTCTTGATTCAGTGTGGTTGGAGTTCAGTTATGGAGAGTCTTCAAGTAACTTATTATGAAGAACAAGTGTTAGTTGCTAGGCTTATGGAAGAGAATAAGGTATCTGGGAATGAACATGCTATTATTTCATATATGTCAAATGTTAAAAGGTAGACCTTTCCAATACTCATAAATAAAGGTGCGTCATGGCTTCACGTGCATACAGATTAATTTTAAGTAATTTTGAATCAACAAGTCTCATATTGAACAAAATCCCCTACCAAGAGGAAATAAATTCAGACCTCAGAGACCGGAAGCAATGCAGCAAGAGTTTTGGAGATAGCTTTAGTGTTTGGATCAGTATGCGCTTACAGAATTGAATTTAGTATAATTGAGTATTGTAGACATGTTGAATACAAACGATTTCAGGTCGGGTGTTGCG
This sequence comes from Acmispon strigosus, assembly GCA_030819835.1. NCBI lineage: Eukaryota > Viridiplantae > Streptophyta > Magnoliopsida > Fabales > Fabaceae > Acmispon > Acmispon strigosus. The sequence goes on along the minus strand of JAUAMA010000004.1, from coordinate 25,083,266 downwards.
GCGGTGGCGAATGAAGCTCCCACGTGGCGGCAAACCGGTCGCGTTCTCAGCCTCAGCCTCAGCCGCAACCCCTTTCCTTCACAGAAGCTTCTGCGCCTCGAAATTCGACGACACTCGCTTTGTCACCCTCCTTTCCGACATTGTTCGAGGGAAGTAGAGCTGGAAGGTGGCCTTTAACGACCCTTCAATTTCATCCACATTGAGGCCCCATCACGTCGAACGAGTCTTGATCAACACTTTGGACGATTCCAGGTTAGCTTTGAGGTTCTTCAACAAGGGCAGTGTTGGCCCTCGTAGCATTCCAAGACATGCATTTAGAGCAGATGGATATGAAGACGGTTTTTCTTCATGGTAATCTAAATGAACAATTATACATTTAGAGCAGATGGATATGAAGACGGTTTTTCTTCATGGTAATCTAAATGAACAATTGTACATTTAGCAACCTGAAGGATTTGTTGAGTCTGGTCAGGAACGTCTGGTGTGTAAATTGAAGAAGTCTCTGTATGGGTTGAAACAGTCACCAAGACAGTGGTACAAGAGGTTTGACTCATACATGCAAAGGATTGGCTACAGACGGTGTGACTATGAATGTTGTGTTTACGTTCAGAGCCTTCATGATAATTCAGTAATTTTCTTGTTACTGTATGTGGATGATATGCTGATTGCTGCTAACCACTTGCAAGACGTGAGTGATTTAAAAACCAAGCTGGGTAGGAAGTTTGACATGAAGGACCTAGGAGCTGCTAAGAAGATTCTTGGAATGGAGATTTACAGGGACAGACGAGCACAAAAGTTGTGGCTCTCTCTGAAAAGTTATGTTGAAGGCGTGTTAGCTAGATTCGACATGAGCAATTCGAAAGCTGTGAGTACTCCGTTGGCAAATCACTTCAAGCTCTTCGTTGATCAGTGTCCAAAGACAGCTGAAGAGGTCGAAGGTATGTCAAAAATTCCCTACGCTAGTGTAGTTGGTTGTTTAATGTACGCTATGGTTTGCACTAGACCAGACATGGCACAAGCCGTGAGCCAAGTCTGCAAGTTTATGTCAAGACCAGGGAAGCGGCATTGGGATGCAGTCAAGTGGATACTCAGGTACCTAAAGGATACAACCGGTCACGGGATAATATTCTGTAGAGAACAAGGTGATCCAGTAGTTGGTGGATATGTTGATTTCGACTATGCAGGTGACATTGACAACAAACGGTCTACAACAGGGTACATTTTTACCTTGGCAGGTGGGCCTATATGCTGGAAGTCGTCTATCCAATCCATAATGGCAATGTCCACAACTGAAGTTGAGTACATGGCTGTGGCTGAAGCAGCAAAAGAAGCATTGTGGCTTACAGGGCTGGTGCAAGAGTTGGGTGTTAAGCAAGGTGGAGTTCGACTGCAATGCGATAGTCAGAGTGTCATCTTCTTGGCGAACAATCAAGTGTATCATGCAAGGACAAAGCACATTCATGTGAGATTTCACAAGATCATAGAGTTGCTTGTATCAGGGCAGATTCGACTTGAGAAGATTCACACCTCTGAAAATGCAGCAGATATGTTGACCAAGCCAGTCACCAACGAGAAGTTCAAGCATTGCTTGGAGTTATTGCATATTTCTAAGTGTTAAGCACATGGGGAGCGCAATCCGTAAAATCGAGATTCTGAGAAGAAACGGTTTATCTTCACAAGTGTTTGATAATTCGCCAAGGTAGAGATTGTTGAGTATGGCTCATAATAGTGGCCTCGTCTGGTCGGATACTCTAGGAGATCGTCTGGTTTGGAACTGTGGAGATCGTCCGTAGAGATCGTCCTTGGAAGTCATCCGAGGAGATCATTCGTGGAGATCGTCTGAGACAGACACGTAGGGATCATCTAATCCAGAGATGCTAGGCCTCGTTTGTGTTAGAGTTATTACATGATTTGTCTTAGACAGCTAATGAGCACTTACTCCGTGATATCCGTTGTAATCTAGAATCTGATTGGTTGATAGGATTGCGCTAGGATTTAATTGATACGCTGTCGTATAACATTACGTCCTAGTATAAATATGTTGTAACACTAAACCCTAAAGTTTTGTTCAGTTCTTCTTGAACGAAACGGTGCTACAGCCATCTATAGCCGCAGACGTAAGCATATTAGCTGAACTGCGTGAACAAATTTATGAGTGCTTTCGATCCCTTTTCTCGCTCAAGGTTACTCTGTGTGATCCAAATGTCTGAGACCAACAAGTTCTCTATTAGAGTGCGAGAACCATATAAGTTAGAAAATGAAGCATCTATTTGCAGTTCATTTAAGCAAGTGAACTAGGATGAAGTTCTGAAACATCATACGGTTCAATAAAACTGTGATAGGTTGTAATATTTTCCATGAAAAATAGAAAAAAGATTGTTGGTGTTCACCTTTCTAATGTTACTATTTTCTAACTGTAGGGATAATGGAGACAAGGTTAGTTGACTTGGTGGGTTTACTAGGAGTATTGAGAGAGATCCATGAATGCTTGCTTCAGATGTTGGATACCTTTGTCACTCAGAAAAAACATATTAGATCTTGCCTTTTTGTTTCCTTGCATCTCTTGATTGACCGAAGGTATACATTGATGAATGCTGTCTATGTTAGCAATAATAATATATAATAGATATGTATGCTAAAATTTATTCATGGTGGATAAGGAAAGTGCCAAATACTATTTTGAGAACCATTTGCCTTCATGGTCCCCTCAAGAAAATTTCATTCTATCACAAATCTTATACATATTCAAGTTTGAGTGCCATTCATATGTTTTTACAGCACTATCTATAATCAATCTATTATAATTTTCTGTCTTGCTATTTGTTATAAATGTAAAGATTACATTGCAAAGAATTATAAGTCAAAATTCAAAGGTATGAATGGTATTTTCAATGTTGGAATGAGATAATAATAGTTTTGGAAATTATTAAAGCTTTATAGGCCTCTAGGATAACAGGAGACACATTAGCAAAACAATATCTTAATGACATGGTGTGTATCAAAAGAATCTTCATTTTAATAAATTTTCATAAGACCATTTGTTACTGATTTCTTTCTTTTACTTTTAGGTTGGTTCTTTAAAGCTTTTTTATTTCTTATTTCTACAACTGATAACTAACATAAAATTCCAAAAAGTTATCACTTTGAAATGATGAGACTTTATCTTAAGTCATAGTAGGGCTGTCCATTTATCACCACACTGAAAAAGACAGATGATACAACTCTCCATAACAAATATTACAGAAAAGAAAACTGGTAGATGGAAATATGATCCCATGAAATGCAGGTTCAATCTTTTTGGGGAAAGGGTTGGTACAGGCAACCAATGCCCTTCAATTATTTTTTTCGAGATCAGAGTATCTATCTTCGATAACGGTGACTAATCTATCGTCACGAGTGTTCGCACTAAGTGTTAAACAGCTGGCCACAAAATATATTTCATTCTTATGAGCGAGGATTGAACCCTCGATTTCATGGTTAAGAGACGGGGTGAGCAACTAACACGGCACAAGGAAAGAGACCAAGGATAGGGGGTGAGGGTGGTTGCACGATGTTCGTTGAGGTAGGTCTAAGGGGTTTTGCAATGCGGTGGTGGCTGAGTGGCTCGACCTAGGTGGAGCAGCAGAGGTTGCGGTCGTTGGAGCTGAAAGTTCTTTTGGTGGCTGGCCGGAGATGGGCGCTTTCCAAATGGTCAAGTGCGGTGTTTGGTGGTTGTGGTGAAATTAGGTGGGGAGGAGGAGGATAGGAGGTTGCTATTATGGTGGGGAGACAAAGTGATGAAAGAAATTTTGAAGGAAATCTCATTTGATGTAAAAAGTCTGTATGGGCGCTATTTATCTAACTATGCCCACAACGTGGGGGTGGCTGGGCAATACATGAAACATGTAAGTAAAATAACATCACTTGTTCTTATTTTAAATAAAAAATAAATTAGATGACCATAAATGGTAAAAAAATTTGAGGGACTAATTCAGACGCAACCTTATGTTAGAGGGATCGGGAAATATTTAACCCTAATTTATATATTCTTGTTAATTTGTCTTATTCTATTTGAACACAAAAGTGTGAGATTAGGGGTGTTCATAACCGATACAATCCAATAAAAATTGAAAAGTTGATAAAAAAAATTGAAATCCAATTAAATTGAAAACCAAACGGATCAAAAATCAATAAAATCAAATTTTTTTATCGGATTGGATTGGATTTCAGATTTTGATTATAAAACCGAACCAATTTAAACAAATGAATGTTTGCAAATATATATAATTTTATTTGTACATATATCATATCATTCATACTTACATATTTAAGACTCATTAAACTAGTTAGCGTGACACGTCAGTGCTCGCCGGAGTTCTGAGCTCCGGCAGGGACTAAGAAAATACGTCTGCCAATCGTAGAGACCAATGCAAAACTTGTTTTCGATAAAAAACTCATCTTCAACTTCACTACAATTACAAGGACCCAGTATTATTAACTGTATTATTTTTTCATGACTAAAATGCAATTAAAAAGTTTCACATTTTCAATGAAAGAATTTAATGAATTGTCATGAGAAATAATAATAGTTCTCCATCCGTTCTAAAACATATATTGCTTTGTATATCTAAAGCATTTTTTCTCACTCTCTTTTTTATATACTCTCGGTTAATATTATATTTTTCATATACCATTCATCAAAAACAAAACTCTCATCTACCGCATTCAATTCTCACATTAATGTATCTCACCTTTAAATAGAGATATTTCAGTTAAAATATTTATCAAATGATAAGTTCTTAATTCTCGAGCATAACCTTAAGCAACATGTATTTTCGAACAAATGGAGTAATAAAAGTAAAAGTTGATAATATCTAGTTAAGGGTGATAACACAAGTTAGAACTCCTAAAAAGTCATTTGTTAGGAGAGCTGTTATAATTTTCTAAATAGATGGGGACATTTAGGTAAAAGAAATAAAAATAAATAAAAGCCAATAATATCTTTTTTTTTTCCGTTACAATATAATAACAATATATCTGTTATTCTTTTCTTAAAAAAATAAACAATATCAGTTACTATAGTTATAATTATAATTATAATTTTATAATCTATCTATTTACAATATAGTAAAAGAAACCCTTGTAGGACACATGTCACTCTCTCCTTAATTTGAACTCTACCTAAACCCACACACCACTTTTGATGAAGCAAGCGGTTGTTTTCCAAACCGTGCCTGCACACAACCGCCTCTTATACGCTTTTCTTCATCTTTTCTCTCTGCAACTTTCTCTTTCTCTTCCTACCATATTATATTGAGCATGTCTCGCTCTTCCTTAAACCTGTCAAGTATAGTGCCTTTCACCGCATCATTCTTGCCTTGTGACCACCTTGACTCACTCCCCAGCACTCTATTACTTCTGGCAAGACACGATTTGTCTTGGAGAGGCAAGGGCCTTTCTCTTATGCGCCGCCTTCTACCCTAAGGACCGTCGCGCCGCCGTCGAAGTCCGTCGCGCCACCGCTGATTCGCGCCCCTGCTTCAAAGTGTTCGCGCCGCTGCTTCACGCCCCTACTTCAAAGTGTTCGCCCCGTCTTCATCTCTGCTTTGGTAAGGTTTTCGTCCTTCCTTCCGTCTTCATCTTTTCTTCTTCTTCTCCTTCCTTGCTTCTTATTTCTTCTCCTTATTCTGAAATTTAGGGTTTCTTTTTTGGTTCCCCCCTTTTCTTAAAGGGACAGAAGGAGGAGGATAAGCATTTGTTAGGTGGTCCTGGAACGGTGAGCGGGTGCTTGCCGACGTTAGGATAATGTGAATTTGGCGCTGCTTCGATTGGCCTTATGGTCATAGTTTTCGGCTTCTCTACCTACACTGCTTTCTGGTATTCCTCTCTTATATTCCACCTTGCTGCTTCCTTCTTTCTTCTTAAATCAAAATCAAAATTAATATGTAAAAATCAAATTTTGATGCATGCTTTTTATCTTTTTTGGGGCTTTGCCTTCTGGGTTTTAACTTTTTCATTTCTAAATTAAGATAGGGATTAGATGTTTGTGCAAATGAATGAGGGGTTTCCGGAATAATCTCGCATGATACTCATTTATTTTCGGAAAGATTCTCAAATGAGGAGAATAATTGCTTAACATGAAAAATATTTTGTCTTTTCTGGAAATCTGCTCCTATTGGTCATGCCACCACCTGGGAGTAACTGGGTGGGTATCCAAATGGATAACTAAGTGAAAATGGTTTTCAATTGAAGGGTAGTAGTGTCCTCTTAAGCATGGGTGTGGGTGGGAAATTCAAAGATGAGACAAGGATGTCCATTCATTCCAAAATGTGCACATCTCACCTTCTTTCACATGCTTAGCCAAGCAAGATCTTGTCAGTGCTGAGAGTTTGGGAAGATCAGAAACACGTAATTATTAGATAGAATAATACTTGGTGCATATCTTTTGGGTGCACATCACCTGATATGAAGGATCAACTATAATTAGAACATGTAAGTTGTGCGGATGTGAGATGATCTCCATGACTCCATGTATGCCCCTCTTACTTTTTATTCTTCTTATTATTTGAATTCCAATTCAAATGAATATCCCAAATTCCATTTTCCAAGTTTCCTCTGACATCAATTATCAACACATCAAACTTAAACTCAAACTTAGCGTACTGAATATAAATTCAAACTCACTGGACAGGGCGAGCGCCCATACATCTATCAGGGGCGGTTAGACTTTATCCTTGTTGTGCGGAGAACGCGTCCACGATTAAGTCAGGACCGGTCAAGGCGGTAGGGGTAAACTTGTAATAGGTATAGGGCTTGGACTTTGTAATATGTTGGGCCTAATCTTAGCAGCCCATAGGCTTGGTGTTAGTTAATTATCATTAATCGCTCTACTCCCTATAAATAGCCAAGGGAGACTACTGTAAAGGGGTTGACAATTTTACTAATCAATAAGATTTATTCACTTCTTTCCTATAGTGTTCTTTTCCCAGAACATTTTTGGCGCCGTCTGTGGGGAACCGGTAAACTAAACCCTACGCACTCTAGACCTAGCTATGTCGGGCACTGGTCATCGAGGGCGAGGCCGTGGAAGGGGAGGACGAACGGCGGGCGGTCAGTCTGTGCCGCCTCCCCCACCACCGCCGACCCCTACCCCTAACCTGGGATCGCCGCAGGAGGACGCACCGGGTGGTGGTGCGCCCAACCAGGTTCCTTTCAACATCTCGGTGGCTGAATGGAATAGGGTATGTGGCGCCCTAGATTTTGTTCAGCAGCAGAATCAACATCTGCAGGGTCAACTGGAATATTTTCGTCAGCAGAAGGATCCTGGTATGGAGAGTCTCAGGGAAGCGGAGAGCGTGGTGGACTTTCAACCATTTTCGCCCGCCATCCAGGCGGTCCCTATTCCGGACGCCGTGAAGTAGCTTGTATTGGATACATATTCAGGCGAGTCAGACCCTAAGGAGCATTTGCAGGCGTTTATGACCAAGATGGTGATTAGCCAGGCGCCTGATGCGATCCGCTGCAGACTATTTCCTTCAACGTTGAAGGGAACAGCTTTGGCGTGGTTTTCCAAATTACCATCACATTCCATAAACAGCTTCACAAAATTTTCATGTAAGTTTCTATCGCATTTTGCAGCAAGTAGGAGTCAGAGGGTAACGACAGGTGCATTATTCAATATCCGTCAGGGCGCGTCAGAAACCCTGAAACAGTACATGGCAAGGTTCAACGCCACGCTGGTGCGGATTGAGGACCCGCCGCAGGAAACCTGTGTCAATGCCTTTAAGCAAGGCTTGAGGGCGGGTGCACTGAATAACAAGCTCAGTAGGCGCCCGCCGCGAGATATGGCAGACCTCAGGGCCCGTGTCCATGACTTCATACTAGAGGAGGAGGATGACGAACAGAAGAGAGCGCGGGATATGATGGACGCGCCTCCAAGAAGGCCTGAAGGGAGAGGAAAGCAGGTGGATGTATTTGCTCAACGGGATCCTCCCAGGGCAAACCGTAGCAACCCATATCAGACAGCCGCCTTTGCTAATCAGGAGCGTCGGAATAATTTACCTCGCCCGGAAATTGTACGGCGGCCAGCTCCCCAGCGCCAGGCGCAGCAGCCAATGCCCTCAGTACCTCGTTACTCACCGGTGGCCCACCGGGCAAAGGTGCCATTGGCGGTTGGTCTCTCTCAGATATTGACAGAAAACAGAGAGACTAATCTGATCGCTCGTCCTTATCCTCCCAAACGTCCCCCACCGAATGTGGATACCCGGAGATGGTGTGAGTATCATGGTGTTTTAGGCCATGATACGGATGATTGTGTTACCTTACAACGGGAGGTTGAGCGATTGGTAAAGGCGGGTCATCTTGGCCAGTATGTTAAAGCAATGCCCGCCCAAGGAGCAGGGCGGTCGAGACAAGCTGCTCGACGTGATGATTATGGCGACGCGGAAGGTGAGGCGCCAATGGGAGATCCGGCGGGAATTGTCAATTGCATTTCCGGCGGCTTCAATGATGAATCTAGTGCAAGTCGCAAGAGGTATGTACGTCAGGCACATGCAACAGTGCATTCGGTTCAGGAAGAAAAGTTTGGGTTCCAACACCCCAACATTGTTTTCACCAGTGAGGATTTCAAAGGGGTACTACCACACAAGGGCGATCCCGTTGTGGTACAATTGAGAATTAACAATTACGATGTGCGGCGGGTGCTTTTGGATCAAGGAAGTTCAGCAGACATAATATATGGCGACGCATTTGAGAAGATGGGCCTCAAGGAAGAGGCGTTGTCACCTTACACTGGGTCGCTAATTGGGTTCACTGGCGAGCATGTGGTGCCCCGGGGATGCGTGGAGTTGAAAACATTCTTTGGCTCGGATGGATTTGCTAAGGCGGTCACTGTCAAATACATTGTTCTTGCGTGTAAGTCCTCTTATAATGTCTTAATTGGTCGTGACACTTTAAATCAGATCTGTGCAGTTATTTCCACAAAACATTTAAAGGTGAAGTATCCGTTGGCCAACGGGCGAGTAGGAACGCTGACGGTCAACTAAATTAGAGCACGGGAATGCTACAGGGAGAGTGTCGCTGATTACGGGACGACGAACGCCAAGGTTGGACACCGATGCTATGAGATTAGTGAGGAAAGCATGCTGGATCCCCGAATGGAGACATCATATTCTCACCCTTGCCCTATCGAAGAAACAAAAATAGTGAAGGTAGGGCAACGAATGCTGAAGGTAGGAACACAATTGACACCTGCGCAGGAAAACCGCCTGACTCGCCTACTGGAAGAAAACCTTGACTTATTTGCTTGGACGCTCAAGGATGTTCCAGGCATCAGCCCGAATGTGATTTGTCACAAGTTGGCGATTAAGGAAGACGTTAAACCAGTCGCCCAAGCAAGAAGGAGGATAGGCGAAGAACGAACGAAGGTGATTGAGGTGGAGACGGCAAAGCTTAAAGAAGCAAACTTCATTAGGGAGGTTAAATATCCTACATGGTTGGCGAATGTGGTGTTAGTCAGGAAAGAAAACGGAAAATGGTGTATGTGTACTGATTACACAGACTTGAATAAGGCGTGCCTGAAGGACGCGTATCCTTTACCCAACATCGATAAGCTGGTTGATGGGGCTTCTGGGAACGAAGTTCTTAGCCTCATGGACGCCTTTTCAGGCTATAACCAAATACGCATGCACCCACAAGATGAGGAGAAGACAGCGTTCATGACCCCAAAGATTAACTATTGTTATCAAACAATGCCTTTTGGGCTCAAGAATGCTGGGGCGACCTATCAGCGACTGATGGATAAGGTGTTTGAGGAGCAGGTGGGAAGAAATATGCAGGTTTACGTAGACGACATGATTGTGACGTCAGTCAAGGCAGATGATCATTTGGCTGACCTGGGCGAGTACGACATTACAATATGCGCATAAACCCAGATAAATGTTCCTTTGGGATTATGGGAGGCAAATTCATGGGTTTCATGGTAACGGTCAGGGGCATCGAGATTAATCCTGACAAGTGCAGGGCGATCCTAGAGATGGCTAGCCCATCTTCGGTTAAGGAGGTCCAGTGTTTAGCTGGAAAAGTCGCTTCTCTAGCCCGTTTCCTACCACACGCGGGGGAAAAAGCGGCCCCATTCTTCAAATGTTTAAAGAAGAGCACGAAACTTGAATGGACGTCGGAGTGTGAAGAGGCGTTTCAGCGATTGAAACAGTTTTTGTCTAAACCGCCAGTTTTGCAGAAGCCAATTGTGGGCGAGCCCTTACTGCTTTACTTTGCCATCACTGATCGCGCATTGGGTTCAGTAATTACGCAAGAGGTAGCGAGCAAGGTACGCATAATTTATTTTGTAAGTCACACTTTGCAGGGAGCTGAAAAGAGGTACCAAAGGATTGAGAAGGCGGCCTTGGCGGTTCTAGTCACAGCCCGTCGATTACGACCTTATTTTCAGAGTTTTCAGGTGAAGCTCAAAACGGACTTACCATTGAGGCAGGTGTTGCAGAAGCCTGATATCTCTGGGCGTCTGGTCGGATGGTCTGTGGAGTTGTCGGAATACGGTTTAATCTATGAGGCGAGGGGAAAGGTCTCGCCACAAAGGCTAGCGGAGTTCATAGCTGAGTTAACAATGGCGGGAGAGGAACCAGGCTCCAGAGCATGGGTCCTGCATATTGATGGCTCGTCTAACTCACGTGGCAGTGGGGCGGGCATCATATTGACAAGCCCAAAAGAAGTGCAAATTGAAATGTCCCTCAGGTTTGAGTTCAAAGCCAGTAATAACCAGGCTGAGTATGAGGCGCTATTAGCAGGATTGAGTCCAGCAAAGGAGTTGGAAATAGAAACCCTGGAGATCCGAAGTGATTCTCTCCTGGTGACCAATCAAATAAATGGCGTTTATCAGGTCAAGGACCCGTTATTGGAAAGGTATTTGAGTAGGGCTCAGGAGCTGATGAAGGAGATCCAAACTGTGGGAATTAGTTACGTCCCTCGAGAACAGAATCAGCGGGCTGACTTGCTCGCCAAACTAGCCAGTACAAGGAGACCTGGAAATTATAGATCTGTCATCCATGAAGTAATGCATTTTCCAAGCATTGAAAGGGTAGAGCAGGTATGTGTCGTGGTTGAAGGGGATACTTGGATGTCGCCAATCATAGAAGTGTTGACTGCGTCTTTGGAGGGAACGACCGTGGGCACGCCCGAAATGAGGCGGGCAGCTAGTTATTTCACGATGATACAAGGCGAGTTGTACAGGCGGGGCTTCTCAGCGCCTTTGTTGAAGTGTGTCACTGAGGATCAGGCTCAGGACTTGATGAAAGAAGTTCACAAGGGAACGTGCGCCAGCCACATAGGGGGCAGATCGTTGGGTGCAAAAATTTTAAGAGCTGGGTTCTACTGGCCAACCTTGAGGAAGGGTTGTCAGCTCTACGTGAAGAAGTGTGACAAATGTCAGATTTTTGCAAATTTGCATAGGGCGCCCCCTGAGTTGATGGCGACTATATCTTCCCCATGGCCGTTTGCCCTCTGGGGAGTTGATTTAGTTGGGCCATTTCCACCTGCAAGGTCCCAGTTTAAATACATCCTAGTGGCTGTGGATTATTTCACTAAGTGGATAGAGGCAGAACCGCTCGCCACCATTACTTCCGAAAAAATTAAAAAGTTTTATTTTCAAAGACTTATTTGCAGGTTTGGCGTGCCACAAGAAATTATCTCTGATAATGGAACTCAATTCTCGAGTCAGGCGACTAAGGATTTCTGTGAGGAATGGGGAATTCAAAATCGTTTCACTTCGGTCGAACATCCCCAGACGAATGGTCAAGCAGAGGCCGCCAATAAAGTAATTCTGGTAGGTTTGAAGAGGCGTCTTGATGAAGCAAAGGGGCGCTGGTTGGAAGAATTGCCTATAGTCCTCTGGTCATACAACACCACTCCTCAGTCGACCACGGGAGAAACGCCCTTCAAGCTAACTTATGGCGCGAACGCCATGCTGCCGGTCGAAATAAAGAACAAAGCATGGCGGGCGGTAGCAACTAACCCGGAGCATAACCAAAGCAATTTATTGGTCAGTCTAGACCTGGCCCCAGAAGTAAGAGAAGAGGCTCGCCTCAGAGGAGAGGCCATGAAGCAACGCATATCCAGGAGATATGATTCACGGGTTGTTCCACGAATGATGCGCGTTGGCGATCTGGTACTTCGCAGGCGAACAGGTACCACGGATGTTAACAAGCTGACACCTAATTGGAAAGGTCCTTTCAAGAAAAGAAGCTTTAGGCAATGGAGCGTACCATTTGGCAGGTTTGTTTGGCAAAAGAATTCCGAGGTCTTGGAATGCCACTCACCTAAGGCATTATTACAGTTAATTATGTATTTTGTTGGCGCCCTTGTGTTGGCGGCCAAGCTCTGAACTAACAGTTATTTTATTCTGGTGATTTCATTCCACATAATAAAGGTAGCATATTCAGTCTATGAAAAGGTCAAAAAATTGGGCCTAAAGATGGCCCAGGCAAAAACCCAAACTTTCCTTTTGCAGGTACAAAGCAAGGGCGCGGAGGACTTCCCTAATAGTCTTAAGGACTCCTGAGGGTAAGATCTGATGAGGCGACCCTTGTAACAAAATTCGGCCGCCCCATATGTCAATACAATGCAAATTGGCGCTAATATGGGATCGCCCGAATAAGCACGTTAGAAATCCGAGGCCCAGTGGCGGTCTAAATCCCAAGGCCATAAAATGGTCTAAATCTCAAGGCCCAGTAGTGGTCTAAATTCCAAGGCCCAGTGGCGGTCTAAATCCCAAGGTCCATAGAGGGTCTAAATTACATTTACAGATTACGTGGTCCAGTAGTGACAAAATAAATTTCTTAGCCGATTCTAAGATGCCAAGGGGGAAATTGTACTCTCTAGCCTGGCGCATTGTCCCGCTTTCCAGGTGGGAAGGCGCGGTGCGTGAACGGTGGCTCTCTTGGAACGGTGGGGCGCGACCCTTGTGCGAAACGACGAAGAAAGCCCAGTCTTGATCGAAGAAGATGGAGCACGTCTATTGAGCCAAGCCTCGGGCAACCCCAGCGGCCACTGGGATCTGAGCAAAAGTCTCGCCATGCGAGCAAAAGCCTTGATCGAACTAAATCAAGCCAAAGTCTCACCGGAATAAGGTCGAGCGAAAGCCCCGCCACGAGCGGGCCAAAGCCTCATAACAGACAATTAGCACAAACACAGGGCGTGCAGGTCATCACGTGACTCATAAAATTTCTAGCCTCTGGCCGCCCTAGTTGCGTAAGACCGAGCACCCCACCATGTGAGTACGACTCGTTACGCGAGCGGAAACCATGCGTGCAACAAAGGTCCAATGGCGGCCTAGAGTATCACTTCTACCATGGCCTAGACGCGCCCTCAAACGTATTTTCTTCGAAAACAATGGCGTATAGAAGCGCTCCCAAAATTATTTTTCAAGACAATGCCCTAGTGGCGGCGATTTCAAACTATTCTGAAACAGTGGCTTAGACGCGCCTTTAAGCTTAATTTCTTCAAAACATTGGTCCAGTGGCGATCCAAAAGTTATTTCTTTCAGAAATAATGCCCCTGAGGCGACTTAGAAAATTAACATTCATTTACAATTGTTTACATTCTAAAATGTTTACATTCATTTACAATCATTGATTTCAACATATTGTTGGAATTGGTAGCTGAAAAGTGCAATCATTTTGACAAGTTATTAGTGGTGGTGGTCGAGAAAATTTCTTAATGAAAGTCGATGAGTTTATAAATAAATAAGTTTATCTGAAAGGTTGGGGGTGACGACTTGAGAATGTTATTTATCAATGTTTTGAGCGTTTATTGCACGTTTAACGATAAAGAAAGAAAATACAATGGGCTTGGCAATAGAAAATACTTCATTACGTTGTGCAGGAAAATACAAAAGTGGACCGTAGGCGGTCAGCATTACAAAAGAGAAGAAGAAGCTAAAAGGCAATTCCCGCCCTTGCCAGTCAAAGCTGCTCGCCATCAGCGGCGCCATCAACGGCTGCGTCCACGGCTTCATCCTCAGAGTCCTCGCCCTCAATCCCGTTGGCGGTGACGTTCTTCCATTTTCCCATTGCTGAAAGGTCAGCTTCGGGAAAAAGGAATCGCACTTGGGCCTTGGCAGTATTAAAACCAATGGTATACTGCTTCAGACTTTCTACCTCGAAGTCTTCTTGCAAAGGCAGCCAAGTCCGCAGAGATTGAGGCGGCTTTCTCATTGGCGACCTTTAGTTTTTCCTTAGCCTCGGCAACGGTGTTGCTGGCGGTCAGTTTGATTTGCTCAGCTTCAGCCTTGGCCTTTGCAACCGATTCATCAAGAACTTTGTTCTTGGTCCGAAACATGGCTTCTAATTCTTGCCTCATCGCCAAGAACTCAGCATCTCGAGTAGCCTTTTCGGCGGCTAGGGCTTCCTGATGGCGCACCTCCGCATCTGCTGCCTGCTTTTGCCAGTTAGCTTTTTCAGCCCTTAGAATTTCTAATTCAGATTCCATTTCTCGTGCAAGATTGGGGCAGACATTGGCGTCTTCAAGTTCCTTCTTTTGCTGTTCAATGGTCGCCGATAAGTTGGTGACCTTAGAGGCTAAGGATTGGGCCTGTTTGGAGCGTTGGGCGAGCGCCTCTTTTGCTTCTTCATACCTTCTCATCAGCGTGTAACTCCAGCTGATGGATGCAACGCTGCGCATAATCATGTCTCCTACTGCGCGCGGATTTGTACTAATTGGGTGCGCCAAGTACTTATCAAAGCATAGCATGTCTTCGAAATAGGCCAAGTCTTCAAACTCCTCGGCGTCCTCCACGACATTTTCCGCATGTCCTTCCTCGGCGGCAGCTTCCCCGCCCGCAGCAATGGCGGGCCCTTCGGCAATAACCCCCTTTGCCTTCTCAGTGCGCTTGAATTTGCGGCGCTTGGGTGGTGGCGCGGTTTGGGCAGGAACGGATTTCTGGACTGCCGCTTCGGAGGTCGGCACGCCACCAGCCGGACCTTGACTTGTGCCACCAGCTCTTGAAGATGGAGCAGTCTGCGACAAGGCCTGGCGCGTCGGCATAGCAGCGTTGGTAGTTGGGGTCGCCACAAGAACAGATGAATCTTCAGCTGCTTTCCTTTTGGCTTCCTTTGCAAGGAGGGCAAGGTCAGCCCTGGAGAGTTGATGTCTTTTCACTGTACAAAAAAAGAAAGAGAAAGTGTTAAAGTTGAAGTGTGGCGGTGCATAAAGTTTTTGTATGTTAAGATAACTCACGCAAGTGGTCCTCGGCGGTGCCTTCACCCTCTGCAAGAAGCAGCTCGACAAGGTCGATTTGGGAGGCGCTCCCCAAGTATCTAATGATCGCCCAATCCTCCCCGGTAAGGTGCCCGTCCTCCACACTGAGTGTATGTTTGGGCGACTCAGTCCAGTAGGGCGGAAACCGCATGACACCAATGTCGTCATGACGAAGAAGGTGGGGAATACCAGGGCTGTCAACGACTTTAAAGAATCGCGACTTCCATTGGTCGTGTGTGTTACTCTTCCAAGCCTTGAATCTGGCTTTCAAGGGCTTGGCGGCAAGAACTACCCAGGAGCTAGTGCGCGCTACCGCCAATCCTTTTTTGTTGGGCGGGACACATTTATAAAAATAGAAAAAATACTCATACTTAGGGGTAACCCCTAAAGTTGTACAAAGAATCTCAAATCCTCGGATGAAACCCCAAGAATTAGGAGTTAGTTGAGATGGGGCGACTTGCAGAGCGCTAAGCACGTCGTAGACAAAGGGCGAGAAGGGAAGGCGGATGCCAAAATCTTCAAACATATAAAAATACGCGAAGAAAAAATGGGGGGAACAGGCGGTCGCCCGGGCGTCGCAGACGCGGTCGGTTATGGAACAAGGGCGGGTTATTAGATTGCTGTCCTAATTGTTGGAGCAGATCTCGCCAAGGTGCGCGATGAAGTTTTTAGGTTTTGGGCGTCGGTGAAGTGAGGGGAAACTGAGGTTACTTTGGTCGAGACGAGGCCGGCTTGGACGGGCCTAGGAAGCGAGTCTTCATAAATAAGGAGTTTGGTTCTAGAGGATAGAGGTGCCTTTTCGGTGGGCACGTTGGAGGTTCCGGTGCCGGACTGGTCACCGGGAGTAGTAGAAAGGGGTGGTTGTTCTGGGTTGTGGTGGTTTCCGCCACCGGAAGACGAAGGGCTAACCGTTTCAGGGTTCATTTCAGGGTTCATATTGCGAAAATAACAATTAAATCAAGAAAAAGGACAAAAGAAGCAGAGAACGTACTAATGGCTGAAGAGAGGTGAGTTTTGCAAGCAAGGTTTGCACGTTCGCACAGCTCCGGCACGGTGCAAGCAAGAAGGAAGGTCTGAATTCACTCGCGGTATGGAAGAAAAAGGAATGTCAAGAAAGAAGAATGGGTTCTGGTAGAAGGGGGTTTTTATAGGTGAAACGGGGAAGAAGAAGGGGCACAACGGTTGGAGTGCGCGAATGGGAAATTAATGGAAAATACGGATCCCGAGGTTTAGTTAAGTTCCATCATTGAGCCACGTCGCCCTAGGGAGTTATGTTTCCAAGAGAAATGATTGCTATTAAGGCAGAGCCGGCGCGCGTGGTGTGAAACCCTAGGTAGGGGGTTGCCAACAGTCACAGAGTTAGTACTCATGAGAGGACAAGTGAAGGTTAAGGGTTGAAACGATGACGTGTAAGCAGGGCGATTGGAATACCTGGCGAGACAAATATTAAGGTAATTAAATTAAGTTGCTAAATTATTTTAAGATGATGGTGTGTTACTTTTACAGGTGACGCAAAAACAGGCCCACGAAAAGAGAATATGATGAGGCGCCATTCCCATAGGCTGGAGCCAGGCGTTCAGGGGCGAGTCATTTTATTTCTTTCTCAAGGTGCTTCTTGGTGGCAAGTTGTCAAACATTGAAGGTGGCATTTAAATCATTCACCGCGCCCGAACCTAAGGCGACTCATTTCCTTGTAAAGCTGTACTCTTTTTCCTTCGTCAGGTTTTTGTCCCACTGGGTTTTGCCTGGGAAGGTTTTAATGAGGCATGCTTTATAGGGATGACCGCCTGAAGGAAGCGTTGGTTTGAATCGTATGGCGAGCACTACTGCGAATTAGCATCCATACAAGGCGTTTGGCAGAGACAAGTTATTAGAGGCGAGTTAAAGACACTTCACTTTCAGGTTTCAAGCTTGTGTCTTGTGGGCTTGTGGGCTGGTATCCACGGTTTGGCAAATCTTCAAAGGCATCCTTCGGAGACAAAATGAAGACACTTCTCTTTCGTACCTCAAGCTCGTGTCTTGTGGGCTTGTGGACAGGGCGAGCGCCCATACATCTATCAGGGGCGGTTAGACTTTCTCCTTGTTGTGCGGAGAACGCGTCCACGATTAAGTCAGGACCGGTCAAGGCGGTAGGGGTAAACTTGTAATAGGTATAGGGCTTGGACTTTGTAATATGTTGGGCCAAATCTTAGCAGCCCATAGGCTTGGTGTTAGTTAATTATCATTAATGGCTCTACTCCCTATAAATAGCCAAGGGAGACTACTGTAAAGGGGTTGACAATTTTACTAATCAATAAGATTTATTCACTTCTTTCCTATAGTGTTCTTTTCCCAGAACACTCACTATCCCCTAATGTGTACATATCAAGTTCAAATTAAAACTTTGATTTCTAATTATCTCCATAAGTTCATTACTGAAAATACAAATGAATACCCTAATTTGAGTTACTTTGCATATTTTTTTATATGTCAACAAGCTAAAGTTTAAATTTATTGACTACACGCTTACATGAATTTATCAACATATTAATATGTTTAATTACTAAATAATGTGATGTATTTTTTGAGTTCAAGTACTACAATGTTACCAAATTTATGTTTACCTTTAAAAAGGTCCAAATTTTCTTTGCATTTTGCAAAAGAAATTGGTTGATATGTTTTGTTCCAAATTGTGATGGGGTAATGATTCTCGATATTTTATATTGGTTATGCTGAATTGGGAAATCAATATAAGTGTAATACTGATTGGGAGAGTCCCCTAAATATAAAGGTCTACCGCTGCCGGAACTCAACCGCCACTGCCACCGGCGGTGCAACCACCACTAGCGCAGTGGCTGATGCAATGCAGGGGGCGCAGTCAGAAAGCACAGGGGCAGTTAGGAGCAGTTATATATTAGTTGTTGTTAGTTACATGTCAGTTAAATGTCAGTTATGTTCTAACAAAAACTGCCTAGGGGTGGTTATTAAATAGGAGTTGTGGCCATTGGTTTAGGATATTCAGAAAATCTGTTTAGTAGTAGGAGAGGACTGGACTCTCGAATTCCAGAATTAGGAGAGACTGACTCTCTAAAACCAGTGTTATTTTTTTCTTCCTCTGTACTTCAAATTTCTAGCAATATCATAACCTTATAATGTAACCAACATGTATTGAATCAGAAATTGGGAAACATTCTGACATTGAATCGCTAATTCTCTTTTTCATCTCTTTGCTTTCAGATCTAAGAGTACCACCTATGTTTTTAGTCCCAGATTCTAATATTTTTTACCTGCAATTTTGCATGTCGCTGTTTCTTGCTAATTCTCTTTTTTGTGCATCTACCACTTAGTGCTGATGCGACTTCGTTTAGTGTTTACTTTGAGTAGAAAGCAAGGGTTTTGATCTTCTTCCATCTTCAATTCATTATAAGATTAATTAACGATAATAAGCTGGTGAGATTTTGTTTCCCTAATGTATTTTTAATCCTTAGATCCTGGGCAAGATAAGGTTGCGGCTATTATAGTAAGGTTCGAAAATGTTGATGACCTATCACAACCATCCGCTATTATAGTCTCATTGGATGAGTTTCCATCTCTCTTTACCAGGTATAATATTCAATATTTCTATTCTGTTTAAGAGTCTCTATAATTTTGAGGCGTTGATCGTAGCTTTGAGTTAGTGGGACCTTTATAGATTTCATGCTGGGAAGAAATGTAGTACTTCTTTAGTTGCTTTTACATGATGTAGTGACTCACATGAAGTTTCAATTACAAACTAAGATCTAAGTAAGACTTTCATCAACCATTAAATCCTTGGTGCCTCCTCATGATCATTGAGCACTGTAAAAAATTTAAAATTAATTGTACATATGGATACCTGTTCTGGGTAAAAAGCATTTCTATGCATATTTTTTTGAACACATGAATCAGGACCGGTGGTAATTTGTTGCTCTTCCATTTTAGTTTGAGCATTCTCTCTGTTTCTATCTCAAATTTATCTCTTACACTCAAGCAACTTCTTATAAATTTCTATTGCGGTAACTTGATTGATTTTAAATTAGTTGTTTTTATTTTCAAATATATTATTAGTTTTGAATACTTTATACCATACATATTTCCTTAAACCTTAATTTCCTTTTCTTTGAAGTAAATGATTTTCTTGATGAACCTCGAACAAACAAGTATGAGCCTGAAACAGTTTCAACGGCCGCTTTGTTCATACTTTGAGTAGAAGGAAAGGGTTTTGATCTTCTTCCATCTTCAATTCATTATAAGATTCTTCGCTCCCTTACTTTTCCTTGATTACTATTCTGTTTCATACTATTATCCAGTTTATTTGCAGAATTGGTCTTATGGTTATTCTTTTGGTGTGATTTTTCCCACGAAGAAGATCGACATTATAGCTTTGAGCTCTTTGATGTGGGTCTGTCATAGAGCCGAGCACCATGTGCTGGCTCTAGCGCAGTTCTATCAGATAAGGGTTGCGGAGTTGTTGCCAGACCATTTATTTGCTCAATATTGATGAATGACTGTTCTAACTTGAGAGATTTAGACTAGGGTAAGCAAGTTTTTGTCTTTTGTTTCAAGTTGGGATTTGTTTATAATAGCATTGTATCAAGTGCTGCTATTCACCTCTTTTCCGAATGCAATAGATTGGAGGATTTTGTCCGGCTATTTACAAAACGAGATCAATGGGATACATTTCTCTATACTTCCATGATTTCAAGCTATGCTACACATGGTTTAGGGGAAGTTTCTCTACATCTTTTTCTTTTAACCTTTGACAATTCTCAGCCAACGGAGTACATGGTTAGCTATCTTTTGAGTTGTTTCCATTTTTTATGAGTAGAAGTCGGTAATTCAATCCATGCTTTGGTTGTTATAATTTCTTGTCCCCATTGTACATGATAGTTCTGAGACTATACATAGAGCTCTTCATCTTGGTGTTAATGTCAAGACGATTACAGGTGCAAAGATGTTTAAAGTAAAGACAAACCGTGTAAAGTTCCACAAGGATGGGATCTACGCAAACATAAAGGAAATTGGGAATGATCTGCATGATGGGGAAAAAAGTGTGTCTTTATGGCCTATATTTCAAATCGCTCACAAGAAGAGCTCTACATATATCAAGCTGATTTCATAATGGAAGAAGTTTGTATAGGTTATAACGAAGGTTAAACTAGCTGCAGTTTAACAAGAGTTTTTTGTGCTAGATACGATTTAGGTGAAGTGAGTTATTGACTAATTTAACTGGACTATCATTGTTTTGGTGGGTTTTCACTTTTGATTTTAGTAGATGTATTATGAACTTTCTTGAGGGGGTTGTCTTTATGATTTTTATCTATTAATAAATATTATTTTTTCTTTCGTAAATAAAACATTAATATTTTATATTGTGAAGAATAGGGGAGTTTGAGGAAAATTATGCAATGACCACTAATTTGCAGTAATTTTTAGCAGTAATTATTTTCCAATAGTTCCTACCAAATTCTTGAAAGAGTGCTTTTGACTGCTGCAATAATTAATTTTTAAGAGTCTTTTTGAAGATTGATAATAAGTCTTCATCTCACTCAAGTATTCCCTTCGTCTCACTAATTAATGCTTACAGCACCACCAAACTCATTTAGACCTAGCTAATTTTCAAGTTTTTGACTTTAAAAATGTTAGCAAGTATGGCGTTAACTTTTTCTTTTCTATCAAAAACCTGACATCACCAACATGGAAGACAACGTGAGGGATAAAAGAAACTACGACATAAAATAATCGTATGTAACTATCTAACCTAAATTAAAAAGACTATTGTTTTAACCGGAGGAAGGGGTATAGGTGTATGTCTACCACTTGACTTGTATACTTGTGATAATAATAACAATTTCATAACCCAAATTTGTTTGTTTATTATATTGCTATTTTGCAACTGCTAATTCAGAAGGTGATTGTCAAATGGTTTCAAAAGAATTGAAATATTGATCACACGGACTTTATTAGTAAATTCAATGAACCTAATTAGTTAGTTTGTTCACTTCTTTAATCATTTTCAAATATTGTTCAACCGCTCATTATATTATTTTAAACTATTTCAAATCCCCATTCATATTTAAACTTTTTTAAAACTCCTTATCTATTGTATAAGTGTGTTATAATCCGCATGAGTGTTTTTATAATGTGCTTGGAATGCTCATTCATACCTATTTACATACACAATCATTAGATAAATAATAATTTAATTATCTATTTACATTAGATAAATTTTTATAAAATAAAATAAACAATAAACACAATCATTAAAAATTATAACGTATTGACTTAAAATTAAATAAATTTAATATACATGATTATAATTACCCGTACAATTTGCACGTGCATCTTACTAGTTATTATCTAAAGGCATCCCACGTTGCAAAAGACCGGAACTTTTCCAATATATTTGAAATGAACTAGAAGAGAAGCGTGCGTAACGTAACCAACCTACTCTCCTTCCCAGCCGCAGCAGCATGGAACCGCCACCACAGTTTCTCCCTGAAGAACTCCGACTAGAAATCTTATTACGGCTTCCGGTGAAATCTCTGGTTCGATTCAGGTGTGTGTCGAAGTCATGGAAGTCTCTCATCTCCGATTCTCAATTCATCAAACTGCACCTTCACCAATCTTCTTCCACAAGAAACAACGCTGATTTTGCCCACATCCGCTCACTAATAAGTTTGCCATTGGAAAGGCTTCCAGCCATTGCAGCGATCCTCAAGTTGTCTTCACTACAGGTTCAGCGGTACCTGCAACGGGTTGGTTTGTTTGAGTAAATTTGAATTCGACTACTATGGAAATCGAAAACACTCCTTCCGAGTCTGTTTATGGAACCCAGCTACGAGGTTAATGTCTCTATATTCGCCATGTCTATATGCCTTTCTCTATGATTTTGGGTTCGGTTATGATTCTTCAAGTGACACCTATAAGGTGGTGGCACCGATTCACTCTCAGGGGACGACAACGGTGAAAGTTTACAGCATGGGTGATACTTGTTGGAGAAGAATTCAAACTTCCCCTCTTCCCTATATGTGTCATACAGGTGATGCAGTTTATGTAAGCAACACTCTTAATTGGTTAGCATCTCTACCAGATGTGATGATCAGTGGTTCTGAACTAATGAACACTGATCCATGCATAATTTTTTCATTTGATTTGGGGAAAGAAAATTGTGCACAACTGTCATTGCCTTATTGAAAGACAATAAATTAGAACTCACGGACGTTGCTAAGAACGTTGTTGATTGCTATGCCAACAATTACATTGAAAGCTTTGTTGCACCTTGTTGGAAGTAAGTAACATTTTATAGTTATCATCATTAGACCACTTTATTCTTAAATCATGTATCATTTTCCTTCAATAAAGACTGTATCAAACCAAATGACATCTTAATATGATGTAAATGTAAATCATCATCAGCGCTTTTTTTGTCAGTTGCAAAATCTTGTGATGCCATTTGGTTTGAAAGTCTTTAATTACAATTAAGCATGGCTAAAACAAATATGCATACCATAGTTTCCTTGACAGCATGCTTAATGATGAGAACATAGGGGGCTTTCATATTCACATCACTTAATAATATGGTTTCATACATGTTCTAAATGCAATTGGTGCAGATTGCAGATTGCAGATGGATTTAATTTGTTTCACGTTTTTCCATTAAATGGTTGAAATTAGAGTGTTCAGTTTTCTAATGTTACTGTTTTCTAAATGTAGGAATAATGGAGGTAAAGCTTAGTTGACTTGGTTGGTATTCGAGGAATGCTTGTTTCAGATGTTGGATAACTTTTGTCACTCATAAAAGCATATTGGATCTTGCCCTTTTGTTTCCTTGCATCTCTTGGTTGATTGAAGCTATACATTGATGAATGCTATCTATGTTAGAAGTAATAGATAGTAGATATGTACACTAAAATTTATACATGATGGGTTCAAGGCAAGTGCCAAATACTATTTTGAGAACCATTCTCTTCATGATCCCCTCAAGAAAGGTTTATTCTACCCTATCACAAATCTTTTACATATGCAAGTTTGGGTGCCATTCACATGTTTTTACCTGATCATGGTTATCTTTCATATAGTGGAAGTACTCAAATGCAAATAGAGCATTAATTATCTATAATTAATCTATTATAATTTTAAGTCTAATTGCTATTTGTTATCAATTTAAAGATTAAATGCAAAGAATTACAGTATAAGTCAAAGTTCAAAGCTATGCATGGTATTTTTAATGTTGGAATGGGATCATAATGATAGTTTTGGATATTATTAAAGCTTTATAAGCCTCTAAGACTAAGATAATAGGTGTAAAGGATAGTCACTGTTAGATTAGTTATAGTTGTTAGAATCTGTTGCAAAACTGATTCTGTTAGTTACATTTAGTTAGTGACTAGTAACAGTTTTTGCTTCAACTCTTGTGAACTTCAGACTACATATATACTCCTTTGTACACCGTTAATCATTGCCTTAGTGAATTCATTTTCTCTCATTCACTGTGAATTCATTGCCTTAGTGAACTCATTTTGTTGTGTGTCTTATTTATGCAAATCCAATTGTTATTAAGGCTATGTTTTGATGAAAAAGAATGAATTTATATTTGGAAAATGGAGAGAACGGAACGAGTAATAATTTTTTTATTCTTATATTACTTTTACTTTAGAACTCTAATATTGAATATGTAATATAGGTAGGAGTAGAAAAATACTTTTAGTCATTACCTTTTTTCATTCAAATCGGGGGTGAGGAAGTAAATGCTCAATTTCTTCTAAAATTGTGAGCAACGGTTAAGTTAGTCCCTAAAAAAAAGAAAATACTCATGTGGTCTCTGATTGGATAAAATGTCAGTTAAATTGACCGACGTTTTATCTGACTACCTGAACAATGACTTACATTTTTCGATTGGTATTTCCTTATTCAATGAATTAACTTACCGGACACTTACATTTTTTAAGAAGAAATTAAGCATTCGAAAATTAATGATAAGCAATGAAACTTGATTATATGAGTTTCCTTACTTTCCATTCCACTTCACTCTATTTTATCAAAATCAAATAATCAACTCAA
Source organism: Acmispon strigosus (assembly GCA_030819835.1). Lineage (NCBI taxonomy): Eukaryota > Viridiplantae > Streptophyta > Magnoliopsida > Fabales > Fabaceae > Acmispon > Acmispon strigosus. The sequence continues at coordinate 25,058,960 of JAUAMA010000004.1, read as the reverse complement.
CAAAATCCTCCTATCAACCCAGGACTTATCTTAAACAAGGAAAGTACATATACCCATTTAACATAAACATTAAACTCTGAGAGATGAGACAGAGAACCTAAGTTCGAGAACCTAAGTTCATCTGCAGCTATTGCTACTTCAATATACGGTCATACATAATCAATCTCTAGTATACAACTTTTACTCCGGATGAAAATAAAAACTCATTCATTGTACGCTACCAAAAACTTATTTAACCTTGAAACACAGTAAATGTAAATATTTATTTATATATACAAGTATGATTCAAAAGTACCGATTTTTCCAGACACGTTCAGACATTTGGGTAAAAAAAAGTAAGTTAAAATATGTTTTTAGTCCCCATAAAATAATAAAGATGAATTAGATTTGGTCCCTCTAAAATTAATTCATAACTTTAGTCCTAAAATTTGTAAAATGTGTGAAGTTAATTCTTGTCGTTCATTTTGTGATGGTTTAAATTGCCACTAACTCATTTTATAATGGTTTTTAACTAACGCTAATGAAAAATAGATCAATAACTCATGTTGTGGCGGTTTTTAGCCGTTGCTAGTGCAAAAAAAAACCGGCCACAGAATGAACGAGTGCGACTAACTTCACATATTTCACTAATTTTAAAGACTAAAATCAATAACCCTAATTTTACGGGGACTAAAATTACCTTTTTTTTTGTCTTTGACAAGTTTTAACTTGTTCAGATACAATGACGGTTCTTTCCACCAAATGATTTTTGCGAGGTTTGAACTTGTGAACTCATCCATACGAAAATTTAGCTTGTCTAACACTAGACCAACAACTTATTGATCTTATTATAATTATAATAAGACTTAATAGTAGTTTTGGTCCCTTACTTATCACGAAGTTGCACTTTTGGTCCCTCATGAAAAATATTAGTCATTTTCATCCCTTACTTTTGACAAACGACAGCAGTTTTGGTCCCTCATTACTGTTCAGTAAAAAAATTAGTAAACAAATGATAGCAGTTTCCTTCCCTTACTTTGACAAACAACAGCAGTTTTGGTCCCGCATCACTATTTTTCGTCCCTATGAAAACACAGTAAAATGTTAGATTTTTAATAGAATAGTGATGAGAGACCAAAATTATTATTGTTTATCAAAGTAATGGATGAAAATGAAATGCAACCGAGAGAGAAAAACTACTATTAAGACTAATGATAATAATAATAACAATAATAATAATATCTCGTTTTAAGAATCTGAGTTATTCATTTCTTGTAGAAAAGCAATATCAGTTATTATCCGTGCAATGGCACTAGTTATCTATGTTAGAGTAAAATATTTAAATAAATTAACCTATTTTGATAAATAACAATTTCGCTAAGTGTTACTAACTTTCTTAAAAGATTTCATATTCAGGAACACTTATGAACTGAAGACATGCTGCAAAGATCTCGACAAAACATTATCAAAAAGCAAATGAAGAGACCGTCCGCCTATGAGAAATGAGTCTGCCTTCAGAGTAAAGTTCGTCCGCCTGCAAAGACCGTCCGGCTAAACCCCTGTCTAGCACATGGGTTGACTAAAGAGCAATGATTGAAGACTCGTGCAAAAAGAATCAGCTTAAAGGAGATCGTTTGCTCAAACCGAAGATGAGTTGTCATGCACCTCTTGGTGGATCAGAGCATTAATGGCGAAAGACACATAATTAAGCGCCTTACTCCTTGAAGGTTCAAATTCTCTGACATTCCTTAATTCAAGCTGCTTTTGCTGAATTAACGGTGATATCCTCTGATCATCGTATCTCCCCAACGGCCAAATTCAAATCTTCTGGTCAGAGCATTAATTACCAAATTAGCTGTAATGCATATGCATTAAATGCAGTCTCTGAGAAACCAAAACAAAAGCATCGCCAGACGATATCACTTCCTATCTGATGAAGAAACATTCCTCACCTGGCAGACTACAACAAGCAGATGCAGAAGTATCCGTTACTCACAATCAAGCAAGAATTCAACGGAACTATTTTATTGAAGATCTTCATTGAAGCCCCCAGTTATCATCCTACTGAAGATATAAATAGTGGTCTCTGCATCATCTTCAACTTGGCGACTTACACACTATCAAAGCATTCAAATCTTTCAAGTCAGTTTACAATTTGAACAAGCTTTAGTCAAGAACACTCAGTAACCTTAGCCTTCTCATTTTTTGAGTTTAGTCGCCAACGAGTGTGAAATCCTTATAGAGTGAAAACTCTTATCCTTTCTCACACAAGCCCTTCAGAGAACCAATTTGAATACCCTCTCTGATTTTAGAACTTCATAGTTTCTACCCACTCTTTGTGAAGAGATTCCTGTAGAAAACAAATCTTCTTGAAAAAGAACTGGGAGGAGTCCTGTCGAATACTCGAGAGATAAAGGAGAAGTCCTAGAAAACTTGTAAAGGAGTAGTCCTCAGAATACTGGGAGAAGTCCCTGAGAACACTTGTACTATTATGTTGAAATAGTGGAAATTCTTGGTATAGCCAAGGACTGGACGTAGCCCTATCGATTTGGGGGGTGAACCAGGATAAATATTGTGTGTGCTTTACTCTTCAAGCTCTAAGTTTATTTCCGCTGCACATATCATTCAACGTTTTCGAACTAATAATAACTATATTGTGAAAAAGTTTTTTAAAAGTCATACACACAATTCAAACCCCCCATTTCTTGTGTGGTTTTATTACTATCAATTGGTATCAGAGCTTAACCGCTCTGAGAATTACTAACATCTTAACAGGTGTAGAGTGAAAAGATCCATGGACGGCATTGCCTACCCAACCGGAAGTGGAACCAACAAGCCACTATTCTTCGATGGCTCAAATTACCCCTACTGGAAAAAGCACATGCAGCTATTCATCGAATCAACCGATTGGAAGCTATGGGATGTGATATCGAAAGGAAACTACGTTCCCAAAGATAGTGAAAGCAAGGCCATTCCATTTGATAAATGGACAGATGAACAAAGGACCGACAATCAGAGAAATGCCAAGGCGAGGCTGTTCCTTATATGTGCTCTCAGCAAAAGTGAGCATGACAAAGTTGATAGCCTGAGCACTGCAAAGGAGGTCTGGGACACACTAGCTATCGCTCATGAAGGAACCTCTGCTGTTCAAACCACCAAGATGAGCATGCTCGCGTCTCAATACGAAAACTTCATGACGGACGACAATGAGTCCATTGACTCCATGTTCGCACGACTTCAAGCCATTCATAATGGAATGAGAAATCTGGGTAAAACTTTTACTGACAAGGAGCAAGTGGTCAAGATTCTTAGAAGTCTTCCCACCAATTGGAGAAACTTCGTTACTTCCCAAAGAGCTGGAAAGAATCTTGATACCTATCAAGTAGAAGACCTGCTGGGAGAAATGAAGATTCATGAGCAGGATCTTGCTAATGATGCTGCAATCATAAAAAGGAAAGCAGCGGCCGCAAAAGCTGTAGCCTTTAAAGCCAACAAATCAAAGGCTTTGAAAGCTTATGAATCCTCAGATGAGGAAGCTCCGCAATCTGATCGATCCGATGATGAACAGGCCCTGTTCAATAGAAGATTCAGAAAGATGATGGGGAACATGAAGCAGTTCAAAGGAAGACCATCTTTCTCACCAAGAGAAGAAGAAAAGATCCCAAGTAAAGGAGGGATCGTCTGCTACGAGTGTAAGAAACCTAGACACGTCAAAGCCGATTGCCCTCGTCTGGGAAACAAGACTTCCCAAAAGAATTTGTATAAGAAGAAGGCCTTTTCCAGTCAAAACGATGAGTCAGAAGATGACTCCGACCAAGAAGAAGAAACTAAGGGAGCCAACGAAGAAACTTCATATTGTGCGTTTATGGGATCCATAGACACTTCAGACATTGAAGCAGATAGAGAAGCAGAGGCACTGATGATCTCTGTCGACCAATCCAATGACGAAGAAGATGACAAAGATGAGGTAAGTCCCGAAATCTCATCTGATGACTATAATGAATTGTTAGACTATGCTCATGCATTAGCTCTTAAATACAGTTCACTCAAAAAGAAGCATGATAAAACTTTAAAAGAATTGCATGCATCTAAGGAAGTATCTGTTATGCTAACAAAGAAAAATCAAATGCTTTTAGAACAAGATGCAAACAAAGAAATTAAATTCTTAAAACAGAGAGTTAGTAGTCTAATCAAAGACTTATCCATGTTCACTCAAGGTTATGATAACCTAATTAAGTTAAGTGGAAACAACAGATCAGCTTATGATCGAAGAGGTTTAGGCTATGAGGAAGAAGATTGGGATATAACTGTCATTAAACATAATTCTTCTGCTGTCCCATACAGATATCAACCTGATAAGAAAAATGTTTCATCTTTACCTATTAAAGCCCAACCCAAAACTTTCATAGTCAAGGGTAAGGAGAAACAAACTCCTCAAAAAATAGTACATGGGAGGAACAGTCCACCCAAGGTGATAACTAACAAAAAAGGACCCAAGAAAGTTTGGGTACCTAAATCCATGATTATTCCTCTTGCAGATGTGCTTAACAGTTCGAAACCAAAAAGAACAATGGTACCTGTACAGTGGGTGCTCACGGCACATGACGGGAAAAAGGTCTTTATTCCCAAAGATCCATGAGAAGAAGACATGATGGACAGTGACCTTAGGAGGCAATCAAAAAGGTTTCATTGTCGGAGAAGGTAATGTTGGTAAGAATCCCCTTCCATTAATTTGGAAGGTTCTGCTAGTTGAAGGACTGAAACATAACCTACTTAGCATAAGTCAATTGTGTGATAGTGGGCTCACTGTTTCCTTCACCAAATTGAAGTGTAGTGTCACAAACGAGGATGACAAGATTATCTTTGAAGCTCAGAGACAAGGAGATCTATATAAGACCTCCCTGGAAAACCTTGCAAGTCAAAAGGTAACATGTCTAGTATCAGCAGAGGATGATAAATGGATATGGCACAGGAAGCTAGGGCATGCATCCTTAAAGACCATTGCTAAGATAATCAAACACGATTTAGTAAGTGGTCTGCCAAATCTGTCTTTCAAATATGATGATACATGCTCAGCATGTCTCCAAGGAAAGAAATTAAAAAGTTCTTTTCATGCAAAGAACATTGTTAGTACGAAGAGACCTCTGAAGATGTTACACATGGACTTGTTCGGACCCACTAGAACGGCTAGTTGTTCTGGAAAAAGATTTTGTCTTGTCATCGTTGATGACTACACCAGATTTACATGGGTACAATTCCTCGGAACAAAAGATGAAACCTTCAAATCCTTCTTAATCATTGCGAAAAGAGTCAAAATGAAAAAGGATATTGCATCACCAACATTCGTAGCGACAGAGGAGGAGAATTTATAAATGAAGAGTTCAACCACTACTGCGAAGAGAATGGAATATTTCATCAAGTGTCTGCTCCAAGAACTCCTCAGCAAAATGGAGTAGCCGAAAGGAAAAACAGGTCACTTCAAGAAATGGCCAGGACTATGCTTAACGAGACATCTCTACCCAAGTACTTCTGGGCTGAAGCCATTCATACACCATGCTACATTCAAAATAGAATATTTATGCGTCCCATCTTGAAGAAAACAGCCTATGAATTGTGGAAAGGAAGAAAGCCAAACATCTCATACTTTCATCCATTTGGAAGTACATGCTTTCTACTCAACACAAAGGATGACCTTGGAAAGTTTGATGCAAAATCAGACAAAGGAATATTCTTGGGATATTCACCCAACTCCAAAGCATTCCGAGTATATAACTCCAGAACAATGGCAGTCGAAGAGTCTATCAATGTTAAGTTCGAAGATAAACACGTAAGTGTAAATCAGATAACTCCAGAAGATGATGAACTGGAAATATGTGAAGCTCCCTCATCAAATCCAGCTCAGCCATCATCGTCTGATAAAGAGACGAATTCAATCATCCCCTCTTCAACTCAACCAGACGATGTTTGCGAAACTACGTCTGACGACATCTCCACAAGTCAAGTCATGACCTCCAGTGGTATCTCACTACCTCGAGACTGGTGATTCAAACCAGATCATCCTCCTACACAAATTATTGGAAATGTCCATGAAAAGGTAAGAACCCGATCCACATTTAATGATTATGCTAACTGTGCGTTTCTTTCTGAGATAGAACCGAAGAACATAGGTGAAGCACTACAGGATGAAGGATGGATCCTAGCCATGCAAGAAGAACTGAATCAATTCGAGAGAAGCAAAGTCTGGGATTTAGTGCCTAAACCAGAAGACAAATCTATTATAGGCACTCGATGGGTCTTCAGAAATAAAATGGATGAAAATGGAAAAGTCACCAGAAATAAAGCTTGTCTGGTGGCCTAAGGGTATAATCCACAAGAAGGAATCGATTATACAGAAACATTTGCTCCAGTAGCAAGAATTGAAGCCATTCGTATTCTTCTAGCATTTGCATGTCAGCACTTTATAAAACTATTTCAAATGGATGTGAAAAGTGCGTTCCTAAATGGATACATTGAGGAAGAAGTCTACGTAAAGCAGCCTCCAGGTTTTGAAGATCAGGATCTACCAGACCATGTCTTCAAGCTAAGAAAAGCATTATATGGACTAAAGCAAGCGCCACATGCATGGTACGATCGCTTAAGTTCATTTCTGATGAACAATGGATTCTCACGAGGAAGCATCGACAACACTCTATTTAGAAGAAAGAGGTCCAAGGACTTCATTCTGGTACAGCTGTACGTCGATGATATAATATTTGGTGCCACTAATGAAGCTCTCTGCCAAGAATTCTCAAAACTGATGCAGAGTGAATTCGAGATGAGTATGATGGGAGAATTAAAGTTCTTCCTAGGATTACAGATCAGACAGGAAGGAACCAGAACCTATATTCATCAGACTAAATACATTAATGATCTACTAAAGAAGTATTGCATGGAGAAAGCAAAAGCCATGGGAACCCCCATGCATCCTGGAATAATACTGGATAAAGGTGACGATTCAACTCCGGTTGATTCAACCAAATACAGAGGAATGATAGGTTCACTGTTATACCTTACCTCAAGCAGACCAGACATTATGTACAGCGTTTGTGTTTGTGCAAGATTACAGGTAAGTCCCCAAGAATCTCATCTTAGTGCAATAAAGCGCATATTTCGTTATCTCATTGGAACAACTAATCTTGGTCTAGTCTATGAGAAAGGTGACGATTTCAGGCTAAGAGGATTCTGTGATGCGGATTACGCCGGAGACAGAATCGAAAGAAAAAGCACAAGTGGAGGATGCCACTTTCTAGGGCATTGTCTAATATCATGGGCAAGCAAGCGGAAAAGCACAATCTCTCTCTCAACGGCTGAAGCAGAATATGTCGCTGCAGGTTCTTGCTGCACCCAACTTCTTTGGGTGAAGCATCAATTAGAGGATTATAATATTTTTGAGCATAACATTCCATTATTATGTGATAACACAAGTGCCATTAATATTACAAAGAACCCTGTGTTGCATTCACGAACCAAACATATTGAAATTAAACATCATTTTATTCGTGATCATGTAGCCAAAGGAAATATTGACATTTCATACATACCCACTGATGACCAACTTGCAGACATATTTACTAAACCACTGATTGAAAATAAGTTTGCAGGCCTTAGAGAAAGAATAGGGATGTTTCCTGCACTATAGATATGTCTGCGTTAAGTTCGTCTGGTTGGTTCTCTCTTAAATCAATATCCACTACAAGATATGCATTTAATGCTGAAATAGTTGTGTCTTTTCATATGTATTACTTGCTCAGCACGCATACATAAATCCTGGCACTCCTTATCTCTCATCATTTAATGCGCATTAATCAACTGCATCATTCATCATGAGATTGATAATGTCGAGACAATATTTACCCTCTCCAACATGAAAATATGACAGTTTTGAAAATATATCTCTAATAACCGTTCTAATGCACTCATTTGTAGTCTAAAATACTTTATACTCTGTTCACTTGTCTTTGTCTTTCTACTTTCCTCTTCTACAGAAATCATGGCTCCCAACAAACGGAGAAATGTAAAGACTCAAGCAGTCCTAAGCACAGAAGAGATTCAGATCATCCAGAAACAGCATGATCTTACTGCTCGCAATCGTAAACAACAAGTTTCTGAAATTGGTCCTGTGAAAATTGAACATCTGGGGGATAGAAAGCTTGTTACCCCTAGATATCTCGATCTAAAGCTGTATGAACATGCGAAGGTGGCCGGACTTGATCTCCTACTCTCACAAGCTTGGGGAAACTTGTTCGAAATCTCCACAACTTCAGTAATCACGCCTCTCGTAAAAGAATTCTACGATTGTGCCGTCAAGATAAACCCTAACCACATCCGAACAAGGTGCTTGGGGCAAGTAATCGATGTACACACCAGCGATGTGTCTCAACTACTCAATCTTCCTCTCGACGGGGTCTGCTACTCCTCCTCTTGGGAAAACTCTGAAAGCACTCCCTTCACTATCTGGAAGGAGGTTCCAAAAAGTTCCACCTCTCGACGAGTAAAAAACCTAGTTGAGGAATGCATTTTCCCTCACGCTGTTCTTAGCAAGGTTGTGTTACCTTAAGAAGGGTCTCGAGACTTAGTAAATAAGTTCTCTCAGTGGGCTCTATTCCAACTGCAGCATCGCAGGAAAGTTAATTGGCCTGACCTTCTGTTTCAATACATGTTCCATACTCTGGAATAGTCTAACACCAACCTTCCTTATGGGTCTCTTATATCAGCCCTTATGCATCACAAGAAACTAATCAATTCCTCTATTGAAGTGGTGCAATACATCTCATCTGACTATGTCTCTGCTACTCCCATCAAATTTGGAGATGTTCGCCGTATGAATCTGTCCGTTGACATATCCGCAGTACCTCCAGAACTCTTAAGTGACTGGACTAAGAGGAATCAACAACAGAGACCTTCTTCACCAACTCCGTCTGATACCTGCCTCAAACGTCGTCGTCTAGGCACTCCATCTCCGCAATGTTCGGATCATGCTCACCAGACTGAGTCTCACGAATGCTTGCCTACGCCCACAATCTTGCATGCATCAAACTCATCCAAACCACCTCCTGAGACTGTGCACTCCACCGCTGAACTCATTTCAGACTCTCATGCTCAATATTTGAAGTTCTTGCCTCAAATCTTTCACAAATATATTTCGGATGTCTTTGATGTCCAAGATGATGGCAATTGTGGATTTTGATGTCTTGCTCAATGGCTGGGTCATCCTCAGGATTACTGGCCAGAAGTTCGCAAGCTTCTTATTCAGGAACTTCTATCTCATAGAGTGCTGCATTCCAAAACCTTTTGCTCTGACAAAGATATTGACACCTTATGTCTGGCCCTCACGTTCAATGAAAATGAACCTGCGCCTGAGCCTAAGTAGTTTACAGTTCCAGATATGGGGTTACTAGCTGCCACTGCGTTTCGCATTGTTCTAGTTACCTTAGCTCCTAACCAGTGTTGCACCTATCTCCCACTCCTAGGCCCTGTTGATGATATTCCTACAATTGCTGTTTTGGGCAACATTACCAATTGACACTGGGTTCGCGTCAAGCTCTCCAAGAACTCTCCACTACCTACTATTTCGCCTCAATGGAAGCACCATTGCTCTCCTGATGCTCGAGGATGGGAAGTGCCTCTTCAATCCAAAATCCTACACTTCAAAAATCTACTACACCTTGAAGCTGAGCAATTTCTGGATTCATTATTTGAAGTCCCTCGCATTGACAATCCCATCCATCTTGATGACGACTCTGAGCCTGACCCCACTCCTAGCACTGACCTCTCTTGCTTAGACCTTGAATTTACTCGTCTCAACTTGCATGATATTGAAGTTGATCTTCGTCTGCACCTTGGTCAAAGTCAACCCGCTCATTCAATGTCACAAAGGGTAGATGCTCACATTAATACATCTTTTAATGCATCTTATCCGTCCCCACCGGCTCTCCTCCATAAAGCTTTGGATCTGGATCTCAAGCTTGCACCTCCGGGTTTCCTCACTTGTGATACATGCATGTCTCTCCATCAGATCTACTCCATGCCCTGTTACCCTCCGAGTTCCAGCTCTACTTTGGGCAAACGCAAGCGCTCACAAAATGCACCTAATGCTCATCTGCACTCAGATGTATGTCTTCAGGCCTTTGGTTTCCCTTTCTGCTTTAAAGCTGGATTATCGCTTCCCCATGGATGTCCTGCTTCTCATATTAGTCCATCCATGCCCTCATGCCAACAATTCTTCCACTTCGATTGGGAACTCCTTGCTCGTAGGGATGCTCACATTGCTTCCATTCCTCTTCATCTGGCTGGCAGAGTTGATTCACTGGTTCTAAAGTTTAGAACATGGACACTGGAACTCCTTCCTATGCTGCCACCCGTTTTGAAGACTCTGGGCTTTGCTTGGCAGTGTCTTCCCCCATCACCATTCATTCCTACAGTGGCATACTTCACTCCCATTCTGCCATCTCGTCAAGCATCGCCGTTGGTCACTCGAAGTTCAAGTCCTGATTCTGACGATGTTCGCACCATGGTTTCCCTCCTTTCTCAGCAAATTAAAACCTTCAACACTCGCTCATCTCATGAAAGGGTTGTTCTGCATCACGATGTGAATGCTCGTCTTGAATCCATACACACTGATCTTTCTGATAAGATGGATGCTCGTTTCAATCAACTGCAGGGCTCTATTTCTCTACTTCTAAGGCTATCTAAGCCACCCTCTTAATCTATTCTTATTGTTATGTTTTATCTTTATCTCAATGAATAATTTTGTCTTTGTTTTTGACAATGTCAAAGGGGGAGAAATTATATAACAAATGACAAAGTAGAAGATAGCACATATTTAGGGGGAGCTAATAAATATTAACCATAGGGGGAGGAAATCAGAAATATACAGGCCTTACTCTCATTTGTTTTAGAAATTGTCATTATCAAAAAGGGGGAGATTTTTAGAGTAAAATATTTAAATAAATTAACCTATTTTGATAAATAACAATTTCGCTAAGTGTTACTAACTTTTTTAAAAGATTTCATATTCAGGAACACTTATGAACTGAAGACATGCTGCAAAGATCACGACAAAACATTATCAAAAAGCAAATGAATAGACCGTCCGCCTATGAGAAATGAGTCTGCCTTCAGAGTAAAGTTCGTCCGCCTGCAAAGACCGTCCGGCTAAACCCTTGTCTAGCACATGGGTTGACTAAAGAGCAATGATTGAAGACTCGTGCAAAAAGAATCAGCTTAAAGGAGATCGTTTGCTCAAACCGAAGATGAGTTGTCATGCACCTCTTGGTGGATCAGAGCATTAATGGCGAAAGAGACATAATTAAGCGCCTTACTCCTTGAAGGTTCAAATTCTCTGACATTCCTTAATTCAAGCTGCTTTTTCTGAATTAACGGCGATATCCTCTGATCATCGTATCTCCCCAACGGCCAAATTCAAATCTTCTGGTCAGAGCATTAATTACCAAATTAGCTGTAATGCATATGCATTAAATGTAGTCTCTGAGAAACCAGAACAAAAGCATCGCCAGACGATATCACTTCCTATCTGATGAAGAAACATTCCTCACCTGGCAGACTACAACAAGCAGATGCAGAAGTATCCGTTACTCACAATCAAGCAAGAATTCAACGGAACTATTTTATTGAAGATCTTCATTGAGGCCCCCAGTTATCATCCTACTGAAGATATAAATAGTGGTATCTGCATCATCTTCATCTTGGCGACTTACACACTATCAAAGCATTCAAATCTTTCAAGTCAGTTTACAATTTGAACAAGCTTTAGTCAAGAACACTCAGTAACCTAAGCCTTCTCATTTTCTGAGTTTAGTCGCCAACGAGTGTGAAATCCTTATAGAGTGAAAACTCTTATCCTTTCTCACACAAGCCCTTCAGAGAACCAATTTGAATACCCTCTCTGATTTCAGAACTTCATAGTTTCTACCCACTCTTTGTGAAGAGATTCCTGTAGAAAACAAATCTTCTTGAAAAAGAACTGGGAGGAGTCCTGTCGAATACTCGAGAGATAAAGAGAAGTCCTAGAAAACTTGTAAAGGAGTAGTCCTCAGAATACTGGGAGAAGTCCCTGAGAACACTTGTACTATTCTGTTGAAATAGTGGAAAATCTTGGTATAGCCAAGGACTGGACGTAGCCCTATCGATTTGGGGGGTGAACCAGGATAAATATTGTGTGTGCTTTACTCTTCAAGCTCTAAGTTTATTTCCGCTGCACATATCATTCAACGTTTTCGAACTAATAATAACTATATTGTGAAAAAGTTTTTTCAAAGTCACACACAAAATTCAAACCCCCCCTTTCTTGTGTGGTTTTATTACTATCAATCTAAAGGCATGCCAATCAATCTACCAAAAATATAGTAGTATCAAGTATCTACCAAAAAATCTAAAGGCAAAATTGAATTTTTGGTATAAAGACAAGAACTTTTCCAATGTATTTGAATTTGAATCAACAGCTAGAAGCGTAAAACCTAACCCTACTCTCCCTCCCTCCCTGCTGCAGCAACATGGGACGCCAACCACCAATTCTCCCTGAAGAACTCCGGCTAGAAATCTTGTTACGGATTCCGGTGAAATCTCTAGTGCGGTTCAGGTGTGTGTCGAAGTCATGGAAGTCTCTCATCATCGATTCTCAATTCATCAAACTCCACCTTCACCGATCCTCTTCTACAACAAACAACGCTGCAGATTTTAACCACCTCCGCTCAATGATAACTTCGCCACCAAAAACCTGTTCAGCCATTGCAGAAATCCCAAGTAATCTCCTCCCTGGGTACAAGTTCAGCGGAACCTGCAACGGGGTGGTTTGTTTGAGTAAATTAGAATTCGACTACCCTGAAAATTATAAATACACCTCCCGGGTCCGTTTATGGAACCCAGCTAAAAGGTCAATGACTCTACCTTTGCTACCTCTATATTTCACCTGGAACGCTTGTTTTGGGTTTGGTTATGATACTTCAAGTGACACCTACAAGGTGGTAGCGCTGATTGAATGTCCGAAGATTCAATCTCCGGAGACAACGGTGAATGTTTACAATATGGGTGATACTTGTTGGAGAAGAATTCAAGCTTTCGACAACACTCTCCCCTGTAATGTCTCTCCGATAGGTGATGCACTTTATGTCAACAACACTCTTAATTGGTTAGCACATCTGCCGCAAAACAAAACTGATGTTTCGCTCATAATATTTTCGGCTGGTTTGGAGAAAGAAAATTGTGCACGGCTGTCATTGCCTCGTTATCGACATGATTTTATGCAAGTGCTAGAACTTAGGAGCCCCTTCATAAATGTTGTTCCTACTACCATGAGCTTTGTTTTGAACCGATTGGATTTTTGATTTGTTGAGTTTTTTTTCCTTGAAGAATTGTGAGTTGAGTTTTGTTAGGGTTCCCTTTGGAAAAGTCATCCCGTGACATTGGTCTTTGAAAATCTCTAATTAGTTTTCTTGGAAGTTTAGTTTTTGAAAAAGTGATTATTAGGAAAAAGTGATTTTCAAGCCTTAACTAATTATTTGCCATAGATTTCTTATTACCTTTGATGTGTGCAAATTAGTTTTGGAAGAAAAATTTGTCCTTGAATTAATGTGTTTTGGCCGAATTGACTAAGTGTTTGGGGACATTGGAAAATTGATTTTCTAACTAGCTTTTTGTAGTGTTTAAAGCTTGTATGTGAGGTTTGATGCAAAGGAAAATTATTGCCCTAACTTTTGATAAATAGGCCGAGAGCTAGAGAATGTTTCAAGGGCTTAGAAAATTTATTTTCACTTGGTTTGAGAGTTAAAGTTTAGAGGGACTAAAATTGAACTCTTGGGTAAATTTGACTTGGAAACTTTTAGCTTGTTTTAGGGTTTTGAAAAGTTGAGGAATTGAGAATTTAAAAGTGGACAATTGAATGAGTTTTTTGTTCTCTCAACCCTTATGATTTTGATGAGTTAAAGAATTGAAAATTGATTTGGAAACTTGTAGAAAAAGTTTGAGTTTTTGGGCAAATTGGATTTTGGAACTTATAGTTCAAATTAGGGTTTTAACACATTGAAAATTTGAAGGAAATGGAGTGAAAATGGTATTAGAAGTTATATTTTGATTGTGCAATTGATTTGGAAAATTTAGAGAAGTTTTGGGTGAAAATTTGAGAATTTTAGGGTTTTTAAAAAGAAAAAGTTTGGGCAGAATTGAACTTAGTGATATGTTTGTGTGCTTTTGTTTTCTAAAATCATGTTTAAGGCCTAAAAATGGTTTGTAAGCATCTAGCCTTGACGCTCTTTGAATGGTTTGAAATTTCGGAAAAGTTAGGTTTCGTAACTTAGGGTTTTCTTAGTTCTTTTGGCAATCGTCGAAATCTTGTTTAAGTGTTTTCGACATCCGAGAATTTCCTAAGTTGTAGAGCCTATGTCTAAGTGTTTAGACCCCTGTTTGGACGAACCCTTTTTGTTAGAATCAAATAATTAAATGAATTATCATGTTTTGATAATTAACAATTTCTTTAAGATTTAATGACGTCAAAGATGAAGTTCCTAACATAGTGAAAATTATCATGTACAGGAATAACCATCTCTGAAAGGAATGAATAAACATCATAGCCTCATCAAGAGAACCAGTCCATCAGAAGAGTTCATCCGGTCACCTCGAAGGAAACGATGTCAAAGATATACGAAGGAAAGCATTCTCGTATGAGACAGTCCAGTGGCTCAAGAAAGGAAGACATTCAAGTACAAGATAGTCCGGTGACTCAAGAGAGATAAATCAACAGCCTCAAATGACCAGCATCTTCTCTCATGGTCACTTGATCGAAATCTGCACACTCAAGTCAAAGTCTACTTGATGCAGCTGAATCAGTCCGCTACCTAAATCTACAAAGATTAAATTGGAAGACTGCGTCGCTCAAAGGTGAAAGAGTATGACAACTTATGAAGAAACACCTTCTTCCTCGAAGCCTCTCAAGCATCATATAAAGAAGTTGTGGATCAACTCTCTCAGATGGAGAACTTCAGTGGAAACAAATAAAAGGAAAGGACTCAGTTCTCTAAGACAAGAATATTCTGTTCCTTAAAGAAGAACTGACTGAAGGTAGTTCATCTGCCGATGCAAGCCACTCAGCGATGGAATCTCGAACACTGCATCTGCAAATATATATAAGGAAGAATCCGTCCGGTCAAGTATCAATTGCGCCAAAGGTACAAAGATCAAGAAATGTGCTCCTAAAGGATATCAGGTTATCAGAAGCATTAAAGAAATTACTCTCTTTCTCCTGAGTGATTTCTTCTTGGATCAAAGACATCTACCTCGTCTGCACATTTGTTAAGGTAATGGAAATCACATAAAGAAAGAAGGGACACAATTAATTAAATATTTCTTGGTCCCACTGCTTTTCTGCTTCTCCTCAAATCAAGCTGACATCGCGGAATCAACGGCAAGAATCTTTGAGCATCGTACACTCTCAACGGTCGAAATTCAAATATTTGACCAAAGCACGTGATGAGTGTTAGCTGTCAAGCACTGGGGTAAAATGGTCAAAACATCTCCACCGCTGGATTATCACACTTTATATACAAAGAAACTAGCTCAAGATCACTTGCTCAGCATGGAGCTAGACGACATCAACCCAGAAGAACCGATGATTTCCAGATCATATCTTACGCTTGCAGAGAAACCTCAGATCATGACTTACGCCTGCTGAGAGATGCAGAACTAGCCGTTATGTGCTGCTCGGAGAGGACGAAGCACTTCGGACAGGTTTTCTCTCCTCCTGTGAGGATTTCAACTGAAGATATATATAGAGAACCCTGCTTCCGTAGCAACTTGGCGACTAGAACTAAATTATACACATCTCAATCTAGTTCGTCCAAAAGACCAAGGCAATCTTGGTTTCAACTCAGGAAACTTCAAGTCATATCACAACCTGAGTTGAGTTGCTTATGTGTGTGGAAAACTTACAGAGTTCAACTCTCATCATATCCCACACACATAACTAAAAACAGAGATCAACTTGCTTATGATCTCTCTGTTTTTATGTGCTTCATTTCTTCTACCCACTCTTATCAGAAGAGAATTTTGTAGAAAAGAAAAACCCTGAAAAAGGTGTCAGGAGAAGTCCTGTATAATACTTGTAAGGAGAAGTCCTGATAATACTTGTAAGGAGAAGTCCTGAAAATACTTGTAAGGAGGAGTCCTCATAATACTTGTAAGGAGAAGTCCTTCTAATACTTGATAGGAGAAGTCCTTAGAATACTTGTTGGGAGAAGTCCCTGATAATACTTGTACTATTTGTTTTAAATAGTGAAAATCTTGGTGAAGCCAAGGACTGGACGTAGCCCTGTCCATTATGGGGGTGAACCAGGATAAAAACTATGCGTGCTTTATTTTCATGTTATATTGCTTCTCCGCTGCACACTTATTCATGCTTTCATAACTAACAAATTATCTTGAGAACTAGTAATTAACTCTCAGAATCTATTAAATGAATTTCACGCATTCTTACATATTTCCTAGAATATCTTATGATGAATATAAATGAATACTAATAGATGATTAACATACAATCCTTTAGAAAAGAAATTAAAAAAAAAAAATGGCCCACACAATTCAAACCCTCCCTTTCTTGTGTGTTTCTTGCACCTTCACTTTTTCCTTAGGTTTGAGTTCAAAGTTCTAAATTTAGGTTGTGTTTGTTGAAGGATCACGAGGCCCTAGACCGATCAAGACGTGCGGAGCTTCCAAAACCGCCAAGATCGACCACCTCTGCGGTAAGGGCACTTCGTATCTCTGTCTATTAGCATAAGTATAAATATTTACCATGTATGCATTATGATCTTTAGAATTGTAGTTGACGGCGTTCTGAGAACGACCCGATTATGACTGTATTGATTGTGAAATTAATGCAAGTATCTGAAGGCATCTGATATGCTCAATTAGGCTTTATTGATGTGTGGCATTGTTGTGAATTGTGGCTTGACTATTTGGATTGTTCATTGCTTTATTAACAATTGAAAGCATGATTATTTTTTACATGATTTATATCTGCTTGAGATATATGCAACTGCTCTACATGATTGATATTAATTATGAAGCTATGCTAGGCCTCGTTTAAATACGTATAAATCCTACTTGTGTTTTTGTGTCATGTCGTTGATAGTAATAAAACCACACAAGAAAGGGGGTTTGAATTGTGTGTGTGACTTTTGTAAAGTTTTTCGCAAAATACTCGTTATTAGTTCGAAAACGTTTAAAGATAAGTGCAGCGGAAATAGACTTAGAACTTAAAAAGTAAAGCACACACGATATTTATCCTGGTTCACCCCCAAAATCGATAGGGCTACGTCCAGTCCTTGGCTATACCAAGATTTTCCACTATTTCAACAGAATAGTACAAGTGTTCTCAGGGACTTCTCCCAGTATTCTGAGGACTACTCCTTTACAAGTTTTCTCAGGACTTCTCCTTTATCTCTCAAGTATTCAACAGGACTCCTCCCAGTTCTTTTTCAAGAAGGTTTGTTTTCTACATGTATCTCTTCACAAAGAGTGGGTAGAAACTATAAAGTTCTAAATTCAGAGAAGGTATACAAATTGGTTCTCTGAAGGGCTAGTGTGATGAGGAATGAGAGTTTTCACTCTATAGAGGTTTCACACTAGTTGGCGACTAAACTCAGAAGATAGGAAAGCTAGAGTTACTGAGTGTTCTTGGCTAAAGATTGTTCAAATTGTAAACTGACTTGAAGGATTTGTATGCTTTGATAGTGTGTAAGTCGCCAACTTGAAAATGATGCAGAGGCCACTATTTATATCTTCAGTAGGATGATAACTGGATGTGCTGATGAAGATCGTGAAAAAAAAATAGTTCCGTTGAGTCTTTGCTTGATTGTGAGTAACAGATACTTCTGCATCTGCTTGTTGTAGTCTGCCAGGTGAAGAATGTTTCTTCAACAGATAGAGAGTGAGATCGTCTGGCAATGCTTTTATTCTGGTTCTCAAAGGCTGCAATTAATGCATGTGCATTACAGCTAATATGGCAATTAATGCTTTGACCAGAAGATTTGGATTTGGCCGTTGAGGAGATACGATGATCAGAGGATATCACCGTTAATTCAGCAAAAGCAGCTTGAATTAAGGAATGTCAGAGAATTTGAATCTTCAAGGTATATGGCGCTTAATTCTGTCTCTTTCACCATTAATGCTCTGATCCACCAAGAGGTGCATGACAATTCATCTTCAGTTTGAGCAAACGATCTCCTCTAAGCAAATTCTTTTTGAACCAGTCTCCAATCATTGCTCTTTAGTCAACCCATGTGTTTGACAAGGATTGAACCGGACAGACTCTGCAGGCGGACGAACTTTACTATGGAGGCAGACTCAATTCTCATAGCCGGACTGACTTTTCATTTGCTTTTTGATAATGTTTGCAGCATGGCTTCCGTTCATAAGTGTTCCTGAATATGAAATTCTTCAAAGAAAGTTAGTGACACTTAGCGAAATTGTTATTTATCAAAATAGGTTAATTCATTTAAATATTTTACTCTAACAATCGTGTCAAGCATGTGGTTGTGAAAGTCGTCATGGTTCGGGGCTAATAAAGAGTCACGGGCTAGATGGCGCACCATCGGGGCGTTATTACAGAGAGTTCTCGTGTAAGTGGCAACTCTCGACTTACTGATAGAGAAATCGCAAGTGCACGATTGACTATCGCGTAATATAAAAGATTGTCGATCCCACAGGGATAGGTGTCTAATTACTAATTTGTTTAGAGCTTAAGCAGAAAAAGATATATTTTGCATTTTGGTTTCTGGAATAAGAACATAAAAAGCATAAAATATAAAAGAAGAGATGATGATAAAAATAAGCATTTGGGTTGCATTGTATAACTTATAATTTATGCTAGCAAACTTCTATTTTATTTCTGAATTCCAAACAAAGATTCATGATACTATAGCCTAGTATACCTACAAGTTAATTCCTTACACATTGTAGAACTTTCTTTCTAATTACTAAATTCAATTCCTTGCAACTTAGTTAACTAGAGAAGAAGATGAAGAAGAAATTCAGGCCAACATAAAGTTACGTCCATCCTAATTCCTTAGTGATGTATACTTATAACCTTTTTTAAATCCTAGGTCCCTTACTACTTACCAATTTCCATTCGTATAAGTAATAAGCAAAAGATCTTGTGTGCACCAAGATGAATGAAGAAAAAGGAAATAAAACATGAACTTTGAATATTATTCAGAAACAAATAAAAGAAAACTAAAACATAAACTAATAAACTAACACAACCCAAAATACTTAAAGAGAATTAGCCAAGCATGGCTAAAAGAAGCATTGAATTACCCTGGACTAGGAGCTCAAATATGGCTTCCCACAATTCCTAGGAACAATGTTCTTGAGGGAGAAAGAGGAACACTTGTTGTGTTCTAAGAAAGGTGTGTTTTTCAAGTGCAAGTTGCCTCCCTATTTATAGCAAAAATCTGGCCTCAGCAATTAAATCCCACTTCCAGACCGAGGCCCAACGCTTGAGCGCTGGGTTCCCAGCGCTGCAGCGCTGGGTGCTGCTTCTTCAACTTCAAGCTTTTCTTCCTTCTTCATGGTAGTGGGTTTTGAATGCCATAAAAAGCCACTACTCAGCCCTTAATCAATTCTGAAACCTTCCTCCCACTACCATCAATCCTTCAACATTATTTTCCATGTGCTAATTTGAAGAGAGTTGCTTCATATTCCTCTTCTTTACTTTTGGTCCTCTCTTGGTTAGCACTCCAATTCAAGCCCTTTTATTCTCTCAATCTTCACTTTAAGTCCTCCACTCTTGAAATTTTACAATTTAGTCCCTGATTTCCTGAAACTTTACATATTGGTCCCTAGACAAAAATGATAACTAAACCAGCTTTTACTAAAAATATAAAATAACTAGAAAAATTCCTAAAAATATAAAATAAAGCTAGAAAAACAAATAAAATCTAATCTACATGCAAAATGCAAAATAAATATAAAATCTACATAAAAACAATAAAAAACCTATATGTGACTCAAAAATAATAAAATAAAAAGACTAAAAACTACCTAAAAACATCATATAAAATCCACTCATCACACCACTATACCCAACGACAGCTTGTCCTCAAGCGACTAAACTTAAAGAAAAACTCGTCCCTGAGTTTTGAGAAAGTTTATCTGATTAAAACTTGAAGCACAAAAACCTTTCACAGAAAGCTTAGCAGAAAAGGAAGACATGCATGTTTTATAGACAAAGAATCCAGAAAGTTAGGCTTGGCTTTTAACATGTTTGAGTTCATCAACTAAGCTCACGAAATGATATTCTCCATGAAAACAAGAAAGCTCAATGATCCTGCCTATAATTCAAATCAAAACTGAAGTGAAGCAACCAGGTGATTTTGAAGAGATTTTAAGGTTGTAACTTGGCCAAAAGGTTTGAACAATTTAAGGTATGGATTTCAAGAAATTGGCAACTCTAGTGGCTGACTCAGAAATTGTTGTTAAGTGATTTTTCCTTGACTAAGAGCTCAACAATTCACACAAGGGTTCTCTCAATTTTTTCCTTCTCTGTTGTTTTTTTAACAAAGTAGTGGAATGTATGGGATGAATGACTTGAATTTTACTCCCTTCATACTCTTTCTCACCGCACCACTTCATTATTTTTTCCTAAGGCACATACCTTATTTTTTTTCAACTTTTTTTTTTCTTTATTTTTTAGAGAGAAACCCACAAACATAGCTCTAGCAATTTAGCACATGAATCACAATAACAACTTTAAGAATTATCGCACAAAGTAGGCTCCAAAAAAAATGACTCTCTTAAGGCTCAAAAGGGGCTACTAGTGGATATCAAATTTCAAGCAAAAATCTGAGTTTTCAAAAATGCCTATAATCTCTTCTCAACTCACAAAGTGTACAAAACTCCAATCAACATGCAACACAAGGCAGAAAAATTTCACAATCAAGAATTCAGAGTCCTCATCTCTTAGAAAAAGATAGGGTAAGTGGTACCCTTTTTAGAACTCAGAAAAAGACTTTGCCAACAACCAAACAGTCAAGATATCAAAAATATTTTCTACAACATGCAATCCTAACTGCTTCAAAACATAGAACCTTTTCACAAAGCAGTTCAATCAGATAAAACATTTCACAAAGCTATAGAAATATTTAGAATGGATAAAATACTCAAGACTCATGCAAAAATAAAACAGAAAAACTAAACTAAAAAAAAAACTAAAAACTATAAAAAAAAAAAAAAAACTAAAAACTAAGAAGCTGGCATAGTTTACAAATTTTTCACAAAGGTCCAAGGGAACCTCAATGTAAAAATCAATTTGAACACTTAAGTTCAAGAGGGCTCTTCCTCCTTTTGGGTACCTATCCTGTAACAATGAACAAACAAAAGTCTCACAAGCAGAAACTTGCTTGACTTGTTAGTTCTAAAATCAGCACAAATAAGATCATGGGTTGAAAAATTGTGTCCACCTTTAAAAACAAGAATCTTTGAGTTCCCAAAAATCAAAACCATTTATAGAAGCAAGGGAAAACTCATAGAATCTAAAACCTTTCAGAAAAATGGTGAACACAAAATTTATTAAAAACTAAAAACAGCAAATTAAAACATAACAGCAAATCTGCCCGAGCTCCAACGCTTGAGCGTTGGGGATGCCAACGCTTGGGCGCTGGAATTAAAATAAAAACTGGGCATCAGAGGTCCCAGCGCCTGAGCGCTGGGTTTCCAACGCTATGGCGCTGGAAATTAGAAAAATAAAACTGGGGATTCCAGGGGCCTAGCGCATGAGCGCTAGCCCTCCAGCGCTGGAGCGCTGGAATAAACTGGAATCAGAGGTGATAAGCAGGGGCCTAACGCTTGAGCGTTGGCCTCCAGCGCCTGAGCGCTGGCCCCTCCTGCAGCAAAAACATAAAATTTCTTTTATTTTATTTATGTACAAAAGTTGTGCAGAAATTTAAATGACAAAAATTTAAACTATCCTAAGTTGGGTTGTCTCCCAACCAGCTCAATATTATAGTCTTTGATAGACTTCTTCAATAATCACTTCAACCGGGGTCTATTACAAAATTCCTTAGACCCCGCAGATCATGTAAATTTTGACAACACTTACACATCAAAATGATGCACAAGTGTTCAGCTTTAACCTTACCGCTTTTCTGCACAAGATCACCTATGGACATTTCTTTTGGGAAGTCTTGTTCTTCCTCCTCCGGGGTGGGAAGAGGAAAAAAATTTACAATCACAACATAATTCTCCTTTTTCCCAACTCTGAATTTTTCAACTTGGTCCATAGGTTCACTTACTGGGATTGTGGATAGTTGATCACTAACTGGCTGCCTCTTCAAAATACCTTGTATCTTGACTTGTAGCTCCTCCATGGCCTTACATTTTTGCTCAGGAGTTGGCAAAAATCCGGTTTTGTACTTACATTCTAAATCGGAGCAAAACTCGTCAATTAGAGTGAAGGCATCTTGTTTCTTCTTTTCATATTCCTTTTCAAGCTGAGCCCGGATTTTTGCCTCCATTTGCTCAAATGTTTCGGCCATTGCTGTACCTGAAAATACTCAGCACCCAAGTTAGCAGCACCAGTTCTTCACACAAATATTTTTTAAAATTTTTTTATATAAAAGAAAAGCACTAAACAAAATAATAAAAAGACTTAAAAAACCTATCCCCGGCAACGGCGCCAAAAACTTGATAGAGAAATCGCAAGTGCACGATTGACTATCGCGTAATATAAAAGATTGTCGATCCCACAGGGATAGGTGTCTAATTACTAATTTGTTTAGAGCTTAAGCAGAAAAAGATATATTTTGCATTTTGGTTTCTGGAATAAGAACATAAAAAGCATAAAATATAAAAGAAGAGATGATGATAAAAATAAGCATTTGGGTTGCATTGTATAACTTATAATTTATGCTAGCAAACTTCTATTTTATTTCTGAATTCCAAACAAAGATTCATGATACTATAGCCTAGTATACCTACAAGTTAATTCCTTACACATTGTAGAACTTTCTTTCTAATTACTAAATTCAATTCCTTGCAACTTAGTTAACTAGAGAAGAAGATGAAGAAGAAATTCAGGCCAACATAAAGTTACGTCCATCCTTATTCCTTAGTGATGTATACTTATAACCTTTTTTAAATCCTAGGTCCCTTACTATTTACCAATTTCCATTCGTATAAGTAATAAGCAAAAGATCTTGTGTGCACCAAGATGAATGAAGAAAAAGGAAATAAAACATGAACTTTGAATATTATTCAGAAACAAATAAAAGAAAACTAAAACATAAACTAATAAGCTAACACAACCCAAAATACTTAAAGAGAATTAGCCAAGCATGGCTAAAAGAAGCATTGAATTACCCTGGACTAGGAGCTCAAATATGGCTTCCCACAATTCCTAGGAACAATGTTCTTGAGGGAGAAAGAGGAACACTTGTTGTGTTCTAAGAAAGGTGTGTTTTTCAAGTGCAAGTTGCCTCCCTATTTATAGCAAAAATCTGGCCTCAGCAATTAAATCCCACTTCCAGACCGAGGCCCAACGCTTGAGCGCTGGGTTCCCAGCGCTGCAGCGCTGGGTGCTGCTTCTTCAACTTCAAGCTTTTCTTCCTTCTTCATGGTAGTGGGTTTTGAATGCCATAAAAAGCCACTACTCAGCCCTTAATCAATTCTGAAACCTTCCTCCCACTACCATCAATCCTTCAACATTATTTTCCATGTGCTAATTTGAAGAGAGTTGCTTCATATTCCTCTTCTTTACTTTTGGTCCTCTCTTGGTTAGCACTCCAATTCAAGCCCTTTTATTCTCTCAATCTTCACTTTAAGTCCTCCACTCTTGAACTTTTACAATTTAGTCCCTGATTTCCTGAAACTTTACATATTGGTCCCTGGACAAAAATGATAACTAAACCAGCTTTTACTAAAAATATAAAATAACTAGAAAAATTCCTAAAAATATAAAATAAAGCTAGAAAAACAAATAAAATCTAATCTACATGCAAAATGCAAAATAAATATAAAATCTACATAAAAACAATAAAAAACCTATATGTGACTCAAAAATAATAAAATAAAAAGACTAAAAACTACCTAAAAACATCATATAAAATCCACTCATCACTTACCGACTTACTCTCTAGTTCGTTCAGAGTTCAAGAGAGTGTCCCACCTGCTTGTGGAAGTTGGTGCATATCCGGATAAAAAATTTTCTTGTACACGAGGAGGGTGTGCGTGCATATAGGAGTCCTAGGGTTTTTCCAACTATCTGCCTCAAATATTTGTACTTTCTCTTGATTGCTGTATTGATTTTGGATGTGACCCTTTTTCTCTGTGTTTCTTTTGGATGGGTCGTGTGTGTTCCTCATGACCATGCCCAGCCAGATAGTATAGGACCTATTTGTTGGTCTACTCTTCCTGGGGGAAGCGGTCCTACACATCGCTGGCAAGGACGACCCGGCGTCATGGACGGTGGACCCGCTGACATGGCATGCTCGATATACGGGTCGAGTGAAGGACTACAGGATGAACCGTGTTTGAGCACCTCAAGGACGACAGACATACCATTTTACTTATGACCTTTTCTTCCCCTGATCTCCCTCTTTGACAGAACCGACGCTTCGACGCCTGGGACGGTCGCTATTCTGGCATCCCCCGTCGTTGTTGCTTCTCCACACTCTTCATTCCCCGAGATGAAGGTGGAGATCTCTACTTCTCCAACCCCGGTCTACACTATCTCTCTCTCCGACGGAATCTTTTCAGAACTTACCCCAGGCGGGAGCGGGCCCGATTTTTGGAAGCATCGGACGATAACCGAGGAGGAGGAGTATGAAGCTGAGGCGGTATGGGCTTTTGGGTAGATTATATTTTGGTAAACTAGGACTGTCTGTATTTTGGAGTTCAAGGGTAGGTTCGGATACATGGCTTCCCATGTGGGCTTCCTACGTGGAGTTTTCAAGGGAGTATATCGGTACTAAGGAGTCTAGTATAAGAACCCTAGTTTTGATGCATCCTACTACCTTTGGGTTAACTGGTCTGTAAAATAACTTCACTTTCTGCACTACACTGGTGATGTAATTTTGCACGGCACAAACTATTTTGATGACACTGCTCGTCAGGGGCATTGTAAATAAGGGTAATTATGCATGTATACTGTCTTGGCATGATTTCAAAAAAAAAAAATGCACGCCATTTCGAAAACCCCTAAAAATTTCGCATGATTTATTACTGTTCACCTACTACAGTAACGCCTTGAAAATCGGGGTGTTACACCTTGGCTTCACCAAGATTTTAATATCAAGTATTCACACAAGACTTCTCCAGAAAATACATGTATATTCTCAAGGACTTCTCCCAAATCACGTATTGTATAAGACGTCTCCTAAACAACATTGAAATCTTCTACAGTTGGTTCTCTTCTTTCAAGAGTGATAGTAGTAAGTGTGTAAGCACAGTTTACAGAGATGATATGGAAATAGGTTCTCTGTTTAAGTGTGAAAGGATAAGAGATTTGACTCTAGAGATTATCACGCTTGGGCAGATGACTGAACTCAGAAGAGTAGGACACTGGTTTTCTGAGTAAGGTTCAGAGCTTGATTGCAAGAGAGACTTTGAATGCTTAGATTTGAATATCGTTGTAAGTCACCAAATTCTTCAAAGATTCAAGTCCTCTTATTTATATCTTCAGTAGGATAAACATTGATGAAGATGATGAAATTCCATTGAGTATCGTCTTCTTTTTTTCTGCAACGGATACTTCTGTCAAGCTTGCAGAGCATTAAATGCAAAACCGCTACGCAATTAATGTCGCATTTAATGCAACTTATTCTATCGTTCGCTCTTCTCTGGCGTGTTTCCTTAAATAGTGTTGTGCAATTAATATAGAGGAAAACAGCAGAGCGTATCTTCTATTTTGTTCAACGTGATTTGATTTTGACCGTTGAGGTTGTACGATGTTCAGAAACGAGAGTCGTTGACTCTGAAAAGGTAGATCATGAATTACGACATTCCTTGAAACGAGGAATGTTCAGAGACTATTCATATACGAAGAATATTTCATCATTAAATATGTCTTTTGTTCTTCCTGTTGAAACAATGCTTCATTGAAGAGTGCTAACGACGTAATCCTTCTATTAAAAACACTAAATAATGCCCGTTTTATATGTTTAAAAACACTAAATAAAAACACCATGTCATTAAAAACACTATGTTATTTAGAATATAGGAGGGTTATATTATGTTATTTAAGGAGTAGTAGAAAAAACTAATTATAATTTTTTAAACGCTATAGTGTGAAAATAATAATAATGGGGGAGAAATATTTAAAAAAGCACAAAGGTGGAATTAAGCCTTGAATCTCTAACATAATCTTATAGGTAAAAACTATTGAACTCCCACGCAAGTAGTTATGTATTAATTACGATTTACATTCTTTTATGTGAATCCTTCTATGATTCGTAGATCACCATGCGAATACACCTTTTTCCAGCCATTCTCATGAAAAGATGTGAATGACCACCATTTCGAATACTTTCATTAGTTCATGCGAATCATACCATCTAAAGTCCACGCCAGATCCAACATGGCCAAAACTATCCCATTTTGCTAAACTTTTTTCATACATGTTTTTGCTAATTTTTTAACATTATTAAAAAAACGAAAAAATAAGTGAAAAAAGTTGGAGAAAAAAAAATCGTTGTTCAATGATAAACTATAGAATAATACTAAGAATACTCTCTTCCACATTCTTTTTCTAACACTTTTATTTATTAGTTGAAATTCATGTTTGATCCACTTAAAATGAGGGACCTACTTCTAAATTAGTAGGATCCACATGAATTTCAACCAATGGATAGAAGAGTATTGGTAGGAGAGTGTTGCTAGCACTCCTCTAAATTATATTAAACAATAGTAATGGAGCACAGATGATTGGTGTTCGAGTGGAGAGTATAGCCCACCGAACTTTAAATATATGCTAAAAAGCCTTAGCCACATCTTTTGTTCATATTATTTTTGATACATCAGAATTATTATATTTTATAAAAGTTCGGGTGGATACGACTCTAGTCACCATCATGGGCCAGGACATGTACACAGATTACCCACTAACAAAGTTTTCATATCGACAGCGGGATTAGAACACACAATCTTTTTGAAAGAAAGTAGTATACCCTTACTAATTGAGCTATGTATCGTGGTGGAAAATAATTTTTTTATATATCTATTGTTCATTTTTCATATGAGCCTTAATGACATATTTTGTTTCTATTATAAGAATAGGAGCAGCACGTTTAAGCAGGTATTTAACCTTTACCACATCCTATCGAAAATGGGAAGGCAATTTAATAAGAAAAACACAAATAATAATAAAATATTTCAATTAATTTTTTTATATCATATTTCATGATTTATACTAATAATCAATGAACTAACTCCGGTAAAAAAATTGAAATAGCAATAAGCTTCGGAATTCATCTAGAATTCGATTTCTAAACATTTTATATGGAACTCGAGAGGGTTAAT
Organism: Acmispon strigosus; assembly: GCA_030819835.1. NCBI lineage: Eukaryota > Viridiplantae > Streptophyta > Magnoliopsida > Fabales > Fabaceae > Acmispon > Acmispon strigosus. Next base: position 25,031,423 of record JAUAMA010000004.1, on the reverse strand, counting down.
CCCATGGTTATCCGTTATGAGGATAGTTTGAAAAACATAAATAAAGTAAATTTGAGAATAAATAAATAGAAAGAGTTTTGCCACTCATAGTAATTTTGTTCGGCGGATCGAAATTGTGAGATCAATTAAATATGAGTTTAATAGTCATGCGCTGCCAGTGTAAAACCCTTTATACAGGGAACCAATCATAACTCCTAAAATTTTCGCATTATAATCTAATTTCATAATTATTAATTATTTCATGTGGTAAAAATTAAAATTATTATTAAATGTCTGCGTAAAATTCTTTTATATTGCATTAGTATTTTTGTTTTTAATTAATGAGAAAATAGTGCATAATTATTAAACTGATTAAGTAAATAAAAAAGTCCAAATATAAAAAAAAAATTTCTTTAAAAATATAAGCAGGCACAAGTGGCGTAGAAAGGGAGAAGATGAGTGTAAAATTGAAAATCTTAGTTTTAAAATCCAATCGATCCTTCCCGAATCATTTGCAATCCACACGCCACCTCTATCCTACCTCTTCTTCCTCCCATCCCTTTCTCAGACACACATTTACAGCCTGTATGGCACCAGCAGTAGCAATAGCAGCACCGAACCTTACCGTGTGGGCCATCCTCTCCGAATCGAAGCGGATAATCAACGCCCACTCCCGCCACTTCCTCGCCCTCTCCGTCGTCTTCCTCCTCCCAATCTCCTTCTCCCTTATAGTCTCCCCTATCCTCCTCACACCCTCCAACACCTCCCACATCCACGTCCTCCTCCGCTTGCAAATCCTAACCCCCACTCCTCTCCCCCAACACCCTTTCCATCTTCCACTCTCCTTCCCGCTCCTTGTCCTCCTCCTCCTCATCTTCTCCCTCTCTGCCCTCGCTACCATCACCCACAGCGTATTCCACGGCTTCTTCGGCCGCCCCGTCAAGCTCCTCTCCGCCATCACCTCACTCCTCTCCTCCTTCTCCCCACTCCTCGCCACCACAATTATCTCTCACGCCATCCTCCTCTCCCTCCCCATCCTCGCCTTTCTCCTCCACTATCTCATCGAATCCACACTCCCCTTCTCATCACCCATCACAATCACCGCCTCTGCCCTCCTCATCCTCGCCCTCCTCTTCCTCACCCTCTATCTCCGCATCTCCTGGACCCTCGCCTCCGTCGTCGCCGTCGTCGAATCTACCTGGGGCCTCGAGCCGCTCCGCCGCAGTGCCGCTCTCATGAAAGGGATGAAGGGCGTGGGCGCGGCGTCGTTCCTTTACTTTTCGGTGATGGAGGGCGTCATGTTGTGGAGCAGTTCTCTTCTAACCGTGGACTCTGGCGCGTGGAGAGATTGGGCTTTTGTGCTGCAGATCGTGAGCACTTCCACCGTTCTGATGCTGCTCATGCTTTACAGCACCGCCGCCAACACGGTGCTGTACATGTACTCCAAGGCGATGCACGGCGAACTCGCTTCAGAGATCGCCGAGGAGTTTGCGTGGCAGTATGTGTGCTTGCCCTTTGATGATGGGAAGGTGCCTCACGTTGTTTCGGTTCTCCATGTGTAAAAGAGGTGATAGGTTTGTGGGCCTGTTTTTGTTACATAGCATCTGTAATTTGCAATCGTCTTTATGATTTATGTATATATAAACGTGGATAAGTGTTACATGTTAGTTGTCAGGTCACGCAAAGAATGTGACAGGGAAATGTGAAACTTGTGTAGAGGTGGCAAAATGGGCTTGCCCACTCAGTCAATCTATTTGGTCCGCATTTTTTGATCGGTTGGGTTGAGAGTTTCAATCTAAATATTAAAAGTGGGTCAGCCCAATCCAACCTGCATTTTGACGGGTTAATAGTGAGTTGGTCAGTCCTACCCCGCCAACCCATATTCCCGCCCCTAATGGTGACGAAGATTTCAAAGTCGATGATGGTAGTGGTAATGAACAAAATGATGCATCTTCTTCCAATAGAGTATCTAATGTTTCGAACTAAGATTTTCAGAACTTAAAAGCTTTGAAGTAAAACTATGTTATTGTGAGATTGTTGGACTTTGATTTGTGTTTTTGTTGTTTTAAAAAACATTTATGAGTTGTGATGATTGAGAATTTTTGCAACTTGTGAGTTCGTTATGAATTTCTGGTTTTTATTCTTAGTGTAATTGTGGAATTGATTCTTAGTGTGGAATTACGTTGAGTTTTTTATTGTTTATTATTATCTAGTTGAGATGAATCAAAACTCAATGACAAGACCGACATAAAACTAAGAAATTGGGAGTAACCACATCTTCTTGTTTAATTCAATGTTAGTGTAGTAGTGTTGCTAATTGTACATTTTGGTTTTTTTTCTCATTGCACAAAGAAATGAGAGCAACATTTTTAGTTTTTTCCTCATTGCATAACCTCTTTTTTTTCCTACTAAAATCTTAAAGTGGGCTAGCCCGCCAACCCGCTAACCCGCCAAAATATGGGTTGGGTTGGGACTTTCAATCCAAATGCTAAAAATGGGTCAGCCCAACCCAACCCGTTTTTTCCTCATTGCATAACCTCTTTTTTTTCCTACTAAATTCTTAAAGTGGGCTAGCCCGCTGATAATGAAATTGCAAGTGTACAATTTACTATCGCGTAATATAAAAGATTATCGAACCCAAGGGATAGGTGTTCTTATTGATATAAAATTTAGTACTTAAGCATAAAAATTAAAAGATAGAAATATGAAGTTGGTTTAGAACAAAGATATAACAATAGCATAAAATGATAAGAAATAAGATGAGAGAAATTTAAGCTCTTGGGTTGATTTACATAATCTATAAAACATGCTAGAAAACTCTTACTAAATTTCTGAACTTTAAATTCAAATTCATGGTGCTATAGCCTAAGTTTCTACACCCTAATGGCCTTAAGAAATGTAGAACTTCCTTTCCTAATTACTAACTCCATAGCATTGGTTATTAGTTAATTAGAGAAGAAGATGAAGAAGAAATCCGAGCCAACACAAGATTACGTACATCCTTATAGCATTAAGTAATGCAAACATATAACCTTTTTTATTTCCTATTTCCCTTACTACTTAACAAATGGCATTATGAATAAGTAGAAAGCATGAAACCTTTTGCGCATAAAGATTAATGAAGAACAAAGAAATAAACATGAATAGAAAATATTATTCAGAAATGTAAAAGAAAACTAGAACATGAATTATAAATTAAAACAACCCAAAAACTTAAAAGAAGAATTAGCCAAGCATGGCTAAAAGAATCATTGAATTACCCTGGATAGGAGCTCAAGTATGGCTTCCCACAAGTCCTAGGAACAATGATCTTTGAGGGAGAAAGAGAGAATACTTGTTGTATTCTAAGATGGTGTGTCTTACAAGTGAAGAAAAGGGCCCTATTTATAGTAAAATTCCAGCCTCCAGCGCTTGAGCGCTGGCATTCCCAACGCATGGGCGCTAGGATGCATTAAAAATCTACTTTCTGTCCGAGGCCCAGCGCTTGAGCGCTGGCTTTCCAACGCTGGGGCGCTGGGTCACCATCTGACTCATCATCTAGTCAGAACCCCAGCGCTGGAGCGCTGGGATCCCAACGCTGGAGCGTTGGGATGCTGCTTCTTCATCTTCTTGCTTGTTCTTCCTTCTTCATTCATGGTAGTGGGTTTTGATGGCCATAAAAAGCCACTAACCAGCCTTGATCAATTCTGAAACCCTTCATCAATTCTTTAAACATTTTTTCCATGTGCTAAATTGGAGAGTGATTCTTCATATTCTTCTTTTTCACTTTGGTCCTCCCTTGGTTAGCACTTCAATTTAAGCCCTCATACTCTCTCAATCTCCACTTTAAGTCCTCCACTCTTGAACTTTTACAGTTTGGTCCCTGACTTCCTGAAACTTTACATATTGGTCCCTGGACAAAAATGATAACTAAACCAGCTTTTCCTAAAAATATAAAATAACTAGAAAAATCCCTAAAAATATAAAATAAAGATAGAAAAACACAAAAAATCTAATCTACATGCAAAATGCAAAATAAATATAAAATCTACATAAAAACAATAAAAAACCTACATGTGACTCAAAAATAATAAAATAAAAAGACTAAAAAGACCCTAAAAACATCATATAAAATCCACTCATCACACCACTATACCCAACGACAGCTTGTCCTCAAGCGAAAAAAACTTAAAGAAAAACTCGTCCCTGGGTTTTGAGAAAGTTTTATCTGATTACAACTTGAAGCACAGAAACCTTTCAAAGAAAGCTTAGCAGAAAAGGAAGACATGCATGTTTTATAGACAAAGAATCAAGAAAGTTTAGGCTTGGCTTTTAACATGTTTGAGTTCAACAATTAAGCTCACAAATAATATTCTCCATGAAAACAAGAAAGCTCAATAATCCTGCCTATAATTCAAATCAAAACTGAAGTAAAGCAACCAAGTGATTTTGAAGAGATTTTTGAAGGTTGTAACTTGGCCAAAGGGTTGAACAATTTAAGGTATGGATTTCAAGACTTGGCAACTCTATTGGCTGACTCAGAATCTGTTGTTAAGTGACTTTCTTGACTAAGAGCTTTAAACAATTCAACACAAGGGTTCTCTCAATTTTTTTCTCTTTTTCTCTTCTTCTTTTTTTGAACAAAGTAGTGGAATGTATGGGATGAATGACTTGAATTTTACTCCCCTCATACTCTTTCTCACCCCACTACTTCATTATTTTTTTCCTAAGGCACATACCTTATTTTTTTCAACTTTTTCTTCTTCTTTTTTTAGAGAGAAACCCACAAATATAGCTCTAACAAATCAGCACATGCATCACTATAACAACTGAAAAATTATCACACAAAGTAGGCTCCAAAGAATGACTCTTTTAAGGCTCAAAAGGGGCTACTAGTGGATATCAAATTTCAAGCAAAACTCTGAGTTTTCAAAAAATGCCTATTATCTCTTCTCAACTCACAAAGTACACAAAACTCCAATCAACATGCAACACAAGGCAGAAAAATTTCACAATCAAGAATTCAGAGTCCTCAGCTCTCAGAAAAAGATAGGGTAAGTGGTACCCTTTTTTAGAACTCAGAAAAAGACTTTGCCAACAACCAAAACAATCAAGATATCAAAAATCCTTTCTACAGCATGCAATCCTAACTGCTTAAAAACATAGAATTTTTCACAAAGCAGTTCAATCAGATAAAGCATTCACAAAGCTATAGCAACATCAGAATGGATAATATACTAAAGACTCATGCAAAAATAAAACAGAAAAACTAAACTAAAAATAAAAATAAAACTACAAAAAGAAAAACAAAATCTAAGAAGCTGGTATAGTAACAAATTTTCCACAAAGGTCCAAGGGAACCTCAATGTAAAAATCAAATTGAACACTTAAGTTCAAGAGGGTTCTTCCTCCTTTTGGTACCTAACCTGCAAAATTGAACAAACAAAAGTCTCACAAGCAAAAACTTGCTTGACTTTGTTAGTCCCAAAAACAGCACAAAAGCTCATGGGTTGAAAATTTGTGTCCACCTTAAAAACAAAAATTCTTGAGTTCCCAAAAATTAAAACTAGTTTAGGACCAAGGGAAAACTCATAGAACCTTAAAACTTCCAGAAAATGGTGAACACAAAATTTATTAAAAACTAAAAACAGCAAATAAAAACAAAAACAGCAAACTGCCCGAGCTCCAGCGCTTGAGCGTTGGGGATGCCAACGCTTGAGCGCTGGAATTAAAATAAAAACTGGGTTCCAGGGGTCCAACGCTTGAGCGTTGGCCCTTCCAACGCTGGAGCGTTGGGATTTACTAGAACCAGGGGTGTCTAAACAGGGGCTCAACGCTTGAGCGTTGGCCTCCAGCGCTTGAGCGCTGGCCCCTCCTGCAGCAAAACATAGAGTTTTTTTTCTTTTATTTATTTACAAAGATAGTGCAGAAAATTAAATGACAGAAATTTTAAACTAGTCCTAAGTTGGGTTGTCTCCCAACCAGCTCATTGTTAAGGTCCGAGATAGACCCTTCCACTAATCACTTTTCAACCGGGGTCTATTACAAAATTCTTTAGACCCCGCAAATCATGCATATTTTGGCACAAGTACAACATGGTGCCAAATGATTTTTCAGCTAACAAGGCAACATCAATCACATTACAAATGGAAAAGATAAGAAAAACTTCCCCTTCTTGGTCTTTGCCTTTTTGTTCTGAACCTATAACATAGGTTCTTTGAGGTTCTTCTTCCTCCACCTCCAATTTGTCTTTAAGGACAAATTCTACAATGAAGGTTGCTTTCACCTCCTCTTTTTGAACCACAAGTTCACTTTCATGAACAGGTGATTGTTGTTCATCCCTGGGCTGCCTCCTTAGAATGCTTTGGATTTTCATTTGTAGCTCCTCCATTGCCTTACATTCTTGCTCAGGGGTTGGCAAAAATCCCGCATTCCGCTTGCACTCTAAATTAGAACAGAATTCTTCAATAAGAGTGAAAGCTTCCTGCTTCTTTTTCTCATATTCTATTTCAAGTTTAGCCCGGAATTTTGCCTCCCTTTGCTCAAGTGTTTCAGCCATTGCTATACCTGCCAATACTCAGCAAACAAAATTAGCAGCACCAGTTCATCACACAAATAATATATTTTTTTATTTTTTTTTTATATATAAATATATAAACAAGAAGTACTAAATAAAATAAAAATAAGAACTTGAAAGAACCTATCCCCGGCAACGGCGCCAAAAACTTGATAATGAAATTGCAAGTGTACAATTTACTATCGCGTAATATAAAAGATTATCGAACCCAAGGGATAGGTGTTCTTATTGATATAAAATTTAGTACTTAAGCATAAAAATTAAAAGATAGAAATATGAAGTTGGTTTAGAACAAAGATATAACAATAGCATAAAATGATAAGAAATAAGATGAGAGAAATTTAAGCTCTTGGGTTGATTTACATAATCTATAAAACATGCTAGAAAACTCTTACTAAATTTCTGAACTTTAAATTCAAATTCATGGTGCTATAGCCTAAGTTTCTACACCCTAATGGCCTTAAGAAATGTAGAACTTCCTTTCCTAATTACTAACTCCATAGCATTGGTTATTAGTTAATTAGAGAAGAAGATGAAGAAGAAATCCGAGCCAACACAAGATTACGTACATCCTTATAGCATTAAGTAATGCAAACATATAACCTTTTTTATTTCCTATTTCCCTTACTACTTAACAAATGGCATTATGAATAAGTAGAAAGCATGAAACCTTTTGCGCATAAAGATTAATGAAGAACAAAGAAATAAACATGAATAGAAAATATTATTCAGAAATGTAAAAGAAAACTAGAACATGAATTATAAATTAAAACAACCCAAAAACTTAAAAGAAGAATTAGCCAAGCATGGCTAAAAGAATCATTGAATTACCCTGGATAGGAGCTCAAGTATGGCTTCCCACAAGTCCTAGGAACAATGATCTTTGAGGGAGAAAGAGAGAATACTTGTTGTATTCTAAGATGGTGTGTCTTACAAGTGAAGAAAAGGGCCCTATTTATAGTAAAATTCCAGCCTCCAGCGCTTGAGCGCTGGCATTCCCAACGCATGGGCGCTAGGATGCATTAAAAATCCACTTTCTGTCCGAGGCCCAGCGCTTGAGCGCTGGCTTTCCAACGCTTGGGCGCTGGGTCACCATCTGACTCATCATCTAGTCAGAACCCCAGCGCTGGAGCGCTGGGATCCCAACGCTGGAGCGTTGGGATGCTGCTTCTTCATCTTCTTGCTTGTTCTTCCTTCTTCATTCATGGTAGTGGGTTTTGATGGCCATAAAAAGCCACTAACCAGCCTTGATCAATTCTGAAACCCTTCATCAGTTCTTTAAACATTTTTTCCATGTGCTAAATTGGAGAGTGATTCTTCATATTCTTCTTTTTCACTTTGGTCCTCCCTTGGTTAGCACTTCAATTTAAGCCCTCATACTCTCTCAATCTCCACTTTAAGTCCTCCACTCTTGAACTTTTACAGTTTGGTCCCTGACTTCCTGAAACTTTACATATTGGTCCCTGGACAAAAATGATAACTAAACCAGCTTTTCCTAAAAATATAAAATAACTAGAAAAATCCCTAAAAATATAAAATAAAGATAGAAAAACACAAAAAATCTAATCTACATGCAAAATGCAAAATAAATATAAAATCTACATAAAAACAATAAAAAACCTACATGTGACTCAAAAATAATAAAATAAAAAGACTAAAAAGACCCTAAAAACATCATATAAAATCCACTCATCACCCGCCAACCCGCTAACCCGCCAAAATATGGGTTGGGTTGGGACTTTCAATCCAAATGCTAAAAATGGGTCAGCCCAACCCAACCCGTATTTTGGCGGGCTAATGACGGGTCGGACCGAGCCCGCCCTGCCAACCCATATTGCTACCCTTAAACTTGTGGGTATGGGTGGCAATATGGGCTAGGCCCGCTGGGCCGGCCCGTTTGGCCCGCCATTTTTGGCGGATTGGGTTGGGATTTTCAACCCAAATACCCACTTATAACCCACTTTAGAAACCCATTTTTTTGGCGGGCTTTGGCGGGTCAAGGCGGGCCAACCTGCGGGGCCACTTATTTTTTTTTTGCTTTTTTTTTTTTGGATTTAACTAAAGAGAAAAAAATAATACACTACTACTGACTTCAGTGTGAGGGACGAGGGTTTCCAAAGTGAGGGTTTGGGTTTCTACAGACTTCAGTCCGCCGCTTCGCGCTCTCCTCTCTCCTCCACCGACTACCGCGCTCTCGTCTCCTCCACCGTGACGCTCTCCTATCCTCCGCGGCGCTCTCGTCTCCTCAACCGTGATGCTCTCGTCTCCTCCACTGCGACGCTCTCCTCTCCTTCGCGGCGCTCTCCTCTCCTTCGCGGCGCTCTCCTCTCCTTCGCGGCGCTCTCCTCTCCTCCGCCGCGCTCTACTCTTCTCCACTGTGCTCTCCTCTCCGCCACCGCGCTCTCCTCTTCTCCACCACTCTATCCTCTCCGCCACTGAATCTCACAAATGCTGCGCTATCCTTTCTGTCGCGAATTTGTAAGTTTTCGTTGAATCACTCCTGTCTTTAGATCTATAATTCGATTTTGTCCTTGCTTCCTAGTTTGAGGTGCTTCCTACTGGAATTTGTGTATATATTATGGTGAAACATATACTTTTTTTCCTCTGTGTATTAAGATTGCTAAATGTGTTTTTTCCCACTAAAGTTTATTCTAGCTTCTCTGAACGATTGCTAAATCTTTCCACTCTTCCCCAATTCTAATATCTTATCAGCCCATGAAAAACGTGATGAATGCCTCTTTTTTACCATGAAAAATGGATAATATTCCTTTAGGGAAGCAAGGAAGATCCAAGTATGAGAAAACTATTACTTAGCAAGGCTGAATGTTCTTGATAGGAACACCACCAGCTCTATTGCATGATTAGATTTTATATGAAAATTGGTTCAAATGTACTACATTTTATGTGAAAATTGGTTCATGATTCTAGTTTAGTGGTTCTTGTTTTCACTTAACGCTTGCTTTGTTATCTTTTGTGAGAATGTAGAACTTTGTTGGTTTTTCATTTGTGCTTGCTTTTGTTGTGTTAAGAGACAATTATGAGTTGTGGCTTGTGACTTGTGTTATTTGTGTATTTTTGCAACTTGTGAGAATGTAGAACTTTGTTGGTTTGTACTTTCTTCTCATAATTACTTGTTTTTTCCACTACATTAACCCGCCAGCCCGCCAAAATGTGGGTTGGGTTGAGACTTTCAACCCATATGCCAAATGTGGGCCAACCCAACCCGCCTCACATTTTGGCGGACTTTTGGCGGGTCGGGTCTGGCCCGCCCCGCCAGCCCATATTGCCACCCCTACTTGTGGGTATGTATGAACCATAAAAAAATATTACTTTCACACCGAATAGGAGATGGAAAAAGTGGAAGAGAGACAGATATCAATAAAAGAAAATTGAAGAAAGAGAAAATATGAGATGTGATAGATGAAAATAAGAGAGAAATAAAAATAAAAATGAGTGGAAACAGGGTAGATAAAAAATAAATAGGGTGTGAATTATATGAAAACTCAAAGAACCAAGTACTGTGAATATGGATTTGTTTTGTTGAGATTAGTGCCGGTTATAATTCGATACAAATACCACTTGAAAAGAGTTGACACATCCACCTTAGAGAAGGAGAAAGAAATGAAAGAGATGACATATAAGGCTTCTTTGATATATCGTATAATAGTATACGAGTTTATTTATTGTTTGGTGCTAATATTTTGCTGTATAGTCTTATCCATCAACCCACTCTTATAAATTAAAACGATAGATTATTTAATCCACCGTATAGATGATGGATAAAGCTTGATAAGATTGTGACGTATAAACTAAAAATTTCAACTCGTATTTTTAGTTTCAATAACATGCAACACTGACACCACGCCAACACCACCCTCAACCACTGTCATCGCTGTAACGCCCCTATTTCAAGGACAGGGGTCACATAGTAATTTTGTAAAAAATAAAAACCTCTTAAAAAATAACTCAATTTTTCAAAGGAATTTTGACGCTTCAATAATTATTTTACATAATAATATTCTCATAAAATAAATAATCACCGCACAATAAAAATCAATGTTACTTTTGCACCACACTTGTGCTAAGACAAAATAAACAACGAAACATATAATCTCTTCATGATCTTCGAGTCTCCTCAACCATCTCCTTTAACTGCTCACAATTTCATTATTCTTTTAAATTCTCACGCTGTAAATCTATGGTGTTAAGCGCCCAAACAACAAACAATACAAGCAGAAAGGGTTAACTCCTAAAACAAACAACATGAGCACAAACGAACAACATGCATTAATATTCAAAATAGTAACAACATTAACTTTTATACAGAACAATAGTGTATCCTAATGGAAAGCAGAAAGCAACAGTAGCAGTTGACATTCTAATACCACCCAAGATAAATTCAAATAGCAATGCATGTCAATCCTCAAAATGCAACAACATGCTCATCTCTGGCCACAACAATATATCGACCTAAACGGGGCGAATTCGTCCCAAACGGGACAGGAGGATCACATAGGACTAAAACCCATCTCATCGCCTTCAAGGCAGATCGCATGGGACTAAAATCCATCTGATCACCTTCAACCTCAACAGATGCATATGATATTCCAATAAATTAACAATCTCATGAACCAACAATTCACAACATATCTCCAACAACATAGTATAAGTACATGTTATCAATTTCTCAAAGCCTCAACATCATGTTATCAAAAGTATTCAAAGGAAATAACTCAGCCTCAGTAACTGAATCCAACATTCCACCATCAATAAACAATATTCAGAAATAATTACGGCATTCATCGTCCAATACAAATACACAACAGCATAAAATAGACTAATCAATTAGAAACTCAGTTTTCAATCACTTCATTCAACACAGTAACAGAGAAACAACCACAAGCAATAAAGTATAAAGCATGCATGACCCGAGACTCTCTAGGACGTGAGTTACCCTTACCATCGAACGTAGAATCGCATCGGCTCCGCGTCCAACCTTGTAAGAACATACAGGAAATAATCAATCAACCTTTGAAGGTATGAAACCCAATCCCCAAATAGTGTCAAGAAGCAACCTTTACTATCAAGAACCAATTAACATGTTTTGAGATAGATAAGTTCTTTACAATTACTGAAGAAAAGAACACCAAGAAACCATTCTTAAACTGGGGTTAAATTCCCAAATTGCAGTCAAGGCGGTCCATAGCCATAGTTCTGCTACATATCAAAACTTTATTTCACTTATTTCTTAGCACGCTGGACTAGGAGACTATTATCATCTTGGGAACAAACTTCATTCAGATTATTTATTCATTTCCATGTAAGAAAAAAGTACACAAATCACTGATATATTAATTCAACTAGGAGGAAAACATTTTTGACAGAGGTTGAGAAGATCATTTCCAACAAGAATTCGATAATCAATTACCCAAACAGGATTAACAATGAAAGAAATCGGCCATCAAGTGAAATCAGAATAGAGACAAAAATATATGACATTGATAAATATGAAAAACAACACATTCAGCCTTGAGTGAGAAGCAGAATAGCAGAATTACAACCAAGGAAGGAAGAAATTTAAGATGTTAGGGAAACATAAGTGAACTAACCAAAGGGGAAGAGAAACACAACGAGATGAGAGGTGAGATGTTCTGATTCAGGAGCAGAATAGTGTACAGGGGTGTTCGAGGTCGACGACAGCGCTCGAGTAGAGGAGGAGGATCAGCGACAGAAGAGCCTCGAACGAGATAGAGGAGTGGCGGCGGCGTCGCGGTCCGGCGGTGCGGTGGTGAGGCGTCACGAACCGATGCTGTGATAACAGGTCTGGTGGAGAGGAATGGAGATTGGCGACGTGGCGACAAAAGGCTTCAAACCGATGCTGGAGAGGAGGGCATAGGATGTGCAGTGAACTAAGGTTAGCACAGAACAGGGGCAGTCTTGAACAGAGGGGAGAATTGGTGGCGGCGCGGGAGAGAGAGACGAGCGGTGACGATGCGAGCTGAACGGCGGCGCGCTCGAACTCGTGGACAAGCGAAGAGTGGAAGGAGGTGGTTCTGGTGTGAGGGGTTTCAAAGGAGAAGAGAGGAGACGAGAAGGTTCGGTTGTTGGTGAGGCAAAGAAGATGAGGGGATGGCGGCGGCTTGTGGTGGTGGTGTCTGGAAGAGGCCAAAGGAGAAGGATCGGTGGTGAGTAGTGAGGAATAGAGGAGATTGAAAAGAAGAATTTCTTCAGAGAGAGAGAGGGTTGAATTTTCTATTTAAGAGGGAATAGATTATTTCAGTTTCTCATCTCTATCTCTTAATCAAAATCTATATCCTAATTTCAGAGATAATATTCTATCTCCAAATTCATACTCAATCTTGATAGAATAAAACACACTCTACTATAATTTAACTAGGTTCATAATCCTAATAACAAATTGATATAATAACACATAATTTAACACACACACACACACACACACACACACACACACACACACACACACACACACACACACACACATATATATATATATATATATATATATATATATATATATATATACGGTTTAAGTACATATACTAGAAAAATATTTCATTAATATCACATATATCTAATATATGTTCTAAAATGATTTAACCCAAAATACTCACACTAGAAGATATATTTTCTAGCAGTTTTTAAGAAAAAAAACATGTATATATTCTTCCCAAAATCTTGATAAATACCGAACAATATCAACTAAAACAAAGCTCATCCCAATAATGATAAAGTCAATTAAAAATGTTAGTATAGATAGCAACCTGAGAGGGGGGTGAATCAGGTTTACCCGATTTTCGCCTTAACACACCTTACTTTCAAGATAAAGATAAATACAATCGAGTGCAGCGGAAATAAACGTCACTTGAAAGTAAAGATGAAGGGTAGGAGAACGCACACACAGAATTTTATCCTGGTTCACCTTCAATCCACGGAAGACTACGTCTAGTCCCTCAAGGAACCCCTTGAGGATTTATCCACAGTTGATAAAAATATCTTACAAGTGCTTACACCAAGTACCTTAAGAATTTCTATCAACATCAACCTGTGAAAGCACACCACTTTCAACAGCCCCTGAAAGTACACCACTTTCAGTCCCTGAAAGCACACCACTTTCAGAACAAACAACCTTCACCGAACCCTACGGTGAATATTCACTCAACCAGAATGAGATGAAGAAGAGTTTTACAATTGTCTGTATCAATCCTTTAACATACAAGTGGATTGATCATGAGAATTATGCTTTAAAACTCTTAAGCATAAGAAGGCTCTCTTGGTTCTGAGTTCTTCAAGATATGGACATCAAAAGTGTTCTTTAAACAGTGAAGAATATGAACTCAGAACTTAGGCTCTTTGAAAGGTGAAAATCAAAGGCTAAATGTACATGAATGAACAATTCAAGAATGATTTTGGCCTAATTTGTGTATTCTCATGTGTCTTCTGTTTCTGGACTCAAATGGACTTTATATAGGCATGAGAGAATGTCCATGAACCAACACAACCCTTCCAAAAAGGTTTGAGACACAATGGTTCATGAAAAGATGCAACTTGTCGAGCATGTAATCGATTACAGTACTTAGGTAATCGATTACTCTATGTGACCGTTGCTGTTTGAATTTTAAATTCAAACGTGTAATTGATTACGAGCAAGCTGTAACCGATTACTTGCCTATGTGTAATCGATTACCTTAAGGGTGTAATCCATTACACTCAGTCCAGATTCCAGAAAATGAAACCTTTAAGAACGGCTTGAGTTTTTCTACCTCTTTTAAATTATGAAAAGGTTAAACTCAATTAACTTAAGTGTTTTAAAGAGCCTTTATACTAGAGTAGCCTTTAGAAGCATAACTCACCTATCTAAGACTTAGGTAGATATATAAACATGTTGCACTGTTTCCTCTAAGTCTTATTTTCTTCTTTTTGTAGATGAGTTTGTCGTCATCAAAACCTTAGTCAGGGTCAGGAGCAAGACCTTCTTCACAATCTCCCCCTTTTTCGATGATGGCAAACACATACTTGAAACTTTGAAGATCAGAATGTTGCTTCTTTGTAGAAACTCCCCCTGTCGGATGCAATCTGATGCAACTCATGAAACTCCCCCTTTCTGTTTCACTTGTAGCATTCCTGCATATGATCTTTAAAATGCACAGAGCCTTTCTCCCCCTTTTGACTTCAGCAAAAAGAAGAAAAGGCTGAAATATACATACAGGCTAACAAGGAATATTGACATGCATGGCATAGGGAGTGGGGGTAAACAAGTAAAATCATGACTAAGAAACAGTTCAACAAGCAAAAGTATGCAAGTTATAAGTATTACAGACCAAGAATAAAAGAAAAGAAATAAGGAAATCCTAGAAGACTAAGAATCAGCAGACGAGTCGTCATCCGTAATGGGAAGTTCATGTCCGTCATCATGGAGCATCCATGAGAGAGTGTCAATACCATAATCATGGAAGAAACCCAGATGTGAGAGAATGGTGGTATCGACGGACTTGTAATTTGAAGACCGCACATCGTACAGTCTTGCTATGGGTACGCCAGAATGAACAAGAAGACGGGATATGGCCGACGCATATGGGAAGGACTCAGCTTCATTTTTGCATATGAACATGTGGCGCATAACCAGGAAGGTCCAGTTGATTTTATGACAGTTTATGATACCATATAACATCTGTAGTTCTAACTCACTGATGTGAGCAAGATGGTCTTCCTGGGGCAGAAGAACCTGATGGACGAAGTA
Source organism: Acmispon strigosus (assembly GCA_030819835.1). Taxonomy (NCBI): domain Eukaryota; kingdom Viridiplantae; phylum Streptophyta; class Magnoliopsida; order Fabales; family Fabaceae; genus Acmispon; species Acmispon strigosus. Next base: position 25,016,127 of record JAUAMA010000004.1, on the reverse strand, counting down.
ATGAAGCAAGTGGTTTGTTGTGGTGAGAACATCAACATGGAAGGGATAGGATCTGGTGCGAGGCGGATGAATTTTCTGAACTTCAGAAGGACTGAAACGACACAGAGATTGATAAAACAATTCTGGATTGTAATCAGGCCAAGGACAGGGCAAATTTGTGCCTAATTTTGCACCAGTGGAGGAAAGACCCAAACATCGGCCAAGAGTGGTAAGGGAGTACTAAACAATAGTTACTTTGACAGAGGATTTAATCCCATTGCCCTGAACTTCCAGATTGTAGTAGAAAATCTTTACTAATTCAGGATAGTAAGGATTATTTAAGGTGATGAATGCATCCAGAGATTGGTTTCCTAGAAGAGCAGGGAAGGTGAGACCTGCTTCGATGAACGAATCCAAGTTACCATAGATGGTTGTTCGAATGGTTTGATGCACAAAATGAGAAACAAATCGTGTTCTTTATTCAGGGGTTGTAAGAAGACGAGAGAGATTCAACGGATGAGGAGGGGAAAAAGCTGATGAAAGGAAAGGAGAGGAAGAAATGATTGAATTTCGAGAGAGAGAGAGAGAGTTGTGGACAAGATTAAGGTTTCAGGATATGGTAATCAAGGATTGAAGATGATAGAAATGGGACTTGTAAGAGAATTCCTATGTAAATGTCACACTTCGATTATATAAATCGAGCATGTAATCGATTACGGAAGTTGTGTAATCGATTACTGGACGGTTTCTTTTAATTTGAATTTCAAATAAATGGAGGGAAAGAAACTTTTTCGTTTATGTAATCGATTACAGCAAGAGAGGTAATCGATTACCTTAGGTTTCTGAAGTGGCACGAGGACCAGAAGACTTGTGTTAATCGATTACAGGATAGAAGTAATCGATTACTTAAGACAAATTTTCAATACTAAGTTGTGTATTCCTATGTAATCGATTGCTAGATTGTTTTAATCTAGACTCACCCTTTTTCTTTTCTTTTCTTTAGACAGAGGAAGAGACTATCTAGAGGAACCATCACAGGCACCAGTTGCTAAGTGATGAGGTATTGTAAAAGTTGCCTTGGAAGTTATTTTGCTGTCATAGGAGGAAGTGGGATGTTTTGGGAATGCCAAGATTGTATATATGTATGGGTGTAATAGAACATATATTTATAGTAATATGTATGCCCATACTTATCAACATGTATATATTATATTTTGTATGTATATAAAAAAGATAAACCTTCTTTATTATGTTTTCCTTATGCGTTTATGGAAATTATTTTCTTTAATAATATGAAAGGGCAGGTGTAGGCTTCTGGGTTAGAGGCACCCATCTAATTCAGGCCGGTCAGGAATTTAAGTTTGGGTCCTGACAAAGTACCAAATTTGAAAAACACACAAAGAGCATATAGCTACAAGCATATAAACATATACACATATAATCAACGTATAAGCATATAATCACATAATCAGATATCAATTTCATCTATAATGCCTAATTCTCTTCTAATTTTAAAGAAAGAATCCTTAGGAAGAGCCTTAGTAAATATATCAGCTAATTGATTATGTGTATCTACGAAAGAAATTTCTATATCCTTTCTCATGACATGATCTCGAAGAAAGTGATGCCTTATATCAATATGCTTTGTTCTAGAATGCATAATGGGGTTTTTTGTGAGATTAATGGCACTTGTATTGTCACATTTGATTGAAATGCAGCCCAGCTCTAAGCCATAATCCTTGAGTTGTTGTTTGAGCCATAAGATTTGTGCAGAACAACTTCTTGCAGCAATATATTCTGCTTCTGCAGTACTTAAAGGAACACAAGCTTGTTTCTTACAGGACCAAGAAATAAGAGCATTTCCCAATAAGTGACAAGTACCAGTTGTGCTCTTTCTTTCAATTTTGCATCCAGCAAAGTCTGAATCAGAATATCCAATTAAATCACAAACACTCCCTTTGGGATACCACAATCCAACATTTGAAGTTCCTTTCAGATATTTGAAAATCCTTTTCACTAAACTCAAATGAGATTCCCTAGGAGATGCCTGATATCTAGCACATAAACACACACTAAACATAATATCTGGTCTACTTGCTGTTAAATAAAGAAGAGATCCGATCATACATCTATATTTGGTAATATCTACTGGAATGTCGGACTCATCTTGATCTAGATAAGTATTTGACCCCATAGGTGTGGCTATGGCCTTGCAATCATCCAAATCATATTTCTTTAAAAGCTCCTTGCAAAACTTGGATTGATTGATGAATATTCCATCTTGAGATTGCTTAATTTGCAATCCTAGAAAGAAGTTTAGCTGACCCATCATAGACATTTCAAACTCTTCTTGCATCATGTTAGAGAATTTCTTGCATAGAGATTTGTTAGTGGAACCAAAAATAATGTCATCTACATAAATTTGAACTAACAACGTATTACCTTTGGTTTTCTTGATGAACAAGGTTGTATCAGCCTTACCCTTTTGAAATCCTTTTTCACAAAGGAATGTGCTCAACCTGTCATACCATGCCCTAGGGGATTGCTTAAGGCCATAAAGTGATTTCTTCAATTTGAAAACATGTGAAGGATACTTAGGATCCTCAAATCCTGGTGGTTGCTTCACATATACTTCTTCTTGAATATATCCGTTCACGAAAGCGTTTTTAACATCCATTTGATACAATGGGAAGTTTAGTGAGCAAGCATGAGCCAACAGTAATCTTATGGCTTCCAGCCTTGCAACTGGTGCATAAGTTTCATCAAAATCAATACCTTCTTCTTGATTGTACCCTTGCGCAACCAGCCTTACCTTGTTTCTGACAATTATACCATTTTCATCCAACTTATTTGTGAACACCCATTTTGTTCCAATGATATGCTTGTCAATAGGCTTAGGAACCAATTCCCATACTTGATTTCTTTCTAATTGGTTCAATTCTTCTTGCATGGCTACAATCCAATACTCATCTTCATGAGCATCATCAACTTTTGAGGGTTTTGTCTGAGAGACAAAGTCCATGTTCAATACTGTATCATTTAAGCGTAGCCTTGTAGAAACTCCTCTTGATATGTCACCAATGATGTTGTCAATAGGATGATCCCTGTGGGTTCTCCATTCTTTTGGAAACTCATAAGTGGTATCTTCAATATGCTCTTCTTGTTCTGAACCATGCTCCATTGGCTTTTGAGAATCTTCCTTTAAGATGTTATCTTCCTCATCATTATCAGGAAGAGTAACTGTATCTTCTTTTGAAGAGTTAGACTCATCAAAAGATACATGTATGGACTCTTCAATAGATAGAGTTTTCTTGTTGAAGACTCTATATGCTTTGCTTGTCAGAGAATAGCCAAGGAATATACCTTCATCGGATTTTTCATCAAACTTACCAAGGTTTTCCTTACCATTGTTCAAGACAAAGCACTTTGATCCAAAAGCATGTAAATGAGCAATGTTTGGTTTTCTCCCTTTGTATAGTTCATAGGGAGTTTTCTTCAGAATAGGTCTAATGAGTACTCTGTTGGATACATAGCAAGCAGTACTTACAACATTAGCCCAAAAGTATTTTGGAAGGTTGGATTCACTCAGCATGGTCCTTGCTAGTTCTTCAAGTGACCTGTTCTTCCTTTCCACAACACCATTTTTTGTGGTGTCCTTGGTGCTGAGAAGTTATGTGATATTCCATTTTGATCACATAATTCCTGAAATTGGTGGTTTTGAAACTCTCCACCATGATCACTTCTAATAGAAGAGATCTTCAAAGCCTTTTCATTTTGAACAAGCCTTGCATATCTTTTAAATGCATTGAAGGCTTCATTCTTATGAGGCAAGAAAATAGCCCAAATGAATCTAGAATAATCATCAACAATAACAAGAGCATAATAATTACCTCCAAAACTTCTAGTCCTTGATGGTCCAAATAAATCCATGTGAAGTAGTTGGAGTGGCCTTGTAGTTGAGACTATATTCTTAGGTTTGAAAGACACTTTGGTTTGCTTCCCTCTTTGACATGCATCAAAGAGCTTGTCTCTTTCAAATCTTATCTTTGGAAGTCCAACAACCAGATCATGTTTCACTAGTTTATTTAAATGATCCATGTGGATGTGAGCCAGTCTTCTATGCCAGAGCCATGAATCATTGTTGTTCTTGGGTAACAAGCATCTAACATTGGATGGAATTTCATCCAAGGATATCATGAAGACTTTATTGACTTTGTATCCAAAGAACTTGATTTCTCTAGTTTTCACATCCTTCACCACACATATATCATTTATAAACCCAACTTTCAAACCCTTGTCACATAGTTGACTGATACTTAGAAGATTGTGCTTCAAACCATCAACATGTAGAACCTTGTCAATGACGGTTTGAGGGGTGTGCCTATTCTTCCAATGCCAAGTATCTTCCCTTTCTCATTATTTCCATATGTAACAAAACTTTTTTCTTTAGGCATAAGAAAAGAGAACTTTGTTTTGTCTCCTGTCATGTGTGATGAGCAGCCACTATCAAGATACCATAAGTCCTTTGCTGCTTTCATGCACACCTACATGACAAAGTTTAGACTTGGGATTTAGGTACCCAATTTTCTTTGGGTCCTTCTATGTTAGTAATTTTCTTAACCCATATATACTCTTTATTTGGTACTCCTACATTTTTGTAATAGTATCTATTTGGAGTATGTCCTACTTTGTTACAATAGGTACATGAATATTTATAGTAACCTGATGTTTGCCTATGAGTAGGATTAATCTTCTTAGGAGGTCTATGATAATAATTCTTCCTATTGTTCATACTCCTAAAAGAACTAGTCCTAGAGTTTTCAGAAGATCCTTCCACTTTGTTTGGTTTAACAAAGATGGTTTTCTTGACTTCTTTTGTCTTTGGTTGAGATGTATATCCTAACCCAAACTTATTATTGGAGTGTCTTTGTACGCTTAGTATATCATCTAATTTATGTTTTCCTTTGTTGAAGTTATGAACCCTTTGTTGAAGACTATTTATCTTTTCTTCTAAAGAACTACACTTAGTACATTCATGTGGAATGTCTAATTTGGAATTCACTATATCTAGTTCTTCTTGTACGGTTCTACACTTATCTTCTAAAGGGGAAATTATAGCATTTTGCTTACTACTAACTTTAGAGAAACTTTGACATAATTTAAACACATTCTCTATAGCAAATTCTAAATCATGAAATGAAATAACATTGCCACTAACCTGGATATCCTCAGCATCTGAGTCACGTGAAGCCATTAATGCAACTTGTTCTTCTTCCTTTTCAGAGTCGAATGATGAACTCACTTCATTTTCATCCCAGGCAATGTATGCTCTTCGAGTAGTTTGATCTTTCTTTTCAAACTTACTCTTCAAACCATGTTTCTTCTTTTGAAGGTTTGGACATTCCAACTTGATATGTCCCGGTTTTCCACATTCAAAGCATGTGAATTTCTTAGAAGAGGAGGGCTCACTATTCCTTTGGAAAGATCTGTTATTATTAAATTTCATACCTTTACTTTTGAATAGCTTTCCAAGATTCTTCACTAGAAGATTCATATTTTCATTTTCGTCCTCTTCAGAATCTGCATCATAATCATCTTTGATGCTTTCCTTTGCTTTTAGAGAAATGGATCGATACTTCTTCTCATGTTGTTCATGTTCCTCCCAGCGATTCAATTCCAACTCATGTTCTTGGAGTTTTCCAAAGAGAGTTGCAAGAGTCATATTAGACAAACTCTTCTTTTCAGAAATAGCCATAACCTTTGGTTGCCATGCTCTTGTGAGTGATCTTAGAACTTTCATGTTTAAGTCACTTCTGGAAATTTTTTTACCAAGTGCAATCAAATGGTTAGTCAAATGAGAGAATCGTTTTTGCATATCCAATACCTTTTCTCCTGGAAGCATTCTGAATATTTCATATTCTTGAGATAGGGTATTGATCTTTGATCTCTTTACTTCATCTGTTCCTTCATGAGTCACCATCAATGTATCCCATATTTCTTTTGATGTTGTTCAAGTTAAGACTCTGAAGAATTCATCCATGCCAAGAGCAGATGTAAGGATATTCATTCCTTTGAAGATCATACTGAACCTTCTTCTTTTCTTCTTCACTACATGTGTTTTCTGGTTTTGGTTGTCTGCTATCACCCACTTCATTCATTGGTATAAACGGACCTTCTTCAATGGCTTTCCATATTTCCACATCCAATGACCTTATAAAGATTTTCATCTTGATCTTCCAGAAGTCATAGTGGTCTCCATTGAAGTATAGTGGCCTGTTTATGTTGAACCCCTCACTAGTTCAATGACTAGAAGAGGATGCCATCTTCTCCTGGATCTTAGGAGCAAATTACCTAAACTTACGCTTTGATACAAATTGTTAGTATAGATAGCAACCTAAGAGGGGGGGGGGTGAAATAGGTTTACCCAATTTTCACCTTAACACACCTTACTTTCAAGATAAAGATAAATACAATCGAGTGCAGCGGAAATAAACGTCGCTTGAAAGTAAAGATGAAGGGTAGGAGAATGCACACACAGAATTTTATCCTGGTTCACCTTCAATCCACCGAAGGCTACGTCCAGTCCCTCAAGAAACCCCTTGAGGATTTATCCACTATTGATAAAAATCTCTTACAAGTGCTTACACCAAGTGCCTTAAGAATTTCTATCCACATCAACCTGTGAAAGCACACCACTTTCAACAGCCCCTGAAAGTACACCACTTTCAGTCCCTGAAAGCACACCACTTTCAGAACAAACAACCTTCACCGAACCCTACGGTGAATATTCACTCAACCAGAATGAGATGAAGAAGAGTTTTACAATTGGCTGTATCAATCCTTTAACATACAAGTGGATTGATCATGAGAATTATGCTTTAAAGACTCTTAAGCATAAGAAGGCTTTCTTGATTCTGAGTTCTTCAAGATATGAACATCAAAAGTGTTCTTTAAACAATGAAGAATATGAACACAGAACTTAGGCTCTTTGAAAGTTGAAAATCAAAGGCTAAGTGAACATGAATGAACAATTCAAGAGTGATTTTGGCCTAATTCTTGTATTCTCATGTGTGTTATGTTTCTGGACTCAAATGGACTTTATATAGGCATGAGAGAACGTCCATAAACCAACACAACCTTTCCAAAAAGGTTTGAGACACAATGGTTCATGAAAAGATGCAACTTGTCGAGCATGTAATCGATTACAGTACTTAGGTAATCAATTACTCTATGTGACTGTTGCTGTTTGAATTTTAAATTCAAACGTGTAATCGATTACGAGCAAGCTGTAATCGATTACTTTCCTATGTTTAATCGATTAGCTTAAGGGTGTAATCGATTACACTCAGTCCAGATTCCAGAAAAGGAAACCTTTAAGAACGGCTTGAGTTTTTCTACCTCTTTTAAATTATGAAAAGGTTAAACTCAATTAACTTAAGTGTTTTAAAGAGCCTTTAAACTAGAGTAGCCTTTAGAAGCATAACTCACCTATCTAAGACTTAGGTAGATATATAAACATGTTGCACTGTTTCCTCTAAGTCTTCTTTTCTTCTTTTTGTCGATGAGTTTGTCATCATCAAAACCTCAGCCAAGGTCAGGAGCAAGACCTTCTTCACAAAAAATTCAACCAAGGACCAAACTAAAACTACTAAGTAGTTCAGGGACCAAAACATAATTATTAAAATTCGAGGGTCTTACAATACTACCCCCCTAAAAAGAGTTTTGTCCTCGAAACTAAACGTCGGAAAAATAAATCAGGGTAATTCTCCCTCTTCTTATTCCTCTGCGACCTCGTCCCTATCTTCAGCTTCTCCCCCAACAATGGTAAAAACTCTGCCCTTGGCAGTAGGATGCCTCCCCCGCACAGCATTCTCAGTCCCCTCCACTTTAGGTGTTCGACAATTCATCACTATGTGCCCCGGCTTGTTGCAGTTCCAGCAGATACTCTTCTCAGTGCAGGTATTAGCGTAGTGCCCCCTATATTTATACCTGAAACATACCACTTCTTCAAGTGGTCTTTGACCTCCTCGCTTGTCCAGATTCCTTTCAGTAGGTCGGTTTGATTCATCAGTTTTCCCTCTGCCTTGAGGACGCCGATAAGGCTCCTTGCTTATGTTATTCTTCCCTGGGTGCAACCTGACTGGTCCACCACTCCCTTGTTGCTTTCCTCGACAGTTGTCAATGGACTCAATCCCCTTCGCCTTTTCCACTAACTACTGGTAGCGCTCGATCCACAACGATTGTACAACACGCTGCAATTCATAGTTCAGCCCATCAATAAAGTGCTCACACATGAACTCCTCATGGATCTGGCCTCGGAAAAATCTGTAGTGTTTGGCTAGCGGCTCCAACTTTGTAGCAAACTCAGAAACTGACATGTTCCTTTGCTTTAACTTGGTAAAATCCTTTTCCCTGGCGGCCCTGGCACTCCAAGGAAAGTATTTCCCCAGAAAAGCCTTCTTGAAGGACTCCCAAGTAATCGCTTGATGGTCAACTTCCATCATTACTCTAGCACCGTTCCACCAGCGCTCGGCCTCTCCAGAGAGCAGATAAGCAGTGTATTTCACCTTGTTTGTGATAGGGGTTTGCAAAAAGGTGAAGATCTTATCGATCTCCTGCAGCCATAAGTTAGCCTCCTCCGGATCATATCCCCCAGAGAATTTGGGAGAGTGATAGTGATAAAACACACAAGAAAGAGGGGGTTTGAATTGTGTGTGTAGTTTATAAACTTCTTTTCAGTTATAAACAACTTAGTGGGTTCATATAAAAATGAGAGTGTATGCAGCGGAACTTAGTTTAAACTGAAAAGTAAAGCACGCACAGTATTTATCCCGGTTCACTCCTATAATAAATAGGGCTACATCCAGTCCTTGGTTTTTCACTATTTGATTAAAATAGTACAAGTATTCTGCAGGACTCCTCCTAGTACTCGAAGGACTTCTGCTTGCAAGTATTATACAGGACTTCTCCTAGTATTCGAAGGACTTCTCCATGCAAGTATTATACAGGACTTCTCGTAACTAGTATTCTGCAGGACTACTCCTGATTCCTTTTCAAGGTAGCTTTGGTGTTCTACAATATTCTCTTCAACAAGAGTTAGGTAGAAAAATGCAGAAAATTTTACAGAGAGGATATAGATTTAGGATCTCTGTTTGGTTTGCGTGTGGATAGGTTAAGAGTAATACTCTATGGGCTCTTCAGACTAGCGGACGGCTTAACTCAATTTAGGATTACTGTAAGCTTTTGAGTTATGACTTGGTTTTGTGGGCAACTTGGTGAGAGTAAGAGATAATTTGATATTCAAGTCGCCAAGTTGATCTGAAAGCAAAATTCTCTATTTATATCTTCAGTAGGACGTTCCCAGTAAGCATGACGAAGATTTGTGAGTAACAAATACTTCTGCAATCCTGAAACAACTTTAAATGCATTCTTTCGTGCATTCATTGCAGCATTAATTGCTTTTGTCGACTCCGTCTGGCCCTTTAATGTTTTCAGCCTTGAGCTTCTGTTTGGTCATTGAATGCTAGTGCAAGCCATCTAAGTGAGCATTAAATGTTCTGAACAGAAGATTTGGTTTTGATCGTTGAGAAGATACTATGTTCAGAAAGACCCGTTGTTGACTCTAAAAAGATTGCTTGAATTTCAGAACAACAGAGAGGTTAGCAAAAATGAGGAATTAAGTATTAATTATATTCCTTTCTTCATTCTGCGATTAATAGTGTTTCATTAATGTTTTGACGAGGTAGATGACCTTGATTGCTAAGAGAGTTATGACAAATGAACTCTTAAGAATATTTGTCAAACGATCTCTTCATGCTTCTGCTAAACGAACTCTTCAGATGTTTAGGCAAACGAACTCTTCATCAGAGTTGCCAAACGTACTCTTCAGTTTTGTCGCTAAACAAATTCTTCAGATGTTTGCTAAACGTTCTTCAAAACTTGACTTGGCAAACGAACCCTTCAACAGAGTTCCCAGACGTACTCCTTAGGCGGACATACACCTTTGGGTGGGTTGCCAAACGAACACGTTGTTGAGTTGCCAGACGTACTCCACAGCAGGACGTACTTTTTAAGGAAAACGTACTCAACTGGCAGACTGAATTTTTGATGAATGGTCAGACGTACTTCTTGAGCGGACATACTCTTTTTGAATGAGTTCTCAAATAAGCACTTTGCTGAAAAGCCGGACGCGCTTCTAAGTTGGGTGTGCTCCTTTAGGTTTGTGACCAGACTTACTCAACTTTGACTCGAGTACTCTTTTTGTCAAAGCGTATTCAACCACCCGACGGTCTCAACTTGTCAAGTGTATTTCAGTGTTATATGATCACAGCTACCCAAGTGCTTTTAAATGGATGACTGTCACAGTAGGAAAATTGGTTCTTTGGTGAGTTTCCGGACGATCTTCCCTTATCTGCTTTCTTTTGACCTTCTGCATTTTGATAATTCCTTGTGAGAGTATGTGCAGTTGTTCTATATCAAAATACATAAATTATGAAATCGTTTGAATCTAACAATCTCCCCCTTTTTGATAATGACAATTTCTGTTGAGAAAAAGATTTAATATTTTTATTTAGAAAAATTATTCTTAGAAAGAGTGCATTGTCTTAAAAAATAAGTCATCATTTAATAGAGAGGATATAGATTTAGGATCTTTGTTTGATTTTCGTGTGGATAGGATAAGAGTCATACTCTATGGGCTCTTCACACTGGCGGACAACTTAACTCAATTTAGGATGACTTTAAGCTTTTGAGTTATGACTTGGTTCTATGGGCAAGTTGATCCAAAAGCAAACTCCTCTATTTTTATCTTCTGTAGGATGTTCCCAGTAAGCTTGAGGAAGATTTGAAAAATAGTTCCGTTGGAGGTTCTTCTTCCTTGTGAGTAACAGATACTTCTGCAATCCTGAAACAACTTTGAATGCATTCTGTCATGCATTCATTACATCATTAATTGCTTTTTTCGACTCCGTCTGGCCCTTTAATGTTTTCATCCTTGAGGTTTTGTTTGGGCATTGAATGCTAGTGCAAGCTAGCTAAGTGAGCATTAAATGTTCTGAACAGAAGATTTGGTTTTTGTTAGTATAGATAGCAACCTGAGAGGGGGGGGGGGTGAATCAGGTTTACCCAATTTTCGCCTTAATAACTTCTTACTTTCAAGATAAATGTGAATGCAAACGATTGCAGCGGAATAAAGTGTTGCTTGAAAGTAAAGATGAAGGATAAAGGAATTCACACACAGAATTTTATCCTTGTTCACCTTCTATCTACCGAAGGCTACGTCCAGTCCCTCAAGAAAATGCCTTGAGGATTTTTCCACTATTGATATAAATCTCTTACAAGTTCTTACACCAAGGACCCTAAGAATTTCTATCAATTCCCTGTGAAAGTATACCACTTTCAGCAGCCCCTGAAAGTATACCACTTTCAGTTCCTGAAGGCAAACCACCTTCAGACCTTGAAGGCTTGACCACCTTCAATCAACACCCTGAAAGTACACCACTTTCAGTATCAACAACCCTTCACCGAGATACACGGTGAATACTCAATCTTTCAGAAAGAGATGAAGAAGAGTTTACAATTGGCTGTATCAATCCTTTAACATACAAATGGATTGATCATGAGAATTTATGCTTTAAGGCTTTTAAGCATAACAAGATTCTGAGTTCCTCAAGATATGAAAAACTAGAGTGTTCTTATAAACATGAATATCATGAACTCAAAATTTAGGCTCTTTGAAAGTTTAAGTTCTAAAAGACTTAATGAATGAACTATTTTCGCAAAGCTTTGGCCTAATGTTGTATTCTCATGTGTCGTAATGTTCTGGACTCAAAGGGACTTTATATAGGCAAGGGAAACGTCCTTGAACCAATGCAACCTTTCCCAAAAGGTTTGAGACACAGTGGTTCATGAAAAGATGCAACTTTTCATGTGTGTAATCGATTACATCACTTAGGTAATCGATTACACTAAGAGCCGTTACAGTTTGAATTTCAAATTCAAACATGTAATCGATTACAAGCAATAAGTAATCGATTACTTGCCTAGGTGTAATCGATTACCAGAAGGCTGAAATCGATTACACTAAAGTCCAACTTCCAGAAACTTGATCTTTTAAGATCGGCTTAAGATTTTCTACTTCTTTTAAGTTATGAAAACATTAAGCTTGATTAGTTTAGACGTTTTAAAGAGCCTTTATGCTTTGAGAAGCCTTTAGAAGCATAACTCACCTAAACTAAGACTTCTAGGTAAATGATGAACTTTATAGCGTTGTTTCCTCTAAGTCTTCTTTTCTTCTTTTTGCCGATGAGTTTGTCGTCATCAAAACCTCAGCCAGGGTCAGGAGCAAGACCTTCTTCACAATCTCCCCCTTTTTGATGATGGCAAACACATTCCTTGAAACTTGAAGATTAGATATGCTTCTCTGTTGAGAACTCCCCCTGTTTGATGTAATCCAGTGTATCTCCCCCTTTCTAATTCACTTGTTGAATTTCTGCATATTGTCTTTAAGGAACACAGAACCTTTCTCCCCCTTTTGACTTCATCAAAAAGAAGAAAAAGCCAAAAACAGGCATACATCCATACAAGTATATATTCGAATAAAGCATAGGGGTTGGGGGTAAAGTTGTAAAACAGTGATAACCAACAACCAACACACATACATATATATATAGAAACAAAGAAAGTGCAAACAACAAAGAGTGTTCAAGATAAAAATATTACAGACTTTGAAAAAGACAGAAAAAAAACAAGACATAATCCTAGAAAACTAAGAATCATCTGAGGAGTCTTCATCATCATCCGTCGATGGGTCATGTCCATCATAATGAAGCAACCATGAAAGAGTATCAATCCTATAGTCATGAAATAAACCCAGACGGGATAGAATAGTTGTATCAACACAGTTGTAATTGGAGGATTTGACATCATACAGTTTGGCGATGGGTACACCAGAGTGAATGAGAAGACGGGTGATAACTGAAGCGTACGGGAAGGATTGTGCTTCATCTCGGCATGTGAGCATGTGATGCATCACCAAGAAAGACCAGTTGATGTCATGACAATTAATTATGCCATACATGATATGGAGTTCTAACTCACTAATGTGAGCAAGAAAATCTTCATGTGGCAGAAGAATTTGATGAATGAAATAATGAAGCAAGTGGTTGGTGGTGGTAAGAACATCAACATGAAAGGGACAGGATTTGGTGCGGGGTGGATGAATTTTTCGAACTTCTGATGGAGTAAAACGGTAGAGAGTTTGATAAAAGGTTTCTGAATTATAGTCTGACCAGGGACATGGCAAATGAGTTCCTAATTTTGCACCTGTTGATGGAATACCCAAACATTTGCCAAGAGAAGTGAGAGAACACTGAATCGTGGTCCCTTTAACAGAAGACTTAATGCCGTTTCCTTGAACTTCCAAATTACAATAGAAGATCTTGACTAACTCCGGATAGTAGAGATTGGTTGATGTGATGAAAGGATCGAGAGATTGATTGCCCAGAAGAGCAGGGAAAGTCATGCCTGCTTCGATGAATGAGTTCAAGTTTGCATAGACGGGTGTACGGATGGTTTGGTTCACAAAGTGAGAGATAAAACGAGTTCTTTCATCCGAAGTTGGAAGATGGCGCGAGAGGTTCAAGGGATGAGGAGGACAGAAGGCCGATGAGAGGAAAGGAGAAGAAGACATGTTGAATTGAGTAGATGGTTCTCTAGGAATAGAAACAGGGTTTCAAGGATGATAGAAATCAAAGATTAGGATGATAGAAATTGGACGTGGAAGAAAATTTCGATTATCATGTAATGCTGTGATTATATAGCCCGAGCATGTAACCGATTATAGCAGTTAGGTAATCGATTACAGAGCAGTTTTCCTGAATTTTAATTTCAAAAAGATGGAGGGAATTTTGAAATTCTAGCAGTTGTCGTTTGGGTAATCGATTACAGCAATTATGGTAATCGATTACAGCAGTTATGTTAATCGATTACCTAAAAGATTCTAACAGGCACGAGGACTGAGAGCAGGGGTAATCGATTACAGGATCTATGGCAATCGATTATGAGGACAATTTTATAGGTTCTAAACTATAAATTCCTATGTAATACATTTCTATAAGAACATTTAAGCATAAAATCAATTTAGATACATGCAATTATATAAGTTCACACAAAAAATCATGCAAATATGTAATCACATCACTTAAATATCATGTTCATCTACTATGCCTAATTCTCTTCCAATCTTAAAGAGTAAATCTTTAGGAAGAGGTTTAGTGAAAATATCAACTAATTGGTTATGTGTATCTACGAAGGAAATCTCAATTTCTTTTCTCATGACATGATCTCGAAGAAAATGATGTCTTATATCAATATGCTTAGTTCGAGAGTGCATGATGGGATTTTTAGTGAGATTAATGGCACTTGTGTTGTCACATTTGATTGAAATGCAGCCCAGCTCTAAGCCATAATCTTTGAGTTGTTGTTTGAGCCATAGAGTTTGTGCACAACAACTTCCAGCAGCAATGTATTCTGCTTCTGCAGTACTTAGAGCAACACATGCTTGTTTCTTACGAGACCAAGAAACAAGAGCATTTCCCAACAAGTGACAAGTACCACTTGTACTTTTTCTTTCAGTTTTACATCCAGCATAATCAGAATCAGAATATCCAATCAAATCACAAACACTCCCTTTGGGATACCACAGACCAACACTTGTAGTTCCTTTCAGATATTTGAAAATCCGCTTGACTGAACTCAAATGTGATTCCCTAGGAGATGCTTGATATCTAGCACATAGACACACACCAAACATAATTCAGGTCTACTTGCAGTTAAATATAGAAGAGATCCGATCATACCTCTGTATTTGGTAATATCTACTTGAACACCGGATACATCTTGATCTAGATATGTGTTAGACCCCATTGGTGTGGCTATGGCTTTGCAATAATCCAAATCATATTTCTTTAACAATTCCTTGCAAAACTTTGACTGATTGATGAATATCCCATCTTGTGATGGCTTAATTTGCAATCCTATAAAGAAATTTAATTGTCCCATCATGGACATCTCAAATTCTTCTTGCATCATGTTAGAGAAATCCTTACATAGAGATTTGTTAGTTGCACCAAAAATAATATCATCTACATATATTTGAACTAATAAAGTATTACCTTTGGTTCTCTTGATAAACAAGGTTGTGTTAGCCTTACCCTTTTGGAATCCTTTTTCACAAAGGAATGTGCTTAATCTATCATACCATGCACGAGGGGCTTGTTTAAGACCATAGAGTGCTTTCTTTAATCTGAAGACATGTGAAGGAAACTTAGGATCTTCAAATCCTGGAGGTTGCTTCACATAGACTTCTTCTTGAATGAATCAGTTCAGGAAAGCACTTTTAACATCCATTTGATATAATGGAAAGTTTAAAGAACAAGCATAAGCCAACAAAAGTCTTATGGCTTCCAACCTTGCTACTGGTGCATAGGTTTCATCAAAATCTATGCCTTCTTCTTGATTATATCCTTGTGCAACCAACCTTGCTTTGTTCCTAACAATAATTCCATTTTCATCTAGTTTGTTTTTGAATACCCACTTTGTTCCAATGACATGCTTGTCAGTGGGCTTAGGAACAAGTTCCCAAACTTGATTCCTTTCAAATTGGTTTAGTTCTTCCTGCATTGCCATAATCCAATACTCATCCTCCAGAGCATCATTTACTTTTGAGGGTTCTATTTCAGAGACAAAGGCCATATTCAAAACTGAATCATTTAAGCGTAGCCTTGTAGAAACACCTCTAGAAATATCACCAATGATATTATCAAATGGATGATCCCTGTGGGTTCTCCATTCCTTTGGTAGTTGATAAGTGTTATCTTCAATATGTTCTTCTTGTATTGGATCTTGATCTTTTCCTTTTGAGAGTCTTCATTGATAATGATATCTTCTTCTTCATTATCTGGAAGATTGACTATATCTTCTTTTGAAGGTTTAGACTCATCAAAGGAAACATGTATGGATTCTTCCATAGATAGAGTTTTCTTGTTAAAGACTCTATATGCTTTGCTTGTTAGGGAATAACCAAGGAATATACCTTAATCAGACTTTTCATCAAACTTACCAAGGTTTTCCTTTCCATTGTTTAAGACAAAGCATTTGGATCCAAAAGCATGTAGATGAGAGATATTTGGTTTCCTTCCTTTGTAGAGTTCATAGGGGGTTTTCTTCAGAATAGGTCTAATAAGAACTCTATTGGAAACATAGCAAGCAGTACTTACAACATCAGCCCAGAAGTATTTAGGAAGATTTGATTCACTTAGCATGGTTCTTGCTAATTCTTCAAGTAGTATGTTCTTCCTTTCTACAGCACCATTTTGTTGTGGTGTTCTCGGAGTAGAGAAGTTATGTCATATTCCATTTTCATCACATAGTTCTTGAAATTGATGATTCTGAAATTCTCCACCATGATCACTTCTAATAGAAGAGATCTTTAAAGCCTTTTCATTTTGAACTAGCCTTGCATATCTTTTGAATGCGTTGAAGGCTTCATTCTTATGAGGTAAAAATAATGTCCAGGTAAATCTAGAGAAATCATCAACAATAACAAGAGCATAAAGATTACCTCCGAAGCTTTTAGTTCTTGATGGTCCGAACAAATCCATATGTAGTAATTGGAGAGGTCTTGTCGTTGAGACTATGTTCTTTGGCTTGAAAGACGTTCTGGTTTGCTTCCCTTTTTGACATGCAACACAAAGCTTGTCTTTCTCGAATCTTATCTTTGGAAGCCCAATAACTAGATCATGCTTGACTAGTTTGTTTAAATGATCTATGTGTATATGAGCAAGTATTCTATGCCATAGCCATGAATCATTATTATTCTTGGAAAAAAGGCATCTGACATTTTGTGGAATTTCATCCAAGGATATCATGAAGACCTTATTGACTTTATATCCGAAAAACTTAATCTCTTTAGTTTTCACATCTTTTACTACACAGATATCATTAATGAAACCAACTTTCAAACCTTTGTCACAGAGTTGACTCATACTTAGAAGATTATGCATCAAATTATCAACATAAAGAACTTTATCGATGACTGTTTGAGGGGGTGTGCCTATTCTTCCAATACCAAGTATCTTTCCCTTTTGATTGTTTCCATATGTGACAAATCCCTTTTCTCTAGGTATAAATAAAGAGAACTTTGTTTTGTCTCCTGTCATGTGTGATGAGCAGCCACTATCAAGATACCATAAATCCTTTGCTGCTTTCATACACACCTATATGACAAAGTTCAGACATGGGTATTAGGAACCTAATAAGCTTTGGGTTCTTCTAAGTTAACATTCTTCCTAACCCATATGTACTCCCTATTTGGTACTCCAACATTCTTGTAATAACATCTACTAGGAGTATGTCCTATTTTGTTACAATAAGTACATGAATATTGACTGTAACTAGATATTTTCCTAGGAGAAGGATTACTCTTCTTAGGAGGTCTATGAGAATTATTCTTCCTATTGTTCATACTCCTAAAAGAATTATTCTTAGTATTTTTAGAAGATCCTTCCACTTTGTTTGGTTTTACAAACACAGTTTTCTTAACTTCTTTTGTCTTTGGATGAGATGTATCTCCTAGTCCAGACTTATTGTTTGAGTGCCTTTGCACACTTAGAATATCATCTAGCTTTTATTTTCCCGTGTTGAAGTTATGAACTCTTTGTTGAAGATTATCGATCTTTTCTTCTAGAGAACTACACTTAGTGCATTTATGTGCAATATCTAACTTAGATTTTACTACGTCTAATTCCTCTTGTAAAATTCTACACTTACTTTCTAAGGATGATATTAAATCATTTTGCTTAGTCCTAACCTTAGAGAAATTTTGACATAATTTAAACATATTTTCCATAGTATATTTTAAATCATGAAGAGACATAGAATTGTCACTAACCTGGGTATCTTCAGCATCTGAATCATGTGATGCCATCAATGCAACTTGTGCTTCTTCTTTGTCAGAATCTGATGATGAACTTACTTCATTATCATCCCAAGCCAAGTATGCTCTTCGTGTGGATTGATCCTTCTTTTCAAATTTGTCCTTTAGACCATGCTTCTTCTTTTGAAGATTTGGACATTCTAACTTGATGTGTCCAGGTTTACCACATTCAAAGCATGTAATCTTTTGAGAGGAAGAGGACTCATTGTTCCTTTGGAAAGGTCTGTTGTTGTTAAATTTCATACCTTTTCTCTTGAGAAACTTTCCAAAGTTCTTCACTATAAGATTCAAGTTCCCATTATCTTCTTCTTCATAATCTGCATCATAATCATCTTTGATGCTTTCTTTTTCCTTTAGGGAAATGGATCGATACTTCTTCTCATGTTGTTCATGCTCCTCCAAACGATTCAATTCCAATTCGTGTTCTTGGAGTTTTCCAAAAAGAGTTGCAAGAGTTATATTTGATAAACTCTTCGTCTCTGAAATGGCCGTAACCTTTGGTTGCCATATTCTTGTGAGTGATCTTAGAACTTTCATGTTCAAGTCACTATTTGAAAACTGTTTGCCAAGAGCAATCAAATGGTTAATCAAATGAGTGAATCGTTTTTGCATATCTAATACCTTTTCTCCCGGAAGCATTCTGAACATTTCATATTCTTGAGATAGAGTATTGATCTTTGATCTCTTGACTTCATCTGTTCCTTCATGAGTCACCATCAACGTATCCCATATTTCTTTCGATGATGTACATGTTGATACTCTGAAAAACTCATCCATGCCAAGAGCAGATGTAAGGATATTCATTCCTTTGAGATCATATTGAACCTTCTTCTTTTCTTCTTCACTCCAAGTGTTTTCTGACTTTGGTTGTGAACTTCCTTCAACTTCTTCTAAAGGCACAAAGGGACCTTCTTCAATGGCTTTCCATATTCCTGCGTCTAATGACTTTATGAAAATTTTCATCTTGATTTTCCAGAATTCATAGTGTTCTCCATTGAAGAATGGTGGCCTGTTTATGTTGAATCCTTCACTGGTTCCAAGATTGGAAGAGGATGCCATCTTTTCCCGGATCTTAGGAGCAACTTACCTAAACTTACGCTATGATACCAATTTTTAGTATAGATAGCAACCTGAGAGGGGGGGGGGGTGAATCAGGTTTACCCGATTTTCGCCTTAATAACTTTACTTTCAAGATAAATGTGAATGCAAATGATTGCAGCGGAATTAAGCGTTGCTTGAAAGTAAAGATGAAGGATAGAGGAATTCACACATAGAGTTTTATCCTGGTTCACCATCTATCCACCGAAGGCTACGTCCAGTCCCTCAAGAAAACCCCTTGAGGATTTTTCCACTATTGATAAAAATCTCTTACAAGTTCTTATACCAAGGACCCTAAGAATTCCTATCAATTTCCTGTGAAAGTATACCACTTTCCACAGCCCCTGAAAGCAAACCACTTTCAGTTCCTGAAGGCAAACCACCCTCAGACCTTGAAGGCTAAACCGCCTTCAATCAACACCCTGAAAGTATACCACTTTCAGTACCAACAACCCTTCACCGAAAACCACGGTGAATACTCAATTTTACAGAAAGAGATGAAGAAGAGTTTACAATTGGCTGTATCAATCCTTTAACATACATGTGGATTGATCATGAGAATTTATGCTTTAAGGCTTTTAAGCATAATAGGATTCTGAGTTCCTCAAGATATGAACAACTAAAGAGTTCTTATAAACATGAAGATCATGAACTCAGAATTTAGGCTCTTGAAGGTTTAAGTTCTAAAAGATGAACTAATTTTGACAAAGCTTTGGCCTAATGTTGTATTCTCATGTGTTGTTGTGTTCTGGACTCTAATGGACTTTATATAGGCAAGGGAAACGTCCTTGAACCATCACAACCTTTTTCAAAAAGTTTGAGACACAATGGTTCATGAAAAGATGCAACTTTTCATGCTGGTAATCGATTACAACATTTAGTGTAATCGATTACACTAATAGCCATTTCAGTTTGAATTTCAAATTCAAACATGTAATCGATTACAAGCAAGGAGTAATCGATTACTTGCCTAGGTGTAATCGATTACCAGAAGGCTGAAATCGATTACACTAAAGTCCAATTTCCAGAAACTTGATCCTTTGAGATCGGCTTAAGGTTTTCTACTTCTTTTAAGTTATGAACCATTAAGCTTAATTAGTTTAGGTGTTTTAAAGAGCCTTAATGCTTTAATAGACCTTTAGAAGCATAACTCACCTAAACTAGGACTTCTAGGTATTTGATAAACTTTGTAGCGCTGTTTCCTCTAAGTCTTCTTTTCTTCTTTTTGTCGATGAGTTTGTCGTCATCAAAACCTCAGCAAGGGTCAGGAGCAAGACCTTCTTCACACAAATTTCTCCCCTTGGTCCATAGGTTCACTTACAGGGTCAGTGGGAAGTTGATCAATCACTAGTTTCATTTTCAAAATTCTTTGTATCCTGTGACGAGTGGATTTTATATGATGTTTTTAGGTAGTTTTTAGTCTTTTTATTTTATTATTTTTGAGTCACATATAGGATTTTTAGTCTTTTTATGTAGATTTTATTTTTATTTTGCATTTTTCATGTAGATTAGATTTTATTTATTTTTCTAGCTTTATTTTATATTTTTAGGAATTTTTCTAGCTATTTTATATTTTTAGAAAAAGCTGGTTTAGTTATCATTTTTGTCCAGGGACCAATATGTAAAGTTTCAGGAAATCAGGGACTAAATTGTAAAAGTTCAAGAGTGGAGGACTTAAAGTGAAGATTGAGAGAATAAAAGGGCTTGAATTGGAGTGCTAACCAAGAGAGGACCAAAAGTAAAGAAGAGGAATATGAAGCAACTCTCTTCAAATTAGCACATGGAAAATAATGTTGAAGGATTGATGGTAGTGGGAGGAAGGTTTCAGAATTGATTAAGGGCTGAGTAGTGGCTTTTTATGGCATTCAAAACCCACTACCATGAAGAAGGAAGAAAAGCTTGAAGTTGAAGAAGCAGCACCCAGCGCTGCAGCGCTGGGAACCCAGCTCTCTAGCGCTGGGCCTCGGTCTGGAAGTGGGATTTAATTGCTGAGGCCAAATTTTTGCTATAAATAGGGAGGCAACTTGCACTTGAAAAACACACCATTACACCTTCTTAGAATACAACAAGTATTCTCTCTTTCTCCCTCTTGAGCATTGTTCCTAGGACTTGTGGGAAGCCATATTTGAGCTCCTATCCAGGGTAATTCAATGTCTCCTGATGACAGGATAATATATGATGTTTTTAGGTTGTTTTTAGTCTTTTTATTTTATTATTTTTGAGTCACATATAGGATTTTTAGGATTTTTACATAGATTTTATATTTATTTTGCATTCTGCATATAGATTAGCTTTTATTTGTTTTTCTAACTTTATTTTATATTTTTTAGGAATTTTTATAGCTATTTTATATTTTAGGAAAAGCTGGTATAGTTATCATTTTTGTCCAGGGACCGATTTGTAAAGTTTCAGGAAATAAAGGATCAAAGTGCAAAGGTTCAAGAGAGGAGGATGAAAAGTGAAGTTTGAAGGAGTCAAAGGGCCAGAATTAAAGTTCTAACAAAGAGAGGACTTGAAGTGAAATTGAAGAATGTGAAGCAACTCTCTTTTATTTGAGCACATGTAAAATAAGGTTGGAAGATTAATGGTGGTAAAAGGGAGGTTTCAGAACTTATTAGGGGCTGAATGAGCCTAATTAAGCCAATCAATTCCACCATTGAAGAAGAAAGGAATCCAAGAAAAAGCTGCCAGTGTTCGTGCCAGCGCTGCAGCGTTGGAAGTCCCAACGCTCAAGCGCTGGACCTCTGACTAGGATGTGTGTCAGAGGTTGCACCCAGCGCTGCAGCGTTGGAAGCCAGCGCTCAAGCGCTGGGCCTATTTCTGCCCGTTGGATTTTAATGCTTCCCAGCGCCCAAGCGTTGGGAATGCCAGCGCCCAAGCGCTGGAAGTCAGATTTTTGCTATAAATAGGGAGCTTTTCTTCACTTGTAAGACACACCTATTCAGAATACAACAAGTGTTCTTCTTTCCTTCTTAAAGATCATTGTTCCTAGGAATTGTGGGAAGCCATACTTGAGCTCCTATCCAGGGTAATTCGATGAATCTTTTAGCCATGCTTGGCTAATTCTTTTTAAGTATCTTGGGTTGTTTTAGTTTATAATATATGTTCTAGTTTTCTTCTACTCTTCTGAATAATATTGCTATAGTTCATGTTTTATTTCCTTGTTCTTAATATTTATCTTGATGATCACAAGTGTTTTTACTTATTGCTTATAACAATGGAAATTGGTAAGTAGTAAGGGACCTAGGATTTAAAAGAAGTTATATGACATATCACTAAGGTATTAGGATAGACTTAACTTTATGTTGGCCTGAAAATTCTTTCTTCATCTTCTTCTTGATTTTTTCTAGATTGCAAGGTATTGAATTTAGTAATTGAGAAGAAAGTTTTACAATGTGTAAGGTATTAACTTGTAAAAACATTAGGCTATAACATCATGACTTGGTACTAAAATTCAGAATTCAAGTAGTAGTTGCTAGCATATTTTATAAATTATATAAATCAACCCAAGTGCTTAAGACTCATCATAATCTCTTTCTTTATTATTTTATGCTATTGTTCTTGCTTGCTATAAAAACCAACATCAAATACTCATCTTTTAAATTTTCTGCACAAGTACTAAATATTATAATAATAGGAAACCTATCCCTTGGGTTCGATCTT
Organism: Acmispon strigosus; assembly: GCA_030819835.1. Classification (NCBI taxonomy): domain Eukaryota; kingdom Viridiplantae; phylum Streptophyta; class Magnoliopsida; order Fabales; family Fabaceae; genus Acmispon; species Acmispon strigosus. Next base: position 24,993,392 of record JAUAMA010000004.1, on the reverse strand, counting down.
TTTATTACGCGATATTGAATCGTACACTTGCGATTTGGGTATCAAGTTTTTGGCGCCGTTGCCGGGGATAGGTTCTGTTCTTGTTATTATTTTGTTTAGTGCTTCTTGTTTATATATAAAAAAAAATATTAAAAATTGTGATGAACTGGTGCTGCTAATTTTGTTTGCTAAGTATTTTCAGGTATAGCAATGGCTGAAACATTCGAGCAAAGGGAGGCAAAAATCCGGGTAAACCTTGAAAAGGAATATGAGAAGAAAAAGCAAGATGTATTCACTTTAGTTGACGAATTTTATTCTGATTTAAAGCGTAAGAGAAATGCGGGATTTTTGCCAACCCCTGAGCAAGAATGTAAGGCCATGGAAGAATTACAAGGGAAAATACAAAGCATTCTAAGGAGGCGGCCCAAGGATAAACAACAACCACATGTTCATGAAGGTGAACTTGTGGTACAGAAAGAGGAGGTAAAAGAAACTTCCATTGTAAAATTTGTCTTTCAAGACAAATTGGAGATGGAGGAAGAAGAACCTCAAGGAACCTATGCTATAGGTTCAGAAAAGCAAGGAACAGAACAGGGAAGGGAAAATTTATTTATCTCTTCCATTTTTAATTTGTATATTGTTGCCTTGTTAGCTGAAAAATCATTTGGCACCATGTTGTACTTGTGCCAAAATATGCATGATTTGCGGGGTCTAAAGAATTTTGTAATAGACCCCGGTTAAAAGTGATTTTTGAATGGTCTATCTCGGACCTTAACAATGAGCTGGTTGGGAGACAACCCAACTTAGGATAGTTTATAATTCTGTCTTTTTAATTTTCTGCACCACTCTTGTAAATAAATAAAGAAAAAAATTCTATGTTCTTGCTGCAGGGAGAGGCCAGCGCTCCAGCGCTGAAGGCCAACGCTCAAGCGTTAGGCCCCTGCTTAACACCTCTGATTCCAGTTTAATCCCAACGCTCCCGCGTTGGATGTCTAGCGCTCATGCGCTAGGCCCCTGGAATCCACCCAGTTTTATTTTAATTCCAGCGCCCGAGCGTTGGCATCCCCAACGCTCAAGCGCTGGAGCTCGGGCAATCTTGCTGTTTTATTTTAATTTGCTGTTTTTAGTTTTTTATAAATTTTGTGTTCACCATTTTCTTAAAGTTTTAGATTCTATGAGTTTTTCCCTTGGTTCTAAACTGGTTTTAATTTTTTTTTTTTTTTTTTTTTTTTTTTTTTGGGAACTCAAGAATTCTTGTTTTTAAGGTGGACACAATTTTTCAACCCATGATCATATTTGTGCTGTTTTTGGAACTAACAAGTCAAGCAAGTTTCTGCTTGTGAGACTTTTGTTTGTTCAATGTTACAGGATAGGTACCAAAAGGAGGAAGAACCCTCTTGAACTTAAGTGTTCAATTTGATTTTTGCATTGAGGTTCCCTTGGACTTTTGTGGAAAATTTGTAACTGTGCCAGCTTCTTAGTTTTTTTTAGTTTTTCTTTTTATAGTTTTTAGTTTTATTTTTAGTTTAATTTTTCTGTTTTATTTTTGTTTTATTTTGGCATGAGTCTTGAGTATATTATCCAGTATGAATACTGCTTTTGCTGTGAATGCTTTATCTGATTGAACTGCTTTTGAAAAGGTTACATGTTTTAAAGCGGTTAGGATTGCATGCTGTAGAACGGATTTTTGATATCTTGATTGTTTTGGTTGTTGGCAAAGTCTTTTTCTGAGTTCTAAAAAGGGTACCACTTACCCTATCTTTTTCTGAGAGCTGAGGTCTCTGAATTCTTGATTGTGAAATTTTTCTGCCTTGTGTTGCATGGTGATTGGAGTTTTGTATACTTTGTGAGTTGAGAAGAGATTATAGGCATTTTTGAAAACTCAGAGTTTTGCTTGAAATGTTATATCCACTAGTAGCCCCTTTTGTGCCTTAAAAGAGTCATTCTTTGGAGCCTACTTTGTGTGATAATTCTTAAAGTTGTTATTATGATTCATGTGCTGAATTATTAGAGTTATGTTTGTGGGTTTCTCTCTTAAAAAAGATGAAGGAAAAAAGTTGAAAAAATAAGGTATGTGCCTTAGAAAAAATAATGAAGTAGTGGGGTGAGAAAGAGTATGAGGGGAGTAAAATTCAAGTCATTCATCCCATACATTCCACTACTTTGTTCAAAAAGAAAAAAGAAAAGAAAAACTGAGAGGACCCTTGTGTTGAATTGTTTAAGCTCTTAGTCAAAAAATCACTTAACAACAGATTCTGAGTCAAGCCATTAGAGTTGCCAATTTCTTGAAATCCATACCTTGAATTGTTCAACCCTTTGGCCAAGTTACAACCTTCAAAGATCTCTTCAAAATTACTTGGTTGCACTATTTCAGTTTTGATTTGAATGATAGGCAGGATTATTGAGCTTTCTTGTTTTTCATGGAGAATATTATTTTGTGAGCTTAATTTGATGAACTCAAACTTGTTAAAAAGCCAAGCCTAACTTTCTTGATTATATATTCTTAAACTTGCGGGTCTTCCTAATCCGCTAAGCTTTCTTGGAAAGGTTTTTGTGCTTCAAGTTGTAATCAGATAAACATTTTCTAAACTCAGGGACGAGTTTCTCTTTAAGTTTTTTCGCTTGAGGACAAGCTGTCGTTGGGTATAGTGGTGTGATGACAGGATAATATATGATGTTTTTAGGTTGTTTTTAGTCTTTTTATTTTATTATTTTTGAGTCACATATAGGATTTTTAGGATTTTTACATAGATTTTATATTTATTTTGCATTCTGCATATAGATTAGCTTTTATTTGTTTTTCTAACTTTATTTTATATTTTTTAGGAATTTTTATAGCTATTTTATATTTTAGGAAAAGCTGGTATAGTTATCATTTTTGTCCAGGGACCGATTTGTAAAGTTTCAGGAAATAAAGGATCAAAGTGCAAAGGTTCAAGAGAGGAGGATGAAAAGTGAAGTTTGAAGGAGTCAAAGGGCCAGAATTAAAGTTCTAACAAAGAGAGGACTTGAAGTGAAATTGAAGAATGTGAAGCAACTCTCTTTTATTTGAGCACATGTAAAATAAGGTTGGAAGATTAATGGTGGTAAAAGGGAGGTTTCAGAACTTATTAGGGGCTGAATGAGCCTAATTAAGCCAATCAATTCCACCATTGAAGAAGAAAGGAATCCAAGAAAAAGCTGCCAGTGTTCGTGCCAGCGCTGCAGCGTTGGAAGTCCCAACGCTCAAGCGCTGGACCTCTGACTAGGATGTGTGTCAGAGGTTGCACCCAGCGCTGCAGCGTTGGAAGCCAGCGCTCAAGCGCTGGGCCTATTTCTGCCCGTTGGATTTTAATGCTTCCCAGCGCCCAAGCGTTGGGAATGCCAGCGCCCAAGCGCTGGAAGTCAGATTTTTGCTATAAATAGGGAGCTTTTCTTCACTTGTAAGACACACCTATTCAGAATACAACAAGTGTTCTTCTTTCCTTCTTAAAGATCATTGTTCCTAGGAATTGTGGGAAGCCATACTTGAGCTCCTATCCAGGGTAATTCGATGAATCTTTTAGCCATGCTTGGCTAATTCTTTTTAAGTATCTTGGGTTGTTTTAGTTTATAATATATGTTCTAGTTTTCTTCTACTCTTCTGAATAATATTGCTATAGTTCATGTTTTATTTCCTTGTTCTTAATATTTATCTTGATGATCACAAGTGTTTTTACTTATTGCTTATAACAATGGAAATTGGTAAGTAGTAAGGGACCTAGGATTTAAAAGAAGTTATATGACATATCACTAAGGTATTAGGATAGACTTAACTTTATGTTGGCCTGAAAATTCTTTCTTCATCTTCTTCTTGATTTTTTCTAGATTGCAAGGTATTGAATTTAGTAATTGAGAAGAAAGTTTTACAATGTGTAAGGTATTAACTTGTAAAAACATTAGGCTATAACATCATGACTTGGTACTAAAATTCAGAATTCAAGTAGTAGTTGCTAGCATATTTTATAAATTATATAAATCAACCCAAGTGCTTAAGACTCATCATAATCTCTTTCTTTATTATTTTATGCTATTGTTCTTGCTTGCTATAAAAACCAACATCAAATACTCATCTTTTAAATTTTCTGCACAAGTACTAAATATTATAATAATAGGAAACCTATCCCTTGGGTTCGATCTTTTTATTACGCGATATTGAATCGTACACTTGCGATTTGGGTATCATCTCCTTTAGCCATGCTTGGCTAAATTCTTTTTAAGTTTTTGGGTTGTTTTAGTTTATAATTCATGTTCTAGTTATTTTCTACATTTCTGAATAATACTTTCAATTCATGTTTTATTCCCTTGTTCTTCATTAATCTTAGTGCACAAAAGATTTCATGCTTTCTACTTATGTCATAAGGCCATTTGGTAAGTAGTAAGGGAAATAGGAAATAAAAAAGGTTATAAGTTTGCATTTCTTAAGGCTATAAGGATGTACGTAACTTTGTGTTGGCCCGAATTCCTTCTTCATCTTCTTTTCTGATTAACTAATAACCAAGGCTATGGAGTTAGTAATTAGGAAAGAAAGGTCTACATTTCTTAAGGCTATTAGGATGTAGAAACTCTAGGCTATAGCACCATGGTTTTGGATTTAAAATTCAGAAATTAAGTAGGAGATTTCTAGCATGTTTTATAGACTATGTAAACCAAACCAAGAACTTAAATTCTTATCATCTTTTCCCTTATCATTTTATGCTATTGTTATTTCTTGTTCTAAAAACATCAACATACATTTTCATCTTTTAGATTTCTGTTTAAGTACTAAATATTATAATAATAAGAACACCTATCCCTTGGGTTCGATCTTTTTATATTACGCGATAGTAAACCGTTCACTTGCGATTTTCCGCTATCAAGTTTTTGGCGCCGTTGCCGAGGATAGGTTCTTTTCAAGTTCTTATTTTTATTTTGTTTAGTACTTCTTGTTCATATATATATATAAAAAAAAGAAGAAAAAGAAAATATAAATTGTGATGAACTGGTGCTGCTAACTTTGTTTATTGAGTATTTTCAGGAATTATGGCTGAAACATTTGAGCAAAGGGAGGCAAAAATCCGGGCTCAGCTTGAAAAGGAATATGAAAAGAAGAAACAAGATGCCTTCACTCTAATTGACGAGTTTTGCTCCGATTTAGAATGTAAGTACAAAACCGGATTTTTGCCAACTCCTGAGCAAAGATGTAAGACCATGGAGGAGCTACAAGTCAAGATACAAGGTATTTTGAGGAGGCAGCCCAGGGATGAACAACAACCACTTGTTCATGAAAGTGAACTTGTGGTTCAAAGAGATGAGGTAAAAGAAACCTTCATTGTAGAATTTGTCTTTGAAGACAAATTGGAGATGGAAGAAGAAGAACCTCAAAGGACCTATGTTATAGGTTCAGAAGATCAAGGCAAGAAACAAGAAGGGGAAGTTTTTCTTATCCCCTCCATTTGTTATTTGATTTATGTTGCCTTGAGAGCTGAAAATTCATTGGGCACTATGTTGTACTTGTGCCAAAATATGCATGATTTGCGGGGTCTAATGAATTTTGTAATAGACCCCGGTTGAAAGTGATTAGTGGAAGGGTCTATCTCGGACCTTAACAATGAGCTGGTTGGGAGACAACCCAACTTAGGATAGTTTATGTTTTTGTCTTTTTAATTTTTGCACAACTCTTGTACATAAATAAAAGAAAAGAAATTTTATGTTGTTGCTGCAGGAGGGGCCAGCGCTCAGGCGCTGGAGGCCAACGCTCAAGCGTTAGGCCCCTGCTTATCACCTCTGATTCCAGTTTATTCCAGCGCTGGAGGGCTAGCGCTCATGCGCTAGGCCCCTGGAATCCCAGTTTTTATTTTTTATTTTCTAGCGCCATAGCGTTGGAAACCCAGCGCTTAGGCGCTGGGACCTCTGATGCCCAGTTTTTATTTTAATTCCAGCGCCCAAGCGTTGGTATCCCCAACGCTCAAGCGCTGGAGCTCGGGCAATTTTCTGTTTTTGTTTTTATTTTCTGTTTTCTTTGTTTTTAAATAATTTTGTGTTCACCATTTTCTGAAAGTTTTTAGATTCTATGAGTTTTCCCTTGTTTCTACACTGGTTTTGATTTTTGGGAACTCAAAGATTCTTGTTTTTAAGGTGGACACAATTTTTCAACCCATGATCTTGTTTGTGCTGATTTTGGAACTAACAAGTCTAGCAAGCTTCTGCTTGTGAGACTTTTGTTTGTTCATTGTTACAGGATAGGTACCAAAAAGAGGAAGAGCCCTCTTGAACTTTAGTGTTCAATTTGATTTTTGCATTGAGGTTCCCTTGGACCTTTGTGGAAAATTTGTGTACTATGCCAGCTTCTTAGTTTTTTTTAGTTTTTCTTTTTATAGTTTTTTATTAGTTTTATTTTTAGTTTAGTTTTTCTGTTTTCTTTTTGCATGAGTCTTGAGTATTTTATCCATTCTGAATATTGCTATAGCTTTGTGAAATGCTTTATCTGATTGAATTGCTTGGTGAAAAATTTCTATGATTTTAAGCAGTTAGGATTGCATGCTGTAGAAAGGATTTTTGATATCTTGATTGTTTTGGTTGTTGGCAAATTCTTTTTCTGAGTTCTAAAAAGGGTACCACTTACCCTATCTTTTTCTGAGAGCTGAGGACTCTGATGCATGATTGTAAAATTTTCCTGCCTTGTCTTGCATGTTGATTGGAGTTTTGTACACTTTGTGAGTTGAGAAGAGATTATAGGCATTTTTGAAAACTCAGATTTTGCTTGAAATGTTATATCCACTAGTAGCCCCTTTTTGAGCCTTAAAAGAGTCATTCTTTGGAGCCTACTTTGTGTGATAATTCTTAAAGTTGTTATTGTGATTCATGTGCTAAATTGTTAGAGCTATGTTTGTGGGTTTCTCTCTGAAAAAAGATGAAGGAAAAAAAAAAAAGAAAAAAAAAGGTATGTGCCTTAGGAAAAAATAATGAAGTAGTGGGGTGAGAAAGAGTATGAGGGGAGTAAAATTCAAGTCATTCATCCCATACATTCCACTACTTTGTTTAAAAAAAAAAAGGAGAAGAAGAAGGAAAAAATTGAGAGAACCCTTGTGTGAATTGTTAAAAGCTCTTAAGTCTAGAAAAATCACTTAACAACAATTTCTGAGCCAGCCACTAGAGTTGCCAATTTCTTGAAATTCAAACCTTAAATTGATCAACCCTTTTGGCCAAGTTACAACCTTCAGAATCTCTTCAAAATCACTTGGTTGCTTTATTTAAGTTTTGATTTGAATGATAGGCATAATTATTGAGCTTTCTTGTTTTTCATGGAGAATATCATTTTTGGTGAGCTTAATTGATGAACTCAAACATGTTAAAAGCCAAGCCTAACTTTCTTGATTCTTTGTCTATAAAACATGCATGTCTTCCTTTTCTGCTAAGCTTTCTTTGAAAGGTTTTTGTGCTTCAAGTTTTAATCAGATAAACTTTCTCAAAACTCAGGGACGAGTTTTTCTTTAAGTTTAGTCGCTTGAGGACAAGCTGTCGTTGGGTATAGTGGTGTGATGAGTGGATTTTATATGATGTTTTTAGGTAGTTTTTAGTCTTTTTATTTTATTATTTTTGAGTCACATATAGGATTTTTAGTCTTTTTATGTAGATTTTATTTTTATTTTGCATTTTGCATGTAGATTAGATTTTATTTATTTTTCTAGCTTTATTTTATATTTTTAGGAATTTTTCTAGCTATTTTATATTTTTAGAAAAAGCTGGTTTAGTTACCATTTTTGTCCAGGGACCAATATGTAAAGTTTCAGGAAATCAGGGACTAAACTGTAAAAGTTCAAGAGTGGAGGACTTAAAGTGAAGATTGAGAGAATAAAAGGGCTTGAATTGGAGTGCTAACCAAGAGAGGACCAAAAGTAAAGAAGAGGAATATGAAGCAACTCTCTTCAAATTAGCACATGGAAAATAATGTTGAAGGATTGATGGTAGTGGGAGGAAGGTTTCAGAATTGATTAAGGGCTGAGTAGTGGCTTTTTATGGCATTCAAAACCCACTACCATGAAGAAGGAAGAAAAGCTTGAAGTTGAAGAAGCAGCACCCAGCGCTGCAGCGCTGGGAACCCAGCGCTCAAGCGCTGGGCCTCGGTCTGGAAGTGGGATTTAATTGCTGAGGCCAAATTTTTGCTATAAATAGGGAGGCAACTTGCACTTGAAAAACACACCATTACACCTTCTTAGAATACAACAAGTATTCTCTCTTTCTCCCTCTTGAGCATTGTTCCTAGGACTTGTGGGAAGCCATATTTGAGCTCCTATCCAGGGTAATTCAATGTCTCCTTTAGCCATGCTTGGCTAAATTCTTTTTAAGTTTTTGGGTTGTTTTAGTTTATAATTCATGTTCTAGTTATTTTCTACATTTCTGAATAATACTTTCAATTCATGTTTTATTCCCTTGTTCTTCATTAATCTTAGTGCACAAAAGATTTCATGCTTTCTACTTATGTCATAAGGCCATTTGGTAAGTAGTAAGGGAAATAGGAAATAAAAAAGGTTATAAGTTTGCATTTCTTAAGGCTATAAGGATGTACGTAACTTTGTGTTGGCCCGAATTCCTTCTTCATCTTCTTTTCTGATTAACTAATAACCAAGGCTATGGAGTTAGTAATTAGGAAAGAAAGGTCTACATTTCTTAAGGCTATTAGGATGTAGAAACTCTAGGCTATAGCACCATGGTTTTGGATTTAAAATTCAGAAATTAAGTAGGAGATTTCTAGCATGTTTTATAGACTATGTAAACCAACCCAATAACTTAAATTCTTATCATCTTTTCCCTTATCATTTTATTCTATTGTTATTTCTTGTTCTAAAAACATCAACATATATTTTTATCTTTTAGATTTCTGTTTAAGTACTAAATATTATAATAATAAGAACACCTATCCCTTGGGTTCGATCTTTTTATATTACGCGATAGTAAATCGTACACTTGCGATTTTCCGCTATCACCTTTCTTGAAGAATCTCCCTGGCTTTGCATTCTTCCTCAGGATTTGGCAAAAATCCAGCAGCACGCCTACAATCCAATTTGGAGTAAAGCTCGTCAATTAGAGTGAAGGGATCTTGCTTCTTTTTCTCATACTCTTTTTCAAGGTCTACTCCGATCTTTGCCACCCGTTGCTCAAATGTTTCAGCCATTGCTAACCTTACAGACTTAGCAAACAGAATTAGCAACAACAGTTCACAGCACAACAAAAATTAAAAACAAAAGGACTCTAAACAACCAATTAAAAATCAAAAAGCCAATACCCGGCAACGGCACCAAAAACTTGATAGAAATTCTGCAAGTACACAGATTGTATCGAAGTTACATAAAAGATATCGTTCTCCACAGGGATTGGGTCTTGACTTAAAATCGGTTTTCTAGAGTTTGAAAAAGAAAAGATATTTTTTATTGTTTCGTTGGAAGCATGAGAACTAAAAAGACTTGAATTGTAAACTTTGATAAAACAACACTTAGGTAATAGATTCACCTCACCAAATTAAGCTTTTCACATACAGATAACTATATGAATTTGGAAATCATTTAATGCTGATGTAGCCTAAACCTCTAATTGTTAATACCTTAATAAAATAGAACTTTCAATTCAATTACTAAACCTAATACCTTAGTTCTTAGTTAATCCGATTGAAGCATTATGTTTTTTAATCAGGCAAACACAATTGATTCCAACCCTTATACCTAAGTGGCGGATAAACCGATTAATCTATTCCCAGTTCCCTTCATCCCTACCAACTCCCGTTGTGCAAGAAGAAAGCATGGTACTTGCGTCGACTCAAGCAAAATAATCAAAGGAAAAAGATACAAGAAACGATAACTTTATTCATATAGAGCAACAGAAGCTTAAAACATAATCAGGAAAAGGATTTACATAATACCCAAATGCTAAAAGAAACTAGCCTAGCACAGCTAGATTAAACATAAACAAAATAAAGAAACAAAACCTGGAAGAAGGGCTCAAAAGGCCTCTTACAACTCCAGGAACAAAGCTTAGTCAAATACAAGATTTATGATATATCTAGGTATATTTTATAAAGAAAGAAAAGCAGCCTATTTATAAAGTTTTCTGACAGCCTCCAAACAGTCAAGCGTTGGCTTCCAACGCCTAGGCTGATAGTGCAAGAAACACACAAGAAAGGGGGGCTTGAATTGTGTGACTCATTTTTGAAAACTTCTTTTGAAAAGTAAAGCACACATGATTTTTATCTTGGTTCACCCCCATAATCGACAGGGCTACGTCCAGTCCTTGGCTTCACCAAGATTTTCCACTATTTAATCAAATAGTACAGGTATTGTCAGGGACTTCTCCCAGTATTAGAAGGACTTCTCCTATCAAGTATTGTACAGGACTTCTCCTAGTATTTTCAGGACTTCTCCTTTCAAGTATTCTCCAGGACTTCTCCTCATTAGTATTCTAAAGGACTACTCCTGATACCCTTTACAGATTGGGTTTGTTTTTGTACAAGAATTCTCTTCAATAAGAGTGGGTAGAACAAATGAAGCTTGGGTTTACAGAGAGGATGGGAAGGTTAAGTTTCTCTGTTTTGGGTTGTGTGTGGTTTAGGATGAGAGTAATACTCTGTAAGTTCTTCACACAAGTGGATGATTTAACTCAGGTAGAATTTTGCTTGAAGCTTTCTGAGTTTGAACCAGTTGAGACTTGGTTCTCTGGGAAAGCTTGGTTGAGATATGCAATGGGTTGAATTCAAGTCACCAATTTGTTCTGGAAGCTGAAATCTCCATTTATATCTTCAGTTGAGAATCTTCATTCTTCTTTGATAGAAGGAGAGAAAACAGATCCGTTAGTGCTTCTACTTCCTTGTGAGTAACGGCTAATTCTGCATTTCTAGAGCAGCTCTGAAACGCGATCTCCCAGGCATTAATTGCTTGGGTTGACATCGTCTGGCTCTTCAAAGCGTTTTGCCTTGAGCTATATCCTTTGCATTTAATGCTCATGCATTCCAGCTATGGGCTTTTGTTTGACTGTTATATCCCAGTGCATGCCAGCTAATAGCCATTAAATACTCTGAACATATATTTGAATTTCGACCGTCGGAAGAGTACGGTGTTTAGAAATTTAAGCCGTTGATTCTGCAAAGTCAACTTGACTTGAGGAAAAGCAGAAAAGCAGAGGGACCAAGGAATAATAAATTAATTATGTCCCTTTCTTCTTTCTGCCACCAACAGTACTTCATTTAATGTGAAGACGAGGTAGATGACCCTTGATCCAAGAGGCAATTATTCTGGATGAAATCTTCAGAGCTAGGTTGAATAATTTCTTTAATGCTTCTTTTGAGTTGATATCCTCGTAACGCACACTTTAGGGCAATTATGACTTTTGAGCATTTTGATGCTTTAGGCAGACGAAATCTTCACTATGATTTGGCAGACGCAGCCTTCATAGAATCTTCAGAATTTCGTTACTCAGAGAGTTGCATCAGTAGACGGACTTTCTCAATTCAGTCTTTCTTGAAGATTAGAATATACTTTATTTGTAGATGACTGAATGTTCCCCTCCTTTGTGCTTCCACTGAAGTTCTCCATTTGAATGAGTTGGTTCACAACTGCTTTGTATGGTGCTAGAGAGGCTTCAAAGCTGAGAATGTTTCTTCATGATTTGTTGTCATGCTCATTCAGCTTTTGATAAAACAGTCTTCCTGTTGATCATTGTTTATTCAAGCACCGGACTGTTTCAACTTCAAGAAGTAGATTATGGCATTAAGAGAGCATAGCTAACTTTTTATGTTAAGTTATGATTTCAAGTTTCATGCATGTACATTTGCTTAAATCATTAACTCTTTTGAGAATGAATAATTAACAAAGAAAGAAGTTTTCAAAGTAAGTAACACAATTCAAACCCCCCCTTTCTTGTGTGTTTCTTGCACCTTCAATTGGTATCGGAGCCTAACCACTCTGAAAATAACTAACATCTTCACAGATGCAGAGTATAAAGATCTATGATAATAGATGTTCTCCTCGAACAAAAGCAACCATGATCCAAACAATAGTGCAGGAAGAACATCTCAAAGAAACTAACTCAAGAAAGGAGTAAATAGGATAAAAGGAAGCTATTCACAGATAACTTGATGAAGCACAATGTAAGACCCTCAATTTTGTGTGTTAGTATTTTGGCCCCTGTAACTCTTACGATTATAATTTGAATCTTTTTGAAGTATATTAATTATACTTTGTCTTGAATTATTTAGTAATTCGAGTTAGTATTTGGTTGATATATTAAGTTTTATTTATGAGAAATATGTGTATGAGTATGGAATTATGTATTGTTTAAGCCTTGGCTGAAATGGCGACGTGTTGAAAGGGAAGTTGAGATCGTCCTGTGAAACTGGTTGAGATCGTCCTGTGAAACTGGCAGACTATGTTAGCAGACTATGTTGGCAGACTATGTTGGCGGACTGTTCTGGCAGACTGTTTCTCACTAGGCAGACTGTTTCTCTGTTGGCAGACCATGACTTCGTTTTGTCTGGTCTGGTCAGCCACTATTGTTGACTTTAAAAAGTGAGTGTCAAATACCTTGGGAATGATAAACTTCCGTTTTTATCGACTCTTAAGAGATAAAATGTCAGAATCATTAATGAGCATTAATGGCTTGCCGTTTTCTTTGACCTAGAATATTTTAATCTTTTCTAAGTCAGTTTCATCACTCTATAAATACCAAGCTTCGTCAGTACATTAATCTTTCATTCTTTCCACACTTTTCTTCTCTTCAAAGTAAGCTGAATCCTTGACATTTTTCTGAATCGTTCTTGTTGGTAAGTTGTTCGGACTCTTACTAATTCTGGAATTTTCCATAGTATTCGATTTAGTTCATCTTCTTGAAGTTTAACTTGTTCTATTTCCTTCGCGGCCATATTCTCCTTGTTCGTTGAAGACCAGAGTTGTTCGTTGTGAGTTATTCTTGGTTCGTGAAAGAAAGAGCTGAAGTTTCAAATCTCTTTAATCTTTTAGGCCATTCAAGGTTGGTTTCTTTTCTAGTCCTTACGTTAGAACTCTGTTGTAATCTTTGTATTTCTAAAATAATCCTTGAAGACCATATAGAATCTGTTTTAAATCAATTTGGTAATGGTTTTTATCTATAAAGAAGTTTGGGTTTTAAAGAAATGAATTTAACAGTGATTTTACGTGAAAAACTCTGATTCTGGACTCTCAGACTGAGAGCCAACGCTTGGGCGTTGGTATCCAGCGCTGGGGCGCTGGGTTTCTTCGAGATTTCACGTAATCAGACGTTGCCAACGCTTGGGCGTTGGGTTCCAGCGCTGGGGCGCTGGAGGGCACTCTGTTCTGCCCTGTTTTACGAAAAATTCTGGTTTCGACCGTTTTGGGTTCTGTTTCTTTCCAGATTTCATCCTATCCTTAGGAGAGTTAATTAAATGAGTTTATATGCTATTTCTAGGTTGAAAAACAAGTGTATGCAACCTAAGAGAAGGTAAGGGTAACTCAATCTTATTATTACGATATTGTGATATTGTTGTGATTCTGATTGCAGAATACGGACTGTGATTGATTATGAGTTAGTTTGAATACTGTTGATGATAGTATGATATAACGAAAACGTTGTATGGTTATGAGATTGAATTGCTTGAATATATTTTGTAAGAAGAGCTTACTGTGTTATGTATATATTGACATAACTGTGAAACGAGCGAACCGTTATTGTTCATGAGGATTCGATTACTGTCATGACAGATGCACTGCAGGTGCATGATTTTAGGTTTTGATGTGGCGAACTATTATGCAACGCGGGATCATGCCATGATTTTAGGTTTTGATGTGGCGAACTATTATGCGTCGCGGGATCATACCATGATTTTAGGTTTTGATGTGGCGAACTATTATGCGTCGCGGGATCATGCCATAATTTTAGGTTTTGATGTGGCGAACTATTATGCGTCGCGGGATCATTCCAGAGGGTGGTGTGGAAAAGTCTCTTCCATGTTCTAAGTCATCCTAGCCAAATACGGCAAAAACCCAATGAGCTATGTGCATTATTCGTTGAAAAGCTAAAAAGCATATGTGTTGTGATGAATGAGACTTATTCTGTGAAGTTATGAATTACTGGGAGATATATTGTGAATTGTGGTTTCTGTTATAGTATAATAGTTAATACTGCTTACTCTATACTGTACTTCTAGTATTGTATTTCTATATTCTGATATTTGAGTTAACCCTTTGCTGTTTCTGTTTGTGTTTTCTCTTATTTTGGCGCTTAACGCCAGATGACCAGTGATGAGGGAAGACTTGAAGGCTGTTTTGATGCAAGCTTGGAGAACTTTTGGGGCAGATTTGAAGATGATGTTTAGTTTCCGCTATTTTGTAAACTTAGCACATGTGTGCAAAATATTACTTTCATTACGTCTTGTTTACCCTGCTGTAATATTATTGACAATGGGCTACACTTATTAATTATATGTGAGACGTTATTTTGGAAAACTTGAGATGTTTTGAAAGGCTTTTATTTGAAGTGTTTTTCCGCGTTTCAATGTGACTCTCGACTTAAAAATCGGGCTGTTACACACAAGAATATCAATATTCATCCAAGAAGAGGAAGCCAATGAAGACCCCTGACTTTCTAGCTCAACTCATTTCTTGTCTCATTAATGACAGCTCCTCCAGCAAATACGTGAAATAATCAAGCTCTCCTTTAAGAGAAATGTAAACTCATCGTCTTCATGATCGAAACAACCTCATTCGAAGATTGGAAACAGTTGATACATCATGTGATCACTTGAAATACAAATGAGGTAACTCTGAACTTATGATCATCCAGTTGTAATTACTCTCTTACCTGTTATAACTTAAATAAAATTAACTATATAATGAAGAAAGGAAAAGCTGAACATTTTTCTTCTAATCTCAATCATTCCTCCACTAAGAAAAATTCTAAATTAATTTAATCCCATACTATTTCAGAAAAATAAATCGCACAAAGGGACTAAGTCTCTGTTGCCATATTAAAATCTGCATAGTATATTCAAATGCTGTCTTGAAGATTAAATGTTTTGAATACATACACATTTGTATATCTGCTTGAGCCTTGGGAAATTATTTTACTTTGATTATGACACTCAAACAATGATGTTTACAATCATATGAGTGAAAGACTAACCCTCTGGACCCACGGAAAACCTGGGTACCAAAAAGATGTACAATAATCACTTCTACAGGTAGCTCACAATGTAGAGACATACTGCAATTGTGATCAAGAAAAGCTGATAAATCTTTGAAGTCAAGAGAAGCAAACAATTCCGATCAGGAAGTGCTGTCAGAAAAGACACCTCTACTCAAAAGAATATGATCGCACCTTCATTAACAGCAATTGTAAGAGGCATAATTACAAGCACTTCAAGGGGACAACGTAAAATTCCATATTAACTAAAAGGAGGAAGTAGAAGAATGTGCCAAACGAATGTCTTCCATCTCCGTCCGTGAAAGTCTATAGAGTATCTGTATGATAATATGTCAGACAACATCACCTACCTGATAGGAGACAGTTGTGAAGACATGATGTGTAATGCAAAGCACAGACCCAATGACAAAGTTTGTTCACAGGGACTATCTCTAATCCATGCATATCTGTTAAATAATCAGAGCATACAGACATCACTTCATGTGACAAACTAAAACAATGAGAAGGTACTAATAAAGCTCTGTGGCAAAGTACTCTGTGTTAATGTTTGCAGGATGAAGGAGAAATGCATTGAGTAGATGACCGAAAATGATCAAAGAGGTGAATCCAAAGGAGCACTTAAAGAAAAGACAACATTTGTTGTAAATGGAGCCTACCGCCAAGATTAATTGAATTCAGACTGAGTCACCGTCCGGTGATTAATTAAGAATAATCCAAGTGAGAACGTTTGGGTGTAACTGAAAGGACATGATCAGACACCCACGTCTGGGTCACTAGTTAACAGCTGTATCGTTTCATAGGCTTAGGCGCTCTTAACACGCATTAAATCTCTTAACTGTCATGACTGCACATTTATAGATTTTCACTTATGCACGTGCTATGCTCGCTATCTCACATCAAATGCACAAGTAATCATTCCATTCCATAAAACGAGTAAAACTGTCTGCCTTCTAATCAACCTTAACAAAAGAACTTGAAAATAGAAGCCCTATACTCACAACTCACTCACTCGCATCCAAAATTTGTGCTACTCTCTGCTTGCTTTTTCTAACCCCTCTCTACAGAACTCTCAAATGGCACCAAAGAAGCAAACCGCTGCCAAGCCCAAGCTTACTCAAGCGCAAGAGGCCGTTCTTGAGCTGAGAAGGAAGAACATTGACGCCAATCATCGCGAACAAGTAAAGAAGATTGGGGCTCAGAAATTCTGTGACCTAGGTGAAAGGGAACTTGTATCACCAAGGTATGTTGAGCATCATCGCTTCCAATATGCCAAAGTTTCCGGACTAAGTCTCGTATTATTTCAAGACTGGGAGCGACTCATGAAAGTCTCAGAAACCCCTGCTCTTGAACCACTAGTAAAGGAATTCTATGAGTGCGCCGTGAAGAAAAGTCATCTGTCCATCGTGAGCAGATGCATGAGAATGATAACGGATATCTGTCCTGGAGACATTTCCCTTGCACTAGAGGTGGATGTGAATGATGGATTTCACTACTCCCCGAAGTGGGAAATCTCAGCCATAAACAGCAACTGCATTTGGAAGGAGGACCCTAAGATACATGGAAACTATGTCAGTAACCTAGTTGAAGAATACAAGTTTCCACATGCCGTTCTCAGTAAGGTTGTTATTCCTAAGGAGGGAGCCCGAGATCTTGTAAACAAAATGTCTCACTGGGCACTCTATCAGATGAGTAACATGCAAAAGATCAACCTTCCCTCTCTGATCTTTCATCACATGGTAGGAACTATTGAGAGTCCGGTGTCAAACCTCCCCTATGGTGCTCTCATTACGAAGATAATGGGGTTGAAAGGACTAGTGACTGAAGAGAAAATCCAAAATGAGTTCATTGCCCACGACTACATCTACCCAACACCCATCGGATTTGGGGATGTCAAACGGATGAATCTGAGAATTGATTTCTCTGGCGTTCCAAAGAAGCTGCTCTCTAAGTGGGAAAAGAAGCAGCTGGACGACAATGAAGAAACCAAACAGGGAAAAGAAATCCAACCTTCTCCTCCAAGGACCAGAGCGTCCAGAGCAAAGAAAGAAACTATCCCAACTGTATCTTCACCAATCAAGAAGCGTAATGCTACAAAATCAGATAACGCAACTAGGATCATGCCTTCATCCGAGCAAGAACCGAACCGGAGACGCCTTGTAAAGGCAACAACTACCACCGCCAGACAAAGCACAACTTCATCAGGTGATGATGAAGACTCCATGCTGATAGCCTCATTGGTGAGAAGTGTGAAGGGAGCACCTCTAAAAGTGTTTCCAAAAGTTGATCATCCCTCACTCTCTCTCATAAAGTATCTTTCTTATATACCTACATTATTCCACGAATATGTGGAAGACATCATTGATGTAGAAGATGATGGGAATTGTGGCTATCGATGCATTGCTCAATGGCTTGGGGTCAATGAGAATGAATGGTCTGCTGTCAGAATGGAGATGATCGAAGAGCTCAAGGCTCATCACTCTCTACATGTTGGCATGATGGAGTCTGAGCAGCATTTGGAGCGAATAAGAGATGCACTGAATTTACCTACGGGGGAACTTGCTCTATCCCCCAAATGGTTCACAGTTCCGGATATGGGATTGCTGGCTGCAAGCGCCTTCAAGATCATACTAGTAACACTAAGTCTAAGGGAGTCATGAACCTATCTACCCTTAATTGGTCCAGCCTTCATCCCTCCCATTATGGCCGTCATCTGCAATATCGACGATCACCATTGGGTCAGAGTGAAACTCAGGAATGATTCACCACTTCCTTATAGCACTCCTCTGTGGAGACCAAACTGTGCGAGGAATGCTAGACGATGGGGGAAACATATCTCCCCAAGGATCATAAAATATAAGGAGATCATTTATCCATAGTATGTACAACAACTTCAAAGTTCCGCAAGCCCATCTGATAGTAAATCCACTCATGACAGCAATGAGATCTCACACGTGCAAGCTTAGGCCATTCAAACCTCATCAGTAGCTCCACCAAGTCCAACTCAATCATCAAGGCCACTTAAGGTTACGAATCGTCCACTGGACTTTAAACAAGTGAGTCAAGACAAAGGAACTGTGGCATGCCTCATTGATAGAGAGGCAGAAAATTCAGAGATTCAGGAGGAATTTCGTCCGGCTGCAAAGATGGATGGTCCTTCAAAAGAAAGTGCTAAGCAGCGAACGAAAAATAGAGCATCAAAGAAGTCACAATCGAAGAAGAAGAAGCAGAAGACTGAAGCTAAGAACATAAATGATCATGTTGATGATCCAGAAATATCTCTGAATGAGATACTGGCCACTCAGCAAAAAGTCTCTGAGGAAGCATCAGCACCTGAGGATAATCAGGATAATGCTGTTCAAGTTTCTATTCCTATGAAGTCTTCACGGAACATAGCAAGAGTCTTTCTAGCTCATGTCCCAAGAAGGTCCCGTCGGACGGTAACTCCTTTTTCTTTGCAGATCCCCAGAATGCTTGTAATGGAAAACGCTGTCTATGCTCCAAACTTGATGGTGGAACTGCTGGGATATAATTTCTGGCTTCTGGCTCGTCTCTGGTCTCCTCCCGCTCTTGATGGCATACAAATTGCACTTGCTCAAAGGTCAAGGTACGACATCTTTCACCACGAGTGGGAACTGTTTGTCTTTAGACACGTTCATGTGAGCACCATTCCATTCGGACTGATTCATGGTGTTAAAAGCATTGCGTTTCAACATGGATCATGGTTGTTCATTCTACTTACTGCAAGACCTCGACCTGATCCTTTGCCAACTGCCACTACACCTCCCAACAACCATCCATCATATGCACCAGTCATTTCCATGCCTGAAGTCATAACTATATCCCAAGATGTATTCATCACATCCTCCGACTCTGAAGAAAGTCCAAACAATGGATCTCCATCTTCTTCGAGAGAAACTCCTGCCACTGCAACTTCAGCAAATGCCCTGGATACTGAGATCACAACTGCTCAACCTATATCATTTGCTCACCCAAAGAATGATCTTCCTCAAGCTGAGGAAATTCCTGAACAGAAGACCACAAATATGCATTCATCGGCTGAGGATTCCTTCGATGCCAAGGCTGCAGTGATACAACTAACAGCGAGAATAGAGGAAGCTTGCTCAACTTCTACTAAGGAGAATCAAGAGCTGCGTGGCGAAGTGTTCAACCACATTGACACTGTGTCACAAACACGCTCTAACAAGATGGACACACGCTTTGAAATCCTAGAAGGATTGATGAGGCGTTACCTTGAACAAAGACAGCAGAAGAATAACTAACTTCTACACCCTTATCTTTTTATCTTGAACAATTTATATTCTTTACCATACTTACTGTCTGCAGTTATTTATATAATTCTCTAATTCTGCAGTTATCTTCAACAATTTATTTTCATTTCCTGATTTACTTATCGATTATTTCTTTTTGATAATGCCAAAGGGGGAGAAGAATTAGGTAAGGAAAAAGAGATTATAATAAAAGAAGTAGCAACAATTAGGGGAAGATATCTTAAAAGTAAACCCTAAACATATCTAAAACTCAATAGTATCAGTTAAGGGGGAGCTCATTTAGAAAAACGTATGCCAAACTAAATTATTTAAGATAAATCTTGATTTAGGGGGAGCAAAGGTAGATAAACTCAAGGAGTTAAGATAAATTTTGGAATATATGTCTCCGTCCGCGTAAAGTCAAAATTGCTCTTGTCTACTTACTATTAAAGAACGATCATGTTTTTCTGTATAATGAAATATCCTCTGAAAAATGACAAGATGCTTATATCAAAAATATATATCCTCAACTAAACCTTTTTCCCGAAGAAATTGTCATTATCAAAAAGGGGGAGATTGTTAGATTCAAATAATTAAATGAATTATTATGTTTTGATAATTAACAATTTCTTTAAGGTTTAATATCGTTAGAGATAGAATTCCTAACACAGTGAAATTTCTCATATCCAGGAATGTTTATCTACTGAAGGGACTGACTGAATCTCAAAGCATCATCAATAGAATTAATCTGCCAGGAGAAACCGTCCGGTCATCACTACATACATTCTGAAGGAAATACTGTCAAAAACATCCAAAGAAAAAGCACTCATGTAAAGACAGTCTGGTGACTCACGAGAGATAAAGCAGTGACTTCAAATAGCAAACATCCTTTCTCAAGGACACTCTATCAAGCTATGTTCTCTCAAGTCAAAGTCCACTTCATGAAGCTGAAACAGTCCGCTGCCTAAACCAACAGTGATCAATGGAAGACTGTTTCATCTAAAGATGAAAGAGTACGACAACGCATGAAGAAACACCTCCAGCTTCGAAGCCTCTCTAGCATCACATAAAGAAGTTGTGGATCAACTTTCTCAGTTGGAGAACTTCAATGGAAGCAAAAGAAAAAGGGAAGATTCAGTCTTCTATAAGCCAAGAAGATTCTCATCCTTAAGAAGGATTGAATGAAGAAAGATCGTCTGCCAATACTAGCCATTCATGACAAAATTTTAAATATTCTATGGAGACTGCGTCTGCCAAATTCCAAGGAAGAATCCGTCTGCTCAAGCATCAGAATGCGCCAAAGGTACAAACATCAAGAAATGTGTTTTACGAGGATATTAGCTCAACAGAAGCATTAAAGAAATTATTCACTTCATCCAGAATAATTGCTTCTTGGATCAAAAGACATCGACCTCGTCTACGCATTAATTAAAGTACTGGCAAAGGCAGAAAGTAGAAAGGGACACAATTAATACAATATTCCTTGGTCCCACTGGTTTCCTACTTTTCCTCAAATCAAGCTGACATTGCGGAATCAACGGCAAGAATCTTTGAGCATCGTACACATTCAACAGTGGAAATTCAAATATCGGATCAAAGCACTCGATGAGCACTAGCTGGCGTGCACTAGGGTATAATGGTCAAAACAAGTACCATAGCTGGAACTCCACGCATTAAATACAGAAGACACAGCTCGAGGCTACTCGCTCCAATGGAGCCAGACGATGTCAACCCAGGCAAATCAATGCTTCTCAGATCATGTCTCAGATCTGCTGGAAAATGCAGAACTAGCCGTTACACACAGCAAAGGAGGAAGGAGCACTAACCGGGCAGGTTTTCTCTCCTTTTGTGAAGGAAGAACAAAGATCTTCAACTGAAGAAATATATAGAGAATCCTGCTTCAGTAGCAACTTGGCGACTAGAATTCAATATCACATATCTCAACCAAGTTCGTCCAAAGAACCAAGACAGCCTTGGTTCCAACTCAGGGAACTTCAAGCCATATCCTACCCGAGTTGAGTTGTTCATGTGTGTGGAAAACTTATAGAGTATTACTCTCATCCTATCCCACACACAAAACCCAAAACAGAGAACCAACTTGCTTATGATCTCTGTTTTCTGCTCTTCATTTCTTCTACCCACTCTTATTAGAAGAGAATTATTGTAGAAAAGCAAAACCCTGTAAAAGGTGTCAGGAGAAGTCCTGTATAATACTTGTAAGGAGAAGTCCTAATAATACTTGTAAGGAGAAGTCCTAATAATACTTGTAAGGAGAAGTCCTTCGAATACTTGTTAGGAGAAGTCCTTCGAATACTTGTTGGGAGACGTCCCCGATAATACTTGTACTATTTGTTTAAATAGTGGAAAATCTTGGGGAAGCCAAGGACTGGACGTAGCCCTGACGATTATGGGGGTGAACCAGGATAAAAATTATGTGTGCTTTACTTTTTATGTTAAGTTATGATTTCAAGTTTCATGCATGTACATTTGCTTAAATCATTAACTCTTTTGAGAATGAATAATTAACAAAGAAAGAAGTTTTCAAAATAAGTAACACAATTCAAACCCCCCTTTCTTGTGTGTTTCTTGCACCTTCAATTGGTATCAGAGCCTAACCACTCTGAAAATAACTAACATCTTCACAGATGCAAAGTATAAAGATCTATGGTAATAGATGTTCTCCTCGAACAAAAGCAACCGATCCAAACAATAGTGCAGGAAGAACATCTCAAAGAAACTAACTCAAGAAAGGAGTAAATAGGATAAAAGGAAGCTATTCACAGAAAACTTGATGAAGCACAAGAATATCTATATTCATCCAAGAAGAGGAAGCCAATAAAGACCCCTGACTTCCTTGCTCAACTCATTTCTGGTCTCATTAATGACAGATCCTCCAGCAAATCTGTGAAATAATCAAGCTCTCCTTTAAGAGAAATGTAAACTCATCATCTTCATGATCGAAACAACCTCATCCGAAGATTGAAAACAATTGATACATCATGTGATCACTTGAAATACAAATGAGGTAACTCTGAACTTATGATCATACAGTTGTAATTACTCTCTTGCTTGTTATAACTTAAATAAAATTAACTATATAATGAAGAAAGGAAAAGATGAACATTTGTCTTCTAATCTCAATCATTCTTCCACTAAGATAAATTCTAAATTAATTTAATCCCATACTATTTCAGAAAAATAAATCGCACAAAGGGACTAAGTCTCTATTGCAATATCAAAATCTGCATAGTGTATTCAAATGCTGTATTGAAGATTAAATGTTTTGAATACATACACATTTGTATATCTGCTTGAGCCTTGGGAAATTATTTTACTTTGATTATGACACTCAAACAATGATGTTTACAATCGTATGAGTGAAAGACTAACCCTCTGGACCCATGGAAAACCTGGGTACCAAAAAGATGTACAATAATCACTTCTACAGGAAGCTCACAATGTAGAGACATGCTGCAATTGTGATAAAAAAAAGCTGATAAATCTTTGAAGTCAAGAGAAGCAAACAATTCCGATCAGGAAGTGCTGTCAGAAAAGACGCCTCTACTCAAAAGAATATGATCGCGCCTTCATTAACTGCAATCGTAAGAGGGATAATTACAAGAACTTCAAGGGGACAACGTAAAATGCCATATAAACTAAAAGGAGGAAATTGAAGAATGTTCCAAACAAATGTCTTCCATCTCCGTCCGTGAAAGCCTATAGAGAATCTGTACGATAATATGTCAGACAGCATCACCTACCTGATAGGAGACAGTTGTGAAGACATGATGTGTAATGCAAAGCACAGACCCAATGACAAAGTTTGTTCACCGGGAGTATCTCCAATCCATGCATATCTGTTAAATAATCAGAGCATACAGACATCACTGCATGTGACAAACTAAAACAATGAGAAGGTACTAATAAAGCTCTGTGGCAAAGTACTCTGTGTTAATGTTTGCAGGATGAAGGAGAAATGCACATATTGAGTAGATGACCGAAAATGATCAAAGAGGTGAATCCAAAGGAGCACTTAAAGAAAAGACAACATTTGTTGTAAATGGAGCCTACCGCCAAGATTAATTGAATTCAGACTGAGTCACCGTCCGGTGATTAATCAAGAAACAGCCAAGTGAGAACGTCTGGGTGTAACTGAAAGGACACGATCAGACACCCACGTCTGGGTCACTAGTAAACAACTGTATCGTTTCATAGGCTTAGGCGCTCTTAACACGCATTAAATCTCTTAACTGTCATGACTGCACATTTATAGATTTTCACTTGATGCGCGTGTTATGCTCGCTATCTCACATCAAATGCACAAGTAATCATTCCATTCCATAAAACGAGTAAAATTGTCTGCCTTCTAATCAACCTTAACAAAAGAACTTGAAAATAGAAGCCCTATACTCACAACTCACTCACTCGCATCCAAAATTTGTGCTACTCTCTGCTTGCTTTCTCTAACCTCTCTCTGCAGAACTCTCAAATGGCACCAAAGAAGCAAACCGCTGCCAAGCCCAAGCTTACTCAAGCGCAAGAGGCCGTTCTTGAGCTGAGAAGGAAGAACACTACGAGGAAGACGACAAAGATGAGGTAACCCTTGAAATCTCTACTGATGACTACAATGAGTTATTAGAGTATTCACATGCATTAGAAATCAAATATATCTTACTCAAAAAGAAACATGATAAAAATGAAAAAGAACTGCATGCCTCAAAGGAAGTTCCAATCATGCTAACCAAGAAAAATCAAGCCCTGATGGAACAAGATACAAATAAAGACGTCGGATTTTTAAAACAAAGAGTAAATAACTTGATTAAGGATCAATCCATTTTCACTCAAGGGTATGATAATTTAATTAAACTAAGTGGAAACAAGAGGTCAGCATATGATCGCAGGGGTCTAGGATTTGAAGAAGAAAATTGGGATATTACTGCAATAAAACATACTTCTTCTAATGTTCCATATCTTTACCAACCAGATATAAAACCTGCATCATCTCTATCTCAGCCAAGTAAACCTAAGACAGTTGTTGTCAAGGGTAAGGAGAAACAAACTCCTCATAAAATAGTATATGGGAGGAAAAGTCCGCCCAAAATTGTAACTAACAAGAAAGGACCCAAGAAAGTTTGGGTACCTAAATCAATGATTGTACCACTTGCAGATGTGCTTAACAGCTCAAAGCCAAAGAGAGCTATGGTACCTGGACAGTGGATGCTCACGACACATGACAGGAAAAAAGTCTTTATTCCCAAATATTTGTGAGAAACAAAACAGAGGAACAGTTACCTTTGGAGGTAACCAGAAGGGTTCATTGTCGGTGAAGGTTAAGTCGGTAAGGCTCCTCTTCCGGTAATACGGAAGGTCCTATAAGTTGAAGGATAAAACACAATCTGCTTAGCATAAGTCAATTATGTGATAGTGGACTCACTGTTTCCTTCAACAAAGTGAAGTGTAAAGTCACAAATGATGATCTATATAAGACCTCCTTGGAAAACCTTGCAAGACAAAAGGTAACATGTCTAGTGTCAGCAGAAGATGATAAATGGATATGGCACAGGAAGCTAGGGCATGCATCCTTAAAGACCATTGCTAAGAAGTCAAGCACGATCTAGTAACTGGTCTGCCAAATCTATCTTTCAAATCTGATGACACATGCTCAGCATGTCTTCAAGGAAAGAAGTTAGAAAGTTATTTTCACTCAAAGAACGTTATGAGTACTAAGAGACCTCTGGAGATGTTACACATGGACTTGTTTGGACCTACTAGTACGGCTAGTTGTTCTGGAAAAAGATTTTTCCTTGTCATCGTCGATGACTACACAAGATTTACATGGGTGCAATTTCTTAGAACCAACGATGAAACGTTCAAGTCATTTCTAATCATTGCAAAAAGAATTCAGAATGAAAAAGTTTACTGTACTACTAGTATACGCAGTGATCGAGGAGGAGAATTCATAAATGAAGAATTCAAATGCTACTGTGAGGAGAACAGAATATTTCATCAAGTATCCGTTCCAAGAACTCCTCAGCAAAACGGAGTAGCTGAAAGAAAGAACATGACACTTCAAGAAATGGCCAGAACTATGCTCAGTGAAACTTCTCTACCAAAATATTTCTGGGCTGAAGCAATTCACACTGCATGTCATATTCAAAATTGAATCTTCATGCGTCCTATCTTGAAGAAGACTGCATATGAGCTATGGAAGGGAAGAAAGCCAAGTATTACCAACTTCCATCCATTCGTATGTCCATGCTTCCTACTTAACACAGAGGACGATCTTGGGAAGTTCGATGCAAAATCAGACAAATGAATATTCTTAAGATATTCGCCCAACTCGAAAGCCTTTCGAGTATACAACTCCAGAACAATGGCTGTTGAAGAATCTATTAATGTCATGTTCGATGATAAACACACAAGTGGAAGTCAAACAACATTGGAAGACGAATTCGACGATCTGGAAATAAATGGAGAGCCTTCCTCAACTCCAGTTCAGCCATCAACTTTTGACAAAGTTACTAATTCAAGTATCACATCCTCCATTCAACCAGACGTTGACAATGTAAATTAACCTGACAGTGTCTCCATTGATCAAATCATGACTTCTAGTGGCATCCCTTTACCCAGAGATTGGAGGTTCAAGCCATATCATCCACCTACACAAATAATCGGCAGCATACATGAAAAGGTAAGAACTAGATCTATGTTTAATGATCATCCTAAGTGTGCGCTCTTGTCTGAAATAGAACCAAAGAACATAGGTGAAGCCTTACAAGATGAAGGATGGATCCTAGCAATGCAAGAAGAGCTAAATCAATTTGAAAGAAGAAAGGTCTGGGAATTGGTGCCTATACCTAAAGAAAAATCCATCATTGGCACCAGATGGGTATTTAGAAACAAGATGGATGAAAGTGGTAGAGTCACAAGAAATAAAGCCAGATTAGTTGCTCAGGGATATAATCAGCAAGAAGGTATTGACTACACAGAGACCTTTGCTCCTGTTGCAAGAATCGAAGCGATTCGCATTCTACTGGCATTTGCATGTCAGCATTCCATAAAGCTGTATCAAATGGATGTAAAGAGTGCATTTCTAAATGGCTATATCGAGGAAGAAGTGTATGTAAAATAGCCTCCAGGCTTTGAAGATCCAGCTCTACCATACCATGTCTTCAAATTACGAAAGGCATTGTACGGACTGAAGCAGGCCCCACGAGCTTGGTATGATCGCTTAAGCTCATTTCTGATGAGCAACGGGTTTTCACGGGGTAACATTGACAATACTCTGTTCAGAAGAAAAAAATCAAAGGATTTCATTCTAGTACAACTATATGTTGATGATATTATTTTTGGTGCTACTAATGAAACTCTCTGTCAAGAATTTTCCAAGTTAATGCATACTGAATTTGAAATGAGCGTGATAGGGGAATTGAAGTTCTTTCTAGGCTTACAAATCAGGCAAGAGACCACCAGAACCTACATTCATCAGACGAAATATATCAATGATCTTCTGAAGAAATATGGCATGGAAAAGGCCAAGGCAATGGGTACCCCAATGCACCCTGGAACTGTGCTTGACAAAAGTGACGAATCTACGCCAGTTGATTCAACAAAGTACAGGGGGATGATTGGATCATTACTGTACCTCACTTCAAGCAGAGCAGACATTATGTATAGCGTTTGTGTATGTGCAAGGTTCCAGGTAAGACCTCAAGAATCTCACCTCAGTGCTGTGAAATGTATATTTAGATATCTCATTGGCACCACTAATCTTGGTCTAGTCTATGAGAGAGGTGAAGATTTAAGGTTAAGAGGATTCTGCGATGCTGGTTATGCCGGAGATCGAATAGAAAGAAAAAGCACAAGTGGCGGCTGCCACTTTCTAGGGCAATGCCTGATATCTTAGGCAAGCAAAAGGCAAAGCACAATATCACTATCTACTGCTGAAGCAGAATACGTGGCGGCAGGTTCTTGTTGCACCCAACTTTTATGGGTGAAGCATCAGTTAGAGGATTATAATATCTTCGAGCATAATATACCATTGTTATGTGATAACACAAGTGCCATTAACATCACTAAAAACCCTGTTTTACATTCAAGAACCAAACACATTGCAATCAAGCACCACTTTATTCATGATCTTGTAGCTTAAAGAAATATTGATATTTCATATATACATACTGATGATCAGCTAGCTGACATAATCACAAAAGCTCTTATTGAAAATAAGTTCACTTGCCTTAGAGAACGAATTGACATGTTTCCTGCATTATAATTTACTTGCATACACTAACGTTATCTTGCAGGAGCAATCAAGCACAGTCTCGTACACGTCTGCCTGAGTTTTCGTCTGGCAACATTAAGCAATTTTAATTTAGAATATTTATTGTTTAATTTTACTTAAAAACATTTAATGCTGAATAGTTGAGTCATTTCAAAAGGATTACATTTTAAACTCGCATTAAAAATGCTGATACATATTTAAGTAGACCATGCATACTATCTGAAGTTCTTACCTCACCAAACTGTTTCTCCAGTCACGTTGTCTACTGACGAAACTTTTCCTACATCTGCCCCTTCTTAACCTGCTCCAGAAGCAGTCCATACCACTGCTGAATTAATTTCAGATGCCCATGCATACTATTTGAAGTTCTTGCCCCCACTGTTTCATAAATATATTGCAGATGTCTTCGATGTCGAATATAATGGAAACTGTGGCTTCAGATGTCTTGCTCAATGGCTAGGGCATCCTCAAGAATATTGGTCAGAGGTTCGCACACTCTTGGTTCAGGAACTTCTCTCCAATCGGGCGCTCTATTCTCGAACATTCAGTTCTGATGAAGATGTAGACATTGTTCGTATGTTTCTCACATTGACTGACGGTGAACATGCTTATGAATCTAAATGGTTTTCAGTTCCAAACATGGGGTTACTTGCTGCAACAACTTTCCGTATTATTCTGGTTACGTTAGCACCAAACTAGTGTTGCACATACTTACCTCTTCTAGGTCTTGTTGCCGAAACACCTACCATTGCAGTATTGGGTAACATTGCTAACAGGCATTGGGTTCGAGTAAAGCATACTGATAATTGACCCTTGCCTATCATATCGCCCCAATGGAAACATCATTGCTCTGCAGATGCTCATGCTTGGGAGATTCCTCTTCAGTCAAGAATTCTGCACTTCAAAGGACTATTACAAGGTGAAGCTGAGAAGTTTCTAGACACCTTGTTTAACGTTCCAAAAATCATTCATTACATTGATCTTGATGATGACTCTGAAGAAGAATGTGTCATTGTTAGATTCAAATGATTAAAATAAATCATTATGTTTTGATAATTAACAATTTTGTTTAAGGTTTAATATCATTAAAGATAGAATTCCTAACACGCTGAAATTTCTCATATCCAGGAATATCTATCTACTTGAAGGACTCAATGAATCGCAAAGCATTATCAAAAGAGACAGTCGTACAATAGGAAATCGTTCGGTCATCACTGCATACACCTTCAAGGAAAAGCTGTCAAGATATACAAAGAAATCAATCATATGAAGATAGTCTGGTGACTCACGGAAGACCAAGCATTACCTAAAAATAGCAAACATCTTCTGGAAGGTACTCAGTAAGCTATGCACTCTCAAAGCCAAAATCTACTTGATGAAGTTTAAACAGTCCAGTGCTTGAATAAACAGTGATCAACAGGAAGACTGTTTTATCAAAAGCTGAATGAGCATGACAACAAATCATGAAGAAACATTCTCAGCTTTGAAGCTTCTCTAGCACCATACAAAGCAGTTGTGAATCAACTCATTCAAATAGAGAACTTTAGTGGAAGCACAAGAGAAGGAAACATTAATGGCTGCATCTGACGGAATTGAGAAAGTCCGTCTGCCGATGCCACTCACTGAGTAACGAAATTCTGAAGATTCTATGAAGACTGCATCTGCCAAATCATAGTGAAGATTTCGTCTGCCTAAAGCATCAAAATGCTCAAAAGTCATAAATGCCAGAAAGTGTGCGTTACGAGGATATCAGCTCAACAGAAGCATTAAAGAAATTATTCAACCTAGCTCTGAAGAGTTCATCCAGAATAATTGCTTCTTGGGTCAAGGGTCATCTACCTCTTTTGCACATTAAATGAAGTATTGTTGGTGGCAGAAAGAAGAAAGGGATATAATTAATTTATTATTCCTTGGTCCCTCTGCTTTACTGCTTTTTCCTCAAGTCAAGCTGACTTCGCGGAATCAACGGCGTAAATTTCTGAACATCGTACTCTTTCAACGGTCGAAAATCAAATATCTGTTCAGAGCATTTAATGGCTATTAGCTGGCAAGCACTAGGATACAATGGTCAAAAAAAATCCCACAGCTGGAATGCATGAGAATTAAATGCAAAGGATATAGCTCAAAGGCAGAACGCTTTGAAGAGCCAGACGATGTCAACCCAAGAATTAATGCTTGGCAGATCGCGTTTCAGAGCTGCTCCAGAAATGCAGAATTAGTCGTTACTGACAAGGAAGTAGAAGCACTAACGGATCTGTTTTCTCTCCTTCTATCAAAGAAGAATGAAGATTCTCAACTGAAGATATAAATAGAGATTTCAGCTTCCATAACAACTTGGCGACTTGAATCCAATCAATTTCATATCACAATCAAGTTAGTCCAAGAGAACCAAGTCTCCATTTGTTCAAACTCAGAAAGCTTAAAGCAAAATCTACCTGAGTTATGTCGTCCACTTGTGTGAAGATCTTACAGAGTGTTACTCTCATCCTAAACCACACACAACCCAAAACAGAGAAACTTAACCTTCCCATCCTCTCTGTAAACCCGATCCTCATTTCTTCTACCCACTCTTATTGAACGGAATTCTTGTAGAAAAACAAAACCAATTTGTAAAGGGTATCAGGAGTAGTCCTGTAGAATACTAATGAGGAGAAGTCTTGGAGAATACTTGAAAGGAGAAGTCCTGATAATACTAGGAGAAGTCCTCTACAATACTTGATAGGAGAAGTCCTTCTAATACTGGGAGAAGTCCCTGACAATACTTGTACTATTTGATTAAATAGTGGAAAATCTTAGTGAAGCCAAGGACTGGACATAGCCCTGTCGATTATGGGGGTGAACTGATGAGTGGATTTTATATGATGTTTTTAGGTAGTTTTTAGTCTTTTTATTTTATTATTTTTGAGTCACATATAGGTTTTTTATTATTTTTATGTAGATTTTATATTTATTTTGCATTTTGCATGTAGATTAGATTTTATTTGTTTTTCTAGCTTTATTTTATATTTTTAGGAATTTTTCTAGTTATTTTGTATTTTTAGAAAAAGCTGGTTTAGTTATCATTTTTGTCCAGGGACCAATGTGTAAAGTTTCAGGAAGTCAGGGACCAAATTATAAAAGTTCAAGAGTGGAGGACTTAAAGTGGAGATTGAGAGAATATGAGGGCTTGAATTGAAGTGCTAACCAAGAGAGGACCAAAGTGAAAAAGAAGAATATGAAGAATCACTCTCCAATTTAGCACATGGAAAATAAAGTTTAAAGGAATTGATGTTAGTGGAAGAAAGGTTTCAGAATTAAACAAGGCTGAGTAGTGGCTTTTTATGGCCATCAAAACCCACTACCATGAATGAAGAAGGAAGAAAAAGCTTGAAGATGAAGAATCAGCGTCCCAACGCTCCAGCGTTGGGATCCTAGCGCTCCAGCGCTGGGGTTCTGACTGGATGATGAGTCAGATATTGACCCAGCGCCCGAGCGTTGGAAAGCCAGCGCTCAAGCGCTGGGACTCGGACAGAAAGTGGATTTTTAATGCATCCTAGCGCCCATGCGTTGGGAATGCCAGCGCTCCAGCACTGGAGGCTGGAATTTTACTATAAATAGGACCCTTTTCTTCACTTGTAAGACACACCTTAATAGAATACAACAAGTATTCTCTCTTTCTCCCTCAAAGATCATTGTTCCTAGGAATTGTGGGAAGCCAAACTTGAGCTCCTATCCAGGGTAATTCAATGATTCTTTTAGCCATGCTTGGCTAAATTCTTCTTTAAGTTTTTGGGTTGTTTTAGTTTATAATACATGTTCTAGTTATTTCTTACATTTCTGAATTTTATTTCCATTCATGTTTTATTACCTTATGCTTAATTTCTATCTTGTGGATCCCAAGTGGTTTTGCTTATTACTTATTACATAAGGCCATTTGGTGAGTAGTAAGGGAACTAGGTAATAAAAAAGGTTATAAGTATACTTCGCTAAGGAATTAGGAAGGACGTAACTTTATGTTGGCCTGAACATCTTCTTCATCTTCTTCTTTAGTTAACTAGGTGCCAAGGAATTGGGTTTAGTAATTAAAAAGAAAGATCTACAATGCTTAAGGAATTAACTTGTAGTTTCACTAGGCTATAGCATCATGATAATGGTTTTATAATTCAGGAATTTAGTAGGAAATCTGTAGCATGTTTTTATAGACTATGTAAATCAACCCAAGAGCTTAATGTTCATCATCTCTTCTTCTTGTTATTTTATGCTATTGTTCCTTTCTAGTTCTCAAAACAAAAACAAATATTCATCTTTTATTTTTCTGTTTTAGTACTAAATTTTATAATAATAAGAACACCTATCCCTTGGGTTCGATCTTTTTATATTACGCGATAGTTTAATCGTGCACTTGCGATTCGCTTATCATGAACCAGGATAAAAATCACGTGTGCTTTACTTTTCATGATTGTGTTTATTTTCCGCTGCATACATGCACACTTGTATAATAGATAACTCTCTTTGAAAACTAATAATTAAAATTTATTATGAAAGAAGTTTTCAAAAATGAGTCACACAATTCAAACCCCCCATTTCTTGTGTGTTTCTTGCACTACCATGCAGTTTTGAAGAGAAGTGTCAAGAAAAAGAATAGAAGAAGAATTTGTCCGCATACAGCTCCTGGAAATCAGTCCGTCAGTTGACAACGTTTGCCTCAGAGAGTTTGTCTAGCTATGATGAAAGTTTGGTCACTTAATCATTGGGTACATCCGAAACTCTGACAAAATGTTTGTTTGACTAACAACATTGCTTTGGAGCTCGTGCAAGAGAAAAATCCGAAGGTGATCGTTTGTTCAACAAAAGGATGAGCTGTCAAGCACTATCTGTCTCTTCAGAGCACTAATGGCGAAAAGGACATAATCAATACTTTATTCCTTGCAAATTCTAATTCCCTGACATACCTTAATTCAAGCTACTTTTGCGGAATCAGCGGCAAGCCTTTCTGATTTTCAACGTTCAAATTCAAATCCTCTGAACAGAGCATTAATGGCTCCCTTAGCTGGAATGCATGAGCATTAATTGCAGAAGCCATAGCTCAAAGCAAAATTCCTTGAAGAGCCAGACGATGTCAACCTCCGCCATTGAAGACGCATTAAGTGCATGGCAGATTATATTAAATGCTGAACCAGAGTTGCAGAAGTATCCATTACTCACAATAGAGGAGAAATTCAAATGGAACTATTTTTCAGATCTTCAGCAAGGCTCCCATTGATCATCCTACTGAAAATATAAATAGAGGACTTGGCATCAAATTCAAATTGGCGAATTTCACACGATCAAAGCTATCAAAACTTCCTAAGTTCATCATCTGCATTTCTCTAAACCAAGCACTCAGCCATCTCAACTTGTTTATTCCCTGAGTTTAGTCGCCAACTAGTGTGAAGTTTATCATAGAGAGCAACGCTTATCCTTTTTAACTAAAACCCTTCAGATAACCAACTTGCTTAATCTCTCTGTAATCTGTTCTTCATATTTCTACCCACTCTTATCGAATAGACTTTGTAGAAACCAACTCTTCTTGAAAAAGAATTGGGAGAAGTTCTGTCTAATACTTGTAAAGGAGAAGTCCTGATAGAATACTTGTAAAGGAGTAGTCCTCAGAATACTTGGAGAAGTCCTGAAGAATACTTGTACGATTTTGATATAATAGTGAAAATCATGGTAAAGCCAAGGACTGGACGTAGCCCTGTCGATTAAGGGGGTGAACCAGGATAAATACTCTGTGTGCTTTATTATTCCATCTTAGATTGAATTCCACTGCACTTTTCAAACAAACGTTTTCAAACTTATAACTGCTGATTTTTGAAAAAGAAGTTAAAAAATCACACACACAATTCTAACCCCCCCTTTCTTGTGTGGTTTCGTTACTATCAATTGGTATCAGAGCTTAACCGCTCTGAGAATATACTAACATCTTAATAGGTGTAGAGCATAAAGATCAATGGAGAACATCGCATATCCGACCGGAGCAGCAACCAACAAGCCACCATTCTTTGATGGCTCAAACTATCCATACTGGAAGAAGCACATGCAACTCTTCATTGAGTCCATTGACTGGAAGCTTTGGGATGTGATAGCCAAAGGAAACTACGTCCCCAAAGACAGTGAAGATAAAGCCGTTCCAGCAGATAAGTGGACTGAGGAGCACAGAACGGAGAACCAAAGAAATGCCAAAGCTAGGCTATTTCTCATATGTGCCTTGAGCAAAAACGAACATGACAAGGTAGACAGTGTGGGAACTGCCAAAGAAGTCTGGGATACCTTAGCCATTGCTCATGAAGGAACCTCAGCTGTGCAAGATACCAAAATGAGCATGTTGGCCTCTCAATATGAGACCTTCATGATGGAGGATAATGAGTCAATTGACTCTATGTTCGCTAGACTTCAAACCATCCACAATGGAATGAGGAATCTAGGGAAGCGCTTCACTAACAAGGAGCAAGTAATTAAGATTCTCAGGAGTCTCACTCCCAACTGGAGGTCGTTTGTTACTGCTCAACGAGCAGGAAATAATTTTGATCACTACCAGGTGGAAGATCTCTTGGGAGAGCTGCAGATTCACGAGCAAGATCTCGCAAATGATGCTGCTATCATGCGTGGAAAATCCTCCACCACTAAATCTGTGGCCTTCAAATCTAATGACTCCAAAGCATTGAAGGTTAACAAGTCGTCTGACAAAAGTATTGCACTGTCTGATCATTCTGATGATGAACAGGCTCTGTTCAATCGAAGATTCAGAAGAACAATGGGGAACAGGAAGTAGTTCAAAGGAAAACTGTCTTCCTCATCAAGAGATGGAGAGAAAATTCCAAGCAAAGGTGGAATCATTTGCTATGAATGCCAAAAGCCCGGCTTTAATGGAACAAGATACGAATAAAGAAGTCATATTTTTAAAACAAAGATTAAATAGCTTGATTAAGGATCTATCCACTTTCACTCAAGGGTATGATAATTTAATTAAACTAAGTGGAAACAATAGGTCAGCATATGATCGTAGAGGACTAGGATTTGAAGAAGAAAATTGGGATATCACTGCAATAAAACACCCTTCTTCTGTTGTTCCATATCTTTACCAACTAGATATAAAACCTGCATCATCTCCGCCTCAGCCAAGTAAACCTAAGACAGTTGTTGTCAAGGGTAAATAGAAACAAACTCCTCATAAAATAGTATATGGGAGGAAAAGTCCGCCCAAAATTGTAACTAACAAGAAAGGACCCAAGAAAGTTTGGGTACCTAAATCAACGATTGTAGCACTTGCAGATGTGCTTAACAGATCAAAGCCAAAGAGAGCTATGGTACCTGGACAATGGATGCTCACGACACATGACGGGAAAAAGGTCTTTATTCCCAAAGATTCGTGAGAAACAAAACGGAGGAACAGTTACCTTTGGAGGTAACCAGAAGGGGTTCATCATCGGTGAAGGTGGCGTCGGTAAGGCTCCCCTTCCGGTAATACGGAAGGTCCTATTAGTTGAAGGATTAAAACACAATCTACTTAGCATAAGCCAATTATGTGAGAGTGGACTCACTGTTTCCTTCAACAAAGTGAAGTGTAAAGTCATAAATGATGATGACAAAATTATCTTTGAAGCACAAAGACAAGGAGATCTATATAAGACCTCCTTGGAAAACCTTGCAAGACAAAAGGTAACATGTGTAGTGTCAGCAGAGGATGATAAATGGATATGGCACAGGAAGCTAGGGCATGCATCCTTAAGGACCATTGCTAAGATGATCAAACACGATCTAGTAAGTGGTCTGCCAAATCTGTCGTTCAAATATGATGACACATGCTCAGCATGTCTTCAAGGAAAGCAATTAAAAAGTTCTTTTCACTCAAAGAACGTTGTGAGTAATAAGAGACCTTTGGAGATGTTACACATGGACTTGTTTGGACCTACTAGAATGGCTAGTTGTTCTGGAAAAATATTTTTCCTTGTCATCATTGATGACTACACAAGATTTACATGGGTACAGTATCTTGTAACCAAGGAGAAGACATTCAAGTCATTTCTGATTATTGCAAAAATAATCCAGAATGAAAAAGGTTACTGTATTACAAATATACGCAGTGATCGAGGAGGAGAGTTCATAAATGAAGATTTCAAATGCTACTGTGAGGAAAATGGAATATTCCATCAAGTATCTGCTCCAAGAATTCCTCAACAAAACAGAGTAGCTGAAAGAAAGAACAGGTCACTTCAAGAAATGGCCAGAACTAATCTTAGTGAAACTTCTCTACCCAAATACTTCTGGGCTGAAGCAATTCACACTGCATGCCATATTCAAAACCGAATCTTCATGCGTCCTATCTTGAAGAAGACAACATATGAGCTATGGAAGGGAAGAAAGCCAAGTATTACCTACTTCCATCCATTCGGTTGCCCATGCTTCCTACTTAACATAAAGGATGATCTTGGAAAGTTCGATGCAAAGTCAGACAAAGGAATATTCCTAGGTTATTCGCCCAACTCGAAAGCCTTCCGGGTATACAACTCCAGAACAATGGCTGTTGAAGAATCTATTAATTTCAAGTTTGATGATAAGCACATATGTAGGAGTCATACAATACTGGAAGATGAATTCGATGATCTGGAAATAAATGGAGAGCCTTCCTCAACTCCAGTTCAGCCGTCAACTTCTGACAAAATTACTGACCCAAGTATTTTATCCTCCATTCAACTAGACGATGACAGTGTAGCTCCGTCTGACGTTGTCTCCACTGATCAAATCATGAATTCCAGTGGTATCTCTTTACCCAAAGATTGGAGATTCAAACCAGATCATCCACCCACACAAAAAATTGGCAGCATACATGAAAAGGTAAGAACTCGATCTACGTTTAATGATTATGCTAACTGTGCGCTCTTTTCTAAAATAGAACCAAAGAACATAGGTGAAACCCTGCAAGATGAAGGATGGATCCTAGCAATGCAGGAAGAGCTAAACCAATTTGAAAGAAGCAAGGTCTGGGATCTTGTGACTAGACCTAAGGAAAAGTCCATCATTGGTACTAGATGGGTATTCAGAAACAAGATGGATGAAAGTGGGAAGGTCACAAGAAATAAAGCCATATTAGTTGCACAGGGATACAATCAGCAAGAAGGTATTGACTACACAGAGACCTTTTCCCCTGTTGCAAGAATCGAAGCCATTCGCATTCTACTGGCATTTGCCTGTCAGCATTCCATAAAGTTCTATCAAATGGATGTGAAGAATGCTTTTCTAAATGGCTATATCGAGGAAGAAGTTTATGTAAAGCTTCCTCCAGGCTTCAAAGATCCAGGTCTGCCAGACCATGTCTTCAATTTACGAAAAGCATTGTATGGACTAAAGTAGGCCCCACGTGCTTGGTATGATCGCTTGAGTTCATTTCTGATGAGCAACGGATTCTCGAGGGGTAGCATTGATAATACTCTGTTCAGAAGAAAAACATCAAAGGATTTCATTTTAGTACAATTATATGTTGATGATATTATCTTTGGTGCTACTAATGAAACTCTCTGTCAAGAATTTTCCAAGTTAATGCAGAGTGAGTTTGAAATGAGCATGATGGGAGAATTGAAGTTCTTTCTGGGTCTGCAAATCACGCAGGAAACCACTAGAACTTACATCCATCAGATGAAATATATCAATGACCTTCTGAAGAAATATGACATGGAAAAGGCCAAGGCAATGGGCACCCCAATGCATCCTGGAACTGTGCTAGACAAAGGTGACGAGTCTACGCCAGTTGATTCAACAAAGTACAGGGGGATGATCGGATCACTATTGCACCTCACTTCAAGCAGACCAGACATTATGTATAGCGTCTGTTTATGTGCGAGGTTCCAGGTAAGTCCTCAAGAATCTCACCTCAGTGCTGTAAAATGTACATTTAGATACCTCATTGGGACCACTAATCTTGGTCTAGTCTATGAGAAAGGTGAAGATTTCAGGTTAAGAGGATTCTGTGATGCTGACTCTTCCGGAGACAGAATAGAAAGAAAAAGTACAAGTGGCGGTAGCCACTTTCTAGGGCAATGTCTAATATCTTGGGCAAGAAAAAGGCAAAGCACAATATCACTATCTACTGCTGAAGCAGAATACGTGGCGGCAGGTTCTTGCTGCACCCAACTTTTATGGGTGAAGCATCAGTTAGAAGATTATAATATTTTTGAGCGTAATATCCGTTTGCTATGTGATAATACAAGTACCATTAACATTACTAAGAATCCTGTTTTGCACTAACGAACTAAACATTTTGAAATAAAACATCATTTTATACGTGATCTTGTAGCTAAAGGAAATATTGATATTTCATATATACACACCGATGATCAGCTAGCCGACATATTCACAAAACCTCTTATTGAAAATAAATTCACTTGCCTTAGAGAACGGATTGGCATGTTTCCTGCGTTATAATATACTTGCATGTACTAACTTTATCTTACAGGTACAACTGAACACAGTCTCGTACACGCCTGACTGAGTTATCATCTGGCAACATTAAAATTTTAAGTTAGAATATGTATTGCTTAAATGCTAAACAGTTGAGTCATTTCAAAAGTTTTTTTTTAAACTCGCATTAAAAATGTTGATACATATTTATCTCTCCTCATTTAATGACTCTGTTATTCTCTTTCCTCTCACATCAATTTTATTGTTCATCATTGCATTGTGACAATCAAGAAAAACTCTTCACTCTCCACGAGAGAAACCGAAAAGGCCTCTATACCATTCGCATCCTTTCTGTACTTATCATCTTTATCATGCTTTCTCTTGCATCCGTACTAACTCCTGTTGCAGAAAGAATGGCACCCAAAAGACCAAAACAGATGAAGACTCAAGAACCTTTCAACGAAGTTGAACAACGGATTGTTGAACTTCAGCAGTCTTACATCATTCAAAATCGAAAGGAGCAAGCATCCAAGATTGGCCCTGTAAAGATTGAACACCTTGGTGATAAAGAGCTTGTGAATCCTCGATACCTTGACCTGAGGCTATATCAACATGCAAAGATTTAAGGTCTAGACATGGTGTTATCTCAGGACTGGGACAGCATGTTTAATATTTCAGCAACTCCAGCACTCTCTCCTCTTGTAAAGGAATTCTATGACTGTGCTATGAAACTAAACCCTAACCTCATCCGAACACGCTGTTTACGACAAGTTGTTGACATTCAGTCCAGCTATGTGTCTGCCTTATTAGGCATTCCCCTTGAAGGAGTTTGTTACAACACCTCATGGGAAGCTTTTGAAAGTAATCCTTTCATTATCTGGAAGAATGTTCCCCAGGGGTCTAAGTCACGATGTGTGAAAAATCTTGTTGAGGAATGTATCTTTCCACATGCTATTCTCAGCAAGGTTGTGCTACCTAAAGAAGGCTCTCGTGACCTGGTCAACAAGATTTCTCAATGGACTCTATTTCAGATGCAACATCATCGGAAAATAAATCTGTCTGACCTCACCTTCCAATATATACATCAAATTCTGGAAAACTCCAACACGAACCTTCCTTATGGCTCACTCATAACAGCTCTAACGCGTTAGAAGAAGCTCCTTTCCCCAGAAAAAGAAGCAACGGAGTACATTGCTCACAACTTCACTTCTACCACCCCCATCAAGTTTGGAGATGTTCGACGAATGCACATCCATATCGATGTATCTGTTGTCCCTGAATAATTCTTGAGTAACTGGGCAAAGAAGAACAAGACTAAAAGTGTGCCTTCATCCTCAAAGGGTACAAATACAAGGCAGCCACGAGCAAAGAGGACTCTGCCTGAATCGACTCCGTCTGCCACTTGCTCTATTAAATCAGCCAAATGTCCTCATTTGGTTGACAATCCTCATCTGGTCCCAGATGCACCTCACCAGACTGTTTCTCAAGTCTTGTTGTCTACTGACGAAACCTTGCGTACATCTGCCTCCTCTAAACCTGCTCCAGAAGCAGTCCATACCACTGCTGAATTAATTTCAGATGCCCATGCATACTATCTGAAGTACTTGCCTCCACTGTTTCATAAATATATTGCAGACGTCTTCAATGTGGAAGATGATGGAAATTGTGGCTTCAGATGTATTGCTCAGTGGCTAGGACATCCTCAAGAATATTGGTAAGAGGTGTTAGATTTAAGTAATTAAATTAATAATTATATTTTGATAATCAACAATTTCTTTAAGGTTCAATACTGTATTAAACTGGATTTCCTAACACAGTGAAAACTCCCATGTACAGGAATAACTATTTCTAAAAGGACTGAGTAAACTTCAAAGCGTCATCAAGAATACCAGTTCATCAGGAGAAGTTCGTCCGGTCACCATGAAGAAAACTGCGTCTGGTGAATCACAAGAGTCTAAAGCGGTATCAACAACCAACATCTGAGAACACCTCATAAAAGTCTGCAAGCTCTAAATCAAAGCCTATCTTAAGAAGACTGCTCAAATCAAAGGACAGGTTAATATATGAAGAAATTCTTTCAGCCTCAAAGTTTCTCTAGCATCACAAAAGGAAGTTGTGAATCAACTCTATCAGATGAAAGAACTTCAGTAAGATCAAAGGAAGAGATTCAGTCATCTACAAGACAAGAAGATTCTAACAGTTAAGAAAGACTGAATAAAGAAAAGTTCGTCCGCCAATCCAAATTACTTTGCAGCAGAACTTCAAGCATTGAATGGAGACTACGTCTGCCAAGCTACAAGGAAAAATCCGTCCGCTCAAAGTAACAATTGCGCCAAAGGAACAGAGATCAAGAAATGTGGTTTTCGAGGACATCAGGATTATCGAAGTATTAAAGAATCTATTTTCCTCATCTGGAGTAATTACTTCGTGGAATTAAAAGACTCCTACCACGTCTACACATTTATTAACATACTAGCTGCGGCAGAAAGTAGAAAGGGACACAATTAAATACAATATTCCTTGGTCCCTCTGACATTCTACTTTCCCTCAAATCAAGCTGACATCGCGAAATCAACGGCAAGAATCTCTGTGCATCGTACACTCTCAACGGTCGAAATTCAAAACTTTGACCAAGGCACGTGATGAGTATTAGCTGTCAAGCACTGGGGTAAAAGAGTCAAAGTAGTCTCCACCGTTGTATTCTCACACGTTATATACACAGAAACCAGCTCAAAGCTACTTGCTCAAGATGGAGCCAGACGACATCAACCCAGAAGTACTGATGATTTCCAGATC
This sequence comes from Acmispon strigosus, assembly GCA_030819835.1. Classification (NCBI taxonomy): domain Eukaryota; kingdom Viridiplantae; phylum Streptophyta; class Magnoliopsida; order Fabales; family Fabaceae; genus Acmispon; species Acmispon strigosus. The sequence goes on along the minus strand of JAUAMA010000004.1, from coordinate 24,952,469 downwards.
ATATCTTATTCTTGCAGAAAAGCCTCTGATCGTGACTTACGCATGTTGAAAGATGGAGAACTTGCTGTTACGCACAGCTCAGAAGGGAAGAGGCACTTCGGACAGTTTTTCTCTCTTTCTCAAGAAGAAGAAGCAACTGAAGATATAAATAGACGATCCTTTCTCCGAAGTATCTGGGCAACTTTGACTTAAATTTTCATATCTTAACTAAGTCTGTCCCAAGAACCAAGCAACCTTGGTTCATACTCAGGATGCCTCAAGATTATCCCTACCTGAGTATATGAGTTTGTGTGAGGAAAATCCATAGAGTGTTACTCTTATCTTTCCCAACTCACACATCCTTCTAAACAGAGAACTCAAATTTCTATCATCTCTGTAATCTGAGCTTCATTTCCTCTGCCCACTCTTATTAAGAAGAGAACCATGTAGAGAAGCCAACCCTTGAAAAAGGTGTCAGGAGAAGTCGTCTATAATACTTGTTAGGAGAAGTCCTCATAATACTTGTAAGGAGAAGTCCTTCTAATACTTGATAGGAGAAGTCCTTAGAATACATGTTGGGAGAAGTCCCTGAAAATACTTGTACTATTTGATGAAATAGTGAAAATCTTGGTGAAGCCAAGGACTGGATGTAGCCCTGTCGGTTATGGGGGTGAACCAGGATAAAATCATGTGTGTTTTATTTTCATGTTGTTGATTTTATGCTGCATGCTCATTCATACATTTGCAACTTGCAAACGATCATGGAAAATAAATAATCATCGTTTTGAAATCTTATGAAATGAATTTCATGCTCTCCTACAAAAGTGATCCATGCCAAATTTAAATAACAAATGATATATATATATATATTATTTGTAATATATGAGAAAAGAAATTTAAAATAAGCCACACAATTCAAATCCCCCCTTTCTTGTATGTGTCTTGCACCTTCAATTGGTATCAGAGCCTAACACTCTGAAAAGTGCTAACATCTTCGCAGATGCAGAGTTCAAAGATCCGTATAAGCATATGTCATTCTTGAATCGAAGCAACCATGATCCAAATGCTAATGCAAGAAGAAAATTTCAAAGAAGTCATCTCAAGGAAAGATCTCATATCCTCTCGGCAAAGGAAGCTAGAAATTCAAGTGAATACATCAAACTCGTGTCTCCAGCAATATATTACTGACAAATTTCTTGAGTTATATGAGAAATGATCAAGTTCTATTCTCAGAAATAGAAAGGGAGGTAACTCTAAACTCATATTAGATTATCTACCACCCCTCATACTGGCAAAATGATTAAGAGCTTCACAAAGAATATCTTAATACAATCACTGATTGTTTACTTAAATGAGCCTCTCTATAAGTTCATCAAGATATGTTTGAATCATTAATGTCATCATTCTAATGAACACAAATTCCTAGATAATCGTCTACTTACGATAGCCATATTAACCTAAAAATTAAACTGTTCAATTGGCAAATGTTAATCAAAATTATTTGTTCAAATCAACTCTTTAGCATATGACTTTTCATACTATCATTACATGCATTTAATCTCTTATTAAACATTAGTCCTAACCATTTGTCATGAAAGACCTTGGTATACACTTTCAAACTTACCTGACAAGCATAGATGTTCTGACAAGTTCTCTAGTTGGAAAAACACTATATCTCCCACATAAGGATATATATTGAAAAATCTGTACATCTCTACGACCTGTCCCTCAAAGAATTTTTTTTTATATATCCATGTGTGATCATTGGAACATAATATACATCCTATTGCCTGTAGCTAAATTGTGATAATCAGAAAATATTAATAAGATCCTTCGGCAAAGAAACTAGGAATGAATCTTGCAGGCTTGAAGATAGAAACACATATTACATGATCAACTAGAAGAATGACGTCAAGTACCTTCTTGATAAGACCGAAAACTCCACTTAACCAAAGATTACATTCCAAAGATTGAGTAAATGGAAATCACCGTCCGGTGACTACCTAAGGAACCATCAAGAGAGAGCGTCTGTGAACACCTGATCAGGCACGATCAGTCACTCACCCACACTTGGACTACTAGTAAAACAACTGTGTCGTTTCAAATATTAAAACTTCTCAAGCACGCATTAAATCTCTCAACTGCTATGACTGCACATTTAAAGATCCTCATTTAATGCGCATGCTAATCATTCTATCACATCAATAGAGAACTAATCATTTTCTCTATTCAAACAAGTAAACACCGTTCGTATTCAAAAGAAAAATCAACAAAAAGGATTTTGAAGAAAGAAGTAACACACTCACCACTTACTTCAAACTCTCATCACGTTCAAGCTATCTATTGTTTTCTCTTTCTCTCTCTTGCTAACCTTTGTTTGCAGATCATTACAATGGCTTCAAAGAAACAGATTAATGCTGCCTTCGAGCTTACTCCTACTGAGCAAAACATCATTGAATGAAGAATGAGGAACATCGCCCTAAGTCGAAAGGAGCAAGAAACTTCCATTGGCAAACTAAAGACGATGAATCTTGGTGATAAGGAACTGGTTCCCCCAAAGTACCTTAATCTGAATCTCTACAGTTATGCTAAGATAGCAGGGCTGGATTGGGTTCTCGCTCAAGAGTGGGGAAATCTCATGAGAATATCTTCTCTCCCTACCATCGAGCCGGTCATTAAGGAGTTCTATGACTGCGCAGTCAAAAGCGGAACTTCCGTAATCAAGACAAGATGCATGCGAAGAATCACAACTATTATGCCTGGAGATATTGCAGTGATTTTGGACTGCGAAGTAAACGAAGGAATAAAGTTCAAATCCACCTGGGAGATGTCTGCTCCCAATCCCAACTGCATCTGGAAACAAAGTCCGGAAGTCCATGGAACCAACATCAACAACTTAATAGTGGAATGCAAATTCCCCTACCTTGTCCTTTGCAAGATAGTTCTCCCCAGAGAAGGAAACTGCAACAGGGTAGACAAGCTGTCACAATGGGCGCTCTATCATATGATGAAAAAGGAGAAGATCAATCTCTCATATCTCATCTTCAACCACATGATATCAACTCTGGAAGGCTTAGAGTTAAAGTTGCCATATGGAGCTCTCATATCTGAGTTAATGAGGAAACATCTCATAGACAAAACCAAGGAGGAAAATGAGTTTATCGCTCGCGATTACATTCACTCATCTCCAATAAAGTTCGATGACCTCAGAAGAATGGGGCTAAAGATTGACACTACCAATGTGCCTGTAGAAGTGCTGTTGGAAGCAAGCAAACCTCAACCAAAAGAAAAGAGTGTCGAAGAAGAAGAAGATGAAGAGTCAGAAGAAGATGCCAATGATAATTGTCCTCCACCTTCTAAGCGATATCAAATCACCAATTCTGGGAAGTGGTTTGAAATTGCTCCTTCTTCAGAACCTAAACAACCAGGAGACACAACTGCCTCACAACATGATGATGAAGATAATCGTCCGATAGCATCACTGATCAAAAACGTCCGGAAAGGATCCTCAAGTTTTGAATCCAAAACTCCTCAGCAGCTCGCAATCATATCAAAATATCTTCCACACATTCCTACTGAGTTCCATGAGTTTGTGGAAAATATTGTGGATGTTGATGATGATGGCATCTGTGGATACAGATGCCTTGCTCAATGGATAGGGATGAACGAGAAAGAATGGCCAGAGATAAGGAGGCGAATGATCAAGGAGCTAGATGACAGACGTACTCTTCACCGGAAGATATTTGACTCAGAAGACCATATGGAGGTAATTAAAAAGGCTTTGACCCTTGGTCCAAACGAACCAACTCTTGAACCCAAATGGTTCACTGTCCCGGACATGGGTTTACTAGCAGCAACTACCTTCAGAATAGTTCTGGTCACACTCAGTCTCAGGGAATCTTGCATGTATCTCCCTATGACTGGTCCAGTTACAACTCCATCTCCAATGGCAGTGTTGTGCAATGTTGAAGATCAGCACTGGATAAGAGTGATTCTGAAAGAAAACTCTCTGTTAGCCAACGCAACACCACAGTGGATGCCCAACTGTGAGAAGGACGCAAAGAGGTGGGGAAAGAACATGGGGCCAAGGATAATAATGTATAGACGCATTATAGATCCTAACTATGTTCGTCCCTCAAAATTGAAAAGGAAGCGACCAGAGATCAAGACCATTCTGAAAGAAGCTGAAGAACAAGAGCAAGTGACCATGCCATCGTCCAAACCATCAAAGCTAAAACCAGATGCATCAGAAGTGGAAGATCCTTCTCCTTCACTAAATGAACAACAAAGTGATGAGATCGCCAAGAAATTCAACAATGTTGACGACACGCTCCTTGACATTCCTATGTCCCAACCAGAAGCCACTATGGAAACACAGGACATTGAAAATCAAGATAGGGCATCTAAGGAAGCGTCTGTGGCCAAAGGAAGAGTGAAGTCTCGCGCAGTTAAGGCTTGCAATCAAAGAAAAAGAAGGAAAAATATCCCAAGGGAAGCTGAGAAAGATGGTGCAACCGAATCCGTGTGTGGGGATGATGTTACTGCTAAACAACCCATAGCTCACCAAGAAGGAACTATATCTGAAGAGGTTCAGAAAAATAGCATTCAAACTGTTCAATCAAGAGAATTCAGAATGAAGAAATTTCCAGTACACGTGCCCAGACGTTCTCGTCGCTGTACTGCACCTATCTCTTCAATCGTGCCCAGAATTCTTTCCATGATAAATGCTTCGCATGCTCCACAAATTCTTATGGAAACATTGGGTTTCAATTTCTGCCTTCAAGCAAGAATCTGGACTCCTCCTGCCATTGACGGGTTAGTACTCATGTTTGCTCCGCGATCAAGGTATGACATCTTCCATCACAACTGGGAACTGTCTGCCTACAGACATGTTCATACAAGCATCATTTCATCCAAATTGATTCATGGTGCTGAACGCATCACTCTCAAATTTGGATCATGGTCGCTTATCTTTATCGCTGACAAATCTTCCCATGAGTTATCCTCAACTGCTAACGTCTCACAGCAAAAATCAGTTGATCACCAAATTCATGTTTTGACTGATTCGGAAGAGGTAGTTGTCATTTCATCAGACTCTGAGGAGAATCAAGATGATGCTCTCTCACCATCTTCTAAGGAAGTCCCTGTAGCTGAACCCCTAAATGAAACCCTGGAAATGGAAACTACAGTGGTTCATCTCACCAATGCCTCTTCCAGTGATCATCCTGACTCAACTGAAGAAATCCCCAGGGAAAAGGAGTCACATGAAGTACCATCCTCCAAGGAATCCTTTGATGCTAAAACTGCTATTAAGGAGCTATCTGAAGAAGTTGCACAATCTCTCTCCAACAACTGCAAAGCAACTGAGAAGATGGAAAGCACTATCTTCAAACGAGCTGATGCAATGGAACAAAACCTCACCGCTAAGTTGGAGGCTCAACTCAAACTCTTTGAAGAAATGCTTCGCAAAGACCATGAAGCTCGGCAGCAGAAAAACTGATTGATTATTTCTTATCTCTGCTACTATCTTTGCTCATTTATATTATGCACACTATTCTACTTGCCCTTATGCTTATACATCTTTTTATTTCATACTGGCTATCTCTTTATCTTATACGCACTTTGCTTACATGACGGTTTCTAATCTTTTTGATAATGCCAAAGGGGGAGAAGATTTAGGAAAAGAAGAAAGCTAGATTTAGGGGGGGCAAAGATAAGTAAACTTAGGAATATTCAACTTAAGGGGAGCAAAGCTAATTCAACTAAACCAGTAAAATTCGTCTAGGAATTCGACCACCTCCTATATAAATAAAATGCGCGATCATAATGCAATACTCTGAAGAACAACTATCATAACAAAATGTCTTATGAACACCTCATAAACGAATCTTTTCCAAAGAAATTGTCATTATCAAAAAGGGGGAGATTGTTAGATTTAAGTAATTAAATTAATAATTATATTTTGATAATCAACAATTTCTTTAAGGTTCAATACTGTATTAAACTGGATTTCCTAACACAGTGAAAACTCCCATGTACAGGAATAACTATTTCTAAAAGGACTGAGTAAACTTCAAAGCGTCATCAAGAATACCAGTTCATCAGGAGAAGTTCGTCCGGTCACCATGAAGAAAACTGCGTCTGGTGAATCACAAGAGTCTAAAGCGGTATCAACAACCAACATCTGAGAACACCTCATAAAAGTCTGCAAGCTCTAAATCAAAGCCTATCTTAAGAAGACTGCTCAAATCAAATGACAGGTTAATATATGAAGAAATTCTTTCAGCCTCAAAGTTTCTTTAGCATCACAAAAGGAAGTTGTGAATCAACTCTATCAGATGAAAGAACTTCAGTAAGATCAAAGGAAGAGATTCAGTCATCTACAAGACAAGAAGATTCTAACAGTTAAGAAAGACTGAATAAAGAAAAGTTCGTCCGCCAATCCAAATTACTTTGCAGCAGAACTTCAAGCATTGAATGGAGACTACGTCTGCCAAGCTACAAGGAAAAATCCGTCCGCTCAAAGTAACAATTGCGCCAAAGGAACAGAGATCAAGAAATGTGGTTTTCGAGGACATCAGGATTATCGAAGTATTAAAGAATCTATTTTCCTCATCTGGAGTAATTACTTCGTGGAATTAAAAGACTCCTACCTCGTCTACACATTTATTAACATACTGGCTGCGGCAGAAAGTGTGAAGAAGGTCTTGCTCCTGACCCTGGCTGTGGTTTTGATGACGACAAACTCATCAACAAAAAGAAGAAAAGAAGACTTCAAAGAATCAAGCACTCAAGTCCATCATTAGTCTAGAAAGTCTTAGAATTAGGTGAGTTATGCTTCCAAAGGTTTATTAAAGCATAAAGGCTCTTAAAACACCTAATCTAATCAAGCTAAGAGTTTTCATAACTTAAAAGAAGTAGAAAACCTTAAGCAAGTCTCAAAGATTACACCAAGGCAAATAATCGATTACACCATTATGGTAATCGATTACACCAAGGCAAATAATCGATTACTCCAGTCTTGTAATCGATTACATGTTTGAAATTCAAATTCAAACTGAAACGGTCACTTGTGTAATCGATTACACTAAGTATGGTAATCGATTACCAGAACGAAAAAGTACATCTTTTCATGAACCATTGTGTCCCAAACCTTTTGAAAAGGGTTGTGTTGGTTCAAGGACGTTTCCCTTGCCTATATAAAGACCATTTGAGTCCAGAAAATAGAACAACACACAACACACACGAAATATACACATTTCACATGAGAAAAACACATTAGGCCAAAGTTCTTTCAAAATTAGTTCATCTTTTAGAACTTAAATCTTTTGGATCCTAAATTCTGAGTTCATGATCTTCATGTTAACAAGAACACATTAGTTGTTCATATCTTGAAGAACTCAGAATTGTATTATGCTTAAAAGCCTTAAAGCATAATTTCTCATGTTCAATCCACTTGTGTGTTAAAGGATTGAAACATCCAATTGTAATATCTTCTTCATCTCTTTCTGTAAGATTGAGTTTTTCACCGTGGTATTCGGTGAAGGGTTGTTGTCACTGAAAGTGGTTTACATTCAGGGTTTTCATTGAAGGTGGTTTAGCCTTCAAGGTCTGAGAGTGGTTTGCCTTCAGGAACTGAAAGCGGTTTGCTTTCAGGGGCTGTTGAAAGCGGTTTGCTTTCACAGGATATTGGTAGAAGTTCTTGGGGTCCTTGGGTTAGGAACTTGTAAGAAATTCTTATCAATAGTGGAAAAATCCTCAAGGGGTTTTCTTGAGGGACTGGACGTAGTCTTCAGTGGATTGAAGGCGAACCAGGATAAATCTTGTGTGTGATTCTCTATATCCTTCACATTTACTTTCAAGTATTGTTCATATCCGCTGCAATCACAACAATCAATTCGTGATCATCATAAACTTGAAAGTAACGATTTCAATAAGGCGAAAATTGGGGCAACACTGATTCACCCCCCCTCTCAGGTTGCTATCTGTTCTAACAGAAAGTAGAAAGGGACACAATTAAATACAATATTACTTGGTCCCTCTGACATTCTACTTTCCCTCAAATCAAGCTGACATCGCGAAATCAACGGCAAGAATCTCTGTGCATCGTACACTCTCAACGGTCGAAATTCAAAACTCTGACCAAGGCACGTGATGAGTATTAGTTGTCAAGCACTGGGGTAAAAGAGTCAAAGTAGTCTCCACCGCCGTATTCTCACACGTTATATACACAGAAACCAGCTCAAAGCTACTTGCTCAAGATGGAGCCAGACGACATCAACCCAGAAGTACTGATGATTTCCAGATCATATCTTATGCTTGCAGAAAAGCCTCTGATCGTGACTTACGCATGTTGAAAGATGCAGAACTAGTCGTTACGCACAGCTCAGAAGGGAAGAGGCACTTCGAACAGTTTTTCTATCTTTCTCAAGAAGAAGAAGCAACTGAAGATATAAATAGACGATCCTTTCTCCGAAGTATCTGGGCAACTTAGACTTAAATTTTCATATCTTAACTAAGTCTGTCCCAAGAACCAAGCAACCTTGGTTCATACACAGGATGCCTCAAGATTATCCCTACCTGAGTATATGAGTTTGTGTGAGGAAAACCCATAGAGTGTTACTCTTATCTTTCCCAACTCACACATCCTTCTAAACAGAGAACTCAAATTTCTATCATCTCTGTAATCTGAGCTTCATTTCCTCTGCCCACTCTTATTAAGAAGAGAACCATGTAGAGAACCATGTAGAGAAGCCAACCCTTGAAAAAGGTGTCAGGAGAAGTCCTGTATAATACTTGTTAGGAGAAGTCCTCATAATACTTGTAAGGAGAAGTCCTTCTAATACTTGATAGGAGAAGTCCTTAGAATACTTGTTGGGAGAAGTCCCTGAAAATACTTGTACTATTTGATGAAATAGTGAAAATCTTGGTGAAGCCAAGGACTGGATGTAGCCCTGTCGGTTATGGGGGTGAACCAGGATAAAATCATGTGTGTTTTATTTTCATGTTGTTGATTTTATGCTGCATGCTCATTCATACATTTGCAACTTGCAAACGATCATGGAAAATAAATAATCATTGTTTTTAAATCTTACGAAATGAATTTCATGCTCTCCTACAAAAGTGATCCATGCCAAATTTAAATAACAAATGATATATATATATATATATATATATATATTATTTGTAATATATGAGAAAAGAAATTTAAAATAAGCCACACAATTCAAACCCCCCCTTTCTTGTGTGTGTCTTGCACCTTCAAGAGGTTCGCACACTCTTGGTTCAGGAACTTCTCTCCAACAGGGCATTCCATTCTCGATCATTCAGTTCCGATGAAGATGTAGACATTGTTCGTATGTCTCTCACATTGTCTGACGGTGAACATGCTTATGAACCTAAATGGTTTTCCGTTCCAGACATGGGGTTACTTGCTGCAACAGCTTTCCATATGATTCTGGTCACGTTAGCCCCAAACCAGTGTTGCACATACTTACCTCTTCTAGGTCATGTTGATGAACCTCCCACCATTGCGGTATTGGGTAACATTGCTAACAGGCATTGGGTTCGAGTAAAGCTTACTGATAATTCACCCTTGCCTACCATATCGCCTCAATGGAAACATCACTGCTCTGCAGATGCTCGTGCTTGGGAGATTCCTCTTCAATCAAGAATTCTGCACTTCAAAGGACTGTTACAAGTCGAAGCAGAGAAATTTCTAGGAACTTTGTTTGAAGTTCCAAAAATCATCCATCACATTGATCTTGATGATGACTCTGAAGAAGAACGTGTCATCACTTCTCTTCAAGATCCAACCATCCCTTCAACCTCTGTTGAGCTTGTGCATGAAGATATTCCTACTTCCTCCTCACCTACGACTTCAGTTCAGACGCATCGTGCTGCATCGCCATCCAATACATCTCTAATTGGGGAAAGTCAACTTGACTTCGCTGTTCCTGATGATTTACTTAAGGCCTTGGAAAGATTTCAACTACATGAGAATGATCTCTGTCTCTGTCTGGCTATGGGTCATGGTCAACGTTTTACACAGCTCTCGAGGCGGGTAGATGCGTAAATTAATAACAATATTAATGCATCCTATATGTCACCAACTGCAACCACTAGTTCCTCAAATAATATCTCCTTCCATACAGATCTAGATCTAGATCTCATGCCAAAGCCTCCTTCTCCTTCCTCTTATCTTCCACCTCCACCTCTTCACTACATGCAACCATCCCTCAAGATGGTCACACCCAACTCCTTCACGGCATTGGCTAGCCACTTTTCTCCTTCAAATAGCAAGATCTCCTTCATGCACCGATTCTCTCGAAGATCTCGATCAGCTTTGGGAAAGCGCAAACACTCACAATTTGCACAAAATGAACACATATTTCCAGTGGTGTCTCTGCAGATTCTTGGTTTGCCATTCTGCTTTCATGCAGGTTTGTGGATTCCCAATGCAAGCCATCATCTCCAGATTGTTCAGTCCATGCCTCATTGCAGTATGTTCTTTCACTCTGATTGGCACCTGACAATCTCTGGAGTCACTCATGAGGCCTGCATTCCTCTTCATTTGGTTGGTCGAGTAGATCCTCTGGTGCTGGATTTCCGGACCTGGAAATTGGTTCTTCTTCCAGCCCTGGCCAAGGTGATGAAGGCATCCAATTTCATTTGGCCTAGCACTCATCCTTCACCACTGATACCTACTGTGGCACCCTCCACTACAATTTTGCCATCGGCCTTTGCTATTCCTGGTCCTTCGTCGTCCTCTGCTACGCAGCTGGCCCATGCTACTTCCACTTCCAAGGAATTGCCTTCCGATACCGGTGCTCATTGGTCCATACATTCTGACCAGACTGAGATTCGTGCCTTGGTGACCATGCTCACTCAAGAGATTCAGGAAATACGGGCTATCACCTCTCAAGAGACTCGTGATCTTCGTCAAGATGTGAATGCCCGTCTTGATGCCATGCATCACAACATCACCGCGACCATGGACAATCGTTTTGACCTGCTGCAGGACGCGATGAACCTGTTCTTCGAATCAAATAATTTAATGAATTATTATATTTTGATGAATAACAATTTCGTTGAAGATAGAATTCTTGACTTCTCAATGATTTTCATACTCAGGAATATCTATTTACTTGGAGAAAACTTCATGGACCTCTACAAAAGCAGATATTCAAGAAAAAGAATAGAAGAAGAATCCGTCCGCCTACAGCTCCTGGAAACCAGTCCGTCAGTTGACAACGTTTGCCTCAGAGAGTTCGTCTAGCTATGATGAAAGTCTGGTCACTTAATGATTGGGTACATCCGAAACTCTGACAGAATGTTTGTTTGACTAACAACATTGCTTGGGAGCTCGTGCAAGAGAAAAATCCGAAGGTGATCGTTTGTTCAACAAACGCATGAGCTGTCAAGCACTATCTGTCTCTTCAGAGCACTAATGGCGAAAAGGACATAATCAATACTTTATTCCTGGCAAATTCCAATTCCCTTAGCTGGAATGCATGAGCAATAATTGCAAAAGCCATAGCTCAAGGAAAAATGCCTTGAAGAGCCAGACGATGTCAACCTCCGCCATTGAAGACGCATTAAGTGCATGGCAGATTGTATTTAATGCTGAACCAGAGTTGCAGAAGTATCTGTTACTCACAATAGAGGAGAAATTCAAACGGAACTATTTTTCAGATCTTCAGCAAGGCTCCCATTGATCATCCTACTGAAGATATAAATAGAGGACTTGGCATCAAATTCAAATTGGTGACTTTCACACGATCAAAGCTATCAAAACTTCCTAAGTTCATCACCTGCGATCTTATTTCTCTAAACCAAGCACTCAGCAATCTCAACTTGTTTATTCCCTGAGTTTAGTCGCCAAAAACAGCTGCCTCTTCAACCCCTGTTGAGTTTGTGCATGAATATATTCCTGCTTCCTCCTCAACTACAACTTCAGTTCAGACGCATCTTGCTGCATCGTCATCCAATACATTTCTAATTGGGGATAGTCAACTTGACTCAGCTGTCGCTGATGATTTACTTCATGCCTTGGAAAGATTTCAACTACATGATACTGATCCTTGTCTCCGTCCGGCCCAGGGTCGTAGTCATTGTCTTGCATAGACTTCGAGGTGGGTAGATGCTTCAATTAATAACAATATTAATGCATCTTATCTGTCACCGACTGCACCCACCAGTTCCTCGAGCAATATTTCCTTCCATAAAGATCTAGATCTAGATCTCATGCCAAAACCTCCTGCTCATTCATTTCGTGTTCCACATTCACCTCTTCACTACATGCAACCATCCCTCAAGATGGTCAAGCCCAAATCCTTTACTGCATTGGCTGGCCACTATTCTCCTTCGAATAGCAAGATCTCCTTCATGCCTTGATTCTCTCGAAGATCTCGATCCGCTTTAGGAAAGCGCACACACTCACAGTCTGCACAAAATGAACACATACTTCCAGCTGTGTCTCTGCAGGTTCTTGGTTTGCCTTTTTGCTTTCATTCAGGTTTGTGGATTCCCACTGGATGCCATGATCTCCAGATTTTTCAGTCCATGCCTCATTGCAGTATGTTATTTCACTCTGATTGGCACCTGACAATCTTTGGAGTCACTCATGAGGCCTACATTCCTCTTCATTTGGCTGGCCGAGTAGATCCCCTGGTGCTGGATTTTACAACTTGGAAATTTGTTCTTCTTCCAGCCCTGGCCAAAGTGATGAAGGCATACAGTTTCATTTGGCCATGCGCCCATCCTTCACCACTGATACCTACTGTGGCACCTTCCACTCCAATTTTGCCTTCGGCCTCCTACTTTGGTGTTCCTGGTCTTTCATCGTCTTCTGCTACACAACCGGCCCATACTACTTTCACTTCGAAGGAATTGCCTTCCGCTACCAGTGCTCATTCGTCCATCCCCTCTGAGCAGACTGAGATTCGTGCCTTAGTGACCATGCTCACCCAAGAGATTCAGGACGTGCGTGATATCACCTCTCAAGAGACTCGTGATCTTCGTCAAGATGTGAATGACTGCATTGATGCCCTGCATCATAATATAACAGAGACCATGGATACTCGTTTTGAACTGCTACAGCACGCGATGAACTTGCTCTTCGAGCACTTGAAGACTTCCTTCACTCCCTAACTCTTATTTTACTTGTCCTTTACCTTGTTTACATTCACTCTATTTTAATGATTATTCTGTCTGTCCTCTTCATCTTGCTTTATCTGCGTTACCTTATTTCATTTTGATAATGCCAAAGGGGGAGAAAGGGTAACTGAGAATGAAAAAGAGTAAATAGAGTAGTAATTTAGGGGGAGCAAATTTTAAGGATTCTTAAACTCAGGGGGAGCAAAGAAAACTGAAAGGTTTAAAATCTCTTCAATTTTTCTATAATTATCCTTAACATCTTTTTCTCGAAAGAAATTGTCATTATTAAAAAAGGGGAGATTGTTAGAATCAAATGATTTAATGAATTATTATATTTTGATGAATAACAATTTCGTTAAGTCTTCATCTCGTTGAAGATAGAATTCCTAACTTCTCAATGATTTTCATACTCAAGAATATCTATTTACTTGGAGAAAAACTGCATGGACCTCTACAAAAGAATTATCAAAAGCAGATATTCAAGAAAAGAATAGAAGAAGAATCTGTCCGCCTACAGCTCCTGGAAATCAGTCCGTCAGTTGACAACGTTTTCCTCAGAGAGTTCGTCCGGCTAGGGTGAATATCTAGTCACTCAATCATTGGGTACATCTGAAACTCTAATAGAATGCTTGTTTGACTAACAACGTTGGTCTTGGAGCTCGTGCTAGAGAAAATCCGAAGGTGATCGTTTGTCCAAACCAGGATGAGCTGTCAAGAACTATTTGTTCCTTCAGAGCATTAATGGCGAAAAGGACATAATCAATACTTTATTCCTCGCAAATTCAAATTCCCTGACATTCCTTAATTCAAGCTACTTTTGCGGAATCAGCGGCGAGCTTTTCTGATTATCAACGTTCAAATTCAAATCCTCTGAACAGAGCATTAATGGCTCCCTTTGCTGGAATGCATGAGCATTAATTGCAGATTTTATAGCTCAAGGAAAAATACGTTGAAGAGCCAGATGATGTCAACTTCCGCCATTGAAGATGAATTAAATGCATGGCAGATTGCATTAAGTGCTGAAACAGAAATGCAGAAGCATCCGTTACTCACAATAGAAGAGAAATTCAAACGGAACTATTTTTTTGATCTTCAACAAAGCTCCCATTGATCATCCTACTGAAGATATATATAGAGCACTTGGCATCAATTTCAAATTGGCGAATTTCACACGATCAAAGCTATCGAAACTTTCTAAGTCCATCATCTGCGATCTTATTTCTCTAAACCAAACACTCAACAATATCAACTTGTTTATTACCTGAGTTTAGTCGCCAAGCAGTGTGGAATTTTTCATAGAGTGCTACTCTTATCCTAATCCACACAAACCCTTCAGAGAACCAACTTGCTTATTCTCTCTGTAATCTGTTCTTCATATTTCTACCCACTCTTATCGAAGAGATTTTGTAGAAACCTATTCTTTTTGAAAAAGAACTGGGAGAATCCTGTCTAATGCTTGTAAAGGAGAAGTCTTGCTAGAATACTTGTAAAGGGTAGTCCTCAGGATATTGGGAGAAGTCCTGAAGAATACTTGTACTATTTTGGTAAAATAGTGAAAATCTTGGTAAAGCCAAGGACTGGACGTAGCCCTGTCGATTAAGGGGGTGAACCAGGATAAATATACTATGTGCTTTATTATTCCGTCTTAGATTGAATTATGCTGCACTTTTCAAACAAACGTTTTCAAACTTATAACTGCTGGTTTTCAAAAAAGAAGTTCAAAATCACACACATAATTCAAACCCCCCTTTCTTGAGTGGTTTCGTTACTATCAGGATTCACCAAGATTTTCCACTATTTTCAAAAAATAGTACAAGTATTCTACAGGACTTCTCCTAGTATTTGAAGGACTTATCCTTTACAAGTTTTAAACAGGACTTCTCCTAGTTGAGTATTCAGCAGGACTACTCCCAGTTCTTTGAGCAAAGAAGGTTTGTGTTTCTACAATGTCTCTTCAATAAGAGTGGGTAGAAAGATGAAGTATGATACACAGAGATGATAAGGAAGTTGGTTCTCTTTTTGGGTTATGTGATAAAGGATAAGAGTTATACTCTACGAATGGTTCACACAGGCAGACAACTTAACTCACGTAATGGAAGTCTCCAATTGAATCTAGATCCTAAGTTCTCTACTTATATCTTCAGTAGGATCTACTTTGTGAAGCTTGATGAAGATTTGAAAATAGTTATGTTTGAATTTCTGCTTCTTTGTGCGTAACGGACACTTCTGCATCTCTGTAATAGCACTAAATGCATTCTGCCATGCACTTATTGCAGCATTAAATGCTTTGGTTGACATCGTCTGGTTCTTCAATGCTTTCAGCCTTGAGTTATCGTTTGGCCATTAAATGCTCATGCATGCCAGCAAAGAGAACATTTAATGTTCTGAACAAGTGATTTGTTCTAACCGTAGAGGAGATACTATGTTCAGAAAATCACGCTGTTGACTCTGAAAAAGGTTGCTAGACTTAAGGAATGTCAGAGTGTTTGCAGAATCGAGGAATAAAGTATTTATTATGTCCCTTTCTTCATTTTTCAATCAACAGTGCTTCATTTAATGCTTTGACAATGTAGATAACCTTTATTGCTTGAAGCATTTTGCCAAACGAACTCTTCAGCACTTTTGGCAAATGAACTCTTCAATCTTTCTTGACAAATGAACTCTTCAAAGAGTTACCAAACGTACTCCTTCAGGAGGACGAACTTCTTAGATGTGTGGCCAGACGAACACTTTGTTGAGCATCAAGACGTACTCCTGAGCCGGACGTACACCTTTTGCAGACGTACTCAACTTGGCAAACTAGCTCTTTAGTAAGTTTCTAGACGTACTCTTCTTCTTTGTTTTTCTTTGAGGTTCTGCTTTTGATAATGCCTTGTATGAATGTATGCAGTTGTTCTTCAAGTAGATAGATGTTCCTGAGTATGAAATATTCAAAGTATTAGGAAATCTTTATCTAACAATATTAAACATTGGGTAAAATTGTTATTTATCAAAATATAATAATTTATGAAATCGTTTGAATCTAACAATCTCCCCCTTTTTGATAATGACAAATTTCATTTGAGAAAAAGTTTTAATATGTATACTTCGAAAAATAGATATCAGAGCAAGTGTGTTATTTTCAAAGTAAAAACAATATTGGAGAAAATATGTTGTTTTTCTTAAAAAAAAATATTTCTTATCTAGTAAAACATGAGTGAACTGAATTGAATTTTGTTATTAGGATTGAATTTTGTTATCTAGTAAAAAATATTTCTTATCTAGTAAAAATATTTCTTAAAAAAATATCTACCATAGGATTGAATTTTGTTATTTTTTCTCCCCCTTAGGTAGTACTTCTTCCATTTTGTAGTAACACTTTTTCTCTATATTTTCTCCCCCTTTGGCATTATCAAATGTATAAGATTAAAGCAAGGAATATAAGCAGTTTAAGCAAAAATGAACTGAATTGCACCAAGCATATATATATAATTTAAAGAGTCAGCAAGGTAAACTGTGCAACGGAAATATAAAGAGAAAGAGTTTAGGATTTGAAGGTGTTCTTCATTTGGTCGAAGAATTTAGCAAGCATGTCCTGCATCATTTCAAACTTAGTGTCCATGTGCCCCTTCATCTCCTTGTGCAAATCTTCAGTTTTCTGATCATTTGACGCCTGCATTTCTTCAACCTTCTTCTCCAAGAGGGCAGTCCTATCATTGTCGTCTGGCTGCAACTGATTAAACGGATGTGATTGCTTTTTCATCGTCTCCTCCGAATTCTTTTTCTTCATATTCTTCACCATTATGAGTTGTTGCATCGTGCTCAGGAAGAGCAACCGAAATTGGCTGAGCAGACGAAACCACTTGAGTAGCAACGTCATCCTGAGGTAGAACAATGGAGATGGGTTCTAGAGAGTGAACTTTATGGACATCAGACGCCATATAAACCATTGGGATGTGATAGGGAACTTTGCGTGTTGTTGTTGGGATCAAGGGAGATGAAGTGTAAGATTCCAGAATAAATCCAGGATTCCGCTGCGTTCTAGGGAGATAAGGAATTAAAACAAGTGTCCAGCTGCCAAATTCCATTACTAGAGGATCAACACAGCCAGCCAAGAAAAAGGGAATGTACGCCACATGCGTGAGTGCAAAGGCAATGATCTTCCAGTTGAAGTGGAACGTGTCATCCTTGTTTCCTTATTATGATTGTGAGCTTCAGATCTGCACAACCAGGGGGTGCCCACAATCCAGCAAGAAAGCAAAAATTGAAACCAAGGAGTTCAGCAGACAAACCTGGAAAGAGATGTTCGTTTTGCAAAGACACGAACCGCTTCCGTTTGCTGAGTTGAGGAAGCAGAGAGGATCGTGGCCGTCCGGAGATCTTCGGCATGAAGTGAATGGCACTCTGTGAAGGACTGTATTGGTGTGTTGAGGCAGCAGTTTGATGAGGCTGCTGATGAGTGGGTTTGGCCATCTTCAATGGTGGTGGTTATGGTTGTATAGGTGGAACCTGAAAAGTGAAGGGAGTGGAAGAGAGGGTCACTTGGAGTTGAGCAACACGATCTTCTAATCGAGGGTCTTCTGGATCCGCACAGAAAGGTATGTCATCTTGAGTGTGTTCGTCTGCAGCATCTATCAGACTGGGTCCTTGTATTGGATCCTTTATCAGACTTGAGTCACGCGCCAGACCTTGTACAGTCACCGAACTAGATACTCTTTCCAGACTTGGTAAACTCACTGGACTAGATTCTCTTGTCGGACTTGATACAGTCACCGGACTAGGTTCTCTTTCACCAGCAAGACCAGCTACTGTTTCAATCTCTTGCACTGTTTCTGAAGTTTCTTTAGATTTTTGAACAGCTTTTCTATGAGTACTGGAGATGAAATGTGAGCAACTGTTGGCCTTGGTGGAGAGACCATTTCATCATCATCCTCAGAATCATCATGTATTTCTATATGATGAATGACTGTGGGCACCTCAAATTGTTTGTCAAGGAATTTGTCTGGATCACCTTGAAGTAGTTGCTTGAAGTTTTGCACTCTAGGAATCAGAGGAGTTCGCCATCCTTTTGCAGCACAATGTAGTCATTTACTTCTAGTAGAGGTGGTGCATGATTCTGTAATAATAAATATGATTTTCGTTTGAATTCTTTCCTTTCTAGTAAACCGAACACGTTTTAATTATTTCATATTCTAACGTGTGTTCTGCATCATTTGTCGAGTCTCTGGACGACGCTGTTATTTATCTTGATAAGACACTTGATCTGTTCCTTGCTGGGTTGGTATCAATTGATGACTAGGAAGACATTGCACTGTGAACGATACTTGAAATTATGCCTCTGGACGATACTTCATTTCATTCACTGGATGATACTTCATTGCAGTCTCTGGACAATACT
Organism: Acmispon strigosus; assembly: GCA_030819835.1. Taxonomy (NCBI): domain Eukaryota; kingdom Viridiplantae; phylum Streptophyta; class Magnoliopsida; order Fabales; family Fabaceae; genus Acmispon; species Acmispon strigosus. The sequence continues at coordinate 24,933,955 of JAUAMA010000004.1, read as the reverse complement.
TCATTTCAGTCTCCAGACGATAGTTTGCCTTTCTTCTTGTTGTTGAAAGATGCGTCTTGGCAGACGATGCGTTGCCTCATTCGCTTACAGTCTTGCCAGATGATAGAATTCCTTTGCTAGAGTAAATCTTTGCCAGACAATGGACGATAGATCTATTTTCACTCTTCAATAAATGATACACGTCAGTAGACTATACACTTCAGCAAGCAATATACTTCAGCAGACAATACTTATCTTAGCTTGGTAATAATGCGTACAATGCATCTCATCATTTATTCATTGGGCGTTGGGGATAATCTTGAGAAACATTATATATAGTTAGGCATTAAAATTGTGATCAATCAAAACACGTATTCTAAACTTAGAAAACTCCCTTTAACGTTCAGAACCTAACAATCTCCCACTTTTTGATGATGACAATTTTATTCAGAGAAAACCATTTAAACCATTTCTCCTCCTTTGTAAAAACATCTAACTCTCCCCCTTTGCAAAAACTCCTTTTGTATTTTCCCTTTTTATCCCATGTTATTTTGTTTCTCTATTCTCTTATTTTTCTCTAATCTCTCCCCCTTTGTCATTAGCAAAAACTCTTTCGTCTGTTATAACTTTGAAACCAAACTCCCCCTTTCTCCACCATTGCTATAAAAAGAGCAGTAATAAACAGAGCAAGAAACAATTAACAATCAAGGCTAGTAAAATAAGAGCAATGAACAGTTAAACACATGGATATGCTCCCCCTCTGTTCCAATAAGCTAATTCTTATTACTCTTTCAACTAATTGCTTTTAATTATCACACCCCTGTGTTAAACACGTAAAGATAATTTTCTTTCATTCTTTGCGTAGATCAATAGAATAGACATTAATTCTCTAAGCTATTTGCTCCCCCTATGATAATGCTTTATCGTACCAATCAGATTCAATGCATAAATGTGATATCAGAGCAAATAGTACCAGAGCTGATGTGATATAATTTATAGACATATCAAACAGTTTAATAATTAACAAAATAGAGTTAGGGAAAAGATGGTCTTAGTCTGTTTGTGATCTTTTTATCCTTGAAAGCTTTGTTGAGTCGTTTCTGTACTTGACGTGGCGTCAGCAGACTATAGTTGTTATTCATGTTTGAACTTCACACCGGACGGTAGGTAGCAGACGATGGAACTAGATTGAGTTAGCAATAGTCATATGGTTTGCGTCTCTTCCTTCACCTCTACTTGGGTTAGTGTACACAGTATAATCTATAAAACAGGATGCATACCTATGATTTCTCTTAAGTAATAAAATCTATTTTCAATTAAGGGTTTTGTGAAGATATTTGCTAACTGATCATCGGTGTGCACATATGATATATCAATGTTACCTTTTGCTACATGATCACAATCAATGTTACCAAGTTGTTCAACAATACGCGATCCTACCTATCGTCCTTATTAATTTCCTTATTGGTTTGCATTGGCGCCCTGCCATTCTTAATTGAAAAAGATCTAGAGGTTGATTTCGACTTCCAAAACATCCTCCATAACAAGGAAAGTATACTTGAATTCACAACGATCTTTTAGCTAATTTCTCTAATTAAATTGAGTCTGTTGCCGATTCAATTGGCTTCTTGCCATACCAATGATCTCATGAAATGCTGATCATGATAGTAGGATAATGAAGGATCGATGGCTAGTTTCGTTGGGTTGACGATGTTCCAACCCGAGGAGCTTAGTAGGGTATACAGTAAAGTCATTTGACAAGAGCTTGGAACTCGTGCCAACGTCGCACGAAAAGACATTAAATTGCTCCTTATGGCATGAAGGGACACCCGAGAAAGGCAAACAACTGACTTTTGAAATGAAGATGTAGTTACCACACTTGAGCACAAAAATCGACGAGACTTCCACTACAGATGCAACTTTTCCACTGTCGGCAATAACATACGATCAACAATACTTCCTAGACGAGAAACCAAAGGGGAATCTACAACAAGTGACATGGACTCATCAGTAGTCGCATTTCACTCCTCTATAGAGAGAAAGTAAGTAAACGTTATCACAATACTCGAAAGGAGAATCAATCCTACCTCATTGAAAAGAATAAAGAGGACAGAGCTACGAACAATGCCTCGATGCTCCAGTGGATGGTACCATCTAGGGGAAAAAGACTTGGAGATGATCGTTGTTGGGAAATGAATTCTCCGTTTAGATTTAAATGATGACAACACTCGTAGTTATAAAAGCTAATGAACTTTGAATCTCTATGTGTTAGTCAAGAATATAGATATCAAGATCCAAGAAAGAATTCATAAACCATCAAATGGAAGATAATGAACAAAGAAGAGGTAGATTAGGAGCAATGACAAACAACAAAAGAAGATGGAAGCATGTGAGGCAACTGAAGGAGAAAACGAAGAGTCCAAAAAAGGAAGGCATGAATATTCCAGCAGTCATTATGTGCCTCACTGAGAAATTTAGTGGCTATGGAGTATTTACTGGAAGCAAGAAGAAGTGGTCATCCAGAGCTAGGAATCAGGTCTTGGATAATCCACAATTCTCTGCAGTAAAGCTTGTGTTAGAGCAATCAACTAAACAGCCTTTTACACGAGCTCATGAAGACTTAGCTAAGAACCATCGTGATTTAGTCTTGGATTTTATGAAGAATGATTGACTGCTCATACTCAATGAGTCTCTTCAGTAAGAAGTTCAATCCTGGAAAGCATAGAAACAACTCATAGATTTAATCAAGAAGATCGACATGGGAAACCTGAAGACAAACCATCAACACATCAAAAGCTTGATTAGTCGTGTAGAATCAAGGTCCAAATCTCTAATAAAAAGAAGTACATATTTTCCTCAATCTAAATTGATGACTCAGCAAGTTTAAATCACCAAAAGGAAAAGATTACTGGAGAAGGACCTGTCAAAGGAAAGCTAATTCACAAGAGGATCATCAGAGCTGTCATCGTCTGTACAAAGCTTTATCAAACTACTCAGAAGACATTCAATACCTCAATCTAGGAAATAGGCATCCCAACCTATTTGTCTGATAGACTATGAAGTTAGCAAGAGACATTGCTTTACTTAGTCGGACTTGGTCAATCAAAGTGAGTTGCTTAGAATCTCTCATCCTTGCCATATCAAAAGGTTCTATGCACCTCAATGAAGTTTACAATAATGATCTACTCTTCATTTCATATCAATTCATTATTGATAAACTATTGTTGTACTCTTATGGTCGAGTACGTTTAGTTGATCGAATATACTGGAAGCCTGGTACAACTCATTCACATCTACACTTCATGAAGAGTTGCAGAAGTAGTGTCTACCCGAAGCATAGACCACTGGGCTCTTTTATCCAACATGTGAATAAACCTTAAGCAGCTGCCACTGAAGAACTCTCTCACTTTTGAAAATGAATTTTATAATCTTCAGTTTAACTCTCAACAAGGAAAGTACAATGTGGAAGAAAGTGAACCTTTCCCAAAGACACATTTTCTCTCTCTCTCTCTCTCTCTCTCTCTCTCTTTTTCTCAAATTATAAACATTTGATTGCCTCGATCAGACAAACTACTGTTTACTGCTGCTACAACATACTCTCTGATGATTTCTCTCTCCAAGCATCACCTCCAACATGCCTCAACGTGTTTTGGTTCAGAATGCACAAGTGAATCATTCATGCAACATCAAGAAGACCTTGGAAGATGAATCTCTGAAGCAAGCTACATTCAACAAGAAGGTTCAAGTTTAAATATCTGACAACTTGAGTAATCAGAAGAAAATATTCGTTGGAACTACTGTGCATTTAAAGAAGAATATTCGTTGGAGTTTCAAATTGCAACAGTCACTTTTGCGTCACTGCCTATAAATACACACTCCATTGATGTATTGTGTGTGTGTGTGTGATTGCAAGGGAAACATGCACCGAGAGAAAGTTTGAACCAAGCTCAAAGGACAAAAATGTAGTTCAAGTAGTTGGGGTGAAGCTATGAGGTTCTTGTTGGAAACAAGTACTTCATTTATATCTTGTTAGTTTCCTCAGTGTATGAACAATACACTCTTATCTTATGTTCATACTAAAACAAAACCTCGTCAGACTTATGCTTTAGAATAGAACATAGTATTATAATTTTGGAAAATCATGAGTGAAAAACTAGAAAGGTTAAATGAAAAGATACTATGTCTATAAAATAGAGAAAAATAGTATGAAGGCTTTATACAAATAATCCACTATGTGTATAAAATTAGCATTGATCAAAGTATAAGAGAGTACAGGATAGCAAGCTCTAAATCATATTCAATGTTTATCCCATCACCTTCATAGATAACAAGATAGAATATAGGATAGTGATCTCTATGAAGGCTGCAACCATGATCTATCAGAAACGCCTTCATAGATAGCAAGAGAACTGCTTCTTCAAAACCCCCTAACATAACTTGCCTAAGCCTAGAGAGGCTTTCACAATAATTCTTGGAGATAGGGGGAGTCCTCATAACACTTGAAGTAAGCATAACGAGGCTCTGGAAAGAATACACAGCAAGGAGGAGCCCTGACAATACTCTAGGTAAGGAGAAGTCGCGAGAATATTTGTTAAGTCTGAAGAGGATTAGGAAAGAATACTAGCTAGGATAAGTCCTTGAGAATAATTTCTAGGAGGAGTCCTTGAGAATACTTGATGTAAGGAGGAGTCCTCTGCAAGACCCTCTATTTTGAGTATTTATACTTTGGTCCTTGGAGATTTTATAAATAGGTTTTGGTCCTTTAAGTTTGGATATTGGCATTTTAGTCCTTGGACTAGTCAAGGCTGAATTGGAAATCCGTATTTAAGAGCTTTTAAGGAGGTTTTGGAATTCAAATTTGAAATGGGAACATGATGGTTCCAGTTAGAGATTTAAAAGAATATTAGTGTAAGAGTTTTAACAAGAAGAGCCTTGGTTTAGTGGTGGAGACTTAGGCATTTGTTGGGCATGGCTTGTGTTCGAATCCTAGTGAGGTATGTTTTAATTTTAATAAGAATTTTGGTGGTTGAAGGCTGAATTTCGAATTTGAATTGAGACATGAGATTAATGAGCAATAAATGGGTTTAAATGGAGTTTAATAGGAGTTATAATCAGATTTAAATTCAAAATTTGAACAGGTGAGTAATGGTGAGTTAATGGGTGATTTAATGGAAATAATGGAGAGATAATGCTGAGTTATGAGGGGTGTTATGGCTGAGGATTTGGCTGGATATTAAGGTGAATTTCGTGTACCTTAGGAGCCTCCACATTCAGATTTTTACCCTAACTCTATTCCCTTGCTGCTGCCTCCAAAACTCTTCTGCACGTTAGTCTTTTGCTGCATTTTCTTCTGCTGTCTTCTCCTTTGTTTTGCTACTGCGTATTTGTATTGGGAAGGAGTAAGACAACGTGCAATCCTCTTAGTCCCTGAGGTTCCTTGCACTCTTGAAGGTCTGGGATTCATACCTTGACCAATTCTCCCGATAAGGTTGAAGGACAAGACCAAGCAAAGGATTAAAAGGTAAGGGTAACTCTGGGTCTAGATAGAGTCAGTGGTGCTTACTATGCCTTAATGATTGTAAATTACTCTATGTTTGTGATGATGAGATGAATGGTATTGTGATGCATGCTGGGATTATTATCAGTGAATATAACATGTTGGATTTGAGATTGATGATTATGATGTGATGATTTTGAGATGAATATGAGGGTGATTATTTTTGTAATAATGGCAATTGTTGATTCATGTTGATGTTGGACATGTTGGCATGGCATATGCATATTCTAGATTGAAATGGTGGGGTGGACGGTGATTGCCACGGGACCATGATGACGGTGGGGTGGACGGATGATTGCCATGTGACCGGAAGGGCGGCAAGGTGGACGGTATTGCCATATGCTTCCCTGTTCCCGTTTGGAACGAAGTCGCTCCCGTTTGGAACGATGTATCTTGGCCAAAGTTGTTGAGCATGTAGTTGTGCATGTAGTTGCATTGTTGGAATCATGAGTATGATTTGAGTTGTTGATTATGAGGATCTGAGGATTAATATGGAGATGTTATACTGTATTTGTGATTACTGTTACTGTTAATCATTTTATTCCTTTTCAACATGTTGATTGGTATTTGTTGTTTGATTAAGAGTTAACCCTTTCTGTTTGTGTTTGGGCGCTTAACGCCAGAAAATAGACAGGGTGTTGATCGTCATCTCTCGAAGAAGCTTTATGGAATTAGAGTGCGCAGCGGAATCGTGGAAGAAATTTGAAGAAGACGATTGATGTCTTAAGATTTTCCGCTATTTTAGTTTATTTTATTTTTGGGCTCGCTGTTGAGCAATTTTCTTTATTGTAATATTTTCCTCGTTTTGCTTCCGCGCAGTAATTATTATTTATGGGGATAATTTATTACCTATATTATTTTTAAGTAATTAAGAGAGACGAAAACCTTTTAAGAAAAATGAGTTGTTTTCTGAGAGGTTTTAATTTCCACGTTTTTACCATGTAACCCTCAACCCAAAATTGGGGCGTTACATCCTCGGAATACTTTTTAAAGCATGATGAGGCTTGGAATGAATACTTGTAAGGAAAAGTCCTCATAAAACTCGGTGAAGCCTAAGGAGGCTTGGAAAGAATACTTGCTAGGAAAAGTCCTTAGTAATACTTTTATATAGTAGAAGTCCTTAGAATATTTGTAGGGAGAAGTCTCATAGAAAACTTGTAGGAGGAGTCCACATAGCCATGGACTGGACGTAGTCTACTTATGGGTGAACCACCCCCCTATAAATTTATTTAGAAAACCGCACACGAGCAAAGAACACTAAGCAGACTTTTAAACATTGTCAATCGCGAAGAGTTTTCGTACAAACAATTCAACCCCCACCCCCCTTTTTGTATCCCTGTGATTTCCCTCAATTGGTATTAGAGATTGGGCTCTGGGTTGACATCTTAGCCAATGTTGAGAATGATCAAATCCATTGACAATACTATACTGTAGCTGATATATGAAGTCTCCTCCCTGACAAGCTCAAGGTGTATCTAGAATTGTGAAGGCTACATTCATCTCACCAGATAACTATCTCATGGAGGATTCTCTTGCAATCTAATAAATTCACTAGTCGTCAAAGGCACAAATCATCAGCTAGTGAATTTACTCCTATTGAATCTCATGAAGCCCTTCTTCACAAAAGATGATCAAGGCAGATGTAGTAGAGAAGTTCGAAGATCATAGAATCTCTCTCTCAACAAGATTAATCAAATCCAACTACTAATTTGAAGCTAAGGAGTTTCTACACCAAATCACCAAGTTTTATCTTTCAATAACTACATGTGATGAAATGAAGTTATCTGTATAAAGTTTTTCTTCTAGCATTTTCTTGATTATCTCTCTTGCTTATTAATAGGATACTATTACATGCACATACTTGTTACTTGTTCCTCTTGTTGGATTAATTTCTCGATTCTCTAACTACTAACTAGACCTTTTATTATGTCTCTTTTAACCCAAGCGAGTACCTGTCCACCTGGTACACCTTTAAGAGACATCGTCTCTCCACGCTTTTCTTTCTTCCTTAGATCTCTCACCTCTCTGACTCTGAGTCTGTAGTTTTGTCAAGCCACCCCTCTTTTTCTTGAAGTAGCTGTCTCTTGCTCTTCCTTTATTTTCATAAAGGAGGAACTTATGTTCTATTCCTGTCGACGTTTTTACTTCCATCATATCACTTAATTTATTTTTAATAAAAGACCTGTCAGTATACTTATCCCTAGAAAGAGAGGATTCCTCTCTCTCTCTCTCTCTCTTCAATCCTTTTCTTGAAAAGTTCTATCTCCTCATCTTCGTGATGTGTATGCACATATTCCAATGAATAAATCCTTCCTTCAAAATCATTTCTATTTATCCTACCTTCCTTCTACTTCTCCCACCCTTCAAGAACCTATGTACTTCACTTCCTAAAGCTCCTTCTCACCATTAGATCATGAACCCTCATCATATATGTCCTCCTCTTTGAGCTAACATTGATGATCTCATTCATTCCAACATTCTTGGACCAGCTGAACTCTATCATTCTTCTCTAGTCTCTATCAATACAATTTCTCAGAAATCCACCTATCTTCATCAAATCACTTCCATCTAGCCCAATGCTTCCTATACACCTAGTGAGGGAAACTGAAGCTCTTTGCTCAGCCGTGATTTTATTCTCACAAAAAACTCCTTATCATTTCATCTAGGCCATTGTAGCACTAGAGCTAAGTACTCAAAAAAATGGCATTTTTTCTTCAATGAAGATGATATCATTAGTACTGTGTATGATCTTCCGTCACCATCCTTCTTAAAAAGAACTGAAGTCATCTTCCTAAACCTTGTTGCTCGTTTCATTCACTGTTTAATCATCTACGTGCTTTTCCCGAGAAATCTTCTTAAACACTATGTGACAGACAAAGACGTCTTCATCATTTATCATGTGACAAAAAAAAAATTACAATCCACCCAATCCATCTTATGTTCAGTCACCTTTTGGATAATCTCATTAGTGGAGAAGAGAATGTCATTCCTTATGGTTTTATCTCTATCCTGCTTCTGGAAGGTGTTCTGCCTAACTCATATAGGAAATGGTGTCTCAAACCTCAATAACAGGGGATGTCTCTCAAAACAGACTTCTCCACTAACAGAGGAATCTTGTATCTAAGGGATTCATTTTCCGGAGATGAACCTTCTGGTGGTGATACACCACTTCTTTCCTAATTTTCCCTACTCTCAAGGACTATAATCTTAAAGTTCTTCCTTTTGAGTTTCTTTAAAGGTAGAAATTCCTACCTCAGTGTAATACTGAGAAAATAGTGATATATTAATTTACATTCACCTATTTACCCTCTTCTATTCTGACCAAATCTTGTCCTGAGTCAAATCAATCTTCTCTTCCCTTTCATTTAATGAAATATTTATTGTTCTCTCAGAATCCTCTATTTTCAAGAAACTGGTCTAACACGTGTTCTGAGACTCAAGGGGTATAGGCCTTCTCATTCTAGATGAGTGAAACGCTCTTCTAAGTCATCCTTTCTGATGACTTCCACTTCCCTACGACAAGCCTCATTCCTTCTACTCCTCTATAAAATCATCTGTCTTCTCTGACAAATTATTCCTCAAGAATTCTGATTCCTCAAAGTCTCCTGTCACATTCCTCTTAAAAAGAACTTGCTTGCACTATGCTTAGAGAAACCATGCTTGCACCTTTTTGATTTGTTTTCATGGACTTCATTTTGCTAAGGGTACCTAGCATAATTGCTCTTCAAATATCCATCCTTGTTAACATCAACTATGCCCAGACCACCTTCACTCTAACCTCAAACTTCTGGAGAAACGCATGTCCTACCGATTCTGATTCTCTCTCTTCAGAAGAACTGGGAATTGTGAATTCTTCGTTGACATGAGAACTCTAGCAAATCTTCTACATTGTTCCATTGAAGGGGCAAGATTCTCTAAAGACTAGAGTTATGAGTTCTCCCTAGAAGTAACATATCGAACACTCTAGGGATTTGAGAATATTCACACAGAGCAAGTTTCCTTCTCTTGTTACCTTACTCCAGCTGCAAAGGTGATACACGTTTTAAAATTCAAGATGTTTTGTCCAAGAACAAGAACCCGGGCAGAGTGAGCAACAAAGATGCGTCTATCATCTATCACACTCTGAAGGGTTTCAAACTTGACATTGTTCACCTAGTATTTGATAGACTGAAGAAGACCCTCTTTAGTCCGTTTGCTGAAATCCCTTATGGGTTTATGATACCTCCGCTTGCTCAACGCTCTCCTCTCAACAGACTTCTTAGCAACAACAATGCGTCCTCGGCAGTCGTACAAGAATATCCCTTAATACGCTTCTTCAGTACGAAGTTCCTCTCTCCATTCTTCGTGCCCCCATCATCTTCAACCAAGCAGACCTTTCATTCAACACTATTGAAGAAGAAGAACACTCATCTGAATCAGATTCAAAACAGAGGAAAAGCTTCACTCTAACATAATGTATAGCGCTTAGGTATTTACCTCTATGTTATGATACCTTTCACTCTTAAATTTTTTTTCATTGATTTTTTTTTCCTGATTTTTTTATAAGGCACATACCATTTTCATTTCTTTTTTGTAATACATAAACCTATCATTTTTTACTCTAAACATCAATTTTCACATTCACCTAACAAAAAACAGAATTATTCATAATAGTAGGCACCAAAGAAAATACTCAATTCAAGCTCAAAGGGGGCTACTAAGAGAAAAATATTGCAACATTAAAGTCTGAGATCCACAAGAAATCCTACCAGTCTCACAAAATCACACAACATGCATTTACTCAGTTGGCATGCAAATCAAGACAGGATCAAACATGCACAAGTATATCAGAGATCACTCTAAGCACTCATAAAAGATAGGGTAAGTGTACCCATTTAAAAACTTAAATTATGATTAAGATCAATTCAAACTCAGAAATCAAAAATTCTTTCAGAACCCCTAACAACATGCAATTCTACCCAGCAAAGATAAATGAATGTATCAATATTTTCAAAAATACTAACAAAGGGTGAAACTACTTGAAAGTCAAAAACAAAGGTATATGATCAGGTGTACAAAACATGACTGAATCTAATTAACATGAAAGACTCAAACTAAAATAAAATCTAAACAAAACTAAACTAAAAAAAAAACAAATAAAAAGAAAATACAAAAAATACTTTGGTCATTTATTGGTGCATTGGATCATCTTGATCAGGTCCTTCAGCTCCTCCAGTTCAAGAGAATTCAGGCCAACCTGCACTTTATTTGACACAAAGAAAAAGAAACAAAATAAAATATGCACATAGGTTGTCTCCCAAGAAGCCCAATGTTATAGTCATTGAGAGACTTCTCAAATTCACTACTCAACCATGGTCTATCACAAACTGCATTAGACCCTTCAAATCATGCAAATTTTGACACAAGTTCATCATGATATTGCATGCATTTTCAGTTATAAAGGCAACAACAGTCACGTTAAAAGTGGAAGGATTAAGAAAGTTCTCACAGAAATATTGCTTAGTTGTGTAAAGAGAATTCAATTCCCTTTCTTGTTCGTTGCCTTGATCTTCTAAACCTATGAAATAGGTTCTTAGAACTTGAGGTTTTTCTTCATCCATCTTCAATTTGTCTTCAAAGACAAATTCTTCAATGAAGGTTTTTTTAACCTCTTCACATTGAACCACATGTTCACTTTCATGAACAGTGGGTGGTTGCTCAATCTCTGGCTGCCCCCGCAAAATGCAATTTATCTTTCCCTGTAAGGAAACTCTGGCTTTCCATCCTTGCACTCCATTTGGCGAAGATATGTTAGTGCGCTTACACTCCAATTCAGCATAATACTCATCAATTAAGATGAAAGCATCACACTTCTTTTTTTCATAATCTATTTCAAGTTTAGCCCAGATCTTTGCCACCCTTTGCTCAAATGTTTCAGCCATACATGTACTTTACATGCACTTAGCAACCAAGGATTAGAAGGACCAGTTCATAAGTAGAAATTCAGAAATTAAAAACAAAGAAGCTAAAGTCTAAATCAAGAAACCTATCCCAGGCAACGGCGCCAAAAACTTAATTATTACCAATCCTGCAAGTGTAGAGAATGGTCGAAGTAATACAAAAGATATCGTCTCCAAAGGGATAGGGTACCAATTTTTGACTTGAACTAAATGGTTTAGAGCAGAAAAACAAAAGAAATATTTTTGAATTGTGGTTGAATGAAATGCAAAAAGAAAAACAAGATAAAAGATGAATATGAATGATTGATAAAAACAACACTTGGGTTTGAGTTTCACGTCACTAAACAAGTCTCTTACAATCAGATGTTCATATGAAATAGGAGTATGATCTAAGGTGCTTTAGCCTAAACATCTACTTGTTAATGCCTTAAGAAAGTGAACCATTCGATCTCAGTTTGCTAAACCTAATACCTTAGTGTTTAGTCAATTCAATTGAAGAAATAAGTTCTTAATCTGACCAACACATATTTCCCACCCTTATACCTAAGCAGCAGATAATTGTTCAATCTAATCCCGGTTCCCTTAATCCCTACCAACTACCGTTGTGCAAGAAGAAAGCATTATAACTTGTGTGGAACATAAAATTCATACAAAGGGAAGATATGCATGGAACATAAAATTCATTCATATAAAAACCAGAAATCTCAAAGCATTGTCAATGAAGATTCACTACAAACTCAAAATGCTAAAGAAAACAAGCCAAGCATGGCTGGTATAAACATAATTAAAAGATAATAACCTAGACTAGGAACTCACCAAGGCTTCCCAAAATTCCAGGAAAAGTGTTCAAAACTCAAACAATTACAATGAAAATTAAGAACTTGGATAAACTGGATTCCAAGATAATTACAATGAAGAGCAAATTCTGCATTTATAGCCAAAACTTCGAGTGTTCCACCGCCTGGGTGTTGGCTTCCAATGCCGAGGCGTTCGAATTAAATTAATTTGCACTAGGCTTGGCAGAGAGGCTTCCCAACGCTCATGCGTTGGAATTAAGCCTAATTTAGGATTCCATACATAGAGCCAACGCATGAGCGTTGGCTCCTCAACGCTCAGGCGTTGGGAGGTCGTCAGACTCCTCATTTTCTTGCTCTTGCTCTTCTCTTTCAAATTCCATCTTCAATGCCATAAAGGGGCTTCATTGTGGCTTCAATGAGGTTTTGGCAACAGATGAAATATTTAGTCAGGCCTGGAGTCGGTAGAGCGTCCCACCTGCCTGCGGGATTTGGTGATACATATAGGGAATTGTTGGGTCATCCCCCACTTGAGTCTATAAACATTGAGTAGTGCAATTGCTAAATGATTAATTGGATATTATCTTCTTGATTTCTTATGTATATATCCAATATTGTTTGAACTTGACCCTTGCACCTGTTTTCTTGTTTGTATTTTGGGCGATCCGTTGCTAGCTAGACAACTACTAGCCGAAGAGTACTTGGAGGATGTTGAGCCAAAGGAAGTTTGATGGAGCTAGAAGGATAGCTTATTACTTGATTACTAATGATAGTTATTTGATTATGATGTCTGTACGTAGGCATGCCCAGGTGTAGGGCAGAGTTCCAGGACGATGTACCTTTATGCGGTCGCCCTGTGTGGGTTTGTAGGAGGTATGCTGGAGTAGGAAGTCTTGGTTGGGGTTTTAAATTGTGGAAGCATGTTTTCTTTTATAAATGACTTTGTTGATTACGAAACTATTTCACTGATGTTGTTCACCTAACTATGTACCTAATACGTTTCATCGAATTGGGTATATGTATATACGTAATGCCTGTTGTTTATTGCATGTCTTGGAAAAAGAAAAAAATATACTTGCATTTCCACAACTTTAAAAGATAACTTGCACGTTTATTTATTGTTCATTCACTACAATAATGACCTGAAAATAGGGGTGTTACAATGTCCCTGTGATTTCCCTCAATCGCCACCCCCTAGATCTGATGGGAAGAAAGTCATCGGAAAGCGGTGTCTTCAGAATAGACAACTGTGAAAAGAAAATATGTAAGGAGACAAAGGAAGGAATTGTTAGATTCAAATGATTAAAGAATTATTATGTTTTGAAAATTAAAAATTTCGTTAAAGGTTGATATCATAAGAAATAGAAGTCCTAACTTGTTGAATACTCTTAAATCCAGGAAAACCTATCTAGTTGAAGAACTGCATGAATCCCAAGGCATTATCAAGCTACAGAAATTTGAAAGATAAGAAAATAAGAAGAAATCGTCCGACACCTCACAAAGGAACAACTGCATACATTTTCACGAGGAACTGTCAGAATGCAACTAAGCGGAGATAGTCCGGCTACTCCTTGAAGTCCAAGTTTGCCTAAAAGTGACAGACATCCTTTGGAAAGAACCTGAGTAGCTATGCTCATTCAACACCAAAGTATGCTTGACCAAGTTGAAACAGTCTGGTGTTTGAATACACTTTGACGAACAGGAATACTCTCTAGCCAAAGTTGAGTAAGTCTGGTCACAAGCCTGAAGAAACATTTCCAGCTTTGAAGAATCTCTAGCCTCTATGAAAAGTAGTTGAGTGACAACCCATTCAAAAGGAGAACCTCAAGAGAAGCATAAAAGGAGAGAACTTCCAGTCACTTACACAACAAAAACACCCTGAAAGTTGAGAACGTTCGGCTCAAGGAGTTCGTCCGTCTATATAGTACGGTTGACTACCAAATAGCATATTCAGTTGGCAACTTACTCTATGACGAACTTCTGGAATCATTGCAAAGATTACGTTTTCCATGTCATGTTGAAGAATTCGTCTCCCTAAAGCATTGAAGTGCTCAAGAGACATAAATGCCAGAAAGCTTGTTTGCCTTGACATTATGAAGAGTTAGTCCGGCAGAAGAATTGAAGGAATCATTCGACAAAAACACTGAAGAATTCATCTATCATCATTGATTCTAGCTTTAAAGACTATCTACCTCGTCAGCACATTAAATGAAGCATTATTGATTGGAGAATGAAGAAAAGGACACAATTAATACTTTATTCCTCAGTTCCTCAACTTCTTTGCTTTTCCTCAAATCAAGCTACCTTTGCGAAATCAACGACGAGAAATTCTGAACACAGTATCTTCTCAACGGTCAAAAACAAGTCTTCTGTTCAGAACATTTAATGATCCTTAGCTGGCATGCACTAGGATATGATGTCCAAACAAAAGCTCAAAGCTAAATACAGTAACGCGCCAGACGATATCAACAAAAACAATTAAAGCATGTCAGAACACATTTAATGTTGATTCAGAATTACAGAAGTATTTGTTACTCACAAGGAAGCAGAACCTCCAACGGAACTATTTTTCGAATCTTCGTCAAGATTACTGGGAACATCCTACTGAAGATATAAATAGAGAAGTTTTCTTTCGGATCAACTTGGCGACTTGAACACAACACATTGTATATCTCTACCAAGTTTCCCAAAGAATCAAGCCACAACTCACAAGCTTATATCCATCCGAAATTTAGTTGAGTCGTCCGCTAGTGTGAAGAACCTATAGAGTATTACTCTTCTCCTACTTACACACAAACCAAACAGAGAACCTAATTCTATATCCTCTCTGTAAAATGTTCTTCATCTTTCTACCTAACTCTTGTTGAAGAGAAAATTATAGAACAACAAAACCACCTTTAAAAGGAACCAGGAGTAGTCCTGTAGAATACTAGTTAGGAGAAGTCCTGAATAATACTTGAAAGGAGAAGTCCTTAGAATACTAGGAGAAGTCCTGCATAATACTTGTTAGGAGAAGTCCTTCTAATACTGGGAGAAGTCCAGTAGAATACTTGTACTATTTTGATGAAATAATGGAAAATCTTGGTGAAGCCAAGGACTGGACGTAGCCCTGTTGATTATGGGGGTGAACCAGGATAAATACCCTGTGTGTAACACCCCAATTTTGGGTTGAGGGTCACATAGTAAATTCGCGGAAATTAAAACCTCCCAGAAAAACAACTCATTTTTTTCAAAAAGGTTTCGTCTCTCAAAATTCTTATTAATAATATAAGTAATATTTCCCCCATAGATAATAAGTATTACGTGGAAGCGAAAACAAGGAAATATTATTACAAAGTTAAATGCTCAACAGCGAGCCCAAAACTAAATTAAAACAGCAGAAATCCTTAAAACATCATCTTCAGAAATCTCCCACGCATCCGCTGCGCACTCTGATTCCGTAAGCTCCTCGAGAGACGACGATCATTTCCCTGTCTATTTTCCGACGTTAAGCGCCCAAACACAAAGGGTTAACTCTTAAACAAAAAACAAAAACCAAAGAGAACTTAACATAACCAACTGTAACAATATTTTCAAAAATACAGCGATGACATATTCAACATTATACTCATTTCCTCAGGTACAACATCACAAACCATGCTTATGAGTCCTCAAATGCAACTACAAGTTATGGGGCTAAAACCTTAACCACGATCCTGTGGGACTAAAACCCATCTCATCGCTCTCAGGCACGATCACATGGGGCTAAAACCCATCTCATCGCCATCAGCCTCATAATGCATATGTCATGCCAACAGGTTCAACATCATCATGAATCAACAATTTTCATAATATAACAAAATCAATTTCACCTCATCATCATCATCATCATCATCATCATCAGCATATCATAACATAAATTCTCAAATCCAAACACGTATCTCAATATCAATAATTCCAACAGAAAATCATATGTAAGGCACAACCGACTCTATCTAGACCCAGAGTTACCCTTACCTTTTACTCTTTTTCTTGGTCTTGTCCTCCAACCCATCATGATAAAACATGTCCACAATCATCAACAACCAAGGAAAAGACCAGAAACCGACTTCACAAGATTTAAACCCAAAACAGACAAAACAACAACTTGCTGTCAGGGGCCTAGCGCCCAAGCATTGGAACCCAACGCTCATTCCAACGCTCAAGCGTTGGGTCCCTGTCTGGAAACACGAACTGGGCAGAACCTCAACGCCCAGGTGTTGGGAGTCCAGCGCTCATGCGCTGGCTCCCTGCCAGAAACCATGAAAACACTGTTTTTCACCCCAAAATCAATTCTAAACTCTACTTTTCGAAAACCAACTTCTCTATTAATCAAAACCCATTATAAAACACTCTTGATACCATGAATAAATAGAATCCTAACATTTCCCAGAAACTCAAAACAATATTATCAAAGAAAAGAAAGGAACACCAGCCTTGATCATTTGATAATCTACACCACATTTCCAGCAGAGTTCCTCGAACTCTTTCTCATATTCAGCCCTCAATCTTTCCTCCTTCTCTATGAAGTCCTTCTACGCTTGTTGAATGGCTCTCTGAATCCTTTCCATCTCTCTTCCCAACGGGTCATCACACTCAGGCTTCATCGGTTCACTGCTATGTTCTAAGTTCTCAGAAAAAGGGAGGAAAAAGCAAAAGTGAAAGGGAGAGGGGAGGAAGAACACGCCCCTAAGCCTCATGATTCAGAATATATCACTACATTGCTCATTAAGCCAATGTTCAAGACATTAACCTCACTTAACAACACCTTATTACCATTTGTAACCCCCGACAAAACTTTAAACTCTGTTAATACCACTTAATACCATTCAAATTCTGTTTGTAACTCTCAAACTCTGATTAAAATCAAAACCTGCCTCACTAGGATTCAAACACAAGCCATGCCCATCATATGCCTAAGTCTCTACCACTAAACCAAGGCTCTTCTTGTTAAAAATCTTAACACAATATTCTTATAATCCTCTAAGTCTAACCATCATGGCCCCATTTCAAATTTGAATTTCAAAACCTCCTTAAAGGCTCTTAAATGCTAAACTCCAAAATAGTTTCGCCTAGTCCAAGGACTAAAATACAAATATCCAAACTTAAAGGACCAAAATCTAATTATAAAATTTCCAAGGATCAAAGTATAATTACTCAAAACTTGAGGGTCTTACACTGTGTGCTTTCAATTTTCAGTCTTGAGTTAATTTTCCGCTACATGTACACACTTTTATATTCATTTGAAACTAATAACTCCTTAGAATTGAAAAAATAAGTTGTAAAAACCACACACACAATTAAAATGCCCCTTTTCTTGTGTGTTTTCTCCCTATCAGAAATCTGAATTGATGTGGGGACACAGGATGCCCTATAATGAGACCAACTTCTCACATGCTCGGGCAGCAACCCGGAAGTAAAGATACTAACGACAAGTCGAATAGTCACATGGGGAAGCAATCCAGGTAGACCAAAGCCTGAGATTAATTTCAATGGTCGAAGGAAGAGAAGGCAAGGATATGAACGCGAAGTTGGAATGTGCCGAGTTGTTTTGAGACGAGGGAGAAAGACAACATAAATCTGATGAGAGCCATCGAATTCACCAAAGGGAAAACTAAAGGGGCATCCCGACGGTCAGGGTTGTATCTTTCGAGTTAGTGCGAACCGATTATCCATGGGTAAGTATGCTAATCCTTCTGGTACAGACTACGCACGTGGCTGAGGAACCGGCTGAAGGCCACGTCGCAGGAATATTAAGCTATCAAGAGATACACTTGATAATCATCTGGGAATTTGAATCTTAAGATTCCATTTGTGTTAGAATAGTTTTGCAGCATGCTCATTGTGCACGATTTGACTCATTGTGCATGATTTGACTTGAAGCCAGACGAAGTCTACATTGCAGAAATTGTTCATTTGTGGGCATGATGGTAATATATTAAGACGCGTTGCGACACGGATGTCGAGTGGATTCGTATACTGGTACCACAAAGGGAGAAATGAAACACCCACTGGACCAGGTGACATCTATTTAAGGTAAGACTGGCTATCGAAAGACTGATTACAATGACAAGGGATCAAAAAGCAAGAGGTCAAAATGCTAAGGAGTTTTGTGATAAAGATATCTGGGAACCGAGCAACAAGAGATACGATTCGGGAATTATAATGAAAGTCGGAAAAGAATAGTAACAGAGCAATTCTTTGACTTGTAGTTTCTAGGACGAAACTATTTTAAGGAGGTTAGTATTGTAAGGCTCGAAATATTTTAAATAATAAGAATATTAATTAATTAATAGTTAATTAAATATCCATCAGCGGTAAATGAAATTAAGCGGATTTTGGGAATGAAGAAAATAATAATAATAATGACTCAACTATGTTGAGGTAATTCTTAGATTAATGATTCTCAACGCCAGCAAAAGATTTTGGTTTGGCCTTGAAACCCTAATTTTGACCCGGCTAAGGTTAGAGCGGGCATAAGAACTTCTCAATATCTTAATGTTGATGTGTGTTATATTTGGAGTATTTTGACTGTAATATTGATATACTTTTGTTCCATAACCCGGGGAAGTTCCCGCAGCGCTGCAGTTGCTTTTGTAGAAACCTTGACATAAGGAAACTGGATAGACCGGGAAATTTTGAGGATTTCCAAACGAGATATAAAGCCTTACAAGTTGAGAGGATTCCAGAATTGTAATAAAAATATTTTCGCCGCCCGGAGCAGAAGCGATTGCAGAGATCGGATCTCGAGAAAATTGTTGAGATATATTCAGGAAACGTCGTTTGAGACAAGCTAATGACTGTTAGATCAAATAATTAAATGAATTATGTTTTGATAATTAACAATTTCTTTTCAATAACGTTAAAGATAAAAATTCCTAATATATAGTGAAAATTATCATGTACAGGAATAACTATCTCTGAAAGGAATGAATAAACATCATTGCCTTATCAAGACAATCAGTTCGCCAGAAGAGGTCGACCGGTCAACCCAACGGAAGCAATATCAAAGACATATGCAGAAGAAGCATTCTCGTACAAGACCGTCCGGTGAACCAAGAGAGATAAATCAATTAGCATCAAATTGCCAGCGACTTCTCTCATGGCTACTTGATGACCACCTGAATCTACAAAAAGCAACTGGGAAGACTTTATCGTCTAAAGATGAAAGAGCATGACAATCCTGAAGAAACTCATTCTGTTTTAGAGGATCTCTAGCATCATATAAAGGAGTTGTGGATCAACTTCCTCAGATGGAGATGGAAATCTTCAGCGAAGAACAAATAAAAAGAAGGGACTCAAGCTTCTAGGACAAGAATGTTCTGACTCTTAAAGGAGAACTGACTGAGAAATTTCGTCCGGCAAAATAAGCAACTAAATGACGGAATTTCAAGCATTCAATGGAGACTGCGTCTGTCAAAGTTAAAAGAAAGAATCCGTCCACCTAAGTACGAATCGCGCCAAAGACACAAAAGATCAGTGAGTTCGTCCTTCAAGGATGATTGAGTTAACAGAAGCATTAAAGAAATTATTCTTTTGAGTAATTACCTCTCTCCTCATCTGCACGACTATCAAAACCTGGCAATCACAGAAAGAGAGATGGGACACAATTAAATACAATACATCTTGGTCCCACTACATCTCTGCTTTTCCTAAAATCAAGCTGACATCGCGGAATCAACGGCAAGAATCTCTGCACATCGTACACTATCAACGGTCGAAATTTAAAATTCTGACCAAGGCACGTGATGAGTATTAGCTGTAAAGAACTGGGGCAAAAGAGTCAAAGCAGTCTTCAGCACTAAACCTCTACACATTATATATGAAGAAACCAGCTCAAGAGTACTTGCTCAAGACGGAGCCAGACGACATCAACCCCGATGTACTGATGATTTCCAGATCATATCTCATGCTTGCAGAAACACCTCTGATCGTGACTTACGCCTGCTGAGAGATGCAGAACTAGCCGTTATGTGCTTCTCAAAGAGGATGAAGCACTGCGGGCAGGTTTTCTCTCCTTTTGTGGAGAATGAACAAAGGTCTTCAACTGAAGATATATATAGAGAACCTGGCTACAGTAGCAACTTGGCGACTAGAACTACATTGTAAACCTCTCAATCTAGTTCGTCCAAAGACCAAGGCAACCTTGGTCTCAACTCAGAAAATTCAAGTCATATCTCAACGTGAGTTGAGTTGCATATGTGTGTGGAAACCTTATTGAGTTCAAATCTCATCATACTCCACACACATAACTCAGAACAGGAGATCAACTTGCTTGTGATCTCTCTGTTCTATAAGCTTCATTTCTTCTACCCACTCTTATCAAGAAGAAATTTTTGTAGAAAAGAAAAATCCTGAAAAGGTGATAGGAGAAGTCCTGATAATACTTGTAAGGAGAATTCCTAATAATACTTGTAAGGAGAAGTCCTTCAAATACTTGTTAGGAGAAGTCCTTAGAATACTTGTTGGGAGAAGTCCCTGATAATACTTATACTATTCATTGAAATAGTGAAAATCTTGGTGAAGCCAAGGACTGGATGTAACCCTGTCGATTATGGGGGTGAACCAGAATAAAATCTATGTGTGCTTTACCTTCACGCTTTATTGCTTCCTCGCTGCATCGTTGCTTATATTCTCATGATTAAAATAATGTTAAAAAGACAAATATTCAAGTTCTAGTAACTGTCAAATGTTTCTTGTTTTATTACTTAGTCTATAGAACATCACATAATGAAATTGAATGAATTTTATTGCATAATCATAAATGAATATTTTCCAAGAAAAAGAAGAAAAATGAGTCACACAATTCAAACCCCCCCCTTTCTTGTGTGTTTCTTGCACCTTCAATTGGTATCAGAGCCTAAACTCTCTGAAAAATACTAACATCTTAACAGATGGAGAGTACAAAGATCTAAGGAAGCACAATATGTTCTCAACCAAATGCAATCTCTACCACTGCACAACGACAGGAGAACATGACAAGGAAAGAAACTCATGCTGATCCAAGAAGAAGAAACAAGCAAGGGCGCTCACTCTTACTACTATCAAGCACATTCTTTTTGAGGATAAACTATGTAGCTACAAGAAGTGCAAGTGAGGTAACTCTAATCTTATAAACAATCAATACTGCTCATCTTTTCTTAAAGTCGATTAAGTAACAAGTTACCAGTCATTTGAAAGAAACTGAAACTGTGTAAATTCTCAAATCTTTATAAGTCACTCTCTCTGAAGAACTATTAAAATCACTCAATTACTTTTATGTATACTCACACTTATATATACACATTCATATGCATGCATAATCCTTCGAGTCCTGAAGTTTCACAAGCGTAACCCTCACACCTCTGTGAGTAACTTACTAACCCACTAGACTCAGCTGAAAATCTGGGTACCACACAAAGCATACTCTGAACTCATACTGCAGGAACTCATAGGAAAGAAGCTCTCTGAGGAAGAAAGTTGGGAGAATCAGACAAAGCATGGAAATCAAAAGAAGGAGAAAGACTAATGGATAATCCAAGAACACGTGTCAGCTGATGAAGTATGTACACAATGGAGAGACGGTCCTTCAGAATAAATGTACAAGAAATAAAGTCTGTTATCAAGGGTAATCAAAATTAAGGGAAATCACCGTCTGATAGGTACACGTCAACGTGAGAACGTCTAGGCCCACTCTAAAGGACATTACTAAAATAGTTCGTCTGGGGCCACAGGTAAACAACTGTATTGTTCCATTTGATAAAAACGTCCATAACACGCATTAAATCCTCAACTGCCTTCGTTGCACGTTTTTCTATTATTATTCAATGCGCATGTGATACATGATATCTCACATCAAACAATCATTTCATCCCACTAAACGAGTAAAAAAAAAAAACTGTTCGTCTTCTAATCAATTTAAACAAAAGAGATTGAAAGCAAACACCTCTCATTCACACTTCACTTGCATCCCAAAAACTTCGATATTCTCTGCTTGCATTCTCTAACCTTCCTTGCAGAATTATCAAATGGCACCCAAAAAGCAAACCGCTGCAAAGACAAAACTCACTCAGGAACAGGAGGCCATTCTTCACCTAAGAAAGAAGAACATTGAAGCCAATCGACTCGAACAAGTCTCAAAAATAGGGGCTCAAAAATTCGCGGACTTAGGTGAAAGAGAGCTAGTTTCACCTAGGTATCTTGAACTACATCGCTACCAGTACGCAAGGGTTGCCGGACTGAATTATGTTCTCTTCCAAGATTGGGAAAAGCTTATGAAAGTTTCTGAGACACCTGTGCTGGAACCGCTGGTCAAGGAGTTCTACCAGTGTGCTGTGAAAACGAACCCACAAACAATCACAAGCAGATGCTCAAGGATGATAATAGAAATCTGCCCTGATGACATTGCCCTAGCACTAGACGTGGATGTAAAGGACGGAGTTCACTATTCCTCGAAGTGGGAAACCTCTACAATAGATGGTAACTGCATCTGGAAGGAAAACCTAAAGGTGCATGGGAACGCTGTCAACAACTTGATAGAAGAATTCAAGTTCCCTCACGCTTTTCTCAGTAAGGTAGTCATTCCCAAAGAAGGAGCCAGAGATCTTGTGAACAAGATGGCTCACTGGGCGCTCTACCAAATGAGTCACATGCAGAAGATCAACCTTCCAACACTGATCTTTCATCACATGGCAGGGACAATTGAAAGTCCTGTAACAAACCTTCCCTATGGATCTCTCATTACTAAAATTATGGGTATGAAGGGATTGGTAACAGATGAAAAACTCCAGAGTGAGTTCATGGCTCAGGATTACGTCTACCCAACTCCTATTCGATTTGGAGATGTTAAGCTAATGAACCTGAAGATTGAAATCTCCAAGGTTCCGAAGAATTTGCTATCCAGCTGGGAATGAAAGCAAGTAGAAGACAATAAAGAATTTGTTCAAGGGAAGGAAGTTCAACCATCTCCTCCAAGAACAAGAGCCTCAAAAGATAGAAAACAAACTATCCCCACAACACCATCGCCAGCCAAGAAGCGTGATGCTTCAAGGTCAGATGAACGGCTCAATGCCCTACCAACACAAGCACCCCCAGCAAAAAGAAGACGTCTTGTGAAGGCAGTATCCAGGCAAAACACAACTCCGTCTGGAGATGATGAAGATACCTTGCCAATAGCCAGATTGATCAGGAAGGAAAGAAAAGAACCTTTGAAGGTTGCTCCAGAAGACGATCAACCCTCATCCTCTCTACTGAAGTACCTTCCATACGTTCCCACAATGTTTCATGAATATGTGGAAGACATTATCGATGTAGTCGATGATGGAAATTGTGGCTTTCGCTGCATAGCACAGTGGCCCGCTATCAGGACTGAAATGAGGGAAGAACTCAGAATCAACCACTCATTGCTTGCTGATGTAATGGAGTCTGAGAAGGATATGGAGAGAATAAAAGCGGCTCTGAACCTATCACCCGGAGAAGTGGCTTCATCCTCTAAGTGGTTCACCATTCCTGACATGGGACTACTTGCCGCCTGCACATTCAAGATTATTCTGGTAACCCTAAGCCTGAAGGAATGTTGCACCTATATGCCACTGGTTGGCCCAGCCTACATTCCACCAATCATCGGAGTCATGTGCAACATTGATGATCATAACTGGGTCAGAGTAAAATTGAGAAGCGACTCGCCACTCCCCTATAGCACTCCATTATGGAGACCCAACTGTAAGAAAAGTGCTAAAAGATGGGGGAAGCATATTCATCCAAGAATTTTGAAGTTTAGGAAAATTGTTGATCCTGAATATGTTCAACAACCTAAGAGCCTTTCGAGCCAGTCTGATGATGCAGCCACCCTCAACAGATATGGAACTTCAGAGATCCCTCAATCCCAGCAAGAAGATCCAACAAGTCCTGTTGCACAACCAAACTCACCCCATTCAGGGAATCACTCACCAGACGAAAATTTGTTCAGCACAAATAAAGAAACTGCAACATGTGCAGTGAATAAAGAATCAGCAGTTCACGAGGAGCATCGTCCAGTCGCAGCAAAAGAGAATACTGTGAAAAAGAATACAAAGAAGCGAACCAAGTCAGAAGAATCAATGAAGAGATCTCTCAGAGAAAAGAAGCATAAGGGTGAAGCTGAATGCCTCAATGGTGATGTTGATGATCCTAAAATATCTCTCAATGAGATATTAACATCCCAACAGAAGACATCATCATCCACCACATCCATTAAGTCCTCTCCTAACATAGCAAGAGTTTTTCTTACAAATATTCCCAGACGGACTCGTCAGACGATGTCCTCCTCTAACTTGCAGGTTCCTCGGATGCTGAATATGGGCAACGCAACATATGGTCCACACCTGCTGATGAAGTCTCTGGGGTACAACTTCTGTCTGCAAGCTCGACTTTGGGCACCTCCTGCTTTGAATGGTATGCAGATTGCATTTGCCACAAGGTCCAGGTATGATATCTTTCATCACGAGTGGGAGTTAGCTGTTCCTAAACCAGTTCATCTTGGCACCATCCCATTTGGACTTATCTCTAACGTGAAAAGCATTGTGATTCAACATGGGTCATGGGTGCTTCTCCTACTGGTAGCCAAACAACAACCTGAACCTATGTCAGTAGCCACTGTTCCCTTCAACAATCACCCCTCATATACACCAGTTATTCCATTGCCTCAAACCATCACCATTCCACACAACACACTTCATGGATCCACCGATTCAGAAGAAAATCATCATCACCAATCTTCATCATTCCTTCCAGAGTGCGTCCAAAATGAAATCTCACCATCTACACTAGATGCTGAAGTTACCAATGCCCAACCTGTGAAGAAGGTCTTGCTCCTGACCCTGGCTGTCGTTTTGATGACGACAAACTCATCAACAAAAAGAAAAAAAGAAGACTTCAAAAGAATCAAGCACTCAAGTCCATCAATAGTCTAGAAGTCTTAGAATTAGGTGAGTTATGCTTCTAAAGGTTTATTAAAGCATAAAGGCTCTCAAAACACCTAATCTAATCAAGCTAAGTGTTTTCATAACTTAAAAGAAGTAGAAAACCTTAAGCAAGTCCCAAAGTATAAGTTTCTGGAAAATGGGCTTCTGTGTAATCGATTACACCATTATGGTAATCGATTACACAAAGGCAAGTAATCGATTACTCCAGTCTTGTAATCGATTACATGTTTGAAATTCAAATTCAAACTGAAACGGTCACTTGTGTAATCGATTACACTAAGTGTGGTAATCGATTACCAGAACGAAAAGTTGCATCTTTTCATGAACCATTGTGTCCCAAACCTTTTGAAAAGGGTTGTGATGGTTCAAGGACGTTTCCCTTGCCTATATAAAGACCATTTGAGTCCAGAAAACATAACACACAAGAACAACAACATAGAACACACACACACACGAAATTTACACATTTCACATGAGAAAAACACATTAGGCCAAAGTTTTTTCAAAACAAGTTCATCTTTTAGAACTTAAATCTTTTAGAGCCTAAATTCTGAGTTCATGATCTTCATGTTTACAAGAACACATTTGTTGTTCATATCTTGAAGAACTCAGAATTGTATTATGCTTAAAAGCCTTACAGCATAATTTCTCATGTTCAATCCAATTGTGTGTTAAAGGATTGAAACAGCCAAGTGTAATATCTTCTTCATCTCTTTCTGTAAGATTGAGTTTTTCACCGTGGTATTCGGTGAAGGGTTGTTGTCAGTGAAAGTGGTTTGCTTTCAGGGTTCTGGTTGAAGACAAGTTTGTCTTCAAGGTCTGAGGGTGGTTTGCCTTCAGGAATTGAAAGCGGTTTGCTTTCAAGGGCTGTTGAAAGCGGTTTGCTTTCACAGGATATTGGTAGAAGTTCTTGGGGTCCTTGGGTTAGGAACTTGTAAGAAATTCTTATCAATAGTGGAAAAATCCTCAAGGGGTTTTCTTGAGGGACTGGACGTAGTCTTCGGTGGATTGAAGGCGAACCAGGATAAAATCTTGTGTGTGATTCTCTTTATCCTTCACATTTACTTTCAAGTATTGTTCATATCCGCTGCAATCACAAAGATCAACTCGTGATCATCATAAACTTGAAAGTAACGATTTCAATAAGGCGAAAATTGGGGCAACACTGATTCACCCCCCTCTCAGGTTGCTATCTGTTCTAACAATTGGTATCAGAGCGGAAGTTTAGGTAAGTTATTCCTAAGATCCGGGAAAAGATGGCATCCTCTTCCAATCATGGAACAAGTGAAGGACACAACATAAACAGGCCACCATTCTTCAATGGAGAACACTATGACTTCTGGAAAATCAAGATGAAAATATTCATAAAGTCATTAGACTCAGGAATATGGAAAGTCATTGAAGAAGGACCCTTTGTGCCTGTAACAATTGAAGAAGGAACTTCACAACCAAAACTAGAAAGTACTTGGAGTGAAGAAGAAAAGAAGAAAGTTCAACATGATCTCAAAGGAATGAACATTCTTACATCTGCTCTTGGCATGGATGAATTTTTCAGAGTATCAACATGCACTTCATCAAAAGAAATATGGGATACATTGATGGTGACTCATGAAGGAACAGATGAAGTCAAGAGATCAAAGATCAATACTCTATCCCAAGAATATGAAATGTTCAGAATGCTTCCAGGAGAAAAGGTATTAGACATGCAAAAACGATTCACTCATTTAATTAATCATTTGATTGCTCTTGGTAGACAATTTTCAAACTGTGACTTGAACATGAAAGTTCTAAGATCACTTACAAGAGTATGGCAACCAAAAGTAACAGCCATCTCAGAAAAGAAGAGTTTATCAAATATGACTCTTGCAACTCTGTTTGGAAAACTCCAAGAACATGAGTTAGAATTGAATCATTTAGAGGAGCATGAACAACATGAGAAGAAGTATCGATCAATTTCTCTAAAAGCAAAAGAAAGCATCAAAGAAGAATATGATGCAGATTCTGAAGAAGAAGACAATGGAAATCTGAATCTTCTAGTGAAGAACTTTGGAAAGTTTCTTAAAAAGAAAAATGTTAGATTTAACAACAATAAAGCATTCCAAAGAAACAGTGAGTCTTCTTCATCTCAAAAGACTACATGTTTTGAGTGTGGCAAACCGGGACATTTCAAGTCAGATTGTCCAAATCTTCAAAAGAAGAAACATGGTCTAAGAGAGAAATTTGAGAAAAAGGATCAACCTAATCGAAGAGCATATTTGGCTTGGGATGATAATGAAGTAAGTTCATCATCTGATTCTGATAAAGAAGAAGCACAAGTTGCTTTGATGGCCTCACATGATTCTGAAGTTGAAGATTCCCAGGTTAGTGAGAATTCTATATCTTTTCATGATTTAAAGTTTACCATGGAAAATATGTTTAAAATATGTCAAGAATTTTCTAAAGTTAGCACTAGGCAAAATGAGATAATTTCTTCCCTAGAAAGTAAATGTAGAAACTTACAAGAAGAACTAGATGTAGTAAAATCTAAGATAGACATTACTCACAAATGCACTAAGTGTAGTTCTCTAGAAGAAAAGATAGAAAATCTTCAACAAAGAGTAAATAACTTCAATAAAGGAAAACAGAAGTTAGATGATATCCTAAGTGTTCAAAGACATTCAAACAATAAGTCAGGTTTAGGATATACTTCTCACCCAAAGACAAAAGAGGTTAGGAAAACTGTTTTTGTAAAACCAAATCATGTTATGAGGAAAGATATTGAAATTTCATTTGTGGATACACATAATCAGTTAGCAAACATCTTTACTAAACCTCTTCCTAAAGATTCATTTTTCAAGATAAGAAGAGAATTAGGCATATTAGATGAGCATGATATTTAAGGTAACATGTTATTTGCATAAACTTTATATGTTCATTTACATTATGTACTTAAGTATTTATATATGAAAATATGCTACATAGAATTCTAGAGCCTAGAACCTGTAAAAATGTCCTAGTAATCGATTACCCTAGGATTCGTAATCGATTATCCATGTTCAAAGTCCTCGTGCTCGCTGGAAATACTTGAGTAATCGATTATTCAAACTGCCATAATCGATTACACATTCACAATTTGAAAATTTTCAAATGTGTAACTGATGTAATCGATTACCCCAACTGCAGTAATCGATTACATGCTCGAAAATTGTCAGACTTTCAATTTCCCTCCATTTTTGAAATTCAAACTTGGCTTAACTGCTCTGTAATCGATTACCAAAACTGCTGTAATCGATTACATGATCAGGATATTTAAACCAGCCTTAGAAATTGATTAGTCATACCCTCCAACAGTCTCTCAAAGTGCTGCATATTCTCCTCAACCAACCATGGATTCCTATCATTCTCGTTCCTCTCGACCCATGAATCTTACACGACTACTCACCACCACCCATCAAAGAACTAGATTTGCTTCACGATTCATCAATCAACTCATTCGTAAACCTTTGTTTGGTGATTTGGATTCATTTGTCGAAAATGGTCACACATTTCCCGCCTATCTTCGTTATCAAAATCTTGAGGAGTTCATCTCTATGTGCAATCCCTACTATCCTGAACTAGTAAAAGTCTTTTATTGCAACTTAGAACCTTTGCAAGATGGCTTCCAAAGTTCTGTCAAGGGGATTCTTATTCGACACTCCTTATCATCTTTTGGTCGATGCCTTGGAATTCCTTCTTCGGGTGCTCTCTTGGGTCCTAACCTCCCTTGCCCCTGGTCTGACTATAGCCATGACTCCTTTTACAAATCTTTGTGTCGATTTGAATCAGTCGACCTTCAGAAAATTCATCCACCACATACTACTTCTTGCCCATACAACACTGATGTCCTCACGACAAACAATCATCTTCTACACTACTTCATTAATCAAGTAGTTCTGCCTGAAGAAACTCTCCTTGCTCACATTAGCGACTTTGAGTTACAAATTCTTTATGGCATTCTTCATTGTCACAAAATTAATTGGGCATTTCTGGTTATGCACCACATGTTACGAAGTCGTAACTTGGCGGACTCCTTTCCTTATGCATCGATCATCACTCGTCTCCTTCTCTACTCTGGAGTGCCTATTGCCAAGCTTTATGACACGCGGTCATCTCATCTCAAACGCATAGACACCTCCATTCTTTCTTCGCTCAACATCACCAATGACTTTGGCCTCTCTCTTCTTCCATGTCAAATTCATGATGCTGGTCGGGATTTTATACCCGTGTATACCATTGCTGATGTTGACTCTCCTACTAGTACTTAGTTTTGTAGGAGTCTTTCATGCTGTTTATTTCTTTCCTCTTGTACTATGTTCTCATTATATGTATGTTATTTTTAAGTACTATAATTGGACTATTATGCTTTCATCCTCATTTAAATGTTTACCCCCATCCCCCATGCTTTATATTGCAATATATACTTGTATGTATGCCTGTACATTTTTGGCCTTTTCTTGTTTTTGATGAAGTCAAAAGGGGGAGAAAGGTTCAGTGTCTTTAAAGATCATATGCAGGAATTCAACAAGTACATTAGAAAGGGGGAGAAAAATCAGAAATACTAAATTCCATCAAATAGGGGGAGATAAGAATCACGAATGCATAAATGATCTTCAAAGTTTCAAGTATGTGTTTGCCATCATCAAAAAGGGGGAGATTGTGAAGAAGGTCTTGCTCCTGACCCTGGCTGTGGTTTTGATGACGACAAACTCATCAACAAAAAGAAGAAAAGAAGACTTCAAAAGAATCAAGCACTCAAGTCCATCAATAGTCTAGAAGTCTTAGAATTAGGTGAGTTATGCTTCTAAAGGTTTATTAAAGCATAAAGGCTCTCAAAACACCTAATCTAATCAAGCTAAGTGTTTTCATAACTTAAAAGAAGTAGAAAACCTTAAGCAAGTCTCAAAGTATAAGTTTCTAGAAAATGGGCTTCTGTGTAATCGATTACACCATTATGGTAATCGATTACACCAAGGCAAGTAATCGATTACTCCAGTCTTGTAATCGATTACATGTTTGAAATTCAAATTCAAACTGAAACGGTCACTTGTGTAATCGATTACACTAAGTGTGGTAATCGATTACCAGAACGAAAAGTTGCATCTTTTCATGAACCATTGTGTCCCAAACCTTTTGAAAAGGGTTGTGATGGTTCAAGGACGTTTCCCTTGCCTATATAAAGACCATTTGAGTCCAGAAAACATAACACACAAGAACAACAACATAGAACACACACACACACGAAATTTACACATTTCACATGAGAAAAACACATTAGGCCATAGTTTTTTCAAAACAAGTTCATCTTTTAGAACTTAAATCTTTTAGAGCCTAAATTTTGAGTTCATGATCTTCATGTTTACAAGAACACATTTGTTGTTCATATCTTGAAGAACTCAGAATTGTATTATGCTTAAAAGCCTTAAAGCATAATTTCTCATGTTCAATCCAATTGTGTGTTAAAGGATTGAAACAGCCAAGTGTAATATCTTCTTCATCTCTTTCTGTAAGATTGAGTTTTTCACCGTGGTATTCGGTGAAGGGTTGTTGTCACTGAAAGTGGTTTGCTTTCAGGGTTCTGGTTGAAGACAAGTTTGTCTTCAAGGTCTGAGGGTGGTTTGCCTTCAGGAATTGAAAGCGGTTTGCTTTCAAGGGCTGTTGAAAGCGGTTTTCTTTCACAGGATATTGGTAGAAGTTCTTGGGGTCCTTGGGTTAGGAACTTGTAAGAAATTCTTATCAATAGTGGAAAAATCCTCAAGGGGTTTTCTTGAGGGACTGGACGTAGTCTTCGGTGGATTGAAGGCGAACCAGGATAAAATCTTGTGTGTGATTCTCTTTATCCTTCACATTTACTTTCAAGTATTGTTCATATCCGCTGCAATCACAAAGATCAACTCGTGATCATCATAAACTTGAAAGTAACGATTTCAATAAGGCGAAAATTGGGGCAACACTGATTCACCCCCTCTCTCAGGTTGCTATCTGTTCTAACACAACCTATTTCTTTTGCACTACCAACTAGTGATGCTTCTCAAGAGGAGCAACTCCATAAGTCCAATATGGAAGCTGATTCAGCCAAAGTATCCTTTGATGCCAAAACTGTTGTAATGGAACTACGGGCTAAGATGGAAGAAGGCAACTCTAGAGCTGAGAAGAAAAGTGACGAGGTGTGCCAAAGGGCCTTTGATCGCATTGAAGCTGTGTCTGAAAGACTTGAGCGAAGAATTGCTGAAAGCTTTGAGAGCATGAAGGATCTATTCAGGAGATACATGCAGCAACGACAGCTGCCACATGACTAATTTCTATCTCTTTATTTAATTTATACAGTCTTCGTTCTTGTTCACTTAGCATTATTAATCCTTCATTGCCTGCTCACTTAGTCACTTATTACCTGCTTACTTATTCATCTATTTTTGATAATGCCAAAGGGGGAGAAGAGATAGGAAAAGGGACTAAGAAAAGTAGAAAAGGGACTAAGAAAAGTAGTAGTAAATTTAGGGGGAGCCAAGGTAAGTTCACTTAGGCAAACGATCACTAGTCAAACACTATCTAGGACAGCTCATTTAGGGGGAGCAAAGTTACGTAAACTCAAATAAGATAAATTCGTCCACCTAAAAAAAAAAAAAAAAAAAAAAACTAGATGTTTTCACTCAAATAATATCACTTACAAAAAGGGCAACCATATTTTTCTAAATGCAATACCCTGAAGAATAATTAGCAAAATGTTTTATGACCAATCACATTCTTAAACGAACCTTTTCCAAAAGAATTTGTCATTATCAAAAAGGGGGAGATTGTTAGATCAAATAATTAAATGAATTAAGTTTTGATAATTAACAATTTCTTTTCAATAACGTTAAAGATAAAAATTCCTAATATATAGTGAAAATTATCATGTACAGGAATAACTATCTCTGAAAGGAATGAATAAACATCATTGCCTTATCAAGACAATCAGTTCGCCAGAAGAGGTCGACCGGTCAACCCAACGGAAGCAATATCAAAGACATATGCAGAAGAAGCATTCTCGTACAAGACCGTCCGGTGAACCAAGAGAGATAAATCAATTAGCATCAAATTGCCAGCGACTTCTCTCATGGCTACTTGATGACCACCTGAATCTACAAAAAACAACTGGGAAGACTTTATCGTCTAAAGATGAAAGAGCATGACAATCCTGAAGAAGCTCATTCTGTTTTAGAGGATCTCTAGCATCATATAAAGGAGTTGTGGATCAACTTCCTCAGATGGAGATGGAAATCTTCAGCGAAGAACAAATAAAAAGAAGGGACTCAAGCTTCTAGGACAAGAATGTTCTGACTCTTAAAGGAGAACTGACTGAGAAATTTCGTCCGGAAAAATAAGCAACTAAATGACGGAATTTCAAGCATTCAATGGAGACTGCGTCTGTCAAAGTTAAAAGAAAGAATCCGTCCACCTAAGTACGAATCGCGCCAAAGACACAAAAGATCAGTGAGTTCGTCCTTCAAGGATGATTGAGTTAACAGAAGCATTAAAGAAATTATTCTTTTGAGTAATTACCTCTCTCCTCATCTGCACGACTATCAAAACCTGGCAATCACAGAAAGAGAGATGGGACACAATTAAATATAATACATCTTGGTCCCACTACATCTCTGCTTTTCCTAAAATCAAGCTGACATCGCGGAATCAACGGCAAGAATCTCTGCACATCGTACACCATCAACGGTCGAAATTTAAAATTCTGACCAAGGCACGTGATGAGTATTAGCTGTAAAGAACTGGGGAAAAAGAGTCAAAGCAGTCCTCAGCACTAAACCTCTACACATTATATATGAAGAAACCAGCTCAAGAGTACTTGCTCAAGACGGAGCCAGACGACATCAACCCAGATGTACTGATGATTTCCAGATCATATCTCATGCTTGCAGAAACACCTCTGATCGTGACTTACGCCTGCTGAGAGATGCAGAACTAGCCGTTATGTGCTTCTCAAAGAGGATGAAGCACTGCGGGCAGGTTTTCTCTCCTTTTGTGGAGAATGAACAAAGGTCTTCAACTGAAGATATATATAGAGAACCTGGCTCCAGTAGCAACTTGGCGACTAGAACTACATTGTACACCTCTCAATCTAGTTCGTCCAAAGACCAAGGCAACCTTGGTCTCAACTCAGAAAATTCAAGTCATATCTCAACGTGAGTTGAGTTGCATATGTGTGTGGAAACCTTATTGAGTTCAAATCTCATCATACTCCACACACATAACTCAGAACAGGAGATCAACTTGCTTGTGATCTCTCTGTTCTATAAGCTTCATTTCTTCTACCCACTCTTATCAAGAAGAGATTTTTGTAGAAAAGAAAAATCCTGAAAAGGTGATAGGAGAAGTCCTGATAATACTTGTAAGGAAAAGTCCTAATAATACTTGTAAGGAGAAGTCCTTCAAATACTTGTTAGGAGAAGTCCTTAGAATACTTGTTGGGAGAAGTCCCTGATAATACTTATACTATTCATTGAAATAGTGAAAATCTTGGTGAAGCCAAGGACTGGATGTAACCCTGTCGATTATGGGGGTGAACCAGAATAAAATCTATGTGTGCTTTACCTTCACGCTTTATTGCTTCCTCGCTGCATCGTTGCTTATATTCTCATGATTAAAATAATGTTAAAAAGACAAATATTCAAGTTCTAGTAACTGTCAAATGTTTCTTGTTTTATTACTTAGTCTATAGAACATCACATAATGAAATTGAATGAATTTTATGGCATAATCATAAATGAATATTTTCCAAGAAAAAGAAGAAAAATGAGTCACACAATTCAAACCCCCCCCCCCCTTTCTTGTGTGTTTCTTGCACCTTCAATGACTAACACAAGTCATCAAAAGATATTTGTGACTGACGCGATTTTAACTAGTCTTAAAAAGAGAACCTTTGAACCAATAGATTAAGGAAACCTTGGACAAAGGTTTTTCACCCCTTTTCCCCTCAATATGTCGGTGTCTTCTCCCAATCTTTCACAATCTTCATTAGTTTTCCATCCTTGGGAATTTGAGAAAGAATTTGGAGAGAAAAAGTGAAAAGAATTTTTTTTCTTCCTCTTCCAACACCATACCCGACCGCCACCCTCTTCCACTACAACCACCACCATTTTTCATCTTCCTTGCTAGTTCCTTCATCAAAGTTGAAGGTAAAACCCTAAAACTTATTCTCATAGTTTTATTTCTTTAAAAAGTCTAGTTTTTGAGAAATAATGAGTTTTAGCTTGAGTTAAGTTGAAAGTTTGAGTTTTAATTGTTTGCTCTTTATCAATGATGAAGAGAAATAACTACAACAACAACCTCATAAAACTTTGTTCTATGTTCTCCCAGTTCTCCATCCAATACTCCATCATCCCTGCATCCTTCTTTTCATGTGTTCATTATTCTTTTGTAAAAACAGAAATGGCAAACAGTTTCAAAATCTGTCTTCCTTATGCCGTAAATTTCCCTATACTAGAGCACTATCAAGTTCTTAGCACCAATTCTCCCAGTAACACGCGTTTCTGAGAATTGTGTGATGCCTTCAACGAGTCCATGTGATAGTGCAAGAAACACACAAGAAAGGGGGGGTTTGAATTGTGTGTGTGATTTTTGAAAAATTTCTTTTCTAATTCATCACAGTCATTAGTTTCAAAGAATATAAGAGTGTGTGTGCACGCAGCGGAATATTAACTTAAAACAGAAAATTAAAGCACACATGATATTTATCTTGGTTCACCCCGAGAATCGTCAGGGCTACGTCCAGTCTTTGGCTTCACCAAGATTTTCCACTATTTCATCAAATAGTACAAGTATTCTCAGGGACTTCTCCCAGTATTAGAAGGACTTCTCCTATAAGTATTATACAGGACTTCTCCTAGTATTCTCAGGACTTCTCCTTTCAAGTATTCTCCAGGACTCCTCCTCACTAGTATTCTACATGACTACTCCTGATTCCCTTTACAAATTGGTTTTGTTGTTCTAAAACATTTCTCTTCAGTGAGAATGGGTAGAAAGATCAAGCTCTGATTACAGAGAGGATATGAATTTAAGGTTCTCTGTTTGTTTAGTGTGTGACAAGGATGAGAGTAACACTCTATGGGTTTTACACACGTTCGGACGACTTAACTCAGTAGAGAATGGCTTGAAGCTTTTTGAGTTTAAACCAATGGAAGCTTGGTTCTTTGGGCAACTTGGTTGAGATGTGCAATATGTTGTATTCAAGTCGCCAAGTTGTTCTGGAAGCAAACTTCTCTATTTATATCTTCAGTAAGAAGTCTTCATTGAGCTTGACGAAGAAAAGAAAATAGATTCGTTAGTGCTCCTGCTTCCTTGTGAGTAACGGCTAATTCTGTAATTCTGGATCAGCATTAAATGCGTTCTGTCATGCATTAATTGCTTGGGTTGACATCGTCTGGCTCATTGCCGTGTTCATTTTTGGGCTTTTGTTTGAACATAATATCCCAGTGCATGCCAGCTAATGATCATTAAATGCTCTGAACAGAAGATTTGAATTTGAACATGGAGGAGGTATGATGTTCAGAATTTCACGCCGTTGATTCCGCATGATCAGCTTGATTTGAGGCAAAGCAGAGAGGCAGAGGAACCGAGGAATAAAATATTAATTGTGTCCTTTTCTTTTTTCTGCGATCAACAGTGCTTCATTTAATGTGCTGACGAGGTAGATGATCTTTAAACCAATAAGAAAATATGATGGATAAATTCTTTAGAATTTTGTTGGACAATTTCTTTAATGCTTCTGTCAAACTGATTCTTCATAACCTCATGACAAACATGCTTTCTGGCATTTATGTCTCTTGAGTATTTTGACGCTTTAGATAGACGAATTCTTCATCATGACATGGCAGACGCAGTCTTTACAGAATTTTTTAGAAGTTCATCACTGATTGAGTTGTCAAGTGTACTGTATAGGCGGACGGACTTCCTTATGCCGGACTTTCTCATCTGTCAGACTATATTTGCTATGCAGGTGGCCGGGCGCTTTCTTCTGTTGTGCTTCTGTTGAAGTTCTCCTTTTGAATGGATTGTCATCCAACTATTTTTCAACAAGGGCTAGACATACTTCAAAGTTGGAGACCTTTCTTCAAGCTTGTGGCCAAACTTACTCAACTTTGGCAAAACAGTCTTCCTGTTGGTCGGAGTGTATTCAAGCACCGGACTGTTTCAACATGCACTTTTGGTGTTGAATGATCATAGTTGCTTTAGTGCTTTCCAAAGGATGCCTGTTTACTTTTAGGAAAGTTTGGTCTTTAGTGAGTCGTCGGACTGTCTCTGCTTGATTGCTTTCTTTATGCCTTGAGACAGTTCTTCTTGAAAACGTATGTAGTTGTTCTTCAGTGAGGACCCGGACGATTTCCACTTATTTGGCCTGTCTCATATTTTTGTGACTTGATAATGCCTTGTGGTTTTATGCAGTCCTTTACGAGAATAGTTTTTCCTGGACATAAAGGTGTTCAGCAAGTTAGGAATTCTACCTTAGAAATATCATATTATCAAGAAATTGTTAATTATGAAAACATAATAATTATTTGAATCTAACACCATGTACCCCGATCTTGTCTTTTCCTTCTGGTCCTCCTTAACATTTTCTCATCACAGAGGCTTCATTGCAACAATGGTGGGTCATGAGTTCTCCCTAACCAAAGGAAAAATTTTTGAACTCCTCAACAGTGAGGACGAAGGAGACACATACAATGAATTCTAGAAAGTAGGCTGCAATAGAGAAATGATGGAGAGAATGGTTGTTTCAGCTGGTCCAAACCTTCCTTGAAGCCACCATAATACCCCATCAAAGCATTGATGAAAGGAATCAAAAGAGAAAGGTTAAGAATAAGAAAATGAGGAGTCTGCCGTTTTCCCAACGCCTGAGTGTTGGGAAGCCAACGCTCATGCGTTGGCTTTCTGTCTAAAGTTGTGAAATTAATGCTATCTCCGACACTCGAGCGTTGGAATCCAACGCTTGATTGTTGGCTTGCTGTTAGTTTGGCTATAAATTCGGTTTTTGGCTTTTCTTTTGTATCATACCTACTCGGACTTAGAAAGCTTCTAGCACCTTGTTTCTAAGCTTTCCTGGACTTGTCGGAGGCCATCTTGAGCTCCCAATTCAGGTTTTATCTTATGTTTTCCTTAGCCATGCTTGGCTAAGTTTTTCCTAGTATTTGGGTTGTAGTGAATCTATTTCAAACTATGCTCTAGGTTTTCTGTTTATATATGAATAAAAGTTCAAGTTCTTAGTTTCTATTATCTATTGTAATATTATTCTTGCTATACACAAGTCTTCATGTTTAATTCTTATGCAATGATAATTGGTAGAATTTAAGGGAAATGGGAATAGAATGAATGATTGTATGCCACTTAGGTATAAGGGTAGACATTGTTAATGTTGGCCTGAACTTGGAATTCATCTTCAATTTGATTAACTAGTCACTAAGGTATTAGGATTAGAAATTGAATTGGAAGATCTATTTGATTAAGGTATTAACAAGTAGAAACTCTAGGCTAGAACACCTAAGAACATGTTCTGAATTTCATATATAGAGTTGATTCTACATAGCTTAGCTAAAGGTAGTGAAACTCAACCCAAGTACTTGTTTTATCAAGCTTTTATCTTTATCTTTATGCTGTTTTCTTTAAATCCCAAAATAAAAACAAAAATATATTTTTTCTTTCAAACTCTAAAAAACTTATTTTAAATTAAACCTACCAGTCTTTTATATTACACGATATCCTTCGTGCACTTGCGGATTGGCTATCAGTCTCCCATGTTACTGCCCGGTGGACGGCCTCCATCATCGCTTTCGCTCCGTTCCACCAATGTTCGGCTTCACCTGACAGAAAATAAGTGACAAAGTTTACCCTGGTTGTAGCAGGGGTCTAAAGGAAGGTGAAGATCTTCTCCACTTCTTGCAGCTATAAGTTGGCCTCCTCTGGGTCGTAGCCTCCCGAATACTTCGGTGGGTCCTACCTCTTGAAATCATGAAGCCCTCTAGTCAGAGCATAGGCCTTCTCACTCTCCGCCTATTGAGCCTATGCCTCAGCAGCAGCAGCAGCTCGAGTAGCTGCCCCTTCCACCCGTGCGTCTGCAATGGTCGCCTGATGTGTCATCAGCGTAGTCAGATTGGTGATGGCAGCAACCATCTGGTTCATTGCATTCTAATCCGCCATTTTTATATTCTGATTAGTTAACCTCCTACTCCTGCTCATACGAAAGCTAACCATTAAATCAGAAAACAAAAACAACAACAAGACGTTAATGAAACACATATAACTAGATCGTCCATTGTAAGAACAAACTTTGGGAAGCAACATTAATAAGCAATCAATTCACAATATTCTTCTTTAGATTGACACCCCATCAATTGACTTAAAAATAACAACTATCGAACAGTGCTGGTTATCTTAACCGTCGCTCTGATACCACAAATGTAACATCCCAATTTTCGTTTGAGGGTCACATAGTAATAAGCTGAAATTAATAAAACCTCTCAGAAAAACAACTAAACTTTCAAAAAGAATTTCTTCACTCAATAATTATTATTTAACATAATAATAATCCCCTTAATTAAATAATCAACTCAAAATAAAAATATATACTTAAATTGCATCACATGTGCTAAGCATTTCAAAAAGAGCGGAAAAATACAATAAGCGGTTTCTTCAACGTTATCTTATTCTTCCAGTCCTTCCACACCAACTCATTCTTGTATCAATTCATCCTTCATGTAAATTATTTCCCTGTCTTTCACTAGTATTAAGAGCCCAAACAACAATAAACAAATAAAAAGGGTTAACTCGAATAACAAGAATACAAAAACAACGTTTGTGATGAAACAAACAACAATAATATTTAGGAAATAGACACACAAACACAACAACAACAACACAATAATATTAAAAAATAGCAGTGCATAACTCAAATCAACTTCCTCAAATTCTATATGCAAGACTCTAGCCAAAAACTTCACCCAACTTGGGTCAAAACAGTCGTAGGGGACAAATTACCCTCTTACCGGCCTCAAGGTAGTTCACATGGGACAAATTACCATCTCATCAACCTCAAGAACGATCACATGGGGAAAATTATCATCTCATCAAGCTTCTAAACTCACCACCTCAGGTATGATCACATGGGATAAATTACCATCTCATCAACCTTCCAAAACCCACAGAGTGCATACGCTATGCCAATAATTCAACAACCTCACGAACCAACAGTTCACATTATATCTCCACCATAACTCAATTCATATTTCTCAAAAACCGCATCATCAAGTAGAAATTTTGAACCAATTCCAGTATCAACAACAATTCAAGTTGAGTCTCAAAGCATCAGGAACAACATTCACAAAAACAGAGTTGCACACATTACAAAACGATAAGAATAATCCCTACGACGAGTTACCCTTACCTTCGAATGGGTTTCATGCACTTGCCCTCCGACCTAACTGTGAAGAAGGTCTTGTCCCTGACTCTTGCTTAAGTTTTGATGACAAAAACACTCATTACAAAAAGAAGAAAAGAAGACTTAGAAGAACCAGCTCAACATGCTTCAAGAAATTCAAAGGGTTCCAAGAATTAGCTAAGTCTCAATATTTAGTAAGTTATGCTTTTTAAGGTTACTTTACTTTTGAAGGCTCATACACAAATTGATAAAATTGAGTATAACATTTTTTAATAAGGAAAATGTGATAGAAACACTCAATTAGGTCTTAAAGTTTCATAAAATAGAAATTAGACTTGAGTGTAATCGATTACATGCTTTGAGTAATCGATTACCGCTCATAGGCACGTAATGGATTACCATAATGCTTGTAATCGATTAAATGATTGAATTTAAAATTCAAACTGCAACGGGCAAATAGCGTAATCGATTACCATACTAACGTAATTGATTACCAGCACGACCATATGTGTTGTTTCATGAACCAATGCATCCCAAAACGTCTGGGAAGCTTTGTGATGGTTCATGGACGATCCCTAGTGCCTATAAATAGTCCATTAAAGTTCCGAAACAAAATAACAATTACACACAACTTTCATATTCATTAAGATCCATTATCTGAGTCTTTAAGCTCCCATTTTCAAAGAACACTTATGTTGTTCAATGATAACTGGATTTTGTATGGTAATTTTAGGGTCTTTTTAGTCTTTTTATTTTGTTATTTTTGAGTCTCATATAGTTTTTTTATTATTTTTATTTAGATTTTCTATTTATTTTTCATTTTACATATAGATTAGCTTTTATTTGTTTTTAAAACTTTATTTTATATTTTTAGGAATTTTTATAAGTATTTTTTATATTTTAGGAAAGCTGGTATATCATCTTTGTCCAGGGACCAAACTGTAAGTTTCAGGAAAGAAAGGCCAAAGTACAAAAATTCAAGAGTTGGAGGCTGAAAGTGGAGTTTCAGAAAAATGAAGGGCCAACAGTGAAGTGCTAACAAAGAGAGGACCAAAAGTGAAAAGCTTGAATATGAAGCATCACTTCTATTTTGCACATGTGAAAAAGGATGAGTGGAGAATTGATAGTAGTAGGAAGGAGTTTTCAGAAGTTAATTGGTGGCCAATGAAGGCCATAATGGCCATCAACTCCTCCACCATTGCTATAAATAGGAGTGTTCATCCCTTGTAAAAAACACACCTTCACTACAGAATACAACAAGTGTTCTTTTTTCTCCCTTGGTTCAGTTCATGTTTTATTTCCTTGTTCTTTATTTTATCTTGATGATCACAAGTGTTTGTGCTTACTTTTTATAACAATGGAAGTTGGTAATTAGTAAGGGAAATAGGATTAAAAGAGGCAATATGATATATCACTAAGGAATTAGGATAGACTTTGCTTTATGTTGGCCTGAACTTCATCTTCGTCTTCTTCTTTAATTAACTAAATTGCAAGGAATTGAGTTTAGTAATTAGAAAGAAAGTTCTACAATGTGTAAGGAATTAACTTGTAGAAACAATAGGCTAAAGCATCATGAATTCTTGCTTTAAAATTCAGAAATAAGGTAGAGGTTTGCTAGTATATTTTATAAGTTAAGTAATTCAACCCAAGAGCTTAAATTCCATCATCTTTATTTTCTTTTTATTTATTTTATGCTTATTCATGTTCTTCGCTCTAAACAAACTCAAAATCAAAGTTTTTATTTTTTGCACAAGTTCTAAACAAATTAGTAATTGGAC
The DNA here is from genome assembly GCA_030819835.1 of Acmispon strigosus. NCBI lineage: Eukaryota > Viridiplantae > Streptophyta > Magnoliopsida > Fabales > Fabaceae > Acmispon > Acmispon strigosus. The sequence goes on along the minus strand of JAUAMA010000004.1, from coordinate 24,892,512 downwards.
ACCTATCCCTGTGGGTTCGATATCTTTTATATTACTTCGATAATCAACCGTACACTTGCGGATTTGACTATCAAGTTTTTGGCACCGTTGCCGGGGATAGGTTCTTTTCAAAGTCCTTTTTATTAAATTGTTTAGAGCTTTTTGTTTTTCTTTTTATATGAACTGGTGCTGCTGATTTTGTTTGCTGAATTTTGTTAGATATAGCAATGGTTGAAACATTCGAACAAAGGGAGGCAAAAATCCGCGACTTTCAGCCTCTAATAATTGCTTCTCCAACTTGGCTTTATCAGTGCGCAACATCTCCAATTCTTCTTTCATCTTTTGGGCGAGTTGGGGGCAGATGTTGGCCTCAGCAAGGTCCTTCTCCAGTTGGTCCACAGTGGCCGCCATCTCTTTGTTATCGGTGACCAAAGTCCTTACCCGTTTAGAACAGGCGGCAATGGCTTTGACTGCCTCCTCATATCTGCGCAAAAGCACCAAACTCCATCCAGCAGCCGACAAATTGTTCTTTATCACATTGTTTGCAACAGCACGAGAATTGTTGCTCACCGGGTCTTCAAAATAACTGTCAAAAGACAAGTTATTTTCCATAAAAGTAAGGTCCTCCAAATCATCGGCGACCTCTGCATCGCCCACATAGGCAGCTTCAGCTTCTTCGGCGGTCGTGCTCTCTTCAGCGACCTTCTTAGACCGCCCACCAGACTTGCGACGGGTTCACTTAGGTTCAGCATGGACTGACCGCTACACTTTCGTCTGCTGAGTTGGGCCCCCGCCCGACAGATCGGCTCTAGAACCACTAGCTTGGGCGTCGGGCTCGGGTTGAGGCGTGCTCAAACGTGCCTTTTTGGTTGCAGGGTTCTCCACCGGAGGGCGACGGGCGACGGTGTTATCCTGACTATTTGAGGCTTGGGCCTTGGCCTCTTTCTCAATTTGAACAAGGTCATCTCTTGAAAGTTTATACTTATCCACTGCAAAAAAAACAAAAAAGAGGCGGTGCACAAGTTAGCACAGAAATGTATGCATATACAAGGATACCATGAATAAAGACAAAAACTCACATAGGTAAGAGATGGCGTTCCCCTTCATATGGGCGAAAATGAGCTCGCCAATATGAATGGGACCCGCCTTGCGTAAGAATTTTATAATCTCCCAATCTTCAGCAGTGAGAGCATCATCCTCAACGGTAAGAGAAAAGTTGGGCAATTCGGTCCAATAGGGAGGAAACCGCATGCGACCAGAGTCGTCATGGCATAGAAGATGGGGGATTAAAGGACTATCAAAATTTTTGAAGAAACGACCTTTCCACTGGTCATGTGCATTACACTTCCAGGGTTTGAACCTGGCTTTAGAGGATTTGGCGGTGAGGGCGACCCAGGAGCTTGTGGGCGCCACGTCCAACCCCTTCTTGTTAGGGGGAACGCATTTGTAAAAATAGAAAAAATATTCATACTTTGGGGCGACTCCAAGGGCATCACATAGAATTTCAAAACCTCTAATGAAGGCCCAAGAGTTGGGACCTAATTGAGTAGGGGTGACAGACAAGGCCTTTAAAACTTCGCAGATAAAAGGGGAAAAAGGGAGACGGAGGCCAAGGTCATCAAAAATGAAGGAATATACATGGAAGAAGTGGGGGCCGCTTTCAACATGTTTGGCGTCACAAACACGCTCGTTTGTGGAAAAGGACGGGTTATTAGGTCAGGCTCATAATTATCTGAGCAGAGCCCGCTTATTTTGTTACGAAAGGCCTTAAGCACAGTAGGGTTTGTCCAGAGGGGAAAGACGGATGACACCTTTTAGGCAACCAATCCCATTTGTACGGGGCAAGGGAGTGACTCCTCGTAAGCCCGGAGTTTGGAGGAAGGGGAAAGAGGTCGTTTTTGTGAACCACCGCCGTTGCCGGTGCCGGATGTAACACCCAGAATTTTCCCCAGTAATTAAATAATTATTTAATTAATACAAGGTACTGTTTGGATCCGCTCGGCGACATCGGCAAGCGATATCGTCGACCGAAGTACCGATGAAGTATTCTTTGCGACACTTGGTAGGAAACCAAGCTAGACCTGACTATGAATTCGGACGAGAATTGGACGTTCTCACTATCACCACGCGATCAGTGAAGAATTTCGTGAATAACGACTGTAATATTGATATGGTTTTCTCCCGGAACCTGGGAATGATTTTTCGCGCTAACGGGACTATTAGTCGAAACTTCAACAGGCGAAACGGACGACTTCGGGACCCCGGATCGAGAATTTGAAAAGCTCCAAACGATTTCGTTTGGCGTTTTGAGACCAAATTCATGAAGAAGAATTTCGTGAATAATGACTCAGTGAATAGTGTTTTCGGGCAGCGTGGCGCAGACTTCGAGAAAAATCGACCCAGCCACGAATTGTGCGGGCCCAACACCCCGGAACCAAATAAATGACCCTGGGGCAGATACTCTCAGTGACATTGAGGTACTCGCTGATGACCAGAACCTGATGATGACCGGTGACCAGACGCATTGACGCACTGACGCACTAACGCGTCATGATTAAGAATTTATTAATAAACAAACCTAGATATTTATTAGAACTTTCTAAGCTTAGAGTTTAGTCCCTAAACTTTGAAAACCTTATAGTTTGGTCCTTGGGCAGTAAAAGTTTTTTTTACTTTAACATTTTACCATTCCAACTTAGGTCCTTGGCTAAGTGGTAAAAATGGGATTCACCCCCCATTTTATGGGCCAAACCCCCAGCCACACCTCACTTAAGGGGTTTATTTGGCCTTAAACCCTTCATCAAATCATTAAGTGAAAATCTATTAAGTTTTAGTGATTTTTAGAGAGAGAAAATGAAGCTTTGAGAGAGCTACTATTCATCTTCTTCCTCCTCCAGCTTTGGCCGCCCCTCTCCTTCCTCCACGGCAGCCCTTCCTTAGCTCCTTTGCACTTGATTCTTTGAGGTAAAGTGTTCCTCTCCTCTTGATCTATATTGCTACCGATTCGGTTTTTCATTTTGTTGAGTTTCAATTTTATGCATGTACTAGGATTGGAAAGTCCCTTCACAAATGTTGTTCCCACTACCTTTAGCTTCATTTTTAACCGATCGGATTTTTGATTGAATGAGTTTTGGTTCTTTGAAAAATTTTAAGTTGGGTTTTTGTTAGGGTTCCCTTTGGAAAAGTCATTCCCATGACATTGATCTTTGAAAATCTCTAATTTGTTTTCTTGGAAGTTTTGTTTTTGAAAAATTGATTATTTGGAAAAGTGATTTTTCAAGCTTTAAGTAATTATTTGTCATAGGTTTCTTATTACCTTTGATGTGTACAAATTAGATTTTGAAGAAAAAATTGTTCTTAAATTAAGTGTTTTGGCGTAATTGACTTATGTATTGGGACAAAAGGATAATTGATTTTCAACTAGCTTTGAGTGAGTTTAAATGCTTGAAAGTGATTTGGGGTTTGTAGGAAAGGTTTTTCCCTAATAGGTGCAAAAGGGGCCTAGAGAAAATTGTGTATTTGAAACACTAGAAAATTGATTTCTAGAGCTCTTGGGTAAATTTGACTATGGAACTTGTAGCTTGTTGTAGGGTTTTGAAAAGTTGGGAAATAGAGAATTTAAAATTTGACAATTGAGTGAATTTTGTATGTTCTTGACACTTAGGGTTTTGTTGAATACAAGAGTTGAAAATTTGATTTGGAAACTTGTAGAAAAAGTTGAGTCTTTGGGAAAATTGGTTTTGGAACTCATAGGCAAAATTATGGTTTTGCACATTCTGAAAACTTGGGAAAATTGGTGTGTAAAATGGATTTACAAGTTATGTTTTTGATTGTTTGATTGATTTGGAAATTGAGTGAAGTGTTGGGTGAAAATTTGCAAAATTTTAGGGTTTTTAGGATTTTGGGCAGAATTGAAGTTTGATGAAAATGTGTGTGTTTTTGTCTTCTAAAATCTTGATTAAGGCTTCAAAATGGTTTGTAAGCATCTAGCCTTGATGCTCTTTGAATGGTTTAAAGTTTTGAGAATTTTTGTAACTGAGGTTTTTTTCTAAGTTCTTTGGTAATCGTCGAAAATCTTGTTTAAGTGTCTTCGACCTCCGAGCATTTCCTAAGTTGTAGAGCCTTTGTCTAAGTGTTTAGACCAGCCCCTTTTCCTTAGGTTTGAGTTCAAATTTCTAAGCTAGGTTGTGTTTGTTGAAGGATAACGAGGCCCCGTACCGATCTAGACGCACGGAGTTTACGTGACCGCCAGGATCGACTACCTTTAAGGTAAGGGCACTTCGTATCTCTGTCTCTTAGCATAAGTATAAATATATACCATGCTGCACTATGATCTTTAGAATTATAGTTGACGACGTTCTGAGAACGACCCGACTTTAAACTGTATTGATTGATATATGAATGCAGTCTCTGAAGGCATCTGATATGCTGGATTAGTTTTTGTGTGATGCGTGGAATTGTTTGTTTGTTGTGATTTGTGGCTTGACTTATTGGATGTTTATCTCTTTGATGATAATTGAAAGCATTGATCTTCCTTCGACATGATTTGTATCTGCTTAAGATATGTGCAACTGCTCTACATGATTAGTATTAATTATGAAGCTATGCTAGGCCTCGTTTAAATATGTATGGGTCCTACTTGTGTTTTTGTGTCATGTCGTGTCAAGCATGTAGTTGTGAAAGTCGTCATGGTTCGGGGCTAATAAAGAGTCACGAGCTAGATGACGCACCATCAGGGCATTATTACAGAGCGTTCTCGTGTAAGTGGCAACTCTCAACTTACCGACTTACTTTCTAGTTCGTGCGGAGTTCGGGAGAGTGTCCCACCTACCTGCGGGAGTTGGTGCATATCCGGATAAAAGTTTTTTCTGTACATGAGGAAGATGTGCGTGCATATAGAATCCTAAAGTTTTTCAACTACTTGCGTCAAATAATTGTATGCGTACTTGTTATTTGCTACCTGTTGATTACTTGGATAACATTTGCTAGCCGTAGGCTTTATTTGTATCCAATGTTTTATTTTGAGTTGACCTTGCATCTGTGTGTTGTTTGTATTTTCTGGTGATCCATCGTCAGTCGGACTACACTTAGCCGAAGGATGCAGATGGATGTCGTTACAGGAAAACCATGACAAGAAGCCGGGCGCATAGAGCTGGAAGACTTGTGTCGCCACTGTTATTATTATGTAATAATATTATGTATGTTTACGTGTCAGGGTAAGAGTTTTAGGTTCTTTTTACAACTGACAGTAGGGTTTTTGAAAACAAGTTATATGTTTTGTAAGTAATTTCCAAGCTGCTGGTCGGTCATTTTATGCCATATGTTTGGCTAATTGCGAATTCTGTATTCATAATATAAATGCAGCTCAGCATGGCATATTTCGAAGAGGAAAATGATTTCAAAAATATATATACTCTCTTTTATAAGTTTTGAACATTCCCCTGCATGTTTATTTACTGTTTAATTGCTACAGTAACGCCCTGAAAATCGGGGTGTTGCACCGGAGGTCGAAGTACCTTCCGTTACAGACTCCATTAAAACAAACAAAAAGAAGGAAAAGCAAGAGGGGAACAAGCAAACGTACTAGTGACTGGGCAGAAAGGGGAAGCACACAACTCCGGCACGGTGGAACAAAAAATTTGAAGGGAAGAGAAGACCGGAAATTGCACAGGAAGGTTCTGCAGAGGAAAAATTAAACAATGAAGAAGCAGGAAAGGGGCTTTTATAGGCTTTGTTCAAAGGAAGAAGAAAGGGTGCGACGGGTAGTTGAACAAGTGGCTGCTTGAGTGGGAATTAAATGAGAAAGAAAAATCGCATCATTGCGGCGCGCCACCCAAGCAATATTGTTTCCAAGAATAATGATTGCATTGAAAGCCAAAACGGCGCGTGGGTACAGAACCCTAGGCAGAAGGGTTGGCGTGACAAGAAACAAAGACAGAAGCACATCAAGGGTCAGAAGGGTTGGTGTGACAAGAAAGAAATGACAAGTCAGTGGAAAAGTGTGGATCAAGCAAGCGCCTTGCGTAGCGAAGGGGCGAGTCAAAACAACCAGATGGCAAGCCAAGACAAAAGGTACTTTAAACATGGGAATTATTATTTTTAAGTTAATGGTGCGCTACTTTTCAATGCACAGATGAAAGTAAGCAGGATAGGTAAAAACGGAGAACGTGGCGAGTTGAGCATCCTCCATTAGCAAGACGATAAATTCTTCGCTGAATGGGAACCTTGGCGTTGGGAAAAATGGCAAAAGCGTCAAGACTCAGACCTGTGGGCTACCTGTAGCACACAGGGGCAAGACGACCACTCCTTGATGACTCAGAACACTTCGCGACGGATGACTAAGCACCTCACAACAATCAATGTTTCTACCATAAGGGCGACATATTTATTCCCAGCGTTCACGCCTTAAGTGACTCATTCCTCTATAGGATGTTGTACTCTTTTTCCTTTACCAGGTTTTTATCCCATTGGGTTTTTCCTGGGAAGGTTTTAACGAGGCACAACCTGTAGGGGTGACCGCCCAAAGGAAGCGTAGGTTGGAACTCCAGGGTGAACGTCCCTCGAAGACACTTCACTTTCAGGCTTCAAGCTCGTGTCTTGTGGGCTTGTGGGCTTGTGGGCCGGCACCCGTCATTGAGATGATCTTTCAAAGACTAGTTAAAGACACTTCGCTTTCAAACTTCAAGCTCGTGTCTTGTGGGCTGGCACCCGTCATTGAGAGGATCTTTCAAAGACTAGTTAAAGACACTTCGCTTTCAGACTTGAAGCTCGTGTCTTGTGGGCTTGTGGACAGGGCGAGCGCCCCTCTACTGCTAGCGGGCGCCCCACCTTGACGAAGGGCGGCCTCGGCTAACGACTCTAGGGGTACATTTGTAATACATAGGGGGGCTAAACTTTGTAACTTATTGGGCCTGATCTTTGAGGCCCATAGGTTTAGTCTTAATTAAATGTCATTTATGGCGTTCCTCCCTATAAATATCTAAGGGAGGCTCATGTAAAAGGGTTCACATTGATAGTAATAAAATCACACAAGAAAGGGGGGTTTGAATTGTGTGTGTGACTTTTGAAAGTTTTTCAAGAAAATACGAATTATGAGTTCGAAAACGGTTTATCTAACGTGCAGTGGAAATATACTTAGAGCATAAACAGTAAAGCACACAAGATATTTATCCTGGTTCACCCTCAAAATTGATAGGGCTACGTCCAGTCCTTGGCTATACCAAGATTTTCCACTATTTCGACTGAAGAGTACAAGTGTTCTCAGGGACTTCTCCCAGTATTATTAGGACTACTCCTTTACAAGTTTTCTCAGGACTTCTCCTTTATCTCTCAAGTATTCGACAGGACTCCTCCCTAATTCTTTTACAAGAATGTTGGTTTTCTACAAAGATCTCTTCACAAAGAGTGGGTAGAAAATATGAGGTTCTAGGTTCAGAGATGATGGTTAAGATTGGTTCTCTGAAGGGATAGTGTGAGAGTAATGAGAGTTTTCACTCTATGAGGATTTCACACTAATTGGCGACTAAACTCAGAAGGATAGAAAATTCTAAGGTTACTGAGTGTTCTTGGCAAAATCTTGTCTAAGTTATGAATTGACTTGAAGAATTTGAATGGTTAGATATAGTGTAAGTCGCCGAGTTGAAAGTGATGCAGAGGCAGCTATTTATATCTTCAGTAAGGTGAGAACTGGATGGACTGCTGAAGATCTTCAAAAAAAATAGTTCCGTTGGAGATATACCAGATTGTGAGTAACAGATACTTCTGCACTTGTTGTTTGATAAAGTTTTCCATAGTGATGAGCATTTCTTCAACCGCTAGAGAGTGAGTTTGTCTGGCAATCATTTTTCTTCTGGTTTCCAGGGACAGCAATTAATGCGAGTGGATTCCAGCTAATAGGGCAATTAATGCTTCTGACCAGAGGACTTGAATTCTACCGTTGAGGAGATACGTTGTTCAGAGGATTTCACCGTAAATTCAGTAAAAAGCAACTTGAATTAAGGAATGTCGGAGAATTTGAATCTTCAGGATATATGGCGCTTAATTCTGTCTCTTTCGTATTTAATGCTCTGATCCACAGGAGGTGCTTGACAGCTTCTCTTGGTTTAGGCAAACGATCTCTACTGAACAGATTCCTTTCGTGTCAGTCTTTAATCATTACTTCTCAGTCAACCTCTGTGTTTGACTTGGAGTGAACCGGTCAGATCTTTTAGGCGGACGAAGTCTACTGAGAGAGATGTGAAGAAGATCTTGCTCCTGACCCTGGCTGTGGTTTTGATGACGACAAACTCATCAACAAAAAGAAGAAAAGAAGACTTCAAAGAAATCAAGCACTCAAGTCCATCAATAGTCTAGAAGTCTTAGAATTAGGTGAGTTATGCTTCTAAAGGTTTATTAAAGCATAAAGGCTCTCAAAATACCTAATCTAATCAAGCTAAGTGTTTTCATAACTTAAAAGAAGTAGAAAACCTTAAGCAAGTCTCAAAGAATAAGTTTCTGGAAAATGGGCTTCTGTGTAATCGATTACACCATTATGGTAATCGATTACACCAAGGCAAGTAATCGATTACTCCAGTCTTGTAATCGATTACATGTTTGAAATTCAAATTCAAACTGAAACGGTCACTTGTGTAATCGATTACACTAAGTATGGTAATCGATTACCAGAACGAAAAAGTGCATCTTTTCATGAACCATTGTGTCCCAAACCTTTTGAAAAGGGTTGTGATGGTTCAAGGACGTTTCCCTTGACTATATAAAGACCATTTGAGTCCAGAAATCAGAACACACAAGAACAACAACATAGAACACACAACACACACGAAATAGACACATTCCACATGAGAAAAACACATTAGGCCAAAGTTCTTTCAAATTTGGTTCATCTTTTAGAACCTAAATCTTTTGGAGCCTAAATTCTGAGTTCATGATCTTCATGTTTACAAGAACACATTAGTTGCTCATATCTTGAAGAACTCAGAATTGTATTATGCTTAAAAGCCTTAAAGCATAATTTCTCATTTTCAATCCAATTGTGTGTTAAAGGATTGAGACAGCCAAGTGTAATATCTTCTTCATCTCTTTCTGTAAGATTGAGTTTTTCACCGTGGTATTCGGTGAAGGGTTGTTGTCACTGAAAGTGGTTTGCTTTCAGGGTCTTGATTGAAGACAAGTTTGTCTTCAAGGTCTGAGGGTAGATTGCCTTCAGGAACTGAAAGTGGTTTGCTTTCAGGGGCTTTTGAAAGCGGTTTGCTTTCACAGGATATTGGTAGAAGTTATTGGGGTCCTTGGGTTAGGAACTTGTAAGAAATTCTTATCAATAGTGGAAAAATCCTCAAGGGGTTTTCTTGAGGGACTGGACGTAGTCTTCGGTGGATTGAAGGCGAACCAGGATAAATCTTGTGTGTGATTCTGTTTATCCTTCACATTTACTTTCAAGTATTGTTCATATCCGCTGCAATCACAAAGATCAACTCGTGATCATCATAAACTTGAAAGTAACGATTTCAATAAGGCGAAAATTGGGGCAACACTGATTCACCCCCCCCCCCTCTCAGGTTGCTATCTGTTCTAACAATTGGTATCAGAGCAAAGGTTTAGGTAAGTTACTCCTAAGATCCGGGAAAAGATGGCATCCTCTTCCAATCATGGAACAAGTGAAGGACACAACATAAACAGGCCACCATTCTTCAATGGAGAACACTATGACTTCTGGAAAATCAAGATGAAGATATTCATAAAGTCATTAGACTCAGGAATATGGAAAGTCATTGAAGAAGGACCCTTTGTGCCTGTACCAATTGAAGAAGGAACTTCACAACCAAAACCAGAAAGTACTTGGAGTGAAGAAGAAAAGAAGAAAGTTCAACATGATCTCAAAGGAATGAACATTCTTACATCTGCTCTTGGCATGGATGAATTTTTCAGAGTATCAACATGCACTTCATCAAAAGAAATATGGGATACTTTAATGGTGACTCATGAAGGAACAGATGAAGTTAAGAGATCAAAGATCAATACTCTATCTCAAGAATATGAAATGTTCAGAATGCTTCCAGGAGAAAAGGTATTAGACATGCAAAAACGATTCACTCATTTAATTAATCATTTGATTGCTCTTGGTAGACAATTTTCAAACAGTGACTTGAACATGAAAGTTCTAAGATCACTTACAAGAGTATGGCAACCAAAAGTAACAGCCATCTCAGAGAAGAAGAGTTTATCAAATATGACTCTTGCAACTCTCTTTGGAAAACTCCAAGAACATGAGTTAGAATTGAATCGTTTAGAAGAGCATGAACAACATGAGAAGAAGTATCGATCAATTTCCCTAAAAGCAAAAGAAAGCATCAAAGAAGAATATGATGCAGATTCTGAAGAAGAAGACAATGGAAATCTAAATCTTCTAGTGAAGAACTTTGGAAAGTTTCTTAAAAAGAAAAATGTTAGATTTAACAACAATAAAGTCTTCCAAAGAAACAATGAGTCTTCTTCATCTCAAAAGACTACATGTTTTGAGTGTGGCAAACCGGGACATTTCAAGTCAGATTGTCCAAATCTTCAGAAGAAGAAACATGGTCTAAAAGAGAAATTCGAGAAAAGGGATCAACCTACTCGAAGAGCATATTTGGCTTGGGATGATAATGAAGTAAGTTCATCATCTGATTCTGATAAAGAAGAAGCACAAGTTGCTTTGATGGCCTCACATGATTCTGATGTTGAAGATTCCCAGGTTAGTGAGAATTCTATATCTTTTCATGATTTAAAGTTTACCATGGAAAATATGTTTAAAATATGTCAAGAATTTTCTAAAGTTAGCACTAGGCAAAATGAGATAATTTCTTCCCTAGAAAGTAAATGTAGAAATTTACAAGAAGAACTATATGTAGTAAAATCTAAGATAGACATTACTCACAAATGCACTAAGTGTAGTTCTCTAGAAGAAAAGATTGAAAATCTTCAACAAAGAGTAAATAACTTCAATAAAGGAAAACAGAAGTTAGATGATATCCTAAGTATTCAAAGACATTCAAATAATAAGTCAGGTTTAGGATATACTTCTCACCCAAAGACAAAAGAGGTTAGGAAAACTGTTTTTGTAAAACCAAACCATGTTTTAGGATCTTCTAGTAACAGTAAGATTAATCCTGTTAAGAGTACAAACAATAGGAAGATTAATCAAAATAGACCTCCTAGGAAGATTCATTCTTCCCCTAGACAAACCTCTAGTTACAATCATTACTCTTGTACTTATTGTAACAAAATAGGACATACCCCTAGTAGATGCTACTACAAACATATAGGAGTACCAAATAGGGAGTATATTTGGGTTAGAAAGGATGTTAACGTAGAAGGACCCAAAACTTGTTGGGTTCCTAATACCCATGTCTGAACTTTGTCATGTAGGTGTGTATGAAAGCAGCAAAGGATCTATGGTATCTTGATAGTGGCTGCTCATCACACATGACAGGAGACAAAACCAAGTTTTCTTTTCTTATACCTAGGGAAAAAGGTTTTGTCACATATGGTAACAATCAAAAGGGAAAAATACTCGGTATTGGAAGAATAGGCACACCCCCTCAAACAGTCATCGATAAAGTTCTTTACGTTGATGGTTTGATGCATAATCTTCTGAGTATTAGTCAACTATGTGATAAAGGTTTGAAAGTAGGTTTTATTAATGATATATGTGTTGTGAAAGATGTGAAAACTAAAGAAATTAAGTTTTCTGGATATAAAGTAAACAAAGTCTTCATGATCTCATTGGAAGAAATTCCACAAAATGTGAGATGCCTATTAGCCAAGAACAATAGTGATTCATGGCTATGGCATAGAAGACTTGCACATATTCACATAGATCATTTAAACAAACTAGTCAAGCATGATCTAGTTGTTGGGCTTCCAAAGATAAAATTCGAGAAAGACAAGCTTTGTGATGCATGTCAAAAAGGGAAGCAAACCAGAACATCCTTCAAACCAAAGAACATAGTTTCGACCTCAAGACCCCTTCAATTGTTACATATGGATCTGTTCGGACCTTCTAGAACTAAAAGCCTCGGAGGTAATTTCTATGCACTTGTTATTGTTGATGATTTCTCTAGATTTACTTGGACTTTATTTCTACCTCATAAGAATGAAGCCTTCAATGCATTCAAAAGATATGCTAGGCTAGTTCAAAATGAGAAGTCTTTGAAGATCTCTTCTATTAGAAGTGATCATGGTGGAGAATTTCAGAATCAACAATTCCAAGAACTATGTGATGAAAATGGAATATCACATAACTTCTCTACTCCGAGAACACCACAACAAAATGGGGTAGTAGAAAGGAAGAATAGATTACTTGAAGAATTAGCAAGAACCATGTTAAGTGAATCTAGTCTCCCTAAATATTTCTGGGCTGATGCTGTAAGTACTGCTTGCTATGTTTCCAATAGAGTTCTTATTAGACCTATCCTTAAGAAAACACCCTATGAACTCTACAAAGGAAGGAAACCAAATATCTCTCATCTACATGCTTTTGGATCAAAATGCTTTGTCTTGAATAATGGAAAGGAAAACCTTGGAATGTTTGATGAAAAATCTGATGAAGGTATATTCCTTGGATATTCTCTAACAAGCAAAGCATATAGAGTCTTTAACAAGAAAACTCTATCCGTGGAAGAATCCATACATGTTACTTTTGATGAATCTAAATCTTCAATAGAAGATAAAGTCAATCTTCCAGATAATGAAGAAGATGACATCATTATAAATGAAGATTCTCAAAAGGATGGAGATCAGAATCCAATACAAGAAGAGCACACTGAAAGTAATACTTATCAACTTCCAAAAGAATGGAGAACCCATAGGGATCATCCAGTTGATAATATTATTGGTGATATTTCTAGAGGCGTTTCTACAAGGCTACGCTTGAATGATTCAGTTTTGAATATGGCCTTTGTCTCTCAGATAGAACCATCAAAAGTAAATGATTCTCTAGAGGATGAGTATTGGATTGTAGCAATGCAGGAAGAACTAAACCAATTTGAAAGAAATCAAGTTTGGGAACTTGTCCCTAAGCCTAGTGATAAACACATTATTGGAACAAAGTGGGTGTTTAGGAATAAGTTAGATGAAAATGGTATTATAGTTAGGAACAAAGCAAGATTAGTTGCTCAAGGCTATAATCAAGAAGAAGGTATAGATTTTGATGAAACATATGCACCCGTAGCAAGATTAGAAGCCATAAGATTGTTATTAGCGTATGCTTGCTCTTTAAACTTCCCATTATATCAAATGGACGTCAAAAGTGCCTTCCTAAACGGATATATTCAAGAAGAAGTGTATGTGAAGCAACCTCCAGTATTTGAAGATCCAAAGTTTCCTACACATGTCTTCAGACTAAAGAAAGCACTCTATGGTCTTAAGCAAGCCCCTCGTGCATGGTATGATAGGTTAAGTACTTTCCTTTGTAATAAAGGTTTTCAAAAAGGTAAGGCTGATACAACCTTGTTCATCAAAAGAACCAAAGGTAATACCTTACTTGTTCAAATTTATGTTGATGATATTATCTTTGGTGCAACTAACGAATCTCTTTGCAAAGATTTCTCTAACATGATGCAAGAAGAATTTGAAATGTCCATGATGGGACAATTAAATTTCTTTCTTGGTTTGCAAATCAAGCAATCAAGTGATGGAATATTCATCAATCAATCAAAGTTTTGCAAGGAACTATTAAAGAAATATGATTTGGATGATTGCAAAGCCATAGCCACACCTATGGGGTCTAATACATATTTAGATCAAGATGAATCCGGTAATCAAGTAGATATTACCAAATATAGAGGTATGATCGGATCTCTTTTATACTTATCTGCAAGTAGACCTGATATTATGTTTAGTGTGTGTCTATGTGCTAGATATCAAGCATCTCCTAGGGAATCACATTTGAGTTCTGTTAAACGGATTTTCAAATATTTGAAAGGAACTACAAATGTTGGATTGTGGTATCCCAAGGGAAGTGTTTGTGATTTGATTGGATATTCTGATTCTGATTATGCTGGTTGCAAAACTGAAAGAAAAAGTACAAGCGGTACTTGTCACCTATTAGGAAATGCTCTTGTTTCATGGTCTTGTAAGAAACAAGCATGTGTTGCTCTAAGTACTGCAGAAGCAGAATATATTGCTGCAGGAAGTTGTTGTGCACAAACTCTATGGCTCAAACAACAACTCAAAGATTATGGCTTAGAGCTGGGCTGCATTCCAATTAAATGTGACAACACAAGTGCCATTAATCTCACTAAAAACCCTATCATGCACTCTCGAACTAAGCATATTGATATACGACATCATTTTCTTCGAGATCATGTTATGAGGAAAGATATTGAGATTTCTTTTGTGGATACACATAATCAGTTAGCAGACATCTTTACTAAGCCTCTTCCTAAAGAATCATTTTTCAAGATAAGAAGAGAACTAGGCATATTAGATGAGCATGATATTTAAATGACACATGTTATTGGCATAAACTTTATATGTACATTTGCATTATGTGTTTAAATGCTTATATATGAAAATGTGTTACATAGGAATCTAGAGCCTAGAACATGTTAAAAAATGTCCTAGTAATCGATTACCCTAGGATCTGTAATCGATTATTCATATTCTAAGTCCTCGTGCTCGCTGGAAATACTTGAGTAATCGATTATTCAAACTGCCATAATCGATTACACATTCACAATTTGAAAATTTTCAAATTTGTAACTGATGTAATCGATTACCCCAACTGCAGTAATCGATTACATGCTCGAAAAGTTGCCCAAATTTCAAATTTCCCTCCATCTTTTGAAATTCAAACTTGGCTTAACTGCTCTGTAATCGATTACCAAAACTGCTGTAATCGATTACATGTTCGGGATATTTAAGCCAGCCTTAGGAATTGTTTAGTCATATCCTCCAAAAGTCTCTCAAGGTGCTGCATATTCTCCTCAACCAACCATGGATTCCTATCATTCTCGTTCCTCTCGACCCATGAATCTTACACGACTACTCACCACCACCCATCAAAGAACTAGGTTTGCTTCAAGATTCATCAATCAACTCATCCGTAAACCTTTGTTCGGAGATCTGGATTCATTTGTCGAAAATGGTCACACATTTCCCGCCTATCTTCGTTATCAGAATCTTGAGGAGTTCATCTCTATGTGCAATCCCTACTATCCTGAACTAGTAAAAGTCTTTTATTGCAACTTAGAACCTTTGCAAGATGGCTTTCAAAGTTCTGTCAAGGGGATTCTTATTCGACACTCCTTATCATCTTTTGGTCGATGCCTTGGACTTCCTTCTTCGGGTGCTCTCTTGGGTCCTAACCTCCCTTACCCCTGGTCTGACTATAGCCATGACTCCTTTTACAAATCTCTGTGTCGATTTGAATCAGTCGACCTTCAGAAAATTCATCCACCACATACTACTTCTTGCCCATACAACACTGATGTCCTCACGACAAACAATCATCTTCTACACTACTTCATTAATCAAGTAGTTCTGCCTGAAGAAACTCTCCTTGCTCACATTAGCGACTTTGAGTTACAAGTTCTTTATGGCATTCTTCATTGTCACAAAATCAATTGGGCATTTCTGGTTATGCACCACATGCTACGAAGTCGTAACTTGGCGGACTCTTTTCCCTATGCATCGATCATCACCCGCCTCCTTCTCTACTCTGGAGTTCCTATTGCCAAGCTTTATGACACACGGTCATCTCATCTCAAACGCATAGACACCTCCATTCTTTCTTCACTCAACATCACCAATGACTTTGGCCTCTCTCTTCTTCCATGTCAAATTCATGATGCTGGTCGGGATTTCGTACCCGTGTATACCATTGTTGATGTTGACTCTCCTACTAGTACTTAGTCTTGTAGGAGTTCTTCATGCTGTTTCTTTATTTCATCTTGTACTATGTTCCCATTATATGTATGTTATTTTTTAAGTACTATGGCTGGACTATTATGCTTTCATCCTATTTTACATGTTTACCCCCATCCCCCATGCTTTATATTGCAATATATACTTGTATGTATGCCTGTACATTTTTGGCCTTTTCTTCTTTTTGATGAAGTCAAAAGGGGGAGAAAGGTTCAGTGTCTTTAAAGATCATATGCAGGAATTCAACGAGTACATTAGAAAGGGGGAGAAATATCAGAAATACTAGATTCTATCAAATAGGGGGAGTTAAGCATCACGAATGCATAAATGATCTTCAAAGAGTCAAAGTATGTGTTTGCCATCATCAAAAAGGGGGAGATTGTGAAGAAGATCTTGCTCCTGACCCTGGCTGTGGTTTTGATGACGACAAACTCATCAACAAAAAGAAGAAAAGAAGACTTCAAAGAAATCAAGCACTCAAGTCCATCAATAGTCTAGAAGTCTTAGAATTAGGTGAGTTATGCTTCTAAAGGTTTATTAAAGCATAAAGGCTCTCAAAATACCTAATCTAATCAAGCTAAGTGTTTTCATAACTTAAAAGAAGTAGAAAACCTTAAGCAAGTCTCAAAGAATAAGTTTCTGGAAAATGGGCTTCTGTGTAATCGATTACACCATTATAGTAATCGATTACACCAAGGCAAGTAATCAATTACTCCAGTCTTGTAATCGATTACATGTTTGAAATTCAAATTCAAACTTAAACGGTCACTTGTGTAATCGATTACACTAAGTATGGTAATCGATTACCAGAACGAAAAAGTGCATCTTTTCATGAACCATTGTGTCCCAAACCTTTTGAAAAGGGTTGTGATGGTTCAAGGACGTTTCCCTTGCCTATATAAAGACCATTTGAGTCCAGAAATCAGAACACACAAGAACAACAACATAGAACACACAACACACACGAAATAGACACATTCCACATGAGAAAAACACATTAGGCCAAAGTTCTTTCAAATTTGGTTCATCTTTTAGAACCTAAATCTTTTGGAGCCTAAATTCTGAGTTCATGATCTTCATGTTTACAAGAACACATTAGTTGTTCATATCTTGAAGAACTCAGAATTGTATTATGCTTAAAAGCCTTAAAGCATAATTTCTCATTTTCAATCCAATTGTGTGTTAAAGGATTGAGACAGCCAAGTGTAATATCTTCTTCATCTCTTTCTGTAAGATTGAGTTTTTCACCGTGGTATTCGGTGAAGGGTTGTTGTCACTGAAAGTGGTTTGCTTTCAGGGTCTTGATTGAAGACAAGTTTGTCTTCAAGGTCTGAGGGTAGATTGCCTTCAGGAACTGAAAGTGGTTTGCTTTCAGGGGCTGTTGAAAGCGGTTTGCTTTCACAGGATATTGGTAGAAGTTCTTGGGGTCCTTGGGTTAGGAACTTGTAAGAAATTCTTATCAATAGTGGAAAAATCCTCAAGGGGTTTTCTTGAGGGACTGGACGTAGTCTTCGGTGGATTGAAGGCGAACCAGGATAAATCTTGTGTGTGATTCTGTTTATCCTTCACATTTACTTTCAAGTATTGTTCATATCCGCTGCAATAACAAAGATCAACTCGTGATCATCATAAACTTGAAAGTAACGATTTCAATAAGGCGAAAATTGGGGCAACACTGATTCACCCCCCCCCTCTCAGGTTGCTATCTGTTCTAACAAGAGAGGCTTCAGTTCTTTTAGCCGGACGTACTTTTTCCCTTGCTCTTTGATAATGATTGCAGCGTCCCTTCCGTATATAAGAGTTCCTGAATATAAAATACTTTAAAGAGAATTAGTGACTCTTTACGAAATTGTTATTTATCAAAATAGGTTAATTTATTTGAATATTTTTCTCTAACAATCTCCCCCTTTTTTATAATGACAATTTCTTAAAAACAAATGCAAGTAGAGTCTGTATGATTTCTCCCCCTTAGTATGTGCCTTTCTTTTATTTAGCATTCATTTCATTATCGAAATTAGCTCCCCCTAAGCTTGTGCAGTTTTTAATTTGTTGTTAGAATTTCTCCCGCTTTGGCATTAGCAAAAAGAAAACTTAAACACAGAGAAAGAAGGAAAATAACAGAATTATATATTCATGAGGATGGTTTAGACAATCCTAAAAGTAAGGCCATATAGGCGTTCATTTCAGCAAAATTAGCATCTATCATGGCAGAGAGCCTAGCATCCATGGAGTCGAGACGATCATTCAGAGCTTGATCTCGACGATCCTGTGCCAGCGATAAGCGAGTAGTAAATGCCTGAACTTCCTGAGAAAGAAGGTGGACCATAGAGCGATCATCTTCAGAGTCGGAGTGGGAGCAGTGATCGACTGACGAAGAGGAGAAGCTAGGTGGCAGTATAGGCGAGAAGGGGGCCACAGTGGGAATGAGTGGCGCAGGATGCAGATACGGCCAAGTGGGACGCAGAGACTGCAACATAGGTGATAATTGAGGAAGGAGAACCAGGGTCCATGTGCTGAACTTGAGAACCAGGGATTCAACACAGCCAGCCAGATGAAGAGGAATGGAGGCAGTGTGAGTATTCTTGCGAACCTGAAGTTCCCAGTCATAATGGAAGAATTATCGTTCAGATGGCATGGATTGGGTAAAGAGAGAGTTGGAGCATCCGCGAGGAAACCACAAACCAGCCTTAAAGAAAAATGAAAATCCAAATGCTTGAAGACAGAGATCTGATATGAGGTGAGCATTTGGTGCATCAGGTGAACGCTTGCGCTTGCCTAAAGCAGAACTAGATCTAGAAGGGTTACTGGGCATGAAGTAGATCTGATGAGAAGACATGCCTGAATCAGTAGGGAAGAAACCCGGAAGTGCAAGCTTGAGATCTAGATCCATACTTTTAAGGAGGCATTCCGGTTTGGACAGGTATGAGGTATTAATAGTTGCATTAAAGTGGGCATCTACCTGGGGTAACAGTGAAAGCGTCGTTTGACTTTGACTAAGAGGCAGACGAAGATTGCTTCCATCATCAGTTAAGTGGAGTCGACTGAAATCAAGACTTAAGCAACAAACGTCAGTGTGAGAGTCAGGTTCAGAATCGTCAACAATGTGGATAGGATTGTCATAGTTGGGGACGACAAATAAAGAATCAAGAAATTCCTCAGCTTCAAGTTGGAGAAGATCTTGCAAGTGAAGAATTTTGGATTGAAGATGCAGTTCCCATCCAAGGGCATCAGGGGAGCAGTAATGCTTCCATTGACGTGAAACAGTAGGCAGGGGTGAGTTATGTGAAAGCTTGACTCGAACCCAGTGACGATTCTCAATGTTACCTAGAACAGCAATGGTGGGTGGGTCATGAACAGGGCCAAACAGGGGTAGATATGTGCAACACTGAGTAGGGGATAAGGTTACGAGAACCATACGTAAGGCAGTGGCAGCAAGCAAACCCATGTCAGGAACTGTAAACCACTTGGCTATGGGTGCAGGTTCATTTCCATGGAATGTGAGAGCCTCACATAGTCGATCGACATCTTTCTCAGAGGAGAGTGTTTGGGAATGAAGCACTCGGTGTGATAGAAGTTCTTGAATGAGCAATCCACGAACCTCTGGCCAGTAGCTCTGGGGGTAGCCCATCCATTGAGCGAGACAGCGAAAACCACAGTTACCATCATCTTCAACATCAATAATATCAGATATATAAGTGTGAAACATTTGAGGCAGGAACTTCAAATATTGAGCATGAGAGATGGAGATGAGGTCAGCAGTGGAGTGCACAGTTTCTGGAAGTGGCTTAGATGAGGTTGATGCATGTAGGATTGTTGGAGCACTCGAAAACTGTGAGGAAAGATCGTCTGAACAACATCTTTTAAGACGGGCAGCAGACGGAGTTGATGAAGAGAGCTTTCGTTTTTGAACCCTCCTAGTCCATTCACTGAGGAGTTCAGTGGGTACTTCAGATATATCAACCGGCAGATTCATTCGACGAACATCACTGAACTTAATCGGAGTAGCAAAGATGTAGTCAGATGAGGTATAGTTCATTGACTCAATAGCAGGATTGATTAACTGCTTGTGACGCATGAGAGCAGAGATGAGGGCTCCAGAGGGAAGGTTTGAATTAGGTTTTTCCAGAGTATGGAGGATGTACTGAAACACAAGATTAGGCCAGTTGACATTCTTGCGATGTTGAAGTTGAAACAAGGCCCATTGAGAGAACTTATTGACTAAGTCTCGAGAACCCTCTTTTGGCAGAATGACCTTACTGAGAACAGCATGGGGAAGAATGCATTCTTCAGCTAGGTTTGTCACTCGCCTAGAGGTGGCGTTTTTAGGAATGTCCTTCCAGATAGTGAAAGGAGAGCTCTCAGTGCTTTCCCAAGATGAGGAGTAGCACGTTCCATGGAGAGGAAGGTTGAGAAGTTGAGCTATGTCAGTTGTGAGTATATCGACTACTTGACCTAAGCACCGAGTTCGGATGTGAGTAGGGTTCATCTCAACAGCACAGTCGTAAAACTCCTGAACAAGAGGCTTTAGGACTGAAGATGAGGAAACAGTGAACATGTTCCCCCAAGCTTGAGAGAGCAGAAGGTCAAGTCCTGCCACCTTTGCATGCGCGAATAGCTTCAGATCAAAATATCGAGGGGTGACAAGTTCTCTATCCCCTAGATGCTCAACCTTCACAAGACCAATGTCATACCCCTGAAGCTCTCGATTGCGAATCACACGATTGATCTGGTTCTGGTGTATTTGTTTTTCTTCCATGCTTAGAGCTCGTTGAGCTTTTCCAGTTCTTCGTTTGTTGGGAGCCATGAGAGCTGTAGAGGGGGAAGACAGAATGATGGCTACAAATGCACGGAGTAAGTGGAATGGGTGTATTGAGGCAGTTGCAAAGAGATATATCTTTACGAACCGTCAGTTTTATGAGGAATAGTGGACATAGTGTCTCGATTTTATCATTTTCATGATGAGTAATACAGTTTATGAACTTGCATTAAATGAAGAGAGATAATAAATACCATCCTTTGTGCGTGTGTGCAGAGCAAGTGAGGGATATGAAAAGACACAACTGTTTGAGCATTTATTATATATCATGAAGTGGATATTATGAAAATGACCAGACTAATATAATAAATAAATATTTATAGTGCAGGAAACATTCCTATTCTTTCTCTAAGGCATGCAAACTTGTTTTCAATAAGGGGTTTGGTGAAAATGTCTGCCAATTGATCATCAGATGGTATGTATGAGATGTCAATATTTCCTTTTGCTACATGATCACGAATAAAATGATGTTTGATTTCAATATGTTTGGTTCGTGAATGTAACACAGGATTCTTTGTTATATTAATGGCACTTGTATTATCATATAGTATTGGAATGTTATGCTCAAAAATATTATAATCTTCTAATTGATGCTTCACCCAAAGAAGTTGGGTGCAGCATGAACCTGCAGCGACGTATTCGGCTTCAGCTGTTGAAAGGGAAATTGTTCTCTGTCGTTTGCTTGCCCAAGAGATTAAACAATGCCCTAAGAAGTGACATCCTCCACTTGTGCTTTTTCTTTCTATTCTATCTCCGGCATAGTCAGCATCACAGAATCCTCTTAGCCTGAAATCATCACCTTTCTCATAGACTAGACCAAGATTAGTTGTGCCAATAAGATATCGAAAAATTCGTTTTACGGCACTAAGATGAGACTCTTGAGGACTTACCTGGAATCTTGCACATACACATACGCTGTACATGATGTCTGGTCTACTTGATGTGAGATATAATAGTGATCCTATCATTCCTCTATATTTGGTTGAGTCAACAGGAGTTGAAACATCTCCTTTATCAAGTATGGTTCCAGGATGCATTGGAGTTCCCATGGCTTTTGCTTTCTCCATGCAATACTTTTTGAGCAGGTCATTGACATATTTGGATGATGGATGTATGTTCGAGTTCCCTCTTGCCTGATTTGTAATCCTAGGAAGAACTTCAATTCTCCCATCATACTCATCTCAAATTCACTTTGCATGAGCTTGGAGAACTCTTGACAAAGAGCTTCATTTGTGGCCCCAAATATTATGTCATCGACATACAGCTGTACTAGGATGAAGTCATTGGACCTCTTTCGTCTGAAGAGAGTATTGTCGATGCTTCCTCGAGAAAATCCATTTTTCATAAGAAATGAGCTCAAGCGATCGTACCATGCTCGTGGTGCTTGCTTTAATCCATATAGAGCTTTTCTTAGCTTGAAGACATGGTCTGGCAGATCCTGATCTTCAAATCCTGGAGGTTGTTTTACGTAGACTTCTTCTTCAATGTATCCATTTAAGAAGGCACTTTTGACATCCATTTGAAACAGCTTTATGGAGTGTTGACATGCAAATGCTAGAAGTATGCGTATGGCTTCAATTCTTGCCACTGGTGCAAACGTCTCTGTATAACCAATTCCTTCTTGTTGATTGTACCCTTGAGCCACCAGACGAGCTTTGTTTCTTGTGACTTTTCCATTTTCATCCATCTTATTCCTGAAAACCCATCGAGTGCCTATAATCGATTTGTCTTCTGGTTTTGGCACCAAATCCCAGACTTTGCTTCGTTCAAACTGATTTAGTTCTTCTTGCATGGCGAGGATCCATCCTTCATCCTTTTCGTGGACATCTCCAATAATTTGTGTTGGAGGGTGATCTGGTTTGAATCTCCAGTCTCGAGGTAGTGATATGCCGCTGGAAGTCATAATTTGACTTGATGAAAGGTCGTCACACGTAGTTTCATCAACTTCGTCTGGTTGAGGAGTGATTGAGTCCGACTCTTTACTGGATGATGATGGCTGAACTGGATTTGATGACGGAGCTTCATATATTTCCGTATCATCATCTTCTGTAAGTATAGGATTTATGCCCACATGCTTATCTTCAAATCTAACATTGATGGATTCCTCAACTGCCATGGTTCTGGAGTTATATACTCGAAACGCCTTCGAATTAGGTGAATATCCCAGGGATATTCCCTTATCTGATTTTGCATCAAATTTTCCGAGATCATCCTTTGTGTTGAGTAGAAAGCATGAGCTTCCAAAAGGATGAAAATATGAGATGTTTGGCTTTCTTCCCTTCCATAGCTCGTAAGCAGTTTTCTTCAGAGTTGGACACATGAATATTCTATTTTGAATGTAGCATGCGGTATGGATGGCTTCAGCCCAGAAGTATTTGGGCAGAGAAGTTTCATTGAGCATAGTTCTTGCCATTTCTTGAAGTGACCTGTTCTTCCTTTCTGCTACTCCATTCTGCTGAGGAGTTCTTGGAGCGGACACTTGATGGAATATGCCATTTTCTTCGCAGTAATGATTGAATTCTTCATTTATGAATTCTCCTCCTCTGTCACTACGGATGTTGGTTGATGACAGGATAATATATGATGTTTTTAGGTTGTTTTTAGTCTTTTTATTTTATTATTTTTGAGTCACATATAGGATTTTTAGTATTTTTACTTAGATTTTATATTTATTTTGCATTCTGCATATAGATTAGCTTTTATTTGTTTTTCTAACTTTATTTTATATTTTTAGGAATTTTTATAGCTATTTTATATTTTTAGGAAAAGCTGGTATAGTTATCATTTTTGTCCAGGGACCGATTTGTAAAGTTTCAAGAATTAAAGGATCAAAGTGTAAAGGTTCAAGAGTGAAGGATGAAAAGTGAAGTTTGAAGGAGTCAAAGGGCCAGAATTGAAGTTCTAACAAAGAGAGGACTTGAAGTGAATTGAAGAATGTGAAGCAACTCTCTTTGATTTGAGCACATGTAAAATAAGGTTTGAAGGATTAATGGTGGAAGGAAGGAGTTTCAGAACTTATTAGGGGCTGAATGAGCCTAATTAAGCCAATCAATTCCACCATTGAAGAAGAAAGGAATCCAAGAAAAAGCTGCCAGTGTTCGTCCCAGCGCTGCAGCGTTGGAAATCCCAACGCTCAAGCACTGGACCTCTGACTAGGATGTGAGTCAGAGGTTGCACCCAGCGCTGCAGCATTGGAAGCCAGCGCTCAAGCGCTGGGCCTATTTCTGCACGTTGGATTTTAATGCTTCCCAGCGCCCAAGCGTTGGGAATGCCAGCGCCCAAGCGCTGGAGGTCAGGTTTTTGCTATAAATAGTGAGCTTTTCTTCACTTGTAATACACACCTTTCTTAGAATACAACAAGTATTCTCTCTTTCTTTCTCCCTTTTGAGCATTGTTCCTAGGACTTGTGGGAAGCCATATTTGAGCTCCTATCCAGGGTAATTCAATGTCTCCTTTAGCCTTGCTTGGCTAACTTCTCTTTTAAGTTTTTGGGTTGTTTTAGTTTATAATTCATGTTCTAGTTTCTTCTACATTTCTGAATAATACTTTCAAATCATGTTTTATTTCTTTGTTCTTCATTAATCTTGTGTACAAAAGATTTCATGCTTTCTACTTATGCATAAGGCCATTTGGTGAGTAGTAAGGGAAATAGGAAATAAAAAAAGTTATAAGTATACATTTCTTAAGGCTATAAGGATGGACGTAACTTTGTGTTGGCCCGAATTCCTTCTTCATCTTCTTTTCTGATTAACTAATAACCAAGGCTATGGAGTTAGTAATTAGGAAAGAAAGGTCTACATTTCTTAAGGCTATTAGGATGTAGAAACTCTAGGCTACAGCACCATGATTTTGGATTTAAAATTCAGAAATTAAGTAGGAGATTTCTAGCATGTTTTATAGACTATGTAAACCAACCCAAGAGCTTAAATTCTTATCATCTTATTTCTTATCATTTTATGCTATTACTATTTCTTGTTCTAAAAACAACAACATCTTTTTATATTTTAATTTCTTGCACAAGTACTAAATTTATATTAATAAGAACACCTATCCCTTGGGTTCGATCTTTTTATATTACGCGATAGTTAATCGTACACTTGCGATTCCGCTATCAAGTTTTTGGTGCCGTTGCCGGGGATAGGTTCTGTTCTTGTTATTATTTTGTTTAGTGCTTTTTATTAAAAAAAAATATAAAAAAAATATTATTTGTGTGATGAACTGGTGCTGCTAATTTTGTTTGCTGAGTATTGGCAGGTATAGCAATGGCTGAAACATTTGAGCAAAGGGAGGCAAAATTCCGGGCTAAACTTGAAAGAGAATATGAGAAAAAGAAGCAGGAAGCTTTCACTCTTATTGAAGAATTCTATTCTAATTTAGAGTGCAAGCAGAATGCGGGATTTTTGCCAACCCCTGAGCAAGAATTTAAGGCTATGGAGGAGCTACAAATGAAAATCCAAAGCATTCTAAGGAGGCAGCCCAGGGATGAACAACAACCACTTGTTCATGAAAGTGAACTTGGGGTTCAAAGAGAGGAGGTGAAAGCAACCTTCATTTTAGAATTTGTCTTTGAAGACAAATTAGAGATGGAGGAAGAAGAACCTCAAGGAACCGATGCTATAGGTTCACAATGGCAAGGCAAAGAACAAGGAAGGGAAAATTTATTTATCTCTTCCATTTTTAATTTGAATATTGTTGCTTTGTTAGCTGAAAATTCATTGGGCACCATGATGTACTTGTGCCAAAATATGCATGATTTGCGAGGTCTAATGAATTTTGTAATAGACCCCAGTTGAAAAGTGATTAGTGGAAGGGTCTATCTCGGACCTTAACAATGAGCTGGTTGGGAGACAACCCAACTTAGGAATAGTTTAAAATTCTGTCATTTAATTTTCTGCATCATCCTTGTAAATAAATAAAAGAAAAAAAATTCTATGTTTTTGCTGCAGGAGAGGCCAGCGCTCAAGCGCTGGAGGCCAACGCTCAAGCGTTAGGCCCCTGTTTCACAACCTCTGATTCCAGTTAATCCCAACGCTCCAGCGTTAGATGTCTAGCGCTCATGCGCTAGGCCCCTGGAATCCCCAGTTTTATTTTCTTTTTTTTTCAGCGCCATAGCGTTGGAAACCCAGCGCTTAGGCGCTGGGACATCTGATGCCCAGTTTTTATTTTAATTCCAGCGCCCCAGCGTTGGTATCCTCAACGCTCAAGCGCTGGAGCTCGGGCAGTTTGCTGTTTTTGCTTTTGTTTGCTGTTTTTAGTTTTTAATAAATTTTGTGTTCACCATTTTCTGGAAGTTTTAAGGTTCTATGAGTTTTCCCTTGGTTCTAAACTGTTTTTAATTTTTTTGGGAACTCAAGAATTCTTGTTTTTAAGGTGGACACAATTTTTCAACCCATGTTCTTAATTGTGCTATTTGTGGAACTAACAAGTCAAGCAAGTTTCTACTTGTGAGACTTTTGTTTGTTCAATTTTTGCAGGAAGGAGAAAGAGCCCTCTTGAACTTAAGTGTTCAAAATTGATTTTTTACATTGAGGTTCCCTTGGCTTATTGTGGGAAATTTGTGATTGTGCCAGCTTTTTAGTTTTGTTTTTCTTTTTATAAATTTTTAGCTTTATTTTTAGTTTAGTGTTTCTGTTTTATTTTTGCATGAGTCTTGAGTATATTATCCAGTCTAAATGTTGCTATTGCTGTGAGTGCTTTATCTGATTAAACTGCTTTTGAAAAGGTTCTATGTTTTGAAGCGGTTAGGATTGCATGCTGTTAGAATTGATTTTGGATATCTTGATTGTTTTGGTTGTTGGCAAAAGTTTTTCTGAGTTCTAAAAGGGTACTACTTACCCTATCTTTTTCTGAGAGCTGAGGTCTCTGATTCTTGATTGTGAAATTTTTCTGCCTTGTGTTGCATGTTGATTGGGATTTTGTTTACTTTGTGAGTTGAGAAGAGATTATAGGCATTTTTGAGAACTCAGAGTTTTGGTTGAAAAGCAAAAAATCCACTAGTAGCCCCTTTTGAGCCTTAAAAGAGTCATTTTTGGAACCTACTTTGTGTGATATTTTTAAGTTGTTATTGTGATGCATGTGCTGAAATTGTTAGAGCTATGTGGGTGGGTTTCTCTCTAGAAAAAGAAGGAAAAAAATGTTGAGGAAAAATAAGGTATGTGCCTTAGAAAAAATAATGAGGTAGTGGGGTGAGAAAGAGTATGAGGGGAGTAAAATTCAAGTCATTCATCCCATACATTCCACTACTTTGTTCAAAAAAAAAAGAAGAGAAAAAGAAAAAAAAATGAGAGGACCCTTGTGTTGAATTGTTGAAGCTCTTAGTTGGAAAAATCACTTAACAACAGATTCTGAGTCAGCCACTAGAGTTGCCAATTTCTTGAAATCCACACCTTGAATTGTTCAACCTTTTGGCCAAGTTACAACCTTCAAAAAATCTCTTCAAAATTACTTGGTTGCACTATTTCAGTTTTGATTTGAATGATAGGCAGGATTATTGAGCTTTCTTGTTTTTCATGGAGAATAATATTTTAGTGAGCTTAATTTGATGAACTCAAACATGTTGAAAAGCCAAGCCTAACTTTCTTGATTCTATATCTTTAAACATGCAGGTCTTCCTAATCCGCTAAGCTTTCTTCGAAAGGTTTTTTGTGCTTCAAGTTTTAATCAGATAAACTTTTTCTAAACTCAGGGACGAGTTTCTCTTTAAGTTTTATCGCTTGAGGACAAGCTGTCGTTGGGTATAGTGGTGTGATGACAGGATAATATATGATGTTTTTAGGTTGTTTTTAGTCTTTTTATTTTATTATTTTTGAGTCACATATAGGATTTTTAGTATTTTTACATAGATTTTATATTTATTTTGCATTCTGCATATAGATTAGCTTTTATTTGTTTTTCTAACTTTATTTTATATTTTTAGGAATTTTTATAGCTATTTTATATTTTTAGGAAAAGCTGGTATAGTTATCTTTTTGTCCAGGGACCGATTTGTAAAGTTTCAGGAATTAAAGGATCAAAGTGTAAAGGTTCAAGAGTGGAGGATGAAAAGTGAAGTTTGAAGGAGTCAAAGGGCCAGAATTGAAGTTCTAACAAAGAGAGGACTTGAAGTGAATTGAAGAATGTGAAGCAACTCTCTTTGATTTGAGCACATGTAAAATAAGGTTTGAAGGATTAATGGTGGAAGGAAGGAGTTTCAGAACTTATTAGGGGCTGAATGAGCCTAATTAAGCCAATCAATTCCACCATTGAAGAAGAAAGGAATCCAAGAAAAAGCTGCCAGTGTTCGTCCCAGCGCTGCAGCGTTGGAAGTCCCAACGCTCAAGCGCTGGACCTCTGACTAGGATGTGAGTCAGAGGTTGCACCCAGCGCTGCAGCGTTGGAAGCCAGCGCTCAAGCGCTGGGCCTATTTCTGCACGTTGGATTTTAATGCTTCCCAGCGCCCAAGCGTTGGGAATGCCAGCGCCCAAGCGCTGGAGGTCAGGTTTTTGCTATAAATAGTGAGCTTTTCTTCACTTGTAAGACACACCTTTCTTAGAATACAACAAGTATTCTCTCTTTCTTTCTCCCTTTTGAGCATTGTTCCTAGGACTTGTGGGAAGCCATATTTGAGCTCCTATCCAGGGTAATTCAATGTCTCCTTTAGCCTTGCTTGGCTAACTTCTCTTTTAAGTTTTTGGGTTGTTTTAGTTTATAATTCATGTTCTAGTTTCTTCTACATTTCTGAATAATACTTTCAAATCATGTTTTATTTCTTTGTTCTTCATTAATCTTGTGTACAAAAGATTTCATGCTTTCTACTTATGCATAAGGCCATTTGGTGAGTAGTAAGGGAAATAGGAAATAAAAAAAGTTATAAGTATACATTTCTTAAGGCTATAAGGATGGACGTAACTTTGTGTTGGCCCGAATTCCTTCTTCATCTTCTTTTCTGATTAACTAATAACCAAGGCTATGGAGTTAGTAATTAGGAAAGAAAGTTCTACATTTCTTAAGGCTATTAGGATGTAGAAACTCTAGGCTATAGCGCCATGATTTTGGATTTAAAATTCAGAAATTAAGTAGGAGATTTCTAGCATGTTTTATAGACTATGTAAACCAACCCAAGAGCTTAAATTCTTATCATCTTATTTCTTATCATTTTATGCTATTACTATTTCTTGTTCTAAAAACAACAACATCTTTTTATATTTTAATTTCTTGCACAAGTACTAAATTTATATTAATAAGAACACCTATCCCTTGGGTTCGATCTTTTTATATTACGCGATAGTTAATCGTACACTTGCGATTCCGCTATCATTGGTGATGTAGTATCCTTTCTCATTCTGAATTCTTTTTGCGATGATTAGAAAGGACCTGAAGGCTTCATCTTTTGTTCGAAGAAATTGCACCCATGTAAATCTGGTGTAGTCATCCACGATGACAAGACAGAATCTTTTTCCAGAACAACTAGCCGTTCTAGTGGGTCCAAACAAGTCCATGTGCAACATCTCCAGAGGTCTCTTTGTACTCACAACGTTCTTTGTGTGGAAAGAACTTTTTACTTGCTTTCCTTGGAGACATGCTGAGCATGTATCATCAGATTTGAAAGATAGATTTGGCAGACCACGTACTAAATCATGTTTAATTATTTTAGCAATGGTCTTTAGGGATGCATGCCCTAGCTTCCTGTGCCAGATCCATTTATCATCCTCTGCTGATACTAGACATGTTACCTTTTGACTTGCAAGGTTTTCCAGGGAGGTCTTATATAGATCCCCTTGTCTCTGAGCTTCAAAGATGGTCTTATCATTTTCATTAGAGACTCTACACTTCAATTTGGTGAAGGAAACAGTGAGCCCACTATCACATAATTGACTTATGCTTAGTAAGTTATGTTTCAATCCTTCAACTAAGAGAACCTTCCGGATTACTGGAAGGGGGTCCTTACCGACATTTCCTTCTCCGACAATGAATCCTTTTTTATTTCCTCCAAAGGTCATTGTCCCTCCTGTCTTCTTCTCATGGATTTTTGGGAATAAAGACCTTTTTCCCGTCATGTGCCGTGAGCATCCACTGTCCAGGTACCATTGTTCTCTTTGGTTTTGAACTGTTAAGCACATCTGCAAGAGGAATAATCATTGATTTAGGTACCCAAACTTTCTTGGGTCCTTTTTTGTTAGTAATCATCTTGGGTGGACTTTTCCTCCCATGTACTATTTTTTGAGGAGTTTGTTTCTCCTTACCCTCGACCATGAAGGTTTCAGGTTGAGTTTTGATGGATGCTGATGAGAAATTTTTCTTTTCAGGCTGATATCTATATGGAACAGTAGGTAAGTTATGTTTAATAGCAATTATGTCCCAGTCTTCTTCTTCTTCATATCCTAATCCTCTTCGATCATATGCTGATCTATTATTTCCACTTAATTTGATTAGATTATCATGTCCTTGAGTAAACATGGATAGGTCTTTAATTAAGTGCCTGACTCTTTCCTTTAAAAGTCTAATTTCTTTGTTTGCATCTTGTTCTAAAAGTGCTTGATTTTTCTTAGTGAGCATGATGGAGACTTCCTTAGATGCATGCAATTCTTTCAATGTTTTATCATGCTTCTTTTTGAGAGAGCTATACTTAATAGCTAATGCATGAGCATATTCTAGCAGTTCATTATAGTCATCAGTTGAGATTTCAGAACATACCTCATCTTGATCATCTTCTTCATTATCTGATTTGTCGACAGAAATCATTAATGCCTCTGCTTCTCTGTCTGCTTCAATATCAGAAGTGTCTATGGATGCCATGAACGCACAGTATGAAGCTTCCTCAATAGCTCCTTTGGCTTCTTCTTCTTGATCAGAGTCATCTTCTGATTCATCGTTCTGACCTGAAAATGCCTTCTTCTTGTAGAAAGTTTTCTGCGAAGGCTTATTCCTAGGCGAGGACAATCTGCTTTGACATGACCAGGTTTCTTGCATTCATAGCAGACGATCCCTCCTTTACTTGGAGTTCTTTCTTCTTCTCTTGATGAGGAAGAAGGTCTTCCTTTGAATTGCTTCCGGCTTCCCACCATTTTTTTGAATCGTCTGTTGAACAGGGCTTGTTCATCATCAGACCGATCAGATTTGGCTGTTTCCTCATCTGAGGATTCATTAGCTTTCAAAGCCTTTGATTTGTTGGCTTTGAATGCTACAGCTTTAGCGGCTGCTGTT
The DNA here is from genome assembly GCA_030819835.1 of Acmispon strigosus. Classification (NCBI taxonomy): domain Eukaryota; kingdom Viridiplantae; phylum Streptophyta; class Magnoliopsida; order Fabales; family Fabaceae; genus Acmispon; species Acmispon strigosus. Next base: position 24,861,632 of record JAUAMA010000004.1, on the reverse strand, counting down.
TTTCTTTTTATAATCGCGGCATCATTTGCAAGATCCTGCTCGTGGATCTTCATTTCTCCCAGCAGATCTTCTCCAGTTGGTGGGAAGACTTCTGAGAATCTTGACCACTTGTTCCTTGTTGGTGAATGTTTTTCCCAGATTCCTCATGCCATTGTGAATGGTCTGAAGTCGTGAAAACATGGAATCAATGGACTCATTATCTTCCATCATGAAGTTTTCGTATTGGGAGGCAAGCATGCTCATCTTGGTGGTTTGAACAGCAGTTGTTCCCTCATGAGCAATAGCCAGCGTGTCCCATACCTCCTTTGCAGTACTTAGGCTGTCAACTTTATCGTGCTCACTTTTGCTAAGAGCGCATATGAGAAATAGCCTTGCCTTGGCATTTCTCTGGTTTTCTGTCTTGTGTTCGTCTATCCATTTGTCAGCTGGAATGGCCTTGTTTTCACTATCTTTAGGAAAGTAATTTCCCTTAGATATCACGTCCCATAGTTTCCAATCAGTTGATTCAATGAATAACTGCATATGTTTCTTCCAATAGGGATAGTTTGAGCCATCAAAGAATGGTGGCTTGTTTGTTGCGGTTCCGGTTGGGTAGGCAATTCCGTCCATGGATATTTTCACTCTACACCTGTTAAGATGTTAGTAATGCTCATAGCGGTTAAGCTCTGATACCAATTGATAGTAATAAAATCACACAAGAAAGGGGGGGTTTGAATTGTGTGTGTGACTTTTGAAAGTTTTTCAAGAAAATACGAATTATGAGTTCGAAAACGGTTTATCTAACGTGCAGTGGAAATATACTTAGAGCATAAACAGTAAAGCACACAAGATATTTATCCTGGTTCACCCTCAAAATTGATAGGGCTACGTCCAGTCCTTGGCTATACCAAGATTTTCCACTATTTCGACTGAATAGTACAAGTGTTCTCAGGGACTTCTCCCAGTATTCTTAGGACTACTCCTTTACAAGTTTTCTCAGGACTTCTCCTTTATCTCTCAAGTATTCGACAGGACTCCTCCCTAATTCTTTTACAAGAATGTTGGTTTTCTACAAAGATCTCTTCACAAAGAGTGGGTAGAAAATATGAGGTTCTAGGTTCAGAGATGATGGTTAAGATTGGTTCTCTGAAGGGATAGTGTGAGAGTAATGAGAGTTTTCACTCTATGAGGATTTCACACTAATTGGCGACTAAACTCAGAAGGATAGAAAATTCTAAGGTTACTGAGTGTTCTTGGCAAAATCTTGTCTAAGTTATGAATTGACTTGAAGAATTTGAATGCTTAGATATAGTGTAAGTCACCGAGTTGAAAGTGATGCAGAGGCAGCTATTTATATCTTCAGTAAGGTGAGAACTGGATGGACTGCTGAAGATCTTCAAAAAAAATAGTTCCGTTGGAGATATACCAGATTGTGAGTAACGGATACTTCTGCACTTGTTGTTTGATAAAGTTTGCCATAGTGATGAGCATTTCTTCAACCGCTAGAGAGTGAGTTCGTCTGGCAATCCTTTTTCTTCTGGTTTCAAGGGACAGCAATTAATGCGAGTGGATTCCAGCTAATAGGGCAATTAATGCTTCTGACCAGAGGACTTGAATTCTACCGTTGAGGAGATACGATGTTCAGAGGATTTCACCGTAAATTCAGTAAAAAGCAACTTGAATTAAGGAATGTCGGAGAATTTGAATCTTCAGGATATATGGCGCTTAATTCTGTCTCTTTCGTATTTAATGCTCTGATCCACAGGAGGTGCTTGACAGCTTCTCTTGGTTTAGGCAAACGATCTCTACTGAGCAGATTCCTTTCGTGTCAGTCTTTAATCATTACTTCTCAGTCAACCTCTGTGTTTGACTTGGAGTGAACCGGTCAGATCTTTTAGGCGGACGAAGTCTACTGAGAGAGAGGCTTCAGTTCTTTTAGCCGGACGTACTTTTTCCCTTGCTCTTTGATAATGATTGCAGCGTCCCTTCCGTATATAAGAGTTCCTGAATATAAAATACTTTAAAGAGAATTAGTGACTCTTTACGAAATTGTTATTTATCAAAATAGGTTAATTTATTTGAATATTTTTCTCTAACAATCTCCCCCTTTTTGATAATGACAATTTCTTAAAAACAAATGCAAGTAGAGTCTGTATGATTTCTCCCCCTTAGTATGTGCCTTTCTTTTATTTAGCATTCATTTCATTATCGAAATTAGCTCCCCCTAAGCTTGTGCAGTTTTTAATTTGTTGTTAGAATTTCTCCCCCTTTGTTATTGAGTGATGATATTCCACATGATTAATAACATGATGTTGTGAATTTAGGATTTGAGAAATTGATAACATGTACTTATACTATGATTGTTGGAGATTAACGTGAACTGTTTGTTCATGCAGTTGTTAATTATTGGCCTAGCATATACATCTTTTGAGGTTGAGGGCGATGAGATGGGTTTTAATCCCATGTGATCTGCCTTGAGGGTGATGAGATGGGTTTTAGTCTCATGTGATCCTCCTATCCCCGTTTGGGACGAATTCGCCCCTGTTTGGGTCAATATGTTGGTTGTGGCCAGAGATGAGCATATAGTTGCATTTTGAGGAATTACAAGCATTGTTTTGTGGAATTTAACTAGGGTTTTAAGAGGATATCAAATGCTTCTATTGTTTCTGTTATCTAAATGATTAGTGTTGTTCCGTATAATGTTGTCGTTGTTGTTTGAAGAACTGTTGTACCTGCTGTTTCTGCTCTCTGTTCACATTCTGCTGCTGCTTTATTTAGTAATGTTGTTACTGTTTTTATTATCTATGCATGATGTTCGTTTGTTGCTCTTGTTGAGTGTTTTAGGAGTTAACCATTTATATTACGACTAAATATTTATTGAGAGTCTAAATTCTCTTGAAAATTTGAGTTGTTTTTAGGGGTTTATATATTTTCCGCTTAATACTATGTGACCCCTGACCTTGAAATTGGGGCGTTACAGTAGCGATGTCGGTTTCATCAAAAGACCAAGGGTTTAAATTATTATTCTCATTAATTTAGGAAGTTCAATTAAGGACTTAAATTAATTATTACTTAAATAAATTAAGCAATAAGGAATTATGAACTAAGCGAGAGTCTTACTCGTGAATAAATACAAAATGTTTGTAGCTCAACGCTAACGTCTCTTGTCAAAAGGAACTATACGCCACTAATATCAAAAATATATTAACACGGGGCAAAGAAGATGGGTAGAATTTATGAAGGACTATGATTTTAAGTTGCAATATCACCCTAGAAAGGAAAATTTAGTGGCTGACGCCCTGAGTCGAAAGAGTTTGCATATCTCTGGAATGATGGTGATAGAGCTTAAGCTGATAGAAGATTTCCAAGACTTGAGTTTAGCAGTAGAATTTGGACCCAGGAAAATACGTTTTGGAATAATAGTGCTAACCAATGAATTTCTGGAAGAAGTTAAGAAGGAAAAAGAAGATGATGGAAATTTTCAGGAATTGATACAAGGATACCGGAAGAAGGAGAAGAAGGAGTTTTTTAAAGGAAATGATGGACTATGGATATTTGATAGAAGAGTATGTATACCTGAAGGTTCGAATCTTAGAAGTCGGATTTTGGAAGAAGCACACAAGAGTAACGTTAGTGTACACCCTGGATTCACCAAGATGTACCAAGACCTTAAAGAAAGATCTTGGTGGACAGGAATGAAGAAGGATGTATGGAATCAAGTGATGACATGTTTGGTCTGTTAGAAGGATAAGGCAGAACATCAGAATCCATCATGAGAACTAAAGCCTTTAGAGATCTCGGAATGGAAATGGGAGAGTGTGTTAACGGATTTTGTAACAGGACTACCAAAGACACGATCAGGAAATGATGCAATATGGCTAATTGTGGACATATTAACTAAAAGTGCTCATTTCTTGGCGGTGAACATGACACAATATTTAGAAAAGTTAGCTCAGATGTATGTGAAATAGATAGTGAGATTACCATCTAGTATTGTATCTGATAGAGGCCCCGGATTTACATCACAATTCTGGAAATGTCTACATGAAGCATTGGGAGCAAATTTGAAGTTTAGTTCCACATGTCACCCATAGACAGATGGACAGACTGGAAGAACTATACAGACTTTGGAGGATATGCTTAGAGCTTGCACACTTAAGAGTCAGGGAAGTTGGGAACAACACTAACATTTAGTGGAATCTTCTTACAAAAATAGTTACCATTCTAGTATTAGCATGGCACCTTTTGAGGCATTATATGGAAGGAAGTGCAAGACACCTTTGTGCTGGTTTGGTGAGGGAGATAAGTTGGTACTAGGACCAGAAATAGTACAGGAGATGTTTGAAAAGGTTAAGGAGATTAGAGAAAAGCTTAGGATAGCACAAGATAGATAGAATGCTTACTATGACCGTAGGAGGAAGCCTTTAATAGTTGTCTGAAAAGGTTAAGGACTATTCAAATTCGAATTCAGCTTAATTGGCTTTAATAGTGGTTTGAATTCTGATTTTTAAGTGGGAGTGATGGGAATTAAGGGGGAATAATGTGGTTTAATGACTTGTCTATGGCTGTAATGGGTTTTGAAGGAGAATTATGATGAATAAAGACCATGTTGGTCGACCCTCTCTCCCTTGGTGCTGCAAAATTCTGACCATTATATGTGTTGGTCTCTTCTTGTTCTCCTTCACACTTCAATTGCAAAACCTAAATTCCTAAAGCTGAAACCCCTTGAACTTGGTGTTGTTGTGTTGCATCTCCTTCCTCCTCCATTGGTTTTCAAGATTTGTTCTCTAATCCTCTCCAAGTGTACCTTGTGTTGGTCCATTGGTAAGTTGATCAAACTCTTCTAAATTCTGAATTCTTGGTGCTTACTTCCTCTTTCCCTCTCCTAGGGTTTTGACTTGGCTTTTTTTCCAGCACCTTTCTGCTCACCATACTCGAGTTCTCTCTGCTCCATTGAAGGAAAAGGGCTGTGGTTCATTTCCTCTTGATCATATAGGCAAAGTAAGGTTGGTTTCTTCATACTTATTATGTTTTGATAATTAACAATTTCGTTATAACTTGATATTCCTGAGGAAGAATTCCTAACTCGTTGAACATCTTTATGTCTAGGAAAAATTATCTTCATAAAGGACTGCATAAACCACAAGGCATTACCAAGTCACAGAAATATGAAAGACAGGCAAAGTAAGAAGAAATCGTCCGAGTCCTCACTGAAGAAACAATTGCATACGTTTTCAAGAGGAACTGTCTGAATGCGCAAAGAAAGAAATCAAGCAGAGGCAGTCTGACGACTCACTAAAGATCAAGCCTACCTAAAATTAAACAGACATCCTTTGGAAAGCACTAAAGAAGCTATGCTCATTCAACACCAAAGTACACGTGATAAAGTTGAAACAGTCCGGTGCTTGAATACACTTTGACCAACAGGAAGACTGTCTTGCCAAAGTTGAGTAAGTCTGGTCACAAGCCTGAAGAAACATCTCCAGCTTTGAAGTATCTCTAGCCTCTATGCAAAAGTAGTTAGGTGACAACCCATTCAAAAGGAGAACTTCAACAGAAGCACAAAAGGAGAGAACGTCCGGCCACTTGCATAGCAAAAACAGTCTAACCGCTGAGAACATTCGGCATAAGGAGTCCGTCCGCCTATGCAATACAGTTGACTACCTAACAGCATAATTCAGTTGACTACTCACTCAGTGACGAACTTCTGAAAAATCTGCAAAGACTACGTCTGCCATGTCATGATGAAGAATCTGTTTGTCCAAAGCATTGAAGTGCTCAAGAGACATAAATGTCAGAAAGCTTGTTTGCCATGAGGTTATGAAGAATCAGTTTGGCAGAAGCATTAAAGAAATTGTTCGATAAAAAATTCTAAAGAATTCATCCATCATAATTGCTTCTTGATTTAAAGATCATCTACCTCGCCAGCACATTAAATAAAGCACTGTTGATCGCAGAATGAAGAAAATGACACAATTAATATTTTATTCCTCGGTTCCTCTGCTTCTCTGCTTTTCCTCAAATCAAGCTACTTTTGCGGAATCAACGGCGTGAAATTCTGAACATAGTATCTCCTCAACGTTCAAATTCAAATCTCTTGTTCAGAACATTTAATGATCCTTAGCTGGCATGCACTGGGATATAATGTCCAAACAAAAGCTCAAGGCTGAATACAGCAACGCGCCAAACGATGTCAACAAAAATAATTAATGCATGACAGAACACATTTAATGTTGTTCCAGAATTACAGAAGTAGCCGTTACTCACAAGGAAGCAAGAGCACTAACGGATCTATTTTCTCTTCTTCGTCAATACTCTATGAAGACTTTCTACTGAAGATATAAATAGAAAAGTCAGCTTCCGGAACAACTTGGCGACTTGAACACAACCTATTGCATATATCTACCAAGTTTCCCAAAGAACCAAGCTTCCATTGCTTTAACTCAAAAAGCTTCAAGCCGTCCTTTATTGAGTAAAGTCGTCCACATGTGTGAAGAACCCATAGAGTGTTACTCTTATCTTAGTCACACACAAAATAAACAGAGAACCTTAAACTCATATCCTCTCTATAATCCGCGCTTCATCTTTTTACCCACTCTTACTGAAGAGAATTTTGTAGAACAACAAAGCCAATTTGTAAAGGGAATCAAGAGTAGTCCTGTAGAATACTAGTGAAGAGAAGTCCTGAAGAATACTTGAAAGGAGAAGTCCTTAGAATACTAGGAGAATTCATGTACAATACTTGATAGGAGAAGTCCTTCTAATACTGGGAGAAGTCCCTGAGAATACTTGTACTATTTGATGAAATAGTGAAAATCTTGGTGAAGCCAAGGACTGGACGTAGCCCTGTCGATTATGGGGGTGAACCAGGATAAATACCATGTGTGCTTTAATTTTCTGTCTTAGGTTAATTTTCCGCTACGTGCACACACTCTTATATTCTTTTGAAACTAATAACTGTGTTGAATCTAAAAAGAAGTTTCAAAAATCAAACACACAATTTAAATCACCCCCTTTCTTGTTTATTTCTCACACTATCAATGAGGATGATGATTATTTTTGTCATAGCATATGTATTATATATATGATATTTAGGTTGATGTGATGGCACTTGGTCCCGTGGGATCAACCGAGGGCAATGTGGTTGTTGCTGTGTTCAAATTGTAACATGAGAACTTGTAATTATTTAATTGTTGTTGTTGTTGTGCTCGAATTCTTATTTTCTGTATACTATTGTTGTCTGTTTTTATCACAATGTTGTTAACTATTTCTTGTATTTCGAGTTAACCCTTTCTGCTTGTTTTGTTTGTTGATTGGGCGCTTAACGCCATTGACAATCAGGGTGATGATGTACAAGAAGGTTGATTTGATGCTAGGACAAGATGGTGTAGAAGGATCGAAATAAACAGAGAACGCCTGAAGAAAACTATTTACTATCTTTTCCATTGTTTTGAATAATTAGCACATGTGGTGCAACCTTAAAACTTTTAATTACCTCTCAAATAATGTGGTGTTTATTTAATCTATTTATGGGATAAATGTTGTTGTATTTATTTTGAGGGACGTCTATTTTGAAAACTTGAGATTTTTTAGAGGTTTTTTGAAGTACTATTTCTGCATATTTACGATGTGGCCCCTGACTAAAAATTGGGGCGTTACATCTCAGACCCCTCTCATGTGATGAAACCTGAACATATACAACTCAAAGAGAATTTTAACATATGCAACTATGCCGAGAAAGATCTTGGATAGAAGGATGAAGAAGCTTAGAAATAAGGAAATAACTTTGATAAAAGTGGCTTGGGATGATGGAAATTGTGAACAGGCAACATGGGAATTGGAAGATAAAATGAAGGAGATCTACCCGCAACTTTCTGAAGGTGAGAGTACAATTTCATGACGAAATTCCTAAAAGGAAGGGAGAATGTAACATCCCATATTTTTCACTCGAAAGGTAACTTCCTTAAGCTCGATTCCCCAACCACTAACTATGAGAGATAGAAACCCTATACCTATCTTAGTGACTTACTAGTAGTAAAACGACTAGAAAATATATCTAAATAGAATTAGTGTGTGAATTTATTATTTGATGTTCTTAGTAATAGACATGATTATTAGTAGAACTAATAAGTCGATTAGAGAATGTAGACATGACATTGGCAATAGGAACCTTAACTACTCTGATTAACTCTCTTGGTGATAGTCGGTATCGTCTTAGAGTGATCTTGACTATGGTCGGGCCAGTTGGCTAAGACTTCTGACTACACATGATTCTGGACTCTAAGGAAAGAAAATAACTCAGAATATCTTTACTGCATAGGGTTGACTTGGGAATAGTACCACACCCCATACCGTAGTGAAGACACGACGGTATGAGCGACCAATACGGTGAGACTGGGTACTATGCTTGATGGGTATGTGTTTACTCTGATTTTTGGTAAACCAAGTAAATCCACAAGTGGATCCAAATGTTGATGAAGAGGCTGGATTCGGATCCTCTTACGGGCTCTGGGATATGGAAATCGTGAGTGTGCGAAATGGTGTGAGTGGAGTGGGTGTGCATGGTGTCCGTCGAAAGTGGTTCTAGCGAACTGGTTACGAGTTTTAAAGGAAAAATACTAAATTTAAAGTAAATAAAAGGCGAATCAAAAGAAGAATAAAAACTGCATTAAAATTAAATTGCAGGAAAACATAAAGAGTTTTGCAGGGAATGTAAAGGTTTGGTCAGTCGAACATCACTCAGTCACTCACGTTTGACTCATTCCCGCCGCACTCTGTCGCGTTCGCTTGGACCTATGGCTGTGGGGTTTGAGAATTACCGCTATCGGACGTGTTGTGAAGTGGACATAAGACCTTCAATTCGAGCATGTCTTATTCTATTTATAGGTCGCAACCTTCAACTACTGGGCAACGGACAACTTCCCTGTGTTTGACATGCGTCCCATGTCTGTTGAAATGCTTTCTACACGTTCGCTCTAAGAAACTTCTTGTAACCTCCGTCGAAATGCCTTCCTATGCCTACTAAAGCTTGAGTCAAAAACAAGTTCAGCACTTATTCATTTTAGAGTCATATCTTCAACATAGATTTGACTTCGACTCAACATGCCATTATGATCGAAATATTAGAAACTCTTATTAGCCTTTGCTGCATGCCTTCTCTTTTGGTCGAAACCATCTCTCCTATGTAGTCTTCGACCAGGTTAAGACTTAGCAAAATATTCCAAGCTAACAGATGCCCCAAAAAATATCATACTGCGAAGGGGTTTTTTGCTAAGAAGTGTGATATTTTTAATCAAAATAAAAGACAATTCCAAATTATCTTGTATTTTAATTAACTTAAAAGGGAGAGTGACGGTTTAGTAATGATAGTGGGGCAGTTAATAGCCCACTATTCTAGTAAATAGGTAATGATAAGTATTGGATTTCCAACTCTGACCCACGTGACAGAAATGAATGATCTGGGCTTACTTCTTTGTCTTAGCTTTTCAATCCCATCAATTCTACCAAAACTTTTCCGCTTATTCCTTCTCTTCTTATAAGTAGAGGCATATCCTTTATTCTCTCACATTCCCAACCTTCTTTTTCCTTCATCTTCTCCCTCTATGAAACCGAGTCTTCCTTACAAAACACCGATTTGATGGCCTCCAATTTCGTAAAAAGTTTTGTCCCGTTTTTCTCTCATCAAAAAAACTTCACTACCGAGAAAAGAGTAAAAACTAAGAAGCCACACGCTCACACCTCAGTTCCCATTATTTGAGATAGTGATATTCGTCCACCGGATTTTCCCGTGGTAGAAAAATGACGTTTGACCGGTCCAAGCAAGGAAGGAGCGCCTTACTGAGTTCAAAGCCAATCGAACGATTACGGTTGACCAACTAGCGATAATGGTGAAACGCTTTCCAGAATTAATGCCAGTAGATGATCTTAACATTGTCAAGGCGCACTTCCCAAACATGAAGATCTCACCTGCAATTCCTGAGTGGTGGGTGAAGACACCCAAGCCTATGATGATTTCTAGGGCTGAATTTATCTCCAAATTCAAGCAAAGAATGAATTTAGAATCATCGTCCTCAATGAAGAGAGAGTAATCACCATAATGTAACGATTTCAAGGGTGCAATCGAAAATCATTTGTCAACGTTCCTATAGTCAAATTTTGACTTTAAAGTTCCAGCCATATTTCATGACTTGATGTTGTAATTTGACTATTTCATCGGCGACTAACTTATTTTAATTTCGTGCAATGTTGGCTTATACACTTTTAAGTATTTTTCGTTTATCTTAAAGATATGTTGATCCGCATCAACCTCTTGATCGAATATGTGTTCCCATAAAATACTTTTTTGACTTTAAAGGGTCCTTCCCAATTTGGGGACCATTTACCATAAAATTGATCTCCTTTATCCATCGGCAACGTAACTTTCCAAACCAAATCGCTAATGGAAAACACCTTCAACTTGACTTTTTTATTGTAAGCTCTAGTCACCCTTTCCTTCTGACGTATAATAGATTCTAGAGCCGACAATCGCTCTTTATCTAAATCGATTAGCTCGTCCAACATCATATTCCAATATTATTCGACAGGAATTTCCATTTGTCTCTGTACCCAAGCCGACTGTAAATAAATTTCAACCGGTAATACTGCTTCATGCCCATAGGTTAATCGAAATGGAGGCGTTCCTGTAGCTTCTCGAGGGGAAGTTCGATAAGCCCATAAAACTTTGTCTAAATTTTTATGCCAACCTTTTGGTTTCTTATCTATATGTCTTTTAATTAAACTAATAATGACCTTGTTTGCCGCTTTGACTTGTTCGTTAGCTTGGGCATAATAAGGAGTGGAATTTATTAGTCTGAATCCCAATTCATTGGCGAACTCTATTACTTTTCGACTGACAAACACTATCCCTTGGTCAGTTGTCAAAGTTTTGGGAATCCCATAACGTGACACAATGTATTTCTATATGAAATCAATTACACTATCCTGCGTCATTGTTCTTAATGGAATTGTCTCGACCCACTTAGTAAAGTAATCAATAGCCACGATAATATATTTATGGCCTTTGGACGAAGAGGGACTGATCTCACCTATCAAGTCGATTGCCAACCTCTGAAAGGCCAAGGTTTTACTATTGAATGTAACTCACTTGCTGGAACATGCTATATCCCCGCATGTTTTTGGCAATCCTAGCAGGACTTAGCATATTCAATGCAATCTTTCAACATAGTTGGCCAATAAACGCCTTGCCGAATTAATAACCATTTCATTTTATGACCAACTTGGTGTGCACCACAAGATCCACCATGTACTTGTGAAATGACGATTAGAGCCTCTTCTTCATTGAGACATCTTAATAAAGTTCCAAGGGAATCCTTTTTAAATAACTCATTACCCATAATAACGTAACTTAAAGCTTGGTACTTTACCTTTCGATCAGACGCTGAACTGGGATTTTGCATATAATCCACTATGGGCTTCCTCCAATCATTAGGTAGCAAGTTGTCAATTACTAAAACTTCGAATTCTTGACCTGGAACCAACTTCGCCCTAACTTTTATCAATTCCTTCAATTTCTTCTTTGAGACTTTATAACCAGAAGCAATCTTGGCAAATTCATTGGCTTCTCGATTATCTATTCTCATACATGTTGTAATCCAACTTCATCGAACTTGGCTAACAAATGGGAAGCTTTCACAAAATATTTTATCAAGCTTTCGTTCGCACATTTATACACCTTGGCCAACTATTTAACCACAAGCTCTGAGTCACCTTTAATCTCAACTGCTTTAGCCCCTAATATGAGCAACATTTCTAACCGACAATTAATGCTTCATATTCGGCCTCGTTATTTGAGCAAACCCCCTGAATTTTAAATTTAAACCTTGATGGAATACTTTGGGGGGATATGATTAGAATCCTTATTCCTGTTTCTTTTTGATGTTTTGAACCATCAAAGAAGAGCTTCCAAGGTTTAATATTGACCAACATCTCCTGTATTTCTGTTAAGGAATTCTCAACCAAAGAATCTGCTACTACTCGGCCTTTCATCGATTTCAAAGGTGCATATCATAAAGAATACTCAGACAATGCCAATTCTCATTTCCCAATTCGATTGTGCAATATAGGTTTTGACAACATATGCTTGATAATATCAAAGTGGGAATAAAAGACGACATCGATGGGCTTTATGTAATATTTTAACTTCACACGTGAAAAGTATAAACACAAGCACAATTTTTCAATTGAGATGTATCTAGTTTCTGCATCATTTAAGACCCGACTTAGGTAATAAATGGCTCTTTCAACACCATTTTCGTCCTCTTGAGCTAGCATGCTCCCTATTGTTTCATCCGATACCAAAATGTATAATTTCATGGGTTTACTACTTATAGGTGAGGCCATTACAGAAGGATTGGCCAAGTAGCTTTTGATATCGTCAAACGCTTCTTGATGCTCGACTTCCCAATGAAACTCTTCTTCCTTTTTAAGTCGAAGGAGTGGCGAGAAAATCTTTATTTTGCCACTTAGATTCGAAATGAACCCTCTTAAAAAGTTTATTTTCCCGAGTAATGACTGAAGTTGTTTCTTTGTCGAGGGAGGCTGAGTATTGAAGATTGCATTGGCTTTATTCTTATTAATTTCAATCCCCTTTTTATGGACTACAAAGCCCAAATAAACCACTGCAACCACACCAAACGCACATCTGATGGGATTCATTTTAAGGCCAAACTTTCTCATCCTTTCAAATTATTGTCGTAAAAGGTCTAGATGTTCGTTCTTTGACCTGGATTTGATCACAACATCATCAATATAGACTTGCATGAATTGTCCTATCAGGACATGAAAAATGGTATTCATAGCCCTTTGGTAAGTAGCACCAGCATTCTTAAAACCAAAAGGCATTACCACCCATTCATACGTTCCTAATGCACTCGGACATCGAAATGCGGTTTTAGGAACGTCATCTTCAGCAATGAAGATTTGATTGTACCCTCAATATCCATCTAGAAGACTAAGATATTCATTGCCAGCAGCTGAATTAACTAGAATGTCAGCAACAGGCATTGGGTACTCATCTTTCTGGGTGCCAGCGTTTAAATCTCTAAAATCAATGCACACTCGAAGAGTACCATTCTTCTTTATCACGGGGACTATATTTGCAAGCCAATCCACATACCTAGCAGTTCTGATAATATAAATCTTCAAGAGTCGTTCGATCTCCTCCTTGATCTTTGATACAACCTCAGGGGCAAAGCGTCTTGGAGCTTGTTTTACCGGTCTTTTGTCAGGTCTAATTGTTAGCCTCAATTCCACCAATTCTCAACTTAAACCTGGCATTTCATCATAATCCCAAGCAAAACAATATTTGTATTCATGTAACAGTTCAATCATTTGCGCCTTTAATTCAGGATCAATCAATGAACTAATATATGTTGGTCTCTTTTTCAACTCATCTCCTAAGCTAATTTCCTCTAAAGGGTCCTGAGCCTCCATTTTCCTTGTTGAATCGAAAATTGATTTTTCGAATCCCAAAGGACTATCGTCATATATACAATCGAGTCTTGTGAATTCGATTGATGACTCCATTTGGTTATCTCTCCTCAAACGACTTTTTGTCATCGAAATCATCGCTAAACATATCTTGGACAATTTCTTTGACATTTTTAGCTTCTTGCACAGTTTCAGCTATCTTAAACATCTGACTTCATTCGATTTACAAAAAAATTGAATTAGAATTTCCATAGTCAAAGGTCGTTTCCCCAAACATGTTATCAGTCCTTAAAGCTGCTTCGATTCTTTTTCTAGATATATAAGTCGAAATTCGAGCCCGACTCGTTTCAAGCTCAGAACTTTCACTGACACCTACAGTGTAAATTGCAGCAGGTTCTATGAAACTTGTATTTTGAACCTGTAACGGATCAGAATCAATCTTCATTGTTGGCTTTTCCTTGGATTCGAAGATCAATCTCCCGTCTTGGATGGCAGCTTGGACCAAATCCCTGAATTTAGTACACTGATTAGTCCAATGGCCAAAATAATTGTGATACTTACAAAAACGTCGACCTTTCCTTTGATCAATCGAAGGAACTTTTTGATCAACAGGAATGTCGATTTGACCATCTTTTACTAAAATATCATAAATGGCCTCACATTTTGAAATATCAAAATCATAAATTTTAACAGGAAAATTAGAATTTTGATGCGTATCATTATTTGGCCTCCATTTATTAGGTGTTAGCATTTTGCAGACATAAGGAGGCCCTTCTTTGAGTTCAGCTAACTTAACTTCATGGGAGTCGAAGTCCTCATAAGGCTCGAAATTCATATATCCATTTCGACCTACATCGCTTGTCTAGATATAGGCTATTTTTTCTTTCTTAGGCAATTTACTATTCTTTAACTTCTCTAGCCTAAGGTACTCAACTTGTTTGATCCTACTGGCCAGTTGGGCAAAATCTCTTATATGTTGAGTATCTATTTTCTTCCTAGTTGAATAGTCTAATCCACCAGCAATGAATTCAACTAGTTCGTGTTCAGGGACTTGTATGAAGCATTTCGACTTCATATGTCGGAACCTGCTTAAATAATCATCGACTGATTCTGACAATTTCCTTTTAACACTATCCAATTCTTTGAGAGTAACTTTAGATTCACCTCTAAAGTATTAATCATGGAAGACCCGCTCTAATTGGTTCCAACTAAAAATCGAGTTTGGTGGTAGTGTAGTGAACCAAGTAAATGCGTTCTTCATCAAAGAACTGAGAAAATATTTCATTTTTAAATATTCGTTATTCACCAAATCTCCCGCTTCGACCTGGTATCTGGCGATATGTTTGATCGCGGATTCTTCAACGTCCCCTGAGAATTTAGTGAACTTGGGGACTTTCCATCCCCTTGGAAGTTCAGTTTGAAGAACCAACTCAAGAAATTCTGAAACGAAATATGGTCAATTGGCATATCCCACATTGAATCCGTGTTGATTCAATGATTTTTTGACAATATTAGCAACATTTTGTTGCCCCCCAAAATTATTTTGCCGAACTCTTTCAAGGATTTGTTCAGCATTTTGGTTTCTTTTAACCAAAATCAAGGCTCCTTCATTTAGACCAAGATTAACTTGGTGAACGGGTTCATTATAGGGAACCCCTTCATTTCGACCAAGATTAACTTGGTGAACAGGCTCGTTTTGTGGAACCTGTTCGAATCGACCAAGATTGAATTAGTGGGCGGGTTCATAATGAAGAACCTATTGGTTAGGTTGAATCTCTAACATTTGGGGTTAATTAGTCGGATGAGGCGCATGTCGACCAGCCTGAGCAATTTGTCCAATTATAGGATCTGATACGCCAAAAATATCCACAATTCGACCCAGTTGAGTCGTCAATTGTTGGTAGGCAACTGTAGTGTCTCTAATCATGGGATTAAAAACTGTACCAATTTGTTGAGTCAATGTATTGACTAACTCATTATTACTGTCGTCCATTTGTTGCCTAAGAACGTTTACTGTATTGTTGGTCAAGGCAAATGAGGATCCATCTAGATTAGGAAGAGGGGTCCCATATTTCTTGATCCAACTGCTCCTGATATTGATGCTACATACTGGTTTCCTAGGGAACCCGTCAAAACCATATTTTCAGAATACATCATGGGATAAGTTCCTACCCCTTGCATCATTGTTCAAGGCATCCCATAAGGTTGATTTATAAAATTTTGGGGATTTCTATTATTATCATTCCAAGACCCTGGTTGGACGACACCAACAACAGCCTGTGAAATCGCAGGAGTTGTAGGACTTAGAATTGGAATCGGGGCCGTAACTGGCGTTAGGACTGGCCCTATTGTGTATTGATTAGATGCCTGGCCAGGATTTAATTTGACTAGCATCGAGGAAATCGTTTGAGACAAATTCTGACTAGTCGAAACCAATTGTGAATTTTGACTCGTGGAAACACTTGTAATTGCTAAGTCTTGGTTAGAAATAGTTTCCAACCTTTCAGGATCAACACTTTGACTAGTATTGATTGAACATTATACATTGGCGTTAGAAGTATTATTGGGTTCAACTTGAGACCATGGAGATAGGTTTCCTCTATAACAGTTTGTCATACTTACGAATTTACCACTCCGTAATAGCATACACCGATTCAGGATAATTTTCTAAGATTTAGAAAATCAAAGGCACTAGGAATGATTTCTAATGAAACATATCCTATTTGTCCCACTAGGTGTGCCAATTTGTTTACTCTAATTTTTGGTAAACAGGAAAATTCACAAGTGGATCCAAATGTTGATGAAGAGGCTGGATCCTGATCCTCTTACGGGCTCTGGCATATAGAAATCGTGAGTGCGCAAAATGGTGTGAGTGGAGTGGGTGTGCATGGTGTCCGTCGAAAGTGGTTCGAGTGAACTGGTTAAGCGTTTTAAAGGAAAAATAATGAATTAAAAGGCGAATCAAAAGAAGAAGAAAAACTGCATTAAAATTAAATTTCAGGAAAACAAGAGTTTTGCAGGGAGTGTAAAGGTTTGGTCAGTCGAACATCACTCTGTCACTCACGTTTGACTCGTTCGCGTCGCACTGTGTCACGTTCGCTTGGACTTATGGCTATGGGGTTTGAGAATTATCGCTACCAGACGTGTTGTGAAGTGGACGAAAGACCTTCAATTCTAGCATGTATTCTTCTATTTATAGGCTGCAAACTTCAACTGCTAGGTAAAAGACAACTTCCTAGTGTTTGACACGTGTCCCATGTCTGTTGAAATGCTTTCTGCATGTTCCCTCTAAGTAACTACCTATAACCTTCAACACTGGTTCATTTTAGAGTCTTGTCTTCAACATAGATTTGACTTCGACTCAACATGCCATTTTGATTGAAATATTAGAAACTCTTATTAGCATTTACTGCATGTCTTCTCTTTTGGTCGAAACCATCTCGCCTATGTAGTCTTCGAACAGGTTAAGACTTAGCAAAAAATTCCAGGCTAACAATATGTCACTGTGCACATCATTTCAAACCTAAAGAGGCTGTAATTAAGGCTAGAAGAAGCTCTAAATTCATGCAGCACCTTCAGATTGCATGGAAAGAAACCCAAATCCTCATGCATGAAGAGTTATTGGTGGTGAAACTTAATCAAGTTGATAGTCTAAGTTCTTTAAACTAAGACACTTCCAGCTTATATAAACCATTTATTTGCCATCTAGGGACTTTAGAGCAACCTTCTGTGATGACCCAGAGAGCTAGCATAGGGAGAGGAGCTCTTACTTCTCTCTAAAACCCGAGAACAGCTTCACATTTTCTCTTCTTTGATTCTTCTTTTCCTTCGAGTTTTGGTTTTTGAATTCTTCACCCTTACCTTTCTGGGAGATCAAGGATGGATTCTGGATAGTTTCCTTAAGGTTTTACTCAAGAAAATGAAGAAACCAAGCTTCTGCAAAATTTTCCCAGTTTCCGACGGAATTTCCCAATTTTCGGCCGCTTGAAAATTCAATTAAATGTGTTTTCCAGTGAAGATATGACGTTTAAGGAAGAACCACCACCACTATTCTTCTAGAAGCCTAGAGAACACGAAGCTGTGATCAACTCAACTCCGGCGATGACGACCGTCGTGGCCGTCGCCGTGCTTCATCTTCTCTGGCGAGCTGTTCGAAGAAAAATTTCTTGAACTCCATTTCCGAGGTAACTAAGTCCCCAGAACTCATTCTTTACCTTATTTCTTCACTTTAGAGCCTCTGGGAACAAGTTTTAAGCCATGGAATCCAAAGTGTAACACCTGAAATTTTCTCCAGTAATTAAATAATTATTTAATTATTTCAAGGTACTATTTGGATCCGCTCGGCGGCATTGGCAAGCGTTATCGATGAGCGAAGTACTGGTGAAACACCTTTTACAGCACTTGGTAGGAAACCAAGCTAGACCCGACTTTGAGTTCGGACGAGAATGAGACGTTTGAACTATCACCATGACGATTAGTGGAAAATTTCATGAAGAACGACTGCAATATTGATTGAGTTTCCTCCCAGAGCCCGAGAAGGACTTTTCGTGCTAACGGGACTTTTAGCCGAAACTTTAGCAGGCGAAACAGACGACTTCGGAACCCCGGATCGAGAATCTGAAAAGCCCCAAACGATTTCATTTGGTGTTTCGGGACCAATTTCGTGATGATAAATTTCGTGAATAGTGTTTCCGGGCAGCGTGGAGCGAACTTCGCGAAAGATCGACCCGGCCCCGAATTGTGCGGGCCCGATACCTCAAAACCAATAAACGATCCCGGGGAAGATATTCTCAGTGGTACTGAGATACTCATTGATGACAAGAACCAGAGGACGACCCGTGACTTGACGCACTGACGCAGTGACGCACTGACGCGTTGACGCACTGACACACTGACACGTCATGGATTAGGAATATAATAATAAAATATTCTAGATATTTTCCTAATCATCTTTAATCCTAGTTTGGTCCTTACCCCTTCAAAGTGTAAGGTTTAGTCCTTGCTCTTTTAGAGTTTACACTTTGGTCCTCAAATGGTAAAAAGAGATTTTTACTTTTACCTTTTACCCTTCACACTTTAGTCCCTAGGGGTAAATAAAAATTGAATTTTGGCCCCTCTCAAGCCCAAGCCCTTGGTAGGAACACCTTTTACAGCACTTGGTAGGAAACCAAGCTAGACCCGACTGTGAGTTCGAACGAGAATAAGACGTTCTCACTATCACCATGGTGATCAGTGGAAAATTTCGTGAAGAACGATCGTAATATTGATAGGGTTTCCTCCCGGAGCCCGGGAAGGACTTTTCGCGCTAACGGGACTTTTAGCCGAAACTTTAGCAGGCAAAACGGACGACTTCGGGACCCCGGATCGAGAATCTGAAAAGCCCCAAAGGATTTTGTTTGGCGTTTCGAGACCAATTTCGTGATGACAAATTTCGTGATTAGTGACCCGATGAATAGTGTTTTAGGGCAGCGTGGAGGGTCCGGTACCTCGAAACCAATAAAAGACCCCGGGGAAGATATTCTCAGTGTTACTGAGATACTCATTGATGACCAGAACTAGAGGACGACCAGTGACTTGACGCACTGACGCAGTGACGCACTGACGCGTTGACGCATTGACGCACTGACACGTCATGGATTAGGAATATAATAATATAATATTCAAGATATTTTCCTAATCTTCTTTCATCCTAGTTTGTTCCTTGCCCCTTCAAAGTTTATGGTTTAGTCCTTGCCCTTTTAGAGTTTACACTTTGGTCCTCAAATAGTAAAAAGAGATTTTTACTTTAACCTTTTACCTTTCACACTTTGGTCCCTAGGGGTAAATAAAAATTGAATTTTGGCCCCTCTCAAGCCCAAGCCCACGGCCTTCCTCTTTAAAAGAGAGACTTATCCTGTGTGTTTCCTTCATTAAGTTCATTAAGTGAAATTTGGAGACAAATTAGAGAGAGAAAATGAGATCTCATTAACTATTAATCTTCTTCCTCCATAAAACAACATGGCCGAACCTCCTTCCTTCCATGGCAGCCCCTTCCACTCATCTTCTTCACTTGGTGCTTTGAGGTAAAATGTTCCCCTCCTCTTGATCTATACTTCTACTGATTCATATTTTTGATAGCTTGAGTTTGGATTTATATGAAGTAGTTAGAACACTAAAATCCCTTTGTTAATGTTGTTCCCATGACCTTAGGCTTTAATTTGAACCAATTGGAATTTTGATTGGTTGAGTTTTGGTCCCTAGAGAATTTTCAAGTTGAGCTTTTGCTAGGGTCTCCTTTAGGAAAGTTGTTCCCATTAAATTGATCTATGGTTTTGTCCAATTAGTTTTCTTGGAAGCTAGGTTTTTGAGAATTGATTATTTCAAATAAGTGATTTTCAAACTTTAAAATTTGGTTTCACCATAGATTTCATGTAACCTTTGATGTGTACAAGTTAGTTTTGAAAGAAAAATTGATTTTGGAATTTAATTGCCTTGGCCGAATTCTGGGCATAATTGAAACAGGGGGATAAATTTATTTTCTAACTAGTTTTGAGTGTGTTTTAATGCTTGAAAATGGCTTTGGGTTTGTAGATAAGGTTTTGCCCTAATTAGTGCATAAAGGCCTAGAGAAAGTTGTGTATTTGAAACCCTAGAAAATTGATTTCTAGAAGTTTTGGTAAACTTGAAATTGGAAGAGAAAAATTGAGCTTTGGGGAAATTGGATTTTGGAACTAATAGCTTAAGTAGGGTTTTTGATAAGTTAAAGAAACTTAGGTTGTGGAAAATTTTCTTTTGGAATTGAATTTTGTGTTTTTGACACTTAGAAGATTTTTGAACTCAAGACTTGAAAATTTGTTTAGAAAACTTGAAATAGAAGTCATGTTTGGTTTGTGAAATTGTCTTGAGTAGTTTAATGACTTGTTTGGTAAAAATAGGAAGTTTTATGAATTTACACAATTTGGGCAGAAAGAATCATTAAAACATTTCAAATTAAAACTTTCAAAACTCAATCTTTCAAAACTCTAAAACAAGATCGAAACCCTAAATCCATTTCACCCAAAACTATCACTTTTAATCCCTCAAAACATTAACACTCCATTTCAAGTTTCAAAATCAATTTCTCAACCCAAAAACCTATCAATGTTCTCAGCCTAAGTACAAAGTATAAGGAAATATATTTTTCTTTTCATCAAATCTCACATACAAGCTATAAACACACTAAAAGCTAGCTAAAAATCAATTCTTCCAAGCCCCAAAATAGAGCATAGGTTCGGCCAACACTATATACAACCCAAGATGATTATTATTCTCAAAACCAACTTGTAAACATCAAAGTCATAAGGAAATCCATGGTAAAAGCCAAACTCCAAATTTGAAAATCACTTTTCCAAAATAAGCATTTTTCAAAAACTCAACTTTTTGAAAAACTAATTTGAGATTCCTATATAGACAAGTTCATGGGAATGAGATTACCAAAGGCCATCATAGCAAAAGCTCATTAACAAATTTTCATAGGGACTAATATCAAGCTTTTTGCAAAACCATTTGGTTCAAGTTCAAGAGGAAGGCAATGGCTATAATAAATGTGAAAGGAGTTTGAAATTCTATCAATTTTCATTACCTCCAAACTCATCCTTTTTCAAAAAAATAAAAACTATAGAAATCAAGAGCTTGATGAGATGAACATTTTACCTCAAAGGAGTAGAGGAAGAAAACAAGAAAATGGAGGGGGAAATGGTGGTGATGGCCGCAGCAATGGAGGGTGGAAGGAAGAAGAAGATGAGCTTCCAAAGCTTATTTTCTCTCTCACTTTCACTCTCTAGTTTTCCTTTCATTTTTTTACTAATGACACATAGTAGAAAAAAATCACAAACCTTCCCTTTTCTTCTAACTTAAGATGCAGCCCCTAGGGCACAAAGGTGGAGAAATTTTGATTTTATTTAAAGCCCAGGGACCAAAGATGAAGTGGAAAAAGTTTACTGAAAATATCTAGTTACTATTTGGAGGACCAAAGTCTAAACTCCCAAGGGGCAAAGACTAAAGTCTAAAAGTTAAAAGATTAAGGAAAACATCTAGGATTAGTTTAAGATTAAACATCTAATCTAGTTGACGCGTTGTCAAGTCTGTCGCCATTCGCGTCATAAGCATTGTTTTATTATATGATTAACACTATTCACCAAAATATTTTTATTTCATATCTGGGTTAGTCACGTCAAACGCAGTCGTTTGGTGATTGCGTATTTTTCACCCGAGGTTCCGAACATCTTTGTTCAATTCGCAAAAGTTTCTACTAAAACTCTCTGCGATGAGGGGAAAATCTTCCCTCGATCTCCGGAAGGAAACCCTATCAATATCACAATCATTCTTCATGAAATTCTTCCTCGATCCTCATGAAGATAGTGAGTTGGGGTTTATGGCGTGGGAGGGGTGGTGATGCTGTGGTGGCGGTTTGATAGTGAAGAAGAAGAAGAAGAAGTTGGGAGGAAGAGAGTGTGGTGTTGTTATGGTGGTGGTTTGGTAATGAACCTCTCACCTTCTAGTATAATGATGATGATGATGATGATGATGATGATGATGATGATGATGATGATGATGATGATGATGATGATGATGATGATGATGATGATGATGATGATGATGATGATGATGATGAAGATGATGATGATGATGATGATGATGATGATGATGATGATGATGATGATGATGATGATGATGATGATGACGATGACGATGATGATGATGATGATGATGACGATGATGATGATGATGATGATGATGATGATGATGATGATGATGATGATGACGAAGATGATGACGATGATGATGACGATGACGATGACGATGACGATGACGATGACGATGATGATAACGATGACGATGACGATGATGATGACGATGATGATGACGATGATGATGATGATGATGACGATGATGATGATGATGATGATGATGAAGAAGAATCAAGATGAGTGAAGATGAGTGATATAAATATAAATGTTTTGGTACATATAAGTCTGTTTTGCCACCCCCAAGTCCATGGTTTGAATCTCCCCCACCTCTTTTTATTAGGGTTGAATTTTAATTATAAAGTGTCACGCCATGTAGGATGTTAACGTGGTGCCACGTCAGCAGTTAATAGCCAAATCATCGCCGTTCGTTGACCAAAACTGATGAGGACTAACTTAACCGATGATTTACACATTTAGGGACAACATGAGGTGTTTCCATTGAATAGGGATGAATTCATGAGCGCCACACACTTTTAGACAATGTTTTAAGATTCGGCTAAGTGATTTACTCGGCCAGTCTACTAGTCAATGAGTCACTAATCCGAATAGACAGTTAATAATTAACCCGCTAGACTCAGTGTATATTAATAAATTATAATACAACTACCAATTTTTTATAAAACATTTTAGGCTTAAAGCACTTTTGGTCCCCCACCTTTCACGATTTTGCATTTCTGGTCCCTTTTGGAATTTATTAGCAAAAAACGTCTCTCACTTATACAAACGATAGCAGTTTTAGTCCCTCATCACTATTCCGTCAAATATTTAAGGGTTTTTGAAAAAAAAAATTAATAAAAAAAATAAAATATAAACCCAATTTCTCTTTTCATTTCTTTTATGATATTCCAACTTCATTTCTCTCTCTTCATTTCTTCTTTCCACCTTTTTCTTCTTTTTCTTTTCAGGAACAACAACACCACATTTGACTGAGACCTTCGCCACTGCCTTCGCTCTCATTTTCCGCTGAAACCACGAACCCTATGGAGGAACCACCACCACCATAGTGATCCCCATCTTGTCCGCAACAAAGCCCTATGTTCCGTTGCCGCTCCGCCGCTTCTGCCGTCGTGCTCTGTCGTTGGAGGAGATTACCGGAGACAACTCCGACGGCCTCTGATCTGAAACAGGATGGTCTTTTCTTGAAGATCTCCACTTCCTCTCTTCAAATCCGAGATCAAATCGCTGAAAGGAGGAGTCTTTATCATTTGCATGCATGAACTTGTTTTAATTTAAAACGAAACTACATACCCATGGATGGAAACTCAAATATTCATGCATTAAATACTAAAAGAGAGCTCAAAAACAGGTTCGGAAAGGCTTAAACTCACAAAAACACAAATTTTGGAATTTTCTGGCCATGACTCGTCGGAGAAGACGAAGTTCATGGTGGCCCTCACGGTGGAGAGGTGGCGGCGATGGCGAAAACCGACATAGTCATCTTTCTCTTGTCATGGGGAGCACTATGGTGATGGTTTCAGCTCTAGATACGGTTTGGATGAGGAGAATCGAAGAGTTACATGGCTGTAATAGTCGTCGGAATCTGGAAAATATCGTTGGAGTTCTTTGAGCTTCCTCCCTACGCATTTTTCTCACTGACCTTTTTGCACATGATCTTGAAGAAGGGGTTTTGTGCAAACAGGGCCTTGAAAAAGAAGAAACTGATGAACAAGTAGAAGAAGGTTGTGCTTGACAAATTAAACCTTTGTTGCTGTTGCAGTTGTTGTAGATGATGGCACCTTTGGCATTTGCTCCACTAGAATTTAAAATGGTTTATTTATTTTATTTTATTTTATATTTATTTTCAAAAACCGTTAAATATTGGATGGAAATTCCAGAAAATGTTAGTTTTTTAACGGAATAGTGATGAGGGACTAAAACTTCTGTCGTTTGTCTAAGTGAGGGACGTTTTT
The DNA here is from genome assembly GCA_030819835.1 of Acmispon strigosus. Lineage (NCBI taxonomy): Eukaryota > Viridiplantae > Streptophyta > Magnoliopsida > Fabales > Fabaceae > Acmispon > Acmispon strigosus. The sequence goes on along the minus strand of JAUAMA010000004.1, from coordinate 24,837,487 downwards.
TGCTAATGAATTCAAAGAGGGACCAGAAATATAAAATCGTAAAAGGTGAGGGACCAAAAGTGCTATTAAGCCAACATTTTAATGATACAGAGATATTATATAAATAATTTAGTAATGCTTGCTCACCACTTGAACTCATATTGACTATTTTATGGAGTTAATGAAAATTATAAATATATATGACGAGTTAAAATTATAAAATAATTAAAAATATTAAGTGTAAAAAGATATATATATATATATATATATATATATATATATATATATATATGTTATTTTGCGCAACCTAGACCTCAAACAACACTTTGGCTTAGTGGGTAGGCTTATTTCTCCTTAACATCCACAAAAGGCTCAAATCCCACCTTGGATACTTGTTTTTATCAAGTCTCATTTAGATTCGACATGTGGTGCAAACCTAACTAGCCTTGGCACCGGTTCCTAGTCAAACCGGCTAGTCCGATCCAAAGTTTTAAAACTATGTTTTGAGGGACCAATTTAACTATTTACCCAAAAAGTAAGGAAGGAAGGTGGAGAGAATCTCGAAATGGCCATTACTTAAAAGAAAAGAGGGAAGAGAAAGAGAGAAGTGAAGAAAAAACAAAAAATATAAAGGGTGTTAGATTTAACACCCCCAACACTTAATTTTGCACCCTAGTTTTGTGTAGTAAATGTCCTAAATACCCCTTTTCTTTTTCATTCCGGGATTTTCAAACTCGGAACGTATGGTGACAAACTTCCGAGTTTTTGTTTCCCGGAATGTGGTTGATGACTTGTGTTTCGGGATATACAATTTGGAATAGTTATTTAAGTTGTAAAACATGTGTAAGTGTTTCACTACACTATTGCTTCCGGTTTTTATATCCCGGAATGCAATATTATTATTTTCCGGGTTTTATATCCCGGAAAACAACTGCAAAGTGAATGTATATTCTGGAGTATAAATCCCGAAATGTTGGAAAAAGTTCGTGTGTTATTCAAAAACAGCCCTGTAACGTATATTTACGTTCCGGGTTTTAGTGCCTGTTTGAAAAGTGTTTTAAAAAACTGTTTTTTGTTTTGTAAAATTTAAAAACAAAAATCCTGTTTGAGTAGGATGTTTTCTTAAAGTTAATTTGAAAACAGTTTTCTATTTTTTTGTTTTTAAAACAAAAAATCCAGAACAGTTTTAAATTGTTTTTGTTTTGTATTTTCAAAATTTGTTTCCAAAATAAGTTGGATACGGGAAACAACCTGTTTTCTTTTTTTCATTAATGGCAGTATTGTAATTATTGTGGATCATCAAATAAGGGTTTTCTATCTGCTGCCTCCATTCTTCTCTTCCTCGCTCTTCCTCGCGCATCTGCTGCGCTCTCTCAAGCTGCTGCCTCCATTCTTCTCTTCGTCGTGATGCATCTGCTCCGCTCTCTCACGGCTGCTACCAAATCCAGTATAGGTTTTTTTGTTATTTTTGGAACAGAAGGAGAGTTAATGGGCCTAGGTCCAATTCCAAACACTCCCAGCAAATCTGAACTGCCCACACCTCTTCCCCTTTCCCTCTTGGAATTGACACGGTTGGAGAAAGAGAGAGAGGAAGAAAGATCGAGAAACAGGGAGTGGTGAGAGAAGAGAGAGAAAACAGAGAGAAGAAGCGGCGAGGGTGGTGACCGATGGCGGTGGCTAGCGCGATGGCGACATGCGAGGAGCGTGGAGGCCAACAGATCTAGGCAGAGGCATAGAGGGAGAGGAAGAGAGAGATCAAGAGACAAGGTCAACGGCACGGCGCGACGGCGTGCGGTTGTAGCGGCGCGTGAGGCATGGCGCGTGCGTGAGGAGCACGATGACCGGCGAGGTTGGAATGCGAGGAAGCACGACGGTAGTGCGAGGTGGCTGGCAATTGGCGGCGTGTGAGGAGCATGGTGGCTAGAGCGCGGGGTTGAAAACCGAAGCTACGGGGTTGCTACTGTTTGAGGCTTTGCGTGTTTGGGCTCTGTTTGGCTGCTGTGAGATTCGTTGATGGTGGTTTGAGTTGCAGCTTGGGTTGTGGTTCTGATGGGTTTGGATTATGTTTGGAATTTTACCTATACAAGGTCTCTACTTGTTCACAAGAACTTGATGTATTTTCTTGTCAATGTCTTATGCATCTCCGTATACCAATTTCTGCATTTGGTTTGTTTGCTTTCATGATGTAGCAAGCTGTCTACTCTGAGCACTTGCTGTAGAATGTTTTGTCCGATGTCGTCCACCCTTGGATTGGGCTGAAATTTTGATATGTTGTTGAACACTTCCAGATATTCAACTTGATCAATAATTTATCACCACAAAAATTCATATCAATAATTTATCACCACGAAAATTCATATTAATAATTTAGCACACAACCAAACGAGTTTTCTAATTTTTTTGTTTCCAAAACATGTTTTTGGAACAAATTGATCAAACAATTTTTTTTTTGTTTTTTAATCTCAAAACTGTTTTCAAAATCATATTATCAAACAAATTTTTTTCTTATATTGTTCTGAAAAGTAGCACTTAAAAATTATTTTAGAAAACAGTTTTGAAAAAAAAAAAACTGAAAACCCGGAATGCCAACCAAGTTTGGGGATATATATGCCCTAAAAAACCCGGAAGGAAAGAGATATTACTTGGGGTTATATATCCTGGTAGTACTATTGTACAACCTACGTTCCGGCTTTTAAAACTCGGAAAGAAAGAGGTATTACTTGGGGTTTAGAATTGGGTGAGGCGTGCCAATTCTAACCCCCAAAATAAAGACACCGGATGTTGACAAATTTCATGTCACTGTTCTTTAAAAGCTCGTTTGATGTGTGAAGATTTCTTATCTGGGATCTCTCTCCCTTTGTCTCACTACATAACATAAATCCTCTGTTTCTTCGTTTTCCTTCTCTCGCGAGAGAGAAAGAGGAGCATGAGTGACCCAGCAGATCGAAACCGATGATCTAAGCTCCTTCAATGTTGTTGCAACAACATCCACTTCGTTATTTATCACATAATTGTTGGTTTTAGTTACCTTTTCTTTCTATATTTTTCCTATTATTGCTGGAGTCTAAACACTGGTTTTTTTTTTTCTGGCTGTTGAATGGTAGAATCAATGGCGGATTCTTAAGAGCAGGTCACAAGAGGATGTGCGTCTGAGGTAATTTTATCATACTTACTGAACTGTGTAATATTTTATAGCTTGATGATTTGATAAATTTGGTTTTAATATTTTAGAACTACTTCTGTTTTCAGTGCGATGGATGAAATTCTTAGTTCCTACTATTACTTGGATTCTTATGAACTGAATTTGTAAACTTAATTGTATCTCTCTCTTTGTTTTCTTTCTTCTGTTTTAGCGATGATATCCGTTGGTTAGATAATGGTTATATAGGATCTGCTTAATTCAGATTAGTCATTGATTTAGGTTTTATATCTCTTTCATTTATTTATTATATTTTTTGGGGGAGGGGGAGAGTGGTGGTGGTTTTAATCTCTTAAACTTGGTAAGAATGGCCGAAAGTTAATGTTGTGATTGAATTTCTTTGGACTCAAACGTAGGGAGATGGACCTGATTTATGAGTTCGTGACGCCAAGTACATAGTTGCTCTACTTCTTCCCAGAATTTTCATTCCAATGATGATTCTGTGTATACCAATCGAACCTGAAACCCAATGACTATTTTCACTGAGATTCTGGAAATTTCCTCAGGCCCATTATTATATGGTGGAGAATGAAATGATTTTAATTTTTAATGTACTTGAAAGCATAGATAAGTCTTGTGCGGTAGAAAGTCATCATTGTGAAAAGACTTAGTAGAAATCACTTGTGCCTGTGCTACTTTAGTGTGTGTTTTAGTTTGTTTACTTTGCCCTGATAGTTAAATAGTGAATTTGTATTCTCTGTCCATTGCTGTTTTAAATGTTGTTTCTGCTGCCATGGTGTGATATATCATGTTCAAATCTATTTTCCAAATCCTTGTCCTCCATCAAGATACTGATAACTAAGTCAGGGAAAAAAGCCTATTTGAGTTGGTAGTTTTCTTGCTTAGTCGACAGTGTTATTTTATTGATGGAATCAGAAGATGGTACAAAAGATTTGATTCATGTTTATTACTGGCATACAAGTGCTGCTTGTGTGAGTTCTAGGAATCTTAGATACTTAGTGTGACACAGGTATGATAGGACTGAATACGGAGAAACGGGTAATCCTTAAAAACTCAAGATACAACACAACCTAGATATATGAACATGAATTTATAAAAATCCATATTATTTGTAAAGAGACATTGATATTAGTGATTAATATACAATCATATCAATAGATGATGATCCCAGTTTACAAAAGGAAAAAAAATGCTTGTGACCAAATGGGGTAATTGGTCCTTAACCCAGCTATATTGGAAGGAATGCCATTGTCATATTAATAACCCTGATCACCTTCTTGGAAACCTAAAAATTTCAGATTGCACTTGAAGTTAACACCAAAATGGGAGTTGGAATTGGCACCCCAACTAGCCAATTCTAAACCCCAAGGTATTTTTTGAAATACCAAAAATACCCCTATTTGTAAATAACCCAACACCCCACCCGTTACCTCTTCCAGTCCGGTTTTTAAAACCCGGAATGTAGAAGTTGGCCGTGTACTACCGGGATATAGAACCCAGTAGTATACTTCGTAGACTTTTCCTTCCGGGATTTAGAATTCGGAATACAAATTTTCATTTGAGTTCATTTCCAGGATATTATTCTCAGAGAACTAGGAAATTGAATTTCGGGAATTATAAACCCGGAATCTATTTGAATATGACTGCCGGGAATTATAAACCCGGAAGCTATACTGTGGGGAACCTCTTAATGTTTTTTTAATTCTTCGTGTTATACTCCGGGATATAGAACTCGGAAGCTAAATATCATTCCGGGATTTAAAATCTCGGAAGACATTTTAGTGTGTACTCCGGGATCTACAAAACCGGTATGTATGTAAATACACACCGGGATTAAAATTTCCGGAATGTGATTATAGTGAATAAATATCATTCTGGGATTTATATTCCCGGAAAAAATAGTTATATCCATACCGGGATTTATAAACCGGAACACAACATTGAGAATACATTCCGGGATTACAAAACCCGGAACTTGCATCAAAAATTGTTCCGGGAGTTTCAAACCCGGAATGTAAAACATGTCAGGGGTAATAAGGACATTTACTACAGTTGCCTGGGGTTCCAAATTGGATAGGCGGGGTGACAAATCTAACTCCCCACCAAAATATGTGTCCATTAGAGATCTGATCCCCTATTTTCAAGAATATATCTTACACCAAAATATGTTTGGCTATTATAGGGATGTCTTTACTTGATATGATAGTCTGAAGCAGTATACGTCCTCGTGCTTTTAAGAAATGCTACATTTGTCATGTAGTATTTCACCCATACAAACACTGGAGTTGCAAATTTTCATTAGTTGTTAGCATAGGCATGGATTTGTGAGTTAACGTATGTGATAAATATTAGGATCTACATAGTGCACAGATTATTTAAGCTGCAAGAGATGTTTTCTACCTGCCATAAGGAGTATCCTGGTTAAGGATCTTCACAGCTTCGGAGTGTAGCATATTCTTTCTTCTTTTACATACTATTTCAAGCTCAGCATTACAGTAGATACATTTACCTATTTTTTTCTTGTGAATTTAGTATTTTCACTTCATCTGATCTAATTTAGTTGCTTGTTCTGATATGGTGAATTTAGCTTAATCTAGCAGAAGGTACATATTTTCTTCTGATTTTGAAAGCTAACATGGAAGTTCTTGTTTCTGATTATATTATTCCTTAAATACAATAATACATGCTTTAGCTTTCCTGCATTTATTGAGTTTATCCTCATTTACTTTCAGGATAAAAGCTGATTTGTAGTTTGAAAGGATTAGTCATTAGACTCTTCTTGTACTTCACAATACATAACTTGGATGCATGGTCTTTATTGTCATGCATATAAAGGCTTCAATTGGTATCACACATGTGAATTGTTTATGACCCTCTGTGGTCAGCTAAAGTTTCAACTTCACATCTCTTGAGGTAATAATAGAAAGACAAATGTAATTGTTAAATAGGGAACAAGCACAAGAGAGGGTAAAGATGGGAAGGCTTTATTGCAAAATGTAATTGGACTGGTGTAGGGCGAGGTGCCCTACACAGGGCCAAGATCCAGGGGAGACCACCATGCTAGACAGGGCGAGAAGAGACTGCCGAGGTGTGGGCCAAAGGCCATAATGGGCCAAGGTTCCCAGCTTGGAGTTAATAAGGCCCATGATGTAATAGATTTAGGGTTATGGTCCTTGCCCCACTATAAAAGGCAAGACCCTATTCATTATATATTCATAATATGACATGTTCTCACTTTATCTTACTTGAGGCGGTAATAGAAGCCCTAGATCTGAGGACACCTAGATCCTAGGTACCCTAGATCTGGGGACTTGGCTGTAGTCTCAGGGTAATACGAGAACAGTATTTAATATCAAATCAGTTGGGGGGAGAAAGTAACAGATCAAGAGCCAAAGAGAAATAAGTGACAGCTTGGATATAATGGCAATATTGTTCTTCAGTGAAAATTTTGCTTTTACATATTCTAATATAGTTGAAACCTGTTAGATATCTTGTAAATAAGTAAAATATCTTTTAGTTATGGTTATTAGGTAACCTAATCATGTAAATAGGGAAGTAATCTTGTAAATAGGGAAATAGGATATTTTGTATTTATTGTGCCTTTATGTGCCTATTATATATAATGACCCCCTTCGAAAGCAGATATGACTCTTCTTCTTAGGTTCTAAACGGTATTGTTATGATAGATTTTCAAATGCCTTTGTTTTTTCATTATGTGAAGCCGGCTACCAAAAGTTGTTTAGGAGTTAGGAGGTGCTTGTCTCTTGTCTTTTGATGCAATACTCATGCATAACTTTTCTTTTTCAGATAAAATAGAATATTAAAAATCTACTCATGGAAAATCTTAATTTACAACTTTACATTTTGTTAGAAATATTATATAAAACTATTCACGCTTTTCCACCTAACAAAGTAAGCTTTTGGGATAATTGATTCATGATATGGCATTAGAGCCTCTATGATCAAATGGTCTACAATTCAGTTCTTGCCTCCGCTGTTCTTTTGATTAAAAGTTGAAATTTAGCACAAGGTACGTAGCTTGATCATTGTCCCCTGCTTTTATTCTAAAGGTCTCTTGTATGAGGGGGGCATCAAGGGTGTAAGAAATTCAATATAAAAACATTCATATATCTCAACCTAATAACTTGCTTTTGGGACCGTTGATTCATGATACTCTTCAACCATGAGACTCATGAATTTTCTATATTTGAAATTCAAGATTTAATTTCATTCACTATATTTGTAGATCAATGTACTTAAATGAATTTAAAAACTGATTAATCTATACTTTTTTTCATCTGAGAATTTCTCTTTAATCATTCACTTAAATTTAATGAATGAATTATAAAAAAAAATGGAAATTTCTGGATGGACATGAGTCTGAAATATGGATTTGCTTGCAGTTTGTGTCATGTCAGAAAATATGGATTTGAGTCATTCAGTTATCTGGACGCATTTTATGGATTATGTCTGGTATTTGATGCCATGCCATATTTTGGATGTTAACCAAGGTGTCCACCTTCTTCATGAGTCTGAAATAAATTAAGATATTCCATGGATTGCAATATTGTTGGGTTGAAATGCAAGCGATGTATTAGTTTACTTATTTATGATACAAAACTCGTCTAGTTATAACTGTTGAATTATCAGGGATGGGAACCAAAGTTCAGAGTCTTCCAGGATACTATGCTATAAGAGATCTTAATGAAGAATCCAGCAGTTGTGGCTGGCCCTTATTTTATGGAGATAAAGCACTGGCAAATGGGCAATACTATCAGAACTATCTGTTAATTGCTGCTGCGGATGTCTGTTCAGCATATGATAAGGATGTGGTGAAGCAGATGATGCTTGAGCATGAGGCTATATTTAAGAATCAGGTATGAAGGTTCTGATTTCTTCTTATCGACGCTCTAGCTTAATAAATAAGCACGGGGGAAGGTTTTTGGTGATTAGGGGTTGAATATTGTTAGCCAATTGAAAAATAAAGCTGGGGGGGGGGTTTTGTATTATGAATTTTGATTTCTTTTGTCTGTCATCAGAGCTGTTTTCTTATAATGTGGCATTTTTACTGCAGTGGTTATTAAGTACTTAACAGTAAACTATCAACACCAGTTTGGTCCAAGATTGCTTTTAATTAGTTTTCGATGTAGTTTTTTCTTCTAAAATGGTTCAAGTGGGGGTATTGTTTGGCATAATTTCTTTATGCACCCTAATATTGGAAAACCTACTGATATATTCGAAATATGTATTACCAATCAGGTCTTTGAACTTCATCGTTTATACAGAATACAGAGGGATTTGATGGATGAAATTAAAATGAAAGAATTACAATGCCATATATCTGTCGGGACATCATTTTCCTCAGGTCCTTTGCTATCTCAGATAACATATGAAGATGGTAAAAAGTGGCACATTCATGGCTTTCCAGTGATAGGAAGTTCTACCTGTGATAGACCATCTATTTCAAGCGTTGAGGCCATTCATTCTCCGTTGGGATTAAATAAAGGATTCAGTAAGCAAGCTTGTCTCTTTCCATCACCAAATGGAAGTAGTTCAAAAGATGTTGATGTACTGGAGTCCAGACCCTCAAAGGTGAGGAGAAAAATGTTTGACCTTCATCTCCCCGCTGATGAGTACATTGATACTGAGGAAAGTGAAAAGTTTAATCATGATAATATAGGTGGCTCAACAAAGTTTCTTCCTGAAATAAATTGTAAACATAGAAATGGAGATGCTGAGAAGCTATTTTGTTGCAATGCTGGGAAGATTAGTAGTCAGGAACATACTTCAAGATCTGAGAAGTCTTTAAGGAGCAGTAATGGTTTGGCTGACTTAAATGAACCTGTTCAGGTGGAAGAAACCAAAGATATTGAATATGTGCCTCCTCCACACCATAATCCCTATGAAGGGGCAACTGAATGCTCAAATCTGTCTAACGAACAGAAGTCAAGGTTATTTGGTTTGTCCAGGGAAGATTTGCTCAACTCACATCATGGAACTAATGGTTGGGCTCAAAGTAATGGCTATTTGGAGAGTAGAGGAAAAGTGTGGATTTCTTCAATGGAGACAGGTAACATTTTTATTATTGAGCTATTTTGAACCATTGTCCTCCCCTGAGGGACTGTAAAAAAATTGTTTTCTACTTAGGTATATATATTTGAAAGACATGTTAATAAAATTAGTATGTCTTATGGTAATTTTTGTTAAAATAAGGTGTGATAAAAGAGACAGAAAGCACATGGAAAGTTAGATTTGTTTTAGCATGTGAGAGCTGATGGATATTTTTAATTATTAGTAAATTGTATATTTTTGCTCCTAATAGAATTTTGCAATGTATTTAGGAACCATTTTATTTTTATGTATTTTTCTTTTCGACCAAATTTTTCTTTTATAAACAAGTAGTAATATTGATATGATATCTGATGAATTGTATCTTAACAATTAAGTTCTTAAACATTGCAGGGCAACCTAAAAGCAGTGGGAAGCCCATTCCTCAAGTCCTCAAACAAGAGCAGTCACTTTTATCTTCCCAAACAATGCATCACGAACATTCATCTGATTATCTAAATACTAGATGCAAGACTGATTTGTGGAGGGAACAGACAGTTAGTGGTATAGATGTCGGTGAAAGGAATAATGAATACTCCCCTGATAAGCATCCAGAGCCTGTTATATCATCACATAGACCTGGTGTCCTTGCAATTGCTTCTTCCTCAGATTTAGCCAAGGCTTGGTCTCACTCATCATGTGAAATAGTTCGTAGCCTAAACCATAAGTTGACTTCTGTTCAGACAGCTCCATTTCAATTATCTGGTGCCATGAGTATGAGTTCCCAGTCACATCAGACACAGTCGCAGCAAAGCACCGGGAAGAATGGATTTTATCCTGGGATTTCATATGGATCCAAGGAGTTGTCAGGGAACTTCTCATCAGTTAGCTATGACTATCTCAACCATAATAATGATTGCAAGAAGATTACAGAACAGTTCAACAATGGTTCAATAAACTTTTATATGAGTTCAAATTCAAATTGCAACGACATCAAGTCTGAAAAAGATATTGACTTGAATGTGCTGTTTATAAATGGTTCATCCAACAACTTAGTTACCCAGTCAGGTCTTGGAATCATTGATGGAGAACAGAAGCATGAGGAGCAGCTTGCAGCGTTGCCTTGGCTTAGAGTGAAGACAACATGTAAGAATGAGGCACAAAATGGTCGTGGAAGCTTAACTGCTGGAGAACTAAGTTTTTCCAAAGTTGCTTCTTCATCAAACATAGATGAAACTGGAAAGGGATCTAGTGAAAAAATTATGCAGAACATTTCAGGTTTGTGTTCAAATGATATTGAGCAAAGGAGGACAAAAGCAAGTGAGAGCTGCAGTAAGAAGAAATTTCTTGGTGTTCCCATATTTGATATGCCTCAAATTTCTCCTAAGGGTTCATCTTCACGCACTTCTCCCTCTGTCCCAGTTTCATGTCCATCTGACATAGAATCAGTAGAAAATAATTGGAAAAACCAGGTACTCGATATCAATATGCCTTGTGATGCCGATGTTCTTGATTTGGACAAACAAGCTGGCACTGAAACTATGTTTTGTAAGAAAGGATCATCTATAAAGGAAACCAACTCTAGAAATCAGATTGACCTTAATTTGAGCATGAGTGAGGATGAAGCATTTCTGACAGCTGTCAGAACTACCAGTGTAGAAATGCAGGCAGAAATAGATCTCGAAGCCCCTGCTGTTCCTGAGACAGAGGAGGATGCTGTTTCTGAAGAAAAGCAGCTTGAAACAACTTTAGAATCACCGCTAGGCCCGCAGGACACTGTTGAACAAATGCAGGATGAATCTATGAGGCATGCCGCAGAGGCAATAGTTGTCCTGTCATTCCTTTGCTGCAATCAAGTGGATAATGTGATCAGCAGTCCATCAGAAAGGCCAATGGCGGACCCACTAAGTTGGTTCGTGGATGTAGTTTCCTCATGTACAGATGATTTACCGAGGAAGTTTGATAATTCAAGGGGAAACGGTGGCGAGGATAATGGGGAAATGGATTTCTTTGAGTCCATGACATTGAAACTGACTGAGACCAAGATAGAAGACTACATGCCCAAGCCTCTTGTTCCAGAAGACTTCAACGTTCAAGAAATTGGAACTCTGTTACCTACTACTCAGGCACGAAAGGGGCCAGCAAGGAGAGAGAGGCAGCGGAGGGATTTCCAAAGGGACATCCTTCCAGGCCTTACATCTTTATCAAGGCATGATGTAAGAGAAGATCTTCAGACATTTGGAGGGCTTATGAAAGCTACAGGTCATGCATGGAATTCAGGATTAACCAGGAGAGGCTCTTCTAGGAACGGGTATGGCAGGGGTAGGCGACTATCACAGGTTGTACCATCTCCCCCTGCTCCGGTGGTAACCACTGAAATTTGTACTCCACTGAAACAGAAGCTTAACAATATTGAATTGGGATTGGAGGATAGAAGCCTAACAGGTTGGGGCAAGACAACCAGAAGGCCCCGCCGACACAGGTGCCCTGCAGGTAATCCTCCATCATTCCGGTTAATCTAATCATTGTAAGAGGCTCAAATTTATAGATAAGAGTTTATAGAGGGTAAGCAAGCAAGCACAGGGATTTCTCTTGTACATTTCTTCAAACCTGTATTCGAATATATGCTTGATTCAGCCAGTCTTCAGGTGATACCAACTTGTTATTATTCTTAAATAATGTTGGATGATTAATTCTTAGTTATCTTTGAGAACTATTGAGATATATACTAGTTTGTGCAATCTCACATTCTTGGATTTTTACTAGAGATTTTACACTGGCATTAGGCTGCATGCTTGAATGATGAGCTGGACCTCTATCAAATAGGACTCTTGTTAGCTAAAGTCATAGTAGTAGATTTGTTTCTTTGTTAGGGATATGCATGGTGAGAGTTCTTCAATAATGTAATCGAAGACTTTTCAGGGACACTTCTGTAATTATCGAGGAAGGTGTCCAATCTCCTCAGCTTTTGTTTCTGGCTTCTTTGAGAGAAAATGATTATGATTGGGTAGATAGACAGGTTTTGGGAAGTAAAAATAGGTTTGAGGTTGGGTCCAAGGAGGAAATGAAGACGTGGCTAGCAATAACAACTCAAGACTATTCAGTCGCCGTTATTCCTTGGCCGTCTCTAGTTCCGATGCTCAGGTTTGTTCCGAGCTCTCAGATGGTTTTTATATGTGTACAAGGCCCATGATTGCCCCAATTCTAATTTAGCTAATAAATTCCTTGATTGCTAATCAGTTTGACAATGCAAATTAACAGTCTTTCCGTATTTCCACTATCTATTTGGTCATGAAGAAGTTTTAGAATCAAGAAAGCATGAAGCACATAAGATGATTAATAAATTAATCTAATTGAAAATATACAAAGCCTAGTTGGTCATATAGGGTTCTTATATTCGACTATCTCTTAGTTTCGTTAATCAACAGTACATGACCATGTAATGCTAATCAACTAATAAAACCATGAGTGATTAAGTCTAAATATGGAGATAAAGCGGGGAGATAGTCTAATCTAATATAAAACAATTCACTAAATTAAATTTGGGGTTCACAACATCATTGTAACCTCAAGAAATATCTCTAGACATATCAAGAACATGAAGAACAAAATCCTAATGATAACAATGGTTAACATTACATGCAAAGGGGAAGAGATAAACCACTAATAGCAACCTTCTTCAACCTTAATCTTCCTTTGAAATGTTCCTCCTTGTTCCTCTCGCTCCAAAGCTCTTAGAAGTGTTCTCGGCAAGTGTAAAAATCAAAACAGGTGACCTGGGGTCTGTCAGCTCGGTCGTGCTAAGCTTCAACATGGTCGTGCTGTATAACACATATATGGCCCTGCTAATAGTCAACATGATAATGCACTTTAACATGGACATTATGGTCACATAGGAACTTTGTCATTGACCTAACCTTTTAGAATGAGCTCTTGATATTGTGAATCACATTAAAATTTCAGCCTGATCCATCAGTGAAGGAATCCGATGTAGCAAATCTACGGTAAGTTCTCTGAAGAGTTGCAAAGCTGGTAGCCTGCTAGTGTAGTATTCTTTTTTAGCATTTTTCTTTCTTTAGACCTTGTTTTCCTTATCTTTTTAACTTGTGATATTTCTCTACCACATTAAGATGAAAAAGACGAGTTATGCGAATTTAATGCGACAAACACATTTTATAGTCATAAAACATACGAAAACCACTATGAGATATGGGTTCATCACTTCAAACACCACTCCTTTCTGGACAAAGGAAGATGGTGCAAACAAATTTTATGTAAACTAGGGAGATGAAAATTCTAAAATTCTAGTCAATGAGCATTTTTTCCCTTTGCTTTTAGTAGACTTTGGCGAGCAAGCCTATTCTAGGCTTTTAACAGATTTTGTCACGGCTAAGGAAAAGTTCTTTCCTTGTAAGGAGTTCATCAATTGCGCAAAGCTTGGGATTACCCAGTATTTTGATAAATATATGTTTGATTTTGTCTTCTCCATAATTTTTCTTTATCTTTTATATTGTATTGATGTTTCCTTTCCTCTTTGTAGTTGAAAACAACATGGATCTTTCTGAAATGATGGCTCAAATACTTGGAGTTAAGCAACACTACTATGCTATCAAGTTGGTTGAGGCTTGACCTTTCCCTAAGGATATCACTTGCCACAAACGAGGCTTTAACTTAGAAAAGCTGAGCCATTTGCCTGAATTCAAATCTCACAAGGTCGACTGATTCCCAACCTCTTCTGATGAGAAAAGTTGTCCGTGAAATTATAGCCAAGCACCCTTGTAGCTTGAACACTCTGATTAGGGGAAACTACTACGTAATAATAATAAATCCAAAACAAAGGCAAGACAAAGTGGTCCATCAAGTTAATGAGAATTGTGAATACTTAATTAGGTAATATATGAATAGTATCGTGATATCTTATATCTTTAGGGATAATATTCCACTTATGCGAGATTATCTCAAGATTTAAACAATCTATTATATAAATATGAGAATAATAAACATATCTCAAGAACACTCTATTTCTAATAGTAATCCTTATTTTCTATATCATCCATTGTTGACATAAGTGCCGAAATGCTTTGTAGGTATCCACATTCGGTGTCCACTACCGGATATTGGTGCATAAGAAAGACAAATATGAAGGATATGCTTGAAGCGAATGAGAAAGAACGCTGGTCAAAATCAACAGTAGATGTTTGTTATTTCTAAACATATGAACGAAAAGGTTATTAAATTACAGAGTTTGTGGTTTGTACTTTCATTGTATACGTCATTGTTAAACCTTTTAGCCCACTTTTCCGGCTTCATTACCATTTTGGTTTCTTGCCTCAAAAGAGACCTATCAGCTTTTGTCAAGCTTCTTGAATGTAATTCCCCAATGGCTATCTCAAGTCTTCCAAGATTGAGTTTCTCTACATGTTGGTGGTGCTCATCAACTGTTACCGATGGAACCACTTGTTTGAGCAATTAGTTTTGCTTTACTATCACATATATGATCATCCAGGAAGGTGACACGATTAAGGAAGAATTGCCACTTGGGAATATGTATCGTTGTTAAGATCCATCTCCACTAGGCTACAACCAGGGATCTTGTTCAATCCCCTTTGCTTTATCATCTCTCTCACCTGCTTAACCATGCCCCATCTCCCATCCGAAGCATACAGGTTGGACACAAGCATGTAGTAACAAGCTTGATCAGGGTGCAACTCAAACATTCTCCTAATTGCTACTTCTCCCAATTCAAACTCGGAATGAAGTCGACACCCGTGCAGAAAAGCTCCAAAAACACTAACTCCGGGTTGAACAGTCAGTTTGTCAATGAAGTCCAAGGCCTCTTTGAGGTTGCCAGCACGTGCCAATAGATCAACCGTACATGCATAATGCTTCATGGAAGGAACAAAGTTTAGTTCCCGACACATCAAATGAAATAACCTCGACCTTGCACCAACCATCCCTGAATGGCTACAGGCTACTAATATAGTAGTGAAGATCACTTCATTAGGCTCACATTCATCCTTCAACATATCCTTAAAGAGTGCAAGGGATCCAGTGCCATCACCCTGCATTCCATAACCACCAATCATTGCACTCCATGTCACGACGTTCTTCTCTCCCATCCCATCAAACACCATACGAGCTGATTTTGCATCCCCACATTTTGCATAAAAGTTGAGCAGCGCAGTGCCAATGTAGATGCTACAAGACAGGAGGCCATCCTTCAAGGCGCATGCATGGAAGAACCAATTGGAAGAGCAACGAGGGAAGCACAAGTCAAGAGAACACCAACCACGGTAACTGCATCTGGTGGCGGAAATGACTCTCATCTCATCCTTCCGAACACCTCAAGAGCTTCATAAGCAGAGCCACTCTGAGCACAACCAGAAATAATCGAGTTCCAAGAGACAACATCCTTCACAAGTGTCGTTTCAAACATGTATTGAGCATGTGAAATGAGGTGACACTTTACATACATATCAATAAGAGCATTCCTCACAGGAGTATCAAACAATCCACACTTAACTACAAGAGTATGAAGCGACATTCCCATAACAACATTGCTTAGTTGAGCACACGCAGAGAGCAAACTCGCAATGGTAACAGAGTTAGGCAAAATCCCTGCCCAATTCTGATCCGTGAACAATTCCACTGCTATATGAGGGTGACCTCTCTGCGAGTACCCCACTATCATAGCTGTTCATAAGACAAGGTCAAACTCATCATCATCGCTTGTGGACATTTCATCAAACACTTTACGAGCATCCCCAATGTGCCCAAATTTCACGTACATGTTCAAAAGACAAGTTGCCACTATCATAGCTGTCCATAAGACAAGGTCAAGCTCATCATCATCGCTTGTGGACATTTCATCAAGCACCTTACGAGCATCCCCAATGTGCCCAAATTTCACGTACATGTTCAAAAGACAAGTTGCCAAGAAGGAATTTAGGTGAATCCCACTTTTGAGGACAAAGCCATGAACCCACTTCCCTGATGCAAAGACCCCAATTGGTGCACGCGGTGACCAAGCTCCCAACGGTGAAGTGGTTGGCATCAACAAACCCATCTCTCATTCGGTTGAACAGGCCCAACCCTTCCGCGGCGCAGTTGTTTTGCACGTACGCGACGATCATGGAGGTCCACGACACGACGTTTCGGTCGGAAATTTCGTCGAACACGCGGCGCGCGCTGCGGAGGCGGCCGCACTTGGAGTACGCGTCGACGAGGCCGTTGAGGCCGAACCCGTCAGGGGGGCCGGCCTTGATGACGTGGCAGTGGAGCCAGGCGGCTTGAACGACATCACGCAGCTCGGAGCAGGCCTTGAGTGCGATGGAGAAGACGACGAAGTCGTGGCAGAAGCCGAGGGCGAGGCGAGTGAGGTGGTAGAAGGAAACGACGTGGGAGTGCATGTCGTTGAGGAAGTACCAGCGGAGCATGGCCTTGAACGAGTGGAGGTCCGGGGAGGGTAAGCGGTCGAAGAGGAGGCGCGCGTGACGGAAGAGGCCTAAGGAGGCGTAGAGGCTGAGGAGTTTGGTGTCGGCGGGGTAGCCGTGGACGACGAGGACGCGTGGAGCTTCTTCACGGTGTCCACATTTTTGCAGATGGGAGACAGGTACAGTGTGGTAGGATGAGAAAGTGCATGGTTGTAGCTGAGGGACCTGAGTTGAAGAAGTGCTTTAGAGGAATATTGGAACAGAGAACCTGGTGCGACCAACATGTTTCCCCCCGGTGAGGGATCAGAAATTAAACAACTAATAATAGGAGCCAGTGAAGATTTTGCACTATACAGTACAGCATAAATGGATTAATGTGGCATTACTCACCAGTGACCACAATCTGCGCATGTAGCTCAACAAATGAGATTGGAACTTTTTTTTTTCTTTTCATAGGGCTGGTGTGGGAAAATAATTCATTGACATCTTAGGGAAGGAAGTATATGGACTTATTTGATTTTAGTTTTTGAAAACTGTATTTAAAAATAGTTTTTGTAAAAGTTTTTGAAAATAGTTTTTTTAAAAAGAAGCAGGAAAAAACTGTTTGAAAGAGATGTTCTCTAACATTTAAAAAATTGAAATATGAAAACTAAAAACGGAAATAGAAAACATCGTTTAGCTTTTCTGGTAGTTTATTTTTTAAAATTGAAAAGAAGAACCGTTGAAAACATGTGCCAAACAGATTTTTAAATTTTTCAGTTTTTAAAAATAGAAAACAGTTTTCAAAAACTGTAGTCAAACAGCCCTATATCATCTAAATTATATATTTTTTATATTAATCTTATAGTTTTTTAGCAGTGAAATCATTTGTTAGAGTTTTATAATCAATCAATTCTAATATTTCACTTTCAATAAATAAGCTAGCTAACTCATTTCCCCTATTAAACTTTTTTTTTTATCTGCTAAATTTCTCTTCCAAAGATTTATCGCTAGACTTTCACTTTCCCCTCCTCAACCCACATTATCCCTATTAAACTTGCTTCTACATCATTGTTATGAATAGTAACAAATTTACCAAGAGCGCCACGTTGGGATTTAATTAGTTTTTGAACTTTTTTTTCTTCAATTTTTCAAAATCAGATTCATATTTTCTATTTCACATTTTCTCTTGCAAACATATAAGAATACAAAATATATAAATAAAATAATAAAGAAATATGAATAAAATAATAAATGAAACAATGAGAGATTTTGCAACACTTTGATATCACGTATCTCCTTTAATAATTCACTTCAAGGTAGAATCAATGAGTGAGGAGCAAACTTTTACAATACTATAGATATATAAGTCATAAAAAAAACTAATGGTTATGAGTAAACACAAATTAATTTTTTAATTTTGGGAATTTGAAAATAACAAATATTTTATTTATTAAATTTTTAGAAAATGTAAATTTGCTAATAAAAAACACTACTACTAATAGCTGACACTTCTCACGTTGCACTTCTCAATTCCCACGTTGCATTGTCTACATTGCAATTAGTATGGCCTGATTTTTATTATTCTATTACTCTCTCAAATCTTGGTAGTATATACCATATATGTAATAATTTATTTTTGGGGGCCTAAGGAAATTGTCTATATTGTCGACCCATATGTACGGCCCTGCCTTCACCTACCAATATTCTTCTTCCTCCTCCTCCTCCATCCCAACATCATCCACCACTGTTACAACCGAACCCCCTACCACCACCACCCACCATAGGCACACACTAATCCCCTAACCAGCAATCTGAGCCACCACCCAAAAACCCCACCCCACTCCACTACCACCAACAACCCCCACAAACTGAGCCTCCACCAACAGCGCCACCCTACCCCTTGTTTGGTTAAAAATGTTTGACAATTTTACCTCTAACGTCTATGTGTGTTTTGATGACTATATGATTTCAAAGTTAAGGCCAAAATAGGTAAATTAAGCTGACCGACAAAAGAAGTGCTCCAAGACTCAACGGAACGTCGAAGACGGAGAATGTCAATTCTTTGAAGTAAAGAAGACAATGCTATAACACGACCACTATCAACTCGTCTTCCAGGCTCGAAGAGCACGCTACTCAGCAAATTCATCTCCTTTGGGTTGGCTTCGTAGTCACAGAAAGCCCAAAGCATAGTTACCAAGAAACGAAGACAAAAGGAACAGGTGGCTTTGCATGAGAGGTCTCGTCAGCTCAGTTTTCTCGAAGGAAGAAGCTTTGAATGCACAAGTACGGTTGTTCACATCAGCTCATGCTGTTAAAGTACAACGTGCATTAATGGCTAATTAGATGAATGAAAGAAAACAAACATCTCTACTCTGAAGACAGTAGACGACGTTGTACAAATGAAAAGCCTCTCCAAGTGTCCGTTGCAAATAGATGCATTGTAGCCGACTCTCAAGGGATTATTTCTCTAGCTGTAAGATCCTAAGTTAAAATTAAATAATTATTTAATTATCCGAAGTATATGTTGGAATGCTTCTAGGCATAAGTCAATACTAAAGACTATTTAGATTATCGGTGCAATGTTCTGAAGTGACAGTTTCGACCGATGTTCGAGTGAGAATAAGACTTTCTCATTATCTATATGACGACCAGTCCGTGAATTCATGAAGATCAACTATAAGTTCAATGGAGTTTGGTTCTGGGGCCCGTAAAAGTTCCCGACACGCGATAAAAGGTTGGTCGGTTTAGGCCTTGTCGTGCGGAAACGGGGCAGTTTAAGGCATTTCTAAAATCTCTGAATGAGATGGAAAGTCTTAGAATGTCGTAAGAAACTCATTTATGACATAAACCCATTTTCTATGAATAGTGATTTGATTTTGGGTCGGAAACAACCAGAATCTCGAGAAAAATATTCTACAATACTTTTGGCCATCGACGCCATAAACCCTCAAAGAGCCAACACGAGTAAGCGATCAAGATTAGTCACAAATAGGATTTCTAGGAGTTCGTGCCCAAAAAGATGATTAAACTTGGATTAGACATACATGACACAATTAGTAACTAAGTGTAAGGGTGGTTAGGCTTAAGTGTAAGTGATTGTCCCCTCATCATGACTCATCATAACTTTGAATCTTCCTCGTCACTTGTTCTATCTTCAAGTCACCGCTCCTGGACCTCATTGTCCTGATCATATATGGCGTTAAGCGCCCAAACAAATCAAACAAACAAGCAGAAAGGGTTAACTCGAAAATCAAGAAAATAACATAGTCAAATTTTGATAGGAACAACAACAAGATAAATACTAGAAGCAGAACGATACAACATTACAACACTACAAGTATCGCACATCTTCTCATATCACAATTCAAATAAGTATGTGCATGATCCTCAATATCTACATGCATAAATATGGCCATTATTCGCCCTAAACCGGGCCAGGACATGTTAGAATCAAATAATTTACTGAATTACTATATTTTGATAAATAACAATTTCGCTAAGTATTTCTAACTTCTTAATAGTTTTCATGCTCAGGAATATTTTTTTACTTGGAGATGCACTGCGTGGACCTCGACAAAGCATTATCAAAAGCAGATATTCAAGTAAAGGATAGTAGAGAAATTCGTCCGGCCACTGCCTTTGTGAATCAGTCTGCCTACTGATCACATCCACCTGAGAGAGTCCGTCCGCCTATGATGAACGTCTGGTTGATCAGTCATTGGATGTATTTATATGAAGAATGTTGGGTTGACTAAAGCAACAATTGAAGACTCGTGCAAAAAGTAATATCAGGAGGTAATCGTTTGTTCAACATAAAGATGAGTTGTCAAGCACCTCTTGTCTTCTAAGAGCATTAATGGCGAAAAGGACAGAATTAAGCGCCTCATTCCCTGAAGATTCAAATCCTCTGACATTCCTTAATTCAAGCTGCTTTTACAGAATTAGCGGCGAGCCTTTCTGATCATCGTATCTCCCCAACGTTCAAATTCAAATATTCTGGTCAGAACATTAATGACTCCCTTAGCTGTAATACATGAGCATTAAATGCAGAAGATACGGCTCAGGGTGAAATGCATTACCAGACAATATCAACCTCCGTCATTGAAGAAACATTAATTGTTTGGCAGATTGCAGCAGCAGATGCAGAAGTGTCCGTTACTCACATTCGAGCAGAAATTCAAACGGAACTATTTTGAAGATCTTCAGCAAAGCTTCCATTAAACATCCTACTGAAGATATAAATAGTGGACTTAGCATCAGTTTCAATTTGGCGACTTTTACACAATCAAAGAATTCAAACTTTCCAAGTTTATCATCTACGATCAAACAGTTCTAAGCCAAACACTCAGCAATCTCAACTTATCTATTATCTGAGTCCTGTCGCCAACTAGTGTGAAGTTCTTTACAGAGTGAAAACTCTTATCCTCTTTTCACACAAACCCTTCAGAGAACCAACTTGTTCATTATCTCTGAATCCTGTTCTTCACATTTCCTACCCACTCTTACTGAAGAGATTTTGTAGAAACCAAGTCTTCTTGTAAAAGAACTGGGAGGATTCCTGTCTAACTCTCGAAAAGGAGAAGTCCTGCTAGAATAATTGTAAAGGAGTAGTCCTAAGAATACTGGGAGAAGTCCCTGAGAACACTTGTACTATTTTGATCAAATAGTGAAAATCTTGGTTAAGCCAAGGACTGGACGTAGCCCTGTCGATTAAGGGGGTGAACCAGGATAAACATCGTGTGTGCTTTATTGTTCAGTTGTAGATTTATTTCCGCTGCACTTCTTTAACAAACGTTTTTGAACTTATAACTGTTATTTCACGGAAAGAAGTATAAAAATCACACACACAATTCAAACCCCCCTTTCTTGTGTGGTTTTATTACTATAAGGACAATCACGTGGGACAAAGTACCACCACATTGCCCTCGGTTGATCCCACGGGACAAAGATCCGTCACATCAACCTTAACATCCTCAGTTGATCACGCGGGACAAAATACCGCCACATCAACCCAATAATCTTCAATTGATCACGCGGGACAAAATACCGCCACATCAACCCAATAATCCTCAGTTGATCCCGCGGGACAAAGTGCAGCCACATCAACCCAATATATATATATATATATATATATATATATATATATATATATATATATATATATATATATAAGATGCACATGCTGTGATTATGCAAGATTCATAATCCTCACGGACCAACAGTCCACACAAAACTTCTGTCATAGCACACCACATACACAATATAATCATCACTTCACAACATTTTGACCATGAAATAATCAATATAACTGATTATATTAAAAAAAAAGCAGCATACTTATTTTAGTATTAAAACAAAACAGCATTGCTAAAATTACAAAAGTACAGTATATTATTTTTTTTAAAACAAAATTTGTTCCAAAACAGTAAACAACAGTATTTAAAAAAAAAAAAAACAAACAGCAGTGTTTTAAATACAGAAACAGCAGCGTTTGATTTAAATACAGCAACAGCAGAATTTTCCAAAATACAGAACAACAGTACTGTTCATACGGAAAACAGCAAGGTTTTGCTAAAATACAGCAAAGCAAACAGCAGTGTAATTCTTGTTTTAAAAAAAAAAACAGAATACAAAGTTATTAACAAAGAGGGCTCGATTATCATTGCTTTAAAACATACCAATTTGCCAACAATTCCTCAGAAACAATTCTCAAAATCACCCAAAACTGAATCCTTAAAACAACATGCAAAACAATCACCACCAACATAGAAACCTAAGAAAAACGAGTTACCCTCACCTCCGAGATGGTTGCATGCAAGTGTTTCCAAACCTTGTAAGACAAACAAACATACATACATTCACCAACAAACAAGGAAAAAGGTCGGAAAACAACTCATATGAATTCTAGACCAAAGAAGCAAAAACAACAATTTGCTGTCAGGGGCCTAGCGCCTCAGCGTTGAGTTCCAACGCTCAAGCATTGGGTCCCTGTCTGGCAACACAGAATGAGCAGAACCTCAACGCCTAGGCGTTAGGAGTCCAGCGCTCATGCGTTGGCTCCCTGCCAGAAATCCTAAAAACCAAGTTTTTCACCCGAAACTCCATTTTTAACCAATTCCTTTCAAGACTAAAATCCTTCCATGTTCAGAACTTATATTATATCCTAACAAATAAGTTTTCTACCCAAAAAATCAAAGGTCTCTAATTTCTTAAAAAATCATTTATTCAATGAAGGCAACTAGGTATTGGACCGAAAGAAAGGAATAGAATACCAATCTTGTTTGAGAGAATTGGTCAAGGAAGGCTGCACAACGAATCCAGAACCTTCAAGAGAGTAGGAAACTCGAGCTTGATGAAAAACAAAGGTTGGAACAAGAATCAATTATCTCTAGAAAGAAGACAGGAGTTGGACATCAAGAAATTCAGAATTTGGAAGATTAAATCTCTTACCGATCAAGCTATCACCTGGAAACTTGAAAGAGGTTTGAGAAACAAGAGTGAGGACCACAATAGAAGAAGAGAATCAACCCACAATGAAAGTGCAAGTGGTTGATGGCAATTCTTTAAAACTGAAGTTTTTAGCAATGAGAGGGTGAGAGAGGGTGAAGAGGCACGACCATAACCTCCTTCATTCAGCATAATTTCTCTTCATGGCACATTAAGGCAAAGGACAAAGAATTCACACCCTTAATGGCCCCTAACTCCCTTGTTGGTTTTGAATTTCAAATGAGGAGTTTTAGCACATGTGTTTATTCCATTCTTCAGCACCAAAGGGAGGGAGAGAGCAGCCCCACCTCCTCCATTAGCCATAACACTCATTTAAACTCCTTAAAACCTAGACAAAACCATTAACCATCATTATCTCTCCTCAAACTCCATAAGTCCCTCTTTAAACCTGATTTGCAATGCTCATTTAACCCCCACAATTCAAATTGCGAATTTGATTTATAGAAACCATGAGTCACATGAAAAACTAAAATAAAATCAAAACCTTCCTCATCAAGGTTCAAACACAAGACTTGTCAATCAAATGCTTAAGCCTCAACCACTAAGCCACAACTCATCTTGATGCAATTCAAGCAAAGTAACTTAAATGTTCCTCAAAGTGAGCAATCATGCTCTAAACAAGATTAAATAACTCAAGTCTAATACCTCATTAATTAACTCAAGGGCTACTTTACAAACATATGAAGTCTGAGGACTATAAAACAATTACAACCAAGTTCAGGGACTAAATTGTAATTATAATAAATTAGGGGTCTTACAATACCACCCACCTAAAAAGAGTTTCGTCCCCAAAACTACACGTCAAGAAGACAACTTGGGATACTGCTCTCGCATCTTCTCCTCGAGTTCCCAAGTAGCGCCGCCTGTAGTCTGGTTCCAAATCACCTTCACAAGCGAAATCTGCTTGTTTTTCAGCTGCTTAATCCTACGGTCGGCGATACTCATCGGCGGAACTTCAAAAGTCAAATTGTCCTTCAGCTGAAAGTCATCCTGAGCAATAACATGTGAAGGATCGGGTATGTACTTCCGCAATTGTGATACATGAAGCACATCAAGAATCTTGGACAGGAAGGGTGGCAAGGCAATGCGATATGCCACCGGTCCAACTCTTTCAATGATCTGGTAAGGTCCGATAAATTTCGGCGTCAACTTCTTCGATTTTATCGCCATACCGACTCCAGTAGTTGGGGTTACCCAGAGAAATACATGTTCACTCGGCGCAAACTCCAAATCCCTTCGTTGGTTATTCGAGTAGCTCTTCTGTCTACTTTGGGACATCTTCATTTTCTCCCTGATCTTAACCTTCTCAATCGTCTGTTGGACAAGCTCTGGTCCAGCCAGCAAGTTCCCCATCTTGGAACCAACAAAGAGGGGTCCTACATCTCCTTCCGTACAAAGCCTCGTACGATGCCATCCCAATGCTAGCATGAAAGCTGTTGTTGTAAGTAAACTCGATCAAGGGTAACAGTTCATCCCAACTCCCTTGGTTATCTAACACACAAGCACACAGAAGATCCTCCAAAGACTGAATCGTCCGTTCAGTCTGACCATCCGTCTATGGATGATATGCATAACTCAAACTCAGTTTCGACCCAAGAGCTCCCCGCAGAGCCTTCCAGAAGTGGGAAGTGATCTTCGGATCCCTGTCGGAAACAATGGTCGAAGGAACTCCGTGTAATCGAACAATCTCGGCAATATACACCTCAGCAAGCTATTCCACCTTATAGGTGGTCTTAACTGGTAGGAAGTGTGCAGATTTGGTCAAACGGTCAACGATGACCCATATGGAATCAAATCTCTTCTGAGTGAGTGGTAAAGCAACTACAAAATCCATGGATATACCGTCCCATTTCCACTCAGGAACCTAGAGAGATTGCATCAACCCAGCTGGTTTCTGATGCTCCACCTTAGCCTTCTGACAGGTCAAACAAGCAGCCACATACTCCGCAACATTCCTCTTCATGCCTGCCCACCAGAAATGTAGCTTCAGATCCTGGTACATCTTCGTTGCACCCGGATGAAGACTCAACCTACTCTTGTGGCCTTCATCGAGGATCAATCTCGTTATCTCAGCATCATTCGGGACACACACACGTCCCTTGCATCACAAGATGCCATCAGCTCCTACCACAAAATCTGGTGCCTTCCCTGCACTGATCATTTCTCTCTTCTCAACCAGTTCTTTATCTTGTGTCTGCTATGATCAGATCTCTTCTAACAACCCACTAGATACAGTGATCATCCTGAAACTTAGTTTTCCAGGTTTCAGCTGCACGTCCAAGCTCAAATCACGAAAAGCCTCCAGTAACTCCCACTCCTTAATCATCAGAGAGGAAACATGAATAGCCTTGCGACTGAGAGCATCAACCACAACATTAGCCTTTCCTGGATGGTATTGCAGAGTAAAATCATAGTCTTTCAAGAATTCCATCCATCTCCTCTGCCTCATGTTTAGATCCTTCTGATCGAATAGATATTTCAAACTCTTGTGATCGCTGAACACAGTGAACGTGCCCCCATACAAATAGTTTCTCCACATTTTGAGAGCAAAAACCACCGCGGCGTGCTCCAGATCATGCGTCGGGTAGTTACGTTCATGGATCTTCAACTGTCTTGAAGCATAAGCAACAGCCTTCCGATGTTGCATCAAAACACAGCCCAAGCCCTGGTAAGATGCATCATAATAAACCTCGTAAGGTTCATCACACTACGGTAAAGCCAAGACTGGTGCGGTAATCAAACGCCGCTTCATCTCCTGGAAACTAGACTCACATTCTTCCGTCCAAGAAAAAGGCTGATCCTTCCGAGTCAGCTTCGTCAAAGGTCCTGCAATTTTCGCAAAACCCTCAATGAATCTCCGGTAGTATCCAGCCAAGCTCAAGAAACTTCGGATGCAACACCCGGAATTTCCCCAATAATTAAATAATTATTTAATTATTCCAAGGTACTGCTTAGACCTGCTCAGCAGCATCGGCAAGCGATATCATCGGCCGAAGTACCGATGAAGTATTCCTTGCGACACTTGGTAGGAAACCAAGTAGAACCCGACTTTGAATTCGGAAGAGAATTAGACGTTCTCACCATCACCATGACGTTCAGTGAAGAATTTCGTAAAGAACGGTTGTAATATTGATATGGTTTCCTCTCGGAGCCTGGGAAGGATTTTTCGCGCTAATGAGACTTTTAGCCGAAACTTCAACAGGAGAAAAGGACGACTTCGGGACCCCGGATCGAGAATCTAAAAAGCTCCAAACGATTTCGTTTGGCGTTTCGAGACCAACTTTGTGCAGAAGATTTTTGTGACTAGTGTTTTCGGGCAGCGTGGTGCAGACTTTAGGAAAGATCGACCCGGCCCCGAGTCGTGCGGGCCCGGTACCCTGAAACAAATAAATGACCCCGGGGTAGATATTCTAAGTGACACTGAGGTACTCACTTATGACCAGAACCCGATGATGACCGGTGACTTGACGCACTGACGCACTGACGCATTGACGCACTGACGCACTGACGTGTCATGATTAAGAATTTATTAATAAACAAACTTAGATATTTTAGTAGAACTTTCTAAATTTAGAGTTTAGTCCCTGAACTTTGAAAACCTTACGGTTTGGTCCCCGATAGTGAAAAGCTTATTTTTACTTTAACCTTTTACCATTCCAACTTTAGTCCTTTGGGTAAGTAAAATTTGAGTTTCACCCCCCATTTTTGGGCCTCTTGGCCGCAGCCACACCCTCCATTAAGGGGGTTAAGTGGCTTTTATCTCCTTAAGTGAATCATTAGACAAAAATCAAGTGAGCTAAGTGTTTTCTAGTGAGAGAAAGTCAAGTGGAGAAAAGTTCTATTCATCATCTTCTCCATCAAGCATGGCCGAACCTCTCCCTCTCGCTAGCTCCTTCATCCCTTGTCTTTTCATCTTGTTTCCTTGAGTTAATATGCTCTCCTTCCCTTGATCTACATTTCTACCGAATCAAAATTTTGTTTTGTTGAGTTTAAATTTTATGCAAGTGCTAGAAACTTAGAAGTCCCTTCATAAATGTTGTTCCTACTACCATGAGCTTTGTTTTGAACCGATTGGATTTTTGATTTGTTGAGTTTTGGTTTCTTGAAAATTTTTAGGGTTGAGTTTTGTTAGGGTTGCTTTTGGAAAAGTTATTCCCATTGGATTGATCTTTGAAAATCACCAATTAGTTTTCTTGGAAGTTTTGTTTTTGAAAAATTGATTACTAGGAAAAAGTGATTTTCAAGCTTTAAGTAATTATGTGTCTTAGTTTTCCTATTACCTTTGATGTGTACCAATTAGATTTTGAAGAAAATATTGTTCTTGAATTAAGTGTTTTGGCCGAATTGGGTGTTGTTAGGGGACAAATGATAATTGATTTTCTAACTAGCTTTTGGGTGTGTTAAAATGCTTATAAATGAATTTGGGTATTGAGGTTATGTTTTGTTACAATTGTTGTGCATTGGCCTAGAAAATTTTAAGTTTTAAGGACTTGAAAGTTTATTTTTGAAAGCTTAGGAAATTTGTGAATTGAATGTGTGAAAAATTGAGTTTTTGGGCAAATTGGATTTTGAAACTCATAGTGGAGATTAGGGTTTTTGTGCATTCTGGAACTTGGGGAAAATTAAGTGAAAATATGTATTAGAAGTTATATTTTTGGTTGTGAAATTGATTTGGAAAATTTAGAGAAGTTTTGGGTGAAAATTTGAGAAATTTAGGGTTTTTGGAAGCTTGGACAGAATTGAACTTGGTGTTATTTTTGTGTGCTTTTGCTTTCTAAAATCTTGATTAAGGCCTCAAAATGGTTTGTAAGCATCTAGCCTTGATGCTCTTTAATGGTTTGAAATTTTGGAAAAGTTAGGTTTCATAACTTAGAGTTTTCTAAGTCCGTTTGGGTAAGCGTTGAAATCTTGTTTAAGTATCTTCGACCTCCGAGAGTTTTCTAAGTTGTAGAACCCTTCCTAAGTGGTTAGACCCCTCTATGGACCAGCCCCTTGACCCTAGGTTTGAGTTCAAAGTTCTAAAGTTTAGGTTGTGTTTGTTGAAGGATCACAAGGCCTAGACCGATCAAGCCGTGCGGAGCTTCCAAAACTGCCAAGATCGATTACCTCTAAGGTAAGGGCACTTAGTATCTCTATCTCTTAGCATAAGTATAAATATATACCATGCTGGACTATGATCTTTAGAATTATAGTTGACGGCGTTCTGAGAACGACCCGACTTAAACTGTATTGATTGATATATGAATGCAGTCTCTGAAGGCATCTGATATGCTGGATTAGTTTTTGTGTGATGCGTGGCATTGTCGGATTGTTGTGATTTGTGGCTTGACTTATTGGATGCTTATTGCTTTGATGATAATTGAAATCATGTTTCTTCCTTCGACATGATTTATATCTGCTTAAGATATGTGCAACTGCTCTACATGATTAGTGTTAATTATGAAGCTATGCTAGGCCTCGTTTAAATACGTATGAGTCCTACTTGTGTTTTGTTTTCATGTCGTGTCAAGAATTCTTTGAAGTCGTCATGGTTCCGGGCTAATAAAGAGTCACGGACCGGAGAGGCAACCTATTGGGGCGTTATTACAGAGCGTTCTCGTGTAAGTGGCAACTCTCGACTTACCGACCTACTTTCTAGTTTGTGCGGAGTTCGGGAGAGTGTCCCACCTGCCTGCGGGAGTTGGTGTATATCCGGATAAAAGCTTTTCTGTACATGTGGATGATGTACGTGCATATAGGAGTCCTAGGGTTTTTTTTTTAATTATCTGCATCAATAATTGTACTTGCTCTGCTATTTTCTACTTGATTGATAATTATTGTTGATGCCATGGAATGCTCTTTTATGTGATTTGATTTTGGAAGTGACACTTTCTCTGTGTTTTCTCTTGGACGAATCATGTGGGTGTCTCCAGACCATGCCCGGCCGACCAGTAGAGGACTCGTTCGTTGGCCTCCCCTTCCTAGGGGCGGCAACCCTACACTTCATTGATAGAGACGACCCGGCGTCATGGAGGTTGACCTTCCGTCCTAGCATGTCCGGTACACGGGTCGGGTGGCTGATGACAGGACGGATCGCAGTGGAGAACCTCAAGGACGATAGATTTACTGCTTCACCTATGACTTTCCTTTACCTCCCCTCTCACTCTTTGACGGAATCGACGCCTCGGCATCTGGGACAGCCGCTATCCCGGCATCCCCCGTCGCTGCTGCTTCTCCTGACCCTTCATCCCCCGAGGTGAAGGTGGAGACTTCCACTCTTCTATTCCCAGACTATACTCCTTCTTCGACGGACCCCTTCTGGATCATACCCCTGACATATGAGGTAGTGACGACGGTCACCACTACCGTCATTGACGTGGACGTTCCCGCGATCGACCTCACGGGCTCTGACAGACCCACCCCAGGCGGGGGTGGTGCTGGATGGCAGGAGGGATCTGACGACTATCCCGAGGAGGAGGAGGAGGAGTAGAGTGAGGCTTAGTTGTTTTTGGGTCATTTCATATTTTGGTAGACTAGGATTGTCCGTATTTTGTAATTAATGGGGTAGGTCCCGATACATGGCTTTCTGTGGGGACTTCCTGAGTGGAGTCCTTAGGGAAGTATATCAGTGTTAAGGAGTCTAGTTCAGGATCTCTAGCCTTGTTGTACCTTCCGCTTTTGTGTCATTTGGTCTGTAAGTTAACTTTACTCTTCGCACTACACCGGTAATGTAATGATGCACGACACAAACTATTTTGGTAACACTGCTCGTCGAGGGCAACGTAAATATGGGTAGTTATGTATGCATATTGTCTCAGCATGATCATCAAAAAAAAATATACACACGCATTTTCGAAAACTCCCAAGACTTTCCGCATGTTTATTTACTGTTCATATGCTACAGGAATGCCCTGAAAATTGGGGTGTTACATCGGATATCCGTCACAATCTTTGGATGTTCCCACTTGGTCACTGCTTCCACCTTACTAGGATCAACGGCTATGCCCTCCTTCGAGATGACGTGGCCCAGAAACTTCACTTCTTCCAACCAAAAGTCACACTTAGCCGCGTTCGCGAAAAGAGTCTTCTCGCGAAGAATGGACAACACTTGGCGCAAGTGTTCTTCGTGCTCCTCTCTACTCCTTGAGTATATCAAGATATTGTCGATAAAAACAACCATGAACCTGTAGGAAACAGGTTATAAAATCATACACACCAATCACAAGATCAAAACAACAAAACACAAACACACACCTGTCAAGGAAGGGATTAAAGATTCTATTCATGTAATTCATGAACATCGCTGGCGCATTCATAACTCCAAAAGGCATCACTACATACTCGTAGTGTCCATAATGAGTACGAAAAGCCATCTTCTGGATGTCTGCTTCCTTAACTCGAATCTGGTGATAACCAGATCGCAGATAGATCTTCGAGAAAATCAGCAAAGGATAACGATTCTTTGTTGTCACTTTATTCAGCTGTCGATAATCCACGTAGAGTCGGGATCTGCCATCTTTCTTCCTGACAAGTAACACAGGCGCTCCCCATGGAGAAACACTAGGTCGAATGAATCCTTTCCCCATGAGATCATCCAACTGGCTCGTCAGCTCCGCAAGCTCCGCTGGTGCCATACGATTAGGTGCAATAGAGATCGGTCCGGTTTCTGGAACCAAATCGATCGAGAACTCGGTATTGCGAACAGGCGGTATTCTTGGAACGTCTTTAGGAAAAACATCTGCAAAGTCACAAACAATGGGAATATCCTGTATGCCGGCTGTTGATGATTCTCCAACGCTAGTCACTAGCAAGATTTTCAAAGCTCCTCTTCTCAGGGAGGACTTCAAAAGATAAGAGTCCAAAATCTCGGACATATTTAAAACAGGAGCTATTTCTTCCTTATGATATTAACAAACCAAGCAAGGTATGTTCTTCTAAATCCTTACAAAAGTCACTAACTGGCACAAGGCTTATATCAATAATGATAAAGTCAAACAAGGTCAACCAAAACTAAAACATAGCATCAAAGATAACACAATGTCTACTCATAATAGTAGAGAACGACGAGCTAACAATACTACTCCCAAAAGGGTTTTATTCTCAAGGTCTCAGGTCAAGTATTAGTCCAGAGTATAGAGTCCTCGTCTTGTCCTCACATGACATCGTTCTCATCTCCAATTCCTGCAGTCCGGCAATTCTTTGCGGCGTGTCCTGGCTTTCTACAATTCCAGCACACCATCGGGTTCTCCGTGCATTTGTTGGTGTAAGACCCTCTATTTTGAGTATTTATACTTTGGTCCTTGGAGATTTTATAATTAGATTTTGGTCCTTTAAGTTTGGACATTTGTGGTTTAGCCCTTGGACTAGCCAAGGCTGGATTGGAATTCCGCATTTAAGAGCTTTTAAGGAGGTTTTGGAATTCAAATTTGAAATAGGAACATGATGGTTTGAGTTAGAGGCTTAAAAGAATATTGGTGTAAGAGTTTTAACAAGAAGAACCTTGGTTTAGTGGTGGAGATTTAGGCATTTGATGGGCATGGCTTGTGTTCGAATTCTAGTGAGGTATGTTTTAATTTTAATCAGATTTTTGGTGGTTGAAGGCTGAATTTCGAATTTGAATTGAGACATGAGATTAATGAGAAATAAATGGGTTTAAATGGAGTTATAATCATATTTAAATTTGAAATTTAAACATGTGAATAATGGTGAGTTAATGAGTGATTTAATGGGGATAATGGAGAGATAATGCTGAGTTATGAGGGGTGTTATGGCTGAGGATTTGGCTGCATATTAAGGTGAATTTTGTGCACCTTAGGAGCCTCCACATTCAGATTTTTACCCTAACTCTATTCCCTTACTACTGCCTCCAAAACTCTCTTCTGCTGTCTTCTCCTTTTGTTTTGCTGCTGCGTTTTCGTATTGGGAAGGAGTAAGACCACGTACAACCCTCTTAGTCCCTGAGGTTCCTTGCACTCCTGAAGGTCTGGGATTTGTACCTTGACCAATTCTCTCGATAAGGTTAGTATCCACTCTCATCCTTCGGTTCGAAACTTAGTAATCCTCTTTGTGCAAATGGTTTTGTAGAAACTAGAGACCTTTAGATTTTGGTGTAGGAAATGATTCTAATCAGTCTTAAAATGAGCTTTGAGTATGGAAGAAGATGGTTTTCGAAAAATAGGATTTGGAATTGATTTTGGGGTGAAAAACACATTTTCAGGGTTTCTAGCAGGGATCCAACGCATGAACGCTGGACTCCTAACGCCTGGGCGCTGAGGTTCTGCCCAGTTCATGTTGCCAGACAGGGATCCAACGCTTGGGCGCTAGGCCCCTGACAGCAAGTTGCTGTTTTACGTTTAATTCTTGTGATATTGGTTTCTGGTCTTTTCCTTGGATGTTGATGATTGTGGACATGTTTTATCATGTTAGGTTGAAGGACAAGACCAAGCAAAGGATTAAAAGGTAAGGGTAACTCTGGGTCTATATAGAGTCAGTTGTGTCTGAAATATGACTTTGGTGTTGGAAACCATTCTGTTTGTTGTGATGCAATTATTGGTTTTGTGATACATGTTGGGTTCTGAGAATTGATGTTAAGACATGCTAATGTTGATGATGTTGATGAAGTTGAATATGTTATATTGATAAGGTTGTTGAGATTGTTGATTCATGAAGATGTTTAACATGTTGGCATGGCATATGCATTATTTTTGAGGCTGATGGCGATGAGATGGGTTTTAGTCCCATGTGATCGTGCCTGAGAGCGATGAGATGGGTTTTAGTCCCATGGGATCGTGATTAAGGGTGATGAGATGGGTTTTAGTCCCATGTGATCATGTCTTAACTTGTTGCATTTGAAGATCATAAGCATGGGTTATGATGTTGTACATGAGGAAATGAGAATATTGTTGAAGGTGTGGCTGTATTTTGAAAATATTGTTGTTGTCACTTTTGTTAATTTCCCTTCAACATGCTATTTGGTATTTGTTGTTTGTTCTCGAGTTAACCCTTTCTGTTTGTGTTTGGGCGCTTAACGCCAGAAAATAGACAGGGTGTTGATCGTTGTCTCTTGAAGAAGCTTTACGGAATCAGAGTGCGCAGCGGAATCGTGGGAGAAATTTGAAGAAGACGATTGATGTCTTAAGATTTTCCGCTATTTTATTTTATTTTATTTTTGGGCTCGGTGTTGAAGCATATTTCATTTGTTGTAATATTTTCCTCGTTTTGCTTCAGCGTAGTAATTATTATTTATGGGGAAAGTTATTTCTTATATTATTAATAAAAATTTGTGAGTGACGAAAACCTTTTTGAAAAATTGAGTTGTTTTTCTGAGAGGTTTTAATTTCCGCGTTATTACCATGTAACCCTCAACCCAAAATTGAGGTGTTACAGTTTGCGTCATGCCCCATCTTTCTGCATCTAAAACATTCGACTTCCTTTAGTGACCTTAGCATTCCTCGAGTTTCCCGTCTACCTCCAGTGTGACAGTCTAAATCAGCAATGCGCTCCTTGGTCGGGATGCATCGGTACGGTTCCTTGCCCTTGTCATTCTTCTCTTGACTCGACCTAGTTGGTCCACTTCTTGTTCGCAATTCCTTAATGCGCTTGTTCATAGCTTCGATGTCTACTACCTTCACTTCCATCGTTAGGTAACATTCGAGGTCTAACCATTGCACTGCTCTCATTAGTGCAACAGCGTCCGCAGCAGAACGGTTTGCTTCCTCTTCCACACGAGCTGCAACAGCGTTCTCGTGAGTCTTCACCAACTTGACTAAGTTAGCGACAGCGACAGCGACAGACCTCGAATTCCTCACATCCTGCTCAGCCATTTTTGTATCTAGACCCGCTAATCTCTTACTCCTGCTTGTAAGAATAATTAACGGTTAATCCAGAAACAGAAACAACAAAAGATGTTAGTCAATCACAAATATTTAGATCGTCCGCTTAAGACAATCTTAACAATAATTAAGTACAAACAATTCAAACATATAATTCTTCTTTCGATCGACACCCCATCGATCGACACCCCATCGATCGACGTCAGAATAATCACCCAACAGCGCTGGTTATCTCAACCATTGCTCTGATACCACAAATGTAACACCCCAATTTTGGGTTGAGGGTCACATAGTAATTACGCGGAAAATATACTTTGAAACCTCTCAAAAACACTCTAGTTCCAAAGATCAACGTCACTAGATATTAATAATTAATAATTATCCCATAATAGAAATATAATCATCTCAGCACGATAAAGTTCCAAAATAAATTAAGTGGCACCGACATGTGCAAAATACCAAACATCGCAAAAAGAAAGAAAATTACAACTTCTTTATTTGAATCTTCCTCGTCACTTGTTCTACCTTCAAGTCACCGCTGCTGGACCTCATTATCCTGATCATCTATGGCGTTAAGCGCCCAAACAAATCAAACAAACAAGCAGAAAGGGTTAACTCGAAAATCAAGAAAATTACATAGTCAAATTGTGATAGGAACAACAACAAGATAAATACTAGAAGCAGAACGATACAACATAAGAACACTACAAGTATCGCATATCTTCTCATATCACAATTCAAGTAAGTATGTGTATGATCCTCAATATCTACATGCATAAATATGGCCATTATTCACCCTAAACCGGGCCAGGACAATCATGTGGGACAAAGTACCACCACATTTCCCTCGGTTGATCCCACGGGACAAAGATCCGTCACATCAACCTTAACATCCTCAGTTGATCACGCGGGAAAAAATACCGCCACATCAACCCAATAATCTTCAGTTGATCCCGCGGGACAAAGTGTCGCCACATCAATATATATATAAGATGCACATGCTTTGACTATGCAAGATTCATAATCCTCATTGACCAAAAGTCCACACAAAACTTCTGTCATAGCACACCACATACACAATATAATCTGTTAGAGTAAAATATTTAAATGAATTAACCTATTTTGATAAATAACAATTTCGCTAAGTGTTACTGACTTCTTTAAAAGATTTCATATTCAGGAACACTTATGAACTGAAGCCATGCTGCAAACATTATCAAAAAGCAAATGAAGAGACCGTCCGCCTATGAGAAATGAGTCTGCCTCCAGAGTAAAGTTCGTCCGCCTGCAAAGACCGTCCGGCTTAACCCTTGTCAAATACATGGGTTGACTAAAGAGCAATGATTGAAGAATCGTGCAAAAAGAATTATCTTAAAGGAGATCGTTTGCCCAAACCGAAGATGAGTTGTCATGCACCTCTTGGTGGATCAGAGCATTAATGGCGAAAGAGACAGAATTAAGCGCCTTATTCCTTGAAGGTTCAAATTCTCTGACATTCCTTAATTCAAGCTGCTTTTGCTGAATTAACGGCGATATCCTCTGATCATCGTATCTCCCCAACGGCCAAATTCAAATCTTCTGGTCAGAGCATTAATTACCAGATTAGCTGTAATGCATATGCATTAATTGCAGCCTCTGAGAACCAGAACAAAAGCATCGCCAGACGATATCACTCTCTATCTGTTGGAGAAAAATTCTTCACCTGGCAGACTACAACAAGCAGATGCAGAAGTATCCGTTACTCACAATCAAGCAAGTATTCAACAAAACTATTTTTGAAGATCTTCATTGGCGCCTCCAGTTATCATCCTACTGAAGATATAAATAGTGGTCTCTGCATCATCCTCAACTTGGCGACTTACAACACTATCAAAGCATTCAAATCTTTCAAGTCAGTTTACAATTTGAACAAGCTTTAGTCAAGAACACTTAGTAACCTTAGCCTTCTCATTTTTTGAGTTTAGTCGCCAACTAGTGTGAATTCCTTATAGAGTGAAAACTCTTATCCTTTCTCACACAAGCCCTTTAGAAAACCAATTTGGATACCCTCTCTGATTTTAGAACTTCATAGTTTCTTCCCACTCTTTGTGAAGAGATTCCTGTAGAAAACAAACCTTCTTGAAAAAGAATTGGGAGGAGTCCTGTCGAATACTCGAGAGATAAATGAGAAGTCCTAGAAAACTTGTAAAGGAGTAGTCCTCAGAATACTGGGAGAAGTCCCTGAGAACACTTGTACTATTCTGTTGAAATAGTGGAAAATCTTGGTATAGCCAAGGACTGGACGTAGCCCTATCGATTTAGAGGGTGAACCAGGATAAATATTGTGTGTGCTTTATTCTTCAAGCTCTAAGTTTATTTCCGTTGCACATATCACTCAACGTTTTTCAAACTAATAATAACTATATTGTGAAAAAGTTTTTAAAAGTCACACACACAATTCAAACCCCCCCTTTCTTGGGTGGTTTTATTACTATCATAATCATCACTTCACAACAACATTTTCACCATGAAATAACCAATATAACTCATTATATTAAAAAAAAAACAGCATCCTTATTTTAGTATTAAAACAGAAACAATATTGCTAAAATTACAAAAATACAGTATATTATTTTTTTAAAACAGAATTTGTTCCAAAACAGTAAACAGCAGTATTTTTTTTAAAAAAAAAAACAGAAACAGCAGTGTTTTAAATACAGAAACAGCAGTGTTTGATTTAAATACAGCAACAGCAGAATTTTCCAAAATACAGAACAGCAGTACTGTTCATACAGAAAACAGCAAGGTTTTGCTAAAATACAGCAGACAGCATGATTTTTCCAAAATACAGAACAGCAGTATTTTTAATACAGAAAACAGCAGGGTCTTGCTAAAATACAGCAAACAGCAGTGTAATTCTTGCTTTAAAAAAAAACAGAATACAAAGTTATTAACAACCAAAAAAACACTATTTGTTTCACCACAAAGAGGGCTCGATTATCATCGCTTTACAGCATACCAATTTGCCAACAATTCCTCAGAAACAATTCTCAAAATCACCCAAAACTGAATCCATAAAACAACATGCAAAACAATCACCACCGACATAGAAACCTAAGAAAAACGAGTTATCCTTACCTCCGAGATGGTTGCATGCAAGTGTTTCCAAACCTTGTAAGACAAACAAACATACATACATTCATCAACAAACATGGAAAAAGGTCGGAAAACAACTCATATGAATTCTAGACCAAAGAAGCAAAAACAACAAGCGTTGGGTTCCAACGCTCAAGCGTTGGGTCCCTGTCTGGCAACACGGACTGAGCAGAACCTCAACGCCCAGGCGTTAGAAGGCCAGCACTCATGCGTTGGCTCCCTGCCAGAAATCCTAAAAACCAAGTTTTCACCCGAAACTCCATTTTTAACCAATTCCTTTCAAGACTAAAATCCTTCCATGTCCAGAACTTATATTATATCCTAAAAAATAAGTTTTCTACCCAAAAACTCAAAGGTCTCTAATTTCATAAAAAAACATTTATTCAATGAAGGCAACTAGGTATTGGACCGATAGAAAGGAATAGAATACCAACCTTGTTTGAGAGAATTGGTCAAGGTAGGTTGCACCACGAATCCAGAACCTTCAAGAGAGTAGTGATGAGTGGATATTATATGATGTTTTTAGGTAGTTTTTAGTCTTTTTATTTTATTATTTTCGAGTCACATATAGGATTTTTAGTCTTTTTATGTAGATTTTATATTTATTTTGCATTTTGCATGTAGATTAGATTTTATTTGTTTTTCTAGCTTTATTTTGTATTTTTTAGGAATTTTTCTAGCTATTTTATGTTTTTAGAAAAAGCTGGTTTAGTTATCATTTTTGTCCAGGGACCGATTTGTAAAGTTTCAGGAAATCAAGGATCAAAGTGGAAAGGTTCAAGAGTGGAGGGCTAGAAGTGAAGATTAAGAAAATTAAAGGGCTTGAATTGGAGTGC
Source organism: Acmispon strigosus (assembly GCA_030819835.1). Lineage (NCBI taxonomy): Eukaryota > Viridiplantae > Streptophyta > Magnoliopsida > Fabales > Fabaceae > Acmispon > Acmispon strigosus. The sequence goes on along the minus strand of JAUAMA010000004.1, from coordinate 24,799,596 downwards.
TAACCAAGAGAGGACTAAAAGTGAAAAAGAGGAATATGAAGCAACTCTCTTCAAATTGGCACATGGGAAATTATGTTAAAGGATTGATGATAGTGGAGGAGAGGTTTCAGAATTGATTAAAGGGCTGATGAGTGGGTTTTTATGGCATTCAAAACCCACTACCATGAAGAAGGAAGGAAAATCTTGAAGTTGAAGAATCAGTGGCCAGCGCTGCAGCGCTAGAACCCAGCGCTCAAGCGCTGGGCCTCGGTCTGGAAGTGGGATTTTAATGCTTTCTAGCGCCCAAGCGTTGGGAAAGCCAGCGCCGAAGCGCTGGAGGCTGGATTTTTACTATAAATAGGACCCTCCTCTTCACTTGTAAAACACACCTTCATAGAATACAACAAGTATTCTCTCTTTCTCCCTTTTGAGCATTGTTCCTAGGACTTGTGGGAAGCCATATTTGAGCTCCTATCTAGGGTAATTCAATGACTCCTTTAGCCATGCTTGGCTAACTTCTTTCTTAAGTATCTTGGGTTGTTTTAATTTATAATCTATGTTTTAGTTTTCTTCTACTCTTCTGAATTTTATTGCTATAGTTCATGTTTTATTTACCTTGTTCTTAATTTTATCTTGATGATCACAAGTGTTTTTACTTATTGCTTATAACAATGGAAATTGGTAAGTAGTAAGGGACCTAGGATTTAAAAGAAGCTATATGACATATCACTAAGGTATTAGGATAGACTTAGCTTTATGTTGGCCTGAAAATTCTTTCTTCATCTTCTTCTTGGTTTTTTCTAGATTACAAGGTATTGAATTTAGTAATTGAGGAGAAAGTTCTACAATGATTAAGGTATTAACTTGTAGAAACATTAGGCTATAGCATCATGACTTGGTACTGAAATTCAGAAATAAAAGTAGTAGTTGCTAGCATATTTTATAAATTATATAAATCAACCCAAGTGCTTAAGGCTCATCATCATCTCTTTTTCTCCTATCATTATATGCTTTTGTTTATTTCTTGCTCTAAAAAACCAACATCAATTTTCATCTTTAAATTCTTCTGTTTAAAGTACTAAATATTATAATAATAAGAACACCTATCCTTTGGGTTCGATCTTTTTACTACGCGATAGTAAATCGTACACTTGCGATTCCGCTATCAAGTTTTTGGCGCCGTTGCTGGGGATAGGTTCTTTTTAAGTTCTTATTTTTATTTTTTTTAGTACTTCTTGTTCATATATATATAAAAAAAATTGTGATGAACTGGTGCTTCTAATTTTGTTTGCTAAGTATTGTCAGGTATAGCAATGGCTAAAACATTCGAACAACGGGAGGCAAAAATCCGTGCTGAGGTTGAAAAGGAATATGAGAAGACGAAGCAGGATATCTGCACTCTAATTGACGAGTTTCACTCCGATTTAGATTGCCAGAGAAAATCCGGATTTTTGCCAATCCCTGAGCAAGAATGTAAGGCTATGGAGGAGCTACAAATGAAAATCCAAAGCATTCTAAGGAGGCTGCTCAGGGATGAACAACAATCACCTGTTCATGAAAGTGAACTTGTGGTTCAAAAAGAGGAGGTGAAAGTAACCTTCATTGTAGAATTTGTCCTTAAAGACAAATTGGAGGTGGAGGAAGAAGAACCTCAAAGAACCTATGTTATAGGGTCAGAACAAAAAGGCAAAGACCAAGAAGGGGAAGTTTTTCTTATTTCTTCCATTTGTAATGTGATTGATTCTTCCTTGGAAGCTGGAAATTCATTTGGCACCATGTTGTACTTGTGCCAAAATATGAATGATTTGCGGGGTCTAAAGAATTTTGTAATAGACCCCGGTTGAAAAATGATTAAGTGAAGGGTCTATCTCGGACCTTAACAATGAGCTTGTTGGGAGACAACCCAACTTAGGAATAGTTTAAAATTCTGTCATTTAATTTTCTGCATCATCCTTGTAAAGAAATAAAAGAAAAAAAATTCTATGTTTTTGCTGCAGGAGGGGCCAGCGCTCAAGCGCTGGAGGCCAACGCTCATGCGTTAGGCCCCTGCCAGTTTCCCCTATTCCGGTTTAATTCCAACGCTCTAGCGTTGGAGGGCCAGCGCTCATGCGCTAGGCCCCTAGAATCCACCCAGTTTTTTTTCTAATTTCCAGCGCCATAGCGTTGGAAACCCAGCGCTTAGGCGTTGGGACCTCTGATGCCCAGTTTTTATTTTTTTTTCCAGCGCCCAAGCGTTGGTATCCCCAACGCTCCAGGGCTGGAGCTCGGGCAGTGTTGCTATTTTGTTTTTATTTGCTGTTTTTAGTTTTTAATAAAATTTTGTGTTCACCATTTTCTGAAAGGTTTTAGATTCTTTGAGTTTTCCCTTGTTTCTACACTGGTTTTAATTTTTGGGAACTCAAGAATTCTTGTTTTTAAGGTGGACACAATTTTTCAACCCATGATCTTATTTGTGCTGATTTTGGAACTAACAAGTCAAGCAAGCTTCTGCTTGTGAGATCTTTTGTTTGTTCAATGTTACAGGATAGGTACCAGAAGGAGAAAGAACCCTCTTGAACTTTATTGTTCAAATTGATTTTTCTATTGAGGTTCCCTTGGACCTTTGTGGAAAATTTGTTACTATACCAGCTTCTTAGTTTTTGTTTTTATTTTTATAGTTTTTAGCTTTATTTTTAGTTTAGTTTTTCTGTTTTTCTTTTTGCATGAGTCTTGAGTATATTATTCATTCTGAATGTTGCTATAGCGTTGTGAAATGCTTTATCTGATTGAAATGCTTTGTGAAAAAGTTCTATGTTTTTAAGCAGTTAGGATTGCATGCTGTAGAAAGGATTTTTGATATCTTGATTGTTTTGGTTGTTGGCAAAGTCTTTTTCTGAGTTCTAAAAAGGGTACCACTTACCCTATCTTTTTTTGAGAGCTGAGGTCTCTGAATGCATGATTGTGAAATTTTTCTGCCTTGTATTGCATGTTGATTGGAGTTTTGTACACTTTGTGAGTTGAGAAGAGATTATAGGCATTTTTGAAAACTCAGATTTTTGCTTGAAATTGATATCCACTAGTAGCCCCTTTTGAGCCTTAAAAGAGTCATTCTTTGGAGCCTACTTTGTGTGATAATTCTTAAATAAGGTATGTGCCTTAGAAAAAATAATGAGGTAGTGGGGTGAGAAAGAGTATGAGGGGAGTAAAATTCAAGTCATTCATCCCATACATTCCACTACTTTGTTCAAAAAAAAAAAAGAAGAGAAAAAGAAAAAAATTGAGAGGACCCTTGTGTGAATTGTTGAAGCTCTTAAGTCAAAGAAAAATCACTTAACAACAGTTTCTGAGTCAGCCACAGGAGTTGCCAATTTCTTGAAATCCACACCTTGAAATGTTCAACCCTTTGGCCAAGTTACAACCTTAAAAATCTCTTCAAAATCACTTGGTTGCTTTACTTCAGTTTTGATTTGAATTATAGGCAGGATTATTGAGCTTTCTTGTTTTCATGGAGAATATCATTTTTGGTGAGCTTAATTGATGAACTCAAACATGTTAAAAAGCCAAGCCTAACTTTCTTGATTCTTTGTCTATAAAACATGCATGTCTTCCTTTTCTTCTAAGCTTTCTTTGAAAGGTTTTTGTGTTTCAAGTTTTAATCAGATAAACTTTCTCAAAACTCAGGGACGAGTTTCTCTTTAAGTTTTGTCGCTTGAGGACAAGCTGTCGTTGGGTATAGTGGTGTGATGAGTGGATATTATATGATGTTTTTAGGTAGTTTTTAGTCTTTTTATTTTATTATTTTCGAGTCACATATAGGATTTTTAGTCTTTTTATGTAGATTTTATATTTATTTTGCATTTTTCATGTAGATTAGATTTTATTTGTTTTTCTAGCTTTATTTTGTATTTTTTAGGAATTTTTCTAGCTATTTTATATTTTTAGAAAAAGCTGGTTTAGTTATCATTTTTGTCCAGGGACCGATTTGTAAAGTTTCAGGAAATCAAGGATCAAAGTGGAAAGGTTCAAGAGTGGAGGGCTAGAAGTGAAGATTAAGAAAATTAAAGGGCTTGAATTGGAGTGCTAACCAAGAGAGGACTAAAAGTGAAAAAGAGGAATATGAAGCAACTCTCTTCAAATTGGCACATGGGAAATTATGTTAAAGGATTGATGATAGTGGAGGAGAGGTTTCAGAATTGATTAAAGGGCTGATGAGTGGGTTTTTATGGCATTCAAAACCCACTACCATGAAGAAGGAAGGAAAATCTTGAAGTTGAAGAATCAGTGGCCAGCGCTGCAGCGCTAGAACCCAGCGCTCAAGCGCTGGGCCTCGGTCTGGAAGTGGGATTTTAATGCTTTCTAGCGCCCAAGCGTTGGGAAAGCCAGCGCCGAAGCGCTGGAGGCTGGATTTTTACTATAAATAGGACCCTCCTCTTCACTTGTAAAACACACCTTCATAGAATACAACAAGTATTCTCTCTTTCTCCCTTTTGAGCATTGTTCCTAGGACTTGTGGGAAGCCATATTTGAGCTCCTATCCAGGGTAATTCAATGACTCCTTTAGCCATGCTTGGCTAACTTCTTTCTTAAGTATCTTGGGTTGTTTTAATTTATAATCTATGTTTTAGTTTTCTTCTACTCTTCTGAATTTTATTGCTATAGTTCATGTTTTATTTACCTTGTTCTTAATTTTATCTTGATGATCACAAGTGTTTTTACTTATTGCTTATAACAATGGAAATTGGTAAGTAGTAAGGGACCTAGGATTTAAAAGAAGCTATATGACATATCACTAAGGTATTAGGATAGACTTAGCTTTATGTTGGCCTGAAAATTCTTTCTTCATCTTCTTCTTGGTTTTTTCTAGATTACAAGGTATTGAATTTAGTAATTGAGGAGAAAGTTCTACAATGATTAAGGTATTAACTTGTAGAAACATTAGGCTATAGCATCATGACTTGGTACTAAAATTCAGAAATAAAAGTAGTAGTTGCTAGCATATTTTATAAATTATATAAATCAACCCAAGTGCTTAAGGCTCATCATCATCTCTTTTTCTCCTATCATTATATGCTTTTGTTTATTTCTTGCTCTAAAAAACCAACATCAATTTTCATCTTTAAATTCTTCTGTTTAAAGTACTAAATATTATAATAATAAGAACACCTATCCCTTGGGTTCGATCTTTTTACTACGCGATAGTAAATCGTACACTTGCGATTCCGCTATCAAGTAGGAAACTCGAGCTTGATGAAAAACAAAGGTTGGAACAACAATCAATTATCTCTAGAAAGAAGACAGGAGTTGGATGATGACTGGATTTTGTATGATAATTTTATGGTCTTTTTAGTCTTTTTATTTTGTTAGTTTTGAGTCTCATATAGGTTTTTTGTTGTTTTTATGTAGATTTTCTATTTATTTTGCATTTGGCATATAGATTAGTTTTTATTTGGTTTTTAAACTTTATTTTATATTTTTAGGAATTTTTATAGGTATTGTTGTTTTATTAGGGAAGCTGGTAGAAATTATCATTTTTGTTCAGGGGCCTATTTGTAAAGTTCAAGAAATGAAGGACCAAAGTCTAAAGGTTCAAAAGTTGGGGGCTGAAAAATTGAAGTTGCAAGAAGTAAGAGGGCCAGAATTGAAGTGCTAACCAAGAGAGGACCAAAAGTGGAAAGAAGAATATGAAGAATCACTCTCTAATTTAACACATGGAAAATAATGTTGAAGGAATTGATGTTAGTGGAGGAGAGGTTTCAGAATTAAACAAGGCTGAGTAGTGGCATTTTATGGCCATCAAAACCCACTACCATGAATGAAGAAGGAAGAAAAAGCTTGAAGATGAAGAAGCAGTGTCCCAGCGCTCCAGCGTTGGGATCCCAGCGCTCCAGCGCTGGGGTTCTGACTGGCTGCTGAGTCAGATGTTGACCCAGCGCCCAAGCGTTGGAAAGCCAGCGCTCAAGCGCTGGGCCTCGGATAGAAAGTGGATTTTTAATGCTTCCCAGCGCCCAAGCGCTGGGAAAGCCAGCGCTCAAGCGTTAGAGCCCAGAATTTTGCTATAAATAGGGAGGCAATTTGCACTTGTAAAACACACCTTTCTTAGAACACAACAAGTGTTCCTCTTTCTCCCTCAAGAACATTGTTCCTAGGAATTGTGGGAAGCCATATTTGAGCTCCTAGTCCAGGGTAATTCAATGCTTCTTTTAGCCATGCTTGGCTAATTCTCTTTAAGTATTTTGGGTTGTGTTAGCTTACTAGTTTATGTTTTAGTTTTCTTTTATTTGTTTCTGAATAATATTCAAAGTTCATGTTTTATCTCCTTTTTCTTCATTCATCTTGTGTACAAAAGATTTCTTGCTTATTACTTATACGAATGGAAATTGGTAAGTAGTAAGGGACCAAGGACTTAAAAAAGGTTATAAGTATACTTCGCTAAGGAATTAGGAAGGACGTAACTTTATGTTGGCCTGAATTTCTTCTTCATCTTCTTCTCTAGTTAACTAAGTTGCAAGGAATTGAATTTAGTAATTAGAAAGAAAGTTCTACAATGTGTAAGGAATTAACTTGTAGATATACTAGGCTATAGCATCATGAATCTTTGTTTGGAATTCAGAAATAAAATAGAAGTTTGCTAGCATAAATTATAAGTTTTTCAATGCAACCCAAATGCTTATTTTTATCATCATTTCTTCTTTTATATTTCATGCTTTTCATGTTCTTATTCCAGAAACCAAAATGCAAAATATATCTTTTATTTTTCTGCTTAAGCTCTAAACAAATTAGTAATTATACACCTATCCCTATGGGATCGATAATCTTTTATATTACGCGATAATCAATCGTACACTTGCGATTCCATTATCATTGGACATCAAGAAATTCAGAATTTGGAAGATTAAATCTCTTACCGATTAAGCTATCACTTGGAAACTTGGAAGAGGTTTGAGAAAAAAGAGTGAGGACCACAATAGAAGAAGAGAATCAACCCACAATGGCACCAAGGTTCAGCAACTCTTCAAGGAAACAACACAAGAGTTCTAGGTATTTTTGGCAAAGTTCTTTGAGTGAAAGTGCAAGAGGTTGATGGCAATTCTTTAAAACTGAAGTTTTTAGCAATGAGAGGGTGAGAGAGGGTGAAGAGGCCCGAACATAACCTCCTTCATTCAGCATAATTTATCTTCATGGCACATTAAGGCAAAGGACAAAGAATTAACACCCTTTATGGCTCATAACTCCCTTGTTGGTTTTGAATTTCAAATGAGGAGTTTTAGCACATGTGTTTATTCCATTCTTCAGCACCAAAGGGAGGGAGAGAGAAGCCCCACCTCCTCCATTAGCCATAACACTCATTTAAACTCCTTAAAACCTAGACAAAACCATTAACCACCATTATCTCTCCTCAAACTCCATAACTCCCTCTTTAAACCTGATTTTCAATGCTTATTTAACCCTCACCATTCAAATTTCGAATTTTATTTATAGAAATCATGAGTCACATGAAAAACTAAAATAAAATCAAAACCTTCCTCATCAAGGTTCGAACACAAGTCTTGTCAATCAAATGCTTAAGCCTCAACCGCTAAGCCACAACTCATCTTGTTGCAATTCAAGCAAAGTAACTTAAATGTTCCTCAAAGTCAGTAATCATGCTCTAAACAAGATTTAATGGCTCAAGCCTAATACCTCATTAATTAACTCAAGGGTTACTTTACAAACAAATGAAGTCCGAGGACTAGAAAACAACTACAACCAAGTTCAGGGACTAAACTGTAATTATAATAAATTAGGGGTCTTACAGATATCTGCCCATAATAAAATATAAGTATCTCAATAACGCGACATAGTTCGAAAATAATTAAAGTGGCACAACATGTGCTAAAAATTCAAGCGGCGTAAAAACATAAATTATTCTTTTACAACGTTCTTCATTTTCTGAGTCTTCTCCATCACTTTTTCTAACTTTCGAGTCATCCTTCTTGAGCCTCATTGCCTTGCTCATCTATGGCGTTAAGCACCCAAGCAATTCAAACAAAACAAACAGAAAGGGTTAACTCGAAAATCAAGAAAATAACATAATTAACAAAACAGAACTAATACAACGCAACAATGACATCAACATAGCATACTTTCTCATTTTACAAAACCCATTAAGCTTATTGATAACTGGATTTTGTATGATAATTTTAGGGTCTTTTTAGTCTTTTTATTTTTATTTTATTGAGTCTCATATAGGGTTTTATTCTTTTTATTTAGATTTTCTCTTTATTTTTGCATTTGCATATAGATTAGCTTTTATTTGTTTTTCAAACTTTATTTATTTTAGGCTTAATAGCACTTTTGGTCCCTCACTTATCACGATTTGACACTTTTGGTCCCTAATAAAAAAAATTAGCCTAAATAGTCCTTAACTTATACAAACGGTTGCAGTTTTGGTTTTCCATCCAATTCCGTTAAATATTTAACGGTTTATGGGTTAAAAAAAAAGAGAAACCCAGAAATATTCACAATCTTCAACCATCTTCAACATTAAACTCAAAAAACCCAAAAAAAAACAACAACACTCCTAAAAAAACCAAAATTTAATTACAACTGTTTCTTTTCTTTCTGTTGCTTCAATTCTTCATTAAACTTAGTGACCCAAGTTTAGAAAAAGTTACATCCTCAAATTAACGCATTTGATTTGATAAGTTCACAATAACAACAGCTTAATATATATTATCGCCCAAATCAAACATTTCCCTGCATATCTAGAAAGGAAAATCCCAGCAAATCTGAGCAAGCAACAAGTTCAAATCTTTACACAGTAAGTTGAGCAAAACAAGAGAAGAAAAACCTCCTATGCTGAACATTATCAACCCAGCGTATAAAACACTTTCGATTCGCAAACCTCAAACAAAAATCGCTGGCCAAATCAAACCCTTTACCCAGAGACTCCAACATCCCCACAAGCAAAAACCATAAAAAACCGAGATCCCTCAGCAACGGATCTGAACCAAGTCCATAAAAATTAGATCTGAAACCATCGCGCCGCAGCCACAGATCCCTCACCACCGCGTCGTAGATCTGAAACCACTGCGTTGCGGCCAGAAACAATCACGCCCCAGCCGCTGGTCCCCCACCACCGCGCCGCTGATCTGAAACCACCGCGTCATTCTTCATGCGAGTCACTGTGCCATGTGGGTTTGGGTAAAGGTTGAATTTTTATAGCAAAGGGAACATGGGGACAAAGAAAGGTGTTGGCTTGGGGTTTCTGTGCAAATGGGTATTGTTAGGTGTAGATGGATGGTGCAAAATTGATGTGAAGGTTCGAGGAAGGTGAAGATGGGAGGCATCAGTGAGCGTTACGCAACGTTAAGGTAAGAGAGGAAAGGAAGGAAGGTAGTACTGCTTTGGTTCGGTTTAGGGGGAGAAGAGAACTTAAGAATTGGATTGGAGTGTTATATTAAATTTTGAATAGAAGAAGAAATTTTTCATGTAATTAAATTTTGGTTTTTTTAGGGGTGTTGGGTTTTTTTATTTTTTCTGGGTTTTTTGAATTGAAGGTTGAAGATGGTTGAATATGAAGAAGATGATGAGTTTTTGTTTTTTTTTTTAACCCAGAAACCGTTAAATATTTAACGGAATTGGATGGAAAACCAAAACTGCAATAGTTTGTATTAGTTAAGGACTATTTAGACTAATTTTTTTTATTAGGGACCAAAAGTGTCAAATCATGATAAGTGAGGGACAAAAAATGCTATTAAGCCTTTATTTTATTTCTAGGAATTTTTATTAGTTTTTAGTCTTTTAGAAAAGCTGGTAGAAATAGTCATTTTGTCCAGGGACCAAATTGTAAACTTCAGGAAAGGAAGGGCCAAAAGTAAAAAAGTTCAGAAGAGGAAGGACCAGAAGTGAAGCCTCAGCAAATAAAGGACCAAAAGTGAAGAGCTGGAAGAGGAACACCAATTCTAATTAAGCACATGGGGAAAGGGCTTGAGTGGAGGAGTAATGTGAATTGCTGTTTTAGAATTAATAGGGGACAAAAAGGAGGCTAATGAAGGCCATCAATATCCACAACTTGAAGAGCAAAACAGCCAAGAAGAGCAACCATCAGATGTGCCAACGCTCAAGCGTTGGAAGCCAACGCTCATGCGTTGGAAGCCAACACTCATGCGTTGGTATTCTGACTTGGAGCCCAGTGTTCAGTTTGTCCAAACGTCTAAGCATTGGAAGGGCCAACGCTCATGCGTTGAGCCCTTGACTTTATCACATTCTTTTAATCAATTCCAACGCCCAAGCGTTGGAGGGCCAACGCTTATGCGTTGGGCCCCTGTTTGCAACGTCTGGTATTAATAATCCCAGCGCCCAAGCGGTGGGATCCCAGCGCCCAAGCGGTGGGATCCCAGCGCTCAAGCGCTGGGACGCAGTCAGAAGCCTATAAATAGGACTGCATTTTTCCTTTGAAAAACACACCATAATACAATAAGTTATTCTTTCTTTCTTCCTTAGAGCATTATTTCCTGAGAATTGTGGGAAGCCTTTCTTGAGCTCCTAGTCCAGGTTAGTATAATGTCTCTCTTAGCCATACTTGGCTAAGTTCTTTTTAAGTACTTGGGTTGTTTTTAGCTTATAGTTATGTTTTAAGTTTCTGTTTTATATCTGAATAAAAATGCATTTCATGTTTCTTTTCCTTGTTCTTCATCTATCTTCATTTAAGGGAAATAGGAATTGAAAGAGCATTTTCATATCACTAAGGTATTAGGATAGGCTTTGTTTATGTTGGCCAGAATATAGTCTTTATCTTCTTCTTAAATTAACTAAAAATCTAAGGAATTAGACTTAGTAATTTAGAAGAAAGCTTTGAATGTTTAAGGAATTAACTTGTAAAGAAACTAGGCTACAACATCATGTTTTTCTTGCATTAAACCTTAGATATAAAATTGATTCTAAGAGAATACACTATAAGCTATTCACTCAGCCCAAGTGCTTAATTTTTATCATTATATTTTCATTGCGAATTGTGTTTTCAAGTTCTTGCTTAAACCAGAATCAAACAAATCAATTTACTTTTTCTGCACTAGTTCTAAACAATTTGAAATTGGATTTTGAAACACCTATCCCTGTGGAGAACGATTACCTTTAATATTACTTCGATAACCTCCGTACACTTGCGGATTTGGTCATCACCTATGCATGGTCCTCAGTATCTAAATGCACAACTATGGCCAAAACATCGTTCCAGGAGGAACCGGACAATCACGTGGTTAAAACACCACCCCATTTTCCTCAGGCACAGCCCGTGGTTAAACCACCACCCCACCGACCCTTAACGGTCACGTGGTTAAACCACCACCCCACCGCTCTTAACAGTCACTTGGTTAAACCACCACCCTACCGCTCTTAACAGTCACGTGGTTAAACCACCACCCCACTGTCATCAAACCTACAACAATGCATATGCCATGACCATATAATTATAATCCTCATAACGCATCATTTCATGAACATATACAACATGCTAAATTTATCGACCATGATTCCAGAAGCAAAGTTCTTTAATCACAAAAAACATGGATAATCCTAAGACAAGTTACCCTTACCTCTGAGATGGTTGCATTCACGTGATTCTAAACCTTGTAAGACAAAATAAACATGTATACATCCATCAGCAATCATGGAAAAAGGTCGGGAACCAATTCCAAGAATTTTAGAACAACAGAGTAAAAACAACAATTTGCTGGCAGAGGCCTAGCGCCTGGGCGCTATGTTCCAACGCTTGAGCGTTGGGCCTCTGTCTGGAAACACGAACTGGGCAGAATTCCAACACCTAGGAATTGGGAGTCCAGCGCTCATGCGTTGGCTCCCTGCTAGAAACCCTAAAAACCAAGTTTTTCACCCGAAAATTCATTTTTAACCAATTCCTTTCAAAATTAAAATTCTTCCATGTTTAGAATCTATATTATAACCTAACAAACAAGTTCCCTACCCAAAAATTCAAAGATTTATAATTTCAATGAAAGTCATTTGCACAAGGAAGATTACTAGGTTTTGAATCGAAAGATGAAAGAGAATACCAACTTTGTTGAGATAGCTGGTCAAGATTGAAGGTAGCACGACCCAAACACTTCTAGAAATTAGAGGACCTCGATCTTGATACAAAAAAAAGTTTGAAAAAATACTAATTAACCCTAGAAGATAACAGGAGATTGTAATCCAAAGAACTCAAAATTAGAAGGGTTTAGTCTCTTACCGATTGAACCGACACAAGGAACCTGAATGGAATTGAGAAGTGAGGTATGAACACCAAGAGGGGAGGGAAAAGATCAGAGATTGATCACCACAAGAGGGAGAGAGAAGGTTGACAATGTGCTCCAATGTATAGCAAAACTTCAAAGGTTTCCCAGCTCTAGTGTTTTAGGTATTTGTTTGAAATTTCTTGTGTAAAAAGAACAAGATGATGGCTAGCACGATTTTAAGTCTGAAAATGGTGATTAGGGAAGAAAGAGAGGCACCCCAAGCCTCTTTGATTCAGAAGAGAAACTGAAATATTTACTTTCAAAGCTCATCAAAGCCAAAGACAAAACAATCAACTCACTTAACACCACTAAATGCATTGTTGGTTTTCAAAAAATCAAAGGAGGAATCCTAAGCTCAAGAGTGATCAGATTTTCAGCTTCAAAGGGAGGAGTTACAGCCACCCAACATCTCCTTCATTCCCCCATTAACACTAGACAACTCATTAATCACCTTAATTCTCTTCTTAACACCCATAACCCCCATGGAATCTATATTTATCACCCTAATGAAAGCCTAATAATTCAGATTCCTATTCAATAATTCAGACCCTGTAACACAGAAATCTTAACCGCTAAGCCAAAGTTAATCTTGTTGCAACTCAAGCAAAATTATTTAGATGTTCCTCAAGGTATGCAACCATATTCCAAACAAGGATTTAATAGCTCAAGCCTAACATTTCATTAATTAACTCAAGGGTCAATTTATAAATAAAAGAAGTCCAAGGACTAGAAAACAATTACAAACAAGTTCAGGGACTAAACTACAATTACAATAAATTAGGGGTCTTACAGAGAACCTATCGTCTAATCTTCTCTGTTCCAAAACTCAAAGTATTTTTTCAAGTGTCAAATTTCCTATCCAAATACTTTAGAGTTAGCTGAGCTAAAATCTTTCTACCTTAATCTTACAGAAGAGAACTTGTAGAAGAAAACTCTCTTGAAAAAGAAGTTAGGAGAAGTCCTTGATAATACCTGTTGTTAGGAGAAGTCCTTGATAATATTTGTACCTGGAGAAGTCCTTGATAATACTGGTACCTGGAGAAGTCCTTGATAATACTTGTACCAGGAGAAGTCCTTATTAATACTTGTACTAGGAGGAGTCCTTGATAATACTCTGGTGATTAGTGGAAAATCTTGGTTAAGCCAAGGGCTGGACGTAGCCCTACCGTTTAAGGGGTGAACTAGGATAAAATCTCCTGTGTGCTTTATCATTTACGTTTTTCAATGTCTTTCCGCTGCCTAACGTATACGAAAAGATTTAAAAAAGAAACTTATATCTGCTTTTGAAAATCAAGCTTTTAAAAGAACACAATTCAAACCCCTTTTATTGTGTTGCTACATTATTTATCAATTGGTATTAGAGCTTAGTCTCTGAGAACTAACAATTTAACAGGTGTAGAGAAAAGATCCATGGAGGGAAACATTATTCCAACCGTCTCAGCCACGCACAAGCCTCCATTCTTTGATGGCTCAAATTAAACCTACTAGAAGAAACATATGAAAATGTTCAATGAGTCCACAAGTAACAAAAAGTGGGATATCATTGAACAAGGAAACTACGTGCCTTAAAACAATGCTCGTGAACCTATTCCAAGGGCACAATGGACTGACGATCAACATGTGGAGTTTAAGACCCTCGAATATTAATATTTTCGTTTTGGGCCCTGGACTATTTCATATTTAAGATTTGGTCCCTAGACTATTTAGTAGTTTCAGTTTGGTCCCTATTGACCTTTTGGCTTTGTTGACTTTAACAGATTCTATTTCTGTTATCATTTTGAGTTTGAACTTAGAGATAAGTTAATTATCTCTAAATATTTGGTTTTAGATGTTGGTTATTAAGTGGTTATTATTTCATAATATCTTTAATTAGTGCAAATTCTGTTTCTGTTTTAAAACCATATCTTAGGATTTGTTCTTTTTAAATAAATAAGATAGAGATTTTAGTTAGAATTAATAGAGGAAAATCTGAAAACAATCCTTCCTAATATCACTAGGGTTTCGAGCAACTATAAGAGGCAGGGCTGCATTCCTTATCTTTTATTTCAAGCAAAAAGTCTTAGTCTTCAAGTGTGCAAACCTTCTCCTTTTTGCTGCTGCTGCCGCCCTTCCTCCTTTCTTTGGAACCAAGTTTTTGTTCTTCCTTTCCTCTTCAAGAGTTTTAGGTGCATTGTCTTTGGTAAGCTTTTGTATTCCTTCAATTCTGAGTCCTTGATGATGATAGAGCTCCAAAACTATGCTAATTCCGTTTTTGTTTTCTTTCTCTTCTTTTTCCTTCTTCCAAGGGTTGATCATGAACTCTCTTGGTTTTTCTTCTCTGACACATTGATAGCTATCTCTGGAGTTTTGGATGAGCACACTTTGTTTCTCTTCTCTTTGGTCGTTCGAACAACAAGGTTGGTTTCCTCGCCATCTTAATCCTTATCTTTCTGTGCCGTTTTGATTCCAAAACCCTTATTGTTATGTGGTCCTCCTTTTAATAATTTTTTTTATGAAGCATTAGAACCTTGTAAAATTAGTGTTTGATGTCTTGTAAATACTTTCTATGAAAACCTTATGTTAAAAACTTGTTTTGGAAACCTTTATGCATGAAAATCATGTTTTTTGTCCCCTGTTACAGGGGGACAATGCATGTGCGTGGCCACCTTGCGCACATGCGCAGGGCCTCTGCCTGAATTCTAGCCAGTTTCCAGAATGGCCACGCATGTGCGTGGGTATACCTGCTCACATAGGTGGGGTTGCTGTTGCTTCTGTAGTGTTTTCCTTAAAAACCCCGTTTTGGCCGATCGATTCCCAGTTTCTTTTGAGGTTGATTTCCACCCTACCAATGGTTGTTTGATTTTTATTTATGTGTTTATCTTGCAAGGTTAGAGATCAAGTTTATGCGGCCCGTTCGACAGTAAGGATAACTTCGGTTCTAGAGCGTATCGAGTCTTGCCTGCCTTTTTGATGTTATGCATGTGAATGAGATGAGCATGCTATGTTACTAATGCTGTAATATATTGGTTAATGAGATTTTATCGATTTTTTGATGTAATTGAATATGATTATGTTAGGTGTCAGCATTATTGGTCATTAAGGGTGTTAGTATTCGGTTTTATAGGGCTTAATGGTGGTTGAAAGTTGAATTTGAATTCCAACATGCCATTGGTGGTGATTAATGGGATGTAAAGGGCCTTGATGGAGAACTATGCTGAGTAATGAACATGTTTTCTGAAATCGCCTATAGATGTGAGAGGATTTTCGAGCTCCTTGTTATAGTGGCAACCTCCTCTTATTTTTCATTTCAAGCTTAACCCTAAAATCCATTTTGTTGCTGCCTCCTTGCTGCTGCTTCTGCCTTTTTGCTGCTGTTGCTGCCTCCTTACTGTACTGCTGCGGTTTTCCCTTCATTGGAAGACAAGTTTTGACTCCCTTTTGCCTTCAAGAGTCTTTGGTGTTGATCCTCCGGTATGTGTTGTGCCTTCTCAATTTCTAAATTCGTTCGAGGATCGAATTCGATGTTAATAATATTCCTTCGTTCTGTTTCATTTTTCCTTTCTCTCCAACTACAAGGATCTTGACTACGATTTTCTCTTGGATTCCCTCGAGTCTTCCCCTGACAGGTTGAAGGTCTAGAGCGGTGGTTCTTTCCCCTAGAGCATACAACAAGCAAGGTAGGTCTTTTCCCCTTATTCTTGGTTGAAAACCTTGGTATCTTTCTTATTCATAAGATTTGGAGTTTTGGGAAAATCCTTTGAATTTTTAGTAGATATTGAATTTAATCGGTTTTATAATTAGTTTTGGGCATGGAAAAGTCTTAATTTCGAAAAGTAGGGTCTAAAATTGATTTTGTGGGTGAAAAAAACAGCTTCTGGGCTCTTTGTCTGAGAGCCAGCGCACGGGCGCTGGCCCCCCAGCGCCATGGCGCTGGGGTTCTGCCAAAATTTTGCTGCTGCTTCTGCATTTTTGCTACTGTTGCTGCCTCCTTACTGTACTGCTGCGGTTTTCCCTTCATTGGAAGACAAGTTTTGACTCCCTTTTGCCTTCAAGAGTCTTTGGTGTTGATCCTCCGATGTGTGTTGTGCCTTCTCAATTTCTAAATTCGTTCCAGGATCGAATTCGATGTTAATACTATTCCTTCATTCTGTTTCATTTTTCCTTTCTCTCCAACTACAAGGATCTTGACTACGATTTTCTCT
Organism: Acmispon strigosus; assembly: GCA_030819835.1. Lineage (NCBI taxonomy): Eukaryota > Viridiplantae > Streptophyta > Magnoliopsida > Fabales > Fabaceae > Acmispon > Acmispon strigosus. The sequence continues at coordinate 24,783,185 of JAUAMA010000004.1, read as the reverse complement.
TGGATTCCCTCGAGTCTTCCCCTGACCGATTGAAGGTCAGGAGCAGTGGTTCTTTCCCCTTGAGCATACAACAAGCAAGGTAGGTCTTTTTCCCTTGTTCTTGGTTGAAAACCTTGGTATCTTTCTTATTCATACGATTTGGAGTTTTGGGAAAATCCTTTGAATTTTTAGTAGATATTGTATTTAATCGCTTATATAATTAGTTTTGGGCATGGAAAAGTCTTAATTTGGAAAAGTAGGGTTTAAATTTGATTTTTTGAGTGAAAAACATAGTTTCTGGGCTCTCTGGCTGAGAGCCAACGCACGGGCGCTGGCCTCCCAGCGCCATTGCGTTGGGGTCCTGCCAAAATTTTACTCGCCAGACAGGGAGCCAGCGCCAGGGCGTTGGAATCCCAACGCATGGGCGCTGGGCCTCTGACAGCCTGTTTTGCTGTTTTGTTTTAATTGGTTTTAAATCCTTTTGAGTTGGTTTTCCACCCTTCCTATGGTTGTTGATTGTTATGTAAATCTGATTTATCTTGTTACATTGGTGGACAAGTGCATGCAACCCATTTGAAGGTAAGGGTAACTCGTTGTAGGAATTATTCTTATTCAGTTTGTGATGGTTGTATTTCTATTGTGTGGAAAGCCGTAGGTGCTATCTTTAGACTGATTCTAGACTTGTCTTAGATGCTGTAATATATTATGTGTGGCTTACATGTGTTGTGGTTTTGATGAAATAAACTGAGTTATTTGGAGATGCATGATGTTGATGAACCTTGAGGAGTTAATTATAATTGTAGACAATGAGGTGAGTTTAATCCCTGTGGAATCAGCCTTGAGACTTGCGGGTGATAGGATGGGTTAAATCTCAAGTAAGTTGATGGATTTTTCCCCATGTGAGTGTAGAGATGAGTTTAGTCACAGTGGGATCAGCCCTGAGACTTGTGGGTGATAGGATGGGTTAAATCATAAGTGAAACTGTCCTGAGACAGAGGGTGTTTGAGGAGGGACTAACAAGACTGAGGGTGGTTGTGGTGATTTGTATATGAGGACTGGTAAATGTTTATTCTTCAAGTTGTGGTAATTGGTATTGTAATTATTGTATTTTATATTGGATGTTTTATCATTATGGCGTTAATTGTTTCTTGTATTTCGAGTTAACCCTTTTTGCTTGTTGTTTGGGTGCTTAACGCTAGAGTCAGACAGCGCGATGATTTACGTGAAGGATGAATTGGTGCAAGGATGAGTTGGTGTTGAAGGACTGGAAGACTCAGAGAATGTCGAAGAAACCGTTTTCTGTATTATTTCCGCTGCTTTTGAAATGTTTAGCACTTGAGGTGCAAAAATTAATATTGCTATTATTTTCATTCATCTCTCGAATAATTTTGTGGTGTTATTTATTTTATTATGTGATAATTATAATGTACTTATTTTGAGAGACGTCGATTTTGAAAATTTGAGAATTTTTGAGAGGTTTTGGAAAATACTATTTCTGCATAATTACTATGTGACCCTCAACCTAAAATTGGGGTGTTACATTTTTGGTACAGAGTGATGGTTAAGATAACCAGCGCTGTTGGGTATTTGTTATTCTGAGGTCGATTGATGGGTTATCAATCGAAAGAAGAATATTGTGAATTGATTACTTGATTAATATTGTTTGCCTAAGATTGTTTTTAGAACAGACGATCTAATTATATGTGTTTGACTAACCCCTTTTTGTTGTTTCTGTTTTCTGATTTAATGGTTAACTTTCTTATGAGCTGGAGTAAGAGGTTAACTAGTCAGAATATAGAAATGGCGGACCAGAATGCAATGAACCAGATGGCTGTTTCCATCACCAACCTAACTACACTAATGACACATCAGGCGACTGTGGCTGCTGCATGAGTGGAAGCGAAAGCGAAAGCTACTCGAGCTGTTGCTGCTGCCGAGGCACAGGCTCAACAGGCTGAGAGAAAGCAGGCCTCTACCCAAACTAGGGGGCTTCATGATTTCAAGAGGCAGGACCTGCTGAAGTTTTCTGGAGGCTACGACCTAGAGGAGGCCGATTTATGGCTGCAATAAGTGGAGAAGATCTTCACCTTCCTTCAAACCCCTGTTGCAACCAGGGTAAACTTTGCCACTTACTTGCTGTCAGGTGAAGCCGAACATTGGTGGAACGGAGCGAAGGCGATGATGGTAGCTGACCGTCGGGCCGTTACCTGGAAGGCATTCAAGGTAGCATTCTTGATGAAATACTTTCCTAGGAGTGCTAAAGCTGCAAGGGAAAAATATTTTACAGATCCAAAGCAGGGAAACATGTCGGTTGCTGAGTTTGCTGTGAGACTAGAGTTACTGGCCAGACACTTTAGATACTTTGACGCCAGATCAACGAGGAGTTCATGTATGAACACTTCATTGATGGGTTGAACTATGAGTTTCAACATGCAGTGCAACCGTTGGGAATTGCGCGATACCAGGAACTGGTAGAAAAAGCTAAGGGCATTGAGGCTATCGACAAGCGTCGAGGCAAGAAACAAGGGAGTGGTGGACCAGTCAGGTCTCACCAGGGTAAGAATGGCAAAGGCAAGGGACTTTATCAGCGTTCTCAAGACCGAGAGCGCACTGAAGAATTGAACCAGCATGTTGAAGAGGATCCGGATATTCGGTGAGGTCAAAGGCCACTAGAAGAGGTGGTCTGCTTCCAATGTAATTATAAGGGGCACTACGCCTATGACTGTGCCGAAAAATCTGTTGCCTGCCGGAACTGCAACAAGCCGGGGCACATTGTGAAGCATTTCCGGACCCCAAGAACAGAAGGAGATGTGAATGCTGTGCAAGGGGAAGATTTTTCACCATGATGGGAGAAGGAGTTGAAGTTAGGAACAATGTCGCGGGAGGTCAGGACGAGGGAGCTTTTCCTTGATTTTCTTTGCTTGACGTGTAGTATCGGGGATGAAACTCTTTTTAGGGGGGTGGTATTGTAAGACCCTCAATTTTGAGAATTTACATTTTAGTCCTTGGAGTTTGAATAATTGCGATCTAGTCCTCCGTCTTTCTTGTAATCAAAACATAGTCCTTCAGATCCTATTAAATAAATTCTAGCTTTGGGCTATTCATATAATTGTTTGGGTCATGTTGGTTTTTCTTTGAGGATCATTAATATAGTTTCGCATGATGCATAACAAGATTGGCTTTGGCTTAGTGGTTAAGACATCTATATTTCGTTTACAGGGTAAGGGTTCGAATCCTAGTGAGATATGTTTTATTTTTGGTTCAGATTTTCGTGTGGCTTGATAGTTTTAAATTCAAATTCGAAATCAGCATTATAGGTAATTAAGGGTGTTAGAATTCGGTTTTATGGGGCTTAATGGTGGTTGAAAGCTGAATTTGAATTCCAACATGCCATTGATGGTAATGGGCCTTGATGGAGAACTATGCTGAGTAATGAACATGTTTTCTGAAATCCTCTATTGATGTGAGAGGATTTCGAGCTCCTTGTTACAGTGGAGCCTCCACTTCTTTTCTCATTTCAAGCTTAACCTTAAAATCCATTTTGCTGCTGCTGCCTTTTTGCTGCTGTTGCTGCCTCCTTACTGTACTGCTGCGTTTTCCCCTTCATTGGAAGACAAGTTTTGACTCCCTTTTTCCTTCAAGTGTTCTTGGTGTTGATCCTCCGGTAAGTGTTGTGCCTTCACAATTTCTAAATCCGTTTCAGGATCAAATTCGATGTTAGTACTATTCCTTCGTTCTGTTTCATTTTTCCTTTCACTCCAACTGCAAGGATCTTGACCACGATTTTCTCTTGGATTCCCTCGAGTCTTCCTCTGAACGATGGAAGGTCTAGAGCGGTGGTTCTTTCCCCTTGAACATTCAACAAGCAAGGTAGGTATTTTTCGCTTGTTCTTGGTTGAAAACCTTGGTATCTTTCTTATTCATATGATTTGGAGTTTTGGGAAAATCCTTTGAATTTTGAGTAGAGATTGTATTTAATCGGTTTTATAATTAGTTTTGGGCAAGGAAAAGTCTTAATTTCGAAAAGTAGGGTTTAAAATTGATTTTGGGGGTGAAAAACACTGTTCCTGGGCTCTCTGGCCGAGAGCCAGCGCCATGGTGTTGGGGTTCTGCCAAAATATTACTCGCCAGACAGGGAGCCAGCGCTAGGGCGTTGGAATCCCAACGCATGGGCGTTGGGCCTCTGTCAGCCTGTTTTGCTGTTTTGTTTTAATTGGTTTTAAGTCCTTTTTAGTTGGTTTTCCACCCTTCCTTTGGTTGTTGATTTTTATGTAAATGTGCTTTATCTTGTTAGATTAGAGGAAAAGTGCATGCAACCCAATCAAAGGTAAGGGTAACTCGTTGTAGGAATTATTCTTATTCGGTTTATGATGGTTGTGTGTCTATTTTGTGGAAAGCTGGTGGTGCTATCTTGAGACTGATTCTGGACTTGTGTTAGATGTTGTAGTATGTTATGTTTGGTTTACATGTGTTGAGTTTTTGATGAAATAAAATGATTTATTTGGAGATGCATGATGTTGATGAACCTTGAGGAGTTGATTATAATTGTAGACGATGAGGTGAGTTTAATCCCTGTGGAATCGGCCGTGAGACGTGCGGGTGATAGGATTGGTTAAATCTCAAGTAAGTTGACGGATTTTGTCCCATGTGAGTGTAGAGATGATTTTATTCCCAGTGTTATCGGCTCAGAGACTTGTGGGTGATAGGCTGTGTTAAGTCTCAAGTGAAACTGCCCTGAGACTGACGATGTTAGATGAGGGACTAACAAGCATGTTGTTGTGGTGATTTGTATATGAGGACTGCTAAATGTTTATTCTTCAAGTTGTGGTAATTGGAATTGTAATTACTTTATTTTATTGTTGGACGTTTTATCACAATGCCGTTAATTGTTTCTTGTATTTCGAGTTAACCCTTTCTACTTGTTGTTTGTTGTTTGGGCGCTTAACGCCAGAGTCAGATAGGGCGACAATTTATGTGAAGGATGAATTGATGCAAGGATAAGTTGGTGTTGAAGGAGTGGAAGACTAAGAGAATGTTGAAGAAACCGTATTCTGTATCATTTCCGCTGCTTTTGAAATGTTTAGCACTTGAGGTGCAAAAATTTATATTACTATTATTTTCATTCACCTCTTGAATGATTCTGTGGTGTTATTTATTTCATTATGGGATAATTATAATGTACTTATTTTGAGAGACGTCGATTTTGAAAATTTGAGAATTATTGTGAGGTTTTCGAACATACCATTTCAGCATAATTACTATATGACCCTCAACCTAAAATTGGGGTGTTACAGAAGATATGTCAGCTGTTTTTGATGCTTTGTTATGTGATTATAACATGAAATACTCACTGTTTTGATTGCGAGAATATTTTGAGGAGAAGCCCTTGTCGTTGGGATTATGGTCAATTGTTAGTCGTCATGCAATTGAGGTTTTTGTTGACAACATTGTCGGATATTTGCATTGGCATCATATGCATTTGTAGGAGTTGAAGGGTTGTTGTGATGGTTGTCGTTCCACGTGATCATCTTCCTAAGGTGGTTAAATGGTTGTCGTTCCATGTAACCTACCTAAGGGCGGTGTGTTGGTTTTCGTTCCATATTACCGTCCTGCCTTGTTAGGCGAACTTTTGGCCACAATTGAGCATGTAGTTGCATTTGTAGGACTCACAATGCATGAACTCTTTGCTGCTTTGTATGCTGTATTTATTGCTGATGTTCCTGCATTGTTATTGTTGTTGCTGTTCTAATGCTTCATAAACAATTAATGCTGTTTTACGACTAGTGCTATTTCTGTTTAATAATTAATGCTGTTTCTGATTTAAAACTAATGTTGTTCCTGTTTTTATCACTAATGAAGTTGTTGTTCTTTAAAACTAATTTTACCCCTGTAACATTGATGTTGTCTCTATATTATGGATTTACTGAATACTATTATCGATTAGTTGATAACTATTCTTACAAGCAGGAGTAAGAGGCTAGCAAGTCAAGATATAGAAATGACTGACCAGAAGAGCATGAACTTAGAACCCTGGAAAACTAGTGTTTGATGTCTTGGAAATATCTTCTACAAAAACCCTATGTTAAAAACTTGTTATGGACTCCTTTCTGCTTGAAAATTATGTTTTTGGACCCATGTTACAGAGGGGCCGTGCATGTTCGTGGCCACCCTGCGCACTTGCGCAAGGCCTTTGCGTGAATTTTGGCCAGTTTCAAGAATGGCCACGCATGTGCGTGGGTATACCGGCACACATGCACGGGGTTGCTGTTGCTTCTGGTGTGTTTTACTTAAAAACCCCATTTTGGCCGATCGGTTCCCAATTTTGAGGTTGATTTCAACCTTCCAATGGTTGTTTGATTTTTATTTATGTGTTTATCTTGCAAGGTTGGAGATCAAGTTCATGCGACCCGTTTGACGGAAAGGATTACTTCGGTTCTAGAGCGTCTTAAGTCTTGCTTGCCTTTTTGCTGTTATGCATGTGAATGAGATGACCATGCTATGTTACTGATGCTAAAATATATTGGTTAATGAGATTTTATCAATTTTTTTTGATGTAATTGAATATGAATATGTTAGGTGTTTGCTCGCTAAAGTTTAGACCAAGAAATTTGTCCCTGATATGTGATTATATGATGCTATTGCCTCTTGATTGTTTGCTGGCTTAGAGGAAGATATGTCAACTGTTTTTTATGCCTTGTTATGTGATTATAACATGAAATACTCACTGTTTTGATTGCGAAAATTTTCCAAGGAGAAGCCCTTATCGTTGGGATTATGGTCAATTGCTAGTCGTCATGCAATTGAGGTTTTTGTTGACAGCATTGTTGGATATTTGGCATTGGAATCATATGCATTTGTAGGGGTCGAATGGTTTGATGTGATGGTTGTCGTTCCATGTATCCTACCTAAGGGTGGTGTGTTGGTTGTCGTTCCATATTACTGTCCTGCCTTGTTAGGCGAACTTTTGGCCACAGTTGAGCATGTAGTTGCATTTGTAGAACTCACAATGCATGAACTCTTCGTTGTTCTGCATGCTGTATTTATTGCTGCTGTTCCCGTATTGTTATTGTTGTTGCTATTCTCTAAAGCTGTTGTTGTTTGTAATTTACGACTAGTGTTGTTTCTATTTAATAATTAAAGTTATTTTTGATTTAAAACTACTGTTGTTCCTGTTTTTATCACTAATGAAGTTGCTGTTTTTTAAAACTAATTTTGTTAAAGTCAAATAATTAAATGAATTATTATGTTGTGATAATTAACAATTTCTTTAAGATTCAATGTTATCAAAAATAGAATTCCTAACATAGTGAAAATTCTCATGCACAGGAATAACTATCTCTAAAGGGACTGAATGGATCTCAAGGCATCATCAAGAGAATTGGTCCACCAGAAAAGACCGTCCAGTCACTCTGAAGGAAATGCTGTCAAAGATATACAAAGGAAGGCATTAATGTATAAGACAGTCCGGTGACTCAAGAGAGATAAAAACATAAACTTCAAATAGCCAATTTCCTCTCTCAAGAAGCAACAGAAGAAAAGAAAAGATTCATTCTTCTAAGCCAAGAAGATTCTAAATCCTTGAAGAAGAACCAAATGAAGAAAGTCCGTCTGCCGATGCAAATTCACTCACAGCGGAATCTTAAACATTATATGGAGATTGCGTCTGCCAAACTATAAGGAAGAATCCGTCCGCTCAAACATCAGATTGCGTCAAATGTACAAGATCGAGAAATGTGCTTTACAAGGATATTAGATCATCAGAAGCATTAAAGAAATTATTCTCATCATTTTGAATAATTGCTTCTTGGATTAAAGACATCTACCTCGTCTGCACATTTATTAAAGTACTAGCAATCACAGAAAGAAGGAAGGTGTGAAGAAGGTCTTGCTTCTGACCCTTGCTGTGGTTTTGATGACGACAAACTCATCGACAAAAAGAAGAAAAGAAGACTTCGAAGAAACAAGCGCTACAAGTCCATCAATAGTCTATAAGTCTTAGTATTAGGTGAGTTATGCTTCCAAAGGTCTATTAAAGCATAAAGGCTCTTAAAACACCTAATCTAATCAAGCTAAGTGTTTTCATAACTTAAAAGAAGTAGAAAACCTTAAGCCGATCTCAAAGGAACAAGATTCTGGAAAATGGGCTTCTGTGTAATCGATTGCAGCTTTCTGGTAATCGATTACACCTAGGCAAGTAATCGATTACCACTTGCTTGTAATCGATTACATGTTTGAATTTGAAATTCAAACTGAAAAGGCTACTAGTGTAATCGATTACACTAATTGATGTAATCGATTACCAACACGAAAAGATGTATCTTTTCATAAACCATTGTGTCCCAAACCTTTTGGAAAGGGTTGTGATGGTTCAAGGACGTTTCCCTTGCCTATATAAAGTCCATTTGAGTCCAGAACACATAACATACACAAGAGAACACGCAACACATGAGAAAATCACATTAGGCCAAAGCTTTGTCAAAATTATTTCATCTTTTAGAACTTAAACATTCAAGAGCCTAGATTCTGAGTCCATGATCTTCATGTTCATAAGAACACTTTAGTTGTTCATATCTTGAGGAACTCAGAATCATATTATGCTTAAAAGCCTTAAAGCATAATTTCTCATGATCAATCCACTTGTATGTTAAAGGATTGATACAGCCAATTGTAAACTCTTCTTCATCTCTTTCTGTAAGATTGAGTTTTCACCGTAGTATTCGGTGAAGGGTTGTTGTCACTGAAAATGGTTTACTTTCAGGGTTTCGATTGAAGGCGGGTTAGTCTTCAAGGTCTGAGGTTGGTTTTCCTTCTGGAACTGAAAGCGGTTTGCTTTCAAGGGCTGTTGAAAGTGGTTTTCTTTCACAGGATATTGGTAGAAATTATTGGGGTCCTTGGGTTAGGAACTTGTTAGAGATTTTTATCAATAGTGGAAAAATCCTCAAGGGGTTTTCTTGAGGGACTGGACGTAGCCTTCGGTGGATTGAAGGTGAACCAGGATAAACTCTTGTGTGTGATTTCCTTTATCCTTCATATTTACTTTCAAGCATCGCTCAATTCCGCTGCAATCATAACGATCATTTCGTGATCATCATAATCTTGAAAGTAACAATTTCAATAAGGCGAAAATCGGGGCAACACTGATTCACCCCCCCTCTCAGGTTGCTATCTGTACTAACAATTGGTATCAGAGCGGATGTTTAGGTAAGTTGTTCCTAAGATCCGGGAAAAGATGGCATCCTCTTCCAATCATGGAACAAATGAAGGATTCAACATAAACAGGCCACCATTCTTCAATGGAGAACATTATGACTTCTGGAAAATCAAGATGAAGATATTCATAAAGTCATTAGACGCAGGAATATGGAAAGCCATTGAAGAAGGTCCCTTTGTGCCTGTAACAACAGATGAAGAAGGAACTTCACAACCAAAATCAGAAAGTACTTGGAGTGAAGAAGAAAAGAAGAAGGTTCAATATGATCTCAAAGGAATGAACATCCTTACATCTACTCTTGGCATGGACGAATTTTTCAGAGTAACAACGTGCACTTCATCAAAAGAAATATGGGATACGTTGATGGTGACTCATGAAGGAACAGATGAAGTCAAGAGATCAAAGATCAATACTTTATCTAAGGAATATGAAATGTTCAGAATGCTTCCAGGAGAAAAGGTATTAGATATGCAAAAACGATTCACTCATTTGATTAATCATTTGATTGCTCTTGGAAAACAATTTTCAAATAGTGACTTGAACATGAAAGTTCTAAGATCACTTACAAGAGTATGGCAACCAAAAGTTACAGCCATCTCTGAAAAGAAGAGTTTATCAAATATGACTCTTGCAACTCTTTTTGGAAAACTCCAAGAACATGAGTTGGAATTAAATCGTTTAGAAGAGCATGAACAACATGAGAAGAAGTATCGATCAATTTCCCTAAAGGCAAAAGAAAGCATCAAAGAAGATTATGATGCAGATTCTGAAGAAGAAGACAATGGAAATTTGAATCTTCTAGTAAAGAACTTTGGAAAGTTTCTTAAGAGAAAAAGTGTCAAATTCAACAACAATAAATCCTTCCAAAGGAACAATGAGTCTTCTCCATCTCAAAAGATCACATGTTTCGAATGTGGCAAACCGGGACACTTCAAGTCAGATTGTCCAAATCTTCAGAAGAAGAAACATGGTCTAAGAGAGAATTTCGAGAAAAAGGATCAACCTACTCGAAGAGCATATTTGGCTTGGGATGATAATGAAGTAAGTTCATCATCAGACTCTGACAAAGAAGAAGCACAAGTTGCTTTGATGGCCTCACATGATTCAGATGTTGAAGATTCCCAGGTTAGTGATAATTCTATGTCTTCTCATGATTTAAAGTTTGCTATGGAAAATATGTTTAAATTATGTCAAGAATTTTCCAAGATTAGTACTAAGAAAAATGATTTGATTTCATCCTTAGAAAGTAAGTGTAGAACCTTACAAGAGGGATTAGACATAGTAAAATCTAAACTAGATATTACACATAAATGCACTAAGTGTAGTTCTTTAGAAGAAAAGATAAGTAATCTTCAGCAAAGAGTAAATAACTTCAATAAAGGAAAACAGAAGTTAGATGATATCCTAAGTGTTCAAAGACATTCAAACAATAAATCAGGTTTAGGATATACTTCTCACCCAAAGACAAAAGAGGTTAGGAAGACTGTGTTTGTAAAACCAAACCATATGGTAGGATCTTCTAGTAACAATAAGATTAATCCTGTTAGAAGTACAAACAATAGGAAGAATACTCAAAATAGATCTCCTAAGAAGATTCATTCCTCTCCTAGACAAACCTCTAGTTACAATCATTACTCTTGTACGTATTGTAACAAAGTAGGACATACCCCTAGTAGATGTTACTACAAACATGTAGGAGTACCAAATAGGGAATACATTTGGGTTAGAAAGGATGTTAACTTAGAAGGACCCAAAACTTGTTGGGTTCCTAATACCCATGTCTGAACTTTGTCATGTAGGTGTGTGTGAAAGCAGCAAAGGATTTATGGTATCTTGATAGTGGCTGCTCATCACACATGACAGGAGACAAAACCAAGTTTTCATTTCTTATACCTAGATAAAAAGGTTTTGTCACATATGGTAACAATCAAAAGGGAAAGATACTCGGTATTGGAAGAATAGGCACACCCCCTCAAACAGTCATCGATAAAGTTCTTTAAGTTGATGGTTTGATGCATAATCTTCTGAGTATTAGTCAACTATGTGATAAAGGTTTGAAAGTTGGTTTTATTGATGATATATGTGTAGTAAAAGATGTGAAAACTAAAGAAATTAAGTTTTCTGGGTATAAAGTAAATAAAGTCTTCATGATCTCCTTGGAAGAAATTCCACAAAATGTGAGATGTCTTTTGGCCAAGAATAATAGTGATTCATGGCTATGGCATAGAAGACTTGCTCATATTCAGATAGATAATTTAAATAAACTAGTAAAGCATGATCTAGTTGTTGGGCTTCCAAAGATAAAATTCGAGAAAGACAAGCTTTGTGATGCATGTCAAAAAGGGAAGCAAACCAGAACATCCTTCAAACCAAAGAACATAGTTTCGACTTCAAGGCCCCTTCAACTGTTACATATGGATTTGTTCGGACCATCTAGAACAAAAAGCCTCGGAGGTAATTTCTATGCACTTGTTATTGTTGATGATTTCTCTAGATTTAGATGGACATTATTTCTGCCTCATAAGAATGAAGCCTTCAATGCACTCAAGAGATATGCAAGGCTAGTTCAAAATGAGAAGTCTTTAAAGATCTCTTCTATTAGAAGTGATCATGGTGGAGAATTTCAGAATCAACAATTCCAAGAACTATGTGATGAAAATGGAATATCACATAATTTCTCTACTCCGAGAAAACCACAACAAAATGGTGTTGTAGAAAGGAAGAACAGATTACTTGAAGAATTAGCAAGAACCATGCTAAGTGAATCAAGTCTCCCTAAATATTTCTGGGCTGCATTCCAATCAAATGTGACAACACAAGTGCCACTAATCTCACTAAAAACCCTATCATGCATTCTCGAACTAAGCATATTGATATAAGACATCATTTTCTTCGAGATCATGTTATGAGGAAAGATATTGAGATTTCATTTGTGGATACACATAATCAATTAGCAGATATTTTTACTAAGCCTCTTCCTAAGGAATCATTCTTCAAGATAAGAAGAGAATTAGGCATATTAGATAAGCATGACATTTAAGGTAACATGTTATTTGCATAATCTTTATGATGATTATATGTTTATATGCATTATGTGCTTAAGTGTTTATTTGAAAATGTGTTCCATAAGACTCTAGAGCCTAGAACTTATGAAATTGTCATAGTAATCGATTACCATAGGTCCTATAATCGATTATCCACGCTCTAAGTCCTCGTGCCTGTTAGAACTATCTGAGTAATCGATTATCATAACTGCTATAATCGATTACATGCTCAAAATTTGAAATTTTTCAAATTTGCAACTGATGTAATCGATTACCCTAACTGCAGTAATCGATTACATGCTCAAAAAAATGCCAGAATTTCAATTTTTCCCTCCACTTTTTGAAATTCAAACTCAGGATAATTGTCCAGTAATTGATTACCCAACTGCTGTAATCGATTACATCCTCGAGTCCATTTAAACAACAGCATTAGATGATCCAATTCCGTTCCTATCATTCTACATTTTGTCCTCAAAACCTTTCTAAGGTGCTGCTAATCCTTCTCACTACTCTCATCCTAAAACCACTATGGATCCCTATCATTCTCGTTCTTCTCGGCCCATGAACCTTACAAGACTTCTCACATCCACACACCAAAGAACTAGGTTTGTTTCACGATTCATAAATCAACTCATCCGTAAGCCTATGTTTGGTGATCTGGACTCCTTCGTTGAAAATGGTCACACCTTTCCCACATATCTCCGCTATCAAAACCTTGAGGAGTTTATCTCTATGAGCAATCCCTACTACCCAGAACTAGTAAAAGTCTTCTATTGCAACCTCGAACCTCTGCAAGATGGATTTCAAAGTTCTGTTAAGGGAATTCTTATTCGACATTCCCTTTCCTCTTTTGGTCGTTGCCTTGGACTTCCTTCATCTGGTGCTCTCTTAGGTCCTAACCTCCCCTGCCCCTGGTCTGACTACAGCCATGACTCCTTTTATAAATCACTTTGTAGATTTGAGTCGGTCGACCTCCAAAGAATTCACCCACCTCATACTACCTCTTGCCCCTACAACACTGATGTCCTCACAACAAACAATCATCTACTCCACTACTTCATCAATCAAGTGATTCTGCCTGAAGAAACTCTTCTTGCTCACATTAGCGAATTTGAGTTACAAATTCTATATGGCATTCTTCATTGCCACAAAATAAATTGGGCGTTCTTAGTCATGAATCACATGCTGCGATGTCGTGACACGGCGGAATCTTTTCCTTATGCATCGATCATCTCCCGCCTCCTTATTTACTCCGAAGTGCCTATCGCCAAGCTTTACGACACGCGGTCTTCTCATCTTAAACGTGTGGACACATCCATTCTTCCCTCGCTCCATATCACCAATGACTTTGGCCTCTTTCTTCTTCCTTGTCAAATTCATGATAATGGTCGGGATTTTGTACCCGCGCGTACCATTGATGATGATGCCTCTCCTACTAGTACTTAGTCTTCTAGGAATTTTTCATGTTTATTTATTTCCTCTTGTAATTTGTTCACATTGTTTTTGACTTTTTCGTTTGAATGCTATGTTTGGATGCTTATGTTCTGCTCACGTTTTACGTATTTACCCCCATTCCCCATGCTTTATTTTGCAATATACTTGTATGGATATATGTATGCCTGTACTTTTTGGCCTTTTCTTCTTTTTGATGAAGTCAAAAGGGGGAGAAAGGCTCTGTGCTCTTAAAAGATCATATGCAGGAGTTCAACAAGTACATTAGAAAGGGGGAGAAATGCTAGATATACTAGATTCCATCAAACAGGGGGAGTTCAGCATCCAGAATGCATATATGATCTTCAAGTATCAAGAATGTGTTTGCCATCATCAAAAAGGGGGAGATTGTGAAGAAGGTCTTGCTTCTAACCCTGGCTGTGGTTTTGATGACGACAAACTCATCGACAAAAAGAAGAAAAGAAGACTTCGAAGAAACAAGCGCTACAAGTCCATCAATAGTCTAGAAGTCTTAGTATTAGGTGAGTTATGCTTCCAAAGGTCTATTAAAGCATAAAGGCTCTTAAAACACCTAATCTAATCAAGCTAAGTGTTTTCATAACTTAAAAGAAGTAGAAAACCTTAAGCCGATCTCAAAGGAACAAGATTCTGGAAAATGGGCTTCTGTGTAATCGATTGCAGCTTTCTGGTAATCGATTACACCTAGGCAAGTAATCGATTACCACTTGCTTGTAATCGATTAAATGTTTGAATTTAAAATTCAAACTGAAACGGCTACTAGTGTAATCGATTACACTAATTGATGTAATCGATTACCAACACGAAAAGATGTATCTTTTCATAAACCATTGTGTCCCAAACCTTTTGGAAAGGGTTGTGATGGTTCAAGGACGTTTCCCTTGCCTATATAAAGTCCATTTGAGTCCAGAAAACATAACATACACAAGAGAACACGCAACACATGAGAAAATCACATTAGGCCAAAGCTTTGTCAAAATTAGTTCATCTTTTAGAACTTAAACATTCAAGAGCCTAGATTCTGAGTCCATGATCTTCATGTTCATAAGAACACTTTAGTTGTTCATATCTTGAGGAACTCAGAATCATATTATGCTTAAAAGCCTTAAAGCATAATTTCTCATGATCAATCCACTTGTATGTTAAAGGATTGATACAGCCAATTGTAAACTCTTCTTCATCTCTTTCTGTAAGATTGAGTTTTCACCGTAGTATTCGGTGAAGGGTTGTTGTCACTGAAAGTGGTTTACTTTCAGGGTTTCGATTGAAGGTGGGTTAGTCTTCAAGGTCTGAGGGTGGTTTGCCTTCAGGAACTGAAAGCGGTTTGCTTTTAGGGGCTGTTGAAAGTGGTTTGCTTTCACAGGATATTGGTAGAAATTCTTGGGGTCCTTGGGTTAGGAACTTGTAAGAGATTTTTATCAATAGTGGAAAAATCCTCAAGGGGTTTTCTTGAGGGACTGGACGTAGCCTTCGGTGGATTGAAGGTGAACCAGGATAAACTCTTGTGTGTGATTTCCTTTATCCTTCATATTTACTTTCAAGCATCGCTCAATTCCGCTGCAATCATAACGATCATTTCGTGATCATCATAATCTTGAAAGTAACAATTTCAATAAGGCGAAAATCGGGGCAACACTGACTCACCCCCCCTCTCAGGTTGCTATCTGTACTAACAGAAGGGACACAATTAAATCAATACTCCTTGGTCCCACTGCTTTCTTGCTTTTCCTCAAATCAAGCTGACATCGCTGATTCAACGACAAGAATTTCTGAGCATCGTATACGTTCAACGGTCGAAATTCAAGCATCTGAACAAAGCACGTGATAAGCATTAACTGGCATGCACTGGGGTATAATGGTCAAAACAAATACCACAGCTGGATCTTCACGCATTAAATACAGAGAAACTAGCTCAAAGCTACACAAGAAAGGGGGGTTTGAATTGTGTGTGTGACTTTTGAAGAGTTTTTCACAAATTTCTTGTTATAGGTGATAGCAGAATCGCAAGTGTACGATTTACTATCGCGTAATATAAAAAGATCGAACCCAAGGGATAGGTGTTCTTATTAATATAAAGTTTAGTACCTAAACAGAAAAATTAAAAAGATGTATTTGTTGAAAGTTTGTATAAGGTAGCACATGGAACAACAATAAAATAAAAGATAATAAGATGATAGAAAATAAGCTTCTTGGGTTGGTTTACATAGTCTATAGAATATGCTAGCAAGTTCTTACTTAATTTCTGAATTATAAATCTAATTCATGATGCTATATCCTATTTATCTACAAGTTAATTCCTTACACATTGTAGAACTTTCTTTCTAATTACTAAATTCAATTCCTAGCAACTTAGTTAACTAGAGAAGAAGATGAAGAAGAAATTCAGGCCAACATAAAGTCACGTCCTTCCTAATTCCTTAGCGAAGTATACTTATAACCTTTTTCAAGTCCTAGGTCCCTTACTACTTACCAATTTCCATTCGTATAAGTAATAAGCAAGAAATATTTTGTACACAAGATGAATGAAGAACAAGGAGATAAAACATGAAATAGAAGTAATATTCAGAAAGGTAAAAGCAAACTAAAACATAAATATAAATTACTACAACCCAAGATACTTAAAGAAGAATTAGCCAAGCATGGCTAAAAGAATCATTGAATTACCCTGGATAGGAGCTCAAGTTTGGCTTCCCACAATTCCTAGGAACAATGATCTTTGAGGGAGAAAGAGAGAATACTTGTTGTATTCTAAGAAGGTGTGTTTTACAAGTGAATAGGAGGGTCCTATTTATAGTAAAAATCCAGCCTCCAACGCTTCAGCGCTAGAATTCCCAACGCTTGGGAGCTGGGAGCATTAAAAATCCACTGTCAGATCGAGGGTCAGCGCATGAGCGCTGGCTTCCCAGCGCTGCAGCGCTGGGACCTGCTGTTTCAGCTCCAAGTTTTCCTTCCTTCTTCATGGTTAGTGGGATTTGAATGCCATCAAAAGCCACTACTCAGCCCTTGTTTAATTCTGAAACTCCTCCTCCACTATCATCAATTCCTTCAACATTATTTTCCATGTGCTAAATTAGAGAGTGATTCTTCATATTCTTCTTTTTCACTTTGGTCCTCTCTTGGTTAGCACTTCAATTCAAGCCCTCATACTCTCTCAATCTTCACTTTAAGTCCTCCACTATTGAACTTTTACAATTTGGTCCCTGACTTCCTGAAACTTTACACATTGGTCCCTGGACAAAAATGATAACTAAACCACCTTTTCCTAAAAATACAAAATAACTAGAAAAATTCCTAAAAATATAAAATAAAGCTAGAAAATCTAATAAAATCTAATCTACATGCAAAATGCAAAATAAATATAAAATCTACATAAAAACCATAAAAAACCTACATGAGACTCAAAAATAATAAAATAAAAAGACTAAAAAGACCCTAAAATTATCATATAAAATCCACTCATCACACCACTATACCCAACGACAGCTTGTCCTCAAGCGACAAAACTTAAAGAAAAACTCGTCCCTGAGTTTTGAGAAAGTTTTTATCCGATTGAAATATGATAATTTTCCAGAAAGCTTAGCGGATAAGGAAGACATGCATGTTTAATAGACAAAGAATCAAGAAAGTTAGGCTTGGCTTTTAACATGTTTGAGTTCATCAAATAAGCTCACAAAATGATATTCTCCATGAAAACAAGAAAGCTCAATAATCCTGCCTATAATTCAAATCAAAACTGAAGTAAAGCAACCAAGTGATGTTGAAGAGATTTTTAAGGTTGTAACTTGGCCAAAGGGTTGAACAATTTAAGGTATGGATTTCAAGAAATTGGCAACTCTAGTGGCTGACTCAGAAACTGTTGTTAAGTGATTTTTCTTTACTAAGAGCTTCAACAATTCAACACAAGGGTCCTCTCAATTTTTTTCTTTTTCTCTTCTCTTTTTTTTTTTTGAACAAAGTAGTGGAATGTATGGGATGAATGACTTGAATTTTACTCCCTTCATACTCTTTCTCACCCCACTACTTCATTATTTTTTCTAAGGCACATACCTTATTATTTTTTTCAATTTTTTCCTTTTTTTTTTTTTAGAGAGAAACCCACAAACATAGCTCTAACAATTTAGCACATGAATCACAATAACAACTTTAAGAATTATCACACAAAGTAGGCTCCAAAGAATGACTCTTTTAAGGCTCAAAAAGGGCTACTAGTGGATATAAAATTTCAAGCAAAAATCTGAGTTTTCAAAAATGCCTATAATCTCTTCTCAACTCACAAAGTGTACAAAACTCCAATCAACATGCAACACAGGGCAGAAAAATTTCACAATCAAGAATCAGAGTCCTCAGCTCTCAGAAAAAGATAGGGTAAGTGGTACCCTTTTTAGAACTCAGAAAAAGACTTTTGCCAACAACCCAACAATCAAGATATCAAAAATCCTTTCTACAGCATGCAATCCTAACTGCTTAAAAACATAGAACCTTTTCACAAAGCAGTTCAATCAGATAAAGCATTTCACAAAGCTATAGCAACATTCAGAATGGATAATATACTCAAGACTCATGCAAAAAGAAGACAGAAAAAAAAAAACTAAAAATAAAACTAAAAACTACAAAAAGAAAAAACAAAAACTAAGAAGCTGGTATAGTAACAAATTTTCCACAAAGGTCCAAGGGAACCTCAATGTAAAAATCAATTTGAACACTAAAGTTCAAGAGGGTTCTTTCTCCTTCTGGTACCTATCCTGTAACAATGAACAAACAAAAGTCTCACAAGCAGAAACTTTCTTGACTTGTTAGTTCCAAAATCAGCACAAAAGATGGGTTGAAAAATTTGTGTCCGCCTTAAAAACAAGAATTCTTGAGTTCCCAAAAATTAAAACCAGTTTAGAACCAAGGGAAAACTCAAAGAACCTTAAAACTTTCAGAAAATGGTGAACACAATATTTATTAAAAACTAAAAACAGCAAATAAAAACAAAATAGCAACACTGCCCGAGCTCCAGCGCTTGAGCGTTGGGGATAGCAACGCTTGGGCGCTGGAATTAAAATAAAAACTGGGCATCAGAGGTCCCAGCGCCTAAGCGCTGGGTTTCCAACGCTATGGCGCTGGAAAAAAGAAAATAAAACTGGGGATTCCAGGGGTCGAGCGCATGAGCGCTGGCCCCCCAACGCCTAAGCGTTGGGATCAACTGGAACCAGGGGACTTTAAACAGGGGCCTAACGCTCGTGCGTTGGCCTCCAACGCCTAAGCGCTGGCCCCTCCTGCAGCAACAACATAAAATTTCTTTTCTTTTATTTATGTACAAGAGTGATGCAGAAAATTAAATGACAGAATTTTAAACTATTCCTAAGTTGGGTTGTCTCCCAACAAGCTCATTGTTAAGGTCCGAGATAGACCCTTCACTTAATCATTTTTCAACCGGGGTTTATTACAAAATTCTTTAGACCCCGCAAATCATGCATATTTTGGCACAAGTACAACATGGTGCCAAATTATTTTTCAGCTAACAAGGCAACAATATTTAAATTAAAAATGGAAGAGATAAATAAATTCTCCCTTCCCTGTTCTGTTCCTTGCTTTTCTGAACCTATAGCATAGGTTCCTTGAGGTTCTTCTTCCTCCATCTCCAATTTGCCTTTAAGGACAAATTCTACAATGAAGGTTGCTTTCACCTCCTCTTTTTGAACCACAAGTTCATTTTCATGAACAAGTGGTTGTTGTTCATCCCCGGGCTGCCTCATTAGAATGCCTTGTATCTTTACTTGTAGAATCTCCCTGGCCTTACATTCTTGCTCAGGACTTGGCAAAAATCCGGTTTTTCTCTTGCAATCTAAATCGGAGTAAAACTCGTCAATTAGAGTGAAGATATCCTGCTTCGTCTTCTCATATTCCTTTTCAACCTCAGCCCGGATTTTTGCCTCCCGTTGTTCGAATTTTTCAGCCATAATTCCTGACAATACTCAGCAAACAAAGTTAGCAGCACCAGTTCATCACAATTTTTTTATATATATTTTTTCCTTTTTTTTTATATAAACAAAAAGTACTAAACAAAATAATAACAAGAACTTGAAAAGAACCTATCCCCGGCAACGGCGCCAAAAACTTGATAGCAGAATCGCAAGTGTACGATTTACTATCGCGTAATATAAAAAGATCGAACCCAAGGGATAGGTGTTCTTATTAATATAAAGTTTAGTACCTAAACAGAAAAATTAAAAAGATGTATTTGTTGAAAGTTTGTATAAGGTAGCACATGGAACAGCAATAAAATAAAAGATAATAAGATGATAGAAAATAAGCTTCTTGGGTTGGTTTAGATAGTCTATAGAATATGCTAGCAAGTTCTTACTTAATTTCTGAATTATAAATCTAATTCATGATGCTATAGCCTATTTATCTACAAGTTAATTCCTTACACATTGTAGAACTTTCTTTCTAATTACTAAATTCAATTCCTTGCAACTTAGTTAACTAGAGAAGAAGATGAAGAAGAAATTCAGGCCAACATAAAGTCACGTCCTTCCTAATTCCTTAGCGAAGTATACTTATAACCTTTTTTAAGTCCTAGGTCCCTTACTACTTACCAATTTCCATTGGTATAAGTAATAAGCAAGAAATATTTTGTACACAAGATGAATGAAGAACAAGGAGATAAAACATGAAATAGAAGTAATATTCATAAAGGTAAAAGCAAACTAAAACATAAATATAAATTACTACAACCCAAGATACTTAAAGAAGAATTAGCCAAGCATGGCTAAAAGAATCATTGAATTACCCTGGATAGGAGCTCAAGTTTGGCTTCCCACAATTCCTAGGAACAATGATCTTTGAGGGAGAAAGAGAGAATACTTGTTGTATTCTAAGAAGGTGTGTTTTACAAGTGAAGAGGAGGGTCCTATTTATAGTAAAAATCCAGCCTCCAACGCTTCAGCGCTAGAATTCCCAACGCTTGGGCGCTGGGAGCATTAAAAATCCACTGTCAGATCGAGGGCCAGCGCATGAGCGCTGGCTTCCCAGCGCTGCAGCGCTGGGACCTGCTGTTTCAGCTCCAAGTTTTCCTTCCTTCTTCATGGTTAGTGGGATTTGAATGCCATCAAAAGCCACTACTTAGCCCTTGTTTAATTCTGAAACTCCTCCTCCACTATCATCAATTCCTTCAACATTATTTTCCATGTGCTAAATTAGAGAGTGATTCTTCATATTCTTCTTTTTCACTTTGGTCCTCTCTTGGTTAGCACTTCAATTCAAGCCCTCATACTCTCTCAATCTTCACTTTAAGTCCTCCACTCTTGAACTTTTACAATTTGGTCCCTGACTTCCTGAAACTTTACACATTGGTCCCTGGACAAAAATGATAACTAAACCAGTTTTTCCTAAAAATACAAAATAACTAGAAAAATTCCTAAAAATATAAAATAAAGCTAGAAAATCTAATAAAATCTAATCTACATGCAAAATTCAAAATAAATATAAAATCTACATAAAAACAATAAAAAACCTACATGAGACTCAAAAATAATAAAATAAAAAGACTAAAAAGACCCTAAAATTATCATATAAAATCCACTCATCAATAGGTTCGAAAACGTTTAAAGAGAAGTGCAGCGAAAATATACTTAGAACTGTAAAGAGTAAAGCACACAAGATATTTATCCTGGTTCACCCCCAAAACCGATAGGGCTACGTCCAGTCCTTGGCTATACCAAGATTTTCCACTATTTCAACAGAATAGTACAAGTGTTCTCAGGGACTTCTCCCAGTATTCTGAGGACTACTCCTTTACAAGTATTCTCAGGACTTCTCCTTTATCTCTCAAGTATTCGACAGGACTTCTCCCAGTTCTTTTTCAAGAAGGTTTGTTTTCTAGAAAGATCTCTTCACAAAGAATGGGTAGAAACTATGAGGTTCTAGGTTCAGAGATGTTTTTAATTTAATTCTCTGAAGAGGTTGTGTGAGAAGAATAAGAGTTTTCACTCTATGGGGATTTCACACGAGTTGGCGACTAAACTCAGAAGAATAGAAAATCAAGAGTTGCTGAGTGTTCTTGGCTAAAGCTTGTTCAAATTATAAACTGACTTGAAGAAATTGAATGCTTTGATAGTGTGTAAGTCGCCAAGTTGAAAATGATGCAGAGGCCACTATTTATATCTTCAGTAGGATGAGAACTGGATACGCTGATGAAGATCTTCAAAAATAGTTCCGTTGAATATTTGCTTGATTGTGAGTAACGGATACTTCTGCATTGTTGCTTGATATTGTTTGCCAAAGTGAAGAACATTTCTTCAACTGATAGAGAGTGAGATCGTCTGGCAATCCTTTTTCTTCTGGTTCTCAGAGGCAGCAATTAATGCAAGTGTATTACAGCTACTAAGGCAATTAATGCTCTGACCAGAGGATTTGGATTTGGCCGTTGAGGAGATACGATGATCAGAGGATTTCACCGTTAATTTAGCAAAAGCAGCTTGAATTAAGGAATGTCAGAGAATTTGAATCTTCAAGGCATATGGCGCTTAATTCTGTCTCTTTCGTCATTAATGCTCTGATCAACCAAGGAGTGCATGACAGCTCATCTTTAGTTTGAGCAAACGATCTCTTCTAAGCAGATTCTTTTTGTACCAGTCTTCAATCATTGCTCCTTAGTCAATCCATATGTTTGACGAGGAATGAACCGGACAACCTTCTCAGGCGGACGAACTTTACTCTGAAGGCAGACTCAATTCTTGTAGCCGGACAGACTTTTCCTTTGCTTTTTGATAATGGTTGCAGCATGGCCTCCGTTCAAAAGAGTTCCTGAATATAAAATTCTTCAAAGAAAGTTAGCGAATCTTGACGAAATTGTTATTTATCAAAATAGATTAATTCATTTAGATATTTTTCTCTAACAGATGACTCTCAGATCGTGTCTTACACCTGCTGAAAAATGTAGAACTAGCCGTTATGTGCAGCTTAGAGAGGAAGAAGCACTACGGGCAGATTTTCTCTCCTTTTGTGGAGAAAGAACAAGGATCTTCTTCTGAAGATATATATAGAGAATCCTGCTTCCGTAGCAACTTGGCGACTAGAACTAAATTTTACATATCTCAACCTAGTTCGTCCAAAAGACCAAGACATTCTTGTTTTCAACTCAGGAAACTTCAAGTCATATCACAACCTGAGTTGAATGGCCTATATGTGTGGAAAACTTTCAGAGTATAACTCTCATCCTATCCCACACACATAACTTAAAATAGAGACCAACTTGCTGATGATCTCTCTGTTTTATGCGCTTCATTTCTTCTACCCACTCTTATCAGAAGAGAACTTTGTAGAAAAGAAAAACCCTGAAAAAGGTGTCAGGAGAAGTCCTGTATAATACTTGTAAGGAGGAGTCTTGATAATACTTGTAAGGAGAAGTCCTTCGAATACTTGATAGGAGAAGTCCTTAGAATACTTGTTGGGAGAAGTCCCTGATAATACTTGTACTATTTGTTTAAATAGTGGAAATTCTTGGTGAAGCCAAGGACGGGACGTAGCCCTGTCGATTATGGGGGTGAACCAGGATAAAAATCATGTGTGCTTTACTTTTCATGTTATATTGCTTTTCCGCTGTATACTCGCCTATGCTTGCATAACAAATAAATCATCTTGAAATCAAGTAATCAACCTTAAGAGTCTATCGAATAAATTTCAAAAATGATTACACAATTCGAACCCCCCCTTTCTTGTGTGTTTCTTGCACCTTCAATTGGTATCAGAGCCTAACCACTCTGAAAAACACTAACATCTTCACAGATGCAGAGTATAAAGATCTATGTGTTAGTGCAGATAGCAACCTGAGAGGGGGGGGGGTGAATCAGAGTTGCCCCGATTTTCGCCTTATTGAAAATATTACTTTCAAGATAATGATGATCACGAAACAGTAGTTGTGATTGCAGCGGAATTAAGCGTTGCTTGAAAGTAAAGATGAAGGATAGAGGAATTCACACACAGAGTTTTATCCTGGTTCACCTTCTATCCACCGAAGGCTACGTCCAGTCCCTCAAGAAAACCCCTTGAGGATTTTTCCATTATTGATAAAAATCTCTTACAAGTTCTTATCCCAAGGACCCTAAGAATTTCTATCAATTTCCTGTGAAAGCAAACCGCTTTCCACAGCCCCTGAAAACAAACCACTTTCAGTCCCTGAAGGCAAACCACCCTCAGACCTTGAAGGCTAAACCACCTTCAATCAACACCCTGAAAGTATACCACTTTCAGTACCAACAACCCTTCACCGAATGCCACGGTGAATACTCAATCTTACAGAAAGAGATAAAGAAGAGTTTACAATTGGCTGTATCAATCCTTTAACATACAAGTGGATTGATCATGAGAATTTATACTTTAAGGCTTTTAAGCATAATAGGATTCTGAGTTACTCAAGATATGAACAACTAGAGTGTTCTTATAAACATGAAGATCATGAACTCAGAATTTAGGCTCTTGAAGGTTTAAGTTCTAAAAGATGAACTAATTTTGACAAAGCTTTGGCCTAATGTTGTATTCTCATGTGTTGTTGTGTTCTGGACTCAGATGGACTTTATATAGGCAAGGGAAACGTCCTTGAACCATCACAACCCTTTCCAAAAGGTTTGGGACACAATGGTTCATGAAAAGATGCAACTTTTCGTTCTGGTAATTGATTACATCATTTAGTGTAATCGATTACACTATAGCCGTTTCAGTTTGAATTTCAAATTCAAACATGTAATCGATTACAAGGAAAGGGTAATCGATTACTTGCCTAGGTGTAATCGATTACCAGAAGACTGAAATCGATTACACTAAAGTCCAACTTCCAGAAACTTGATCCTTTGAGGTCGGCTTAAGGTTTTCTACTTCTTTTAAGTTATGAAAACACTTAGCTTGATTAGTTTAGGTATTTTAAAGAGCCTTTATGCTTTAATAGACCTTTAGAAGCATAACTCACCAAAACTAGGACTTCTAGGTGTTTGATAGACTTTGTAGCGCTGTTTCCTCTAAGTCTTCTTTTCTTCTTTTTGTCGATGAGTTTGTCGTCATCAAAACCTCAGCCAGGGTCAGGAGCAAGACCTTCTTCACAATCTCCCCCTTTTTTATGATGGCAAACACATTCTTGATACTTGAAGATCATATATGCATTTCTGTTGAAGAACTCACCCCTGTTTGATGTAATCTAGTATTTCTCCCCCTTTCTAATGTACTTGTTGAATTCCTGCATATGATCTTTAAGAGCACAGAACCTTTCTCCCCCTTTTGACTTCATCAAAAAGAAGAAAAGGCCAAAAATAGGCATACATCCATACAAGTATATAGTTCGAAGATAAAGCAAGGGTATGGGGGTAAAGATGTAAAATAAGGATAAAACACAATCATCCAAACATCTTACATAGAAGAGAAAACCATACATAAGTTTAACAAATTACAAGAGGAAACAATAAATAAAAAAAAGCTCCTAGAATACTAAGTATCAAGAGAGGAGTCATCATCAGCTATGGTTTTGGGGAGTAGAGAATCACGACCGGCATCATGAATATGGTGAGTAAGGGTAAATATGCCAAAGTCATTGGTGATCCGGAGAGAGGGAAGAATGGAGGTATCAACACGCTTGAGATGAGAAGACCGCTCATCGTAAACCTTTGTGATTGGTGCTCCAGAGTAGATAAGGATGCGGGATATGAGCGAAGCATATGGAAAGGACTCAGCAGTGTCCCTACATTTCAGCATATGATTCATAACCAAGAATGCCCAATTTATTTTATGGCAGTTGAGTATGCCATACAAAATCTGTAACTCTAACTCACTAATATGAGCGAGAAGAGTTTCTTGAGGCAGGATGACTTGATTAATGAAGTAGTGAAGCAGATGATTGTTTGTGATTAGGACGTCAGTATTATAGGGGCAAGAAGTTGTATGAGGCGGATGAATACGTTGAAGATCTGACGCCTGAAATCTGCAGAGGGACTGGTAAAACGTCTCTTGATTGTAGTCAGGCCAGGGACAGGGCAGGTTGGGACCTAAGAAGGCGCCAGTGGAGGGAAGTCCAAGACATCGACCAAATGTGGAAAGAGAATGACGAATAAGGATGCCTTTGACAGAACTTTGAAATCCATCTCTCAGAGTCTCTAGATTGCAATAGAACACCTTAACGAGTTTTGGATAAAAGGGATTACTTATAGAGATGAATTCTTCAAGGTCTTGATATCGGAGATATGCTGGAAAAGTGTGACCATTCTCAACAAAACAATCCAAATCCCCGTACATGGGTTTGCGGATTATTTGATTAAGGAACCTGGAGACAAACCGAGTTCGCTGGTTTGTGGAGGTAAGAAGTCTTGTCAAGTTCATGGGATGGGTAGAACGAGAATGATAAGAAGCCATGACAAATTTTTTAGGAAGATAGTGTTGAGGAGGATAAACAAGACTTCAGGAAAGGTTAGAAATCAGGGTTGTAGAATGATAGAGATGAAACTTGGAAGACATGATTGATCATCATCTAAAGCTGATTTAAATAGCTCGAGCCTGTAATCGATTACAACAGTTGGGTAATTGATTACAGAGCAGTTAATCTGAGTTTGAATTTCAAAAATAAGGAGGGAAATTTGAAATTCTGGCAGTTTTTCGAGCATGTAATCGTTTACAGCAGTTAGGGTAATCGATTACAACAAGTGTAAATTTGAACCATTTCAAATTTTGAATATGTAATCGATTATAGCAGTTATGATAATCGATTACTTAGAGGTTTCTAACAGGCACGAGGACTGAGATCAGGAATAATCGATTACAGGACCTATGGTAATCGATTACTAGGACATGTTTATATGTTCGAACCTCTAGAATTCTATGTAACACATTCTTAAATGAACATTTAAGCACATAATCAATCTAAATGCATTTAATCATATAACATCATAAAGATTATGCAAATATCATGTTACTCTAAATGTCATGCTCATCTAATATGCCTAATTCTCTTCTAATCTTAAAGAATGAATCTTTAGGAAGAGGTTTAGTAAAAATATCTGCTAACTGATTATGAGTATCCACAAATGAAATCTCAATGTCTTTTCTCATAACATGATCTCGAAGAAACTGATGTCTAATATCAATATGCTTAGTTCGAGAATGCATGATAGGATTTTTAGTGAGATTAATGGCACTTGTGTTGTCACATTTGATTGGAATGCAGCCCAGCTCTAAGCCATAATCTTTGAGTTGTTGTTTGAGCAATAGAGTTTGTGCACAACAACTTCCTGCAGCAATGTATTCTGCTTCAGCAATACTTAGAGCAACACATGCTTGTTTCTTGCAAGACCAAGAAACAAGGGCATTTCCTAACAAGTGACACGTACCACTGGTACTTTTCCTTTCAGTTTTGCATCCAGCATAATCAGAATCAGAATAACCAATCAAATCACAAACACTCCCTTTGGGATACCACAAACCAACATTTGTAGTTCCTTTCAAATATTTGAAGATCCGTTTAACTGAACTCAAATGTGATTCCCTGGGAGATGCTTGATATCTAGCACATAGACACACACTAAACATAATATCAGGTCTACTTGCAGTTAAGTATAGAAGAGATCCGATCATACCTTTGTATTTGGTAATGTCTACTTGAACACCAGATTCATCTTGATCTAGATATTTGTTAGACCCCATTGGTGTGGCTATGGCTTTACAATCATCCAAATCATATTTCTTTAATAATTCCTTGCAAAACTTTGATTGATTGATGAATATTCCATCATGTGATTTCTTAATTTGCAATCCTAGAAAGAAGTTTAATTGTCCCATCATGGACATCTCAAATTCTTCTTGCATCATGTTAGAGAAATCCTTACAAAGAGATTCGTTAGTTGCACCAAAGATAATATCATCAACATATATTTGAACTAATAAAGTATTACCTTTGGTTCTTTTGATAAACAAGGTTGTGTCAGGCTTACCCTTTTGGAGTCCTTTCTCACAAAGGAATGTGCTTAATCTATCATACCATGCACGAGGGGCTTGCTTAAGACCATAAAGTGCCTTCTTTAATCTGAAGACATGTGAAGGAAACTTGGGATCTTCAAATCCTGGAGGTTGCTTCACATAGACTTCTTCTTGAATGTATCCGTTCAGGAAAGCACTTTTGACATCCATTTGATATAATGGGAAGTTTAGAGAGCAAGCATACGCCAACAGAAGTCTTATGGCTTCCAACCTTGCTACTGGTGCATAGGTTTCATCAAAATCTATGCCTTCTTCTTGATTATAACCTTGTGCAACTAACCTTGCTTTGTTCCTAACTATGATACCATTTTCAATACCCACTTTGTTCCAATAACATGCTTATCACTAGGCTTAGGAACAAGTTCCCAAACTTGATTCCTTTCAAATTGGTTTAATTCTTCCTGCATTGCTACAATCCAATACTCATCCTCCAGAGCATCATTTACTTTTGATGGTTCTATTTGAGAGACGAAGGCCATATTTAAAACAGAATCATTTAAGCGTAGCCTTGTTGAAACACCTCTAGAAATATCACCAATGATATTATCAACTGGATGATCCCTATGGATTCTCCATTCCTTTGGAAGTTGATAAGTATCATCTTCAATGTGCTTGTCTTGTATTGGATTTTGATCTCTTTCCTTTTGAGAGTCTTCAGTGATAATGATATCTTCTTCTTCATTATCTGGAAGATTAACTTTATCTTCTATTGAAGATTTAGACTCGTCAAAGGAAACATGTATGGATTCTTCCACAGATAGAGTTTTCTTGTTAAAGACTCTATATACTTTGCTTGTTAGACAATAACCAAGGAATATACCTTCATCAGATTTTTCATCAAACTTACCAAGGTTTTCCTTTCCATTATTCAAGACAAAGCATTTGGATCCAAAAGCATGTAGATGAGAGATATTTGGTTTCCTTCCTTTGTAGAGTTCATAGGGGGTTTTCTTCAGAATTGGTCTAATAAGAACTCTATTGGAAACATAGCAAGGAGTACTTACAACATCAGCCCAGAAATATTTAGGAAGGCTTGATTCACTGAGCATGGTTCTTGCTAATTCTTCATGTAATCTGTTCTTCCTTTCTACAACACCATTTTGTTGTGGTGTTCTCGGAGTAGAGAAATTATGTGATATTCCATTTTCATCACATAGTTCTTGAAATTGTTGATTTTGAAATTCTCCACCATGATCAATTCTAATAGAAGAGATCTTTAAAGACTTCTCATTTTGAGCTAGCCTTGCATATCTTTTAAATGCGTTGAAGGCTTCATTCTTATGAAGCGAGAATAAAGTCCATGTAAATCTAGAGAAATCATCAACAATAACAAGTGCATAGAAATTACCTCCGAGACTTTTTGTTCTTGAAGGTCCGAACAAATCCATATGTAGCAATTGAAGGGGCCTTGAAGTCGAAACTATGTTCTTTGGTTTGAAAGACGTTCTGGTTTGCTTCCCTTTTTGACATGCATCACAAAGCTTGTCTTTTTCGAATCTTATCTTTGGAAGCCCAACAACTAGATCATGCTTGACTAGTTTGTTTAAATGATCTATGTGTATATGAGAAAGTCTTCTATGCCATAGCCATGAATCACTATTGTTCTTGGCCAAAAGGCATCTTATATTTTGTGGAATTTCTTCCAAGGAGATCATGAAGACTTTATTGACTTTATAACCAGAAAACTTAACTTCTTTAGTTTTCACATCTTTTACTACACATATATCATCAATGAAACCAACTTTCAAACCTTTGTCACATAGTTGACTGATACTTAGAAGATTATGCATCAAACCATCAACGTAAAGAACTTTATCGATGACTGTTTGAGGGGGTGTGCCTATTCTTCCAATACCGAGTATCTTTCCCTTTTGATTGTTTCCATATGTGACAAAAACTTTTTCCCTAGGTATAAGAAATGAAAACTTGGTTTTGTCTCCTGTCATGTGTGATGAGCAGCCACTATCAAGATACCATAAATCCTTTGCTGCTTTCATACACACCTACATGACAAAGTTCAGACATGGGTATTAGGAACCTAACAAGTTTTGGGTCCTTCTAAGTTAACATCCTTTCTAACCCATATGTACTCCCTATTTGGTACTCCAACATTTTTGTAATAACATCTACTAGGGGTATGTCCTATTTTGTTACAATAAGTACAAGAATAATGATTGTAACTAGATGTTTGCCTAGGAGTGGGATGGATCTTCTTAGGAGGTCTATGAGAATTATTTTTCCTATTGTTTATTCTCCTAAAAGACTTGGTCTTAGTGTCTTTAGAAAATCCTTCCATATTGTTTGGTTTTACAAACACGGTTTTCTTGACTTCCTTTGTCTTTGGGTGTGAAGTATATCCTAGACCTGACTTATTGTTTGAATGTCTTTGCACACTTAGAATATCATCTAACTTCTGTTTTCCTTTATTGAAGTTATGAACTCTTTGTTGAAGATTATCTATCTTTTCTTCTAAAGAACTACACTTAGTGCATTTATGTGTAACATCTAACTTAGATTTTACTATGTCTAGTTCTTCATGTAAAGTTCTACACTTACTTTCTAAGGATGAAATCAAATCATTTTACCTAGTGCTCACCTTAGAAAATTCTTGACATAATTTAAACATATTTTCCATAGTAAATTTTAAATCATGAAAAGACATAGAATTGTCACTAACCTGGGAATCTTCAACATCTGAATCATGTGACGCCATTAATGCGACTTGTGCTTCTTCTTTGTCAGTGTCTGATGATGAACTTACTTCATTATCATCCCAAGCCAAGTATGCTCTTCGTGTGGGTTGATCCTTCTTTTCGAATTTTTCTCTTAGACCATGTTTCTTCTTTTGAAGATTTGGACAATCCAACTTGAAGTGTCCAGGCTTGCCACATTCGAAGCATGTGATCTTTTGAGAGGAAGAAGACTCATTGTTCCTTTGGAAAGATTTGTTGTTGTTAAATTTCATACCTTTTCTTTTAAGAAACTTTCCAAAGTTCTTTACTAGAAGATTCAAATTCCCATTGTCTTCTTCTTCAGAATCTGCATCATAATCATCTTTGATGCTTTCTGATAGCGGAATCGCAAGTGTACGATTTACTATCGCGTAATATAAAAAGATCGAACCCAAGGGATAGGTGTTCTTATTATTATAATATTTAGTACTTAAACAGAAAAATAAAATGATAGATGTTGTTGGTCTGAAAACAAGAAATAACAATAGCATAAAATGATAAGAGAAAAGATAAAAATGATGAGAATTAAGTCCTTGGGTTGATTGACATAGAATATAAAATATGCTAGCAAGTATCTACTTAATTTCTAAATTATAAATCCAAGTTCAAGGTGCTATAGCCTATTATATCTACAAGTTAATCTCTTACACATTGTAGAACTTTCTTTTTAATTACTAAACCCAATTTCTTGCAATCTAGTTAACTAAAGAAGAAGATGAAGATAGAGTTCCGGCCAACACAAAGCTACGTCTTTCCTAATCTCTTAGCGAAATATACTTATAGCCTTTTTTAATCCTAGGTCCCTTACTACTTACCAATTCTCATTCGTACAAGTAATAAGCAAAACTTCTTGTGTACAGCAAGATAACAATATGAGCAAGGAATTAAAACAAGAACTGGAAATAATATTCAGAAAGGTAGAAACAAAACTAAAACATAAATTTATAAACTACTACAACCCAAGAAACTTAAAGAAGAAGTTAGCCAAGCATGGCTAAAGGAGTCATTGAATTACCCTGGATAGGAGCTCAAATATTGCTTCCCACAAGTCCTAGGAACAATGCTCAAGAGGGAGAAAGAGAGAATACTTGTTGTATTCTATGAAGGTGTGTTTTACAAGTGAGGAAAAGGCCCCTATTTATAGTAAAAAATCAATGGTGGAGGAGTTGATGGCCATTATGGCCTTCATTGGCCACCAATTAACTTTTGAAAACTCCTTCCCACTACCATCAATTCTCCACTCATCTTTTAATCCTTATTTTCCATGTGCTAATTTGAAGAGAGTTGCTTCATATTCTTCTTTTCCACTTCTGGTCCTCTCTTGGTTAGCACTTCAATTCTGGCCCTTTAATTCTCTCAATCTTCACTTTTAGTCCTCCACTCTTGAACTTTCACATTTTGGTCCCTGATTTCCTGAAACTTTACAAATTGGTCCCTAGACAAAAATGATAACTAAACCAGCTTTTCCTAAAAATATAAAATAGCTATAAAAATTCCTAAAAATATAAAATAAAGGTAGAAAAAAAAATCTAATCTACATGCAAAATGCAAAATAAATATAAAATCTACATAAAAATAATAAAAAATCTATATGTGACTCAAAAATAATAAAATAAAAATACTAAAAACTACCTAAAAACATCATATAATATCCACTCATCACACCACTATACCCAACGACAGCTTGTCCTCAAGCGACAAAACTTAAAGAAAAACTCGTCCCTGAGTTTTGAGAAAGTTTATCTGATTAAAACTTGAAGCACAAAAACCTTTCAAAGAAAGCTTAGCAGATAAGGAAGACATGCATGTTTTTCAGACAAAGAATCAAGAAAGTTAGGCTTGGCTTTTAACATGTTTGAGTTCGTCAATTAAGCTCACAAAATGATATTCTCCATGAAAACAAGAAAGCTCAATGATCCTGCCTATCATTCAAATCAAAACTGAAGTAAAGCAACCAAGTGATGTTGAAGAGATTTTTAAGGTTGTAACTTGTCAAAAGGGTTGAACAATTTAAGGTGTGGATTTCAAGAAATTGGCAACTCTAGTGGCTGACTCAGAAACTGTTGTTAAGTGATTTTTCTTGACTTAAGAGCTTCAACAATTCAACACAAGGGTCCTCTCAATTTTTTCATTTTTCTCTTTTTTTTTTTTTTGAACAAAGTAGTGGAATGTATGGGATGAATGACTTGAATTTTACTCACCTCATACTCTTTCTCACCCCACTACTTCATTATTTTTTCTAAGGCACATACCTTATTTTTTTCAACTTTTTCCTTCTTTTTTTTTTAGAGAGCAACCCACAACATAGCTCTAACAATTTAGCACATGAATCACAATAACAACTTTAAAAATTATCACACAAAGTAGGCTCCAAAAAAATGACTCTTTTAAGGCTCAAAAGGGGCTACTAGTGGATTTAACATTTCAAGCAAGAATCTGAGTTTTCAAAAATGCCTATAATCTCTTCTCAACTCACAAAGTATACAAAACTCCAATCAACATGCAACACAAGGCAGAAAAATTTTACAATCATGCATTCAGAGACCTCAGCTCTCAGAAAAAAGATAGGGTAAGTGGTACCCTTTTTAGAACTCAGAAAAAGACTTTGCCAACAACCAAAACAATCAAGATATCAAAAATCCTTTCTACAGCATGCAATCCTAACTGCTCCAAAACATAGAACTTTTTCACAAAGCAGTTCAATCAGATAAAGCATTTCACAAAGCTATAGCAACATTCAGAATGGATAATATACTCAAGACTCATGCAAAAAGAAAACAGAAAGACTAAGCTAAAAAAAACTATAAAAAAGAAAAACAAAAACTAAGAAGCTGGTATAGTAACAAATTTTCCACAAAGGTCCAAGGGAACCTCAATGCAAAAATCAATTTGAACACTTAAGTTCAAGAGGGTTCTTCCTCCTTCTGGTTCCTAACCTGTAACAATGAACAAACAAAAGTCTCACAAGCAGAAGCTTGTTTGACTTGTTAGTTCCAAAATCAGCACAAATAAGATCATGGGTTGAAAAATTGTGTTCACCTTAAAAACAAGAATTCTTGAGTTCCCAAAAATCAAAACCATTGTAGAAACAAGGGAAAACTCATAGAATCTAAAACTTTCAGAAAATGGTGAACACAAAATTTATTAAAAACCAAAAACAGCAAAGAAAAATAAAAACAGCAAATCTGCCCGAGCTCCAGCGCTTGAGCGTTGGGGATGCCAACGCTTGGGCGCTGGATTAAAACAGAAACTGGGCAATCAGAGGTGCAAAGCAGGGGCCTAACGCTGGAGCGTTGGCCTCCAGCGCTGGAGCGCTGGCCTCTCCTGCAGCAAAAACATAGAGTTTTTTTCCTTTTATTTATTTACAAGAGTGTTACAAAAAATTAAAAACAGAAAAAATAAACTATCCTAAGTTGGGTTGTCTCCCAACCAGCTCATTGTTAAGGTCCGAGATAGACCCTTCCCTTTAATCAATTAGGGGAATCAAGAAAAATAGACATCACTTGTGACTCAACTTCTCCTCCTAGGTACTGTTTCAGTCTGTGCCCATTGACAACAAATGTGCCACTTTTATCCTCTAACTCAACCGCACCATGGGGAAAAACTTTGGTGATCATATAGGGTCATGTCCATCTTGACTTCAGCTTTCCAGGAAACAACCTCAGCCTTGAGTTATACAATAACACAAGCTGTCCTGGACAAAACTCTTTTGGCACAATTTTCTTATCATGCCACTTCTTGGTCTTCTCTTTGTAGATCCTAGCATTGTGATATTCTTGGAGTCTAAATTCATCCAACTCATGTACCTGTACCTGTCTTTTATCCCCAGCTTCTTTGGGGTCCATGTTCAATTGTTTCAAAGCCCAAAAGGCTTTATGCTCAAGTTCCACAGGCAAATGACAAGTCTTACCATAAACCAATTGGTAAGGAGAGGTTCCAATAGGAGTTTTAAATGCAGTTCGGTAAGCCCACAAGGTGTCATCTAATTTTTTTGACCAATCCTTCCTTGAGGTACCAACTGTTTTTTCCAAAATCCTTTTTAACTCCCTATTAGAAACCTCTACTTGTCCACTAGTTTGGGGGTGATAGGGGGTAGCAATTTTATGATTAACACCATATTTTTTCAAAAGAGTTTCAAAAGCTTTATTACAAAAATGCTTACCTCCATCACTGATTATTGCTCTTGGCACCCCAAATCTAGTAAAAATCTTTTTCTTCAGAAAATCCAGAACAACTTTTCCATCATTTGTGGGAAGGGCTGATGCTTCAACCCACTTAGAAACATAGTCAACAGCAACCAAAATATACTGGCAACCAAAAGAAGGTGGAAAAGGTCCCATGAAATCAATGCCCCATACATCAAAAAGCTCAACTTCCAAAATCATTTTTTGGGGCATCTCATTCCTTCTTGAGATATTACCAGTTCGTTGACAGCGATCACACCTTACCACAAATGCTCTACTATCTTTGAAGATAGTAGGCCAATAAAAACCACTTTGGAGGACTTTAGCTGCAGTCCTCTCACCTGAAAAATGGCCTCCATAATCGGAGCCATGGCAATGCCATAAAATAGCCTCAAATTCTTTTTCTGGAATACACCTTCTAATGATCCCATCAGAACATTCTCTAAACAAATAAGGTTCATCCCAGAAAAAGAATTTAGCATCATGTACAAATTTCTTCTTTTCTTCTTCACTCCAAGTACTTTCTGGTTTTGGTTGTGAACTTCCTTCTACTTCTGCTACAGGCACAAAGGGACCTTCTTCAATGGCTTTCCAAATTCCTGCGTCTAATGACTTTATGAATATTTTCATCTTGATCTTCCAGAAGTCATAGTGTTCTCCATTGAAGAATGGTGGCCTGTTTATGTTGAATCCTTCACTGGTTCCATGATTTGAAGAGGATGCCACCTTTTCCCGGATCTTAGGAATAACTTACCTAAACTTCCGCTCTGATACCAATTGTTAGTGCAGATAGCAACCTGAGAGGGGAGGGGGTGAATCAGAGTTGCCCCGATTTTCGCCTTATTGAAAATATTACTTTCAAGATAATGATGATCACGAAACAGTAGTTGTGATTGCAGCGGAATTAAGCGTTGCTTGAAAGTAAAGATGAAGGATAGAGGAATTCACACACAGAGTTTTATCCTGGTTCACCTTCTATCCGCCGAAGGCTACGTCCAGTCCCTCAAGAAAACCCCTTGAGGATTTTTCCACTATTGATAAAAATCTCATACAAGTTCTTATCCCAAGGACCCTAAGAATTTCTATCAATTTCCTGTGAAAGCAAACCGCTTTCCACAGCCCCTGAAAGCAAACCACTTTCAGTCCCTGAAGGCAAACCACCCTCAGACCTTGAAGGCTAAACCACCTTCAATCAACACCCTGAAAGTATACCACTTTCAGTACCAACAACCCTTCACCGAATGCCACGGTGAATACTCAATCTTACAGAAAGAGATGAAGAAGAGTTTACAATTGGCTGTATCAATCCTTTAACATACAAGTGGATTGATCATGAGAATTTATGCTTTAACGCTTTTAAGCATAATAGGATTCTGAGTTCCTCAAGATATGAACAACTAGAGTGTTCTTATAAACATGAAGATCATGAACTCAGAATTTAGGCTCTTGAAGGTTTAAGTTCTAAAAGATGAACTAATTTTGACAAAGCTTTGGCCTAATGTTGTATTCTCATGTGTTGTTGTGTTATGGACTCAAAAGGACTTTATATAGGCAAGGGAAACGTCCTTGAACCATCACAACCCTTTCCAAAAGGTTTGGGACACAATGGTTCATGAAAAGATGCTACTTTTCGTTCTGGTAATCGATTACATCATTTAGTGTAATCGATTACACTAATAGCCGTTTCAGTTTGAATTTCAAATTCAAACATGTAATCGATTACAAGCAAAGGGTAATCGATTACTTGCCTAGGTGTAATCGATTACCAGAAGACTGAAATCGATTACACTAAAGTCCAACTTCCAGAAACATGATCCTTTGAGGTCGGCGTAAGGTTTTCTACTTCTTTTAAGTTATGAAAACACTTAGTTTGATTAGTTTAGGTATTTTAAAGAGCCTTTATGCTTTAATAGACCTTTAGAAGCATAACTCACCTAAACTAGGACTTCTAGGTATTTGATAGACTTTGTAGCGCTGTTTCCTCTAAGTCTTCTTTTCTTCTTTTTGTCGATGAGTTTGTCGTCATCAAAACCTCAGCCAGGGTCAGGAGCAAGACCTTCTTCACACTATGGTCATAGATGTTCCTCTCGAACAAAAAGCAACCATGACCCAAACTCTAGTGCTGGAAGAACATCTCAAGGAAACCAAATCAAGAAAGAAGTGGACCAGTTAAAGAAAGATAGTTGCAGATGAATTGAGAAAGCACAAAGAAATTTATGCTCATCCAAGAAGAGGAAGCTAATGAGGAAACCTGACCTTCCAGTTCAACCAAGCATTAGCGGATCACTCAGAAAATTCACTGAAAATAGTTGATGGATTATGTAACCATGTGAATTACAAATGAGGTAACTCTGACCTCATAATTATCAAGCTGTACCCATTTCCTCTTCTTCTCTAAGTTAAGTAGAACTAGTAATATATTAAATAGGTTAAAGAAAGGAAAAACCGAATATTTGTTCTCTAAATGCAATCAATCTCTGGCTAAGATAAACTCTAAATCAAGCAACTCCTATACTATTTGAAATTCTCATCCATTTGAAAGGAACAAAATTTCTCTTGCCACATCAAACCTACATGATTTTTTTTTAACACCATCATGGATAGCTAATATTTTGAAATGCATACTCATTAATATATATACTTAAGCCTTGAAGATTTATCCTACTTTGATTATGTCACTCAAACACTGATGCTTACAGTCTTGTGAGTAACGAACTAACCCACTGGACCCAAGTAAAACCCGGGTACCACAAAAGTGCACAATGACTTCTGATGCAGGAACTCACAGTGAAGAAATTTACTACAATAACAATCAACAAAAGCTGATCAAACATGTACATCTGATAGACAATTTGGGCATATAGATCTCACTGCGTGTGATAAACTAAAGATATGAGAAAGTGCTAATAAACTTCTGTGAAAAGAAAAAGTGCACTCCTTATTAATGCTTGCAGATGAAGAAATGCACATATTGAGTAAATGACGAAAAATGATCAAGGAGGTGAATCTCTATGGGGCACTCAAACTATTACGAAAATGAAGCCCATCATCAAGAGTCAATAACGTGAGACTAAATCACCGTCCGGTGATTAGTCAAAAGACATCCAAAGTGAGAACGTCTGGGTTCAATCAAAAGGACATGATTCAAATAATCCGTCTGGGGCCACACGTAAACAGCTGTATCGTTCTACTTGCTAAAAGAGTTTGCAACACGCATTAAATCCTTAACTGCCATAACTGCAGATTTTTCGATTTTTACTTAATGCGCATGCGATATTTGCTATCTCACAACAAATGCACAGGCAATCATTTCTTCCCACAAAATGAGTAAGACTGTCTGCCTTCCAATCAACCTTAACAAAAGATCTTGAGAGTGTAAACCTCACACTCACATCTCAACTTACTTGTATCTCAGAACCTTTGCTATTCTCTGCTTGTACTCTCTAACCTTCTTCTGCAGATTTCTCAAATGGCTCCCAAGAAGAAAATCGCTATCAAGCCCAAACTCACTCAAGCACAAGAAGCTGTTCTTGAACTAAGAAAGAAAAATGTTGATGCCAATCGCCGTGAACAAGATATGAAGATTGGGGCTCAAAAATTCTCTGACCTAGGTGAACGGGAACTCGTTTCACCAAGGTATCTTGAACTTAATCGCTTCAAATATGCCAAGGTTGCCGGACTAAATTTCGTGCTATTTCAAGACTGGGCACAACTTATGAAAGTGTCAGAAACTCCTGTTCTCGAGCCCTTGGTAAAGGAGTTCTATCAGTGTGCTGTGAAGAAAAACCCTCGGACCATCATGAGCAGATGCATGAGGGTGATAACTGAAATCTCTCTTGAAGACATTGCTTTAGCATTAAAAGTGGATGTGAACGATGGTATTTACTACTCTCCAAAGTGGGAACCATCAACCATAAACAACAACTGTATCTGGAAAGAAGACTCCAAGATACATGGAAACTCAGTCAATAACCTAGTGGAAGAATACAAATTTCCACATGCAGTTCTCAGCAAAGTCGTTGCTCCTAAAGAAGGAGCTCGAGATCTTGTAAACAAGATGTCTCACTGGGCACTTTTCCATATGAGTAATATGCAAAGGATAAACCTGCCTTCTCTGATTTTTCACCACATGGTGGGAACCATTGAGAGCCCCGTGTCAAACCTTCCATATGGTGCCCTCATTACCAAGATCATGGGGCTGAAAGGTTTGGTTACTGAAGAAAAACTTCAAAATGAGTTCATCGCTCAAGACTAAATCTATCCAACACCTATCAGATTTGGGGATGTCAAGAGAATGAATCTGAAGATCGACTTCTCTGGAGTTCCAAGGAAGATGCTCTCCAAATGGGAAAGGAAGCAACTGGACGACAGCGAAGAGACTGCGCAGGGAAAAGAAACTCAACCCTTCTCTCTAAAGACCAGAGCGTCAAAGGCAAAGAAGAAAACTGTCCCAAAGGCACCATCACCAATTAAAAAGCGTGGCGCTCCAGAACCAGATATGGCAACCAAGGTTTTGCAATCGGCTGTGCCAAGCACCAAGCGAAGACGTCTTGTGAGGGCCGCATCCAATACCATCAACCAAAACGCAGCTTCATCAAGTGATGATGAAGACTCCCTACCAATAGTCACGTTGGTTAGGAAAGTACGGAAATAACCTCTGAGGGCGGCTCCAAAGGATGATCCTTCTTCACCCTCTCTCTTGAAGTATCTCTCATATGTTCCTACGATTTTCCACGAATATGTGGAAGATATTATTGATGTGATAGATGATGGAAACTGTGGATTTCGCTGCATTTCTCAATGGCTTGGGGTCAAAGAGAATGAATGGACTGCGATCAGGACTGAGATGATAGAAGAACTTAAGGCTCATCACTCTATGTATGCCGGAATGATGGAATCTGAGAAACATCTCGAACGGATAATGGATGCATTGAACTTACCTGAGGGGGAACTTGCCATGTTTCTGTTAGATCAAATAATTAAATGAATTATTATATTTTGATAATTAACAATTTCTTTTCAATCACGTTAAAGATAAAATTCCTAACATAGTGAAAATTATCATGTACAGGAATAACCATCTCTGAAAGGAATGAATAAACATCATTGCGTTATCAAGAGAATCAGTTTGTCAGAAGAGTTCGTCCGGTCACCTCGACGAAAACAACATCAAGGATATACGTAGGAAAGCATTCTCGTATAAGACAGTCCGATGGCGCAAGAAAGAAAGATATTCAAGTACAAGATTGTCCG
Organism: Acmispon strigosus; assembly: GCA_030819835.1. Lineage (NCBI taxonomy): Eukaryota > Viridiplantae > Streptophyta > Magnoliopsida > Fabales > Fabaceae > Acmispon > Acmispon strigosus. Next base: position 24,743,314 of record JAUAMA010000004.1, on the reverse strand, counting down.
GTGAATCAAGAGAGATAAATCAACAGCTTCAAATGACCAGCGTCTTTTCTCACGGTTACTTGATGGAAATCTGCACACCCAAATCAAGCCTACTTGAAGCAGCTGAATCAGTCCGCCACCCGAATCTACAAAGATCAAATGGGAAGACTGTATTGTTTAAAGGTGAAAGAGCATAATAATCTTCAAGAAACTCCTTCTGCCTCGAAGTCTCTCTAGCATCATATAAAGGAGATGTGGATCAACTCTCTCAGATGTAGAACTTCAGTGAAGAACAAATAGAAAGAAATGTTTCAGTTCTCTAAGACAAGAATGTTCTGTTCCTTAAAGAAGAACTGACTGAAGGAAATTCGTTTGGCAATGCAAGTCACTCAATGACGGAATTTCAAGCATTCAATGGAGACAGCATCTGCCAAAGCTCAATGGAAGAATTCGTCCACCAAAGTATGAATCGCGCCAAAGATACAAAGATCAATGAGTATGTCCTTCGAGGATATCAAGTCAACATAAGTATTAAAGATATTATTCTTTTGAATAATTATTTCTTTCCTCGTCTGCACGATTATCAAAATCTGGCAATCACAGAAAGAAAGATGGGACACAATTAATCCAATACTTCTTGGTCCCACTACTTCTCTGCTTTTCCTAAAATCAAGCTGACATCGCGAAATCAACGGCAAGAATCTCTGAGAATCGTACACTCTCAACGGTCAAAATTCAAAAATCTGACCAAGGCACGTGATAAGTATTAGCTGTCAAGCACTGGGGTAAAAGAGTCAAAACAGTCTCCACCGCTGTATCCTCACACATTGTATACGAAGAAACCAGCTCAAGGCTACTCGCTCAGCATGGAGCCAGACGACATCAACCCAGACGAACTGATGATTTCCAGATCATATCTTACGCTTGCAGAGAAGCCTCTGATCGTGACTTACGCCTGCTAAGAGATGCAGAACTAGCCGTTATGTGCTTTCCGAAGAGGAAGAAGCATTGCGGGCAGGTTTTCACTCCTGCTGAGGAGAATGAACAAAGATCTTCAACTCAAGATATATATAGAGAACCCTGCTTCCGCAGCAACTTGGCGACTAGAACTAAATTGCACACATCTCAATCTAGTTCGTCCAAAGACCAAGGCAACCTTGGTCTCAGCTCAGGAAACTTCAAGTTATATCCCAACCTGAGTTGAAGTTAAGCATGTGTGTGGAAACCTAATAGAGTGTAACTCTCAGCTCAGCTTGCTTATGATCTCTCTGTTCTATAAGCTTCATTTCTTCTACTCACTCTTATCAAGAAGAGATTATTGTAGAAAAGAAAAATCCTGAAAAAGGTGATAGGAGAAGTCCTGATAATACTTGTAAGGAGGAGTCCTAATAATACTTGTAAGGAGAAGTCCTTCGAATACTTGTCAGGAGAAGTCCTTAGAATACTTGATAGGAGAAGTCCTTAGAATACTTGTTGGGAGAAGTCCCTGATAATACTTGTACTATTCGTTGAAATAGTGAAAATCTTGGTGAAGCCAAGGACTGGATGTAGCCCTGTCGATTATGGGGGTGAACTAGGATAAAAACTATGTGTGCTTTACTTTCATGCTTTACCGCTTCCTCGCTGCACTTTCATTCATACTCTCATAAATAAATTATATTAAAGAACAAATATTTAACCTTCAATAATTGTCAAATATTTCTTGTATTCCCACTTATTCTATAGAATATCTTGTAATGAAAATAAATGAATTCTAACGGATGATTAATAAACGAAAGTTTAGAAAAGAAATTAGAAAAATGGGTCACACAATTCAAACCCCCCCTTTCTTGTGTGTTTCTTGCACCTTCAGTTTCCTAAATGGTTCACTGTCCCTGACATGGGGTTGTTGGCTGCAAGCACCTTCAAAATCATACTGGTGACCCTAAGTCTAAGGGAATCATGCACCTATTTTCCATTAGCCGGTCCAGCCTTTATTCCTCCCATCATTGCAGTTCTATGTAATATCAATGACCACCATTGGGTTAGGACAAAGCTCAAAAATGACTCACCTCTTCCATATTGCACTCCCTTGTGGAGACCAAATTGTGCGGAGAGCTCTAAGAGATGGGGGAAACATATCTCTTCAAGGATCTCCAAATATAAAGAGGTCGTTGATCCTGAGTATGTACAACAAACTCAACGCGTTGAAAGCCAATCCGATAGTGAATCCTCTCTGAACCACGATGAGATCCCACAAGCTCAAGCTCAGACCTCTCAAACCTTTCTAGCAGCTCTTTCAAGTCCAGTTCAACCGCCAGAATCACTTGAAGCCATGAACCGTCCACTGGACGATAAACAACCAAATCAAGACAAAGTGACTGCAACATGCTCAGTTGATAAAGAAGCAGAAGAGTCAATAGTTCAGGAGGAACTTCATTTGACTGTTGTAAAGAAGAGTTCTTCGAAAGAGAGTACTAAGAAGCGGACAAAATCCAGAGCCTCAAAGAAGACACAACCCAAGGGAAAGAAGCAAAAGAGTGAAGCTGAAAACATAAATGATCATGTTGATGATCCGGAAATATCTCTAAATGAGATATTGGCCTCTCAGCAAAATGTCTCCAAGGAAGCATCAACCCATGGGGACAATCAGGATAATGATGAGCAAATCTCCACCTCTATGAAGCCTTCACAAAACATAGCAAGAGTCTTTCTTGCTCATGTTCCAAGAAGGGCGCGTCAGAAGTTAATCCCTTCTCCTTTGCAAGTCCCCAGAATGCTTAAGATGGATAATGCTGTATATGCTCCAAACTTGTTGATGGAGCTTCTGGGATATAACTTTTGTCTGCAAGCTCGACTCTGGTCTTCTCCTGCTCTAGACGGCATACAAATTGCATTTGCTTCAAGGACCAGGTATGATATTTTTCACCATAAGTGGGAACTGTTTGTTCTCAGACCGGTTCACTTGAGCACCATTCCTTTTGGACTAATTCATAATGTTGAAAGTATTATAGTTCAACATGGATTATGGTTGCTCATTCTACTTATTGCCAAACCAAGACCTGAGCCTCTGCCATCTGTCAATGCACCTTCCAATAATCACCCATCATATGCACCAACCATTCCCTTGCCTCAAACTATCACCATACCCCAAGATATATTTACCACATCCTCCGATTCAGAGGAAAGTCTAAACCACTCATCTCCATCCTCCTCACGAGAAATCCCTACCACTGAAACATCATCAAATGCACATGATGCTGAGGTTAGCACGGCCCAATCTATCTCCTTTGCCCTTCCAAAGAGTAACCTCTCTCAAGCTGAGGAAATCCCTGAATCCAAAACCACAAACATTCCCTCATCAGCTGAAAAATCCTTTGATGCCAAAGCTGCTGTGATGGAACTGTCCACAAGAATAAATACAGGGTGCTCAAATGCTTCTACATAAAATAAAGAGCTGCGCACGGATGCATTCAATCACATTAACACTGTGTCCCAAAGGCTTTCTGACAAAATGGACGCAGGATTTGAACGTCTAGAGGATTTGGTGCGGTGCTACATTGAGCAACGACAGTAGCAACATGACTAATCTCTACTCCTTATCTCTTTACCTTGCACAATTTCTTTTTCTGCAAGTTATCTACATATTATCAGTGCTTGCTACTTACTGCCTCATCAATCTATATTATCATTATTCAATTATCAGTGCTTGCTATACATAGCTATTTACATTATCGCTTATTTCTTTTTGATAATGCCAAAGGGGGAGAAGAATTAGGAAAAGAAGAATTGGTAGATAAAGAATTAAGGACAAATAGCATCAGTTTAGGGGGAGCTCACTTAGGAAAATATTTGTTAGACAAACACTATCTAGGAATATCAGATTTAGGGGGAGCAAAGGTAGGCAAACTCAAAAAGTCAAAATCGTCCGCCTAAAAATAAGAATGTTCTCGTCTAATTATTCAAAGAATGATCATGTTTTTCTATACACTGTAATATATTCTGAAGAAAAACTATTATCTGAGAAATGACAAAATGCTTAATCAAATTTCTAAATAAACCTTTTCCAAAGAAATTGTCATTATCAAAAAGGGGGAGATTGTTAAAGTCAAATAATTAAATGAATTATTGTGTTTTGATAATTAACAATTTCTTTAAGATTCAATGTTATCAAAAATAGAATTCCTAACATAGTGAAAATTCTCATGCACAGGAATAACTATCTCTAAAGGGACTGAATGGATCTCAAGGCATCATCAAGAGAATTGGTCCACCAGAAAAGACCGTCCGGTCACTCTGAAGGAAATGCTGTCAAAGATATACAAAGGAAGGCATTAATGTATAAGACAGTCCGGTGACTCAAGAGAGATAAAAGCATTAACTTCAAATAGCCAATTTCCTCTCTCAAGGACACTCCATCAAACTTTGCACACTGAAGTCAAAGTCTACTTTAAGAAGCTGAAATAGTCCGCTACCTAAATCTACAGAGATCAAAAGAAAGACTGCTTCGTTCAAAGCTGAAAGAGTATAACAACGTATGAAGAAACACCTTCGGCCTCGAAGTCTCTCAAGCATCATTAAAGAAGTTGTAAATCAACTCTCTCAGATGGAGAACTTCAAAAGGAGCAACAGAAGAAAAGAAAAGATTCAGTCTTCTAAGCCAAGAAGATTTTAAATCCTTGAAGAAGAACCAAATGAAGAAAGTCTGTCTGTCGGTGCAAATTCACTCACAGCGGAATCATAAACATTATAAGGAGATTGCGTCTGCCAAACTATAAGGAAGAATCCGTCCGCTCAAACATCAGATTGCGTCAAAGGTACAAGATCGAGACATGTGCTTTACAAGGATATTAGATCATCAGAAGCATTGAAGAAATTATTCTCATCATTTTGAACAATTGCTTCTTGGATCAAAGACATATACCTCGTCTGCACATTTATTAAAGTACTGGCAATCACAGAAAGAAGGAAGGGACACAATTAATTCAATACTCCTTGGTCCCACTGCTTTCCTGCTTTTACTCAAATCAAGCTGACATCGCTGATTCAACGGCAAGAATTTCTGAGCATCGTACACGTTCAACGGTCGAAATTCAAGCATCTGAACAAAGCACGTGATAAGCATTAGCTGGCATGCACTGGGGTATAATGGTCAAAACAAATACCACAGCTGGATCTTCACGCATTAAATATAGAGAAACTAGCTCAAAGCTACTCGCTCAGCATGGAGCCAGACGACGTCAACCCAAATGAATCGATGAATCTCAGATCGTGTCTTACACCTGCTGAAAAATGTAGAACTAGCCGTTATGTGCAGCTTAGAGAGGAAGAAGCACTACAGGAAGATTTTCTCTCCTTCTGTGGAGAAAGAACAAGGATCTTCTTCTGAAGATATATATAGAGAATCCTGCTTCCGTTGCAACTTGGTGACTAGAACTAAATTTTACATATCTCAACCTAGTTCGTCCAAAAGACCAAGACATTCTTGTTTTCAACTCAGGAAACTTCAAGTCATATCACAACCTGAGTTGAATTGCCTATGTGTGTGGAAAACTTACAGAGTATAACTCTCATCCTATCCCACACACATAACTTAAAACAGAGACCAACTTGCTGATGATCTCTCTGTTTTATGCGCTTCATTTCTTCTACCCACTCTTATCAGAAGAGAACTTTGTCGAAAAGAAAAACCCTGAAAAAGGTGTCAGGAGAAGTCCTGTATAATACTTGTAAGGAGGAGTCCTGATAATACTTGTAAGGAGAAGTCCTTCAAATACTTGATAGGAGAAGTCCTTAGAATACTTGTTGGGAGAAGTCCCTGATAATACTTGTACTATTTGTTTAAATAGTGGACGTAGCCCTGTCGATTATGGGGGTGAACCAGGATAAAAATCATGTGTGCTTTACTTTTCATGTTATATTTCTTTTCCGCTGTATACTCACCTATGCTTGCATAACAAATAAATCATCTTGAAATCAAGTAATCAACCTTAAGAGTCTATCGAATAAATTTCAAAAATGATTACACAATTCAAACCCCCCCTTTCTTGTGTGTTTCTTGCACCTTCAAATTTTACCACTGTAACATTGATGTTGTCTCTATATTATGGATTTACTGAATACTGTATCTGTTTCTTGCTGTTGTTGTATTGTTTAAGTTGTTTAAACTGTTGTTTGCTTACTGCTCTTGCTATTTGTTTAAAGTAGTTAACCCTTTCTGTTTGCTTATTTGTTGTTTGGGCGCTTAACGCATAGACTTTCGGAATGAAGATTTGTATGGAGGATAATTATCTTTGCAAGCTTAAAGTAGACCAAGGAGAACACTTCGAGATTTGGAAGATTTTGAGGAAGAGATAAAGATTTTATTTCCGCTGAAATTCGTATTCGATTTTTATTTTGGGCACACTGTTTGTGCAAGACATAAATGTTATTATTATTTTAGAATATCCGTTGTTGATTTAATTTATTATGGGTAATATTTTATCTTAATATTTATTGAGTGATGTTTCTGTTTTGAAAATAAGGAGTGGATTTTGAAAGGTTTTATAAGTTTCCGTTAATTACTATGTGACCTCTGACCGGAATTGGGGCGTTACATGGAAAATCAACTAAATGCCAAAACTAAGTTGATTTTCACATGTTCATTGAGAAAGTCTGAACATGACAAGATAGATAGCCTCAACACAAAAAAGGAGATCTGCGATACTCTAGCAATGGCACGTGAAGGAACTTCAAACATGAAACATACAAAGATAAGCATGCTTGTTGCTCACGTGAAGCGTTCAAAATGAAGGAAAACGAATCTATTGATGGTATGTTTCAAGATTTCAAACAAACATCAATGGATTAAGGAATCTTGGAAGAACCTATAACAACCTTGACCAGATAAAAAAGATTATAAGGTGTCTTTCCATGAAATGGAGACCAAAGGTGACTGCCATTCAAGAAGCTAAAGATCTTAGCACTCTTAGGATGGAAGATCTTTTGGGATCTCTAAAAGTTCATGAGATTGAACTAGCTCAGGATGAAGGTAGCAAAAAGAACAAATCTGTAGCCTTTAAATGCAAAAGCTCCAAGGCTCTAGACGCTGAATAATCCTCTGAAGAAACTGAAGGGTCATCAGACTTCACAGATGATGAGGAAGCACTCTTCAATAGAAAATTCAAAAGAATGTGGCTCAAACGGCGAAAAGGAAAAAGTTAGTCAAGAGAAGAGCATAAGAAGGAATCTAGACAGATAAAATTCTCATCAAGCTCCAGAAGAGAAGGTGGACAAAGCTCAGATAAGAGTCCCATCATTTGCTATGAATGTAGAAAGTCAGGACACCTTAAATCTGAATGTCCTCAACTGATAAAGAAACTCTTCAAGAAGAACTACAACAGAAAGAAGAAGGCGCTCGTTTGCCAAAGTGATGACTCTAAAGAAATCTCGAACGATGATGAAGATGAAGACGATGAAGAATCATTCTTTTCCTTCATAGCATCAATCGATGAATCAGACGATGAGGAGGATCAGGTAACACTTGAAAATCTTGAGGATGAATACAATGATTTACTTGATTATTCTCATGCATTATCTTCAAAGTATAGAAGTCTAAAGAAATTTTTTTCTCAACTTCAAAAAGAGCTAGATGTTTCTAAACATGAAAACGCATTATTAGCTAAGGAAAACGAAGCTTTGAAAGAACAAAATACTTCTGAGGAAGTTACCACTCTCAAAAAGAGGATTAATGCTTTAATTCAAGATCTTGCATCTTTTACTAATGATCATGATAACTTAGTTAAACTTTGTGGAAACAATAGAGAGATGTATGATAAAAGTGGTATAGGATATGATCATGATAGTGATACACCGACTGATACTGCAACGTCTGACATTACATTTGTATAATGTACATCCATATCGTTTGAACCTGTAACGTTTATGGTGAATCATAGGCTTAAACAGACCACTGAGAGGACCTCTTATGACAAGAAGGTTCCCCCCAAAAGTTCCACTAACGAATTAGGACGCAAGAGTATTTGGGTACCTAAGACCATGATTTTTCCAGTTGCAGATCTGTTTGACAGGACAAAGCAAACACCAACAATGGTACCTGAACAATGGATGCTCGCGACACATGATAGGAAAAAGGTCTATGTTCCCAAAGATCTGTGCTAAAGAAGACGGAGGAACAATCACCTTAGGAGGTAACCAATAGGGTTTTATCATAGGTGAAGGTGATGTAGGTAAGGCACCTCTTCCTGTGATAAACAAGTTTCTTTTAGTTAGAAGATTAAAACATAACCTACTTAGCATAAGTCAATTATGTGATAGTGGGATGACTATTTCCTTTAATAAAGGGAAGTGTAGCGTCACTGATATTAATGAAAATATCATCTTTCAAGCTCAGAGACAACGGAATCTATATAAGAAGAACTTGGAAAACCTTGCAAGTCAAAATGTAACACGTCTAGTGTCACCAGAGGACGATAAATGGGTTTGGCACATGAAGGTAGTACGTGGTCCGCCAAAGCTATCTTTCAAATCTGATGTCATATGCTCTGCATGTCTTCAAGGAAAGTAATTAAATAGTTCTTTTCATTCAAAGAACGTTGTGAGTACAAGTAGACCTCTGGAGATGTTACACATGGACTTGTTTGGACCTACTAGAATGGATAGTTGTTCTTGAAAAAGGCATGGCTTTGTCATAGTGGACGATTACACAAGATTCACTTAGGTTCATTTCCTAAGTCACAAGGACGATACATTCAAAGCATTCACAACCTTCTATAAGAGAGTCCAAAATGAAAAGGGTTACTGCATAGCTGCAATGAGAAGGGATAGAGGTGGAGAATTTATCAACCAAGAGTTTGAAATATTTTGTGAACTAAATGGTATCAGTCATCAATTCTTAGCTCCAAGAACTCCTCAACAAAACGGTGTAGCTGAACAAGAGAATATATCTCTTCAAGAGATGGAAAGAACAATGCTGAGTGAGACATCTCTTCCAAAGTACTTTTGGGTTGAAGCAATTCATACTGCCTGTTACATCCAAAACAGAATACTTATGAGGCCAATCCTAAAGAAGACTTCATATGAGCTATGGAAAGGAATACGACCAGATATATCTCACTTTCATCCTTTTGGATGTCCTTGTTTCATTCTCAACACTAAAGACGATCTCGGGAAGTCTGATGCTAAATCTGGCAAACAAATATTTCTTGGATATTCCCCTCACTCAAAGGCCTATAGAGTCTACAAATCTAGAACCATGGTGGTGGAAGAATCCATAAATGTAAAGTTTGATGATTGAAACACAAATGAAGATGTGACCAAAATCGAAGAAGATCTCTCAAGCTTGGATCTGAATGGAAAATATGGAGGATCATTGTCTAACAAAGTTCAATCGTCCAATGACGCTCCACCGTCTAAGAAATCCACATTATCAGAAGATTGTCCATCATCTAAAGAAAATGACATGCCATTGTCCAACCTTACACTGTTTGATCATGTTATGACATCTGGCGGAATCCATCTTCCAAGAGACTGGAGATACAGACCAGATCATCCACCAAACCAAGTCATTGGCAGCATCTCTGAAAGAGTTAGGACAAAACCATCATTTCGCGATCAGTGGAAATTGTACATTCATTTCTGAAATTGAACCAAAGACTATTTTAGAAGCATTACAGGATAAAGGGTGGATCTTGGCCATGCAAGAAGAATTATATCAATTTGAAAGGAGTCAATTCTAGACTCTTTTTACCAAACCAGAGGGAAAATCTATTATTGGAACAAAATGGGTCTTCAGAAAAAAAGTAGATGAACACGATAAAGTAACAAGAAACAAGGCCAGACTGGTTGCTCAAGGCTACAATCATCAAGAAGGCATAGAATATAATAAAACATTTCCTCCGACAGCCCGAATAGTAGCACTACGTATACTTCTAGCTTTTGCATGTGAACACTCTATCAAACTTTATGAAATGGATGTCAAAAGTGCATTTCTAAATGGCTTCATTGAAGAAGAAGTTTATGTGGAGCAACCACCAGGCCTTGAAGAGGCATCCCTTCCAGACCATGTCTTCAAACTAAGAAAAGCTCTCTATGGTCTGAAGCAAGCACCAAGAGCATGGTATGATAGACTCAGTACCTCCCTAATGAGTAATGGCTTTACATGTGGAAAGGTAGACAATACTTTATTTAGACAAAATATAGAAAAAGATTTCATTTAGTACAATTATATGTTAATGATATTATATTTGGTGCTACTAACGAGATATTGTTCAAGGATTTTTCTAACCTTATGAAAAGTGAATTTGAGATGAGTATGATGGGAGAATTGAAGTTCTTCCTTGGACTTCAAATTTGTCAAGAGAAAGGCAAAAAGTATATCCACCAGAAGAAGTATATCACAAAGATCTTCTAAAGAAGTACAACATGGACAAGTCTAAGAAGATGAGTACTCCAGTGCATCTTGGATCCATATTAGACAAGAATGATGAAATCTCACCTGTTGATTCTACCAAATATAGAGGTATGATTGGATCACTACTTTACCTTACGTCTAGTAGACCTGAAATTATGTTTAGTGTTTGTCTGTATGTAAGGTTTCAAGTAAATCCACAAAAATCTCATCTTAATGCTGTAAAGAGAATCCTTAGATATTTATTAGGTATTGCTAATCTTGGCCTATTGTATGAGAAAGGTGATGATTTCAGGTTAAAAGGATTCGGCGATGCAGACTATGCTGGAGATAGAATTGAAAGAAAGAGCACAAGTGGAGGATGTCACTTTCTTGGACAATTCTTAATCTCATGGTCTAGTAGACAACAAAGAACAATCTCATTGTCTACTGTGGCTGCAGGATCTTGTTGTACCCAACTATTTTAGGTAAAACATCAATTAGAAGATTATAGCATCTTTGAGCACAACATTCCATTACTGTGTGATAATAAAAGTGCTATAAGAATTACTAAGAGTCCTGTTCAACATTCTAGGACCAAACATTACTTTATAAGAGATCATGTTGCAAAGGGTAATATTGACATGTCATATGTGCATATTGATGATCAATTTGTAGATATATTTACTAAACCTCTCATTGAAAATAGACTTACATATCTGAGAGAAAGTATTGGTATGCATCCTGGTTTGTGATATATATTGTCTAGACTTACTAAAGTGTAGGAGACAACAGAAACACAGACGATCAAGTCATTGTCTAATCACTCAAGTGCATCGTCTAAAGAAGATACAACCTCTGCAATCTATCGTTTACTCATAGTGAAGTTCAAACATGGACGACATCACTAAGTGACGCAAACATAACTGCTATGCTAACACACCTACTCTTTTGGCAGTCAGTTTGGAAAAGGAGTTATCACGTCGCATTTATTGCGTGTGCGGTTAGAATATTTTATTAATTGTTTTTGCATTTGTTAATGCAAAAATCATCATTGCTTTGAAAACCTACAAACTTTATGCATTCCCGCCGTTTCTCAATCACATCATTTCTTTTCACAAAAAACTTTACATATCTTAGTCACAATTTCCTCTATTCTCTCTGCAAACTAACGTGCATTTTAGAAAAGAAAAACAAAGAAATCTTGCATTCCAACAATGGCAACTTCTTCACAGATTCAAAAGGAACTCAACATCTCTGCTGCAGAAGTGGAAAGTCTCAAAGCCAGACGAGAAAGGGTTTTAGATCAACGGAGACTCTAAGTTTCCGAGATTGGCGAATCATTGGTTGCAAAACTCGAAGAAAAACCCATCGTCTCCCCTCGCTATCTGAAGATGAAGATGTTCATTCATCTAAAAATGGCTGGAAACCAAGCTTTATTTCATCAAGACTAGGAAACCGTCTATGAAATCTCAAAGAAGGAAGTTTATGTTCCCTTGGTGAAGGAATTTTTCAACTGTGCCATTCATGAGAGAGGCACCATAACAACAAGGCTTAACAACAAAATCACAACCATCACAGTGGAAGACATTGCTAAAGCACTGGATATCGATTCCGAAACTGGTGGAAAGTACTCACCGTCTTGGAAGAATAACGTTCTAGATCATGAAAGGATTTGGGAGCAACCCCCTCAATCTGCTGGATTCGAGGTGAACAATCTAGAAGATGACTGCCGATTCCTTCATGCGGTTGTTAGAAAAATCCTTCTTTTGAAGGAAAGTGCTAGGAACCATGTGAACAAATATGCAACATATGGTATCTACAAGATGATCAACATGGTGAAGGTGAACCCTAGTCACCTGATTGTCGCATATTTGGTGAATTCTCTATAAAATCCAATGGGAAATCTTCCTTATGGTTCATTGATTTCCACCATCCTCTCTAAGAAGCAGCTGTTAATTCCCTACATTGAGAGCACCAAATTTCTAGAGAAAGACATCGTTTGGCCAACTCCCATCATGATTGGTGATGTAAAGAGAATGCAAATTTCTATTGATGAATCGGAGCACCTGAAGAATTCATTTCAAAGAAGAAGAAGACTACTGCTGGAAAAGACAAGCCTGTGAAGTAGAAAACTACATCAACCCCCTCAAAGCCTCCAAGAACTGTTCCAAAGGCACTACGGATTGCACCGTTTGAGGAACCAGAACAAACGTTTGCTCCCAAAAAGAAGCTAAGAATAACATCTGGTGGAGCCCCATTATTCAATCCCTCTTCAATATCAACAAGAATGAGGTCTTCTTGACCCACTTCATATGCGAAAGTGGTATTGTATGCAAGCCAAGCTCAAACAACTTCTGTTGAAAGGATTACTTACACTTTACTTTTCAAAACCGTTCACCAAAAGAATTCATAATTTGTCACTTAACTAGTATAAAAATCCTTTTCAAGATCTAAATGTAGTATAGCAACGGGTATTGTCGAACCAAAGAGAATTGGTATCAAAAGCCGTTCTTTAGCGAAATTAATCAAAAAATTGATAAAATAAGGTTGCTTAAAGGTTTTGTTTACAAATGAATACAAAACAAAACAATAAATGAGTTTTCAAGCATAAACTGTTGGGATTTAGCTCATATTACAACTTTTATGTATCCTTACTTTCATGCACAAAATCCATTATATCATTGATTACTCCTCATTGGTTCTTATCTAACTCATCTATGTCTAGCATGAGAAGATTATCAATTACTTTACTAACTATCGATGTCTCGCATATATAATAGAACAACAACATTAGACTCACGTGTTAAGAGGACTAACAATACTAACTCTATGTCTAGCAATCAGTATTATCAGATGATATGATTAGTTCAGATTAATTATGTAGTTTTCACTCACACAAAGAACCTAAGATCATGTTCTAAACGGCCAAATCAGAACAAGAATTAGACTTAAACTCATATCATGAATATCAAAAGATATAACATAGATTCATATAAATTAAACCATCATGCATACATTTGAGTTGCAATATTACACTAAATCCCAACAAGAGAGGTTTAGCAATCCATATTCATGGTTGCCGTAAGCTTACTGTTGGGGTCGAACACCTGAATCGCACAGAGTAACTCGAGAGAGAGAGAGAGATCGAAAGCACACAGAAATCTTTGTTCTCGCAGTTCAGCCAATTTGCTTATGTCCGCAGCTATAGATGGCTATAGCACCGTTTCATTCAAAACATAGAACGAACAACAGGGTGTTAATGTTACAGCATATTTATATTAAGATACAATGCTAAAACGACAGTGTCTTAATTATATCCTAACGCAATCCTATCAACCAATTAGATTCTATATTACACGGATATTACGGAATGAGTTCTCATTAGTTGTCCTCAACTGACCACGTAACTACTCTAGCTAGACGTGGCCTAGCAGCTCCAGCCAGATGAACTCTTACGTGTTAGTTGCGGACGGACTCTCCAGAAGAACTCTACGCCGGACGAACTCAATAGCTCCAAGCCGAACGAACTCACCACCCAGACGAACTCCTCGAGATCTAGCCAGACGAACTCCTCGAGTTCTAGCCAGACAAACTCCTTGAGTTCCAACCAGACGAAGTCACTATAATGAGCCATACTCCACAATCTCCACCTTTGCGAATTATTCAAACCCTTGTGAAGGCGAACCGCCTCTTCTCAGAATCTCGATTTTCCGGATTGCGCTCCCCATATGCTTAACACTTAGAAATGTGCAGTAGTTCGAAGCAGTGCTTGAACTTCTCGTTTGTGACTGGCTTGGTCAACATATCTACTGCGTTTTTAGAGGTATGAACCTTCTCAAGTCGAATCTGCCCCGACACAAGCAGCTCTCTGATCTTGTGAAATTTCACATCAGTGTGCTTTGTCCTCGCATGATACACTTGATTTTTCGCCAAGAAAATGGCACTCTGACTATCGCACTGCAAAAAAACTCCACCTTGCTCAACACCTAACTCTTGCACTAACCCTGTTAGCCACAATGCTTCTTTTGCTGCTTCAGCCACAGCCATGTACTCAGCTTCAGTTGTGAACATTGCCACTATGGAATGGACAGATGACCTCTAGCATATAGGTCCACCAACCAAAGTAAAAACATACCCTGTTGTAGACCGTCCGTTGTCAATGTCTCCTGCATAATCAGAATCAACATATCCACCAACCACTGGACCACCTTGTTCCTTACTGAACATTATCCCGTGACCAGTTGTACCCTTTAGGTACCTGAGTATCCACTTGACTGCCTCCTAGTGACGTTTCCTGGTCTTGACGTAAACTTACAGACTTGGCTCACTGCTTGTGCCACGTCTGGTCTAGTGCAAACCATAACATACATTAAACAACCAACTGCACTAGCGTAAGGGACTTTCGACATACCTTCGACCTCTTCAGCTGTCTTTGGACACTGATCAACGGAGAGCTTGAAGTGGTTTTCCAACGGAGTACTCACAGCTTTCAACATAGCTTTTTTGAGAGAGCCACAACTTTCGTGCTCGTCTGTCCCTGTGAATCTCCATTCCAAGAATCTTCTTAGTACCTCCTAGGTCCTTCATGTCAAACTCCTTGCCCAGCTTGGTTTTCAAATCACGCACGTCACTTGAGTGATTCGCAGCAATAAACATATCATCCACGTACAGTAACAAGAAAATTATTGAATTATCATCAAGGCTCCGAACGTAAACAACCACAGTCATAGTCACACCTTCTGTAGCCAATCTTTTGCATGTATGAGTCAAACCTCTTGTACCACTGCCTTGGTGACTGTTTCAACCCATACAGAGACTTCTTCAATACACATACCAGACGTTCCTGACCAGACTCTGCAAATCCTTCAGGTTGCTGCATGTACAATTTCTCATTTAGATTCCCATGAAGAAACGCCGTCTTCACATCCATCTGTTCTAAATGCATGTCTCAGAATGCTACCAGAGCCAATACTGCCCTTATAGAAGTGTGTCTAACCACTGGGGAGAATATTTCATCATAATCAATCCCCTTCCGCTGTGAATAGCCTTTTGCTACTACGCGAGCCTTGAACCTTTCCCCTTCATTTTCTTTACTGGTGGCTTCTTCTTGAACACCCACTTGCAGCCAATTGCCCTCTTCCCTTCCGGAAGTTCGATGAGATCCCACGTCTGATTCGTCTTCAGGGACTCCATCTCCTCCACCATGGCTCCAATCCACTTCTCACGGTCATGGCTTCCCATAGCCTCACGGAACATAGAAGGATCTCCAGAACTTGTAAGAAGAGCATAAGCAGCTAAGTCTTCAAACCCATATCTGAGTGGTGGTCCTCTTGAACGAGGCTCCCTGTCACGTGCGAGTACATAATCCTGTACTCCACCTGAATCAACTGGTTCGTCTTCTGACTCACTATCAGAATCTGCAATGGCCTGCACATTAGGCACCGTCAGCCCAGGACTGTGTGGATCAGACGTTCCTACATCGTCCGATGCGAGATTGTCTGCCAGACGAGGTTGCATTCATCTAGTTGGCTCGACAGCAATATGAATCTTCCCAGCAGTGGATGTTTCAGCCTTTGAAGTAGTCTCTTCCTTTGGATCTGACTCCTTCAGCATGCACTGTTCATCAAATACAACATCTCTACTATGAACTGCCTTCTTCAAGGATGGATCCCATAATCTGAACCCCTTCACACCCTTGGTGTAACCAAGAAAAGTGCATTTCCTGGACCTGGGATCCAATTTGAACCTCTCATCACTAGGGATATGAACGTAAGCTGGACAACCAAAAATCTGTTAGAACAGATAGCAACCTGAGAGGGGGGGGGTGAATCAGTGTTGCCCCAATTTTCGCCTTATTGAAATCGTTACTTTCAAGTTTATGATGATCACGAATTGATCGTTGTGATTGCAGCGGATATGAACAATACTTGAAAGTAAATGTGAAGGATAAAGAGAATCACACACAAGATTTATCCTGGTTCGCCTTCAATCCACTGAAGACTACGTCCAGTCCCTCAAGAAAACCCCTTGAGGATTTTTCCACTATTGATAAGAATTTCTTACAAGTTCCTAACCCAAGGACCCCAAGAACTTCTACCAATATCCTGTGAAAGCAAACCGCTTTCAACAGCCCCTGAAAGCAAACTGCTTTCAGTTCCTGAAGGCAAACCACCCTCAGACCTTGAAGGCTAAACCACCTTCAATGAAGACCCTGAAAGTAAACCACTTTCAGTGACAACAACCCTTCACCGAATACCACGGTGAAAAACTCAATCTTACAGAAAGAGATGAAGAAGATATTACAGTTGGCTGTTTCAATCCTTTAACACACAGTTGGATTGAACATGAGAAATTATGCTTTAAGGCTTTTAAGCATAATACAATTCTGAGTTCTTCAAGATATGAACAACTAATGTGTTCTTGTAAACATGAAGATCATGAACTCAGAATTTAGGCTCCAAAAGATTTAAGTTCTAAAAGATGAACTAATTTTGAAAGAGCTTTGGCCTAATGTGTTTTTCTCATGTGAAATGTGTATATTTCGTGTGTGTTGTGTGTGTTCTGTTTTCTGGACTCAAATGGTCTTTATATAGGCAAGGGAAACGTCCTTGAACCATCACAACCCTTTTCAAAAGGTTTGGGACACAATGGTTCATGAAAAGATGCACTTTTTCGTTCTGGTAATCGATTACCATACTTAGTGTAATCGATTACACAAGTGACCGTTTCAGTTTGAATTTGAATTTCAAACTTGTAATCGATTACAAGACTGGAGTAATCGATTACTTTCCTTGGTGTAATCGATTACCATAATGGTGTAATCGATTACACAGAAGCCCATTTTCCAGAAACTTGATCTTTGAGACTTGCTTAAGGTTTTCTACTTCTTATAAGTTATGAAAACTCTTAGCTTGATTAGATTAGGTGTTTTAAGAGCCTTTATGCTTTAATAAACCTTTGGAAGCATGACTCACCTAATTCTAAGACTTCTAGACTATTGATGGACTTGAGTGCTTGATTCTTTTGAAGTCTTCTTTTCTTCTTTTTGTTGATGAGTTTGTCATCATCAAAACCACAGCCAGGGTCAGGAGCAAGACCTTCTTCACAATCTCCCCCTTTTTGATGATGGCAAACACATACTTGAAACTTTGAAGATCATATGTGCATTCTTGATGCTTAACTCCCCCTATTTGATGGAATTTAGTATTTCTGATTTTTCTCCCCCTTTCTAGTGTACTTGTTGAATTCCTGCATATGATCTTTAAAAGCACGGAACCTTTCTCCCCCTTTTGACTTCATCAAAAAGAAGAAAAGGCCAAAAAAAAAATGTACAGGCATACATACAAGTATATTGAAACATAAAGCATGGGGGAATAGGGGTAATTGTGTAAAATAGGACTAAAACAGAATAGTCCAAACATAGCATTTAAAAGATAACATACATACAATGGGAACATAGTACAAGGTGAAATAAATAAACAGCATGAAAAACTCCTAGAAAACTAAGTACAAGTAGGTGAGTCAACATCAGCAATGGTATACACGGGTACGAAATCCTGACCAGCATCATGAATTTGACATGGAAGAAGAAAGAGGCCAAAGTCATTGGTGATGTTGAGCGAAGGAAGAATGGAGGTGTCTATTCGTTTGAGATGGGATGACCGCGTGTCATAAAGCTTGGCAATAGGCACTCCAGAGTAGAGAAGGAGGCGGGTGATGATCGATGCATAAGGAAAAGAGTCCGCCAAGTTACGACTTCGTAGCATGTGGTGCATAACCAAAAATGCCCAATTGATTTTGTGACAATGAAGAATGCCATAAAGAATTTGTAACTCAAAGTCGCTAATGTGAGCAAGGAGAGTTTCTTCAGGCAGAACTACTTGATTAATGAAATAGTGTAGAAGATGATTGTTTGTCGTGAGGACATCAGTGTTGTATGGGCAAGAGGTAGTATGTGGTGGGTGAATTTTCTGGAGGTCTACTGATTCAAATCGACACAGAGATTTGTAAAAGGAGTCATGGCTATAGTCAGACCAGGGGCAAGGGAGGTTAGGACCCAAGAGAGCACCCGATGAAGGAAGTCCAAGGCATCGACCAAAAGATGATAGGGAGTGTCGAATAAGAATCCCCTTGACAGAACTTTGAAATCCATCTTGCAAAGGTTCTAAGTTGCAATAAAATACTTTTACTAGTTCAGGATAGTAGGGATTGCACATAGAGATAAACTCCTCAAGATTTTGATAACGGAGATAGGCGGGAAATGTGTGACCATTGTCGACAAAGGAATCCAAATCACCAAACAAAGGTTTACGAATGAGTTGATTGATGAATCGTGAAGCAAACCTAGTTCTTTGATGGGTGGTTGTGAGTAGTCGTGTAAGGTTCATGGGTCGAGAGGAACGAGAATGATAGGAATCCATATTTGAGAAAAGAGTATTCAGCACCTTAAGAAGATTTTGGAGGATATTACTAATCAATTCCTAATGCTAGCTTAAATATCCCGAGCATGTAATCGATTACAGCAGTTTAAGTAATCGATTACAGAGCAGTTATGCTAAGTTTGAATTTCAAAAGATGGAGGGAAATTGAAATTCTGGCAATTTTTCGAGTATGTAATCGATTACTGCAGTTGGGGTAATCGATTACATCAGTTACAAATTTGAAAATTTTCAAATTGTGAATGTGTAATCGATTATGGCAGTTTGAATAATCGATTACTCAGATGTTTCTAATGAGCACGAGGACTTAGAACATGGATAATCGATTACAAATCCTAGGGTAATCGATTACTAGGACATTTTTACAAGTTCTAGGCTCTAGATTCCTATGTAACACTTTTCCTATAAAACACTTAATTACATAATCTCTCTAAAGGCATGTAAACACATATTTATCATAAAGATCGTGCAAATAACATGTTAACTTAAGTATCATGCTCATCTAAAATGCCTAACTCTCTTCTTATCTTATAAAATGATTCCTTAGAAAGAGGTTTAGTAAAGATATCTGCTAGTTGATTATGTGTATCTACAAAAGAAATCTCTATATCTTTCCTCATAACATGATCTCGAAGAAAATGATGTCGTATATCAATATGCTTAGTTCGAGAATGCATGATAGGGTTTTTAGTGAGATTAATGGCACTTGTGTTGTCACATTTGATAAAAATGCAGCCCAGCTCTAAGCCACAATCTTTGAGTTGTTGTTTGAGCCATAGAGTTTGTGCACAACAACTTCCTGCAGCAATATATTCTGCTTCTGCAGTACTTAGAGCAACACATGCTTGTTTCTTACAAGACCAAGAAACAAGGGCATTTCCTAACAAGTGACAAGTACCACTTGTACTTTTTCTTTCAGTTTTACAACCAGCATAATCAGAATCAGAATATCCAATCAAATCACAAACACTTCCTTTGGGATACCACAAACCAACATTTGTAGTTCCTTTCAAATATTTGAAAATCCGCTTAACAGAACTCAAATGTGATTCCCTAGGAGATGCTAGATATCTAGCACATAGACATACGCTAAACATAATATCAGGTCTACTTGCAGTTAAGTACAGAAGAGATCCGATCATACCTCTATATTTAGTGATATCAACTTGAACACCGGATTCATCTTGATCTAGATATGTATTAGACCCCATTGGTGTGGCTATGGCTTTGCAATCATCTAAATCATATTTCTTTAATAATTCCTTGCAAAACTTTGATTGATTGATGAATATTCCATCATTTGATTGCTTGATTTGCAAACCAAGAAAGAAATTTAATTGTCCCATCATGGACATCTCAAATTCTTCTTGCATCATGTTAGAGAAATCTTTGCAAAGAGATTCGTTAGTTGCACCAAAGATAATATCATCAACATAAATTTGAACAAGTAAGGTATTACCTTTGGTTCTTTTGATGAACAAGGTTGTATCAGCCTTACCTTTTTGAAATCCTTTATCACAAAGGAAAGTACTTAACTTGTCATACCATGCACGAGGGGCTTGCTTAAGACCATAGAGTGCTTTCTTTAGTCTGAAGACATGTGAAGGAAACTTTGGATCTTCAAATCCTGGAGGTTGCTTCACATACACTTCTTCTTGAATATATCCGTTCAGGAAGGCACTTTTGACGTCCATTTGATACAATGGGAAGTTTAAAGAGCAAGCATACGCTAATAACAATCTTATGGCTTCTAATCTTGCTACGGGTGCATATGTTTCATCAAAATCTATACCTTCTTCTTGATTATAACCTTGAGCAACAAATCTTGCTTTATTTCTAACTATAATACCATTTTCATCTAAGTTATTTCGAAATACCCACTTTGTTCCAATAATGTGTTTATCACTAGGCTTAGGGACAAGTTCCCAAACTTGATTCCTTTCAAATTGGTTTAATTCTTCCTGCATTGCTACAATCCAATACTCATCCTCTAGAGCATCATTTACTTTTGATGGTTCTATCTGAGAGACAAAGGCCATATTCAAAACTGAATCATTCAAGCGTAGCCTTGTAGAAATGCCTCTAGAGATATCACCAATAATATTATCAACTGGATGATCCCTATGGGTTCTCCATTCTTTTGGAAGTTGATAAGTATTATCTTCAATGTGCTCTTCTTGTATTGAATTATGATCTCCATCTTTTTGAGAATCTTCATTTATAATGATGTCATCTTCTTCATTATCCGGAAGATTGACTTTATCTTCTATTGAAGATTTAGATTCATCAAAAGAAACATGTATGGATTCTTCCACGGATAGAGTTTTCTTGTTAAAGACTCTATATGCTTTGCTTGTTAAAGCATATCCAAGGAATATACCTTCATCAGATTTTTCATCAAACTTACCAAGGTTTTCCTTTCCATTATTCAAGACAAAGCATTTTGATCCAAAAGCATGTAGATGAGAGATATTTGGTTTCCTTCCTTTGTAGAGTTCATAGGGAGTTTTCTTAAGAATAGGTCTAATGAGAACTCTATTGGAAACATAGCAAGCAGTACTTACAGCATCGGCCCAGAAGTATTTAGGGAGACTTGATTCACTTAGCATTGTCCTTGCTAATTCTTCAAGTAATCTGTTCTTCCTTTCTACAACACCATTTTGTTGTGGTGTTCTCGGAGTAGAGAAATTATGTGATATTCCGTTTTCATCACATAGTTCTTGGAATTGTTGATTCTGAAATTCTCCACCATGATCACTTCTAATAGAAGAGATCTTTAAAGACTTCTCATTTTGAACTAGCCTTGCATATCTTTTGAATGCATTGAAGGCTTCATTCTTATGAGGTAGAAATAAAGTCCAAGTGAATCTAGAGAAATCATCAACAATAACAAGTGCATAGAAATTACCTCCGAGGCTTTTTGTTCTAGATGGTCCGAACAGATCCATATGTAACAACTGAAGGGGTCTTGTTGTCGAAACTATGTTCTTAGGTTTGAAGGATGTTCTGGTTTGCTTTCCCTTTTGACATGCATCACAGAGCTTGTCTTTTTCGAATTTCATTTTTGGAAGCCCAATAACCAGATCATGTTTGACTAGTTTGTTTAAATGATCTATGTGAATATGAGCAAGTCTTCTATGCCATAGCCATGAATCACTATTGTTCTTGGCCAAAAGGCATCTCACATTTTGAGGAATTTCTTCCAATGAGATCATGAAAACTTTGTTTACTTTATACCCAGAAAACTTAATCTCTTTAGTTTTCACATCTTTTACTACACATATATCATTAATGAAACCAACTTTCAAACCCTTATCGATGACTGTTTGAGGGGGTGTGCCTATTCTTCCAATACCGAGTATCTTTCCCTTTTGATTGTTACCATATGTGACAAAACCTTTTTCTCTAGGTATAAGAAATGAAAATTTGGTTTTGTCTCCTGTCATGTGTGATGAGCAGCCACTATCAAGATACCATAAATCCTTTGCTGCTTTCATACACACCTACATGACAAAGTTCAGACATGGGTATTAGGAACCCAACAAGTCTTGGGTTCTTCTAAGTTAACATCCTTTCTAACCCAAATGTACTCCCTATTTGGTACTCCTATATGTTTGTAATAACATCTACTAGGGATATGTCCTACTTTGTTACAATATGTGCAAGAGTAATGATTGTAACTAGAGGTTTGTCTAGGAAAAGGGTGAATCTTCTTAGGAAGTCTATTTTGATTGTTCTTCCTATTGTTTGTACTTCTAACAGGATTAATCTTATTGTTACTAGAAGATCCTGATACGTGGTTTGGTCTTACAAACACAGTTTTCCTAACCTCTTTTGTCTTTGGGTGAGAAGTATATCCTAATCCTGATTTATTGTTTGAATGTCTTTGAACACTTAGAATATCATCTAACTTCTGTTTTCCTTTATTGAAGTTATTTACCCTGTGTTGAAGATCACCTATCTTTTCTTCTAAAGAACTACACTTAGTACACTTGTGTGTAGTATCTACTTTAGATTTCACTATGTCTAATTCCTCCTGTAAGATTTTACACTTACTTTCTAGAGAAGAAATCAATTCATTTTGCTTTGTGCTAATCTTGGAAAATTCTTGACATAATTTAAACATATTTTCCATAGCAAATTTTAAATCATGAGGAGACATAGAATTATCACTAACCTGGGAATCTTCAATGTCTGAATCATGTGAGGCCATTAAAGCAACTTGTGCTTCTTCTTTGTCAGAGTCTGATGATGAACTTACTTCATTATCATCCCAAGCCAAATATGCTTTTCGTGTAGGTTGATCCTTCTTTTCAAACTTTTCTCTTAGACCATGTCTCTTCTTCTGAAGATTTGGACAATCTGATTTGAAGTGTCCAGGTTTACCACATTCGAAACATGTGATCTTTTGTGACGAAGAGGGATCATTGTTTCTTTGGAAAGATTTATTGTTGAATTTAACATTTTTTCTTTTAAGAAACTTTCCAAAGTTCTTGACTAGAAGATTTAAATTTTCATTTTCTTCTTCAGAATCCGCATCATAATCTTCTTTGATGCTTTCCTTTGCCTTTAAGGAAATTGATTGATACTTCTTCTCATGTTGTTCATGCTCTTCTAAACGATTCAATTCCAACTCATGTTCTTGGAGTTTTCCAAACAGAGTTGCAAGAGACATATTTGATAAACTCTTCTTCTCAGAGATGGCTGTGACTTTTGGTTGCCATATTCTTGTAAGTGATCTTAGAACTTTCATGTTCAAGTCACTATTTGAAAATTGTTTTCCAAGAGCAATCAAATGATTAATTAAATGAGTGAATCGTTTTTGCATATCTAATACCTTTTCTCCTGGAAGCATTCTGAACATTTCATATTCCTGAGAGAGAGTATTGATCTTTGATCTCTTGACTTCATCTGTTCCTTCATGAGTCACCATCAACGTATCCCATATTTCTTTTGATGAAGTGCACGTTGATACTCCGAAAAATTCGTCCATGCCAAGAGCAGATGTAAGGATGTTCATCCCTTTGAGATCATATTGAACCTTCTTCTTTTCTTCTTCACTCCAAGTACTTTCTGATTTTGGTTGTGAAGTTCCTTCTTCATTTGTTGTTACAGGCACAAAGGGTCCTTCTTCAATGGCTTTCCATATTCCTGAGTCTAATGACTTTATGAATATCTTCATCTTGATTTTCCAGAAGTCATAATGTTCTCCATTGAAGAATGGTGGCCTGTTTATGTTGAATCCTTCATTTGTTCCATGATTGGAAGAGGATGCCATCTTTTCCCGGATCTTAGGAATAACTTACCTAAACCTTCACTCTGATACCAATTGTTAGAACAGATAGCAACCTGAGAGGGGGGGGGGGGGGGTGAATCAGTGTTGCCCCAATTTTCGCCTTATTGAAATCGTTACTTTCAAGTTTATGATGATCACGAATTGATCGTTGTGATTGCAGCGGATATGAACAATACTTGAAAGTAAATGTGAAGGATAAAGAGAATCACACACAAGATTTATCCTGGTTCGCCTTCAATCCACCGAAGACTACGTCCAGTCCCTCAAGAAAACCCCTTGAGGATTTTTCCACTATTGATAAGAATTTCTTACAAGTTCCTAACCCAAGGACCCCAAGAACTTCTACCAATATCCTGTGAAAGCAAACCGCTTTCAACAGCCCCTGAAAGCAAACTGATTTCAGTTCCTGAAGACAAACCACCCTCAGACCTTGAAGGCTAAACCACCTTCAATGAAGACCCTGAAAGTAAACCACTTTCAGTGACAACAACCCTTCACCGAATACCACGGTGAAAAACTCAATCTTACAGAAAGAGATGAAGAAGATATTACAGTTGGCTGTTTCAATCCTTTAACACACAATTGGATTGAACATGAGAAATTATGCTTTAAGGCTTTTAAGCATAATAGAATTCTGAGTTCTTCAAGATATGAACAACTAATGTGTTCTTGTAAACATGAAGATCATGAACTCAGAATTTAGGCTCCAAAAGATTTAAGTTCTAAAAGATGAACTAATTTTGAAAGAGCTTTGGCCTAATGTGTTTTTCTCATGTGAAATGTGTATATTTCGTGTGTGTTGTGTGTGTTCTGTTTTCTGGACTCAAATGGTCTTTATATAGGCAAGGGAAACGTCCTTGAACCATCACAACCCTTTTCAAAAGGTTTGGGACACAATGGTTCATGAAAAGATGCACTTTTTCGTTCTGGTAATCGATTACCATACTTAGTGTAATCGATTACACAAGTGACCGTTTCAGTTTGAATTTGAATTTCAAACATGTAATCGATTACAAGACTGGAGTAATCGATTACTTGCCTTGGTGTAATCGATTACCATAATGGTGTAATCGATTACACAGAAGCCCATTTTCCAGAAACTTGATCTTTGAGACTTGCTTAAGGTTTTCTACTTCTTATAAGTTATGAAAACTCTTAGCTTGATTAGATTAGGTGTTTTAAGAGCCTTTATGCTTTAATAAACCTTTGGAAGCATGACTCACCTAATTCTAAGACTTCTAGACTATTGATGGACTTGAGTGCTTGATTCTTTTGAAGTCTTCTTTTCTTCTTTTTGTTGATGAGTTTGTCGTCATCAAAACCACAGCCAGGGTCAGGAGAAAGACCTTCTTCACAAAATCCTCAGATTATATAGGATAATTGGCTTACCTGTCCATACTTCTTCTGCAACCTTTCCATCCAATGAAGCTCTTGGAGACCTGTTTATAAGATAACATGCCATGCTCATTGCTTCTGCCCAAAATCCCTTTGACAATCCTGCCTGCAACCGAAGGCACCTCTCCTTCTCCGTGAGGGATCTATTCATCCTCTCAGCAGCACCATTCTGCTGTGGTGTTTTCTTCACTGAATAATGCCTCTGGATCCTGTGTTCCTTACAAAACTACTTGAATTTTACCTCTGTGTATTCTGTCCCATTATCTGACCGCAGATACTTGACCTTTCTCCCCGTCTGGTTTTCCACCTCTGTTTTCCACAATCTGAACTTGCTAAACACTTCAGACTTGTGCTTTAGGAAATAAACCCAGACCTTCCTGGAGAAGTCATCGATGAATGTAACAAAGTACCTGGAACCTCCAATGGAGGCCTCCCTAGCAAGCCCCCAGACATCTGAATGAACATAGTCGAGGATTCCATTTGTTTCATGCTTCCCGGTCACAAAACGGATAAGACACTATTTGCCTAACACGCAAAACTTGCAAAATTCCACCTTGCATCTTCGAACACCCTTCAAAATATTCCTCTTATGAAGTGCCATTAACCCCTTCTCGCTTGGGTGACCCAAACGCATATGCCAAAGCCTCGTTGCATCATTGTCTGCTTCAACTGATGCAACGTCACCTACCACGGTGCTTCCAAACAAGCGATAGATATTCCCTGCAGTCCGTTTTGCTATCATTACTGTCAATGCACCCTTGCTCACCTTCATGGTATCCTTCCCACCATCAGAATGGTAGGAGTAACCATTCTCTTGGAGAGTACCCAAGGAAATTAGATTCTTCCTTAGATCTGGGACATATCTCACATTACCCAATATACGCGTGCCACCATGGTCCAGAGCAATTTTAACTTGTCCTATTCCAGTGATCTCACACGTCTGGTCATCACCTAGATAGACAAATCCAAACTTGCCCGCCTTAAACGAACTGAACCACTCCCAGTGCGGCGTCATATGGTAAGAGCACCCAGAATCTAGAATCCAAACATCTGTGCACTTGGCAGACAAGACACAAAGCATGTCCCCTGCACTGCCGGAATCATTCATCTGAGCTACGTTTGCAGAGTTAGAGAGGTTAGGGCAATCCCTCTTCTAGTGACCAACCTTCTTGCAGTTATAACATTCTGCTGTCGCCCTCGTTTGCTTGGACTTAGAACGCTTCATCTTTCCAGCAGATTTTCCTTTGTTCCTTCCACGGTCTTGTCCTCCTCCCTTTGCAAATAGATCTTCACCTTGATTACTGCCTTCCTCTGCCTTCTGCTTTCTCTGTGAGTGAGACAAAAGGGCAGACGTGATGGCATCAAGCGAGATAGCGTCCTTCCCATACGTAAGGGTGGTGACCAAGTGCTCGTAGGAACTTGGTAACGAGCACAGCAAAATAACCACCTTGTCCTTGTCATCCACCTTCACCCCCAATCGCTGCAAGCCTGCAACTATTGTGGTGAAATGGTTAACATGACTTTGAAGGTCACTTCCCTCCTGCTGTTAACCTAGATAGCAACCTGAGAGGGGGGTGAATCAGGTTTACCCAATTTTCGTCTTGATACCTTCTTACTTTCAAGATGAATATAAATACAAATGATTGCAGCAGAAATAAGCGTTGCTTGAAAGTAAAGATGAAGGGTAGAAGAATGCACACACAAAATTTTAACCTGGTTCATCTTCTATCCACCGAAGGCTACGTCCAGTCCCTCAAGAAAACCCCTTGACGATTTTTCCACTATTGGTAAAAATCTCTTACAAGTCCTTACACCAAGTAC
Organism: Acmispon strigosus; assembly: GCA_030819835.1. Lineage (NCBI taxonomy): Eukaryota > Viridiplantae > Streptophyta > Magnoliopsida > Fabales > Fabaceae > Acmispon > Acmispon strigosus. The sequence continues at coordinate 24,716,016 of JAUAMA010000004.1, read as the reverse complement.
CTTAAGAATTTCTATCAACCACCTCTGAAAGTACACCACTTTCAACAGCCCCTGAAAGCACACCACTTTCAGACCCTGAAGGCAAACCACCTTCAGTCCACACCCTGAAAGTACACCACTTTCAGTAACAACAACCCTTCACCGAAACCCACGGTGAATACTCAATCTACCAGAAAGAGATGAAGAAGAGTTTACAATATGGCTGTATCAATCCTTTAACATACAAGCGGATTGATCATGAGAATTATGCTTTAAGGCTCTTAAGCATAAGAAGGCTTTCTTGATTCTGAGTTCTTCAAGATATGAACAACTAAAGTGTTCTCTTAACAATGAAGATCATGAACTCAGAATTTAGGCTCTTTGAAAGTTTAAATATCAAATGTTACTGAATGAACAATTTTGGCAAAGCTTTGGCCTAATTCGTGTATTCTCATGTGTTTTTTGTTTCTGGACTCAAATGGACTTTATATAGGCATGAGGAACGACCTTGAACCAATGCAACCCTTCCCAAAAGGTTTGAGACACAATGGTTCATGAAAAGATGCAACTTTTCGAGCATGTAATCGATTACATTACTTAGGTAATCGATTACACTAAAAGTCGTTACTGTTTGAATTTCAAATTCAAACATGTAATCGATTACAAGCAATAAGTAATCGATTACTTGCCTATGTGTAATCGATTACCATAAAGGTGAAATCGATTACACTCAAGTCCAATATCCAGAAACTTGAACTTTTAAGATCAGCTTGAGATATACTACTTCTTTTAACTTATGAAAACATTAAACTTGATTAGCTTAGATGTTTTAAGGAGCCTTTATACTTGAGAAGCCTTTAGAATCATGACTCACCTAAACTAAGACTTTTAGGTAGATGTTGAAACATATAGCACTGTTTCCTCTAAGTCTTCTTTTCTTCTTTTTGCCGATGAGTTTGTCGTCATCAAAACCTCAGCCAGGGTCAAGAGCAAGACCTTCTTTGAGTTGTTGTTTGAGCCATAAGGTTTGTGCACAACAACTTCCTGCAGCAATGTATTATGCTTCAGCAGTACTTAAAGCAACACATGCTTGTTTCTTACAGGACTAAGAAACAAGAGCATTTCCCAACAAGTGACAAGTACCACTTGTACTTTTTCTTTCAGTTTTACATCCAGCATAATCTGAATCAGAATATCCAATCAAATCACAAACACTTCCTTTGGGATACCACAGACCAACATTTGTAGTTCCTTTCAGATATTTGAAAATCCTTTTAACTGAACTCAAATGTGATTCCCTAGGATATGCTTGATATCTAGCACATAAACACACACTAAACATAATATCAGGTCTACTTGCTATTAAATAAAGAAGAGATCTGATCATACCTCTGTACTTGGTAATGTCTACGGGAACACCGGACTCATCTTGATCTAGATATGTGTTAGACACCATTGGTGTGGCTATGGCTTTTGATGAGTGGATTTTATATGGTGTTTTTAGGCTATTTTTAGTCTTTTTATTTTATTATTTTTGAGTCTCATGTAGGTTTTTTTATTGTTTTTATGTAGATTTTATATTTATTTTGCATTTTGCATATAAATTAGATTTTATTAGATTTTCTAGCTTTATTTTATATTTTTAGGAATTTTTCTAGTTATTTTGTATTTTTAGAAAAAGCTGGTTTAGTTATCATTTTTGTCCAGGGACCAATATGTAAAGTTTCAGGAAGTCAGGGACCAAATTGTAAAAGTTCAAGAGTGGAGGACTTAAAGTGAAGATTGAGAGAATATGAGGGCTTGAATTGAAGTGCTAACCAAGGGAGGACCAAAGTGAAAAAGAAGAATATGAAGAATCACTCTCTAATTTAGCACATGGAAAAAATGTTTAAAGAATTGATGTTAGTGGAGGAAGGGTTTCAGAATTGAACAAGGCTGGTTAGTGGCTTTTTATGGCCATCAAAACCCACTACCATGAATGAAGAAGGAAGGAAAAGCTTGAAGATGAAGAAGCAGCGTTCCAGCGCTCCAGCGTTGGGATCCCAACGCTCCAGCGCTGGGGTTCTGAATAGATGATGAGTCAGATGGTGACCCAGCGCCCAAGCGTTGGAAAGCCAGCGCTCAAGCGCTGGGCCTCGGACAGAAAGTGGATTTTTAATGCATCCTAGCGCCCATGCGTTGGGAATGCCAGCACTCAAGCGCTGGAGGCTGGAATTTTACAATAAATAGGACCCTTTTCTTCACTTGTAAGACACACCTTCATAGAATACAACAAGTATTCTCTCTTTCTCCCTCAAAGATCATTGTTCCTAGGAATTGTGGGAAGCCAAACTTGAGCTCCTATCCAGGGTAATTCAATGATTCTTTTAGCCATGCTTGGCTAAATTCTTCTTTAAGTTTTTGGGTTGTTTTAGTTTATAATACATGTTCTAGTTCTTTCTTACATTTCTGAATTTTATTTCCATTCATGTTTTATTACCTTATGCTTAATTTCTATCTTGTGGATCCCAAGAGGTTTTGCTTATTACTTATTACATAAGGCCATTTGGTGAGTAGTAAGGGAACTAGGTAATAAAAAAGGTTATAAGTATACTTCGCTAAGGAATTAGGAAGGACGTAACTTTATGTTGGCCTGAACATCTTCTTCATCTTCTTCTTTAGTTAACTAGGTGCCAAGGAATTGGGTTTAGTAATTAAAAAGAAAGATCTACAATGCTTAAGGAATTAACTTGTAGTTACACTAGGCTATAGCATCATGATAATGGATTTATAATTCAGGAATTTAGTAAGAGATTGCTAGCATGTTTTTATAGACTATGTAAACCAACCCAAGAGCTTAATGTTCATCATCTTTTTCTCTTATTATTTTATGCTATTGTTTCTCTCTAGTTCTCAAACCAACAACAAATATTCATCTTTTATTTTTCTGTTTTAGTACTAAATATTATAATAATAAGAACACCTATCCCTTGGGTTCGATCTTTTTATTACGCGATAGATAGTAAATTGTACACTTGCGATTTTCCTTATCAGCTTTGAAATCATCCAAATCATATTTCTTTAAAAGCTCCTTGCAAAACTTTGATTGGTTGATGAATATCCCATCATGTGATTGCTTAATTTGCAATCCTAGAAAGAAATTTAACTGTCCCATCATAGACATCTCAAATTCCTCTTGCATCATGTTAGAGAAATCCTTACACAGAGATTCGTTAGATGAACCAAAAATAATATCATCTACATAAATTTGAACTAATAAAGTATTACCTTTGTTTTTCTTGATAAACAAGGTGGTGTCAGCCTTACCCTTTTGAAATCTTTTTTCACAAAGGAATGTGCTTAATCTGTCATACCATGCACGAGGGGCTTTTTTAAGACCATAGAGTGCCTTCTTTAATCTGAAGACATGTGAAGGGTACTTGGGATCTTCAAATCCTAGAGGTTGCTTCACATATACTTCTTCTTGAATGAATCCGTTCAGGAAAGCACTTTTAACATCCATTTGATATAATGGGAAGTTTAAAGAAAGGGAATACGCCAATAGAAGTCTTATGGCTTCCAACCTTGCTACTAGTGCATAGGTTTCATCAAAATCAATACCTTCTCCTTGATTATATCCTTGTGCAACCAGTCTTGCTTTGTTTCTGACAATTATACCCTTTTCATCCAGTTTTTTTTTCTGAATACCCATTTTGTTCCAATGATATGCTTGTCAGTGGGCTTAGGAACCAATTCCCAAAGTTGATTCCTTTCAAATTGGTTTAGTTCTTCTTGCATTGCCACAATCCAATACTCATCTTGAAGAGCATCATTCACTTTTGAGGGTTCTATTTGAGATACAAAGGCCATATTCAACACTGAATCATCTAAGTGTAGCCTTGTAGAAACACCTCTAGAAATATCACCAATGATATTGTCTACTGGATGATCCCTGTGGGTTCTCCATTCCCTTGGTAGTTGATAAGTGATATCTTCAATATGCTCTTCTTGCACTGAACCTTGATCCTTCTGCTTTTGAGATTCTTCATTGATAATGTTATCTTCCTCATCATTATCTGGAATTAGACTCATCAAAGGAAACTTGTATGGATTCTTCAATAGATAGAGTTTTCTTGTTAAAGACTCTATATGCTTTGCTCGTTAGAGAATATCCAAGGAATATACCTTCATCAGATTTTTCATCAAACTTACCAAGGTTTTCCTTTCCATTGTTCAAGACAAAGCATTTTGATGCAAAAGCATGTAGATGAGTGATACCCAAATCGCAAGTGCACGATTGACTATCCCGTAGTAAAAAGATCGAACCCAAGGGATAGGTGTTCTTATTAATATAATATTTAGTACTTGTGCAGAAAAATTAAAAGATGTGTTTGATGTTGGTTTGGAACAAGATGAAAATAATAGCATAAATTGATAAGAAATAAAGATGATAAGAATTTAAGCTCTTGGGTTGGTTTACATAGTCTATAAAACATGCTAGTAATCTCCTACTTAATTTCTGAATTTTAAGTCCAAATTCATGGTGCTATAGCCTAGAATTTCTACATCCTAATTGCCTTAAGAAATGTAGAACCTTCTTCCTAATTACTAAATCCATAGCCTTGGTATTTAGTTAACCAGAAAAGAAGATGAAGAATGAATTCGGGCCAGCACAAAGTTACGTCCATCCTAATTGCCTTAAGAGATGTATACTTATAACCTTTTTTATTTCCTATTTCCCTTACTACTTACCCAATGGCCTTATGACATAAGTAGAAAGCAAGCTATCTTTTGCGCATAAAGATGAATGAAGGACAAAGAAATAAAACATGAAAGGAAATATTATTCATAAATGTAGAAAAAGACTAGAACATGAATTATAAACTAAAACAACCCAAAAACTTAAAGAAGAAGTTAGCCAAGCATGGCTAAAAGAATCATTGAATTACCCTGGATAGGAGCTCAAGTTTGGCTTCCCACAATTCCTAGGAACAATGATCTTAAGGAGGAAAGAAGAATACTTGTATTCTGAAATGGTGTGTTTTACAAGTGAAGAAAAGCCCCCTATTTATAGAAAAAATTCACCCTCCAGCGCTTGAGCGCTGGCATTCCCAACGCTTGGGCGTTGGGATGCATTAAAATTCCACTATCAGTCCAAGGCCCAGTGCTTGGGCGCTGGCTTTCCAACGCTTGAGCGCTGGGTGGAAATCTGACTCATCTCCTAGTCAGAGTCCCAACGCTGGAGCGTTGGGTCGCTGCTGCTTCATCTTCAAGCTTTTCCCTTCTTCATGGTAGTGGGTTTTGAATACCTTCAATGGCCACTACTCAGCCCTTATTCATTTCTAAAACTTCTCCTCCACTACCATCAATTCTTCAAGCTTATTTTCCATGTGCTAAATTGAAGAGAGTTGCTTCATATTCTTCTTTTTCTCTTTTAGCCCTCTCTTTAATAGCACTTCAATTCTGGCCCTTTAATTCTTTCAATCTTCACTTTTAATCCTCCACTCTTGAACTTTCCCACTTTGATCCTTGATTTCCTGAAACTTTACAAATCGGTCCCTGGACAAAAATGATAACTATACCAGCTTTTCCTAAAAATATAAAATGGCTATAAAAATTCCTAAAAATATAAAATAAAGTTAGAAAAACAAATAAAATCTAATCTACATGCAAAATGCAAAATGCAAAATAAATATAAAATCTACATAAAAATAATAAAAATCCTATATGTGACTCAAAAATAATAAAATAAAAAGACTAAAAACAACCTAAAAACATCATATAATATCCACTCATCAATGAGAAATATTTGGTTTCATCCCTTTGTAGAGTTCATAGGGGGTTTACTTCAGAATAGGTCTAATAAATACTCTATTGGAAACATAGCAAGCAGTACTTACAGAATCAGCCCAGAAGTATTTTGGAAGGTTAGATTCACTTAGCATGGTCCTTGCTAGTTCTTCAAGTAATCTGTTCTTCCTTTCTACAACACCATTTTGTTGTGGTGTTCTTGAAGTAGAGAAGTTATGTGATATTCCATTCTCATCACATAATTCCTGAAATTGATGGTTTTGAAATTCTCCACCATGATCACTTCTAATAGAAGAGATCTTTAAAGCCTTTTCATTTTGAACAAGCCTTGCATATCTTTTGAATGCATTGAAGGCTTCAATCTTATGAGGCAAGAATAATGTCCAAGTAAATCTAGAAAAATCATCAACAATAACAAGGGCATAATAATTACCTCCAAAGCTCTTAGTCCTTGATGGCCCAAACAAATCCATGTGAAGTAATTGGAGAGGTCTTGTAGTTGAGACTATATTCTTTGGCTTGAAAGATGTTCTGGTTTGCTTCCCCTTTTGACATGCATCACAAAGCTTGTCTTTCTCAAATCTTATCTTTGGAAGTCCAACAACTAGATCATGCTTGACTAGTTTATTTAAATGATCTATGTGAATATGAGCCAGTCTTCTATGCCAGAGCCATGAATCATTGTTGTTCTTGGCCAGCAAGCATCTGACACTTGGTGGAATTTCATCCAAGGATATCATGAAGACCTTATTGACTTTATATCCGGAAAACTTGATTTCTTTAGTTTTCACATCCTTTACCACACAGATGTCATTAATGAATCCAACTTTAAAACCTTTGTCACAAAGTTGACTGAGACTCAGAAGGTTATGCATCAAACCATCAACATATAGGACCTTGTCAATGACAGTTTGAGGGGGTGTCCCTATTCTTCCAATACCAAGTATCTTTCCTTTTTGATTATTTCCATACGTGACATCCTTTTTCTCTAGGCATAAGAAACGAGAACTTTGTTTTGTCTCCTATCATGTGTGATGAGCAGCCACTATCAAGATACCATAAGTCCTTTGCTGCTTTCATGCACACCTACATGACAAAGTTCAGACATGGGGATTAGGAACCCAATTTGCTTTTGGTCCTTCTAAGTTAGTGTTCTTCTTAACCCATATGTATTCCTTGTTTGGTACTCCAACATTCTTGTAATAACATCTACTTGGGGTATGTCCTATTTTGTTACAATAAGTGCATGAATATTGGTTGTAACTTGATGTTTTCCTAAGAGAAGGATTGATCTTCTTAGGAGGCCTATGATAATTATTCTTCCTATTGTTCATACTCCTAAAAGAACTAGTCTTAGTATTTTCAGAAGATCCTTCCACTTTGTTTGGTTTTACAAAGATAGTTTTCTTCACTTCATTTGTCTTTGGATGAGATGTATATCCTAGACCAACCTTATTTTTTGAGTGTCTTTGCATACTTAGAATATCATCTAACTTTTGTTTACCTGTGTTGAAGTTATGAACCCTTTGTTGAAGTCTATCTATCTTTTCTTCTAAAGAACTACACTTAGTGCACTCATGTGGAGTATCTAACTTAGATTTCACTATGTCTAATTCCTCCTGTAGATTTCTACACTTATTTTCTAAAGATGAGATTAAGGCATTCTGCTTAGTACTAACCTTAGAAAACTTTGACATAATTTAAACACATTCTCTATAGCATATTCTAAATCATGAAATGAAATGGCATTATCACTAACCTGGATATCCTCAGCATCTGAATCACGTGAAGCCATTAATGCAACTTGTGCTTCTTCTTTGTCAGAATCGGATGATGAACTTACTTCATTTTCATCCCATGCCAAGTATGCTCTTCGTGTGGTTTGATCTTTCTTTTCAAACTTGTCCTTCAAACCATGTTTCTTCTTTTGAAGATTTGGACATTCTAACTTGATGTGTCCAGGTTTTCCACATTCGAAGCATGTGATCTTTTGAGAAGAGGAGGACTCATTATTCCTTTGGAAAGTTCTGTTATTGTTAAATTTCATACCTTTTCTTTTGAGAAACTTTCCAAGGTTCTTCACTAGAAGATTCATATTCCCATTCTCTTCTTCTTCAGAATCTGCATCATAATCATCTTTGATGCTTTCCTTTGCCTTTAGGGAAATGGATCGATATTTCTTCTCATGTTGTTCATGCTACTCCAAACGATTCAATTCCAACTCGTGTTCTTGGAGTTTTCCAAAGAGAGTTGCAAGAGTCATATTAGGAAAACTCTTCTTTTCTGAAATTGCCGTAACCTTTGGTTGCCATGCTCTTGTAAGTGATTGATAATGAAATTGCAAGTGTACAATTTACTATCGCGTAATAAAAATGTTCGAACCCAAAGGATAGGTGTTCTTGTTAATATTAAGTTTAGTACTTACACAGAAAAATAAAAAGATGTAATTGTTGAAAGTTTGTATAAGGTAGCACATGGAACAGCAATAAAATAAAAGATAATAAGATGATAGAACATAAGCTTCTTGGGTTGGTTTACATAGTCTATATAATATGCTAGCAAGTTCTTACTTAATTTCTGAATTATAAATCTAATTTCATGATGCTATAGCCTAATTATCTACAAGTTAATTCCTTACACATTGTAGAACTTTCTTTCTAATTACTAAATTCAATTCCTTGCAACTTAGTTAACTAGAGAAGAAGATGAAGAAGAAATTCAGGCCAACATAAAGTTACGTCCTTTCTAATTCCTTAGTGAAGTATACTTATAACCTTTTTTAGATCCTAGGTCCCTTACTACTTACCAATTTCCATTCGAATAAGTAATAAGCAAGAAATCTTTTGCGCATAAGAAGAATGAAGAGCAAGGAAATAAAACATGAAATAGAAATAATATTCAGAAAGGTAAAAACAAACTAAAACATAAATATAAACTACTACAACCCAAGAAACTTAAAGAAGAATTAGCCAAGCATGGCTAAAAGAATCATTGGATTACCCTGGATAGGAGCTCAAGTTTGGCTTCCCACAATTCCTAGGAACAATGATCTTTGAGGGAGAAAGAGAGAATACTTGTTGTATTCTAAAAAGGTGTGTCTTACAAGTGAAGAGAAAGGTCCTATTTATAGTAAAAATCCAGCCTCCAACGCTTCAGCGCTAGAATTCCCAACGCTTGGGCGCTAGAAGGCATTAAAATCCCACTTCCAGACCGAGGCCCAGCGCTTGAGCGCTGGCTTTCCAACGCTTGGGCGCTGGGTCAACATCTGACTCATCATCTAGTCAGAACCCCAGCGCTGGAGCGCTGGGATCCCAACGCTTGAGCGCTGGGACGCTGCTTCTTCATCTTCAAGCTTTTCCTTCCTTCTTCATTCATGGTAGTGGGTTTTGATGGCCATAAAAAGCCACTAACCAGCCTTGATCAATTCTGAAACCCTTCCTCCACTAACATCAATTCCTTTAAGCATTTTTTCCATGTGCTAAATTGGAGAGTGATTCTTCATATTCTTCTTTTTCACTTTGGTCCTCCCTTGGTTAGCACTTCAATTCAAGCCCTCATATTCTCTCAATCTTCACTTCAAGTCCTCCACTCTTGAACTTTTACAATTTGGTCCCTGACTTCCTGAAACTTTACACATTGGTCCCTGGACAAAAATGATAACTAAACCAGCTTTTCCTAAAAATATAAAATAACTAGAAAAATTCCTAAAAATATAAAATAAAGATAGAAAAACACAAAAAATCTAATCTACATGCAAAATGCAAAATAAATATAAAATCTACATAAAAACAATAAAAAACCTACATGTGACTCAAAAATAATAAAATAAAAAGACTAAAAAGACCCTAAAAACATCATATAAAATCCACTCATCACACCACTATACCCAACGACAGCTTGTCCTCAAGCGACAAAACTTAAAGAAAAACTCGTCCCTGGGTTTTGAAAAAGTTTTATCTGATTACAACTTGAAGCACAGAAACCTTTCAAAGAAAGCTTAGCAGAAAAGGAAGACATGCATGTTTTATAGACAAAGAATCAAGAAAGTTAGGCTTGGCTTTTAACATGTTTGAGTTCATCAATTAAGCTCACCAAAAATAATATTCTCCATAAAAACAAGAAAGCTCAATAATCCTGCCTATAATTCAAATCAAAACTGAAGTAAAGCAACCAAGTGATTTTGAATAGATTTTTGAAGGTTGTAACTTGGCCAAAGGGTTGAACAATTTAAGGTATGGATTTCAAGACTTGGCAACTCTATTGGCTGACTCAGAATTTGTTGTTAAGTGATTTTCTTGACTAAGAGCTTAAACAATTCAACACAAGGTTCCTCTCAATTTTTATCTTTTTTCTTTTTTTTTTTTTTTTTTTGAACAAAGTAGTGGAATGTATGGGATGAATGACTTGAATTTTACTCCCCTCATACTCTTTCTCACCCCACTACTTCATTATTTTTCTAAGGCACATACCTTATTTTTCAATTTTTCCTTCTTTTTTTTTTTTAGAGAGAAACCCAACAAACATAGCTCTACAAATTCAGCACATGCATCACTATAACAACTTTAAAAAAAAAAAAAATAAAAAATAAAAAAAATCACACAATGTAGGCTCCAAAGAATGACTCTTTTAAGGCTCAAAAGGGGCTACTAGTGGATAGAACAATCCAAGCAAAACTCTGAGTTTTCAAAAATGCCTATAATCTCTTCACAACTCACAAAGTATACAAAACTCCAATCAACATGCAACACAAGGCAGAAAAAATTTTACAATCATGCATTCAGAGACCTCAGCTCTCAGAAAAAGATAGGGTAAGTGGTACCCTTTTAAGAACTCAGAAAAACTTTTGCCAACAACCCAACAATCAAGACATCAAAAATCCTTTCTACAGCATGCAATCCTAACTGCTTAAAACATAGAACTTTTCAAAAAGCAGTTTAATCAGATAAAGCATTTCACAAAGCTATAGTAACATTCAGAATGGATAATATACTCAAGACTCATGCAAAAATAAAACAGAAAATCTAAACTAAAAACAAAAAAACTATAAAAACAAAAATAAAAACTAATAAGCTGGTATAGTAACAAATTTTCCACAAAGGTCCAAGGGAACCTCAATGTAAAAATCACTTTGAACACTTAAGTTCAAGAGGGTTCTTCCTCTTTTGGTACCTATCCTGTAACATTGAACAAACAAAAGTCTCACAAGTAGAAACTTGCTTGACTTGTTAGTTCCAAAATCAGCACAAAAGATGGGTTGAAAAATTTGTGTCCACCCTTTAAAAGCAAGAATTCTTGAGTTCCCAAAAAAAATTAAAACCAGTTCAGAACCAAGGGAAAACTCATAGAACCTTAAAATTTCCAGAAAATGGTGAACACAAAATTTATTAAAAACTAAAAACAGCAAACAAAAGTAAAAACAGCAAACTGCCCGAGCTCCAACGCTTGAGCGTTGGGGATGCCAACGCTTGGGCGCTGGAAATAAAATAAAAACTGGGCATCAGAGGTCCCAGCGCCTGAGCGCTGGGTTCCAACGCTATGGCGCTGGAAAATAGAAAAAAAAACTGGGGATTCCAGGGGCTTAGCGCATGAGCGCTAGCCCTCCAGCGCCTAAGCGCTGGGATCAACTGGAATCAGAGGATGTGAAGCAGGGGCCTAACGCATGAGCGTTGGCCTCCAGCGCTTGAGCGCTGGCCTCGCCTGCAGCAGAAACATAAAATTTCTTTTCTTTTATTTATGTACAAGAGTTGTGCAAAAATTTAAATGACAAAAATTTAAACTATCCTAAGTTGGGTTGTCTCCCAACCAGCTCAATGTTAAGGTCCGAGATAGACCCTTCCCCTTAATCAATTGGGGGCATCTAGCAAAGCAAAAACATCTTGTTTTTCAAAATCTCCCCCCAAGTATGGTTTCAATCTTTGTCCATTGACAGTGAATACATTCTTTGTAACTTCATTTTCTATTTCTACCGCACCATGGGGGAAGACTTTGGTGACCCTGAATGGTCCTGTCCACTTGGACCTCAACTTTCCAGGAAACAATCTCAGTCTTGAGTTATATAATAACACAAGCTGTCCTGGACTCAATTCTTTTGGCACAATTTTCTTATCATGCCACTTCTTGGTCCTCTCTTTGTAGATCCTAGCATTGTGATATGCTTGGAGTCTAAATTCATCCAGCTCATGTACCTGTACCTGTCTTTTATCCCCAGCTTCCTTGGGATCCATGTTCAAATATTTCAAAGCCCAAAAGGCTTTATGCTCAAGTTCCACAGGTAAATGACAAGTCTTACCATAAACCAACTGGTAAGGAGAGGTTCCAATAGGAGTTTTAAACGCAGTTCGATAAGCCCACAAGGTGTCATCTAATTTTTTTGACCAATCCTTCCTTGAGGTACCAACTGTTTTTTCCAAAATCCTTTTTAACTCCCTATTAGAAACCTCTACTTGTCCACTAGTTTGGGGGTGATAGGGGGTAGCAATTTTATGATTAACACCATATTTTTTCAAAAGAGCTTCAAAAGCTTTATTACAAAAATGCTTACCTCCATCACTGATTATTGCTCTTGGCACCCCAAATCTAGTAAAAATCTTTTTCTTTAGAAAATCCAAAACAACTTTTCCATCATTTGTGGGAAGGGCTGATGCTTCAACCCATTTAGAAACATAATCAACAGCAACCAAAATATACTGGCAACCAAAAGAAGGTGGAAAAGGTCCCATAAAATCAATGCCCCAAACATCAAAAAGCTCAACTTCCAAAATCATTTTTTGGGGCATCTCATTCCTTCTTGAAATATTACCAGTTCGTTGACAGCGATCACACCTTACCACAAATGCTCTACTATCTTTGAAGATAGTAGGCCAATAAAAACCACTTTGGAGGACTTTAGCTGCAGTCCTCTCACCTGAAAAATGACCTCCATAATCGGAGCCATGGCAATGCCATAAAATAGCCTCAAATTCTTTTTCTGGAATACACCTTCTAATAATCCCATCAGAACATTCTCTAAACAAATAAGGTTCATCCCAGAAAAAGAATTTAGCATCATGCAAAAATTTCTTCTTTTGTTGCCAAGTCAAATCAGAAGGCAACACACCAGCAGCTTTAAAATTAGCTAAATGTACATACCATGGAGCTATCTCTTGGACAGCTAAAAGCCTCTCATCTGGGAACTCTTCTTGAATAGGAATTGGATCGAAGTTCCCCTCTTCAAGCCTTGACAAATGGTCTGCTACACCATTGTCCTTCCCTTTCCTGTCCACAATTTCGAGATCAAACTCTTGCAAGAGTAAGATCCACCTAATCAACCTGGGTTTAGCTTCCTGCTTAGCAAACAAGTACTTCAATGCAGCATGGTCAGTATGCACAATAACTTTAGTACCCAAAACGTAAGGTCTGAATTTATCTAAAGCATAAACTACACTCAACAACTCCTTTTCAGTTGTAGCATAATTTTTTTGAGCTTCATTCAGAACCTTACTAGCATAATAAATTACATGCAACATTTTTCCATTTTTCTGACAAAGAACAGCCCCTATTGCATTATCACTAGCATCACACATAACTTCAAAAGGCAAATCCCATTGGGGAGCAACAATGATAGGGGCTGAAACAAGTTTTTCCTTTAATAATTTAAAAGCAGCCAAACACTCATCATTAAAGATAAAAGGAGCTTCTTTTTCAAGGAGATTTGTCATAGGCTTAGCAATTTTAGAAAAATCTTTTATAAATCGCCTATAAAAACCTGCATGACCAAGAAAGCTTCTTATACCTTTAATATTAGTGGGAGGAGGTAGATTTTCAATGATTTCAGTTTTAGCCTTATCTACCTCAATCCCTCTTTCAGAAATCTTGTGCCCAAGCACAATGCCATCTTTTACCATAAAATGACATTTTTCCCAATTAAGTACCAAATTCTTTTCTTGGCACCTAACTAGAATCCTTTCCAAATTGCTCAAACACTTGTCAAAGCTGGGGCCATAAACAGAAAAATCATCCATGAACACTTCCGTACATTCACCAATTAAATCATAAAAAATAGCAAACATACATCTTTGGAAGGTTCCTGGAGCATTACACAAGCCAAAAGGCATTCTTTTATAAGCAAACACCCCGAAGGGGCAAGTAAAAGCAGTTTTTTCTTGATCCTTAGGATCAACAACAATTTGGTTATATCCTAAATAACCATCCAAGAAACAATAGTACTCATGGCCAGCCAACCTGTCAAGCATTTGATCAATAAAGGGAAGGGGGAAATGATCTTTCCGGGTGGCAGAATTTAGCCTCCGGTAATCTATACAAACCCTCCAACCAGTTACCTTTCTGGTGGGAATCAATTCATTGTTCTCATTCGGGACCACAGTAATTCCCCCTTTTTTGGGAACTACCTGAACGGGACTGACCCATTCACTATCAGAAATGGGATAGATGATCCCTGCATCAAGCAACTTAATCACTTCTTTCCTTACCACCTCTTTCATGGCAGGATTAAGTCTTCTTTGGGGTTGGACTACAGGTTTAACTTGTTCTTCTAAACAAATTTTATGCATACAAACAGTGGGGCTTATGCCCTTAATGTCCTCTATAGTCCAACCCAAAGCAGATTTATGAGCTCTAAGAATTCTTACCAGTTTTTCTTCTTCAAGAGGAGAGAGGGAACTACTCACAATGACTGGCTTATTATTACCTTCCTCAAGAAATACATACTTAAGGGTGGAAGGTAAGGGCTTCAATTCCCTCTTTTCCTCTTGAACTTCTTCCTCTCTTTTCAGCTCCTCTACCCAATTTTTCGTTGAAGGGAAAAAATGGGCAGCCTCCAGATATCTTGCCATTTCAATGACCTGTTCGTCATTGCTGTCTATATCTTCAAAATCCAACCCCTCAGAGATTATAGTCTCTAAAGGATCTTCTTTCCACATGGCAACAAACTGTTAGGCAGTAATATTTTTTTTATATTTTTTTGTATATTATATACAAGAAGTACTAAATAAAATAAAAACAAGAATTTGAAAGAACCTATCCCCGGCAACGGCGCCAAAAACTTGATAATGAAATTGCAAGTGTACAATTTACTATCGCGTAATAAAAATGTTCGAACCCAAAGGATAGGTGTTCTTGTTAATATTAAGTTTAGTACTTACACAGAAAAATAAAAAGATGTAATTGTTGAAAGTTTGTATAAGGTAGCACATGGAACAGCAATAAAATAAAAGATAATAAGATGATAGAACATAAGCTTCTTGGGTTGGTTTACATAGTCTATATAATATGCTAGCAAGTTCTTACTTAATTTCTGAATTATAAATCTAATTTCATGATGCTATAGCCTAATTATCTACAAGTTAATTCCTTACACATTGTAGAACTTTCTTTCTAATTACTAAATTCAATTCCTTGCAACTTAGTTAACTAGAGAAGAAGATGAAGAAGAAATTCAGGCCAACATAAAGTTACGTCCTTTCTAATTCCTTAGTGAAGTATACTTATAACCTTTTTTAGATCCTAGGTCCCTTACTACTTACCAATTTCCATTCGAATAAGTAATAAGCAAGAAATCTTTTGCGCATAAGAAGAATGAAGAGCAAGGAAATAAAACATGAAATAGAAATAATATTCAGAAAGGTAAAAACAAACTAAAACATAAATATAAACTACTACAACCCAAGAAACTTAAAGAAGAATTAGCCAAGCATGGCTAAAAGAATCATTGGATTACCCTGGATAGGAGCTCAAGTTTGGCTTCCCACAATTCCTAGGAACAATGATCTTTGAGGGAGAAAGAGAAAATACTTGTTGTATTCTAAAAAGGTGTGTCTTACAAGTGAAGAGAAAGGTCCTATTTATAGTAAAAATCCAGCCTCCAACGCTTCAGCGCTAGAATTCCCAACGCTTGGGCGCTAGAAGGCATTAAAATCCCACTTCCAGACCGAGGCCCAGCGCTTGAGCGCTGGCTTTCCAACGCTTGGGCGCTGGGTCAACATCTGACTCATCATCTAGTCAGAACCCCAGCGCTGGAGCGCTGGGATCCCAACGCTTGAGCGCTGGGACGCTGCTTCTTCATCTTCAAGCTTTTCCTTCCTTCTTCATTCATGGTAGTGGGTTTTGATGGCCATAAAAAGCCACTAACCAGCCTTGATCAATTCTGAAACCCTTCCTCCACTAACATCAATTCCTTTAAGCATTTTTTCCATGTGCTAAATTGGAGAGTGATTCTTCATATTCTTCTTTTTCACTTTGGTCCTCCCTTGGTTAGCATTTCAATTCAAGCCCTCATATTCTCTCAATCTTCACTTCAAGTCCTCCACTCTTGAACTTTTACAATTTGGTCCCTGACTTCCTGAAACTTTACACATTGGTCCCTGGACAAAAATGATAACTAAACCAGCTTTTCCTAAAAATATAAAATAACTAGAAAAATTCCTAAAAATATAAAATAAAGATAGAAAAACACAAAAAATCTAATCTACGTGCAAAATGCAAAATAAATATAAAATCTACATAAAAACAATAAAAAACCTACATGTGACTCAAAAATAATAAAATAAAAAGACTAAAAAGACCCTAAAAACATCATATAAAATCCACTCATCAGTGATCTTAGAACTTTCATGTTCAAGTCAGTGTTGGAAAACTGTTTACCAAGAGCAATCAAATGGTTAGTCAAATGAGAGAATCGTTTTTGCATATCCAATACCTTTTCTCCTGGAAGCATTCTGAACATTTCATATTCATGAGATAGGGTAATGATTTTTGATCTCTTGACTTCATCTGTTCCTTCATGAGTTACCATCAAAGTATCCCATATTTCTTTCAATGTTGTGCATGTTGATACTCTGAAAAACTCATCCATACCAAGAGAAAATGTAAGAATACTCATTCCTTGGAGATCATACTGAACCTTCTTCTTTTCTTCTTCACTCCATGTGTTTTCTGGTTTTGGTTGTCTGCTATCTCCTACTTCATTCATAGGTATAAATGGACCTTCTTCAATGGCTTTCCATATTTCCACGTCTAATGACTTTATAAAGATTTTCATCTTGATCTTCCAGAAGTCATAGTGGTCTCCATTGAAGTATGGTGGCCTGTTTATGTTGAATCCCTCACTAGTTCCATGACTGGAAGAGGATGCCATCTTTTCCCGGATCTTAGGAGCAAATTACCTAAACTTACCCTCTGATACCAATTGTCAGGTTTACCCAATTTTCATCTTGATACCTTCTTACTTTCAAGATGAATATAAATACAAACGATTGCAGCGGAAATAAGCGTTGCTTGAAAGTAAAGATGAAGGGTAGAAGAATGCACACACTGAATTTTATCCTGGTTCACCTTCTATCCACCGAAGGCTATGTCCAGTCCCTCAAGAAAACCCCTTGAGGATTTTTCCACTATTGATAAAAATCTCTTACAAGTCCTTATACCAAGTACCTTAAGAATTTCTATCAACCACCTGTGAAAGTACACCACTTTCAACAACCCCTGAAAGCACACCACTTTCAGACCCTGAAGGCAAACCACCTTCAGTCCACACCTTGAAAGTACACCACTTTCAATAACAACAACCCTTCACCAAAACCCACGGTGAATACTCAATCTACCAGAAAGAGATGAAGAAGAGTTTACAATATGGCTGTATCAATCCTTTAACATACAAGCGGATTGATCATGGGAATTATGCTTTAAGGCTCTTTAGCATAAGAAGGCTCTCTTGATTTTGAGTTCTTCAAGATATGAACAACTAAAGTGTTCTCTTAACAATGAAGATCATGAACTCAGAATTTAGGCTCTTTGAAAGTTTAAATATCAAAAGATTAATGAATGAACAATTTTGGCAAAGCTTTGGCCTAATTCGTGTATTCTCATGTGTTTTTTGTTTCTAGACTCAAATGGACTTTATATAGGCATGAGGAACGACCTTGAACCAATGCAAGCCTTCCCAAAAGGTTTGAGACACAATTGTTCATGAAAAGATGCAACTTTTCGAGCATGTAATCGATTACATTACTTAGGTAATCGATTACACTAAAAGCCGTTACTGTTTAAATTTCAAATTCAAACATGTAATCGATTACAAGCAAGAAGTAATCGATTACTTGCCTATGTGTAATCGATTACCATACAGGTGAAATCGATTACACGCAAGTCCAATATCCAGAAACTTGAACTTTTAAGATCGGCTTGAGATATACTACTTCTTTTAACTTATGAAAACATTAAACTTGATTAGCTTAGATGTTTTAAGGAGCTTTTATACTTGAGAAGCCTTTAGAAGCATAAATCACCTAAACTAAGACTTTTAGGTAGATGTTGAAACATTTAGCACTGTTTCCTCTAAGTCTTCTTTTCTTCTTTTTGCCGATGAGTTTGTCGTCATCAAAACCTCAGCCAGGGTTAGGAGCAAGACCTTCTTCACACCTGCATCCTCAGACTGTAAAGCCTCTCCTTTGCAAATAGCTTGTTCATCAATTTTTAGGACTGATATTGGCTCTCTAACTTGTCCCAAACGGCCTTTGGAGTCGTGAGATCCGCGATATGAAACATCACCTCGTCAGAGACACAGAGACGAATCAATCCAGCGGCCTTCTCTTGCATCTCCAACCAATCTATGTCTAAAATCCTTGTTGGTTTCTCTTCTCGCTGCGCCTTTTGCGATCCTTGTTGAGCCAACAAATCCTTGACTCTGCATTACCATAAATCGAAATTTCCTGTTCCATTGAACTTTTCAACGTCGTAATTAGCTCCGTTAGCAGCCATGGTTGTTCTGGTACCAATTGTTGGGCTCGAACACCTGAATCGCACAGAGTAACTCGAGAGAGAGAGAGAGAGAGAGAGAGAGAGAGATCGAAAGCACACATAAATCTTTGTTCTCGCAGTTCAGCCAATTTGCTTACGTCTGCGGCTATAGATGGCTATAGCACTGTTTCATTCAAAACTTAGAATGAACAACAGGGTCCTAATGTTACAAGATATTTATACTAGGATACAATGCTAAAACGAAAGTGTCTTAATTATATCCTAACACAATCCTATCAACCAATCAGATTCTAGATTACACGGATATTACGGAATGAGTGCTCATTAGCTGTCCTCAACTGACTACGTAATTACTCTAGCCAGACTTGTCCTAGTAGCTCCAGCCAGACGAACTCTTACGTGTCAGTTGCGGACGGACTCTTCAGAAGAACTCTACGCCGGACGAACTCAACAGCTCCAAGCCGAACGAACTCACCACCTAGGCGAACTCCTCGAGATCTAGCCAAACGAACTCCTTGAGTTCTATCCAGACGAACTCCTTGAGTTCCAACCAGACAAAGTCACTATAATGACCTTCCGCGTTGTGTGTCCCACTCGGCGGCGTAGAACCATGCTCCAAATACCTTCCACTCTCACTCCTAGCTTGCTTCCTTACATGGGATCTCTTTCTAACTCGAAATTCTGGCTTTCGAAACCAAAAATCAACTCTTCGATATCTTGATTCTATATTGATGGATTGATTTCTCCTCGACTGAGTGCTTATATTTATAGGAAAAGGAGTGAACAAGGCAAGGTGCTTCCATGGCCGATACTTTGCTGGCAAGTTTTCTTCAGCCGCCTTTGTTAGTTGCTGAATTAGCTATTCGACTAAATACTTTATCCTTGGGTTTCCTACACCGCCTTTGTCAAGTTGGATGAACAGTAGCTGCTTAGTTAGAGACTTAGTCTAAGGGGTTTTCCAAACCGCCTCTGCTGAACAATAGAGCAGACGATGGTGAAATTGTGAAGAAGGTCTCGTCCTTGGACTCTGGCTGAGGTTTTGATGAAGACAAAGCACATTACAAAAAGAAGAAAAAGAAAGACTTCAAGAACCAGCTCAAATCTTCAAGATCAAAACTATTAGGGTTCCAGCTCTTAGTAAGTCTTGTTACTTAGTATGCTATGCTTTATTAAGGTCACATTGCATATGAAGGCTCATAAATAATTAACTAATTGAGTATAACATGTTTTCGTAATTAAAACAAAGTAGAAACACTCAATTAGGATTTAAAATTTCAATAAGCTGAATTCTGGACTAATGTAATCGATTACATGAGTTAGGTAATCGATTACCACACATACATAGGCTGTAATCGATTACCACACATACATAGGCTGTAATCGATTACCACAAGCCTGTAATTGATTACTATGTTTGAAATTTAAAATTTGAACTACAACGACTAGTGTTGTAATCGATTACCAGAAGCTGTAATCGATTACATGTTCAAATTTGAAATTTGAACTACAACGACTAGTAGCGTAATCGATTACCAGAATGTTGTAATCGATTACCAAGTCAACAGATGTGTCTTTTCATGAACTGATGCATTCTTAAACGTTGGGAAACCATTGTAATGGTTCATGGACGACCTCTAGTGTCTATATATAGTCCAATGATGCTCTGAATTTGAAGTACAACTTTCATATTCATTAGAAACGTTATTTTGAGCAATTAAACTCTCATTTTTCATAAGAACAATTATGTTGTTCAAAATTTAAGAACTCAAAATAATTGAGCCTTCATTGTAATTTCCTAGAGCATACAAACTAAAACCAATCCAGTTAGATTGAAGGATTGTTCAGCCATAGTAAAAGCTTCTTCATGTTGAATCGTTTTGATTCTTGATTCACCATAGTGTTTGGTGGTAGAGGAAAAGGTCCTTTGAATCAGCTTAATTCAAAGTTCACCGTAGTGTTTTGTGTAATCAGAAGGTGGTTTGCTTTCTGAGGGTTGATAGGTCTTCTTAGGGTCCTTGGTGCAAGCATCGCTAAGAACACTTGATCAATCAGAAAGTGGTGTGCTTTTGGGAAGATTGATAGGTCTTCTTAGGGTCCTTGGCATAAGCATTTGTAAGAACACTTGATCAATACTGGAAAAATCCCTATATCAGAACGAGGGACTAGACGTAGCCTTCGGTGGTTTGAAGGTGAACCAGGATAAAATCACTGCGTGATCTTCTTATCCCTTAACTTTTACTTCATGCAATTTACATTTCCACTCATACTCGTTTATTAATTGTGAATCTTTCAAAGTAAAAGTTATCATCGTTGAATTGGGATTAATAAGCCGAAAGTCGTAAAAACCTAATTCACCCTCTCCCCTCTTAGGTTGCTATCTGGACTTACAGAAATTGCAACGATAGAGCAGACGATGCATGATAGCAGACGATGCTTGGGTTTTTCACTTAGATCTTGGACTCTTCGTGAATTCCTTCCTTGAATATTTGTATTCTTTGCCTAGCTCTTTCTGCCTTTATGACTCAACTCACAGAGAAAATTTTCTACGTACAACGAACGTTAGAAATATGCTTTCAAAGGATGCCTAACTGCATAGAATGTGCCCAGCATCATCTCGGATATGGAACAATATTCCAATCACCCCTGAGGGAGCGATCTGAAGAGCTTAAAGTTGAAGCCCTCTCGCCGAATTGAGCATTTTGAAGTTGTTACCGTTAGGGTTAAGCAGCCCCCTAGACCGGAGACGCAATCTTTCGGGAATGTTTTGCAAAACGTACCCGTGTAAGTGACAACTCCCGACTGTCCGCGACACTTTTTCACACGGAAATCGGTTGAGTGTCCCACAAACCTTCGAGGTTTGGTGCTATCCTTTTTTAATGGAATTTTTGTACAACGGGGAGGTGTAGTTCACATAGGAACTGTAGATCCATCGACAACACTTTTTATTTATTTTGGTGTGGAATGTGCCTTACGTGTTAACTTGAATGTTACCTACGTGCTTGTTTGCCTAGTTTTATGCCTGACGGTATTTGAAGACGAGACCAAGATTCTTCTTTCACCCTTCGACGGTAAGACAAAGTTGAACAAATATTGGAATCACAAGAGGTTCTGCAAGGCATGTGCTTTGGACCATCGTAGAAGATGGAGGGAACAACTACCTTTGATGGAGTTTATCTTCAGCGACAACTATCATACAACCCAGGGATGGCACCCTGGGAAGTGAAGTCTGGACGCAAGACGTCTCTAGTTACACCAGGACGATAGGAACCGGCACTTGGAGTTGAACTTGCTCGGCTAAACCATGGAAGGGTTTCAGTCGAGTAAAGAAAAAATGAGAGCTTCTCAAAGAAGATGTAAGAGCTACGCCCAGAAAAGACAGAGAGGGCTAGAGCATGGAACGAGGAATATGTTTACCTCAAAAGACACCGACGACGGGAGTCGGGAAGGAAAACTAAGCCAGGAAGGCTTTTGCATGGTTGGTTGAGTCAGAGCACTCGCAACTCAAAGGAAGATTACCACTCGTAGTTTCACCAATGAAGACCGAGGATAAGAACAACAAGAAGTTGTAAAGGGAGAAATTTCCCTAGCCAAGCAATGTTGGACGAACCACAGAAGGAACAACGTGGAAACTCGAAGAGAAAGTAGGGGATGACAATGATTAAGTGGTTCGCCAACCTATAGTTTCGAGGACGAAACTAATTTAAGGGGGGTGGAAATGTAAGACCCTGAATTTTCCCCCAGTAATTAAATAATTAATTAATTACCACCTCAAGTACTGTTTGGATATGCTCGTCGGCATTGGCAAGTGTAATCGTCGGTCGAATTTCCGATGAGGTACTCCTTACGTCCCTTGATAGTGGACCGAGCTGGACCTGACTTTGAGTTCAGATGACAATGAATAAGACATTCTCACTATCACCATGATGTCCAATGAAGAATTTTGTGAAGAATGACTATCACATTGACATAGCTTCTTTTGATGATTGACGTTAACTTTGAGTTACGAACATTTTGTAATTATTCGCGAGTGCAACTCTCGCTAAATTCTTGATTCCCTAGATGGTTTAAATTAGTTGAGTGATAATTAATCTAAATTTGTTATCTAGTCTCCCAGAATAATGGGAATAATAATTTTTTATTATTGTTTTAGACTTCCCTTCCTTTTTGAGATTTAAAATTTGCACTTTAAAAGTATTTAAAGAAAAAGAAATAATAATAATAATATATGGCATTATCCCTTTGGGATTTTTGGCCAATAGGAATTGAGGGAAATCCTCCCTCAACCAATCATGAAGAGATAGGATGAGCCCCCTCTCCCCTCACCCTTCTAAACCGTCCTTCCTCTCTCTCTTTCCCTCATTCCTCACTTCACTCTTCTCTCTTCTCTCTCACATTCTGCTCCTTTCTTCTTTCAAAGTAAAAGATATATATATACAAAGGTTATGAATGAGTATAGACAATGAATAGCCAATTTCTCGAAAACAACACAAAGCTTAGCATGATTTCAAAATGCATTCAAATCAAGTACTGTTCTTGCACACACTGAATGTTCTTAAAAAGAATTGCATACAAATTGTAAGACCCTCAATTTTGTGTGTTTATATTTTGGTCCTTATAACTATTGTGATTATTGTTTGAATCTTTTTGAAGTAGATTGATTATACTTTGTCTTGAATTATTTAGTAACTCGAGTTATTATTTGGTTGATATATTAAGTTTTAATTATGAGAAATATGTGTTTGAGTATGGAATTATGTATTGTTTAAGCCTTGGCTGAAATGGTGACTTTTTGAAAGGGAAGTTGAGATCGTCCTGTGAAACTGGTTGAGATCATCCTGTGAAACTGGTTGAGATCATCCTGTAAAACTGGTTGAGATCGTCCTGTAAAAACTGGCGGACTATGTTGGCAGACTATGTTGGCAGACTATGTTGGCAGACTAAGTTGGCGGACTATGTTGGCAGACTGTTTCTCTGTTGGCAGACCATGACTTCGTTTTGTCTGGTCTGGTCAGCCGCTATTGTTGACTTTAAAAGTGAGTGTCAAATACCTTGGGAATGATAAAATTTCATTTTTATTGACTCTTAAGAGATAAAATGTCAGAAGCATTAATGAGCATTAATGACTTGCCGTTTTCTTTGACTTAGAGTGTTTTAATCTTTTATAAGTCGGTTTCCTCACTCTATAAATACCAAGCTTCGTTAGTACGTTAATCTTTCATTTTTCCCACACCTTTCTTCTCTTCAAAGTAAGCTGAATCTTTGACATTTTTTTTTGAAGCGTTGTTGTTGGTAAGTGGTTCAGACTCTTACTAATTCTGGGATTTTTCCATTGTATTCAATTTAGTTAATCTTTTTGGAGTTTAACTTGTTCTATTTTGATTGCGACCATATTCTCCTTGTTCGTTGAAGACCAGAGCTGTTCGTTGTGAGTTCTTCATGCTTCGTGAATGACAGAGCTGAAGTTTCAAATCTCTTAATCTTTTAGGCCATTTGAAGTTGGTTTCTTTCTAGTCCTTACGTTAGAACTCTGTTGTAATCTTTGTATTTCTAAAATAATCCTTGAAGACCATATAGAATCTGTTTTAAATCAATTTGGTAATGGTTTTTATCCATAAAGAAGTTTGGGTTTTAAAGAAATGAATTTAACAGTGATTTTACGTGAAAAACTCTGATACTGGACTCTCAGACTGAGAGCCAACGCTTGGGTGTTGGGATCCAGCGCTTGGGCGCTGGGTTTCTTCGAGATTTCACGTAATCAGACGTTGCCAACGCTTGGGCGTTGGGTTCCAACGCTTGGGCGCTGGAGGGCACTTTGTTCTGCTCTGTTTTACGAAAAATTCTGGTTTCGACCGTTTAGAGTTCTGTGTCTTTCCAGATTTCATCCTAGCCTTAGGATAGTTAATTAAATGAGTTTATATGCTATTTCTAGGTTGAAGAACAAGTGTATGCAACCTAAGAGAAGGTAAGGGTAACTCAATCTTAGTATTATGGTATTATGATATTGTTGTGATTCTGATTGCAGAATACGGACTGTGATTGATTATGAGTTTGTTTGAATAATGTTGATGATAGTGTGGTATAAAGAATATGTTATGTGGTTATGAGATTGAATTGCTTGAATATATTTTGTAAGAAGAGCTTACTGTGTTATGTATATATTGACATAACTATGAAACGAGTGAACCGTTATTGTTCATGAGGACTCTTTAAACTGTGGGGACCAGTAGTTCCTGAGGATTCGATTACTGTCATGACAGATGCACTGCAGGTGCATGATTTTAGGTTTTGATGTGGCGAACTATTATGCGTCGCGGGATCATGCCATGATTTTAGGTTTTGATGTGGCGAACTAATATGCGTCGCGGGATCATGCCATGATTTTAGGTTTTGATGTGGCGAACAATTATGCGTTGCGGGATCATGCCATGATTTTAGGTTTTGATGTGGCGAACTATTATGCGTTGTGGGATCATACCAAAGGGTGGTGTGGAAAAGTCTCTACAATGTTCTAAGTCATCCTGGCCAAATACGGCAAAAACCCAATGAGCTATGTGCATTATTCGTTGAAAAGCTAAAAAGCATATGTGTTGTGATGAATGAGACTTATTCTGTGAACTTATGAATTACTGGCAGATATATTGTGAATTGTGGTTTCAGCTATAGTATAATAGTTAATACTGCTTACTCTATACTGTACTTCTAGTATTGTATTTCTATATTCTGATATTTGAGTTAACCCTTTGCTATTTCTGTTTGTGTCTTCTTTTATTTTGGCGCTTAACGCCAGATGACCAGCGATGAGGGGAGACTTGAAGGCCGTTTTGAGGCAAGCTTGAGGAACTTTTGGGGCAGAGTTGAAGATAATGTTTAGTTTCCGCTATTTTGTAAACTTAGCACATGTGTGCAACATATTACTTTCATTACGTCTTGTTTTCCTTGCTGTAATATTACTGACTATGGGCTACACTTATTAAATATATGTGAGACGTTGTTTTGGAAAACTTGAGATGTTTTGAAAGGTTTTTATTTTCCGCGTTTTTCAATGTGACTCTCGACTTAAAAATCGGCATGTTACATTTTGTGGTATCACAGCAATGGTTGAGATAACCAGTGCTGTTGGGGGGTTATTACATTCTGAAAATCGATTGATGGGGTGTCAATAGAAAGAAGAATTTTGTCAATAAATATCATTGATATTAATTGTTTTAGATTGTCCTTAAGCGAACGATCTTATATCATGTTTGAATTGTTTGTCATTAAATTGTTGTGATTGTTGATTAAGATTTTCTTAAGCGGACGATCTAAATATTTGTGATTGATTAAAATCTTTTAATGTTTCCGTTTCTGGATTAATCATTAACTATTCTTACAAGTAGGAGTAAGAGATTAGAGAGTCTGGATATAGAAATGGCTGATCAGGACGTGAGAAATCTGAACTCTATCGCTATCACTAACTTAATCAAGTTGGTGAAGATTCACGAGAATGCTGTTGCGGCTCGTGCGGAAGAGGAAGTAAATCGTTCTGCTACGGATCCTGTTACACTAATGAGAGCAGTTCAATGGTTAGGCCTTGAATGTTACCTGACGATGGAGGTAAAGAAAGTAGACATCGAAGCTGTTAGTTCAGATAGCAACCTGATAGGGGGGGGTGAATTAGAGTTGCCCTAATTTTCGCGTAATAGTACCAAACGACTTTTAGCGCAATTAGAATTGTAACGTAAGAACGTTGTTGCAGCGGAATATTGTAATTGCTTGAAAGTAAAAGGTGAAGGATGAAGAAAATGACACAGAGAGTTTTATCCTGGTTCACCTTCAATCCACCGAAGGCTACGTCCAGTCCCTCAAAGAAACCCCTTGAGGATTTTTCCACTATTGATAAAAATCACTTACAAGTTCCTAACCCAAGGACCCCAAGAATTTCTACCAATATCCTGTGAAAGCAAACCACTTTCAACAGCCCCTGAAAGCAAACCGCTTTCAGTTCCTGAAGGCAAACCACCCTCAGACCTTGAAGACTAACCCGCCTTCAATCGATCAACCCTTCACCGAATACCACGGTGAAGTTAGAATCCCTCAGAAAGATTACCACTTTCTGAAGAACCACTCCACTGAATTCCACAGTGAAGATTTCCCATGATCGAGTACTCTTAACGAATGCTTGCACCAAGGACCCTAAGATATCTTATCAATCTTCCTGAAGCAACCCACTTCTGATTGATCAAGTCTTCTTAGCAATACTTGTGCCAAGGACCCTAAGAGAACCCATCAAGCGTCAGAAAGCAAACCACTTTCTGATGACACCGCATTACCACGGTGGACTTTGAATCAAACTTGATTCAAAGGGCCTTTTTACAACCACCGAAAACTACGGTGAAAGAATCAACATGATTCAAATAGAAGAAGAAGAAGAAGATGCCTTTTCTATGCATGATTCAATCCTTTTGACAAGAAGGATTGATCTTAGTTTGTATGCTCCAGGCAATTACAATGAAGGCTCTTCCATTCTGAGTTTCTCAAATGTTGAACATCATGAGTGTTCTTATGAAAATGAGAGAACCGAAACTCAGAATGATGACTTTAATGAATATGAAAGTTATGGACCAAGTCATTCATGTTTCTGAGTGTCTAAGGACTTTATATAGGCACTAGAGGTCGTCCATGAACCAACACAACCTTTCCCAACGGGTTTGAGACACAATGGTTCATGAAATAACACATCTGTCGACCTGGTAATCGATTACAGCAGTTAGTGTAATCGATTACATCATGCCGTTGAAGTTTGAATTTGAATTTCAAACTTGGTAATCGATTACACACTTGTGGTAATCGATTACACACTTCCTATAATCGATTACACACATCTGTAATCGATTACAGACAGTCCAGAACTCAGTTTTATCCATTTTAAACCCTAATTGAGTGTTCCTAACAAGTTTAACTTGTGAGAACATATTGTACTCAATTAGTTGATCTTTCATGAGCCTTCTAATGCAATTAAACCTTAATAAAGCATAGCACACTAAGTTGACAAGACTTACTTAAAACTAGAACCTTCATGTTTTGATCTTGACGTTCTGAGCCTGGTTCTTGAAGTCTTTCTTCTCTTAAGTCTTCTTGAAGTCTTCTTGAAGTCTTTCTTCTTTTTGTTCCTTTCTTTCTTGAAGTCTTCTTGAAGTCTTCCTTTTCTCTTCTGAAGTCTTTCTTCTTTTTGTGATGTGTTTGTCTTCATCAAAACCTCAGTCGAGTCCAAGGACGAGACTTGATTTACAGAAGCGACCAACAAACATATTAAGGAACTGCGAACAAGAGGTGGACCAATTAGGCCGCGACCAGGAAAGAACGATAAGGGCAAGGAACCGTATCGACGTACCCCGACCAAGGAGCGTATTACTGATTCAGACCGACATGCTGGAGATAGACGAGGCACTCGAGGAATTCTAAGGTCACTAAAGGAAGTCGAATGTTATAGATGCAGAAAGATGGGGCATTACGCCAACAAATGCACGAAGAACCCGATGGTGTGCTGGAATTGCAGAAAGCCGAGACACGCCGCAAAGAATTGCCAAACTGCACGAGCTGGAGATGAGAACGTGGTCGTGTGAGGGAAAGACGAGGACGCTATGTTCTGGACTGTTACTTGACCTGAGGCTTTGGGAGCGAAACTCCTATAGAAGTAAGTATTGTTAGATCGTCGTTTTCTAAAATTATGAGTAGACACTGTGTTATCTTTGATGCTATGTTTTAAGTTTTGGTTGAACTTGTTTGACTCTATCATTATTGAAATAGCCTGGTGCCAGTTAATAACCCTTGTATTTATCATAAGGATTTAGAAGGATATAACTTGCTTGGTTTGTTAATATAAGGAGGAAATAGCTCCTATTCTTAAGATGTCTGATTTTTCTGGACTCTTATCTTTCAAAGTCCTCCCTGAGAAGAGGAGCTTTGAAGGTTCTCTTGGCAGCGAGTGTTGGAGAATCATCGTCAGATGGGGTGCAAAGTATTCCTATTGTTCGTGACTTCGAACATGTGTTTCCTAAAGATGTGCCAGGATTACCACCTGTTCGTGATACCGAGTTTTCGATGGATTTGGTTCCTGGAACCGGGCCGATTTCTATCGCACCTTACCGAATGGCACCAGCAGAGTTAGTAGAACTGAAGAGTCAGATTGGTGATCTCATGGCGAAAGGTTTCATCTGACTCAGTGTTCCTCCATGGGGAGCGCCAGTACTGCTTGTGAAGAAGAAAGATGGTAGACCACGACTTTGTGTAGATTTCAGGGAGCTGAATAAGGTGACAGTGAAGAATCGTTATCCTTTGCCTGGGATTGACGATTTGTTCGACCAACTTCGGGGAACTGCTGTTTTCTCGAAGATCGATCTGCGATCGGGTTATCATCAAATTCGAGTTAAGGAGACAGACATTCAGAAGACTGTGTTTCGTACTCGTTATGGACACTGAGTTTTTAGTGATGCCATTTGGAGTTAACCTTCAGATCTTGTATATTTCTTGTGCAAGATCTTATTCTTTTCTGGACAAGTTTGTGACTGTCCTTGAGTTAATCTCCAGATCTTGTATGTTTCTTTGTACGATATTATTCTTTTCTTGATAGGTTCATGGTCGTCTTTATTGATGACATCCTAATCTATTCGAGGAATTCGAGAGGAGCACGAAGAACATCTGTGTCAGGTGTTGACCGTTCTACGAGAGAAGGTTCTCTTTGCGAATTCAGCTAAGTGTGAAATCTGGTTGGAAGAAGTGAAGTTTTTGGGCCATGTTATTTCTAAGGAAGGCATTGTCATTGACCGAGCAAGATAGATGCAGTGACTAAGTGAGATAGCATATCCATGGACTTCGTGGTTGCCTTACCACTTACTCGGAGGAGGTTCGATTCTATTTGGGTCATAGTTGATCGTTTGACCAAAATCTGCACATTTCCTACCCGTGAAGACCGCTTATAAGGTGGAACAACTTGCAGAAGTTTATATTGTGGAGATTGTGCGATTACATGGGGTTCCTTTGACTATAGTTTCTGACAGAGATCCCAAGTTTACTTCTCGCTTCTGGAAGGCTTTGCAAGGAGATCTTGGTTCGATACTGAGTTTGAGTTCAGCTTATCACCCGCAGACCGATGGACAGACCGAGAGAACGATTCAGTCTTTGGAGGATCTTCTGAGGGCTTGTGTGTTAGAGAATCAGGGGAGTTGGGATGAGCTTTTACCCTTGATTGAGTTTACTTATAACAACAGTTTCCACGCTAGTATCGGGATGGCACCATTTGAAGCGTTGTATGGAAGGAGATGCAGGAATCCTTTGTGTTGGTTTCAGGATGGTGAGCATTTGCTAGTTGGACCAGAGTTAGTTCAGCAGACGACAGAGAAAGTGAAACAGATCAGAGAGAAAATGAAGACGTCTCAGAGCAGGTAGAAGAGTTATGCGGACAACAGACGAAGACAGTTAGAATTTTCAGCAGGAGAACACGTGTTTCTTCGTGTGACACCTACTACTGGGGTTGGAAGAGCGATTAAGTCCAAGAAGTTGACGCCAAAGTTTATTGGACCATATCAGATCACCGAGAGAGTTGGACCCATAGCTTATCGTATTGCGTTGCCGCCTTTGTTGTCCAAGATTCACGATGTGCTTCATGTATCTCAGTTGCGTAAATATGTTCCTGATCCTTCTCATGTTATCACTCAGGATGATGTTCAGTTGAAGGATAACTTGACGTTCGAGGTTCCTCCGATGAGTATAGCAGATCGTAGGATTAAACAATTGAAGGACAAGCAGATTCCGCTTGTGAAGGTGATTTGGAACCAGGCGACGGGAGACGCGACGTGGGAGTTGGAAGAAAAGATGAGAGAACAATATCCCGCTTTGTTTCTTGACTTGTAGTTTCGGGGGCGAAACTCTTTTAAGGGGGGTGGTATTGTAAGACCCTCAATTTTGTGTGTTTATATTTTGGTCCTTATAACTATTGTGATTATAGTTTGAATCTTTTTGAAGTATATTGATTATACTTTGTCTTGAATTATTTAGTATCTCGAGTTATTATTTGGTTGATATATTAAGTTTTAATTATGAGAAATATGTGTTTGAGTATGGAATTATGTATTGTTTAAGCCTTGGCTGAAATGGCGACGTTTTGAAAGGGAAGTTGAGATCGTCCTGTGAAACTGGTTGAGATCATCCTGTAAAACTGGTTAAGATCGTCCTTTAAAAACTGGCGGACTATGTTGGCAGACTATGTTGGCAGACTAAGTTGGCGGACTATGTTGGCAGACTGTTTCTCACTAGGCAAACTGTTTCTCTATTGGCAGACCATGACTTCGGTTTGTCTGGTCTGGTCAGCCGCTATTGTTGACTTTAAAAGTGAGTGTCAAATACCTTGGGAATGATAAACTTCCGTTTTTATTAACTCTTAAGAGATAAAATGTCAGAAGCATTAATGAGCATTAATGACTTGCCGTTTTCTTTGACTTAGAGTGTTTTAATCTTTTATAAGTCGGTTTCGTCACTCTATAAATACCAAGCTTCGTCAGTACGTTAATCTTTCATTTTTCCCACACCTTTCTTCTCTTCAAAGTAAGCTGAATCCTTGACATTTTTTTTGAAGCGTTGTTGTTGGTAAGTGGTTCAGACTCTTACTAATTTAGTTCATCTTTTTGGAGTTTAACTTGTTCTATTTTCATTGCGACCATATTCTCCTTGTTCGTTGAAGACTAGAGCTGTTCGTTGTGAGTTCTTCTTGCTTCGTGAATGACAGAGCTGAAGTTTCAAATCTCTTAATCTTTTAGGCCATTCGAGGTTGGTTTCTTTCTAGTCCTTACGTTAGAACTCTGTTGTAATCTTTGTATTTCTATAATAATCCTTGAAGACCATATAGAATCTGTTTTAAATCAATTTGGTAATGGTTCTTATCCATAAAGAAGTTTGGGTTTTAAAGAAATGAATTTAACAGTGATTTTACGTGAAAAACTCTGATTCTAGACTCTCAGACTGAGAGCCAACGCTTGGGCGTTGGGTTTCTTCGAGATTTCACGTAATCAGACGTTGCCAACGCTTAGGCGTTGGGTTCCAACGCTTGGGCGCTAGAGGGCACTCTGTTCTGCCCTGTTTTACGGAAAAATTCTGGTTTCGACCGTTTTGAGTTCTGTTTCTTTCCAGAATTCATCCTAGCCTTAGGGTAGTTAATTAAATGAGTTTATATGCTATTTCTAGGTTGAAGAACAAGTGTATGCAACCTAAGAGAAGGTAAGGGTAACTCAATCTTAGTATTATGGTATTTTGATATTGTTGTGATTCTGATTGCAGAATACGGACTGTGATTGATTATGAGTTTGTTTGAATACCGTTGATGATAGTATGGTATACCGAATATGTTATATGGTTATGAGATTGAATTGCTTGAATATATTTTGTAAGAAGAGCTTACTGTGTTATGTATATATTGACATAACTATGAAACGAGTGAACCGTTATTGTTCATGAGGACTCTATAAACTGTGGAGACCAGTAGTTCCTGAGGATTCGATTACTGTCATGACAGATGCACTGCAGGTGCATGATTTTAGGTTTTGATGTGGCGAACTATTATGCGTCGCGGGATCATGCCATGATTTTAGGTTTTGATGTGGCGAACTAATATGCGTCGCGGGATCATGCCATGATTTTAGGTTTTGATGTGGCGAACAATTATGCGTTGCGGGATCATGCCATGATTTTAGGTTTTGATGTGGCGAACTATTATGCGTTGTGGGATCATACCAAAGGGTGGTGTGGAAAAGTCTCTTCCATGTTCTAAGTCATCTTGGCCAAATACGGCAAAAACCCAATGAGCTATGTGCATTATTCATTGAAAAGCTAAAAAGCATATGTGTTGTGATGAATGAGACTTATTCTGTGAACTTATGAATTACTGGCAAATATATTGTGAATTGTGGTTTCAGCTATAGTATAATAGTTAATACTGCTTACTCTATACTGTACTTCTAGTATTGTATTTCTATATTCTGATATTTGAGTTAACCCTTTGCTGTTTCTGGTTGTGTCTTCTTTTATTTTGGCGCTTAACGCCAGATGACCAGCGATGCCGGGAGACTTGAAGGCCGTTTTGAGGCAAGCTTGAGGAACTTTTGGGGCAGAGTTGAAGATAATGTTTAGTTTCCGCTATTTTGTAAACTTAGCACATGTGTGCAACATATTACTTTCATTACGTCTTGTTTTCCTTGCTGTAATATTACTGACTATGGGCTACACTTATTCAATATATGTGAGACGTTGTTTTGGAAAACTTGAGATGTTTTGAAAGGTTTTTATTTTCCGCGTTTTTCAATGTGACTCTCGACTTAAAAATCGGGCTGTTACACAAATTCATCATGATATCATAACCAGTACACAATCCAATGTTCTTTTAATCAAAAGGAAATTTCCAATCTAGAAGCATATTGCAATTAAGCTTTGGAAAAAGGGTTAGTGTATCACTCAATCACTCAAATCAACAATTGAAATATAAAACTTGACTTTGTTACCTGTCTCTGCATCATTATTCTTGCATGGTTAATCAAGGATCACTGAGGACTTTTAAGGGTTGTAATGGGGCTTGGATTCAAAGAATTAGGGTTTTTCAAGATAAACAAAGAAGCTAGATAAGCTGAGAGAGCAATCATTGTAAATTCAAGTAATTCATTACTCTTAACTTACCGAATCCCCCATTCAATTCATTTTATCACATTTTTTTCTTCAAAACCATCAATCTCTTCTTATTCTTTTTTTTTTTCTTTCTTCTTTTCTTTTTGCTTTTCTTTTTCTTTTTCTCAAAAGATTTTCAAATTTAAAGAGATTGATTGAAGAAATTTTTCAATGTTTAGCACAAAATAACCCTTTTCTCCCCCCAACTTGATATAACCCATAATCATGAAAGCTCTCTTGACGTATTTAAGCTTGGGTAGGTCATGGTTTTTTGGCGTCATGGTTATATCAAGAAGAAAATTTTCAAATTTTTGGCTCAAAGGGGTTGACAAAGATACATCCTAGTGAGGGTAGGCTTTTTTGGTAAAAAATGACTGTATCTTCTAATGAATAGAATGCCTTGATCATGTCCTTTCATTTCCATGCAGTTTGTAATAAAATAGAGACTCAAGTAAAATTAGTTGTACAAAACAACTGTGAATCTCTCAACTTACTCTGTATGGAAACACTTGCTCACTCGTTTTAGGATTTATAAATTCCTTTATGACTCAAAAACATGTTTCAAAAGCAGTGCTTATGATTTCACATGAAAGTGTATGGATTTCTGTTCAAAAACACATGTGAATGCAATTTACAGAAACTTTGAAAATCATGCTTTTCACAAAACACAAATCATGCATTTACTTGGCTTTTCACAAAACACAAATCATGCATTTACTTTGCTATGCTATTATATACTATAAAGTAAAACATAAACAAGATAAGGGACTCCCTTATGATGATGTCACTCCCTGCTTTTTCTCTTTGTTCAACCCTTTGATCTCTCTCACCCCCTCCATGAGGATTGGACTGTCCTCAGGCCATACTACAGAACACAGAAAACAGAAAAAACATAATAGAAACAAAAAAGAAAAAAAGTACAAAAAAATAGAAAAGAGAAACAGAAAAGAAAAGAAGCAGAAAAAACAAGAAAAAAAAAGAACCGAAACAGCAACGAGGGCTTAGAGATAATAAGGCGGCGGCGGTCAAGGGAATGAAGAGGAGCGGCAGCAGCAGCAGCCAAGGGGAGGAGCGGCGGTGGCACGACGGCCTGGGAGGGGCGGAGCGGCGTCCGAACGTGGTGGCGTAGGTAGTTGAGGTGGCTGTGCGAGGTGGCGATAGCGGTGGTGCGACGAGGATGAAGGTTTGATGGCAGCGCTGGTAGGAAGAGGTTGAAGGTTCGAAGAAGGTGAGGAAGGGGTGAAGGAGATGAGTGGCAGTGACGACGGCGCAGGGGAGGTGGTAGCTGCGGTGCTGTTTGGCCGAGGGATGGAGGAAGAAGGTGGCGGCTTGAGAGAGTGGGAGATGGAGGCTGCGCAGGAGTGAAGGGGGTCAGGGAGATTAGGGTTTTTGGAGGGGAAAAGGAAAAAAAGAAAAAGAAAAAAAAGGGTGCAGATTTTTTTTTTTTTTGTTTTTTTTTTTGGAGTGTGGAGGCTAGTGAATGATGAGTGGTTAGGGTTAGTGAGAGTAGGCTTTATATAGGGGAGAATTAGGGTTTGAGTGAAGGGGAAAATGAGAGAAATACCCCTGGGGTTTGTTTTGGGCCAGTTTGGCCCATTTTTCTTTTTTGGAGAAACTAAAGTAATTGAAACAAACTCAATTAATCTAAACGCTCTATTTTTTATATTTTCACTAACT
This sequence comes from Acmispon strigosus, assembly GCA_030819835.1. Taxonomy (NCBI): domain Eukaryota; kingdom Viridiplantae; phylum Streptophyta; class Magnoliopsida; order Fabales; family Fabaceae; genus Acmispon; species Acmispon strigosus. Next base: position 24,681,132 of record JAUAMA010000004.1, on the reverse strand, counting down.
AATTAGCTAACTATTTTTATTTTTTAGTAAAATGAAACACAATAAAAGAAAGAAATAAAAGACCTTGATAAAATTGGGTGCTAACAGCAGCCCCCATTTGCTTGACTTTCGGTGAGAAAGTTAAAGCAAATTCAAAAGCAGCCAATTTTTGCCACACAAACAAAAGAAGAATAACAAAGATGCCAGATCCGGAGCCCATCAACGGGTGGATCAAAAATCATGAGATAACAGAAAGAGTGCAGGGGTTGGATACCCTGAAAGAGTGCAGGGATTGGATACCCTGAAATAGTGCAGGGGTTGGTTACCCTGAAAAAGTGTAGGGGTTGGTTACCCTGAAATAGTGCAGGGGTTGGTTACCCTGAAAGTGTGCAGGGGTTGGTTACCCTAAAAGATTCTAGGGGTTGCTTACCCTGAAAGTGTGTAGGGGTTGGTTACCCTAAAAGGGAAAACTTGGCGTCACAATACCAAGCGGGCGTCACAATACCCTAAAAGAGAAAGAACTAGGCGTCACAATACCTAGCGGGCTTCACAATACTCTAAAAAAGAAAACTTGGCGTCACAATACCAAGCGGGCGTCACAATACCCTTAAAGAGAAAGAAACTAGGTGTCACAATACCTAGCGGGCGTCACAATACCCTGAGAAAGAAAACTTGGCGCCACAATACCAAGCGGGCGTCACAATACCCTTAAAAAGAAAGAAACTAGGCGTCACAATACCTAGCGGGCACCACAATACCCTGAAAAAGAAAATATGAGAGTAGATAGCTGTGGGCCATGCCCTGAAAGAGAGAACTAGGCAAAAATACCTAGCAATGCAAGAGATTTTTATTTTTGAATTTTTAATGATCATGTGAAAAAGAGCTAAAAGACTTTCAAAATTTTTTATCTTCACCATAGCAACACAACACTGGTCAAATAAAGGGATGGGCTTTGGATGGAAGAAATGGAATAAGACTCGTGGAGGGTAATGGAGATTAGGCTCGTAACAAGCCCCCAAGTTTGACATCAATGTAAGGAACAACTGCTCATCATTTTTACTGTGCTCAGAGGAGGGAATATGAAGAAGGTCTTGCTCCTGACCCTGGCTGAGGTTTTGATGACGATGATAGCGGAATCGCAAGTGTACGATTGACTATCGCGTAATATAAAAAGATCGAACCCACAGGGATAGGTGTTCTTATTACTATAATATTTAGTACTTTAAACAGAAAAATAAAAGATGAAAACGTTTTGTTGTTTTTAGAACAAGAAATAAACAATATAAATGATAAGAGAAAGAGATGATGATGAATCTTAAGCACTTGGGTTGATTTATATAATTTATAAAATATGCTAGCAACTACTACTTGAATTCTGAATTTTAGTACCAAGTCATGATGCTATAGCCTAATGTTTCTACAAGTTAATACCTTAAGCATTGTAGAACTTTCTCCTTAATTACTAAATTCAATACCTTGTAATCTAGAAAAAACCAAGAAGAAGATGAAGAAAGAATTTTCAGGCCAACATAAAGCTAAGTCTATCCTAATACCTTAGTGATATGTCATATAGCTTCTTTTAAATCCTAGGTCCCTTACTACTTACCAATTTCCATTGTTATAAGCAATAAGTAAAAACTCTTGTGTACATCAAGATAAAATTAAGAACAAGGTAAATAAAACATGAACTATAACAATATAATTCAGAAGAGTAGAAGAAAACTAAGACATAGATTTATAAACTAAAACAACCCAAGATACTTAAGAAAGAAGTTAGCCAAGCATGGCTAACAGAGACATTGGATTACCCTGGATAGGAGCTCAAATATGGCTTCCCACAAGTCCTAGGAACAATGCTCAAGAGGGAGAAAGAGAGAATACTTGTTGTATTCTATGAGAGGTGTGTTTTTTACAAAGGATGAGCACTCCTATTTATAGCAAAAAAAATTGCCTTTCAATGGTGGAGGAGTTGATGGCCATTATGGCCTTCATTGGCCACCAATTAACTTTTGAAAACTCCTTCCCACTACCATCAATTCTCCACTCATCCTTTAATCCTTATTTTCCATGTGCTTAAATCAAAGAGTGTTCCTTCATATTCTTCTTTTTCACTTTTAGACCTCTCCTTGCTAGCACTCAAATTCTGGCCCTTTAACTCTTTCAATCTTCACTTCTCATCCTCCACTCTTGAACTTTACACTTTAATCCTTGATTTCCTGAAACTTTACAAATTGGTCCCTGGACAAAAATGATAACTATACCAGCTTTCCTAAAAATATAAAAATAACTATAAAAATTCCTAAAAATATAAAATAAAGTTTAAAAAACAATTAAAAGCTAATCTATATGCAAAATGCAAAATAAATATAAAATCTACATAAAAAGAATAAAAATCCTATATGAGACTCAAAAATAACAAAATAAAAAGACTAAAAAGACCCTAAAATTATCATATAAAATCCAGTCATCAGACGACAAACTCATCGGCAAAAAGAAGAAAAGAAGACTTAGAGGAAACAACACTATAAAGTTCATCATTTACCTAGAAGTCTTAGTTTAGGTGAGTTATGCTTCTAAAGGTCTCTCAAAGCATAAAGGCTCTTTAAAATACCTAAACTATGTGAAGAAGGTCTTGCTCCTGACCCTGGCTGTGGTTTTGATGACGACAAACTCATCGACAAAAAGAAGAAAAGAAGACTTCAAAGAAACAGCGCTACAAAGTTCATCAATAGTCTAGAAGTCTTAGTTTAGGTGAGTTATGCTTCTAAAGGTCTATTAAAGCATAAAGGCTCTTAAAACACCTAAACTAATCAAGCTAAGTGTTTTCATAACTTAAAAGAAGTAGAAAACCTTAAGCCGGTCCCAAAGGATCAAGTTTCTGGAAGATGGACTTCAGTGTAATCGATTTCAGGATTCTGGTAATCGATTACACCTAGGCAAGTAATCGATTACTTGTTGTTTGTAATCGATTACATGTTTGAATTTGAAATTCAAACTGAAACGGCTATTAGTGTAATCGATTACACTAAGTGATGTAATCGAATACCAGAACGAAAAGTTGCATCTTTTCATGAACCATTGTGTCCCAAACCTTTTGGAAAGGGTTGTGATGGTTCAAGAACGTTTCCCTTGCCTATATAATGTCCATTCGAGTCCAGAACACAACAACACATGAGAATACAACATTAGGCCAAAGCTTTGTCAAAATTAGTTCATCTTTTAGAACTTAAACCTTCAAGAGCCTAAATTCTGAGTTCATGATCTTCATGTTATAAGAACACCTTTGTTGTTCATATCTTGAGGAACTCAGAATCATATTATGCTTAAAAGCCTTAAAGCATAAATTCTCATGATCAATCCACTTCTATGTTAAAGGATTGATACAGCCAATTGTAAACTCTTCTTCATCTCTTTCTGTAAGATTGAGTTTTCACCGTGGTATTCGGTGAAGGGTTGTTGTCACTGAAAGTGGTATACTTTCAGGGTATTGATTGAAGGTGGTTTAGCCTTCAAGGTCTGAGGGTGGTTTGCCTTCAGGAACTGAAAGCGGTTTGCTTTCAGGGGCTGTTGAAAGTGGTTTGCTTTCACAGGATATTGGTAGAAATTCTTGGGGTCCTTGGGTTAGGAACTTGTAAGAGATTTTTATCAATAGTGGAAAAAATCCTCAAGGGGTTTTCTTGAGGGACTGGACATAGCCTTCGGTGGATAGAATGTGAACCAAGATAAAACTCCATGTGTGAATTCCTCTCATCCTTCATCTTTTACTTTCAAGCAATTCTCAATTCCGCTGCAATCACAACTATTGTTTCGTGATCATCATTATCTTGAAAGTAATAATTTTGATAAGGCGAAAATTGGGGCAACTCTGATTCACCCCCCCTCTCAGGTTGCTATCTGCACTAACAATTGGTATCAGAGCTGAAGTTTAGGTAAGTTATTCCTAAGATCCGGGAAAAGATGGCATCCTCTTCCAATCATGGAACCAGTGAAGGACACAACATAAACAGGCCACCATTCTTCAATGGAGAACACTATGACTTCTGGAAGATCAAGATGAAAATATTCAAAAAGTCATTAGACGCAGGAATTTGGAAAGCCATTGAAGAAGGTCCCTTTGTGCCTGTAGCAGTAGTAGAAGGAACTTCACAAGTAAAACCAGAAAATACTTGGAGTGAAGAAGAAAAGAAGAAGGTTCAATATGATCTCAAAGGAATGAACATTCTTACATCTGCCCTTGGCATGGATGGATTTTTCAGAGTATCAACGTGCACTACATCGAAAGAAATATGGGATACGTTGATGGTAACTCATGAAGGGACAGATGAAGTCAAGAGATCAAAGATCAATACTCTATCTCAAGAATATGAAATGTTCAGAATGCTTCCAGGAGAAAAGGTATTAGATATGCAAAACCGATTCACTCATTTAATTAATCATTTGATTGCTCTTGGTAGACAGTTTTCAAACAGTGACTTGAACATGAAAGTTCTAAGATCACTTACAAGACTATGGAAACCAAAAGTAATAGCCATCTCAGAGAAGAAGAGTTTATCAAAAATGACTCTTGCAACTCCTTTTGGAAAACTCCAAGAACACGAGTTAGAATTGAATCGTTTGGAAGAGAATGAACAACATGAGAAGAAGTATCGATCCATTTCCCTAAAGGCAAAAGAAAGCATCAAAGAAGATTATGATGCAGATTCTGAAGAAGAAGACAATGGGAATGTGAATCTTCTAGTAAAAAATTTTGGAAAGTTTCTTAAAAGAAAAGGTGTGAAATTCAACAACAACAAATCTTTCCAAAGGAACAATGAGTCTTCTTCCTCTCAAAAGATCACATGTTTTGAATGTGGCAAGCCTGGACACTTCAAGTCAGAATGTCCAAATCTTCAGAAGAAGAAACATGGTCTAAGAGAAAATTTTGAAAAGAAGGATCAACCCACACGAAGAGCATATTTGGCTTGGGATGATAATGAAGTAAGTTCATCATCAGACTGATAAAGAAGAAGCACAAGTTGCTTTGATGGCCTCACATGATTCAGATGTTGAAGATTCCCAGGTTAGTGACAATTCTATGTCTTTTCATGATTTAAAGTTTACTATGGAAAATATGTTTAAATTATGTCAAGAATTTTCTAAGGTTAGCACTAGGCAAAATGATTTGATTTCATCCTTAGAACTTAAGTGTAGAACTTTACAAGAAGAACTAGACGTAGTAAAATCTAAGTTAGATATTACACATAAATGCACTAAGTGTAGTTCTTTAGAAGAAAAGATAGATAACCTCCAACAAAGAGTCCATAACTTCAATAAAGGAGAACAGAAGTTAGATGATATTCTAAGTGTACAAAGACATTCAAACAATAAGTCAGGTCTAGGATATACTTCTCACCCAAAGACTAAGGAAGTTAAGAAAACTGTGTTTGTAAAACCAAACATGATGGAAGGATCTTCCAAAGGTATTAAGACCAATTCTTTTAGGAGTATGAACAATAGGAAGAACAATACTAATAGACATCCTAAGAAGATCCATCCTACTCCTAGGAAAATATCTAGTTACAATCATTATTCTTGCACTTATTGTAACAAAATAGGACATACCCCTAGTAGATGTTACTACAAACATGTAGGAGTACCAAATAGGGAGTACATTTGGGTTAGAAAGGATGTTAACTTATAAGGACCCAAAACTTTTTGGGTTCCTAATACCCATGTCCGAACTTTGTCATGTAGGTGTGTATGAAAGCAGCAAAGGATTTATGGTATCTTGATAGTGGCTGCACATCACACATGACAGGAGACAAAACCAAGTTTTCTTTTCTTAAACCTAGGGAAAAAGGTTTTGTCACATATGGTAACAATCAAAAGGGAAAGATACTCGGTATTGGAAGAATAGGCGCACCCCCTCAAACAGTCATCGAAAAAGTTCTTTACGTTGATGGTTTGATGCATAATCTTCTGAGTATTAGTCAACTATGTGACAGAGGTTTGAAAGTTGGTTTCATTAATGATATATGTGTAGTAAAAGATGTGAAAACTAAAGAAGTTAAGTTTTCTGGATATAAAGTCAATAAAGTCTTCATGATCTCCTTAGAAGAAATTCCACAAAACGTAAGATGTCTTTTAGCCAAGAACAATAGTGATTCATGGCTATGGCATAGAAGACTTGCTCATATACACATAGATCATTTAAACAAACTAGTCAAGCATGATCTAGTTGTTGGGCTTCCAAAGATAAGATTTGAAAAAGACAAGCTTTGTGATGCATGTCAAAAAGGGAAGCAAACCAGAACGTCTTTCAAACCCAAGAACATAGTTTCGACTTCAAGGCCCCTTCAATTGCTACATATGGATTTGTTCGGACCTTCAAGAACAAAAAGCCTCGGAGGTAATTTCTATGAACTTGTTATTGTTGATGATTTCTCTAGATTTACATGGACGTTATTCCTGCCTCATAAGAATGAATCCTTCAATGCATTCAAGAGATATGCAAGGTTAGTTCAAAATGAGAAATCTTTAAAGATCTCTTCTATTAGAAGTGTTCATGGTGGAGAATTTCAGAATCAACAATTTCAGGAACTATGTGATGAAAATGGAATATCACATAATTTCTCTACTCCGAGAACACCACAACAAAATGGACTTGTAGAAAGGAAGAACAGATTACTTGAAGAATTAGCAAGAACCATGCTAAGGGAATCAAGCCTTCCTAAATATTTCTGGGCTGATGCTGTAAGTACTGCTTGCTATGTTTCCAATAGAGTTCTTATTAGACCTATACTGAAGAAAACCCCCTATGAACTCTACAAAGGAAGGAAACCAAATATCTCTCATCTACATGCTTTTGGATCAAAATGCTTTGTTTTGAATAATGGAAAGGAAAACCTTGGTAAGTTTGATGAAAAATCAAGTGAAGGTATATTCCTTGGTTATTCTCTAACTAGCAAAGCATATAGAGTCTTTAACAAGAAAACTCTATCTGTGGAAGAATCCATACATGTGTCTTTTGATGAATCTAAATCTTCAATAGAAGATAAAGTAAATCTTCCAGATATTGAAGAAGAAGATATCATTATCAACGAAGATTCTCAAAAGGATAGAGATCAAAATCCAATAAAAGAGGAGCACATTGAAGATGATACTTATCAACTTCCAAAGGAAAGGAGAACCCATAGGGATCATCCAGTTGATAATATTATTGGTGATATTTCTAGAGGCGTCTCTACAAGGCTACGCTTAAATGATTCTAAGAAGCCCCTTTTATCTTTAATGATGAGTGTTTGGCTGCTTTTAAATTATTAAAAGAAAAACTTGTTTCAGCCCCTATCATTGTTGCTCGCCAATGGGATTTGCCTTTTGAAATAATGTGTGATGCTAGTGATAATGCAATAGGGGATGTTCTTTGTCAGAAAAATGGAAAAGTTTTGCATTTAATTTACTATGCTAGTAAGGTTCTTAATGAAGCTCAAAGAAATTATGCTACAACAGAAAAGGAGTTGTTGAGTGTAGTTTATGCTTTAGATGAATTCAGACCTTTTTGGGTTCTAAATTTTTTTGCATACTGACCATGCTGCATTGAAGTACTTGTTTGCTAAGCAGGAAGCTAAACCTAGGTTGATCAGGTGGATCTTAGTCTTGCAAGAGTTTGATCTTGAAATTGTGGACAGAAAAGGGAAAGACAATGGTGTAACAGACCATTTGTCAAGACTTGTAAAAGGGAACTCCAGCCCAATTCCTATTCAAGAGGAGTTCCCAGATGAAAAGCTCTTAGCTGTCCAAGAGATAGCTCCATGGTATGTACATTTAGCTAATTTTAAAGCTGCTAGAGTGTTGCCGTCTGATTTGACTTGGCAACAAAAGAAAAAATTTCTGTATGATGCTAAATTCTTTTTATGGGATGAACCTTATTTGTTTAGAGAATGTTCTGATGGGTTCATTAGAAGGTTTATTCCAGAAAAAGAGTTTGAGGCTGTTTTATGGCGCTGCCATGGCTCCGAATATGGAGGCCATTTTTCTGGTGAGACGACTGCAGCTAAAGTCCTCCAAAGTGGTTTTTATTGGCCTACTATCTTCAAAGATAGTAGGGCATTTGTGGAAAGGTGTGATCACCATCAACGAACTGGTCACATCTCAAGAAGGAATGAGATGCCCCAAAAAATGATTTTAGAAGTTGAGCTTTTTGTTGTATGGGACATTGATTTCATGGGACCTTTTCCACCTTCTTTTGGTTGCCAGTATATTTTGATTGTTCTTGACTATGTTTCTAAGTGGGTTGAAGCATCAACCCTTCCCACAAATAATGGCAAAGTGGTTCTGGATTTTCTGAAGAAAAAGATCTTTACTAGATTTGGGGTGCCAAGGGCAATTATCAGTGATGGAGGTAAGCACTTTTGTAATAAAGCTTTTGAAACTCTTTTGAAAAAATATGGCGTTCATCATAAAGTTGCTACCCCCTATCACCCCCAAACTAGTGGACAAGTAGAGGTTTCTAATAGGGAGCTAAAAAGGATTTTGGAAAAAGTAGTTGGTACCTCAAGGAAGGATTGGTCAAAAAAATTAGATGACACCTTGTGGGCTTACCGTACTGCGTTTAAAACTCCTATTGGAACTTCTCCTTACCAGTTGGTTTATGGTAAGACTTGTCATTTACCTGTGGAAATTGAGCATAAAGCCTTTTGGGCTTTGAAACAATTAAACATGGACCCCAAAGAAGCTGGGGCTATAAGACAGTTACAGGTACATGAGCTGGATGAATTTAGACTCCAAGCATACCACAATGCTAGGATCTACAATGAAACAACAAAAAGGTGGCATGATTAGAAGATTGTGCCAAAAGAGTTTAGTCTAGGACAGCTTGTGTTATTGTATATCTCAAGGTTGAGGTTGTTTCCTGGAAAGCTGAAGTCAAGATGGACAGGACCATATATGATCACCAAAGTCTTTCCCCATGGTGCGGTTGAGTTAGAGGATAAAAGCGACACATTTGTTGTCAATGGGTAAAGACTGAAACCGTACCTAGGGGGAGATGTTGAGAGACAAGTTATGTCTGTTTTTCTTGATTCCCCTAATTGATTAAAGGGAAGGGTCTATCTCGGACCTTAACAATGAGCTGGTTGGGCGACAACCCAACTTAGGATAGTTTAATTTATCGGTCATTTTAATTTCTGCACTACCTTTGTAAATAAATAAAAGAAAAAATTCTATGTTTTTGCTGCAGGAGGGGCCAGCGCTCGAGCGCTGGAGGCCAACGCTCAAGCGTTGAGCCCCTGCTTAAAGTCCCCTGGTTCCAGTGTTGTCCAACGCCCAAGCGTTGGGGGCCAGCGCTCAAGCGCTAGGCCCCTAGCACTACCCAGATTTTATTTTAATTTCCAACGCCCAAGCGTTGGAAACCCAACGCTCCGGCGTTGGAACCCAGTGCCCAGTTCTTCATTTTTATTTCCAGCGCCCAAGCGTTGGCAACCCCAACGCTCAAGTGCTGAAGCTCGGGCAGATTTTCTGTTTTGTTTTATTTTCTGTTTTCTTGGTTTTTAATAATTTTGTGTCCACGATCTCTTAAAAAGTTTTTGATTCTTTGAGTTTTCCCTTGCTTCTATAATGGTTTTGATTTTTGGGAACTCAAGAATTCTTGTTTTAAGGTGGACACAAATTTTCAACCCATGTTCTTAAGTAATGTTGTTTTTGGGAACTAACAAGTCAAGCAAGCTTCTGCTTGTGAGACTTTGGTTTGCTCAATTTTGCAGGAAAGGCACCAGAAGGAGAAATAGCCCTCCTGAACTTGAGTGTTCAAAGTTGAAATTGCATGGAGGTTTCCTCGACATTTGTAAAAAGAAAAGAAAAAAAAAAGAGAAAAATACCAGCTTTTAGTTTTATTTTTAGTGCAAGTTTTTTTATTTTTGCTTTTAGGTTTTTAAACTGCTTGGTTGAGTGTGTTTATCCAGTCTGAATGCTACTATTGTTCTGTGAATGCTTTATCTGATTGAACTGCTTTTGAAAATGATGCTATGTTTGATGCGGTTAGGATTGCATGCTGTTAGAAATGATTTGAACATCTTGATTGTTTGGTTGTTGTTAAAGTTTTTATGAGTTCTAAAAAGGGTACCACTTACCCTATGTTTATCTGAGAGCTGAGGACTCTGAATGCATGATTGTAAGATTTTTCTGCCTTGTGTTGCATGTTGATTGGGATTTTGTATACTTTGTGAGTTGAGAAGAGATTATAGGCATTCTGGAAGAATCAGAGTTTTGGTTGAAAAGCAAAAATCCACTAGTAGCCCCTTTTTGAGCCTTAAAAGAGTCATTCTTTGGAGCCTACTTTGTGTGATAATATTTTAAAGTTGTTATTGTGATTCATGAGCTGAAATTGCTAGAGCTATGTTTGTTAGGTTTCTCTCTAAAAAGAAGGAAAAAAATTGAAAAAAGAATAAGGCATGTGCCTTATGAAAAAAGAAAGAAAGAAAAAAATGAAGTTGTGGGGTGAGAAAGAGTATGAGGGGAGTAAAATTCAAGTCATTCATCCCATACATTCCACTACTTGGTTCAAAAAAAAAAGGAAAAAGAAAAATTGAGAGGACCCTTGTGTTGAATTGTTAAAGCTCTTAGTCAAAAAATCACTTAACAACAGATTCTGAGTCAGCCCTTAGAGTTGCCAATTTCTTGAAATCCACACCTTGAATTGTTCAACCCTTTGGCCAAGTTACAACCTTCAAAAAAAAAATCTCTTTAAAGTTACTTAGTTGCACTGTTCTAGTTTTGATTTGAATGATAGGCAGGATCATTGAGCTTTCTTGTTTTTCATGGAGAATATTATTTTGTGAGCTTAATTGAAGAACTGAACATGTTAAAAGCCAAGCCTAACTTTCTTGATTAAATATCTTTAAACATGCATGTCTTCAAAATCTGCTAAGCTTTCTTGGAAAAGTTTTTGTGCTTCAAGTTTTAATCAGATAAACTTTCTCTAAACTCAGGGACGAGTTTCTCTTTAAGTTTTGTCGCTTGAGGACAAGCTGTCGTTGGGTATAGTGGTGTGATGACTGGATTTTATATGATATTTTTAGGGTGTTTTTAGTCTTTTTATTTTATTATTTTTGAGTCTCATATAGGATTTTTATTCTTTTTATTTAGATTTTCTATTTATTTTGCACTTTGCATATAGATTAGCTTTTATTTGTTTTTCTAACTTTATTTTATATTTTTAGGGATTTTTATAGTTATTTTTATATTTTTAGGAAAGCTGGTATAAGTTATCATTTTTGTCCAGGGATCGAATTGTAAAGTTTCAGGAAAGGAAGGATCAAAGTGTAAAAGTTCAAGAGAGGAGGATGAAAAGTGAAGTTTCAAAGGGCCATAATTGAAGTGCTAGCAAAGAGAGGACTAAAAGTGGAATCAAGAATATGAAGCAACTCTCTTTAATTTGAGCACATGGAAAATAAGGTTGAAAGATTAATGGTGGTGGAGAGGAGGTTTCAGAACTTAATAGAGGTTGAGTGGAGGTTAATTAAGCCATTCAATTCCACCATTGAAGAAGAAAAAGCATCCAAGAATAACTGCCAGTGTTTGACCCAACGCTCAAGCGTTGGGACTCTGACTAAGAGCTGAGTCAGAAGTTGCACCCAGCGCTCAAGCGTTGGAAGCCAGCGCTCAAGCGCTGGGCCTATATCTGAATGTGGAATTTTAATGCACCCCAACATCCAAGCGTTGGGGATCCCAGTGCTCAAGCGCTGGGCCTATATCTGAACGTGGGATTTTAATGCACCCCAACATCCAAGCGTTGGGGATCCCAGCGCTCAAGCGCTGGAGGTCAGATTTTTGCTATAAATAGGGAGGCCATTTTGCACTTGTAAGACACACCTATTCAGGATACAACAAGTATTCTTCTTTCCTCCTTAAGAGCATTGTTCCTAGGAATTGTGGGAAGCCAAACTTGAGCTCCTATCCAGGGTAATTCGATGCCTCTTTTAGCCATGCTTGGCTAATTCTTTTAAGTTACTTGGGTTGTTTTAGTTTGTAATTTATGATTTAGTTTTGCTTCTACATTGCTGAATAATATTGCTATAAGTTCATGTTTTATTTCCTTGTTCTTCATTTCCTCTTAAAGTACACAAGAGTTCTTGCTTATTGCTTATAGCAATGAGAATTGGTAAGTTGTAAGGGAAATAGGATTTAAAAAGGCTATAAGTATATATCGCAAAGAAATTTGGATAGACGTAGCTTTATGTTGGCCTGAACTTCATCTTCATCTTCTTCTTTAGTTAACTAAATTGCAAGAAATTGAGTTTTGTAATTTGAAAGAAAGTTCTACAATGTGTAAGAGATTAACTTGTAGAAATACTAGGCTATAGCATCATGAACTTGGTTTTAGAATTTAGAAATTAAGTAGGAGTTTGCTAGCATATTTTATAAACTATGTAATTCTATCCAAGTGCTTAAATTTCATCATCATCTTTCTTTTCTTTTATTTCATGCTATTTTATTTACTTGTTCTAAAAGCAACATAAAAAATACATCTTTTAATTTTCTGTCAAAGTACTAAACAAGTTACTAAAAAGACACCTATCCCTGTGGGTTCGATATCTTATATATTACGCGATAACCATCCGTGCACTTGCGGATTTGGCTATCAGAATGCAAGGCCAGGGAAGAGTTACAAGTGAAGATACAAAGCATTCTGAAGAGGCAGCAAGTGATTGATCAAACTCCTATTGGCCTTGTAAGTGAACTTACGGACAAAGGTGAAAATCTGAAAATTAAATGAGAAAATGATGTAGTGACTGCAAAATTTGTTTCTCTTCCCACACCGGAGGAGGAAGAACAAAATTCCTTAGAAGAATTGTCCATAGGTGAACTTGTGCGGGAAAGTGGTGAGATTGAGGCTGAACAAGCTTGTCTCATTCTGATGACTACATGTTGTCAGAATTTGCATGACTTGAAGGGTTTACTACATTTCGTACTAGACCCTAGTTGATTGATTAAGGAGGAACCAAGTCTATCGAAGACTTTAACTTCGGGCTTCTAGGGAGACAACCTAAGCAAGGTTTGTTTTAAGTTTTCTGTTTTGTCTTTTATGTTGTTTCTGTTTTGTTTCCTTTTTGTTCTTAAAACAAAAAGTTTAGTATGCAGGAACCCCAACGTCTAGGCGTTGGAGGCTCAACGCTCTAATGCGTTGAGCCCCTTCCAAGATGCCCAAGCTTTCATAAAACCCAACGCCTAAGCGTTGGGGCTCATGCGTTGAGCCCCTGGAATCCTAGAGTTTGCTTTTAATTCCAACGCTCATGCGTTGCGGCTCGGGCAAGCCAATGTTAGTTTGCTTTTGTTTTCAGTTGTTTTATTTGTTTTTTTTTTCTTTTTGTTGAATAAAAGAGCAGGTGGTGCTGGTGCTGAAGAAGCTGGGGCTGCTGATGAAGAAGAAGACCCATGAATGCCTGAACATTGACAAGTAGTTTGTTTTTATTTTAGCTTTAATTTTTGTTTTATTTTTTCTTTTCAGTTTTTATTTTTCTTAGGATTTTTATCTTTTTTAGGATTTGAGTCTTGCATTAGAGTCTGTGATCTGTATCCCAGATAATTATGCCATGTTAATTAACTCTTAAGTAGTTTTACCCTATGCTATGCTGTTTCGAAAATGATACATTTGATCTTATGCTTAGGTAGAAATGCATGTTGTTAGGAATATGAATGGATTCTAGTTGACTGAGTTTTGGTATGATCTTGAGTGAGTTCTTAAAGGGTACCACTTACCCTGTTATTCTGAGTGCTTTGAGAGAACTCTGATTACTTGTGATTATACTTTTCTGCCTTGTATTACATGTTGATAGAATTCTTGCATGCTTTGTTATTTTGGAAGAGACTTTAGGAATTTTTTGTGAACTCAGAATTTGAGTCTATTTTTGTTGGAGCCTACTATTGGAATTATTATTGAGTTGTTCGGTGATTTTGAAAAAGGAAAATGTTAGAGCTATGCATGTATAGGTTTTTCTTGAAAAAAAAATGAAAAATTGAAAAAATCATTGAAGTGGTGGGGTGAGAAAGAGTATGAGGGTAGTAAAATTCATTTCATTCATCCCATACATCTCACTGCTTAATTTAAAAAAAAAAAAGAAAAAAAAAGAGAAAAATGAGAGAACCTATGTTTTGAATTGTTTAAGCTCTTATTCGAAAGAATCACTTAACATGAGTCATAATCTGAGTCAACCCTTTGAGTTGCCAAGTTCTTGAAAATCCATACCTGTTTCTGAACCCTTGGCCAAGTTTCAACCCTTGTAGTCTCTCCAAAGTTACACTGTTGTACTTGTTTGGTTTTGATTGGAATGATAGGCAGATTAGTTTCAATTCACTTGTTATTCATGAGCTGATTATTTTGTGAGCTTAATTGGTGAACTCATTCTTCTGTTTTGATCAATACCATGCTTAGCTTTTCTTGATGAACTTTGTTCCCTAATATGCATGTTTTCCAACCAGCTGTACTTTTCATGAAAAATGTATCTTGAGTTGTTTTGCGCTAGTTTGGGTAATTTGTTCTGAGCTTGAGGACAAGCTTTCTTTAAGTGTTTTACGCTTGAGGACAAGCTGTCGTTGGGTATAATAGTGTGATGACTGGGATTTGTATGATCTTTTTAGTGTCTTTTTCTTTCTTTTTATTTTATTTTATTTGTGTCTCACATAGCTTTTTATTTAATTTGTTAGAGTTTTTGTTTTATTTTTGCATTTGCATATAGATAAGCAACTTTTGTGCTTTTAGTCCTTTTAGTTATGTTTTATTAGTGTTTTATTATAGTTTAGTCCTTGTTAGAGGTTCTGGTCAATCAAAGAACATTTGTGGGGATCTTGGTGCAAATAAATGAAGAAGTGTGGCTGAATTTAAAGAAGAAGAAGAAGCATCAATTACCTTGTCTTGATTTAAACATGTGGGAATTGAAGAATTGAAGAGGGAATTGATGTGCTTCAGCTGTTTCAAGACAAAAAAGAGGCTACATGAAGAGCTTTAATGACCATGAAGGAGCCATTAAAGAAGGAGAGCAAAAGTCATGAAGCATTAGACGTGCCCAACGCCTGAGCGCCGGCAAGCCAACACTCATGCGCTCGCTCTCTGACTTATGCCCAAATTTTATGTAATTCCTACGCCCAAGCGTTGGACAGGAAGCGCTCATACGTTGAGCCCCTGACTTGTGCCCAGTTTTAATTTAATTCCAACGCCCAAGAGTTGGAGGGGCCAATGCCTGAGAGTTGGAAAGCCAACGCCTGAGAGTTGGAAAGCCAACGCCTGAGCGTTGGGAGGCTCTCTGAAAAATCTATAAATAGGCTGTTTTCCTTTCTTTGTAAACACACTTGGATACACTTGATACTCTTAGAAATACATTTTGCTGAGCATTGCCTGAGGTTTGGGCTGTCAATTCCTTGAGCTATCAATTCAGGTTTTTAATTATGTTTCTCTTAGCCATGTTTGGCTAAGTTTTTCTTAATATTTGGGTTGTAGTGAATCTATCCTAGAACTATGCTTTAGGTTTCTACTGTTTATATATGAATAAAGGTTCAGTTCTTAGATTCTATTCCATGCTTTACATTACTCTTGATCTACACAAGTGTTCATACTTAATTCTTATGCAATGGTAATTGTTAGGAATTGGTGGAAATGGGAATAGAGTGAATGACTGTATGCCACATGGTATAAGGGTACACATTGTTAATGTTTGCCTGAACTTGGATTCTACATTCAATTTGATTAACTAATCACTAAGGCATTAGCTTTAGAAATTGAATTGGAAGTTCTATTTGCTTAAGGTGTTAACAAGTAGATACCCTAGGATAGAACACCTAAGAACATGTTCTGAATTTCATATATAGAAGTGATTCTGAATAGTTTAGCTAGGGATAGTGAAACTAAACCCAAGTACTTGCTCTATCAAATAGTTACCTTGTTATTTTTCCTGTTCATTTGTTCTTAAAAACCAACCTTATTAAAACCTTTTATGCTTTTGTTTTTAAGCTGTAAACAATTGATTTTTGGGTCTAAAATTCAACCTATCCGTGTGGGTTCGATATCTTTTATATTACGCGATATCCTCTGTGCACTTGCAGAGTTGGCTACCATGGCTTCATTGAAAAACTAAGATTACAAGATCATCTGACCTCATGAAAGAACTCAGACGATGAGAATGTCAAGCAAAGGTGGTTCAGGAAACAAACCTTCAGGCAAAGTCTTTGACTAAGCAACTACTGTTCAATCAATTTGATAAAGGCGGTTTGACTAAGCAGCCACTGTTCAGCAAGTTGACTAAGGCGGTGTAGGAAACCCAACGATGAAGTTTTAACAGAACAACCACTTCAGCAACTGTCAAAGGCGGTTAAAGAAAACATATCAACGAAGTTTTCCGCCATGGAAGCACTATGCCCTGTTCATTATTTTTTCCTATAAATAGAACCTTTCAGACTGAGGAAGAAGAGAGTGGATATCGAAATATAGAGATATATCGAGAATTGGAATTAAGATAGAATTAACTGAATACAGAGGCAGAGCTTGAGTAAGAAAGGATTCCCAAGAGGTGGAAGTAAGCTTGAAGAGATAAAGGAAGTCGTGAGCCCCGGTCCGTCGCCGTTCTAGTGGAGACACGTCGTCGACATCGCCAAGCTTTCAACCTTCCATATCTCTTCTTGTAAGCTTGTAGTATCATGAGAATGGATTGCTAAACCCCTCTTGTTGGGATTAGTTGTAGCTTTTGATCCTCTGATGTATTTATAACTTATATTTCATATATAAATCAATGTTTCTATTAATGGTTTCAATGGTTTATCGTATGTCTAATGCTTATTTTAGATTGATCACCTAGAACATGAATTTAGATTTGATAAGATGGTGAGAACTGACTATTTGAATCTGAAACAGATCATACCATCTAATGAATTTAAGACCTAGAGATGGGGTTAGATCATTAGTCAAATTGCTAAGTTAATATAACATCCATGTCTAATGCTTTTTGCTTTGTTAATCAATCAAGAGATTGAGGGTTAATTTAGTTGGTTGATAATCTTCTACGCCGGGAGACTGGGTAGTAATTAAGAACTGATGTGATGAAACCAATATAGGACAAGATTTATATGTGAGTTCAGTGAATACATCAAAATTAATCGGTGAAAACTAATCCCAACAGCTTTCTTAATTGCTCAACTTCAATCTATTACTTGTTTATAGTTATGTTAAATCCACTTCAACTATCAATTCGTTTTATCTATTGTTTAGTTAATTTACATTAAAGAACAACTTTTATCAGCAGTTCTCTGTGGTTCGACAAACACCCGTTGCTATACTACATTTGAATCTTGAAAGGGATTTAAATATAGTAAGTGACAACATTATAAATTCTTTTGGTGAAAGCGGTTTTAAATAACGCATAAATCCCATTTCAACAAAATGGTGTCGTTTTCGGGGAATTGCATTGTATAAAAGTATATCTTTAGTGTGATTGATTTAAACAATTGTGAATATTGTTTATAGTTTAATTTTAATTTTCAATTCAATATTCATTGTGAATATAATACATAGTTTCTCTTTGTGTATTTAATCTGACTATTTGCGAATATAGATTATAGTCTTAATTTTCAAGTTGATTTTTCTTGTTGTTACTAACGTCATTTGTTAGCACGAGTTTTCGCATCCAATCAATTAGCTAACTTCAGGGAGAAGAAAAATAAGGAACTTTATACCATCTTCTAAAAATGTCTCGATCAACTCAGTTAAGGTGGTGTGAATTCTGACTTGATATTCATCATATTGGTTATTGTCCAGAACAGGTACCACCTTCCTGAAGAAGACAAAATTTCCACGCTTGAGGACACCTTGATGCAATTCATGCAGTTGTCTATGCTTAATTAGCAGAAGACTGGTACATTTATAAACAATTTGGTAAATCAGATAGGACAGATAGCTAAACAAATAGTTGAGATGCAAGAAAGACAGTCCACAGCTAGCATTAAATCTGACACCAAAAAGAAAGGCAGGGTAACCTTCAGCAAAAGTGAAGGGGAGGATGGTAAGGATATGCATCAACCAGAAAGGATAAAAGAAAGAGAAAAAACAAAAGGCAGGGGAGATGGAGAAAGAAGTGAAGGAACCCCCACAAAATGGGTTAAGAAAGAGCAATTCACTAAAGTCATGGATATGCTTAAGGAGCTGCAACTTAACATTCCAACTGCAGAAGCCATGGAGAAGATTCCAAAATATGGAAAGTTCATGAAAGAGTTGCTCACAAAGAAGAAAAGTTTTAAGGATAGAGAAGTGGTTCATTTGGGTACTCTATATAGTTCTGTCATTCAGCAAGTCACACCAGATAAATTGGATGATACCAGGAAACCCAAAATTCCAGTCACCATTGATGTTTCAACAGTGGGGCAAGCTCTAATTTATTTAGGGGTTCATGTTAACATTATGCCACTATCCATAATAAAGAAAGAAGATGGTTTAAATCTCAAACCAACTAGATTGTCTTTACAATTAAAAGATCGATCAACTATCCAACCAATTGGCATAGCAGAGGATGTCTTAGTAAGAATTAATAAAATTCTTATTCCCACTTATTTTATTGTCGTAAATGTTTCACAAATTTAGAACACCCAATCATCTTGGGAAAACCATTAATGAGAATAGCTAAATTGGCCATGGAAATAGACAATGGAGAGCTGAACTTGAAATTCCAAGATGAGGAGGTGCAGTTCGACATGCAGCACCCCAAAGACAAAGGCCAGGACTTTAAAGCAGACACCATTGATGAAATATGCAGAGAAGCTGAAATACAACCACAGGTGTTTGATCCCATGGCAATGGCCCTCATCAACAAGTGTTGTAACTCACAATTCAATGAGTCAGAAGAAGGAGAGATTGAAAATTGTCAGAAGGAATTGGACTATCTAAAGGAAATACCTCCTCAACAAGGAAAAGTGGAAGACATCAAGGAAGATGACAAAGAAAAACATTATTAGAAGTTGGAACTAAAAACTTTACCCTCACTTGAAATGTGTATTTTTGCAGGGTGAAACAGGTAAACCAGTAATCATAAGTAATTCTTTGTCACCACATCAAGAGAAAAACCTAATTTATGTACTGAAAAACAATCAAGAAGCTATAAGGTGAACCCTATCTGATCTCAAAGGCATTAGTCCTTCTTATTATATGCACAAAATCATGATGGAGGATGAATTCAAGCCTATAGCTCAACCACAAAGGAGACTGAACTCCACCATTAAGGAAGGTGTCAGAAAAGAAGTTGTGAAACTTCTTGATGGAAGTATGATTTATCCTATTTCTGATAGTTCATGGGTGGGTCCTGTGCAGGTAGTTCCTAAGAAGGGAGGCATGGGAGTAACTTCCAATGAGAAATGAACTTATTCCAACAAGAACGGTCACCGTTGGAGGATCTGCATAGACTACAAGAAATCGAACAAGGCTACAAGGAAGGATCATTTCCCATTACCATTCATGGATCAAATGTTGGAGAGACTGTTTGGGCATGCATTTTACTATTTTCTGGATGGATATTCAGGCTATAATCAAATTTCAATCAATCTAGAAGATCAAGAGAAAATAGATTTTACATGATCCTTTGGTGTTTTTGCCTATAGAAAAATGCCATTTGGACTATGTAATGCTCCAGCAACCTTCCAAAGATGTATGTTAGCTATATTTTCAGATTTGGTGGAGAAGATAATAGAGGTTTTTATGGATGATTTCTCCATATTTGGTGATTCCTTTGATCTATGCTTGGAGAATTTGAACACCGTACTGAAGTGGTGTGTGGAAACCAACCTTGTTCTAAATTGGGAAAAATATCATGTCATGGTGACTGAGGGAATAGTTCTGGGGCACAAGATATCATCAAGAGGATTTGAGGTAGATAAAGAAAAGGTGGAAGTAATTGAGATGTTACCGGCACCCACAAATGTCAAGGCCATAAGAAGTTTTCTTGGGCATGCCGGGTTCTACAAACGATTTATCAAAGACTTGTCCAAAATTGCTAAACCATTAAAAAACCTTCTGAATAAGGATTCCCCTTTTCTCTTTGATAATGCTTGTTTAAAATCTTTTGAAAAATTGAAACAGAATTTGATATCTTCTCCGGTTACTATTGAACCTGATTGGAATACTAACTTTGAACTAAAGTGTGATGCTAGTGACTATGCTGTTGGAGCAGTCCTAGGACAGAGGAAAGACAAGGTTTTTCATGCAAGTCACTATGCTAGCAAGGTCTGGAATGAAGCCCAAATAAATTATGCTACTATTGAGAATGAATTGCAAGCTATAGTATTTGCACTTGAAAAGTTCAAAATTTACCTGATAGGATCAAAACTTATCATTTTCACATATCATGCGGCTATCAAGTATCTTCTAACAAAACCTGATTCCAAAGCTAGGTTGCTCCGGTGGGTTTTCTTATTGAAGGAATTTGATTTGGAGATTAAGGACAAAAGTGGCAAAGAGAATTTAGTAGCTGATCACTTGTCATGGTTTGTAAATGAGGAGGTCACTACAAAAGAAAAAGAAATAATAGATGCCTTCCCTGATGAAAGACCGTTTGTTGTCCAAGAAAGACCATCGTCTGCTAACATGGCCAATTTCAAAGCTACAGGAATGATTCCTGACCTAAATTTCCAGCAGAAGAAGAAATTTCTCAGTGATGCTGCTCAATTTATATGGGATGGTCCCTACTTGTTGTCTACATATATATATATGGTGAGCTAATGCACCAAATATTGCACAACACTCTGTCTTACATTTATTGCTTATTTTTCATCCGTACATACTACATGAGGTAGATGAAAATGAAATTATTATTAGTTACGTACACTTCATACCATGGTACATAATAATAATACATACACACATACAATTAAACAAGCAGCTTCATAATTTGGTTTCGTACGGAATTGGATCTCTACTACCTATAGCTGTTTTCAACTTGAATCGATCAATTATTTAAGATTTAAAACATTTGAACGCTAGAATTTCAAAAAGACGCCTCATACAGATATACCATGACTAAATTTATTATATCCATCACGAGAAATTAAATGAGCTTCTGGTGCAATGTTGCATAAAAATGGTATTTGGGGCTCGAATTAGAAAGTTTACATAAAGTTGGGGGTTTGATGGCAAATTCATGTCGCCATAACACAAGCCTTGGGTATTTACCCCACCATCCACCGCTTTTCATAACATAAATGAAGCTTAGTCACCCCATCTACTTCCTATATCGTCTCAAGAAGTTATTAACCAAGTTCCCTAAAATTGCCAAACATTAGAAACAATCCCTCTTACCAGCCAGAAGAAAATAGAAATTAAACCAAAAAGAAATATAGGTGTTTTTGCTGACCCAAAAGGTTATAAGGCCTTACACGGTGGTTGGCTCAACAAATTCGTGAATGTTGTGTTATTCAATTAAAATGACTATAATGAGAATTTATCTCATCCAACAATCAGTCAAACACTGTTGTGATGGTTGACTTAAATGACCAAAGAATAATAATGGATAGATATACACTAGACATACATATTTGATATTTGTAAGGGTTCTAACCCCATAACACTTAGTGGTGGATAAACCATGTCTAATTGATGTTTCCCGGTATATAACTAAGAATCATTATTGTTTGATTCGGGTGAGGGGTGAAGGCCGCGTAAGGGAGAAATTTAGAGTCTCGTGATTTGTTTCTAAAAAAGGAAGAGGGAATAAATCTGATATGTCTATGATGGATATTTTTTGTAAAATTCTACAAATAGTAGCGATGGAAGTTCATTCGCATTAATGGCCACTCCGATATTCTTCATGTTGATTTTTTCTTGGTGTTTTGGTTCTAATTAAGACACAAATTAATTGGTGGTTTTGTTGTCTCTCTGTTATGTTCTGTTGTGTTGTGGTATGTTCTTTCAAATATTTCTCTAGTTGTTTCAAGGCAATAGGTTTATTTTGGGGTGAAAGTTGCATGAGTTTTAATTTTAGTTGCACAAGGTATAGTCAATACATGATCTATATAGATTTTTGGTGTACAAAATGCAGAGTTGTGCTTCATACAAAGGCTCTGTCACATTTGGCTATCTCTGTTCGATATTATTTGAGATTTTGGATGTTGGTTAATCAAGATTTAGGTAGGTTAATTATCTTTTTTACTTATATGACTTCTCTTTTTTATATATGTTGTTGGAAGAGTTTTTTAGGGGCTTTATGTGTTTCTAGATGTAGTACTTTTGATTTTGTTTGAGGTTGATATTTTTCTGATAAAATAGACATGTCCATTTTTTAAAGCTAACTTCACACAAAAAGATATTATTTTAACCTGTATACCACGTATTTGTTAGACTAGATGACTTTATCCATCATCTATATCTAATAACTTTTCTTGTCATTCAATTTCAGTGAGTTGGGTACTTTTCATCAACCAAGATTCTCCTCCACAAAGATACTTCCTTAAATCTTTTCCTTTCACCTTCACATCATATTCCTTCTTTAGGGACACATTTTTTGAGCAATTTCCCTGTGTCGAGCAATCCAGTTAGGGCCTTTCCAAAGGTAAAGAGATGGTGCCTTCGGGTTCAAATCTTCCAACTGATTGTGACATATATCAAGAAAACTAGGTGGATAGAATGATCTCTCTAAAAGCATCTCAATATCTTCCCAAATTAAAGATGATGAGATGCTTTCAGGGAGGTCATTCTATTCACCTAGTTCTTTTGATATACATGACAAGCAATTGGAAGACTCAAACATGAGGGAGCCACCTCTCTAAATTTGAAAATGCCTTGGCTGAGCCGCTCAACATGGGAAAAAATCTCAAAAGCATTGCCACATGAAGGAGAAAAATGATGTACATGTGAAAGGAAAAAATATAAAAATATATCTTATGGAGTTGAATCATAAATGTTACTAGAATTACCATAGCTGACATGTATCCAGTGATTTTTAAAACATGTTTGATGGGTTTCCGATGGATAATGGTGAAAATGCACCGGAGGAAGGTGCCGATAGAAATACTACACTGGGTCAGTTGAAAGAGACAATTTTATTGTGGAAGAGAAACAAAAGGGATTATGGGCTACCCAAAGATAAAGTTGAAGAAATGGTTAATGATATAGAATTATCATCTCTCAAGAATTAGAATTATTATTCAAGGTAATGACAAACTCATGAAAATTATCTAACTCATATAAATCGGATGACAATAAAAGTTATTACATATAGATGATGTATAAAGTCATCTAGTCTAACAAATACTTGGTATTATGTTAAAATAATATGTTTTTGTGCGGGGTTGCCTTTAAAAAATGGAACTATGTATTTTATCAGAAAAAATTCAACCCCAAACAAAATTAAAACTACATCTAGAAACACGTAAAGAAGCTCTTCCAACAACAAACATAAAAAAGAGAAGCGACATAAACATCCAAAATCTCAAACAACATCGAACAGAGATGGTCAAATGTGGAGGATCACAAACAGAGCCTTTGTATGAAGCACAATTCTGCATTTTGTACACCAAAACTTTATAGTTATGTATTGGCTATCTTGTGCAGCTATATCAAAATTTATGCAACTTTCT
The DNA here is from genome assembly GCA_030819835.1 of Acmispon strigosus. Taxonomy (NCBI): domain Eukaryota; kingdom Viridiplantae; phylum Streptophyta; class Magnoliopsida; order Fabales; family Fabaceae; genus Acmispon; species Acmispon strigosus. The sequence goes on along the minus strand of JAUAMA010000004.1, from coordinate 24,657,579 downwards.
CCCTAAATAAATATAATCCAATTAATGAAGCAGCTTGGGAAATATCAGAAACAACACAACATATCAAAACCACCAATCAATTTTTGATTTAGAACCAAAACACCCAGAAAAAATCAACATGCAAAATAGCAGAGTGGACATTTATAAACTATGCACTCAAGACAGAACGTCTCGAAGCCTTCACAAAGCTATTGCTAGAGGAATAAAGAGATAAGCAGAAACATTGCTTGTTTGCAATGGTATTTCTAAATGACATAGAACATATGTATATATAGTGCAATTGTCGTACTCCAAATTTCAAATTACAACGGTCATATTATAACGATCATATAATAATTAACAATACTTATATTCCAACGATTAAATTATGGTTTGTGATTATCTATATCAGTAAAACTCTATATCGACATTTAATTAATAATATTTCATTGATTTAAATATTAATTTCGGAAAATTTATTTTTAAATTTGTCAAAAGGTCATTTAATTAATTAAAATATTATTTAAATAATAATTTATAATATCTTCCTATGCTTAACATTAACTGACATTAATTAGGTATTAATAAAAAAAAGTAAAGATTATTAATACTTTTATTGAATAGATAATTAAAAATATGATTTATTAATTAATTTAATATATAAAAAATTTATAACATATTTTTATAATATTTTTAAATAGATGTTCAATGAATCAAAATCTTAAGTATTAATTACTTTTTAAATGGATATTTAATTCATAAATTTTTAAAAAGTTCTCATTAATTAATAATAAATAAATTGGCATCATTACAAATTATTATTAGATAAATTATTTATGGAAAATAATAAAAACTAAATATAAATATAAATTTTTTTTTACAGAATTGGAATCACCCTATTATCTTCCCTGTGCTATTTAAGGTTTACACCATGAAAGCTTTCATATCCATTTCAAAATATTTTTTTCTTCCACACCCACATCCTCACTTTCCCGTGGTTCATCTTTGATGAAAATTCTGGTTCGAGAAGTATATGCTTCTTATGCTACTTCGTGTTGTGGTCGGATCTTCTCAGCATTGATCGGAAGGCTCGCATGATTCTATGGAAAATATTTCATTTTCAATAAGCTCCTCCCATGTAACGTGATCTATGGCACAACCAGTAAGTTCATGTACTGCTTGATGGAATCTGCCATCAACGGAGTTTGATTTTTTATCTCAACAGTCATGTTGGAATTCAGGGAACCAGCAGACCTACTCACTATCATGTGGTGCAGCATGAGGACCATTTTAAAGCATGAGAGATGCAATGGCTGACAAACAATTTTATGCTATCTAGAGTAGCATATTCTTATTAGTAAGCCATTGCATCTCTCATGCTTTAAAATGGTCATCATGCTGCACCACATGATAGTGAGTAGGTCTGCTGGTTCCTTAAAATCCAGCATGAATGTTGAGATAAAAAATCAAACTCTATTGGATGGCAGATTCCATCAAACAGTACATGTTTAGTCTTAGGGATCTTTCGATTTATTTCTTTGTATTGTCAATATTATCCCTTATTTGTAAAGTTATTAAGTGAGATATTAAACTCAATGGTGCTCAGTTTTCTGCTTTATGGTTCTCCTTTTTTTCTCAACTTACACCACATTTTATTAAGCTATTTTGATCCTTTAAACTTGCCATCTAAATTCAAGTCATAATTTGTGTTTACTAAAAGATTATACAAATCATATGCACCCATGTATTTGCTGTCACCTGATTTACACCAAACAGATACAATTGGTACTGTTGAATGAGCACAAGTGTGTCGTGACCGTAGGATCTTCATCATCAGATCAGAGTCAAATTAACCAACGTACGGTAACATATAAACTGTAGTAAACACTCAAGATGAAGGAAATTGAAAGGTTTTGAATCCTGATGGTTTCGTCTTTCTTGAAACCTATCATAATTGCTCTATGGCAATAACGAGGACGTTTCTGGAACCTTCGAGAAATATATCTTTCACCAACACATAATTGGTGATTTCAGTGTTGTATTCCCTTTCACCTTGATCCTCCCAAGTGTGTGTCTTGTTCCCATTAAGGAGAAGGTTTGTTCACCATTCTATTTCTCTATTGATGAAGGTGCCAACTTCTTTTTAAGGATTTAGGGTTTGCATTTGGATGGTATGAGTACGACGAAATTTGAACTGTGTTGTGCACTTTGGGTGAAAATAAATCATGTTCAACTATCGTTGGTTCAATAATCGTGTTGTGTTGCTAATGGTAGTAGCGTCGATGTACTTGATTTTTGTTAGTAGGTGTGTGTACTCATTATTAATATCTGAGTTATTAGACACAATGTGGGGATTTCCCGTGGGCATAGGGGTAAGATTGCACATGATTATTGTTCCTCCATGGCTTCTTATTGTTCAGAAAACTGTAGGAATTGTCAGTGTTATCTGTGTTGGAAAAATGTTCTAATGTCATTCAAAATTTTAGATTGATTCAAAGGCAATGTCACTCACATCTACAACCAACTTGCGGTTTTCAAAGGATGTAACAACTTCAGTTTCAAAAGGAAACCAGACCTTGTTAGGCCTTTGTATTGCATAGTACCTTTTTACAGTAGTGTCTACTATCTAATTTGTCTTATGTTTGTTGTTTATTCTCTTGCTTGAAATTCTTTGCCCCGTGCATTTATTCGGGACTTCCTTCATCTAGAATGGGAAACAGTTCTACTAAGGAGTGGTGTTAGGGTCACTTATACGTGCAGTCTGCTTTGGAGGAAGAGATGGTCAAACGCGAAGGATCACAAACAAAGCCTTTCTTGAAGATTATCTATCTTTTCTTCTAGAGAACTACACTTAGTGCATTTATGTGAAATATCTAACTTAGCTTTCACTATGTCTAATTCCTCTTGTAAATTCCTACACTTATTTTCTAAAGATGATATTAAATTATTTTGCATAGTGCTAACCTTAGAGAAATTTTGACATAATTTAAACATATTTTCCATAGTATACTTTAAATCATGAAAAGAAATAGAATTATCACTAACCTGGGTATCTTCAGCATCTGAATCATGTGAAGCCATTAATGCAACTTGTGCTTCTTCTTTGTCAGAATCTGATGATGAACTTACTTCACCGTCTAATGACTTTATAAAGATTTTCATCCCAACCCAAGTATGCTCTTCTTGTGGGTTGATCTTTCTTTTCAAATTTGTCCTTCAGACCATGTTTCTTCTTTTGAAGATTTGGACATTCTAACTTGATGTGTCCAGGTTTACCACATTCGAAGCATGGGATCTTTTGAGAAGAGGAGGACTCATTATTCCTTTGGAAAGATCTGTTATTGTTAAATTTCATACCTTTTCTTTTGAGAATCTTTCCAAAGTTCTTCACTAGAAGATTCATATTCCCATTATCTTCTTCTTCAGAATCTGCATCATAATCATCTTTGATGCTTTCTTTTGCCTTTAGGGAAATAGATCGATACTTCTTCTCATGTTGTTCATGCTCCTCCAAACGATTTAATTCCAACTCGTGTTCTTGGAGTTTTCCAAAGTGAGTTGCAAGAGTCATATTTGATAAACTCTTCTTTTCTGAAATAGCCTTAACCTTTGGTTGCCATGCTCTTGTGAGTGATCTTAGAACTTTCATGTTCAAGTCACTGTTTGAAAACAGTTTACCAAGAGCAATCAAATGGTTAATCAAATGAGTGAATCGTTTTTGCATATCCAATACCTTTTCTCCTGGAAGCATTCTGAACATTTCATATTCTTCATTCCAAGTGTTTTCTGGTTTTGGTTGTCTACTGTCTCCCACATCCTTCATAGGTACAAACGGACCTTCTTCAATGGCTTTCCATATTTCACCGTCTAATGACTTTATAAAGATTTTCATCTTGATTTTCCAAAAGTCATAGTGGTCTCCATTGAAGTATGGTGGTCTGTTTATGTTGAATCCTTCACTGGTTCCATGATTGGAAGAGGATCCCATCTTTTCCCATATCTTAGGAGCAACTTACCTAAACTTACGCCCCGATACCAATTTTTAGTATAGATAGCAACCTGAGAGGGGGGGTGAATCAGGTTTACCCGATTTTCATCTTGATATCTTCTTACTTTCAAGATAAATGTAAATGCAAACGATTGCAGCGGAAATAAGCGTTGCTTGAAAGTAAAGATGAAGGGTAGAAGAATTCACACACAGAAATTTATCCTGGTTCACCTTCTATCCACCGAAGGCTACGTCCAGTCCCTCAAGAAAATCCCTTGAGGATTTTTCCACTATTGATAAAAATCTCTTGCAAGTTCTTACACCAAGTACCTTAAGAATTTCAATCAATCACCTGTGAAAGTATACCACTTTCAACAGCCCCTGAAAGTACACCACTTTCAGTTCCTGAAGGCAAACAACCTTCAGACCTTGAAGGCTAGACCACCTTCAAGAAACACCCTGAAAGTACACCACTTTCAGTAACAACAACCCTTCACCGAGACCCACGGTGAATACTAAATCTACCAGAAAGAGATGGAGAAGAGTTTACAATTTGGCTGTATCAATCCTTTAACAAACAAGTGGATTGATCATGAGAATTTATGCTTTAAGGCTTTTAAGCATAATAAGATTCTGAGTTCCTCAAGATATGAACAACTAGAGTGTTCTCTTAACAATGAAGATCATGAACTCAGAATTTAGGCTCTTTGAAAGTTTTAAGTGCTAAAAGACTTAATTAATGAACTATTTTGGCAAAGCTTTGGCCTAATGATGTATTCTCATGTGTTGTTGTGTTCTGGACTCAAATGGACTTTATATAGGCAAGGGGAAACGTCCTTGAACCAATGCAACCCTTCCCAAAAGGTTTGAGACACAATGGTTCATGAAAAGATGCAACTTTTCGTGTGTGTAATCGATTACATCACTTAGGTAATCGATTACACTAAAAGCCGTTACAATTTGAATTTCAAATTCAAACATGTAATCGATTACAAGCAAGAAGTAATCGATTACTTTCCTAGGTGTAATCGATTACCAGAAAGCTGAAATCGATTACACTCAAGTCCAATACCTAGAAACTTGAACTTTTAAGATCGGCTTAAGTTTTTCTACTTCTTTTAACTTATGAAAACATTAAACTTCATTAGCTTAGATGTTTTATGGAGCCTTTATGCTTTGAGAAGCCTTTAGAAGCATAACTCACCTAAACTAAGACTTCTAGGTAAATGTTGAACTATATAGCGTTGTTTCCTCAAAGTCTTCTTTTCTTCTTTTTGCCGATGAGTTTGTCGTCATCAAAACCTCAGCCAGGGTCAGGAGCAAGACCTTCTTCACAACCTATTCAGAATACAACAAGTATTCTTCATTCCTCCTTAAGAGCATTGTTCCTAAGAATTGTGGGAAGCCAAACTTGAGCTCCTGTCCAGGGTAATTCGATGCCTCTTTTAGCCATGCTTGGCTAATTCTTTTAAGTTACTTGGGTTTTTTAGTTTGTAATTTATGATTTAGTTTTGCTTCTACATTTCTGAATAATATTGCTATAAGTTCATGTTTTATTTCCTTGTTCTTCATTTCCTCTTAAAGTACACAAGAGTTCTTGCTTATTGCTTATAACAATGAGAATTGGTAAGTAGTAAGGGAAGTAGGATTTAAAAAAGGCTATAAGTAAATATCGCTAAGATATTTGGATAGACGTAGCTTTATGTTGGCCTGAACTTCATCTTCATCTTCTTCTTTAGTTAACTAAATTGCAAGAAATTGAGTTTAGTAATTAGAAAGAAAGTTCTACAATGTGTAAGAGATTAACATGTAGAAATACTGGGCTATAGCATCATGAACTTGGTTTTAGAATACAGAAATTAAGTAGGAGTTTGCTAGCATATTTTATATACTATGTAATTCAACCCAAGTGCTTAAATTTCATCATCATCTTTCTTTTCTTTTATTTCATGCTATTTTATTTACTTGTTCTAAAACCCGCATCACAAATACATCTTTTGATTTTTTGTTAAAGTACTAAACAAGTTACTAAAAAGACACCTATCCCTGTGGGTTCGATATCTTATATATTACGCGATAACCATCCGTGCACTTGCGGATTTGGCTATCAATTTTTTGGCGCCGTTACCGAGGATAGGTTCAGTTCAAGTTCTTTTTATTATTTTGTTTAGTGCTTTTTTTATATATATAAAAAATATATATATTTCCGTCTAACCTTTTGTTGCCATGTCGAAAGAAGATCCTTTAGAGACTATAATCTCTTAGGGGTTCGACTTTGAAGATATTGAAATCAATGACGAACAGGTCATAGAGATGGCAAGATATCTTGAAGCTGCCCATTTTTTCCCTTCAAGAAAAAATTGGGTAGAGGAGCTGAAGAGTGAAGCAGAAGTTCAAGAGGAGAAGAGGGAACTGAAGCCTTTACCTTCTTCCCATAAGTATGTATTTCTTGAGGAAGGTAACAATAAACCAGTCATTATGAGTAGCTCCCTCTCTCCTCTTGAAGAAGAAAAATTGGTAAGAATTCTTAGAGCTCATAAATCTGCTTTGGGTTGGACTATTGAGGACATTAAGGGCATAAGCCCCACTGTTTGTATGCATAAAATTTGTTTAGAAGAACAAGTTAAACCCGCAGTCCAACCCCAAAGAATACTTAATCCTGCCATGAAAGAGGTGGTAAGAAAAGAAGTGATTAAGTTGCTTGATGCAGGGATCATCTATCCCATTTCTGATAGTGAATGAGTTAGTCCCAATCAAGTAGTTCCCAAAAAAGGGGGAATTACAGTGGTCCCCAATGAGAAAAATGAGTTGATTCCCACCAAGAAGGTAACTCGATGGAGGGTTTGTATAGATTATCGGAGGCTAAATTCAGCCACCCGGAAAGATCATTTTCCCCTTCCCTTTATTGATCAAATGCTTGACAGGTTGGCTGGCCATGAGTACTATTGTTTCTTGGATGGATGTTCAGGATACAATCAGATAGTTGTTGATCCTAAGGATCAAGAGAAAACTGCTTTAACTTGTCCCTTCGGGGTTTTTGCTTATAAAAGAATGCCTTTTGGCTTGTGTAATGCACCAGGAACCTTCCAAAGATGTATGTTTGCTGTTTTTTATGATTTAATTGGTGAATGTATGGAAGTGTTCATGGATGATTTTTCAGTGTATGGCCCCAACTTTGACAAGTGTTTGGACAATTTGGAAAAGATTCTAGTTAGGTGCCAAGAAAAGAATTTGGTACTTAATTGGGAAAAATGCCACTTTATGGTAAAGGATGGTATTGTGCTTGGGCACAAGATTTCTAAAAAAGGGATTGAGGTAGATAAAGCTAAAACAGAGATTATTGAAAATCTACCTCCTCCCACCAATATTAAACGTATAAGAATCTTTCTTGGTCATGCAGGTTTTTATAGGCGGTTTATAATAATTTTTCTAAAATTGCTAAGCCTATGACAAACTTCCTTAAGAAAGAAGCTCCTTTTATCTTTAATGATGAGTGTTTGGCTGCTTTTAAAATATTAAAAGAAAAACTTGTTTCAGCCCCTATCATTGTTGCTCCCCAATGGGATTTGCCTTTTGAAATAATGTGTGATGCTAGTGATAATGCAATAGGGGCTGTTCTTTGTCAGAAAAATGGAAAAGTTTTGCATGTAATTTACTATGCTAGTAAGGTTCTGAATGAAGCTCAAAGAAATTATGCTACAACTGAAAAGGAGTTGTTGAGTGTAGTTTATGCTTTAGATAATTTCAGACCTTACGTTTTGGGTTATAAAATTTTTGTGCATACTGACCATGCTGCATTGAAGTACTTGTTTGCTAAGCAGGAAGCTAAACTCAGGTTGATCAGGTGGATCTTACTCTTGCAAGAGTTTGATCTTGAAATTGTGGACAGAAAAGGGAAAGACAATGGTGTAGCAGAGCATTTGTCAAGACTTGAAGAAGGGAACTCCAGCCCAATTCCTATTCAAGAGGAGTTCCCAGATGAAAAGCTCTTAGCTGTCCAAGAGATAGCTCCATGGTATGTACATTTAGCTAATTTTAAAGCTGCTGGAGTGTTGCCGTCTGATTTGACTTGGCAACAAAAGAAAAAATTTCTGTATAATGCCAAATTCTTTTTCTGGGATGAACCTTATTTGTTTAGAGAATGTTCTGATGGGATCATTAGAAGGTGTATTCCAGAAAAAGAATTTGAGGCTGTTTTATGGCATTGCCATGGCTCCGAATATGGAGCCCATTTTTCTGGTGAGAGGACTGCAGCTAAAGTCCTTCAAAGTGGTTTTTATTGGCCTACTATCTTCAAAGATAGTAGGGCATTTGTGGAAAGGTGTGATCGCTGTCAACGAACTGGTAACATCTCAAGAAGGAATGAGATGCCCCAAAAAATGATTTTGGAAGTTGAGCTTTTTGATGTATGGGGCATTGATTTCATGGGACCTTTTCCACCTTCTTTTGGTTGCCAGTATATTTTGGTTGTTGTTGACTATGTTTCTAAGTGGGTTGAAGCATCAGCCCTTCCCACAAATGATGGCAAAGTGGTTCTGGATTTTCTGAAGAAAAAGATCTTTACTAGATTTGGGGTGCCAAGGGCAATTATTAGTGATGGAGGTAAGCACTTTTGTAATAAAGCTTTTGAAACTCTTTTGAAAAAATATGGCGTTCATCATAAAGTTGCTACCCCCTATCACCCCCAAACTAGTGGACAAGTAGAGGTTTCTAATAGGGAGCTAAAAAGGATTGTGGAAAAAGTTGATGGTACCTCAAGGAAGGATTGGTCAAAACAATTAGATGAGACCTTGTGGGCTTACCGTACTGCGTTTAAAACTCCTTTTGGAACCTCTCCTTACCAGTTGGTTTATGGTAAGACTTGTCCTTTACTTGTGGAAATTGAGCATAAAGCCTTTTGGGCTTTGAAACAATTAAACATGGACCCCAAAGAAGCTGGGGATAAAAGACAGTTACAGGTACATGAGCTGGATGAATTTAGACTCCAAGCATACCACAATTCTAGAATCTACAAGGAAAGAACAAAAAGGTGGCATGATAAGAAGATTGTGCCAAAAGAGTTTAGTCCAGGACAGTTTGTGTTATTGTATAACTCAAGGCTGAGGTTGTTTCCTGGAAAGCTGAAGTCAAGATGGACAGGACCATATATGATCACCAAAGTCTTTCCCCATGGTGCGGTTGAGTTAGAGGATAAAAGCGACACATTTGTTGTCAATGGGCAAAGACTGAAACCGTACCTAGGGGGAGATGTTGAGAGACAAGTTATGTCTGTTTTTCTTGATTCCCCTAATTGACTAAAGGGAAGGGTCTATCTCGGACCTTAACAATGAGCTGGTTGGGAGACAACCCAAGTTAGGATCGTTTAATTTTTCTGTCATTTTAATTTTTGCACTACCTTTGTAAATAAATAAAAGAAAAAATTCTATGTTTTTGCAGCAGGAGGGGCCAGCGCTCGAGCGCTGGAGGCCAACGCTCAAGCGTTGAGCCCCTGCTTAAAGTCCCCTGGTTCCAGTGTTGTCCAACGCCCAAGCGTTGGGGGCCAGCGCTCAAGCGCTAGGCCCCTAGAACTACCCATTTTTTATTTTAATTTCCAACGCCCAAGCGTTGGAAACCCAACGCTCAGGCATTGGAACCCAGTGCCCAGTTCTTCATTTTTATATCCAGCGCCCAAGCGTTGGCAACCCCAACACTCAAGCGCTGAAGCTCGGGCAGATTTTCTGTTTTGTTTTATTTTCTGTTTTCTTGGTTTTTAATAATTTTGTGTCCACCATCTTTTGAAAAGTTTTTGATTCTTTGAGTTTTCCCTTGCTTCTATAATGGTTTTGATTTTTGGGAACTCAAGAATTCTTGTTTAAAGGTGGACACAAATTTTCAACCCATGTTTTTAAGTAATGTTGTTTTTGGGAACTAACAAGTCAAGCAAGCTTCTGCTTGTGATACTTTTGTTTGCTCAATTTTGCAGGAAAGGCACTAGAAGGAGAAAGAACCCTCTTGAACTTGAGTGTTCAAAGTTGAAATTGCAAGGAGGTTTCCTGGACATTTGTAAAACGAAAAGAAAAAAAAAAAAGAGAAAAATACCAGCTTTTAGTTTTATTTTTAGTGCTATTTTTTTTATTTTTGCTTTTAGGTTTTTAAACTACTTGGTTGAGTGTGTTTATCCAGTCTGAATGCTACTATTGCTCTGTGAATGCTTTATCTGATTGAAGTGCTTTTGAAAATGATGCTATGTTTGATGCGGTTAGGATTGCACGCTGTTAGAAATGATTTGAACATCTTGATTGTTTGGTTATTGTTAAAGTTTTTATGAGTTCTAAAAAGAGTACCACTTACACTATGTTTTTCTGAGAGCTGAGGAATCAGAATGCATGATTGTAAGATTTTTCTGCCTTGTGTTGCATGTTGATTGGGATTTTGTATACATTGTGAGTTGAGAAGAGATTATAGGCATTTTTGAAAACTCAGAGTTTTGGTTGAAAAGCAAAAATCCACTAGTAGCCCCTTTTTGAGCCTTAAAAGAGTCATTCTTTGGAGCCTACTTTGTGTGATAATATTTTAAAGTTGTTATTGTGATTCATGAGCTGAAATTGCTAGAGCTATGTTTGTTGGGTTTCTCTCTAAAAAGAAGGAAAGAAATTGAAAAAAGAATAAGGTATGTGCCTTATGAAAGAAGAAAGAAAGAAAAAAAATGAAATGGTGGGGTGAGAAAGAGTATGAGGGGAGTAAAATTCAAGTCATTCATCCCATACATTACACTACTTGGTTCAAAAAAAAAAGGAAAAAGAAAAACTGAGAGGACCCTTGTGTTGAATTGTTAAAGCTCTTAGTCAAAAATTCACTTAACAACAGATTTTGAGTCAGCCCTTAGAGTTGCCAATTTCTTGAAATTCACACCTTGAATTGTTCAACCCTTTGGCCAAGTTACAACCTTCAAAAAAAAAAATCTCTTCAAAGTTACTTAGTTGCACTGTTCCAGTTTTGATTTGAATGATAGGCAGGATCATTGAGCTTTCTTTTTTTTTCATGGAGAATATTATTTTGTGAGCTAAATTGATGAACTCAAAATGTTAAAAGCCAAGCCTAACTTTCTTGATTAAATATCTTTAAACATGCATGTCTTCAAAATCCGCTATGCTTTCTTGGAAAAGTTTTTGTGCTTCAAGTTTTAATCAAGTAAACTTTCTCTAAACTCAGGGTTGAGTTTCTCTTTAAGTTTTGTCGCTTGAGGACAAGCTGTCGTTGGGTATAGTGGTGTGATGACTGGATTTTATATGATATTTTTAGGGTGTTTTTAGTCTTTTTATTTTATTATTTTTGAGTCTCATATAAGATTTTTATTCTTTTTATGTAGATTTTCTATTTATTTTGCATTTTGCATATAGATTAGCTTTTATTTGTTTTTCTAACTTTATTTTATATTTTTAGGGATTTTTATAATTATTTTTATATTTTTAGGAAAGCTGGTATAAGTTATCATTTTTGTCCAGGGACCGAATTGTAAAGTTTCAGGAAAGGAAGGATAAAAGTGTAAAAGTTCAAGAGAGGAGGATGAAAAGTGAAGTTTCAAAGATTCAAAGGGCCATAATTGAAGTACTAGCAAAGAGAGAACTTAAAGTGGAATCAAGAATATGAAGCAACTCTCTTTGATTTGAGCACATGGAAAATAAGGTTGAAAGATTAATGGTGGTGGAGAGGAGGTTTCAGAACTTAATAGAGGCTGAATGGAGGTTAATTAAGCCATTCAATTCCACCATTGAAGAAGAAAAAGCATCCAAGAATAACTCCCAGTGTTTGACCCAACGCTCAAGCGTTGGAACTCCCAACGCTCCAGCGTTGGAACTCCCAACGCTCCAGCGTTGGGACTCTGACTAAGAGCTGAGTCAGAAGTTGCACCCAGCGCTCAAGCGTTGGAAGCCAGCGCTCAAGCACTGGGCCTATATCTGAACGTGGGATTTTAATGCACCCCAACGCCCAAGCGTTGGGGATCCTAGCGCTCGAGCTGGAGGTCAGATTTTTGCTATAAATAGGGAGGCAATTTGCACTTGTAAGACACACCTATTCAGAATACAACAAGTATTCTTCTTTCCTCCTTAAGAGCATTGTTCCTAGGAATTGTGGGAAGCCAAACTTGAGCTCCTATCCAGGGTAATTCGATGCCTCTTTTAGCCATGCTTAGCTAATTCTTTTAAGTTACTTGGGTTGTTTTAGTTTGTAATTTATGATTTTGTTTTGCTTCTACATTTCTGAATAATATTGCTATAAGTTTATGTTTTATTTCCTTGTTCTTCATTTCCTCTTAAAGTACACAAGAGTTCTTGCTTATTGCTTATAACAATGAGAATTGGTAAGTAGTAAGGGAAATAGGATTTAGAAAAGGCTATAAGTGTATGTCGCTAAGAAATTTGGATAGACGTAGCTTTATGTTGGCCTAAACTTCATCTTCATCTTCTTCTTTAGTTAACTAAATTGCAAGAAATTGAGTTTAGTAATTAGAAAGAAAGTTCTACAATGTGTAAGAGATTAACTTGTAGAAATACTAGGCTATAGCATCATGAACTTGGTTTTAGAATTCAGAAATTAAGTAGGAGTTTGCTAGCATATTTTATAAACTATGTAATTCAACCCAAGTGCTTAAATTTCATCATCATCTTTCTTTTCTTTTATTTCATGCTATTTTATTTACTTGTTCTAAAACCAACATAAAAAATACATCTTTTAATTTTCTGTTAAAGTACTAAAGAAGTTACTAAAAAGACAGCTATCCCTGTGGGTTCGATATCTTATATATTACGCGATAACCATCTGTGCACTTGCGGATTTGGCTATCAGAATGCAAGGCCAGGGAAGAGTTACAAGTGAAGATACAAAGCATTCTGAAGAGGCAGCAAGTGATTGATCAAACTCTTATTGGCCTTGTAAGTGAACCTACGGACCAAGGTGAAAATCTGAAAATTAAATGGGAAAATGATGTAGTGACTGCAAAATTTGTTTCTCTTCCCACACCGGAGGAGGAAGAATAAAATTCCTTAGAAGAATTGCCCATAGGTGAACTTGTGCAGGAAAGTGGTGAGATTGAGGCTGAACAAGCTTGTCTCATTCTGATGACTACATGTTGTCAGAATTTGCATGACTTGAAGGGTTTACTACATTTCGTACTAGACCCTAGTTGATTGATTAAGGAGGAACCAAGTCTATCGAAGAATTTAACTTCGGGCTTCTAGGGAGACAACCTAAGCAAGGTTTGTTTTAAGTTTTCTGTTTTGTCTTTTATGTTGTTTCTGTTTTGTTTCCTTTTTGTTCTTAAAAAAAAAGTTTAGTATGCAGGAACCCCAACGTCTAGGCGTTGGAGGCTCAACGCTCTAATGCGTTGAGCCCCTTCCAAGATGCCCAGGCTTTCATAAAACCCAACGCCTAAGCGTTGGGGCTCATGCGTTGAGCCCCTGGAATCCTAGAGTTTGCTTTTAATTCAAACGCTCATGCGTTGCGGCTCGGGCAAGCCAATGTTAGTTTGCTTTTGTTTTCAATTGTTTTGTTTGTTGTTTTTTCTTTTTGTTGAATAAAAGAGCAGGTGGTGCTGGTGCTGAAGAAGTTGGGGCTGCTGATGAAGAAGAAGACCCAGGAATGCCTGAACATTGACCAGTAGTTTGTTTTTATTTTAGCTTTAAGTTTTGTTTTATTTTTTCTTTTCAGTTTTTATTTTTCTTAGGATTTTTATCTTTTTTAGGATTTGAGTCTTGCATTAGAGTCTATGATCTGTATCCCAGATAATTATGCCATGTTACTTAACTCTTAAGTAGTTTTACCCTATGCTATGCTGTTTCGAAAATGATACATTTGATCTTATGCTAGGTAGAAATGCATGTTGTTAGGAATATGAATGGATTCTAGTTGACTGAGTTTTGGTATGATCTTGAGTGAGTTCTTAAAGGTTACCACTTACCCTGTTATTCTGATTGCTTTGAGAGAACTCTGATTACTTGTGATTATACTTTTCTGCCTTGTATTACATGTTGATAGAATTCTTGCATGCTTTGTTATTTTGGAAGAGACTTTAGGAATTTTTTGTGAACTCAGAATTTGTGTATTATGTTGATTTTCCCTTAGTAGCCCCCATTGAGCCTTTAAATTGAGTCTATTTTTGTTTGAGCCTACTATTGGAATTATTATTGAGTTGTTCAGTGATTTTGAAAAAGGAAAATGTTAGAGCTATGCATGTATATGTTTCTCTTGAAAAAAAAAATGAAAAATTGAAAAAATCATTGAAGTGGTGGGGTGAGAAAGAGTATAAGGGTAGTAAAATTCATTTCATTCATCCCATACATCTCATTCATCCCATACCTGTTTCTAAACCCTTGGCCAAGTTTCAACCCTTGTAGTCTCTCCAAAGTTACACTGCTGTACTTCTTTGGTTTTGATTTGAATGATAGGCAGATTAGTTTCAATTCACTTGTTATTCATGAGCTGATTATTTTGTGAGCTTAATTGGTGAACTCATTCTTCTGTTTTGATCAATACCATGCTTAGCTTTTCTTGATGAACTTTGTTCCCTAATATGCATGTTTTCCAACCAGCTGTACTTTTCTTGAAAATGTATCTTGAGTTGTTCTGAGCTTGAGGACAAGCTTTCTTTAAGTGTTTTACGCTTGAGGACAAGCTGTCGTTAGGTATAATAGTGTGATGACTGGGATTTGAATGATCTTTTTAGTGTCTTTTTCTTTCTTTTTATTTTATTTTATTTGTGTCTCACATAGCTTTTTATTTAATTTGTTAGAGTTTTTGTTTTATTTTTGCATTTGCATATAGATAAGCAACTTTTGTGCTTTTAGTCCTTTTAGTTGTGTTTTATTAGTGTTTTATTATAGTTTAGTCCTTGTTAGAGGTTCTGGTCAATCAAAGAACATTTGTGGGGATCTTGGTGCAAATAAATGAAGAAGTGTGGCTGAATTTAAAGAAGAAGAAGAAGCATCAATTACCTAGTCTTGATTTAGACATGTGGGAATTGAAGAATTGAATAGGGAATTGATGTGCTTCAGCTGTTTCAAGACAAAAAAGAGGCTACATGAAGAGCTTTAATGACCATGAAGGAGCCATCAAAGAAGGAGAGCAAAAGTCATGAAGCATCAGACGTGCCCAACACCTGAGCGCTGGCAAGCCAACGCTCATGCGCTCGCTCTCTAACTTATGCCCAAATTTTATGTAATTCCTACGCCCAAGCGTTGGACAGGAAGCGCTCATACGTTGAGCCCATGACTTGTGCCCAGTTTTAATTTAATTCCAACGCCCAAGCGTTGGAGGGTCCAACGCCTAAGAGTTGGAAAGCCAACGCCTGAGAGTTGGAAAGCCAACGCCTGAGCGTTGGGAGGCTCTCTGAAAAATCTATAAATAGGCTGTTTTCCTTTCTTTGTAAACACACTTGGATACACTTGATACTCTTAGAAATACATTTTGCTGAGCATTGCCTGAGGTTTGGGCTCTCAATTTAGGTTTTTAATTATGTTTCTCTTAGCCATGTTTGGCTAAGTTTTTCTTAATATTTGGGTTGTAGTGAATCTATCCTAGAACTATGCTTTAGGTTTCTACTGTTTATATATAAATAAAGGTTCAGTTCTTATATTCTATTCCATGCTTTACATTACTCTTGATCTACACAAGTGTTCATACTTAATTCTTATGCAATGGTAGTTGTTAGGAATCGGTGGAAATGGGAATAGAGTGAATGACTGTATGCCACTTAGGTATAAGGGTAGACATTGTTAATGTTTGCCTGAACTTGGATTCTACCTTCAATTTGATTAACTAATCACTAAGGAATTAGCTTTAGAAATTGAATTGGAAGTTCTATTTGCTTAATGTGTTAACAAGTAGATACCCTAGGATAGAACACCTAAGAACATGTTCTGAATTTCATATATAGAAGTGATTCTGAATAGTTTAGCTAGGGATAGTGAAACTAAACCCAAGTACTTTCTCTATCAAATAGTTACCTTGTTATTTTTCCTGTTCATTTGTTCTTAAAAACCAACCTTATTGAAACCTTTTATGCTTTTGTTTTTAAGCTGTAAACATTTGATTTTTTGGGTCTAAAATTCAACCTATCCGTGTGGGTTCGATATCTTTTATATTACGCGATATCCTCTATGCACTTGCGGAGTTGGCTACCATGGCTTCATTGAAGAACTAAGATGACAAGATCATCTGACCTCATGAAAGAACTCAAACGATGAGAATGTCAAGCAAGGGTGGTTTAGGAAACAAACCTTCAGGCAAAGTCTTTGACTAAGCAACTACTGTTCAATCAATTTGATAAAGGCGGTTTGACTAAGCAGCCACTGTTCAGCAAGTTGACTGAGGCGGTGTAGGAAACCCAACGATGAAGTTTTAACAGAACAACCACTTCAGCAACTGTCAAAGGCGGTTAAAGAAAACATATCAACGAAGTTTTCCGCCATGGAAGCACCATGCCCTGTTCATTATTTTTCCTATAAATAGAACCTTTCAGACTGAGGAAGAAGAGAGTGGATATCGAGATATAGAGATATATCGAGAATTGGAATTAAGATAGAATTAACTGAATACAGAGGCAGAGCTTGAGTAAGAAAGGATTCCCAAGAGGTGGAAGTAAGCTTGAAGAGAGAAAGGAAGTCGTGAGCCCCGGTGCGTCGCCGTTCTAGTGGAGACACGTCGTCGACATCGCCAAGCTTTCAACTTTCCATATTTCTTCTTGTAAGCTTGTAGTATCATGAGAATGGATTGCTAAACCCCTCTTGTTGGGATTAGTTGTAGCTTTTGATCCTCTGATGTATTTATAACTTATATTTCATATATAAATCAATGTTTCTATTAATGGTTTCAATGGTTTATCGTATGTCTAATGCTTATTTTAGATTGATCACCTAGAACATGAATTTAGATTTGATAAGATGGTGAGAACTGACTATTTGAATCTGTAACAGATAATACCATCTAATGAATTTAAGACCTAGAGATGGGGTTAGATCATTAGTCAAATTGCTAAGTTAATATAACATCCATGTCTAATGCTATTTGCTTTGTTAATCAATCAAGAGATTGAGGGTTAATTTAGTCGG
The DNA here is from genome assembly GCA_030819835.1 of Acmispon strigosus. Taxonomy (NCBI): domain Eukaryota; kingdom Viridiplantae; phylum Streptophyta; class Magnoliopsida; order Fabales; family Fabaceae; genus Acmispon; species Acmispon strigosus. Next base: position 24,640,527 of record JAUAMA010000004.1, on the reverse strand, counting down.
TTGATAATCTTCTACGCCGGGAGACTGGGTAGTAATTAAGAACTGATGTGATGAAACCAATATAGGACAAGATTTATATGTGAGTTCAGTGAATACATCAAAATTAATCGGTGAAAACTAATCCCAACAGCTTTCTTAATTGCTCAACTTCAACCTATTAATTGTTTATAGTTATGTTAAATCCACTCCAACTATCAATTCGTTTTATCTATTGTTTAGTTAATTTACATTAAAGAACAACTTTTATCAGCAATTCTCTGTGGTTCGACAAACACCCGTTGTTATACTACATTCGAATCTTGAAAGGGATTTAAATATAGTAAGTGACAACATTATAAATTCTTTTGGTGAAAACGGTTTTAAATAACGCATAAATCCCATTTCAACAAAATGGTGTCATTTTCGGGGAATTGCATTGTATAAAAGTATATCTTTAGTGTGATTGATTTAAGCAATTGTGAATATTGTTTATAGTTTAATTTTAATTTTCAATTCATTATTCATTTTGAATATAATACATAGTTTCTCTGTGTGTATTTAATCTGACTATTTGCGAATATAGATTGATCACCTAGAACATGAATTTAGATTTGATAAGATGGTGAGAACTGACTATTTGAATCTGAAACAGATAATACCATCTAATGAATTTAAGACCTAGAGATGGGGTTAGATCATTAGTCAAATTGCTAAGTTAATATAACATCCATGTCTAATGCTATTTGCTTTGTTAATCAATCAAGAGATTGAGGGTTAATTTAGTCGGTTGATAATCTTCTACGCCGGGAGACTGGGTAGTAATTAAGAATTGATGTGATGAAACCAATATAGGACAAGATTTATATGTGAGTTCAGTGAATACATCAAAATTAATCAGTGAAAACTAATCCCAAAAGCTTTCTTAATTGCTCAACTTCAACCTATTAATTGTTTATAGTTATGTTAAATCCACTCCAACTATCAATTCGTTTTATCTATTGTTTAGTTAATTTACATTAAAGAACAACTTTTATCAGCAATTCTCTGTGGTTCGACAAACACCCGTTGTTATACTACATTCGAATCTTGAAAGGGATTTAAATATAGTAAATGACAACATTATAAATTCTTTTGGTGAAAACGGTTTTAAATAACGCATAAATCCCATTTCAACATAATGGTGTCATTTTCAGGGAATTGCATTGTATAAAAGTATATCTTTAGTGTGATTGATTTAAGCAATTGTGAATATTGTTTATAGTTTAATTTTAATTTTCAATTCATTATTCATAGTGAATATAATACATAGTTTCTCTTTGTGTATTTAATCTGACTATTTGCGAATATAGATTATAGTCTTAATTTTCAAGTTGATTTTTCTTGTTGTTACTAACGTCATTTGTTAGCACGAGTTTTCGCATCCAATCAATTAGCTAACTTCAGGGAGAAGAAAAATAAGGAACTTTATACCATCTTCTAAAAATGTCTCGATCAACTCAGGTAAGGTGGTGTGAATTCTGACTTGATATTCATCATATTGGTTGTTGTCCAGAACAGGTACCACCTTCCTGAAGAAGACAAAATTTCCACGCATGAGGACACCTTGATGCGATTCATGCAGTTGTCTATGCTTAATTAGCATAAGACTGGTACATTTATAAACAATTTGGTAAATCAGATAGGACAGATAGCTAAACAAATAGTTGAGATGCAAGAAAGACAGTCCACAGCTAGCATTAAATCTGACACCAAAAAGAAAGGCAGGGTAACCTTCAGCAAAAGTGAAGGGGAGGATGGTAAGGATATGCATCAACCAGAAAGGATAAAAGAAAGAGCAAAAACAAAAGGCAGGGGAGATGGAGAAAGAAGTTAAGGAACCCCCACAAAATGGGTTAAGAAAGAGCAATTCACTAAAGTCATGGATATGCTTAAGGAGCTGCAACTTAACATTCCAACTGCAGAAGCCTTGGAGAAGATTCCAAAATATGGAAAGTTCATGAAAGAGTTTCTCACAAAGAAGAAAAGTTTTAAGGATAGAGAAATGGTTCATTTGGGTACTCTATATAGTTCTGTCATTCAGCAAGTCACACCAGATAAATTGGATGATACCAGGAAACCCAAAATTCCAGTCACCATTGATGTTTCAACAGTGGGGCAAGCTCTAATTTATTTAGGGATTCATGTTAACATTATGCCACTGTCCATAATAAAGAAAGAAGATGGTTTAAATCTCAAATCAACTAGATTGTCTTTACAATTAAAAGATTGATCAACTATCCAACCAATTGGCATAGCAGAGGATGTCTTAGTAAGAATTAATAAAATTCTTATTCCCACTTATTTTATTGTCGTAAATGTTTCAAGAAATTTAGAACACCCAATCATCTTGGGAAAACCATTAATGAGAATAGCTAAATTGGCCATGGAAATAGACAATGGAGAGCTGAACTTGAAATTCCAAGATGAGGAGGTGCAGTTCGACATGCAGCACCCCAAAGACCAAGGCCAGGACTTTAAAGCAGACACCATTGATGAAATATAAAGAGAAGCTGAAATACAACCACAGGTGTTTGATCCCATGGCAATGGCCCTCATCAACAAGTGTTGTAACTCACAATTCAATGAGTCAGAAGAAGGAGAGATTGAAAATTGTCAGAAGGAATTGGACTATCTAAAGGAAATACCTCCTCAACAAGCAAAAGTGGAAGGCATCAAGGAAGATGACAAAGAAAAACATGATCAGAAGTTGGAACTAAAAACTTTACCCTCACTTGAAATGTGTATTTTTGCAGGGTGAAACAGGTAAACCAGTAATCATAAGTAATTCTTTGTCACCACAGCAAGAGAAAAACCTAGTTTATGTACTGAAAAACAATCAAGAAGCTATAAGGTGAACCCTATCTGATCTCAAAGGCATTAGTCCTTCTTATTATATGCACAAAATTATGATGGAGGATGAATTCAAGCCTATAGCTCAACCACAAAGGAGACTGCACCCCACCATTTAGGAAGGTGTTAGAAAAGAAGTTGTGAAACTTCTTGATGGAAGTATGATTTATCCTATTTCTGATAGTTCATGGGTGGGTCCTGTGCAGGTAGTTCCTAAGAAGGGAGGCATGGGAGTAACTTCCAATAAGAAATGAACTTATTCCAACAAGAACAGTCACCGGTTGGAGGATCTGCATAGACTACAAGAAATCAAACAAGGCTACAAGGAAGGATCATTTCCCATTACCATTCATGGATCAAATGTTGGAGAGACTGTTTGGGCATGCATTTTACTATTTTCTGGATGGATATTCAAGCTATAATCAAATTTTAGTCAATCTAGAAGATCAAGAGAAATCAGATTTTACATGATCCTTTGGTGTTTTTGCCTATAGAAAAATGCCATTTGGACTATGTATATGTTAGCTATATTTTCAGATTTGGTGGAGAAGATAATAGAGCTTTTTATGGATGATTTCTCCATATTTGGTGATTCCTTTGATCTATGCTTGGAGAATTTGAACACCGTACTGAAGTGGTGTGTGGAAACCAACCTTGTTCTGAATAAGGATTCCCCTTTTCTCTTTGATAATGCTTGTTTAAAATCTTTTGAAAAATTGAAACAGAATTTGATATCTTCTCCGGTTACTATTGCACTTGATTGGAATACTAACTTTGAACTAATGTGTGATGCTAGTGACTATGCTGTTGGAGCAGTCCTAGGATAGAGGAAAGACAAGGTTTTTCATGCAAGTCACTATGCTAGCAAGGTCTTGAATGAAGCCCAAATAAATTATGCTACTATTGAGAATGAATTGCAAGCTATAGTATTTGCACTTGAAAAGTTCAAAATTTACTTGATAGGATCAAAACTTATCATTTTCACAGGTCCCTACTTGTTGTCTATATATATATATGGTGAGCTAATGCACCAAATATTACACGACACTCTGTCTTACATTTATTGCTTATTTTTCATCCGTACATACTACATGAGGTAGATGAAAATGAAAGTATTATTAGTTACGTACACTTCATACCATGGTACATAATAATAATACATACACACATACAATTAAACAAGCAGCTTCATAATTTGGTTTCGTACGGAATTGGATCTCTACTACCTGTAGCTGTTTTCAACTTGAATCGATCAATTATTTAAGATTTAAAACATTTGAACGCTAGAATTTCAAAAAGACGCCTCATACAGATATACCATGACTAAATTTATTATATCCATCACGAGAAATTAAATGAGCTTCTGGTGCAATGTTGCATAAAAAAGGTATTTGGGGCTCGAATTAGAAAGTTTACATAAAGTTGGGGGTTTGATGGCAAATTCATGTCGCCATAACACAAGCCTTGGGTATTTACCCCACCATCAACCGCTTTTCATAACATGAATGAAGCTTAGTCACCCCATCTACTTCCTATATCGTCTCAAGAAGTCATTAACCAAGTTCCCTAAAATTGCCAAACATTAGAAACAATCCCTCTTACCAGCCAGAAGAAAATAGAAATTAAACCAAAAAGGAATGTAGGTGTTTTTGCTGACCCAAAAGGTTATAAGGCCTTACACGGTGGTTGGCTCAACAAATTCGTGAATGTTGTGTTAGTCAATTAAAATGACTATAATGAGAATTTATCTCATCCAACAATCAGTCAAACAATGTTGTGATGGTTGACTTAAATGACGAAAGAATAATAATGGATAGATATACACTAGACATACATATTTGATATTTGTAAGGGTTCTAACCCCATAACACTTTGTGGTGGTTAAACCATGTCTAATTGATGTTTCCCGGTATATAACTAAGAATCATTATTGTTTGATTTGGGTGAGGGGTGAAGGTCGCGTAAGGGAGAAATTTAGAGTCTCGTGATTTGTTTCTAAAAAAGGAAGAGGGAATAAATCTGATATGTCTATGATGGGTATTTTTTGTAAAATTCTACAAATAGTAGCGATGGAAGTTCATTCGCATTTATGGCCACTCCGATATTCTTCATGTTGATTTTTTCTTGGTGTTTTGGTTCTAATTAAGACACAAATTAATTGGTGGTTTTGTTGTCTCTCTGTTATGTTCTGTTGTGTTGTGGTATGTTCTTTCAAATATTTGGGAATCGCGTTTGGCGCCCCCCGTATTGCGCCTTACGCCCCCCCCCCCCCTATTTTTTTAAAATTCCCAAAATACCCTTCTTTCCAAAAAAAACTGAACCAAAAAAAAAACTGAACCAACAAAAAAAAAACATAAAAATTTCAAAACTCCAATTTCTTCCTCTTCAACTCATCACCATCAACATTTTTCTTCATCCACATCGTTGTCATCTCCTTTTACGTTATCCTATAAAGAAGGGGCAAGAAACCTTGAAATCCTCATTTCGAGAGAGAAAACGAATTTTCAAAGTGAACCACGAAGCCTGGTTATTATTCGCATCTTGGAGTGCGATTTATGTACATATATCGCATCTAGGAGTGCGATTTCATATTAAAAAACATCTAAAAAAATTCAAAAAATGCCCAAATGATTTTTAAAAATTATGGGACCACCACAGTTAGTCTAGTTGACATATTTAGAAATTTATGCTGAAATATTTTTTTTCCAAAATTAAAAAAAAATAGCAAACGATGGAATTTGGCCTCGGGACACCGAGCTTATGGCGAAGCGATAAGCGTCCAATTACTTTTTTATTCTCTTCAACTTTGTAGTTCAGCCCGTCGCCATCCGAAACCGTTAGAAATTCCTTTTTCAGGGCCGGCCAGAAATATTAAAAAAAAATTAAAATACTATTTCGCACCTATAAGTGCGACTTGGAGGCCCATTTCGCACTCTTAGGTGCGATAGACACTTTGAAAAAAATAAAAAAATACTAATTCGCACACCTATAAGTGCGATTTGGAGGCCCATTTCGCACTCTTAGGTGCGATTTGCACATTTTGAAAAAAATAAAAAAATAAAAAAAATAAAAAAAATAAGAAAAATAAAAAAATACTAATTCGCACACCTATAAGTGCGATTTGAAGGCCAATTTCGCACATTAAGGTGCGATTCGCACTTTGAAAAAATAAAAATAAAAAATAAAAAAAATACTAATTCGCACACCTATAAGTGCGATTTGGAGGCCCAAATCGCACTTTAAGGTGCGAATTTTAACCAGTGTTCTACGAAAATAATAGGAAACGACGGGAGGAAACAAGAGGAAGGATGTTGATGGTTAGTAGATGAAGGAGGTGGTTGATGGAAGATGATGAATGTGGTTGTTACAAGATGATAATGTTGGTGGTGAAAGGATGGAGAGAAAGGGGGGTGGGAGAATGTGTTGGAATGGAGAAGGGTGAAAGGATGAAGATGATGATATTTTTTTTTTAAAAAAAAATTAAAGGGTAAAATGGTAATATTTTAAATTTTAAAGGGCAAAATGGTAAAAGACGCATGAAGGGGGGGCGTAAGGCGCAATAGGGGGGCGCCAAACGCGATTCCCCAAATATTTCTCAAGTTGTTTCAAAGCAATAGGTAATAGGTTTATTTGGGGTGAAAGTTGCATGAGTTTTAATTTAGTTGCACAAGGTATAGTCAATACATGATCTATATAGATTTTTGGTGTACAAAATGCAGAGTTGTGCTTCATACAAAGGCTCTGTCACGTTTGGCCATCTCTGTTCGATATTATTTGAGATTTTGGATGTTGGTTAATCAAGATCTAGGTAGGTTAATTATTTTTTTTAACTTATATGACTTCTCTTTTTTATATATGTTGTTGGAAGAGTTTTTTAGGGGCTTTATGTGTTTCTAGATGTAGTACTTTTAATTTTGTTTGAGGTTGATATTTTTCTGATAAAATAGACATGTCCATTTTTTAAAGCTAACTTCACACAAAAAAAAATTATTTTAACCTGTATACCACGTATTTGTTAGACTAGATGACTTTATCCATCATCTATATCTAATAACTTTTCTTGTCATTCAATTTCAGTGAGTTGGGTACTTTTCATGAGATTGTCTTCACAACCTATAATTCTCATTCAAGAAAGATGATAATTCTATATCACTAACTATTTATTCAGCTTCAACACTGGATACCCACCCTCCCTTATGTTTCTCTTCACAATAAAATTGTCTCCTTCAACTGACCCAGAGTAGTTTTCTATGGGCACCTTCCTCCAGTGCATTTTCACCATTATCATCTGGAACACCGTCAAACATGCTTAAAAAATCACCAAGTGTGTGTCAGCCGGGGTAATCTTGGTAGCAACCAAGATTCTCCTCCACAAAGATACTTCCTTAAATCTTTTCCTTTCACCTTCACATCATATTCCTTCTTTAGGGACACATTTTTTGAGCAATTTCCCTGTGTCGAGCAATCCAGTTAGGGCCTTTCCAAAGGTAAAGAGATGGTGCCTTCGGGTTCAAATCTTCCAACTGATTGTGACATATATCAAGAAAACTAGGTGGATAGAATGATCTCTCTAAAAGCATCTCATCATCTTCCCAAATTAAAGATGATGAGATGCTTTCAGGGAGGTCATTCTATTCACCTAGTTCTTTTGATATACATGACAAGCAATTGGAAGACTCAAACATGAGGGAGCCACCTCTCTAAATTTGAAAATGCCTTGGCTGAGCCACTCAACATGGGAAAAAATCTCAAAAGCATTGCCACATGAAGGAGAAAAATGATGTACATGTGAAAGGAAAAAATATAAAAATATATCTTATGGAGTTGAATCATAAATGTTACTAGAATTACCATAGCTAACATGTATCCAGTGATTTTTAAAACATGTTTGATGGGTTTCCGATGGATAATGGTGAAAATGCACCGGAGGAAGGTGCCGATAGAAATACTACACTGGGTCAGTTGAAAGACACAATTTTATTGTGGAAGAGAAACAAAAGGGATTATGGGCTACCCAAAGATAAAGTTGAAGAAATGGTTAATGATATAGAATTATCATCTCTCAAGAATTAGAATTATTATTCAAGGTAATGACAAACTCATGAAAATTATCTAACTCATATAAATCGGATGACAATAAAAGTTATTACATATAGATGATGTATAAAGTCATCTAGTCTAACAAATACTTGGTATTATGTTAAAATAATATGTTTTTGTGCGGGGTTGCCTTTAAAAAATGGAACTATGTATTTTATCAGAAAAAAATTCAACCCCAAACAAAATCAAAACTACATCTAGAAACACGTAAAGAAGCTCTTCCAACAACAAACATAAAAAAGAGAAGCGACGTAAGTCAAAAAGACAATGTAAATCTTGACCAGCCAACATCCAAAATCTCAAACAACATCGAACAGAGATGGTCAAATGTGAAGGATCACAAACATAGCCTTTGTATGAAGCACAATTCTGCATTTTTTACACCAAAAATTTATAGTTATGTATTGGCTATCTTGTGCAGCTATATCAAAATTTATGCAACTTTCTCCCTAAATAAATATAATCCAATTAATGAAGCAGCTTGGGAAATATCAGAAACAACACAACATATCAAAACCACCAATCAATTTTTGATTTAGAACCAAAACACCCAGAAAAAATCAACATGCAAAATATCAGAGTGGACATTTATAAACTATGCACTCAAGACAGAACGTCTCGAAGCCTTCACAAAGCTATTGCTAGAGGAATAAAGAGATAAGCAAAAACATTGCTTGTTTGCAATGGTATTTCTAAATGACATAGAACATATGTATATATAGTGCAATGGTCGTACTCCAAATTTCAAATTACAACGGTCATATTATAACGATCATATAATAATTAACAATACTTATATTCCATCGATTAAATTATGATTTGTGATTATCTATATCAGTAAAATTCTATATCGACATTTAATTAATAATATTTCATTGATTTAAATATTAATTTCGGAAAATTTATTTTTAAATTTGTCAAAAGGTCATTTAATTAATTAAAATATTATTTAAATAATAATTTATAATATCTTCCTATGCTTAACATTAACTGACATTAATTAGGTATTAATAAAAAAAAAGTAAAGATTATTAATACTTTTATTGAATAGATAATTAAAAATATGATTTATTAATTAATTTAATATATAAAAAATTTATAAAATATTTTTATAATATTTTTAAATAGATGTTCAATGAATCAAAATCTTAAGTATTAATTACTTTTTAAATGGATATTTAATTCATAAATTTTTAAAAAGTTCTCATTAATTAATAATAAATAAATTGGCATCATTACAAATTATTATTAGATAAATTATTTATGGAAAATAATAAAAACTAAATATAAATATAAATTTTTTTTACAGAATTGGAATCACCCTATTATCTTCCCTGTGCTATTTAAGGTTTACACCATGAAAGCTTTCATATCCATTTCAAAATATTTTTTTCTTCCACACCCACATCCTCACTTTCCCGTGGTTCATCTTTGATGAAAATTCTGGTTCGAGAAGTATATGCTTCTTATGCTCCTTCGTGTTGTGGTCGGATCTTCTCATCATTGATCGGAAGGCTCGCATGATTCTACGGCAAAGATTTCATATTCAATAAGCTCCTCCCATGTAACGTGATCTATGGCACAACCAATAAGTTCATGTACTGCTTGATGGAATCTGCCATCAACGGAGCTTGATTTTTTATCTCAACAGTCATGCTGGAATTCAGGGAACCAGCAGACCTACTCACTATCATGTGGTGCAGCATGAGGACCATTTTAAAGCATGAGAGATGCAATGGCTGACAAACAATTTTATGCTATCTAGAGTAGCATATTCAAAAGGAAACGAAACCTTGCTAGGCCTTTGTATTGCATAGTACCTTTTTACAGTAGTGTCTACTGTCTAATTTGTCTTATGTTTGTTGTTTATTCTCTTGCTTGAAATGCTTTGCCCCGTGCATTTATTCGGAACTGCCTTCATCTAGAATGGGAAACAGTTCTACTAAGGAGTGGTGTTAGGGTCACTTATACGTGCAGTCTGCTTTGGAGGAAGAGATGGTCAAACACGAAGGATCACAAACAAAGCCGTTGTTGAAGCCATTAATGCAACTTGTGCTTCTTCTTTGTCAGAATCTGATGATGAACTTACTTCATTTTCATCCCAAGCCAAGTATGCTCTTCGTGTGGGTTGATCTTTCTTTTCAAATTTGTCCTTCAGACCATGTTTCTTCTTTTGAAGATTTGGACATTCTAACTTGATGTGTCCAGGTTTACCACATTCGAAGCATGTGATCTTTTGAGAAGAGGAGGACTCATTATTCCTTTGGAAAGATCTGTTATTGTTAAATTTCATACCTTTTCTTTTGAGAAACTTTCCAAAGTTCTTCACTAGAAGATTCATATTCCCATTATCTTCTTCTTCAGAATCTGCATCATAATCATCTTTGATGCTTTCTTTTGCCTTTAGGGAAATAGATCGATACTTCTTCTCATGTTGTTCATGCTCCTCCAAACAATTCAATTCCAACTCGTGTTCTTGGAGTTTTCCAAAGTGATTTGCAAGAGTCATATTTGATAAACTCTTCTTTTCTAAAATAGCCGTAACCTTTGGTTGCCATGCTCTTGTGAGTGATCTTAGAACTTTCATGTTCAAGTCACTGTTTGAAAACTGTTTACCAAGAGCAATAAAATGGTTTATCAAATGAGTGAATCGTTTTTGCATATCCAATACCTTTTCTCCTGGAAGCATTCTGAACATTTCATATTCTTGAGATAGAGTATTGATTTTTGATCTCTTGACTTCATTTGTTCCTTCATGAGTCACCATCAACGTAACCAATATTTCTTTCGATGTTGTACATGTTGATACTCTGAAAAACTCATCCATGCCAAGAGAATATGTAAGAATATTCATTCCTTTGAGATCATATTGAACCTTCTTCTTTTCTTCTTCATTCCATGTGTTTTCTGGTTTTGGTTGTGTACTGTCTCCCACATCCTTCATAGGTACAAACAGACCTTCTTCAATGGCTTTCCATATTTCACCATCTAATGACTTTATAAAGATTTTCATCTTGATTTTCCAAAAGTCATAGTGGTCTCCATTGAAGTATGGTGGTCTGTTTATGTTGAATCCTTCATTGGTTCCATGATTGGAAGAGGATGCCATCTTTTCCCATATCTTAGGAGCAACTTACCTAAACTTACGCCCTGATACCAATTGTTAGTATAGATAGCAATCTGAGAGGGGGGGTGAATCAGGTTTACCCGATTTTCGTCTTGATATCTTCTTACTTTCAAGATAAATGTAAATGCAAACGATTGCAGCGGAAATAAGCGTTGCTTGAAAGTAAAGATGAAGGGTAGAAGAATTCACACACAGAAATTTATCCTGGTTCACCTTCTATCCACCGAAGGCTACGTCCAGTCCCTCAAGAAAATCCCTTGAGGATTTTTCCACTATCGATATCTTATATATTACGCGATAACCATCCGTGCACTTGCGGATTTGGCTATCAAGTTTTTGGCGCCGTTGCTGAGGATAGGTTCAGTTCAAGTTCTTTTTATTATTTTGTTTAGTGCTTTTTTTATATATATAAAAAATATATATATTTCCGTCTAACCTTTTGTTGCCATGTCGAAAGAAGATCCTTTAGAGACTATAATCTCTGAGGGGTTTGACTTTGAAGATATTGAAAGCAATGACGAACAGGTCATAGAGATGGCAAGATATCTTGAAGCTGCCCGTTTTTTCCCTTCAAGAAAAAATTGGGTAGAGGAGTTGAAGAGAGAAGCAGAAGTTCAAGAGGAGAAGAGGGAACTAAAGCCCTTACCTTCTTCCCATAAGTATGTATTTCTTGAGGAAGGTAACAATAAACCAGTCATTGTGAGTAGCTCCCTCTCTCCTCTTGAAGAAGAAAAATTGGTAAGAATTCTTAGAGCTCATAAATCTGCTTTGGGTTGGACTATTGAGGACATTAAGGGCATAAGCCCCACTGTTTGTATACATAAAATTTGTTTAGAAGAACAAGTTAAACCCGTAGTCCAACCCCAAAGAATACTTAATCCTGCCGTGAAAGAGGTGGTAAGAAAATAAGTGATTAAGTTGCTTGATGCAGGGATCATCTATCCCATTTCTGATAGTGAATGGGTTAGTCCCGTTCAAGTAGTTCCCAAAAAAGGGGGAATTACAGTGGTCCCCAATGAGAAAAATGAGTTGATTCCCACCAGGAAGGTAACTCGATGGAGGGTTTGTATAGATTACCGGAGGATAAATTCAGCCACCCGGAAAGATCATTTTCCCCTTCCCTTTATTGATCAAATGCTTGACAGGTTGGCTGGCCATGAGTACTATTGTTTCTTGGATGGATATTCAGGATACAATCAGATAGTTGTTGATCCTAAGGATCAAGAGAAAACTGCTTTAACTTGTCCCTTCAGGGTTTTTGCTAATAAAAGAATGCCTTTTGGCTTGTGTAATGCACCTGGAACCTTCCAAAGATGTATGTTTGTTGTTTTTTATGATTTAATTGGTGAATGTATGGAAGTGTTCATGGATGATTTTTCAGTGTCTGGCCCCAACTTTGACAAGTGTTTGGACAATTTGGAAAAGATTCTAGTTAGGTGCCAAGAAAAGAATTTGGTTCTTAAGAAAGAAGCTCCTTTTATCTTTAATGATGAGTGTTTGGCTGCTTTTAAAATATTAAAAGAAAAACTTGTTTCAGCCCCTATCATTGTTGCTCCCCAATGGGATTTCCCTTTTGAAATAATGTGTGATGCTAGTGATAATGCAATAGGGGCTGTTCTTTGTCAGAAAAATGGAAAAGTTTTGCATGTAATTTAATATGCTAGTAAGGTTCTGAATGAAGCTCAAAGAAATTATGCTACAACTGAAAAGGAGTTGTTGAGTGTAGTTTATGCTTTAGATAATTTCAGACCTTACGTTTTGGGTTATAAAATTTTTGTGCATACTGACCATGCTGCATTGAAGTACTTGTTTGCTAAGCAGGAAGCTAAACCCAGGTTAATCAGGTGGATCTTACTCTTGCAAGAGTTTGATCTTGAAATTGTGGACAGAAAAGGGAAAGACAATGGTGTAGAAGAGCATTTGTCAAGACTTGAAGAAGGGAACTCCAGCCCAATTCCTATTCAAGAGGAGTTCCCAGATTAAAAGCACTTAGCTGTCCAAGAGATAGCTCCATGGTATGTACATTTAGCTAATTTTAAAGCTGCTGGAGTGTTGCCGTCTGATTTGACTTGGCAACAAAAGAAAAAATTTCTGTATGATGCCAAATTCTTTTTCTGGGATGAACCTTATTTGTTAAGAGAATGTTCTGATGGGATCATTAGAAGGTGTATTCCAGAAAAAGAGTTTGAGGCTGTTTTATGGCATTGCCATGGCTCCGAATACGGAGCCCATTTTTCTGGTGAGAGGACTGCAGCTAAAGTCCTTCAAAGTGGTTTTTATTGGCCTACTATCTTCAAAGATAGTAGGGCATTTGTGGAAAGGTGTGATCGCTGTCAACGAACTGGTAACATCTCAAGAAGGAATGAGATGCCCCAAAAAATGATTTTGGAAGTTGAGCTTTTTGATGTCTGGGGCATTTTCCACCTTCTTTTTGTTGCCAGTATATTTTGGTTGTTGTTGACTATGTTTCTAAGTGGGTTGAAGCATCAGCCCTTCCCACAAATGATGGCAAAGTGGTTCTGGATTTTCTGAAGAAAAAGATCTTTACTAGATTTGGGGTGCCAAGGGCAATTATTAGTGATGGAGGTAAGCACTTTTGTAATAAAGCTTTTGAAACTCTTTTGAAAAAATATGGCGTTCATCATAAAGTTGCTACCCCCTATCACCCCCAAACTAGTGGACAAGTAGAGGTTTCTAATAGGGAGCTAAAAAGGATATTGGAAAAAGTTGATGGTACCTCAAGGAAGGATTGGTCAAAAAAATTAGATGAGACCTTGTGGGCTTACCGTACTGCGTTTAAAACTCCTTTTGGAACCTCTCCTTACCAGTTGGTTTATGGTAAGACTTGTCCTTTACCTGTGGAAATTGAGCATAAAGCCTTTTGGGCTTTGAAACAATTAAACATGGACCCCAAAGAAGCTGGGGATAAAAGACAGTTACAGGTACATGAGCTGGATGAATTTAGACTCCAAGCATACCACAATTCTAGGAGCTACAAGGAAAGAACAAAAACGTGGCATGATAAGAAGATTGTGCCAAAAGAGTTTAGTCTAGGACAGTTTGTGTTATTGTATAACTCAAGGCTGAGGTTGTTTCCTGGAAAGCTGAAGTCAAGATGGACAGGACCATATATGATCACCAAAGTCTTTCCCCATGGTGCGGTTGAGTTAGAGGATAAAAGCGACACATTTGTTGTCAATTGGCAAAGACCGAAACCGTACCTAGGGGGAGATGTTGAGAGACAAGTTATGTCTGTTTTTCTGGATTCCCCTAATTGATTAAAGGGAAGGGTCTATCTCGGACCTTAACAATGAGCTGGTTGGGAGACAACCCAAGTTAGGATAGTTTAATTTTTCTGTCATTTTAATTTCTGCACTACCTTTGTAAATAAATAAAAGAAAAAATTCTATGTTTTTGCTGCAGGAGGGGCCAGCGCTCGAGCGCTGGAGGCCAACGCTCAAGCGTTGAGCCCCTGCTTAAAGTCCCCTGGTTCCAGTGTTGTCCAACGCCCAAGCGTTGGGGGCCAGCGCTCAAGCGCTAGGCCCCTGGAACTACCCAGTTTTTATTTTAATTTCCAATGCCCAAGCGTTGGAAACCCAACGCTCAGGCGTTGGAACCCAGTGCCCAGTTCTTCATTTTTATATCCAGCGCCCAAGCGTTGGCAACCCCAACGCTCAAGCGCTGAAGGTCGGGCAGATTTTATGTTTTGTTTTATTTTCTTTTTTCTTGGTTATTTAATAATTTTGTGTCCACCATCTCTTGAAAAGTTTTTGATTCTTTGAGTTTTCCCTTGCTTCTATAATGGTTTTGATTTTTGGGAACTCAAGAATTCTTGTTTTAAGGTGGACACAAATTTTCAACCCATGTTTTTAAGTAATGTTGTTTTTGGGAACTAACAAGTCAAGCAAGCTTCTGCTTGTGAGACTTTTGTTTGCTCAATTTTGCAGGAAAGGCACCAGAAGGAGAAAGAACCCTCTTGAACTTGAGTGTTCAAAGTTGAAATTGCAAGGAGGTTTCCTGGACATTTGTAAAAAGAAAAGAAAAAAAAAAGAGAGAAAAATACCAGCTTTTAGTTTTATTTTTAGTGCTATTTTTTTTTAATTTTTGCTTTTAGGTTTTTAAACTGCTTGGTTGAGTGTGTTTATCCAGTCTGAATGCTACTATTGCTCTGTGAATGCTTTATCTGATTGAAGTGCTTTTGAAAATGATGCTATGTTTGATGTGGTTAGGATTGCATGTTGTTAGAAATGATTTGAACATCTTGATTGTTTGGTTGTTGTTAAAGTTTTTATGAGTTCTAAAAAGGGTACCACTTACCCTATGTTTTTATGAGAGCTGAAGACTCTGAATGCATGATTGTAAGATTTTTCTACCTTGTGTTGCATGTTGATTGGGATTTTGTATACATTGTGAGTTGAGAAGAGATTATAGGCATTTTTGAAAAGTCAGAGTTTTGGTTGAAAAGCAAAAATCCACTAGTAGCCCCTTTTTGAGCCTTAAAAGAGTCATTCTTTGGAGCCTACTTTGTGTGATAATATTTTAAAGTTGTTATTGTGATTCATGAGCTGAAATTGCTAGAGCTATGTTTGTTGGGTTTCTCTCTAAAAAGAAGGAAAAAAATTGAAAAAAGAATAAGGTATGTGCCTTATGAAAGAAGAAAGAAATAAAAAAAATGAAGTGGTGGGGTGAGAAAGAGTATGAGGAGAGTAAAATTCAAGTCATTCATCCCATACATTACACTACTTGGTTCAAAAAAAAAAAGGAAAAAGAAAAATTTAGAGGACCCTTGTGTTGAATTGTTAAAGCTCTTAGTCAAAAAATCACTTAACAACAGATTTTGAGTCAGCCCTTAGAGTTGCCAATTTCTTGAAATCCACACCTTGAATTGTTCTACCCTTTGGCCAAGTTACAACCTTCAAAAAAAAAATCTCTTCAAAGTTACTTAGTTGCACTGTTCCAGTTTTGATTTGAATGATAGGCAGGATCATTGAGCTTTCTTTTTTTTCATGGAGAATATTATTTTGTGAGCTTAATTGATGAACTCAACATGTTAAAAGCCAAGCCTAACTTTCTTGATTAAATATCTTTAAACATGCATGTCTTCAAAATCCGCTATGCTTTCTTGGAAAAGTTTTTGTGCTTCAAGTTTTAATCAGATAAACTTTCTCTAAACTCAGGGACGAGTTTCTCTTTAAGTTTTGTCGCTTGAGGACAAGCTACCGTTGGGTATAGTGGTGTGATGACTGGATTTTATATGATATTTTTAGGGTGTTTTTAGTCTTTTTATTTTATTATTTTTGAGTCTCATATAGGATTTTTATTCTTTTTATGTAGATTTTCTATTTATTTTGCATATAGTTTAGCTTTTATTTGCTTTTCTAACTTTATTTTATATTTTTAGGGATTTTTATAGTTATTTTTATATTTTTAGGAAAGCTGGTATAAGTTATCATTTTTGTCCAGGGACCGAATTGTAAAGTTTTAGGAAAGGAAGCATAAAAGTGTAAAAGTTCAAGAGAGGAGGATGAAAAGTGAAGTTTCAAATATTCAAAGGGCCATAATTGAAGTACTAGCAAAGAGAGAACTTAAAGTGGAATCAAGAATATGAAGCAACTCTCTTTGATTTGAGCACATGGAAAATAAGGTTGAAAGATTAATGGTGGTGGAGAGGAGGTTTCAGAACTTAATAGAGGCTGAATGGAGGTTAATTAAGCCATTCAATTCCACCATTGAAGAAGAAAACGCATCCAAGAATAACTGCCAGTGTTTGACCCAACGCTCCAGCGTTGGAACTCCCAACGCTCCAGCGTTGGGACTCTGACTAAGAGCTGAGTCAGAAGTTGCACCCAGCGCTCAAGCGTTGGAAGCCAGCGCTCAAGCACTGGGCCTATATCTGAACGTGGGATTTTAATGCACCCCAACGCCCAAGCGTTGGGGATCCCAGCGCTCAAGCGCTAGAGGTCAGATTTTTGCTATAAATAGGGAGGCAATTTGCACTTGTAAGACACACCTATTCAGAATACAACAAGTATTCTTCTTTCCTCCTTAAGAGCATTGTTCCTAGGAATTGTGGGAAGCAAAACTTGAGCTCCTATCCAGGGTAATTCGATGCCTCTTTTAGCCATGCTTGGCTAATTCTTTTAAGTTACTTGGGTTGCTTTAGTTTGTAATTTATGATTTAGTTTGGCTTCTACATTTCTGAATAATATTGCTATAAGTTTATGTTTTATTTTCTTGTTCTTCATTTCCTCTAGTACACAAGAGTTCTTGCTTATTGCTTATAACAATGAGAATTGGTAAGTAGTAAGGGAAATAGGATTTAAAAAAGGCTATATGTATATATCGCTAAGAAATTTGGATAGACGTAGCTTTATGTTGGCCTGAACTTCATCTTCATCTTCTTCTTTGGTTAACTAAATTGCAAGAAATTGAGTTTAGTAATTAGAAAGAAAGTTCTACAATGTGTAAGAGATTAACTTGAAGAAATACTAGGCTATAGCATCATGAACTTGGTTTTAGAATTCAGAAATTAAGTAGGAGTTTGCTAGCATATTTTATAAACTATGTAATTCAACCCAAGTGATTAAATTTCATCATCATCTTTCTTTTCTTTTATTCCATGCTATTTTATTTACTTGTTCTAAAACCAACATAAAAAATACATCTTTTAATTTTCTGTTAAAGTACTAAACAAGTTACTAAAAAGACACCTATCCCTGTGGGTTCGATATCTTATATATTACGTGATAACCATCCGTGCACTTGCGGATTTGGCTATCAGAATGCAAGGCCAGGGAAGAGTTACAAGTGAAGATACAAAGCATTCTGAAGAGGCAGCAAGTGATTGATCAAACTCCTATTGGCCTTGTAAGTGAACCTACGGACCAAGGTGAAAATCTGAAAATTAAATGGGAAAATGATGTAGTGACTGCAAAATTTGTTTCTCTTCCCACACCGGAGGAGGAAGAATAAAATTCCTTAGAAGAATTGTCCATAGGTGAACTTGTGCGGGAAAGTGGTGAAATTGAGGCTGAACAAGCTTGTCTCATTCTGATGACTACATGTTGTCAGAATTTGCATGACTTGAAGGGTTTACTACATTTCGTACTAGACCCTAGTTGATTGATTAAGGAGGAACCAAGTTTATCGAAGACTTTAACTTCGGGCTTCTAGGGAGACAACCTAAGCAAGGTTTGTTTTAAGTTTTCTGTTTTGTCTTTTATGTTGTTTCTGTTTTGTTTCCTTTTTGTTCTTAAAAAAAAGTTTAGTATGCCAGAACCCCAACGTCTAAGCGTTGGAGGCTCAACTCTCTAATGCGTTGAGCCCCTTCCAAGATGCCCAGGCTTTCATAAAATCCAACTCCTAAGCGTTGGGGCTCATGCGTTGAGCCCCTGGAATCCTAGAGTTTGCTTTTAATTCCAACGCTCATGCGTTGCGGCTCGGGCAAGCCAATGTTAGTTTGCTTTTGTTTTCAGTTGTTTTGTTTGTTTTTTTTTTCTTTTTGTTGAATAAAAGAGCAGGTAGTGCTGGTGCTGAAGAAGCTGGGGATGCTGATGAAGAAGAAGACCCATGAATGCCTGAACATTGACCAGTAGTTTGTTTTTATTTTAGCTTTAATTTTTGTTTTATTTTTTCTTTTCAGTTTTTATTTTTCTTAGGATTTTTATCTTTTTTAAGATTAGAGTCTTGCATTAGAGTCTGTGATCTGTATCCCAGATAATTATGCCATGTTACTTAACTCTTAAGTAGTTTTACCCTATGCTATGCTGTTTCAAAAATGATACATTTGATCTTATGCTAGGTAGAAATGCATGTTGTTAGGAATATGAATGGATTCTAGTTGACTGAGTTTTGGTATGATCTTGAGTGAGTTCTTAAAGGGTACCACTTACCCTGTTATTCCGAGTGCTTTGAGAGAACTCTGATTACTTGTGATTATACTTTTCTGCCTTCTATTACATGTTGATAGAATTCTTGCATGCTTTGTTATTTTGGAAGAGACTTTAGGAATTTTTTGTGAACTCAGAATTTGTGTATTATGTTGATTTTCCCTTAGTAGCCCCCATTGAGCCTTTAAATTGAGTCTATTTTTGTTGGAGCCTACTATTGGAATTATTATTGAGTTGTTCAGTGATTTTGAAAAAGGAAAATGTTAGAGCTATGCATGTATAGGTTTCTCTTGAAAAAAAAACATGAAAAATTGAAAAAATCATTGAAGTGGTGGGGTGAGAAAGAGTATGAGGGTAGTAAAATTCATTTCATTCATCCCATACATCTCACTGCTTAATTTAAAAAAAAAAGAAAAAAAAAGAGAAAAATGAGAGAACCTATGTTTTGAATTGTTTAAGCTCTTATTCGAAAGAATCACTTAACATGAGTCATAATCTGAGTCAACCCTTTGAGTTGCCAAGTTCTTGAAAATCCATACCTGTTTCTGAACCCTTGGCCAAGTTTCAACCCTTGTAGTCTCTCCAAAGTTACACTGCTGTACTTGTTTGGTTTTGATTTGAATGATAGGCAGATTAGTTTCAATTCACTTGTTATTCATGAGCTGATTATTTTGTGAGCTTAATTGGTGAACTCATTCTTCTGTTTTGATCAATACCATGCTTAGCTTTTCTTGATGAACTTTGTTCCCTAATATGCATGTTTTCCAACCAGCTGTACTTTTCTTGAAAAATGTATCTTGAGTTGTTTTGCGCTAGTTTGGGTAATTTGTTCTGAGCTTGAGGACAAGCTTTCTTTAAGTGTTTTACGCTTGAGGACAAGCTGTCGTTAGGTATAATAATGTGATGACTGGGATTTGAATGATCTTTTTAGTGTCTTTTTCTTTCTTTTTATTTTATTTTATTTGTGTCTCACATAGCTTTTTATTTAATTTGTTAGAGTTTTTGTTTTATTTTTGCATTTGCATATAGATAAGCAACTTTTGTGCTTTTAGTCCTTTTAGTTGTGTTTTATTAGTGTTTTATTATAGTTTAGTCCTTGTTAGAGGTTCTGGTCAATCAAAGAATATTTGTGGGGATCTTGGTGCAAATAAATGAAGAAGTGTGGCTGAATTTAAAGAAGAAGAAGAAGCATCAATTACCTTGTCTTGATTTAAACATGTGGGAATTGAAGAATTGAATAGGGAATTGATGTGCTTCAGCTGTTTCAAGACAAAAAAGAGGCTACATGAAGAGCTTTAATGACCATGATGGAGCCATCAAATAAGGAGAGCAAAAGTCATGAAGCATCAGACGTGCCCAACGCCTGAGCGCTGGCAAGCCAACGCTCGTACGCTCGCTCTCTGACTTATGCCCAAATTTTATGTAATTCCTACGCCCAAGCGTTGGACAGGAAGCGCTCATACGTTGAGCCCCTGACTTGTGCCCAGTTTTAATTTAATTCCAACGCCCAAGCGTTGGAGGGGCCAACGCCTGAGAGTTGGAAAGCCAACGCCTGAGAGTTGGGAGGCTCTCTGAAATATCTATAAATAGGCTGTTTTTCTTTCTTTGTAAACACACTTGGATACACTTGATACTCTTAGAAATACATTTTTCTGAGCATTGCCTGAGGTTTGGGCTCTCAATTCCTTCAGCTCTCAATTCAGGTTTTTAATTATGTTTCTCTTAGCCATGTTTGGCTAAGTTTTTCTTAATATTTGGGTTGTACTGAATCTATCCTAGAACTATGCTTTAGGTTTCTACTGTTTATATATGAATAAAGGTTCAGTTCTTAGATTCTATTCCATGCTTTACATTACTCTTGATCTACACAAGTGTTCATACTTAATTCTTATGCAATGGTAGTTGTTAGGAATTGGTGGAAATGGGAATAGAGTGAATGACTGTATGCCACTTAGGTATAAGGGTAGACATTGTTAATGTTTTCCTGAACTTGGATTCTACCTTCAATTTGATTAACTAATCACTAAGGAATTAGCTTTAGAAATTGAATTGGAAGTTCTATTTGCTTAAGGTGTTAACAAGTAGATACCCTAGGATAGAACACCTAAGAACATGTTCTGAATTTCATATATAGAAGTGATTCTGAATAGTTTAGCTAGGGATAGTGAAACTAAACCCAAGTACTTGCTCTATCAAATAGTTACCTTGTTATTTTTCCTGTTCATTTGTTCTTAAAAACCAACCTTATTAAAACCTTTTATGCTTTTGTTTTTAAGCTGTAAACAATTGATTTTTTGGGTCTAAAATTCAACCTATCTGTGTGGGTTCGATATCTTTTATATTACGCGATATCCTCTGTGCACTTGCGGAGTTGGCTACCATGGCTTCATTGAAGAACTAAGATGACTGATACCCAAATCGCAAGTGTACGATTCAATATCGCGTAATAAAAAGATCGAACCCAAGGGATAGGTGTTCTTATTATTATAATATTTAGTACTTAAACTGAAATTTAAAAGATGAGAATATATATTGATGTTTTTAGAACAAGAAATAACAATAGCATAAAATGATAAGAGAAAAGATGATAAGAATTTAAGCTCTTGGGTTGGTTTACATAGTCTACAAACATGCTAGAAATCTCCTACTTAATTTCTGAATTTTAAGTCCAATTTCATGGTGCTATAGCCTAGAGTTTCTACATCCTAATAGCCTTAAGAAATGTAGACCTTTCTTTCCTAATTACTAACTCCATAGCCTTGGTTATTAGTTAATCAGAAAAGAAGATGAAGAAGGAATTCGGGCCAACACAAAGCTACGTCTATCCTTATAGCCTTAAGAAATGTATACTTATAACCTTTTTTATTTCCTATTTCCCTTACTACTTACCAAATGGCCTTATGCATAAGTAGATAGCATGAAATCTTTTGTGCACTAAGATTAATGAAGAACAAGGAAATAAAACATGAATTGAAAGTATTATTCAGAAATGTAGAAGAAACTAGAACATGAATTATAAACTAAAACAACCCAAAAACTTAAAGAAGAAGTTAGCCAAGCATGGCTAAAGGAGTCATTGAATTACCCTGGATAGGAGCTCAAATATGGCTTCCCACAAGTCCTAGGAACAATGCTCAAAAGGGAGAAAGAGAGAATACTTGTTGTATTCTAAGAGGTGTGTCTACAAATGAAAACAAAAGTCCTATTTATAGCCTCTGACACGTCCCAGCGCCTGAGTGCTGGGATCCCCAACGCATGAGCGTTGGGTCATTTAATCCAGGCGTTGCAAAACAGGGCCCCAACGCTTGAGCGTTGGGCCTTCCAACGCTTGAGCGTTGGGTCAAAAACTGGCAGCTTTTCTTGGATGCTTTTCTTCTTCAATGGTGGAATTGAATGGCTTAATTAGCCTCCATTTTGTCCCCTTTTAATTCTGAAACAGCAAAGTGACTTGATTTCTCTATTCATGCCTCATTTCCCATGTGCTAAATTAGCAATGGTGCTTCATCTTCCACTTCTTTGCTTTGAGCCCTTTATTTGCTAAGACTTCACTTTCAGCCCTTCACCTTCTGAACTTCTCATTTCTGGCCCTTCCTTTCCTGAAATCATAGTTTGGTCCTTGGACTAAAGTGACTAATTCTACCAGCTTTCCTAAAATATAAAAATAACTCTAAAAATTCCTAAAAATATAAAATAAAGTTTAAAAACCGAATAAAAGCTAATCTATATGCAAAATGCAAAATAAATAGAAAATCTAAATAAAAAGAAATAAAAACCTATATGAGACTCACAAATAATAAAATAAAAAGACTAAAAAGACCCTAAAATTATCATACAAAATCCAGTCATCACACCACTATACCCAACGACAGCTTGTCCTCAAGCGACAAAACTTTAAAGAAAAACTTGTCCTCGAGTTGTAGAAAAAGTTTTATCCAAAAAGAGATGATAATTTTCAAGAAAGCACAGCGGATTTGGAAAGCAAACATGTTTCAAAAGAACTTGATTAAGAGAGTTAAGCTTGGCACCTGTAACATATTGAGTTCATCAAATTCAGCTCACAAAAGGATATCCTCAATGAAAACATGAAAGCTCAAAAATTCTGCCTATCATTCAAATCAAAGTTGAAATCATGCACTATGCAACTCTAGAAGAGATTCTTGAAGGTTGAAACTTGGCCAAGGTTCAAACAAGGTATGGATTCAAAAACTTGGCAACTCTATTGGCTTGACTCATAATACTTGCTAGGTGATTCTTTTGACTAAGAGCTTTAATAATTCAACAACAAAGGTTCTCTCATTTTTTCTCTTTTTTTTTTTTTCTAAGGCACATACCTTATATTTTTATTATTATTATTATTATTATTATTATTATTTTTTTGAGAGAGAAACCTAAACATACATAGCTCTAGAATTTTTCAATTTTATGAATCACACTAACACCTTATAATATCACACAAAAGTAGGCTCCAAAAATGACTCTTTTAAGGCTCAAAGGGGCTACTAGTGGATTTTTCCTTTCCAATCAAGAATCTGAGTTTTCAAAGAAAGCCTATAATCTCTCCATAAATCACAAAAGTTAACAAGATTCAACCAACATGCAACACAAGGCAGAATAATTTTACGAATCATGCATCAGAGTTCTCAGCACTCAAAAAGATTGGAGTAAGTGGTACTCCTTTTCGAACTCAAAAAAAAAAAAAAAAAAAATTGCCAAAACTTTCTAATCAAGATTTCAGTTCATCCTAGCAACATGCAATCCTAAACCGCATTCAAAAACATATTATCTTTTTGAAAGCAATATTAGTTCACTGGATAAAACCCCACAAGCAATCAGCAGTAGCAATAGTAGCAGAATAACTGGATACAGACACTCAACCATGCAGTTTAAAATCCTAAAAACAAAAATAAAAGCAGAAAAATAAAAACCAAAAATTATCCAAAAATCTACAAGCTGGTAAAAATTAGTCAATTTCAATCAAAATGCATCGGGGCCTCCTCTTCTGCAGCAGCTCCTGAACCTTCAGCCTGTTCAGTGATGTGTAAACCCATCAATCTCCTCTCCAGATCAGTCGGGGCAGGACACCTCTGCCAGCTGGGATCACTATAACCTGCATAATCCCACATCAGCTGCTGGTTATGAGATATCCTGTGCATATGCTGGAACATAGTTCCAAAAGCTTCCTCCTGCCAAGTGTTGGTGGAGGACTGAGATGATTCCCCTACATTTCTGGATCGGGCTCTAGTGTTGGTTCTGGGCCTGGGCTCTCCATAACGGGCTTCAGAAGGATCCCCTTGCCTCTCAAGGGAAGCAGCATGCTCTCTGTAGATCCTCTCAGCACCATCAACGGTCATGACGGGAAGAGGATGGATGTAAATCTCGATAGGGGGCATGGCAGCCACCCCAAGCTTAGCCTGCACAAGCTTAGTAATCAATGAAGGATAACCAAACCTCTTACCCTTTTTGTCCAAATTAACAGAATAGTGGATCCTCCAAGCAATGATCCTTGCAGTATCAATAGGTCTTTTGTTCAGCAAGCAATAAATGCAGAGGGCACTCTGCCTCCTTAATTCTGATTTGTTAGAACTAGGGAAGAGAGTGTCTCCCAAGAAATGGTCCCAAACTCGGACCTCTGGCTTCACAAATTTCCTGTAAATGTAACTTGGAGTGACCCCATCCGCTTCAGTCTCCCATTTAGCCCCTGGTACAGCAAGAGCTTCCAAAATCTCAGCGTGAGGATAGTTGTTCAGCATCTCATTAAAACTGGCCCCATTCTGCCCAAACTTAGCCCGATCCTGGGCCTCAGTTGGAAGCTTCAGAAGCCTCCTAATCACTTCCGCACTATAGTTGATCGTGGTTCCCCGGTACCATGATTTGTAGGTGGGAATGGCGGGGATCTCTTCATCAGAATCATAGAGGGCATTGGCATAAAACTCCCTCACGAGAGTTTGACAAGCATCATGAATCGGAGCACAGAGTTGCTCCCATTTCCTCTCAAGCACAGCCTCTTGCATCCCCCATGGATCCATCCGATCAAAATGGAGAGGCCTCTCCCGGACCAGCTCCTTCTGCAATAGCTTCCCCTTGAAAAATTTCTCCTTTTCAAGGGAGAGGAAGCGGTTATAATCAAATTGCTCCTCCTCCTCTTCAAGGACTTCCTCAACTGCCCTTCTTTTGGGTGCCATAATCTGCAAAATAAGCAAACAATTCCACAAGCAAGCACTTTGTTAAACTGTTAGTTCAAATACAAAACCAACATCCTCTCTTTGAACACCCTCCAAAATTACAACCAAAAATAGCAAATTGCCCACCAAGTTTATAAAAACCATCCTTGAGTCTTCCATTAATCATGCAAAGCAAGAACCAAAGCTTAAAAACCAGAAAAGAATCAAGAACTTCATTCAGACATTTTACCAAACACTTGGTGGGCAAGCCAAAAACAGCAAAGACTATGGGCAAAAGCAACATGCAAAAACAGAAATTTTACCAAGACCCAGCAAATAACTACACCCCATAAACCAAAGCAACTACATCCTACTATAATATGTGCAAATTTTAAACAACAAGGTAAAAGGGAAAGCTTTGAAAAAAACAGAAACAAACCTTGAAGTTCCAAAAATTGCACACAAACAAGAGGAAGGAGTTGAGATTGTTTCGAACAAGCTCTTGAGGGAAGTGGGTTGTAGTTCAGAGGAGTGAAATGTGAGAAAGAAAGGTGAAGAAGAAGAACTGGGTTCGTGGGTAAGAAAGGAGATGAAAGGATAAAAGTAAAAAGTGAATAGACATTTGAATTTAAAAGCCCCTGCCCGAGCCCCAGCGCTTGAGCGTTGGGTTCTCCAACGCTTGAGCGCTGGTAAGTGAAAACAAACAGTGGCTTCCAGGGGCCTAGCGCATGAGCGCTGGCCCCCAACGCTTCAGCGTTGGTAAATACTGGAAACTGGGACTTTAGGCAGGGGCTCAACGCATGAGCGTTGAGCCGCCAACGCCTTGGCGTTGGGTCCCCCTGCAAGTTTTTTTTTTTTTTTTTTATTTAAAACAGAAAATAAAGCAGGAAAATTAATCTAATCCTAAGTTGGGTTGTCTCCCAACCAGCTCAATTTTATAGTCTTTGATAGACTTTTTCAATAATCACTTTTTCAACCGGGGTCTATTACAAAATTCATTAGACCCCGCAACTCATGCAAATTTTGGCACAAATGCAACATGGTGCCACATGAATTTTCAGCTAACAA
Source organism: Acmispon strigosus (assembly GCA_030819835.1). Lineage (NCBI taxonomy): Eukaryota > Viridiplantae > Streptophyta > Magnoliopsida > Fabales > Fabaceae > Acmispon > Acmispon strigosus. The sequence continues at coordinate 24,614,314 of JAUAMA010000004.1, read as the reverse complement.
GGCAACAACATTCAAATTAAAAATGGAAGGAATAAATAAATTTTCCCTTCCTTGTTCTGTTCCTTGCTTTTCTGAACCTATAGCATAGGTTCCTTGAGGTTCTTCTTCCTCCATTTCCAATTTGTCTTTAAGGACAAATTTTACAATGGAGGTTGCTCTTACCTCCTCTTGTTGAACAACAAGTTCACTTTCATGAACTGGTTGTTGCTCTTCACTGGGCTGCCTCCTCAGAATACTTTGCATTTTCACTTGTAATTCTTCCATGGCCTTACATTCCTGCTCAGGGGTTGGCAAAAATCTCGCATTCCGCTTACACTCTAAATTAGAATAAAATTCTTCAATAAGAGTGAAGGCTTCCTGCTTCTTTTTCTCATATTCCTTTTCGAGTTTAGCCCGATTTTTTGCCTCCCTTTGCTCAAATGTTTCAACCATAATTCCTGAAAATACTCAATAAACAAAGTTAGCAGTACCTATTCTTCACAAAATTTTTTATACTCTTTTTATATAAACAAGAAGTACTAAACAAAATAATAACAAGAAAAGAACCTATCCCCGGCAACGGCGCCAAAAACTTGATACCCAAATCGCAAGTGTACGATTCAATATCGCGTAATAAAAAGATCGAACCCAAGGGATAGGTGTTCTTATTATTATAATATTTAGTACTTAAACAGAAATTTAAAAGATGAGAATATATGTTGATGTTTTTAGAACAAGAAATAACAATAGCATAAAATGATAAGAGAAAAGATGATAAGAATTTAAGCTCTTGGGTTGGTTTACATAGTCTACAAACATGCTAGAAATCTCCTACTTAATTTCTGAATTTTAAGTCCAATTTCATGGTGCTATAGCCTAGAGTTTCTACATCCTAATAGCCTTAAGAAATGTAGACCTTTCTTTCCTAATTACTAACTCCATAGCCTTGGTTATTAGTTAATCAGAAAAGAAGATGAAGAAGGAATTCGGGCCAACACAAAGCTACGTCCATCCTTATAGCCTTAAGAAATGTATACTTATAACCTTTTTTATTTCCTATTTCCCTTACTACTTACCAAATGGCCTTATGCATAAGTAGATAGCATGAAATCTTTTGTGCACTAAGATTAATGAAGAACAAGGAAATAAAACATGAATTGAAAGTATTATTCAGAAATGTAGAAGAAACTAGAACATGAATTATAAACTAAAACAACCCAAAAACTTAAAGAAGAAGTTAGCCAAGCATGGCTAAAGGAGTCATTGAATTACCCTGGATAGGAGCTCAAATATGGCTTCCCACAAGTCCTAGGAACAATGCTCAAAAGGGAGAAAGAGAGAATACTTGTTGTATTCTAAGAGGTGTGTCTACAAATGAAAACAAAAGTCCTATTTATAGCCTCTGACACGTCCCAGCGCCTGAGCGCTGGGATCCCCAACGCATGAGCGTTGGGTCATTTAATCCAGGCGTTGCAAAACAGGGCCCCAACGCTGGAGCGTTGGGCCTTCCAACGCTGGAGCGTTGGGTCAAAAACTGGCAGCTTTTCTTGGATGCTTTTCTTCTTCAATGGTGGAATTGAATGGCTTAATTAGCCTCCATTTTGTCCCCTTTTAATTCTGAAACAGCAAAGTGACTTGATTTCTCTATTCATGCCTCATTTCCCATGTGCTAAATTAGCAATGGTGCTTCATCTTCCACTTCTTTGCTTTGAGCCCTTTATTTGCTAAGACTTCACTTTCAGCCCTTCACCTTCTGAACTTCTCATTTCTGGCCCTTCCTTTCCTGAAATCATAGTTTGGTCCTTGGACTAAAGTGACTAATTCTACCAGCTTTCCTAAAATATAAAAATAACTCTAAAAATTCCTAAAAATATAAAATAAAGTTTAAAAACCGAATAAAAGCTAATCTATATGCAAAATGCAAAATAAAAAGAAATAAAAACCTATATGAGACTCAAAAATAATAAAATAAAAAGACTAAAAAGACCCTAAAATTATCATACAAAATCCAGTCATCAATGACAAGATCATCTGACCTCATGAAAGAACTCAAACGATGAGAATGTCAAGCAAGGGTGGTTTAGGAAACAAACCTTCAGGCAAAGTCTTTGACTAAGCAACTACTGTTCAATCAATTTGATAAACGCGGTTTGACGAAGCTGCCACTGTTCAGCAAGTTGACTGAGGCGGTGTAGGAAACCCAACGATGAAGTTTTAACAGAACAACCACTTCAGCAACTGTCAAAGGCGGTTAAAGAAAACATATCAACGAAGTTTTCCGCCATAGAAGCACCATGCCCTGTGATGATTGGATTTTATATGATAATTTTAGGGTCTTTTTAGTCTTTTTATTTTATTATTTTTGAGTCACATATAGGTTTTTTATTGTTTTTATGTAGATTTTATATTTATTTTGCATTTTGCATGTAGATTAGATTTTATTTGTTTTTCTAACTTTATTTTATATTTTTAGGAATTTTTATAGCTATTTTATATTTTTAGGAAAAGCTGGTTTAGTTATCATTTTTGTCCAGGGACCGATTTGTAAAGTTTCAGGAAATCAGGGATCAAAATGTGAAAGTTCAAGAGTGGAAGACTAAAAGTGAAGATTGAGAGAATTAAAGGGCCAGAATTTAAATGCTAACCAAGAGAGGACCAAAAGTGGAAAAGAAGAACATGAAGAATCACTCTCTAAATTAGCACATGGAAAATAAGGATTAAAGGATGAGTGGAGAATTGATGGTAGTGGGAAGGAATTTTCGAAAGTTAATTGGTGGCCAATGAAGGCCATAATGGCCATCAACTCCTCCACCATTGGAATTTTTGCTATAAATAGGAGTGCTCATCCTTTGTCAAAAGCACACCTATTCAGAATACAACAAGTGTTCTTCTTTCCTCCTTAAAGATCATTGTTCCTAGGAATTGTGGGAAGCCATACTTGAGCTCCTATCCAGGGTAATTCGATGACTCTTTTAGCCATGCTTGGCTAATTCTTTTTAAGTTTCTTGGGTTGTTATAGTTTATATCTATGTTTTAGTTTGCTTCTACCTTTCTGAATAATATTTCCTTTCATGTTTTATTTCCTTGTTCTTCATTCTTCTTAATGCGCATGAGAATTCTTGCTTATTACTTATACGAATGGAAATTGGTAAGTAGTAAGGGACCTAGGATTTAAAAAGGTTATAAGTATACATCACTAAGGAATTAGGATGGACGTAATTCTATGTTGGCCTGAATCTCTTCTTCATCTTCTTCTCTAGTTAACTAAGTTGCAAGGAATTGAATTTAGTAATTAGAAAGAAAGTTCTACAATGGGTAAGGAATTAACTTGTAGATATACTAGGCTATAGCATCATGAAATTGGACTTAAAATTCAGAAATTAAGTAGGAACTTGCTAGCATATTTGTAGACTATGTAATTCAACCCAAGAACTTATTTCTCATTATCTTATCTCTTTATTATTTTATGCTATTGTTCTTGCTTGTTCTAAAAACCAACATCAACTATTCATCTTTTAAATTTTCTGCACAAGTACTAAATATTATAATAATAGGAAACCTATCCCTTGGGTTCGATCTTTTTATTACGCGATATTAAATCGTGCACTTGTGATTTGGGTATCAAGTTTTTGGCGCCGTTGCCGGGGATAGGTTTTGTTCTTGTTATTATTTTGTTTAGTGCTTTTTGTTTATATAAAAAAAAAATTATTTGTGTGATGAACTGGTGCTGCTAATTTTGTTTGCTGAGTATTGGCAGGTATAGCAATGGCTGAAACATTTGAGCAAAGGGAGGCAAAATTTCGGGCTAAACTTGAAATAGAATATGAGAAAAAGAAGCAGGAAGCTTTCACTCTTATTGACGAATTCTATTCTAATTTAGAGTGCAAGCGGAATGCGGGATTTTTGCCAACTCCTAAGCAAGAATGTAAGGCCATGGAGGAGCTACAAGTAAGGATACAAGGCATTATGATGAGGCAGCCCAGGGATGAACAACAACCACCCGTTCATGAAAATGAACTCGTGGTGGTTCAAAGAGAAGAGGTAAAAGAAACCTTCATTGTAGAATTTGTCTTTGAAGACAAATTAGAGATGGAGGAAGAAGAACCTCAAGGAACCTATGCTATAGGTTCACAATGGCAAGGCAAAGAACATGGAAGGGAAAATTTATTTATCTCTTCCATTTTTTATTTGAATATTGTTGCTTTGTTAGCTGAAAATTCATTGGGCACCATGATGTTGTTGTGCCAAAATTTGCATGATTTGCGGGGTCTAATGAATTTTGTAATAGACCCCGGTTGAAAGTGATTAGTGGAAGGGTCTATCTCGGACCTTAACAATGAGCTGGTTGGGAGTCAACCCAACTTAGGATAGTTTAATTTTTTGTCTTTTAATTTTTTGCACCATCTTTGTAAATAGATAAATAAATAAAAAATTCTATGTTTTGCTGCAGGAGGGGCCAGTGCTCAAGCGCTGGAGGCCAACGCTCAAGCGTTGAGCCCCTGCTTGGTTTCCCCTATTCCAGTTAATCCCAACGCTCCAGCGTTGGATGTCTAGCGCTCATGCGCTAGGCCCCTGGAATCCACCTAGTTTTTATTTTAATTCCAGCGCCCAAGCGTTGGCATCTCCAACGCTCAAGCGCTGGAGCTCGGGCAGATTTGCTGTTTTATTTTTATTTGCTGTTTTTAGTTTTTAATAAATTTTGTGTTCACCATGTTCTGAAAGTTTTAGATTCTATGAGTTTTCCCTCGTTTCTACACTGGTTTTAATTTTTGGGAACTGAAGAATTCTTGTTTTTAGGTGGACACAATTTTTGATCTTACTTGTGCTGATTTTGGAACTAATAAGTCAAGCAAGCTTCTGCTTGTGAGACTTTTGTTTGTTCATTGTTACAGGATAGGTACCAAAAGGAGGAAGAACCCTCTTGAACTTAAGTGTTCAAATTGATTTTTACATTGAGGTTCCCTTTGGACCTTTGTGGAAAATTTGTTACTATACCAGCTTCTTAGTTTTTTTGTTTTTCTTTTTATAGTTTTTAGTTTATTTTTAGCTTAGTTTTTCTGTTTTCTTTTTGCATGAGTCTTGAGTATATTATCCATTCTGAATGTTGCTATAGCTTTGTGAAATACTTTATCTGATTGAATTGCTTTGTGAAAAGGTTATATGTTTTAAAGCGGATAGGATTGCATGCTGTAGAAATGATTTTTGATATCTTGATTGTTTTGGTTGTTGGCAAAGTCTTTTTCTGAGTTCTAAAAAGGGTACCACTTACCCTATGTTTTTCTGAGAGCTGAGGACTCTGAAATCTTGATTGTGAAAATTTTCTGCCTTGTGTTGCATGTTGATTGGGATTTTGTATACTTTGTGAGTTGAGAAGAGATTATAGGCATTTTTGAAAACTCAGATTTTTGCTTGAAATGTTATATCCACTAGTAGCCCCTTTTGAGCCTTAAAAGAGTCATTTTTTGGAGCCTACTTTGTGTGATAATTCTTAAAGTTGTTATTGTGATTCATGTGCTGAATTGTTAGAGCTAAGTTTGTGGGTTTCTCTAAAAAAAAAAAAAGAGAAGGAAAAAGTTGGAAAAAAATAAGGTATGTGCCTTGGGAAAAAAAAAAAAGGAAAAAAAATAATGAAGTGGTGGGGTGAGAAAGAGTATGAGGGGAGTAAAATTCAAGTCATTCATCCCATACATTCCACTACTTTGTTTTTTTAAAAAAAAAAAAGGGAAAAATTGAGAGGACCCTTGTATAAATTGTTGAAGCTCTTAGTCAAGAAAAATCACTTAACAACAGATTCTGAGTCAGCCACTAGAGTTGCCAATTTCTTGAAATCCACACCTTGAATTGTTCAACCCTTTTTGGCCAAGTTATAACCTTCAGAAATCTCTTCAAAGTTACTTAGTTGCATTGTTTCAGTTTTGATTTGAATGATAGGCAGGATTATTGAGCTTTCTTGTTTTTCATGGAGAATATTATTTTTGTGAGCTTATTTGATGAACTCAACATGTTAAAAGCCAAGCCTAACTTTCTTGATTAAATATTTGTAAACATGCATGTCTTCCTTATCCGCTAAGCTTTCTGGAAAATTATCATATTTCAATCGGATAAAAACTTTCTCTAAACTCAGGGACGAGTTTCTCTTTAAGTTTTGTCGCTTGAGGACAAGCTGTCGTTGGGTATAGTGGTGTGATGACGGGATTTTATATGATAATTTTAGGGTCTTTTTAGTCTTTTTATTTTATTATTTTTGAGTCACATATAGGTTTTTTATTGTTTTTATGTAGATTTTATATTTATTTTGCATTTTGCATGTAGATTAGATTTTATTTGTTTTTCTAAATTTATTTTATATTTTTAGGAATTTTTATAGCTATTTTATATTTTTAGGAAAAGCTGGTTTAGTTATCATTTTTGTCTAGGGACCGATTAGTAAAGTTTCAAGAAATCAGGGATCAAAATGTGAAAGTTCAAGAGTGGAAGACTAAAAGTGAAGATTGAGAGAATTAAAGGGCCAGAATTGAAATGCTAACCAAGAGAGGACCAAAAGTGGAAAAGAAGAATATGAAGAATCACTCTCTAAATTAGCACATGGAAAATAAGGATTAAAGGATGAGTGGAGAATTGATGGTAGTGGGAAGGAGTTTTCAAAAGTTAATTGGTGGCCAATGAAGGCCATAATGGCCATCAACTCCTCCACCATTGGAATTTTTGCTATAAATAGGAGTGCTCATCCTTTGTCAAAAGCACACCTATTCAGAATACAACAAGTGTTCTTCTTTCCTCCTTAAAGATCTTTGTTCCTAGGAATTGTGGGAAGCCATACTTGAGCTCCTATCCAGGGTAATTCGATGACTCTTTTAGCCATGCTTGGCTAATTCTTTTTAAGTTTCTTGGGTTGTTATAGTTTATATCTATGTTTTAGTTTGCTTCTACCTTTCTGAATAATATTTCCTTTCATGTTTTATTTCCTTGTTCTTCATTCTTCTTAATGCGCATGAGAGTTCTTGTTTATTACTTATATGAATGGAAATTGGTAAGTAGTAAGGGACCTAGGATTTAAAAAGGTTATAAGTATACATCACTAAGGAATTAGGATGGACGTAATTCTATGTTGGCCTGAATCTCTTCTTCATCTTCTTCTCTAGTTAACTAAGTTGCAAGGAATTGAATTTAGTAATTAGAAAGAAAGTTCTACAATGTGTAAGGAATTAACTTGTAGATATACTAGGCTATAGCATCATGAAATTGGACTTAAAATTCAGAAATTAAGTAGGAACTTGCTAGCATATTTGTAGACTATGTAATTCAACCCAAGAACTTATTTCTCATTATCTTATCTCTTTATTATTTTATGCTATTGTTCTTGCTTGTTCTAAAAACCAACATCAACTATTCATCTTTTAAATTTTCTGCACAAGTACTAAATATTATAATAATAGGAAACCTATCCCTTGGGTTCGACCTTTTTATTACGCGATATTAAATCGTGCACTTGCGATTTAGGTATCACCCTGTTCATTATTTTTAATAGAACCTTTCAGACTGAGGAAGAAGAGAGTTGATATCGAGATATAGAGATATATCGAGAATTGAAATTAAGATAGAATTAACTGAATACAGAGGCAGAGCTTGAGTAAGAAAGGATTCCCAAGAGGTGGAAGTAAGCTTGAAGAGAGAAAGGAAGTCGTGAGCCCCGGTGCGTCGCCGTTCTAGTGGAGACACGTCGTCGATATCGCCAAGCTTTCAACCTTCCATATTTCTTCTTGTAAGCTTGTAGTTTCATGAGAATGGATTGCTAAACCCCTCTTGTTGGGATTAGTTGTAGCTTTTGATCCTCTGATGTATTTATAACTTATATTTCATATATAAATCAATGTTTCTATTAATGGTTTCAATGGTTTATCGTATGTCTAATGCTTATTTTAGATTGATCACCTAGAACATGAATTTAGATTTGATAAGATGGTGAGAACTGACTATTTGAATCTGAAACAGATAATACCATCTAATGAATTTAAGACCTAGAGATGGGGTTAGATCATTAGTCAAATTGCTAAGTTAATATAACATCCATGTCTAATGCTATTTGCTTTGTTAATCAATCAAGAGATTGAGGGTTAATTTAGTCGGTTGATAATCTTCAACGTCGGGAGACTGGGTAGTAATTAAGAACTGATGTGATGAAACCAATATAGGACAAGATTTATATGTGAGTTTAGTGAATACATCAAAATTAATCGGTGAAAACTAATCCCAACAGCTTTCTTAATTGCTCAACTTCAACCTATTACTTGTTTATAGTTATGTTAAATCCACTCCAACTATCAATTCGTTTTATCTATTGTTTAGTTAATTTACATTAAAGAACAACTTTTATCAGCAATTCTCTATGGTTCGACAAACACCCGTTGTTATACTACATTCGAATCTTGAAAGGGATTTAAATATAGTAAGTGACAACATTATAAATTCTTTTGGTGAAAACAGTTTTAAATAACGCATAAATCCCATTTCAACAAAATGGTGTCGTTTTCGGGGAATTGCATTGTATAAAAGTATATCTTTAGTGTGATTGATTTAAGCAATTGTGAATATTGTTTATAGTTTAATTTTAATTTTCAATCCAATATTCATTGTGAATATAATACATAGTTTCTCTTTGTGTATTTAATCTGACTATTTGTGAATATAGATTATAGTCTGAATTTTCAAGTTGATTTTTCTTGTTGTTACTAACGTCATTTGTTAGCACGAGTTTTCGCATCCAATCAATTAGCTAACTTCAGGGAGAAGAAAAATAAGGAACTTTATACCATCTTCTAAAAATGTCTCGATCAACTCAGGTAAGGTGGTGTGAATTCTGACTTGATATTCATCATATTGGTTGTTGTCCAGAACAAGGTAATCTTGATGCAATTCATGCAGTTGTCTACGCTTAATTAGCAGAAGACTGGTACATTTATAAACAATTTGGTAAATCAGATAGGACAGATAGCTAAACAAATAGTTGAGATGCAAGAAAGACAGTCCACAGCTAGCATTAAATCTGACACCAAAAAGAAAGGCAGGGTAACCTTCAGCAAAAGTGAAGGGGAGGATGGTAAGGATATGCATCAACCAGAAAGGATAAAAGAAAGAGCAAAAACAAAAGGCAGGGGAGATGGAGAAAGAAGTGAAGGAACCCCCACAAAATGGGTTAAGAAAGAGCAATTCACTAAAGTCATGGATATGCTTAAGGAGCTGCAACTTAACATTCCAACTGCAGAAGCCTTGGAGAAGATTCCAAAATATGGAAAGTTCATGAAAGAGTTGCTCACAGAGAAGAAAAGTTTTAAGGATAGAGAAGTGGTTCATTTGGGTACTCTATATAGTTCTGTCATTTTGCAAGTCACACCAGATAAATTGGATGATACCAGAAAACCCAAAATTCCAGTCACCATTGATGTTTCAACAGTGGGGCAAGCTCTAATTTATTTAGGGATTCATGTTAACAATATGCCACTGTCCATAATAAAGATAGAAGATGGTTTAAATCTCAAACCAACTAGATTGTCTTTACAATTAAAAGATTGATCAACTATCCAACCAATTGGCATAGCAGAGGATGTCTTAGTAAGAATTAATAAAATTCTTATTCCCACTTATTTTATTGTCGTAAATGTTTCAAGAAATTTAGAACACCCAATCATCTTGGGAAAACCATTAATGAGAATAGCTAAATTGGCCATGGAAATAGACAATGGAGAGCTGAACTTGAAATTCCAAGATGAGGAGGTGCAGTTCGACATGCAGCACCCCAAAGACCAAGGCCAGGACTTTAAAGCAGACACCATTGATGAAATATAAAGAGAAGCTGAAATACAACCACAGGTGTTTGATCCCATGGCAATGGCCCTCATCAACAAGTGTTGTAACTCACAATTCAATGAGTCAGAAGAAGGAGAGATTGAAAATTGTCAGAAGGAATTGGACTATCTAAAGGAAATACCTCCTCAACAAGCAAAAGTGGAAGGCATCAAGGAAGATGACAAAGAAAAACATGATCAGAAGTTGGAACTAAAAACTTTACCCTCACTTGAAATGTGTATTTTTGCAGGGTGAAACAGGTAAACCAGTAATCATAAGTAATTCTTTGTCACCACATCAAGAGAAAAACCTAGTTTATGTACTGAAAAACAATCTAGAATCTATAATGTGAACCCTATCTGATCTCAAAGGCATTAGTCCTTCTTATTATATGCACAAAATTATGATGGAGGATGAATTCAAGCATATAGCTCAACCACAAAGGAGACTGAACCCCACCATTTAGGAAGGTGTTAGAAAAGAAGTTGTGAAACTTCTTGATGGAAGTATGATTTATCCTATTTCTGATAGTTTATGGGTGGGTCCTGTGCAGGTAGTTCCTAAGAAGGGAGGCATGGGAGTAACTTCCAATGAGAAATGAACTTATTCCAACAAGAAAGGTCACTGGTTGGAGGATGTGCATAGACTACAAGAAATCGAACAAGGCTACAAGGAAGGATCATTTCCCATTTGGGCATGCATTTTACTATTTTCTGGATGGATATTCAGGCTATAATCAAATTTTAGTCAATCTAGAAGATCAAGAGAAATCAGATTTTACATGATCCTTTGGTGTTTTTGCCTATAGAAAAATGCCATTTGGACTATGTAATGCTCCAGCAACCTTCCAAAGATGTATGTTAGCTATATTTTCAGATTTGGTGGAGAAGATAATAGAGGTTTTTATGGATGATTTCTCCATATTTGGTGATTCCTTTGATCTATGCTTGGAGAATTTGAACACCGTACTGAAGTGGTGTGTGGAAACCAAGCTTGTTCTAAATAAGGATTCCCCTTTTCTCTTTGATAATGCTTGTTTAAAATCTTTTGAAAAATTGAAACAGAATTTGATATCTTCTCCGGTTACTATTGCACTTGATTAGAATACTAACTTTGAACTAATGTGTGATGCTAGTGACTATGCTGTTGGAGCAGTCCTAGGACAGAGGAAAGACAAGGTTTTTCATGCAAGTCACTATGCTAGCAAGGTCTTGAATGAAGCCCAAATAAATTATGTTACTATTGAGAATGAATTGCAAGATATAGTATTTGCACTTGAAAATTTCAAAATTTACTTGATAGGATCAAAACTTATCATTTTCACATGTCCCTACTTGTTGTCTATATATATATATGGTGAGCTAGTGCACCAAATATTACACGACACTCTGTCTTACACTTATTGCTTATTTTTCATCCGTACATACTACATGAGGTAGATGAAAATGAAATTATTATTAGTTATGTACACTTCATACCATGGTACATAATAATAATACATACACCCATACAATTAAACAAGCAGCTTCATAATTTGGTTTCGTACGGAATTGGATCTCTACTACCTGTAGTTGTTTTCAACTTGAATCGATCAATAATTTAAGATTTAAAACATTTGAATGCTAGAATTTCAAAAAGACGCCTCATACAGATATACCATGACTAAATTTATTATATCCATCATGAGAAACAATCCCTCTTACCAGCCAGAAGAAAATAGAAATTAAACCAAAAAGGAATATAGGTGTTTTTGTTGACCCAAAAGGTTATAAGGCCTTACACGGTGGTTGGCTCAACAAATTCGTGAATGTTGTGTTAGTCAATTAAAATGACTATAATGAGAATTTATCTCATCCAACAATCAGTCAAACAATGTTGTGATGGTTGACTTAAATGACGAAAGAATAATAATGGATAGATATACACTAGACATACATATTTGATATTTGTAAGGGTTCTAACCCCATAACACTTTGTGGTGGTTAAACCATGTCTAATTGATGTTTCCCGGTATATAACTAAGAATCATTATTGTTTGATTTGGGGGAGGGGTGAAGGCCGCGTAAGGGAGAAATTTAGAGTCTCGTGATTTGTTTCTAAAAAAGGAAGAGGGAATAAATCTGATATGTCTATGATGGGTATTTTTCGTAAAATTCTACAAATAGTAGCGATGGAAGTTCATTCGCATTAATGGCCACTCCGATATTCTTCCTGTTGATTTTTTCTTGGTGTTTTGGTTCTAATTAAGACACAAATTAATTGGTGGTTTTGTTGTCTCTCTGTTATGTTCTGTTATGTTGTGGTATGTTCTTTCAAATATTTGGGAATCGCGTTTGGCGCCCCCCCGTATTGCGCCTTACGCCCCCCCCCCCCCTATTTTTTTAAAATTCCCAAAATACCCTTCTGTCAAAAAAAAACTGAACCAAAAAAAAAAACCATCAACATTTTTCTCCATCCACTTCATTGTCATCTCCTTTTACGTTATCCTATAAAGAAGGGGCAAGAAACCTTGAAATCCTCATTTCGAGAGAGAAAACGAATTTTCGAAGTGAACCACGAAGCCTGGTTATTATTCGCATCTTGGAGTGCGATTTATGTACATATATCGCATCTAGGAGTGCGATTTCATATTAAAAAACATCTAAAAAAATTCAAAAAATGCCCAAATGATTTTTAAAAATTATGGGACCACCACAGTTAGTCTAGTTGACATATTTAGAAATTTATGGTGAAATATTTTTTTTTTCAAAAATTAAAAAAAAAAGCAAACGATGGAATTTGGCCTCGGGACACCGAGCTTATGGCGAAGCGATAAGCGTCCAATTACTTTTTTTTTTCTCTTCAACTTCGTAGTTCAGCCCGTCGCCATCCGAAACCGTTAGAAATTCCTTTTTCAGGGAACCAGCAGACCTACTCACTATCATGTGGTGCAGCATGAGGACCATTTTAAAGCATGAGAGATGCAATGGCTGACAAACAATTTTATGCTATCTAGAGTAGCATATTCTTATTAGTCAGCCATTGCATCTCTCATGCTTGAAAATGGTCATCATGCTGCACCACGTGATAGTGAGTAGGTCAGCTGGTTCCTTGAATTCCAGCATGAATGTTGAGATAAAAAATCAAACTCTATTGGATGGCAGATTCCATCAAACAGTACATGTTTAGTCTTAGGAATCTTTCGATTTATTTCTTTGTATTGTCAATATTATCCCTTATTTGTAAAGTTATTAAGTGAGATATTAAACTCAATGGTGCTCAGTTTTCTGCTTTATGGTTCTCTTTTTTTTCTCAACTTACACCACATTTTATTAAGCTATTTTGATCCTTTAAACTTGCCATCTCAATTCAAGTCGTAATTCGTGTTTACTAAAAGATTATACAAATCATATGCACCCATGTATTTGCTATCACCTGATTTACACCAAACAGATACAATCGGTACTGTTGAATGAGCACAAGTGTGTCGTGACCGTAGGATCTTCATCATCAGATCAGAGTCAAATTAACCAACGTACGGTAACATATAAACTGTAGTAAACACTCAAGATGAAGGAAATTGAAAGGTTTTGAATCCTGATGGTTTCGTCTTTCTTGAAACCTATCATAATTGCTCTATGGCAATAACGAGGACGTTTCTGGAACCTTCGAGAAATGTTTCTTTCACCAACACATAATTGGTGATTTCAGTGTTGTATTCCCTTTCACCTTGATCCTCCCAAGTGTGTGTCTTGTTCCCATTAAGGAGAAGGTTTGTTCACCATTTTATTTCTCTATTGATGAAGGTGCCAACTTCTTTTTAAGAATTTAGGGTTTGCATATTAGATGGTATGAGTACGACGAACTTTGAACTGTGTTGTGCACTTTGGGTAAAATAAATCATGTTCAACTATCGTTGGTTCAATAATCATGTTGTATTGCTAATGGTAGTAGCGTCGATGTACTTGATTTTTGTTAGTAGGTGTGTGTACTCATTATTAATATTTGAGTTATTAGACACAATGTGGGGATTTCCCGTGGGCATAGGGGTAAGATTGCACATGATTATTCTTCCTCCATGTCTTCTTATTGTTCAGAACACTGTAGGAATTGCCAGTGTTATTTGTGTTGGAAAAATGTTCTAATGTCATTCAAAATTTTAGATTGATTCAAAGGCAATGTCACTCACATCTACAACCAACTTGCGGTTTTCAAAGGATGTAACAACTTCAGTTTCAAAAGGAAACCAGACCTTGCTAGGCCTTTGTATTGCATAGTACCTTTTTACAGTAGTGTCTACTGTCTAATTTGTCTTATGTTTGTTTTTTATTCTCTTGCTTGAAATGCTTTGCCCCGTGCATTTATTCGGGACTGCCTTCATCTAGAATGGGAAACAGTTCTACTAAGGAGTGGTGTTAGGGTCACTTATACGTGCAGTCTGCTTTGGAGGAAGAGATGGTCAAACGCGAATGATCACAAACAAAGCCTTTGTTGAAGATTATCTATCTTTTCTTCTAGAGAACTACACTTAGTGCATTTATGTGAAATATCTAACTTAGATTTCACTATGTCTAATTCCTCTTGTAAATTCCTACACTTATTTTCTAAAGATGATATTAAATTATTTTGCATAGTGCTAACCTTAGAGAAATTTTGACATAATTTAAACATATTTTCCATAGTATACTTTAAATCATGAAAAGAAATAGAATTATCACTAACCTGGGTATCTTCAACATCTGAATCATGTGAAGCCATTAATGCAACTTGTGCTTCTTCTTTGTCAGAATCTGATGATGAACTTACTTCATTTTCATCCCAAGCCAAGTATGCTCTTCGTGTGGGTTGATCTTTCTTTTCAAATTTGTCCTTCAGACCATGTTTCTTCTTTTGAAGATTTGGACATTCTAACTTGATGTGTCCAGGTTTACCACATTCGAAGCATGTGATCTTTTGAGAAGAGGAGGACTCATTATTCCTTTGGAAAGATCTGTTATTGTTAAATTTCATACCTTTTCTTTTGAGAAACTTTCCAAAGTTCTTCACTAGAAGATTCATATTCCCATTATCTTCTTCTTCAGAATCTGCATCATAATCATCTTTGATGCTTTCTTTTGCCTTTAGGGAAATAGATCGATACTTCTTCTCATTATGTTCATGCTCCTCCAAACGATTCAATTCCAACTCGTGTTCTTGGAGTTTTCCAAAGTGAGTTGCAAGAGTCATATTGGATAAAATCTTCTTTTCTGAAATAGTCGTAACCTTTGGTTGCCATGCTCTTGTGAGTGATCTTAGAACTTTCATGTTCAAGTCACTGTTTGAAAACTGTTTACCAAGAGCAATCAAATGGTTAATCAAATGAGTGAATCGTTTTTGCATATCCAATACCTTTTCTCCTGGAAGCATTCTGAACATTTCATATTCTTGAGATAGAGTATTGATTTTTGATCTCTTGACTTCATTTGTTCCTTCATGAGTCACCATCAACGTAACCAATATTTCTTTCGATGTTGTACATGTTGATACTCTGAAAAACTCATCCATGCCAAGAGAAGATGTAAGAATATTCATTCCTTTGAGATCATATTGAACCTTCTTCTTTTCTTCTTCATTCCAAGTGTTTTCTGGTTTTGGTTGTCTACTGTCTCCCACATCCTTCATAGTTACAAACGATTGCAGCGAAAATAAGCGTTGCTTGAAAGTAAAGATGAAGGGTAGAAGAATTCACACAAAGAAATTTATCCTGGTTCACCTTCTATCCACCGAAGGCTACGTCCAGTCCCTCAAGAAAATCCCTTGAGGATTTTTCCACTATTGATAAAAATCTCTTGCAAGTTCTTACACCAAGTACCTTAAGAATTTCAATCAATCACCTGTGAAAGTATACCACTTTCAACAGCCCCTGAAAGTACACCACTTTCAGTTCCTGAAGGCAAACCACCTTCAGACCTTGAAGGCTACACCACCTTCAAGCAACACCCTGAAAGTACACTACTTTCAGTAACAACAATCCTTCACCGAGACCCACGGTGAATACTCAATCTACCAGAAAGAGATGAAGAAGAGTTTACAATTTGGCTGTATCAATCCTTTAACAAACAAGTGGATTGATCATGAGAATTTATGCTTTAAGGCTCTTAAGCATAATAAGATTCTGAGTTCCTCAAGATATGAACAACTAGAGTGTTCTCTTAACAATGAAGATCATGAACTCAGAATTTAGGCTCTTTGAAAGTTTTAAGTGCTAAAAGACTTAATTAATGAACTATTTTGGCAAAGCTTTGGCCTAATGATGTATTCTCATGTGTTGTTGTGTTCTGGACTCAAATGGACTTTATATAGGCAAGGGGAAACGTCCTTGAACCAATGCAACCCTTCCCAAAAGGTTTGAGACACAATGGTTCATGAAAAGATGCAACTTTTCGTATGTGTAATCGATTACATCACTTAGGTAATCGATTACACTAAAAGCCGTTACAGTTTGAATTTCAAATTCAAACATGTAATCGATTACAAGCAAGAAGTAATCGATTACTTGCCTAGGTGTAATCGATTACCAGAAAGCTGAAATCGATTACACTCAAGTCCAATACCTAGAAACTTGAACTTTTAAGATCGGCTTAAGTTTTTCTACTTCTTTTAACTTATGAAAACATTAAACTTGATTAGCTTAGATGTTTTAAGGAGCCTTTATGCTTTGAGAAGCCTTTAGAAGCATAACTCACCTAAACTAAGACTTCTAGGTAAATGTTGAACTATATAGCGCTGTTTCCTCTAAGTCTTCTTTTCTTCTTTTTGCCGATGAGTTTGTCGTCATCAAAACCTCAGCCAGGGTCAGGAGCAAGACCTTCTTCACAACCTATTCAGAATACAACAAGTATTCTTCTTTTCTCCTTAAGAGCATTGTTCTTAAGAATTGTGGGAAGCCAAACTTGAGCTCCTGTCCAGGGTAATTCGATGCCTCTTTTAGCCATGCTTGGCTAATTCTTTTAAGTTACTTGAGTTTTTTAGTTTGTAATTTATGATTTAGTTTTGCTTCTACATTTCTCAATAATATTGCTATAAGTTCATGTTTTATTTCCTTGTTCTTCATTTCCTCTTAAAGTACACAAGAGTTCTTGCTTATTGCTTATAACAATGAGAATTGGTAAGTAGTAAGGGAAATAGGATTTAAAAAAGGCTATAAGTATATATCGCTAAGAAATTTGGATAGACGTAGCTTTATGTTGGCCTGAACTTCATCTTCATCTTCTTCTTTAGTTAACTAAATTGCAAGAAATTGAGTTTAGTAATTAGAAAGAAAGTTCTACAATGTGTAAGAGATTAACATGTAGAAATACTAGACTATAGCATCATGAACTTGGTTTTAGAATTCAGAAATTAAGTAGGAGTTTGCTAGCATATTTTATATACTATGTAATTCAACCCAAGTGCTTAAATTTCATCATCATCTTTCTTTTCTTTTATTTCATGCTATTTTATTTACTTGTTCTAAAACCAGCATCACAAATACATCTTTTGATTTTTTGTTAAAGTACTAAACAAGTTACTAAAAAGACACCTATCCCTGTGGGTTCGATATCTTATATATTACGCGATAACCATCCGTGCACTTGCGGATTTGGGTATCAAGTTTTTGGCGCCGTTGCCGAGGATAGGTTGAGTTCAAGTTCTTTTTATTATTTTGTTTAGTGCTTTTTTTTATATATAAAAAATATATATATATTTCCGTCTAACCTTTTGTTGCCATGTCGAAAGAAGATCCTTTAGAGACTATAATCTCTGAGGGGTTCGACTTTGAAGATATTGAAAGCAATGACGAACAGGTCATAGAGATGGCAAGATATCTTGAAGCTGCCCGTTTTTTCCCTTCAAGAAAAAATTGGGTAGAGGAGCTGAAGAGAGAAGCATAAGTTCAAGAGGAGAAGAGGGAACTAAAGCCCTTACCTTCTTCCTATAAGTATGTATTTCTTGAGGAAGGTAACAATAAACCAGTCATTTTGAGTAGCTCCCTCTCTCCTCTTGAAGAAGAAAAATTGGTAAGAATTCTTAGAGCTCATAAATCTGCTTTGGGTTGGACTATTGAGGACATTAAGGGCATAAGCCCCACTGTTTGTATGCATAAAATTTGTTTAGAAGAACAAGTTAAACCCGTAGTCCAACCCCAAAGAATACTTAATCCTGCCATGAAAGAGGTGGTAAGAAAAGAAGTGATTAAGTTGCTTGATGCAGGGATCATCTATCCCATTTCTGATAGTGAATGGGTTAGTCCCGTTCAAGTAGTTCCTAAAAAAGGGGGAATTACAGTGGTCCCCAATGAGAAAAATGAGTTGATTCCCACCAAGAAGGTAACTCGATGGAGGGTTTGTATAGATTACCGGAGGCTAAATTCAGCCACCCGAAAAGATCATTTTCCCCTTCCCTTTATTGATCAAATGCTTGACAGGTTGGCTGGCCATGAGTACTATTGTTTCTTGGATGGATATTCAGGATACAATCAGATAGTTGTTGATCCTAACGATCAAGAGAAAACTGCTTTAACTTGTCCCTTCGGGGTTTTTGCTTATAAAAGAATGCCTTTTGGCTTGTGCAATGCACCAGGAACCTTCCAAAGATGTATGTTTGCTGTTTTTTATGATTTAATTGGTGAATGTATGGAAGTGTTCATGGATGATTTTTCAGTGTATGGCCCCTACTTTGACAAGTGTTTGGACAATTTGGAAAAGATTCTAGTTAGGTGCCAAGAAAAGAATTTGGTACTTAATTGGGAAAAATGCCACTTTATGGAAAAGGATGGCATTGTGCTTGGGCACAAGATTTCTGAAAAAGGGATTGAGGTAGATAAAGCTAAAACAGAGATTATTGGTCAAGCAGGTTTTTATAGGCGGTTTATAATAATGCGTTGAGCCCCTTCCAAGATGCCCAGGCTTTCATAAAACCCAACGCCTAAGCGTTGGGGCTCATGCGTTGAGCCCCTGGAATCCTAGAGTTTGCTTTTAATTCCAACGCTCATGCGTTGCGGCTCGGGCAAGCCAATGTTAGTTTGCTTTTGTTTTCAGTTGTTTTGTTTGTTTTTTTTTTCTTTTTGTTGAATAAAAGAGCAGGTGGTGCTGGTACTGAAGAAGCTAGGGCTGCTGATGAAGAAGAAGACCCATGAATGCCTGAACATTGACCAGTAGTTTGTTTTTATTTTAGCTTTAATTTTTGTTTTATTTTTTCTTTTTCAGTTTTTATTTTTCTTAGGATTTTTATCTTTTTTAGGATTTGAGTCTTGCATTAGAGTCTGTGATCTGTATCCCAGATAATTATTCCATGTTACTTAACTCTTAAGTAGTTTTACCCTATGCTATGCTGTTTCAAAAATGATACATTTGATCTTATGCTAGGTAGAAATGCATGTTGTTAGGAATATGAATGGATTCTAGTTGACTGAGTTTTGGTATGATCTTGAGTGAGTTCTTAAAGGGTACCACTTACCCTGTTATTCTGAGTGCTTTGAGAGAACTCTGATTACTTGTGATTACACTTTTCTGCCTTGTATTACATGTTGATAGAATTCTTGCATGCTTTGTTATTTTGGAAGAGACTTTAGGAATTTTTTGTGAACTCAGAATTTGTGTATTGTGATGATTTTCCCTTAGTAGCCCCCATTGAGCCTTTAAATTGAGTCTATTTTTGTTGGAGCCTACTATTGGAATTATTATTGAGTTGTTCAGTGATTTTGAAAAAGGAAAATGTTAGAGCTATGCATGTATAGGTTTCTCATGAAAAAAAATTGAAAAATTGAAAAAATCATTGAAGTGGTGGGGTGAGAAAGAGTATGAGGGTAGTAAAATTCATCCCATACATCTCACTGCTTAATTTAAAAAAAAAAAGAAAAAAAATAAGAGAAAAATGAGAGAACCTATGTTTTGAATTGTTTAAGCTCTTATTCGAACGAATCACTTAACATGAGTCATAATCTGAGTCAACCCTTTGAGTTGCCAAGTTCTTGAAAATCCATACCTGTTTCTGAACCCTTGGCCAAGTTTCAACCCTTGTAGTCTCTCCAAAGTTACACTGCTGTACTTGTTTGGTTTTGATTTGAATGATAGGCAGATTAGTTTCAATTCACTTGTTATTCATGAGCTGATTATTTTGTGAGCTTAATTGGTGAACTCATTCTTCTGTTTTGATCAATACCATGCTTAGCTTTTCTTGATGAACTTTGTTCCCTAATATGCATGTTTTCCAACGAGCTGTACTTTTCTTGAAAAATGTATCTTGAGTTGTTTTGCGCTAGTTTGGGTAATTTGTTCTGAGCTTGAGGACAAGCTTTCTTTAAGTGTTTTACGCTTGAGGACAAGCTGTCGTTAGGTATAATAGTGTGATGACTGGGATTTGAATGATCTTTTTAGTGTCTTTTTCTTTCTTTTTATTTTATTTTATTTGTGTCTCACATAGCTTTTTATTTAATTTGTTAGAGTTTTAGTTTTATTTTTGCATTTGCATTTGTTAGAGGTTCTGGTCAATCAAAGAACATTTGTGGGGATCTTGGTGCAAATAAATGAAGAAGTGTGGCTGAATTTAAAGAAGAAGAAGAAGCATCAATTACCTTGTCTTGATTTAAACATGTGGGAATTGAAGAATTGAATAGGGAATTGATGTGCTTCAGCTGTTTCAAGACAAAAAAGAGGCTACATGAAGAGCTTTAATGACCATGAAGGAGCCATCAAATAAGGAGAGCAAAAGTCATGAAGCATTAGACGTGCCCAACGCCTGAGCGCTGGCAAGCCAACGCTCATGCGCTCGCTCTCTGACTTATGCCCAAATTTTATGTAATTCCTACGCCCAAGCGTTGGACAGGAAGCGCTCATACGTTGAGCCCCTGACGTGTGCCCAGTTTTAATTTAATTCCAACGCCCAAGCGTTGGAGGGGCCAACGCCTGAGAGTTGGAAAGCCAACGCCTGAGAGTTGGAAAGCCAAAACTCCAATTTCTTCCTCTTCAACTCATCACCATCAACATTTTTCTCCATCCACTTCATTGTCATCTCCTTTTACGTTATCCTATAAAGAAGGGGCAAGAAACCTTGAAATCCTCATTTCGAGAGAGAAAACGAATTTTCGAAGTGAACCACGAAGCCTGGTTATTATTCGCATCTTGGAGTGCGATTTATGTACATATATCGCATCTAGGAGTGCGATTTCATATTAAAAAACATCTAAAAAAATTCAAAAAATGCCCAAATGATTTTTAAAAATTATGGGACCACCACAGTTAGTCTAGTTGACATATTTAGAAATTTATGGTGAAATATTTTTTTTTTCAAAAATTAAAAAAATATAGCAAACGATGGAATTTGGCCTCGGGACATCGAGCTTATGGCGAAGCGATAAGCGTCCAATTACTCTTTTTTTCTCTTCAACTTTGTAGTTCAGCCCGTCGCCATCCGAAACCGTTAGAAATCCCTTTTTCAGGGCCGGCCAAAAATATTAAAAAAAAAATTAAAATACTATTTCGCACCTATAAGTGCGATTTGGAGGCCCATTTCGCACTCTTAGGTGCGATAGAGACTTTAAAAAAATAAAAAAATAAAAAAATACTAATTCGCACACCTTTAAGTGCGATTTGGAGGCCCATTTCGCACTCTTAGGTGCGATTTGCACATTTTGAAAAAATAAAAAAAAATAAAAAAAATAAAAAAATACTAATTCGCACACCTATAAGTGCGATTTGGAGGCCAATTTCGCACTTTAAGGTGCGATTCGCACTTTGAAAAATAAAAAAAAATACTAATTCGCACACCTATAAGTGCGATTTGGAGGCCCAAATCGCACTTTAACGTGCGAATTTTAACCAGTGTTCTACGAAAATAATAGGAAACGACGGGAGGGAGCAAGGAGGAAACAAGAGGAAGGATGTTGATGGTTAGTAGATGAAGGAGGTGGTTGATGGAAGATGATGAATGTGGTTGTTACAAGATGATAATGTTGGTGGTGAAAGGATGGAGAGAAAGGGGGGTGGGAGAATGTGTTGGAATGGAGAAGGGTGAAAGGATGAAGATGATGATATTTTTTTTTTAAAAAAAAAAAATTAAAGGGTAAAATGGTAATATTTTAAATTTTAAAGGGCAAAATGGTAAAAGACGCATGAAGGGGGGGCGTAAGGCGCAATAGGGGGGCGCCAAACGCGATTCCCCAAATATTTCTCAAGTTGTTTCAAAGCAATAGGTAATAGGTTTATTTGGGGTGAAAGTTGCATGAGTTTTAATTTAGTTGCACAAGGTATAGTCAATACATGATCTATATAGATTTTTGGTGTACAAAATGCAGAGTTGTGCTTCATACAAAGGCTCTGTCACGTTTGGCCATCTCTGTTCGATATTATTTGAGATTTTGGATGTTGGTTAATCAAGATTTAGGTAGGTTAATTATTTTTTTAACTTATATGACTTCTCTTTTTTATATATGTTGTTGGAAGAGTTTTTTAGGGGCTTTATGTGTTTCTAGATGTAGTACTTTTGATTTTGTTTGAGGTTGATATTTTTCTGATAAAATCGACATGTCCATTTTTTAAAGCTAACTTCACACAAAAAGATATTATTTTAACCTGTATACCACGTATTTGTTAGACTAGATGACTTTATCCATCATCTATATCTAATAACTTTTCTTGTCATTCAATTTCAGTGAGTTGGGTACTTTTCATGAGATTGTCTTCACAACCTATAATTCTCATTCAAGAAAGATGATAATTCTATATCACTAACTATTTATTCAGCTTCAACAGTGGATACCCACCCTCCCTTATGTTTCTCTTCACAATAAAATTGTCTCCTTCAACTGACCCAAAGTAGTTTTCTATGGGCACCTTCCTCCAGTGAATTTTCACCATTATCATCTGGAACACTATCAAACATGCTTACAAAATCACCAAGTGTGTGTCAGCCGGGGTAATCTTGGTAGCAACCAAGATTCTCCTCCACAAAGATACTTCCTTAAGTCTTTTCCTTTCACCTTCACATCATATTTCTTCTTTAGGGACACATTTTTTGAGCAATTTCCCTGTGTCGAGCAATCCAGTTAGGGCCTTTCCAAAGGTAAAGAGATGGTGCCTTCGGGTTCAAATCTTCCAACTGATTGTGACATATATCAAGAAAACTAGGTGGATAGAATGATCTCTCTAAAAGCATCTCATCATCTTCCCAAATTAAAGATGATGAGATGCTTTCAGGGAGGTCATTCTATTCACCTAGTTCTTTTGATATACATGACAAGCAATTGGAAGACTCAAACATGAGGGAGCCACCTCTCTAAATTTGAAAATGCCTTGGCTGAGCCGCTCAACATGGGAAAAAATCTCAAAAGCATTGCCACATGAAGGAGAAAAATGATGTACATGTGAAAGGAAAAAATATAAAAATATATCTTATGGAGTTGAATCATAAATGTTACTAGAATTACCATAGCTGACATGTATCCAGTGATTTTTAAAACATGTTTGATGGGTTTCCGATGGATAATGGTGAAAATGCACCGGAGGAAGGTGCCGATAGAAATACTACACTGGGTCAGTTGAAAGACACAATTTTATTGTGGAAGAGAAACAAAAGGGATTATGGGCTACCCAAAGATAAAGTTGAAGAAATGGTTAATGATATAGAATTATCATCTCTCAAGAATTAGAATTATTATTCAAGGTAATGACAAACTCATGAAAATTATCTAACTCATATAAATCGGATGACAATAAAAGTTATTACATATAGATGATGTATAAAGTCATCTAGTCTAACAAATACTTGGTATTATGTTAAAATAATATGTTTTTGTGCGGGGTTGTCTGAAAAAAATTCAACCCCAAACAAAATCAAAACTACATCTAGAAACACGTAAAGAAGCTCTTCCAACAACAAACATAAAAAAGAGAAGCGACATAAGTCAAAAAGACAATGTAAATCTTGACCAGCCAACATCCAAAATCTCAAACAACATCGAACAAAGATGGTCAAATGTGAAGGATCACAAACAGAGCCTTTGTATGAAGCACAATTTTGCATTTTTTACACCAAAAATTTATAGTTATGTATTGGCTATCTTGTGCAGCTATATCAAAATTTATGCAACTTTCTCCCTAAATAAATATAATCCAATTAATGAAGAAGCTTGGGAAATATGAGAAACAACACAACATATCAAAACCACCAATCAATTTTTGATTTAGAACCAAAACACCCAGAAAAAATCAACATGCAAAATATCAGAGTGGACATTTATAAACTATGCACTCAAGACAGAACGTCTCGAAGCCTTCACAAAGCTATTTCCAGAGGAATAAAGAGATAAGAAGAAACATTGCTTGTTTGCAATGGTATTTCTAAATGACATAGAACATATGTATATATAGTGCAATGGTCGTACTCCAAATTTCAAATTACAACGGTCATATTATAACGATCATATAATAATTAACAATACTTATATTCCATCGATTAAATTATGATTTGTGATTATCTATATCAGTAAAACTCTATATCGACATTTAATTAATAATATTTCATTGATTTAAATATTAATTTCGGAAAATTTATTTTTAAATTTGCCAAAAGGTCATTTAATTAATTAAAATATTATTTAAATAATAATTTATAGTATCTTCCTATGCTTAACATTAACTGACATTAATTAGGTATTAATAAAAAAAAGTAAAGATTATTAATACTTTTATTGAATAGATAATTAAAAATATGATTTATTAATTAATTTAATATATAAAAAATTTATAACATATTTTTATAATATTTTTAAATAGATGTTCAATGAATCAAAATCTTAAGTATTAATTACTTTTTAAATGGATATTTAATTCATAAATTTTTTAAAAGTTCTCATTAATTAATAATAAATAAATTGGCATCATTACAAATTATTATTAGATAAATTATTTATGGAAAATAATAAAAACTAAATATAAATATAATTTTTTTTTACAGAATTGGAATCACCCTATTATCTTCCCTGTGCTATTTAAGGTTTACACCATGAAAGCTTTCATATCCATTTCAAAATATTTTTTTCTTCCACACCCACATCCTCACTTTCCCGTGGTTCTTCTTTGAAGAAAATTCTGGTTCGAGAAGTATATGCTTCTTATGCTCCTTCGTGTTGAGGTCGGATCTTCTCAGCATTGATCGGAAGGCTCGCATGATTCTATGGCAAAGATTTCATATTCAATAAGATCCTCCCATGTAACGTGATCTATGGCACAACCAATAAGTTCATGTACTGCTTGATGGAATCTGCCATCAACGGAGCTTGATTTTTTATCTCAACAGTCATGCTGGAATTCAGGGAACCAGCAGACCTACTCACTATCATGTGGTGCAGCATGAGGACCATTTTAAAGCATGAGAGGTGCAATGGCTGACAAACAATTTTATGCTATCTAGAGTAGCATATTCTTATTAGTCAGCCATTGCATCTCTCATGCTTGAAAATGGTCATCATGCTGCACCACATGATAGTGAGTAGGTCTGCTGGTTCCTTGAATTCCAGCATGAATGTTGAGATAAAAAATGAAACTCTATTGGATGGCAGATTCCATCAAACAGTACATGTTTAGTCTTAGGGATCTTTCGATTTATTTCTTTGTATTGTCAATATTATCCCTTATTTGTAAAGTTATTAAGTGAGATATTAAACTCAATGGTGCTCAGTTTTCTGCTTTATGGTTCTCTTTTTTTTCTCAACTTACACCACATTTTATTAAGCTATTTTGATCCTTTAAACTTGCCATCTTAATTCAAGTCATAATTCGTGTTTACTAAAAGATTATACAAATCATATGCACCCATGTATTTGCTGTCACCTGATTTACACCAAACAGATACAATCGGTACTGTTGAATGAGCACAAGTGTGTCGTGACCGTAGGATCTTCATCATCAGATCAGAGTCAAATTAACCAACATACGGTAACATATAAACTGTAGTAAACACTCAAGATGAAGGAAATTGAAAGGTTTTGAATCCTGATGGTTTCGTCTTTCTTGAAACCTATCATAATTGCTCTATGGCAATAACGAGGACGTTTCTGGAACCTTCGAGAAATGTTTCTTTCACCAACACATAATTGGTGATTTCAGTGTTGTATTCCCTTTCACCTTGATCCTCCCAAGTGTGTGTCTTGTTCCCATTAAGGAGAAGGTTTGTTCACCATTCTATTTCTCTATTGATGAAGGTGCCAACTTATTTTTAAGGATTTAGGGTTTGCATATTGGATGGTATGAGTACGACGAACTTTGAACTGTGTTGTGCACTTTGGGTGAAAATAAATCATGTTCAACTATCATTGGTTCAATAATCGTGTTGTGTTGCTAATGGTAGTAGCGTCGATGTACTTGATTTTTGTTAGTAGGTGTGTGTACTCATTATTAATATCTGAGTTATTAGACACAATGTGGGGATTTCCCGTGGGCATAGGGGTAAGATTGCACATGATTATTGTTCCTCCATGGCTTCTTATTGTTCAGAACACTGTAGGAATTGCCAGTGTTATCTGTGTTGGAAAAATGTTCTAATGTCATTCAAAATTTTAGATTGATTCAAAGGCAATGTCACTCACATCTACAACCAACTTGCGGTTTTCAAAGGATGTAACAACTTCAGTTTCAAAAGGAAACCAGACCTTGCTAGGCCTTTGTATTGCATAGTACCTTTTTACAGTAGTGTCTACTGTCTAATTTGTCTTATGTTTGTTGTTTATTCTCTTGCTTGAAATGCTTTGCCCCGTGCATTTATTCAGGACTGCCTTCACCTAGAATGGGAAACAGTTCTACTAAGGAGTGGTGTTAGGGTCACTTATACGTGTAGTCTGCTTTGGAGGAAGAGATGGTCAAACGCGAAGGATCACAAACAAAGCCTTTGTTGAAGATTATCTATCTTTTCTTCTAGAGAACTACACTTAGTGCATTTATGTGAAATATCTAACTTAGATTTCACTATGTCTAATTCCTCTTGTAAATTCCTACACTTATTTTCTAAAGATGATATTAAATTATTTTGCATAGTGCTAACCTTAGAGAAATTTTGACATAATTTAAACATATTTTCCATAGTATACTTTAAATCATGAAAAGAAATAGAATTATCACTAACCTGGGTATCTTCAGCATCTGAATCATGTGAAGCCATTAATGCAACTTGTGCTTCTTCTGTGTCAGAATCTGATGATGAACTTACTTCATTTTCATCCCAAGCCAAGTATGCTCTTCGTGTGGGTTGATCTTTCTTTTCAAATTTGTCCTTTAGACCATGTTTCTTCTTTTGAAGATTTGGACATTCTAACTTGATGTGTCCAGGTTTACCACATTCGAAGCATGTGATCTTTTGAGAAGAGGAGGACTCATTATTCCTTTGGAAAGATCTGTTATTGTTAAATTTCATACCTTTTCTTTTGAGAAACTTTCCAAAGTTCTTCACTAGAAGATTCATATTCCCATTATCTTCTTCTTCAGAATCTGCATCATAATCATCTTTGATGCTTTCTTTTGCCTTTAGGGAAATAGATCGATACTTCTTCTCATTATGTTCATGCTCCTCCAAACGATTCAATTCCAACTCGTGTTCTTGGAGTTTTCCAAAGTGAGTTGCAAGAGTCATATTGGATAAACTCTTCTTTTCTGAAATAGTCGTAACCTTTGGTTGCCATGCTCTTGTGAGTGATCTTAGAACTTTCATGTTCAAGTCACTGTTTGAAAACTGTTTACCAAGAGCAATCAAATGGTTAATCAAATGAGTGAATCGTTTTTGCATATCCAATACCTTTTCTCCTGGAAGCATTCTGAACATTTCATATTCTTGAGATAGAGTATTGATTTTTGATCTCTTGACTTCATTTGTTCCTTCATGAGTCACCATCAACGTAACCAATATTTCTTTCGATGTTGTACATGTTGATACTCTGAAAAACTCATCCATGCCAAGAGAAGATGTAAGAATATTCATTCCTTGGAGATCATATTGAACCTTCTTCTTTTCTTTTTCATTCCAAGTGTTTTCTGGTTTTAGTTGTCTACTGTCTCCCACATCCTTCATAGGTACAAACGGACCTTCTTCAATGGCTTTCCATATTTCACCGTCTAATGACTTTATAAAGATTTTCATCTTGATTTTCCAAAAGTCATAGTGGTCTCCATTGAAGTATGGTGGTCTGTTTATGTTGAATCCTTCATTGGTTCCATGATTGGAAGACGATGCCATCTTTTCCCATATCTTAGGAGCAACTTACCTAAACTTACGCCCTGATACCAATTGTTAGTATAGATAGCAACCTGAGAGAGGGGGTGAATCAGGTTTACCCGATTTTCGTCTTGATATCTTCTTACTTTCAAGATAAATGTAAATGCAAACGATTGCAGCGGAAATAAGCGTTGCTTGAAAGTAAAGATGAAGGGTAGAAGAATTCACACACAGAAATTTATCCTGGTTCACCTTCTATACACTGAAGGCTACGTCCAGTCCCTTAAGAAAATCCCTTGAGGAAAGAGATGAAGAAGAGTTTACAATTTGGCTGTATCAATCCTTTAACAAACAAGTGGATTGATCATGAGAATTTATGCTTTAAGGCTCTTAAGCATAATAAGATTCTGAGTTCCTCAAGATATGAACAACTAGAGTGTTCTCTTAACAATGAAGATCATGAACTCAGAATTTAGGCTCTTTGAAAGTTTTAAGTGCTAAAAGACTTAATTAATGAACTATTTTGGCAAAGCTTTGGCCTAATGATGTATTCTCATGTGTTGTTGTGTTCTGGACTCAAATGGACTTTATATAGGCAAGGGGAAACGTCCTTGAACCAATGCAACCCTTCCCAAAAGGTTTGAGACACAATGGTTCATGAAAAGATGCAACTTTTCGTATGTGTAATCGATTACATCACTTAGGTAATCGATTACACTAAAAGCCGTTACAGTTTGAATTTCAAATTCAAACATGTAATCGATTACAAGCAAGAAGTAATCGATTACTTTCCTAGGTAGAATCGATTACCAGAAAGCTGAAATCGATTACACTCAAGTCCAATACCTAGAAACTTGAACTTTTAAGATCGGCTTAAGTTTTTCTACTTCTTTTAAATTATGAAACATTAAACTTGATTAGCTTAGATGTTTTAAGGAGCCTTTATGCTTTGAGAAGCCTTTAGAAGCATAACTCACCTAAACTAAGACTTCTAGGTAAATGTTGAACTATATAGCGCTGTTTCCTCTAAGTCTTCTTTTCTTCTTTTTGCCGATGAGTTTGTCGTCATCAAAACCTCAGCCAGGGTCAGGAGCAAGACCTTCTTCACAACCTATTCAGAATACAACAAGTATTCTTCTTTTCTCCTTAAGAGCATTGTTCCTAAGAATTTTGGGAAGCCAAACTTGAGCTCCTGTCCAGGGTAATTCGATGCCTCTTTTAGCCATGCTTGGCTAATTCTTTTAAGTTACTTGGGTTTTTTAGTTTGTAATTTATGATTTAGTTTTGCTTCTACATTTCTCAATAATATTGCTATAAGTTCATGTTTTATTTCCTTGTTCTTCATTTCCTCTTAAAGTACACAAGAGTTCTTGCTTATTGCTTATAACAATGAGAATTGGTAAGTAGTAAGGGAAATAGGATTTAAAAAAGGCTATAAGTATATATCGCTAAGAAATTTGGATAGACGTAGCTTTATGTTGGCCTGAGCTTCATCTTCATCTTCTTCTTTAGTTAACTAAATTGCAAGAAATTGAGTTTAGTAATTAGAAAGAAAGTTCTACAATGTGTAAGAGATTAACATGTAGAAATACTAGGCTATAGCATCATGAACTTGGTTTTAGAATTCAGAAATTAAGTAGGAGTTTGCTAGCATATTTTATATACTATGTAATTCAACCCAAGTGCTTAAATTTCATCATCATCTTTCTTTTCTTTTATTTCATGCTATTTTATTTACTTTTTCTAAAACCAGCATCACAAATACATCTTTTGATTTTTTGTTAAAGTACTAAACAAGTTACTAAAAAGACACCTATCCCTGTGGGTTCGATATCTTATATATTACGGGATAACCATCCGTGCACTTGCGGATTTGGCTATCGGATTTGGCTATCAAGTTTTTGGCGCCGTTGCCGAGGATAGGTTCAGTTCAAGTTCTTTTTATTATTTTGTTTAGTGCTTTTTTTTATATATAAAAAATATATATATATTTCCGTCTAACCTTTTGTTGCCATGTCGAAAGAAGATCCTTTAGAGACTATAATCTCTGAGGGGTTCGACTTTGAAGATATTGAAAGCAATGACGAACAGGTCATAGAGATGGTAAGATATCTTGAAGCTGCCCGTTTTTTCCCTTCAAGAAAAAATTGGGTAGAGGAGCTGAAGAGAGAAGCAGAAGTTCAAGAGGAGAAGAGGGAACTAAAGGCCTTACCTTCTTCCCATAAGTATGTATTTCTTGAGGAAGGTAACAATAAACCAGTCATTGTGAGTAGCTCCCTCTCTCCTCTTGAAGAAGAAAAATTGGTAAGAATTCTTAGAGCTCATAAATCTTCTTTGGGTTGGACTATTGAGGACATTAAGGGCATAAGCCCCACTGTTTGTATGCATAAAATTTGTTTAGAAGAACAAGTTAAACCCGTAGTCCAACCCCAAAGAATACTTAATCCTGCCATGAAAGAGGTGGTAAGAAAAGAAGTGATTAAGTTGCTTGATGCAGGGATCATCTATCCCATTTCTGATAGTGAATGGGTTAGTCCCGTTCAAGTAGTTCCCAAAAAAGGGGGAATTACAGTGGTCCCCAATGAGAAAAATGAGTTGATTCCCACCAGGAAGGTAACTCGATGGAGGGTTTGTATAGATTACCGGAGGCTAAATTCAGCCACCCGAAAAGATCATTTTCCCCTTCCCTTTATTGATCAAATGCTTGACAGGTTGGCTGGCCATGAGTACTATTGTTTCTTGGATGGATATTCAGGATACAATCAGATAGTTGTTGATCCTAAGGATCAAGAGAAAACTGCTTTAACTTGTCCCTTTGGGGTTTTTGCTTATAAAAGAATGCCTTTTGGCTTGTGTAATGCACCAGGAACCTTCCAAAGATGTATGTTTGCTGTTTTTTATGATTTAATTGGTGAATGTATGGAAGTGTTCATGGATGATTTTTCAGTGTATGGCCCCAACTTTGACAAGTGTTTGGACAATTTGGAAAAGATTCTAGTTAGGTGCCAAGA
Organism: Acmispon strigosus; assembly: GCA_030819835.1. Classification (NCBI taxonomy): domain Eukaryota; kingdom Viridiplantae; phylum Streptophyta; class Magnoliopsida; order Fabales; family Fabaceae; genus Acmispon; species Acmispon strigosus. The sequence continues at coordinate 24,583,283 of JAUAMA010000004.1, read as the reverse complement.
AAAGAATTTGGTACTTAATTGGGAAAAATGCCACTTTATGGTAAAGGATGGCATTGTGCTTGGGCACAAGATTTCTGAAAAAGGGATTGAGGTAGATAAAGCTAAAACAGAGATTATTGAAAATCTACCTCCTCCCACCAATATTAAACGTATAAGAATCTTTCTTGGTCATGCAGGTTTTTATAGGCGGTTTATAATAATTTTTCTAAAATTGCTAAGCCTATGACAAACTTCCTTAAGAAAGAAGCTCCTTTTATCTTTAATGATGAGTGTTTGGCTGCTTTTAAAATATTAAAAGAAAAACTTGTTTCAGCCCCTATCATTGTTGCTCCCCAATGGGATTTGCCTTTTGAAATAATGTGTGATGCTAGTGATAATGCAATAGGGGCTGTTCTTTGTCAGAAAAATGGAAAAGTTTTGCATGTAATTTACTATGCTAGTAAGGTTCTGAATGAAGCTCAAAGAAATTATGCTACAACTGAAAATGAGTTGTTGAGTGTAGTTTATGCTTTAGATAATTTCGGACCTTACGTTTTGGGTTATAAAAGTTTTGTGAATACTGACCATGCTGCATTGAAGTACTTGTTTGCTAAGCAGGAAGCTAAACCCAGGTTGATCAGGTGGATCTTACTCTTGCAAGAGTTTGATCTTGAAATTGTGGACAGAAAAGGGAAAGACAATGGTGTAGCAGAGCATTTGTCAAGACTTGAAGAAGGGAACTCCAGCCCAATTCCTATTCAAGAGGAGTTCCCAGATGAAAAGCTCTTAGCTGTCCAAGAGATAGCTCCATGGTATGTACATTTAGCTAATTTTAAAGCTGCTGGAGTGTTGCCGTCTGATTTGACTTGGCAACAAAAGAAAAAATTTCTGTATGATGCCAAATTCTTTTTCTGGGATGAACCTTATTTGTTTAGAGAATGTTCTGATGGGATCATTAGAAGGTGTATTCCAAAAAAAGAGTTTGAGGCTGTTTTATGGCATTGCCATGGCTACGAATATGGAGCCCATTTTTCTTGTGAGAGGACTGCAGCTAAAGTCCTTCAAAGTGGTTTTTATTGGCCTACTATCTTCAAAGATAGTAGGGCATTTGTGGAAAGGTGTGATCGCTGTCAACGAACTGGTAACATCTCAAGAAGGAATGAGATGCCCCAAAAAATGATTTTGGAAGTTGAGCTTTTTGATGTATGGGGCATTGATTTCATGGGACCTTTTCCACCTTCTTTTGGTTGCCAGTATATTTTGGTTGTTGTTGACTATGTTTCTAAGTGGGTTGAAGCATCAGCCCTTCCCACAAATGATGGCAAAGTGGTTATGGATTTTCTGAAGAAAAAGATCTTTACTAGATTTGGGGTGCCAAGGGCAATTATTAGTGATGGAGGTAAGCACTTTTGTAATAAAGCTTTTGAAACTCTTTTGAAAAAATATGGCGTTCATCATAAAGTTGCTACCCCCTATCACCCCCAAACTAGTGGACAAGTAGAGGTTTCTAATAGGGAGCTAAAAAGGATTTTGGAAAAAGTTGATGGTACCTCAAGGAAGGATTGGTCAAAAAAATTAGATGAGACCTTGTGGGCTTACCGTAGTGCGTTTAAAACTCCTTTTGGAACCTCTCCCTACCAGTTGGTTTATGGTAAGACTTGTCCTTTACCTGTGGAAATTGAGCATAAAGCCTTTTGGGCTTTGAAACAATTAAACATGGACCCCAAAGAAGCTGGGGATAAAAGACAGTTACAGGTACATGAGCTGGATGAATTTAGACTCCAAGCATACCACAATTCTAGGATCTACAAGGAAAGAACAAAAAGGTGGCATGATAAGAAGATTGTGCCAAAAGAGTTTAGTCCAGGACAGTTTGTGTTATTGTATAACTCAAGGCTGAGGTTGTTTCTTGGAAAGCTGAAGTCAAGATGGACAGGACCATATATGATCACCAAAGTCTTTCCCCATGGTGCGGTTGAGTTAGAGGATAAAAGCGACACATTTGTTGTCAATGGGCAAAGACTGAAACCGTACCTAGGGGAGATGTTGAGAGACAAGTTATGTCTGTTTTTCTTGATTCCCCTAATTGATTAAAGGGAAGGGTCTATCTCGGACCTTAACAATGAGCTGGTTGGGAGATAACCCAAGTTAGGATAGTTTAATTTTTCTGTCATTTTAATTTCTGCACTACCTTTGTAAATAAATAAAAGAAAAAATTCTATGTTTTTGCTGCAGGAGGGGCCAGCGCTCGAGCGTTGGAGGCCAACGCTCCAGCGTTGAGCCCCTGCTTAAAGTCCCCTGGTTCCAGTGTTGTCCAACGCCCAAGCGTTGGGGGCCAGCGCTCAAGCGCTAGGCCCCTGGAACTACCCAGTTTTTATTTTAATTTCCAACGCCCAAGCGTTGGAAACCCAACGCTCAGGCGTTGGAACCCAGTGCCCAGTTCTTCATTTTTATATCGAGCGCCCAAGCGTTGGCAACCCCAACGCTCAAGCGCTGAAGCTCGGGCAGATTTTATGTTTTGTTTTATTTTCTGTTTTCTTGGTTTTTAATAATTTTGTGTCCACCATCTCTTGAAAAGTTTTTGATTCTTTGAGTTTTCCCTTGCTTCTATAATGGTTTTGATTTTTGGGAACTCAAGAATTCTTGTTTTAAGGTGGACACAAATTTTCAACCCATGTTTTTAAGTAATGTTGTTTTTGGGAACTAACAAGTCAAGCAAGCTTCTGCTTGTGAGACTTTTGTTTGCTCAATTTTGCAGGAAAGGCACCAGAAGGAGAAAGAACCCTCTTGAACTTGAGTGTTCAAAGTTGAAATTGCAAGGAGGTTTCCTGGACATTTGTAAAAAGAAAAGAAAAAAAAAAGAGAGAAAAATACCAGCTTTTCGTTTTATTTTTAGTGCTATTTTTTTTTATTTTTGCTTTTAGGTTTTTAAACTGCTTGGTTGAGTGTGTTTATCCAGTCTGAATGCTACTATTGCTCTGTGAATGCTTTATCTGATTGAAGTGCTTTTGAAAATGATGCTATGTTTGATGCGGTTAGGATTGCATGCTGTTAGAAATGATTTGAACATCTTGATTGTTTGGTTGTTGTTAAAGTTTTTATGAGTTCTAAAAAGGGTACCACTTACCCTATGTTTTTTTGAGAGTTGAGGACTCTGAATGCATGATTGTAAGATTTTTCTGCCTTGTGTTGCATGTTGATTGGGATTTTGTATACATTGTGAGTTGAGAAGAGATTATAGGCATTTTTGAAAACTCAGAGTTTTGGTTGAAAAGCAAAAATCCACTAGTAGCCCCTTTTTGAGCCTTAAAATAGTCATTCTTTGGAGCCTACTTTGTGTGATAATATTTTAAAGTTGTTATTGTGATTCATGAGCTGAAATTGCTAGAGCTATGTTTGTTGGGTTTCTCTCTAAAAAGAAGGAAAAAAATTGAAAAAAGAATAAGGTATGTGCCTTATGAAAGAAGAAAGAAAGAAAAAAAATGAAGTGGTGGGGTGAGAAAGAGTAAGAGGAGAGTAAAATTCAAGTCATTCATCCCATACATTACACTACTTGGTTCAAAAAAAAAAAGGAAAAAGAAAAATGGAGAGGACCCTTGTGTTGAATTTTTAAAGCTCTTAGTCAAAAATTCACTTAACAACAGATTTTGAGTCAGCTCTTAGAGTTGTCAATTTCTTGAAATCCACACCTTGAATTGTTCAACCCTTTGGCCAAGTTACAACCTTCCAAAAAAAATCTCTTCAAAGTTACTTAGTTGCACTGTTCCAGTTTTGATTTGAATGATAGGCAGGATCATTGAGCTTTCTTTTTTTTCATGGAGAATATTATTTTGTGAGCTTAATTGATGAACTCAACATGTTAAAAGCCAAGCCTAACTTTCTTGATTAAATATCTTTAAACATGCATGTCTTCAAAATCCGCTATGCTTTCTTGGAAAAGTTTTTGTGCTTCAAGTTTTAATCAAATAAACTTTCTCTAAACTCAGGGTTGAGTTTCTCTTTAAGTTTTGTCGCTTGAGGACAAGCTGTCGTTGGGTATAGTGGTGTGATGACTGGATTTTATATGATATTTTGAGGGTGTTTTTAGTCTTTTTATTTTATTATTTTTGAGTCTCATATAGGATTTTTATTCTTTTTATGTAGATTTTCTATTTATTTTGCATTTTGCATATAGATTAGCTTTTATTTGTTTTTCTAACTTTATTTTATATTTTTAGGGATTTTTATAGTTATTTTTATATTTTTAGGAAAGCTGGTATAAGTTATCATTTTTGTCCAGGGACCGAATTGTAAAGTTTCAGGAAAGGAAGGATAAAAGTGTAAAAGTTCAAGAGAGGAGGATGAAAAGTGAAGTTTCAAATATTCAAAGGGCCATAATTGAAGTACTAGCAAAGAGAGAACTTAAAGTGGAATCAAGAATATGAAGCAACTCTCTTTGATTTGAGCACATGGAAAATAAGGTTGAAAGATTAATGGTGGTGGAGAGGAGGTTTCAGAACTTAATAGAGGCTGAATGGAGGTTAATTAAGACATTCAATTCCACCATTGAAGAAGAAAAAGCATCCAAGAATAACTGCCAGTGTTTGACCCAACGCTAAAGCGTTGGAACTCCCAATGTAACGCCCCAATTTTGGATTGAGGGTCACATGGTAATTACGCGGAAATTAAAACCTCTCAGACAAACAACTCATTTTCTTAAAAGGTTTTCGTCTCTCTTAATTACTTAAAAATAATATAAGTAATAATTTTTCCCATAAATAATAATTACTACGCGGAAAATATTACAACAAGAAAAATTGCCCAACAGCGAGCCCAAAAATAAAATAAATTAAAATAGCGGAAAAACTTAAGACATCAATCGTCTTCTTCAAACTTCTTCCACGATTCCGCTGCGCACTCTGATTTCGTAAAGCTTCTTCAAAAGACGACGATCAACACCCTGTCTATTTTCTGGCGTTAAGCGCCCAAACAAAAACAGAAAGGGTTAACTCGAGAACAAACAACAAATACCAAACAACATGTTGAAAGGGAATAAAATAATTAACAACAATATTATCAATTAAGATGTGCAAATGCCCTCCATATCTAAATGCTTATAGTTATATTTATATGGCCAATACATCACCCTTCTCGGGCGCAAAACATCACCCTTCTCGGGCCAAGGCAATCACGTGGGACAACGATCCACCTCATTGCCCTAATTCACCCTAACCGGGTCAGGACAATCACGTGGGACAACGATCCACCACATTGCCCTCGGTCGATCCCACGGGACAAAGATCCGTCACATCAACCTTAAAATCCTCAGTTGATCACGCGGGACAAAATACCGCCACATCAACCCAATAATCCTCAGTTGATCGCGCGGGACAAAATACCGCCACATCAACCCAATATATATATATATACACGATGCACATGCTATGACTATGCAAAATTCATGATCCTCATGGACCAACAGTCCACACAAAACATCAGTCATAGCACACCCCATACACAATATAATCATCTTCAATATATCATGTAAACAATTCTCAATTTCAAGCATCACAATACCAACAATTTCATCCTCATAAACAAAATAATTCACAGAAATAAAATCATGGTAAACACAACTGACTCTATCTAGACCCAGAGTTACCCTTACCTTCTAAGGTAGAATCGCATAGGCTCCGCGTCCAATCAAGTTAATGAGGAAGGAGCTGAAACCATCTTTATCATCACCAGATGCCGACATTAGGACACATAGATTTTGAGGCAATCCACAGGGCCAGAGACAGAAAACAACCGAAAGAAAGAAATATGAATTCGAACAAGAACACTTTCAAAAAAATACTTCCGTACTGCTATAAAACATTTACAAATGAAACATAACAAAAATTATAAATGTATCAACTGCCAATATCACATTGCATCAAAAGGTTCTGCCAATTTATCTTAATTTGATGTTATTATTATCAAGACAACAAGACAAGTCTAGTTTAAAAGCATTAGTACAATTCGGTACTGAATTCCAAACTTAAATTTCAAGCACAAGATAAAAAAGAATTACCGACCAAAGACGGCCCCCAAATTATACGAAGTGCTTATGCTCAAAGTACTGAACTGTGGACATTAAAGTTTCTTAAGTTCCCCAATCTTTTGATGATATTCTAGCACAATTGTTAAAATCTTATTCCAAACAGACAAAATTCGATAGTAATAAATGTATCACAAGTTGCCAAATCCAAAACAATTACAAACATTTAACAAGCCCAGGGGTGATTATGGTCCACATCAAGTGTTCCTAGTGTACAAGTTAATAACCGTAGCAGCAGAAAATAAAGCATCCATGCATAGTTAAGGAAACAGATGAATAGGTCAATGACTACCAAGAAAGCACTTATTTACGATATGTTAAAATAGATAAATGAAATCATACAAACTAGTATTTAGAACACCAAAGAAACCCCAAAAAGTCATAAGAATAATAGTCCACCACAAACTATGCTTTCTCCTTGACAACTTCATGTCATTTTCAAACCAATAAGCAAACTTAATCCTGGAAAAACGAAATCAGGCATCCCAATTCTATATTTTAGAAAATAAATATCGCAACATATTCCTGTCAAGATTACTAGTTAAATTTATAAACTACCAGCCTATAATTGCATATTAGAAATCTATAGCAATATTCTATAGAACCATTGTAACTGACAAAGGAAAAAAAAAACATACAAAATACAATTATATGACTTACAGAGACTGGGTTTCAGAAATGAAGTTGCACAGATGGAGGATATGTCACGTTGGTGATGGGACCGGAGCGGCAACAACGGCACGAGCAGCAACAACGGCGGCGCGACGAGAATGACGGCTCGCTGCAGCGGTTAGAGGTGGAGGTTTGAGTAGTTCAGCGGCGATGCGAGCTCGACGGCGGCGAAGAGGGAAGTCGTTTGGTGCTGGCTCGAGATGAAGGAAGGTTGCACCGCGACGGCGACGCGGCGAGGATGATGGCGGTGCGCTCGAAGCAAGGCAAGAACAGAGGCGACGAGCTGTAAAGAGATGAGAACCGACGAGGAGTCGAGGGAGAGGTGGAGGAAAAAGGGCGACGGCAGTGTTTTTGGAGGAAAGAGGGGAAACTTGTTTCTGTTAAGAGGGAGAGGAAATTAATTGGGTAGCTAGGGTTTTAGAGTGAGTTGAGAGAGAGTTGAATTTATTATTTAAGGGGAAATAGGTTATTTCAGTTTTTCTTCTCTATCTCTTAACCAAAATCCATATCTTAATTTTAAAATTTATGCTCAATCTTAATAGGATAAAACACACACTAGTATAATTTAACTAGGTTCGTAATTCAAATAACCAATATATAATAAAATAGAATTTAATATATATATATATATATAAATATATATCAACAGATACGGTTACTGTTATTATTATTATTTTTCTTTCTTCCTTTTTCTTTTTAAATAAAAAGTCATTAAATATGTATTCACATATATGTATATAATAAAACATTTCTTTAATATAATATATATATATATATATTTAATATAGGTTCCTAAAATAGTTTAACCCAAAATACTCACACTAGAAAATATATTTCTAACAGTTTAAAATAATAATTCATATATATTCTTCCAAAATTATCATGATAAATACAAACAATTCAACTAACACAAATCTCATTCCAATAATAATAAAATCAGTCAAACGATCAACCAATGACCAAATTGAAACTACTAAGTAGTTCAGGGACCTAAACATAAATACTAAAAATAGAGGGTCTTACAATACCACCCCCTTAAAAAGAGTTTCGTCCTCGAAACTACAAGTCGAGAGAGAGAAAACAAGATATCTCAAATTGGCGAATCCAAAATATATATATATATATATATATATATATATATATATATATATATATATATCAAATAGTTATTTAAATCAGAGAATCAAAACAAATATTTAACAGATTACCAAAACAGAAATAAATACAAACCAAATATTATACTTCCAAAACAAATATGTTTCAACGTTAGAATAGGAATTTAAAAAAGGAAAATGAAAACGGTTGATATAACTGATATCCAAAACAAGTCATAGAATAGACATTCGAATAATTATCAAAACAATTTTTTTTTTTTAGAATAGGGATAAGATAAAATGAAATTCGTATCAAAATTAGGCTCTCAACCAAAATATAACAAAATCAAAAATATCTGATTTATAAAAATCCTCTCAACAGTAAATCCAAGTAGATATCGGACAGTTGTTAAAATAGATATTTAAGTCTGAAATTTAAAACAACGCAATTAACAGAACTCTAGACGGAAAATACATAGCGGATATCATATTCTCAAAACAATATTTTTTTTTTGGAGTCAACCCGATATCCAAAACCGGAAGTCAAAACATTTAGCAAAACTACTGAAAATTATAGGAATAATAAATACCAAATGAATAATATTAATATAAGACAAATCAAAGCATTAACAACCACAACAGCAAATAACACATAATAGTATAACAGCAAACCAAGAACTTCCAAAGGGGATGGACGTGCTCAATGATAACAGAAGAATCCCAAAAAGATTGTTTCATAAGAAAGTGCCTTAAGTGCAAATGTGAGACCTATAAATTGCTAACAAGTCATATGTTAATGTTGAAGTACAGTTGTCCAAACAAAATAATTAACCTTACTCCTTAGCAAGGCACTGAACTTCCAAATGGTTTTTTTTTTTTTTTCAAGGAGGACTTTAGAATGGTTAGGAAAGTGTGTTGGAAACCTAAAGTATGTGTAAATTTAATGCTAGGGAGACTTCGAATTACTTTAGAAGTGGAAATCAAACTCAAATACTTTGGCAGGATGGTATAGCTGAAATGCCCTTAAATTAAGTATTTTTCTACTTCTAATTATCAGGTATTTCTCATTAACAAGGTCTTTAATGTATTCACTTATGGGAGTGGACTGAAATTGTATTAATGGTAGCTGGTTATAAACTCATTATGAGAAAGGCCCTTGGCAGGCTACCCTCCTTTAGATTAGACACCAGCAACGCTCTACAGAAGTGCCTCATCACGATGACAAAGTGCAGGACGACACCCAGACCCATCAAGAACTAATCATTCTCAAGCAGCACAGCATGGAAACTAAATCATCTTTCCATGTGGCTAAATTGAAGCTAATACCAAGACCAGGTGTTCTACCACAAGGGAATACATTTAGTGGATCACAATAAACTCAAAATTTGTTTTGCTTCTGAGTCAAGGGAAAATGTCTTCTGCCAATTTTACATCACCGCTCTCTCCAATAAAATTTCTTCTAATGAAAAAGAATCAGCTCAATTAGGGGAAACTTCCCAAAACTTTACATAATCATCAACAGATCTCAGCAGCATACATGAAAGACAAAATATTTTGGAGTATCCAACATCTGGAAATACTTACACACACTTTTCACAATCAGTTTCAGGGGTAGCAGTGCAATAGAAACATACTATGATTTTCTAATTGGCTACATCCTATTAGGTTATCCACTTATGGAACAACCTTTTAACAAATCAGACACTCAATCAAACAAGTCAAAACAACAGTCACTTAATCAGCTATCTCTGTATCTTGACTTGCTAACCTCTTACTTCTACTTGTAAGAAAGTCAACAATAAATCGAGAAACAGAAAAGCAAGAAAATTTGTCAATCAATCAACAAACAATTAAGTCACACCATTCTTCTTTCGATTGTCATCCCAACAATCGATTTCAGAATGCAAAAATATCCTAATAGTCAACTCTACCCAAGGCTCTGGTTTTCTCAACCAAAGCTCTGATACCACAAATGTAACGCCCCAATTTTGGATTGAGGGTCACATGGTAATTACGCGGAAATTAAAACCTCTCAGACAAACAACTCATTTTCTTAAAAGGTTTTCGTCTCTCTTAATTACTTAAAAATAATATAAGTAATAATTTTCCCCATAAATAATAATTACTACGCGGAAAATATTACAACAAGAAAAATTGCCCAACAACGAGCCCAAAAATAAAATAAATTAAAATAGCGGAAAAACTTAAGACATCAATCGTCTTCTTCAAACTTCTTCCACGATTCCGCTGCGCACTCTAATTTCGTAAAGCTTCTTCAAAAGACGACGATCAACACCCTGTCTATTTTCTGGCGTTAAGCGCCCAAACACAAACAGAAAGGGTTAACTCGAGAACAAACAACAAATACCAAACAACATGTTGAAAGGGAATAAAATAATTAACAACAACAATATTATCAATTAAGATGTGCAAATGCCCTCCATATCTAAATGCTTATAGTTATATTTATATGGCCAATACATCACCCTTCTCGGGCGCAAAACATCACCCTTCTCGGGCCAAGGCAATCACGTGGGACAACGATCCACCTCATTGCCCTAATTCACCCTAACCGGGTCAGGACAATCACGTGGGACAACGATCCACCACATTGCTCTCGGTCGATCCCACGGGACAAAGATCCGTCACATCAACCTTAAAATCCTCAGTTGATCACGCGGGACAAAATACCGCCACATCAACCCAATAATCCTCAGTTGATCGCGCGGGACAAAATACCGCCACATCAACCCAATATATATATATATACACGATGCACATGCTATGACTATGCAAAATTCATGATCCTATTGCTATAAGTTTATGTTTTATTTCCTTGTTCTTCATTTCCTCTAGTACACAAGAGTTCTTGCTTATTGCTTATAACAATGAGAATTGGTAAGTAGTAAGGGAAATAGGATTTAAAAAAGGCTATAAGTATATATCGCTAAGAAATTTGGATAGACGTAGCTTTATGTTGGCCTGAACTTCATCTTCATCTTCTTCTTTGGTTAACTAAATTGCAAGAAATTGAGTTTAGTAATTAGAAAGAAAGTTCTACAATGTGTAAGAGATTAACTTGTAGAAATACTAGGCTATAGCATCATGAACTTGGTTTTAGAATTCAGAAATTAAGTAGGAGTTTGCTAGCATATTTTATAAACTATGTAATTCAACCCAAGTGCTTAAATTTCATCATCATCTTTCTTTTCTTTTATTTCATGCTATTTTATTTACTTGTTCTAAAACCAACATAAAAAATACATCTTTTAATTTTCTGTTAAAGTACTAAACAAGTTACTAAAAAGACACCTATCCCTGTGGGTTCGATATCTTATATATTACGTGATAACCATCCGTGCACTTGCGGATTTGGCTATCAGAATGCAAGGCCAGGGAAGAGTTACAAGTGAAGATACAAAGCATTCTGAAGAGGCAGCAAGTGATTGATCAAACTCCTATTGGCCTTGTAAGTGAACCTACGGACCAAGGTGAAGATCTGAAAATTAAATGGGAAAATGATGTAGTGACTGCAAAATTTGTTTCTCTTCCCACACCGGAGGAGGAAGAATAAAATTCCTTAGAAGAATTGTCCATAGGTGAACTTGTGCGGGAAAGTGGTGAGATTGAGGCTGAACAAGCTTGTCTCATTCTGATGACTACATGTTGTCAGAATTTGCATGACTTGAAGGGTTTACTACATTTCGTACTAGACCCTAGTTGATTGATTAAGGAGGAACCAAGTCTATCGAAGACTTTAACTTCGGGCTTCTAGGGAGACAACCTAAGCAAGGTTTGTTTTAAGTTTTCTGTTTTGTCTTTTATGTTGTTTCTGTTTTGTTTCCTTTTTGTTCTTAAAAAAAAGAGTTTAGTATGCAGGAACCCCAACGTCTAGGCGTTGGAGGCTCAACGCTCTAATGCGTTGAGCCCCTTCAAAGATGCCCAGGCTTTCGTAAAACCCAACGCCTAAGCGTTGGGGCTCATGCGTTGAGCCCCTGGAATCCTAGAGTTTGCTTTTAATTCCAACGCTCATGCGTTGCGGCTTGGGCAAGCCAATGTTAGTTTGCTTTTGTTTTCAGTTGTTTTGTTTGTTTTTTTTTCTTTTTGTTGAATAAAAGAGTAGGTGGTGCTGGTATTGAAGAAGCTAGGGCTGCTGATGAAGAAGAAGACCCATGAATGCCTGAACATTGACCAGTAGTTTGTTTTTATTTTAGCTTTAATTTTTGTTTTATTTTTTCTTTTCAGTTTTTATTTTTCTTAGGATTTTTATCTTTTTTAGGATTTGAGTCTTGCATTAGAGTCTATGCTATGCTGTTTCAAAAATGATACATTTGATCTTATGCTAGGTAGAAATGCATGTTATTAGGAATATGAATGGATTCTAGTTGACTGAGTTTTGGTATGATCTTGAGTGAGTTCTTAAAGGGTACCACTTACCCTGTTATTCTGAGTGCTTTGAGAGAACTCTGATTACCTGTGATTACACTTTTCTGCCTTGTATTACATGTTGATAGAATTCTTGCATGCTTTGTTATTTTGGAAGAGACTTTAGGAATTTTTTGTGAACTCAGAATTTGTGTATTATGTTGATTTTCCCTTAGTAGCCCCCATTGAGCCTTTAAATTGAGTCTATTTTTGTTGGAGCCTACTATTGGAATTATTATTGAGTTGTTCAGTGATTTTGAAAAAGGAAAATGTTAGAGCTATGCATGTATAGGTTTCTCTTGAAAAAAAATTGAAAAATTGAAAAAATCATTGAAGTGGTGGGTTGAGAAAGAGTATGAGGGTAGTAAAATTCATTTCATTCATCCCATACATCTCACTGCTTAATTTAAAAAAAAAGAAAAAAAAAAGAGAAAAATGAGAGAACCTATGTTTTGAATTGTTTAAGCTCTTATTTGAACGAATCACTTAACATGAGTCATAATCTGAGTCAACCCTTTGAGTTGCCAAGTTCTTGAAAATCCATACCTGTTTCTGAACCCTTGGCCAAGTTTCAACCCTTGTAGTCTCTCCAAAGTTACACTGCTGTACTTGTTTGGTTTTGATTTGAATGATAGGCAGATTAGTTTCAATTCACTTGTTATTCATGAGCTGATTATTTTGTGAGCTTAATTGGTGAACTCATTCTTCTGTTTTGATCAATACCATGCTTAGCTTTTCTTGATGAACTTTGTTCCCTAATATGCATGTTTTCCAACTAGCTGTACTTTTCTTGAAAAATGTATCTTGAGTTGTTTTGCGCTAGTTTGGGTAATTTGTTCTGAGCTTGAGGACAAGCTTTCTTTAAGTGTTTTACGCTTGAGGACAAGCTGTCGTTAGGTATAATAGTGTGATGACTGGGATTTGAATGATCTTTTTAGTGTCTTTTTCTTTCTTTTTATTTTATTTTATTTTATTTGTGTCTCACATAGCTTTTTATTTAATTTGTTAGAGTTTTTGTTTTATTTTTGCATTTGCATTTGGTAGAGGTTCTGGTCAATCAAAGAACATTTGTGGGGATCTTGGTGCAAATAAATGAAGAAGTGTGGCTGAATTTAAAGAAGAAGAAGAAGCATCAATTACCTTGTCTTGATTTAAACATGTGGGAATTGAAGAATTGAAAAGGGAATTGATGTGCTTCAGCTGTTTCAAGACAAAAAAGAGGCTACATGAAGAGCTTTAATGACCATGAAGGAGCCATCAAATAAGGAGAGCAAAAGTCATGAAGCATCAGACGTGCCCAACGCCTGAGCGCTGGCAAGCCAACGCTCATGCGCTCGCTCTCTGACTTATGCCCAAATTTTATGTAATTCCTACGCCCAAGCGTTGGACAGGAAGCGCTCATACGTTGAGCCCCTGACTTGTGCCCAGTTTTAATTTAATTCCAACGCCCAAGCGTTGGAGGGGCCAACGCCTGAGAGTTGGAAAGCCAACGCCTGAGAGTTGGAAAGCCAACGCCTGAGCGTTGCGAGGCTCTCTGAAAAATCTATAAATAGGCTGTTTTCCTTTCTTTGTAAACACACTTGGATACACTTGATACTCTTAGAAATACATTTTGCTGAGCATTGCCTGAGGTTTGGGCTCTCAATTCCTTGAGCTCTCAATTCAGGTTTTTAATTATGTTTCTCTTAGCCATGTTTGGCTAAGTTTTTCTTAATATTTGGGTTGTAGTGAATCTATCCTAGAACTATGCTTTAGGTTTCTACTGTTTATATATGAATAAAGGTTCAGTTCTTAGATTCTATTCCATGCTTTACATTACTCTTGATCTACACAAGTGTTCATACTTAATTCTTATGCAATGGTAGTTGTTAGGTATAAGGGTAGACATTGTTAATGTTTGCCTGAACTTGGATTCTACCTTCAATTGGATTAACTAATCACTAAGGAATTAGCTTTAGAAATTGAATTGGAAGTTCTATTTGCTTAAGGTGTTAACAAGTAGATACCCTAGGATAGAACACCTAAGAACATGTTCTGAATTTCATATATAGAAGTGATTCTGAATAGTTTAGCTAGGGATAGTGAAACTAAACCCAAGTACTTGCTCTATCAAATAGTTACCTTGTTATTTTTCCTGTTCATTTGTTCTTAAAAACCAACCTTATTAAAACCTTTTATGCTTTTGTTTTTAAGCTGTAAACAATTGATTTTTTGGGTCTAAAATTCAACCTATCCGTGTGGGTTCGATATCTTTTATATTACGCGATATCCTCTGCGCACTTGCGGAGTTGGCTACGATGGCTTCATTGAAGAACTAAGATGACAAGATCATCTGACCTCATGAAAGAACTCAAACGATGAGAATGTCAAGCAAGGGTGGTTTAGGAAACAAACCTTCAGGCAAAGTCTTTGACTAATCAACTACTGTTCAATCAATTTGATAAAGGCGATTTGACTAAGCAGCCACTGTTCAACAAGTTGACTGAGGCGGTGTAGGAAACCCAACGATGAAGTTTTAACAGAACAACCACTTCAGCAACTGTCAAAGGCGGTTAAAGAAAACATACCAACGAAGTTTTCCGCCATGGAAGCACCATGCCCTGTTCATTATTTTTTCATATAAATAGAACCTTTCAGACTGAGGAAGAAGAGAGTGGATATCGAGATATAGAGATATATCGAGAATTGGAATTAAGATAGAATTAACTAAATACAGAGGCAGAGCTTGAGTAAGAAAGGATTCCCAAGAGGTGGAAGTAAGCTTGAAGAGAGAAAGGAAGTCGTGAGCCCCGGTGCGTCGCCATTCTAGTGGAGACACGTCGTCGACATCGCCAAGCTTTCAACCTTTCGTATTTCTTCTTGTAAGCTTGTAGTATCATGAGAATGGATTGCTAAACCCCTCTTGTTGGGATTAGTTGTAGCTTTTGATCCTCTGATGTATTTATAACTTATATTTCATATATAAATCAATGTTTCTATTAATGGTTTCAATGGTTTATTGTATGTCTAATGCTTATTTTAGATTGATCACCTAGAACATGAATTTAGATTTGATAAGATGGTGAGAACTGACTATTTGAATCTGAAACAGATAATACCATCTAATGAATTTAAGACCTAGAGATGGGGTTAGATCATTAGTCAAATTGCTAAGTTAATATAACATCCATGTCTAATGCTATTTGCTTTGTTAATCAATCAAGAGATTGAGGGTTAATTTAGTCGGTTGATAATCTTCTACGCCGGGAGACTGGGTAGTAATTAAGAACTGATGTGATGAAACCAATATAGGACAAGATTTATATGTGAGTTCAGTGAATACATCAAAATTAATCGGTGAAAACTAATCCCAACAGCTTTCTTAATTGCTCAACTTCAACCTATTACTTGTTTATAGTTATGTTAAATCCACTCCAACTATCAATTCGTTTTATCTATTGTTTAGTTAATTTACATTAAAGAACAACTTTTATCAGCAATTCTCTGTGGTTCGACAAACACCCGTTGTTATACTACATTCGAATCTTGAAAGGTATTTAAATATAGTAAGTGACAACATTATAAATTCTTTTGGTGAAAACGGTTTTAAATAACGCATAAATCCCATTTCAACAAAATGGTGTCGTTTTCGGGGAATTGCATTGTATAAAAGTATATCTTTAGTGTGACTGATTTAAGCAATTGTGAATATTGTTTATAGTTTAATTTTAATTTTCAATTCAATATTCATTGTGAATATAATACTTTCTCTTTGTGTATTTAATCTGACTATTTGCGAATATAGATTATAGTCTAAATTTTCAAGTTGATTTTTCTTGTTGTTACTAACGTCATTTGTTAGCACGAGTTTTCGCATCCAATCAATTAGCTAACTTC
Source organism: Acmispon strigosus (assembly GCA_030819835.1). Taxonomy (NCBI): domain Eukaryota; kingdom Viridiplantae; phylum Streptophyta; class Magnoliopsida; order Fabales; family Fabaceae; genus Acmispon; species Acmispon strigosus. The sequence continues at coordinate 24,567,158 of JAUAMA010000004.1, read as the reverse complement.
AGGGAGAAGAAAAATAAGGAACTTTATACCATCTTCTAAAAATGTCTCGATCAACTCAGGTAAGGTGGTGTGAATTCTGACTTGATATTCATCATATTGGTTGTTGTCCAGAACCGGTATCACCTTCCTGAAGAAGACAAAATTTCCACGCTTGAGGACACCTTGATGCAATTCATGCAGTTGTCTATGCTTAATTAGCAGAAGACTGGTACATTTATAAACAATTTGGTAAATCAGATAGGACAGATAGCTAAACAAATAGTTGAGATGCAAGAAAGACAGTCCACAGCTAGCATTAAATCTGACACCAAAAAGAAAGGCAGGGTAACCTTCAGCAAAAGTGAAGAGGAGGATGGTAAGGATATGCATCAACCAGAAAGGATAAAAGAAAGAGCAAAAACAAAAGGCAGGGGAGATGGAGAAAGAAGTGAAGGAACCCCCACAAAATGGGTTAAGAAAGAGCAATTCACTAAAGTCATGGATATGCTTAAGGAGCTGCAACTTAACATTCCAACTGCAGAAGCCTTGGAGAAGATTCCAAAATATGGAAAGTTCATGAAAGAGTTGCTCACAAAGAAGAAAAGTTTTAAGGATAGAGAAGTGGTTCATTTGGGTACTCTATATAGTTCTGTCATTTTGCAAGTCACACCAGATAAATTGGATGATACCAGGAAACCCAAAATTCCAGTCACCATTGATGTTTCAACAGTGGGGCAAGCTCTAATTTATTTAGGGATTCATGTTAACATTATGCCACTGTCCATAATAAAGAAAGAAGATGGTTTAAATCTCAAACCAACTAGATTGTCTTTACAATTAAAAGATTGATCAACTATCCAACCAATTGGCATAACAGAGGATGTCTTAGTAAGAATTAATAAAATTCTTATTCCCACTTATTTTATTGTCGTAAATGTTTCAAGAAATTTAGAACACCCAATCATCTTGGGAAAACCATTAATGAGAATAGCTAAATTGGCCATGGAAATAGACAATGGAGAGTTGAACTTGAAATTCCAAGATGAGGAGGTGCAGTTCGACATGCAGCACCCCAAAGACAAAGGCCAGGACTTTAAAGCAGACACCATTGATGAAATATACAGAGAAGCTGAAATACAACCACAGGTGTTTGATCCCATGGCAATGGCCCTCATCAACAAGTGTTGTAACTCACAATTCAATGAGTCAGAAGAAGGAGAGATTGAAAATTGTCAGAAGGAATTGGACTATCTAAAGGAAATACCTCCTCAACAAGCAAAAGTGGAAGACATCAAGGAAGATGACAAAGAAAAACATGATCAGAAGTTGGAACTAAAAACTTTACCCTCACTTGAAATGTGTATTTTTGCAGGGTGAAACAGGTAAACCAGTAATCATAAGTAATTCTCTGTCACCACATCAAGAGAAAAACCTAGTTTATGTACTGAAAAACAATCAAGAAGCTATAAGGTGAACCCTATCTGATCTCAAAGGCATTAGTCCTTCTTATTATATGCACAAAATTATGATGGAGGATGAATTCAAGCCCATAGCTCAACCACAAAGGAGACTGAACCCCACCATTTAGGAAGGTGTTAGAAAAGAAGTTGTGAAACTTCTTGATGGAAGTATGATTTATCCTATTTCTGATAGTTCATGGGTGGGTCCTGTGCAGGTAGTTCCTAAGAAGGGAGGCATGGGAGTAACTTCCAATGAGAAATGAACTTATTCCAACAAGAACGGTCACCGGTTGGAGGATCTGCATCGACTACAAGAAATCGAACAAGGCTACAAGGAAGGATCATTTCCCATTACCATTCATGGATCAAATGTTGGAGAGACTGTTTGGGCATGCATTTTACTATTTTCTGGATGGATATTCAAGCTATAATCAAATTTTAGTCAATCTAGAAGATCAAGAGAAATCAGATTTTACATGATCCTTTGGTGTTTTTGCCTATAGAAAAATGCCATTTGGACTATGTATATGTTAGCTATATTTTCAAATTTGGTGGAGAAGATAATAGAGGTTTTTATGGATGATTTCTCCATATTTGGTGATTCCTTTGATCTATGCTTGGAGAATTTGAACACCGTACTGAAGTGGTGTGTGGAAACCAACCTTGTTCTGAATAAGGATTCCCCTTTTCTCTTTGATAATGCTTGTTTAAAATCTTTTGAAAAATTGAAACAGAATTTGATATCTTCTCCGGTTACTATTGCACTTGATTGGAATACTAACTTTGAACTAATGTGTGATGCTAGTGACTATGCTGTTGGAGCAGTCCTAGGACAGAGGAAATACAAGGTTTTTCATGCAAGTCACTATGCTAGCAAGGTCTTGAATGAAGCCCAAATAAATTATGCTACTATTGAGAATGAATTGCAAGCTATAGTATTTGCACTTGAAAAGTTCAAAATTTACTTGATAGGATCAAAACTTATCATTTTCACAGGTCCCTACTTGTTGTCTATATATATATATGGTGAGCTAATGCACCAAATATTACACGACACTCTGTCTTACATTTATTGCTTATTTTTCATCCGTACATACTACATGAGATAGATGAAAATGAAAGTATTATTAGTTACGTACACTTCATACCATGGTACATAATAATAATACATACACACATACAATTAAACAAGCAGCTTCATAATTTGGTTTCGTACGGAATTGGATCTCTACTACCTGTAGCTGTTTTCAACTTGAATCGATCAATTATTTAAGATTTAAAACATTTGAACGCTAGAATTTCAAAAAGACGCCTCATACAGATATACCATGACTAAATTTATTATATCCATCACGAGAAATTAAATGAGCTTCTGGTGCAATGTTGCATAAAAAAGGTATTTGGGGCTCGAATTAGAAAGTTTACATAAAGTTGGGGGTTTGATGGCAAATTCATGTCGCCATAACACAAGCCTTGGGTATTTACCCCACCATCAACCGCTTTTCATAACATGAATGAAGCTTAGTCACCCCATCTACTTCCTATATCGTCTCAAGAAGTCATTAACCAAGTTCCCTAAAATTGCCAAACATTAGAAACAATCCCTCTTACCAGCCAGAAGAAAATAGAAATTAAACCAAAAAGGAATATAGGTGTTTTTGCTAACCCAAAAGGTTATAAGGCCTTACACGGTGGTTGGCTCAACAAATTCGTGAATGTTGTGTTAGTCAATTAAAATGACTAATGAGAATTTATCTCATCCAACAATCAGTCAAACAATGTTGTGATGGTTGACTTAAATGACGAAAGAATAATAATGGAGTGCGATTTATGTACATATATCGCATCTAGGAGTGCGATTTCATATTAAAAAACATCTAAAAAAATTCAAAAAATGCCCAAATGATTTTAAAAAATTATGGGACCACCACATTTAGTCTAGTTGACATATTTAGAAATTTATGGTGAAATATTTTTTTTTCAAAAATTAAAAAAAAATAGCAAACGATGGAATTTGGCCTCGGGACATCGAGCTTATGGCGAAGCGATAAGCGTCCAATTACTTTTTTTTTCTCTTCAACTTTGTAGTTCAGCCCGTCGCCATCCGAAACCGTTAGAAATTCCTTTTTCAGGGCCGGTCAAAAATATTAAAAAAAAAATTAAAATACTATTTCGCACCTATAAGTGCGATTTGGAGGCCCATTTCGCACTTAGGTGCGATAGACACTTTAAAAAAATAAAAAAAATAAAAAAATACTAATTCGCACACCTTTAAGTGCGATTTGGAGGCCCATTTCGCACTCTTAGGTGCGATTTGCACATTTTGAAAAAATAAAAAAAAATAAAAAAATAAAAAAAATAAAAAAATACTAATTCGCACACCTATAAGTGCGATTTGGAGGCCAATTTCGCACTTTAAGGTGCGATTCGCACTTTGAAAAAATAAAATAAAATAAAAAAATACTAATTCGCACACCTATAAGTGCGATTTGGAGGCCCAAATCGCACTTTAAGGTGCGAATTTTAACCAGTGTTCTACGAAAATAATAGGAAACGACGGGAGGGAGCAAGGAGGAAACAAGAGGAAGGATGTTGATGGTTAGTAGATGAAGGAGGTGGTTGATGGAAGATGATGAATGTGGTTGTTACAAGATGATAATGTTGGTGGTGAAAGGATGGAGAGAAAGGGGGGTGGGAGAATGTGTTGGAATGGAGAAGGGTGAAAGGATGAAGATGATGATATTTTATTTTTTTTTAAAAAAATTTAAAGGGTAAAATGGTAATATTTTAAATTTTAAAGGGCAAAATGGTAAAAGACGCATGAAGGGGGGGCGTAAGGCGCAATAGGGGGGCGCCAAACGCGATTCCCCAAATATTTCTCAAGTTGTTTCAAAGCAATAGGTAATAGGTTTATTTGGGGTGAAAGTTGCATGAGTTTTAATTTAGTTGCACAAGGTATAGTCAATACATGATCTATATAGATTTTTGGTGTACAAAATGCAGAGTTGTGCTTCATACAAAGGCTCTGTCACGTTTGGCCATCTCTGTTCGATATTATTTGAGATTTTGGATGTTGGTTAATCAAGATTTAGGTAGGTTAATTATTTTTTTAACTTATATGACTTCTCTTTTTTATATATGTTGTTGGAAGAGTTTTTTAGGGGCTTTATGTGTTTCTAGATGTAGTACTTTTGATTTTGTTTGAGGTTGATATTTTTCTGATAAAATAGACATGTCCATTTTTTAAAGCTAACTTCACACAAAAAGATATTATTTTAACCTGTATACCACGTATTTGTTAGACTAGATGACTTTATCCATCATCTATATCTAATAACTTTTCTTGTCATTCAATTTCAGTGAGTTGGGTACTTTTCATGAGATTGTCTTGACAACCTATAATTCTCATTCAAGAAAGATGATAATTCTATATCACTAACTATTTATTCAGCTTCAACAGTGGATACCCACCCTCCCTTATGTTGCTCTTCACAATAAAATTGTCTCCTTCAACTGACCTAGAGTAGTTTTCTATGGGCACCTTCCTCCAGTGCATTTTCACCATTATCATCTGGAACACCATCAAACATGCTTAAAAAATCATCAAGTGTGTGTCAGCCGGGGTAATCTTGGTAGCAACCAAGATTCTCCTCCACAAAGATACTTCCTTAAATCTTTTCCTTTCACCTTCACATCATATTTCTTCTTTAGGGACACATTTTTTGAGCAATTTCCCTGTGTCGAGCAATCCAGTTAGGGCCTTTCCAAAGGTAAAGAGATGGTGCCTTCGGGTTCAAATCTTCCAACTGATTGTGACATATATCAAGAAAACTAGGTGGATAGAATGATCTCTCTAAAAGCATCTCATCATCTTCCCAAATTAAAGATGATGAGATGCTCTTAGGGAGGTCATTCTATTCACCTAGTTCTTTTGATATACATGACAAGCAATTGGAAGACTCAAACATGAGGGAGCCACCTCTCTAAATTTGAAAATTCCTTGGCTGAGCCGCTCAACATGGGAAAAAATCTCAAAAGCATTGCCACATGAAGGAGAAAAATGATGTACATGTGAAAGGAAAAAATATAAAAATATATCTTATGGAGTTGAATCATAAATGTTACTAGAATTACCATAGCTGACATGTATCCAGTGATTTTTAAAACATGTTTGATGGGTTTCCGATGGATAATGGTGAAAATGCACCGGAGGAAGGTGCCGATAGAAATACTACACTGGGTCAGTTGAAAGACACAATTTTATTGTGGAAGAGAAACAAAAGGGATTATGGGCTACCCAAAGATAAAGTTGAAGAAATGGTTAATGATATAGAATTATCATCTCTCAAGAATTAGAATTATTATTCAAGGTAATGACAAACTCATGAAAATTATCTAACTCATATAAATCGGATGACAATAAAAGTTATTACATATAGATGATGTATAAAGTCATCTAGTCTAACAAATACTTGGTATTATGTTAAAATAATATGTTTTTGTGCGGGGTTGCCTTTAAAAAATGGAACTATGTATTTTATCAGAAAAAAATTCAACCCCAAACAAAATCAAAACTACATCTAGAAACACGTAAAGAAGCTCTTCCAACAACAAACATAAAAAAGAGAAGCGACATAAGTCAAAAAGACAATGTAAATCTTGACCAGCCAACATCCAAAATCTCAAACAACATCGAACAAAGATGGTCAAATGTGAAGGATCACAAACAGAGCCTTTGTATGAAGCACAATTCTGCATTTTTTACACCAAAAATTTATAGTTATGTATTGGCTATCTTGTGCAGCTATATCAAAATTTATGCAACTTTCTCCCTAAATAAATATAATCCAATTAATGAAGAAGCTTGGGAAATATGAGAAACAACACAACATATCAAAACCACCAATCAATTTTTGATTTAGAACCAAAACACCCAGAAAAAATCAACATGCAAAATATCAGAGTGGACATTTATAAACTATGCACTCAAGACAGAACGTCTCGAAGCCTTCACAAAGCTATTGCCAGAGGAATAAAGAGATAAGAAGAAACATTGCTTGTTTGCAATGGTATTTCTAAATGACATAGAACATATGTATATATAGTGCAATGGTCGTACTCCAAATTTCAAATTACAACGGTCATATTATAACGATCATATAATAATTAACAATACTTATATTCCATCGATTAAATTATGATTTGTGATTATCTATATCAGTAAAACTCTATATCGACATTTAATTAATAATATTTCATTGATTTAAATATTAATTTCGGAAAATTTATTTTTAAATTTGTCAAAAGGTCATTTAATTAATTAAAATATTTTTTAAATAATAATTTATAATATCTTCCTATGCTTAACATTAACTGACATTAATTAGGTATTAATAAAAAAAAGTAAAGATTATTAATACTTTTATTGAATAGATAATTAAAAATATGATTTATTAATTAATTTAATATATAAAAAATTTATAACATATTTTTATAATATTTTTAAATAGATGTTCAATGAATCAAAATCTTAAGTATTAATTACTTTTTAAATGGATATTTAATTCATAAATTTTTAAAAAGTTCTCATTAATTAATAATAAATAAATTGGCATCATTACAAATTATTATTAGATAAATTATTTATGGAAAATAATAAAAACTAAATATAAATATAATTTTTTTTTACAGAATTGGAATCACCCTATTATCTTCCCTGTGCTATTTAAGGTTTACACCATGAAAGCTTTCATATCCATTTCAAAATATTTTTTTCTTCCACACCCACATCCTCACTTTCCCGTGGTTCTTCTTTGAAGAAAATTCTGGTTCGAGAAGTATATGCTTCTTATGCTCCTTCGTGTTGAGGTCGGATCTTCTCAGCATTGATCGGAAGGCTCGCATGATTCTATGGCAAATATTTCATATTCAATAAGCTCCTCCCATGTAACGTGATCTATGGCACAACCAATAAGTTCATGTACTGCTTGATGGAATCTGCCATCAACGGAGCTTGATTTTTTATCTCAACAGTCATGCTGGAATTCAGGGAACCAGCAGACCTACTCACTATCATGTGGTGCAGCATGAGGACCATTTTAAAGCATGAGAGATGCAATGGCTGACAAACAATTTTATGCTATCTAGAGTAGCATATTCTTATTAGTCAGCCATTGCATCTCTCATGCTTGAAAATGGTCATCATGCTGCACCACATGATAGTGAGTAGGTCTGCTGGTTCCTTGAATTCCAGCATGAATGTTGAGATAAAAAATGAAACTCTATTGGATGGCATATTCCATCAAACAGTACATGTTTAGTCTTAGGGATCTTTCGATTTATTTCTTTGTATTGTCAATATTATCCCTTATTTGTAAAGTTATTAAGTGAGATATTAAACTAAATGGTGCTCAGTTTTCTGCTTTATGGTTCTCTTTTTTTTTCTCAACTTACACCACATTTTATTAAGCTATTTTGATCCTTTAAACTTGCCATCTAAATTCAAGTCATAATTCGTGTTTACTAAAAGATTATACAAATCATATGCACCCATGTATTTGCTGTCACCTGATTCACACCAAACAGATACAATCGGTACTGTTGAATGAGCACAAGTGTGTCGTGACCGTAGGATCTTCATCATCAGATCAGAGTCAAATTAACCAACGTACGGTAACATATAAACTGTAGTAAACACTCAAGATGAAGGAAATTGAAAGGTTTTGAATCCTGATGGTTTCGTCTTTCTTGAAACCTATCATAATTGCTCTATGGCAATAACGAGGACGTTTCTGGAACCTTCGAGAAATGTTTCTTTCACCAACACATAATTGGTGATTTCAGTGTTGTATTCCCTTTCACCTTGATCCTCCCAAGTGTGTGTCTTGTTCCCATTAAGGAGAAGGTTTGTTCACCATTCTATTTCTCTATTGATGAAGGTGCCAACTTATTTATAAGGATTTAGGGTTTGCATATTGGATGGTATGAGTACGACGAACTTTGAATTGTGTTGTGCACTTTGGGTGAAAATAAATCATGGTCAACTATCATTGGTTCAATAATCGTGTTGTGTTGCTAATGGTAGTAGCGTCGATGTACTTGATTTTTGTTAGTAGGTGTGTGTACTCATTATTAATATCTGAGTTATTAGACACAATGTGGGGATTTCCCGTGGGCATAGGGGTAAGATTGCACATGATTATTGTTCCTCCATGGCTTCTTATTGTTCAGAACACTGTAGGAATTGCCAGTGTTATCTGTGTTGGGAAAATGTTCTAATGTCATTCAAAATTTTAGATTGATTCAAAGGCAATGTCACTCACATCTACAACCAACTTGCGGTTTTCAAAGGATGTAACAACTTCAGTTTCAAAAGGAAACTAGACCTTGCTAGGCCTTTGTATTGCATAGTACCTTTTTACAGTAGTGTCTACTGTCTAATTTGTCTTATGTTTGTTGTTTATTCTCTTGCTTGAAATGCTTTGCCCCGTGCATTTATTCGGGACTGCCTTCATCTAGAATGGGAAACAGTTCTACTAAGGAGTGGTGTTAGGGTCACTTATACGTGCAGTCTGCTTTGGAGGAAGAGATGGTCAAACGCGAAGGATCACAAACAAAGCCTTTGTTGAAGATTATCTATCTTTTCTTCTAGAGAACTACACTTAGTGCATTTATGTGAAATATCTAACTTAGATTTCACTATGTCTAATTCCTCTTGTAAATTGCTACACTTATTTTCTAAAGATGATATTAAATTATTTTGCATAGTGCTAACCTTAGAGAAATTTTGACATAATTTAAACATATTTTCCATAGTATACTTTAAATCATGAAAAGAAATAGAATTATCACTAACCTGGGTATCTTCAGCATCTGAATCATGTGAAGCCATTAATGCAACTTGTGCTTCTTCTTTGTCAGAATCTGATGATGAACTTACTTCATTTTCATCCCAAGCCAAGTATGCTCTTCGTGTGGGTTGATCTTTCTTTTCAAATTTGTCCTTCAGACCATGTTTCTTCTTTTGAAGATTTGGACATTCTAACTTGATGTGTCCAGGTTTACCACATTCGAAGCATGTGATCTTTTGAGAAGAGGAGGACTCATTATTCCTTTGGAAAGATCTGTTATTGTTAAATTTCATACCTTTTCTTTTGAGAAACTTTCCAAAGTTCTTCACTAGAAGATTCATATTCCCATTATCTTCTTCTTCAGAATCTGCATCATAATCATCTTTGATGCTTTCTTTTTCCTTTAGGGAAATAGATCGATACTTCTTCTCATTATGTTCATGCTCCTCCAAACGATTCAATTCCAACTCGTGTTCTTGGAGTTTTCCAAAGTGAGTTGCAAGAGTCATATTGGATAAACTCTTCTTTTCTGAAATAGCCGTAACCTTTGGTTGCCATGCTCTTGTGAGTGATCTTAGAACTTTCATGTTCAAGTCACTGTTTGAAAACTGTTTACCAAGAGCAATCAAATGGTTAATCAAATGAGTGAATCGTTTTTGCATATCCAATACCTTTTCTCCTGGAAGCATTCTGAACATTTCATATTCTTGAGATAGAGTATTGATTTTTGATCTCTTGACTTCATTTGTTCCTTCATGAGTCACCATCAACGTAACCAATATTTCTTTCGATGTTGTACATGTTGATACTCTGAAAAACTCATCCATGCCAAGAGAAGATGTAAGAATATTCATTCCTTGGAGATCATATTGAACCTTCTTCTTTTCTTCTTCATTCCAAGTGTTTTCTGGTTTTGGTTGTCTACTGTCTCCCACATCCTTCATAGGTACAAACGGACCTTCTTCAATGGCTTTCCATATTTCACCGTCTAATGACTTTATAAAGATTTTCATCTTGATTTTCCAAAAGTCATAGTGGTCTCCATTGAAGTATGGTGGTCTGTTTATGTTGAATCCTTCATTGGTTCCATGATTGGAAGAGGATGCCATCTTTACCCATATCTTAGGAGCAACTTACCTAAACTTACGCCCTGATACCAATTGTTAGTATAGATAGCAACCTGAGAGGGGGGTGAATCAGGTTTACCCGATTTTCGTCTTGATATCTTCTTACTTTCAAGATAAATGTAAATGCAAACGATTGCAGCGGAAATAAGCGTTGCTTGAAAGTAAAGATGAAGGGTAGAAGAATTCACACACAGAAATTTATCCTGGTTCACCTTCTATCCACTGAAGGCTACGTCCAGTCCCTCAAGAAAATCCCTTGAGGATTTTTCCACTATTGATAAAAATCTCTTGCAAGTTCTTACACCAAGTACCTTAAGAATTTCAATCAATCACCTGTGAAAGTATACCACTTTCAACAGCCCCTGAAAGTACACCACTTTCAGTTCCTGAAGGAAAACCACCTTCAGACCTTGAAGGCTACACCACCTTCAAGCAACACCCTGAAAGTACACTACTTTCAGTAACAACAATCCTTCACCGAGACCCACGGTGAATACTCAATCTACCAGAAAGAGATGAAGAAGAGTTTACAATTTGGCTTTATCAATCCTTTAACAAACAAGTGGGTTGATCATGAGAATTTATGCTTTAAGGCTCTTAAGCATAATAAGATTCTGAGTTCCTCAAGATATGAACAACTAGAGTGTTCTCTTAACAATGAAGATCATGAACTCAGAATTTAGGCTCTTTGAAAGTTTTAAGTGCTAAAAGACTTAATTAATCAACTATTTTGGCAAAGCTTTGGCCTAATGATGTATTCTCATGTGTTGTTGTGTTCTGGACTCAAATGGACTTTATATAGGCAAGGGGAAACGTCCTTGAACCAATGCAACCCTTCCCAAAAGGTTTGAGACACAATGGTTCATGAAAAGATGCAACTTTTCGTATGTGTAATCGATTACATCACTTAGGTAATCGATTACACTAAAAGTCGTTACAGTTTGAATTTCAAATTCAAACATGTAATCGATTACAAGCAAGAAGTAATCGATTACTTGCCTAGGTGTAATCGATTACCAGAAAGCTGAAATCGATTACACTCAAGTCCAATACCTAGAAACTTGAACTTTTAAGATCGGCTTAAGTTTTTCTACTTCTGTTAACTTATGAAAACATTAAACTTGATTAGCTTAGATGTTTTAAGGATCCTTTATGCTTTGAGAAGCCTTTAGAAGCATAACTCACCTAAACTAAGACTTCTAGGTAAATGTTGAACTATATAGCGCTGTTTCCTCTAAGTCTTCTTTTCTTCTTTTTTCCGATGAGTTTGTCGTCATCAAAACCTCAGCCAGGGTCAGGAGCAAGACCTTCTTCACAACCTATTCAGAATACAACAAGTATTCTTCTTTTCTCCTTAAGAGCATTGTTCCTAAGAATTGTGGGAAGCCAAACTTGAGCTCCTGTCCAGGGTAATTCGATGCCTCTTTTAGCCATGCTTGGCTAATTCTTTTAAGTTACTTGGGTTTTTTAGTTTGTAATTTATGATTTAGTTTTGCTTCTACATTTCTCAATAATATTGCTATAAGTTCATGTTTTATTTCCTTGTTCTTCATTTCCTCTTAAAGTACACAAGAGTTCTTGCTTATTGCTTATAACAATGAGAATTGGTAAGTAGTAAGGGAAATAGGATTTAAAAAAGGCTATAAGTATATATCGCTAAGAAATTTGGATAGACGTAGCTTTATGTTGGCCTGAACTTCATCTTCATCTTCTTCTTTAGTTAACTAAATTGCAAGAAATTGAGTTTAGTAATTAGAAAGAAAGTTCTACAATGTGTAAGAGATTAACATGTAGAAATACTAGGCTATAGCATCATGAACTTGGTTTTAGAATTCAGAAATTAAGTAGGAGTTTGCTAGCATATTTTATATACTATGTAATTCAACCCAAGTGCTTAAATTTCATCATCATCTTTCTTTTCTTTTATTTCATGCTATTTTATTTACTTGTTCTAAAACCAGCATCACAAATACATCTTTTGATTTTTTGTTAAAGTACTAAACAAGTTACTAAAAAGACACCTATCCCTGTGGGTTCGATATCTTATATATTACGAGATAACCATCCGTGCACTTGCGGATTTGGCTATCATGTTTTTGGCGCCGTTGCCGAGGGTAGGTTCAGTTCAAGTTCTTTTTATTATTTTGTTTAGTGCTTTTTTTTTATATATAAAAAATATATATATATTTCCGTCTAACCTTTTGTTGCCATGTCGAAAGAAGATCCTTTAGAGACTATAATCTCTGAGGGGTTCGACTTTGAAGATATTGAAAGCAATGACGAACAGGTCATAGAGATGGTAAGATATCTTCAAGCTGCCCGTTTTTTCCCTTCAAGAAATAATTGGGTAGATGAGCTAAAGAGAGAAGCAGAAGTTCAAGAGGAGAAGAGGGAATTAAAGCCCTTACCTTCTTCCCATAAGTATGTATTTCTTGAGGAAGGTAACAATAAACCAGTCATTGTGAGTAGCTCCCTCTCTCCTCTTGAAGAAGAAAAATTGGTAAGAATTCTTAGAGCTCATAAATCTGCTTTGGGTTGGACTATTGAGGACATTAAGGGCATAAGCCCCACTGTTTGTATGTATAAAATTTGTTTAGAAGAACAAGTTAAACCCGTAGTCCAACCCCAAAGAATACTTAATCCTGCCATGAAAGAGGTGGTAAGAAAAGAAGTGATTAAGTTGCTTGATGCAGGGATCATCTATCCCATTTCTGATAGTGAATGGGTTAGTCCCGTTCAAGTAGTTCCCAAAAAAGGGGGAATTACAGTGGTCCCCAATGAGAAAAATGAGTTGATTCCCACCAGGAAGGTAACTCGATGGAGGGTTTGTATAGATTACCGGAGGCTAAATTCAGCCACCCGAAAAGATCATTTTCCCCTTCCCTTTATTGATCAAATGCTTGACAGGTTGGCTGGCCATGAGTACTATTGTTTCTTGGATGGATATTCAGGATACAATCAGATAGTTGTTGATCCTAAGGATCAAGAGAAAATTGCTTTAACTTGTCCCTTCGGGGTTTTTGCTTATAAAAGAATGCCTTTTGGCTTGTGTAATGCACCAGGAACCTTCCAAAGATGTATGTTTGCTGTTTTTTATGATTTAATTGGTGAATGTATGGAAGTGTTCATGGATGATTTTTCAGTGTATGGCCCCAACTTTGACAAGTGTTTGGACAATTTGGAAAAGATTCTAGTTAGGTGCCAAGAAAAGAATTTGGTACTTAATTGGGAAAAATGCCACTTTATGGTAAAGGATGGCATTGTGCTTGGGCACAAGATTTCTGAAAAAGGGATTGAGGTAGATAAAGCTAAAACAGAGATTATTGAAAATCTACCTCCTCCCACCAATATTAAACGTATAAGAATCTTTCTTGGTCATGCAGGTTTTTATAGGCGGTTTATAATAATTTTTCTAAAATTGCTAAGCCTATGACAAACTTCCTTAAGAAAGAAGCTCCTTTTATCTTTAATGATGAGTGTTTGGCTGCTTTTAAAATATTAAAAGAAAAACTTGTTTCAGCCCCTATCATTGTTGCTCCCCAATGGGATTTGCCTTTTGAAATAATGTGTGATGCTAGTGATAATGCAATAGGGGCTGTTCTTTGTCAGAAAAATGGAAAAGTTTTGCATGTAATTTACTATGCTAGTAAGGTTCTGAATGAAGCTCAAAGAAATTATGCTACAACTGAAAAGGAGTTGTTGAGTGTAGTTTATGCTTTAGATAATTTCAGACCTTACGTTTTGGGTTATAAAATTCTTGTGAATACTGACCATGCGGCATTGAAGTACTTGTTTGCTAAGCAGGAAGCTAAACCCAGGTTGATCAGGTGGATCTTACTCTTGCAAGAGTTTGATCTTGAAATTGTGGACAGAAAATGGAAAGACAATGGTGTAGCAGAGCATTTGTCAAGACTTGAAGAAGGGAACTCCAGCCCAATTCCTATTCAAGAGGAGTTCCCAGATGAAAAGCTCTTAGCTGTCCAAGAGATAGCTCCATGGTATGTACATTTAGCTAATTTTAAAGCTGCTGGAGTGTTGCCGTCTGATTTGACTTGGCAACAAAAGAAAAAATTTCTGTATGATGCCAAATTCTTTTTCTGGGATGAACCTTATTTGTTTAGAGAATGTTCTGATGGGATCATTAGAAGGTGTATTCCAGAAAAAGAGTTTGAGGCTGTTTTATGGCATTGCCATGGCTCCGAATATAGAGCCCATTTTTCTTGTGAGAGGACTGCAGCTAAAGTCCTTCAAAGTGGTTTTTATTGGCCTACTATCTTCAAAGATAGTAGGGCATTTGTGGAAAGGTGTGATCGCTGTCAACGAACTGGTAACATCTCAAGAAGGAATGAGATGCCCCAAAAAATGATTTTGGAAGTTGAGCTTTTTGATGTATGGGGCATTGATTTCATGGGACCTTTTCCACCTTCTTTTGGTTGCCAGTATATTTTGGTTGTTGTTGACTATGTTTCTAAGTGGGTTGAAGCATCAGCCCTTCCCACAAATGATGGCAAAGTGGTTATGGATTTTCTGAAGAAAAAGATCTTTACTAGATTTGGGGTGCCAAGGGCAATTATTAGTGATGGAGGTAAGCACTTTTGTAATAAAGCTTTTGAAACTCTTTTGAAAAAATATGGCGTTCATCATAAAGTTGCTACCCCCTATCACCCCCAAACTAGTGGACAAGTAGAGGTTTCTAATAGGGAGCTAAAAAGGATTTTGGAAAAAGTTGATGGTACCTCAAGGAAGGATTGGTCAAAAAAATTAGATGAGACCTTGTGGGCTTACCGTACTGCGTTTAAAACTCCTTTTGGAACCTCTCCCTACCAGTTGGTTTATGGTAAGACTTGTCCTTTACCTGTGGAAATTGAGCATCAAGCCTTTTGGGCTTTGAAACAATTAAACATGGACCCCAAAGAAGCTGGGGATAAAAGACAGTTACAGGTACATGAGCTGGATGAATTTAGACTCCAAGCATACCACAATTCTAGGATCTACAAGGAAAGAACAAAAAGGTGGCATGATAAGAAGATTGTGCCAAAAGAGTTTAGTCCAGGACAGTTTGTGTTATTGTATAACTCAAGGCTGAGGTTGTTTCCTGGAAAGCTGAAGTCAAGATGGACAGGACCATATATGATCACCAAAGTCTTTCCCCATGGTGCGGTTGAGTTAGAGGATAAAAGCGACACATTTGTTGTCAATGGGCAAAGACTGAAACCGTACCTAGGGGAGATGTTGAGAGACAAGTTATGTCTGTTTTTCTTGATTCCCCTAATTGATTAAAGGGAAGGGTCTATCTCGGACCTTAACAATGAGCTGGTTGGGAGATAACCCAAGTTAGGATAGTTTAATTTTTCTGTCATTTTAATTTCTGCACTACCTTTGTAAATAAATAAAAGAAAAAATTATATGTTTTTGCTGCAGGAGGGGCCAGCGCTCGAGCGTTGGAGGCCAACGCTCAAGCGTTGAGCCCCTGTTTAAAGTCCCCTGGTTCCAGTGTTGTCCAACGCCCAAGCGTTGGGAGCCAGCGCTCAAGCGCTAGGCCCCTGGAACTACCCAGTTTTTATTTTAATTTCCAACGCCCAAGCGTTGGAAACCCAACGCTCAGGCGTTGGAACCCAGTGCCCAGTTCTTCATTTTTATATCCAGCGCCCAAGCGTTGGCAACCCCAACGCTCAAGCGCTGAAGCTCGGGCAGATTTTATGTTTTGTTTTATTTTCTGTTTTCTTGGTTTTTAATAATTTTGTGTCCACCATCTCTTGAAAAGTTTTTGATTCTTTGAGTTTTCCCTTGCTTCTATAATGGTTTTGATTTTTGGGAACTCAAGAATTCTTGTTTTAAGGTGGACACAAATTTTCAACCCATGTTTTTAAGTAATGTTGTTTTTGGGAACTAACAAGTCAAGCAAGCTTCTGCTTGTGAGACTTTTGTTTGCTCAATTTTGCAGGAAAGGCACCAGAAGGAGAAAGAACCCTCTTGAACTTGAGTGTTCAAAGTTGAAATTGCAAGGAGGTTTCCTGGAAATTTGTAAAAAGAAAAGAAAAAAAAAGAGAGAAAAATACCAGCTTTTCGTTTTATTTTTAGTGCTATTTTTTTTATTTTTGCTTTTAGGTTTTTAAACTGCTTGGTTGAGTGTGTTTATCCAGTCTGAATGCTACTATTGCTCTGTGAATGCTTTATCTGATTGAAGTGCTTTTGAAAATGATGCTATGTTTGATGCGGTTAGGATTGCATGCTGTTAGAAATGATTTGAACATCTTGATTGTTTGGTTGTTGTTAAAGTTTTTATGAGTTCTAAAAAGGGTACCACTTACCCTATGTTTTTCTGAGAGCTGAGGACTCTGAATGCATGATTGTAAGATTTTTCTGCCTTGTGTTGCATGTTGATTGGGATTTTGTATACATTGTGAGTTGAGAAGAGATTATAGGCATTTTTGAAAACTCAGAGTTTTGGTTGAAAAGCAAAAATCCACTAGTAGCCCCTTTTTGAGCCTTAAAAAAATCATTCTTTGGAGCCTACTTTGTGTGATAATATTTTAAAGTTGTTATTGTGATTCATGAGCTGAAATTGCTAGAGCTATGTTTGTTGGGTTTCTCTCTAAAAAAAAGGAAAAAAATTGAAAAAAGAATAAGGTATGTGCCTTATGAAAGAAGAAAGAAAGAAAAAAAATGAAGTGGTGGGGTGAGAAAGAGTATGAGGAGAGTAAAATTCAAGTCATTCATCCCATACATTACACTACTTGGTTCAAAAAAAAAAGGAAAAAGAAAAATGGAGAGGACCCTTGTGTTGAATTGTTAAAGCTCTTAGTCAAAAATTCACTTAACAACAGATTTTGAGTCAGCCCTTAGAGTTGCCAATTTCTTGAAATCCACACCTTGAATTGTTCAACCCTTTGGCCAAGTTACAACCTTCCAAAAAAAAATCTCTTCAAAGTTACTTAGTTGCACTGTTCCAGTTTTGATTTGAATGATAGGCAGGATCATTGAGCTTTCTTTTTTTTCATGGAGAATATTATTTTGTGACCTTAATTGATGAACTCAACATGTTAAAAGTCAAGCCTAACTTTCTTGATTAAATATCTTTAATCATGCATGTCTTCAAAATCCGCTATGCTTTCTTGGAAAAGTTTTTGTGCTTCAAGTTTTAATCAAATAAACTTTCTCTAAACTCAGGGTTGAGTTTCTCTTTAAGTTTTGTCGCTTGAGGACAAGCTGTCGTTGGGTATAATGGTGTGATGACTGGATTTTATATGATATTTTTAGGGTGTTTTTAGTCTTTTTATTTTATTATTTTTGAGTCTCATATAGGATTTTTATTCTTTTTATGTAGATTTTCTATTTATTTTGCATTTTGCATATAGATTAGCTTTTATTTGTTTTTCTAACTTTATTATATATTTTTAGGGATTTTTATAGTTATTTTTATATTTTTAGGAAAGCTGGTATAAGTTATCATTTTTGTCCAGGGACCAAATTGTAAAGTTTCAGGAAAGGAAGGATAAAAGTGTAAAAGTTCAAGAGAGGAGGATGAAAAGTGAAGTTTCAAATATTCAAAGGGCCATAATTGAAGTACTAGCAAAGAGAGAACTTAAAGTGAAATCAAGAATATGAAGCAACTCTCTTTGATTTGAGCACATGGAAAATAAGGTTGAAAGATTAATGGTGGTGGAGAGGAGGTTTCAGAACTTAATAGAGGCTGAATGGAGGTTAATTAAGACATTCAATTCCACCATTGAAGAAGAAAAAGCATCCAAGAATAACTGCCAGTGTTTGACCCAACGCTAAAGCGTTGGCACTCCCAACGCTCCAGCGTTGGCACTCCCAACGCTCCAGCGTTGGGACTCTGACTAAGAGCTGAGTCAGAAGTTGCACCCAGCGCTCAAGCGTTGGAAGCCAGCGCTCAAGCACTGGGCCTATATCTAAACGTGGGATTTTAATGCACCCCAACGCCCAAGCGTTGGGGATCCCAGCGCTCAAGCGCTGGAGGTCAGATTTTTGCTATAAATAGGGAGGCAATTTTCACTTGTAAGACACACCTATTCAGAATACAACAAGTATTCTTCTTTCCTACTTAAGAGCATTGTTCCTAGGAATTGTGGGAAGCCAAACTTGAGCTCCTATCCAGGGTAATTCGATGCCTCTTTTAGCCATGCTTGGCTAATTCTTTTAAGTTACTTGGGTTGTTTTAGTTTGTAATTTATGATTTAGTTTTTCTTCTACATTTCTGAATAATATTGCTATAAGTTTATGTTTTATTTCCTTATTCTTCATTTCCTCTAGTACACAAGAGTTCTTGCTTATTGCTTATAACAATGAGAATTGGTAAGTAGTAAGGGAAATAGGATTTAAAAAAGGCTATAAGTATATATCGCTAAGAAATTTGGATGGACGTAGCTTTATGTTGGCCTGAACTTCATCTTCATCTTCTTCTTTGGTTAACTAAATTGCAAGAAATTGAGTTTAGTAATTAGAAAGAAAGTTCTACAATGTGTAAGAGATTAACTTGTAGAAATACTAGGCTATAGCATCATGAACTTGGTTTTAGAATTCAGAAATTAAGTAGGAGTTTGCTAGCATATTTTATAAACTATGTAATTCAACCCAAGTGTTTAAATTTCATCATCATCTTTCTTTTCTTTTATTTCATGCTATTTTATTTACTTGTTCTAAAACCAACATAAAAAATACATCTTTTAATTTTCTGTTAAAGTACTAAACAAGTTACTAAAAAGACACCTATCCCTGTGGGTTCGATATCTTATATATTACGTGATAACCATCCGTGCACTTGCAGATTTGGCTATCAGAATGCAAGGCCAGGGAAGAGTTACAAGTGAAGATACAAAGCATTCTGAAGAGGCAGCAAGTGATTGATCAAACTCCTATTGGCCTTGTAAGTGAACCTACGGACCAAGGTGAAAATCCGAAAATTAAATGGGAAAATGATGTAGTGACTGCAAAATTTGTTTCTCTTCCCACACCGGAGGAGGAAGAATAAAATTCCTTAGAAGAATTGTCCATAGGTGAACTTGTGCGGGAAAGTGGTGAGATTGAGGCTGAACAAGCTTGTCTCATTCTGATGACTACATGTTGTCAGAATTTGCATGACTTGAAGGGTGTACTACATTTCGTACTAGACCCTAGTTGATTGATTAAGGAGGAACCAAGTCTATCGAAGACTTTAACTTCGGGCTTCTAGGGAGACAACCTAAGCAAGGTTTGTTTTAAGTTTTCTGTTTTGTCTTTTATGTTGTTTCTGTTTTGTTTCCTTTTTGTTCTTAAAAAAAAGTTTAGTATGCAGGAACCCCAACGTCTAGGCGTTGGAGGCTCAACGCTCTAATGCGTTGAGCCCCTTCCAAGATGCCAAGGCTTTCATAAAACCCAACGCCTAAGCGTTGGGGCTCATGCGTTGAGCCCCTGGAATCCTAGAGTTTGCTTTTAATTCCAACGCTCATGCGTTGCGGCTCGGGCAAGCCAATGTTAGTTTGCTTTTGTTTTCAGTTGTTTTGTTTGTTTTTTTTATTTTTGTTGAATAAAAGAGCAGGTGGTGCTGGTGCTGAAGAAGCTGGGGCTGCTGATGAAGAAGAAGACCCATGAATGCCTGAACATTGACCAGTAGTTTGTTTTTATTTTAGCTTTAATTTTTGTTTTATTTTTTCTTTTCAGTTTTTATTTTTCTTAGGATTTTTATCTTTTTTAGGATTAGAGTCTTGCATTAGAGTCTGTGATCTGTATCCCAGATAATTATGCCATGTTACTTAACTCTTAAGTAGTTTTACCCTATGCTATGTTGTTTCAAAAATGATACATTTGATCTTATGCTAGGTAGAAATGCATGTTGTTAGGAATATGAATGGATTCTAGTTGACTGAGTTTTGGTATGATCTTGAGTGAGTTCCTAAAGGGTACCACTTACCCTGTTATTCCGAGTGCTTTGAGAGAACTCTGATTACTTGTGATTATACTTTTCTGCCTTGTATTACATGTTGATAGAATTCTTGCATGCTTTTTTATTTTGGAAGAGACTTTAGGAATTTTTTGTGAACTCAGAATTTCTGTATTATGTTGATTTTCCCTTAGTAGCCCCCATTGAGCCTTTAAATTGAGTCTATTTTTGTTGGAGCCTACTATTGGAATTATTATTGAGTTGTTCAGTGATTTTGAAAAAGGAAAATGTTAGAGCTATGCATGTATAGGTTTCTCTTGAAAAAAAACATGAAAAATTGAAAAAATCATTGAAGTGGTGGGGTGAGAAAGAGTATGAGGGTAGTAAAATTCATTTCATTCATCCCATACATCTCATTGCTTAATTTAAAAAAAAAGAAAAAAAAAGGAGAAAAATGAGAGAACCTATGTTTTGAATTGTTTAAGCTCTTATTCGAAAGAATCACTTAACATGAGTCATAATCTGAGTCAACCCTTTGAGTTGCCAAGTTCTTGAAAATCCATACCTGTTTCTGAACCCTTGGCCAAGTTTCAACCCTTGTAGTGTCTCCAATGTTACACTGCTGTACTTGTTTTGTTTTGGTTTGAATGATAGGCAGATTAGTTTCAATTCACTTGTTATTCATGAGCTGATTATTTTGTGAGCTTAATTGGTGAACTCATTCTTCTGTTTTGATCAATACCATGCTTAGCTTTTCTTGATGAACTTTGTTCCCTAATATGCATGTTTTCCAACCAGCTGTACTTTTCTTGAAAAATGTATCTTGAGTTGTTTTGCGCTAGTTTGGGTAATTTGTTCTGAGCTTGAGGACAAGCTTTCTTTAAGTGTTTTACGCTTGAGGACAAGCTGTCGTTAGGTATAATAGTGTGATGACTGGGATTTGAATGATCTTTTTAGTGTCTTTTTCTTTCTTTTTATTTTATTTTATTTGTGTCTCACATAGCTTTTTATTTAATTTGTTAGAGTTTTTGTTTTATTTTTGCATTTGCATATAGATAAGCAACTTTTGTGCTTTTAGTCCTTTTAGTTGTGTTTTATTAGTGTTTTATTATAGTTTAGTCCTTGTTAGAGGTTCTGGTCAATCAAAGAACATTTGTGGGGATCTTGGTGCAAATAAATGAAGAAGTGTGGCTGAATTTAAAGAAGAAGAAGAAGCATCAATTACCTTGTCTTGATTTAAACATGTGGGAATTGAAGAATTGAATAGGGAATTGATGTGCTTCAGCTGTTTCAAGACAAAAAAGAGGCTACATGAAGAGCTTTAATGACCATGAAGGAGCCATCAAATAAGGAGAGAAAAAGTCATGAAGCATCAGACGTGCCCAACGCCTGAGCGCTGGCAAGCCAATGCTCATGCGCTCGCTCTCTGACTTATGCCCAAATTTTATGTAATTCCTACGCCCAAGCGTTGGACAGGAAGCGCTCATACGTTGAGCCCCTGACTTGGGCCCAGTTTTAATTTAATTCCAACGCCCAAGCGTTGGAGGGGCCAACGCCTGAGAGTTGGAAAGCCAACGCCTGAGAGTTGGAAAGCCAACGCCTGAGCGTTGGGAGGCTCTCTGAAAAATCTATAAATAGGCTGTTTTCCTTTCTTCGTAAACACACTTGGATACACTTGATACTCTTAGAAATACATTTTGCTGAGCATTGCCTGAGGTTTGGGCTCTCAATTCCTTGAGCTCTCAATTCAGGTTTTTAATTATGTTTCTCTTAGCCATGTTTGGCTAAGTTTTTCTTAATATTTGGGTTGTACTGAATCTATCCTAGAACTATGCTTTAGGTTTCTACTGTTTATATATGAATAAAGGTTCAGTTCTTAGATTCTATTCCATGCTTTACATTACTCTTGATCTACACAAGTGTTCATACTTAATTCTTATGCATTGGTAGTTGTTAGGAATTGGTGGAAATGGGAATAGAGTGAATGACTGTATGCCACTTAGGTATAAGGGTAGACATTGTTAATGTTTGCTTGAACTTGGATTCTACTTTCAATTTGATTAACTAATCACTAAGGAATTAGCTTTAGAAATTGAATTGGAAGTTCTATTTGCTTAAGGTGTTAACAAGTAGATACCCTAGAATAGAACACCTAAGAACATGTTCTGAATTTCATATATAGAAGTGATTATGAATAGTTTAGCTAGGGATAGTGAAACTAAACCCAAGTACTTGCTCTATCAAATAGTTACCTTGTTATGTTTCCTGTTCATTTGTTCTTAAAAACCAACCTTATTAAAACCTTTTATGCTTTTGTTTTTAAGCTGTAAACAATTGATTTTTTGGGTCTAAAATTCAACCTATCCGTATGGGTTCGATATCTTTTATATTACGCGATATCCTCTGTGCACTTGCGGAGTTGGCTACCATGGCTTCATTGAAGAACTAAGATGACAAGATCATCTGACCTCATGAAAGAACTCAAACGATGAGAATGTCAAGCAAGGGTGGTTTAGGAAACAAACCTTCAGGCAAAGTCTTTGACTAAGCAACTACTGTTCAATAAATTTGATACAGGCGGTTTGACTAAGCAGCCACTGTTCAGCAAGTTGACTGAGGCGGTGTAGGAAACCCAACGATGAAGTTTTAACAGAACAACCACTTCAGCAACTGTCAAAGGCGGTTAAAGAAAACATATCAACGAAGTTTTCCGCCATGGAAGCCCCATGCCCTGTTCATTATTTTTTCCTATAAATAGAACCTTTCAGACTGAGGAAGAAGAGAGTGGATATCGAGATATAGAGATATATCGAGAATTGGAATTAAGATAGAATTAACTGAATACAGAGGCAGAGCTTGAGTAAGAAAGGATTCCCAAGAGGTGGAAGTAGCTTGAAGAGAGAAAGGAAGTCGTGAGCCCCGGTGCGTCGCCGTTCTAGTGGAGACACGTCGTCGACATCGCCAAGCTTTCAACCTTCCATATTTCTTCTTGTAAGCTTGTAGTATCATGAGAATGGATTGCTAAACCCCTCTTGTTGGGATTAGTTGTAGCTTTTGATAGCCAAACCGCAAGTGCACGGTTGATTATCGCGTAATATAAAAAGATCGAACCCACAGGGATAGGTATCTTATTATTAATTTATTTAGTACTTAAGCAGAAAAATAAAAAGGTATTTTGTTGGTTTGATAAGGACAAGAACAAGATATAGTATAAAATAAAATAGAGAAAAGATGATGATAAGACTTAAGCACTTGGGTTGATTTATATAATTTATAAAATATGCTAGCAACTACTACTTTATTTCTGAATTTTAGTACCAAGTCATGATGCTATAGCCTAATGTTTCTACAAGTTAATACCTTAAGCATTGTAGAACTTTCTTCTCAATTACAAAATTCAATACCTTGTAATCTAGAAAAAACCAAGAAGAAGATGAAGACAGAATTTTCAGGCCAACATAAAGCTAAGTCTATCCTAATACCTTAGTGATATGTCATATAGCTTATTTTATTTCCTAAATCCCTTACTACTTACCAATTTCCATTGTTATAAGCAATAAGTAAAAACTCTTGTGTGCACCAAGATAACATTAAAAACAAGGTAAATAAAACATGAACTACAGCAATAAAATTCAGAAGAGTAGAAGAAAACTAAGACATAGATTATAAACTAAAACAACCCAAGATACTTAAGAAAGAAGTTAGCCAAGCATGGCTAAAGGAGTCATTGAATTACCCTGGATAGGAGCTCAAATATGGCTTCCCACAAGTCCTAGGAACAATGCTCAATAGGGAGAAAGAGAGAATACTTGTTGTATTCTAAGAAGGTGTGCCTTACAAGTGAAGAGGAGGGTCCTATTTATAGTAAAAATCCAGCCTCCAGCGCTTCAGCGCTGGCTTTCCCAACGCTTGGGCGCTAGAAAGCATTAAAATCCCACTTCCAGACCGAGGCCCAGCGCTTGAGCGCTGGGTTCTAGCGCTACAGCGCTGGCCACTGATTATTCAACTTCAAGCTTTTCCTTCCTTCTTCATGGTAGTGGGTTTTGAATGCCATAAAAACCCACTCATCAGCCCTTTAATCAATTCTGAAACCTCTCCTCCACTATCATCAATCCTTTTTTCCATGTGCTTAATTTAGAGAGTGATTCTTCATATTCTTCTTTTTCACTTTGGTCCTCTCTTGGTTAGCACTTCAATTCAAGCCCTCATATTCTCTCAATCTTCAATTTAAGTCCTCCACTCTTGAACTTTCACAAATAGGTCCTTGATTTCCTGAAACTTTACAAATCGGTCCCTGGACAAAAATGATAACTAAACCAGCTTTTCCTAAAAATATAAAATACCTATAAAAATTCCTAAAAATATAAAATAAAGCTAGAAAATCTAATCTACATGCAAAATGCAAAATAAATAGAAAATCTATATAAAAAGAATAAAAAACCTATATGTGACTCAAAAATATTAAAATAAAAAGACTAAAAACTACCTAAAAACATCATATAAAATCCACTCATCACACCACTATACCCAACGACAGCTTGTCCTCAAGCGACAAAACTTAAAGAAAAACTCGTCCCCGGGTTTTGAGAAAGTTTTATCTGATTAAAAAATGAAGCACAAGAACCTTTCAAAGAAAGCTTAGCAGAAAAGGAAGACATGCATGTTTTATAGACAAAGAATCAAGAAGGTTAGGCTTGGCTTTTAACATGTTGAGTTCATCAATTAAGCTCACAAAATAATATTCTCCATGAAAACAAGAAAGCTCAATATTCCTGCCTATAATTCAAATCAAAACCGAAGTAAAGTAACCAAGTGATTTTGAAGAGATTTTTAAGGTTGTAACTTGGCCAAAGGGTTGAACAATTCAAGGTGTGGATTTCAAGAAATTGGCAACTCTAATGGAATGTTCAACAATTCATACAAGGGTCCTCTCAATTTTTTTTTTTTTTTTTTGAACAAAGTAGTGGAATGTATGGGATGAATGACTTGAATTTTACTCCCTTCATACTCTTTCTCACCCCACTACTTCATTATTTTTCTAAGGCACATACCTTATTATTTCAACTTTTTTCCTTCATTTTTTTTAGAGAGAAACCCACAAACATAGCTCTAACAATTTAGCACATGAATCACAATAACAACTTTAAGAATAATCACACAAAGTAGGCTCCAAAGAATGACTCTTTTAAGGCTAAAAAAGGGGCTACTAGTGGATATAACATTTCAAGCAAAAATCTGAGTTTTCGAAAATGCCTATAATCTCTTCTCAACTCACAAAGTATACCAAACTCCAATCAACATGTAACACAAGGCAGAAAAATTTCACAATCATGCATCAGAGACCTCAGCTCTCAGAAAAAGATAGGGTAAGTGGTACCCTTTTTAGAACTCAGAAAAAGACTTTTGCCAACAACCAAAACAATCAAGATATCAATAATCCTTTCTACAGCATGCAATCCTAACTGCTTTAAAACATATAACCTTTTCACAAAGCAGTTCAATCAGATAAAGCATTTCACAATGCTATAGCAACATTCAGAATGGATAATATACTCAAGACTCATGCAAAAATAAAACAGAAAAACTAAACTAAAAATAAAAACTAAAAACTATAAAAACAAAAACAAAAACTAATAAGCTGGTATAGTAACAAATTTTCCACAAAGGTCCAAGGGAACCTCAATGTAAAAATCAATTTGAACACTCAAGTTCAAGAGGGTTCTTCCTCCTTCTGGTACCTATCCTGTAACATTGAACAAACAAAAGTCTCACAAGTAGAAACTTGCTTGACTTGTTAGTTCCAAAATCAGCACAAATAAGATTATGGGTTGAAAAATTGTGTTCACCTTAAAAAACAAGAATTCTTGAGTTCCCAAAAATTAAAACCAGTGTAGAAACAAGGGAAAACTCATAGAATCCAAAACTTTTCAAGAGAATGGTGAACACAAAATTTATTAAAAACTAAAAACAAAAGAAAAAACAGCAAACTGCCCGAGCTCCAGCGCTTGAGCGTTGGGGATACCAACGCTTGGGCGCTGGAAAAAAAACAATTACTGGGCATCAGAGGTCCCAGCGCCTAAGCGCTGGGTTTCCAACGCTATGGCGTTGGAAATTAGAAAAATAACTGGGTGGATTCCAGGGGCCTAGCGCATGAGCGCTGGCCCTCCAGCGCCTGAGCGCTGGACCCTCCTGCAGCAACAAGATAAAATTTCTTTTCTTTTATTTATTTACAAGAGTTGTGCAGAAATTTAAATGACAAAAATTTAAACTATCCTAAGTTGGGTTGTCTCCCAACCAGCTCAATGTTAAGGTCCGAGATAGACCCTTCCCTTTAATCAATTAGGGGTATCAAATACAGCAAAAACATCATGTCTTTCAACATCTCCCCCCAAGTATGGTTTCAATCTTTGTCCATTGACAGTGAATAAATTCTTTGTAACATCATTTTCCAACTCAACTGCACCATGGGGGAAGACTTTGGTGATCCTAAATGGTCCTGACCACTTTGACTTCAACTTTCCAGGAAACAATCTCAGTCTTGAGTTATGTAATAACACAAGCTGTCCTGGGCTAAACTCTTTTGGCACAATTTTCTTATCATGCCATTTCTTGGTCTTCTCCTTGTAGATCCTAGCATTGTTATATGCTTGGAGTCTGAATTCATCCAGCTCATGTACCTGTACCTGTCTTTTATCCCCAGCTTCTTTGGGATCCATATTCAATTGTTTCAAAGCCCAAAAGGCTTTATGCTCAAGTTCCACAGGTAAATGACAAGCCTTACCATAAACCAACTGGTAAGGAGAGGTTCCAATAGGAGTTTTAAACGCAGTTCGGTAAGCCCACAAGGTGTCATCTAATTTTTTTGACCAATCCTTCCTTGAGGCACCAACTACTTTTTCCAAAATCCTTTTTAACTCCCTATTAGAAACCTCTACTTGTCCACTAGTTTGGGGGTGATAGGGGGTAGCAACTTTATGATGAACACCATATTTTTTCAAAAGAGTTTCAAAAGCTTTATTACAAAAGTGCTTACCTCCATCACTGATAATTGCTCTTGGCACCCCAAATCTAGTAAAGATCTTTTTCTTCAGAAAATTAAGAACCACTTTGCCATCATTTGTGGGAAGGGCTGATGCTCGGGCAGATTTTATGTTTTGTTTTATTTTCTGTTTTCTTGGTTTTTAATAATTTTGTGTCCACCATCTCTTGAAAAGATTTTGATTCTTTGAGTTTTCCCTTGCTTCTATAATGGTTTTGATTTTTGGGAACTCAAGAATTCTTGTTTTAAGGTGGACACAAATTTTCAACCCATGTTTTTAAGTAATGTTGTTTTTGGGAACTAACAAGTCAAGCAAGCTTCTGCTTGTGAGACTTTTGTTTGCTCAATTTTGCAGGAAAGTCACCAGAAGGAGAAAGAACCCTCTTGAACTTGAGTGTTCAAAGTTGAAATTGCAAGGAGGTTTCTTGGACATTTGTAAAAAGAAAAGAAAAAAAAAGAGAGAGAAAAATACCAGCTTTTAGTTTTATTTTTAGTGCTATTTTTTTATTTTTGCTTTTAGGTTTTTAAACTGCTTGGTTGAGTGTGTTTATCCAGTCTGAATGCTACTATTGCTCTGTGAATGCTTTATCTGATTGAAGTGCTTTTGAAAATGATGCTATGTTTGATGCGGTTAGGATTGCATGTTGTTAGAAATGATTTGAACATCTTGATTGTTTGGTTGTTGTTAAAGTTTTTATGAGTTCTAAAAAGGGTACCACTTACCCTATGTTTTTCTGAGAGCTGAGGACTCTGAATGCATGATTGTAAGATTTTTCTACCTTGTGTTGCATGTTGATTGGGATTTTGTATACATTGTGAGTTGAGAAGAGATTATAGGCATTTTTGAAAACTCAGAGTTTTGGTTGAAAAGCAAAAATCCACTAGTAGCCCCTTTTTGAGCCTTAAAAGAGTCATTCTTTGGAGCCTACTTTGTGTGATAAT
Source organism: Acmispon strigosus (assembly GCA_030819835.1). NCBI lineage: Eukaryota > Viridiplantae > Streptophyta > Magnoliopsida > Fabales > Fabaceae > Acmispon > Acmispon strigosus. The sequence continues at coordinate 24,538,878 of JAUAMA010000004.1, read as the reverse complement.
ATCTTAAAGTTGTTATTGTGATTCATGAGCTGAAATTGCTAGAGCTATGTTTGTTGGGTTTCTCTCTAAAAAGAAGGAAAAAAATTGAAAAAAGAATAAGGTATGTGCCTTATGAAAGAAGAAAGAAAGAAAAAAAATGAAGTGGTGGGGTGAGAAAGAGTATGAGGAGAGTAAAATTCAAGTCATTCATCCCATACATTACACTACTTGGTTCAAAAAAAAAGGAAAAAGAAAAATTGAGAGGACCCTTGTGTTGAATTGTTAAAGCTCTTAGTCAAAAATTCACTTAACAACAGGATCATTGAGCTCTTAGTCAAAAATTGATAGGCAGGATCATTGAGCTTTCTTTTTTTTCATAGAGAATATTATTTTGTGAGCTTAATTGATGAACTCAACATGTTAAAAGCCAAGCCTAACTTTCTTGATTAAATATCTTTAAACATGCATGTCTTCAAAATCCGCTATGCTTTCTTGGAAAAGTTTTTGTGCTTCAAGTTTTAATCAGATAAACTTTCTCTAAACTCAGGGACGAGTTTCTCTTTAAGTTTTGTCGCTTGAGGACAAGCTGTCGTTGGGTATAGTGGTGTGATGACTGGATTTTATATGATATTTTTAGGGTGTTTTTAGTCTTTTTATTTTATTATTTTTGAGTCTCATATAGGATTTTTATTCTTTTTATGTAGATTTTCTATTTATTTTGTATTTTGCATATAGATTAGCTTTTATTTGTTTTTCTAACTTTATTTTATATTTTTAGGGATTTTTATAGTTATTTTTATATTTTTAGGAAAGCTGGTGTAAGTTATCATTTTTGTCCAGGGACCGAATTGTAAAGTTTCAGGAAAGGAAGGATAAAAGTGTAAAAGTTCAAGAGAGGAGGATGAAAAGTGAAGTTTCAAATATTCAAAGGGCCATAATTGAAGTACTAGCAAAGAGAGAACTTAAAGTGGAATCAAGAATATGAAGCAACTCTCTTTGATTTGAGCACATGGAAAATAAGGTTGAAAGATTAATGGTGGTGGAGAGGAGGTTTCAGAACTTAATAGAGGCTGAATGGAGGTTAATTAAGCCATTCAATTCCACCATTGAAGAAGAAAAAGCATCCAAGAATAACTGCCAGTGTTTGACCCAACGCTCCAGCGTTGGAACTCCCAACGCTCCAGCGTTGGGACTCTGACTAAGAGCTGAGTCAGAAGTTGCACCCAGCGCTCAAGCGTTGGAAGCCAGCGCTCAAGCACTAGGCCTATATCTGAACGTGGGATTTTAATGCACCCCAACGCCCAAGCGTTGGGGATCCCAGCGCTCAAGCGCTGGAGGTCAGATTTTTGCAATAAATAGGGAGGCAATTTGCACTTGTAAGACACACCTATTCAGAATACAACAAGTATTCTTCTTTCCTCCTTAAGAGCATTGTTCCTAGGAATTGTGGGAAGCCAAACTTGAGCTCCTATCCAGGGTAATTCGATGCCTCTTTTAGCCATGCTTGGCTAATTCTTTTAAGTTACTTGGGTTGTTTTAGTTTGTAATTTATGATTTAGTTTTGCTTCTACATTTCTGAATAATATTGCTATAAGTTTATGTTTTATTTCCTTGTTCTTCATTTCCTCTAGTACACAAGAGTTCTTGCTTATTGCTTATAACAATGAGAATTGGTAAGTAGTAAGGGAAATAGGATTTAAAAAAGGCTATAAGTATATATCGCTAAGAAATTTGGATAGACGTAGCTTTATGTTGGCCTGAACTTCATCTTCATCTTCTTCTTTAGTTAACTAAATTGCAAGAAATTGTGTTTAGTAATTAGAAAGAAAGTTCTACAATGTGTAAGAAATTAACTTGTAGAAATACTAGGCTATAGCATCATGAACTTGGTTTTAGAATTCAGAAATAAAGTAAGAGTTTGCTAGCATATTTTATAAACTATGTAATTCAACCCAAGTGTTTAAATTTCATCATCATCTTTCTTTTCTTTTATTTCATGCTATTTTATTTACTTGTTCTAAAACCAACATAAAAAATACATCTTTTAATTTTCTGTTAAAGTACTAAACAAGTTACTAAAAAGACACTTATCCCTGTGGGTTCGATATCTTATATATTACGTGATAACCATCCGTGCACTTGCGGATTTGGCTATCAGAATGCAAGGCCAGGGAAGAGTTACAAGTGAAGATACAAAGCATTCTGAAGAGGCAGCAAGTGATTGATCAAACTCCTATTATCCTTGTAAGTGAACCTACGGACCAAGGTGAAAATCTGAAAATTAAATGGGAAAATGATGTAGTGACTGCAAAATTTGTTTCTCTTCTCACACCGGAGGAGGAAGAATAAAATTCCTTAGAAGAATTGTCCATAGGTGAACTTGTGCGGGAAAGTGGTGAGATTGAGGCTGTACAAGCTTGTCTCATTCTGATGACTACATGTTGTCAGAATTTGCATGACTTGAAGGGTTTACTACATTTCGTACTAGACCCTAGTTGATTGATTAAGGAGGAACCAAGTCTATCGAAGACTTTAACTTCGGGCTTCTAGGGAGACAACCTAAGCAAGGTTTGTTTTAAGTTTTCTTTTTTGTCTTTTATGTTGTTTCTGTTTTGTTTCCTTTTTGTTCTTAAAAAAAAAGTTTAGTATGCAGGAACCCCAATGTCAAGGCGTTGGAGGCTCAACGCTCTAATGCGCTGAGCCCCTTCCAAGATGCCCAGGCTTTCATAAAACCCAACGCCTAAGCGTTGGGGCTCATGCGTTGAGCCCCTGGAATCCTAGAGTTTGCTTTTAATTCCAACGCTCATGCGTTGCGGCTCGGGCAAGCCAATGATAGTTTGCTTTTGTTTCAGTTGTTTAGTTTGTTTTTTTTTCTTTTTGTTGAATAAAAGAGCAGGTGGTGCTGGTGCTGAAGAAGCTGGGGCTGCTGATGAAGAAGAAGACCCATGAATGCCTTAACATTGACCAGTAGTTTGTTTTTATGTTAGCTTTAATTTTTGTTTTATTTTTTCTTTTCAGTTTTTATTTTTCTTAGGATTTTTATCTTTTTTAGGATTTGAGTCTTGCATTAGAGTCTGTGATCTGTATCCCAGATAATTATGCCATGTTACTTAACTCTTAAGTAGTTTTACCCTATGCTATGCTGTTTCAAAAATGATACATTTGATCTTATGCTAGGTAGAAATGCATGTTGTTAGGAATATGAATGAGTTCTAGTTGACTGAGTTTTGGTATGATCTTGAGTGAGTTCTTAAAGGGTACCACTTACCCTATTATTCTGAGTGCTTTGAGAGAACTCTGATTACTTGTGATTATACTTTTCTGCCTTGTATTACATGTTGATAGAATTCTTGCATGCTTTGTTATTTTGGAAGAGACTTTAGGAATTTTTTGTGAACTCAGAATTTGTGTATTATGTTGATTTTCCCTTAGTAGCCCCCATTGAGCCTTTAAATTGAGTCTATTTTTGTTGGAGCCTACTATTGGAATTATTATTGAGTTGTTCAGTGATTTTGAAAAAGGAAAATGTTAGAGCTATGCATGTATAGGTTTCTCTTGAAAAAAAAAAATGAAAAATTGAAAAAATCATTGAAGTGGTGGGGTGAGAAAGAGTATGAGGGTAGTAAAATTCATTTCATTCATCCCATACATCTCACTACTTAATTTAAAAAAAAAAGAAAAAAAAAGAGAAAAATGAGAGAACCTAAGTTTTGAATTGTTTAAGCTCTTATTCGAAAGAATCACTTAACATGAGTCATAATCTGAGTCAACCCTTTGAGTTGCCAAGTTCTTGAAAATCCATAACTGTTTCTGAACCCTTGGCCAAGTTTCAACCCTTGTAGTCTCTCCAAAGTTACACTGCTGTACTTGTTTGGTTTTGATTTGAATGATAGGCAGATTAGTTTCAATTCACTTGTTATTCATGAGCTGATTATTTTGTGAGCTTAATTGGTGAACTCATTCTTCTGTTTTGATCAATACCATGCTTAGCTTTTCTTGATGAACTTTGTTCCCTAATATGCATGTTTTCCAACCAGCTGTACTTTTCTTGAAAATGTATCTTGAGTTGTTTTGCGCTAGTTTGGGTAATTTGTTCTGAGCTTGAGGACAAGCTTTCTTTAAGTGTTTTACGCTTGAGGACAAGCTGTCGTTAGGTATAATAGTGTGATGACTGGGATTTGAATGATCTTTTTAGTGTCGTTTTCTTTCTTTTTATTTTATTTTATTTGTGTCTCACATAGCTTTTTATTTAATTTGTTAGAGTTTTTGTTATATTTTTGCATTTGCATATAGATAAGCAACTTTTGTGCTTTTAGTCCTTTTAGTTGTGTTTTATTAGTGTTTTATTATAGTTTAGTCATTGTTAGATGTTCTGGTCAATCAAAGAACATTTGTGGGGATCTTGGTGCAAATAAATGAAGAAGTGTGGCTGAATTTAAAGAAGAAGAAGAAGCATCAATTACCTTGTCTTGATTTAAACATGTGGGAATTGAAGAATTGAATAGGGAATTGATGTGCTTCAGCTGTTTCAAGACAAAAAAGAGGCTACATGAAGAGCTTTAATGACCATGAAGGAGCCATCAAATAAGGAGAGCAAAAGTCATGAAGCATCAGACGTCCCCAACGCCTGAGCGCTGGCAAGCCAACGCTCATGCGCTCGCTCTCTGACTTATGCCCAAATTTTATGTAATTCCTACGCCCAAGCGTTGGACAGGAAGCGCTCATACGTTGAGCCCCTGACGTGTGCCCAGTTTTAATTTAATTCCAACGCCCAAGCGTTGGAGGGGCCAACGCCTGAGAGTTGGAAAGCCAACGCCTGAGAGTTGGAAAGCCAACGCCTGAGCGTTGGGAGGCTCTCTGAAAAATCTATAAATAGGCTGTTTTCCTTTCTTTGTAAACACACTTGGATACACTTGATACTCTTAGAAATACACTAGAATCTATCCTAGAACTTTGCTTTAGGTTTCTACAGTTTATATATGAATAAAGGTTCATTTCTTAGATTCTATTCCATGCTTTACATTACTCTTGATCTACACAAGTGTTCATACTTAATTCTTATGCAGTGGTAGTTGTTAGGAATTGGTGGAAATGGGAATAGAGTGAATGACTGTATGCCACTTAGGTATAAGGGTAGACATTGTTAATGTTTTCCTGAACTTGGATTCTACCTTCAATTTGATTAACTAATCACTAAGGAATTAGCTTTAGAAATTGAATTGGAAGTTCTATTTGCTTAAGGTGTTAACAAGTAGATACCCTAGGATAGAACACCTAAGAACATGTTCTGAATTTCATATATAGAAGTGATTCTGAATAGTTTAGCGAGGGATAGCGAAACTAAACCCAAGTACTTGCTCTATCAAATAGTTACCTTGTTATTTTTCCTGTTCATTTGTTCTTAAAAACCAACCTTATTAAAACCTTTTACGCTTTTGTTTTTAAGCTATAAACAATTGATTTTTTGGGTCTAAAATTCAACCTATCCGTGTAGGTTCGATATCTTTTATATTACGCGATATCCTCTGTGCACTTGCGGAGTTGGCTACGATGGCTTCATTGAAGAACTAAGATGACAAGATCATCTGACCTCATGAAAGAACTCAAACGATGAGAATGTCAAGCAAGGGTGGTTTAGGAAACAAACCTTCAGGAAAAGTCTTTGACTAAGCAACTACTGTTCAATCAATTTGATAAAGGCGGTTTGACTAAGCAGCCACTGTTCAGCAAGTTGACTGAGGCGGTGTAGGAAACCCAACGATGAAGTTTTAACAGAACAACCACTTCAGCAACTGCCAAAGGCGGTTAAAGAAAACATATCAACGAAGTTTTCCGCCATGGAAGCACCATGCCCTGTTCATTATTTTTTCCTATAAATAGAACCTTTCAGACTGAGGAAGAAGAGAGTGGATATCGAGATATAGAGATATATCGAGAATTGGAATTAAGATAGAATTAACTGAATACAGAGGCAGAGCTTGAGTAAGAAAGGATTCCCAAGAGGTGGAAGTAAGCTTGAAGAGAGAAAGGAAGTCGTGAGCCCCGGTGCATCGCCGTTCTAGTGGAAACATGTCGTCGACATCGCCAAGCTTTCAACCTTCCATATTTCTTCTTGTAAGCTTGTAGTATCATGAGAATGAATTGCTAAACCCCTCTTGTTGGGATTAATTGTAGCTTTTGATCCTCTGATGTATTTATAACTTATATTTCATATATAAATCAATGTTTCTATTAATGGTTTCAATGGTTTATCGTATGTCTAATGCTTATTTTAGATTGATCACCTAGAACATGAATTTAGATTTGATAAGATGGTGAGAACTGACTATTTGAATCTGAAACAGATAATACCATCTAATGAATTTAAGACCTAGAGATGGGGTTAGATCATTAGTCAAATTGCTAAGTTAATATAACATCCATGTCTAATGCTATTTGCTTTGTTAATCAATCAAGAGATTGAGGGTTAATTTAGTCGGTTGATAATCTTCTACGCTGGGAGACTGGGTAGTAATTAAGAACTGATGTGATGAAACCAATATAGGACAAGATTTATATGTGAGTTCAGTGAATACATCAAAATTAATCGGTGAAAACTAATCCCAACAGCTTTCTTAATTGCTCAACTTCAACCTATTACTTGTTTATAGTTATGTTAAATCCACTCCAACTATCAATTCGTTTTATCTATTGTTTAGTTAATTTACATTAAAGAACAACTTTTATCAGCAATTCTCTGTGGTTCGACAAACACCCGTTGTTATACTACATTCGAATCTTGAAAGGGATTTAAATATAGTAAGTGGCAACATTATAAATTCTTTTGGTGAAAACGGGTTTAAATAACGCATAAATCCCATTTCAACAAAATGGTGTCGTTTTCGGGGAATTGCATTGTATAAAAGTATATCTTTAGTGTGATTGATTTAAGCAATTGTGAATATTGTTTATAGTTTAATTTTAATTTTCAATTCAATATTCATTGTGAATATAATACATAGTTTCTCTTTGTGTATTTAATCTGACTATTTGTGAATATAGATTATAGTCTTAATTTTCAAGTTGATTTTTCTTGTTGTTACTAACGTCATTTGTTAGCACGAGTTTTCGCATCCAATCAATTAGCTAACTTCAGGGAGAAGAAAAATAAGGAACTTTATACCATCTTCTAAAAATGTCTCGATCAACTCAGGTAAGGTGGTGTGAATTCTGACTTGATATTCATCATATTGGTTGTTGTCCAGAACAGGTACCACCTTCCTGAAGAAGACAAAATTTCCACGCTTGAGGACACCTTGATGCAATTCATGCAGTTGTCTATGCTTAATTAGCAGAAGACTGGTACATTTATAAACAATTTGGTAAATCAGATAGGACAGATAGCTAAACAAATAGTTGAGATGCAAGAAAGACAGTCCACAGCTAGCATTAAATCTGACACCAAAAAGAAAGGCAGGGTAACCTTCAGCAAAAGTGAAGGGGAGGATGGTAAGGATATGCATCAACCAGAAAGGATAAAAGAAAGAGCAAAAACAAAAGGCAGGGGAGATGGAGAAAGAAGTGAAGGAACCCCCACAAAATGGGTTAAGAAAGAGCAATTCACTAAAGTCATGGATATGCTTAAGGAGCTGCAACTTAACATTCCAACTGCAGAAGCCTTGGAGAAGATTCCAAAATATGGAAAGTTCATGAAAGAGTTGCTCACAAAGAAGAAAAGTTTTAAGGATAGAGAAGTGGTTCATTTGGGTACTCTATATAGTTCTGTCATTCAGCAAGTCACACCAGATAAATTGGATGATACCAGGAAACCCAAAATTCCAGTCACCATTGATGTTTCAACAGTGGGGCAAGCTCTAAGTTATTTAGGGATTCATGTTAACATTATGCCACTGTCCATAATAAAGAAAAAAGATGGTTTAAATCTCAAACCAACTAGATTGTCTTTACAATTAAAAGATTGATCAACTATCCAACCAATTGGCATAGCAGAGGATGTCTTAGTAAGAATTAATAAAATTCTTATTCCCACTTATTTTATTGTCGTAAATGTTTCAAGAAATTTAGAACACCCAATCATCTTGGGAAAACAATTAATGAGAATAGCTAAATTGGCCATGGAAATAGACAATGGAGAGCTGAACTTGAAATTCCAAGATGAGGAGGTGCAGTTCGACATGCAGCACCCCAAAGACAAAGGAAATACCTCCTCAACAAGCAAAAGTGGAAGACATCAAGGAAGATGACAAAGAAAAACATGATCAGAAGTTGGAACTAAAAACTTTACCCTCACTTGAAATGTGTATTTTTGCAGGGTGAAACAGGTAAACAAGTAATCATAAGTAATACTTTGTCACCACATCAAGAGAAAAACCTAGTTTATGTACTGAAAAACAATCAAGAAGCTATAAGGTGAACCCTATCTGATCTCAAAGGCATTAGTCCGTCTTATTATATGCACAAAATTATGATGGAGGATGAATTCAAGCCTATAGCTCAACCACAAAGGAGACTGAACCCCACCATTTAGGAAGGTGTTAGAAAAGAAGTTGTGAAACTTCTTGATGGAAGTATGATTTATCCTATTTTTTATAGTTCATGGGTGGGTCCTGTGCAGGTAGTTCCGAAGAAGGGAGGCATGGGAGTAACTTCCAATGAGAAATGAACTTATTCCAACAAGAACGGTCACCGGTTGGAGGATCTGCATAGACTACAAGAAATCGAACAAGGCTACAAGGAAGGATCATTTCCCATTACCATTCATGGATCAAATGTTGGAGAGACTGTTTGGGCATGCATTTTACTATTTTCTGGATGGATATTCAGGCTATAATCAAATTTTAGTCAATCTAGAAGATCAAGAGAAATCAGATTTTACATGATCCTTTGGTGTTTTTGCCTATAGAAAAATGCCATTTGGACTATGTATATGTTAGCTATATTTTCAGATTTGGTGGAGAAGATAATAGAGGTTTTTATGGATGATTTCTCCATATTTGGTGATTCCTTTGATCTATGCTTGGAGAATTTGAACACCGTACTGAAGTGGTGTGTGGAAACCAACCTTGTTCTGAATAAGGATTCCCCTTTTCTCTTTGATAATGCTTGTTTAAAATCTTTTGAAAAATTGAAACAGAATTTGATATCTTCTCCGGTTACTATTGCACTTGATTGGAATACTAACTTTGAACTAATGTGTGATGCTAGTGACTATGCTGTTGGAGCAGTCCTAGGACAGAGGAAAGACAAGGTTTTTCATGCAAGTCACTATGCTAGCAAGGTCTTGAATGAAGCCCAAATAAATTATGCTACTATTGAGAATGAATTGCAAGCTATAGTATTTGCACTTGAAAAGTTCAAAATTTACTTGATAGGATCAAAACTTATCATTTTCACGGGTCCCTACTTGTTGTCTATATATATATATGGTGAGCTAATGCACCAAATATTACACGACACTCTGTCTTATTAGTTACGTACATACTACATGAGGTAGATGAAAATGAAATTATTATTAGTTACGTACACTTCATACCATGGTACATGATAATAATACATACACACATACAATTAAACAAGCAGCTTCATAATTTGGTTTCGTACGGAATTGGATCTCTACTACCTGTAGCTATTTTCAACTTGAATCGATCAATTATTTAAGATTTAAAACATTTGAACGCTAGAATTTCAAAAAGACGCCTCATACAGATATACCATGACTAAATTTATTATATCCATCACGAGAAATTAAATGAGCTTCTGGTGCAATGTTGCATAAAAAACGTATTTTGGGCTCGAATTAGAAAGTTTACATAAAGTTGGGGGTTTGATGGCAAATTCATGTCGCCATAACACAAGCCTTGGGTATTTACCCCACCATCAACCGCTTTTCATAACATGAATGAAGCTTAGTCACCCCATCTACTTCCTATATCGTCTCAAGAAGTCATTAACCAAGTTCCCTAAAACTGCCAAACATTAGAAACAATCCCCTCTTACCAGCCAGAAGAAAATAGAAATTAAACCAAAAAGGAATATAGGTGTTTTTGCTGACCCAAAAGGTTATAAGGCCTTACACGGTGGTTGGCTCAACAAATTAGTGAATGTTGTGTTAGTCAATTAAAATGACTATAATGAGAATTTATCTCATCCAACAATCAGTCAAACAATGTTGTGATGGTTGACTTAAATGACGAAAGAATAATAATGGATAGATATACACTAGACATACATATTTGATATTTGTAAGGGTTCTAACCCCATAACACTTTGTGGTGGTTAAACCATGTCTAATTGATGTTTCCCGGTATATAACTAAGAATCATTATTGTTTGATTTGGGTGAGGGGTGAAGGCCGCGTAAGGGAGAAATTTAGAGTCTCGTGATTTGTTTCTAAAAAAGGAAGAGGGAATAAATTTGATATGTCTATGATGGGTATTTTTTGTAAAATTCTACAAATAGTAGCGATGGAAGTTCATTCGCATTAATGGCCACTCCGATATTCTTCATGTTGATTTTTTCTTGGTGTTTTGGTTCTAATTAAGACACAAATTAATTGGTGGTTTTGTTGTCTCTCTGTTATGTTCTGTTGTGTTGTGGTATGTTCTTTCAAATATTTGGGAATCGCGTTTGGCGCCCCCCGTATTGCGCCTTACGCCCCCCCCCCCTATTTTTATAAAATTCCCAAAATACCCTTCTGTCCAAAAAAAAAACTGAACCAAAAAAAAAAACTGAACCAAAAAAAAAACATAAAAATTTCAAAACTCCAATTTCTTCCTCTTCAACTCATCACCATCAACATTTTTCTCCATCCACTTCATTGTCATCTCCTTTTACGTTATCCTATAAAGAAGGGTCAAGAAACCTTGAAATCCTCATTTCGAGAGAGAAAACGAATTTTCGAAGTGAACCACGAAGCCTGGTTATTATTCGCATCTTGGAGTGCGATTTATGTACATATATCGCATCTAGGAGTGCGATTTCATATTAAAAAACATCTAAAAAAATTCAAAAAATGCCCAAATGATTTTTAAAAATTATGGGACCACCACAGTTAGTCTAGTTGACATATTTAGAAATTTATGGTGAAATATTTTTTTTCAAAAATTAAAAAAAAATAGCAAACGATGGAATTTGGCCTCGGGACACCGAGCTTATGGCGAAGCGATAAGCGTCCAATTACTTTTTTTTTCTCTTCAACTTTGTAGTTCAGCCCGTCGCCATCCGAAACCGTTAGAAATTCCTTTTTCAAGGCCGGCCAGAAATATTAAAAAAAAAATTAAAATACTATTTCGCACCTATAAGTGCGATTTGGAGGCCCATTTCGCACTCTTAGGTGCGATAGAAATTTGAAAAAAATAAAAAAAATAAAAAAATACTAATTCGCACACCTATAAGTGCGATTTAAAGGCCCATTTCGCTCTCTTAGGTGCGATTTGCACATTTTGAAAGAATAACAAAAATAAAAAAATTAAAAAAATACTAATTCGCACACCTATAAGTGCGATTTGGAGGCCAATTTCGCACTTTAAGGTGCAATTCACACTTTGAAAAAAAAAAAATTACTAATTTGCACACCTATAAGTGCGATTTGGAGGCCCAAATCGCACTTTAAGGTGCGAATTTTAACCAGTGTTCTACGAAAATAATAGGAAACGACGGGAGGGAGCAAGGAGGAAACAAGAGGAAGGATGTTGATGGTTAGTAGATGAAGGAGGTGGTTGATGGAAGATGATGAATGTGGTTGTTACAAGATGATAATGTTGGTGGTGAAAGGATGGAGAGAAAGGGGGGCGGGAGAATGTGTTGGAATGGAGAAGGGTGAAAGGATGAAGGGGGGGCGTAAGGCGCAATAGGGGGGCGCCAAACGCGATTCCCCAAATATTTCTCAAGTTGTTTCAAAGCAATAGGTAATAGGTTTATTTGGGGTGAAAAATTATTTTTTTAACTTATATGACTTCTCTTTTTTATATATGTTGTTGGAAGAGTTTTTTAGGGGCTTTATGTGTTTCTAGATGTAGTACTTTTGATTTTGTTTGAGGTTGATATTTTTCTGATAAAATAGACATGTCCATTTTTTAAAGCTACCTTCACACAAAAAGATATTATTTTAACCTGTATACCACGTATTTGTTAGACTAGATGACTTTATCCATCATCTATATCTAATTACTTTTCTTGTCATTCAATTTCAGTGAGTTGGGTACTTTTCATGAGATTGTCTTCACAACCTATAATTCTCATTCAAGAAAGATGATAATTCTATATCACTAACTATTTATTCAGCTTCAACAGTGGATACCCACCCTCCCTTATGTTTCTCTTCACAATAAAATTGTCTCCTTCAACTGACCCAGAGTAGTTTTCTATTGGCACCTTCCTCCAGTGCATTTTCACCATTATCATCTGGAACACCATCAAACATGCTTAAAAAATCACCAAGTGTGTGTCAGCCGGGGTAATCTTGGTAGCAACCAAGATTCTCCTCCACAAAGATACTTCCTTAAATCTTTTCCTTTCACCTTCACATCATATTTCTTCTTTAGGGACACATCTTTTGAGCAATTTCCCTGTGTCGAGCAATCCAGTTAGGGCCTTTCCAAAGGTAAAGAGATGGTGCCTTCGGGTTCAAATCTTCCAACTGATTGTGACATATATCAAGAAAACTAGGTGGATAGAATGATCTCTCTAAAAGCATCTCATCATCTTCCCAAATTAAAGATGATGAGATGCTTTCAGGGAGGTCATTCTATTCACCTAGTTCTTTTGATATACATGACAAGCAATTGGAAGACTCAAACATGAGGGAGCCACCTCTCTAAATTTGAAAATGCCTTGGCTGAGCCGCTCAACATGGGAAAAAATCTCAAAAGCATTGCCACATGAAGGAGAAAAATGATGTACATGTGAAAGGAAAAAATATAAAAATATATCTTATGGAGTTGAATCATAAATGTTACTAGAATTACCATAGCTGACATGTATCCAGTGATTTTTAAAACATGTTTGATGGGTTTCCGATGGATAATGGTGAAAATGCACCGGAGGAAGGTGCCGATAGAAATACTACACTGGGTCAGTTGAAAGAGACAATTTTATTGTGGAAGAGAAACAAAAGGGATTATGGGCTACCCAAAGATAAAGTTGAAGAAATGGTTAATGATATAGAATTATCATCTCTCAAGAATTAGAATTATTATTCAAGGTAATGACAAACTCATGAAAATTATCTAACTCATATAAATCGGATGACAATAAAAGTTATTACATATAGATGATGTATAAAGTCATCTAGTCTAACAAATACTTGGTATTATGTTAAAATAATATGTTTTTGTGCGGGGTTGCCTTTAAAAAATGGAACTATGTATTTTATCAGAAAAAAATTCAACCCCAAACAAAATCAAAACTACATCTAGAAACACGTAAAGAAGCTCTTCCAACAACAAACATAAAAAAGAGAAGCGACATAAGTCAAAAAGACAATGTAAATCTTGACCAGCCAACATCCAAAATCTCAAACAACATCGAAACAGTTCTTCTAAGGAGTGGTGTTAGGGTCACTTATACGTGCAGTCTGCTTTGGAGGAAGAGATGGTCAAACGCGAAGGATCACAAACAAAGCCTTTGTTGAAGATTATCTATCTTTTCTTCTAGAGAACTACACTTAGTGCATTTATGTGAAATATCTAACTTAGATTTCACTATGTCTAATTCCTCTTGTAAATTCCTACACTTATTTTCTAAAGATGATATTAAATTATTTTGCATAGTGCTAACCTTAGAGAAATTTTGACATAATTTAAACATATTTTCCATAGTATACTTTAAATCATGAAAAGAAATAGAATTATCACTAACCTGGGTATCTTCAGCATCTGAATCATGTGAAGCCATTAATGCAACTTGTGCTTCTTCTTTGTCAGAATATGATGATGAACTTACTTCATTTTCATCCCAAGCCAAGTATGCTCTTCGTGTGGGTTGATCTTTCTTTTCAAATTTGTCCTTCAGACCATGTTTCTTCTTTTGAAGATTTGGACATTCTAACTTGATGTGTCCAGGTTTACCACATTCGAAGCATGTGATCTTTTGAGAAGAGGAGGACTCATTATTCCTTTGGAAAGATCTTTTATTGTTAAATTTCATACCTTTTCTTTTGAGAAACTTTCCAAAGTTCTTCACTAGAAGATTCATATTCCCATTATCTTCTTCTTCAGAATCTGCATCATAATCATCTTTGATGCTTTCTTTTTCCTTTAGGGAAATAGATCGATACTTCTTCTCATGTTGTTCATGCTCCTCCAAACGATTCAATTCCAACTCGTGTTCTTGGAGTTTTCCAAAGTGAGTTGCAAGAGTCATATTTGATAAACTCTTCTTATCTGAAATAGCCGTAACCTTTGGTTGCCATGCTCTTGTGAGTGATCTTAGAACTTTCATGTTCAAGTCACTGTTTGAAAACTGTTTACCAAGAGCAATCAAATGGTTAATCAAATGAGTGAATCGTTTTTGCATATCCAATACCTTTTCTCCTGGAAGCATTCTGAACATTTCATATTCTTGAGATAGAGTATTGATTTTTGATCTCTTGACTTCATTTGTTCCTTCATGAGTCACCATCAACGTAACCAATATTTCTTTCGATGTTGTACATGTTGATACTCTGAAAAACTCATCCATGCCAAGAGAAGATGTAAGAATATTCATTCCTTTGAGATCATATTGAACCTTCTTCTTTTCTTCTTCATTCCAAGTGTTTTTTGGTTTTGGTTGTGTACTGTCTCCCACATCCTTCATAGGTACAAACGGACCTTCTTCAATTGCTTTCCATATTTCACCGTCTAATGACTTTATAAAGATTTTCATCTTGATTTTCCAAAAGTCATAGTGATCTCCATTGAAGTATGGCGGTCTGATTATGTTGAATCCTTCATTGGTTCCGTGATTGGAAGAGGATGCCATCTTTTCCCATATCTTAAGAGAAACTTACCTAAACTTACGCCCTGATACCAATTGTTAGTATAGATAGCAACCTGAGAGGGGGGTGAATCAGGTTTACCCGATTTTCGTCTTGATATCTTCTTACTTTCAAGATAAATGTAAATGCAAATGATTGCAGCGGAAATAAGCGTTGCTTGAAAGTAAAGATGAAGGGTAGAAGAATTCACACACAGAAATTTATCCTGGTTCACCTTCTATCCACCGAATGCTACGTCCAGTCCCTCAAGAAAATCCCTTGAGGATTTTCCCACTATTGATAAAAATTTCTTGCAAGTTCTTACACCAAGTACCTTAAGAATTTCAATCAATCACCTGTGAAAGTATACCACTTTCAACAGCCCCTGAAAGTACACCACTTTCAGTTCCTGAAGGCAAACCACCTTCAGACCTTGAAAGCTACACCACCTTCAAGCAACACCCTGAAAGTACACCACTTTCAGTAACAACAACCCTTCACCGAGACCCACGGTGAATACTCAATCTACCAGAAAGAGATGAAGAAGAGTTTACAATTTGGCTGTATCAATCCTTTAACAAACAAGTGGATTGATCATGAGAATTTATGCTTTAAGGCTCTTAAGCATAATAAGATTCTGAGTTCCTCAAGATATGAACAACTAGAGTGTTCTCTTAACAATGAAGATCATGAACTCAGAATTTAGGCTCTTTGAAAGATTTAAGTGCTAAAAGACTTAATTAATGAACTATTTTGGCAAAGCTTTGGCCTAATGATGTATTCTCATATGTTGTTGTGTTCTGGACTCAAATGGACTTTATATAGGCAAGGGGAAACGTCCTTGAACCAATGCAACCCTTCCCAAAAGGTTTGAGACACAATGGTTCATGAAAAGATGCAACTTTTCGTGTGTGTAATCGATTACATCACTTAGGTAATCGATTACACTAAAACCCGTTACAGTTTGAATTTCAAATTCAAACATGTAATCAATTACAAGCAAGAAGTAATCGATTACTTGCCTAGGTGTAATCGATTACCAGAAAGCTGAAATCGATTACACTCAAGTCCAATACCTAGAAACTTGAACTTTTAAGATCGGCTTAAGTTTTTCTACTTCTTTTAACTTATGAAAACATTAAACTTGATTAGCTTAGATGTTTTAAGGAGCCTTTATGCTTTGAGAAGCCTTTAGAAGCATAACTCACCTAAACTAAGACTTCTAGGTAAATGTTGAACTATATAGCGCTGTTTCCTCTAAGTCTTCTTTTCTTCTTTTTGCCGATGAGTTTGTCGTCATCAAAACCTCAGCCAGGGTCAGGAGCAAGACCTTCTTCACAACCTATTCAGAATACAACAAGTATTCTTCTTTCCTCCTTAAGAGCATTGTTCCTAAGAATTGTGGGAAGCCAAACTTGAGCTCCTGTCCAGGGTAATTCGATGCCTCTTTTAGCCATGCTTGGCTAATTCTTTTAAGTTACTTGGGTTTTTTAGTTTGTAATTTATGATTTAGTTTTGCTTCTACATTTCTCAATAATATTGCTATCAGTTCATGTTTTATTTCCTTGTTCTTCATTTCCTCTTAAAGTACACAAGAGTTCTTGCTTATTGCTTATAACGATGAGAATTGGTAAGTAGTAAGGGAAATAGGATTTAAAAAAGGCTATAAGTATATATCGCTAAGAAATTTGGATAGACGTAGCTTTATGTTGGCCTGAACTTCATTTTCATCTTCTTCTTTAGTTAACTAAATTGCAAGAAATTGAGTTTAGTAATTAGAAAGAAAGTTCTACAATGTGTAAGAGATTAACATGTAGAAATACTAGGCTATAGCATCATGAACTTGGTTTTAGAATACAGAAATTAAGTAGGAGTTTGCTAGCATATTTTATATACTATGTAATTCAACCTAAGTGCTTAAATTTCATCATCATCTTTCTTTTCTTTTATTTCATGCTATTTTATTTACTTGTTCTAAAACCAGCATCACAAATACATCTTTTGATTTTTTGTTAAAGTACTAAACAAGTTACTAAAAAGAGACCTATCCCTGTGGGTTCGATATCTTATATATTACGCGATAACCATCCGTGCACTTGCGGATTTGGCTATCAAGTTTTTGGCGCCGTTGCTGAGGATAGGTTCGGTTCAAGTTCTTTTTATTATTTTGTTTAGTGCTTTTTTTATACATATAAAAAATATATATATTTCCGTCTAACCTTTTGTTGCCATGTCGAAAGATGATCCTTCAGAGACTATAATCTATGAGGGGTTCGACTTTGAAGATATTGAAAGCAATGACGAACAGGTCATAGAGATGGCAAGATATCTTGAAGCTGCCCGTTTTTTCCCTTCAAGAAAAAATTGGGTAGAGGAGCTGAAGAGAGAAGCAGAAGTTCAAGAGGAGAAGAGGGAACTAAAGCCCTTACCTTCTTCCCATAAGTATGTATTTCTTGAGGAAGGTAACAATAAACCAGTCATTGTGAGTAGCTCCCTCTCTCCTCTTGAAGAAGAAAAATTGGTAAGAATTCTTAGAGCTCATAAATCTGCTTTGGGTTGGACTATTGAGGACATTAAGGGCATAAGCCCCACTCTTTGTATGCATAAAATTTGTTTAGAAGAACAAGTTAAACCCGTAGTCCAACCCCAAAGAATACTTAATCCTGCCATGAAAGAGGTGGTAAGAAAAGAAGTGATTAAGTTGCTTGATGCAGGGATCATCTATCCCATTTCTGATAGTGAATGGGTTAGTCCCGTTCAAGTAGTTCCCAAAAAAGGGGGAATTACGGTGGTCCCCAATGAGAAAAATGAGTTGATTCCCACCAGGAAGGTAACTCGATGGAGGGTTTGTATAGATTACCGGAGGCTAAATTCAGCCACCCGAAACGATCATTTTCCCCTTCCCTTTATTGATCAAATGCTTGACAGGTTGGCTGGCCATGAGTACTATTGTTTCTTGGATGGATATTCAGGATACAATCAGATAGTTGTTGATCCTAAGGATCAAGAGAAAACTGCTTTAACTTGTCCCTTCGGGGTTTTTGCTTATAAAAGAATGCCTTTTGGCTTGTGTAATGCACCAGGAACCTTCCAAAGATGTATGTTTGCTGTTTTTTATGATTTAATTGGTGAATGTATGGAAGTGTTCATGGATGATTTTTCAGTGTATGGCCCCAACTTTGACAAGTGTTTGGACAGTTTGGAAAAGATTCTAGTTAGGTGCCAAGAAAAGAATTTGGTACTTAATTGGGAAAAATGCCACTTTATGGTAAAGGATGGCATTGTGCTTGGGCACAAGATTTCTGAAAAAAGGATTGAGGTAGATAAAGCTAAAACAGAGATTATTGAAAATCTACCTCCTCCCACCAATATTAAAGGTATAAGAATCTTTCTTGGTCATGCAGGTTTTTATAGGCGGTTTATAATAATTTTTCTAAAATTACTAAGCCTATGACAAACTTCCTTAAGAAAGAAGCTCCTTTTATCTTTAATGATGAGTGTTTGGCTGCTTTTAAAATATTAAAAGAAAAACTTATTTCAGCCCCTATCATTGTTGCTCCCCAATGGGATTTGCCTTTTGAAATAATGTGTGATGCTAGTGATAATGCAATAGGGGCTGTTCTTTGTCAGAAAATGGAAAAGTTTTGCATGTAATTTACTATGCTAGTAAGGTTCTGAATGAAGCTCAAAGAAATTATGCTACAACTGAAAAGGAGTTGTTGAGTGTAGTTTATGCTTTAGATAATTTCAGACCTTACGTTTTGGGTTATAAAATTTTTGTGCATACTAACCATGCTGCATTGAAGTACTTGTTTGCTAAGCAGGAAGCTAAACCCAGGTTGATCAGGTGAATCTTACTCTTGCAAGAGTTTGATCTTGAAATTGTGGACAGAAAAGGGAAAGACAATGGTTTAGCAGAGCATTTGTCAAGACTTGAAGAAGGGAACTCCAGCCCAATTCCTATTCAAGAGGAGTTCCCAGATGAAAAGCTCTTAGCTGTCCAAGAGATAGCTCCATGGTATGTACATTTAGCTAATTTTAAAGCTGCTGGAGTGTTGCCGTCTGATTTGACTTGGCAACAAAAGAAAAAATTTCTGTATGATGCCAAATTCTTTTTCTGGGATGAACCTTATTTGTTTAGAGAATGTTCTGATGGGATCATTAGAAGGTGTAGTCCAGAAAAAGAGTTTGAGGCTGTTTTATGGCATTGCCATTGCTCCGAATATGGAGCCCATTTTTCTGGTGAGAGGACTGCAGCTAAAGTCCTTCAAAGTGGTTTTTATTGGCGTACTATCTTCAAAGATAGTAGGGAATTTTTGGAAAGGTGTGATCGCTGTCAACGAACTGGTAACATCTCAAGAAGGAATGAGATGCCCCAAAAAATGATTTTGGAAGTTGAGCTTTTTGATGTATGGGGCATTGATTTCATGGGACCTTTTCCACTTTCTTTTGGTTGCCAGTATATTTTGGTTGTTGTTGACTATCTTTCTAAGTGGGTTGAAGCATCAGCCCTTCCCACAAATGATGGCAAAGTGGTTCTGGATTTTCTGAAGAAAAAGATCTTTACTAGATTTGGGGTGCCAAGGGCAATTATTAGTGATGGAGGTAAGCACTTTTGTAATAAAGCTTTTGAAACTCTTTTGAAAAAATATGGCGTTCATCATAAAGTTGCTACCCCCTATCACCCCCAAACTAGTGGACAAGTAGAGGTTTCTAATAGGGAGCTAAAAAGGATTTGGGAAAAAGTTGATTGTACCTCAAGGAAGGATTGGTCAAAAATATTAGATGAGACCTTGTGGGCTTACCGTACTGCGTTTAAAACTCCTTTTGGAACCTCTCCTTACCAGTTGGTTTATGGTAAGACTTGTCCTTTACCTGTGGAAATTGAGCATAAAGCCTTTTGGGCTTTGAAACAATTAAACATGGACCCCAAAGAAGCTGGGGATAAAAGACAGTTACAGGTACATGAGCTGGATGAATTTAGACTCCAAGCATACCACAATTCTAGGATCTACAAGGAAAGAACAAAAAGGTGGCATGATAAGAAGATTGCGCCAAAAGAGTTTAGTCCAGGACAGTTTGTGTTATTGTATAACTCAAGGCTGAGGTTGTTTCCTGGAAAGCTGAAGTCAAGATGGACAGGACCATATATGATCACCAAAGTCTTTCCTCATGGTGCGGTTGAGTTAGAGGATAAAAGCGACACATTTGTTGTCAATGGGCAAAGACTGAAACCGTACCTAGGGGGAGATGTTGAGAGACAAGTTATGTCTGTTTTTCTTGATTCCCCTAATTGATTAAAGGGAAGGGTCTATCTCGGACCTTAACAATGAGCTGGTTGGGAGACAACCCAAGTTAGGATAGTTTAATTTTTCTGTCATTTTAATTTCTGCACTACCTTTGTAAATAAATAAAAGAAAAAATTCTATGTTTTTGCTGCAGGAGGGGCCAGCGCTCGAGCGCTGGAGGCCAACGCTCAAGCGTTGAGCCCCTGCTTAAAGTCCCCTGGTTCCAGTGTTGTCCAACGCCCAAGCGTTGGGGGCCAGCGCTCAAGCGCTAGGCCCCTGGAACTACCCAGTTTTTATTTTAATTTCCAACGCCCAAGCGTTGGAAACCCAACGCTCAGGCGTTGGAACCCAGTGCCCAGTTCTTCATTTTAATATCCAGCGCCCAAGCGTTGGCAACCCCAACGCTCAAGCGCTAAAGCTCGGGCAGATTTTATGTTTTGTTTTATTTTCTGTTTTCTTGATTTTTAATAATTTTGTGTCCACCATCTCTTGAAAATTTTTTGATTCTTTGAGTTTTCCCTTGCTTCTATAATGGTTTTGATTTTTGGGAACTCAAGAATTCTTGTTTTAAGGTGGACACAAATTTTCAACCCATGTTTTTAAGTAATGTTGTTTTTGGGAACTAACAAGTCAAGCAAGCTTCTGCTTGTGAGACTTTTGTTTGCTCAATTTTGCAGGAAAGTCACCAGAAGGAGAAAGAACCCTCTTGAACTTGAGTGTTCAAAGTTGAAATTGCAAGGAGGTTTCTTGGACATTTGTAAAAAGAAAAGAAAAAAAAGAGAGAGAAAAATACCAGCTTTTAGTTTTATTTTTAGTGCTATTTTTTTATTTTTGCTTTTAGGTTTTTAAACTGCTTGGTTGAGTGTGTTTATCCAGTCTGAATGCTACTATTGCTCTGTGAATGCTTTATCTGATTGAAGTGCTTTTGAAAATGATGCTATGTTTGATGCGGTTAGGATTGCATGTTGTTAGAAATGATTTGAACATCTTGATTGTTTGGTTGTTGTTAAAGTTTTTATGAGTTCTAAAAAGGGTACCACTTACCCTATGTTTTTCTGAGAGCTGAGGACTCTGAATGCATGATTGTAAGATTTTTCTACCTTGTGTTGCATGTTGATTGGGATTTTGTATACATTGTGAGTTGAGAAGAGATTATAGGCATTTTTGAAAACTCAGAGTTTTGGTTGAAAAGAAAAAATCCACTAGTAGCCCCTTTTTGAGCCTTAAAAGAGTCCTTCTTTGGAGCCTACTTTGTTGGGTTTCTCTCTAAAAAGAAGGAAAAAAATTGAAAAAAGAATAAGGTATGTGCCTTATGAAAGAAGAAAGAAAGAAAAAAAATGAAGTGGTGGGGGTGAGAAAGAGTATGAGGAGAGTAAAATTCAAGTCATTCATCCCATACATTACACTACTTGGTTCAAAAAAAAAGGAAAAAGAAAAATTGAGAGGACCCTTGTGTTGAATTGTTAAAGCTCTTAGTCAAAAATTCACTTAACAACAGATTTTGAGTCAGCCCTTAGAGTTGCCAATTTCTTGAAATCCACACCTTGAATTGTTCAACCCTTTGGCCAAGTTACAACCTTCAAAAAAAAATCTCTTCAAAGTTACTTAGTTGCACTGTTCCAGTTTTGATTTGAATGATAGGCAGGATCATTGAGCTTTCTTTTTTTTCATGGAGAATATTATTTTGTGAGCTTAATTGATGAACTCAACATGTTAAAAGCCAAGCCTAACTTTCTTGATTAAATATCTTTAAACATGCATGTCTTCAAAATCCGCTATGCTTTCTTGGAAAAGTTTTTGTGCTTCAAGTTTTAATCAGATAAACTTTCTCTAAACTCAGGGACGAGTTTCTCTTTAAGTTTTGTCACATGAGGACAAGCTATCGTTGGGTATAGTAGTGTGATGACTGGATTTTATATGATATTTTTAGGGTGTTTTTAGTCTTTTTATTTTATTATTTTTGAGTCTCATATAGGATTTTTATTCTTTTTATGTAGATTTTCTATTTATTTTGCATTTTGCATATAGATTAGCTTTTATTTGTTTTTCTAACTTTATTTTATATTTTTAGGGATTTTTATAGTTATTTTTATATTTTTAGGAAAGCTGGTATAAGTTATCATTTTTGTCCAGGGACCGAATTGTAAAGTTTCAGGAAAGGAAGGATAAAAGTGTAAAAGTTCAAGAGAGGAGGATGAAAAGTGAAGTTTCAAATATTCAAAGGGCCATAATTGAAGTACTAGCAAAGATAGAACTTAAAGTGGAATCAAGAATATGAAGCAACTCTCTTTGATTTGAGCACATGGAAAATAAGGTTGAAAGATTAATGGTGGTGGAGAGGTGGTTTCAGAACTTAATAGAGGCTGAATGGAGGTTAATTAAGCCATTCAATCCCACCATTGAAGAAGAAAAAACATCCAAGAATAACTGCCAGTGTTTGACCCAACGCTCCATCGTTGGAACTCCCAACGCTCCAGCATTGGGACTCTGACTAAGAGCTGAGTCAGAAGTTGCACCCAGCGCTCAAGCGTTGGAAGCCAGCGCTCAAGCACTGGGCCTATATCTGAACGTGGGATTTTAATGCACCCCAACGCCCAAGCGTTGGGGATCCCAGCGCTCAAGCGCTGGAGGTCAGATTTTTGTTATAAATAGGGAGGCAATTTGCACTTGTAAGACACACCTATTCAGAATACAACAAGTATTCTTCTTTCCTCCTTAAGGGCATTGTTCCTAGGAATTGTGGGAAGCCAAACTTGAGCTCCTGTCCAGGGTAATTCGATGCCTCTTTTAGCCATGCTTGGCTAATTCTTTTAAGTTACTTGGGTTGTTTTAGTTTGTAATTTATGATTTAGTTTTGCTTCTACATTTCTGAATAATATTTCTATAAGTTTATGTTTTATTTCCTTGTTCTTCATTTCCTCTAGTACACAAGAGTTCTTGCTTATTGCTTATAACAATGAGAATTGGTAAGTAGTAAGGGAAATAGGATTTAAAAAAGGCTATAAGTATATATCGCTAAGAAATTTGGATAGACGTAGCTTTATGTTGGCCTGAACTTCATCTTCATCTTCTTCTTTAGTTAACTAAATTGCAAGAAATTGAGTTTAGTAATTAGAAAGAAAGTTCTACAATGTGTAAGAGATTAACTTGTAGAAATACTAGGCTATAGCATCATGAACTTGGTTTTAGAATTCAGAAATTAAGTAGGAGTTTGCTAGCGTATTTTATAAACTATGTAATTCAACCCAAGTGCTTAAATTTCATCATCATCTTTCTTTTCTTTTATTTCATGCTATTTTATTTACTTGTTCTAAAACCAACATAAAAAATACATCTTTTAATTTTCTTTTAAAGTACTTGATGAGTGGATTTTATATGATGTTTTTAGGGTCTTTTTAGTCTTTTTATTTTATTATTTTTGAGTCACATGTAGGTTTTTTATTGTTTTTATGTAGATTTTATATTTATTTTGCATTTTGCATATAGATTAGATTTTTTGTGTTTTTCTAGCTTTATTTTATATTTTTAGGAATTGTTATAGCAATTTTATATTTTTAGGAAAAGCTGGTTTAGTTATCATTTTTGGTCCAGGGACCAATGTGTAAAGTTTCAGAAAATCAGGGACCAAATTGTAAAAGTTCAAGAGTGGAGGACTTAAAGTGGAGATTGAGAGAATATGAGGGCTTGAATTGAAGTGCTAACCAAGGGAGGACCAAAGTGAAAAAGAAGAATATGAAGAATCACTCTCCAATTTAGCACATGGAAAAAATGTTTAAAGAATTGATGAAGGGTTTCAGAATTGATCAAGGCTGGTTAGTGGCTTTTTATGGCCATCAAAACCCATTACCATGAATGAAGAAGGAAGAACAAGCAAGAAGATGAAGAAGCAGCATCCCAACGCTCCAGCGTTGGGATCCCAGCGCTCCAGCGCTGGGGTTCTGACTAGATGATGAGTCAGATGGTGACCCAGCGCCCAAGCGTTGGAAAGCCAGCGCTCAAGCGCTGGGCCTCGGACAGAAAGTGGATTTTTAATGCATCCTAGCGCCCATGCGTTGGGAATGCCAGCGCTCAAGCGCTGGAGGCTGGAATTTTACTATAAATAGGGCCCTTTTCTTCACTTGTAAGACACACCTTCATAGAATACAACAAGTATTCTCTCTTTCTCCCTCAAAGATCATTGTTCCTAGGAATTGTGGGAAGCCAAACTTGAGCTCCTATCCAGGGTAATCCAATGATTCTTTTAGCCATGCTTGGCTAATTCTTCTTTAAGTTTCTTGGGTTGTAGTAGTTTATAAATTATGTTTTAGTTTTGTTTCTACCTTTCTGAGTTTTATTTTCAGTTCTTGTTTTATTTCCTTGCTCATATTGTTATCTTGCTGTACACAAGAAGTTTTACTTATTACTTATGTCATAAGATCATTTGATGAGTAGTAAGGGAACTAGGATCTAAAAAAGGTTATAAGTATATATCTCTAAAGATCATTAGGATAGACGTAACCTTATGTTGGCCCGAATCCATGCTTCATCTTCTTTTCTGGTTAACTAAATTACAAGATCATGTATTTAGTAATTAGGAAGAAAGTTCTACATTTCTTAAGATCATTAGGATGTAGAAATTCTAGGTTATAGCATCATGAACATGGAGTTAAAATTCAGAAAATAAGTAGGAACTTGCTAGCATTTTTATAGACTATGTAAATCAACCCGAGAAGCTTAATTCTTATCATCTTTATTTCTTATCTTTTTATTGCTATATCTTGTTCTAAAAACAACAACAAATATTCATCTTTTATTTTTCCTATTTTAGTACTAAATTTTATAATAATAAGAACACCTATCCCGTGGGTTCGATCTTTTTATATTACGCGATAGTAAATTGTACACTTGCAATTTCATTATCAAGTTTTTGGCGCCGTTGCCGGGGATAGGTTCTTTCAAGTTCTTATTTTTATTTTATTTAGTACTTCTTGTTTATATATTAAAAAAAAAAAAAGAGAAAAAATATAAATATAAAAAATTTGTGATGAACTGGTGCTGCTAATTTTGTTTGCTAAGTATTGTCAGGTATAGCAATGGCTGAAACATTCGAGCAAAGGAAGGCAAAAATCTGGGCTGAGGTTGAAAAGGAATATGAGAAGTCGAAGCAGGATATCTTCACTCTAGTTAAAGAGTTTTTCTCTGATATAGATTGCAAGAGGAAATCCGGATTTTTGCCAAGTCCTGAGCAAGAATGTAAGGCCAGGGAGATTCTACAAGTAAAGATACAAGGCATTGTAATGAGGCAGCCCGGGGATAAACAACAACCACTTATTCATGAAAGTGAATTTGTGGTACAAAAAGAGGAGGTAAAAGAAACTTCCATTGTAAAATTTGTCTTTGAAGACAAATTGGAGATGGAGGAAGAAGAACCTCAAGGAACCTATGCTATAGGTTCAGAAAAGCAAGGAGCAGAACAGGGAAGGGAAAATTTATTTATTCCTTCCATTTTTAATTTAAATGTTGTTACCTTGTTAGCTGAAAATTCATGTGGCACCATGTTGCTTTTGTGCCAAAATATACATGATTTGCGGGGTCTAAAGAATTTTGTAATAGACCCCGGTTGAAAGTGATTAGTGGAAGGGTCTATCTCGGACCTTAACAATGAGCTGGTTGGGAGACAACCCAACTTAGGATAGTTTATAATTCTGTCATTTAATTTTTTGTATCACTCTTGTAAATAAATAAAAGAAATTTTATGTTTCTGCTGCAGGCGAGGCCAGCGCTCAAGCGCTGGAGGCCAACGCTCATGCGTTAGGCCCCTGCTTCACAACCTCTGATTCCAGTTGATCCCAGCGCTTAGGCGCTGGAGGGCTAGCGCTCATGCGCTAGGCCCCTGGAATCCCAGCTTTTTATTTTTTAATTTCCAGCGCCACAGCGTTGGAACCCAGCGCTTAGGCGCTGGGACCTCTGATTGCCCAGTTTTTATTTTAATCCAGCGCCCAAGCGTTGGCATCCCCAACGCTCAAGCGCTGGAGCTCGGGCAGTTTGCTGTTTTTACTTTTATTTGCTGTTTTTAATTTTTAATAAATTTTGTGTTCACCATTTTTCTGAAAGTTTTAAAGTTCTTTGAGTTTTCCCTTGTTTCTACAATGGTTTTAATTTTTGGGAAACTCAAGAATTATTGTTTTTAAGGTGGACACAAATTTTTCAACCCATGATCTTAAATGTGCTGTTTTTGAGACTAACAAGTCAAGCAAGTTTTTTACTTGTGAGACTTTTGTTTGTTCATTGTTACAGGATAGGTACCAAAAGGAAGAAAAACCCTCTTGAACTTAAGTGTTCAAATTTGATTTTTACATTGAGGTTCCCTTGGACCTTTGTGGAAATTTGTGTACTATGCCAGCTTCTTAGTTTTTGTTGTTTTTTCTTTTTATAATTTTTAGCTTTATTTTTAGTTTAGTTTTTCTGTTTTTGTTTTTGCATGAGTCTTGAGTATTCTATCCATTCTGAATATTGCTATAGCTTTGTGAAATGCTTTATCTGATTGAACTGTTTGGTGAAAAAGTTCTATGTTTTGAAGCAGTTAGGATTGCATGCTGTAGAAAGGATCTTGATATCTTGATTGTTTTGGTTGTTGGCAAAAGTCTTTTTCTGAGTTCTAAAAAGGGTACCACTTACCCTATCTTTTTCTGAGAGCTGAGGACTCTGATACATGATTGTAAAATTTTCTGCCTTGTGTTGCATGTTGATTGGAGTTCTGTATACTTTGTGAGTTGAGAAGAGATTATAGGCATTTTTGAAAACTCAGAGTTTTGCTTGAAATTTGATATCCACTAGTAGCCCCTTTTGAGCCTTAAAAGAGTCATTCTTTGGAGCCTACTTTGTGTGATAATTTTTTAGTTGTTATAGTGATGCATGTGCTGATTTGTTAGAGCTATGTTTGTTGGGTTTCTCTCTAAAAAAGAAGGAAAAAAGTTGAGAAGAAAAAAATAAGGTATGTGCCTTAGAAAAAATAATGAAGTAGTGGGGTGAGAAAGAGTATGAGGGGAGTAAAATTCAAGTCATTCATCCCATACATTCCACTACTTTGTTCAAAAAAAAAAAAAAAAAAAGAAAAGGAAAAAAAAAAAAATTTTAGAGGACCCTTGTGTTAATTGTTTAAAGCTCTTAGTCAAGAAGAATCACTTAACAACAAGTTTCTGAGTCAGCCACTAGAGTTGCCAATTTCTTGAAATCCATACCTTAAATTGTTCAACCCTTTTGGCCAAGTTACAACCTTAAAAGAATCTCTTCAAAATCACTTGGTTGCTTTACTTCAGTTTTGATTTGAATTATAGGCAGGATTATTGAGCTTTCTTGTTTTCATGGAGAATATTATTTTTGGTGAGCTTAATTGATGAACTCAAACATGTTAAAAGCCAAGCCTAACTTTCTTGATTCTTTGTCTATAAAACATGCATGTTTTCCTTTTCTGCTAAACTTTCTTTGAAAGGTTTCTGTGCTTCAAGTTGTAATCAGATAAAACTTTCTCAAAACCCAGGGACGAGTTTTTCTTTAAGTTTTGTCGCTTGAGGACAAGCTGTCGTTGGGTATAGTGGTGTGATGAGTGGATTTTATATGATGTTTTTAGGGTCTTTTTAGTCTTTTTATTTTATTATTTTTGAGTCACATGTAGGTTTTTTATTGTTTTTATGTAGATTTTATATTTATTTTGCATTTTGCATATAGATTAGATTTTTTGTGTTTTTCTAGCTTTATTTTATATTTTTAGGAATTGTTATAGCAATTTTATATTTTTAGGAAAAGCTGGTTTAGTTATCATTTTTGGTCCAGGGACCAATGTGTAAAGTTTCAGAAAATCAGGGACCAAATTGTAAAAGTTCAAGAGTGGAGGACTTAAAGTGGAGATTGAGAGAATATGAGGGCTTGAATTGAAGTGCTAACCAAGGGAGGACCAAAGTGAAAAAGAAGAATATGAAGAATCACTCTCCAATTTAGCACATGGAAAAAATGTTTAAAGAATTGATGAAGGGTTTCAGAATTGATCAAGGCTGGTTAGTGGCTTTTTATGGCCATCAAAACCCATTACCATGAATGAAGAAGGAAGAACAAGCAAGAAGATGAAGAAGCAGCATCCCAACGCTCCAGCGTTGGGATCCCAGCGCTCCAGCGCTGGGGTTCTGACTAGATGATGAGTCAGATGGTGACCCAGCGCCCAAGCGTTGGAAAGCCAGCGCTCAAGCGCTGGGCCTCGGACAGAAAGTGGATTTTTAATGCATCCTAGCGCCCATGCGTTGGGAATGCCAGCGCTCAAGCGCTGGAGGCTGGAATTTTACTATAAATAGGGCCCTTTTCTTCACTTGTAAGACACACCTTCATAGAATACAACAAGTATTCTCTCTTTCTCCCTCAAAGATCATTGTTCCTAGGAATTGTGGGAAGCCAAATTTGAGCTCCTATCCAGGGTAATCCAATGATTCTTTTAGCCATGCTTGGCTAATTCTTCTTTAAGTTTCTTGGGTTGTAGTAGTTTATAAATTATGTTTTAGTTTTGTTTCTACCTTTCTGAGTTTTATTTTCAGTTCTTGTTTTATTTCCTTGCTCATATTGTTATCTTGCTGTACACAAGAAGTTTTACTTATTACTTATGTCATAAGATCATTTGATGAGTAGTAAGGGAACTAGGATCTAAAAAAGGTTATAAGTATATATCTCTAAAGATCATTAGGATAGACGTAACCTTATGTTGGCCCGAATCCATGCTTCATCTTCTTTTCTGGTTAACTAAATTACAAGATCATGTATTTAGTAATTAGGAAGAAAGTTCTACATTTCTTAAGATCATTAGGATGTAGAAATTCTAGGTTATAGCATCATGAACATGGAGTTAAAATTCAGAAAATAAGTAGGAACTTGTTAGCATTTTTATAGACTATGTAAATCAACCCGAGAAGCTTAATTCTTATCATCTTTATTTCTTATCTTTTTATTGCTATATCTTGTTCTAAAAACAACAACAAATATTCATCTTTTATTTTTCCTATTTTAGTACTAAATTTTATAATAATAAGAACACCTATCCCGTGGGTTCGATCTTTTTATATTACGCGATAGTAAATTGTACACTTGCAATTTCATTATCAGTACTAAACAAGTTACTAAAAAGACACCTATCCCTGTGGGTTAGATATCTTATATATGACGTGATAACCATCCGTGCACTTGCGGATTTGGCTATCAGAATGCAAGGCCAGGGAAGAGTTACAAGTGAAGATACAAAGCATTCTGAAGAGGCAGCAAGTGATTGATCAAACTCCTATTGGCCTTGTAAGTGAACCTACGGACCAAGGTGAAAATCTGAAAATTAAATGGGAAAATGATGTAGTGACTGCAAAATTTGTTTCTCTTCCCACACCGGAGGAGGAAGAATAAAATTCCTTAGAAGAATTGTCCATAGGTGAACTAGTGCGGGAAAGTGGTGAGATTGCGGCTGAACAAGCTTGTCTCATTCTGATGACTACATGTTGTCAGAATTTGCATGACTTGAAGGGTTTACTACATTTCGTACTAGACCCTAGTTGATTGATTAAGGAGGAACCAAGTCTATCGAAGACTTTAACTTCGGGCTTCTAGGGAGACAACCTAAGCAAGGTTTGCTTTAAGTTTTCTGTTTTGTCTTTTATGTTGTTTCTGTTTTGTTTCCTTTTTGTTCTTAAAAAAAAAGTTTAGTATGCAGGAACCCCAATGTCTAGGCGTTGGAGGCTCAATGCTCTAATGCGTTGAGCCCCTTCCAAGATGCCCAGGCTTTCATAAAACCCAACGCCTAAGCGTTGGGGCTCATGCGTTGAGCCCCTGGAATCCTAGAGTTTGCTTTTAATTCCAACGCTCATGCGTTGCGGCTCGGGCAAGCCAATGTTAGTTTGCTTTTGTTTTCAGTTGTTTTGTTTGTTTTTTTCTTTTTGTTGAATAAAAGAGCAGGTGGTGCTGGTGCTGAAGAAGCTGGGGCTGCTGATGAAGAAGAAGACCCATGAATGCCTGAACATTGACCAGTAGTTTGTTTTTATTTTAGCTTTAATTTTTGTTTTATTTTTTCTTTTCAGTTTTTATTTTTCTTAGGATTTTTATCTTTTTTAGGATTTGAGTCTTGCATTAGAGTCTGTGATCTGTATCCCAGATAATTATGCCATGTTACTTAACTCTTAAGTAGTTTTACCCTATGCTATGCGGTTTCAAAAATGATACATTTGATCTTATGCTAGGTAGAAATGCATGTTGTTAGGAATATGAATGGATTCTAGTTGACTGAGTTTTGGTATGATCTTGAGTGAGTTCTTAAAGGGTACCACTTACCCTGTCATTCTGAGTGCTTTGAGAGAACTCTGATTACTTGTGATTATACTTTTCTGCCTTGTATTACATGTTGATAGAATTCTTGCATGCTTTGTTATTTTGGAAGAGACTTTCGGAATTTTTTGTGAACTCAGAATTTGTGTATTATGTTGATTTTCCCTTAGTAGCCCCCATTGAGCCTTTAAATTGAGTCTATTTTTGTTGGAGCCTACTATTGGAATTATTATTGAGTTGTTCAGTGATTTTGAAAAAGGAAAATGTTAGAGCTATGCATGTATAGGTTTCTCTTGAAAAAAAATGAAAAATTGAAAAAATCATTGAAGTGGTGGGGTGAGAAAGAGTATGAGGGTAGTAAAATTCATTTCATTCATCCCATACATCTCACTGCTTAATTTAAAAAGAAAAAGAAAAAAAAAAGAGAAAAATGAGAGAACCTTTGTTTTGAATTGTTTAAGCTCTTATTCGAAAGAATCACCTAACATGAGTCATAATCTGAGTCAACCCTTTGAGTTGCCAAGTTCTTGAAAATCCATACCTGTTTCTGAACCCTTGGCCAAGTTTCAACCCTTGTAGTCTCTCCAAAGTTACACTGCTGTACTTGTTTGGTTTTGATTTGAATGATAGGCAGATTAGTTTCAATTCACTTGTTATTCATGAGCTGATTATTTTGTGAGCTTAATTGGTGAACTCATTCTTCTGTTTTGATCAATACCATGCTTAGCTTTTCTTGATGAACTTTGTTCCCTAATATGCATGTTTTCCAACCAGTTGTACTTTTCTTGAAAATGTATCTTGAGTTGTTTTGCGCTAGGTTGGGTAATTTGTTCTGAGCTTGAGGACAAGCTTTCTTTAAGTGTTTTACGCTTGAGGACAAGCTGTCGTTAGGTATAATAGTGTGATGACTGGGATTTGAATGATCTTTTTAGTGTCTTTTTCTTTCTTTTTATTTTATTTTATTTGTGTCTCACATAGCTTTTTATTTAATTTGTTAGAGTTTTTGTTTTATTTTTGCATTTGCATATAGATAAGCAACTTTTGTGCTTTTAGTCCTTTTAGTTGTGTTTTATTAGTGTTTCATTATAGTTTAGTCCTTGTTAGAGGTTCTGGTCAATCAAAGAACATTTGTGGGGATCTTGGTGCAAATAAATGAAGAAGTGTGGCTGAATTTAAAGAAGAAGAAGAAGCATCAATTACCTTGTCTTGATTTAAACATGTGGGAATTGAAGAATTGAATACGGAATTGATGTGCTTCAGCTGTTTCAAGACAAAAAAGAGGCTACATGAAGAGCTTTAATGACCATGAAGGAGCCATCAAATAAGGAGAGCAAAAGTCATGAAGCATCAGACGTGCCCAACGCCTGAGCGCTGGCAAGCCAACGCTCATGCGCTCGCTTATGCCCAAATTTTATGTAATTCCTACGCCCAAGCGTTGGACAGGAAGCGCTCATACGTTGAGCCCCTGACTTTTGCCCAGTTTTAATTTAATTCCAACGCTCAAGCGTTGGAAGGGCCAACGCCTGAAAGTTGGAAAGCCAACGCCTGAGAGTTGGAAAGCCAACGCCTGAGCGTTGGGAGGCTCTCTGAAAAATCTATAAATAGGCTGTTTTCCTTTCTTTGTAAACACACTTGGATACACTTGATACTCTTAGAAATACATTTTGCTGAGCATTGCCTGAGGTTTGGGCTCTCAATTCCTTGAGCTCTCAATTCAGGTTTTTAATTATGTTTCTCTTAGCCATGTTTGGCTAAGTTTTTCTTAATATTTGGGTTGTAGTGAATCTATCCTAGAACTATGCTTTAGGTTTCTACTGCTTATATATGAATAAAGGTTCAGTTCTTAGATTCTATTCCATGCTTTACATTACTCTTGATCTACACAAGTGTTCATACTTAATTCTTATGCAATTGTAGTTGTTAGGAATTGGTGGAAATGGGAATAGAGTGAATGACTGTATGCCACTTAGGTATAAGGGTAGACATTGTTAATGTTTGCCTGAACTTGGATTCTACCTTCAATTTTATTAACTAATCACTAAGGAATTAGCTTTAGAAATTGAATTGGAAGTTCTATTTGCTTAAAGTGTTAACAAGTAGATACCCTAGGATAGAACACCTAAGAACATGTTCTGAATTTCATATATAGAAGTGATTATGAATAGTTTATCTAGGGATAGTGAAACTAAACCCAAGTACTTGCTCTATCAAATAGTTACCTTGTTATTTTTCCTGTTCATTTGTTCTTAAAAACCAACCTTATTAAAACCTTTTATGCTTTTGTTTTTAAGCTGTAAACAATTGATTTTTTGGGTCTAAAATTCAACCTATCCGTGTGGGTTCGATATCTTTTATATTAGGCGATATCCTCTGTGCACTTGCAGAGTTGGCTACCATGGCTTCATTGAAGAACTAAGATGACAAGATCATCTGACCTCATGAAAGAACTCAAACGATGAGAATGTCAAGCAAGGGTGGTTTAGGAAACAAACCTTCAGGCAAAGTCTTTGACTAAGCAACTACTGTTCAATCAATTTGATAAAGGCGGTTTGACTAAGCAGCCACTGTTCAGCAAGTTGACTGAGGCGGTGTAGGAAACCCAACGATGAAGTTTTAACAGAACAACCACTTCAGCAACTGTCAAAGGCGGTTAAAGAAAACATATCAACGAAGTTTTCCGCCATGGAAGCACCATGCCCTGTTCATTATTTTTTCCTATAAATAGAACCTTTCAGACTGAGGAAGAAAAGAGTGGATATCGAGATATAGAGATATATCGAGAATTGGAATTAAGATAGAATTAACTGAATACAGAGGCAGAGCTTGAGTAAGAAAGGATTCCCAAGAGGTGGAAGTAAGCTTGAAGAGAGAAAGGAAGTCGTGAGCCCCGGTGCGTCGCCGTTCTAGTGGAGACACGTCGTCGACATCGCCAAGCTTTTAACCTTCCATATTTCTTCTTGTAAGCTTGTAGTATCATGAGAATGGATTGCTAAACCCCTCTTGTTGGGATTAGTTGTAGCTTTTGATCCTCTGATGTATTTATAACTTATATTTCATATATAAATCAATGTTTCTATTAATGGTTTCAATGGTTTATCGTATGTCTAATGCTTATTTTAGATTGATCACCTAGAACATGAATTTAGATTTGATAAGATGGTGAGAACTGACTATTTGAATCTGAAACAGATAATACCATCTAATGAATTTAAGACCTAGAGATGGGGTTAGATCATTAGTCAAATTGCTAAGTTAATATAACATCCATGTCTAATGCTATTTGCTTTGTTAATCAATCAAGAGATTGAGGGTTAATTTAGTCGGTTGATAATCTTCTACGCTGGGAGACTGGGTAGTAATTAAGAACTGATGTGATGAAACCAATATAGGACAAGATTTATATGTGAGTTCAGTGAATACATCAAAATTAATCCCAACAACTTTCTTAATTGCTCAACTTCAACCTATTACTTGTTTATAGTTATGTTAAATCCACTCCAACTATCAATTCGTTTTATCTATTGTTTAGTTAATTTACATTAAAGAACAACTTTTATCAGCAATTCTCTGTGGTTCGACAAACACCCGTTGTTATACTACATTCGAATCTTGAAAGGGATTTAAATATAGTAAGTGACAACATTATAAATTATTTTGGTGAAAACGGTTTTAAATAACGCATAAATCCCATTTCAACAAAATGGTGTAGTTTTCGGGGAATTGCATTGTATAAAAGTATATCTTTAGTGTGATTGATTTAAGCAATTGTGAATATTGTTGATAGTTTAATTTTAATTTTCAATTCAATATTCATTGTGAATATAATACATAGTTTCTCTTTGTGTATTTAATCTGACTATTTGCGAATATAGATTATAGTCTTAATTTTCAAGTTGATTTTTCTTGTTGTTACTAACGTCATTTGTTAGCACGAGTTTTCGCGTCCAATCAATTAGCTAACTTCAGGGAGAAGAAAAATAAGGAACTTTATACCATCTTCTAAAAATGTCTCGATCAACTCAGGTAAGGTGGTGTAAATTCTGACTTGATATTCATCATATTGGTTGTTGTCCAGAACAGGTACCACCTTCCTGAAGAAGACAAAATTTCCACGCTTGAGGACACCTTGATGCAATTCATGCAGTTGCCTATGCTTAATTAGCAGAAGACTGGTACATTTATAAACAATGTGGTAAATCAGATGGGACAGATATCTAAACAAATAGTTGAGATGCAAAAAAGACAGTCCACAGCTAGCATTAAATCTGACACCAAAAAGAAAGGCAGGGTAACCTTCAGCAAAAGTGAAGGGGAGGATGGTAAGGATATGCATCAACCAGAAAGGACAAAAGAAAGAGCAAAAACAAAAGGCAGGGGAGATGGAGAAAGAAGTGAAGGAACCCCCACAAAATGGGATAAGAAAGAGCAATTCACTAAAGTCATGGATATGCTTAAGGAGCTGCAACTTAACATTCCAACTGCAGAAGCCTTGGAGAAGATTCCAAAATATGGAAAGTTCATGAAAGAGTTTCTCACAAAGAAGAAAAGTTTTAAGGATAGAGAAGTGGTTGATTTGGGTACTCTATATAGTTCTGTCATTCAGCAAGTCACACCAGATAAATTTGATGATACCAGGAAACCCAAAATTCCAGTCACCATTGATGTTTCAACAGTGGGGCAAGCTCTAATTTATTTAGGGATTCATGTTAACATTATGCCTTTGTCCTTAATAAAGAAAGAAGATGGTTTAAATCTCAAACCAACTAGATTGTCTTTACAATTAAAAGATTGATCAACTATCCAACCAATTGGCATAGCAGAGGATGTCTTACTAAGAATTAATAAAATTCTTACTCCCACTTATTTTATTGTCGTAAATGTTTCAAGAAATTTAGAACACCCAATCATCTTGGGAAAACCATTAATGAGAATAGCTAAATTGGCCATGGAAATAGACAATGGAGAGCTGAACTTGAAATTCCAAGATGAGGAGGTGCAGTTCGACATGCAGCACCCCAAAGACAAAGGCCAGGACTTTAAAGCAGACACCATTGATGAAATATACAGAGAAGCTGAAATACAACCACAGATGTTTGATCCCATGGCAATGGCCCTCATCAACAAGTGTTGTAACTCACAATTCAATGAGTCAGAAGAAGGAGAGATTGAAAATTGTCAGAAGGAATTGGACTATCTAAAGGAAATACCTCCTCAACAAGCAAAAGTGGAAGACATCAAGGAAGGTGACAAAGAAAAACATGATCAGAAGTTGGAACTAAAAACTTTACCCTCACTTGAAATGTGTATTTTTGCAGGGTGAAACAGGTAAACCAGTAATCATAAGTAATTCTTTGTCACCACATCAAGAGAAAAACCTAGTTTATGTACTGAAAAACAATCAAGAAGCTATAAGGTGAACCCTATCTGATCTCAAAGGCATTAGTCCTTCTTATTATATGCACAAAATTATGATGGAGGATGAATTCAAGCCTATAGCTCAACCACAAAGGAGACTGAACCCCGCAATTTAGGAAGGTGTTAGAAAAGAAGTTGTGAAACTTCTTGATGGAAGTATGATTTATCCTATTTCTGATAGTTCATGGGTGGGTCCTGTGCAGGTAGTTCCTAAGAAGGGAGGCATGGGAGTAACTTCCAATGAGAAATGAACTTATTCCAACAAGAACGGTCACCGGTTGGAGGATCTGCATAGACTACAAGAAATCGAACAAGGCTACAAGGAAGGATCATTTCCCATTACCATTCATGGATCAAATGTTGGAGAGACTGTTTGGGCATGCATTTTACTATTTTCTGGATGGATATTCAGGCTATAATCAAATTTTAGTCAATCTAGAAGATCAAGAGAAATCAGATTTTACATGATCCTTTGGTGTTTTTGCCTATAGAAAAATGCCATTTGGACTATGTATATGTTAGCTATATTTTCAGATTTAGTGGAGAAGATAATAGAGGTTTTTATGGATGATTTCTCCATATTTGGTGATTCATTTGATCTATGCTTGGAGAATTTGAACACCGTACTGAAGTGGTGTGTGGAAACCAACCTTGTTCTGAATAAGGATTCCCCTTTTCTCTTTGATAATGCTTGTTTAAAATCTTTTGAAAAATTGAAACAGAATTTGATATCTTCTCCGGTTACTATTGCACATGATTGGAATACTAACTTTGAACTAATGTGTGATGCTAGTGACTCTGCTGTTGGAGCAGTCCTAGGACAGAGGAAATACAAGGTTTTTCATGCAAGTCACTATGCTAGCAAGGTCTTGAATGAAGCCCAAATAAATTATGCTACTATTGAGAATGAATTGCAAGCTATAGTATTTGCACTTGAAAAGTTCAAAATTTACTTGATAGGATCAAAACTTATCATTTTCACAGGTCCCTACTTGTTGTCTATATATATATATGGTGAGCTAATGCACCAAATATTACACGACACTCTGTCTTACATTTATTGCTTATTTTTCATCCGTACATACTACATGAGGTAGATGAAAATGAAAGTATTATTAGTTACGTACACTTCATACCATGGTACATAATAATAATACATACACACATACAATTAAACAAGCAGCTTCATAATTTGGTTTCGTACGGAATTGGATCTCTACTACCTGTAGCTGTTTTCAACTTGAATCGATCAATTATTTAAGATTTAAAACATTTGAACGCTAGAATTTCAAAAAGACGCCTCATACAGATATACCATGACTAAATTTATTATATCCATCACGAGAAATTAAATGAGCTTCTGGTGAAATGTTGCATAAAAAAGGTATTTGGGGCTCGAATTAGAAAGTTTACATAAAGTTGGGGGTTTGATGGCAAATTCATGTCGCCATAACACAAGCCTTGGGTATTTACCCCACCATCAACCGCTTTTCATAACATGAATGAAGCTTAGTCACCCCATCTACTTCCTATATCGTCTCAAGAAGTCATTAACCAAGTTCCCTAAAATTGCCAAACATTAGAAACAATCCCTCTTACCAGCCAGAAGAAAATAGAAATTAAACCAAAAAGGAATATAGGTGTTTTTGCTGACCCAAAAGGTTATAAGGCCTTACACGGTGGTTGGCTCAACAAATTCGTGAATGTTGTGTTAGTCAATTAAAATGACTATAATGAGAATTTATCTCATCCTACAATCAGTCAAACAATGTTGTGATGGTTGACTTAAATGACGAAAGAATAATAATGGATAGATATACACTAGACATACATATTTGATATTTGTAAGGGTTCTAACCCCATAACACTTTGTGGTGGTTAAACCATGTCTAATTGATGTTTCCCGGTATATAACTAAGAATCATTATTGTTTGATTTGGGTGAGGGGTGAAGGCCGCGTAAGGGAGAAATTTAGAGTCTCGTGATTTGTTTCTAAAAAAGGAAGAGGGAATAAATCTGATATGTCTATGATGGGTATTTTTTGTAAAATTCTACAAATAGTAGCGATGGAAGTTCATTCGCATTAATGGCCACTCCGATATTCTTCATGTTGATTTTTTCTTGGTGTTTTGGTTCTAATTAAAACACAAATTAATTGGTGGTTTTGTTGTCTCTCTATTATGTTCTGTTGTGTTGTGGTATGTTCTTTCAAATATTTGGGAATCGCGTTTGGCGCCCCCCGTATTGCGCCTTACGCCCCCCCCTATTTTTATAAAATTCGCAAAATACCCTTCTGTCCAAAAAAAAAACTGAACCAACAAAAAAAAACATAAAAATTTCAAAACTCCAATTTCTTCCTCTTCAACTCATCACCATCAACATTTTTCTCCATCCACTTCATTGTCATCTCCTTTTACGTTATCCTATAAAGAAGGGGCAAGAAACCTTGAAATCCTCATTTCGAGAGAGAAAACGAATTTTCGAAGTGAACCACGAAGCCTGGTTATTATTCGCATCTTGGAGTGCGATTTATGTACATATATCGCATCTAGGAGTGCGATTTCATATTAAAAGACATCTAAAAAAATTCAAAAAATGCCCAAATGATTTTTAAAAATTATGGGACCACCACAGTTAGTCTAGTTGACATATTTAGAAATTTATGGTGAAATATTTTTTTTTCAAAAATTAAAAAAAAATAGCAAACGATGGAATTTGGCCTCGGGACACCGAGCTTATGGCGAAGCGATAAGCGTCCAATTACTTTTTTTTTCTCTTCAACTTTCTAGTTCAGCCCGTCGCCATCCGAAACCATTAGAAATTCCTTTTTCAGGGCCGGCCAGAAATATTAAAAAAAATTTAAAATACTATTTCGCACCTATAAGTGCGATTTGGAGGCCCATTTCGCACTCTTAGGTGCGATAGACACTTTGAAAAAAATAAAAAAAATAAAAGTACTAATTCGCACACCTATAAGTGCGATTTAGAGGCCCATTTCGCACTCTTAGGTGCGATTTGCACATTTTGAAAAAATAAAAAAAATAAAAAAATAAAAAATAAAAAAATACTAATTCGCACACCTATAAGTGCGATTTGGAGGCCAATTTCGCACTTTAAGGTGCGATTCGCACTTTGAAAAAAAAATAAAAAAATACTAATTCGCACACCTATAAGTGCGATTTGGAGGCCCAAATCGCACTTTAAGGTGCGAATTTTAACCAGTGTTCTATGAAAATAATAGGAAACGACGGGAGGGAGCAAGGAGGAAACAAGAGGAAGGATGTTGATGGTTAGTAGATGAAGGAGGTGGTTGATGGAAGATGATGAATGTGGTTGTTACAAGATGATAATGTTGGTGGTGAAATGATGGAGAGAAAGGGGGGTGAAATGATGGAGAGAATGTGTTGGAATGGAGAAGGGTGAAAGGATGAAGATGATGATATTTTTTTTTAAAAAAAAAAATTTAAAGGGTAAATTGGTAATATTTTAAATTTTAAAGGGCAAAATGGTAAAAGACGCATGAAGGGGGGCGTAAGGCGCAATAGGGGGGCGCCAAACGCGATTCCCCAAATATTTCTCAAGTTGTTTCAAAGCAATAGGTAATAGGTTTATTTGGGGTGAAAGTTGCATGAGTTTTAATTTAGTAGCACAAGGTATAGTCAATACATGATCTATATAGATTTTCGGTGTACAAAATGCAGAGTTGTGCTTCATACAAAGGCTCTATCACGTTTGGCCATCTCTGTTCGATATTATTTGAGATTTTGGATGTTGGTTAATCAAGATTTAGGTAGGTTAATTATTTTTTTAACTTATATGACTTCTCTTTTTTATATATGTTGTTGGAAGAGTTTTTTAGGGGCTTTATGTGTTTCTAGATGTAGTACTTTTAATTTTGTTTGAGGTTGATATTTTTCTGATAAAATAGACATGTCCATTTTTTAAAGCTAACTTCACACAAAAAGATATTATTTTAACCTGTATACCACGTATTTGTTAGACTAGATGACTTTATCCATCATCTATATCTAATTACTTTTCTTGTCATTCAATTTCAGTGAGTTGGGTGCTTTTCATGAGATTGTCTTCACAACCTATAATTCTCATTCAAGA
This sequence comes from Acmispon strigosus, assembly GCA_030819835.1. Classification (NCBI taxonomy): domain Eukaryota; kingdom Viridiplantae; phylum Streptophyta; class Magnoliopsida; order Fabales; family Fabaceae; genus Acmispon; species Acmispon strigosus. The sequence goes on along the minus strand of JAUAMA010000004.1, from coordinate 24,498,804 downwards.
AAGATGATAATTCTATATCACTAACTATTTATTCAGCTTCAACAGTGGATACCCACCCTCCCTTATGTTTCTCTTCACAATAAAATTGTCTCCTTCAACTGACCCAAAGTAGTTTTCTATGGGCACCTTCCTCCAGTGCATTTTCACCATTATCATCTGGAACACCATCAAACATGCTTAAAAAATCACCAAGTGTGTGTCAGCCGGGGTAATCTTTGTAGCAACCAAGATTCTCCTCCACAAAGATACTTCCTTAAATCTTTTCCTTTCACCTTCACATCATATTTCTTCTTTAGGGACACATTTTTTGAGCAATTTCCCTGTGTCGAGAAATCCAGTTAGGGCCTTTCCAAAGGTAAAGAGATGGTGCCTTCGGGTTCAAATCTTCCAACTGATTGTGACATATATCAAGAAAACTAGGTGGATAGAATGATCTCTCTAAAAGCATCTCATCATCTTCCCAAATTAAAGATGATGAGATGCTTTCAGGGAGGTCATTCTATTCACCTAGTTCTTTTGATATACATGACAAGCAATTGGAAGACTCAAACATGAGGGAGCCACCTCTCTAAATTTGAAAATGCCTTGGCTGAGCCGCTCAACATGGGAAAAATCTCAAAAGCATTGCCACATGAAGGAGAAAAATGATGTACATGTGAAAGGAAAAAATATAAAAATATATCTTATGGAGTTGAATCATAAATGTTACTAGAATTACCATAGCTGACATGTATCCAGTGATTTTTAAAACATGTTTGATGGGTTTCCGATGGATAATGGTGAAAATGCACCGGAGGAAGGTGCCGATAGAAATACTACACTGGGTCAGTTGAAAGAGACAATTTTATTGTGGAAGAGAAACAAAAGGGATTATGGGCTACCCAAAGATAAAGTTGAAGAAATGGTTAATGATATAGAATTATCATCTCTCAAGAATTAGAATTATTATTCAAGGTAATGACAAACTCATGAAAATTATCTAACTCATATAAATCGGATGACAATAAAAGTTATTACATATAGATGATGTATAAAGTCATCTAGTCTAACAAATACTTGGTATTATGTTAAAATAATATGTTTTTGTGCGGGGTTGCCTTTATAAAATGGAACTATGTATTTTATCAGAAAAAAATTCAACCCCAAACAAAATCAAAACTACATCTAGAAACACGTAAAGAAGCTCTTCCAACAACAAACATAAAAAAGAGAAGCGACATAAGTCAAAAAGACAATGTAAATCTTGACCAGCCAACATCCAAAATCTCAAACAACATCGAACAGAGATGGTCAAATGTGAAGGATCACAAACAGAGCCTTTATATGAAGCACAATTCTGCATTTTTTACACCAAAAGTTTATAGTTATGTATTGGCTATCTTGTGCAGCTATAATCCAATTAATGAAGCAGCTTGGGAAATATCAGAAACAACACAACATATCAAAACCACCAATCAATTTTTGATTTAGAACCAAAACACCCAGAAAAAATCAACATGCAAAATATCAGAGTGGACATTTATAAACTATGCACTCAAGACAGAACGTCTCGAAGCCTTCACAAAGCTATTGCTAGAGGAATAAAGAGATAAGCAGAAACATTGCTTGTTTGCAATGGTATTTCTAAATGACATAGAACATATGTATATATAGTGCAATGGTCGTACTCCAAATTTCAAATTACAACGGTCATATTATAACGATCATATAATAATTAACAATACTTATATTCCATCGATTAAATTATGATTTGTGATTATCTATATCAGTAAAACTCTTTATCGACATTTAATTAATAATATTTCATTGATTTAAATATTAATTTCGGAAAATTTATTTTTAAATTTGTCAAAAGGTCATTTAATTAATTAAAATATTATTTAAATAATAATTTATAATATCTTCCTATGCTTAACATTAACTGACATTAATTAGGTATTAATAAAAAAAAGTAAAGATTATTAATACTTTTATTGAATAGATAATTAAAAATATGATTTATTAATTAATTTAATATATAAAAAATTTATAACATATTTTTATAATATTTTTAAATAGATGTTCAATGAATCAAAATCTTAAGTATTAATTACTTTTTAAATGGATATTTAATTCATAAATTTTTAAAAAGTTCTCATTAATTAATAATAAATAAATTGACATCATTACAAATTATTATTAGATAAATTATTTATGGAAAATAATAAAAACTAAATATAAATAATTTTTTCTTTTTACAGAATTGGAATCACCCTATTATCTTCCCTGTGCTATTTAAGGTTTACACCATGAAAGCTTTCATATCCAATTCAAAATATTTTTTTCTTCCACACCCACATCCTCACTTTCCCGTGGTTCATCTTTGAAGAAAATTATGGTTCGAGAAGTATATGCTTCTTATGCTCCTTCGTGTTGTGGTCGGACCTTCTCAGCATTGATCGGAAGGCTCGCATGATTCTATGGCAAAGATTTCATATTCAATAAGCTCCTCCCATGTAACGTGATCTATGGCACAACCATTAAGTTCATGTACTGCTTGATGGAATCTGCCATCAATGGAGCTTGATTTTTTATCTCAACAGTCATGCTGGAATTCAGGGAACCAGCAGACCTACTCACTATCACGTGGTGCAGCATGAGGACCATTTTAAAGCATGAGAGATGCAATGGCTGACAAACAATTTTATGCTATCTAGAGTAGCATATTCTTATTAGTCAGCCATTGCATCTCTCATGCTTTAAAATGGTCATCATGCTGCACCACATGATAGTGAGTAGGTCTGCTGGTTCCTTGAATTCCAGCATGAATGTTGAGATAAAAAATCAAACTCTATTGGATGGCAGATTCCATCAAACAGTACATGTTTAGTCTTAGGGATCTTTCGATTTATTTCTTTGTATTGTCAATATTATCCCTTATTTGTAAAGTTATTAAGTGAGATATTAAACTCAATGGTGCTCAGTTTTCTGCTTTATGGTTCTCTTTTTTTTCTCAACTTACACCACATTTTATTAAGCTATTTTGATCCTTTAAACTTGCCATCTAAATTCAAGTCATAATTCGTGTTTACTAAAAGATTATACAAATCATATGCACCCATGTATTTGCTGTCACCTGATTTACACCAAACAGATACAATCGGTACTGTTGAATAAGCACAAGTGTGTCGTGACCGTAGGATCTTCATCAACAGATTAGAGTCAAATTAACCAACGTACGGTAACATATAAACTGTAGTAAACACTCAAGATGAAGGAAATTGAAAGGTTTTGAATCCTGATGGTTTCGTCTTTCTTGAAACCTATCATAATTGCTCTATGGCAATAACGAGGACGTTTCTGGAACCATCGAGAAATGTTTCTTTCACCAACACAAAATTGGTGATTTCAGTGTTGTATTCCCTTTCACCTTGATCCTCCCAAGTGTGTGTCTTGTTCCCATTAAGGAGAAGGTTTGTTCACCATTCTATTTCTCTATTGATGAAGGTGCCAACTTCTTTTTAAGGATTTAGGGTTTGCATATTGGATGGTATGAGTACGACGAACTTTGAACTGTGTTGTGCACTTTGGGTGAAAATAAATCATGTTCAACTATCGTTGGTTCAATAATTGTGTTGTGTTGCTAATGGTAGTAGCGTCGATGTACTTGATTTTTGTTAGTAGGTGTGTGTACTCATTAATAATATCTGAGTTATTAGACACAATGTGGGGATTTCCCGTGGGCATAGGGGTAAGATTGCACATGATTATTGTTCCTCCATGGCTTCTTATTGTTCAGAACACTGTAGGAATTGCCAGTGTTATCTGTGTTGGAAAAATGTTCTAATGTCATTCAAAATTTTAGATTGATTCAAAGGAAATGTCACTCACATCTACAACCAACTTCCGGTTTTCAAAGGATGTAACAACTTCAGTTTCAAAAGGAAACCAGACCTTGCTAGGCCTTTGTATTGCATAGTACCTTTTTACAGTAGTGTCTACTGTCTAATTTGTCTTATGTTTGTTGTTTATTCTCTTGCTTGAAATGCTTTGCCCCGTGCATTTATTCGGGACTGCCTTCATCTAGAATGGGAAACATTTCTACTAAGGAGTGGTGTTAGGGTCACTTATACGTGCAGTCTACTTTGGAGGAAGAGATGGTCAAATGCGAAGGATCACAAACAAAGCCTTTGTTGAAGATTATCTATCTTTTCTTCTAGAGAACTACACTTAGTGCATTTATGTGAAATATCTAACTTAGATTTCACTATGTCTAATTCCTCTTGTAAATTCCTACACTTATTTTCTAAAGATGATATTAAATTATTTTGCATAGTGCTAACCTTAGAGAAATTTTGACATAATTTAAACATATTTTCCATAGTATACTTTAAATCATGAAAAGAAATAGAATTATCACTAACCTGGGTATCTTCAGCATCTTAATCATGTGAAGCCATTAATGCAACTTGTGCTTCTTCTTTGTCATAATCTGATGATGAACTTACATCATTTTCATCCCAAGCCAAGCATGCTCTTCGTGTGGGTTGATCTTTCTTTTCAAATTTGTCCTTCAGACCATGTTTCTTCTTTTGAAGATTTGGACATTCTAACTTGATGTGTCCAGGTTTACCACATTCGAAGCATGTGATCTTTCGAGAAGAGGAGGACTCATTATTCCTTTGGAAAGATCTGTTATTGTTAAATTTCATACCTTTTCTTTTGAGAAACTTTCCAAAGTTCTTCACTAGAAGATTCATATTCCCATTATCTTCTTCTTCAGAATCTGCATCATAATCATCTTTGATGCTTTCTTTTGCCTTTAGGGAAATAGATCGATACTTCTTCTCATGTTGTTCATGCTCCTCCAAACGATTCAATTCCAACTCGTGTTCTTGGAGTTTTCCAAAGTGAGTTGCAAGAGTCATATTTGATAAACTCTTCTTTTTTGAAATAGCCGTAACCTTTGGTTGCCATGCTCTTGTGAGTGATCTTAGAACTTTCATGTTCAAGTCACTGTTTGAAAACTGTTTACCAAGAGCAATCAAATGGTTAATCAAATGAGTGAATCGTTTTTGCATATCCAATACCTTTTCTCCTGGAAGCATTCTGAACATTTCATATTCTTGAGATAGAGTATTGATTTTTGATCTCTTGACTTCATTTGTTCCTTCATGAGTCACCATCAACGTAACCAATATTTCTTTCGATGTTGTACATGTTGATACTCTAAAAAACTCATCCATGCCAAGAGAAGATGTAAGAATATTCATTCCTTTGAGATCATATTGAACCTTCTTCTTTTCTTCTTCATTCCAAGTGTTTTCTGGTTTTGGTTGTCTACTGTCTCCCACATCCTTCACAGGTACAAACGGACCTTCTTCAATGGCTTTCCATATTTCATTGTCTAATGACTTTATAAATATTTTCATCTTGATTTTCCAAAAGTCATAGTGGTCTCCATTGAAGTATGGTGGTCTGTTTATGTTGAATCCTTCATTGGTTCCATGATTGGAAGAGGATGCCATCTTTTCCCATATCTTAGGAGCAACTTACGTAAACTTACGCCCTGATACCAATTGTTAGTATAGATAGCAACCTGAGAGGGGGGGGTGAATCAGGTTTACCCGATTTTCGTCTTGATATCTTCTTACTTTCAAGATAAATGTAAATGCAAACGATTACAGCGGAAATAAGCATTGCTTGAAAGTAAAGATGAAGGGTAGAAGAATTCACACACAGAAATTTATCCTGGTTCACCTTCTATCCACCGAAGGCTATGTCCAGTCCCTCAAGAAAATCCCTTGAGGATTTTTCCACTATTGATAAAAATCTCTTGCAAGTTCTTACACCAAGTACCTTAAGAATTTCAATCAATCACCTGTGAAAGTATACCACTTTCAACAGCCTCTGAAAGTACACCACTTTCAGTTCCTGAAGGCAAACCACCTTCAGACCTTGAACGCTACACCACCTTCAAGCAACACCCTGAAAGTACACCACTTTCAGTAACAACAACCCTTCACCGAGACCCACAGTGAATACTCAATCTACCAGAAAGAGATGAAGAAGAGTTTACAATTTGGCTGTATCAATCCTTTAACAAACAAGTGGATTGATCATGAGAATTGATGCTTTAAGGCTCTTAAGCATAATAAGATTCTGAGTTCCTCAAGATATGAACAACTAGAGTGTTCTCTTAACAATGAAGATCATGAACTCAGAATTTAGGCTCTTTGAAAGTTTTAAGTGCTAAAAGACTTAATTAATGAACTATTTTGGCAAAGCTTTGGCCCAATGATGTATTCTCATGTGTTGTTGTGTTCTGGACTCAAATGGACTTTATATAGGCAAGGGGAAACGTCCTTGAACCAATGCAACCCTTCCCAAAAGGTTTGAGACACAATGGTTCATGAAAAGATGCAACTTTTCGTGTGTGTAATCGATTACATCACTTAGGTAATCGATTACACTAAAAGCCGTTACAGTTTGAATTTCAAATTCAAACATGTAATCGATTACAAGCAAGAAGTAATCGATTACTTGCCTAGATGTAATCGATTACCAGAAAGCTGAAATCGATTACACTCAAGTCCAATACCTAGAAACTTGAACTTTTAAGATCGGCTTAAGTTTTTCTACTTCTTTTAACTTATGAAAACATTAAACTTAGATGTTTTAAGGAGCCTTTATGCTTTGAGAAGCCTTTAGAAGCATAACTCACCTAAACTAAGACTTCTAGGTAAATGTTGAACTATATAGCGCTGTTTCCTCTAAGTCTTCTTTTCTTCTTTTTGCCTATGAGTTTGTCGTCATCAAAACCTCAGCCAGGGTCAGGAGCAAGACCTTCTTCACAACCTATTCAGAATACAAAAAGTATTCTTCTTTCCTCCGTAAGAGCATTGTTCCTAAGAATTGTGGGAAGCCAAACTTGAGCTCCTGTCCAGGGTAATTCGATGCCTCTTAGCCATGCTTGGCTAATTCTTTTAAGTTACTTGGGTTTTTTAGTTTGTAATTTATGATTTAGTTTTGCTTCTACATTTCTCAATAATATTGCTATAAGTTCATGTTTTATTTCCTTGTTCTTCATTTCCTCTTAAAGTACACAAGAGTTCTTGCTTATTGCTTATAACAATGAGAATTGGTAAGTAGTAAGGGAAATAGGATTTAAAAAAGGCTATAAGTATATATCGCTAAGAAATTTGGATAGACGTAGCTTTATGTTGGCCTGAACTTCATCTTCATCTTCTTCTTTAGTTAACTAAATTGCAAGAAATTGAGTTTAGCAATTAGAAAGAAAGTTCTACAATGTGTAAGAGATTAACATGTAGAAATACTAGGCTATAGCATCATGAACTTGGTTTTAGAATTCAGAAATTAAGTAGGAGTTTCCTAGCATATTTTATATATGTAACACCCCGATTTTCAGGGCGTTACTGTAGCAGATGAACAGTAAATAAACATGCGGAAAGTCTTGGGAGTTTTCGAAAATGCGTGTGTATATTTATTTTTATCATGCTAAGACATTATGCATACATAATTACCCATATATACGTTGCCCTCGACGAGCAGTGTTACCAAAATAGTTTGTGTCGTGCATCATTACATCACCGGTGTAGTGCAAAGAGTAAAGTTAATTTACAGACCAAATGTCACAAAAGCGGAAGGTACAACAATGCTAGAGATCCTGAACTAGACTTCCTAACACCGATATACTTCCCTGAAGACTCCACGCAGGAAGTCCCCACAGAAAGCCATGCATCGGAACCTACCCCATTAATTACAAAATATGCTCAGTCCTAGTCTACCAAAATGTGAACCTTCCCAAAAAGAAATGGCCCAAAAACAACTAAGCCTCTCTCTCCTCCTCCTCCTCCTCGGGGTCCTCCTCGGAATAGTCGTCAGATCCCTCCTGCAATCCAGCACCACCCCCGCCTGGGGTGAGTCTGTCAGAGTCCGTGAGGTCGATCACGGGAACGTCCACGTCAATGACGGTAGTGGTGACCGTCGTCTCTACCTCATACGTCAGGGGTATGATCCGGAAGGGTTCCTTCGAAGAGGGAGTGTAGTCTGGGGATAGAGGAGTAGAAGTCTCCACCTTCACCTCGGGGGATGAAGGGTCAGGAGAAGCAGCAGCGACGGGGGATGCCGGGATAGCGGCTGTCCCAGACGCCGAGGCGCCGGTTCCGTCAAAGAGTGAGAGGGGAGGTAAAGGAAAGTCATAGGTGAAGCGATAAATCTGTCGTCCTTAGGATTCTCCACTGCGATCCGTCCTGTCGTCAGCCACCTGACCCGTGTACCGGACACGCTAGGACGGAAGGTCAACCGTCCATGACGCCGGGTCGTCTCTATCAATGAAGTGTAGGGTCGCCGCCCCTAGGAAGGGGAGGCCAACGAACGGGTCCTCTACTGGTCTGCCGGGCATGGTCTGGAGAAACACACATGATTCGTCCAAGAGAAAACACAGAGAAAAGGGTCACTTCCAAAAACAAATCACATAAAAGGGCATTCCATAGCATCAGCAAAAATTATTAATCAAGTAGCAAGTAGCAGAGCAAGTACAATTATTGAGGTAGATAATTGAGAAAAACCCTAGGACTCTATATGCACGTACATCTTCCTCATGTACAGAAAAAACTTTTATCCGGATATGCACCAACTCCCGCAAGCAGGTGGGACACTCTCCCGAACTCCGAACGAACTAGAAAGTACGACGGTAAGTCGAGAGTTGCCTCTTACACGAGAACGCTCTGTAATAACGCCCCGATGGTGCGCCATCTAGCCCGTGACTCTTTATTAGCCTCGAACCATGACGACTTTCACGACTCCATGCTTGACACGACATGACCCAAAACACAAGTAGGACTCATACGTATTTAAACGAGGCCTAGCATAGCTTCATAATTAACACTAATCATGTAGAGCAGTTGCACATATCTTAAGCAGATATAAATCATGTCGAAGGAAGAAACATGCTTTTAATTATCATCAAAGCAATAAACATCCAATAAGTCAAGCCACATATCACAACAATCCAACAATGCCACACATCAGACAAAAACTAATCCAGCATATCAGATGCCATCAGAGACTGCATTCATGCCGTCAACTACAATTCTAAAATTATAGTGCAGCATGGTATATTTATATACTTATGCTATGAGATAGAGATACGAAGTGCCCTTACCTTAGAGGTAATCGATCTTGGCGGTTTTAGGAAGCTCCGCACGACTTGATCGGTCTAGGCTTCGAAATCCTTCAACAACACAACCTAAACTTTAGAACTTTGAACTCAAACCTAGGGTCAAGGGGCTGGTCCATAAAGGGGTCTAACCACTTAGGAAGGGTTCTACAACTTAGAAAACTCTCGGGAGTCGAAGACACTTAAAACAGATTTCGGCGCTTACCCAAAGGAATATAGTATAACCCTAAGTTACGAAACCTAACTTTTTCCGAAATTTCAAACCATTTAAAGAGCATCAAGGCTAGATGCTTACAAACCATTTTGAGGCCTTAATCAAGATTTTAGAAAGCAAAAGCACACAAAAATAACACCAAGTTCAATTCTGTCCAAGCTTCCAAAAACCCTAAATTTCTCAAATTTTCACCCAAAACTTCTCTAAATTTTCTAAACCAATTTCACAACCAAAAATATAAATTCTAAAACAGATTTTCACTTGATTTTCTCCAAGTTCCAGAATGCACAAAAACTCTAATCTCCACTATGAGTTTCAAAATCCAATTTGCCCAAAAACTCAATTTTTCACACATTCAATTTACAAATTTCCTAGGCTTTCAAAAACAAATTTTCAAGTCTTTAACACTTAAAATTTTCTAGGCCAATGCTCAACAATCGTGACAAAACATAACTTCAATACCCAAATTCATTCATAAGCATTTTAACACACCCAAAAGCTAGTTAGAAAATCAATTATCCTTTGTCCCCTAACAACATCCAATTCGGCCAAAACATTTAATTCAAGAACAATTTTTTCTTCAAAATCTAATTGGTACACATCAAAGGTAATAGGAAAACTAAGACAAATAATTACTTACAGCTTGAAAATCACTTTTCCCTAACAATCAATTTTTCAAAAACAAAACTTCCAAGAAAACTAATTGGTGATTTTCGAAGATCAATTCATTGGGAATAACTTTTCCAAAAGCAATCCTAACAAAACTCAACCTTAAAAATTTTCAAGAATCCAAAACTCAACAAATCAAAAATCTAATCGGTTCAAAACAAAGCTCATGGTAGTAGGAACAACATCTATGAAGGGACTTCTAAGTTCTAGCACTTGCATAAATTTTAAACTCAACAAAACAAAATTTTGAATCGGTAGAAATGTAGATCAAGGGAAGGAGAGCATATTACCTCAAGGAAGCAAGATGAAAAGACAAAGGATGAAGGAGCTAGGGAGAGAGAACAGGTTCGGCCATGAGCTTGGTGAAGAAGATGATGAATAGTTTTTCCTTTCTCTTTATCTCTCTAAAACTCTCTAAACTTCAAGGCTTTTTCACTTAATGATTCACTTAAGGAGGTAAAAGCCACTTAACCCCCTTAATGGAGGGTGTGGGCTGCGGCCAAGAGGCCCAAAATTGAGGGTCAAAACTCAATTTTTACTTACCCAAGGGACTAAAGTTGGAATGGTAAAAAGGTTAAAGTAAAAACAACTTTTTACTATCGGGGACCAAACCGTAAGGTTTTCAAAGTTCAGGGACTAAACTCTAAATTTAGAAAGTTCTAATAAATATCTAGGTTTGTTTATTATTAAATTCTTAATCATGACGAGTCAGTGCGTCAGTGCGTCAAGTCACCGGTCATCATCAGGTTCTGGTCATCAGTGAGTACCTCTGTGTCACTGAGAATATCTGCCCCGGGGTCAGTTATTGATTTCGGGGTACTGGGCCCGCACAATTCGGGGCCGGGTCAAACTTTCTCGAAGTCTGCGTCACGCTACCCGAAAACACTATTCACCGGGTCACTATTCACAAAGATCTTCAGCACCAAATTGGTCTCGAAACGCCAAACGAAATCGTTTGGAGCTTTCTAGATTCTCGATCCGTGGTCCCGAAGTCGTCCGTTTCTCCTGTTGAAGTTTCGGCTAAAAGTCCCGTTAGCGCGAAAAAACCTTCCCGGGCTCCGGGTGGAAACCATATCAACATTATAGTCGTTCTTCACGAAATTCTTCATTGAGCGTCGTGGTGATAGTGAGAACGTCTAATTCTCGTCCGAACTTAAAGTCAAGTCTATCTTGGTTTCCTACCAAGTGCTGTAAAAGGTGTTTCACCGGTACTTCGCTCGACGATAACGCTTGCCAATGCCGCCGAGCGGATCCAAACAGTACCTTGGAATAATTAAATAATTATTTAATCTTTGGGGGAAATTTCGGGTGTTACAATATACTATGTAATTCAACCCAAGTGCTTAAATTTCATCATCATCTTTCTTTTCTTTTATTTCATGCTATTTTATTTACTTGTTCTAAAACCAGCATCACAAATACATCTTTTGATTTTTTTGTTAAAGTACTAAACAAGTTACTAAAAAGACACCTATCCCTGTGGGTTCGATATCTTATATATTACGCGATAACCATCTGTGCACTTGCGGATTTGGCTATCAAGTTTTTGGCGCCGTTGCCGAGGATAGGTTCAGTTCAAGTTCTTTTTATTATTTTGTTTAGTGCTTTTTTTATATATATAAAAAATATATATATTTCCGTCTAACCTTTTGTTGCCATGTCGAAAGAAGATCCTTTAGAGACTATAATCTCTGAGGGGTTCGACTTTGAAGATATTGAAAGCAATGACGAACAGGTCATAGAGATGGCAAGATATCTTGAAGCTTAAGTTGTTTAGAAGAACAAGTTAAACCCGTAGTCCAACCCCAAAGAATACTTAATCCTGCCATGAAAGAGGTGGTAAGAAAAGAAGTGATTAAGTTGCTTGATGCAGGGATCATCTATCCCATTTCTGATAGTGAATGGGTTAGTCCCGTTCAAGTAGTTCCCAAAAAAGGGGGAATTACAGTGGTCCCCAATGAGAAAAATGAGTTGATTCCCACCGGGAAGGTAACTCGATGGAGGGTTTGTATAGATTACCGGAGGCTAAATTCAGCCACCCGGAAAGATCATTTTCCCCTTCCCTTTATTCATCAAATGCTTGACAGGTTGGCTGGCCATGAGTACTATTGTTTCTTGGATGGATATTCAGGATACAATCAGATAGTTGTTGATCCTAAGGATCAAGAGAAAACTGCTTTAACTTGTCCCTTCGGGGTTTTTTCTTATAAAAGAATGCCTTTTGGCTTGTGTAATGCACCATGAACCTTCCAAAGATGTATGTTTGCTGTTTTTTATGATTTAATTGGTGAATGTATGGAAGTGTTCATGGATGATTTTTCAGTGTATGGTAAAAAGGTTAAAGTAAAAACAACTTTTTACTATCGGGGACCAAACCGTAAGGTTTTCAAAGTTCAGGGACTAAACTCTAAATTTAGAAAGTTCTAATAAATATCTAGGTTTGTTTATTATTAAATTCTTAATCATGACGCGTCAATGCGTCAGTGCGTCAGTGCGTCTGTGTGTCTGTGCGTCAAGTCACCAGTCATCATCAGGTTCTGGTCATCAGTGAGTACCTCTGTGTCACTGAGAATATCTGCCCTGGGGTCAGTTATTGGTTTCGGGGTACCGGGCCTGCACAATTCGGGGCCGGGTCAAACTTTCTCGAAGTCTGCGTCACGCTACCCGAAAACACTATTCACCGGGTCACTATTCACAAAGATCTTTAGCACCAAATTGGTCTCGAAACGCCAAACGAAATCGTCCGTTTCTACTGTTGAAGTTTCGGCTAAAAGTCCCGTTAGCGCGAAAAATCCTTCCCGGGCTCCGGGAGGAAACCATATCAACATTATAGTCGTTCTTCACGAAATTCTTCACTGAGCGTCGTGGTGATAGTGAGAACGTCTAATTCTCGTCCGAACTTAAAGTCAAGTCTATCTTGGTTTCCTACCAAGTGTTGTAAAAGGTGTTTCACCGGTACTTCGCTCGACGATAACGCTTGCCAATGCCGCCGAGTGGATCCAAAAAGTACCTTGGAATAATTAAATAATTATTTAATCTTTGGGGGAAATTCCGGGTGTTACAATCCTACCCCCCTTAAATTAGTTTCGTCCTCGAAACTATAGGTCGGCGCAGTGCTTGAGTAAAGTTTTCTCCTACTTCCTCTTTGGGTTTCCGCGTTGTTCCTTCCGTGGTTCGTCCATTACTACTTGGCTAGGGAAACTCTTCCCCCCGCAACTCCTCATCATTCCCGTCTTCGGTCTTTATAGATGAAATTATGAGTGATAGGTCATCCTTGAGTTGCGAGTGCTCTGACTCAACAACTATGCATAAGCCTTCCTGACTTAATTGCCTTCCCGACTCTCGTCGTCAGGGTCTTTCGACGTAGGCATGTTCCTCGTTTTATGCTCCAATCCTCTTGCTGGCGTTGTCCTTACGCCTTCTCTGAGAAGTTCTTATCTTTTCTATACTCGACTCAAACCCTTCCCTGTTTTGCCGAGCAAGTCCACTCCATTTACTGGCTTTCACCGCCTCGGTGCAGCTCAAAACATCTCGCGGCTACACTTCGCTTCGCAGGGTTCCATCCTTGGGTTGTACGATAGTCGTCGCTGAAGATAAACTCCATCAAAGGTAGCTGTTCCCTCCAGCTTTTTAATGGTCCCGAACACAAGCCTTGCAAATCCTCTAGTGATCCCAATATCTGTTTAGTTCTGCTTTGTCGTCGAAGGGTGACAGAAGAATCTTTTTCTCGTCTTCAAGTATCATTGGGCAAAAGATGAGCAATTAATCACGTAGGTAACATTCAAGTTTCCACGTAAGGCGCATTCCACACAGAAATAAGCAATGTGGTCGATGGCTCTACGGTTCCTATGTGCATGTACAACTCTCCGTTGTACAAAGGTTCCGTCCACAAGTACAGAACCAAACCCCGTAGGTTGGCGAGACACTCACCCGATTTCCGTGCGGAAAAGAATGCTGCGGACAGTCGGGAGTCGTCACATACTCGGGTATGTCCTACGTAATGTTCCCGAAAGATTGCATCTCCGGTCTAGGGTGCTAAAAAACCCCGAACCAAGATGACTTCACAGTTCTCGATTCGATGAGAGGGCTTTAACCCTAAGCTCTTCAGATTGCTCCCCCAAGGGAGACTGGAATATCGTTTCCATATCCGAGATGATGCTTGGCACGTTCTGTGCAGCTAAGCATCCTTTGAAAACATACTTCTGACGTCTGTAGTACGTTGAAGATTTTCATTGCGGGTAGAGGTGAGTTGGCTTGATCATTCCTCGAATACCCACATCCATCGATGTACCGTCCTACTTCCACTCGGGGACGTTAAGGGGCTGAAACATTCTTGCCAGCTCCTCATGTTCCGTCCTTGCCTTCTGACCAGTAAGGTATACCATCACACTCAGTCTATCTGCTTCCTTATTCATGATAGCCTGATCCAACTTCAGACCTTGAAATTTTTTGAACAATTCCATCTTTCTCACCGTCATGGTGGAGGCTTTCATTGCTAGTCGATCCAAGACCTGGTGACCACGATGAATTTCCTCAGATGGTATCGCGGGGTAAGATCCTACTCCTTCATGGGCTTTGCCCATTTGCGCTGCTTCCAGCTTCCTCCTTCAAATCAAACGAGTATCCCAAATTCCTCGTGATAACTGAAGGTAGTGTAGCATTCTCTTAGAGATGGTGTCTTTATAACTCGAGCGCAAACTCCCCTGCGGCTAATCCCAACTGATGTCTTGGAAAGCTCTGCTCTGGCGTCTTTAATTGTTCCCAAACAGTGCCACAACTCTGAGGTCCTGCTTCAGAACACGGTCTATCCTTTGGCATACGTATCGACATCGACTACGTATTTTTCTCCCTGTTATGGCCACTAGTGCTGGCGAAATCATCCACTGTTTCTCCATTCGTCGATAACCGAACTCATCCCTCTTGGTTCTTGCAAAAGGTTGCTCCTTTCCAGTGAGTCGCATGGGTGGTCTCACTAGCTTCAAGGGTCCTTCGACGTAGCATTCGTAATAATAATCCTGGCCAAAATAAATTCTTGTCTCAGTCGACGTCTCCAATCGTTCTCGTGTTAACTCTGTTCTCGTTTGGCTGGGTCGACCGTGATTCCTTCCTTTGAATTCACGTGTCGTAAAGGTCCAACTCTTGTAGTCGAAACCCAGACCTTGATAGGCTGCCATGCCGCCTCTTCTCCCATAGCACGTGCGGTGCGGGTCAGAACGATTTCTCCGATAGTAGCACTGGTATTTTTCCCAAACGAAACACCATACCTTACCTGTCCACTCCGAGAAAATTCCTTTGTCTAACGCTTGTACTCGGTGGGCGGGCAGGCATCATCCGTAGGTTGCAACTGAGGTGGGTCTTGTGCCATCCATATGCTCCTCACCTCCATTCCCTTCTCCCTTCGATGTTGGCCGATAGAAGACGCTACCGGTATCCTCCCTTAGAAAATGTTCCTATGAGGCTCTCTGCTGAGAAGTTAGAGACCCTCTGTTTTGGGAACATCGTTCACCAAAGGGCCATCCGACACCATAAGGTCCCGAGATAGCCAACACATTCATAGGCTTAGGGGAAGATATATATGCACATATGTATTTCTTATAATAAGCAAGGAAACCTTTTTCTAGCATCATCATCAAACAAGCATGTAAACAGTATATGCAATCAAAACCCGATCACAGCGGGGTAAAACTACGAAATCGCTTCATAGTGGAAAAGAATCACGTTTTCATGGTAACTCACACCATAAATTCGTGTAAAAAGTGGGACATTCAATTAATTAGGGCACAGGGAGTACCTGTCTCATAGAGTCCTCCCATGGTCGTAGGATGAGTCTCTCCTTGGTTGTCCACCGTCGACTCTGTCTGGGGTGCCCTGCATTCGTAGGCGACATGCCCAACTCTTTGGCAGTTTAAGCATGTTGCAGTCCGTCTCAAACACTTGTTCACTAGGTGTCCGTGGAGGCCGCACCTAGGACAGGGCCTTGCTCCGGCTGTAGACGTCCCATCTCCTTCTAGGCATTCCTTGATAAAATGTCCGGTTCCTTGGCACTTAAAGCACTTCTTCTCCTCCAGGTGGAAAGTGTTGGCAAAATGACCTAGTCCCCCACACTTGTAGCAAACAATGTTCCTCTCCTGTGGGCGGGCATAGGGCTTCACTTGGGGCTGCTTCCCTTTCTGCTTTCGTGCGCTAGGTCTGGATGGTCCCCCACTGCCTTCAGGGTCCGCCTTACTCTCCCTGCCAATCTCGATCGCTCTACATGCTTCCACTAAGAACTGGAATCGGCATATTCCTAATGGTTTCACCACTTCTGATATTTCCATCTGTAACCCATTCACAAACCGAGTGCAAAGGTAGGCTTCATCTGCTGGGTTTCTGAGTATGCAGAGGTGCCGAGCTAACGACTCCACTCTCATCGCGTACTCAGCTACAATCATGGTTCCTTGGTACATGCCCATCAATGGTTCTCCTATCGTCTCCCTGGTAACCTCTTGCATGTATCGCTCCGCAAATGCATCTCAGAAAGTGGCCCAGGTAACCTCTATATGGTTGGCCTCTAATCCTTGTCGCGCTCCAGTCCACCAAAGGGTGGCTTCCCTCTCGAGTAGGCAGTAAGCGAGGAATACCTTAGACTTTTCTGGAATCTGCAATATCTCAAACCTCTTTTCCATTTCTCGAATCCAAAGACGCGCCATCTCAGGGTCGTCTCTGCCAATGAAACTTTGGGGCTGGTGGCCGGAAATGAACATGAGTTCCCTCTCACGTGTCAAAGTTTCCTGCTCCAGTGATTGCGATGTGTCCAAATCAGCTTCTGCTTCTTGGTCTTGGTAGCACCCTGCACTGAGGTAGCAGCAACCTGTTGAGCCACTGTGGTGAATACGTCCATCACGACTTGCTTTGCGTGGTCCATCGCAGCTTGCATCTCTGGGGTTGGGTCTGACTTTGGAGACATGTCGCTTCCCCTGCAGTCAAATGGTTAGTATCCAACACAAAATCATTCACATACTATGTTCAACTCATGAGGAGTAACCAAGTATCTTCACACAAGGTTCTTCACACACGAACAACCTTCAGACAAAATGTAACAGAATTCACACATCCTAGCATAGAAGACCTACTTCCCAACAGCTCCTGGTGTTCTAAACCGGAGCTCTGATACCACAATGTAACACCCCAATTTTCAGGGCGTTACTGTAGCAGATGAACAGTAAATAAACATGCGAAAAGTCTAGGGATTTTTCGAAAATGCGTGTGTATATTTTTTTTTTATCATGCTAAGACATTATGCATACATAATTACCCATATATACGTTGCCCTCGACGAGCAGTGTTACCAAAATAGTTTGTGTCGTGCATCATTACATCACCGGTGTAGTGCAAAGAGTAAAGTTAATTTACAGACCAAATGTCACAAAAGCGGAAGGTACAACAATGCTAGAGATCCTGAACTAGACTTCCTAACACCGATATACTTCCCTGAAGACTCCACGCAGGAAGTCCCCACAGAAATCCATGCATCGGAACCTACCCCATTAATTACAAAATATGCACAGTCCTAGTCTACCAAAATGTGAACCTTCCCAAAAAGAAATGGCCCAAAAACAACTAAGCCTCACTCTCCTCCTCCTCCTCCTCGGGGTCCTCCTCGGAATAGTCGTCAGATCCCTCCTGCAATCCAGCACCACCCCCGCCTGGGGTGAGTCCGTCAGAGTCCGTGAGGTCGATCACGGGAACGTCCACATCAATGACGGTAGTGGTGGCCGTCGTCACTACATTATACATCAGGGGTATGATCCGGAAGGGTTCCGTCGAAGAGGGAGTGTAGTCTGGGGATAGAGGAGTGGAAGTCTCCACCTTCACCTCGGGGGATGAAGGGTCAGGAGAAGCAGCAGCGATGGGGGATGCCGGGATAGCGGCTGTCCCAGACGCCGAGGCGTCGGTTCCGTCAAAGAGTGAGAGGGGAGGTAAAGGAAAGTCATAGGTGAAGCGATAAATCTGTCATCCTTGGGATTCGCCACTGCGATCTGTCCTGTCGTCAGCCACCCGACCCGTGTACCGGACACGCCAGGACGGAAGGTCAACCGTCCATGACGCCGGGTCGTCTCTATCAATGAAGTGTAGGGTCGCCGCCCCTAGGAAGGGGAGGCCAACGAACGGGTCCTCTACTGGTCTGCCGGGCATGGTCTGGAGAAACACACATGATTCGTCCAAGAGAAAACATAGAGAAAAGGGTCACTTCAAAAAACAAATCACATAAAAGGGCATTCCATAGCATCAGCAAAAATTATTAATCAAGTAGCAAGTAGCAGAGCAAGTACAATTATTGAGGCAGATAATTGAGAAAAACCCTAGGACTCTATATGCACGTACATCTTCCTCATGTGCAGAAAAAACTTTTATCCGGATATGCACCAAATCCCGCAGGCAGGTGGGACACTCTCCCGAACTCCGAACGAACTAGAAAGTACGACGGTAAGTCGAGAGTTGCCTCTTACACGAGAACGCTCTGTAATAACGCCTCGATGGTGCGCCATCTAGCTCGTGACTCTTTATTAGCCCCGAACCATGACGAATTTCACGACTCCATGCTTGACACGACATGACCCAAAACACAAGTAGGACTCATACGTATTTAAACGAGGCCTAGCATAGCTTCATAATTAACACTAATCATGTAGAGCTGTTGCACATATCTTAAGCAGATATAAATCATGTCGAAGGAAGAAACATGCTTTTAATTATCATCAAAGCAATAAACATCCAATAAGTCAATCCACATATCACAACAATCCAACAATGCCACGCATCAGACAAAAACTAATCCAGCATATCAGATGCCTTCAGAGACTGCATTCAAATATCAATCAATACAGTTTAAAGTCGGTCGTTCTCAGAACGCTGTTAACTACAATTCTAAGATTATAGTGCAGCATGGTATATTTATATACTTATGCTATGAGATAGAGATACGAAGTGCCCTTACCTTAGAGGTAATCGATCTTGGCGGTTTTAGGAAGCTCCGCACGACTTGATCGGTCTAGGCTTCGAAATCCTTCAACAACACAACCTAAACTTTAGAACTTTGAACTCAAACCTAGGGTCAAGGGGCTGGTCCATAAAGGGGTCTAACCACTTAGGAAGGGTTCTACAACTTAGAAAACTCTCGGGAGTCGAAGACACTTAAAACAGATTTCGGCGCTTACCCAAAGGAATATAGAAAAACCTTAAGTTACGAAACCTAACTTTTTCCGAAATTTCAAACCATTTAAAGAGCATCAAGGCTAGATGCTTACAAACCATTTTGAGGCCTTAATCAAGATTTTAGAAAGCAAAAGCACACAAAAATAACACCAAGTTCAATTCTGTCCAAGCTTCCAAAAACCCTAAATTTCTCAAATTTTCACCCAAAACTTCTCTAAATTTTCTAAACCAATTTCACAACCAAAAATATAAATTCTAAAACAGATTTTCACTTGATTTTCTCCAAGTTCCAGAATGCACAAAAACTCTAATCTCCACTATGAGTTTCAAAATCCAATTTGCCCAAAAACTCAATTTTTCACACATTCAATTTACAAATTTCCTAGGCTTTCAAAAACAAATTTTCAAGTCTTTAACACTTAAAATTTTCTAGGCCAATGCTCAACAATCGTGACAAAACATAACTTCAATACCCAAATTCATTCATAAGCATTTTAACACACCCAAAAGCTAGTTAGAAAATCAATTATCCTTTGTCCCCTAACAACATCCAATTCGGCCAAAACATTTAATTCAAGAACAATTTTTTCTTCAAAATCTAATTGGTACACATCAAAGGTAATAGGAAAACTAAGACAAATAATTACTTACAGCTTGAAAATCACTTTTCCCTAACAATCAATTTTTCAAAAACAAAACTTCCAAGAAAACTAATTGGTGATTTTCAAAGATCAATTCATTGGGAATAACTTTTCCAAAAGCAATCCTAACAAAACTCAACCTTAAAAATTTTCAAGAATCCAAAACTCAACAAATCAAAAATCTAATCGGTTCAAAACAAAGCTCATGGTAGTAGGAACAACATCTATGAAGGGACTTCTAAGTTCTAGCACTTGCATAAATTTTAAACTCAACAAAACAAAATTTTGAATCGATAGAAATGTAGATCAAGGGAAGGAGAGCATATTACCTCAAGGAAGCAAGATGAAAAGACAAAGGATGAAGGAGCTAGGGAGAGAGAACAGGTTCGGCCATGAGCTTGGTGAAGAAGATGATGAATAGTTTTTCCTTTCTCTTTATCTCTCTAAAACTCTCTAAACTTCAAGGCTTTTTCACTTAATGATTCACTTAAGGAGGTAAAAGCCACTTAACCCCCTTAATGGAGGGTGTGGGCTGCGGCCAAGAGGCCCAAAATTGAGGGTCAAAACTCAATTTTTACTTACCCAAGGGACTAAAGTTGGAATGGTAAAAAGGTTAAAGTAAAAACAACTTTTTACTATCGGGGACCAAACCGTAAGGTTTTCAAAGTTCAGGGACTAAACTCTGAATTTAGAAAGTTCTAATAAATATCTAGGTTTGTTTATTATTAAATTCTTAATCATGACGCGTCAATGCGTCAGTGCATAAATCTGTTTAGAAGAACAAGTTAAACCCGTAGTCCAACCCCAAAGAATACTTAATCCTGCCATGAAAGAGGTGGTAAGAAAATAAGTGATTAAGTTGCTTGATGCAGGGATCATTTATCCCCCATTTCTGATAGTGAATGGGTTAGTCCCGTTCAAGTAGTTCCCAAAAAAGGGGGAATTACAGTGGTCCCCAATGAAAAAAATGAGTTGATTCCCACCGGGAAGGTAACTCGATGGAGGGTTTGTATAGATTACCGGAGGCTAAATTCAGCCACCCGGAAAGATCATTTTCCCCTTCCCTTTATTCATCAAATGCTTGACAGGTTGGCTGGCCATGAGTACTATTGTTTCTTGGATGGATATTCAGGATACAATCAGATAGTTGTTGATCCTAAGGATCAAGAGAAAACTGCTTTAACTTGTCCCTTCAGGGTTTTTGCTTATAAAAGAATGCCTTTTGGCTTGTGTAATGCACCATGAACCTTCCAAAGATGTATGTTTGCTGCTTTTTATGATTTAATTGGTGAATGTATGGAAGTGTTCATGGATGATTTTTCAGTGTATGGCCTTAACTTTGACAAGTGTTTGGACAATTTGGAAAAGATTCTAGTTAGGTGCCAAGAAAAGAATTTGGTACTTAATTGGGAAAAATGCCACTTTATGGTAAAGGATGGCATTGTGTTTGGGCACAAGATTTCTGAAAAAGGGATTGAGGTAGATAAAGCTAAAACAGAGATTATTGAAAATCTACCTCCTCCCACCAATATTAAAGGTATAAGAATCTTTCTTGGTCATGAAGGTTTTTATAGGCGGTTTATAATAATTTTTCTAAAATTGCTAAGCCTATGACAAACTTCCTTAAGAAAGAAGCTCCTTTTATCTTTAATGATGAGTGTTTGGCTGCTTTTAAAATATTAAAAGAAAAACTTGTTTCAGCCCCTATCATTGTTGCTCCCCAATGGGATTTGCCTTTTGAAATAATGTGTGATGCTAGTGATAATGCAATAGGGGCTGTTCTTTGTCAGAAAAATGGAAAAGTTTTGCATGTAATTTACTATGCTAGTAAGGTTCTGAATGAAGCTCAAAGAAATTATGCTACAACTGAAAAGGAGTTGTTGAGTGTAGTTTATGCTTTAGATAATTTCAGACCTTACGTTTTGGGTTATAAAATTTTTGTGCATACTGACCATGCTGCATTGAAGTACTTGTTTGCTAAGCAGGAAGCTAAACCCAGGTTGATCAGGTTGATCTTGAAATTGTGGACAGAAAAGGGAAAGACAATGGTGTAGCAGAGCATTTGTCAAGACTTGAAGAAGGGAACTCCAGCCCAATTCCTATTCAAGAGGAGTTCCCAGATGAAAAGCTCTTAGCTGTCCAAGAGATAGCTCCATGGTATGTACATTTAGCTAATTTTAAAGCTGTTAGAGTGTTGCCGTCTGATTTGACTTGGCAACAAAAGAAAAAATTTCTGTATGATGCCAAATTCTTTTTCTGGGATGAACCTTATTTGTTTAGAGAATGTTCTAATGGCCACTCCGATATTCTTCATGTTGATTTTTTCTTGGTGTTTTGGTTCTAATTAAGACACAAATTAATTGGTGGTTTTGTTGTCTCTCTGTTATGTTCTGTTGTGTTGTGGTATGTTCTTTCAAATATTTGGGAATCGCGTTTGGCGCCCCCCGTATTGCGCCTTACGCCCCCCCCCCTATTTTTATAAAATTCCCAAAATACCCTTCTGTCCAAAAAAAAAACTGAACCAAAAAAAAAACTGAACCAACAAAAAAAAACATAAAAATTTCAAAACTCCAATTTCTTCCTCTTCAACTCATCACCATCAACATTTTTCTCCATCCACTTCATTGTCATCTCCTTTTACGTTATCCTATAAAGAAGGGGCAAGAAACCTTGAAATCCTCATTTCGAGAGAGAAAACGAATTTTCGAAGTGAACCACGAAGCCTGGTTATTATTCGCATCTTGGAGTGCGATTTATGTACATATATCGCATCTAGGAGTGCGATTTCATATTAAAAAACATCTAAAAAAATTCAAAAAATGCCCAAATGATTTTTAAAAATTATGGGACCACCACAGTTAGTCTAGTTGACATATTTAGAAATTTATGGTGAAATATTTTTTTTTCAAAAATTAAAAAAAAATAGCAAACGATGGAATTTGGCCTCGGGACACCGAGCTTATGGCGAAGCGATAAGCGTCCAATTACTTTTTTTTTCTCTTCAACTTTCTAGTTCAGCCCGTCGCCATCCGAAACCATTAGAAATTCCTTTTTCAGGGCCGGCCAGAAATATTAAAAAAAAATTAAAATACTATTTCGCACCTATAAGTGCGATTTGGAGGCCCATTTCGCACTCTTAGGTGCGATAGACACTTTGAAAAAAATAAAAAAAATAAAAGTACTATTTCGCACACCTATAAGTGCGATTTAGAAGCCCATTTCGCACTCTTAGGTGCGATTTGCACATTTTGAAAAAATAAAAAAAATAAAAAAAATAAAAAAATAAAAAATACTAATTCGCACACCTATAAGTGCGATTTGGAGGCCAATTTCGCACTTTAAGGTGCGATTCGCACTTTGAAAAAAAAATAAAAAAATAAAAAAATAAAAAAATAAAAAAATACTAATTCGCACACCTATAAGTGCGATTTGGAGGCCCAAATCGCACTTTAAGGTGCGAATTTTAACCAGTGTTCTATGAAAATAATAGGAAACGACGGGAGGGAGCAAGGAGGAAACAAGAGGAAGGATGTTGATGGTTAGTAGATGAAGGAGGTGGTTGATGGAAGATGATGAATGTGGTTGTTACAAGATGATAATGTTGGTGGTGAAATGATGGAGAGAAAGGGGGGTGGGAGAATGTGTTGGAATGGAGAAGGGTGAAAGGATGAAGATGATGATATTTTTTTTTAAAAAAAAAAATTTAAAGGGTAAATTGGTAATATTTTAAATTTTAAAGGGCAAAATGGTAAAAGACGCATGAAGGGGGGCGTAAGGCGCAATAGGGGGGCGCCAAACGCGATTCCCCAAATATTTCTCAAGTTGTTTCAAAGCAATAGGTAATAGGTTTATTTGGGGTGAAAGTTGCATGAGTTTTAATTTAGTAGCACAAGGTATAGTCAATACATGATCTATATAGATTTTCGGTGTACAAAATGCAGAGTTGTGCTTCATACAAAGGCTCTATCACGTTTGGCCATCTCTGTTCGATATTATTTGAGATTTTGGATGTTGGTTAATCAAGATTTAGGTAGGTTAATTATTTTTTTAACTTATATGACTTCTCTTTTTTATATATGTTGTTGGAAGAGTTTTTTAGGGGCTTTATGTGTTTCTAGATGTAGTACTTTTAATTTTGTTTGAGGTTGATATTTTTCTGATAAAATAGACATGTCCATTTTTTAAAGCTAACTTCACACAAAAAGATATTATTTTAACCTGTATACCACGTATTTGTTAGACTAGATGACTTTATCCATCATCTATATCTAATTACTTTTCTTGTCATTCAATTTCAGTGAGTTGGGTACTTTTCATGAGATTGTCTTCACAACCTATAATTCTCATTCAAGAAAGATGATAATTCTATATCACTAACTATTTATTCAGCTTCAACAGTGGATACCCACCCTCCCTTATGTTTCTCTTCACAATAAAATTGTCTCCTTCAACTAACCCAAAGTAGTTTTCTATGGGCACCTTCCTCCAGTGCATTTTCACCATTATCATCTGGAACACCATCAAACATGCTTAAAAAATCACCAAGTGTGTGTCAGCCGGGGTAATCTTGGTAGCAACCAAGATTCTCCTCCACAAAGATACTTCCTTAAATCTTTTCCTTTCGCCTTCACATCATATTTCTTCTTTAGGGACACATTTTTTGAGCAATTTCCCTGTGTCAAGCAATCCAGTTAGGGCCTTTCCAAAGGTAAAGAGATGGTGCCTTCGGGTTCAAATCTTCCAACTGATTGTGACATATATCAAGAAAACTAGGTGGATAGAATGATCTCTCTAAAAGCATCTCATCATCTTCCCAAATTAAAGATGATGAGATGCTTTCAGGGAGGTCATTCTATTCACCTAGTTCTTTTGATATACATGACAAGCAATTGGAAGACTCAAACATGAGGGAGCCACCTCTCTAAATTTGAAAATGCCTTGGCTGAGCCGCTCAACATGGGAAAAATCTCAAAAGCATTGCCACATGAAGGAGAAAAATGATGTACATGTGAAAGGAAAAAATATAAAAATATATCTTATGGAGTTGAATCATAAATGTTACTAGAATTACCATTGTTGACATGTATCCAGTGATTTTTAAAACATGTTTGATGGGTTTCCGATGGATAATGGTGAAAATGCACCGGAGGAAGGTGCCGATAGAAATACTACACTGGGTCAGTTGAAAGAGACAATTTTATTGTGGAAGAGAAACAAAAGGGATTATGGGCTACCCAAAGATAAAGTTGAAGAAATGGTTAATGATATAGAATTATCATCTCTCAAGAATTAGAATTATTATTCAAGGTAATGACAAACTCATGAAAATTATCTAACTCATATAAATCGGATGACAATAAAAGTTATTACATATAGATGATGTATAAAGTCATCTAGTCTAACAAATACTTGGTATTATGTTAAAATAATATGTTTTTGTGCGGGGTTGCCTTTAAAAAATGGAACTATGTATTTTATCAGAAAAAAATTCAACCCCAAACAAAATCAAAACTACATCTAGAAACACGTAAAGAAGCTCTTCCAACAACAAACATAAAAAAGAGAAGCGACATAAGTCAAAAAGACAATGTAAATCTTGACCAGCCAACATCCAAAATCTCAAACAACATCGAACAGAGATGGTCAAATGTGAAGGATCACAAACAGAGCCTTTATATGAAGCACAATTCTGCATTTTTTACACCAAAAGTTTATAGTTATGTATTGGCTATCTTGTGCAGCTATAATCCAATTAATGAAGCAGCTTGGGAAATATCAGAAACAACACAACATATCAAAACCACCAATCAATTTTTGATTTAGAACCAAAACACCCAGAAAAAATCAACATGCAAAATATCAGAGTGGACATTTATAAACTATGCACTCAAGACAGAACGTCTCGAAGCCTTCACAAAGCTATTGCTAGAGGAATAAAGAGATAAGCAGAAACATTGCTTGTTTGCAATGGTATTTCTAAATGACATAGAACATATGTATATATAGTGCAATGGTCGTACTCCAAATTTCAAATTACAACGGTCATATTATAACGATCATATAATAATTAACAATACTTATATTCCATCGATTAAATTATGATTTGTGATTATCTATATCAGTAAAATTCTATATCGACATTTAATTAATAATATTTCATTAATTTAAATATTAATTTCGGAAAATTTATTTTTAAATTTGTCAAAAGGTCATTTAATTAAATAAATATTATTTAAATTATAATTTATAATATCTTCCTATGCTTAACATTAACTGACATTAATTAGGTATTAATAAAAAAAAGTAAAGATTATTAATACTTTTATTGAATAGATAATTAAAAATATGATTTATTAATTAATTTAATATATAAAAAATTTATAACATATTTTTATAATATTTTTAAATAGATGTTCAATGAATCAAAATCTTAAGTATTAATTACTTTTTAAATGGATATTTAATTCATAAATTTTTAAAAAGTTCTCATTAATTAATAATAAATAAATTGACATCATTACAAATTATTATTAGATAAATTATTTATGGAAAATAATAAAAACTAAATATAAATAATTTTTTCTTTTTACAGAATTGGAATCACCCTATTATCTTCCCTGTGCTATTTAAGGTTTACACCATGAAAGCTTTCATATCCATTTCAAAATATTTTTTTCTTCCACACCCACATCCTCACTTTCCCGTGGTTCATCTTTGAAGAAAATTATGGTTCGAGAAGTATATGCTTCTTATGCTCCTTCGTGTTGTGGTCGGATCTTCTCAGCATTGATCGGAAGGCTCGCATGATTCTATGGCAAAGATTTCATATTCAATAAGCTCCTCCCATGTAACGTGATCTATGGCACAACCATTAAGTTCATGTACTGCTTGATGGAATCTGCCATCAACGGAGCTTGACTTTTTATCTCAACAGTCATGCTGGAATTCAGGGAACCAGCAGACCTACTCACTATCACGTGGTGCAGCATGAGGACCATTTTAAAGCATGAGAGATGCAATGGCCGACAAACAATTTTATGCTATCTAGAGTAGCATATTCTTATTAGTCAGCCATTGCATCTCTCATGCTTTAAAATGGTCATCATGCTGCACCACATGATAGTGAGTAGGTCTGCTGGTTCCTTGAATTCCAGCATGAATGTTGAGATAAAAAATCAAACTCTATTGGATGGCAGATTCCATCAAACAGTACATGTTTAGTCTTAGGGATCTTTCGATTTATTTCTTTGTATTGTCAATATTATCCCTTATTTGTAAAGTTATTAACTGAGATATTAAACTCAATGGTGCTCAGTTTTCTGCTTTATGGTTCTCTTTTTTTTCTCAACTTACACCACATTTTATTAAGCTATTTTGATCCTTTAAACTTGCCATCTAAATTCAAGTCATAATTCGTGTTTACTAAAAGATTATACAAATCATATGCACCCATGTATTTGCTGTCACCTGATTTACACCA
The DNA here is from genome assembly GCA_030819835.1 of Acmispon strigosus. Lineage (NCBI taxonomy): Eukaryota > Viridiplantae > Streptophyta > Magnoliopsida > Fabales > Fabaceae > Acmispon > Acmispon strigosus. The sequence continues at coordinate 24,471,424 of JAUAMA010000004.1, read as the reverse complement.
AACAGATACAATCGGTACTGTTGAATAAGCACAAGTGTGTCGTGACCGTAGGATCTTCATCAACAGATTAGAGTCAAATTAACCAACATACGGTAACATATAAACTGTAGTAAACACTCAAGATGAAGGAAATTGAAAGGTTTTGAATCCTGATGGTTTCGTCTTTCTTGAAACCTATCATAATTGCTCTATGGCAATAACGAGGACGTTTCTGGAACCTTCGAGAAATGTTTCTTTCACCAACACATAATTGGTGATTTCAGTGTTGTATTCCCTTTCACCTTGATCCTCCCAAGTGTGTGTCTTGTTCCCATTAAGGAGAAGGTTTGTTCACCATTCTATTTCTCTATTGATGAAGGTGCCAACTTCTTTTTAAGGATTTAGGGTTTGCATATTGGATGGTATGAGTACGACGAACTTTGAACTGTGTTGTGCACTTTGGGTGAAAATAAATCATGTTCAACTATCGTTGGTTCAATAATTGTGTTGTGTTGCTAATGGTAGTAGCGTCGATGTACTTGATTTTTGTTAGTAGGTGTGTGTACTCATTAATAATATCTGAGTTATTAGACACAATGTGGGGATTTCCCGTGGGCATAGGGGTAAGATTGCACATGATTATTGTTCCTCCAGGGCTTCTTATTGTTCAGAACACTGTAGGAATTGCCAGTGTTATCTGTGTTGGAAAAATGTTCTAATGTCATTCAAAATCTTAGATTGATTCAAAGGAAATGTCACTCACATCTACAACCAACTTCCAGTTTTCAAAGGATGTAACAACTTCAGTTTCAAAAGGAAACCAGACCTTGCTAGGCCTTTGTATTGCATAGTACCTTTTTACAGTAGTGTCTACTGTCTAATTTGTCTTATGTTTGTTGTTTATTCTCTTGCTTGAAATGCTTTGCCCCGTGCATTTATTCGGGACTGCCTTCATCTAGAATGGGAAACATTTCTACTAAGGAGTGGTGTTAGGGTCACTTATACGTGCAGTCTACTTTGGAGGAAGAGATGGTCAAACGCGAAGGATCACAAACAAAGCCTTTGTTGAAGATTATCTATCTTTTCTTCTAGAGAACTACACTTAGTGCATTTATGTGAAATATCTAACTTAGATTTCACTATGTCTAATTCCTCTTGTAAATTCCTACACTTATTTTCTAAAGATGATATTAAATTATTTTGCATAGTGCTAACCTTAGAGAAATTTTGACATAATTTAAACATATTTTCCATAGTATACTTTAAATCATGAAAAGAAATAGAATTATCACTAACCTGGGTATCTTCAGCATCTGAATCATGTGAAGCCATTAATGCAACTTGTGCTTCTTCTTTGTCATAATCTGATGATGAACTTACATCATTTTCATCCCAAGCCAAGTATGCTCTTCGTGTGGGTTGATCTTTCTTTTCAAATTTGTCCTTCAGACCATGTTTCTTCTTTTGAAGATTTGGACATTCTAACTTGATGTGTCCAGGTTTACCACATTCGAAGCATGTGATCTTTCGAGAAGAGGAGGACTCATTATTCCTTTGGAAAGATCTGTTATTGTTAAATTTCATACCTTTTCTTTTGAGAAACTTTCCAAAGTTCTTCACTAGAAAATTCATATTCCCATTATCTTCTTCTTCAGAATCTGCATCATAATCATCTTTGATGCTTTCTTTTGCCTTTAGGGAAATAGATCGATACTTCTTCTCATGTTGTTCATGCTCCTCCAAACGATTCAATTCCAACTCGTGTTCTTGGAGTTTTCCAAAGTGAGTTGCAAGAGTCATATTTGATAAACTCTTCTTTTCTGAAATAGCCGTAACCTTTGGTTGCCATGCTCTTGTGAGTGATCTTAGAACTTTCATGTTCAAGTCACTGTTTGAAAACTGTTTACCAAGAGCAATCAAATGGTTAATCAAATGAGTGAATCGTTTTTGCATATCCAATACCTTTTCTCCTGGAAGCATTCTGAACATTTCATATTCTTGAGATAGAGTATTGATTTTTGATCTCTTGACTTCATTTGTTCCTTCATGAGTCACCATCAACGTAACCAATATTTCTTTCGATGTTGTACATGTTGATACTCTGAAAAACTCATCCATGCCAAGAGAAGATGTAAGAATATTCATTCCTTTGAGATCATATTGAACCTTCTTCTTTTCTTCTTCATTCCAAGTGTTTTCTGGTTTTGGTTGTCTACTGTCTCCCACATCCTTCACAGGTACAAACGGACCTTCTTCAATGGCTTTCCATATTTCATTGTCTAATGACTTTATAAATATTTTCATCTTGATTTTCCAAAAGTCATAGTGGTCTCCATTGAAGTATGGTGGTCTGTTTATGTTGAATCCTTCATTGGTTCCATGATTGGAAGAGGATGCCATATTTTCCCATATCTTAGGAGCAACTTACGTAAACTTACGCCCTGATACCAATTGTTAGTATAGATAGCAACCTGAGAGGGGGGGTGAATCAGGTTTACCCGATTTTCGTCTTGATATCTTCTTACTTTCAAGATAAATGTAAATGCAAACGATTACAGCGGAAATAAGCGTTGCTTGAAAGTAAAGATGAAGGGTAGAAGAATTCACACACAGAAATTTATCCTGGTTCACCTTCTATCCACCGAAGGCTACGTCCAGTCCCTCAAGAAAATCCCTTGAGGATTTTTCCACTATTGATAAAAATCTCTTGCAAGTTCTTACACCAAGTACCTTAAGAATTTCAATCAATCACCTGTGAAAGTATACCACTTTCAACAGCCTCTGAAAGTACACCACTTTCAGTTCCTGAAGGCAAACCACCTTCAGACCTTGAACGCTACACCACCTTCAAGCAACACCCTGAAAGTACACCACTTTCAGTAACAAAAACCCTTCACCGAGACCCACAGTGAATACTCAATCTACCAGAAAGAGATGAAGAAGAGTTTACAATTTGGCTGTATCAATCCTTTAACAAACAAGTGGATTGATCATGAGAATTGATGCTTTAAGGCTCTTAAGCATAATAAGATTCTGAGTTCCTCAAGATATGAACAACTAGAGTGTTCTCTTAACAATGAAGATCATGAACTCAGAATTTAGGCTCTTTGAAAGTTTTAAGTGCTAAAAGACTTAATTAATGAACTATTTTGGCAAAGCTTTGGCCCAATGATGTATTCTCATGTGTTGTTGTGTTCTGGACTCAAATGGACTTTATATAGGCAAGGGGAAACGTCCTTGAACCAATGCAACCCTTCCCAAAAGGTTTGAGACACAATGGTTCATGAAAAGATGCAACTTTTCGTGTGTGTAATCGATTACATCACTTAGGTAATCGATTACACTAAAAGCCGTTACAGTTTGAATTTCAAATTCAAACATGTAATCGATTACAAGCAAGAAGTAATCGATTACTTGCCTAGATGTAATCGATTACCAGAAAGCTGAAATCGATTACACTCAAGTCCAATACCTAGAAACTTGAACTTTTAAGATCGGCTTAAGTTTTTCTACTTCTTTTAACTTATGAAAACATTAAACTTAGATGTTTTAAGGAGCCTTTATGCTTTGAGAAGCCTTTAGAAGCATAACTCACCTAAACTAAGACTTCTAGGTAAATGTTGAACTATATAGCGCTGTTTCCTCTAAGTCTTCTTTTCTTCTTTTTGCCTATGAGTTTGTCGTCATCAAAACCTCAGCCAGGGTCAGGAGCAAGACCTTCTTCACAACCTATTCAGAATACAACAAGTATTCTTCTTTCCTCCGTAAGAGCATTGTTCCTAAGAATTGTGGGAAGCCAAACTTGAGCTCCTGTCCAGGGTAATTCGATGCCTCTTAGCCATGCTTGGCTAATTCTTTTAAGTTACTTGGGTTTTTTAGTTTGTAATTTATGATTTAGTTTTGCTTCTACATTTCTCAATAATATTGCTATAAGTTCATGTTTTATTTCCTTGTTCTTCATTTCCTCTTAAAGTACACAAGAGTTCTTGCTTATTACTTATAACAATGAGAATTGGTAAGTAGTAAGGGAAATAGGATTTAAAAAAGGCTATAAGTATATATCGCTAAGAAATTTGGATAGACGTAGCTTTATGTTGGCCTGAACTTCATCTTCATCTTCTTCTTTAGTTAACTAAATTGCAAGAAATTGAGTTTAGTAATTAGAAAGAAAGTTCTACAATGTGTAAGAGATTAACATGTAGAAATACTAGGCTATAGCATCATGAACTTGGTTTTAGAATTCAGAAATTAAGTAGGAGTTTGCTAGCATATTTTATATATGTAACACCCCGATTTTCAGGGCGTTACTGTAGCAGATGAACAGTAAATAAACATGCGGAAAGTCTTGGGAGTTTTCGAAAATGCGTGTGTATATTTTTTTTTTATCATGCTAAGACATTATGCATACATAATTACCCATATATACGTTGCCCTCGACGAGCAGTGTTACCAAAATAGTTTGTGTCGTGCATCATTACATCACCGGTGTAGTGCAAAGAGTAAAGTTAATTTACAGACCAAATGTCACAAAAGCGGAAGGTACAACAATGCTAGAGATCCTGAACTAGACTTCCTAACACCGATATACTTCCCTGAAGACTCCACGCAGGAAGTCCCCACAGAAAGCCATGCATCGGAACCTACCCCATTAATTACAAAATATGCTCAGTCCTAGTCTACCAAAATGTGAACCTTCCCAAAAAGAAATGGCCCAAAAACAACTAAGCCTCACTCTCCTCCTCCTCCTCCTCCTCCTCGGGGTCCTCCTCGGAATAGTCGTCAGATCCCTCCTGCAATCCAGCACCACCCCCGCCTGGGGTGAGTCTGTCAGAGTCCGTGAGGTCGATCATGGGAACGTACACGTCAATGACGGTAGTGGTGACCGTCGTCTCTACCTCATACGTCAGGGGTATGATCCGGAAGGGTTCCTTCGAAGAGGGAGTGTAGTCTGGGGATAGAGGAGTAGAAGTCTCCACCTTCACCTCGGGGGATGAAGGGTCAGGAGAAGCAGCAGCGACGGGGGATGCCGGGATAGCGGCTGTCCCAGACGCCGAGGCGCCGGTTCCGTCAAAGAGTGAGAGGGGAGGTAAAGGAAAGTCATAGGTGAAGCGATAAATCTGTCGTCCTTAGGATTCTCCACTGCGATCCGTCCTGTCGTCAGCCACCTGACCCGTGTACCGGACACGCTAGGACGGAAGGTCAACCGTCCATGACGCCGGGTCGTCTCTATCAATGAAGTGTAGGGTCGCCGCCCCTAGGAAGGGGAGGCCAACGAACGGGTCCTCTACTGGTCTGCCGGGCATGGTCTGGAGAAACACACATGATTCGTCCAAGAGAAAACACAGAGAAAAAGGTCACTTCAAAAAACAAATCACATAAAAGGGCATTCCATAGCATCAGCAAAAATTATTAATCAAGTAGCAAGTAGCAGAGCAAGTACAATTATTGAGGCAGATAATTGAGAAAAACCCTAGGACTCTATATGCACGTACATCTTCCTCATGTGCAGAAAAAACTTTTATCCGGATATGCACCAAATCCCGCAGGCAGGTGGGACACTCTCCCGAACTCCGAACGAACTAGAAAGTACGACGGTAAGTCGAGAGTTGCCTCTTACACGAGAACGCTCTGTAATAACGCCCCGATGGTGCGCCATCTAGCCCGTGACTCTTTATTAGCCTCGAACCATGACGACTTTCACGACTCCATGCTTGACACGACATGACCCAAAACACAAGTAGGACTCATACGTATTTAAACGAGGCCTAGCATAGCTTCATAATTAACACTAATCATGTAGAGCAGTTGCACATATCTTAAGCAGATATAAATCATGTCGAAGGAAGAAACATGCTTTTAATTATCATCAAAGCAATAAACATCCAATAAGTCAAGCCACATATCACAACAATCCAACAATGCCACACATCAGACAAAAACTAATCCAGCATATCAGATGCCTTCAGAGACTGCATTCATGCCGTCAACTACAATTCTAAAATTATAGTGCAGCATGGTATATTTATATACTTATGCTATGAGATAGAGATACGAAGTGCCCTTACCTTAGAGGTAATCGATCTTGGCGGTTTTAGGAAGCTCTGCACGACTTGATCGGTCTAGGCTTCGAAATCCTTCAACAACACAACCTAAACTTTAGAACTTTGAACTCAAACCTAGGGTCAAGGGGCTGGTCCATAAAGGGGTCTAACCACTTAGGAAGGGTTCTACAACTTAGAAAACTCTCGGGAGTCGAAGACACTTAAAACAGATTTCGGCGCTTACCCAAAGGAATATAGTAAAACCCTAAGTTACGAAACCTAACTTTTTCCGAAATTTCAAACCATTTAAAGAGCATCAAGGCTAGATGCTTACAAACCATTTTGAGGCCTTAATCAAGATTTTAGAAAGCAAAAGCACACAAAAATAACACCAAGTTCAATTCTGTCCAAGCTTCCAAAAACCCTAAATTTCTCAAATTTTCACCCAAAACTTCTCTAAATTTTCAAAACCAATTTCACAACCAAAAATATAAATTCTAAAACAGATTTTCACTTGGTTTTCTCCAAGTTCCAGAATGCACAAAAACTCTAATCTCCACTATGAGTTTCAAAATCCAATTTGCCCAAAAACTCAATTTTTCACACATTCAATTTACAAATTTCCTAGGCTTTCAAAAACAAATTTTCAAGTCTTTAACACTTAAAATTTTCTAGGCCAATGCTCAACAATCGTGACAAAACATAACTTCAATACCCAAATTCATTCATAAGCATTTTAACACACCCAAAAGCTAGTTAGAAAATCAATTATCCTTTGTCCCCTAACAACATCCAATTCGGCCAAAACATTTAATTCAAGAACAATTTTTTCTTCAAAATCTAATTGGTACACATCAAAGGTAATAGGAAAACTAAGACAAATAATTACTTACAGCTTGAAAATCACTTTTCCCTAACAATCAATTTTTCAAAAACAAAACTTCCAAGAAAACTAATTGGTGATTTTCAAAGATCAATTCATTGGGAATAACTTTTCCAAAAGCAATCCTAACAAAACTCAACCTTAAAAATTTTCAAGAATCCAAAACTCAACAAATCAAAAATCTAATCGGTTCAAAACAAAGCTCATGGTAGTAGGAACAACATCTATGAAGGGACTTCTAAGTTCTAGCACTTGCATAAATTTTAAACTCAACAAAACAAAATTTTGAATCGGTAGAAATGTAGATCAAGGGAAGGAGAGCATATTACCTCAAGGAAGCAAGATGGAAAGACAAAGGATGAAGGAGCTAGGGAGAGAGAACAGGTTCGGCCATGAGCTTGGTGAAGAAGATGATGAATAGTTTTTCCTTTCTCCTTATCTCTCTAAAACTCTCTAAACTTCAAGGCTTTTTCACTTAATGATTCACTTAAGGAGGTAAAAGCCACTTAACCCCCTTAATGGAGGGTGTGGGCTGCGGCCAAGAGGCCCAAAATTGAGGGTCAAAACTCAATTTTTACTTACCCAAGGGACTAAAGTTGGAATGGTAAAAAGGTTAAAGTAAAAACAACTTTTTACTATCGGGGACCAAACCGTAAGGTTTTCAAAGTTCAGGGACTAAACTCTAAATTTAGAAAGTTCTAATAAATATCTAGGTTTGTTTATTATTAAATTCTTAATCATGACGCGTCAATGCGTCAGTGCATAAATCTGTTTAGAAGAACAAGTTAAACCCGTAGTCCAACCCCAAAGAATACTTAATCCTGCCATGAAAGAGGTGGTAAGAAAATAAGTGATTAAGTTGCTTGATGCAGGGATCATCTATCCCATTTCTGATAGTGAATGGGTTAGTCCCGTTCAAGTAGTTCCCAAAAAAGGGGGAATTACAGTGGTCCACAATGAGAAAAATGAGTTGATTCCCACCGGGAAGGTAACTCGATGGAGGGTTTGTATAGATTACCGGAGGCTAAATTCAGCCACCCGGAAAGATCATTTTCCCCTTCCCTTTATTCATCAAATGCTTGACAGGTTGGCTGGCCATGAGTACTATTGTTTCTTGGATGGATATTCAGGATACAATCAGATAGTTGTTGATCCTAAGGATCAAGAGAAAACTGCTTTAACTTGTCCCTTCAGGGTTTTTGCTTATAAAAGAATGCCTTTTGGCTTGTGTAATGCACCATGAACCTTCCAAAGATGTATGTTTGCTGTTTTTTATGATTTAATTGGTGAATGTATGGAAGTGTTCATGGATGATTTTTCAGTGTATGGCCTTAACTTTGACAAGTGTTTGGACAATTTGGAAAAGATTCTAGTTAGGTGCCAAGAAAAGAATTTGGTACTTAATTGGGAAAAATGCCACTTTATGGTAAAGGATGGCATTGTGCTTGGGCACAAGATTTCTGAAAAAGGGATTGAGGTAGATAAAGCTAAAACAGAGATTATTGAAAATCTACCTCCTCCCACCAATATTAAAGGTATAAGAATCTTTCTTGGTCATGCAGGTTTTTATAGGCGGTTTATAATAATTTTTCTAAAATTGCTAAGCCTATGACAAACTTCCTTAAGAAAGAAGCTCCTTTTATCTTTAATGATGAGTGTTTGGCTGCTTTTAAAATATTAAAAGAAAAACTTGTTTCAGCCCCTATCATTGTTGCTCCCCAATGGGATTTGCCTTTTGAAATAATGTGTGATGCTAGTGATAATGCAATAGGGGCTGTTCTTTGTCAGAAAAATGGAAAAGTTTTGCATGTAATTTACTATGCTAGTAAGGTTCTGAATGAAGCTCAAAGAAATTATGCTACAACTGAAAAGGAGTTGTTGAGTGTAGTTTATGCTTTAGATAATTTCAGACCTTACGTTTTGGGTTATAAAATTTTTGTGCATACTGACCATGCAGCATTGAAGTACTTGTTTGCTAAGCAGGAAGCTAAACCCAGGTTGATCAGGTGGATCTTACTCTTGCAAGAGTTTGATCTTGAAATTGTGGACAGAAAAGGGAAAGACAATGATGTAGCAGAGCATTTGTCAAGACTTGAAGAAGGGAACTCCAGCCCAATTCCTATTCAAGAGGAGTTCCCAGATGAAAAGCTCTTAGCTGTCCAAGAGATAGCTCCATGGTATGTACATTTAGCTAATTTTAAAGCTGTTGGAGTGTTGCCGTCTGATTTGACTTGGCAACAAAAGAAAAAATTTCTGTATGATGCCAAATTCTTTTTCTGGGATGAACCTTATTTGTTTAGAGAATGTTCTGATGGGATCATTAGAAGGTGTATTCCAGAAAAAGAGTTTGAGGCTGTTTTATGGCATTGCCATGGCTCCAAATATGGAGCCCATTTTTCTGGTGAGAGGACTGCAGCTAAAGTCCTTCAAAGTGGTTTTTATTGGCCTACTATCTTCAAAGATAGTAGGGCATTTGTGGAAAGGTGTGATCGGTGTCAACGAACTGGTAACATCTCAAGAAGGAATGAGATGCCCCAAAAAATGATTTTGGAAGTTGAGCTTTTTGATGTATGGGACATTGATTTCATGGGACCTTTTCCACCTTCTTTTGGTTGCCAGTATATTTTGGTTGTTGTTGACTATGTTTCTAAGTGGGTTGAAGCATCAGCCCTTCCCACAAATGATGGCAAAGTGGTTCTGGATTTTCTGAAGAAAAAGATCTTTACTAGATTTGGGGTGCCAAGGGCAATTATTAGTGATGGAGGTAAGCACTTTTGTAATAAAGCTTTTGAAACTCTTTTGAAAAAATATGGCGTTCAACATAAAGTTGCTACCCCCTATCACCCCCAAACTAGTGGACAAGTAGAGGTTTCTAATAGGGAGCTAAAAAGGATTTTGGAAAAAGTTGATGGTACCTCAAGGAAGGATTGGTCAAAAAAATTAGATGAGACCTTGTGGGCTTACCGTACTGCGTTTAAAACTCCTTTTGGAACCTCTCCTTACCAGTTGGTTTATGGTAAGACTTGTCCTTTACCTGTGGAAATTGAGCATAAAGCCTTTTGGGCTTTGAAACAATTAAACATGGACCCCAAAGAAGCTGGGGATAAAAGACAGTTACAGGTACATGAGCTGGATGAATTTAGACTCCAAGCATACCACAATTCTAGGATCTACAAGGAAAGAACAAAAAGGTGGCATGATAAGAAGATTGTGCCAAAAGAGTTTAGTCCAGGACAGTTTGTGTTATTGTATAACTCAAGGCTGAGGTTGTTTCCTGGAAAGCTAAAGTCAAGATGGACAGGACCATATATGATCACCAAAGTCTTTCCCCATGGTGCAGTTGAGTTAGAGGATAAAAGCGACACATTTGTTGTCAATGGGCAAAGACTGAAACCGTACATAGGGGGAGATGTTGAGAGACAAGTTATGTCTGTTTTTCTTGATTCCCCTAATTGATTAAAGGGAAGGGTCTATCTCGGACCTTAACAATGAGCTGGTTGAGAGACAACCCAAGTTAGGATAGTTTAATTTTTCTGTCATTTTAATTTCTGCACTACCTTTGTAAATAAATAAAAGAAAAAATTCTATGTTTTTGCTGCAGGAGGGGCCAGCGCTCGAGCGCTGGAGGCCAACGCTCAAGCGTTGAGCCCCTGCTTAAAGTCCCCTGGTTCCAGTGTTGTCCAACGCCCAAGCGTTGGGGGCCAACGCTCAAGCGCTAGGCCCCTGGAACTACCCAGTTTTTATTTTAATTTCCAACACCCAAGCGTTGGAAACCCAACGCTCAGGCGTTGGAACCCAGTGCCGAGTTCTTCATTTTTATATCCAGCGCCCCAGCGTTGGCAACCCCAACGCTCAAGCGCTGAAGCTCGGGCAGATTTTATGTTTTGTTTTATTTTCTGTTTTCTTGGTTTTTAATAATTTTGTGTCCACCATCTCTTGAAAAGTTTTTGATTCTTCGAGTTTTCCCTTGCTTCTATAATGGTTTTGATTTTTGGGAACTCAAGAATTCTTGTTTTAAGGTGGACACAAATTTTCAACCCATGTTTTTAAGTAATATTGTTTTTGGGAACTAACAAGTCAAGCAAGCTTCTGCTTGTGAGACTTTTGTTTGCTCAATTTTGCAGGAAAGGCTGATAGTAATAAAATCACACAAGAAAGGGGGGGTTTGAATTGTGTGTGTGACTTTTGAAAGTTTTTCAAGGAAATACGAATTATGAGTTCGAAAACGGTTTATCTAACGTGCAGTGTAAATATACTTAGAGCATAAACAGTAAAGCACACAAGATATTTATCCTGGTTCACCCTCAAAATTGATAGGGCTACGTCCAGTCCTTGGCTATACCAAGATTTTCCACTATTTCGACTGAATAGTACAAGTGTTCTCAGGGACTTCTCCCAGTATTCTTAGGACTACTCCTTTACAAGTTTTCTCAGGACTTCTCCTTTATCTCTCAAGTATTCGACAGGACTCCTCCCTAATTCTTTTACAAGAATGTTGGTTTTCTACAAAGATCTCTTCACAAAGAGTGGGTAGAAAATATGAGGTTCTAGGTTCAGAGATGATGGTTAAGATTGGTTCTCTGAAGGGATAGTGTGAGAGTAATGAGAGTTTTCACTCTATGAGGATTTCACACTAATTGGCGACTAAACTCAGAAGGATAGAAAATTCTAAGGTTACTGAGTGTTCTTGGAAAAATCTTGTCTAAGTTATGAATTGACTTGAAGAATTTGAATGCTTAGATATAGTGTAAGTCGCCAAGTTGAAAGTGATGCAGAGGCAGCTATTTATATCTTCAGTAAGGTGAGAACTGGATGGACTGCTGAAGATCTTCAAAAATAGTTCCGTTGGAGATTTACCCGATTGTGAGTAACGGATACTTCTGCACTTGTTGTTTGATAAAGTTTGCCATAGTGATGAGCATTTCTTCAACCGCTAGAGAGTGAGTTCGTCTGGCAATCCTTTTTCTTCTGGTTTCCAGGGACAGTAATTAATGCGAGTAGATTCCAGCTAATAGGGCAATTATTGCTTCTGACCAGAGGACTTGAATTCTACCGTTGAGGAGATACGATGATCAGAGGATTTCACCGTAAATTCAGTAAAAAGCAACTTGAATTAAGGAATGTCGGAGAATTTGAATCTTCAGGATATATGGCCCTTAATTCTGTCTCTTTCGTATTTAATGCTCTGATCCACAGGAGGTGCTTGACAGCTTCTCTTGGTTTAGGCAAACGATCTCTACTGAGCAGATTCCTTTCGTGTCAGTCTTTAATCATTACTTCTCAGTCAACCTCTGTGTTTGACTTGGAGTGAACCGGTCAGATCTTTTAGGTGGACGAAGTCTACTGAGAGAGAGACTCCAATTCCCTTAGCCGGACGTACTTTTCCCTTGCTCTTTGATAATGATTGCAGCGTCCCTTCCGTATATAAGAGTTCCTGAATATAAAATACTTTAAAGAAAATTAGTGACTCTTTACGAAATTTTTATTTATCAAAATAGGTTAATTTATTTGGATATTTTTCTCTAACAATCTCCCCCTTTTTGATAATGAAAATTTCTTAAAACAAATGCAAGTGGAGTCTGGATGATTTCTCCCCCTTAGTATGTGCCTTTCTTTTATTTAGCATTCATTTCATTATTGAAATTAGCTCCCCCTAAGCTTGTGCAGTTTTTAATTTGTTGTATAATTTCTCCCCCTTTGGCATTAGCAAAAAGCAAACTTAAACATAAAGAAAGAAGGAAAATAACAAAACTATATATTCATGAAGATGGTTTAGACAATCCTAAAAGTAAGGCCATATAGGCGTTCATTTCAGCAAAATTAGCATCTATCATGGCAGAGAGCCGAGCATCCATGGATTCGAGACGATCATTCAGAGCTTGATCTCGACGATCCTGTGCCAGTGATAAGCGAGTAGTAAATGCCTTAACGTCCTGAGAAAGAAGGTGGACCATGGAGCGATCATCTGCAGAATCGGAGTGGGAGCATTGATCGACTGACGAAGAGAAGAAGCTAGTTGGCAGGATAGGCGTAAAGGGTGCCACAGTGGGAATGAGCGGCGCAGGATGCAGAGGCATCCAAGTGGGGCGCGGAGTTTGCAACATGGGGGATATCTGAGGAAGAAGAAGCAGAGACCATGTGCTGAACTTGAAACCATGGTTTCAACACATCCAGCCAGATGAAGAGGAATTGAGGCAGTGTGAATATCCTTGCGAACGAGAATTTCCCAGTTATAATGGAAGAATTGACGCTGAGATGGCATGGAGCGGGTAAGGAGAGAATGGGGACAGCCGCGAGGAAGCCACAAACCAGCCTTCAGGCAAAATTCGAACCCAAATGCTTGAACACAGAGATCGGATAGGAGGTGAGCATTTGGTGCATCAGGTGAACGCTTGCGCTTGCCTAAAGCAGAACTAGATCTAGAAGGGTTATTGGGCATGAAGTAGATCTGATGAGAAGACATGCCTGAATCAGTAGGGAAGAAACCCGGAAGTGCAAGCTTGAGATCTAGATCCATACTTTTAAGGAGGCATTCCGGTGTGGACAGGTAGGAGGTATTAATAGTTGCATTAAAGTGGGCATCTACCTGGGGTAACAGTGAAAGCGTTGTTTGACTTTGACTAAGAGGCAGACGAAGATTGCTTCCATCATCAGTTAAGTGGAGTCGACTGAAATCAAGACTTAAGCAACAAACGTTAGTGTGAGAGTCAGGTTCAAAATCGTCAACAATGTGGATAGGATTGTCATAGTTGGGGACGGCAATTAAAGAATCAAGAAATTCCTCAGCTTCAAGTTGGAGAAGATCTTGGAAGTGAAGAATCTTGGATTGAAGAAGCAGTTCCCATCCAAGGGCATCAGGGGAGCAGTAATGCTTCCATTGAGGTGAAACAGTAGGCAGAGGTGAGTTATGGGAAAGCTTGACTCGAACCCAGTGACGATTCTCAATGTTACCTAGAACAGCAATGGTGGGTGGGTCATGAACAGGGCCAAACAGGGGTAGATATGTGCAACACTGAGTAGGGGATAAGGTTACGAGAACCATACGTAAGGCAGTGGCAGCAAGCAAACCCATGTCAGGAACTGTAAACCACATGGCTATGGGTGATAAGGAAAATCGCAAGTGTACAATTTACTATCTATCGCGTAATAAAAAGATCGAACCCAAGGGATAGGTGTTCTTATTATTATAATATTTAGTACTAAAACAGAAAAATAAAAGATGAATATTTGTTGTTGGTTTGAGAACTAGAGAGAAACAATAGCATAAAATAATAAGAGAAAAAGATGATGAACATTAAGCTCTTGGGTTGGTTTACATAGTCTATAAAAACATGCTAGCAATCTCTTACTAAATTCCTGAATTATAAATCCATTATCATGATGCTATAGCCTAGTGTAACTACAAGTTAATTCCTTAAGCATTGTAGATCTTTCTTTTTAATTACTAAACCCAATTCCTTGGCACCTAGTTAACTAAAGAAGAAGATGAAGAAGATGTTCAGGCCAACATAAAGTTACGTCCTTCCTAATTCCTTAGCGAAGTATACTTATAACCTTTTTTATTACCTAGTTCCCTTACTACTCACCAAATGGCCTTATGTAATAAGTAATAAGCAAAACCTCTTGGGATCCACAAGATAAAAATTAAGCATAAGGTAATAAAACATGAATGGAAATAAAATTCAGAAATGTAAGAATGAACTAGAACATGTATTATAAACTAAAACAACCCAAAAACTTAAAGAAGAATTTAGCCAAGCATGGCTAAAAGAATCATTGAATTACCCTGGATAGGAGCTCAAGTTTGGCTTCCCACAATTCCTAGGAACAATGATCTTTGAGGGAGAAAGAGAGAATACTTGTTGTATTCTATGAAGGTGTGTCTTACAAGTGAAGAAAAGGGTCCTATTTATAGTAAAATTCCAGCCTCCAGCGCTTGAGTGCTGGCATTCCCAACGCATGGGCGCTAGGATGCATTAAAAATCCACTTTCTGTCCGAGGCCCAGCGCTTGAGCGCTGGCTTTCCAACGCTTGGGCGCTCGGTCACCATCTGACTCATCATCTAGTCAAAACCCCAGCGCTGGAGCGCTGGGATCCCAACGCTGGAGCGCTGGAACGCTGCTTCTTCATCTTCAAGCTTTTCCTTCCTTCTTCATTCATGGTAGTGGGTTTTGATGGCCATAAAAAGCCACTAACCAGCCTTGTTCAATTCTGAAACCCTTCCTCCACTAACATCAATTCTTTAAACATTTTTTCCATGTGCTAAATTAGAGAGTGATTCTTCATATTCTTCTTTTTCACTTTGGTCCTCCCTTGGTTAGCACTTCAATTCAAGCCCTCATATTCTCTCAATCTTCACTTTAAGTCCTCCACTCTTGAACTTTTACAATTTGGTCCCTGACTTCCTGAAACTTTACATATTGGTCCCTGGACAAAAATGATAACTAAACCAGCTTTTTCTAAAAATACAAAATAACTAGAAAAATTCCTAAAAATATAAAATAAAGCTAGAAAATCCAATAAAATCTAATCTATATGCAAAATGCAAAATAAATATAAAATGTACATAAAAACAATAAAAAAACCTACATGAGACTCAAAAATAATAAAATAAAAAGACTAAAAATAGCCTAAAAACACCATATAAAATCCACTCATCACACCACTATACCCAACGACAGCTTGTCCTCAAGCGACAAAACTTAAAGAAAAACTCGTCCCTGGGTTTTGAGAAAGTTTTATCTGATTACAACTTGAAGCACAGAAACCTTTCAAAGAAAGCTTAGCAGAAAAGGAAGACATGCATGTTTTAGAGACAAAGAATCAAGAAAGTTAGGCTTGGCTTTTAACATGTTTGAGTTCATCAAATAAGCTCACAAAATAATATTCTCCATGAAAACAAGAAAGCTCAATAATTCTGCCTATCATTCAAATCAAAACTGAAGTAAAGCAACCAAGTGATTTTGAAGAGATTTTTGAAGGTTGTAACTTGGCCAAAGGGTTGAACAATTTAAGGTATGGATTTCAAGACTTGGCAACTCTATTGGCTGACTCAGAATCTGTTGTTAAGTGATTTTTCTTGACTAAGAGCTTACAATTCACACAAGGGTCCTCTCAATTTTCTCCTCTCTCTTTTTTTTTTTTTTGAACAAAGTAGTGGAATGTATGTGATGAATGACTTGAACTTTACTCCCCTCATACTCTTTCTCACCCCACTACTTCATTATTTTTCTAAGGCACATACCTTATTTTTTCAATTTTTTTTTCTTCATTTTTTTTAGAGAGAAACCCAACAAACATAGCTCTAACAAATTAGCACATAAATCACAATAACAACTTTAAGAATTATCACACAAAGTAGGCTCCAAAGAATGACTCTTTTAAGGCTCAAAAGGGGCTACTAGTGGATATAACATTTCAAGCAAAAATCTGAGTTTTCAAAAATGCCTATAATCTCTTCTCAACTCACAAAGTATACAAAACTCCAATCAACATAAAACACAAGGCAGAAAAATTTCACATTCAAGAATTCAGAGTCCTCAGCTCTCAGAAAAAAAAAATAGGGTAAGTGGTACCCTTTTAGAACACAGAAAAACTTTTGCCAACAACCCAACAATCAAGATATCAACATAAAGCATGCAATCCTAACTGCTTAAAAACATAGAACTTTTTCGCAAAGCAGTTCAATCAGATAAAGCATTTCACAAAGCTATAGCAACATTCAGAATGGATAATATACTCAAGACTCATGCAAAAATAAAACAGAAAAACTAAAAAAATAAAACTAAAAACTATAAAAACAAAAACAAAAACTAATAAGCTGGTATAGTAACAAATTTTCCACAAAGGTCCAAGGGAACCTCAATGTAAAAATCAATTTGAACACTTAAGTTCAAGTGGGTTCTCCCTCTTTTTGGTACCTATCCTGTAACATTGAACAAACAAAAGTCTCACAAGTAGAAAACTTGCTTGACTTGTTAGTTCCAAAATCAGCACAAAAACTCATGGGTTGAAAAATTGTGTCCACCTTAAAAACAAGAATTCTTGAGTTCCCAAAAATTAAAACCAGTTTAGGA
Organism: Acmispon strigosus; assembly: GCA_030819835.1. Lineage (NCBI taxonomy): Eukaryota > Viridiplantae > Streptophyta > Magnoliopsida > Fabales > Fabaceae > Acmispon > Acmispon strigosus. The sequence continues at coordinate 24,454,445 of JAUAMA010000004.1, read as the reverse complement.
CCAAGGGAAAACTCAAAGAACCTTAAAACTTCCAGAAAATGGTGAACACAATTTATTAAAACTAAAAACAGCAAACAAAAGTAAAAACAGCAAACTGCCCGAGCTCCAGCGCTTGCGCGTTGGGGATACCAACGCTTGGGCGCTGGAATTAAAATAAAAACTGGGCATCAGAGGTCCCAGCGCCTGAGCGCTGGGTTCCAACGCTGTGGCGCTGTAAATTAAAAAATAAAAAACTGGGATTCCAGGGGCCTAGCGCATGAGCGCTAGCCCTCCAGCGCCTAAGCGTTGGGATCAACTGGAATCAGAGGTTGTGAAGCAGGGGCCTAACGCTTGAGCGTTGGCCTCCAGCGCTCGAGCGCTGGCCTCGCCTGCAGCAGAAACATAAAATTTCTTTTCATTTATTTATGTACAAGAGTTGTGCAAAAATTAAAAAGACAGAAACATAAACTATCCTAAGTTGGGTTGTCTCCCAACCAGCTCAATGTTAAGGTCCGAGATAGACCCTTCCCCTTAATCAATTGGGGGTACTTTTTCTTTTCTTGCTACAAACATCATCTTTGAACTCATCCTCACTTTCAGACTCATAGTGCTTACAAGTACGGAATACAGAAAACTTCACTTTTTCATCCCCTACCTTCAAAGATAGGAGGCCTTCTGCTACATTAATCTTGGCGTTTCCTGTAGCAAGGAATGGCCGCCCAAGAATTAATGGTACCTTGGAGTCTTCTTCCATGTCAAGTATCACAAAATCAACCGGGAAGTCAAACTTGTCAACCCTTACCAAAACATCTTCAGCCACCCCATAGGGGTACTTAATTGACCTGTCCGCCAATTGTAAACACATCAAAGTAGGAGTGGCCTCTCCCATGTCCAATTTCCTAAACATGGAGAGTGGAATGAGGTTTATAGAAGCTCCTAAATCACAAAGAGCTGTTGCATTTGGTAGACCCTCAATTTCCACAGGCAAAGTGAAGCTCCCCGGATCCTTCAATTTTTGGGGCAACTTCTTCAAAACCATAGCTGAACACTCCTCAGTTAACATCACAGTTTCATCCATCTCACTTAATTTCCTCCTTCTAAATAAAATTTCCTTCATAAACTTAGCATAAATTGGCATTTGTTCCAAAGCTTCAGAAAATGGAATGTTAATTTGAAGCCTTTTAAAAATCTCAAGAAATTTCGAGAATTGTTTTTCCAAATTCTTTTTGAAAGCTTTAGGAAATGGAACTTTGCCAATTTTCTTAGAAGGAGGAATTACATTTTCAGCAATTTTTTCAACAACAATAGGCACACTCCTTTCTTTTTCTTCACCACTTACCTCTTGTTCAATTTCCACTACCCTTTCGGGCATAGTCTTACCACTCCTAAGAGTGATGGCAGAAACATTCTCAACATTTTCCTTTGGATTGACAAGAGTATCAGACGGAAAGGTACCTGGAATCCTTTCTGAGATGGTCTTGGCCAACTGGCCTACCTGGATCTCCAAATTTCTAATGGAGGCTTCATGATTCATGGCACTTGTCCTGGTCTCATTCATAAATTGCACAGTTTGTTGGCCTATTTCACCAACAATTTCTTCCAAACTCTTCCTTCCCTGGTTTGGATTCAAAGGCATTGGTGGCCTCTGATTTTGGAATGGCCTCTGAAATTTTTGCCTGGCTTCACCTTGACCACCCCCTTGATCTCTCCAAGAAAAATTGGGGTGGTTTCTCCAGCTTGGGTTATAAGTGTTGCCATAGGAATTTTGAAAATTCCCCATAGCCTTTACCTCAGCTTCTAATTCAGCCTCCTCCGGGCTCAGTTGAACCCCCTCCATTCTTTTGACCATTGCATCAACTTTCCTGGATAAAAGTTTATTTGAAGCAACAATGGACTCAAAAGAATCAACCTCATAAATACCTTTCCTGATTGCCCGGTCCTGGTTTGAATGAGCAGCTCTTGCAGCAAGTTTGTTGATTAAATCAAGAGCTCCTTGTGGTGGCAAAGCATCGAATGCCCCACTTGCTGCAGTATCCAATTTGTCCCTGGTATAATCATTCAAAGCAGCATAAAATTTCTCTACCTGATCTGCGATAGAGATGTTATGACCTGGGCACCTTCTGAGAAGTCCTTTGAACCTCTCCCATGTCTCATACAGGTTTTCAGCATCTTGTTGAATGAAGGAGTTGATTTCCTGCTTCAACTTCCTTATGCGGTTGTAAGGAAAAAATTTGGCCGTGAATTTTTCAGCCAAATCATCCCATGAAGTAATGCTTCTGAGTGGTTGAGAAGAAAGCCACTCCTCTGCCACATCTCTTAAGGAAAATGGAAACACCATAAGTCTTACCGTATCCAAGTGAGCATCATTTCTCCTTAAGGTGGAGCATTGCCTAGTGAATCGCTCCAGATGTGTATGGCAGTCTTCATTTACACTTCCACCAAATTGGTTTTGACTTACCAATGAGATGAAGTGTGGAGGAATCTGGAAATTTGGCAAAGCATCCTCCGGAACCACAATACTCCCTTCAAAATTGTAATCCACCTGGGGAGCTGTGATATCACGAAGAGAGCGATTAGCATTCTGCTCTTCCTCCTCCTCTCTCAGCCTTTGAAGTCTAGCTTGGACTTCATCTTCTACCCTTGCATTGTATTCAGCAAGGAGGCGCTCCTCCATTTGAGCTTGTGTTTCAGCCATGGCCCTTGCTAATCTCCTTTGCTCTGCTAATCTGCGATGCAAAGTTCTTTCAATTTCAGGGTCCAATTCAAAATGTCCTACCATGCAAACAAGCCAAAGAAGTTAATAGCACCTATTCAATACAATTTTTTTTATATATTTTTTTATACTGAATTTTTTCTTTTTTTTTTTCTATATAAACAAAAAGTACTAAATAAAATAAAAACAAGAACTTGAAAGAACCTATCCCCGGCAACGGCGCCAAAAACTTGATAAGGAAAATCGCAAGTGTACAATTTACTATCTATCGCGTAATAAAAAGATCGAACCCAAGGGATAGGTGTTCTTATTATTATAATATTTAGTACTAAAACAGAAAAATAAAAGATGAATATTTGTTGTTGGTTTGAGAACTAGAGAGAAACAATAGCATAAAATAATAAGAGAAAAAGATGATGAACATTAAGCTCTTGGGTTGGTTTACATAGTCTATAAAAACATGCTAGCAATCTCTTACTAAATTCCTGAATTATAAATCCATTATCATGATGCTATAGCCTAGTGTAACTACAAGTTAATTCCTTAAGCATTGTAGATCTTTCTTTTTAATTACTAAACCCAATTCCTTGGCACCTAGTTAACTAAAGAAGAAGATGAAGAAGATGTTCAGGCCAACATAAAGTTACGTCCTTCCTAATTCCTTAGCGAAGTATACTTATAACCTTTTTTATTACCTAGTTCCCTTACTACTCACCAAATGGCCTTATGTAATAAGTAATAAGCAAAACCTCTTGGGATCCACAAGATAAAAATTAAGCATAAGGTAATAAAACATGAATGGAAATAAAATTCAGAAATGTAAGAATGAACTAGAACATGTATTATAAACTAAAACAACCCAAAAACTTAAAGAAGAATTTAGCCAAGCATGGCTAAAAGAATCATTGAATTACCCTGGATAGGAGCTCAAGTTTGGCTTCCCACAATTCCTAGGAACAATGATCTTTGAGGGAGAAAGAGAGAATACTTGTTGTATTCTATGAAGGTGTGTCTTACAAGTGAAGAAAAGGGTCCTATTTATAGTAAAATTCCAGCCTCCAGCGCTTGAGTGCTGGCATTCCCAACGCATGGGCGCTAGGATGCATTAAAAATCCACTTTCTGTCCGAGGCCCAGCGCTTGAGCGCTGGCTTTCCAACGCTTGGGCGCTCGGTCACCATCTGACTCATCATCTAGTCAAAACCCCAGCGCTGGAGCGCTGGGATCCCAACGCTGGAGCGCTGGAACGCTGCTTCTTCATCTTCAAGCTTTTCCTTCCTTCTTCATTCATGGTAGTGGGTTTTGATGGCCATAAAAAGCCACTAACCAGCCTTGTTCAATTCTGAAACCCTTCCTCCACTAAAATCAATTCTTTAAACATTTTTTCCATGTGCTAAATTAGAGAGTGATTCTTCATATTCTTCTTTTTCACTTTGGTCCTCCCTTGGTTAGCACTTCAATTCAAGCCCTCATATTCTCTCAATCTTCACTTTAAGTCCTCCACTCGTGAACTTTTACAATTTGGTCCCTGACTTCCTGAAACTTTACATATTGGTCCCTGGACAAAAATGATAACTAAACCAGCTTTTTCTAAAAATACAAAATAACTAGAAAAATTCCTAAAAATATAAAATAAAGCTAGAAAATCTAATAAAATCTAATCTATATGCAAAATGCAAATTAAGTATAAAATCTACATAAAAACAATAAAAAAACCTACATGAGACTCAAAAATAATAAAATAAAAAGACTAAAAATAGCCTAAAATCACCATATAAAATCCACTCATCAATGGGTGCAGGTTCATTTCCATGGAATGTGAGAGCCTCACATAGTCGATCGACATCTTTCTCAGAGGAGAGCGTTTGGGAATGAAGCACTCGGTGTGATAGAAGTTCTTGAATGAGCAATCCACGAACCTCTGGCCAGTAGCTCTGGGGGTAGCCCATCCATTGAGCGAGACAGCGAAAACCACAGTTACCATCATCTTCAACATCAATAATATCAGATATATAAGTGTGAAACATTTGAGGCAGGAACTTCAAATATTGAGCATGAGAGATGGAGATGAGGTCAGCAGTGGAGTGCACAGTTTCTGGAAGTGGCTTAGATGAGGTTGATGCATGTGGGATTGTTGGAGCACTCGAAAACTGTGAGGAAAGATCGTCTGAACAACATCGTTTAAGACGGGCAGCAGACGGAGTTGATGAAGAGAGCTTTCGTTTTTGAACCCTCCTAGTCCATTCACTGAGGAGTTCAGTGGGTACTTCAGATATATCAACCGGCAGATTCATTCGATGAACATCACTGAACTTAATCGGAGTAACAGAGATGTAGTCAGATGAGGTATAGTTCATTGACTCAATAGCAGGATTGATTAGCTGCGTGTGACGCATGAGAGCAGAGATGAGGGCTCCATAGGGAAGGTTTGAATTAGGTTTTTCCAGAGTATGGAGGATGTACTGAAACACAAGATTAGGCCAGTTGACATTCTTGCGATGTTGAAGTTGAAACAAGGCCCATTGAGAGAACTTATTGACTAAGTCTCGAGAACCCTCTTTTGGCAGAATGACCTTACTGAGAACAGCATGGGGAAGAATGCATTCTTCAGCTAGGTTTGTCACTCGCCTAGAGGTGGCGTTTTTAGGAATGTCCTTCCAGATAGTGAAAGGAGAGCTCTCAGTGCTTTCCCAAGATGAGGAGTAGCACGTTCCATGGAGAGGAAGGTTGATAAGTTGAGCTATGTCAGTTGTGAGTATATCGACTACTTGACCTAAGCACCGAGTTCGGATGTGAGTAGGGTTCATCTCAACAGCACAGTCGTAGAACTCCTGAACAAGAGGCTTTAGGACTGAAGATGAGGAAACAGTGAACATGTTCCCCCAAGCTTGAGAGAGCAGAAGGTCAAGTCCTGCCACCTTTGCATGCGCGAATAGCTTCAGATCAAAATATCGAGGGGTGACAAGTTCTCTATCCCCTAGATGCTCAACCTTCACAAGACCAATGTCATACCCCTGAAGCTCTCGATTGCGAATCACACGATTGATCTGGTTCTGGTGTATTTGTTTTTCTTCCATGCTTAGAGCTCGTTGAGCTTTTCCAGTTCTTCGTTTGTTGGTAGCCATGAGAGCTGTAGAGGGGGAAGACAGAACGATGGCTACAAATGCACGGAGTAAGTGGAATGGGTGTATTGAGGCAGCTGTAAAGAGATATATCTTTACGAACCGTCAGTTTTATGAGGAATAGTGGACATAGTGTCTCGATTTTATCATTTTCATGATGAGTAATACAGTTTATGAACTTGCATTAAATGAAGAGAGATAATAAATACCATCCTTTGTGCGTGTGTGCAGAGCAAGTGAGGGATATGAAAAGACACAACTGTTTGAGCATTTAATGTATATCATGAAGTGGATATTATGAAAATGACCAGACTAATATAATAAATAAATATTTATAGTGCAGGACAAATTCCTATTCTTTCTCTAAGGCATGCAAACTTGTTTTCAATAAGGGGTTTGGTGAAAATGTCTGCCAATTGATCATCAGATGGTATGTATGAGATGTCAATATTTCCTTTTGCTACATGATCACGAATAAAATGGTGTTTGATTTCAATATGTTTGGTTCGTGAATGTAACACAGGATTCTTTGTTATCACATAGTAATGGCACTTGTATTATCACATAGTAATGGAATGTTATGCTCAAAAATATTATAATCTTCTAATTGATGCTTCACCCAAAGAAGTTGGGTGCAGCATGAACCTGCAGCGACGTATTCGGCTTCAGCTGTTGAAAGGGAAATTGTGCTCTGTCGTTTGCTTGCCCAAGAGATTAAACAATGCCCTAAGAAGTGACATCCTCCACTTGTGCTTTTTCTTTCTATTCTATCTCCGGCATAGTCGGCATCACAGAATCCTCTTAGCCTGAAATCATCACCTTTCTCATAGACTAGACCAAGATTAGTTGTGCCAATAAGATATCGAAAAATTCTTTTTACGGCACTAAGATGAGACTCTTGAGGACTTACCTGGAATCTTACACATACACATACGCTATACATGATGTCTGGTCTACTTGATGTGAGATATAATAGTGATCCTATCATTCCTCTATATTTGGTTGAGTCAACAGGAGTTGAATCATCTCCTTTATCAAGTATGGTTCCAGGATGCATTGGAGTTCCCATGGCTTTTTCTTTCTCCATGCAATACTTTTTGAGCAGGTCATTGACATATTTGGTCTGATGGATGTATGTTCGAGTTCCCTCTTGCCTGATTTGTAATCCTAGGAAGAACTTCAATTCTCCCATCATACTCATCTCAAATTCACTTTGCATGAGCTTGGAGAACTCTTGACAAAGAGCTTCATTTGTGGCCCCAAATATTATGTCATCGACATACAGCTGTACTAGGATGAAGTCATTGGACCTCTTTCGTCTGAAGAGAGTATTGTCGATGCTTCCTCGAGAAAATCCATTTTTCATAAGAAATGAGCTCAAGCGATCGTACCATGCTCGTGGTGCTTGCTTTAATCCATATAGAGCTTTTCTTAGCTTGAAGACATGGTCTGGCAGATCCTGATCTTCAAATCCTTGAGGTTGTTTTACGTAGACTTCTTCTTCAATGTATCCATTTAAGAAGGCACTTTTGACATCCATTTGAAACAGCTTTATGGAGTGTTGACATGCAAATGCTAGAAGTATGCGTATGGCTTCAATTCTTGCCACTGGTGCAAACGTCTCTGTATAATCAATTCCTTCTTGTTGATTGTACCCTTGAGCTACCAGACGAGCTTTGTTTCTTGTGACTTTTCCATTTTCATCCATCTTATTCCTGAAAACCCATCGAGTGCCTATAATCGATTTGTCTTCTGGTTTTGGCACCAAATCCCAGACTTTGCTTCGTTCAAACTGATTTAGTTCTTCTTGCATGGCGAGGATCCATCCTTCATCCTGAAGAGCTTCTCCTATGTTCTTTGGCTCTATCTCAGAAAGAAATGCACAGTTAGCAAAATCATTAAACGTGGATCGAGTTCTTACCTTTTCGTGGACATCTCCAATAATTTGTGTTGGAGGGTGATCTGGTTTGAATCTCCAGTCTCGAGGTAGTGATATGCCGCTGGAAGTCATAATTTGACTTGATGAAAGGTCGTCAGACGTAGTTTCATCAACTTCGTCTGGTTGAGGAGTGATTGAGTCCGACTCTTTACTGGATGATGATGGCTGAACTGGATTTGATGGCGGAGCTTCATATATTTCCGTATCATCATCTTCTGTAAGTATAGGATTTATGCCCACATGCTTATCTTCAAATCTAACATTGATGGATTCCTCAACTGCCATGGTTCTGGAGTTATATACTCGAAACGCCTTCGAATTAGGTGAATATCCCAGGAATATTCCCTTATCTGATTTTGCATCAAATTTTCCGAGATCATCCTTTGTGTTGAGTAGAAAGCATGAGCTTCCAAAAGGATGAAAATATGAGATGTTTGGCTTTCTTCCCTTCCATAGCTCGTAAGCAGTTTTCTTCAGAGTTGGACGCATGAATATTCTATTTTGAATGTAGCATGCGGTATGGATGGCTTCAGCCTAGAAGTATTTGGGCAGAGAAGTTTCATTGAGCATAGTTCTTGCCATTTCTTGAAGTGACCTGTTCTTCCTTTCTGCTACTCCATTCTGCTGAGGAGTTCTCGGAGCAGACACTTGATGGAATATGCCATTTTCTTCGCAGTAATGATTGAATTCTTCATTTATGAATTCTCCTCCTCTGTCACTACGGATGTTGGTGATGCAGTATCCTTTCTCATTCTGAGTTCTTTTTGCGATGATTAGAAAGGACCTGAAGGCTTCATCTTTTGTTCCAAGAAATTGCACCCATGTAAATCTGGTGTAGTCATCCACGATGACAAGACAGAATATTTTTCCAGAACAACTAGCCGTTCTAGTGGGTCCAAACAAGTTCATGTGCAACATCTCCAGAGGTCTCTTTGTACTCACAACGTTCTTTGTGTGGAAAGAACTTTTTACTTGCTTTCCTTGGAGACATGCTGAGCATGTATCATCAGATTTGAAAGATAGATTTGGCAGACCACGTACTAAATCATGTTTGATTATTTTAGCAATGGTCTTTAGGGATGCATGCCCTAGCTTCCTGTGCCAGATCCATTTATCATCCTCTGCTGATACTAGACATGTTACCTTTTGACTTGCAAGGTTTTCCAGGGAGGTCTTATATAGATCCCCTTGTCTCTGAGCTTCAAAGATGGTTTTATTATTTTCATTAGAGACTCTACACTTCAATTTGGTGAAGGAAACAGTGAGCCCACTATCACATAATTGACTTATGCTAAGTAAGTTATGTTTCAATCCTTCAACTAAGAGAACCTTCCGGATTACTGGAAGGGGGTCCTTACCGACATTTCCTTCTCCGACAATGAATCCTTTTTGATTTCCTCCAAAGGTCACTGTCCCTCCTGTCTTCTTCTCATGGATTTTTGGGAATAAAGACCTTTTTCCCGTCATGTGCCGTGAGCATCCACTGTCCAGGTACCATTGTTCTCTTTGGTTTTGAACTGTTAAGCACATCTGCAAGAGGAATAATCATTGATTTAGGTACCCAAACTTTCTTGGGTCCTTTATTGTTAGTAATCATCTTGGGTGGACTTTTCCTCCCATGTACTATTTTTTGAGGAGTTTGTTTCTCCTTACCCTCGACCATGAAGGTTTTAGGTTGAGTCTTGATGGATGCTGATGAGAAATTTTTCATTTCAGGCTGATATTTATATGGAACAGTAGGTAAGTTATGTTTAATAGCAATTATGTCCCAGTCTTCTTCTTCTTCATATCCTAATCCTCTTCGATCATATGCTGATCTATTATTCCCACTTAATTTGATTAGATTATCATGTCCTTGAGTAAACATGGATAAGTCTTTAATTAAGTGCCTGACTCTTTCCTTTAAAAGACTAATTTCTTTGTTTGCATCTTGTTCTAAAAGTGCTTGATTTTTCTTAGTGAGCATGATGGAGACTTCCTTAGATGCATGCAATTCTTTCAATGTTTTATCATGCTTCTTTTTGAGAGAGCTATACTTAATAGCTAATGCATTAGCATATTCTAGCAGTTCATTATAGTCATCAGTTGAGATTTCAGAACATACCTCATCTTGATCATCTTCTTCATTATCTGATTTGTCGACAGAAATCATTAATGCCTCTGCTTCTCTGTCTGCTTCAATATCAGAAGTGTCTATGGATGCCATGAACGCACAGTATGAAGCTTCTTCAATAGCTCCTTTGGCTTCTTCTTCTTGATCAGAGTCATCTTCTGATTCATCGTTCTGACTTGAAAATGCCTTCTTCTTGTAGAAAGTTTTTTGCGAAGGCTTATTTCCTAGGCGAGGACAATCTGCTTTGACATGACCAGGTTTCTTGCATTCATAGCAGACGATCCCTCCTTTACTTGGAGTTCTTTCTTCTTCTCTTGATGAGGAAGAAGGTCTTCCTTTGAATTGCTTCCGGCTTCCCACCATTTTTCTGAATCGTCTGTTGAACAGGGCTTGTTCATCATCAGACCGATCAGATTTGGCTGTTTCCTCATCTGAGGATTCATTAGCTTTCAAAGCCTTTGATTTGTTGGCTTTGAATGCTACAGCTTTAGCGGCTGCTGTTTTTCTTTTTATAATCGCGGCATCATTTGCAAGATCCTGCTCGTGGATCTTCATTTCTCCCAGCAGATCTTCTACTTGATATGTGTCCATATTCTTTCCGGATCTTTGGGCGGTGACAAAATTTCTCCAGTTGGTGGGAAGACTTCTGAGAATCTTGACCACTTGTTCCTTGTTGGTGAATGTTTTGCCCAGATTCCTCATGCCATTGTGAATGGTCTGAAGTCGTGAAAACATGGAATCAATGGACTCATTATCTTCCATCATGAAGTTTTCGTATTGGGAGGCAAGCATGCTCATCTTGGTGGTTTGAACAGCAGTTGTTCCCTCATGAGCAATAGCCAGCGTGTCCCATACCTCCTTTGCAGTACTTAGGCTGTCAACTTTATCGTGCTCACTTTTGCTAAGAGCGCATATGAGAAATAGCCTTGTGGTAATGAAATTGCAAGTGTACAATTTACTATCGCGTAATACAAAAGATCGAACCCAAGGGATAGGTGTTCTTATTATTATATAATTTAGTACTTGTGCAATAAAAATAAAATGATATGTTTGGTTTAGGACAAGAAGAGAGCAATAGCATAAGATAATAAAGCAAATAAGATTGAGAGAATTTAAGCTCTTGGGTTGATTTACATAATTTATAAAACATGCTAGAAAACTCCTACTAAATTTCTGAACTTTAAATTCATATTCATGGTGCTATAGCCTAAATTTCTACATCCTAATAGCCTTAAGAAATGTAGAACTTTCTTACCTAATTACTAACTCCATAGCCTTGGTTATTAGTTAATTAGAGAAGAAGATGAAGAAAGAATTCGGGTCAACACAAAGCTACGTCCATCCTTATAGCCTTAAGAAATGTATACTTATAACCTTTTTTTATTTCCTATTTCCCTTACTACTTACCAAATGGCCTTATGCATAAGTAGAAAGCATGAAATCTTTTGCGCATAAAGATTAATGAAGAACAAAGAAATAAAACATGAATTGAAGATATTATTCAAAAATGTAAAAGAAAACTAGAACATGAATTATAAATTAAAACAACCCAAAAACTTAAAAGAAGAATTAGCCAAGCATGGCTAAAAGAATCATTGAATTACCCTGGATAGGAGCTCAAGTTTGGCTTCCCACAATTTCTAGGAACAATGATCTTTGAGGGAGAAAGAGAGAATACTTGTTGTATTCTATGAAGGTGTGACTTACAAGTGAAGAAAAGGGTCATATTTATAGTAAAATTCCATCCTCCAGCGCTTGAGCGCTGGCATTCCCAACGCATGGGCGCTAGGATGCATTAAAAATCCACTTTCTGTCCGAGGCCCAGCGCTTGAGCGCTGGCTTTCCAACGCTTGGGCGCTGGGTCAACATCTGACTCATCATCTAGTCAGAACCCCAGCGCTGGAGCGCTGGGATCCCAACGCTTGAGCGCTGGGACGCTGCTTCTTCATCTTCAAGCTTTTCCTTCCTTCTTCATTCATGGTAGTGGGTTTTGATGTCCATAAAAAGCCACTAACCAGCCTTATTCAATTCTGAAACCCTTCCTCCACTAACATCAATTCTTTCAACAATATTTTCCATGTGCTAAATTAGAGAGTGATTCTTCATATTCTTCTTTTTCACTTTGGTCCTCTCTTGATTAGCACTTCAATTCAAGCCCTCATATTCTCTCAATCTTCACTTTAAGTCCTCCACTCTTGAACTTTTACAATTTGGTCCCTGACTTCCTGAAACTTTACATATTGGTCCCTGGACAAAAATGATAACTAAACCAGCTTTTCCTAAAAATACAAAATAACTAGAAAAATTCCTAAAAATATAAAATAAAGCTAGAAAAACAAATAAAATCTAAACTACATGCAAAATGCAAAATAAATATAAAATCTATATAAAAAGACTAAAAAACCGATATGTGACTAAAAAATAATAAAATAAAAAGACTAAAAACTACCTAAAAACATCATATAAAATCCACTCATCACACCACTATACCCAACGACAGCTTGTCCTCAAGCGACAAAACTTAAAGAAAAACTCGTCCCTGAGTTTTGAGAAAGTTTATCTGATTAAAACTTGAAGCACAAAAACCTTTCAAAGAAAGCTTAGCAGAAAAGGAAGACATGCATGTTTTATAGACAAAGAATCAAGAAAGTTAGGCTTGGCTTTTAACATGTTGAGTTCATCAATTAAGCTCACAAAATGATATTCTCCATGAAAACAAGAAAGCTCAATAATCCTGCCTATAATTCAAATCAAAACTGAAGTAAAGCAACCAAGTGATTTTGAAGAGATTTTTTAAGGTTGTAACTTGGCCAAAGGGTTGAACAATTTAAGGTGTGGATTTCAAGAAATTGGCAACTCTAGTGGCTGACTCAGAATCTGTTGTTAAGTGACTTTTTGACTAAGAGCTTTTAACAATACAACACAAGGGTCCTCTCATTTTTCTCTTTTCTTCTTTTTTTTTTTTTTTTTTTTTTGAACAAAGTAGTGGAATGTATGGGATGAATGACTTGAATTTTACTCCCCTCATACTCTTTCTCACCCCACTACTTCCTTATTTTTCTAAGGCACATACCTTATTTATTTCAACTTTTTCCTTCAATTTTTTTTAGAGAGAAACCCAAAAACATAGCTCTAACAATTCAGCACATGAATCACAACAACAACTTTAAGAATTATCACACAAAGTAGGCTCCAAAGAATGACTCTTTTAAGGCTCAAAAGGGGCTACTAGTGGATATAACATTTCAAGAAAAAAAAAAAATCTGAGTTTTCAAAAATGCCTATAATCTCTTCTCAACTCACAAAGTATACAAAACTCCAATCAACATGTAACACAAGGCAGAAAAATTTCACAATCATGCATCAGAGACCTAAGCTCTCAGAAAAAGATAGGGTAAGTGGTACCCTTTTAGAACTCAGAAAAAGATTTTGCCAACAACCAAAACAATCAAGATATCAAAAATCCTTTCTACAGCATGCAATCCTAACTGCTTAAAAACATAAAATTTTTCACAAAGCAGTTCAATCAGATAAAGCATTTCACAAAGCTATAGCAACATTCAGAATGGATAATATACTCAAGACTCATGCAAAAAGAAAACAGAAAAACTAAACTAAAAATAAAACTAAAAAAAAACTATAAAAAGAAAAACAAAAACTAAGAAGCTGGTATAGTACACAAATTTTCCACAAAGGTCCAAGGGAACCTCAATGCAAAAATCAAATTAAACACTTAAGTTCAAGAGGGCTCTCCCTCCTTTTGGTACCTATCCTGTAACAATGAACAAACAAAAGTCTCACAAGCAGAAACTTGCTTGACTTGTTAGTTCCAAAATCAGCACAAAAGATGGGTTGAAAAATTTGTGTCCACCTTAAAAACAAGAATTCTTGAGTTCCCAAAAATTAAAAACAGTTTAGATCCAAGGGAAAACTCATAGAACCTTAAAACTTCCAGAAAATGGTGAACACAAAATTTATTAAAAACTAAAAACAGCAAACAAAAGTAAAACAGCAAACTGCCCGAGCTCCAGCGCTTGAGCGTTGGGAATACCAACGCTTGGGCACTGGAATTAAAATAAAAACTGGGCATCAGAGGTCCCAGCGCCTGAGCGCTGGGTTTCCAACGCTGTGGCGCTGGAAATTAAAAAAATAAAAAACTGGGATTCCAGGGGCCTAGCGCATGAGCGCTAGCCCTCCAGCGCCTAAGCGCTGGGATCAACTGGAATCAGAGGTTGTGAAGCAGGGGCCTAACGCTTGAGCGTTGGCCTCCAGCGCTCGAGCGCTGGCCTCGCCTGCAGCAAAAACATAAAATTTCTTTTCTTTTATTTATATACAAGAGTTGTGCAAAAATTTAAATGACAAAAATTTAAACTATCCTAAGTTGGGTTGTCTCCCAACCAGCTCAATGTTAAGGTCCGAGATAGACCCTTCCCCTTAATCAATTGGGGGTTCAGCAAGTTCAACAGTCATCACTTGACTCTCATAATCTCCTCCTAGGTAAGGTTTCAGCCTTTGCCCATTGACAAGAAATGTGTTCTTTGTTCCCCGATTTTCCAACTCAACCGCACCATGAGAAAAAACTTTGGTGATCAAAAATGGTCCTGTCCATCTTGACTTCAACTTTCCAGGGAACAACCTCAGCCTTGAGTTATACAATAACACAAGCTGTCCTGGACTAAATTCTTTTGGCAAGATTTTCTTATCATGCCACCTTTTTGTTCTTTCTTTGTAGATCCTAGCATTGTGATATGTGTGGAGTCTAAACTCATCCAGCTCATGTACCTGTACCTATCTTTTATCCCCAGCTTCTTTGGGGTCCATGTTCAAATGTTTCAAAGCCCAAAAGGCTTTATGCTCAAGTTCCACAGGTAAATGACAAGTCTTACCATAAACCAACTGGTAAGGAGAGGTTCCAATAGGAGTTTTAAACGCAGTTCGGTAAGCCCACAAGGTGTCATCCAATTTTTTTGACCAATCCTTCCTTGAGGTACCAACTGTTTTTTCCAAAATCCTTTTTAACTCCCTATTAGAAACCTCTACTTGTCCACTAGTTTGGGGGTGATAGGGGGTAGCAATTTTATGACTAACACCATATTTTTTCAAAAGAGTTTCAAAAGCTTTATTACAAAAATGCTTACCTCCATCACTGATTATTGCTCTTGGCACCCCAAATCTAGTAAAAATCTTTTTCTTCAGAAAATCCAGAACAACTTTTCCATCATTTGTGGGAAGGGCTGATGCTTCAACCCATTTAGAAACATAGTCAACAGCAACCAAAATATACTGGCAACCAAAAGAAGGTGGAAAAGGTCCCATGAAATCAATGCCCCATACATCAAAAAGCTCAACTTCCAAAATCATTTTTTGGGGCATCTCATTCCTTCTTGAGATATTACCAGTTCGTTGACAGCGATCACACCTTACCACAAATGCTCTACTATCTTTGAAGATAGTAGGCCAATAAAAACCACTTTGGAGGACTTTAGCTGCAGTCCTCTCACCTGAAAAATGGCCTCCATAATCGGAGCCATGGCAATGCCATAAAATAGCCTCAAATTATTTTTCTGGAATACACCTTCTAATGATCCCATCAGAACATTCTCTAAACAAATAAGGTTCATCCCAGAAAAAGAATTTAGCATCATGTAAAAATTTCTTCTTTTGTTGCCAAGTCAAATCAAAAGGCAACACACCAGCAGCTTTAAAATTGGCTAAATGTACATACCATGGAGCTATCTCTTGGATAGCTAAAAGCCTCTCATCTGGGAACTCCTCTTGAATAGGAATTGGATCGGAGTTCCCCTCTTCAAGCCTTGACAAATGGTCTGCAACACCATTGTCCTTCCCTTTTCTGTCCACAACTTCAAGATCAAACTCTTGCAAGAGTAAGATCCACCTGATCAGCCTGGGTTTAGCTTCCTGCTTAGCAAACAAGTACTTCAATGCAGCATGGTCAGTATGCACAATAACTTTAGTACCCAAAACGTAAGGTCTGAATTTGTCTAAAGCATAGACAACGCTTAACAACTCCTTTTCAGTTGTAGCATAATTTTTTTGAGCTTCATTCAGAACCTTACTAGCATAATAAATCACATGCAAAACCTTTCCATTTTTCTGACAAAGAACAGCCCCTATTGCATTATCACTAGCATCACACATAATTTCAAAAGGCAAATCCCATTGGGGAGCAACAATGATAGGGGCTGAAACAAGTTTTTCCTTTAATAATTTAAAAGCAGCCAAACACTCATCATTAAAGATAAAAGGAGCTTCTTTTTCAAGGAGATTTGTCATAGGCTTAGCAATTTTAGAAAAATCTTTTATAAATCGCCTATAAAAACCTGCATGACCAAGAAAGCTTCTTATACCTTTAATATTAGTGGGAGGAGGTAGATTTTCAATAATTTCAGTTTTAGCCTTATCTACCTCAATCCCTTTCTCAGAAATCTTGTGCCCAAGCACAATGCCATCTTTTACCATAAAATGACATTTTTCCCAATTAAGTACCAAATTCTTTTCTTGGCACCTAACAAGAATCCTTTCCAAATTGCTCAAACACTTGTCAAAGTTGGGGCCATATACAGAAAAATCATCCATGAACACTTCCATACATTCACCAATTAAATCATAAAAAATAGCAAACATACATCTTTGGAAGGTTCCTGGAGCATTACACAAGCCAAAAGGCATTCTTTTATAAGCAAACACCCCGAAGGGGCAAGTAAAAGCAGTTTTTTCTTGATCCTTAGGATCAACAACAATTTGATTATATCCTGAGTACCCATCCAAGAAACAATAGTACTCATAGCCAGCCAACCTGTCAAGCATTTGATCAATAAAGGGAAGGGGGAAATGATCTTTCCGGGTGGCAGAATTTAGCCTCCGGTAATCAATACAAACCCTCCATCCAGTTACCATCCTGGTGGGAATCAATTCATTGTTCTCATTTGGGACCACAGTAATTCCCCCTTTCTTGGGAACTACCTGAACAGGACTAACCCATTCACTATCAGAAATGGGATAAATGATCCCTGCATCAAGCAACTTAATCACTTCTTTCCTTACCACCTCTTTCATGGCAGGATTAAGTCTTCTTTGGTGTTGGACTACAGGTTTAACTTGTTCTTCTAAACAAATTTTATGCATACAAACAGTGAGGCTTATGCCCTTAATGTCCTCAATAGTCCAACCCAAAGCCGATTTATGAGCTCTAAGAATTCTTACCAGTTTTTCTTCTTCAAGAGGAGAGAGGGAACTACTCATAATGACAGGTTTATTGTTACCTTCCTCAAGAAATACATACTTAAGGGTGGAAGGTAAAGGCTTCAGTTCCCTCTTTTCCTCTTGAACTTCTTCTTCTCTCTTCAGCTCCTCTACCCAATTTCCTTTTGAAGGGAAAAAATGGGCAGCCTCCAGATATCTTGCCATTTCAATGACCTGTTCGTCATTGCTTTCAATATCTTCAAAATCCAACCCTTCAGAGATTATAGTCTCTAAAGGATCTTCTTTCCACATGGCAACAAACTGTTAGGCAGAAATATTTTTTATATATATACAAGAAGTACTAAACAAAATAAAAATAAGAACTTGAAAGAACCTATCCCCGGCAATGGCGCCAAAAACTTGATAATGAAATTGCAAGTGTACAATTTACTATCGCGTAATACAAAAGATCGAACCCAAGGGATAGGTGTTCTTATTATTATATAATTTAGTACTTGTGCAATAAAAATAAAATGATATGTTTGGTTTAGGACAAGAAGAGAGCAATAGCATAAGATAATAAAGAAAATAAGATGAGAGAATTTAAGCTCTTGGGTTGATTTACATAATTTATAAAACATGCTAGAAAACTCCTACTAAATTTCTGAACTTTAAATTCATATTCATGGTGCTATAGCCTAAATTTCTACATCGTAATAGCCTTAAGAAATGTAGAACTTTCTTACCTAATTACTAACTCCATAGCCTTGGTTATTAGTTAATTAGAGAAGAAGATGAAGAAAGAATTCGGGCCAACACAAAGCTACGTCCATCCTTATAGCCTTAAGAAATGTATACTTATAACCTTTTTTTATTTCCTATTTCCCTTACTACTTACCAAATGGCCTTATGCATAAGTAGAAAGCATGAAATCTTTTGCGCATAAAGATTAATGAAGAACAAAGAAATAAAACATGAATTGAAGATATTATTCAAAAATGTAAAAGAAAACTAGAACATGAATTATAAATTAAAACAACCCAAAAACTTAAAAGAAGAATTAGCCAAGCATGGCTTAAAGAATCATTGAATTACCCTGGATAGGAGCTCAAGTTTGGCTTCCCACAATTCCTAGGAACAATGATCTTTGAGGGAGAAAGAGAGAATACTTGTTGTATTCTATGAAGGTGTGACTTACAAGTGAAGAAAAGGGTCCTATTTATAGTAAAATTCCAGCCTCCAGCGCTTGAGCGCTGGCATTCCCAACGCATGGGCGCTAGGATGCATTAAAAATCCACTTTCTGTCCGAGGCCCAGCGCTTGAGCGCTGGCTTGCCAACGCTTGGGCGCTGGGTCAACATCTGACTCATCATCTAGTCAGAACCCTAGCGCTGGAGCGCTGGGATCCCAACGCTTGAGCGCTGGGACGCTGCTTCTTCATCTTCAAGCTTTTCCTTCCTTCTTCATTCATGGTAGTGGGTTTTGATGGCCATAAAAAGCCACTAACCAGCCTTGTTCAATTCTGAAACCCTTCCTCCACTAACATCAATTCTTTCAACAATATTTTCCATGTGCTAAATTAGAGAGTGATTCTTCATATTCTTCTTTTTCACTTTGGTCCTCTCTTGATTAGCACTTCAATTCAAGCCCTCATATTCTCTCAATCTTCACTTTAAGTCCTCCACTCTTGAACTTTTACAATTTGGTCCCTGACTTCCTGAAACTTTACATATTGGTCCCTGGACAAAAATGATAACTAAACAAGCTTTTCCTAAAAATACAAAATAACTAGAAAAATTCCTAAAAATATAAAATAAAGCTAGAAAAACAAATAAAATCTAAACTACATGCAAAATGCAAAATAAATATAAAATCTATATAAAAAGACTAAAAAACCTATATGTGACTAAAAAATAATAAAATAAAAAGACTAAAAACTACCTAAAAACATCATATAAAATCCACTCATCACCTTGCCTTGGCATTTCTCTGGTTTTCTGTCTTGTGTTCGTCTGTCCATTTGTCAGCTGGAATGGCCTTGTTTTCACTATCTTTAGGAAAGTAATTTCCCTTAGATATCACGTCGCATAGTTTCCAATCAATTGATTCAATGAATAACTGCATATGTTTCTTCCAATAGGGATAGTTTGAGCCATCAAAGAATGGTGGCTTGTTTGTTGCGGTTCCGGTTGGGTAGGCAATTCCGTCCATGGATCTTTT
This sequence comes from Acmispon strigosus, assembly GCA_030819835.1. Taxonomy (NCBI): domain Eukaryota; kingdom Viridiplantae; phylum Streptophyta; class Magnoliopsida; order Fabales; family Fabaceae; genus Acmispon; species Acmispon strigosus. The sequence goes on along the minus strand of JAUAMA010000004.1, from coordinate 24,435,159 downwards.
CACTCTACACCTGTTAAGATGTTAGTAATGCTCAGAGCGGTTAAGCTCTGATACCAATTGATAGTAATAAAATCACACAAGAAATGGGGGGTTTGAATTGTGTGTGTGACTTTTGAAAGTTTTTCAAGAAAATACGAATTATGAGTTCGAAAACGGTTTATCTAACGTGCAGTGTAAATATACTTAGAGCATAAAAAGTAAAGCACACAAGATATTTATCCTGGTTCACCCTCAAAATTGATAGGGCTACGTCCAGTCCTTGGCTATACCAAGATTTTCCACTATTTCGACTGAATAGTACAAGTGTTCTCAGGGACTTCTCCCAGTATTCTTAGGACTACTCCTTTACAAGTTTTCTCAGGACTTCTCCTTTATCTCTCAAGTATTCGACAGGACTCCTCCCTAATTCTTTTACAAGAATGTTGGTTTTCTACAAAGATCTCTTCACAAAGAGTGGGTAGAAAATATGAGGTTCTAGGTTCAGAGATGATGGTTAAGATTGCTTCTCTGAAGGGATAGTGTGAGAGTAATGAGAGTTTTCACTCTATGAGGATTTCACACTAATTGGCGACTAAACTCAGAAGGATAGAAAATTCTAAGGTTACTGAGTGTTCTTGGCAAAATCTTGTCTAAGTTATGAATTGACTTGAAGAATTTGAATGCTTAGATATAGTGTAAGTCGTCAAGTTGAAAGTGATGCAGAGGCAGCTATTTATATCTTCAGTAAGGTGAGAACTGGATGGACTGCTGAAGATCTTCAAAAATAGTTCCGTTGGAGATTTACCCGATTGTGAGTAACGGATACTTCTGCACTTGTTGTTTGATAAAGTTTGCCATAGTGATGAGCATTTCTTCAACCGCTAGAGAGTGAGTTCATCTGGCAATCCTTTTTCTTCTGGTTTCCAGGGACAGTAATTAATGCAAGTAGATTCCAGCTAATAGGGCAATTAATGCTTCTGACCAGAGGACTTTAATTCTACCGTTGAGGAGATACGATGATCAGAGGATTTCACCGTAAATTCAGTAAAAAGCAACTTGAATTAAGGAATGTCGGAGAATTTGAATCTTCAGGATATATGGCGCTTAATTCTGTCTCTTTCGTATTTAATGCTCTGATCCACAGGAGGTGCTTGACAGCTTCTCTTGGTTTAGGCAAACGATCTCTACTGAGCAGATTCCTTTCGTGTCAGTCTTTAATCATTACTTCTCAGTCAACCTCTGTGTTTGACTTGGAGTGAACCGGTCAGATCTTTTAGGTGGACGAAGTCTACTGAGAGAGAGACTCCGGTTCCCTTAGCCGGACGTACTTTTCCCTTGCTCTTTGATAATGATTGCAGCGTCCCTTCCGTATATAAGAGTTCCTGAATATAAAATACTTTAAAGAAAATTAGTGACTCTTTACGAAATTGTTATTTATCAAAATAGGTTAATTTATTTGGATATTTTTCTCTAACAAAGGCACCAGAAGGAGAAAGAACCCTCTTGAACTTGAGTTTTCAAAGTTGAAATTGCAAGGAGGTTTCCTGGACATTTGTAAAAAGAAAAGAAAAAAAAGAGAGAAAAATACCAGCTTTTAGTTTTATTTTTAGTGCTATTTTTTTTATTTTTGCTTTTAGGTTTTTAAACTGCTTGGTTGAGTGTGTTTATCCAGTCTGAATGCTACTATTGCTCTGTGAATGCTTTATCTGATGGAAGTGCTTTTGAAAATGATGCTATGTTTGATGCGGTTAGGATTGCATGCTGTTAGAAATGATTTGAATATCTTGATTGTTTGGTTGTTGTTAAAGTTTTTATGAGTTCTAAAAAGGGTACCACTTACCCTATGTTTTTCTGAGAGCTGAGGACTCTGAATGCATGATTGTAAGATGTTTCTACCTTGTGTTGCATGTTGATTGGGATTTTGTATACATTGTGAGTTGAGAAGAGATTATAGGCATTTTTGAAAACTCAGAGTTTTGGTTGAAAAGCAAAAATCCACTAGTAGCCCCTTTTTGAGCCTTAAAAGAGTCATTCTTTGGAGCCTAATTTGTGTGATAATATTTTAAAGTTGTTATTGTGATTCATGAGCTGAAATTTCTAGAGCTATGTTTGTTGGGTTTCTCTCTAAAAAGAAGGAAAAAATTGAAAAAAGAATAAGGTATGTGCCTTATGAAAGAAGAAAGAAAGAAAAAAAATGAAGTGGTGGGGTGAGAAAGAGTATGAGGAGAGTAAAATTCAAGTCATTCATCCCATACATTACACTACTTGGTTCAAAAAAAAAAGGAAAAAGAAAAATTGAGAGGACCCTTGTGTTGAATTGTTAAAGCTCTTAGTCAAAAATTCACTTAACAACAGATTTTGAGTCAGCCCTTAGAGTTGTCAATTTCTTGAAATCCACACCTTGAATTGTTCAACCCTTTGGCCAAGTTACAACCTTCAAAAAAAAAATCTCTTCAAAGTTACTTAGTTGCACTGTTCCAGTTTTGATTTGAATGATAGGCAGGATCATTGAGCTTTCTGTTTTTTCATGGAGAATATTATTTTGTGAGCTTAATTGATGAACTCAACATGTTAAAAGCCAAGCCTAAATTTCTTGATTAAATATCTTTAAACATGCATGTCTTCAAAATCCGCTATGCTTTCTTGGAAAAGTTTTTGTGCTTCAAGTTTTAATCAGATAAACTTTCTCTAAACTCAGGGACGAGTTTCTCTTTAAGTTTTGTCGCTTGAGGACAAGCTGTCGTTGGGAATAGTGTTGTGATGACTGGATTTTATATGATATTTTTAGGGTGTTTTTAGTCTTTTTATTTTATTATTTTTGAGTCTCATATAGGATTTTTATTCTTTTTAGGCTTAAATGCACATTTTGCCCCTGATAATTCTCAAAGTTGCAAATTGTAACCCACCAAAATTTTTGTCACCAAATGTACCCCTCTGTTATTTTTTTGGAGAACTTTGTACCCTTCCGTCAGTCTTCCATTAGTAACTTAACGGAACTGATGACGTGGACACGCTGTTGACCCGGATTTTAGGGCTATTTTCATAGTTATTTTGCATATAGATTCATAGGTTAATTAAGATTTTTATTCATTTTTCATGCATTTAGGTCTCATATCATGCATTTTTATATTTCTAGGTTACTTTATGTTTTTATTTATCTATTAGACATTTTTATGATTTTGCTTGGATTTTCTAGTTTCAGGTGTCTGGCGCGCTTGCCCCAGGTGTCTGGCGCGCTTGCCCCATGTCTTGGGTTTGTTAGTTTCTCTTTGTGCTTCATGTATCTCTTGACCATGTGATGTTTTTTAAGGCTTGCATGACAAAAGGGATTTTGGTGTGAGTTTAGTAAATGAGAGGAACCGCCCTTTGCACTAGTTAACTTAAGAATGAATTGTCTTAGGCTAGGTGAGGTCTTCTAGGTGACGATGGGATACACTCACCACTAGGTAGGAATATCTTGAGTTGGGAACGAGGTCTTAACCGAGTGACTAGTCGGGATACTCACCACTAGGATAGGAGTACCTAGGCGGGAATCAATGGGATTTCATGAGTGACGGTCATAGATTCCATCCACTGGGACATGAACTTCTTGGGTTAGAAACGGAGCTTAGGGTATGTCTCATCAAGAGAATTTATGCTACAATGCGCCTTTTGGGATTGTTAGGACTTAAGGGATTAAGGCTAGGTTCTCAATTGGTAGGCTTTGCTTAATTAAGGAGTTAGTTAGGTAAATAGCTCTTACCGGCATCTTAAATGTCAATTCCATCTTATATGAGTGTCTTGGTTGAGAACAAGTTGTGGATTAAGTAACATCATTTCGTAAGTACGCTTTCTTCCTTGTTTACCTCCGTCAACTTCTTTTATCGCTTTCTTTATTGTTGTTCTCATTTAGAATAATTATCACATTTTGAACCTCTTATTCAACGTCTAGCTAGTGAGATTAATACGTAGTAACACAATCCCTGTGGAGACGACAAAACCCGATACTATACTACGATTGAGTCTTGAAAGGGATTTGATAGTAGTTAGTGGAGGAAAACCTCTTTTCATCATGCATATCTCTTTCATCACACGCCACGTGTATAAAAAATTAAATAATAAAGAAAAGAAAAAACAAGAGGACTAGATTAAAATTAAAGATTAAAGATAAGGGGGAATGAAATAGAGGGAGAAGAAATGAGAGAGAAAGAAGAAACAGGGACGAAAAACGAGAGAGAAAGGGAGTGAGAGGAAGAGAGAAGAAGCGGCGGTGAGGGTCGAGCGAGCGGCAGAGGCGGTGGTGAAGACGACGGTGGCGCTGGAACGAGGAGGGGAGAAGCAGCGAGGCGGATCGATGGTGGTGCGGCCGGAGAGAGAGGAAGGAGGACGGCGGCGCTGGAAGGAGGGGGGAAAAGGGATTTGGGTGATGTCGTCGGCGCTTCAGGCTATGGAGGACGAAGCCAGCAGCGACGGCGGTGGTTTGAGGAGCAGCGGCGGCCGGAAACAGAGGAACGGTGGTGGCAGGGGTTCAAACAAGGAGTTGAAGGAGATGGGAAAGGAGGTGGCTTGGTGAATGAGAGGTGCCTCTAAGTGTTGGTTTTTTCCCCTACTGTCTGATTGTGGCTCAATTCTTTTTGTTTTTGGGGCTGGGTATTCATGGGGAAACAGAGTTTTGAAAGTGGATTATTGAAAGATGAAGGTAGTGTGTGTTTTTTTTTTGTTTTTTCTCCCCCCTTTTCTTCTATGTTTACTCCCCTTTTATGCTCAAATTCTTGCTCAAATCTCCTTCTTTTGTCTGCTGGATCTTCTGATTGAATTGAAGTCAGATTTTGAGCCTTGCATTTTTCTTGTTGCAGGAAGACCACAAGCTTTCTCCATCTGTACAGCTTCTTCTTCCCTTCTCCATTCGCACAGGTTCTTGGTTCTTCTCGCCGGCGACTGTTTCTTCTCCAAAGTCACAGCCCCAGGAGACGCGGCCTCTTCTTCCTCCGACAGCGGCGTGCGGCGCGGCCTCCTCTCCCTCCGACGGCGGCGTGCGGAGCCTTGAATTTTAGCCATTTTTTTAATTTTAAACATGTCAATTTTCCTTTTTTTTCCACCGTAATGTCCACGTCATCAGTTCCGTTAAGTTACTAACGGAAGACTAACGGAAGGATACAAAGTTCTCCAAAAAAAAAAAAGCAAAAGGGTACATTTGGTGACAAAAAATTTGGTGGGTTACAATTTGCAACTTTGAGAATTATCAGGGGCAAAATGTGTATTTAAGCCTTCTTTTTATGTAGATTTTCTATTTATTTTGCATTTTGCATATAGATTAGCTTTTATTTGTTTTTCTAACTTTATTTTATATTTTTAGGGATTTTTATAGTTATTTTTATATTTTTAGGAAAGCTGGTATAAGTTATCATTTTTGTCCAGGGACCGAATTGTAAAGTTTCGGGAAAGGAAGGATAAAAGTGTAAAAGTTCAAGAGAGGAGGATGAAAAGTGAAGTTTCAAATATTCAAAGGGCCATAATTGAAGTACTAGCAAAGAGAGAACTTAAAGTGGAATCAAGAATATGAAGCAACTCTCTTTGATTTGAGCACATGGAAAATAAGGTTGAAAGATTAATGGTGGTGGAGAGGAGGTTTCAGAACTTAATAGAGGCTGAATGGAGGTTAATTAAGCCATTCAATTCCACCATTGAAGAAGAAAAAGCATCCAAGAATAACTGCCAGTGTTTGACCCAACGCTCCAGCGTTGCAACTCCCAACGCTCCAGCGTTGGGACTCTGACTAAGAGCTGAGTCAGAAGTTGCACCCAGTGCTCAAGCGTTGGAAGCCAGCGCTCAAGCACTGGGCCTATATCTGAACGTGGGATTTTAATCCACCCCAACGCCCAAGCGTTGGGGATCCCAGCGCTCAAGCGCTGGAGGTCAGATTTTTGCTATAAATAGGGAGGCAATTTGCACTTGTAAGACACACCTATTCAGAATACAACAAGTATTCTTCTTTCCTCCTTAAGAGCATTGTTCCTAGGAATTGTGGGAAGCCAAACTTGAGCTCCTATCCAGGGTAATTCGATGCCTCTTTTAGCCATGCTTGGCTAATTCTTTTAAGTTACTTGGGTTGTTTTAGTTTGTAATTTATGATTTAGTTTTGCTTCTACATTTCTGAATAATATTGCTATAAGTTTATGTTTTATTTCCTTGTTCTTCATTTCCTCTAGTACACAAGAGTTCTTGCTGATTGCTTATAACAATTAGAATTGGTAAGTAGTAAGGGAAATAGGATTTAAAAAAGGCTATAAGTATATATCGCTAAGAAATTTGGATAGACGTAGCTTTATGTTGGCCTGAACTTCATCTTCATCTTCTTCTTTAGTTAACTAAATTGAAAGAAATTGAGTTTAGTAATTAGAAAGAAAGTTCTACAATGTGTAAGAGATTAACTTGTAGAAATACTAGGCTATAGCATCATGAACTTGGTTTTAGAATTCAGAAATTAAGTAGGAGTTTGCTAGCATATTTTATAAACTATGTAATTCAACCCAAGTGCTTAAATTTCATCATCATCTTTCTTTTCTTTTATTTCATGCTATTTTATTTACTTGTTCTAAAACCAACATAAAAAATACATCTTTTAATTTTCTGTTAAAGTACTAAACAAGTTACTAAAAAGACACCTATCCCTGTGGGTTCGATATCTTATATATTACGTGATAACCATCCGTGCACTTGCGGATTTGGCTATCGGAATGCAATGCCAGGGAAGAGTTACAAATGAAGATACAAAGCATTCTGAAGAGGCAGCAAGTGATTGATCAAACTCCTATTGGCCTTGTAAGTGAACCTACGGACCAAGGTGAAAATCTGAAAATTAAATGGGAAAATGATGTAGTGACTGCAAAATTTGTTTCTCTTCCCACACCGGAGGAGGAAGAATAAAATTCCTTAGAAGAATTTTCCATAGGTGAACTTGTGCGGGAAAGTGGTGAGATTGAGGCTGAACAAGCTTGTCTCATTCTGATGACTACATGTTGTCCGAATTTGCATGACTTGAAGGGTTTACTACATTTCGTACTAGAACCTAGTTGATTGATTAAGGAGGAACCAAGTCTATCGAAGACTTTAACTTCGGGCTTCTAGGGAGACAACCTAAGCAAGGTTTGTTTTAAGTTTTCTGTTTTGTCTTTTATGTTGTTTCTGTTTTGTTTCCCTTTTGTTCTTAAAAAAAAAAGTTTAGTATGCAGGAACCCCAACGTCTAGGCATTGGAGGCTCAACGCTCTAATGCGTTGAGCCCCTTCCAAGATGCCCAGGCTTTCATAAAACCCAACGCCTAAGCGTTAGGGCTCATGCGTTGAGCCCCTGCAATCCTAGAGTTTGCTTTTAATTCCAACGCTCATGCGTTGCGGCTCGGGCAAGCCAATGTTAGTTTGCTTTTATTTTCAGTTGTTTTGTTTGTTTTTTTTTTCTTTTTGTTGAATAAAAGAGCAGGTGGTGCTGGTGCTGAAGAAGCTGGGGCTGCTGATGAAGAAGAAGACCCATGAATGCCTGAACATTGACCAGTACTTTGTTTTTATTTTAGCTTTAATTTTTGTTTTATTTTTTCTTTTCAGTTTTTATTTTTCTTAGGATTTTTATCTTTTTTAGGATTTGAGTCTTGCATTAGAGTCTGTGATCTGTATCCCAGATAATTATGCCATGTTACTTAACTCTTAAGTAGTTTTACCCTATGCTATGCTGTTTCAAAAATGATACATTTGATCTTATGCTAGGTAGAAATGCATGTTGTTAGGAATATGAATGGATTCTAGTTGACTGAGTTTTGGTATGATCTTGAGTGAGTTCTTAAAGGGTACCACTGTTAGAGAAAAATACCCTGAATTAATCTATTTTGATAAATAACAATTTCGTTAAAGAGTCACTAATCTTTTTCTTGAAGAATTCTATATTAAGGGACTCCTATAAATGGAAAGGACGCTGCAACCATTATCAAAAAGCAAAGTAAAAGTCCGTCCGGCTATGAGAACTTCGTCCGCCTAAAGGGACTGTCCTGATCACTTCAAGTCAAACAGAGAGGTTGCCTAAGAAGTAATAATTAAAGACTGACACGAAAAGAATCTGCTCAGTAGAGATCGTTTGTCTAAACCAAGATAAGCTGTCAAGCACCTCCTATGGATCAGAGCATTAAATGCGAAAGAGACAGATTTAAGCGCCATATACCTTGAAGATTCAAATTCTCCGACATTCCTTTATTCAAGTTGCTTTTTACTGAATTTACGGTGGAATCCTCTGATCATTGTATCTCCTCAACGGAAAAATTCAAAACCTCGGGTCAGAAGCATTAATTACTGTTCCAGGAGATCAGAAGCAAAAGCATTGCCAGACGAACTCACTCTCTACCAGTTAAAGAAATGTTCATCACTACGGCAAACCTTCTTTAGTAACAAATTGCAGAAGTATCCGTTACTCACAATCCTGCAAATCTCCAACGGAACTATTTTGAAGATCTTCATCAGTTCATCCGGTTGTCATCCTACTGAAGATATTAATAGTGACCTCTGCATCACTTTAAACTTGGCGACTCATACAATATCTAAGCATTCGAACTCTTCAAGTCAATTCACAACTTAGATTAGATTTTGCCAAGAACACTCAGCAACATTAAGAAGTTCTATCCTTCTGAGTTTAGTCGCCAATCAGTGTGAACTCTTCATAGAGTGAAAACTCTTATTCGTCTCACACTATCCCTTCAGAGAACCAAACCTAACAATCGTCTCTGAACCCAGAACCTCATATTTTCTACCCACTCTTTGTGAAGAGATACTTGTAGAAAGCCTATCTTCTTGTAAAAGAATTGGGAGAAGTCCTGTCGAATACTTGAGAGATAAAGGAGAAGTCCTGAGAAAACTTGTAAAGGAGAAGTCCTTAGAACACTGGGAGAAGTCCCGGAGAACACTTGTACTATTCAGTCGAAATAGTGGAAAATCTTGGTACAGCCAAGGACTGGACGTAGCCCTATCGATTTTGGGGTGAACCAGGATTAATATCTTGTGTGCTTTACTATTTACGTTTTAAGTACATTTCCGCTGCACGATTATTTAAAAGTTTTTCAAACTTATAAATAATATTCTGAGAAAAATATTTAAAAGTTACACACACAATTCAAACCCCCATTTCTTGTGTGTTTTTATTACTATCAATTGGTATCAGAGCTTAACCACTCTGAGAATTACTAACATCTTAACAGGTGTAGAGTGAAAAGATCCATGGACGGGATTGCCTACCCAACCGAAACCGCAACAAACAAGCCACCATTCTTCGATGGCTCAAACTATCCCTACTGGAAGAAGCATATGCAGCTATTCATTGAATCAACTGATTGGAAACTATGGGACGTGATATCTAAGGGAAATTACTTTCCTAAAGATAGTGAAAACAAGGCTATCCCAGCTGACAAATGGACAGACGAACACAAGACCGAAAACTAGAGGAATGCCAAGGCAAGGCTATTTCTTATATGTGCTCTCAGCAAAAGTGAGCATGACAAAGTTGACAGCCTGAGTACTGCAAAGGAGGTATGGGACACGCTGGCCATTGCTCACGAAGGAAAAACTGTCGTTCAAACCACCAAGATGAGCATGCTCGCCTCTCAATACGAAAACTTCATGATGGATGATAATGAGTCCATTGATTCCATGTTTTCACGACTTCAGACCATTCACAATGGTATGAGGAATCTGGGCAAAACATTCACCAACAAGGAGCAAGTGGTCAAGATTCTCAGAAGTCTTCCCACCAACTGGAGAAATTTCGTCACCTCCCAAAGATCCGGAAAAGATATGGACACGTATCAAGTAGAAGATTTACTGGGAGAAATGAAGATCCACGAGCAGGATCTTGCAAATGATGCTGCGATTATAAAAAGAAAAGCAGCAGCTGCAAAAGCTGTAGCCTTTAAAGCCAACAAATCAAAGGCTTTGAAAGCTAATGAATCCTCAGATGAGGAAACAACTCAGTCTGATCGATCAGATGATGAACAAGCCTTGTTCAACAAACGATTTAGAAAAATGGTGGGAAACAGGAAGCAATTCAAAGGGAGACCATCTTCTTCATCAAGAGAAGAAGAAAGAACTCCAAGCAAAGGAGGGATCGTCTGCTATGAATGCAAGAAACCTGGTCACGTCAAAGCAGATTGTCCTCGTTTAGGGAATAAGTTTTCACAAAAAACTTTCTATAAAAAGAAGGCATTTTCCAGCCAGAACGATGAATCAGAAGATGACTCAGATCAAGAAGAAGAAGCCAAGGGAGCTAATGAAGAAGCTTCATACTGCGCGTTCATGGCATCCATAGATACTTTAGATACTGAAGCTGACAGAGAAGTAGAGGCATTAATGATTTCTGTCGATCAATCCAATGACGAAGGAGATGATCAGGAAGAGGTATGTTCTGAAATCTCAGCTAATGACTATAATGAACTGCTAGAATATGCTCATGCATTAGCTATTAAGTACTGCTCTCTCAAAAAGAAGAATGATAAAACATTGAAAGAACTGCATGCATCTAAGGAAGTATCTATTATGCTCACTAAGAAAAATCAAGCGCTTTTAGAACAAGACGCAAACAAAGAAATTAGGTTTTTAAAGCAAAGAGTCAGTTACTTAATCAAAGACTTATCCATGTTTACTCAAGGCCATGATAATCTGATCAAATTAAGTGGAAACAATAGACTAGCTTATGATCGAAGAGGGTTAGGATATGAAGAAGAAGAAGACTGGGATATAGTTGCCATTAAACATAACTTGTCTACTGTTCCATATAGATATCAGCCCGAAAAAAAAAATATGTCATCAGCATCTATCAAAATTCAACCTGAAGCTTTCACAGTCAAGGGTAAGGAGAAACAAACTCCTCAAAAAATAGTACATGGGAGGAAAAGTCCACCCAAGGTGACTACTAACAAAAGAGGACCCAAGAAAGTTTGGGTACCTAAATCAATGATTATTCCTCTTGTAGATGTGCTTAACAGTTCGAAAACAAAGAGAACAATGGTACCTGGACAGTGGATGCTCACAGCACATGACGTGAAAAAGGTCTTTATTCCCAAAAATCCATGAAAAGAAGGCAAGAGGGACTGTGACCTTTGGAGGTAATCAAAAAGGTTTCATTGTCGGAGAAGGTAATGTTGGTAAGGACCCTCTTCCAGTAATCCGGAAGGTTCTTCTAGTTGAAGGATTAAAACATAACCTACTTAGCATAAGTCAATTGTGTGATAGTGGGCTCACTGTTTCCTTCACCAAATTGAAGTGTAGTGTCACTAATGAAAATGACAAGATTATCTTTGAAGCTCAGAGACAAGGAGATCTATATAAGACCTCCCTGGAAAACCTTGCAAGTCAAAAGGTAACATGTCTAGTATCAGCAGAGGATGATAAATGGATCTGGCACAGGAAGCTAGGGCATGCATCCCTAAAGACCATTGCTAAAATAATCAAACATGATTTAGTACGTGGTTTGCCAAATCTATCTTTCAAATCTGATGATACATGCTCAGCATGTCTCCAAGGAAAGCAAGTAAAAAGTTCTTTCCATGCAAAGAACGTTGTTAGTACAAAGAGACCTCTGGAGATGTTGCACATGGACTTATTTGGACCCACTAGAACGGCTAGTTGATCTGGAAAAAGATTATGTCTTGTCATCGTCGAGGACTACACCAGATTCACATGGGTGCAATTCCTTGAAACAAAAGATGAAGCTTTCAAGTCCTTTCTAATCATCGCAAAAAGAATTCAAAATGAAAAAGGATACTGCGTCACCAACATTCGAAGTGACAGAGGAGGAGAATTCATAAATGAAGAATTCAATCATTACTGCGAAGAGAATGGTATGTTCCATCAAGTGTCCGCTCCGAGAACCCCTCAACAAAATGGAGTAGCAGAAAGGAAAAACAGGTCACTTCAAGAAATGGCAAGAACTATGCTTAATGAAACTTCTCTGCCCAAGTATTTCTGGGCTGAAGCCATCCATACAGCATGTTATATTCAAAATAGAATATTCATGCGTCCAATTCTGAAGAAGACTGCTTACGAGTTATGGAAGGGAAGGAAGCCAAGCATCTCATATTTTCATCCATTCGGAAGCTCATGTTTTCTACTCAACACAAAGGATGATCTCGACAAATTTGATGCAAAATCAGATAAGGGAATATTCTTAGGATATTCACCTAATTCTAAGGCGTTTCGAATATACAACTCCAGAACTATGGCAGTTGAAGAATCCATCAATGTTAGATTTGAAGATAAGCACGTAGGTGTAAATACAATATCATCAGAAGATGATGATCTGGAAATATATGAAGCTCCTTCATCAAATCCAGCTCAGCCATCATCGTCCAGCAAAGAGTCAGACTCAACTATTCCTTTCTCAGCTCAACCAGACGAAGTTGATGAAACTACGTCTGACAATATCTCATCAAGTCAAGTTATGACCTCCAGTGGCATATCACTACCTCGAGACTGGAGATTCAAACCAGATCATCCTCCAACGCAAATCATTGGAGATGTTCACGAAAAGGTAAGAACTCGATCTACTTTTAATGATTATGCTAATTGTGCGTTTCTTTCTGAGATAGAGCCAAAGAACATAGGAGAAGCACTTCAGGATGAAGGATGGATCCTTGCCATGCAAGAAGAACTGAATCAATTTGAACGAAGTAAAGTCTGGGATCTGGTGCCGAAACCAGAAGACAAGTCTATCATAGGCACTCGATGGGTCTTCAGGAATAAGATGGATGAAAATGGAAAGGTCACAAGAAACAAAGCTCGTCTGGTGGCCCAAGGGTATAATCAACAAGAAGGAATTGATTATACAGAGATGTTTGCACCAGTAGCAAGAATCGAAGCCATACGTATTCTTCTAGCATTTGCCTGTCAGCACTCCATAAAGCTATTTCAAATGGATGTAAAAAGTGCTTTCCTGAATGGAGTCATTGAGGAAGAAGTCTATGTAAAGAAACCTCCAGGATTTGAAGATCAGAATCTGCCAGATCATGTCTTCAAGCTAACAAAAGCTCTATATGGATTAAAGCAAGCACCACGTGCATGGTACGATCGCTTGAGCTCATTTCTAATGAAGAATGGATTTTCTCGAGGAAGCATCGACAATACTCTCTTTAGAAGAAAGAGGTCCAAGGACTTCATTCTAGTACAGCTATATGTCGATGATATAATATTTGGGGCCACAAATTAAGGTCTTTGTCAAGAATTCTCCAAGCTAATGCAAAGTGAATTTGAGGTGAGTATGATGGGAGAATTAAAGTTCTTCCTAGGACTACAGATCAGGCAGGAAGGAACTCAAACTTACATTCATCAAACCAAATATATCAATGACCTACTAAAGAAGCACTGCATGGAGAAAGCCAAAGCCATGGGAACTCCAATGCATCCTGGAACTATACTTGATAAAGGTGATGAATCAACTCCGGTTGAATCAACCAAATACAGAGGGATGATAGGATCGCTATTATATCTCACAGCAAGCATACCAGACATCATGTACAATGTCTGTGTATGTGCAAGATTTCAGGTAAGTCCTCAAGAATCTCATCTTAGTGCCGTAAAACGAATTTTTCGATATCTTATTGGCACAACTAATCTTGGTCTAGTCTATGAGAAAGGTGATGATTTCAGGTTAAGGGGATTCTGTGATGCCGACTATGCTGGAGATAGAATAGAAAGAAAAAGCACAAGTGGAGGATGTCACTTCTTAGGGCATTGTCTAATTTCTTGGGCAAGCAAAAGACAGAGCACAATCTCCCTTTCAACGGCTGAAGCTGAATACGTCGCTGCAGGTTCATGCTGCACCCAACTTCTTTGGGTGAAGCATCAATTAGAAGATTATAATATTTTTGAGCATAACATCCCATTATTGTGTGATAATACAAGTGCTATCAATATAACAAAGAATCCTGTGTTACATTCACGAACCAAAAATATTGAAATCAAACATCATTTTATTCGTGATCATGTAGCAAAAGGAAATATTGATATCTCATACATACCATCTGATGATCAATTGGCTGATATTTTCACAAAACCCCTAATTGAAAATAAGTTTGCATGCCTTAAAGAAAGAATAGGAATGTTTCCTGCATTATAAACATTTTCTTATCATATTCGTCTGGTTACTTTCATAATACTTATTTCGTGATATACATTTAATGCTGAAACAGTTGTGTCTTTTCATATGCCTCACTTGCTCTGCACGCACACACACAAAGGTTGGCATTTATTATCTCTCTTCATTTAATGCAAGCTAATGAACTGTATTACTCATCATGAGAATGATAAAATCGATACACTATGCCCACTATTTCTCATAAAACTGACGGTTAGTAAAAATATATCCCCCCTTCAACTGCCTCAATACATCCATTCATCTTACTTCGTGCATTTGTAGCTGTCGTTCTGTCTTCCCTCTCCACAGTCCTCATGGCTCCCAACACACGAAGAAACCGAAAGGCTTCACGAGCTCTAACCATGGAAGAAACTCAAATATACCAGAATCAGATCAATCTTACGACTCGAAATCGAGAGCTTCAAAGCTATGAAATTGGTCTTGTCAAGGTTGAACACCTAGGGGACAGAGAACTTGTCACCCCTCGGTATTTTGATCTGGAGCTATTTGCACATGCAAAGGTGGCTGGACTTGACCTCCTGCTCTCTCAAACTTGGGGGAACATGTTCAGTATATCCACATCCTCAGTCCTCAAGCCTCTCGTCCAAGAGTTCTACGACTGTGCTGTCGAAATGAACCCTAACCACATCCGAACGCGATGTTTGGGTCAAGTAGTTGATATACTAACAACTGACATATCTCGACTTCTCAACCTTCCTCTCCATGGAACGTGCTACTCCTCATCTTGGGAAAGCACTGAGAGCTCTCCTTTCACTATCTGGAAGGAAATTCCTAAAAACTGCACCTCTAGGCGTGTGACAAACCTAGCTGAAGAATGCATTCTTCCCCATGCTGTTCTTAGTAAGGTCATTCTGCCAAAAGAGGGTTCTCGAGACTTAGTCAATAAGTTCTCTCAATGGGCCTTGTTTCAACTTCAACATCAGAAGAATGTCAAGTGGCCTAATCTTGTGTTTCAATACATCCTCCATACTCTGGAAAAACCTAACTCCAACCTTCCCTATGGAGCCCTTATCTCTGCTCTCATGCGCCACAAGCAGTTAATCAATCCTTCTATTGAGTCAATGAACTATACCTCATCTGACTACATCTTTGCCACTCCGATTAAGTTCAGTGATGTTCGTCGAATGAATCTGACGGTTGATATATCTGAAGTACCCACTAAACTCCTCAGTGAATGGACTAGGAGGGTTCAAAAACGAAAGCGCTCTTTTTCAACTCCGTCTGCTGCCAGTCTTAAACGATGTTGTTCAGACGATCTTTCCTCACAGTTTTCGAGTGCTCCAACAATCCCACATGCATCAACATCATCTAAGCCACTTCCAGAAACTGTGCACTCCACTTCTGACCTCATCTCCATCTCTCATGCTCAATATTTGAAATTCTTGCCTCAAATGTTTCACACTTATATATCTGATGTTCTTGATGTTGAAGATGATGGTAATTGTGGTTTTCGTTGTCTCGCTCAATGGATGGGCTACCCCCAGAGCTACTGGCCAGAGGTTCGCGAATTGCTCATTCAAGAACTTCTATCACACCGAGTGCTTCATTCTCAAACGCTCTCCTCTGATAAAGATGTCGATCGACTATGTGAGGCTCTCACATTCTGTGGAAATGAACCTGCACCCATAGCCAAGTGGTTTACAGTTCCTGACATGGGTTTGCTTGCTGCCACTGCTTTACGTATGGTTCTAGTAACCTTATCTCCTACTCAGTGTTGCACATACCTACCCCTGTTTAGCCCCGTTCATGATCCACCCACCATTGCTGTACTAGGTAACATTGAGAATCGTCACTGGGTTCGAGTCAAGCTTTCACATAACTCACCCCTGCCTACTGTTTCACCTCAATGGAAGCATTACTGCTCTCCTGCTGCCCTCGGATGGGAACTACTTCTTCAATCCAAGATTCTTCACTTCCAAAATCTTCTCCAACTTGAAGCTGAGGAATTTCTTGATTCTTTATTTGTTGTCCCCAACTATGAAAACCCTATCCACATTGTTGACGATTCTGAACCTGACTCTCACACTGACATCTCTTGCTTAAATCTTGATTTCAGTCGTCTCAATTTAACTAATGATGAAAGCGATCCTCGTCTGCCTCTTAGTCAAAGTCAACCGACGCTTTCACTGTTACCCCAGGTAGATGCTCACTTTAATGCAACTATCAATACCTCCTACCTGTCGTCACCGGAATGTCTCCTTAAAAGCATGGATCTGGATCTCAAACTTGCACCTCCGGGCTTCTTCCCCATTGATTCAGGCATGTCTTCTCCTCCGATCTATACCATGCCCGGTAACCCTTCTAAACCCCGTTCTGCCTTGGGCAAGCGCAAGCGTTCAACTGATGCACCTAATGCTCACCTCCTATCAGATCTCTGTGTTCAAGCATTTGGGTTCCCATTTTGCTTTAAGGCTGGTTTGTGGCTTCCTCGCGGATGTCCCCATTCTCTCCTTACCCACTCCATGCCATCTCAAAGTCAATTCTTCCATTATAACTGGGAAGTTCTAGTTCGCAAGGATATTCACACTGCCTCAATTCCTCTTCATCTGGAAGGCTGCGTTGAAACTATGGTTCTCAAGTTCAGCACATGGTCTCTGATTCTTCTTCCTCAGATATCTCCCATGTTGCAAACTCTGCGCCCCACTTGGCTGCATCTGCATCCTGCGCCGCTCATTCCCACTGTGGCATCCTTTACGCCTATCCTGCCACCTAGCTTCTTCTCTTCGTCAGTCGATCCATGCTCTCACTCCGACTCTGAAGATGATCGCTCTATGGTCCACCTTCTCTCTCAAGAAATTAAGGCATTCACTACTCGCTTATCGCTAGCACAGGATCGTCGAGAACAAGCTGCGAATGATCGTCTTGAGTCCATGGATGCTAGGCTCTCTGCCCAGATTAATGCTAATTTCGCTGAAATGCATGCCTATATGGCCTCATTTTTAGGATTGTCTAAACCTTCCTCGTGAATAAATGCTTCTCATATTATTTATGTTCCATATTTTTTTTTTCTTTTCTTTTTGATAATGTCAAAGGGGGAGAAAGTATATATAAATGAAACAGTGCATAAGCTTAGGGGGAGCCAACTTTACTAATGAAATGAATGACGTAATAAAAGAAAGGCACATACTAAGGGGGAGAAATCATACAGATTCAACTTGCATTTTTCTTTGAAATTGTCATTATCAAAAAGGGGGAGATTGTTAGAGAAAAATACCCTGAATTAATCTATTTTGATAAATAACAATTTCGTTAAAGAGTCACTAATCTTTTTCTTGAAGAATTCAATATTCAGGGACTCCTATAAATGGAAAGGACGCTGCAATCATTATCAAAAAGCAAAGTAAAAGTTCGTCCGGCTATGAGAACTTCGTCCGCCTAAAGGGACTGTCCTGATCACTTCAAGTCAAAGAGAGAGGTTGCCTAAGAAGTAATAATTAAAGACTGACACGAAAAGAATCTGCTCAGTAGAGATCGTTTGTCTAAACCAAGATAAGCTGTCAAGCACCTCCTGTGGATCAGAGCATTAAATGCGAAAGAGACAGATTTAAGCGCCATATACCTTGAAGATTCAAATTCTCCGACATTCCTTTATTCAAGTTGCTTTTTACTAAATTTACGGTGGAATCCTCTGATCATTGTATCTCCTCAACGGAAAAATTCAAAACCTCGGGTCAGAAGCATTAATTACTGTTCCAGGAGATCAGAAGCAAAAGCATTGCCAGACGAACTCACTCTCTACCAGTTAAAGAAATGTTCATCACTACGGCAAACCTTCTTTAGTAACAAATTGCAGAAGTATCCGTTACTCACAATCCTGCAAATCTCCAACAGAACTATTTTGAAGATCTTCATCAGTTCATCCGGTTGTCATCCTACTGAAGATATAAATAGTGACCTCTGCATCACTTTAAACTTGGCGACTCATACAATATCTAAGCATTCGAACTCTTCAAGTCAATTCACAACTTAGATTAGATTTTGCCAAGAACACTCAGCAACATTAAGAATTTCTATCCTTTTGAGTTTAGTCGCCAATCAGTGTGAACTCTCCATAGAGTGAAAACTCTCATTCGTCTCACACTATCCCTTCAGAGAACCAAACCTAACAATCGTCTCTGAACCCAGAACCTCATATTTTCTACCCACTCTTTGTGAAGAGATACTTGTAGAAAGCCTATCTTCTTGTAAAAGAATTGGGAGAAGTCCTGTCGAATACTTGAGAGATAAAGGACAAGTCCTGAGAAAACTTGTAAAGGAGAAGTCCTTAGAACACTAGGAGAAGTCCCGGAGAACACTTGTACTATTCAGTCGAAATAGTGGAAAATCTTGGTACAGCCAAGGACTGGACGTAGCCCTATCGATTTTGGGGTGAACCAGGATACATATCTTGTGTGCTTTACTATTTACGTTTTAAGTACATTTCCGCTGCACGATTATTTAAACGTTTTTCAAAATTATAAATAATATTCTGAGAAAAATATTTAAAAGTCACACACACAATTCAAACCCCCCTTTCTTGTGTGTTTTTATTACTATCAACCACTTACCCTGTTATTCTGAGTGCTTTGAGAGAACTCTGATTACTTGTGATTATACTTTTCTACCTTGTATTACATGTTGATAGAATTCTTGCATGCTTTGTTATTTTGGAAGAGACTTTAGGAATTTTTTGTGAACTCAGAATTTGTGTATTATATTGATTTTTCCTTAGTAGCCCCCATTGAGCCTTTAAATTGAGTATATTTTTGTTGGAGCCTACTATTGGAATTATTATTGAGTTGTTCAGTGATTTTGAAAAAGGAAAATGTTAGAGCTATGCATGTATAGGTTTCTCTTGAAAAAAAAATGAAAAATTGAAAAAATCATTGAAGTGGTGGGGTGAGAAAGAGTATGAGGGTAGTAAAATTCATTTCATTCATCCCATACATCTCACTGCTTAATTTAACAAAAAAAGAAAAAAAAAAGAGAAAAATGAGAGAACCTATGTTTTGAATTGTTTAAGCTCTTATTCGATAGAATCACTTAACATGAGTCATAATCTGAGTCAACCCTTTGAGTTGCCAAGTTCTTGAAAATCCATACCTGTTTCTGAACCCTTGGCCAAGTTTCAACCCTTGTAGTCTCTCCAAAGTTACACTGCTGTACTTGTTTGGTTTTGATTTGAATGATAGGCAGATTAGTTTCAATTCACTTGTTATTCATGAGCTGATTATTTTGTGAGCTTAATTGGTGAACTCATTCTTCTGTTTTGATCAATACCATGCTTAGCTTTTCTTGATGAACTTTGTTCCCTAATATGCATGTTTTCCAACAAGCTGTACTTTTCTTGAAAAATGTATCTTGAGTTGTTTTGCGCTAGTTTGGGTAATTTGTTCTAAGCTTGAGGACAAGCTTTCTTTAAGTGTTTTACGCTCGAGGACAAGCTGTCGTTAGATATAATAGTGTGATGACTGGGATTTGAATGATCTTTTTAGTGTCTTTTTCTTTCTTTTTATT
The DNA here is from genome assembly GCA_030819835.1 of Acmispon strigosus. Taxonomy (NCBI): domain Eukaryota; kingdom Viridiplantae; phylum Streptophyta; class Magnoliopsida; order Fabales; family Fabaceae; genus Acmispon; species Acmispon strigosus. The sequence goes on along the minus strand of JAUAMA010000004.1, from coordinate 24,415,526 downwards.
TTATTTTATTTGTGTCTCACATAGCTTTTTATTTAATTTGTTAGAGTTTTTGTTTTATTTTTGCATTTGCATATAGATAAGCAACTTTTGTGCTTTTAGTCCTTTTAGTTGTGTTTTATTAGTGTTTTATTATAGTTTAGTCCTTGTTAGAGGTTCTGGTCAATCAAAGAACATTTGTGGGGATCTTGGTGCAAATAAATGAAGAAGTGTGGCTGAATTTAAAGAAGAAGAAGAAGCATCAATTACCTTGTCTTGATTTAAACATGTGGGAATTGAAGAATTGAATAGGGAATTGATGTGCTTCAGCTGTTTCAAGACAAAAAAGAGGCTACATGAAGAGCTTTAATGACCATGAAGGAGCCATCAAATAAGGAGAGCAAAAGTCATGAAGCATCAGACGTGCCCAACGCCTGAGCGCTGGCAAGCCAACGCTCATGCGCTCGCTCTCTGACTTATGCCCAAATTTTATGTAATTCCTACGCCCAAGCGTTGGACAGGAAGCGCTCATACGTTGAGCCCCTGACTTGTGCCCAGTTTTAATTTAATTCCAACGCCCAAGCGTTGGAGGGGCCAACGCCTGAGAGTTGGAAACCCAAACGCCTGAGCGTTGGGAGGCTCTCTGAAAAATCTATAAATAGGCTGTTTTCCTTTCTTTGTAAACACACTTGGGTACACTTGATACTCTTAGAAATACATTTTGCTGAGCATTGCCTGAGGTTTGGGCTCTCAATTCCTTGAGCTCTCAATTCATGTTTTTAATTATGTTTCTCTTAGCCATGTTTGGCTAAGTTTTTCTTAATATTTGGGTTGTAGTGAATCTATCCTAGAACTATGCTTTAGGTTTCTATTGTTTATATATGAATAAAGGTTTAGTTCTTAGATTCTATTCCATGCTTTACATTACTCTTGATCTACACAAGTGTTCATACTTAATTCTTATGCAATGGTAGTTGTTAGGAATTGGTGGAAATGGGAATAGAGTGAATGACTGTATGCCACTTAGGTATAAGGGTAGACATTGTTAATGTTTGCCTGAACTTGGATTCTACCTTCAATTTGATTAACTAATCACTAAGGAATTAGCTTTAGAAATTGAATTGGAAGTTCTATTTGCTTAAGGTGTTAACAAGTAGATACCCTAGGATAGAACACCTAAGAACATGTTCTGAATTTCATATATAGAAGTGATTCTGAATAGTTTAGCTAGGGATAGTGAAACTAAACCCAAGTACTTGCTCCATCAAATAGTTACCTTGTTATTTTTCCTGTTCATTTGTTCTTAAAAACCAACCTTATTAAAACCTTTTATGCTTTTGTTTTTAAGCTGTAAACAATTGATTTTTTGGGTCTAAAATTCAACCTATCCGTGTGGGTTCGATATCTTTTATATTACGCGATATCCTCTGTGCACTTGCGGAGTTGGCTACCATGGCTTCATTGAAGAACTAAGATGACAAGATCATCTGACCTCATGAAAGAACTCAAACGATGAGAATGTCAAGCAAGGGTGGTTTAGGAAACAAACCTTCAGGCAAAGTCTTTGACTAAGCAACTACTGTTCAATCAATTTGATAAAGGCGGTTTGACTAAGCAGCCACTGTTCAGCAAGTTGACTGAGGCGGTGTAGGAAACCCAACGATGAAGTTTTAACAGAACAACCACTTCAGCAACTGTCAAAGGCGGTTAAAGAAAACATATCAACGAAGTTTTCCGCCATGGAAGCACCATGCCCTGTTCATTATTTTTTCCTATAAATAGAACCTTTCAGACTGAGGAAGAAGAGAGTGGATATCGAGATATAGAGATATATCGAGAATTGGAATTAAGATAGAATTAACTGAATACAGAGGCAGAGCTTGAGTAAGAAAGGATTCGCAAGAGGTGGAAGTAAGCTTGAAGAGAGAAAGGAAGTCGTGAGCCCCGGTGCGTCGCCGTTCTAGTGGAGACATGTCGTCGACATCGCCAAGCTTTCAACCTTCCATATTTCTTCTTGTAAGCTTGTAGTATCATGAGAATGGATTGCTAAACCCCTCTTGTTGGGATTAGTTGTAGCTTTTGATCCTCTGATGTATTTATAACTTATATTTCATATATAAATCAATGTTTCTATTAATGGTTTCAATGGTTTATCGTATGTCTAATGCTTATTTTAGATTGATCACCTAGAACATGAATTTAGATTTGATAAGATGGTGAGAACTGACTATTTGAATCTGAAACAGATAATACCATCTAATGAATTTAAGACCTAGAGATGGGGTTAGATCATTAGTCCAATTGCTAAGTTAATATAACATCCATGTCTAATGCTATTTGCTTTGTTAATCAATCAAGAGATTGAGGGTTAATTTAGTCGGTTGATAATCTTCTACGTCGGGAGACTGGGTAGTAATTAAGAACTGATGTGATGAAACCAATATAGGACAAGATTTATATGTGAGTTCAGTGAATACATCAAAATTAATCGGTGAAAACTAATCCCAACAGCTTTCTTAATTGCTCAACTTCAATCTATTACTTGTTTATAGTTATGTTAAATCCACTCCAACTATCAATTCGTTTTATCTATTATTTAGTTAATTTACATTAAAGAACAACTTTTATCAGCAATTCTCTGTGGTTCGACAAACACCCGTTGTTATACTAAATTCGAATCTTGAAAGGGATTTAAATATAGTAAGTGACAACATTATAAATTCTTTTGGTGAAAACAGTTTTAAATAACGCATGAATCCCATTTCAACAAAATGGTGTCGTTTTCGGGGAATTGCATTGTATAAAAGTATATCTTTAGTGTGATTGATTTATGCAATTGTGAATATTGTTTATAGTTTAATTTTAATTTTCAATTCAATATTCATTGTGAATATAATACATAGTTTCTCTTTGTGTATTTAATCTGACTATTTGCGAATATAGATTATAGTCTTAATTTTCAAGTTGATTTTTCTTTTTTACTAACGTCATTTGTTAGCACGAGTTTTCGCATCCAATCAATTAGCTAACTTCAGGGAGAAGAAAAATAAGGAACTTTATACCATCTTCTAAAAATGTCTCGATCAACTCAGGTAAGGTGGTGTGAATTCTGACTTGATATTCATCATATTGGTTGTTGTCCAGAACTGGTACATTTATAAACAATTTGGTAAATCAGATAGGACAGATAGCTAAACAAATAGTTGAGATGCGAGAAAGACAGTCCACAGCTAGCATTAAATCTGACACCAAAAAGAAAGGCAGGGTAACCTTCAGCAAAAGTGAAGGGGAGGATGGTAAGGATATGCATCAACCAGAAAGGATAAAAGAAAGAGCAAAAACAAAAGGCAGGGGAGATGGAGAAAGAAGTGAAGGAACCCCCACAAAATGGGTTAAGAAAGAGCAATTCACTAAAGTCATGGATATGCTTAAGGAGCTGCAACTTAACATTCCAACTGCAGAAGCCTTGGAGAAGATTCCAAAATATGGAAAGTTCATGAAAGAGTTTCTCACAAAGAAGAAAAGTTTTAAGGATAGAGAAGTGGTTCATTTGGGTACTCTATATAGTTCTGTCATTCTGCAAGTCACACCAGATAAATTGGATGATACCAGGAAACCCAAAATTCCAGTCACCATTGATGTTTCAACAGTGGGGCAAGCTCTAATTTATTTAGGGATTCATGTTAACATTATGCCATTGTCCATAATAAAGAAAGAAGATGGTTTAAATCTCAAACCAACTAGATTGTCTTTACAATTAAAAGATTGATCAACTATCCAACCAATTGGCATAGCAGAGGATGTCTTAGTAAGAATTAATAAAATTCTTATTCCCACTTATTTTATCGTCGTAAATGTTTCAAGAAATTTAGAACACCCAATCATCTTGGGAAAACCATTAATGAGAATAGCTAAATTGGCCATGGAAATAGACAATGGAGAGCTGAACTTGAAATTCCAAGATGAGGAGGTGCAGTTCGACATGCAGCACCCCAAAGACCAAGGCCAGGACTTTAAAGCAGACACCATTGATGAAATATACAGAGAAGCTGAAATACAACCACAGGTGTTTGATCCCATGGCAATGGCCCTCATCAACAAGTGTTGTAACTCACAATTCAATGAGTCAGAAGAAGGAGAGATTGAAAATTGTCAGAAGGAATTGGACTATCTAAAGGAAATACCTCCTCAACAAGAAAAAGTGGAAGACATCAAGGAAGATGACAAAGAAAAACATGATCAGAAGTTGGAACTAAAAACTTTACCCTCACTTGAAATGTGTATTTTTGCAGGGTGAAACAGGTAAACCAGTAATCATAAGTATTTCTTTGTCACCACATCAAGAGAAAAACCTAGTTTATGTACTGAAAAACAATCAAGAAGCTATAAGGTGAACCCTATCTGATCTCAAAGGCATTAGTCCTTCTTATTATATGCACAAAATTATGATGGAGGATGAATTCAAGCCTATAGCTCAACCACAAAGGAGACTGAACCCCACCATTTAGGAAGGTGTTAGAAAAGAAGTTGTGAAATTTCTTGATGGAAGTATGATTTATCCTATTTCCGATAGTTCATGGGTGGGTCCTGTGCAGGTAGTTCCTAAGAAGGGAGGCATGGGAGTAACTTCCAATGAGAAATGAACTTATTCCAACAAGAACGGTCACTGGTTGGAGGATCTGCATAGACTACAAGAAATCGAACAAGGCTACAAGGAAGGATCATTTCCCATTACCATTCATGGATCAAATGTTGGAGAGACTGTTTGGGCATGCATTTTACTATTTTCTGGATGGATATTCAGGCTATAATCAAATTTTAGTCAATCTAGAAGATCAAGAGAAATCAGATTTTACATGATCCTTTGGTGTTTTTGCCTATAGAAAAATGCCATTTGGACTATGTAATGCTCCAGCAACCTTCCAAAGATGTATGTTAGCTATATTTTCAGATTTGGTGGAGAAGATAATAGAGGTTTTTATGGATGATTTCTCCATATTTGGTGATTCCTTTGATCTATGCTTGGAGATTTTGAACACCGTACTGAAGTGGTGTGTGGAAACCAACCTTGTTTTGAATAAGGATTCCCCTTTTCTCTTTGATAATGCTTGTTTAAAATCTTTTGAAAAATTGAAACAGAATTTGATATCTTCTCCGGTTACTATTGCACTTGATTGGAATACTAACTTTGAACTAATGTGTGATGCTAGTGACTATGCTGTTGGAGCAGTCCTAGGACAGAGGAAAGACAAGGTTTTTCATGCAAGTCACTATGCTAGCAAGGTCTTGAATGAAGCCCAAATAAATTATGCTACTATTGAGAATGAATTGCAAGCTATAGTATTTGCACTTGAAAAGTTCAAAATTTACTTGATAGGATCAAAACTTATCATTTTCACATGTCCCTACTTGTTGTCTATATATATATATATGGTGAGCTAATGCACCAAATATTACACGACACTCTGTCTTACATTTATTGCTTATTTTTCATCCGTACATACTACATGAGGTAAATGAAAATGAAAGTATTATTAGTTACGTACACTTCATAACATGGTACATAATAATAATACATACACACATATAATTAAACAAGCAGCTTCATAATTTGGTTTCGTACGGAATTGGATCTCTACTACCTGTAGCTGTTTTCAACTTGAATCGATCAATTATTTAAGATTTAAAACATTTGAACACTAGAATTTCAAAAAGACGCCTCATACAGATATACCATGACTAAATTTATTATATCCATCACGAGAAATTAAATGAGCTTCTGGTGCAATGTTGCATAAAAAAGGTATTTGGGGCTCGAATTAGAAAGTTTACATAAAGTTGGGGGTTTGATGGAAAATTCATGTCGCCATAACACAAGCCTTGGGTATTTACCCCACCATCAACCGCTTTTCATAACATAAATGAAGCTTAGTCACCCCATCTACTTCCTATATCGTCTCAAGAAGTCATTAACCAAGTTCCCTAAAATTGCCAAACATTAGAAACAATCCCTCTTACCAGCCAGAAGAAAATAGAAATTAAACCAAAAAGGAATATAGGTGTTTTTGCTGACCCAAAAGGTTATAAGGCCTTACACGGTGGTTGGCTCAACAAATTCGTGAATGTTGTGTTAGTCAATTAAAATGACTATAATGAGAATTTATCTCATCCAACAATCAGTCAAACAATGTTGTGATGGTTGACTTAAATGACCAAAGAATAATAATGGATAGATATACACTAGACATACATATTTGATATTTGTAAGGGTTCTAACCCCATAACACTTTGTGGTGGTTAAACCATGTCTAATTGATGTTTCCCGGTATATAACTAAGAATCATTATTGTTTGATTTGGGTGAGGGGTGAAGGCCGCGTAAGGGAGAAATTTAGAGTCTCGTGATTTGTTTCTAAAAAAGGAAGAGGGAATAAATCTGATATGTCTATGATGGATATTTTTTATAAAATTCTACAAATAGTAGAGATGGAAGTTCATTCGCATTAATGGCCACTCCGATATTCTTCATGTTGATTTTTTCTTGGTGTTTTGGTTCTAATTAAGACACAAATTAATTGGTGGTTTTGTTGTCTCTCTGTTATGTTCTGTTGTTTTGTGGTATGTTCTTTCAAATATTTCTCAAGTTGTTTCAAGGCAATAGGTTTATTTGGGGAGAAAGTTGCATGAGTTTTAATTTAGTTGCACAAGGTATAGTCAATACATGATCTATATAGATTTTTGGTGTACAAAATGCAGAGTTGTGCTTCATACAAAGGCTATGTCACGTTTGGCCATCTCTGTTCGATATTATTTGAGATTTTGGATGTTGGTTAATCAAGATTTAGGTAGGTTAATTATATTTTTTACTTATATGACTTCTCTTTTTTATATATGTTGTTGGAAGAGTTTTTTAGGGGCTTTATGTGTTTCTAGATGTAGTACTTTTGATTTTGTTTGAGGTTGATATTTTTCAGATAAAATAGACATGTCCATTTTTTAAAGCTAACTTCACACAAAAAGATATTATTTTAACCTGTATACCACGTGAGTTGGGTACTTTTCATGAGATTGTCTTCACAACCTATAATTCTCATTCAAGAAAGATGATAATTCTATATCACTAACTATTTATATCTAATAACTTTTCTTGTCATTCAATTTCAGTGAGTTGGGTACTTTTCATGAGATTGTCTTCACAACCTATAATTCTCATTCAAGAAAGATGATAATTCTATATCACTAACTATTTATTCAGCTTCAACAGTGGATACCCACCCTCCCTTATGTTTCTCTTCACAATAAAATTGTCTCCTTCAACTGACCCAAAGTAGTTTTCTATGGGCACCTTCCTCCAGTGCATTTTCACCATTATCATCTGGAACACCATCAAACATGCTTAAAAAATCACCAAGTGTGTGTCAGCCGGGGTAATCTTGGTAGCAACCAAGATTCTCCTCCACAAAGATACTTCCTTAAATCTTTTCCATTCACCTTCACATCTGACACATTTTTTGAGCAATTTCCCTGTGTCGAGCAATCCAGTTAGGGCCTTTCCAAAGGTAAAGAGATGGTGCCTTCGGGTTCAAATCTTCCAACTAATTGTGACATATATCAAGAAAACTAGGTGGATAGAATGATCTCTCTAAAAGCATCTCATCATCTTCCCAAATTAAAGATGATGAGATGCTTTCAGGGAGGTCATTCTATTCACCTAGTTCTTTTGATATACATGACAAGCAATTGGAAGACTCAAACATGAGGGAGCCATCTCTCTAAATTTGAAAATGCCTTGGCTGAGCCGCTCAACATGGGAAAAAATCTCAAAAGCATTGCCACATGAAGGAGAAAAATGATGTACATGTGAAAGGAAAAAATATAAAAATATATCTTATGGAGTTGAATCATAAATGTTACTAGAATAACCATAGCTGACATGTATCCAGTGATTTTTAAAACATGTTTGATGGGTTTCCGATGGATAATGGTGAAAATGCACCGGAGGAAGGTGCCGATAGAAATACTACACTGGGTCAGTTGAAAGAGACAATTTTATTGTGGAAGAGAAACAAAAGGGATTATGGGCTACCCAAAGATAAAGTTGAAGAAATGGTTAATGATATAGAATTATCATCTCTCAAGAATGAGAATTATTATTCAAGGTAATGACAAACTCATGAAAATTATCTAACTCATATAAATCGGATGACAATAAAAGTTATTGCATATAAACGATGTATAAAGTCATCTAGTCTAACAAATACTTGGTATTATGTTAAAATGATATGTTTTTGTGCGGTGTTGCCTTTAAAAAATGGAACTATGTATTTTATCAGAAAAAAATTCAACCCCAAACAAAATCAAAACTACATCTAGAAACACGTAAAGAAGCTCTTCCAACAACAAACATAAAAAAGAGAAGCGACATAAGTCAAAAAGACAATGTAAATCTTGACCAGCCAACATCGAAAATCTCAAACAACATCGAACAGAGATGGTCAAATGTGAAGGATCACAAACAGAGCCTTTGTATGAATCACAATTCTGCATTTTGTACACCAAAAATTTATAGTTATGTATTGGCTATCTTCTGCAGCTATATCAAAATTTATGCAACTTTCTCCCTAAATAAATATAATCCAATTAATGAAGCAGCTTGGGAAATATCAGAAACAACACAACATATTAACTGACATTAATTAGGTATTAATAAAAAAAAGTAAAGATTATTAATACTTTTATTGAATAGATAATTAAAAATATAATTTATTCATTAATTTAATATATAAAAAATTTATAACATATTTTTATAATATTTTTAAATAGATGTTCAATGAATCAAAATCTTAAGTATTAATTACTTTTTAAATGGATATTTAATTCATAAATTTTTAAAAAGTTCTCATTAATTAATAATAAATAAATTGGCATCATTACAAATTATTATTAGATAAATTATTTATGGAAAATAATAAAAACTAAATATAAATATAATTTTTTTTTTACATAATTGGAATCACCCTATTATCTTCCCTGTGCTATTTAAGGTTTACACCATGAAAAATGTTATCTGTGTTATCTGTGTTGGAAAAATGTTCTAATGTCATTCAAGATTTTAGATTGATTCAACGGCAATGTCACTCACATCTACAACCAACTTGCGGTTTTCAAAGGATGTAACAACTTCAGTTTCAAAAGGAAACCAGACCTTGCTAGGCCTTTGTATTGCATAGTACCTTTTTACAGTAGTGTCTACTGTCTAATTTGTCTTATGTTTGTTGTTTATTCTCTTGCTTGAAATGCTTTGCCTCGTGCATTTATTCGGGACTGCCTTCATCTAGAATGGGAAACAGTTCTACTAAGGAGTGGTTTTAGGGTCACTTATACGTGCAGTCTGCTTTGGAGGAAGAGATGGTCAAACGCGAAGGATCACAAACAAAGCCTTTGTATAAAGCACAATTCTCCATTTTGTACACCAAATATCTACATTCATGTATAGGCTATCTTGTGCAGCTATATCAAAATTTATGCAACTTTCTCCCTAAATAAATATAATCCAATTAATGAAGCAGCTTGGGAAATATCAGAAACAACACAACATATCAAAACCACCAATCAATTTTTGATTTAGAACCAAAATACCCAGAAAAAATCAACATGCAAAATATCAGAGTGGATATTTATACACTATGCACTCAAGACAGAACGTCTCGAAGCCTTCACAAAAATATTGCCAGAGGAATAAAGAGATAAGCAGAAACATTGCTTGTTTGCAATGGTATTTCTAAATGACATAGAACATATGTATATATAATGCAATGGTCGTACTCCAAATTTCAAATTACAACGGTCATATTATAACGATCATATAATAATTAACAATACTTATATTCCAACGATTAAATTATGATTTGTGATTATCTATATCAGTAAAACTCTATATCGACATTTAATTAATAACTTTCATTGATTTAAATATTAATTTCGGAAAATTTATTTTTAAATTTGTCAAAAGGTCATTTAATTAATTAAAATATTATTTAAATAATAATTTATAATATCTTCCTATGCTTAACATTAACTGACATTAATTAGGTATTAATAAAAAAAAGTAAAGATTATTAATACTTTTATTGAATATATAATTAAAAATATGATTTATTAATTAATTTAATATATAAAAAATTTATAACATATTTTTATAATATTTTTAAATAGATGTTCAATGAATCAAAATCTTAAGTATTAATTACTTTTTAAATGGATATTTAATTCATAAATTTTTAAAAAGTTCTCATTAATTAATAATAAATAAATTGGCATCATTACAAATTATTATTAGATAAATTATTTATGGAAAATAATAAAAACTAAATATAAATTTAATTTTTTTTTACAGAATTGGAATCACCCTATTATCTTCCCTGTGCTATTTAAGGTTTACACCATGAAAGCTTTCATATCCATTTCAAAATATTTTTTTCTTCCACACCCACATCCTCACTTTCTCGTGGTTCATCTTTGAAGAAAATTCTGGTTCGAGAAGTATATGCTTCTTATGCTCCTTCGTGTTGTGGTCGGATCTTCTCAGCATTGATCGGAAGACTCGCATGATTCTATGGCAAAGATTTCATATTCAATAAGCTCCTCCCATGTAACGTGATCTATGGCACAACCAATAAGTTCATGTACTGCTTGATGGAATCTGCCATCAACGGAGTTTGATTTTTTATCTCAACAGTCATGCTGGAATTCAGGGAACTAGCAGACCTACTCACTATCATGTGGTGCAGCATGAGGACCATTTTTAAGCATGAGAGATGCAATGGCTGACAAACAATTTTATGCTATCTAGAGTAGCATATTCTTATTAGTTAGCCATTGCATCTCTCATGCTTTAAAATGGTCATCATGCTGCACCACCTGAATGTGAGTAGGTCTGCTGGTTCCTTGAATTCCAGCATGAATGTTGAGATAAAAAATCAAACTCTATTGGATGGCAGATTCCATCAAACAGTACATGTTTAGTCTTAGGGATCTTTCGATTTATTTCTTTGTATTGTCAATATTATCCCTTATTTGTAAAGCTATTAAGTAAGATATTAAACTCAATGGTGCTCAGTTTTCTGCTTTATGGTACTCCTTTTTTCTCAACTTACACCACATTTTATTAAGCTATTTTGATCCTTTAAACTTGCCATCTAAATTCAAGTCATAATTCGTGTTTACTAAAAGATTATACAAATCATATGCACCCATGTATTTGCTGTCACCTGATTTACACCAAACAGATACAATCGGTACTGTTGAATGAGCACAAGTGTGTCGTGACCGTAGGATCTTCATCATCAGATCAGAGTCAAATTAACCAACGTACGGTAACATATAAACTGTAGTAAACACTCAAGATGAAGGAAATTGAAAGGTTTTGAATCCTGATGGTTTCGTCTTTCTTGAAACCTATCATAATTGCTGTATGGCAATAACGAGGACGTTTCTGGAACCTTCGAGAAATGTTTCTTTCACCAACACATAATTGGTGATTTCAGTGTTGTATTCCCTTTCACCTTGATCCTCCCAAGTGTGTGTCTTGTTCCCATTAAGGAGAAGGTTTGTTCACCATTATATTTCTCTATTGATGAAGGTGCAAACTTCTTTTTAAGGATTTAGGGTTTTCATATTGGATGGTATGAGTACGACGAACTTTGAACTGTGTTGTGCACTTTGGGTGAAAATAAATCATGTTCAACTATCGTTGGTTCAATAATCGTGTTGTGTTGCTAATGGTAGTAGCGTCGATGTACTTGATTTTTGTTAGTAGGTGTGTGTGCTCATTATTAATATCTGAGTTATTAGACACAATGTGGGGATTTCCCGTGGGCATAGGGGTAAGATTGCACATGATTATTGTTCCTCCACGGCTTCTTATTGTTCAGAACACTGTAGGAATTGCTAGTGTTATCTGTGTTGGAAAAATGTTCTAATGTCATTCAAAATTTTAGATTGATTCAAAGGCAATGTCACTCACATCTACAACCAACTTGCGGTTTTCAAAGGATGTAACAACTTCAGTTTCAAAAAGAAACCAGACCTTGCTAGGCCTTTGTATTGCATAGTACCTTTTTACAGTAGTGTCTACTGTCTAATTTGTCTTATGTTTGTTGTTTATTCTCTTGCTTGAAATGCTTTGCCCCGTGCATTTATTCGGGACTGCCTTCATCTAGAATGGGAAACAGTTCTACTAAGGAGTGGTGTTAGGGTCACTTATACGTGCAGTCTGCTTTGGAGGAAGAGATGGTCAAACGCGAAGGATCACAAACAAAGCCTTTGTATAAAGCACAATTCTGCATTTTGTACACCAAATATCTACATTCATGTATTGTCTATCTTGTGCAGCTATATCAAATTTTATGCAACTTTCTCCCGAAATAAACATATTCCAATTAATAAAGTGGCTTGGGAAATATCAGAAAAAACACAACATATCAAAACCACCAATCAATTTTTGATTTAGAACCAAAACACACAGAAAAAATCAACATGCAAAATATCATAGTGGACATTTATAAACTATGCACTCGAGGCAGAACGCCTCGAAGCCTTCACAAAGCTATTGCTAGAGGAATAAAGAAATGAGCAGAAACATTGCTTGTTCGCAATTGTATTTCTAAATGGCATATAACACAAGTATATAACACAAGTATATATCGACATTTAATTAATAATATTCCATTAATTTAAATATTAATTATTTCCACGAATTACCAGTTGTGAATCACTGAGAATGAAAAGAGTCATAGAAGTAAAGAACTGGAGACAGTGGTGTGTACGGGCACACGTGGCTGTGATACATGTAGAGATGTGTATCCAACAAAAAACTAGTGGTATAAGAGATAACATAATAGTATTAAAAAATTCTAAAAGTAAATTTCTGAAAATTTACTTTTAAATTTTTCAAAAGGTCATTTAATTAATTAAAATATTATTTGAATAATAATTTATAATATCTTACTATGCTTAACGTTAACTGACATTAATTACGTATTAATAAAATAAGTGAAGAATATTATTAAAATTATTGAATAGATAATTAAAAATATAATTTATTAATTAATTTAATACATAAAAATTTTATAACATTTTTTTATAATATTTTTAAATAGATGTTGAATGAATCAAAATTTTATGTATTAATTACCTTTTAAAAGGATATCTAATTCATAAATTTTAAAAAAGTTCTCAATAATTAATAATAAATAAATTGGCATCATTAAAAATTATTATTAGATAAATTATTTATGGAAAATAATAAAATCTAAATATAAATATAATTTTTTTTTTTTTACAAAATTGGCATCACCCCATCATCTTCCCTGTGCTATTTAAGGTTTACAGCATTGAAGCTTTCATATCCGTTTCAAATTTTTTTTTCTTCCACACCCACATCCTCACTTTCCCGTGGTTCATCTTTGAAGAAAATTCTGGTTCGAGAAGTATATGCTTCTTCTGCTCCTTCGTGTTGTGGTCGGATCTTCTCAGCATCGATGTGAAGGCTTGCACGATTCTATGGCAAAGATTCCATATTCAATAAGCTCCTCCCATGTAACATGATCTATGGCACAACTAATAAGTTCATGTACTGCTTGATGGAATCTGCCATCCAACAGAGTTTGATTTTTTATCTCAACATTCATGCTGGAATTCAAGGAACCAGCAGACCTACTCACTATCACGTGGTGCAGGATGAGGACAACTTGAAAGCATGAGAGATGCAATGGCTGACTAATAAGAATATGCTACTCTAGATAGCATAAAATTGTTTGTCAGCCACTGCTGCTCACCTGCTTTGACATTGTTCTCATCCCGCACTACATGATAGTGAGTAGGTCTGCTGGTTTGTTCTCAATTTATATGGGATGGTCCCTACTTGTACAAGATGGGGGCTGATGGTCTTTTGAGAAGGTGTGTAGCTTCACATGAAGCTAAGGATATCCTAAAAGACTGTCATAAGTCTGCTTATGGGGGGGAATTATAACGGAGAGAGGACTGCTGCAAAAGTCCTCCAATTTGGGTTTTTTTAAACTACCCTCTTCAAAGATGCCCATTTTTATGTTCAAAGGTGTAATGAATGCCAAAAATCAGGAGGAATAAGCAAAAGAAATGAAATGCCATTGCAAAGTATCCTAGAAGTTGAAGTTTTTAATTGGTGGGGCATAGATTTCATGGGACCGTTCCACTCATCATTCTCTAATGAGTACATCCTGGTAGCTATTGATTATGTTTCTAAATGGGTGGAAGTAGTGGCAACACCCAAGGCCGATGGCAAAAAAGTAATTAAATTTTTAAAGAAGAACATCTTCAGCCGTTTTGGAGCTCAAATGATACTTATCAGTGATGGAGGATCCAACTTTGTCAACAGTCAACTGGCCAAAGCTTTGGAACACTATGGTGTCAGAAACAAGGTAGCATTACCCTGTCGACCACAAACTAATGGACAAGTTGAAGTGTCTAATAGAGAGATAAAAAAGATCTTGGAAAGACCATCTTAAGTTCTAGAAAAGACTTGTTCTCGGGTGGAGAGAAGTATTATTACTGAAATATTCAGAGAAAATTGTTAACCCTTTACATGAGCCCCCTAGTAGCTATTTATAGGGGAGGGAGTCATAAATGTCATTAATTCTAATAGGCCTACGGGCCTCGATAATCGAGCCCAACAGATTGCAATTTTTTACCCCCCTTACATTACAAATACACCCCCTAAGGTAACCTGAGCTGCCCTACAGACTAACTTGGTCTCCCTATTGCAAGGCTAGGGCGCTCGCCCGGTCCACAAGCCCACAAGACACCGAGTCTGAGGCACGAAGGTGAAGTGTGTCTTCAAAGAGTTCTCGCCATGGAATTTCAACCGACGCTTCCTTTGGATGGTCATCCCTATAGAACGGGCCTCGTTAAAACCTTCCTAGGAAAAACCCTATGGGATAAAAACCTAGTGAAGGAAAAAGAGTACAACATCCTAAAGAGAAATGAGTCGCCTTAGGCCTAGGCGCGGTGTAACATCTCGTGTTTTCATAAGGTAATTGCCTTAAGCTATTACCCTAACCACTGACTATGAGAGATAGAAACCCTAAATCTATCTCAGTAACTATAAAATATATTTATATAATGCTAGTGTGTATGAATGAATTGATTGCTGATTATAGTAGTAGATATGATTATTAGAAAGTTATGGACATGAAAATGGCAATAGGAACCCCAAATATTCTAATTAGCTCTTTTGACAATAGTCGGTATTGTCTCGGAGTGATCGTAATCAACTGAGCCAGTTAACTGAGAGTACTGACTACTCATGATTATGGACTCTGAGATAGGGAAATAATTCAGGTGAAACATTATTGCATAGGGTTTACTTGAGAATAGGGTCGTTTTCGTACTGTAGTGACGACATGACGGTATGTGCGACCAATACGGTGCGACTAGTCACTATGTCTGATGTACGTGTCACTATGAACATCACTTCAAATTAATTTTCAGACACCATTAGGCACTACAACAGCCCTCATTTCGTGCATCATCACCAGAATGCATGGAAAGGAACCCTAAAGATCTTGCATGAACAGCCATTGGTGGTGCAACTTCATTAACTTAGAAAACTTGGTTTATTAACTTAACACCAATTCAGCCTATAAATATAGCTTTCTGGACTCCAAGGAAACTCATGGAAATGGTCTAAGTAGGTTCAGGAGGTTCGAGCAAGGAAGAAGGTTCTGGTTTTCTCACAAAACCGAGGAGCTTGGCTAAAAATCTTCTTCTTCGATTCTCTTATTCTAGACTGTTTTAGGACTCCAAACCTTTACCATTAGTTTTCTGGAAGTACTAGGATGGATTCTGGGTAAGATTCTTGAGTTTTTTCA
This sequence comes from Acmispon strigosus, assembly GCA_030819835.1. Classification (NCBI taxonomy): domain Eukaryota; kingdom Viridiplantae; phylum Streptophyta; class Magnoliopsida; order Fabales; family Fabaceae; genus Acmispon; species Acmispon strigosus. The sequence continues at coordinate 24,399,643 of JAUAMA010000004.1, read as the reverse complement.
CGAAGAAACGAAGAAAATAAAGCTCTCTAAATTTTTCCCAGTTTCCGGCGACGTTTTCCAGATTCCGGTGGCCGGAAAAATTTTCCTTTCGCGTTTTCCGGTGTAACCAGGAGGAGTTAGAGCAAACGACCACCACCACTGAAATTTTGGAAGCTTGAGGAAGTAGGATCACCGTTCAGATTAGCTCGGGCGACGACGACCACCATGGCCGCCGTCGTACTTCATCTTCTCCGGTGAGCTTCTCAAGAACAAATTTCCATAACTAATTTTCCGAGGTAAATGGACCTCCAGTACTCATTTTTCACCTTATTTCTTTAGTTTAGGACCCTTAGGAACATGTTTTAAGCCCTGGAAACTATAATTTCGAAATTATGAAGCTCATGAACACTTGAAACTCGTGTTCACTATTCTGGCTTGTTTAGTGAGCCATATGAGTTGGAAACAAGTCGTGTGAGTTTCTGGAACATCAAGGAGTAAATTAGGAAGCCCAGAATGAAGGAAAGAACGAGGAATAGCAAAATCAAATTTTCAAGTTTTAAACTTAGTTTAATTGTAACTAGGAACATGAACCTATGAGATTTTCTTGAACTAACACTAGGATTCAGAATTTAGAAAGTAGTGAAATGAAGGAGAAAATGTGGTTTAGAAATGAAATAGTATTTATGTGTGAAATAAAGAAATTATAGGGACTTACTTGCAAATAAAATAATTGTAAGGGACTAAAATGTAAATATGGACATAGTTCTAACTCTAACCTATTACATAATCTGTAATATATGGTATCATGTGCAGAATATCAAGGATTCTATACAGACTCAGAACCTCAAGCTGGAAACCGAGGTAAGGGGAGTTAGACTATGCCATGTCATGTTAGGTTTCATATGAGCAATCTATTAGAAAGATTGAATGCATATTATTGTTATGTGTGATTGCTTGTTTGATATGCTATGATATTTTTGGATGATTGTTGATTGTTCTGTGTTGAACTTGATTATGAAGTTGTTACATTGAACATTAGATGGAGAACGTACACTATGGGATATAGTGGTACTAGGAATTGCCGTCATAAGGCTTATTCAGTATTGCTTTAAGCAATATCTCTATAGCATCTGTGGTAGTAGGGCAGAGGGAAAAATATTGAGGTAATTGTTGGTCTGTCGCTTGTTTATGAAATTCAGCCTACCCTATAATTAATTAGGATTTACCAGTAGGATAGATAGTTAATTGACACACTTCAAACAATTCCTAATCCAGCATATCAGATGCCTTCAGAGACTTGCATTAATATTTCAATCAATACAGTTTAACGCCGGGTCGTTCTCAGAATGCCGTCAACTATAATTCTTAAGATCATAGTGCAACGTGGTATATATTTATACTTATGCTAATAGACATAGATACGAAGTGCCCTTACCACAGAGGTGATCGATCTTGGCGGTTTTGGAAGCTCCGCGCGTCTTGATCGGTCTAGGCCTCGTGATCCTTCAACAAACACAACCTAACTTTAGAAATTTGAACTCAATCCTAAGGAAAAGGGCTGGTCTAAACAGTGGTCTAAAAACTTAGACATAGGCTCTACATCTTAGGAAATTCTCGGAGGTCGAAAACACTTAAACAAAATTTTGGCGATTGCCAAAAGAACCTTGAAAACCCTAAGTTACGAAAGCTAACTTTTCCGAAATTTCAAACCATTCAAAGAGCATCAAGGAAGGATGCTTGCAAACAATTTTGAGGCCTTAATCAAGGTTTTAGAAAACAAAAGCAAACAAACATATCACTAAGTTCAATTCTGCCCAAACTTTTTAAAAACCCTAAAATTCTAAAATTTTCACCCAACACTTCTCTAAATTTTCCAAATCAAATGTACAACCAAAGCATAACTCCCAAATCCATTTTCCACTCCAAGTTTTCAGAATGTGTAAAAACCCTAATTTGAACTATAAGTTCCAAAATCCAATTTTCCCCAAAACTCAAACTTTGTCTACAAGTTTCGAAAACAATTTTCATTCTTGAACTCAGAAAAATCCTAAGGGTCAAGAGAACACAAAATTCATTCAATCATCCACTTTTAAACTCTCAATTCCTCAACTTTTTAATACCCTAAAATAACCTAAAAGTTCCCAAGTGAAATTTACTCAAGAGTTCAATTTTAGTCCCTCTAAACTTTAACTCTCAAACCAAGTGAAAATAAATTTCTAAGCCCTTGAAACATTTTCCAACACTCGGCCTCTTCATCAAATATTTGGGCAATCATTTTCCTATGCATCAAACCTCACATACAACCTTTTAAACATTACAAACACTTAGTCAATTTGGCCAAAACACATTAATTCATGGACAATTTTTTCATCCAAATCTAATTTGCACACATCAAAGGTAATAAGAAAACTATGAAAAATAATCACTTAAAGCATGAAAATCACTTTTTCCGAATAATCAATTTTTCAAAAACTAAACTTCCAAGAAAACTAATTGGCGATTTTCAAAGACTAATGTAATGGGAATGACTTTTCCAAAGGAGACTCTAACAAAAACTCTACTCCAAAATCTTCATGGAAGCAAAACTCAAAAGATCAAAAATCCAATCGGTTCAAAACAAAGCTCATGGTAGTATGAACAACATTTAGGAAGGAGCTTCTAAATTCTAGCACTTGCATAAAATTTAAACTCAACAAAATGAAATTTTGAATCGGTAGAAATGTAGATCAAGGGAAGGAGAGCATATTACTGATGACTGAATTTTGTATGATAATTTTAGGGTCTTTTTAGTCTTTTTATTTTATTATTTTTGAGTCTCATATAGGTTTTTTATTCTTTTTATTTAGATTTTATATTTATTTTTCATTTTTCATTTTGCATATAGATTAGCTTTTATTTGGTTTTTAAACTTTATTTTATATTTTTAGGAATTTTTATAGGTATTTTTATATTTTAGGAAAACTAGTAGAATTAGTCATTTTTGTCTAGGGACCAAACTATAAATTTCAGGAAAGAAAGGGCCAAAGTACAAAAGTTCAAGATTTGGGGGCTGGAAGTGGAGTTTCAGTGAAATGAACGGCCAGAAGTGAAGTGCTGATAGCCAAATCCGCAAGTGCACGGATGGTTATTGCGTAGTATAAAAGATATCGTACCCAAGGGATAAGTGTCTTTTTAGTAAATTATTTAGAGCTTTGTGCAGAAAATAAAAAGGTGTATTGATGTTTGGTTTTAGAAGAAGGACAAGAAAAAGCATAAAATAAAAGAGAAGAAAGATGATGAGATTTAAGCACTTGGGTTGAATTACATAGTTTATAAAATATGCTAGCAAACTCCTACTTAATTTCTGAATTCTAGAACCAAGTTCATGATGTTATAGCCTAGTATTTCTACAAGTTAATCTCTTACACATTGTAGAACTTTCTTTCTAATTACTAAACTCAATTTCATGCAATCTAGTTAATTAAAGAAGAAGAAGAAGATGAAGCTCAGGCCAACATAAAGCTACGTCTATCCTAATTTCCTAGCGATATATACTTATAGCCTTTTTTAAATCATATTTCCCTTACTACTTACCAATTATCATTGTTATAAGCAATAAGAAAGAACTCTTGTGTACTTTAAGAGGAAATATAGAACAAGGAAATAAAACATGAACTTATAGCAATATTATTCAGAAATGTAGAAGCAAAACTAAAGCATAAATTACAAACTAAAACAACCCAAGTAACTTAAAAGAATTAGCCAAGCATGGCTAAAAGAGGCATCGAATTACCCTGGATAGGAGCTCAAGTTTGGCTTCCCACAATTCCTAGGAACAATGCTCTTAAGGAGGAAAGAAGAATACTTGTTGTATTCTGAATAGGTGTAATGGTGTGTCTTATAAGTGAAGAAAAGACCCCTATTTATAGTAAAAATCTGCCCTCCAGCGCTTGAGTGCTGGGATCCCCAACGCTTGGGCGTTGGGTGCATTAAAATCCCACGTTGCAGATATAGACCTAGCGCTTGAGCGCTGGGTGCAATTTCTGACTCACATCCTAGTCAGAGTCCCAACGCTGGAGCGTTGGGAGTGCCAACGCTGGAGCGTTGGGAGTTCCAACGCTGGAGCGTTGGCTCGACTGCTGGTTCATCTTCAAGATTTCTTCTCCTTCATGGTAGTGGGTTTTCAATGCCTTCAATGGCCTCCACTCAGCCTCTATTAAGTTCTGAAGCCTCCTCTCCACTACCATCAATCTTTCAACCTTATTTTCCATGTGCTTAAATCAAAGAGTGTAGCTTCATATTCTTGATTTCCACTTTAAGTTCTCTCTTTGTTAGCACTTCAATTCTGGCCCTTTGACTTCTTGAAACTTCACTTTTCATCCTCCACTCTTGAACTTTTACACTTTGATCCTTCCTTTCCTGAAACTTTACAATTCGGTCCCTGAACAAAAATGATAACTATACCAGCTTTCCTAAAAATATAAAAATAACTATAAAAATTCCTAAAAATATAAAATAAAGTTAGAAAAACAAATAAAAGCTAATCTATATGAAAAATGCAAAATAAATAGAAAATCTATATAAAAATAATAAAAATTCTATATGAGACTTAAAAATAATAAAATAAAAAGACTAAAAACACCCTAAAAATATCATATAAAATCCAGTCATCAAGTGCTAACAAAGAGAGAACCAAGGGTGAAAAGCTTGAATATGAAGCATCACTTCTAATTTTGCACATGTGAAAAAGGATGAGTGCATAATTGATGGTAGTGGGAAGGAGTTTTCAGAAGTTAATTGGTGGCCAATGAAGGCCATAATGGCCATCAACTCCTCCACCATTGAAAGGCAATTTTTTTTTTCTATAAATAGGAGTGCTCATCCTTTGTAAAAAACACACCTCACTTCAGAATACAACAAGTATTCTTCTTTCTCCCTTAAGAGCATTGTTCCTGAGAATTGTGGGAAGCTATTCTTGAGCTCCTAGTCCAGGGTAATTCAATGTTTCTATTAGCCATACTTGGCTAATTTTTTTTGAAGTATTTGGGTTGTTTTAGCTCATATTTTATGTCTTAGTTTTCTTCATCTTTGTTTCTGAATAATATTACAAGTTCATGTTTTATTTCCTTGTTCTTCATTTCTTCTTGATGTACACAAGTGTTTATGCTTATTTCTTATAACAATGGAAATTGGTAAGTAATAAGGGAAATAGGATTTAAAAGAAGCAATATGATATATCACTAAGGAATTAGGATAGACTTTTCTTTGTGTTGGCCTGAACACCATCTTCATCTTCTTCTTTAATTAACTAAATTGCAAGGAATTGAGTTTAGTAATTATAAATAAAGGTCTACAATGTGTAAGGAATTAACTTGTAGAAACCATAGGCTAGAGCATCATGAACTCTTGTTTTTAAATTCAGAAATAAGGTAGAAGGTGACTAGCATATTTTATAAGTTATGTAATTCAACCCAAGTGCTTAATTTCCATCATCATCTTGTCTCTTTTTATTTATGCTATTTCTATTCTTTGTTCTAAAACAAACCAAAAACCAAAATCAATATTTAAATTTCAGCACAAAGTTCTAAATAAATTAATAATTGGACACCTATCCCTTGGGTTCGATATCTTTTATATTACTTCGATAATCAACCGTACACTTGCGGATTTGGCTATCAATTACCTCAAAGGATCAAGATGAAAGGACAAAAGATAATGGAGCTAGGGAGGAAGAGAGGGTTCGACCATGGTAGCTTAGGGAGGAAGATGATGAATAGTTTCCTAGCTCTTTATCTCTCATAAACTCTCACTTATCTCTCTTGATATTTCACTAATGATTCACTAAATGAATTAAGGGTGGGGTTTCACCCTTTTAATGGCTCTAGGCCGTGGGTTAGGAGGGTAAAATGGGGACGGGTTTTAAATTTTTTCTTACCTTAAGGACTAAAGTAAAGATGGTAAATGGTTGAGGTAAAAAAATACTTTTACCATTCGAGGACCAAACCTCTAAGTTTCAAAGTTCAGGGACTAAACTCTAAGCTTAGAAACTTCCAAATAAAATATCTAGGTTTGTTTATTAATAAATTTCCCTCACTGACGCGTCAGTGCGTCCGTGTGTCAGTGCGTCAAGTCACTGATTGTCATCAATGAGTACCTCAATGCTACTGTGAGTATCTGCCCCATGGTCATCTATCAGTACTGAGGTACCGGGCCCGCACGACTCGGGGCCGGGTCGATCTTTCTTGATGTTACCTCCCCGCTACCCGAAAACACTATTCACGGGTCACTATTCACAAAAATCTCCTGCACAAAATTGGTCTCGAAATGCCAAATGAAATAGTTTGGTGCTTTTCAGATTCTCGATCCGGGGTCACGAAGTCGTCCGTTTCGCCTGCTGAAGTTTCGGCCAAAAGTCCCGTTAGCGCGAAAAGTCATTCCCGGGCTCCGGGAGGAAACCATATCAATATTACAGTCGTTCTCCACGAAATTTTCCACTGATCGTCTTGGTCATAGTGGGAACATCTCATTCTCTTCCGAATGCAAAGTCAGGTCTAGCTTGGTTTCCTACCAAGTGTCGCAAAGAGTACTTCATTGGTGCTTCGGCCAACGATATCGCTTGTCGATGCCGCCGAGCGCATCCAAACAATACCTTGGAATAATTAAATAATTATTTTATTACTAGGGAAAATTTCGGGTGTCACAGACGGAGTCGCCAAACTTTTCCCTCACTATTGAGGATGAAGCCCTCACGGACGAGGAGTGGTTTACTATAGAATACCTTTGCATGGCAGACCCCATCCATGATCGTAATTTAACACACGCCCATATGAAGGGAAATGCGATGCCACACTTGTGTGAGTTTATCTCTTTACCGCGCCATATTTAGCTCTTATGTGTTGCCATTTAATTTTTTGTTGTTTCGAGCAGTGAACCAATACAAGATGTCAAAGGCAGATTTGGCCCTTCACGCCCGCCGTCACCGCGACTCTACCTCTGGAAATGTCCAAGTTGAAAAGCCCCCCCAAAAGAAGGCTCGCCATCACACTCCTCGACCTACTCCTCAAGTGCAAAGTGGCGGGTCAAGTAGCGGACCAGTCGATGGCGGCTCTATTCAACAAACCGTTGTATGGAAAAGTGTGCCTGCAACTGAGAGCCCTTGTCATGCCGAGGCGAGGCCTGCTGAGAGGCGGGTAACTGATGACTTAACTACCCCTGCTGTGGTGGCCGAAAACACTTTGGCACTGCAAAAACCGAAGTCTTCTTCTCGCCCCCCTCCTAAAGTTAGAAAAGAGACCACCGTCGCATGTCCGAAAGGTGGCGCGGGCGAAGATACAAATAGAAGAGGCCACAAAGAAGAGATCCTTGACATGGGCGTTGTGCAATTTGTTGAGGATAACATGTCCCTTCACCGCTACTTTCATGATCCAGCATGCAACAATTTTCTGGCGCTTGGGAATAATTTTCTCAAGCATAGCTTAGCCGCCTCCAGCTGGGGCGATGTTCTGATGCGGAAGTATGAGGAAGCCTTGGAAGTTGTATCTGACCGCACCCAGAGGGTCAATTCTTTGGTCGGCAAAGCTAAAAGGTTGACCGATATCAACAATCAGCTTGAGAAGACTTTGGCATATAATGAATCCCGTTTTCGGGAAGCCAGCAATATGGCAGCAGAGCGAGAAAGTTGGTGTGCCGAGAAAGATACTTTGGAAAAACAACTTGCTGATGCGGAAGCTCGCTAGACTGAGGTTCTAGCGACTAAAAAAACCATCTTGGAAAAGGACTTCATGACGAAAAAACAAAGAATTGAAGCCACCTTTTCCAAGTCGCTTGCTGATCAGAAGGCGACTGCCGACGCTGTCTTGGCTGAAACTAAGAAGGAGCTGAGCGCGTCGAATGAAAAGCTAAGCGTGGCAACTAAAGAACTAGCCAAGACGATGTCTGAGGCCGGCACTGTAGGTGTGAAGCTGTCTACCCTTTAAGAAGACTTTGGCGTTGAGAGTTCTAAAAGGTTTATTGAGGGCTTTGAATCTGCTAAAGCCCAAGTGCGGTTCCTCTTTTCGGATGCTGATGTTTCCCGCATGGCGACAATGCTCAAGCTTAGGTTCCTTGTAGTTTTGTTGTATTGCATTCTTTCAGTTTTTGTGCGCCCTTCTTTCAATCTTGTCCGCCTTTGCGTTCCCTATGTACCTATTATCTTAAAATCAATGAAACTTTTTATCTATATCAGTCTTTGCCGTTATTTAATTTTTCGTACATTGTTGATATTTAATACTTAGGTCGCCGCTTCTATCATTGAATAAGATGTTAAATTGATTAAAAAATCCATGGTATAAGCCGGACTTGTTACCACGCTTCTGTTCAAAATGTATCTTTAGGGCTATCAAAAAGTTTTTCTGGTACTAAGCCGCTAATGAACTAAAAAGGACTAGTTTTATAAGTTATTCCATAAGCCGCCCTTGGACTATCATAGAGAAGTAAAATTTAAAGTCGCCATTCTGTGAAATAAAAAGGCTTAATAGCACTTTTGGTCCCTCACTTATCACGATTTGACACTTTTGGTCCCTAATAAAAAAAATTAGCTTAAATGGTCCCTTACTTTACCAAACGGCAACAGTTTTAGTCCCCGTTACTATTCCGTTAAATATTTAACGGTTTTTTGAGAAAAAAATTAATAAAAAAAAAAAAGTTAAAACCCTATCTTCTCTTTGACTCATCATCTTCCCTTCCCTAGTCTCTCTCCTCACCCACCACCATTCACTCTCTTCCCTCTCTCTCCTCATCCCTAGCCACCGCCGCCGCATCTTCCCTTCCCTCATCTCTCTCTCACCCTTCAACCACCGGTTCGCCAGTCCTCTTCACCCTCGTTGTCGTCTTCTTCATCCATTCACTGTCATCCGCTCTGTTTCTGGAATCAACGACCACCACTCTCCTCCATCTTCGCCACCCCCGCACGAAGCTTTCAGACCCACTCCTCTTCGTCCCTCACGCTCGAACTAGCGCCGGCATCGCTCTTTCTCAATCTGAAACCGCGAGCACCTCTTCTGTTCCACCACCGCTCGTTCCGTCGAAGCTGTCCACCGCCCCGCCACACCGTATCGAGCTCTGCCGCCGCTCGTTCCGTCGAAGCTGTCCACCGCCCTGCCACACCGTATCGAGCTCTGCCGCCGCCGCTCCTCTCTATCTCTCCAACACCTTGTGCCGCCATGGTTTCAGAACTGTGGAGTGTGAGAGGCTTGCAATGGGTCATAGAAAAGAAAGAAGGCCAATAGTTTCAGGTACGAAAGCAAGATTAAACCCTAGATCTGTTTCTCCTTGCGTTCTTGGATGACAATTTTGGTTTTTGCTTTCTTGGATTTTGGATGATGGAAAATTTTGGTTTCTAAACTTAATTTGTTGCTGTGATGAAATCCTTTTTATTTCTGAATTTCTTCTGCTTGTTCTGGATTTGGATGAATCAGATATGAAGATGAAGTTCCCGGTGGTTTTATGGGTTTTGTTTCTTTATAGTTTGATGAATTTCTGGATTTCTGGGTTTGAAGAACAAGGTGAACTTCTGAGTTAATTTCTGGTTTGGATTTGAGTTTAATTTTTCTGTTGTTTCAGGGTTTGAGGGATTTTGAAGAAGGTGAAGATGATGAACACAGTGCTGCAGTTGCTGCTGCTGCTGAACTTCCTCGTCACTTAGGTGCTGCTGCTGCTTCTTCGATATTTAGTGAAAGTTCTTTATTTGTAAACTTCAGATTCTTACTGCTAAAGATTGCGAATTTAGTGATGTTAGACTGCAATTTTGAATTGTTCAATGTAATTTCGTGGATTCTATTAGTAAAAATGAAACTGGAATTTTTTTTTTTAATGCTTGCTGAAGATGATGATGGGGAAAAAATGAAGATTCTGGAAAAAGAATTTAGAATTTGATGCTGTAAAACTGGGAAGGGACTAGGGGAGTTGAAGAGAAGAGGAAGGAGATGAAGTTTTTTTTTTTTTTCAAAAACTGTTAAATATTGGATGGAAAACGTTAGTTTTGTAACGGAATAGTGACGAGGGACTAATACTGCTGCCATTTGGTAAAGTGAGGGACCACTTAAGCTAATTTTTTTTGTTGGGGACCAAAAGTGTCAAATCGTGATAAGTGAGGGACCAAAAGTGCTATTAAGCCAAATAAAAATACAAGAGTGCCTTTGCAACTTATGTTTTGAACATAATAATTGTAATTGTCGCCCGTGGTCATTTTTGAAAATAAAACATCTTTTGACATCGCCACTGGGCTCCTATACATGATAATTTTTACTATGTTAGGAACTTCATCTTTGACGTCATTAAATTCTAAAGAAATTGTTAATTATCAAAATATAATAATTCATTTAATTATTTGATCTAACAAGACTTTGGCTTGATTTAATTCGATCAAGGCTTTGGCTCGCATGGCGAGGCTTCTGCTCAGTGAGACTTTTGGCTTAGATCCCAGTGGCCTCGGAGGTTGCCCGTGGCTTGGCTCAAAGACTGGCTCGATTTAATTTGAACAAGGCTGGGCATTCTTCGTCGTATCGCACAAGGGTCATGCATGCCGTTCCAAGCGAACTACCATTCACGCATCTCGCCGTCCGGCCCGAAGACCTTGGAAATATGCCAGGCTAGAGGGTATTATCCCCCTTGGCTTCTTGGAAACGGTGAAAGGTAGTTTCTTAGGTCGCCATTGGACCATGTCTTTTTATTATTAAAATTGGAATTGAGACCGCCACTGGGCCTTGGTATTTACACATCTATGGTATTATCAATTTGCAACTTTATTTATCATAGATAGACCTCCACTAGGCCTTTATTCGGGCGTTCCCACATTAGTGCCAACTTGCATTTTATTGACATGTGGAGCAGCTGAATTTTATCGCAAGGGTCGCTTCATAAAAAAACTCCTCAATAAGGAGAAAAGAGCACGCCCTTGTTGGGTTCAATTTTAGCTATAATAATGCCTCAAATTAGAGGCCTTCCACGATCTCCGAATTCTTGTTCCTTATAGGTTCGCCAAATGGTACGCCCCATTGCCCGAAGATTCAGTGATCTTATATGGCCCTTCCCAATTTGGTGTTAGGTTATTAACATCTGACGTACCAGTTTTCTTTCGAAGTACACGGTCGCCCACACGCATTTCCCTTGAGACTACTCGTGTGTCATACCTTCTTCCTGCTCGCTATTTCATGGATACCCCTGGGAGACGAGTCTCTTTTCTCACTTCAGATGCTAGGACCAAACTAACCAACATGTTACTTTCATTGTGTTCTGGATCAGTGGCCACTGCCCGCCAAGCTTTTTTTTTCAACTCGACCGGTAGCATTGCGTCCGTCCCATAGGTTAACTTGAATGGCGTGTCACCTGTGGTTTACTGGTGGCAGTGTTTGAAGGTACAGAATACACACAAGAAAGGGGGGTTTGAATTGTGTGACCCATTTTTCAAATTTCGTTTGATTATATAGGTTTAATGACCATCTATTAGGAGTTATTTATTTTACACTTTAAAGTCTTTTATGACACAAGCATGTTCTCAAAATAATTTATTTATGAAAGCATGAACTAGAGTGTAATGTGTAAGCGATAAAAATATGAAAGTAAAGCACATGAAGTTTTTATCCTGGTTCACCCCCATAATCGGCAGGGCTACGTCCAGTCCTTGGCTTCACCAAGATTTCCACTATTTCAACAAATAGTACAAGTATTATCAGGGACTCCTCCCAACAAGTATTCTAAGGACTTCTCCTATCAAGTATTCGAAGGACTTCTCCTATCAAGTATTATTAGGACTTCTCCTATCAAGTATTCGAAGGACTTCTCCTTACAAGTATTATTAGGACTTCTCCTATCAAGTATTCGAAGGACTTCTCCTTACAAGTATTATTAGGACTTCTCCTTACAAGTATTGTTAGGAATTCTCCTTACAAGTATTGTCAGGACTTCTCCTATCACCTTTTTCAGGATTTTTCTTTTCTACGATAATCTCTTCTTGATAAGAGTGGGTAGAGGAAATGAAGTTTATAGAACAGAGAGATCATAAGCAAGTTGATCTCTTGTTCTGAGTTATGTGTGTGGAATATAATGAGAGATAAACTCTATGAAGTGTCCACACATATAAGCAACTCAACTCAGGTTGGGATATGACTTGAAGTATCCTGAGTTGAAGACCAAGGTTGCCTTGGTCTTTGGACGAACTAGATTGAAGTGTGTATAATTTAGTTCTAGTCGCCAAGTTGCTACGGGAGCAAGGTTCTCTATATATATCTTCAGTTGAAGATCTTCGTACTTTCTCCACAGTAGGAGTGAAAACCTGCCCGCAGTGCTTCTTCCTCTCCAGAAAGCACATAACGGCTAATTCTGCATCTCTCAACAGGCGTAAGTCACGATCAGAGGCTTTTCTGCACGCATAAGATATGATTTGGAAATCATCAATACTTCTGGGTTGATGTCGTCTGGCTCCATCTTGAGCAAGTAGCTTTGAGCTGGTTTCTTCGTATATAACATGTAAAACCTCAGCGGTGAGGACTGCTTTGACTCTTTTTCCCCAGTGCTTGACAGCTAATACTCATCACGTGCCTTGATCAGAATTTTGAATTTCGACCGTTGATAGTGTACGATGTGCAGAGATTCTTGCCGTTGATTCCGCGATGTCAGCTTGATTTTACGAAAAGTAGAGATGTAGTGGGACCAAGAGGTATTGTATTTGATTATGTCCCTTTCTACTTTCTGCTGCAGCCAGTATGTTAATAAATGTGTAGACGAGGTAGGAGTCTTTTAATTCCACGAAGTAATTACTCCAGATGAGAAAAATAGATTCTTTAATACTTCGATAATCCTGATGTCCTCGAAAACCACATTTCTTGATCTCTGTTCCTTTGGCGCAATTGTTACCTTGAGCGGACGGATTTTTTTTTTTGTAGCTTGGTAGACGTAGTCTCCATTCAATGCTTGAAGTTTTGCTGCAAAGTAATTTGGATTGGCGGACGAACTTTTCTTTATTCAGTTCTTTTCTAAGAAACAGAATATTCTTGTCTGAATTCTTTCTTTCACTGAAGTTCTTCATCGGAGAGATTTGATCCACAACTCCTTTATATGATGCTAGAGAGGTTTCAAGGCAGACAGAGTTTCTTCAAGATTGTTATACTCTTTCACCTTAAAACAATACAGTCTTTGCATTTGATCTTTGTATATTCAGGTGAGAAGATTTCCATCAGGTAGTTGTAAGAAGAAACGCTGGTGATTTGTTGATTCATCTCTCTTGATTCATCAGACAATCTTGTACTTTGAACATCTTTCTTTCTAGCGCCATCAGACTGATTTATACGAACCGGACGAACTCTTCTGGCAAGCTAATTTCCTTGAAAAGGCAATGGTGTTTATTCATTCCTTTCAGAGATGGTTATTCCTATGCATGATTAATTTTCACTATGTTAGAAATTTTATCTTTAATGTTATTGAAAAGAAATTGTTAATTATCAAAACATAATAATCCATTTAATTATTTGATCTAACAATGTTGTATGACCATAAAACAACTGGCAATTCTTCTAACCAACGCCTTTTTCCTCGTCCAAACTCTTTTTTAATCCCGCCAAAATAACTTTTTTCGCCGCCTCAGCCTGTCCGTCTGGGGATGTTATACTTATGTAAATCTGATTTGGATTCCCCATTCTTCACAAAGTTCTCTAGTCGCCCTGCTTGCAAACTGAGTACCACTATCTGAAATTATGGCCTAGGGCATGCCAAACCTACAAATAAGCCTTTGAAAATACAATTTCTTTATTTTTTCTCAAGTGATAGGCGCAAGAGGCTCTACCTCTATCCACTTTGTAAAGTAATCAACCGCCACCAATATGTATTTGATTTGTGACCTGGCGAATGCAAATGGTCCCACCAAATCTACTCCCTAGAGGGCGAATGGCCATGGGGAGGATATGGTCGCCATTAGCTCAGGGGGCGCTTTATGTACACCGACAAATACTTGGCACTTGTTGCACTTCTTTACATAATTCTGGCAATCTTTCCGCAAAGTTGGCCAATTAAACCTAGCCCTTAAAAATTTTGGCGCCTAAATAGCGCCCGCTAATGTGACTAGCGCAGGCTCCCTCGTGGACTTCTTTCATTAGGCCTTGGGCTTGTTGTTCAGAAACTCATGTTATCAAAGGCGCCAAAAATCCTCACCTATACAATTCCCCTTATATCAATGTAAAATAACTGGCCGCCCGTCTCCGCTCTCCTGTAATATTCAACTCATCTGTGGAAGCTCTCTCTCTCCAAAGCCTCAATTATGGGGGACATCCAAGTGGCACCCTGAGCCACGGTGCATACCTGTTCTGTCGCCACACTCGGGGTTTGAATAGTTTCACGGATTACAGACCTGTAGTTGCCTGGCCTACGGGTGCTCGCCAACTTGGCAAGCAAGTCTGCCCGCTGATTTTGTTCTCTGGGGACATAACTTACGGAGACGCTTTGAATTTCACCCATTAGGCCCTGTGCCCGCCGCAGGTACTTTTCCAATAGAGGATCCTTTACTTGATACACGCCTTGCACCTGGTCGGTGACCAAAAGTGATTCACTTTTTATCTCCAGCGTACAAATTTCCAATTCCTTTGCGAGGGTAAGGGCCGCCAGTAATGCCTCATACTCTGCTTGATTATTACTCGCTTTAAAATCAAATCTCAAGGACTATTCAATTTGTACTTCATTCGGCCCTCTGAGAATTATGCCAGCCCCGCTGCCGCGTGAGTTTGACGACCCGTCTACGTATAGGACCCACTTCTTTGGTTTCGTCTCCTCGCTCGCCATTGTCAGCTCTGCTACAAACTCAGCCAAACGCTGAGGCGACACCTTTCCTCTCGCCTCATATGTGAGTCCATACTCCGATAATTCTACTGACCAACCCACTAGTCGCCCTGACAAATCTTGCTTCTGCAATAACTGTTTCAAAGGTAAATCTGTCTTTACCTTAACCTGAAAGCTTTGGAAGTAAGCCCTTCGCTGGTGAGCTATGCTCAAGACCGCCAAGACCGCCTTTTCTATCCTCTGGTATGTTTTTTCAATGCCCTGAAAAGTATGACTTACAAAATAAATAATATGCACTTCACCTCCAATGTCTTGCGTGATGACTGATCCCAAGGCTCGATCAGTAATTGCGAAGTATAGCAATAGTGGCTCGCCAACCACTGGCTTCTTTAAGATAGGTGGCGTGGATAAAAACTTATTGAGATGCCTGAACGCCTCCTCACATTCGGGCGTCCACTTGAACTTGGTGTTTTTCTTTAAGCACTTAAAAAACAGAGCCGCCCGCTCCCCCGCATGAGGTAAGAATCGCACGAGAGAGGTGACCTTTCTTGCCTACCGCTGGACCTCCTTGACTGTCTTCGGGCTTGCCATATCTAGGATCGCCTTGCATTTATTTGGGTTGATCTTGATGCCTCTCACTATGACCATAAAACCCAGGAACTTCCCGCCAAGAATCCTAAAAGAACATTTTTCAGGATTAAAACGCATGTTGTAGTGTCGTACTTGATTAAATGATTCACCCAAATCTGCCAAATGCTCGTCTTCCTTAGCTGATGTAACAATAATTGACCTGTGGGGTCATGAAGGCGGTCTTCTCCTCATCTTGAGGATGCATGAAAATATGGTTATAGCCTGAAAAAGCATCCATCAAGCTCAACATCTCGTTACCCGAGCACCATCACCAACTTATCATCATTTGGCAACGGATAAGCATCTTTGGGGCATGCCTTATTAAAGTCGGTGTAATCAGTGCATATTCACCACTTTCCATTTTCATTTTTAACCAAAACCATGTTCGCCAGCCACGTGGGATACTTAACTTCCCTGATGAAATTGGTTTCTAACAACTTAGCAGTCTCGACCTTGACCACCTTGTCTCTTTCTGCCCCCATCTTCCTTCTGAATTGGGCGACTGGCTTTGCATCCGCCTTGATTGCTAACTTGTGACAAATGACACTTGGACTAATGCTAGGGACATCCTTGAGCGTCCAAGGGAACAGGTCCAATTTCTCATCCAGCAGGCGAGTTAAGCGTTCCTTTGGCTGGAGGAAAGTTGTGTTCCTATGTTTAGCCTCCTATCCCCCACTTTGACTGTCTTTGTTTCTTCAATTGGTCGTGGGCGCGCGCCCTAAATCTCAAATCTGGGGTCGAGTACACAACCTTCACTGATCTCAAAGCACCTGTGCCCCGTTTTGGCGTTCTTCTTTCCATACTTTGCAGCACCTTTACTGTAACATTCACGCGCCCGAATTTAGTCAACCTTCAGTGTTCCTATTTTACCATTGGTGAGGGTGTCAGTATAGATAGCAACCTGAGAGGGGGGGTGAATCAGGTTTGCACCATTTTCGCCTTAACAAAATTATTACTTTCAAGATAATGGTGTTCAGAAAACGACAATTGTGATTGCAACAAAAATAAGGGTTACTTGAAAGTAAGAGATGAAGGATAAGAGAAATCATACACGAAATTTATCCTGCTTCACCTTCTATCCACCGAAGGCTACGTCCAGTCCCTCAAGAAACCCTTTCAGGATTTTTCCACTATTGATAAAAACTTCTTACAAGTGCTTACACCAAGTACCTTAAGAATTTCTATCAACAAACCTGAAAGCAAACCACTTTCAGACAACCAACCTTCACCGAACCCTACGGTGAATCTTTTGACTCAACCAGAATGAAGATGAAGAAGAATTTCTAACCGGCTGATTCAATCCTTTAACACAGAATGGATTGAATGTATAAGTTATGCTTTTAGGCTCTTAAGCATATGAAGGCTCTTTTAATTCTGAGTTCTTCAATATTTGAACAGCATGGGTGTTCTTTTACAATGAAGAATAATGAACTCAGAATATAGGCTCTTGAAAGTTTAAGAACAAAGGTTCAATTTGATATGAAAGAGTAGTTCAAGTGTGTTTTAAGCCTGTGTCATGTGTATCTCGTTTCTGGACTCAAATAGACTATTTATAGATATAAGGGATCATCCATGAACCAACACAACCCTTCCCAAATGATTTGAGACACAATGGTTCATGAAATAATACAACTAGTCTTGCATGTAATCGATTACAACACTTAGGTAATTGATAGACAAATCCGCAAGTGTACGGTTGAATATTGAGTAATACAAAAGATATCGATCCCAGAGGGATAGGTGTCTAATTATTAACTTGTTTAGAACTTAGTGCAAGAAATTAAAGGTTGGTTTTGATTTGGGTTTGTTTAGAACAAGAACAAGCATAAACATAAACAAGAAGAGAAAAGATGATGATAGGAATTAAGCACTTGGGTTGAATTATATAGCTATTAAAATATGCTAGCAAACTCCTACTTTATTTCTGAATTTTAAAGCAAAGTTCATGATGCTTTAGCCTATTATTTCTACAAGTTAATTCCTTACAAATGTAGAACTTTCTTCCTAATTACTAAACTCAATTCCTTGCAATTTAGTTAATTAAAAAGAAGATGAAGATGAAGTTCAGGCCAACATGAAGCTAAGTCTATCCTAATTCCTTAGTGATATATCATATAGCCTCTTTTAAGTCCTATTTCCCTTACTACTTACCAATTTCCATTGTTATAAGAAGTAAGCATAATTACTTGGGTGCACCAAGATAAAATAAAGAACAAGGAAGTAAAACATGAACTTGTAGCAATATTATTCAGAAGAGTAGAAGAGAACTAAAACATAAATTAAAAGCTAAAACAACCCAAGTAACTTAAAAGAAATTAGTCAAGAATGGCTAAAAGAAACATCGAATTACCCTGGACTTGAAGCTCATGTTTGGTTTCCCACAATTCTCAGGAACAATGCTCTTAAGGGAGAAAGAAGAATACTTGTTGTATTCTGAATAGGTGTGTTTTACAAGTGAAGCAAAGGTCCCTATTTATAGCAAAAATCTATCCTCCATCGCTTGAGCGCTAGGATCCCAACGCTTGAGCGTTGGGTGCAATTAAATTCAGACGTTGCAGACAGAGGCCTAGCGCATGAGCGCTGGCTGCCAACGCATGAGCGTTGGGATAAATTTCCTACTTGGATCCTAGTCAAAGTTCCAACGCTTGAGCGTTGGCTCGACTGCTGGTTGCTCTTCTTCATTCTTTGCTCTTCTTCATGGTAGTGGGTTTTCAATGCCTTTAATGGCCTCCGCTCAGCCTCTATTAACTTCTGAAACAGCCCTCCACTGCCATCAATCCATCAATCCTTATTTTGCATGTGCTAAATTAGAGAGTGTTGCTTCATATTCTTGACTTTCACTTTTGGTCCTCTCATTGTTAGCACTTCATTTCCAATCCTTCAAATCCTTGAAACTTCACTTTTCATCCTCCATTCTTGAACTTCTGCACTTTTGGGCCTTCCTTTCCTGAAACTTACAAATTGGTCCCTGGACAAAAATGATAATTCCACCTGCTTTCCTAAAAATATAAAAATAACTATAAAAATTTCTAGAAATATAAAATAAAGTTTAAAAACCAAATAAAAGCTAATCTATATGCAAAATGCAAAATAAATATAAAATCTATATAAAAATAATAAAAATCCTATATGAGACTCAAAAATAACAAAATAAAAAGTCTAAAAAGACCCTAAAAATAATCATACAAAATCCAGTCATCACACCACTATACCCAACGACAACTTCAACAATTTTAACACATAGGTTCTCTCAATTTTTCCTTTTTTTTTTAAACAAAGTAGTGGAATGTATGGGATGAATGAGTTGAATTTTACTCCCCTCATACTCTTTCTCACCCCACTACTTCATTTTTCTTTTCTTTTCTAAGGCACATACCTTATTTTTTGTTTTTTTTAGAGAGAAACCCAACATACATATCTCTAGCAATTTCAGTTTATGGATCACACTAACAACTTAAAGTATCACACAATGTAGGCTCCAAAAAATGACTCTTTTAAGGCACAAAAAGGGGCTACTAGTGGATTTTTAAATTGCAAGCAAAACTCTGAGTTTTAAAAAATGCCTATAATCTCTTCTGAACTTACAAAGTATACAAAATCCCAATCAACATGCAACACAAGGCAGAAAAATCTTACAATCATGCATTAAGAGTCCTCAGCTCTCAGAAAAACAAAGGGTAAGTGGTACCCTTTCTTGAACTCAGAAAGACTTTGCCAACAACCAAACAATCAAGATGTCCAAATCATTTCTAACAGCATGCATTCCTAACCGCATCAAAACATAGAACCTTTTCAAAAAGCAGTTCAATCAGATAAATATTCACAGAGCAATAGAAGCATTCAGACTGGATAAACTACTTAAGACTCATGCAATTTAAAAACCTAAAAGCAAAAATAAAAATAAAAAACTAAAAATTAAAATTAAAAACTACGAAAAAGAAAAACTAAAAAGCTGGTAAATTGAACAAACAGAGTCTTACAACTTTGAACACTCCAGTTCAAGAGGGATCTCCTCTCTGGTGCCTATCCTGCAAAATTGAACAAACAGAGTCTTACAAGCAGAGGCTTGCTTGACTTGTTAATCCTCAATCCTTTTCCAAAAACAAGTACAAGGGTTGAAAATGTGCCCACCTAAAACAAACAAGGGTTCTTGAGTTCCCAAAGAACAATGCTTAAACCAATTATAAGAGCAAGGGAAAACTCAAGAATCCCAAAACTTTTCAAAAGCTGGTGGACAGAAAATTATTTATATACAAAGAAAACTGAAAACTGCCCGAGCTCCAGCGCTTGAGCGTTGGCTTCCCAACGCTTGAGCGCTGGGGGCTTAAGAAAACACTGTCAATCATAGTCCCAACGCTTGAGCATTGGAAAATTAAGTAAAAATAGTGGGGATTCCAGGGGTCTAGCGCATGAGCGCTGGCCCCCCAACGCTTGAGCGTTGGGTTAAAATCACCCAGGGGAAACTGGCAGGGGCTCAACGCATGACCGTTGGCCTCCAACGCTTGAGCGCTGGCCCTTCCTGCAGCAAAACATAGAATTTTTCTCTTTTATTTATTTACAAAGATGATGCATAAAAATAAATGACAGAAAATTAAACTAGTCCTAAGTTGGGTTTTCTCCCAACCAGCTCATTGTTAAGGTCCGAGATAGACCCTTCCCTTTTAATCAATTAGGGGAAGTTTTTCTTCTTTTGGTGAATACATCATCCTTGAAATCATCTTCTTCCTCGGACTCATGATGCTTAAGAGTCCAGAATATAGAGAACTTAACCTTTTCATCTCCTACCTTCAAAGATAGGAGGCCTTCAGCTACATTTATCTTGGCATTCCCTGTAGCAAGGAATGGTCGCCCAAGAATTAACGGAACCTTGGAATCCTCTTCCATGTCCAAAATCACAAAGTCCACCGAGAAGACAAATTTGTCAACCCTCACAAGCACATCCTTAGCAACTCCATATGGATATTTAATTGACCTGTCTGCTAACTGCAAACACATGAGAGTAGGAGTGGCTTCTCCTATGTCCAACTTTCCAAACATGGAGAGCGGCATGAGGTTAATACTTGCTCCCAAATCGCAAAGAGCTTTTGCGATTGGCAACCCTCAATGTCCACAGGTATAGTAAAGCTCCCCGGATCTTTCAATTTTTGGGGAAGCTTTCTTGAAACAATGGCTGAACATTCCTCAGTTAACATCATAGTTTCTTCAACCTTACTTAACTTCCTCTTTCAAGATAAAATATCTTTCATAAATTTGGCATAACTAGGCATTTGTTCAAAGCCTTGGGAAATGGTACCTTACCAATTTTCTTAGAAGGGGAAATTTTCTCATTTTCAACAACATTTTCAGCATTGTTTCCATTAAGCTCCCTCCTCTCTTTTTCTTTTTCCTCACAGTTCACCTCTTGTTCAATCTCCACTACCCTTTCGGGCATAATCCTACCACTCCTAAGAGTGATAGCTGAAACATTTTCCATATTTTTCTTGGGGTTAACAAGATGTCAGATGGGAAAGAACCTGGAATCCGCTCTGAAATGGTCTTGGCCAACTGGCCTATCTGAACCTCTACATTTCTGATAGAGGCCTCGTGATTCTTGGCACTAGTCCTTGTTTCATTCATGAACTATGCAGTTTGTTGGGCCATTTCACCAACAATTTCTTCTAAACTCTTCCTTCCTTGGCCTGGATTTTGAGGCATTGGTGACCTCTGATTCTGATTCTGAAAAGGCCTCTGAAACTGCCTGGCCTCTCCTTGACCAACCCCCTGGTCTCTCCATGAAAAGTTGGGGTGGTTTCTCCAATTTGGATTATAAGTATTGCCATAAGAATTTTGGAAATTCCCCAAAGCCTTTACCTCAGCTTCCATTTCTGCCTCTTCTGGGATTAGTTGAATTCCCTCCATTCTTTTGACCATAGCATCCACCTTCCTGGACAAAAGCTTATTCGGAGCTAAAATGGCATCAAAGGAATCAACTTCAATCATACCTTACCTCACAAAGATAGGTGTCTAATTATTAACTTGTTAAGAACTTAGTGCAAGAAATTAAAGGTTGGTTCTGATTTGGGTTTGTTTGGAACAAGAACAAGCATAAACATATATAAGAAGAGAAAATATGATGATATGAATTAAGCACTTGGGTTGAATTATATAGCTATTAAAATATGCTAGCAAACTCCTACTTTATTTCTGAATTTTAAAGCAAAGTTCATGATGCGTTAGCCTATTATTTGTACAAGTTAATTCCTTACAAATGTAGAACTTTCTTCCTAATTACTAAACTCAATTCTTTGCAATTTAGTTAATTAAAAAGAAGATGAAGATGAATTTCAGGCCAACATGAAGCTAAGTCTATCCTAATTCCTTAGTGATATATCATATAGCCTCTTTTAAGTCCTATTTCCCTTACTACTTACCAATTTCCATTGTTATAAGAACTAAGCATAATTACTTGTGTGCACCAAGATAAAATAAAGAACAAGGAAGTATAGCATGAACTTGTAGTAATATTATTCAGAAGAGTAGAAGAGAACTAAAACTTAAATTAAAATCTAAAACAACCCAAGTAACTTAAAAGAAATTAGCCAAGCATGGCTAAAAGAAACATTGAATTACCCTCGACTAGGAGCTCAAGTTTGGCTTCCCAAAATCCTCAAGAACAATGCTCTTAAGGGAGAAAGAAGAATACTTGTTGTATTCTGAATAGGTGTGTTTTACAAGTGAAGCAAAAGTCCCTATTTATAGCAAAAATCTATCCTCCAGCGCTTGAGCGCTGGGATCCCAACACTTGAGCGTTGGGTGCAATTAAATTCAGACGTTGCAGGCAGAGGCCTAGCGCATGAGCGCTGGCTGCCAATGCTTGAGCGTTGGGATGAATTTCCTACTTGGATCCTAGTCAGATTTCCAACACTGGAGCGTTGGACTTCTAACGCTGGAGCGTTTGCTCGACTGCTGGTTGCTCTTCTTCATTCTTAGCTCTTCTTCATGGTAGTGGGTTTTCAATGCCTTCAATGGCCTCCACTCAGCCTCTATTACTTTCTGAAACAACCCTCCACTACCATCAATCCTTCAATCCTTATTTTACATGTGCTAAATTAGAGAGTGTTGCTTCATATTCTTGACTTTCACTTTTGGTCCTCTCGTTGTTAGCACTTCATTTCCAATGCTTCAAATCCTTGAAACTTCACTTTTCGTCCTCCACTCTTGAACTTCTGCACTTTTTGTCCTTCCTTTCCTGAAACTTACAAATTGGTCCCTGGACAAAAATGATAATTCTACCAGCTTTCATAAAAATATAAAAATAACTATAAAAATTCCTAAAAATATAAAATAAAGTTTAATCACCAAATAAAAGCTAATCTATATGCAAAATGAAAAATAAATATAAAATCTATATAAAAATAATAAAAATCCTATATGAGACTAAAAAATAACTAAATAAAAAGACTAAAAAGACCCTAAAAATAATCATACAAAATCCAGTCATCACACCACTATACCCAACGACAGCTTGTCCTCAAGCGAAAAAACTTAAAGAAAAACTCGTCCCTGAGTTTAGAGAAAGTTTATCCGATTAAAACATGAAGCACAAAACTTCAACAAAGGTCAGGAGCAAGACCTTCTTCACAATCGCCTCCTTTTTGATGATGGCGAACACATGCATTAGTCTTTGAAGATCATCATTGGTGTTTATGTCAGAACTCCCCCTGTCGGATGCTGCAACTCCCCCTTTTTGTTCCACTTGTAGCATTCCCTGTAAATGATCTTTACAAGCACAGGACCTTTCTCTCCCTTTTGACTTCATCAAAAAGAAGAAAAGGGCACAAATATACTATACAGGACCTTTCTCTCCCTTTTGCAGAATTTGGATTGATTTATGAATATTCCATCTTTAGATTGCTTGATTTGCAATCCTAAAAAGAAGTTTAACTTTCCCATCATAGACATCTCAAATTCTTCTTGCATCATGTTAGAGAATTCCTTGCATAGAGATTCGTTACTGGAGCCAAAAATAATATCATCTACATAAATTTGAACTAATAACGTATTACCTTTGGTCTTCTTGATGAATAGTGTTGCATCAGCCTTACCCTTTTGAAATCCTTTTTCACAAAGGAATGTACTCAATCTGTCATATCATGCTCTTGGGGCTTGCTTGAGACCATAAAGGGCTTTCTTCAATTTGAAGACATGTGGAGGATGCTTAGGATCTTCAAATCCTGGTGGTTTCTTCACATATACCTCTTCTTGAATATATCCGTTCAAGAAATCCCTTTTGACATCCATTTGATATAATGGGAAGTCTAAGGAGCAAGCATAAGCCAATAGAAGTCTTATGGCTTCCAATCGAACAACTGGTGCATAGGTTTCATCAAAGTCAATTCCTTCTTCTTGATTATAACCTTGTGCTACCAGCCTTGCCTTGTTTCTGACAATGATACCATTTTCGTCCAATTTATTTCTGAATACCCACTTTGTTCTAATGATATGCTTGTCAATGGGCTTCGGAACCAATTCCCATACTTGATTTCTTTCAAATTGGTTCAATTCTTCTTGCATTTCTACTATCCAATACTCATCTTCTAGAGCATCATTGACCTAAGAAGGTTCTATTTGTGAAACAAAAGCCATGTTCAAGACTGAATCATTCAAGCGTAGTCTTGTTGAAACTCCTTTTGATATGTCACCTATGATGTTGTCAATGGGATGATCCCTGTGTGTTCTCTATTCTTTTGGCAACTCATAAGTGGCATCTTCAACTTGTTCTACCGGTTCTGATTCTTGCTCAATTTCCTTTTGGTGGTCATCCTTGATTATGTTTTCTTCCTCATCATAATTAGGAAAAGTAGTTTTATCTTCATTGGAGGAGTTAGACTCATCAAAAGAGACATGAATTGATTCTTCAACAACTAGAGTTTTCTTGTTGAAGACTTTATATGCTTTGCTTGTCAGAGAATAGCCAAGGAATATACCTTCATCAGATTTTTCATCAAACTTACCAAGGTTTTCCTTACCGTTGTTCAAGACAAAGCATTTTGATCCAAAAGCATGCAAATGAGAAATGTTGGGTTTTCTTCCTTTGTACAATTCATAAGGAGTCTTCTTCAGTATTGGCCTTATGAGTACTCTGTTGGATACGTAGCATGCAGTACTTATTGCATCAGCCCAAAAGTATTTAGGGAGATTGGATTCACATAGCATAGTTCTTGCTAATTCTTATAGTGACCTGTTCTTCCTTTCTACAACACCATTTTGTTGTGGTGTTCTTGGTGCAGAGAAGTTATGTGAAATTCCATTTTCATCACATGGTTCTTGGAAGAGATGATTCTGAAACTCTCCACCATGGTCACTTGTTATAGAAGAGATTTTCAAAGCTTTTTCATTTTGAACAAGCTTTGCATATCTCTTAAATGCATTGAAGGCCTCATTCTTATGAGATAAGAATATAGTCCATGTGTACCTTGAGTAATCATCAACAATTACTAGAGCATAATAATTACCTCCAAAACTTCTAGTCCTTGATGGTCCAAATAAATTTATGTGAAGTAGTTGGAGAGGTCTTGTTGTTGAAACTATATTCTTGAGTTTGAATGATACCTTAGTTTACTTGCCTTTCTGACATGCATCACAAAGCTTATCCTTTTTGAATCTTATATTTGGAAGACCAATAACGAGATCATGCTTGACCAGTTTATTCAAATGATCCATGTGGATGTGAGCCAGTCTTCTATGCCAAAGCCATGAATCATTGTTGTTCTTGGCTAGTAAGAATCTATTCTTCCAATGCCAAGTATTTTCCCTTTCTCATTATTACCATATGTGACATATCCCTTTTCTCGGGGCATAAGATAAAAAAACTTTGTTTTGTCTTCTGTCATGTGTGATGAGCAGCCACCGTCAAGATACCATAAGTCGCTTGCTGCTTTCATGCACACCTACAAAATAGAGTTTAAACTTGGCTGTTACGTACCCAATGTGCTTTGGGTCCTTCAATGTTAGTGACTTTCTTAATACATATGTATTTCTTATTTGGTACTCCTACATTCTTGTAATAGGACTTATTTGGTGTATGTCCTATTTTGTTACAATAAGTGCATGAATATTTGTTGTACCCTGAAGTATACCTAGGAATGGGATTGATCCTATTAGAATATCTCTTATGATACTTTTTCCTATTGTTCATAGTCTTAGATGAACTTGCATTCTCATGCTTAGAGGTTCCTTCTCCTTTATTTGTTTTAACAAAGATAGTTTTCTTAACTTCTTTTGTCTTTGACTGTGATGTATATCCTAATCCAACTTTATTCTCTGTGTGTCTTTGTACACTTAGGATATCATCCAGTTTTTCCTTTCCAATATTGAAGTTATGAACTCTTTGTTGAAGACTATCTATTTTCTCTTCTAATGAATTACAGTTAGTGCATTCATGTGGAATGTCTAGTTTAGATTTTACTATATCTAGTTCATTCTGTAGGGTCTTACAATTGTCTTCTAATGAAGAGATAATAGCATTTTGTTTACTACTTACTTTAGAGAAACTTTGACATAACTTAAACACATTTTCAATGGGAAATTCTGAATCATGAAATGAAATACCATTGCTACTAACCTCGATGTCTTCATCATCTGAGTCATGGGAGGCCATTAAAGCAACATGTGCTTCTTCCTTTTCAGAGTCGGATGATGAACTCACTTCATTTTCATCCCATGCAATGTAGGTGATAAGTGTCAAACGTTCATAGTTTTAACATTGTTTTTAGGCACTTATTATGAGTTTTAATTGTTAAAACCCCCAAGAAATGTATGTTTTGCAAAGGAATGATGAATTGCTATTAATTCTGGGATAGAATGCACATTCTTGATGTTTAATGAAGATTTCAGTTCTCATCCCAACTTTTTGATGCAGAAATCTTGAAGCAGCCTGAGCACAATTGCAATATCTCATTCGTTCACCGTTGGATTTAGCTAAAATTTGAGTATGTGGTTCCTAACTCATGGAACTTCAATATGGACGGTTGGATCTTGATTTGGAGATGTTTTCGGGGCGCTAAGCGCCGTTACAAGCCGCTGAGCGGCCAGCAGGGAGCTACAGGGCGGCTAAGCGCCCAGACAGGGTGGCTAAGCGCCCAGCAAATGAAGACAGAGCGCTAAGCGCCCCAGTACGCGGCTAAGCAGCCATAACACTTGTTCCAGGGCACTAAGCGCCCGTCGAGGGCGCTAAGCTCCCCTGCGGCGCCCAGAACTTTTAAAAACGTGATTTTTACATGTTTTGAGTATTCTTTCAACCCTAGTCTCCTCCAAACACACCTTGGACGTGAGAGAGCTCTAATTTGAGAAGGAAAAGAGGATTTTTGATGAGTGGATTTTATATGATGTTTTTAGGTTATTTTTAGTCTTTTTATTTTAATATTTTTGAGTCACATATAGGTTTTTTAGTCTTTTTATATAGATTTTCTATTTATTTTTCATTTTGCATGTAGATTAGATTTTATTAGATTTTCTAGCTTTATTTTATATTTTTAGGAGTTTTTCTAGTTATTTTGTATTTTTAGGAAAAGCTGGTTTAGTTATCATTTTTGTCCAGGGACCAATATGTAAAGTTTCAGGAAGTCAGGGACCAAATTGTAAAAGTTCAAGAGTGGAGGATTTAAAGTGAAGATTTAGAGAATATGAGGGCTTGAATTGAAGTGCTAATCAAGAGAGGACCAAAGTGAAAAAGAAGAATATGAAGAATCTCTCTCTAATTTAGCACATGGAAAAAATGTTTAAAGGAATTGATGTTAGTGGAGGAAGGGTTTCAGAATTAAACAAGGCTGAGTAGTGGCATTTTATGGCCATCAAAACCCACTACCATGAATGAAGAAGGAATGAAAAGCTTGAAGATGAAGAAGCAGCGTCCCAACGCTCCAGCGTTGGGATCCCAGCGCTCCAGCGCTGGGGTTCTGACTAGATGATGAGTCAGATGTTGACCCAGCGCCCCAGCGTTGGAAAGCCAGCGCTCAAGCGCTGGGCCTCGGACAGAAAGTGGATTTTTAATGCATCCTAGCGCCCATGCGTTGGGAATGCCAGCGCTCAAGCGCTGGAGGCTGGAATTTTACTATAAATAGGACCCTTTTCTTCACTTGTAAGACACACCTTCATAGAATACAACAAGTATTCTCTCTTTCTCCCTCAAAGATCATTGTTCCTAGGAATTGTGGGAAGCCAAACTTGAGCTCCTATCCAGGGTAATTCAATGATTCTTTTAGCCATTCTTGGCTAATTCTTCTTTAAGTTTCTTGGGTTGTAGTAGTTTATATTTATGTTTTAGTTTGTTTTTACCTTTCTGAATATTATTTCTATTTCATGTTTTATTTCCTTGCTCTTCATTCTTCTTATGCGCAAAAGATTTCTTGCTTATTACTTATTCGAATGGAAATTGGTAAGTAGTAAGGGACCTAGGATCTAGAAGAGGTTATAAGTATACTTCACTAAGGAATTAGGAAGGACGTAACTTTATGTTGGCCTGAATTTCTTCTTCATCTTCTTCTCTAGTTAACTAAGTTGCAAGGAGTTGAATTTAGTAATTAGAAAGAAAGTTCTACAATGTGTAAGGAATTAACTTGTAGATAATTAGGCTATAGCATCATGAAGTTAGATTTATAATTCAGAAATTAAGTAGGAACTTGCTAGCATATTATATAGACTATGTAAACCAACCCAAGAAGCTTATTTGCTATCATCTTATTCTTTTCTATTTTATTGCTATTTCCATGTGCTACCTTAAACAAACTTCAAACAAATACATCTTTTTATTTTTCTGTTTAGGTACTAAACTTAATATTAACAAGAACACCTATCCTTTGGGTTCGAACATTTTTGTTACGCGATAGTAAATTGTACACTTGCAATTTCATTATCAAGTTTTTGGCGCCGTTGCCGGGGATAGGTTCTTTCAAGTTCTTATTTTTATTTTATTTAGTACTTCTTGTTTATATATTTATATATATAAAAAAAATATATATAAAAAAATTGTGATGAATTGGTGCTGCTAATTTTGTTTGCTGAGTATTGTCAGGAATTATGGCTGAAAAATTCGAACAACAGGAGGCAAAAATCCGGGCTGAGGTAGAAAAGGAATATGAGAAGACGAAGCAGGATATCTTCACTCTAATTGAAGAGTTTTACTCCGATTTAGATTGCAAGAGAAAAACCGGATTTTTGCCAAGTCCTGAGCAAGAATGTAAGGCCAGGGAGATTCTACAAGTAAAGATACAAGGCATTCTAATGAGGCAGCCCGGGGATGAACAACAACCACTTGTTCATGAAAATGAACTCGTGGTTCAAAAAGAGGAGGTGAAAGCAACCTTCATTGTAGAATTTGTCTTTGAAGACAAATTGGAGATGGAGGAAGAAGAGCCTCAAGGAACCTATGCTATAGGTTCACAATGGCAAGGAAAAGAACAAGGAAGGGAAAATTTATTTATTCCTTCCATTTTTAATTTGAATGTTGTTGCCTTGCTAGCTGAAAATTCATTGGGCACTATGTTGTACTTGTGCCAAAATATGCATGATTTGCGGGGTCTAATGAATTTTGTAATAGACCCCGGTTGAAAGTAATTAGTGGAAGGGTCTATCTCGGACCTAAACATTGAGCTGGTTGGGAGACAACCCAACTTAGGATAGTTTAAATTTTTGTCATTTAAATTTCTGCACAACTCTTGTAAATAAATAAAAGAAAAAAAAATTCTATGTTTTTGCTGCAGGAGAGGCCAGCGGTCCAGCGCTGGAGGCCAACGCTCAAGCGTTAGGCCCCTGCTTTACACCTCTGATTGCCCAGTTTTTGCTTTTATCCAGCGCCCAAGCGTTGGCATCCCCAACGCTCAAGCGCTGGAGCTCGGGCAGTTTGCTGTTTTTGTTTTTATTTGTTGTTTTTAGTTTTTAATAAATTTTGTGTTCACCATTTTCTGAAATTTTTAAGGTTCTATGAGTCTTCCCTTGGTTCTAAACTGGTTTTTATTTTTGGGAACTCAATAATTCTTGTTTTTAAGGTGGACACAAATTTTTCAACCCATCTTTTGTGCTGATTTTGGAACTAACAAGTCAAGCAAGTTTCTGCTTGTGAGACTTTTGTTTGTTCATTGTTACAGGATAGGTACCAAAAGGAGGAGGAGCCCTCTTGAACTTAAGTGTTCAAATTTATTTTTACATTGAGGTTCCCTTGGACCTTTGTGGAAAATTTGTTACTATACCAGCTTCTTAGATTTTGTTTTTCTTTTTATAGTTTTTAGTTTTATTTTTAGTTTAGTTTTTCTGTTTTATTTTTGCATGAGTCTTATTATCCATTATGAATATTGCTATAGCTTTGTGAAATGTTTTATCTGATTGAACTGCTTTGTGAAAAGGTTATATGTTTTTAAGCAGTTAGGATTGCATGTTGTAGAAAGGATTTTTGATATCTTGATTGTTTTGGTTGTTGGCAAAAGTTTTTCTGAGTTCTAAAAAGGATACCACTTACCCTATCTTTTTCTGAGAGCTGAGGACTCTGATGCATGATTGTAAAATTTTTCTGCCTTGTGTTGCATGTTGATTGGAGTTTTGTATACTTTGTGAGTTGTGAAGAGATTATAGGCATTTTTGAAAACTCAGAGTTTTGCTTGAATTGTTATATCCACTAGTAGCCCCTTTTGAGCCTTAAAAGAGTCATTCTTTGGAGCCTACTTTGTGTGATAATTTTTTAAGTTGTTATAGTGATGCATGTGCTGAATTTGTAGAGCTATGTTTGTTGGGTTTCTCTCTAGAAAAAAAGAAAGAAGGAAAAATTGAAAAATAAGGTATGTGCCTTCGAAAAAATAATGAAGTAGTGGGGTGAGAAAGAGTATGAGGGGAGTAAAATTCAAGTCATTCATCCCATACATTCCACTACTTTGTTCAAAAAAAAAAAAAAAAAAAAAAAAAAAGAGAAAAATCGAGAGGAGCCTTGTGTTGAATTGTTTAAGCTCTTAGTCAAGAAAATCACTTAACAACAAGTTTCTGAGTCAGCCACTAGAGTTGCCAATTTCTTGAAATCCACACCTTGAAATGTTCAACCTTTTGGCCAAGTTACAACCTTAAAAATCTCTTCAAAATCACTTGGTTACTTGATTTCAGTTTTGATTTGAATGATAGGCAGAATTATTGAGCTTTCTTGTTTTCATGGAGAATATTATTTTGTGAGCTTATTTGATGAACTCAAACATGTTAAAAGCCAAGCCTAACTTTCTTGATTCTTTGTCTATAAAACATGCATGTCTTCCTTTTCTGCTAAGCTTTCTTTCAAAGGTTTTTGTGCTTCAAGTTGTAATCAGATAAAACTTTCTCAAAACCCAGGGACGAGTATTTCTTTAAGTTTTGTCGCTTGAGGACAAGCTGTCGTTGGGTATAGTGGTGTGATGAGTGGATTTTATATGATGTTTTTAGGTTATTTTTAGTCTTTTTATTTTAATATTTTTGAGTCACATATAGGTTTTTTAGTCTTTTTATATAGATTTTCTATTTATTTTTCATTTTGCATGTAGATTAGATTTTATTAGATTTTCTAGCTTTATTTTATATTTTTAGGAGTTTTTCTAGTTATTTTGTATTTTTAGGAAAAGCTGGTTTAGTTATCATTTTTGTCCAGGGACCAATATGTAAAGTTTCAGGAAGTCAGGGACCAAATTGTAAAAGTTCAAGAGTGGAGGATTTAAAGTGAAGATTGAGAGAATATGAGGGCTTGAATTGAAGTGCTAATCAAGAGAGGACCAAAGTGAAAAAGAAGAATATGAAGAATCTCTCTCTAATTTAGCACATGGTAAAAATGTTTAAAGGAATTGATGTTAGTGGAGGAAGGGTTTCAGAATTAAACAAGGCTGAGTAGTGGCATTTTATGGCCATCAAAACCCACTACCATGAATGAAGAAGGAATGAAAAGCTTGAAGATGAAGAAGCAGCGTCCCAACGCTCCAGCGTTGGGATCCCAGCGCTCCAGCGCTGGGGTTCTGACTAGATGATGAGTCAGATGTTGACCCAGCGCCCAAGCGTTGGAAAGCCAGCGCTCAAGCGCTGGGCCTCGGACAGAAAGTGGATTTTTAATGCATCCTAGCGCCCATGCGTTGGGAATTCCAGCGCTCAAGCGCTGGAGGCTGGAATTTTACTATAAATATGACCCTTTTCTTCACTTGTAAGACACACCTTCATAGAATACAACAAGTATTCTCTCTTTCTCCCTCAAAGATCATTGTTCCTAGGAATTGTGGGAAGCCAAACTTGAGCTCCTATCCAGGGTAATTCAATGATTCTTTTAGCCATGCTTGGCTAATTCTTCTTTAAGTTTCTTGGGTTGTAGTAGTTTATATTTATGTTTTAGTTTGTTTTTACCTTTCTGAATATTATTTCTATTTCATGTTTTATTTCCTTGCTCTTCATTCTTCTTATGCGCAAAAGATTTCTTGCTTATTACTTATTCGAATGGAAATTGGTAAGTAGTAAGGGACCTAGGATCTAGAAGAGGTTATAAGTATACTTCACTAAGGAATTAGGAAGGACGTAACTTTATGGTGGCCTGAATTTCTTCTTCATCTTCTTCTCTAGTTAACTAAGTTGCAAGGAATCGAATTTAGTAATTAGAAAGAAAGTTCTACAATGTGTAAGGAATTAACTTGTAGATAATTAGGCTATAGCATCATGAAGTTAGATTTATAATTCAGAAATTAAGTAGGAACTTGCTAGCATATTATATAGACTATGTAAACCAACCCAAGAAGCTTATTTGCTATCATCTTATTCTTTTCTATTTTATTGCTATTTCCATGTGCTACCTTAAACAAACTTCAAACAAATACATCTTTTTATTTTTCTGTTTAGGTACTAAACTTAATATTAACAAGAACACCTATCCTTTGGGTTCGAACATTTTTATTACGCGATAGTAAATTGTACACTTGCAATTTCATTATCAATTTTCATCAACGGATGCTTAGATTCTTCATCGTCTCCTAAGTCCCTAATTGATTCTCCTTGTAAGCAAGCTAGTTTCCATCCTATGGATAACTAAGCTCTCTTTTAGTTGGATTTAGGCGTAGTATTTCATCTTGAAAGGATTCTATTTGTTTCTTTGTTACTTTCTATTTTTAATTTCAATTAAACAGTTTTGTTCTTATTGCTTATGATTGCTTGATCACATTTCATCTGATTTGGGATTAATTTTGTATGTGGAAGCTACCTTATTAATCTGATATAAACTGTTTAATCTAGGAGAAGCTAATTTTCTAGGAATAGCGTTAGATCACCTAGTTCTTTAAGGCCTGCATATTTACAATTGTTTTGATTAATTGCCAGTGGAAGCGGTAATTAGGAAAGTAATTGAATCAACTTCTCATACTAGGAATAGGTGAGTTAGTTAAGAACTGGCGGGAATAAATTAAAGATTTTAAGTGATTGTAATCAAGAATAAATAAATCCTGGATAGTGAAATATGAAACCATAATCCAACTGTTTTCCCAATCTGTTATTCTCTCAAATCGTTTCTTTCTTATTTTCATGCTCTTAAATACAAGTCTTTCTAAACAAACAACTCTTATTTCTTTTCTGCTTAACTTCTTAATTAAAGAAAGGCACTCTTACACATTTGCTCCCTGTGGATCGATAACACCCGTACTATACTGCAATTGAATCTTAAAAGAGGTTTGAGCGCAGCTTAAGTATTGGTTTTTATTAAAAGACGTAAAAACCCTTTTAACAGTAGGCTCTTCGTGCAGTTGGATCTTTCTTTTCAAACTTCTCTTTTAATCCATGCTTCTTCTTTTGAAGATTTGGACATTCCAGTTTGATATGTCCAGGTTTTCCGCACTCAAAGCATGTAAATTTCTGAGAGGAGGAAGGTTCACTATTCCTTTGGAAGGTTCTATTATTGTTAAATTTCATACCTTTCCTTTTGAATAGCTTTCCAAGATTCTTCACAAGAAGGTTCATATTTTTATTGACGTCTTCTTTAGAATCTACATCATATTCCTCTTTGATGCTTTCCTTTGCTTTTAGAGAAATGGAACGATACTTCTTCTCATGTTGTTCATGTTCTTCTAGACGATTTAACTCCAATTCATGTTCTTGGAGTTTTCCAAAGAGAGTTGCTAGTGTCATATTAGACAAACTCTTCTTTTCAGAAATCGCCGTAACCTTTGGTTGCCATGCTCTTGTAAGTGATCTTAGAACTTTCATGTTTAGATCACTCCTGGAAAATTCTTTACCAAGTGCAATCAAATGGTTAGTCAAATGAGTAAAACGTTTTTGCATATCCAATACCTTTTCACCAAGAAGCATTCTGAACATCTCATATTCTTGTGATAGAGTATTGGTTTTTTATCTCTTGACTTCATCTGTTCCATTATGGGTTACCATCAATGTATCCCATATTTCTTTTGACGTTGTGCACGTTGATACTCTGAAGAATTCATCCATGCCAAGAGCAGATGGAAGAATGTTCATGCCTTTAAGATCATATTGAACTTTCTTCTTTTCTTCTTCACTCCATGCGTTTTCTGGTTTCGGTTATCTGCTATCACCCACTTCATTCATTGGTATAAATGGACCTTCTTCAATGGCTTTCCATATTTCCACATCCAATGACCTTATAAATATTTTCATCTTGGTCTTCAAGAAGTCATAGTGGTCTCCATTGAAGTATGGTGGCCTATTTGTGTTGAATCCGTCACCAGTACCATGACTAGAAGAGGATGCCATCTTTTCCCGGATCTTAGGATAAAATTACCTAAGCATACGCTCTGATACCAATTGTAATTATAGATAGCAACCTGTGAGGGGAGGTGAATCAGGTTTGCACGATTTTCGCCTTAACAAAATTATTACTTTCAAGATAATGGTGTTCACAAAACGACAATTGTAATTGCAGCGAAAATAAGGGTTGCTTGAAAGTAAGAGATGAAGGATAGGAGAAATCACACACGAAATTTATCCTGGTTCACCTTCTATCTACCGAAGGCTACGTCCAGTCCCTCAAGAAACCCCTTGAGGATTTTTCCACTATTGATAAAAACTTCTTACAAGTGCTTACACCAAGTACCTTAAAAACTTCTATCAACAACCCTGAAAGCAAACCACTTTCAGACAACCAACCTTCACCGAACCCTACGGTGAATCTTTTGACTCAACCAGAATGAAGATGAAGAAGAATTTCTAACCGGCTGATTCAATCCTTTAACACAGAATGGATTGAATGTATAAGTTATGCTTTTAGGCTCTTAAGCATATGAAGGCTCTTTTAATTCTGAGTTCTTCAATATTTGAACAGCATGTGTATTCTTTTACAATGAAGAATAATGAACTCAGAATATAGGCTCTTGAAAGTTTAAGAACAAAGGTTCAATTTGATATGAAAGAGTAGTTCAAGTGTGTTTTAAGCCTATGTCATGTGTATCTCATTTCTGGACTCAAATGGACTATTTATAGGCATAAGGGATCATCCATAAACCAACACAACCCTTCCCAAACGATTTGAGACAAAATGGTTCATGAAATAATGCAACTAGTCGAGCATGTAATCGATTACACTTAGTGACCATTGCTGTTTGAATTTCAAATTCAAACATGTAATTGATTACAAGCAAGCTGTAATCGATTACTTGCCTTTGTGTAATCGATTACCTTGGAGGTGTAATCGATTACACTCAAGTCCATTTTCCAGAAAATGAAACTTTAAGATAAACTTGAGTTTTTCTACCACTTTTAACTTATGAAAAGGTTAAACTCAAATACTTTTAATTGTCTTAGAGCCTTCATACTAAAAAAGACCTTGGAAGCATAACTTACCTAATTATGTAAGACTTAGTTAAACTTGAAGCCTTGAGATTGCTTGACACATGTTGCATTGGTTCTTCTAAGTCTTCTTTTCTTCTTTTTGTTCACGAGTTTGTCGTCATCAAAACCTCAGCCAGGGTCAGGAGCAAGACCTTCTTCACAGAGGGGGTATTTTACTATTAGGTGCTTTGTTGATATTACTATGCAGATCTTGCATAGGGTATCAAGCCCTATCAAGACATTGTAAGACGATTTGCATGTGAGCACAACATATTCAACCTTAACCTCCTTGGCGAGTCCCTCAGATCCAAAAATGGTTTTTACCTTTGCGAAACCTCTGGGAACCACATGCTCGCCATAGAATCCCACGAGGGTTCTTGTATATGGCATAAGATCTGTCTCCTTCAAACCCATTTTCTTGAATTCCTCGCCATATATAATGTCAGTCGAACTCCCTTGGTCAAGGATTACACGCCTAACATCTAATTGTTGATTTGTAATTGGACAACAATTGGGCCGCCCTTGTGTGGTAGCACCCCATTGAAATCATTCTTGGTAAAAATAATGTCTGGGTGATCAAATCCAAACTCCTCCTCCTATATGGAATCTACAGTTGCATGCGCCTGGCGAATGTACCTCTTCCATTCGGCATTGGAGTCTTCATGAAATCCCCCCGAAATGCAGTTAACTGTTCCTACTGGATATCCATTGGCGTGGTATCATCCAGTTCCTCAATCTCCACCTCACCGGTTGCCCGTTGACGGCGACTGTGATGATTTGTGAACTCTGGCCTAAAATACTGGGATAGGTGCCCTGCCCTTACCAATCGCTCCACCTCCTTCTGTAAAGTGACACATTTGTCAGTATAATGCCCAAGAACCCCGTGGTAATCGCACCAACGCCTGGTATCAGCATGCGCGGGCGGCCTCCGTGGAGGAATCAGACACGTTATGAGATTGGTCTCCTTGTTGTTCGCTAGTATTTGGGACAACCCGGCTGTTAATGGTATTGTCTCCTAATCCATTACTAGCGAGTAACGGGGTACCTGCGGTGGGGGCGGGGACGGTTCCTGTTGCTGAGGTGCATCTCGCCTCCCAAAATCTGGACGACTGGAAATTTCTTTACTCTTGGTTTGCAAATGCCACAGTTTGATATGGTTTACCTCGGTTTCGTCGTGGTTGCTCTCGAGGCTGTTCCGTCCGAGGTGGGAGGTCAACTTCCCGACCGCGCCCTTCGTACCTCCTTGCTAGTGCGTCCAATGCATCTCGCTTTCTCTTTTGCTCGTCATCCTCTTCCTCGAAGATAAAATATTAAACCCTCGCCCGAAGATCCGCCATATCTCTTGGTGGGTGATAGCCAAACCGCAAGTGCACGGTTGATTATCGTGTAATAAAAAGATCGAACCCAAGGGATAGGTGCCTTCTTATTATAATATTTAGTACTTGAGCAGAAAAAATAAAAAGGTGTATTGTTGATGGTTTGTTTAAGATAGAACATGAAATAGCAATAAAATATAAAGAGAATAAGATGATGAAAAATAAGCTCTTGGGTTGAATTACATAGTCTATAAAATATGCTAGCAAGTTCTTACTTAATTTCTGAATTTTAAGTCCAAGTTCATGATGCTATAGCCTAGTATATCTACAAGTTAATTCCTTACACATTGTAGAACTTTCTTTTTAATTACTAAATTCAATTCCTTGCAACTTAGTTAACTAGAGAAGAAGATGAAGAAGAAGTTCAGGCCAACATAAAGCTACGTCTATCCTAATTCCTTAGTGATATATACTTATAGCCTTTTTTAAATCTTAGGTCCCTTACTACTTACCAATTTCCATTCGTATAAGTAACAAGAAAAAACACTTGTGATCATCAAGATAAAATTAAGAAGAAGGAAATAAAACAAGAACTGGAAATATTATTCAGAAACGTAGAAACAAACTAAAACATAAATATAAACTACAACAACCAAAGAAACTTAAAAAGAATTAGCCAAGCATGGCTAAAAGAGTCATTGAATTACCCTGGATAGGAGCTCAAGTATGGCTTCCCACAATTCCTACGAACAATGATCTTTAAGGAGAAAAGAAGAACACATGTTGTATTCTGAATAGGTGTGTTTTTTTACAAAGGATGAGCACTCCTATTTATAGCAAAAATTTGCCTTTCAATGGTGGAGGAGTTGATGGCGATTATGGCCTTCATTGGCCACCAATTAAATTTTGAAAACCCCTTCCCACTACCATCAATTCTCCACTCATTCTTTAATCCTTATTTTCCATGTGCTTAATTTAGAGAGTGTTGGTTCATATTCTTGATTTCCACTTTAAGTCATCTCTTTGCTAGCACTTCAATTCTGGCCCTTTTAACTCTTTGAAACCTCACTTTTCATCCTACACTCTTGAACTTTTACACTTTGGACCTTCCTTTCCTGAAACTTACAAATTGGTCCCTGGACAAAAATGATAACTATACCAGCTTTCCTAAAAATATAAAAATAACTATAAAAATTCCTAAAAATATAAAATAAAGTTTAAAAAACAAATAAAAGATAATCTATATGCAAAATGCAAAATAAATATAAAATCTACATAAAAAGAATAAAAATCCTATATGAGACTCAAAAATAACAAAATAAAAAGACTAAAAAGACCCTAAAATTATCATATAAAATCCAGTCATCACACCATTATACCCAACGACAGCTTGTCCTCAAGCGGCAAAACTTAAAGAGAAACTCGTCCCTGAGTTTAGAGAAAGTTTTATCCAAAGAAGATGATAATTTTCAAGAAAGCACGGTGGGTTTGGAAAGACATGCATGTTCCGCAGATATTAATCCAGAAAGATAGGCTTGGCACTTTTAGAATGTTGTGTTCATCAAATTAAGCTCACAAAAAGATATTCTCCTTGAAAAACAAGAAAGCTGAATGATCCTGCCTATCATTCAAATCAAAATTGAAACAGAGCAACTAAGTTACTTTGAAGAGATTTTTTTGAAGGTTGAAACTTGGCCAAAGGGTTGAACAATTCAAGGTGTGGATTTCAAGACTTGGCAACTCTATTGGCTGACTCAGAATCTGTTGTTAATTGATTTTTTGACTAAGAGCTTTAAACAATTTAACACAAGGGTTTTCTCAAACTTTTCCTCTTTTTTTTTTTTAACAAAGTAGTGGAATGTATGGGATGAATGACTTGAATTTTACACCCCTCATACTCTTTCTCACCCCACCACTTCATTGTTTTTCCCATTTTTTTTCTAAGGCACTTACCTTATTTTTTCTTTTTTTCTTTTTCAAAGAGAAACCCAACAAACATAGCTCTAGCAATTTCAGCTTATGAATCACACTAACAACTTAAAAATTATCTCACAAAGTAGGCTCGAAATAATAACTCTTATAAGGCTCAAAAAGGGGCCACTAGTGGATTTTAAAATTTCAAGCAAGAATCTGAGTTTTCAAAAATGCCTATAATCTCTTCCCAACTTACAAAGTATACAAAATCCCAATCAACATGCAACACAAGGCAGAAAAATCTTACAATCATGCATTTAGAGTCCTCAGCTCTCAGAAAAACATAAGGTAAGTGGTACCCTTTTTAGAACTCATAAAAACTTTGCCAACAACCAAACAATCAAGATGTTCAAATCATTTCTAACAGCATGCAATCCTAACCGCATCAAAACATAGAACCTTTTCAAAAAGCAGTTTAATCAGATAAAACATTCACAGAGCAACAGTAGTAATATTCAGACTGGATAAAGACACTCGACCATGCAGTTTAAAAACCTAAAATCAAAAATAAAACTAGCACTAAAAACTAAAAACTAGCAAACAGAAAAACTAAAAGCTGGTACTTTTTTTTTTTTTACAAATGTCCAGGAAACCTCCTTCCAATTTCAACTTTGAATACTCCAAGTTCAAGAGGGTTCTTTCTCCTTCTGGTGCCTTTCCTGCAAAATTGAACAAACAAAGTCTTACAAGCAAAAGCTTGCTTAACTTGTTAGTTCCCAAAACAGCATATTTAAGAACAAGGGTTGAAAATTGTGTCCACCTAAAAACAAGAATTCTTGAGTTCCCAAAGATCAAAACCGTTATAGAAGCAAGGGAAAACTCAAAGAATCAAAAACTTTTCAAGAACTGATGGACACAAAATTATTTATGTACAAAGAAAACATGAAATAAAATAAAAACAGAAAATCAGCCCAAGCTCCAGCGCTTGAGCGTTGGGTTTGCCAACGCTTGAGCGTTGGTATTTAAAACAAAAAAAGAACTGGGCAATAGGGTCCCAATGCATGTGCGTTGAGCCTCCAACGCTGGGGAGTTGGGGTTCCTGCAGCTATTTATTCAACATAATAAAATAAAATAAAATATGCACTTGGGTTGTCTCCCAAGAAGCCCAATGTTATAGTCTTTGGTAGACTTTTCACTAATCACTTTTCAACCGGGGTCTATTACAAAATTCATTAGACCCCGCAAATCATGCAAATTTTGGCACAAAAACATCATGGTGCCAAATGAATTTTCAGCCATCAAGGAAAAAACAATAAATTTAAAAATGGAAGGGATAAGAAAATTTTCCCCTTGTTCTTTGCCTTGATCTTGTGAACCTATAACATAGGTCCCTTGAGGTTATTCTTCCTCCATTTTTAATTGGTTTTCAAAGACAAATTCTACAATGGAGGTTTCTTTTACCTCCTCTCTTTGAACCACGAGTTCACTTTTATGAACGGGTGGTTGTTGTTCATCCGTGGGCTGCCTCCTTAGAATGCTTTGTATCTTCACTTGTAACTCCTCCATGGCCTTACATTCTTGCTCAGGGGTTGGCAAAATCCCGCATTTCGCTTGCACTCTAAATTAGAATAGAATTCGTCAACTAGAGTGAAAACTTCCTGCTTCTTTTTCTCATATTCTATTTCAAGTTCAGCCCGGTTTTTTGCCTCCCTTTGTTCGAATGTTTCAGCCATTGCTATACCTGAAAATACTCAGCAAACAAAATTAGCAGCACCAGTTCATCACACAGATAATTTTTTTTTGTGTTTTTTTTATATATACAAACAACACTAAACAAATTAATAAAAAGAACTTGAACAAAACCTATCCCCGGCAACAGCGCCAAAAACTTGATAACCAAACCGCAAGTGCACGGTTGATTATCGTGTAATCAAAAGATCGAACCCAAGGGATAGGTGCCTTCTTATTATAATATTTAGTACTTGAGCAGAAAAAATAAAAAGGTGTTTTGTTGATGGTTTGTTTAAGATAGAACATGAAATAGCAATAAAATATAAAGAGAATAAGATGATGAAAAATAAGCTCTTGGGTTGAATTAAATACTATAAAATATGCTAGCAAGTTCCTACTTAATTTCTGAATTTTAAGTCCAAGTTCATGATGCTATGGACTAGTATATCTACAAGTTAATTCCTTACACATTGTAGAACTTTCTTTCTAATTACTAAATTCAATCCCTTGCAACTTAGTTAACTAGAGAAGAAGATGAAGAAGAAGTTCAGGCCAACATAAAGCTACGTCTATCCTAATTCCTTAGTGATATATACTTATAGACTTTTTTAAATCCTAGGTCCCTTACTACTTACCAATTTCCATTCGTATAAGTAATAAGAAAAAACACTTGTGATCATCAAGATAAGATTAAGAACAAGGAAATAAAACAAGAACTGGAAATATTATTCAGAAAGGTAGAAACAAACTAAAACATAAATATAAACTACAACAACCCAAGAAACTTAAAAAGAATTAGCCAAGCATGGCTAAAAGAGTCATTGAATTACCCTGGATAGGAGCTCAAGTATGGCTTCCCACAATTCCTAGGAACAATGATCTTTAAGGAGGAAAGAATAACACTTGTTGTATTCTGAATAGGTGTGTTTTTTTACAAAGGATGAGCACTCCTATTTATAGAAAAAATTTGCCTTTCAATGGTGGAGGAGTTGATGGCCATTATGGCCTTCATTGGCCACCAATTAACTTTTGAAAACCCCTTCCCACTACCATCAATTCTCCACTCATCCTTTAATCCTTATTTTCCATGTGCTTAATTTAGAGAGTGTTGGTTCATATTCTTGATTTCCACTTTAAGTCCTCTCTTTGCTAGCACTTCAATTTTGGCCCTTTTAACTCTTTGAAACTTCACTTTTCATCTTCCACTCTTGAACTTTTACACTTTGGACCTTCCTTTCCTAAAACTTACAAATTGGTCCCTGGACAAAAATGATAACTATACCATCTTTCCAATAAATATAAAAATAACTATAAAAATTCCTAAAAATATAAAATAAAGTTTAAAAAACAAATAAAAGATAATCTATATGCAAAATGCAAAATAAATATAAAATCTACATAAAAAGAATAAAAATCCTATATGAGACTCAAAAATAACAAAATAAAAAGACTAAAAAGACCCTAAAATTATCATATAAAATCTAGTCATCAGTGGGCGACTGCTTAGTTTATTGTTTAGTGTGCCCGCCCTCAAGCCGTGCTTGAAGACGTTCACACAGGTCTCCTGGGGCGGGTCCTCGATCCGTACCGCGGTGGCATTAAACCTTGCCATATATTGCTTTATAGTCTCTATCGGGCCTTGCCTAATGTTGAAGAGTGCCGCTGTCGTCACTTTTTGCGCTCTGCTCGCCGCAAAATGTGAGAGGAAATTTT
Organism: Acmispon strigosus; assembly: GCA_030819835.1. Taxonomy (NCBI): domain Eukaryota; kingdom Viridiplantae; phylum Streptophyta; class Magnoliopsida; order Fabales; family Fabaceae; genus Acmispon; species Acmispon strigosus. The sequence goes on along the minus strand of JAUAMA010000004.1, from coordinate 24,357,773 downwards.
ATGAAAACTCCGTGAAATTGGTTATGGAGTGTGAGGGTAACTTAGAAAACCAAGCTAGTTCTGTTCCCTTCAGTGTCGACGGGAACAACCTACATTTGACCGCGTCGGACGCCTGACTAATCACCATCTTAGTCATGAAGTATTGTAAGTGTTCCTTTGGATCAGACTCGCCTAGATAAGTTTTCAATGTCATATTCTTCACGGCATCCGGTATAGGAACCGCCGCTATTGACGCCGAAAAAGGCTGAAACTCCACCACGTTTTCTGCTTCCTTGAAACTTTCCATTCCTGGATCCTTCTGCTGGCGAAAATACTCCAACTTAGCCTGTAGATATTGATTTTGTTGTTGTATGGCATCAAGGGCGCCACACACCCTATTCAAATCCCCTAGGGTGATATTAAAAGAGGCATGCGGCCCAGAATTGGGCGTGCCACTGATGAGAGAATATTATATGATGTTTTTAGGTTGTTTTTAGTCTTTTTATTTTATTATTTTTGAGTCTCATATAGGATTTTTATTATTTTTATGTAGATTTTATATTTATTTTTCATTTTGCATATAGATTAGCTTTTATTTGTTTTTCTAACTTTATTTTATATTTTTAGGAATTTTCATAGCTATTTTATATTTTTAGGAAAAGCTGGTATAGTTATCATTTTTGTCCAGGGACCGATTTGTAAAGTTTCAGGAAATCAAGGATCAAAGTGTAAAGGATCAAGAGCGGAGGATGAAAAGTGAAGTTTGAAGAAGTCAAAGGGCCAGAATTGAAGTTCTAACAAAGAGAGGACTTAAAGTGAAATTGAAGAATGTGAAGCAACTCTCTTTGATTTGAGCACATGTAAAATAAGGTTTGAAGGATTAATGGTGGAAGGAAGGAGTTTCAGAACTTATTAGGGGCTGAATGAGCCTAATTAAGCCAATCAATTCCACCATTGAAGAAGAAAGGAATCCAAGAAGAAGCTGCCAGTGTTCGTGCCAGCGCTCCAGCGTTGGAAGTCCCAACGCTCCAGCGCTGGACCTCTGACTAGGATGTGAGTCAGAGGTTGCACCCAGAGCTGCAGCGTTGGAAGCCAGCGCTCCAGCGCTGGGCCTATTTCTGCACATTGGAGTTTAATGTGTTAGTTCAGATAGCAACCTGAGAGGGGGGGGGGTGAATCTGTGTTGCCCCGATTTTTGCCTTATTGAAAATGTTACTTTCAAGATGATGATAATCACGAGACGATTGTTGTGATTGCAGCGGAATTGAGTATTGCTTGAAAGTAAGAGATGAAGGATGAAGGAAATAACACACAGAGTTTTATCCTGGTTCACCTTCAATCCACCGAAGGCTACGTCCAGTCCCTCAAAGAAACCCTTTGAGGATTTTTCCACTATTGATAAAAATCTCTTACAAGTTCCTAACCCAAGGACCCCAAGAATTTCTACCAATACCCTGTGAAAGCAAACCACTTTCAACAGCCCCTGAAAGCAAACCGCTTTCAGTTCCTGAAGGCAAACCACCCTCAGACCTTGAAGGCTGAACCCACGGTGAAAAACTCAATCTTACAGAAAGAGATGAAGAAGAGTTTACAATTGGCTGTATCAATCCTTTAACATAGAAATGGATTGATCATGAGAATTTATGCTTTAAGGCTTTTAAGCATAATACAATTATGAGTTCTTCAAGATATGAACAACTAAAGTGTTCTTATAGACATGAAGATCATGAACTCAGAATTTAGGCTCTTGAAGGTTTAAGTTCTAAAAGAAGAACTAATTTTGACAAAGCTTTGGCCTAATGTTGTATTCTCATGTGTTGTGTGTTGTCTCTTGTGTTCTGGACTCAAATGGACTTTATATAGGCAAGGGAAACGTCCTTGAACCATCACAACCCTTTTCAAAAGGTTTGGGACACAATGGTTCATGAAAAGATGTAACTTTTCGTTTTGGTAATCGATTACATCACTTAGTGTAATCGATTACACTAATATCCGTTTCAGTTTGAATTTGAATTTCAAACATGTAATCGATTACAAACAACAAGTAATCGATTACTTGCCTAGGTGTAATCGATTACCAGAATCCTGAAATCGATTACACTGAAGTCCATCTTCCAGAAACTTGATCCTTTGAGATCGGCTTAAGGTTTTCTACTTCTTTTAAGTTATGAAAACACTTAGCTTGATTAGTTTAGGTGTTTTAAGAGCCTTTATGCTTTAATAGACCTTTAGAAGCATAACTCACCTAAACTAAGACTTCTAGGCTATTGATGAACTTTGTAGCGTTGTTTCTTCGAAGTCTTCTTTTCTTATTTTTGTTGATGAGTTCGTCATCATCAAAACCACAGCCAGGGTCAGGAGCAAGACCTTCTTCACATAATGCATCCCAAACCCCAAGCGTTGGGAATGCCAGCGCTCAAGCGCTGGAGGTCAGATTTTTGCTATAAATAGGGAGCTTTTCTTCACTTGTAAGATACACCTATTCAGAATACAACAAGTGTTCTTCTTTCCTCCTTAAAGATTATTGTTCCTAGGAATTGTGTGAAGCCATACTTGAGCTCCTATCCAGGGTAATTCGATGACTCTTTTAGCCATGCTTGGCTAATTCTTTTTAAGTTTCTTGGGTTGTAGTAGTTTATAATTTATGTTTTAGTATTGTTTTTACCTTTCTGAATAATATATCCAGTTCTTGTTTGATTTCCTTGTTCATAATTTTATCTTGATGATCACAAGTGTTTTTGCTTTCTACTTATATCATAAGGCCATTTGGTAAGTAGTAAGGGAAATAGGAAATAAAAAAGGCTATAAGTATATATCTCTAAAGGTCATTAGGATAGACGTAGCTTTATGCTGGCCCGAATTCATTCTTCATCTTCTTTTCTGGTTAACTAAATTACAAGGTCTTGGATTTAGTAATTAGGAAGAAAGTTCTACATTTCTTAAGGCAATTAACTTGTAGAAATTCTAGGCTATAGCATCATGAACTTGGACTTAAAGTTCAGAAATTAAGTAGGAACTTGCTAGCATATTTTATAGACTATGTAAATCAACCCAAGAGCTTAATTCTCATCGTCTTTATCTCTTATCATTTTATGCTATTGCTTTTGCTTGTTCTAAAACCAACATCAAATATACATCTTTTATTTTTTCTGCTCAAGTACTCAACATTTTAATAAGAAGGCACCTATCCCTTGGGTTCGATCTTTTTATTAAACGATAATCAGCCGTGCACTTGCGGTTTGGCTATCAAGTTTTTGGCGCCGTTTCTGGGGATAGGTTATTTTTAAGTGCTTTTTATTAATTTGCTTAGTGCTGTTTTTTTTATATAAAAGAAAAAAAAAAGAAAAAAAATATTATCTGTGTGATGAACTGGTGGTGCTAATTTTGTTTGCTGAGTATTTTCAGGTATAGCAATGGCTAAAACATTCGAACAAATGGAGGCAAAAATCCGGGCTGAACTTGAGATAGTATATGAGAAAAAGAAGCAAGAAGCTTTCACTCTTATTGACAAATTTTATTTTAATTTAGAGTGCAAGCGAAATGCGGGATTTTTGCCAACTCCTGAGCAAGTATGTAAGGCGATGGAGGACTTACAAGTGAAAATACAAAGCATTTTAAGAAGGCAGCCCGGGGATGAGAAACAATCACCTGTTCATGAAAGTGAACTTCCATTGTAAAAGAAACTTCCATTGGATCAAAGAGAGGAGGTAAAAGAAACTTCCATTGTAAAATTTGTCTTTAAAGACAAATTGGAAATGGAGGAAGAAGAACCTCAAGGGACCTATGTAATAGGTTCAGAGAATCAAGGCAAAGCACAAGAAGGGGAAAATATCTTATCCCTTCTATTTGTAGTTTTATTAGTGTTGCCTTGATGGCTGAAAATTCATTTGGCACCATGATGTTTTTGTGCCAAAATTTGCATGATTTGCGGGGTCTAATGAATTTTGTAATAGACCATGGTTGAAAAGTGATTAGTGAAAAGTCTACCAAAGACTATAACATTGGGCTTCTTGGGAGACAACCCAAGTGTTTCTATTGCTTTTGTTTTATTTTGTTTTGTTGAATAAATAGCTGCAGGAACCCCAACGCTCAAGCGTTGGAGGCTCAACGCACATGCGTTGAGCCCCTGTTTCTTGCCCAATTTTTATTTTAATTCCAGCGCTCAAGCGTTGGGGACCGAACGCTCGAGCACTGGAGCTTGAGCAGATTTTCTGTTTTATTTTTTGTTTTCTTTGTTTATAATTTTGTGTCCACCAGTTCTTGAAAAGTTTTTGATTCTTTGAGTTTTCCCTTGCTTCTATAATGGTTTTGATCTTTGGAAACTCAAGAATTCTTGTTTGATTTTAGATGGACACAATTTTCAACCCTTGTTCTTAAGTATGCTGTTTTGGGAACTAACAAGTTAAGCAAGCTTTTGCTTGTGAGACTTTTGTTTGTTCAATTTTGCAGGATAGGCACTAGAAGGAGAAAGAACTCTCTTGAACTTGGAGTTTTCAAAGTTGAAATTGCAAGGAGGTTTCCTGGACATGTGTAAAAAAAAAAATATATCAGCTTTTAGTTTTTCTGTTTGTTAGTTTTTAGTGTTACTTTTAGTTTTTAGTTTTACTTTTATTTTTGCTTTTAGGTTTTTAAACTGCATGGTTGAGTGTCTTTATCCAGTCTGAATGTTGTTATTGCTTTGTGAATGTTTTATCTGATTGAACTGCTTTTGAAAAGGTTCTATGTTTTGATGCGGTTAGGATTGCATGCTATTACAAATGATTTGGTCATCTTGATTGTTTGGTTATTGGCAAAGTTTTTATGAGTTCTAAAAAGGGTACCACTTACCCTATGTTTTTCTGAGAGCTGAGGACTCTGATTGCATGATTGTAAAATTTTTCTCCCTTGTGTTGCATGTTGATTGGGATTTTGTATACTTTGTGAGTTGAGAAGAGATTATAGGCATTTTTGAAAACTCAGAGTTTTGGTTTGAAAAGCAAAAATCCACTAGTAGCCCCTTTTTGAGCCTTAAAAGAGTCATTCTTTGGAGCCTACTTTGTGTGATATTTTAAAGTTGTTATTGTGATTCATGTGCTGAAATTGCTAGAGCTATGTTTGTTGGGTTTCTCTCTAAAAAAGAAGAAAAAAAAAGTTGAAAAAATAAGGTATGTGCCTTAGAAAAAAATGAAGTGGTGGGGTGAGAAAGAGTATGAGGGGAGTAAAATTCAAGTCATTCATCCCATACATTCCACTACTTTGTTAAAAAAAAAAAAAAAAAGGAAAATAATTGAGAGAACCCTTGTGTTAAATTGTTGAAGCTCTTAGTCACGAAAAATCACTTAACAACAGATTCTGAGTCAGCCACTAGAGTTGCCAATTTTTTGAAATCCACACCTTGAATTGTTCAACCCTTTTGGCCAAGTTACAACCTTCAAAAATCTCTTCAAAGTTACTTAGTTGCACTGTTTCAGTTTTGATTTAAATGATAGGCAGGATTATTGAGCTTTCTTGTTTTTCATGGTGAATATCATTTTGTGAGCTTGATTGATGAACTCAAACATGTTGAAAAGCCAAGCCTAACTTTCTTGATTAAATATCTTTAAACATGCAGGTCTTCCATATCCGCTAAGCTTTCTTGGAAAGGTTTTTTGTGCTTCAAGTTGTAATCAGATAAACTTTCTATAAACTCAGGGACGAGTTTCTCTTTAAGTTTTGTCGCTTGAGGACAAGTTGTCGTTGGGTATAGTGGTGTGATGACAGGATATTATATGATATTTTTAGGTTGTTTTTAGTCTTTTTATTTTATTATTTTTGAGTCTCATATAGGATTTTTATTATTTTTATGTAGATTTTATATTTATTTTGCATTCTGCATATAGATTAGCTTTTATTTGTTTTTCTAACTTTATATATTTTTAGGAATTTTCATAACTATTTTATATTTTTAGGAAAAGCAGGTATAGTTATCATTTTTGTCCAGGGACCGATTTGTAAAGTTTCAGGAAATCAAGGATCAAAGTGTAAAGGTTCAAGAGCAGAGGATGAAAAGTGAAGTTTGAAGAAGTCTAAGGGCCAGAATTGAAGTTCTAACAAAGAGAGGACTTAAAGTGAAATTGAAAAATGTGAAGCAACTCTCTTTGATTTGAGCACATGTAAAATAAGGTTTGAAGGATTAATGGTGGAAGGAAGGAGTTTCAGATCTTATTAGGGGCTGAATGAGACTAATTAAGCCAATCAATTCCACCATTGAAGAAGAAAGGAATCCAAGAAGAAGCTGCCAGTGTTCGTGTCAGCGCTCAAGTGTTGGAAGTCCCAACACTCAAGTGCTGGACCTCTGACTAGGATGTGAGTCAGAGGTTGCACCCAGCGCTGCAGCGTTGGAAGCCAACGCTCAAGCGTTGGGCCTATTTCTGCACGTTGGAGTTTAATGCATCCCAACGCCCAAGCGTTGGGAATGCCAGCGCTCAAGCGCTGGAGGTCAGATTTTTGCTATAAATAGGGAGCTTTTCTTCACTTGTAAGATACACCTATTCAGAATACAACAAGTGTTCTTCTTTCCTCCTTAAAGATCATTGTTCCTAGGAATTGTGGGAAGCCATACTTGAGCTCCTATCCAGGGTAATTCGATGACTCTTTTAGCCATGCTTGGCTAATTCTTTTTAAGTTTCTTAGGTTGTAGTAGTTTATAATTTATGTTTTAGTATTGTTTTTACCTTTCTGAATAATATATCCAGTTCTTGTTTTATTTCCTTGTTCATAATTTTATCTTGATGATCACAAGTGTTTTTGCTTTCTACTTATATCATAAGGCCATTTGGTAAGTAGTAAGGGAAATAGGAAATAAAAAAGGCTATAAGTATATATCTCTAAAGGTCATTAGGATAGATGTAGCTTTATGCTGGCCCGAATTCATTCTTCATCTTTTTTTCTGGTTAACTAAATTACAAGGTCTTGGATTTAGTAATTAGGAAGAAAGTTCTACATTTCTTAAGGCAATTAACTTGTAGAAATTCTAGGCTATAGCATCATGAACTTGGACTTAAAATTCAGAAATTAAGTAGGAACTTGCTAGCATATTTTATAGACTATGTAAATCAACCTAAGAGCTTAATTCTCATCATCTTTATCTCTTATCATTTTATGCTATTGCTTTTTCTTGTTCTAAAACCAACATCAAATATACATCTTTTATTTTTTCTGCTCAAGTACTAAACATTTTAATAAGAAGGCACCTATCCCTTGGGTTCGATCTTTTTATTACACGATAATCATCCGTGCACTTGCGATTTGGCTATCAGCCACCACCTGCTGTTTTCAAATTAGGCTATCCAAGATTAGGGTTTCGTGTTGGGGAAGGAGACGGTGAAGGATGTTCCCTCGCCGCTCGTCCTCCCCTCGCCCACGGCCGCGCCCTCTTCTTGTATTGTTGGACATAGCTTCTCTCCTCGTGATAGTGGGGGTTAGTTTCCCAATTCCTCACAGACAGTGCCAAATGTTCTCGGATGGAGAGAAGTATAGGAGAGAAGTATTATTATTGAAATATTCGGAGAAAATTGTGAACCCTTTACATGAGCCTCCTAGTAGCTATTTATAGGGGAGGGAGTCATAATGTCATTAATTCTAATAGGCCTATGGGCCTCGATAATCGAGCCCAACAGCTTACAAATAACCAATAGGCTTAACTCCTTTTCAATTGGTCTATGGCAAAGCCTGTCATTTAGCGGTTGAATTTGAGCACAAAGCCTATTGGGCTCTTAAATTCCTTAACTTTGATGTGATTCTTGAAGGTGAAAAAAGAAAGGACCAGTTACATCAATTAAAGGAACTGAGACTTCAAGCTTATAATTCTGCTAAGCTATACAAGGATGTACCACTTTTCTTCAATGAATATAATTTTTCTTCTAGTTAATTCCCAATAATCTCCTTCCATTTTTATTCATTGTTATGTTTTTTGGAAACAATATAATTCCAGGAACTATTCGGAATGGCTTAGCAGTATATTATGTCCATACAGAATGGCTTAGCAATATATTACGCATGCTAAGAACCATTTCGGGCTAGGAGATACATTGAACGCGATGTATCAGAAGCAAGTGGGAGCACAAGTAGGAGCACCCATTTCCAGTAGAAGATGTTATGAACCAACTGCTGAGATCTACAGCCTACCTTTATTTTATTTTATTTTCATTGAGTTTTTATTTTGTTGTGCACAGTTGGCATTGAGATGTTCTTCTGCTGAACTGTTTTTGCTTTAACTTGTTCTTTTGCTGAACTATTTTAGATTGAGTTCTTCTTCTGCCTAACTGTTTTGGCATTGAACTGTAACGAGATATTAGGATAGAATTTCCTACTTCTGAACTGTTTTTTGGCATTGAATTGTAACGAGATGCTATGATAGTTTCCTACTACTGAACTATGTTGTGGCATTGAATTGTAACGATATATAGTTTATTTGGTAATTTGGTATTTATAGTTGTCTGTATACTATGTTCTAGTTAATTTGGTATTATATATTTTGGCATTGACTGTACTTTATTTGCATGTACAATTAATTAAGGTGAGAGTGAACATAAGAAAACCAACAAAAATTAATTAGACATATTACCACGGTTCAACACTGAACTGAGGTAATAGGAAGACATGTTACCATGGTTGGTGATGACCGGATTTTGTATGATGTTTTTAGGGTCTTTTTAGTCTTTTTATTTTATTATTTTTGTGTTTCTTATAGGATTTTTATTCTTTTTATGTAGATTTTATATTTATTTTGCATTTTGCATATAGATTAGCTTTTATTTGGTTTTTAAACTTTATTTTATATTTTTAGGAATTTTTATAGTCATTTTTATGTTTTTAGGAAAGCTGGTATATTTATCATTTTTGTCCAGGGACCAATTTGTAAGATTCAGGAAAGGAAGGACTAAAAGTGCAAAAGTTCAAGAGCGAAGGATGGAAAGTGAAGTTTCAAGGAGTCAAGGGACCAGAATTAAAGTGCTAACAAAGAGAGGACTTAAAGTGGAAATCAAGAATATGAAGCAACACTCTTTGAATTAAGCACATGGAAAATAAGGTTGAAGGATTGATGGTAGTGGAGAATAGGTTTCAGAACTTAATAGACGCTGAGTGGAGGCCATTGAAGACATTGAAAACCCACTACCATGAAGGAGAGAAAATCTTGAAGATGAACCAGCAGTCGAGCCAACGCTCAAGCGTTGGGACTCTCACTAGGATGTGAGTTGGATTTTCATCCCAGCGCTCAAGCGTTGGAAGCCAGCGCTCAAGCGCTGGGTCTATATCTGCAACGTGGGATTTTAATGCACCCAACGCCCAAGCGTTGGGGATCCCAGCGCTCAAGCGCTGGAGGGCAGATTTTTACTATAAATAGGGGTCTTTTCTTCACTTGTAAGACACACCAATTCAGAATACAACAAGTATTCTTCTTTCCTCCTTAAGAGCATTGTTCCTAGGAATTGTGGGAAGCCATTATTGAGCTCCTATCCAGGGTAATTTGATGCCTCTTTTAGCCATGCTTGGCTAATTCTTTTAAGTTACTTGGGTTGTTTTAGTTTGTAGTTTATGCTTTAGTTTTCTTCTACATTTCTGAATAATATTTCCAATTCATGTTTTATTTCCTTGTTCTTCATTTATCTTGATGCACACAAGTTTCTTGCTTATTGCTTATAACAATGAAAATTGGTAAGTAGTAAGGGAAATAGGATTTAAAAAAGGCTATATGTATATATCACTAAGAAATTAGGATAGACTTAGCTTTATGTTGGCCTGAACTTCATCTTCATCTTCTTCTTTAATTACCTAAATTGCAAGAAATTGAGTTTAGTAATTAGAAAGAAAGTTCTACAATGTGTAAGAAATTAACTTGTAGAAATACTAGGCTATAGCATCATGAACTTGGTTCTAGAATTCAGAAATTAAGTAGGAGTTTGCTAGCATATTTTATAAACTATGTAATTCAACCGAAATCCTTAAATCTCATCATCATTTTATGATTTTTCTTGTCCTTGTTCTAAAACCAAACATCAAATACACCTTTTTATTTTCTGCACAAAGCTCTAAATAATTTACTAAAAAGAAACCTATCCCTTGGGTACGATATCTTTTATACTACGCGATAACCATCCATGCACTTGCGGATTTGGCTATCAGTTGGTAAAGGATCTGTGGTAACAGAGATGCAATGTTACCTCGGTTAAGCCTTCAAACGCAGTAAGAAAGCTGCAATGTTACCATGGTTGCACCTTCAACCGGGGTAAAAGAGCTGCGATGTCACGACGGTTCCGCCTTGAACCGGGGTAATTTATCTATTACTTCGACGTCTGTTACCGCGGTTTAACCGGGGTAACATGCTTCTCGGAACTGTGGTAACATGGCAAATTTGTAGTAGTGTTCAATTTGTTACTTGTTTATAGTTATGTTAAATCCACTCCAACTATCAATTCATTTTATCTATTGTTTAGTTAATTTACATTAAAGAACAACTTTTATCGGCAGTTCTCTATGGTTCGACAAACACCCGTTGCTATACTACATTCGAATCTTGAAATGGATTTAAATATAGTAAATGACAACATTATAATTTTTTTTGGTCAAAACGATTTTAAATAACGCATAAATCCCATTTCAACAGTGATGCTTGATCCGGTCACCGTCTTTGGACCCACTCAAGTAACCAATGTATCTTCTCTAAACACACCTTTTGTCAATGCTTTGTTGGTTGATAACTTGGAAACTTTTGATGATGAAACCATTGTTCTCACACCCCCAGATGTTCAAATCAATGGAACACCACCAAGAACACCTCCTACAACCACTGCTCAATCTGAACCACTTATTACCACTGAAAAACTACCCACTACGCCAACCACAACACAAACCACAACTCAAAAATCACCCTTTCCCTCGGAAAAAGAAAACACCACCACTCACCCTTAAAAATCCCCAACTCTCATAGCAAATGATATTTCTGCAAACCACCAAATCACTATTGAAACTGCCACCATTGAAAAAACCTTATGTCTGAAAGCACCACACTTGCTACAACCATGATAGCTTCAAGCTCTCCAACTTCGTACTTTGAACTCCTTTTTGTCTTGAAGGCACGAAAGGTCATCTGCAGACGGTCGTGCAAAGCTCCCTCAAGAGAATAAAACAATCAAGGAAAGCTACAAGACTTCAGTGGAACAAGTCATTTTTGGAGAAATTGTGCATGGAAATCGGGAATTCCGACTTTGGGTATATCACTCATTAATGGGTCCCTTCATCTGCACGTAATGAGCATTACATGCTTTATGTACAAAAAGACGAAGTTCCTCCTCAGAATGATTGATGTAACACCCCGAATTTCAGGGCGTTACTCTAGCAAATGAACAGTAATTAAATATGCAAGAGCCGTTTTCAAGACTGTAAAAAAGGAGTGTATATTTACTTTTTCTTTTCGAAATATGCCATGATGAGATGCATTAGTGATATTCATACCTTGTTTCACAAATAGCCACGCATATGGCATAAAGTGTCTGGTTAGCAGCGAATAAATAGCTTACAAAATGATTGACTTTGGGTTCTAAAAACTTTGCTGCCAGTTTGTAAGAAAGTAAGCTAAGACTCCCTACACTAGTACTTAAGAATATTTGAGTTTATACATATCAATCAAACGACCGCAAAAAATCATCCTACAAATAGGCCGCCCGTTCTGCTACCTTGATCTCCCTTGGGTCGGCTTCCACCTGCAACTTCTGGCTAAAGGCTGCCCGACTCGCAACGGATCGCCAGCAAACACAAAAACAGACAATGCGAGGGTCAACTTCTAAAACAATCAATACAAATAAGAAATTCAAGTCATCATATATAGTATTAGCAGGTAGATATCTACATTGAGAGGATGTAGTCAAAACTAATGGACATACAAGCTAGCAGTTCAATCAAAAACCTGAAACCCCTTAAGTAGCATGGATATTTTTATGCCTAAGCCATTGACTCATGACGCACCCTACGACCCCTTTTTATTTATCCAGATATTACACCAACTCCAATTAGTAAGAGGTAGGACAATTCCTCACTGAAAGGTGCAATGGTGGCTTTCCATCGACCCCTGGGATTCACCACTTCACAGGTGTGGCTAAGCCTCCCTGCCCAGATACGTGTCCAAGATTAAGCCTCGAGCAACTCTTTATAGTTACTTACTCTTTGGTACGTATGCACAATTAACTACCCAAACTAGGACTTAGTCGTCTGCATACGAGGCCTAACATAGCTTCGTTATTAACAACAATCATGTAGAGCATATGTACATATTGAAACAGATATAAATCATGTGCGAAAAGGAGATCATGCTTACAATTAACGGTATAGCAAGAACATCAAAAAAGTCAAGCCGCACATTCAAACAATTTCAACGATGTCATACATTAAACAATTCTTATCCAGCAAATCAGATACCTTTAGATACTTGCATTAATATTTCAATCAATACAATTCTAAATTGGGTCGTTCTCAGAACGCCGTCAACTACAATTTTAGAAATCATAGGGCATACATTAGCATAATTATATACATGTGCTTAGTAGCTAATGTAGCGAAGTGCCCTTACCGAAGAAATGTTCGATCCTTCAAGAAACATAGCCTAGCTTAGAATTTGAAACTCAACCCTAATGTCTTGCTACTGCTCTATCAAGGTTCCTATTACATAGGTAATTGTCCTAATTCATAGAAAGATCATTGGAAGTCGAAAACATTTTTAGAAACTTTGGCGACCATTAAAAACCCTTTGAAAACTCTAAGTTACAATATCCAAAACTTCAAACCTTTAAAGAGAAACAAGGCTAGATGCTTACAAATCAATTTGAAGGCCTTAACCAAGATTTTGAAAGCAAAAACACAAACAACATACCAAGTCCCCAATTCTGCCAAAGATCCTTATAACCCTAAAAATCTCATATTTTCACCAAACAATTCACTAAGTTACTCAAAACAATTTCACAATCCAAAACATAACTTCTATTACAGGTTTCTAAAACAAATTTCAAGTCTTGAATTCAAAAATCTTCTAAGTGTCAAAAGCACAAAAAGTCCATTTAAAAGCCAATTTTCAATTTCCAATTTTTCTTAGCTTAGAAAAAACCATTATCAAGCCATGAGTTCCAAAATCCAATTTACCCAAAAGCTCAATTTTAATACTTCAAATCCTATTTTTCAAAATCCTCTAGAAATCAATTTTCTAAAGTCCTAAACATAGAATTTTCTCTAGGACCTTTTGCACTAATTAGGGCAAAACCTTTCCTTCACACCCAAAATCATATACAAGCAATTAACATAGTCAAAAGCTAGTTGGAAAATCAATTCCCCCTTGTTCTCAATTCTGCCCATATTCGGCCATACCCTTATAATTACCAAAATGAATTTTTCTTTCAAAACTAACTTGTACACATCAAAGATAACAAGAAATCTATGGTTAAACCAAAACTCAAAGTTTAAAAATCACTTATTTCAAATAGTCAATTCTCAAAACCTAGCTTTCAAGAAAACTAATTGGAGATTTCCATAGATCAATTTCATTGGAATAGCATTCCTAAAGGCAACCCTAACAAAAGCTCAACTTCAAAATTCTCTAGGGACCAAAACTCATCCAATCAAAATTCTAATCGATTCAAATTAAGGTCATGGGAGCAACATTAATGAAGAGGGTTCATGGTTCTAACAACTATCAAAAATCCAAACTCAACATATTGTAGTTCTAAAACGGTAAAAGTGTAGATCTTGAAGAGGTGATTAACTTAATTCAAAGAACCAAGTGGAGAAGATCAGTGGAAGAGGTTGCAAGAGGAGGGAGGAGGTTCGACCAAGCTTCAAGAGGAGGAAGAAGATGAATAGTTCTTCTTAAGTTTCCTTTTTCTCTATTAATTCTCTCTTAATTCTCTTTAACACTCACTAATGATAACTTAGAAGAAGAAAAAACAACATGAACCCTTCTTAAAGGGGTGGTTGGCCGCAACTAGGGGGTAAAAAGGGGGAGGGTTTTAAATTTTTACTAATTCTAGGGACCAAAGTTGGAAGTTAAAAGGTTAAGGTAAAAAAAACTTTTTATTATTTGAGGACCAAACCGTAAAGTTTCAAAGTTCAGGGATAAGACTCTAAGTTTAGAAAGTTCTACTAAATATCTAGTTTTGTTTATTAATATATTCCAAATCCATGACGCGTCAGTGCGTCACAACACTGGTCGCTATCTGATTCCGATCATCGGTGCGTCTCCCAGTGTCACTGAGAGTTTCTAACAATGGACATTCTTTGGTTTTGGGATTCGTGCTTGTGCAACTCGAGCCCGAGTTGTTTTCCTCGAAGTTCCTTGAAGAATTTTATATTCAGGGACTCTTATAAACGAAAAGGACGCTGCAATCATTATCAAAAAGCAAAGGAAAAGCCCGTCCGGCTATGAGAACTTCGTCCGCCTAAAGGGACTGTCCGGATCACTCCAAGTCAAACAGAGAGGTTGACTAAGAAGTAATAATTAAAGACTGACACGAAAAGAATCTGCTCAGCAGAGATCGTTTGTCTAAAGAACCAGCTGTCAAGCACCTCCTGTGGATCAGAGCATTAAATACGAAAGAGACAGAATTAAGCGCCATATATCTTGAAGATTCAAATTCTCCGACATCCCTTAATTCAAGTTGCTTTTTACTGAATTTACGGTGAAAATCCTCTGATCATCGTATCTCTTCAACGGTAGAATTCAAATCCTCTGGTCAGAAGCATTAATTGTTGTCTCTGGAAACCAGAAGAAAAAGCATTGCCAGACGAACTCACTCTCTACCAGTTGAAGGAATGCTCATCACTATAGCAAAATTTTCTTTAGCAACAAGTTGCAGAAGTATCCGTTACTCACAATCTAGCAAATTTCCAACGGAACTATTTTTGAAGATCTTCATCAGTCCATCCGGTTCTCATCCTACTGAAGATATAAATAGTGACTTCTGCATCACTTTCAACTTGGCGACTTACACAATATCTAAGCATTCAAATTCTCCAAGTCAATTCACAACTTAGACGAGATTTTACCAAGAACACTCAGTAACATTAGAATTTATGTCCTTCTGAGTTTAGTCGCCAATCAGTGTGAAATCTCCATAGAGTGAAAACTCTCATTCTTCTCACACTATCCCTTCAGAGAACCAAACTTAACAATCATCTCTGATCCTAGAACCTCATATTTTCTACCCACTCTTTGTAAAGAGATCCTTGTAGAAAACCAACCTTCTTGTAAAAGAATTGGGAGAAGTCCTGTCAAATACTTGAGAGATAAAGCAGAAGTCCTGAGAAAACTTGTAAAGGAGTAGTCCTCAGAATACTGGGAGAAGTCCCTGAGAACACTTGTACTATTCAGTCGAAATAGTGGAAAATCTTGGTACAGCCAAGGACTGGACGTAGCCCTATCGATTTTGGGGGTGAACCAGGATAAATATCTTGAGTGCTTTACTATTTATGCTCTAAGTATATTTCCGCTGCACGTTTATCTAAACGCTTTCAAACTTATAAATAGTATTCTGCGAAAAACTTTCAAATGTCACACACACAATTCAAACCCCCCTTTCTTGTGTGATTATATTACTATCAATTGGTATCAGAGCATAACCGCTTTGAGAATTACTAACATCTTAACAGGTGTAGAGTGAAAAGATCCATGGACGGAATTGCCTACCCAACCGGAACCGCAACAAACAAGCCACCATTCTTCGATGGCTCAAACTATCCCTACTGGAAGAAGCATATGCAGCTATTCATTGAATCAACTGACTGGAAACTATGGGACGTGATATCTAAGGGAAATTACTTTCCTAAAGATAGTGAAAACAAGGCTATTCCAGCTGACAAGTGGACAGACGAACACAAGACCGAAAACCAGAGGAATGCCAAGGCAAGGCTATTTCTTATATGTGCTCTCAGCAAAAGTGAGCATGACAAAGTTGACAGCCTAAGTACTGCAAAGGAGGTATGGGACACGCTGGCCATTGCTCATGAAGGAACAACTGCTTTTCAAACCACCAAGATGAGCATGCTTGCCTCTCAATACGAAAACTTCATGATGGATGATAATGAGTCCATTGATTCCATGTTTTCACGACTTCAGACCATTCACAATGGTATGAGGAATTTGGGCAAAACATTCACCAACAAGGAGCAAGTGGTCAAGATTCTCATAAGTCTTCCCACCAACTGGAGAAATTTCGTCACCTCCCAAAGATCCGGAAAGAATATGGACACATATCAAGTAGAAGATTTGCTGGGAGAAATGAAGATCCACGAGCAGGATCTTGCAAATGATGCTGCGATCATAAAAAGAAAAGCAGCAGCTGCAAAAGCTGTAGCATTTAAAGCCAACAAATCAAAGGCTTTGAAAGCTAATGAATCCTCAGATGAGGAAACAGTTCAGTCTGATCGATCTGATGATGAACAAGCTTTGTTCAACATACGATTTAGAAAAATGGTGGGAAACAGGAAGCAATTCAAAGGAAGACCATCTTCCTCATCAAGAGAAGAAGAAAGGACTCCAAGCAAAGGAGGGATCGTCTGCTATAAATGCAAGAAACCTGGTCACGTTAAAGCATATTGTCCTCGTCTAGGGAACAAGTCTTCGCAGAAAACTTTCTATAAAAAGAAGGCATTTTCAAGCCAGAACGATGAATCAGAAGATGACTCAGATCAAGAAGAAGAAGCCAAGGGAGCTAATGAAGAAGCTTCATACTGTGCGTTCATGGCATCCATAGACACTTTAGATATTGAAGCCGACAGAGAAGCAGAGGCATTGATGATTTCTGTTGACCAATCTAATGACGAAGAAGATGGTCAAGATGAGGTATGTCCTGAAATCTCAGCTGATGACTACAATGAACTGCTAGAATATGCTCATGCATTAGCTATTAAGTACAGCTCTCTCAAAAAAAGGCATGATAAAACATTGAAAGAACTACATGCATCTAAGGAAGTATCCATCATGCTTACCAAGAAAAATCAAGCGCTTTTAGAACAAGACTCAAACAAAGAAATTAGGATTTTAAAGAAAATAGTCAGTTACTTAATTAAAGACTTATCCATGTTTACTCAAGGCCATGATAATCTAATCAAATTAAGTGGAAATAATAGATTAGCTTATGATCGAAGAGGGTTAGGATATGAAGAAGAAGAAGACTGGGATATAGTTGCCATTAAACATAGCTTGTCTACTGTTCCATATAGATATCAGCCTGAAAATAAAAATATATCATCAGCATCTATCAAAATTCAACCTGAAACTTTCATAGTCAAGGGTAAGGAGAAACAAACTCCTCAAAAAATAGTGCATGGGAGGAAAAGTCCACCCAAGGTGATTACTAACAAAAGAGGACCCAAGAAAGTTTGGGTACCTAAATCAATGATTATTCCTCTTACAGATGTGCTTAACAGTTCGAAACCAAAGAGAACAATGGTACCTGGACAGTGGATGCTCACGGCACATGACGGGAAAAAGGTCTTTATTCCCAAAAATCCATGAGAAAAAGACAGGAGGGACAGTGACCTTTGGAGGTAATCAAAAAGGTTTCATTGTCGGAGAAGGTAATGTTGGTAAGGACCCCCTTCCAGTAATCCGGAAGGTTCTTCTAGTTGAAGGATTAAAACATAACCTACTTAGCATAAGTCAATTGTGTGATAGTGGGCTCACTGTTTCCTTCACCAAATTGAAGTGTAGTGTCACTAATGAAAATGACAAGATTATCTTTGAAGCTCAGAGACAAGGAGATCTATATAAGACCTCCTTGGAAAACCTTGCAAGTCAAAAGGTAACATGTCTAGTATCAGCAGAGGATGATAAATGGATCTGGCACAGGAAGCTAGGGCATGCATCCCTAAAGACCATTTCTAAAATAATCAAACATGATGTAGTACGTGGTTTGCCAAATCTATCTTTCAAATCTGATGATACATGCTCAGCATGTCTCCAAGGAAAGCAAGTAAAAAGTTCTTTCCATGCAAAGAACGTTGTTAGTACAAAGAGACCTCTGGAGATGTTGCACATGGACTTGTTTGGACCCACTAGAACGGCTAGTTGTTCTAGAAAAAGATTTTGACTTGTCATCGTCGATGACTACACCAGATTCACATGGGTGAAATTCCTTGGAACAAAAGATGAAGCCTTCAAGTCCTTTCTTATCATCGCAAAAAGAATTCAAAATGAAAAAGGATACTGCATCACCAACATCCGTAGTGACAGAGGAGGAGAATTCATAAATGAAGAATTCAATCATTACTGCGAAGAGGTCACTTCAAGAAAGGAAAAACAGGTCACTTCAAGAAATGGCAAGAACTATGCTTAATGAAATCTCTCTGCCCAAGTATTTCTGGGCTGAAGCCATCCATACAGCATGTTATATTCAAAATAGAATATTCATGCGTCCAATTCTGAAGAAAACTGCTTATGAGCTATCGAAGGGAAGGAAGCCAAGCATCTCATATTTTCATCCATTCGGAAGCTCATGTTTTCTACTCAACACAAAGGATGATCTCGGAAAATTTGATGCAAAATCAGATAAGGGAATATTCTTAGGATATTCACCTAATTCTAAGGCGTTTCGAGTATACAACTCCAGAACCATGGCAGTCGAAGAATCCATCAATGTTAGATTTGAAGATAAACACGTGGGTGTAAATCCGATATCTTCAGAAGATGATGATCTGGAAATATATGAAGCTCTTTCATCAAATCCAGCTCAGCCATCATCGTCCAGCAAAGAGTGAGACTCAACTATTCCTTTCTCAACTCAACCAGACGAAGTTGATGAAACTACGTCTGACGATATCTCATCAAGTCAAGTTATAACCTCTAGTGGCATATCACTACCTCGAGACTGGAGATTCAAACCAGATCACCCTCCAACGCAAATCATTGGAGATGTCCATGAAAAGGTAAGAACTCGATCTACTTTAAATGATTATGCTAATTGTGCGTTCCTTTCTGAGATAGAGCCAAAGAACATAGGAGAAGCTCTTCAGGATGAAGGATGGATTCTTTCCATGCAAGAAGAACTGAATCAGTTTGAATGAAGTAAAGTCTAGGATCTGGTGCCGAAACCAGAAGACAAATCCATCATAGGCACTCGATGGGTCTTCAGGAATAAGATGGTTGAAAATGGAAAGGTTACAAGAAACAAAGCTCGTCTGGTGGCCCAAGGGTATAATCAACAAGAAGGAATTGATTATACAGAGACGTTTGCACCAGTAGCAAGAATTGAAGCCATACGTATTCTTCTAGCATTTGCCTGTCAACACTCCATAAAGCTATTTCAAATGGATGTAAAAAGTGCTTTCCTGAATGGATTCATTGAGGAAGAAGTCTACGTAAAGAAACCTCCAGGATTTGAAGATCAGGATCTGCCAGATCATGTCATCAAGCTGAGAAAAGCTCTATATGGATTAAAGCAAGCACCACGTGCATGGTGCGATCGCTTGAGCTCATTTCTAATGAAGAACGGATTCTCTCGAGGAAGCATCGACAATACTCTCTTTAGAAGAAAGAGGTCCAAGGACTTCATTCTAGTACAGTTATATGTCGATGATATAATATTTGGGGCCACAAATGAAGCTCTTTGCCAAGAATTCTCCAAGCTAATGCAAAGTGAATTTGAGATGAGTATGATGGGAGAATTAAAGTTCTTCCTAGGACTACAAATCAGGCAAGAAGGAACTCGAACTTACATTCATCAGACCAAATATGTCAATGACCTACTAAAGAAGTACTGCATGGAGAAAGCAAAAGCCATGGGAACTCCAATGCATCCTGGAACTATACTTGATAAAGGTGATGAATCAACTCACGTTGACTCAACCAAATACAGAGGGATATAGGATCGCTATTATATCTCACATCAAGCAGACCAGACATCATGTACAGCGTCTGTGTATGTGCAAGATTCCAGGTAAGTCCTCAAGAATCTCATCTTAGTACCGTAAAACAAATTTTTCAATATCTTATTGGCACAACTAATCTTGGTTTAGTCTATGAGAAAGGTGATGATTTCAGGCTAAGAGGATTCTGTGATGCTGACTATGCCGGAGATAGAATAGAGAGAAAAAGCACAAGTGGAGGATGTCACTTCTTAGGGCATTGTCTAATCTCTTGGGCAAGCAAAAGACAGAGCACAATCTCCCTTTCAACGGCTGAAGCTGAATACGTCGCTGCAGGTTCATGCTGCACCCAACTTCTTTGGGTGAAGCATCAATTAGAAGATTATAATATTTTTGAGCATAACATCCCATTATTTTGTGATAATACAAGTGAAATTAATATAACAAAGAATCCTGTGTTACATTCACGAACCTAACATATTGAAATCACACATCATTTTATTCATGATCATGTAGCAAAAGGAAATATTGACATCTCATACATACCATCTGATGATCAACTGGCAGACATTTTCGCTAAACCCCTAATTGAAAACAAGTTTGTATGCCTTAGAGAAAGAATAGGAATGTTTCCTGCATTATAAACATCTTCTTATCATATTCGTCTGGTTACTTTCATAATATTTACTTCGTGATATACATTTAATGCTGAAACAGTTGTTTCTTTTCATATGCCTCACTTGCTCTGCACGCACACACAAAGGTTGGCATTTATTATCTCTCTTCATTTAATGCAAGTTAATGAACTGTATTACTCATCATGAGAATGATAAAATCGAGACACTATGCCCACTATTTCACATAAAACTGACGGTTCGTGAAAATATATCCCCTTTCAACTGCCTCAATACATCCATTCAACCTACTCCGTGCATTTGTAGTTGTCGTTCTGTCTTCCCTCTCTACAGTCCTCATGGCTCCCAACAAACGAAGAAACGGAAAAGCTCCACGAGCTCTAAGCATGGAAGAAAATCAAATATACCAGAATCAGATCAATCTTATGACTCGAAATCGAGAGCTTCAAAGTTATGAAATTGGTCTTGTCAAGGTTGAACACCTAGGGGACAGAGAACTTGTCTCCCCTCGGTATTTTGATCTGGAGCTATTTGCACATGCAAAGGTGGCCGGACTTGATCTCCTGCTCTCTCAAACTTGGGGGAACATGTTCAGTATATCCACATCTTCAGTCCTCAAGCCTCTCGTTCAAGAGTTCTACGACTGTGCTGTCGAGATGAACCCTAACCACATCCGAACGCGGTGTTTAGGTCAAGTAGTTGATATACTCACAACTGACATATCTCGACTTCTCAACCTTCCTCTACATGGAACGTGCTACTCCTCATCTTGGGAAAGCTCTGAGAGCTCTCCTTTCACTATCTGGAAGGAGATCCCTAAAAATTCCACCTCTAGGCGAGTGACAAACCTAGCTGAAGAATGCATTCTTCCCCATGCTGTTCTTAGCAAGGTCATTCTGCCAAAAGAAGGTTCTCGAGACTTAGTAAATAAGTTCTCTCAATGGGCCCTATTTCAACTTCAACATCGCAAGAATGTCAACTGGCCTAATCTTGTGTTTCAATACATCCTCCATACTCTTGAAAAACCTAACTCCAACCTTCCCTATGGAGCCCTTATCTCTGCTCTCATGCGTCACAAGCAGTTAATCAACCCTTCTATTGAGTTAATGAACTATACTTCATCTGACTATATCTTTGCTACTCCGATTAAGTTCAGTGATGTTCGTCGAATGAATCTGTCGGTTGACATATCTGAAGTACCCACTGAACTCCTCAGTGAATGGACCAGGAGGGTTCAAAAACGAAAGCTCTCTTCATCAACTCCGTCTGCTGCCAGTCTCAAACGACATTGTTCAGATGAGCCTTCCTCACAGTATTCGAGTGCTCCAAAAATCCTACATGCATCAACATCATCTAAGCCACTTCCAGAAACTGTGCACTCCATGCTGACCTCATCTCAATCTCTCATGCTCACTATTTGAAGTTCTTGCCTCAAATGTTTCACACTTATATATTTGATGTTCTTGATGTTGAGGATGATGGTAATTGTGGTTTTCGTTGTCTCGCTCAATGGATGGGCTACTCCCAGAGTTACTGGCCAGAAGTTCGCAGATTGCTCATTCAAGAACTTCTATCTCATCGTGTGCTTCATTCCCAAATGCTCTCCTCTGATAAAGATGTTGATCTTCTGTGTGAGGCTCTCACATTCTGTGGAAATGAACCTGCACCCATATCCAAGTGGTTTACAGTTCCTGACATGGGTTTGCTTGCTGCCACTGCCTTACGTATGGTTCTAGTAACCTTATCTCCTACTCAATGTTGCACATACCTACCCCTTCTTGGCCCCGTTCATGATCCCCCCACCATTGCTGTACTGGGTAACATTGGCAATCGTCACTGGGTTCGAGTCAAGCTTTCACATAACTCACCACTGCCTACTATTTCACCTCAATGGAAGCATCATTGCTCTCCTGATGCCCTCGGATGGGAACTGCTTCTTCAATCCAAGATTCTTCACTTCCAAAATCTTCTCCAACTTGAAGCTGAGGAATTTCTTGATTCTTTATTTGTTGTCCCCAACTATGACAATCCTATCCACATTGATGACGAATCTGAAACTGATTCTCACAGTGACATCTCTTGCTTAACTCTTGATTTCAGTCGTCTCAATTTAACTAATGTTGAAAGCGATCTTCGTCTGCCTCTTGGTCAAAGTCAACCGACGCTTTCACTGTTACCCCAGGTAGATGCTCACTTTAATGCAACTATATATTAATACCTCCTACCTGTCTTCACCGGAATGTCTCCTTAAAAGTATGGATCTGGATCTCAAGCTTGCACCTCCGGGTCTCTTCCCTACTGATTCAGGCATGTCTTTTCTGCCGATCTACCCCATGCCCGGTAACCCTTCTAAACCCATTTCTGCTTTGGGCAAGAGCAAGCATTCACCTGATGCACCTAATGCTTACCTCCTATCAGATCTATGTGTTCAAGCATTTGGGTTCTGATGACTGGATTTTATATGATAATTTTAGGGTCTTTTTAGTCTTTTTGTTTTATTATTTTTGAGTCACATATAGGTTTTTTATTATTTTTATGTAGATTTTATATTTATTTTGCATTTTGCATGTAGATTAGATTTTATTTGTTTTTCTACCTTTATTTTATATTTTTAGGAACTTTTATAGCAATTTTATATTTTTAGGAAAAGCTGGTTTAGTTATCATTTTTGTCCAAGGACCACTTTGTAAAGTTTCAGGAAATCAAGGTCCAAAATGTGAAAGTTCAAGAGTGGAGGGCTAAAAGTGAAGATTGAGAGAATTCAAGGGCTTGAATTGGAGTGCTAACCAAGAGAGGACTAGAAGTAAAAAAGAGGAATATGAAGCAACTCTCTAAATTAAGCACATGGAAAAAAAAGGATTAAAGGATGAGTGGAGGATTGATGATAGTGGAGGAGAGGTTTCAGAATTGATTAAAGGGCTGATAAGTGGGTTTTTATGGCATTCAAAACCCACTACCATGAAGAAGGAAGGAAAAGCTTGAAGTTGAAGAATCAGTAGCCAGCGCTGCAGCGCTAGAACCCAGCGCTCAAGCGCTGGGCCTCGGCCTGGAAGGGGGATTTAATTGCTGAGGCCAGATTTTTTGCTATAAATAGGGAGGCAACTTGCACTTGAAAAACACACCTTCATAGAATACAACAAGTATTCTCTCTTTCTCCCTCTTGAGCATTGTTCCTAGGACTTGTGGGAAGCCATATTTGAGCTCCTATCCAGCGTAATTCAATGTCTCCTTTAGCCATGCTTGGCTAACTTCTCTTTTAAGTTTTTGGGTTGTTTTAATTTATAATTCATGTTCTAGTTTTCTTTTACATTTCTGAATAATATCTTCAATTCATGTTTTATTTCTTTGTTCTTCATTAATCTTTATGCGCAAAAGATTTCATGCTTTCTACTTATTCATAAGGCCATTTGGTAAGTAGTAAGGGAAATAGGAAATAAAAAAGGTTATAAGTATACATTTCTTAAGGCTATAAGGATGGACGTAGCTTTGTGTTGGCCCGAATTCCTTCTTCATCTTCTTCTCTGATTAACTAATAACCAAGGCTATGGAGTTAGTAATTAGGAAAGAAAGGTCTACATTTCTTAAGGCTATTAGGATGTAGAAACTCTAGGCTATAGCACCATGAATATGAATTTAAAGTTTAGAAATTTAGTAAGAGTTTTCTAGCATGTTTTATAGATTATGTAAATCAACCCAAGAACTTAAATTCTTATCATCTTTTCTATATTTTGCTATTGTTATCTCTTGTTCTAAAAACATCAACATATATTCTCATCTTTCAAATTTCTGTTTAAGTACTAAAAATTATAATAATAAGAACACCTATCCCTTTGGTTCGATCTTTTTATATTACGCGATAGTTAATCGTACACTTGCGATTTTCCCTTATCAAGTTTTTGGCGCCGTTGCCGGGGATAGGTTCTTTTTAAGTTCTTGTTATTATTTTATTTAGTGCTGTTTGTATATATATAATAAAAAATTATAAAAAAAATATTATTTTGTGTGGTGAATAGGTGCTACTAATTTTGTCTGCTGAAATTTTGTAAGGAAATATGGCTGGATTATTTGAGGAATGGTTGGCAAAGATTCGGGCTAATCTTGAAAAAGAAGATATAAAGAAGAAGCATTTTGCTCTCAATTTAATTGATGAGTATTACTCTGAATTGGATTGCAAGCATGCTTTGGGATCTTTGCCCAACCGAGTGCAGGAATGGAAGGCCAGAATGATCTTGCAAGGGAGGCTGAATGACATTATGTGGAGGCAGCCCAGGGATGAACAACAACCACTTGTTCATGAAAATGAACTTGTAACACCCCGATTTTCAGGGAGTTACTGTAGCAAATGAACAGTAAATAAATATGCGGGATGAAAGTGCCACTACAGTCGAGAGTTGTCACTTACAGGGGTACGTTTTTCATAACGCTCCCGCAAGATTGCATCTCTGGTCTAGGGTGCTGAAAAACCCCGAACCAAGATGACTTCAAAGTGCTCGATTCAACGAGAGAGCTTTAACCCTAAGCTCCTTGGATTCGTTCCCTCAAGGCGATTGGAATATCGTTCCATACCCAAGGTGCTGCTGGGCACGTTCTGTGCAATTAAGCATCCTTTGAAAACATACTTCTGACGTCTGTTGTACGTTGAAGATTTTCATTGTGGGTAGAGGTGAGCTAACTTGATCAGTCCTCGAATACCCATGTCCATCGATGTACCATCCCACTTCCACTTGGGGCGTTAAAGGGGCTGAAACATTTCTGCCAGCTCTTCATGTTTCATCCTTGCCTTCTGACAAGTAAGGTATGCCATCACACTCAGTCTGTCTGCTTCCTTGTTCATGATAGCCTGGTCCAACTTCAGACCTTGAAACTGTTTGAACAATTCCATCTTTCTCACCGTCGTGGTGGAGGCATTCATTGCTGGTTGATCCCAGTCCTGGCAACCACGATGAACTTCCTAAGATGGTACGGCGGGGTAAGATCCTACTCCCTCATGGGCTTTGCCCATTCACGCCTCTTCAAGCTTCCTCCTTCAAATCAAACGAGTATTCCGAATTCCTCGTGATAGCTGAAGGTAGTGTAGCACCCTCATAGAGGTGGCGTCTTCATATCTTGAGCGCAAACTCCACTGCGGCTAATTTCAACTGATATTCTGGATAGCTCTGCTCTGGCGACTTTAACCGTTCCCAAACAGGCACCACCCCTCTGAGGTCCTGCTTCAGAACACGGCCTATCCTTTTGGTATACGTATCGGCATCGACTACGTTTTTTTTTTTTCCTCCCTGTTATGGCCGCTAGTGTTGACGAAGTCATCCACTGTTTCTCCATTCATCGATGACCAGACTCATCCCTCTTGGTCCTTGCAAAAGGTTGGTCCATTCTCAGTGAGTCGCATTCGCGGTCCCACTAGCTTCGAGAGTTCTTCGGCGAAGCACCGATAGTAACCATCCAAAATCGAAGCAATTCTTCGTCTCAATTGCTGCCCTCAGTCGTTCCCATGCTAACCCTCATTTCACTTGGCTGGGTCGATTGTGATTCCTTCCCTTGAAATAACACGTCAAAAGGTTTTACTCCTTCGAGTCGAACTCGGACTTGAAGGACTGGCATACCGCTTCTCCTCCATAATACGTGCGGTACTGGTCGGGGGTAACTTCTCTTGTTCTTCAAAAATCTTGGCGCACAAGTACGTCATCAAACATTAAGGACACGAATGGTCCAAGAGTGGCTGAGGTCTCCCCGTCCTCGTATCTTACGAAGACGACTGGTGCATTGGTCACTCCAAGGCACCGCAAGACACTCGGTCTGTCTGTGACGAGTTCTGGTAATGGTCTCCGGAACATCCTCTTCCTCAATCCGATTCTGACGATGTAGTGGTCTTGGTCGAGCTTAGGGAACCACACTGCTTTTCAAGTTGGTTCACCAATTCATCGGTCCTTAGTAAGGATGTCGATCTCTTACTGTCGTTCCACTCAGTTGTCATCAATCCATACAGGGTCGGGACCTCCTGCCCCTTTCCTTTAACAGCAACGCTGGCGCTTTCCCAAAGCGAAAAACTTTACCCTTGCACGATCACTCCGAGTTAATTCCGTGGGTTCATCATTTCCACTCGGCGGACGGTGCAGGCGTAATTCGTAAGTTGCATCTGAGATGGGTCTTGCGTCGTCTTGCACGATTCGCATCTTCATTTCCATTCTCCCTTCAATGCTGATCGATAGGTGAACACTGTCGGAATCCTCTCTTCGAGCGGTTCCCACGAGGTTCTCTATAAAACATCTAGAGACACTCGGTTCTATCCTACATAGACTATCCAGTTCCACATGTCCTGGGATAATCGGCTCATTCAGAGATTGTAGGGGCATATATATATTTTTATAACAGACACGAGAAGAAATTCTCCTCATAAACATCAGCATACAAGCACACAACAGTTTAACGATCAAAACAACCACAACAGAAGTACTGCAAAATAAAAGGCAAAGGAAGGTCAATGTAGTTTCTAGTGGTCCTCGCCATTCATCGAATGGGCGAATGCACCACTCCCTACTCAAGAAATTGATGAGGAGTCGCACCCATAGAAAGTAATGTCTCGGCACCTTGCAGTCTCAAACTACATGCTCAGGTTTCCTTCGTGACGATCACTTCGGCTCTGCCTTGGGTGTTCGACATTCCTTGGAAAAGTGTCCAGTCTTCTGGCAACGATGACACCTCTTCTTCTCCCTTTTGCAAGTCCTTGCAACATGTCCTGCTTCTCCACATTTGTAGCAAATCACCCTTCCCTTTGAGGGTGGAACTGCTTGGCCTCTCCCGGATGCAGCTTCTGACTGGAGTGGTCCTGTCGCCCGGCCTATCCTATGCGTCCGCTGATATGGCCTCTTCTGATGTCCTTTCCCTAGACTTTCTCGGTCTTGTGTCCTTGGCTGGGTTGGTCCACCTCTTCCGAACTTCCTCTTCCACTCGTTCCTCATGGTTTCGATTTCTCTACACTTCTCCACAAGTGGCTGGTACTGGGAAATCCCTAAGGGTCTCACTGACTTCTCGATCTCGTATCGAAGTCCCCTCATGAACCTTGAACAGAGGTAGGGTTCGTCTAACCTCCGTACGAAAAATCGGAAGTGTCTAGCCAAAGATTCCATCTTTTCAACATACTCGTCCACCGACATGCTTCCCTGCACAGCTCCAGGAATCGGGACTCTACCTTTTCACGGGCGCTAGGCGGGTAGTACCTCTCCATAAGGGCGTCTCGGAACGTGTTCCATGTGACAGCTACCTGGTTGGCCTCCATGATCTGTCTGGCTCCTTTCCACCAGTATTCTGCATTGCCTCGCTGAGGGTAAGAAGCAAACCCCAGCTTGGATTCTTCCGGAGTGTTCAGAACTCCGAAGATCTTCTCAACTTGCTGAACCCAAAGATCTTCTTCCTCCAGTCCAGCTTCCCCTAAGAACCTTGGCGGGTCATGACGTCGAAGATCGTTGAGTCCTCGAGTCTGAGCAAAAGTCTCTTCCCTTTCTTGCTGGCGTGCACGACGCTCATCCTCCACTGCCTGTCGTTGAGCAGAGGCAGATTCTCGTTCTTCAGCCGCAGCAGCCTACTGAGCAACCACGTCAGTCAAATTGGTCATTGCTTGAGCCATCTGGTTTAGGTTGACACACATTCCCTCTTCTGGGCCTGATGGTGAAGACATCTCATTCCTGAAACGCACTAACATTCATCCAGACGAGGAATGACTAGATTCCAAGGCGTCTTGCTCTTCTATATGAGCTATATAACATGCCTTAGGATAATCACACAACAGAGGCTCAAACACAAGCTAGTGTAGAACTGACTATTACAAATATAACAACCAAGTACGTAGGAAGGCTTTCCACTCAAGGGATAAACCTAAGGCAGTCTACAAGTTCGGATACTTCGGGATCTCGTCATGCTTGGAGCAGCCATAAGGTTGATCAGGCCTTACGAACCAACTCCTCAGCAATCAAAGCCGAAACATCCTAATTGCAAACACAAGCAGCAAGCAACTTAGCATAGAAAAACCCGTTCCCCAAAAGCTCTGGTTTTCTCAACCGGAGCTCTGATACCACAATGTAACACCCCGATTTTCAGGGAGTTACTGTAGCAAATGAACAGTAAATAAATATGCGGGAGTTCTTCAAAATGTAGAAAAAGAGAGTATATATTTTTTTTTGAAATCATTTTCCTTTTCGAAACATGCCATGCTCAAATGCATTAGTATTATAAATACATAATTCGCAAATAGCCGAACATATGGCGTAAAATGACTGACCAGCAGCTTAGAGATTATTTACAAAACACTTAACTTGTTTTCGAAAAACTCTGCTATCAGTTGTAAAAGAAACCAAACTAAAACTCCTACCCTGATACGCAAGCATACAAGGGTTATTACAAAATAAATAAAACGGTAGCGGCAAATCTTCCAGCCCTAGGCGCCCAACTCCATGTCATGGTGTCTCCTAGAGCGGCATCCATCTGCATCTTCCGGCTAAAGGTAGTCTGACTGGCGACGAATCACCAGAACACAAGCAACACACAAATGCAAGGGTCAACTTCTAAAAGAGACAATACAGATAGCAATACAAGTTATCATATATACATAACAACGAATATCTGCGATAAGAGGATGCAGAGAGCAAATCAAATAAACATAATGGCCATGCAGGAAAATTTACAAGTAAGCACAAAACACAACACAAGTAGAATTTCAACCAAAAGCACAATCAAGCGGCACATAGCTGGTTGGGAATAAACTTAATTTCCCAACCGAATACGGCACAAAGCCCGGCACATAGCTGATTAGGAATAAACTCGTTATCCCAATCTTATTCGGCACATAGCACAGCACAAAGCACGGCACATAGCACGGCACAAAGCACGGCACAAAGCACGGCACAAAGCACGGCACATAGCACGGCACATAGCACGACACAAAGCAAGGCACATAGCTTCCCCACAGTATGCTGGACGGATAGCCTTGCTATTCCAAACAGCTGGGGGATGACGACAGCGTCGTCTTGGGAAACGTTCCTGCACACGAAATCTTAAGCAAGCAACAACCACAATATTCAACGATGTCATACCTCAAATAAAAACCTAATCCAGCATATCAGATGCCTTCAGAGACTGCATTCATATATCAATTAAATACAGTTTAAAGTCGGGTCGTTCTCAGAACGCCGTCAACTACAATTCTAAGATTATAGTGCAGCATGGTATATACATATATACTATGCTAATATACAAAGATACGAAGTGCCCTTACCTTATAGGTGGTCGATCCTGGCGGTCACGTAAACTCCGTGCGTCTAGATCGGTACGGGGCCTCGTTATCCTTCAACAAACACAACCTAGCTTAGAACTTTGAACTTAAACCTATGGTCAAGGGGCTGGTCTAAACAGGGTCTAAGAACTTAGACAAAGCTCTACAACTTAGGAAAATCTTAGAGGTCGAAGACACTTAAAAAGGATTTTCGACAATTACCAAAAGAACTTAGAAAAACCTTAAGTTACAAAAACCAAAACTTGTTAAAACTTTAAACCATTCAAAGAGCATCAAGGCTAGATGCTTACAAACCATTTTGAAGCCTTAATCAAGGTTTTAGAAGACAAAAGCACACACATTTTTATCAAACTTCAATTCTGCCCAAAATTCTAAAAATCCTAAAATTTTCCAAATTTTCACCCAACACTTCACTCAATTCTCAAATCAATCACACAATCAAAAACATAACTTTTAAATCCATTTTCCACACCAAATTCTCCAAGTTTTCAGAATTTTCAAAACCCTAATTTGAACTATAAGTTCCAAGATCCAATTTGCCCAAAAACTCAACTTTTTCTACAAGTTTCCAAATCAATTTTCCAACTCTTGTATTCAACAAAACCTAAGTGTCAAGAACATACAAAATCCAATAAATTGTCCAATTTTAAATTCTCAATTCCCCCACTTTTCAAAACCCTAAAACAAGCTAGAAGTTCCACAATCAAGTTTACCCCAAGTGCTCTAGAAATCAATTTTCTAGGGCTTCAAATACACAATTTTTCTCTAGGCCCTTTTTCACCTATTAGGGCAAAACCTTTCCTACAAACCCAAAATCATTTCCAAGCATTTAAACTCACTCAAGGCTAGTTGAAAATCAATTTTCTACCCTTAGACCAATGCTGTCCAATTCGGCCAAAAACTTTAATTCAAGGATAAATTTTTCTTCCAAATCTAATTTGTACACATCAAAGACAACAAGAAAACTAGGGTGAATAATTACCTAGGGCTTGAAAAATCACTTTTCCAAATAATCAATTTCTCAAAAACAAAACTTCCAAGAAAACAAATTAGAGATTTTCAAAGATCAATCCAGTGGGAACAACTTTTCCAAAAGGAACCCTAACAAAAACTCAACTTCAAAATCTTCAAGAGACAAAAACTCAACCAATCAAAATTCTAATCGGTTCAAATCGAAGCTTAAGATGGTGGGAACAACATTTGTGAAGAGACATTTGAGTTCTAACACATGCATAAAAACCAAACTCAACATATGGAAAATCCGAATCGGTAGAAGTGTAGATCAAGAGGAGGGGAGTATTTTACCTCAAAGCACCAAGTGAAGAAGAGGAGAGGAAGGGGCTGCCATGGTGAGGAGGAGGTTCGGCCATGGTGATGAGGAGAGGAAGAAGATGAAGCTTTCTCTTTCTCTCTCTAATTTTCTCTCTAAATTCCACTTAATGAAGGCTTAATGGAAGAAAACACATGGAACCCTCACTTAAGGGGGTATGGGCCACGGCCTAAGGGCCCAAAAAGGGGGGAAAAACTCAATTTTTACTTACCCAAGGGACTAAAGTTGGAAGGGTAAAAGGTTAAAGTAAAAACAAACTTTTACTATTCGAGGACCAAACCGTAAGGTTTTCAAAGTTCAGGGACTAAACTCTAAATTTAGAAAGTTCTAATAAATATCTAGGTTTGTTTATTAATAAATTCTTAATCATGACGCGTCAGTGCGTCAGTGCGTCAATGCGTCAGTGCGTCAGTGCGTCAGTGCGTCAGTGCGTCAATGCGTCAGTGCGTCAATGCGTCAGTGCGTCAAGTCACCGGTCATCATCAGGTTCTGGTCATCAGTGAGTACCTCTGTGTCACTGAGAATATCTGCCCCGGGGTCATTTATTGGTTTTGGGGTAC
The DNA here is from genome assembly GCA_030819835.1 of Acmispon strigosus. Classification (NCBI taxonomy): domain Eukaryota; kingdom Viridiplantae; phylum Streptophyta; class Magnoliopsida; order Fabales; family Fabaceae; genus Acmispon; species Acmispon strigosus. The sequence goes on along the minus strand of JAUAMA010000004.1, from coordinate 24,326,120 downwards.
CGGGCCCGCACAATTCGAGGCCGGGTCGAACTTTCTCGAAGTCTGCGTTACGCTGCCCGAAAACACTATTCACCGAGTCACTATTCACGAAATTCTTCTTCACGAATTTGGTCTCGAAACGCCAAACGAAGTCGTTTGGAGCTTTTTATATTCTCGATCCGGGGTCCCGAAGTCATCCGTTTCTTCTGTTGAAGTTTCGGCTAAAAGTCCCGTTAGAGCGAAAAATGCTTCCCGGGCTCCGGGAGGAAACCATATCAATATTATAGTCGTTCTTCACGAAATTCTTCACTGAACGTCATGGTGATAGTGAGAACGCCTGATTCTCGTCCGAACTTAAAGTCAAGTTTAGCGTGGTTTCCTTCCAAGTGTTGCAAAAGGTGTTTCACCGGTACTTCGCTCGACGATAACGCTTGCCGATGCCGCCGAGCGGATCCAAACAGTACCTTGGAATAATTAAATAATTATTTAATTATTGGAGAAAATTCCAGGTGTTACAGAACTCGTGGTGGTTCAAAGAGAGGAGGTGAAAGCAACCTTCATTTTAGAATTTGTCTTTGAAGACAAATTAGAGATGGAGGAAGAAGAACCTCAAGGAACCTATGCTATAGGTTCACAATGGCAAGGCAGAGAACAAGGAAGGGAAAATTTATTTATCTCTTCCATTTTTAATTTGAATATTGTTGCTTTGTTAGCTGAAAAATCATTGGGCACCATGATGCTTATGTGCCAAAATTTGCATGATTTGCGGGGTCTAATGAATTTTGTAATAGACCCCGGTTGAAAAGTGATTAGTGGAAGGGTCTATCTCGGACCTTAACAATGAGCTGGTTGGGAGACAACCCAACTTAGGAATAGTTTAAAATTCTGTCATTTAATTTTCTGCATCATCCTTGTAAATAAATAAAAGAAAAAAAATTCTATGTTTTTGCTGCAGGAGAGGCCAGCGCTCCAGCGCTGGAGGCCAACGCTCAAGCGTTAGGCCCCTGCTTTGCACCTCTGATTGCCCAGTTTCTGTTTTAATCCAGCGCCCAAGCGTTGGCTGTTAGTACAGATAGCAACCTGAGAGGGGGGGGTGAATCAGAGTTGCCCCGATTTTCGCCGTATTGAAATTGTCACTTTCAAGTTTATGATGATCACGAATTGATCGTTGTGATTGCAGCGGATATGAACAATACTTGAAAGTAAATGTGAAGGATAAAGAGAATCACACACAAGATTTATCCTGGTTCACCTTCAATCCACCGAAGGCTACGTCCAGTCCCTCAAAGAAACCCCTTGAGGATTTTTCCACTATTGATAAAAATTACTTACAAGTTCCTAACCCAAGGACCCCAAGAATTCCTACCAATATCCTGTGAAAGCAAACCACTTTCAACAGCCCCTGAAAGCAAACCGCTTTCAGTTCCTGAAGGCAAACCACCCTCAGACCTTGAAGACTAACCCGCCTTCAATCGACAACCCTTCACCGAATACCACGGTGAAGTTAGGATCCCTCGGAAAGAGTACCACTTTCTGAAGAACCACTCCACTGAATTCCACAGTGAAGATTTTCCATGATCGAGTACTCTTAACGAATGCTTGCACCAAGGACCCTAAGATATCTTATCAATCTTCCTGAAGCAACCCACTTTTGATTGATCAAGTCTTCTTAACGAATGCTTGTGCCAAGGACCCTAAGAGAACCCATCATGCCTCAGAAAGCAAACCACTTTCTGATGACGCCGAAACCTACGGCGGACTTTGAATCATACCCGATTCAAAGAGCCTTTTTCCCAACCATGGAATACCACGATGGACCCTTTTACAACCATCAATAACTACAGTGAATGAATCAACATGATTCAAATGGAAGGAGAAGAAGATGCCTTATCCTATGCATGATTCAATCCTTTAGACAAGAAGGATTGATCTTAGTTTGTATGCTCCAGGCAATTACAATGAAGGCTCTTCCATTCTGAGTTTCTCAAATGTTGAACATCATGAGTGTTCTTGTGAAAATGAGAGAACCGAAACTCAGAATGATGACTTTAATGGATATGAAAGTTATGGACCAAGTCATTTCTGTTTCTGAGTGTCTAGGGACTTTATATAGGCACTAGAGGTCGTCCATGAACCAACACAACCTTTCCCAACGGGTTTGAGACACAATGGTTCATGAAATAACACATCTATCGACCTGGTAATCGATTACAGCAGTTAGTGTAATCGATTACATCATGCCGTTGAAGTTTGAATTTGAATTTCAAACTTGGTAATCGATTACACACATCCTGTAATTGATTACACACTTCTGTAATCGATTACTGACAGTCCAGAACTCAGTTTTCGACTGTTTAAACCCTAATTGAGTGTTCCTACCAAGTTTTACTTGTGAGAACATATCGTACTCAATTAGTTGATCTTTTGTGAGCCTTCTAATGCAATTAAACCTTAATAAAGCATAGCACACTAAGTTGACAAGACTTACTTAAAACTAGAACCTTCATGTTTTGTTCTTGACGTTCTGAGCCTGGTTTTTGAAGTCTTTCTTTTCTTAAGTCTTCTTGAAGTCTTATTGAAGTCTTTCTTCTTTTTATTCCTTTCTTTCTCTTAAGTCTTCTTTTTCTCTTCTGAAGTCTTTCTTCTTTTTGTGATGTGTTTGTCTTCATCAAAACCTCAGTCGAGTCCAAGGACGAGACTTGATTTACATTGGCATCCCCAACGCTCAAGCGCTGGAGCTCGGGCAGATTTGCTGTTTTGTTTTTGTTTGCTGTTTTTAGTTTTTAAATAAATTTTGTGTTCACCATTTTCTGAAAGTTTTAGATTCTATGATTTTTCCCTTGTTTCTACACTGGTTTTAATTTTTCGTAAACTCAAGAATTCTTGTTTTTAAAGGTGGACACAATTTTTCAACCCATGATCTTACTTGATTTTGGAACTAACAAGTCAAGCAAGCTTTTGCTTGTGAGACTTTTGTTTGTTCAATGTTACAGGATAGGTACCAAAAGGAGGAAGAGCCCTCTTGAACTTAAGTGTTCAAATTGATTTTTACATTGAGGTTCCCTTGGACCTTTGTGGAAAATTTGTTACTATACCAGCTTCTTAGTTTTTCTTTTTCTTTTTATAGTTTTTAGTTTTATTTTTAGTTTAGTTTTTCTGTTTTCTTTTTGCATGAGTCTTGAGTATTTTATCCATTCTGAATGTTGCTATAGCTTGTGAAATGCTTTATCTGATTGAACTGCTTTGAGAAAAGTTCTATGTTTTTAAGCGGTTAGGATTGCATGCTGTAGAAAGGATTATTGATATCTTGATTGTTTGGTTGTTGGCAAAGTCTTTTTCTGAGTTCTAAAAAGGGTACCACTTACCCTATCTTTTTCTGAGAGCTGAGGTCTCTGGATGCATGATTGTGAAATTTTTCTGCCTTGTGTTGCATGTTGATTGGAGTTTTGTACACTTTGTGAGTTGAGAAGAGATTATAGGCATTTTTGAAAACTCAGATTTTTGCTTGAAATGTTATATCCACTAGTAGCCCCTTTTTGAGCCTTAAAAGAGTCATTCTTTGGAGCCTACTTTGTGTGATAAATTTTAAGTTGTTATTGTGATGCATGTGCTGAAATTGTAGAGCTATGTTTGTTGGGCTTCTCTCTAAAAAAAAGAAAAAAATTGGAAAAAAAATAAGGTATGTGCCTTAGGAAAATAAAATAAAATAATGAGGTAGTGGGGTGAGAAAGAGTATGATGGAAGTAAAATTCTAGTCATTCATCCCATACATTCCACTACTTTGTTCGGAAAAAAAAAAAAAGAGAAAAAGGAAAAAATTGAGAGGACCCTTGTGTTGAATTGTTGAAGCTCTTAAGTCAAGAAAAATCACTTAACAACAGTTTCTGAGTCAGCCACTAGAGTTGCCAATTTCTTGAAATCCACACCTTAAATTGTTCAACCCTTTTGGCCAAGTTACAACCTTAAAAATCTCTTCAACATCACTTGGTTGCTTTACTTCAGTTTTGATTTGAATGATAGGCAGGATTATTGAGCTTTCTTGTTTTCATGGAGAATATCATTTTGTGAGCTTAATTGATGAACTCAAACATGTTAAAAGCCAAGCCTAACTTTCTTGATTCTTTGTCTATTAAACATGCATGTCTTCCTTATCCGCTAAGCTTTCTGGAAAATTATCATATTTCAATCGGATAAAAACTTTCTCTAAACTCAGGGACGAGTTTCTCTTTAAGTTTTGTCGCTTGAGGACAAGCTGTCGTTGGGTATAGTGGTGTGATGACTGGATTTTATATGATAATTTTAGGGTCTTTTTAGTCTTTTTATTTTATTATTTTTGAGTCACATATAGGTTTTTTCATATTTTTATGTAGATTTTATATTTATTTTTCATTTTGCATGTAGATTAGATTTTATTTGTTTTTCTACCTTTATTTTATATTTTTAGGAACTTTTATAGCAATTTTATATTTTTAGGAAAAACTGGTTTAGTTATCGTTTTTGTTCAGGGACCACTTTGTAAAGTTTCAGGAAATCAAGGTCCAAAATGTGAAAGTTCAAGAGTGGAGGGCTAAAAGTGAAGATTGAGAGAATTCAAGGGCTTGAATTGGAGTGCTAACCAAGAGAGGACTAGAAGTAAAAAAGAGGAATATGAAGCAACTCTCTAAATTAAGCACATGGAAAAAAAAGGATTAAAGGATGAGTGGAGGATTGATGATAGTGGAGGAGAGGTTTTAGAATTGATTAAAGGGCTGATAAGTGGGTTTTTATGGCATTCAAAACCCACTACCATGAAGAAGGAAGGAAAAGCTTGAAGTTGAAGAATCAGTAGCCAGCGCTGCAGCGCTAGAACCCAGCGCTCAAGCGCTGGGCCTCGGCCTGGAAGTGGGATTTAATTGCTGAGGCCAGATTTTTTGCTATAAATAGGGAGGCAACTTGCACTTGAAAAACACACCTTCATAGAATACAACAAGTATTCTCTCTTTCTCCCTCTTGAGCATTGTTCCTAGGACTTGTGGGAAGCCATATTTGAGCTCCTATCCAGGGTAATTCAATGTCTCCTTTAGCCATGCTTGACTAACTTCTCTTTTAAGTTTTTGGGTTGTTTTAATTTATAATTCATGTTCTAGTTTTCTTTTACATTTCTGAATAATATCTTCAATTCATGTTTTATTTCTTTGTTCTTCATTAATCTTTATGCGCAAAAGATTTCATGCTTTCTACTTATTCATAAGGCCATTTGGTAAGTAGTAAGGGAAATAGGAAATAAAAAAGGTTATAAGTATACATTTCTTAAGGCTATAAGGATGGACGTAGCTTTGTGTTGGCCCGAATTCCTTCTTCATCTTCTTCTCTGATTAACTAATAACCAAGGCTATGGAGTTAGTAATTAGGAAAGAAAGGTCTACATTTCTTAAGGCTATTAGGATGTAGAAACTCTAGGCTATAGCACCATGAATATGAATTTAAAGTTTAGAAATTTAGTAAGAGTTTTCTAGCATGTTTTATAGATTATGTAAATCAACCCAAGAACTTAAATTCTTATCATCTTTTCTATATTTTGCTATTGTTATCTCTTGTTCTAAAAACATCAACATATATTCTCATCTTTCAAATTTCTGTTTAAGTACTAAAAATTATAATAATAAGAACATCTATCCCTTGGGTTCGATCTTTTTATATTACGCGATAGTTAATCGTACACTTGCGATTTTCCCTTATCAGGTTCCCATTTTGCTTTAAGGCTGGTTTTTGGCTTCCTCGCGGATGTCCCCATTCTCTCTTTACCCACTCCATGCCATCTGAACGTTAATTTTTCCATTATAACTGGGAAGTTCAGGTTCGCAAGGATGTTCACACTGCCTCAATTCCTCTTCATCTGGCTGGCTGTGTTGAAACCCTGGTTCTCAAGTTCAGCACATGGACCCTGATTCTCCTTCCTCAGATATCTCCCATGCTGCACACTCTGCGCCCCACTTGGCTGTATCTGCATCCTGCGCCGCTCATTCCCACTGTGGCATCCTTTACGCCCATTCTGCCATCTAGCTTCTCATCTCCGTCAGTCGATCAGTGCTCGCACTTCGACTTTGACGATGACCGCTCTATGATCCACCTTCTCTCTCAGGAAGTTAAGGCATTCACTACTCGCTTATCGCTGGCACAGGATCGTCGAGAACAAGCTGTGAATGATCGTCTTGAGTCCATGAATACTAGGCTTTCTGCCCAGATCGATGCTAATTTCGCTGAAATGCATGCCTATATGGCTTTACTTTTAGGATTGTCTAAATCATCCTCGTGAATCTATGTTTCTCTTATTATTTGTGTTGCATTGTTTCTTTTCTTTCTTTTTGATAATGTCAAAGGGGGAGAAACTATATAAATGAAAAAGTGCACAAGCTTAGGGGGAGCTAATTTCGCTAATGAAATGAATGACTAAATAAAAGAAAGGCACATACTAAGGGGGAGAAATCATACAGATTCTACTAGCATTTTTAGAAATTGTCATTATCAAAAAGGGGGAGATTGTTAGAGAAAAATACCCAAATGAATTAACCTATTTTGATAAATAACAATTTCGTTAAAGAGTCACAAATTTTTCCTTGAAGAATTTTATATTCAGGGACTCTTATAAACGGAAAGGACGCTGCAATCATTATCAAAAAGCAAAGGAAAAGTCCGTCCGGCTATGAGAACTTCGTCCGCCTAAAGGGACTGTCCGGATCACTCCAAGTCAAACAGAGAGGTTGACTAAGAAGTAATAATTAAAGACTGACACGAAAAGAATCTGCTCAGCAGAGATCGTTTGTCTAAAGAACCAGCTGTCAAGCACCTCCTGTGGATCAGAGCATTAAATACGAAAGAGACAGAATTAAGCGCCATATATCTTGAAGATTCAAATTCTCTGACATCCCTTAATTCAAGTTGCTTTTTACTGAATTTACGGTGAAAATCCTCTGATCATCGTATCTCCTCAACGGTAGAATTCAAATCCTCTGGTCAGAAGCATTAATTGTTGTCTCTAGAAACCAGAAGAAAAAGCATTGCCAGACGAACTCACTCTCTACCAGTTGAAGGAATGCTCATCACTATAGCAAAATTTTCTTTAGCAACAAGTTGCAGAAGTATCCGTTACTCACAATCTAGCAAATTTCCAACGGAACTATTTTTGAAGATCTTCATCAGTCCATCCGGTTCTCATCCTACTGAAGATATAAATAGTGACCTCTGCATCACTTTCAACTTGGCGACTTACACAATATCTAAGCATTCAAATTCTCCAAGTCAATTCACAACTTAGACGAGATTTTACCAAGAACACTCAGTAACATTAGAATTTCTGTCCTTCTGAGTTTAGTCGCCAATCAGTGTGAAATCTCCATAGAGTGAAAACTCTCATTCTTCTCACACTATCCCTTCAGAGAACCAAACTTAACAATCATCTCTGATCCTAGAACCTCATATTTTCTACCCACTCTTTGTGAAGAGATCCTTGTAGAAAACCAACCTTCTTGTAAAAGAATTGGGAGAAGTCCTGTCAAATACTTGAGAGATAAAGGAGAAGTCCTGAGAAAACTTGTAAAGGAGTAGTCCTCAGAATACTGGGAGAAGTCCCTGAGAACACTTGTACTATTCAGTCGAAATAGTGGAAAATCTTGGTACAGCCAAGTACTGGACGTAGCCCTATCGATTTTGGGGGTGAACCAGGATAAATATCTTGTGTGCTTTACTATTTATGCTCTAAGTATATTTCCGCTGCACGTTGATCTAAACGCTTTCAAACTTATAAATAGTATTCTGCGAAAAACTTTCAAAAGTCACACACACAATTCAAACCCCCTCTTTCTTGTGTGACTATATTACTATCAGATAAAGCATCATGAATTCTTGTTTTAAAATTCAAAAATAAAGTAGAAGGTTTCTAGCATATTTTATAAGTTATGTAATTCAACCCAAGTGCTTAATTTCCATCATCATCATCTTTTTATCTATTTGTTTATGCTTATTTCTAGTCTTTTCTCTAAAAACCAACATCAAAAACCAAGTTTATATTCTGCACAAAGTTCTAAATAAATTAATAATAGGACACCTATCCCTTGGGTTCGATATCTTTTATATTACTTCGATAATCATCCGTGCACTTGCGGATTTGGCTATCAATAAGTTCATAGGGTGAGGAGTTCTAAATGCAGAAGACAGGAATGGGAAGGACGATATGTTTGATCTTGTATGGAAATGTGGACAAGAGTGAATGTTCAAGATTTGTAGGCTGAGAGGCGGAAGATGAGAGGATATTGTGTTCTGTAAGAAAATGATAATATGAATAAAGTGATTGGTTTATATTGACCGTGAATGTAGTCGATTAAGTGGTTATGTAATCGATTACTTGACAGTTTCTTTGGAATTTTGAATTTCAAAAAGAATAGGAGGGAAAGGAATTTTAGTGCAGATATATGTCTGTTTCGAACGTGTAATCGATTACTGCAAGTTGGGTAATCGATTACAGACGGTTAAGAGATGATAGAAACACTAACTTCAAATAGGTAATCGATTACATAACATGGTAATCGATTAACTAAATTCTCTGGAATATTGTGGTAATCAATTACTACCCTTTGAGTAGCCGATTACTCAAACTTTCTGGAAAACACGTGGACCAGAATCCTTTTGTTAATCGATTACAGGTTATGTGTAATCGATTACTTGAAATCTCTGTTTTAAAATGTAGGCCAAATTTTCCTGTGTAATCGATTACAGGTTATGTATAATAGATTACTTAGTTTGAGAACCACATTTTGAAGCTTATTTTCAGAGAAGCAGACATGTAAGCACATAATCAAACATCAAGATCATCTAATATACCTAATTCTCTGCTAATTATAAAGAATGAATCTTTAGGAAGAGGTTTAGTGAAAATATCAGCTAATTGGTTATGTGTGTCAACAAAAGAAATTTCTATATCCTTTCTCATGACACGATCTTGAAGAAAATGATGTCTTATGTCAATATGCTTCGTTTTAGAATGCATGATGGGGTTTTTGGAAAGGTTAATTGCACTGGTATTGTTACACTTGATAGGAATACAGCCCAGTTCTAAGCCATAATCTTTGAGTTGTTGTTTGAGCCATAACGTTTGTGCACAACAACTTCCCGCAGCAATATACTCTGCTTCTGCAGTACTTAGAGCAACACACGCTTGTTTCTTACAAGACCAAGAAACAAGAGCATTTCCTAATAAGTAACAAGTACCACTTGTGCTCTTTCTCTCAGTTTTGCATCCAGCAAAATCTGAGTCAGAATATCCAACCAAATCACAGACACCTCCTTTGGGATACCACAAACCTACATTTGAAGTTTCTTTCAAGTTTTTGAAAATCCTTTTAACAGAACTTAAATGAGACTCCTTTGGAGATGCTTGATATCTAGCATATGGACATACACTGAACATAATATCAGGTCTACTGGCTGTGAAATAAAGAAGAGATTCGATCATACCTCTGTATTTGGTAATATCCACTGGAATTCCGAACTCATCTTGATCTAGATAAGTATTTGACCCCATTTTTGTAGCTATGGCTTTGCAATCATCCAAATCATATTTCTTTAAGAGCTCTTTGCAGAATTTGGACTGATTTATGAATATTCCGTCTTTAGATTGCTTGATTTTCTATCTAAGAAGAAGTTTAGCTTTTCCATCATAGACATTTCAAATTCTTCTTGCATCATGTTTTAGAATTCTTTGCACAAATTTTCGTTAGTTGAACCAAAAATAATATCATCTACGTAAATTTGAACTAATAACGTATTACGTTTGGTTTTCTTGATGAATGGTGTCGTATCAGCCTTACCCTTTTCAAATCCTTTCTCACAGAGAAATGTACTAAGTTTGTCATACCATGCTCAGGGAGCTTGCTTTAGACCATAAAGGGCTTTCTTCAACTTGAAGACATGTGAATGATATTTAGAATCTTCAAACCCTGGTGGCTGCTTCACATATACTTCTTCTTGAATGTATCCATTTGATACAATGGAAAGTTTAAAGAGCAAGCATACGCCAAAAGAAGTCTTATGACTTCCAAACGAACAACTGGTGCATTGGTTTCATCAAAGTCTATCCCTTCTTCTTGATTATATCCTTGTGCTACCAGCCTTGCCTTTTTTCTGACTATGATACCATTTTCATCTAACTTGTTCCTGAACACCTACTTTGTTCCAATGATATGTTTATCAATAGGCTTAGGAACCAATTCCCATACTTGATTTCTTTCAAATTGGTTCAACTTTTCTTGCATTGCTACTATCCAGTACTCATCTTCTAAAGCATCATTTACCTTAGAAGGTTCTATTTGAGAAACAAATTCCATGTTCAAGACTGAATCATTTAAGCGTTGTCTTGTTGAAACTCCTTTTGATATGTCACCTATGATGTTGTCAATGGGATGATCTCTGTGTGTTCTCGATTCTTTTGGAAACTCATAAGTGGCATCTTCAACTTGTTCTACTGGTTCTGATTCTTACACCATTTGCTTTTGATGATCATCCTTGATTATATTTTCTTCCTCATCATAAACAGGAAAAGCAGTTTTTTCCTCATTTGAAGAGTTAGACTCATCAAAAGAGACATGAACTGATTCTTCAACTACTAGAGTTCTCTTTTTGAAGACTCTATATGCTTTGCTTGTCAGAGAATACCCAAGGAATATACCTTCCTCAGATTTCTCATCAAACTTACCAAGGTTTTCCTTACCGTCGTTCAAGACAAAGCATTTTGATCCAAAAGTATGCAAATGAGAAATGTTGGGTTTTCTTCCTTTGTACAATTCATAAGGAGTCTTCTTCAGTATTGGCCTTATGAGTACTCTGTTGGATACATAGCATGTGTCAGCACCCAATTTTGTCCGTCTTAGTTTAATTTTATTTTTTCATAGATATTTATGTTTTACTTCTTAATTTTACCCTTTAATTATGTGAATTCCAATTTGTGCTTTTTTAATTATTATTATTATTATTTACTATTATTATTATTGTTAAAAAAAAACAACAAACAAAAAAAGAAAAAAAAATGAAAAAAGAAGGTTACGTGAGTAACCAGTAAAAGAAAGAAAAGAGAAGAAAATTATGATGGTGGCAGCAGTGCAAGAGCAAAAATGGTTTGTTCTCTCCTTCAAGCCATACCATAATAAGCAATACTCTTCCTGCAACAAGCAAAATTGCAAGGCTCAAGAAATTGTTTCAATCTCAATCCAATCAGAAGATCCAACAAGCAAAAGAAGGGGATTTGAGCAAGAATTTGAGTATAAAAGGAGGAAGAAGCAGAACACTTAAGGGAGGAAGAACCAACAACCAAAAACAGAAAGAAAAACACCATTTTCTTCCTCAGCCCTCGTCCATTACCAATCTCTAGCACCATGGAGCTTTCATGGTGGCCACCATAACCTCCAAAGCCAAACACCTTTTTTTTTCCCTCTCCTCCATCCCTTCCTCTCAGCCACCGCCCACACTCCATTCCTCTTTCTTCTCCTCTGTTTCGAACCTCCACCAGCGCCGCCGTCAAACCCTCAACCTCGTCCTCACCACCATCTTGCTCCTCACAGCCGCCACCACTCCCTTGGCCAGCACCGCCACCACGCCCTCCTGTGCCACCACACCTTCGAACCCTTCTCCCTCTCCCTAGACACAGCCACCGTCGCGGCAATCCACCACCACAACCTCGTTGTCCTCGCCGTCCTCGCCCCTGCTGCTCCGCCCTTAACCGCGCCGCCGTCGTCCTCGCCACCGCCCGTGAGCCGCCGTCTCGCCGCTCATCTTCTCACGGTTTCTCTCTCTTCCTCTCACTCCCTCTCTCTCTCGTTTCTGCCCCCTTCTTCTTCTCTCTCTCGTTGTTTCTCCTTTCTCCTTCATTATTCCTTTTCTTTTCCCTTTTCTCTTTCTATAATCTGATCCTCTTGTTTTTTTTATTATTATTATTATTGTCATTTTTTTCCTTTCCATTATCTGTTTCTTTTTCCTTTTTTTTAATAATAACTAAAATAATATTAAAGTTAGGATTTGAGTGTGTGTGTTTTAAGTGCTGTGTAGGCAGTGTTATGTGTGTTCTTTTTCTTATTTCATTATCTCTATTTAGTGTTGACATATTATATCAAATACGTGTGTTTTATTAATATTATTATTATGTGTGTGGGTTAAGCCAGTGTGTGTTTGTGTATATGTGTGATTATTAGTGCTAATGTGTGGGTTTATTACTTTATTATCATTATTATTTTAGTAATAATTCTTAGTTGATTTAATATTCTGAATGTTTTGCCTTATTCCTATTCGCGCGTATAAAAATTAAATAAAAATGCGAATGCGTCTGTTCCCTTGTGGAATGTCGTTTCTCGTGTCAGTTTCGCGCCAATGCGCGTAAAAACCAAATAATTGCGAACGTGATGCGATATAGCGTCTGTTCCCTTGTGGAATGTCGTTCCTCGTACCGTTTTGCTCACCCTTTTTATTAAACAAAATAATAAAAATCAATTTAAAACTTTAGAACTACGTAGCCTTGATTTCTCTTCGGAGATACGTAGGACCGGGCAACTCCCCGCCAGGCACCCTTTTTTTTTAAATCACTTTAAGCCTTCAGACCGGGCAACTCCCCGCCAGGCACATCAAATTAAAAACCACTTTAAACCTTCAGAACTACGTGGCCTTGATCTTCCATTTGAGGGAAGTACGTAGGACTTGGTTCACACCTATCAGGCTAAATAAAATAAAATAAATATTTCTGTTTTTTAATAATTTCATTTTTCTTTTCTTTGTAAATAATAAATATCAAAAAAATAATAAATATCTTTTTCTTTGTAAATAATGAGTCTATTAATAATTTCTTTTTGCACAATCAATCTTGGGTACCGTCTTTGACGGGCGCTGTGGGGTGCTAACACCTTCCCCACGCGTAACCGACTCCCGAACCTAGAATTTTAGGTTTCGTAGGCCGTTTTATTTTCTTTTTAGGTTTTCTAGCGTTTTCCTCTCAAAAACGTTAGTGGCGACTCTAGCTGATTAACTAATTTGTTTTTTAGCGCCGTCCCCGCCGCGACCCCGGTTGCGACAGATGGCGACTCTGCTGGGGACTTTTGAGAGTCAGGCCTATATGATTGGTTGTGCATTTTCTTATTTTTCTTTGTTTATTTCATCTTATTATTTATTTCTTGTCTTTTTGTATATATCTTTATTTTTATCTTGTATATATCCTTTCTTTTGATTCTATTATATTTATTGTGCATTTTTTGTTTTTTGTTTTGCTTTGTTTTATCTTATTATTTATTTCTTGCCTTTTGTATATATTTCCTTATCTTGTATATATGATCTCTATTGGTTACTATATTTATTTCACTATTTCACACTTTTTTTTTTGGGCTCTATACCCGGGCCCGCAAACTAGGGAGCGTAGAGGTGTCTTAATAATTGGCGTGAGAGACCAAGTGTCTACTCGTCAATTATTGATTCACCACTCAGATTATTACCGGTCATTTAGCTATTTGGCGTGAGAGGCCTAGTGTCTACTCGTCAAATAGTTTGATCATCGGGTCCTTGTCTGTGTGATGAGGGTAATCTGGGAACCTTTAGCTATGTGAGATCTAGATCCATCCCCATCACTGTACTAGTTGTCTAAACTTTAGTCAATTAATTGGATTAGGTCTCTCCATCTCTATATTAATCCGACCTTTATGCTTAAGAAAATAAGCTTAGTTGGGGGCTCCTTCTTTCTCTCAGAGTTCCTCATTTTCTTGTCTTTGTAAATAAATCCTTTTTTCTTATTCATTCTTATCAAAATAAAATCTAAAAAAAGAAAAACATTTTGTACAGTTCCCTTCCACTTATCCTTCTTCTTTTTCTTTCTTATTTTCAATTTCCAATCTCTTTTTTTGTTTGCTGAAAAAAAATTAAAAAAATGTTTTTCTTTAATTATCTTCCTTTGGTTTTATTTTCTTTTTAATTTTCACCATTGCATCATAACATTCAATTTGAGGTTCATTTTCATTCACCATCTCCTCATAATACTTTCCTTCACCATCTCATAATTCTTCATCCTTTCCATCTATACAAATAACTCCACACTTTTATGAACCTCCATTTCTTTCTAATCCACATTTGTCTCATCCATTCATTTATACCTCCTTCATTAACCATCTTCAAACCCCCAATTTTGGAAGTCATGGACCGATGCTGAAGAGAGCATTACAAAAATTTGAGATCATTAGTCCATCATCTTGCGTCTCATCATCCTAAAAAAAAAGGAAAAAAGAAAAAAGAAAAAAAAAAGTAAAAAAAGAAAAAGAAAAAAGGGAGCAAATTTGCAAAGTCTAAAACTTTTGTTCTAAAGTTAAATCTTTTGAAAAAGAGCAATCAATTTTTTGAAATGAAGTTTGGCCATTTTTTCTCTATCCAAAAAAAAAAATCAAAAAATATCATCCCTTGCTACCCACTTTGAGCCTTAAAATAATTTTTTTTCATTTAACCCTGGACAAGGATCACCCCTACACTGGGGGCTAGTGCAATAGTTTTCCATCTATATGACTCATTCCACTAGAGTTGATATCCTGTTTGTTTCACCTGTTACGCCCACATTGGGGGCTTACCCAGTTTGAGTGTCTCTCTAGAAGTGTTCATGAATTTTCCCAATACAAGGGGCTTTTTATAATGTTTGAAGACAATTAAGTCATTCTTCTGCTATCAAAAAAATCAAAAGAAAAAAAAAAGAAAAAAGAAAGAAAGAAAGCGAAAAGAAAGAAAAATGGAATATCAAAAAAAGAAAAATGAAAAAAAAACAAAATGCAGAGAATGAAAAAATATTGTTTGAAATAAGTGTCTCTTATCCATCACACTACACTAGAGATCCTCTGTCATAATTAACCTTTAAACACTTTTTTGAGCCTTTATATCCTTTCTTTCATCACCCATTACCCCTAGCCGCATTGCAAGCCAATAAAGTCCATTCTGATCAAATTTTGATTGCTTTATTTTCTTAAACTTTGATTTTAGGACAGTGAATTTACACTTGTGTATTTTTGCTCCTAAAAAAAAAAAAAATCATAAAAAAAAAAGATTCAAAAAAAAAAAAATCAAAAAAAGAGAAAAGAAAAATTGGAGTGATGAGACATGTACTCTTCCTTGATTGAATTTGAACCTAAAGCAAGTCAGACTCCGGGTTCGCCCCTCTTTTCATGACAAACTGTCAAGTTGGTTTTACCATATTTGGGGGCTTGTTACAAGCCTTAATCACCTTCCACAAACCTTATCCCATTTCGTCCACAAAAACTACTCTTTGGTCCACCAGTTTTGACTAGTGTTGTGCTGCGATGGTGAAGATAAGATCTTTTGAAAATTAAAAACATGTTTATTTGAAAAATCTTTCAACTTTCTTTTTCCACATGATCATTCAAAAATTCAAAAAATACCAATCTTTGCTAGGTTTTGGCACCTAGTAGTCTGTTTCAGGGTAACCAACCCCTGCACTGTCAATTTCAGGGTAACCAACCCCTGCATCTGTTTCAGAGTAACCAACCTCTGCATTGTCTGTTTCAGGGTAACCAACCCCTGCATCCGTTTCAGGGTAACCAACCCCTGCATCTGTTTCAGAGTAACCAACCTCTGCATTGTCTGTTTCAGGGTAACCAACCCCTGCTGTCAATTTCAGGGTAACCAACCCCTGCACTGTCAATTTCAGGGTAACCAACCCCTGCTGTCAATTTCAGGGTATCCAACCCCTGCATTCTTTCAGGGTAACCAAATCCCTACACCGTCAATTTCAGGGTAACCAACCCCTGCATTCTTTCAGGGTAACCACCCCCTGCACTGTCAATTTCAGGGTAACCAACCCCTGCATTCTTTTTGGGTATCCAACCCCAACACTCCTTTAGGGTTCAAACCCCTAGCTCATTTTTTCCACACCTTAGATTTCCTCGTAAGTCTATCTTTATCTTCTTGTCTAGATATTAGAATTCCACAATCGTATTGTCAAGTATCTAGTCCTTTATCACCTCAGCTCAAGAGTTTGTTGCTTTTACTAGTATCTCATGTTCTTGATCCACCTGTTCATTGTTTGTTACTCTTCGTGTGCTTGTTGGTTTGGCCAAAATTGGCCGCTTTTGAATTTGCTTTAACTTTCTCATCGAAAGTCAAGCAAATGGGGGCTTCTGTCAGCACCCAATTTTGTCCGTCTTAGTTTAATTTTATTTTTTCATAGATATTTATGTTTTACTTCTTAATTTTACCCTTTAATTATGTGAATTCCAATTTGTGCTTTTTTAATTATTATTATTATTATTTACTATTATTATTATTGTTAAAAAAAACAACAAACAAAAAAAGAAAAAAAAATGAAAAAAGAAGGTTACGTGAGTAACCAGTAAAAGAAAGAAAAGAGAAGAAAATTATGATGGTGGCAGCAGTGCAAGAGCAAAAATGGTTTGTTCTCTCCTTCAAGCCATACCATAATAAGCAATACTCTTCCTGCAACAAGCAAAATTGCAAGGCTCAAGAAATTGTTTCAATCTCAATCCAATCAGAAGATCCAACAAGCAAAAGAAGGGGATTTGAGCAAGAATTTGAGTATAAAAGGAGGAAGAAGCAGAACACTTAAGGGAGGAAGAACCAACAACCAAAAACAGAAAGAAAAACACCATTTTCTTCCTCAGCCCTCGTCCATTACCAATCTCTAGCACCATGGAGCTTTCATGGTGGCCACCATAACCTCCAAAGCCAAACACCTTTTTTTTTCCCTCTCCTCCATCCCTTCCTCTCAGCCACCGCCCACACTCCATTCCTCTTTCTTCTCCTCTGTTTCGAACCTCCACCAGCGCCGCCGTCAAACCCTCAACCTCGTCCTCACCACCATCTTGCTCCTCACAGCCGCCACCACTCCCTTGGCCAGCGCCGCCACCACGCCCTCCTGTGCCACCACACCTTCGAACCCTTCTCCCTCTCCCTAGACACAGCCACCGTCGCGGCAATCCACCACCACAACCTCGTTGTCCTCGCCGTCCTCGCCCCTGCTGCTCCGCCCTTAACCGCGCCGCCGTCGTCCTCGCCACCGCCCGTGAGCCGCCGTCTCGCCGCTCATCTTCTCACGGTTTCTCTCTCTTCCTCTCACTCCCTCTCTCTCTCGTTTCTGCCCCCTTCTTCTTCTCTCTCTCGTTGTTTCTCCTTTCTCCTTCATTATTCCTTTTATTTTCCCTTTTCTCTTTCTATAATCTCATCCTCTTGTTTTTTTTATTATTATTATTATTATTGTCATTTTTTTCCTTTCCATTATCTGTTTCTTTTTCCTTTTTTTTAATAATAACTAAAATAATATTAAAGTTAGGATTTGAGTGTGTGTTTTAAGTGCTGTGTAGGCAGTGTTATGTGTGTTCTTTTTCTTATTTCATTATCTCTATTTAGTGTTGACATATTATATCAAATACGTGTGTTTTATTAATATTATTATTATTATGTGTGTGGGTTAAGCCAGTGTGTGTTTGTGTATATGTGTGATTATTAGTGCTAATGTGTGGGTTTATTACTTTATTATCATTATTATTTTAGTAATAATTCTTAGTTGATTTAATATTCTGAATGTTTTGCCTTATTCCTATTCGCGCGTATAAAAATTAAATAAAAATGCGAATGCGTCTGTTCCCTTGTGGAATGTCGTTTCTCGTGCCAATGCGCGTAAAAACCAAATAATTGCGAACGTGATGCGATATAGCGTCTGTTCCCTTGTGGAATGTCGTTCCTCGTACCGTTTTGCTCACCCTTTTTATAAAACAAAATAATAAAAATCAATTTAAAACTTTAGAACTACGTAGCCTTGATTTCTCTTCGGAGATACGTAGGACCGGGCAACTCCCCCCAGGCACCCTTTTTTTTTAAATCACTTTAAGCCTTCAGACCGGGCAACTCCCCGCCAGGCACATCAAATTAAAAACCACTTTAAACCTTCAGAACTACGTGGCCTTGATCTTCCATTTTAGGGAAGTACGTAGGACTAGGTTCACACCTATCAGGCTAAATAAAATAAAATAAATATTTCTGTTTTTTAATAATTTCATTTTTCTTTTCTTTGTAAATAATAAATATCAAAAAAATAATAAATATCTTTTTCTTTGTAAATAATGAGTCTATTAATAATTTCTTTTTGCACAATCAATCTTGGGTACCGTCTTTGACGGGCGCTGTGGGGTGCTAACACCTTCCCCACGCGTAACCGACTCCCGAACCTAGAATTTTAGGTTTCGTAGGCCGTTTTATTTTCTTTTTAGGTTTTCTAGCGTTTTCCTCTCAAAAACGTTAGTGGCGACTCTAGCTGATTAACTAATTTGTTTTTTAGCGCCGTCCCCGCCGCGACCCCGGTTGCGACAGCATGCAATACTTACTACATCAGCCCAAAAGTATTTAGGGAGATTGGATTCACTTAGCATAGTTCTTTCTAGTTCCTCTAGTGACCTGTTCTTCCTTTCGACAACACCATTTTGTTGTGGTGTTCTTGGAGCGGAGAAGTTATGTGAAATTCCACTTTCATCACATAATCCCTGGAATAGATGATTCTGAAACTCTCCACCATGGTCACTTCTTATCGAGGAAATGTTCAAAGACTTTTCGTTTTGAACAAGCTTTGCATATCTCTTAAAGGCATTAAAGGCTTCATTCTTATGAGATAAGAATATAGTCCAAGTATATCTTGAGTAATCGTCAACAATTACAAGAGCATAATAATTACCTCCAAAACTTCTGGTCCTTGATGGTCCAAATAAATCCATGTGAAGTAGTTGGAGAGGTCTTGTAGTTGAAACTATATTCTTGAGTTTGAATGATACCTTAGTTTGCTTGCCTTTCTGACATGCATCACAAAGCTTATCCTTTTCGAATATTATCCTTGGAAGACCAATAACAAGATCATGCTTGACTAGTTTATTTAAATGATCCACGTGGATGGGAGCTAGTCTTGTATGCCAAAGCCATGAATCATTGTTGTTCTTGGCTAGTAAGCATCTAACATTGGATGGAATTTCATCCAAAGATATCATGAAGATTTTATTAACGTTATATCCTGAGAACTTGATTTCTCGGGTTTTCAAATCTTTCACCACACAGATATCATTTATAAAACCAACTTTCAAGCCTTTGTCACATAGTTGGCTAATACTCAGCAGGTTATGCTTCAACCCATCGACATAGAGAACTTTATCTATGATAGTTTGAGGGGGTGTACCTATCCTTCCAATGCCAAGTATTTTTCCTTTCTCATTATTACAGTATGTGACATAACCTTTTCTCTGGGCATAAGATATGAAAACTTTGTTTTGTCTCCTGTCTTGTGTGATGAGCAGCCACTGTCAAGATGCCATAAGTTGCTTGCTGCTTTCATGCACACCTGCAAAACAAATTTTAAACTTGGGTGTTAGGTACCCAATGTACTTTGGGTCCTTCATTGTTAGTAACTTTCTTAATCCACATGTACTCCTTATTTGGTACTCCTACGTTCTTATAATAGCAGAAATCACACATGGAATTTATCCTGGTTCACATTCAATCCACCGAAGGCTACGTCCAGTCCCTCAAGAAACCCCTTGAGGATTTTTCCACTATTGATCAAAACTTCTTACAAGTGCTTACACCAAGGACTTTAAGAATTTCTATCAACAACCTGAAACCACACCACTTTCAGAACCTGAAAGCAAACCACTTTCAGACAACCAACCTTCACCGAACCCTACGGTGAATCTTTCACTCAACCAGAATGAAGATGAAGAAGAATTTCTAACCGGCTGATTCAATCCTCGAACATAGAACGGATTGAATATAGAAGTTATGCTTTTAGGCACTTTTCATATGAAGGTTGTTTCTTATTCTGAGTTCTTCAATAGTTGAACATTAAAGTGTTCTTTTGACAATAAAGAACAAGAAACTCAGAATATAGGCTCTTTAAAGTTGTAGAACAAAGGCTTAATTGTATATGAAAGTGTAGTTCAAGTGTATTTTGGCCTATGTCATGTGTGTTTCGTTTTTGAGACTTAATGGACTATTTATAGGCACAAGAGATCATCCATGAACCAACATAATGCTTCCCCAATGTTTTGAGACACAATGGTTCATGAAATAATGCAACTTGTCGAGTATGTAATCGATTACAATACTTAGGTAATCGATTATGCTATGTTACTATTTCTGTTTGAATTTCAAATTCAAACATGTAATCGATTACAAGCAAGCCGTAATCGATTACTTGCCTTTGTGTAATCGATTACCTTAAGGGTGTAATCGATTACACTCAAGTCCATTTTCTAGATAATGAAACTCTAAGTTCAACTTGAGTTTTTCTATCACTTTTATCTTATGAAAAAGGTTAAACTCAATATGTTACTTTTATCTTTGAACCTTCATACTTAAAGAGACCTTAGAAGCATAACTTACCTAAATATGTAAGACTTAGTTAAAGATGGAAGCTTGAACCCTTGCAATTGCCTGAGACATGTTGCACTGGTTCTTCTAAGTCTTATTTTCTTCTTTTTGTTCATGAGTTTGTCGTCATCAAAACCTCAGCCAGGGTTTGGAGCAAGACCTTCTTCACAATTTATTGTCTTTCCTGAAGATGTTCATGGGTGCTATGGTATTGTTGACTTATACCCGATTCCCAAGCTTCCTGTGAGAATACCCATATTTGAAGAAGTCATTCCTGAACCTACTCAAGTTGCACATGCCAATGACTCCCCACCTGAAGTAACGTCTGAAGTCGGTGCTAGCTCCATGCAACTTGAAGAAGAACATCCAGTTGTTGTTGCTGCTCAAAAGGACAATTTTAGAGAAATACAGTATCGTCTGCTCTACTCAACATTATATTGTCTGATTGTCTCTGCATTCAATTGTCTGACTTACAGCATCTTCTGCCTAGATGAATCAATTGCATAATGCATCGTCTAGTCAGTAGTCATGTCAGCTGGTTACATTGACCACGCGTGATAGGTGTCAGATCTCATTAATGTGATTAATGGCCCGCTGTTTATGTTGACTCAAAATATCTGGGATCTTGTTTGTTTTTCTGTTTTCTCTCTGTATAAATACAAAGCTTGTAACATTGAAATAATTAGAATAGAAAGAACATTTCAGTACCTTCAATTTCTCGAATTTTCCTTTTCAAAGAACCCTTGGTTTTTAACATTGTATCAAGAGCTAAACTCGATCTGTGATCTTTTTTTTCTTCGCTTTCTGCCATGGCAGAAGATCCGACTTCTTCTTTGCCTTCCTTTTCACATATTGTTTCAATCAAACTTGATGAAACAAATTTTCGTTCATGGGTACAACACGTAGAAGGTGTTGTTCGCCAACATAGTTTAGAAACGTTTCTTCAAGATCCAGTCATCCCACCTCGTTTTTGGACTGATGTCGATCGTGAAAAGTTTCGTTCAGAATCCTCTTTACACTACCTGGATCAAACAGGATTCAGCCCTATATACGTGGTTGCTCTTTTCTCTATCGTCTGACGTTCTGCCCACAGTAGTTAACTACAAGTAGTCCTTGCAGATCTGGCAAGAAGTCCATGACTTCCTCAATGTGCATTCTCTGGCACAATCAGCAACTCTTCGCTCAGAGCTTCACACCATGGTCAAAGGGGCGAAATCCCTCTCTGACTACCTTCGACACATTAAGAACATTGTTAATGCCCTCATCTCCCTTGGTGATCCAGTCTCCTATAGAAATCATATATAAGCTATCTTTGATGGCTTACCAGATGAGTATAGCTCTCTTATTCCTCTTATCAGCAATCAGGAGGTGTCATGATCTGTCTCGCAAGAAAAAGCAATGCTTATGGCTCATGAAACCTACCTCCTTCACTCTCGCAAGCGCCAGCTTCTTGAAAATCCACCATCTGCCCTGCTCATACATGCACCTACGCAGACGACAGACTCCTCGACCGTGAACCAGAATTCTGCCCAAGCTAACTATTCTTCTAGTTCACCTGCCCAGCACCCTGCCATGCCCACCATTGATGACTCACATTTTAAAAATTGAGTTTTCTCTGAGTCAAACCAGAACTATGGCTCGTCTTGTGATTATCGTGGCCCTGGTGGCCGCTCTGGTGGGCGTGGACGTGGTGGACGCTCCTCGGTTCAGTGCCAAATCTGCTACAAGTGGGGTCATGAAGCCAACACTTCCTATCATCAGTCTTGTCTGCCTATTTTCCAAGAATGATTGGCTCATCACCATATGGTGGTCAGTTTAATCAAGCTACTCAGCAGGCCGGTGCCTTTGGAGGTTTTGCACCACCCCTTCAAATTTTCAACAAGAAGGTCTCGGTCCACCACAATTTTACAATCTTCATCCCGCTGGGCTTTCCCAATTACCTTTTCCCAATGCTTGTCCAAAGACTAATCCACGTGGATACCCTTCGAGAATTTCTTACTCTCCGTTTGCTGGATATATAAATGGTTATCACTAGCAGACGATGCTTGTACCTGTGTTTCAGTCTCCCCAGCAGACGGTTGGCTCTTCTACCTTTGCACAGCAACCAACAGGCCAAGTGTTCCTATAGCAGACGATGAGACACGCTCTACTCACTGCATCTGCAGGCCCAAGTCAAGGGACCTGGTTACCAGACAATGGAGAAACTCATTATGTCATCCATGATGCTACTTCCTTCTCCAATCCTACGCCCCAGCAAGGAAATGATCACATCCTCATGGGCAATGGTAAAGGTTTTCCTATACACTCTATTGATATAGTTTCCTTTATGTCACCATGTCAAACACATGCTACTCTTTCTCTTCGTGATTCATTGCCAGTTCCTTCAATCACTAAAAATCTTGTCAGTGTTAGTAGGTTTTCTAGGGACAATCATGTTAAATTTGAGTTTGATCATATTCATTTTCTTGTCAAATCTCAGGTCAATGGTGACATTCTTCTTCAAGGGACTGTTGGGGATGATGGTCTCTATTATTTTGATGGCATTCATGCTTCCAAGTTCTTCAAGAACAAGTCTTCTGTCATGCCAGCTCCTACATCCTCCTCCTTTAGTTCACCTAAAACACATGTAACCACAAACACTAATAGTTCACTAGTAGGGCCCACCTCCTATGACCTTTGCCATCATCATCTAGGTCACCCTACTTATGAGATTTTACATTTTGTTCAGTTTAAATGTAATATTTCAATTCATTCTCGAGCTATTTCTCGTGGTTGTAGTTCATGTTGTATGGGAAAATCCCATAGATTGCCCTCTTCTCAATCTAATATAGTTTATTCTCATCCTTAAGAATTTGTGTTTTCTGATTTATGAGGACCAGCCTCCATTAAATGTTGGTTATTCTTATTTTCTTACTTGTGTTGATGCATACACGCGATATACATGGATCTTTCCTTTAAGGTAGAAATCTGAAACCTATGCCACTTTTCTTCAATTTCAGGCAATGATTGAGTTGCAATTAAGTCTTAAAATTAAAGCTGTTCAAACTGCTGGAGGAACTGAATTTAAACCCCTCAGTTCTCATTTTGCTCGATCAAGAATTGCTCATCGTCTGACTTGCCCCCACACACATCATCAAAATGGAAGTTTGGAACGCAAGCACAGACATATGGTTGAAACTGGTCTTTCATTGCTTGCCCAAGCCAAAATTCAACATTAGTACTGGGATCATGCCTTTCTCGCTGCTACCATTCTCATCAACTGATTGCCTTCCTCTGTCTTAGGCAATGTTAGCCCCTACTATAAGCTTCACAATGTCCACCCACATTACAAGTTCTTGAAAGCCTTTGGGTGTGCTTTCTTTCCCTTTCTCCGTCCTTACAATGTGTCCAAAATTCAGTTTAGGTCCCGAGAATGTGTATTACTTGGTTATTCCCTTGCCCACCGTGGTTATAAATGTTTGGATTCTAGTGGGAAAATTTTTGTGTCCAAGGATTGTACTTTCAATTAGTACAGGTACGCATACACAGAGCTATTTTCAACACCTTCCAACTCCATGGATGGACCTTCCCCAACATCATTCATTCCAAGGTATGAAGTAACTTCACAACAAGGGGGGCAACAATCTCTATATATTCCTCCAGTTGCAGTATCGATTGGCCCCTCTGAGTCATCTGCAGTTCCTTCATCGTCTGATGTTCCAACATCGTCTGGTGCTGGAGAATCGCCTGCCGCTCAGTAATCGTTTGTTGTTATAGCTTCGTCTGGTGCTTAGCAAGCACCAGTCAACACTCATGACATGCAAAAAAGATCCAAAGCTGGGATTAATTGAACCCAGGCATCCTCCGTTTTTGAATCTCCTCTAGTCAACACTCACACTATGCAAACTCGTTCAAAGGCTGGCCCTGTTCAGCCACAACTTCATCTAGCTCAGGTTGAACCAACCTCCTATAAGAAAGCTCTTCAAGATCCTCACTGGAAGTAGGCTATGCAGGCTGAGTTTGATGCCTTGCCACAAAACACCACATGGTCTTTAGTCTCCTTACCACTAAACAGAAAATCTATAATTTGCAAGTGGGTGTTCAGAATCAAGCAAAAAGCTGATGGAGCTGTTGAAAGATAGAAAGCACGGTTAGTGGCCAAAGGTTACAATCAAGTTCAATGTTTCGACTATTCAGAAACATTTTCCCTTGTTGTGAAGCCAATCACCATCCACCCCATTTTGTCCTTAGCTGTCACCAAACATTGGCATATCAATCAACTTGATGTCAACAATTCCTTTCTGAATGGCACACTTGATGAAGATGTCTACATGGACCAGCCACCAGGGTTTCAAACTGAAGATCGCACCTTAGTCTGTAAACTCCACAAAGCTCTCTATGGTCTCAAACAAGCTCCCAGATCTTGGTTTAACAAATAGAAAGGGGATTTGGTCTGGTTTGGCTTCAAGGCCAGTTGCTGTGATCCATCGTTATTTGTCTACAGTACAACTTGTTGTTGCATTTACATCTTAGTCTATGTTGATGATATTATCATCACTGGCAGTTCCTTATCCCTTATTCAGCAAATTACCACCCAGCTCAATACTGAGTTTTCTCTTGAACAACTGGGTATGTTGGATTATTTTCTTGGAGTTCAAGTTCAACATCTGCAAGTTGAGTCCTTTCTCCTATCTCAATCCAAATACATAGGTGACCTTCTTGACAAGGCCAATATGACCAATGCAACAGAGAAATCTACACCTGTGCTCAATAGCGCCAAACTCATAAACATGGTACTGAACTATATGCTAATCCAACCAACTACAGGTCTGTTCTTGGTGCATTGCAATATGCCACTCACACCAGACCTGATATGAGCTACGCAGTCAACCAAGTCTGTCAGATCATGAATCATCCTCTTGATGTTCATTGGAAGGTTGTAAAGTGAATACTATGATACCTCAAAGGTGCTATCTCTCATGGTCTACTTCTCAAACCTTGCAATTCTAAAGTTGTAGTACCCTTAACTGCCTATTATGATGCTGATTGGGGTTCGGATCCAAACGGCAGACGATCCGCATCTGGTTCATGTGTTTTCTTCGGACTAAACCTAGTGTCTTGGAGTTCCAAGAAACACATGATTGTCGCGAGGTGAAGCACTAAAGAAGAATATCGAAGCTTGGCCAACACCGCTGCTGAACTTCTTTGGATTCAATCTCTCCTCAAGAAGCTAAAGATTCCTTTCCAAGTTCCCACAGTGTACTGTGATAACATGGGAGCTGTGGCCTTAACACACAATCTTGTTTTGCACACCCGCACTAAACATATGGAGTTGGACATCTTCTTCGTTCGAGAGAAGATTCAAAACAAGTCCCTACTTGTGTTTCACATTCCTGGTCAGGACCAATTAGCTGACATCTTCACAAAACCTCTCTCGCCTCAACACTTTGCAGCAGTGAAGGTCAAACTCACTGCGATTGCAAAGGCTACTCCTTTTCACCCACATTGAGTTTGAGCGGGGCTATTAGAGAAATACAGTATTGTCTGCTCTACTCAACATTATATCGTCTCGCTGTCTCTGCATTCAATCGTCTGACTTACACCATCATTTTCCTAGCTGAATCGATTGCATATTGCATCATCTGATCAGTAGTCATGTCAGCCGGTTACGTTGACCATGCGTGATAGGTGTCAGATCTCATTAAAGTGATTGGTGACCCGCTGTTTATGTTGACCCGAAATATCCGGGATCTTGTCTGTTTGTCTATTTTCTCTCTATATAATACTGAGCTTGTAATATAGAAATATTTAGAATAGAAAGTTCATTTCAGTATCTTTGATTTCCCAAATTTTCCTTTTCAAAGAACCCTTGGTTCTTAACAACATTGTTCAAGCCTTTGAGGAGCACAAAACCTATGTGGATCAGAAGTTCTCAACCATTGAACAAACTCTTGCTCTGATTCTGAAAAAGCTATATTGAAGACTATCTCTTTCATTATCTCTTTTAAACACTTTACTTTGCCTCCTAACAATTTTCTATGCTCTCTGACATTTCATCATCTACAGTTTACGTCTACTATCGTTTTTAGTTTACGTTTAATATGCTCTTACGGTCTTATGCATTAATGATTGCATATATGTTTTTGCTAATGATAAAGGGGGAGAAGAGAAGAGAGAACAATAAGAAAAATAAGAAAGAAGAGAGTTATCATTTTCTCATATTCAAAAAGGACCTTTTTATTGGAAAAGAGTGGGGGAGTACATAAATGTAACACCCCAATTTTGAATTGAGGGATCACAATATAATTACGCGGAAATAAGTTTCTTAAAAACCTCTCAAAAGAGTCACTCAATTACTCTTCAAAACCAAAGGCGTCGCTCAAATAAATACTTAAAATACCATAACCCATAAATCATTATAATCTAGCGGAATAATTAAAAATAAGTAGTGACAACATATCTTCTAAGTCAAAAACAAAAAAAAACAAAACAGAAAAATAAAATTCCAAGTCCTTCACGCTTCAGCTCCATCAATCTCCCAAAATCACTCAATGCGCTGCTTATCTGTGGCGTTAAGCGCCCAAGAAAAACACACAAACAAAACAAGAAAGGGTTAACTTCGAAAAATAAAAATATTAATCACCATTATGTGATAATTAAAAGAAAACAGCACTAAATACAGCATACAAAAATATTAATCACCATTATGTGATAATTAAAAGAAAACAGCACTAAATACAGCATACAGCAGAATACAGTAGCAACAAATACAGTAAACAGATTACTGTACGAAATCAGGATACAGCAGTGGCATAAAACAGAAACAGGACGCAGCAGTATTAAAATACAGTAAAAGAACAGATACAGCAGAAATAAAATACAGCAGTGAGAACAGAACAGCAGGAACAGCAATACAGAACAGCAGTTTTACAAAAAACAGAAAACAGAATGGAATACAGCAGTATAATATTCAGCAATAACAACCTCAAGGTTCAATAACATCCTCTTGAATAGCAATCAACTTCACTTATAATACCACAAGAAAATCAGAGCATGTTATCAATCAATTCATGAAATAATAGTTAGTTCCTACGTAACTATATGCATAAATCTATGGCCAAGTTTTGCTCCATCGAGCAGGACAACCCCGTGGGACAAATATCCACCACGTTGCCCTAGTAAGGGAGATCACGCGGGACAAATATCCGCCACATCTACCCTCCGGATGATCCCACGGGACAACTCCCCGTCACATCATACCAAAACACCTAGTGATGCATGTGATTATGACAATATGATCCTCCAAAATAAACGAACCAACAGTTCTTGAAACATTGTCATACAACCGCACATGCTCATATAAGATCTCAATCAATTCGAACCACATGTTATACAGTGTCAATTCCAAATTCTCATTTCTCATTGTCATTAGGTCTCAATTAGAACATATACCACAACAAATAGCAAAATTATCAAGCCTGAGTTCAATCAAATATTCAAAACAGGATTAAAACACTCACAAACGACAACCGGTCACTAAGAAAGAAGTTACCCTTACCTTCTCGGGTTTCGCATCCAATTCCAAGTTCAACCTATTATTTAATAAGTAAAAGCCTAAATTAATATCTCATAAAAGAATGGAAGGAAAAATCCCTGAAACCAATTAATTCACAAAAAAACAGAAAACAGCACTGGGCTGGCAGGGGCCCAGCGCTTGTGCGCTGGGATGCCAACGCTCATGCGTTGGCTCCCTGCCTGGGAAATAATTCCCAGCGCCCAGGCGTTGAGGTGTCAACGCTCATGCGTTGGCCCTCTGTTCAGGGCGACCAGAATGTCATTTTTCCACTGTTTTAAGTCCCAAAAGTGATTTTCATGACGAATCTTTACCAGAATCAATTCCTAAAAATTATACATCATTTCCCAGAGTCCTAACATGTTAAAACAATTATTTCCTCACTTCGTTCTCCAATTTAAATTAAGTGGTGAATATAAGGGTTTCAACATTAGAGAGCAAGTTTGTCAAAACTATCCTAACCACATGCCAATCTATTGTGGGGAGGAGGTACCAACCTAGAATTTTGACACTTTTCAGAGAAGGATGATGGTCCACTCTGAGTTCTTGTCCCAGTCGTCTATGGCAACGGCGATGGCGACGACGAATTCCAAACACTGAACTTGGGGTGACGAAAATCCTTGATAGAACCGGGAAAACAAGACAGCAAGAGAGGCATAAGAATTTACTCAGAACATGGTTCATCAACCACGAAATTCATGGAGTTCAGGGGTAAAACTTTCTTACCGTGAACTACAACCAAAAGGAAAAGAAGGTCCTTGTGCTACCTAGAGAGTGGTTCAAAACAGCAGCAGGGAAAGTGTGAGAAACTCGAGTAGAGCAGCACCTATGAGAAGAAATTATTTGGCTTGTCTTCCTCCCTCAATAAGGAAGGTTCAACAGCAACAGAGGTAGGAAACAGGGGAACCTTGAAGCAGAACGCAGCAGCAGAAACAGGAACGTGCAGCAGCTCTTTTGACGGCAAATAGGAGAAGTTTTGTTTTAGGGTGTAAGCTGGTTGTGTGCCCCTTTATGAGCACGAATTTTACCCTAAAATATCTCTCAATATCTCAGCAATAACCACCCATGATTCCCTCAATCTTTCCCTTAATTATCTCCTCACACAAGTTCAAATTTAAATTTGAAAAAAATCAGATTTTTTTCTGTTAAAAAAAGAGCTGTTCGAAAATTATAGATTTTATAAAAGAAATCAGAAATCTCCCTCCCTTGGTTTCGAACCTTAGTCTTGTAAATCAAATGCTTAAGTCTCAACCACTAAGCCACAACTCATCTTGTTGCAAGTAAGCAAATAAATTCCCTTAAACCAAGGGCCAGAACACAATATCAATAATTAAAGTATCAAATCTTAATTATCCTAAATTCCAAGGTCAAATGCAACTACAAATATTTGAAAGGACCAAAGTGTAACAAAGAAAAATAGAGGGTCTTACAATTCCACCCCCCTAAAACAAGTTTCGTCCTCGAAACTAAGAACCGAGAAATAAATCAGGGTATTGTTCTTTCATCTTTTCTTCCAACTCCCACGTGGCATCTCCCGTGGTTTGGTTCCAAATCACTTTCACCAACGGAATCTCTTTGTTCTTCAACTGTTTCACCCGCCGATCAGCAATCATGATCGGTGGAACCTCGAACGTCAAGTTCTCTCTCAACTGGACATCATCCTGGGTGATGACATGCGATGGGTCGGAAATGTACTTCCGCAACTGAGACACATGCAAAACATCGTGTATCTTGGACAAGAAGGGTGGCAAGGCAATGCGATACGCCACCGATCCAACTCTCTCAATGATTTGATATGGCCCGATAAACTTCGGTGTCAGCTTCTTTGATTTGATCGCCCTCCCAACTCCAGTAGTTGGGGTAACACGAAGGAAAACGTGCTCTCCTGGTGCAAACTCCAACTCCCTTCGCCGGTTGTCGGCATAGCTCTTCTGCCGACTTTGAGATGTCTTCATTTTCTCCCTGATCTGCCTCACCTTCTCTGTCGTTTGTTGGACCAACTCTGACCCAACTAGCAAATGTTCCCCATCTTGGAACCAACACAACGGTGTTCTGCATCTCCTCCCGTACAAAGCCTCGTATGGAGCCATCCCAATGCTGGCATGGAAACTGTTGTTATAGGTGAACTCAATCAATGGCAGTAACTCATCCCAGCTCCCCTGGTTATCAAGCACGCAAGCCCGAAGGAGATCCTCTAGTGTCTGAATCGTCCTCTCCGTTTGTCCGTCAGTCTGCGGATGGTAAGCAGAACTCAAACTCAACCTCGAACCAAGAGCCCCCTGCAGAGCCTTCCAGAAGTGTGAAGTGAACTTCGGATCTCTGTCGGAAACTATGGTCGAGGGGACCCCGTGTAGACGCACAATCTCCGCAATATAGACCTCGGCAAGCCGTTCCACCTTATAAGTGGTCCTTACCGGTATAAAGTGTGCAGACTTCGTCAACCTGTCAACGATCACCCATATGGAATCGAATCTCTTCTGAGTAAGCGGTAAAGCAACCACAAAATCCATGGAGATGCTGTCCCACTTCCACTCGGGTACCTCCAATGATTGCATCAGCCCTGCGGGCTTCTGATGCTCAACCTTCGCCTTCTGACAAGTCAGGCATGCAGCCACATACTCAGCGACATTTCGCTTCATACCTGACCACCAAAAGTTCATCTTTAGATCCTGATACATTTTCGTTGCACCGGGGTGAAGACTCAGCCTGCTCTTGTGACCTTCGTCAAGGATCACCCGCCTCAACTCAGCATCACTTGGGACACACACTCGTCCCTTGCAACGCAAAATACCATCAGCACCTACTGCAAAATCTGGTGCCTTACCGGCATTAACCATCTCTCTCTTCTCAATCAGCTCCTTGTCTTGCATCTGCTTGTTTCTGATCTCCTGTAACAAATCACTGGAAACTGTGACCATCCCGAAACTCAGCTTCCCGGGGGTCACCTTGACATCCAAACTCAAATCACGAAAAGTCTCGATCGACTCAAGCTCTTTAATCATCAGAGAGGAAACATGGATAGCCTTACGACTGAGGGCATCGGCCACCACGTTCGCCTTACCTGGATGATACTGCAAGGTGAACTCATAATCTTTTAAGAACTCCATCCAGCGTCTCTGCCTCATGTTTAGGTCTTTCTGATCGAACAAGTATTTTAAACTCTTATGGTCGCTGAAGATCGTGAACGTGCTCCCATACAAGTAGTGTCTCCAAATCTTGAGAGCAAAGACCACCGCTGCAAGCTCCAGATCATGCGTTGGATAGTTTCGTTCATGAACCTTCAGCTGCCTTGATGCATAGGCCACTGCCTTCCGGTTCTGCATTAGCACACAACCCAAACCCAAGTAGGAAGCATCACAGTAAACCTCGTAAGGGTCTTCACACTGTGGTAGTGCCAACACAGGTGCGGTTGTCAAACGTCGCTTCATCTCCTGAAAACTGGACTCACACTCTTCTGTCCAAGCAAACAGCTGATTCTTCCTTGTCAGCTTCGTCAAAGGCCCTGCGATTTTTGCAAAACCTTCGATGAACCTTCGATAGTAACCAGCTAAACCCACAAAACTTCTGATGTCAGTAGCGGTCTTCGGCTGTTCCCACAACATGACTGCCTCAACCTTACTTGGGTCGACAGCAATACCCTCCTTGGAGATTACATGACCCAAGAACTTAACTTCCTCCAACCAGAATTCGCACTTGGCCGCGTTCGCAAACAACGTCTTCTCACGCAGAACAGTTAACACCTGACGCAAATGTTCCTCGTGCTCCTCTTGACTCCTCGAATAGATCAAAATGTCGTCGATGAAAACGACTACGAACCTGCAAAGAAAGGTTAAGATCTTGTGCACAAACATACAAGGTCAAAAGATTCATTAAGGAGACAGTCACAAACCTGTCTAGGAAGGAATTGAAGATTCTATTCATATAGTCCATGAACACTGCTGGCGCATTCGTAACTCCAAATGGCATCACTAGATACTCATAGTGTCCATAGCGAGTACGGAATGCTGTCTTTTGAATATCAACTTCCTTTACCCGAATCTGGTGATACCCAGATCGCAAGTCGATCTTTGAGAAAACAGCCACTCCTCGAAGTTGGTCCATCAAGTCGTCGATCCTAGGCAAAGGATAACGATTCTTCACCGTCACCTTGTTCAGTTGCCTGTAGTCAACGCACAGTCTTGACCTGCCATCCTTCTTCTTCACAAGTAGCACAGGTGCTCCCCATGGAGAAACACTAGGTCGGATGAAACCTTTCGCCAAAAGGTCATCGAGCTGGCTCTTCAATTCTGCTAGCTCTGCCGGTGCCATTCGATACGGCGCAATGGATATCGGCCCGGTTCCTGGAACCACGTCGATGGAAAACTCCACGTCACAGACAGGGGGTATTCCCGGCACATCCTTTGGAAACACATCTACAAAGTCACGAACTACCTGAACATCCCGTATACCCTCTGCTGGTAATTCTCTGACGCTTGTTGCCAACAAGACTTTCAAAGCTCCTCTTCTAAGGGAGGACTTCGAAAGGTAGAAGTGAAGAAACTCTGACATCTTCGTGTCAGGG
Source organism: Acmispon strigosus (assembly GCA_030819835.1). Lineage (NCBI taxonomy): Eukaryota > Viridiplantae > Streptophyta > Magnoliopsida > Fabales > Fabaceae > Acmispon > Acmispon strigosus. The sequence continues at coordinate 24,293,610 of JAUAMA010000004.1, read as the reverse complement.
ACGACTACCTCCCTATTGGCGCAATCCAGTAGCACATGGTGATGAGAAAGCCAGTCCATGCCTATGATTACGTCCAATTGTTTAAGGGGCAGGCAAATTAAGTTCGCTACGAACTCTCTATCCCGGAACATCAAGGGGCAATTCAAACAAACCGAGGTTGCAGTCAAACTTTCGGCGGCAGGGATAGACACCACCAAGTCGAACGGCAACTCCGACACAGGCAAAGCAAGTTTTTCCACACAATCAATAGCAATGAACGAATGGGTAGCACCCGAGTCAAACAGTACAGTCAAAGACGTACCTGCGATGTCGCAGTGATCCTTAATCAAGCCCTCAGAATCCTCAGTAGCTTCACCGGTAATGTTGTAGACTCTGCCGTGTGCAACTGGTTTCTTTCCACGAACTGCATTCACTGTACTCTCGACCTTTGGTGCACGACAATCCCTGGCGGCATGGCCCGGTTGCTGACAATTCCAGCAGATGAAGGACTTCTCTCCACAGCTAGTCGCATAGTGCCCCTTTTGGTTGCACTTAAAACAGACAACATCCTCCATCGGTCTCTGAGCTCCTCGAAAACCCCTGTTGTCTCCAGCTGGCCGGTTGGACCCAAAAACACGCCCCTTAGCCTGGGGCCTCTGGTACGGCTTCTTTCCCTTGTCTACTCTGATACTGGTTGGGACCTAGCTGGTCCGCTACTTCCCTGTGACTTGCTCTGTTGTACATCAATAATCTCAATGTCCTTGGCCTTCTCCACCAACTGCTGGTAGTGACCAAAACCAAATGGTATCACCGCCCGCTTAATCTCATAGTTCAGCCCGTCGATAAATCGTTCGCACATGTAACCCTCATCGACCCGGTCTCGGAAAAACCTGTAATGTCTTGCTAAAGATTCCAACTTAACAGCATATTCACCCACAGACATGCTCCCCTGCTTAAGCTCAGAAAATTCCTTCTCGCGGGCAGCTCTGGCACTCATGGGGAAGTATTTGGCCAAGAATGCCCCCTTAAAGGACTCCCAATTGATATCCTGAAAACCGGCCTCCATCATCGCCTTAGCACCGTGCCACCAGTGCTCAGCTTCTCCTGACAGCAGGTACGCAGCGTAGTCCACCCTGGTTGCAGCAGGGGTCTTAAGAAAGGAAAAAATTTTCTCCATCTCCTGCAGCCACAGATCTGCCTCCTCCGGGTTAAAGCCTCCCGAGAACCTCGGCGGGTCTTGCCTCTTGAAGTCATTCAGCCCCTTGATCTCGGCCGCAGCTCGATCTCTCTCGGCCTGCTGAGCCTGTGCAGCAGCAGCCTCAGTCGCACGGTTGGCCGCTTCCTCAGCACGAGCAGTAGCCTCCGCATTCGCCCGGTTGGCTTCTTCCTCCGCACGGGTAGCATTAGCGGTTGCCTGTTGCGCCAACAATGCGGTCAAACTGTTAAGGGCGGCGGCTACCTGATTCATTGCGTTAGAGTCTGCCATTTCCGTATTCTGATTCGCTAGTCTCTTACTCCTGCTCATAGGGAAACTAGCGGTTAACAGAGGAACAAAAATGAAAGAAAATAAACTTAATCAGGTACATAACACTTAGATTGCCTACTAAGAAAACAATCTATCACAACCGGCAAAAGGTGTACTTAACAATTAGTCACAAAGTTCTTCCTTCGATTGACACCCCGTCAATCAATCTCAGAACGCAATTTCCCCACAGCGCTGGTTATCTCAACCATCGCTCTGATACCACAAATGTAACACCCCAATTTTGAATTGAGGGATCACAATATAATTACGCGGAAATAAGTTTCTTAAAAACCTCTCAAAAGAGTCACTCAATTACTCTTCAAAACCAAAGGCGTCGCTCAAATAAATACTTAAAATACCATAACCCATAAATCATTATAATCTAGCGGAATAATTAAAAATAAGTAGTGACAACATATCTTCTAAGTCAAAAACAAAAAAAAACAAAACAGAAAAATAAAATTCCAAGTCCTTCACGCTTCAGCTCCATCAATCTCCCAAAATCACTCAATGCGCTGCTTATCTGTGGCGTTAAGCGCCCAAGAAAAACACACAAACAAAACAAGAAAGGGTTAACTTCGAAAAATAAAAATATTAATCACCATTATGTGATAATTAAAAGAAAACAGCACTAAATACAGCATACAAAAATATTAATCACCATTATGTGATAATTAAAAGAAAACAGCACTAAATACAGCATACAGCAGAATACAGTAGCAACAAATACAGTAAACAGATTACTGTACGAAATCAGGAGACAGCAGTGGCATAAAACAGAAACAGGACGCAGCAGTATTAAAATACAGTAAAAGAACAGATACAGCAGAAATAAAATACAGCAGTGAGAACAGAACAGCAGGAACAGCAATACAGAACAGCAGTTTTACAAAAAACAGAAAACAGAATGGAATACAGCAGTATAATATTCAGCAATAACAACCTCAAGGTTCAATAACATCCTCTTGAATAGCAATCAACTTCACTTATAATACCACAAGAAAATCAGAGCATGTTATCAATCAATTCATGAAATAATAGTTAGTTCCTACGTAACTATATGCATAAATCTATGGCCAAGTTTTGCTCCATCGAGCAGGACAACCCCGTGGGACAAATATCCACCACGTTGCCCTAGTAAGGGAGATCACGCGGGACAAATATCCGCCACATCTACCCTCCGGATGATCCCACGGGACAACTCCCCGTCACATCATACCAAAACACCTAGTGATGCATGTGATTATGACAATATGATCCTCCAAAATAAACGAACCAACAGTTCTTGAAACATTGTCATACAACCGCACATGCTCATATAAGATCTCAATCAATTCGAACCACATGTTATACAGTGTCAATTCCAAATTCTCATTTCTCATTGTCATTAGGTCTCAATTAGAACATATACCACAACAAATAGCAAAATTATCAAGCCTGAGTTCAATCAAATATTCAAAACAGGATTAAAACACTCACAAACGACAACCGGTCACTAAGAAAGAAGTTACCCTTACCTTCTCGGGTTTCGCATCCAATTCCAAGTTCAACCTATTATTTAATAAGTAAAAGCCTAAATTAATATCTCATAAAAGAATGGAAGGAAAAATCCCTGAAACCAATTAATTCACAAAAAAACAGAAAACAGCACTGGGCTGGCAGGGGCCCAGCGCTTGTGCGCTGGGATGCCAACGCTCATGCGTTGGCTCCCTGCCTGGGAAATAATTCCCAGCGCCCAGGCGTTGAGGTGTCAACGCTCATGCGTTGGCCCTCTGTTCAGGGCGACCAGAATGTCATTTTTCCACTGTTTTAAGTCCCAAAAGTGATTTTCATGACGAATCTTTACCAGAATCAATTCCTAAAAATTATACATCATTTCCCAGAGTCCTAACATGTTAAAACAATTATTTCCTCACTTCGTTCTCCAATTTAAATTAAGTGGTGAATATAAGGGTTTCAACATTAGAGAGCAAGTTTGTCAAAACTATCCTAACCACATGCCAATCTATTGTGGGGAGGAGGTACCAACCTAGAATTTTGACACTTTTCAGAGAAGGATGATGGTCCACTCTGAGTTCTTGTCCCAGTCGTCTATGGCAACGGCGATGGCGACGACGAATTCCAAACACTGAACTTGGGGTGACGAAAATCCTTGATAGAACCGGGAAAACAAGACAGCAAGAGAGGCATAAGAATTTACTCAGAACATGGTTCATCAACCACGAAATTCATGGAGTTCAGGGGTAAAACTTTCTTACCGTGAACTACAACCAAAAGGAAAAGAAGGTCCTTGTGCTACCTAGAGAGTGGTTCAAAACAGCAGCAGGGAAAGTGTGAGAAACTCGAGTAGAGCAGCACCTATGAGAAGAAATTATTTGGCTTGTCTTCCTCCCTCAATAAGGAAGGTTCAACAGCAACAGAGGTAGGAAACAGGGGAACCTTGAAGCAGAACGCAGCAGCAGAAACAGGAACGTGCAGCAGCTCTTTTGACGGCAAATAGGAGAAGTTTTGTTTTAGGGTGTAAGCTGGTTGTGTGCCCCTTTATGAGCACGAATTTTACCCTAAAATATCTCTCAATATCTCAGCAATAACCACCCATGATTCCCTCAATCTTTCCCTTAATTATCTCCTCACACAAGTTCAAATTTAAATTTGAAAAAAATCAGATTTTTTTCTGTTAAAAAAAGAGCTGTTCGAAAATTATAGATTTTATAAAAGAAATCAGAAATCTCCCTCCCTTGGTTTCGAACCTTAGTCTTGTAAATCAAATGCTTAAGTCTCAACCACTAAGCCACAACTCATCTTGTTGCAAGTAAGCAAATAAATTCCCTTAAACCAAGGGCCAGAACACAATATCAATAATTAAAGTATCAAATCTTAATTATCCTAAATTCCAAGGTCAAATGCAACTACAAATATTTGAAAGGACCAAAGTGTAACAAAGAAAAATAGAGGGTCTTACAATAAACATGCATTTTACGAAGTTTTCATATGAACCTTTTTCTCTATAAAATTGTCATAATAAAAAAGGGGGGTATTTTTAAGTTCAAACGATCTTGGAACGTTTATCATATTTTGAATGATAACAATTTTGTTTAAAAGTTCAACTACGATAGATAAAAATTTCCTAATCTTTGTGTATGATGTTTTTCAAGAAATACTTCTATCGTTTCTATTTCAAGAGAAGTCTCATCTACATGCATTGTCTAACATCTAGAAAAGACTTGATTCACTCAACCAACATCTACTTAGATGAAAAGGAAAGCACTATCTGAACATAAGAGAAGTATGGTTTACAACTTGCAAGGCCACGTATCAAGGAAAAAAAGTACATATCACGTGATAAGCGCCAGAGTGTCAATGGTTACATATTCCTAGACTCAGTACAATAGTGTCAACAAGACCAAACGGATCAACTCTTTCTCTTTTCTGAAAATGGAAAAGATTTGCTGCAACAAAATTCTCTTTTGAATACTTCATCATTTAAGGAAAGCTTGTTGAGACAATGAGACAAATACATTAAATGCAAGCAAAGAGCCATTGATGAACGGTCAAGGTGAAATGAGTGACTCACAATGCTTCACTACCTTATCTTCAGAAACCCTACTTTTGAAGAGATAATATATAAGGAGAACTTGAAGAATTCAAGAACAGTTTTGAGATTCAAATTTTTGAATGTTCAAGTGACAAAATATCTACAGAGCCAAAATCTTCCAAGTGCGATAATCTCCTAAGAGGCAAACACTCCCAAGATTTCACACTTTACAGAGAACCTATCGTCTAATCCTGTATGTTTCAAAACTCAAGTATTTTCCTAAGTGTCATACTCATTACCCAATATTTAGAATTAGTTGTGCTTAAATCTTTCTATCTCACTCTTTCAGAAGAGAACTTATACAAGAAATCTTTCTTGAAAAAGAAACCAGGAGAAGTCCTTGATAATACTCTTACCAGGAGAAGTCCTTGATTATACTTGTCCCAGAAGAAGTCCTTGATAATACTTGTACTAGGAGGAGTCCTTGATAATACTCCGTTGAATAGTGGAAAATCTTGTTTAAGCTAAGGACTCGACATAGCCCTATAGTTTAAGGGGGTGAACAAGGATAAAATCCTCTGTGTGCTTTACCGTTTACGTTGTTGTTTGTTTATCCGCTGCCTAACGTCTATGAAAAGTTTTCAAAAAGAAACTTATACCTGCTTTTGAAAATCAAGCTTTTAAAAGAACACAATTCAAACCCCTTTTCTTGCGTTGCTACATTATTTATCAATTGGTATCAGAACTTATTCTCTGAGAACTAACACTTTATCAGGTGTAGAGAAAAGATCCATGGAGGGAAAAGCTATTCCAACCGGCTCGGCCACGCACAAGCCTCCATTCTTTTATGGCTCAAATTATCCCTATTGGAAGAAACATATGCAAATGTTTCATTGAGTCCACAAGTTACAAAATGTGGGATATCATTGAACAAGGAAACTACGTGCCTAAAAACAATGCTGGTGAACCTATTCCTAGGGCACAATGAACCGAACCTGAAATCATCACCTTTCTCGTACACTAGACCAAGATTAGCAGTGCCTGATAAATATCTAAAAATTCTTTTTACTGCACTAAGGTGAGATTCTTGTGGATTTACCTGGAAGCTTGCACATAAGCAAACACTAAACATGATGTCGGGTCTGCTAGATGTTAAGTAGAGCAGTGATCCAATCATACCTATGTATTTTGTAGGATTAACAAGCGACTATTCATTGTTCTTGTCCAATATGGTTCCTGGATGCATTGGATTGTTCATCTCCTTGGATTTGTGCATATTGTACTTCTTTAGGAGATCTTTGATGTATTTCGCGGTGAGTGTATGTTCTGCCTTGTACATGACGAATTTGAATTCCCAAAAAGAACTTCAGTTCTCCCATCGTGCTCATTTCAAACTCGATTTGCATTAGACTAGAAAGTTCCTTGCATAGAGTTTCGTTAGTGGCACCAAAAATAATATCATCTACGTATAATTGAACTAAAATAAAATCATTTTCTTTCTTTAATCTAAACAGAGTATTGTCTACTTTACCTCTTGTGAAACCATTTTTCATGAGAAAAGAGCTTAGGCGATCATACAATGCTCTTGGTGCTTGCTTTAAACCCTAAAGTGATTTGTTCAATTTGAAGACACGATCCTACAGTGTCTTCTCTTCAACGCCAGGAGGCTACTTAACATATACCTCTTGTTCAATATACCCATTTAGAAATGCACTTTTCACATCCATTTTATATAGCTTGATTGAGTGTTGGCATGCGAATGCTAGCAGTATTCGAATAGCTTCAATCCCTCTTGTTGATTATACCCTTGAGCTACTAATCTTGATTTTTCCTTGTCATTTTTCCATCTTCATCCACTTTATTTTTGAAAACCCACTTAGTACCAATGATGGACTTCCCTTCAAGTCTGGAAACAAGAATCCAGACTTGGCTTCTTTCAAATTGATTAAGTTCTTCTTCCATTGCTAGAATCCATCCTTCATCTTGTAGAGCTTCTGTGATATTCTTTGGTTCTATTTCTGATACGAATGCATAATTTCCATGATCATGAAATGATGATCTAGTTCAGACCTTTTCTATAACATTTTCAATGACTTGATTCGGAGGGTGATCTGGCTTGAATCTCCAATCTCTTGGAAGAGAAATACCACTAGACATCATAATTTGATCGGACGTAGAAAGGTTGGATGATGTGTAAGACCCTCAATTTTCTATATTTTCACTTTTGTTCCTAAACTCCTCGTATTTGTATTTTAGTCCCTGGAATCCTTGTATTTTGGTCCTTCAAACTATGGTAATTTAATTCTAGCCTTGGGCTATTTAGATAATTGTTTGGGTCATGTTGCTGTTGCTTTGATGATCATTAAAATAGTTTCGCTTGGTTTATAACAAGATGAGTTTTGGCTTGGTGGTTAAGACTTAAGTATTTCATTTCCACGGTAAGAGTTCAAATCTTGGCGAGGTAAGTTTTATTTTTGGTTCAGACTTTTGAGAGGATAGATACTTTTGAAATTCAAATTCGAAAATCAGCAATTAGTAGTCATTAAATGCGTAAGAATTCAGATTTTATGTGGAATTATGGGGGTTAAAGGGGATTTATGTGAGTTAATGGTTTGTCCCTAACTTTAATGTGTAATGAAGAGAAATTATTCATAAATGATGGGGCTTGGGGCATCCCTCTCTCTATTTATTGCTGCTAGAAACTGATTTTGTTTACATGCTTGGTCTCTTCTTAGTTCTCTTCACACACCATCTCTAAATCAAAACTCCAAAAGCTGAACCCTCTGGACCTTGTGCTGCTTGTGTCGCCACTCTCTCTTCCTTCTTTGGGTGTTCAAACCTTGTTCTATAATCCTTTCCAAGAGTACTTGGTGGTGGTCAATTGGCAAGTGATCAAACCTTTCTAAAATAATGAGTTTTTGGGTGATCAATTCCTTACTCTCTTCTAGGGTTTGATTAATTCCATTTTTAGCACTTTCTCCTCAATAAACTCGAGGGTTCTCTGCATTCTTGAAGGGCTAGGGCCATGCTTCAAGTCCTCTTGATGAAACTCTCATAATAGGTTCTGAGTAGGAAATGTGCCTAAAAGGTTTTATAATGAGTTTTGATCACGGGAAAAATCTTAGTTTCGAAAATTTGAATTAAAAATTGATTTTGCGGTGAAAAACATTGTTTTCAAACTGTCTTGCAGGGAGCCAACGCATGAGCGCTGGACTCCCAATGCCTGGGCGTTGAAATTCTACCTAGTTCATGTTTCCAGACAGAGGCCCAATGCATGAGCGTTGGAACCTAGCGCCCAGGTACTAGGCCTCTGCCAGCAAGTGTTGTTTTGCTTCTTTTGCTCTTAAATTCCTTTGAGTTGGTTTCCGGCCTTTCCCATGGTTGTTGATTGTTATGTAAATGTGTTATCTTGTTAGGTGTTGACCCAGGTTTTAGGGCTATTTTAATAGTTATTTTGCATATAGATTCATTGGTTAATTAGGATCTTTATTCATTTTTCATTCATTTTGGTTTTATATCATGCATTTTTGTATTTTGAGGTTTTTCTATGTTTGTATCTATTTATTAGACATTTTTTATGGTTTTTCTATGATTTTTCTGGTTTCAGGTGCTGGGGTCGTCGCCCCAGGAAGCTGGCGCGCTCGCCCTAGTTCATTAAGGGCAATTCAGGATTTTCTTGTTGGCACGCTCGCCACAGATGATGGGCGTTGCCGCGCCAGCCCCCTAAATCATAAATCAGAACCGTAACGTGTTTTTGGGACATCTAACCCATTTTGGAGCATCTTGGAGCAATTTGGAGCAATCTTGGAGTTGTGCTAGGGCTAGGGTTTCCATCCCCACATGGTGGCTATGGATCTTCTTGCTTCCCTTCACGAAGATGCTGTTGCGGCTCGTGAGAAAGAAGAGGCAAACTGGTCTGCTACAGACGTTGTTGCACTATTAAGGGCGGTGCAATATGTGGGTATCGAACATTACTTGATGAAGGAAGAAAAAGAAAGGAACATCGAAGCAACCAACAAGTACATTGGAGAACGGCGAAGAAGAGGTGGACCAATTAGTTCACGCCATGAAAAAATGTCAAGGACAAGGAGCCGTATTGGCGTCCCCAAACGAAAGAGCATGATGATGTTTCCGACCGTCGTACTGAAGATAATCCGGCCACTAGAAGAGGTTACATGTTTCAGATGCAATCAGAAGGGGCACTACGCCAACAACTGTGCTGAGAAGGATGTGATCTGCCGGAACAGCAACAAGCCGGGACATATTGCCAAGAAGTGTCGGACCTCAAAAGTAAACCTAAGAACAATGTTGTGGAAGGACGAAGCTAGGGACCAACACCGTGATTTGTTTCTTCACGTGTAGTTTCGGGGGCGAAACTCTTTTTAGGGGGTAGTATTGTAAGACCCTGAATTTTATGTATTTACACTGTGGTTCCTAAACTCCTCATATTTTCATTTTAGTCCCTGGAATCCTTGTATTTTGGTCCTTTGAGTTATGGTAATTTAATTCTAGCCTTGGGCTATTCAGATAATTGTTTGGGTCATGTTTATGTTGCTTTGAGGTTCATTAAAATAGTTTCGCTTGGGTTATAACAAGATGAGCTTTGGCTTGGTGGTTAAGACTTAAGCATTTCATTTCCACGGTAACGGTTCAAACTTGGCGAGGTATGTCTTATTTTTGGTTCAGACTTTTGAGACGATAGATACTTTTGAAATTCAAATTCAAAAATCAGCAATTAATAGTCATTAAAGGGGTAAAAATTCAGATTTTATGTGGAATTATGGGGGTTAAAGGGGAATTATGTCAGTTAATGGTTTGTCTCTAGCCGTAATGGGTAATGAAGAGAAATTATTCAGAAATGATGGGGCTTGGGGTGTCCCTCTCAGTATTTCTTGCTGTTGGAAACTGATTTTGTTTACATGCTTGGTCTCTTCTTAGTTCTCTTCACACTCCATCTTTAAATCAAAACTCCAAAAGCTGAACCCTCTGGACCTTGTGCTGCTTGTGTCGCCACTCTCTCTTCCTCCTTTGGGTGTTCAAACCTTGTTATATAATCCCTTCCAAGTGTACTTGGTGGTTGATGACTGGGATTTATATGATCTTTTTAGCATCTTTTTCTTTGGTTTTATTTTATTTTTATTTGTGTCTCATATGGTTTTTATTTAATTTTTTAGAGTTTTTGTTTTATTTTGGCTTAAATGCACATTTTGCCCCTGACTTTTCTGAAAGTTGCAAATTGTAACCCACTAAAATATTTGTCACCAAAAGTACCCCTCTGCTTTTTTTTTGGAGAAATTCGTACCCTTCCGTCAGTCCTCCGTTAGTAACTTAACGGACCTGATGACGTGGCCAGTACAGGTGGAAAAAAAAAGGAAAATAACATGTTTTTAAAAAAAAGAAAAAAGAAAATAGGCTGCAGACCTACGATCTTCCTTGCTATTCATGTCCCTAGCACACATAGCAAGTTCAATTCCAGCAAACAGAAGTAACACCGCTAAGATCCCTACTGGAAACTGCTTCAAAATGTGAGCCAAAGAGGTTCCCAGCACCAAACCAAGTATCAATTTTGCAGCGCCAAGAAGCGCCACACACCCGCCGCTCCTTCCGCCAAATTTGTACTGCCCTGCAAGCCCACCAGCCCCATGGCAACTCGGCATGGCGCCAAACCAACAACCCACCAAGTTCATCAACCCAACAGTCACTGAAAGGGAAGTTACTGAGAATTCCCTTCCTGGGAACAGATCTGATGACAACTTGCAAACAGCTATCACAGAGTTCAAAATTGACAATGGGAGTTGAGTAATTGTACCCTTCACATCACCTTTTTTCCAAGCATGCCTAGAGAATTTCACCACTTTAGGCCTTCTAATAAAGGCCAAAACAACACCCAACACAAAGACTATTAAAGCAGAAGGAAGTGAAAACACAATCTTTCTAACTCTGTCTCTAATAGTCCTATTTCTTGCTCCCTCACCACTCCTTTGGACATCCAAATCACAATTTCTAGTTTGGTCAGTATCTGGACCACCGCAACACCCACGATTCTGTTCCCCAGCCCCATTCACAATGACAATAAAACAGGCACAAACTATGGCTAAGACCAACCCATCCAACCCAAACCAATGCCTTTGACCCAAAGATTTAGACTTTGGGAGATCCTGAATTTTCCTCACGTATTTAACAGCAGTTAAAGCAAAAGACAACCCCTGTGCCAGTTGAATTCCACAAACAACACATAAAGGAATCAACTTGTACACGAGCTTCATCACCCCAGTGACTCCCAGAATAAACAACACACCCCCGGTTAAGATTCCGGCAGTCATAATCTCCGGCACACCGAAGCTGGCGTCCGACAAGGCCTCGACAGCAATGGACTTCATGGACAACACTATAACGGACAATACTTGGTTTCTTCTCCCCTTGTAACACCCGGAATTTTCCCCAGTGATTAAATAATTATTTAATTATTCCAAGGTACTGTTTGGACCCGCTCGACGGCATCGACAAGCGTTATCGTCGAGCGAAGTACCGGTGAAGCACCTTTTACAGCACTTGGTAGGAAACCAAGTTAAACTTGACTTTAAGTTCGGACGAGAATTAGATGTTCTCACTATCACCATGACGTTCAGTGAAGAATTTCGTGAAGAACGACTGTAATATCGATATGGTTTCCTCCCGGAGCCCGGGAAGGATTTTTCGCTCTAACGGGACTTTTAGCCGAAACTTCAACATGAGAAACGGACGACTTCGGGACCCCGGATCGAGAATCTAAAAAGCTCCAAACGATTTCGTTTTGCGTTTCGAGACCAATTTGGTGCTGAAGATTTTTGTGAATAGTGACCCGGTGAATAGTGTTTTTGGGCAGCGTAACGCAGACTTCGAGAAAGATTGACCCGGCCCCGAATGGTGCGGGCCCGGTACGCCGAAACCAATAAATGACCCCGGGGCAGATATTCTCAGTGACACAGAGGTACTCACTGATGACCAGAACCCGATGATGACCGGTGACTTGACGCACTGACGCATTGACGCACTGACGTGTCATGATTAAGAATTTATTAATAAACAAACCTAGATATTTATTAGAACTTTCTAAATTTAGAGTTTAGTCCCTGAACTTTGAAAACCTTACGGTTTGGTCCCCGATAGTAAAAAGTTGTTTTTACTTTAACCTTTTTACCATTCCAACTTTAGTCCCTTGGGTAAGTAAAAATTGAGCTTTGACCCTCATTTTTGGGCCTCTTGGCCGCAGCCCACACTCTCTATTAAGGGGGTTAAGTGGCTTTTAGGTCCTTAAGTGAATCATTAAGTGAAAAAGCCTTGAAGTTTAGAGAGTTTTAGAGAGATAAGGAGAAAGGAAAAACTATTCATCATCTTCCTCATCAAGCTATGGCCGAACCTGTTCTCTCTCCCTAGCTCCTTCATCCTTTGTCTTTTCATCTTGCTTGCTTGAGGTAATATGCTCTCCTTCCCTTGATCTACATTTCTACCGATTCAAAATTTTGTTTTGTTGAGTTTTAATTTTACGCAAGTGCTAGAACTTAGAAGTCCCTTCATAGATGTTGTTCCTACTACCATGAGCTTTGTTTTGAACCGATTAGATTTTTGATTTGTTGAGTTTTGGATTCTTGAAAATTTTTAAGGTTGAGTTTTGTTAGGGCTGCTTTTGAAAAGTTATTCCCAATGGATTGATCTTTGAAAATCACCAATTAGTTTTCTTGGAAGTTTTGTTTTTGAAAAATTGATTGTTAGGGAAAAGTGATTTTCAAGCTTTAAGTAATTATTTGTCTTAGTTTTCCTATTACCTTTGATGTGTACCAATTAGATTTTGAAGAAAAAAATGTTCTTGAATTAAATGTTTTGGCTGAATTGGATGTTGTTAGGGGACAAAGGATAATTGATTTTCTAACTAGCTTTTGTGTGTGTTAAAATGCTTATAAATGGATTTGGGTATTGAGGTTATGTTTTGTCACAATTGTTGTGCATTGGCCTAGAAAATTATAAGTGTTAAAGACTCGAAAATTTGTTTTTGAAAGCTTAGGAAATTTGTGAATTGAATGTGTGAAAAATTGAGTTTTGGGCAAATTGGATTTTGAAACTCATAGTGGAGATTAGGGTTTTGTGCATACTGGAACTTGGGGAAAAATCAAGTGAAAATCTGTTTTAGAATTTATATTTTTGGTTGTGAAATTGGTTTAGAAAATTTAGAGAAGTTTTGGGTGAAAATTTGAGAAATTTAGGGTTTTTGGAAGCTTGGTCAGAATTGAACTTGGTGTTATTTTTGTGTGCTTTTTCTTTCTAAAATCTTGATTAAGGCCTCAAAATGGTTTCTAAGCATCTAGCCTTGATGCTCTTTAAATGGTTTGAAATTTCGGAAAAGTTAGGTTTCGTAACTTAGGGTTTTTCTATGTTCCTTTGGGTAAGCGCCAAAATCTGTTTTAAGTGTCTTCGACTCTCGAGAGTTTTCTGAGTTGTAGAACCCTTCCTGAGTGGTTAGACCCCTTTATGGACCAGCCCCTGGACCCTAGGTTTGAGTTCAAAGTTCTAAAGTTTAGGTTGTGTTTGTTGAAGGATTTCGAAGCCTAGACCGATCAAGTCGTGCGGAGCCCTCCAAAACCGCCAAGATCGATTACCTCTAAGGTAAGGGAACTTCGTATCTCTATCTCATAGCATAAGTATATAAATATACCATGCTGCACTATGATCTTTAGAATTGTAGTTGACGGCGTTCTGAGAACGACCGACTTTAAACTGTAATGATTGATATATGAATGCAGTCTCTGAAGGCATCTGATATGCTGGATTAGTTTTGTGTGATGCGTGGCATTGTTGGATTGTTGTGATTTGTGGCTTGACTTATTGGACGTTTATTGCTTTGATGTTAATTGAAAGCATGTTTCTTCCTTCGACATGATTTATATCTGCTTAAGGTATGTGCAATTGCTCTACATGATTAGTGTTAATTATGAAGCTATGCTAGGCCTCGTTTAAATACGTATGAGTCCTACTTGTGTTTTGGGTCATGTCGTGTCAAGCATGGAGCCGTGAAAGTCGTCATGGTTCGGGGCTAATAAAGAGTCACGGGCTAGATGGCGCACCATCGGGGCGTTATTACAGAGTGTTCTCGTGTAAGAGGCAACTCTCGACTTACCGTCGTACTTTTTAGTTCGTTCGGAGTTCGGGAGAGTGTCCCACCTGCCTGCGGGAGTTGGTGCATATCCGGATAAAAGTTTTTTTCTGTACATGAGGAAGATGTACGTGCATATAGAGTCCTAGGGTTTTTCTCAATTATCTGCCTCAATAATTGTTCTTGCTCTGCTACTTGCTACTTGATTAATAATTATTGTTGATACCATGGAATTCTCTTTTATGTGATTTGTTTTTGGAAGTGACCCTTTTCTCTGTGTTTTCTCTTGGACGAATCATGTGTGTTTCTCCAGACCATGCCCGGCAGACCAGTAGAGGACCCGTTCGTTGGCCTCCCCTTCCTGGGGGCGGCGACCCTACACTTCATTGATAGAGAGGACCCGGCGTCATGGACGGTTGACCTTCCGTCCTGGCGTGTCCGGTACACGGGTCGGGTGGCTGACAACAGGACGGATCGCAGTGGAGAATCCCAAGGACGACAGATCTACCGCTTCACCTATGACTTTCCTTTACCTCCCCTCTCACTCTTTGACGGAACCGACGCCTCGGCGTCTGGGACAGCCGCTATCCCGGCATCCCCCGTCGCTGCTGCTTCTCCTGACCCTTCATCCCCCGAGGTGAAGGTGGAGACTTCTACTCCTCTATCCCCAGACTACACTCCCTCTTCGACGGAACCCTTCCGGATCATACCCCTGACGTATGAGGTAGTGACGACGGTCACCACTACCGTCATCGACGTGGACGTACCCGTGATCGACCTCACGGACTCTGACGGACCCACCCCAGGCGGGGGTGGTGTTGGATTGCAGGAGGGATCTGACGACTATACCGAGGAGGAGGAGGAGGAGAGTGAGGCTTAGTTATCTTGAGTCATTTCTTTTGGGAAGGTTCACATTTTGGTAGACTAGGACTGTGCATATTTTGTAATTAATGGGGTAGGTTCCGATACATGGCTTTCTGTGGGGGCTTCCTGCGTGGAGTCTTCAGGGAAGTATATCGGTGTTAGGAAGTCTAGTTCAGGATCTCTAGCATTGTCGTACCTTCCACTTTTGTGTCATTTGGACTGTAAATTAACTTTACTCTTTGCACTACACCGGTGATGTAATGATGCACGACACAAACTATTTTGGTAACACTGCTCGTCGAGGGCAATGTGTATATGGGTAATTATGTATGCATAATGTCTTAGCATGATCAAAAAAAATATACACACGCATTTTCGAAAACTCCCAAGACTTTCCGCATGTTTATTTACTATTCATCTGCTACAGTAACGCCCTGAGAATCGGGGTTTACACCCCTTCTCCATTCAAACAGCCCCTTTCTTCCAGCTACAGCGGCGACGGCGGCGTGGTCTTTCTCGACGGAGGCCCTCCCTCGACGGAGCCAAGGCAGCGACTTCTCCCTTCTCTCTAGAGCTGCTTCTTCCTTCTTCTCTCTCGACCTAATTTCCCCAATTTGGGAATTAGGGGTAAAAGGTTGCAGATGCACGTGATCTGCAGCCTGTTTTCTTTTTTTTATTTTAAAAAAAAAAACATGTTTTTTTCCTTTTTTTTTCCACCTGTACTGGCCACGTCATCAGGTCCGTTAAGTTACTAACGGAGGACTGACGGAAGGGTATGAATTTCTCCAAAAAAAAAAAAGCAGAGGGGTACTTTTGGTGACAAATATTTTAGTGGGTTACAATTTGCAACTTTCAGAAAAGTCAGGGGCAAAATGTGCATTTAAGCCTTTTATTTTTGCATTTGCATATACATTAGCAATTATTGTGTTTTTAGTTATTTTAATGTTGTTTTATTAGATTTTTGGTCTTTGTTAAAGTTCTGGTCATTATTAGGTGGTTTATGGGTGACACGATTGAAGAATTGATGACGAATGATGAAGAAGGAAGGATTAAAAGATGAATGGTTACGAAGTTAATGAAGAAATGAAGCATCAATGGCTTGTTTAACATGTCTTAAAAAAGGAGAATTAAGTGCTTCAGCTGTTTCAGTACCATGATGATGCCACAATGATGACTCTTGATGGCAATGAAGAGAGCCATCAAAGAATGAGTGCAAAAAAGCAAAGAATATAAAGCAAAAGACGTGACCAATGCCTGAGCGTTGGGGAGCCAACGCTCACGCGTTGGCTATCTTTTCCTTTTCAAACTCTAGAAAACCAATTTCAAGTCAAACTAACCCCTGTGGAGACGATATTTTTTATATTACTTCGATACAATCTGTACACTTGCAGAATTGCTATCACTGGTGGTCAATTCGTAAGTGATCAAACCTTTCTAAAATTCCGAGTTTTTGGATGCTTAATTCCTTACTCTCTTCTAGGGTTTGATTAGTTCCGTTTTCAACACTTTCTCCTCAACAAACTCAAGGGTTCTCTGCACTCTTGAAGGGCTAGGTCGGGCTTCAAGACCTCTTGATCAAAATCTCATAACAAGGTTGGCTTCTCGTTCTCCTCTTGGCTAGAACCCTTGTACTTTCGTTGTTCTAAAGGTTTTTGTGAATTTAGAAACCCTTGTATTTCTAAGTAGGAAATGTGTCTAAAAGGTTTTATAATGAGTTTTGATCATGGGAAAAGTCTTAGTTTCGAAAAGTTGAATTAAAAATTGATTTTGGGGTGAAAAACATTGTTTTCAGGCTGTCTGGCAAGGAGCCACTGCATGAGCGCTGGACTCCCAACGCCTGGGCATTGAAATTTAGCCTAGTTCATGTTGCTAGACAGAGGCCCAACGCATGAGCGTTGGAACCTAGCGCCCAAGCGCTAGGCCTCTGCTAGCAAGTGTTGTTTTGCTTCTTTTGGTCTGAAATTCCTTTGAATTGGTTTCCATCCTTTCCCATGGTTGTTGATTTTTATGTAAATGTGATATCTTGTTAGGTCGGAGGACAAGTTCATGCAAAGGAATAGGAGGTAAGGGTAACTCGTCATAGGGAATGCCTTCATGATTTGTGATTGTTTGCAGTTTTGTTTCAAAGATTTGGGTTGTGCTTTGAGTTGAACTTATTCTGGTTCGGATGTGAATGCTATGACATGATGAATATGAGTTATTATGTAGTTGAAGTTGGAGAAATAAAATGAGTTATTATGATACGAATATGATGATACTATGATTGTTGGATACGAAGTGTGAACTTTTGGTTCATGAGGGTGTTATTTGGCATGGCATGTGCATCTTGTGAGGCTGAAAGCGGTGAGATGGGTTTTAGTCTCATGTGATCATGCCTGAGTGTGATGAGGTGGGTTTTAGTCCCATGTGATCGTGCCTAAGGGTGATGAGATGGGTTTTAGTCCCATGTGATCCTCCTGTTCCCGTTTGGGATGAATTCGCCCCCGTTTGGGTCGATATATGAAATTGTTATGACCAGGGCATGTAGTTGCATTTTGAGAAATCATGAGCATGGTTTGTGATGTCGATCACGAGGAAATGAGAATATTATTGTGTTGTTGTTGCTGCATTTTGAGAGTTCTTTTTACTGCTTATCATTGTTGTTGTTTTATCACAATGTTGTTTGTATTATTCTTGTTTGTTTCGAGTTAACCCTTTCTGCTTGTTGTTTGTTGTTTGGGCGCTTAACGCTAGAGATGTACAGTGCAAATGAGTTTCAAGGAGGATGATCTTGATGGTAGAACGAGATGGTGAAGAAGGCTCGAAGAATTGAAGAACTTTGTAGAAGATTGTTATGTTTTTCCGATGTTTTGATTTTAGCACTTGTAGTGCAACTTTATTTATTTTGAATTTCCTCTTGCTATTTTGTGATTTTTAATAATCCATTATGGGTTGAATATCAATTATAAATATTTGAGAGACATTCCCTTTTGAAAACTGAGTTGTTTCTAAGAGGTTTAAAATTTCCGTGAAATTACTATGTGATCCTCAACCCAAAATTGGGGTGTTACACGATGGTTTTTCATTTTCCTTTGATGGTAGGCTGTCATTGAACGATACGGTCTGTTTGGATGATGCATGACCTTTTGACGATTGAGCTTTGTTGGACGATGGTCCTTCATTCAGTTCTAAACTTGAGAACTCTTCTTCAATGCTGGTTGGATCATTACTAGTGTTGTTATCACCGAACTACATGTTGATTGATTCTTCTATCACCATTGTTCTGGAATTGCATACTCGATAAGCTTTTGAGTGGGGTGATTATCCAAGAATAATCCCTTTATCTAATTTGCAGTCAAATTTTCCGAGATCATCCTTGGTGTTGAGAATGAAATAGGGGCATCCAAAAGGATGAAAATAAGATATGGCAGGCTCTCTTCCTTTCCATAATTCATATGCAGTCTTCTTCAAAATTGGCCTCATAAGAATTATGTTCTGAATGTAACAAGCTGTGTGGATTGCTTCGGCCCAAAAGTATTTTGGCATGGATGTTTCACTGAGCATTGTTCTTGCCATCTCTTGTAGTGACCTATTCTTCCTTTCTGCTACTCCATTCTGTTGAGGTGTTCTGGGTGCTGAGAACTAATGGACGATGCTATTTTGTCCACAGAACCTTTTGAATTCTTCATTTACCAATTCTCCACCTGTATCGCTTTTGATTGTTGCTATGCAGTACCCTTTCTCGTTCTAAGCTCTTTTGTAGAATGTTGTGAAAACTTTGAACGTCTCATCTTTGTGACTTAAGAAGTATACCCATGTAAATCTCGTGTAGTCACGTTCTATGACAAAGCCATATTTCTTACCAGAACAGCTAGCCGTTCTAGTGGGTCCAAACAAGTCCATAACAACTCCAGGGGTCTACTCGTACTCAAAACGTTCTTTGACTTAAAAGATCTATTTAATTGTTTTCCTTGTAGACATGCTGAACAAATGACATTAGACTTGATGGGTAGTTTTGGCAGACCACGTACTAAGTCATGTTTGACTATCTTCGTAATGGTCCTTAAGGATGCATGCCCAAGTTTCCTGTGCCAAATCCACTTATTGTCCTCTGATGGCACTAGCCAAGTTACATTTTGACTTGCAAGGCTCTCTAAGTTCATCTTGTAAAGATTCCCTTGTCTCTGAGCCTCAAAGACGACTTTGTCATTTCCATCAGTGACACTACAACTTACATTATTAAAGGAAACAGTCATCCCACTGTCACATAATTGACTTATGCCAATTAGGTTATGTTTTAGTCCTTTAACTAACAGAACCCTGCTTATCACAGGGAGAGTGACTTACCAACATCTCTTTCTCCTAAGATGAAGCCCTTCTGGTTACGTTCAAAGCTAATTGTTCCTCCATTGTCCTTAGCATGGATCTTTGGGAACATAGACTTTCTTCTTGTCATATGTCGCGAGCATCCACTGTCCAGGTACCATTGTTCGCTTCTACTTTGTCCTGTTAAACACATTTGGTCCTCTTCGCCGTCTGATTCATCGACGGAAGCCATGAATGCCTAGAATGCTTCATCATCATCTTCATGTTCATCATTGTCTGATGATTCATTAGACTCATCATTCTATCCTATGAGTGCTTTCTTCTTTCTGTTGTTTTTGAAAGATTTCTTCATTTGTGTGCACTCTGCTTTGACATGTCCAGGATTTCTGCACTCAAAGCAGATGATAGAGCATTTGTCAAGGCTTTTTCCTCCTTCTCGTATGGAGCTAGGTTGGGGCTTTCTGTGTCCAGACTCCTTCCTATGATCTTTGGATACATTTATGCCTTTTTGATGTTTTATCCACATCTTTTTGAACCTCCGGTTGAAGAATGCTTCTTCACTGTCAGTATCGTTTGATGATGTTTCTGCTTCTTCAGACGATGCTTCAACGTTTAAGGCTTTGGAGCTTTTGGCTATAAACTCTATGGATTTGCTCTTCTTTCTTTTGTCATGCTCTATTTTGCTTAGAGCACATGTGAGGAACAACTTGGCTTTGGAGTTCAGTTGATTTTCTACTCGTTGTTCATCAATCCATTGAGTCCTCGGGATAGGTTCACCTGCAACATTGTTAGGCACATAATTATCAAAATCAACAATATCCTAAATTTAATAATTTGTCGATTGAACAAACAATTGCATATGCTTTTTCCAATAATGATAATTTGAGCAATCGAAAAATGGTGGCCTGTTTGTTGCTGTGCCTGTAGGGAATGTGTTGGCCTCAATGGATGTTTACTCTGCACCTGTGAAGGTGTTAGTTTCTCAAGGTCGTGTTAGAATCAAATAATTTAATGAACTATTGAATTTTGATGAATAACAATTTCGTTGAGTCTTGATTTTGTTGAAGATAGAATTCCTAACTTCTCAATGTTTTCATACTCAGGAATATCTATTGACTTGAGGAAAAACTGCGTGGACCCTTACAAAGCATTATCAAAAGCAGATATTCAAGTAAAGAAAAGAGGAAGAATCCGTCCAGCTATAGCTCTTGCAAATCAGTCCGCCAGTTGAGACCGTTTGCCTCAGAGAGTTTGTCCGACTATGATGAACGTCTGGTCACTTAATCATTGGGTTAACTTCCTGAAACTCTGTCAGATAGTTTGTTTGACAACAATGCTATTTTGGAATTCGTGCAGTGAAAACCCGAAGGAAGTCGTTTGTCCAACCCAGGCTTAGCTGTCAAGCACTATTTGCCCCTTCAGAGCATTAATGGCGAAAAGGACATAATCAATACTTTATTCCTCATTATTTCAAATCCTATGATATTCCTTAAATCAAGCTGCTTTTGCGGAATCAGCGGCGAGACTTTCTGATCATCGTATCTCCTCAACGTTCAAATTCAAATCTTTTGGCAGCAGAGTCTTTGAATTCAAGAAAATCATTTGTTAACTATTTCTAAGTCGCTGACCAGACACTTTATGCCACATGTGTAGTAATTTATGAATCAGGGTATTAATTATTATTACTGCATCTCTTCATGGCATATTTCGGAGAAGGAAATTATTTTAGAAAAAAATACCCTCCCTTTTCTGTATCTCGGAAAGTCCCTGCATATTTATTTACTGTTTATTTGCTACAGTAGCACCGTGAAAATCGGGGTGTTACACAGACGATGACAACCTCCGCCATTGAAGATGCATTAAATGCATGGCAGATTGCATTCAATACTGAAACAGGGTTGCCGAAGTATCCGTTACTCACAATAGAGGAGAAACTCAAACGAAACTATTTTCAAATCTTCAGCAAAGCTCACATTGATCATCCTACTGAAGATATAAATAGAGGACTTGGCATCGAATTCAAATTGGCGACTTTCACACGATCAAAGCTTTCTAAACTTTCTAAGTTCATCATCTATGATCTTATTTCCTAAGCCAAACACTCAGCAATCTGAAGTTATTCATTACCTGAGTTAAGTCGTCAACTAAGTGTGAAGCTTTCACAGAGTGTTACTCTCATCATCATTGTAAACACCCCAATTTTGCCCTAGTTTCTGTTAATTTAGCAGTATTTTAGCTAAAAATTCAAAAAAAGTAAAAATCATGGAAAAAACATAAAATGGTGAAAATCTAGAAAAAAGACAAAAAAAAAAGTTTATCTCGGTGAGTTTAGATTATTGTTCAAGCTTATTTTAGTGTTTTTAGTTAATTGTGTTTTTTTTTAACTTGGTGTTATTTTGTTCCTTCTCTAAAAAAGAAAAAGAAAAAGAAAAGGAAACTGAGCCAAGGCCCAGCAAAAAAATAATAGAGTGAGAAAATGGGCCAGTCGGCCCAACAAAGAGAGGAGAGGCAGAGGAACTCAGTTTGAAAACCCTAGTAGGGTCGCGGGCTAAAATGTGAAAAGAAGAAAAGTTTAGGGATTAAAGTGAACATCATTGAAACCCTAGCTCTATTTAAGCACTACCACCTCGGGTTCCGGAGTAGAGAGGATTCATTATTCATCAGCCCCAACCTTAACTCTCTCTTTCATACGCTCCTCTCCTCCGTTCTTCAGAAACCCTAATTTTTTTTTCTCTCCTCTACACCCTCTCTACCCGCCGCCACACCCATACACCCGAACCTCTTCCCCTAACTTCACCAACGTCTTTGCTCAAACACAAACCCATACACCGCCGTCATACCACCTCATCCCTTCTCCGGTGTCACTGCTGCGCCGCCACTCTTCATCCTCCCTTCCAGCGCCGCCGCTCCCTTTTCTCTTCCTCTTCACGACGAGCCTCTCCCTTCTGCGCCACCGCGGGTTCGAGCTTTCCTCCTTTACTTCATCATCACTCCGAGCCCATTACATAGGTGGGTGGAGGGATTTTTCCTTTTTTTTCCCTGATTCTGGCTTTTGTTGTTTCAATTTCTAACTTTTACTCTGCTTCTGTTTATGGTTTCTTTTGCTTCTTGTTCATACCTTCTTTTGGGAAAAATGGAGGATTTGAAGGAGTGTCTACCCCCTTTATGGTAGGCCTCCCAAATCATCTCCAGACAATTTTTTTTTTGTCTAATTCTGTTTTCTATTGTTCATGGATTTGTTCTATTGCAACTAAAGATCTCTGTTATTTTCCTGCTTGTGATGAGCTCGAAAATTACTTCACTTCTTCTCTGTTCAGATCATATTTTTGTGTTTGTTTATTTATTTATTTTGTTTCAGTTTCTCCTCATAAGCTCCTGAATCAAAAGTGATTCATGGTTCTTTTTTTTTAAAGAAAAAGACTGCTCATGGTTTATTTAGAAACATGAAAATTGATCCTATTTTCTTTCTCATGGGCTCCTGAATCAAAAGTGATTCAGTTTTGAGTTTTTCTTTTGGGACACTGTTATGCTCTGCACTACATGCTATTTCAGTTGTCCTTCATACTAAAATCATTTCTGGCATGCTAAAAATCAGTCCAGACATGCTAAAATCAATTCTGACATGTTATTTCAGTTATGCATTGATTCTGCCATGCAGTTTCAATTATGACCTGTGCTAAAATCAATTCTAAACATGTTGTTTTGGTTGTGTAATTTTGTGCTAAAATCAATTCTGACTGCTAAAATCAATTCTAAGCATGCTATTTTAGTTGTGTAAATGTAGCTGAGGAGACCATCCTGTTTGTTCTACTGATTATTCACTAACTATTTGTTACTAACCACTAACCGGTGCTAACTATTTGTTAATTTTGTTGTATATAAAATCAGCCTGTTGTTTAGGGATACTCTCACATTATTGTGAGACTGTCTAGTAATTTAAAATCAACCCGTTGCTTAATGATACTCTCACATTACTGTGAGACTGTCTAGCTTCTACATGATTAATTTAAAATCAGCCCGTTGTTTAGGGACACTCTCACATTACTGTGAGACTGTCTAGTAATTTAAAATCAACCCGTTTCTTAATGATACTCTCACATTACTGTGAGACTGTCTAGCTCTTACGCGATTAATTTAAAATCAACCCGTTGTTTAGGGATACTCTCACATTACTGTGAGACTGTCTAGCTCCTACGCAGTTAATATAAAATCAACCTCGTGATTAGGGATACTCTCACATTACTGTGAGACTGTCTAGTTCTTACGCGATTAATTTAAAATTAACCCTTTGCTTAGTGACACTCCCACATTACTGTGGGACGGTCCTCTCGTTTAAAAATAAACATCAGATTAGAGACACTCTCGCATTACTACGAGACTGTCGTTTTTCTTTCAAAATAAAGCAAGCTTTCAAAACAGCACTCTCGCATTACTACGAGACTCGCCCTTCTTTTCCAAAAAACAAACAAAACATGTTTTCAAAAGGCTCTCTCGCATTACTACAAGACAAGTCTTTAATCATTTCAAAAATTAAAAAATGTCAAGCAAACCAAATCTTTTTTTAAGAACTGCGTAAGCCTTGATCTTCCTAACCAAATGAAGTACGCAGGCCTAAGGTTGCACTTACCAGGCTAAAATAATAAATAAAATCTTTTTGTTTTGGGTTTTTCAACGTTTTCATAAAATTTAACGCATGCATAAACAGGCTTTGGTAACCGTCTTAAGATGGGTGCACTAGGGGTGCTGTGGAGGTTCATCCTCCACCCTTCCCTACGCATAAATAGACCTCCGAACTCAAGTTTGTAAATAAATGAATTTCAAAACGGTTTTCCAATATTTCCCCTTGAATAAAAAAAAACACTGGTGCCGACTCTGTTTATTTAACCTTGTAGATATTTTTCAGGTCGTTACAGATGGCAACTTCACTGGGGACAGGTTAGTGGGTCAAGCCGCTTAAAGTTGTTTATGCATGTTTGTAATAGTTTTATAATGTTATTTTACCCCTCCCTTTTATTTATTGTTTTTTTTTTTGTATATACTTGTAAATGCTTAGTTTTGCATGCGGTACTTAGGGTAGATAACCATATAAAATATTTTGAATTGCCTGGAATTTTTTTTTCCTTGTTTTGTTTCAGGTGTGGGTGGTTTTGGGGGTGTTTTGAAAGGTTTGTATGCTCCCGCACACACATTCACGATACTTTCACTTTTGGCACATACGAGTGTGGTCCTCTGCCCAGGCCTGAGTGATACTTGAGATAGGTTAGAGGTTGTAAGTGAGAGCCTCTTGGGAATTACTTATCAACGGGTTTTCATGAGAACCTCACTAGAGTTTGACTTCCCTGTGGGTAGTCCAATCTAACGATTTACATCGGCACGTTGGAAATATTCATGGGGGTGTCTTAGCTCTAGTGGCCAGTTAGACCAATAGAAAAAGACCTACCCTTTGTGAGTGTTCACTGATTATGAAGGCCAATAGACCAATAGGATAATGTTTCTTTGATTTTGGTTTGACCTATCTAGGACACAAAAGGGGAGCATCTAGGTTTATTTTCTTAAAATCATGCATTGCATCTCATCTTGCACCCCAATCATTAAAATAAAGGATAAATATTTGAAAAAAAACTTAAAATTTACATCTCCTTGGAAATCTCAAGTCCAATAAAGAAAATAAAAAAAATAAAAAAAAAATACAATGAAAAAGAGACAACTCAAGGGAAAGCTCAAGCTAAAACATGGGTCATGTGAGTGCAACGCGTTTGATGAGTCTGGCCTTGGAAATGAGAGAAATTTGTGATTTGGAGCCTAATGGAAATGCAAGTAGGAGTAAAGATGTTATTGACTTGCTTCATGGGCTGACAAGAGTCGATCATTGAATTGGAAGCTTCCTTGGCAGTAGTTTGAGGTGATTAAGGCTGAGCATGACGCTATCGGGCAGACACCTGGGCAAGTACTATGGATGAATTGTCAATGTCAATCATGAGAAGTTGGAAGAAAAGTCTCTGATGTTGTAGCAACCCCAAACTCCGCCACCTTATTACCACCCTAATCCATCTCATATTCACGTTCATCCCACTAATTTGCTCATCACATGCTACTAGCACCATAAATATTCCACTACCGTCTGTTGGTTCACCATTTTCAATATCATCGAGTCAGCTTCCTATTTTGATTCATGCCTTCAAACCAACTTTTTGCCTAGATTACATAATTGGAATTGTGTTTGCCACCACAAAGCATGGGTGAGCTAAAAGAAAGACCAGTGTTGTGTTGTATTCCCCATACCCAACCACCCCTTTACCGTACAAACTCATCACATATCATCATTCATTCACCAAACAAACTTGTCATCTTTTCATCCCACCGCACAAGCTTGGCATGTTTCCAGTTCACCATATCCAAAACCATTACCTTTTATCACCTTTCACTACCATTAGAGTAAAATTTCTCACCTTAACCCAACCTTTCAAGCCAATGTTTTCCATGTCCACTTCCTGGAAATCTTGTGTTCCACTACACTTAAAGGGGGAAACCATTTGCACAAGGTTAATCTAATAAAGAGAATGCGAGTAGATTCTATGGACCTTTCACCTCAAAGAAGGCCAGAAAATCCTAGCTTTCGAAGTGTTGTGGGCTTGTAGCGAAGCAGCCATTCATGTGGAGGAGTTGATTTGTCACCGCCAGAAGAGCATTCAAGAGAAAAGAGTGATATCTGAAGTGCTAGCAGCCGGGGCATTCAAGATTGATGGTCTAACTTGTTAATTTGTGAGATTGACATTATCATTTGTTTTGTCATGTTTTTGAACTTATGTGAACTTTATTTGAAGTTTTTTTAAGAAACTTTCATAACATCTTCTTTTGTTTTCCTATGTTTGCTTCGTATATTGTATTCATTGCGTCTTTGTCTGAGTTTTTCTTCCCATTTAGTTGTTTCCTCCATCGTCTTCGATGTCATTGTTGTCTTTGATTGAGTTTCTTCTTCTGGGACTCTTCAACCATTGGCAAATTCTTCCCCATAAATATCTTTCTAGGATGACCTTTCCATAAAATATCTGAAAACTCATTTGTTTGATTCCTAAGGACATGACTGCATGAAAAAGATCATTAACACTGGGTAAATTTTGCCACCTAGACGCTTGGTCACTTGTGGCAAGCACTATTTCAGAAGATGAGCATATAGTAGACAAGCACAAGTGTCATAAAAAAGAACAAAAAAACATGATGAATAAAAGGCCCGTTAGGTTGAAAACCCATAAGGGCGGCCTAAGCAAAAGTTAGGGCACAAAAAATACATAAAAAAGGAGCAATTTGTTTGAACTTATCAAGTTTTATCCTGAAATTAATTTCGTGGAAATAAGCAATTATGATTTGAAATGAAGTTTGGCATTCTTTCTTTATCCACGAAAAAATAAACAATCCTTTGCTACCCACTTTGAGCCTAATAGAAAACTTTTTTTCTTCATATTGATTCCACACAAGGATCACCCCTACACTGGGGGTTTTGGGCGGTACAAGTTGGTTTTGCTCAATGCATCACGTCGTAGAAAGAAAAACAAAGAAAAAAAAGAAAATGTCATGAAAACAGAGGTGAAAAAAAAAGGAGAGAGGGATACCAAAGTCAATATTGTGATTTCACAAGTTCAAAAGAAAAAAAGAGATAAATAAAGAGAAATGAAGGACATGAATAAATTTATGGTTTGCAATAAAAGAGCTTAATCATCTCATCATTATCATGAATCATCAAAGCGCGAATGATCCTTTGTCTATCAACCCTTAAACACTTGTTTGAGCCTTTAATATACTTTCTTTCATAACCTCTAGCCCATGGCCACATTACAACCCCATAAAAGTCCATCCTGATCAATGATTACTTGCTTTATTTTCATGAATTTTAATTTAAGGATAAAATAATTCAACTCGTGTTCGTCTGGCGTCATATGCCAAAATAGCAAAACACAAACAGAAAAGGGTTAACTCCAATACAAACGAGAATCAATAAGCATAATATAAAACAATGACAATAACAGTCCATGGTTCTCACAGAAAATTTCCCAGATATATGCTTGTTAGTCCTCAATAGCTAGATGCATAACTATGGATCCAAATGATTCGCCTTAAAACTGGGCCAGGACGATTTTGTGGGACAATACTTCACCACATCGCCCTTGGTATGATCCCGCGGTGCATAATAGTCCGCCACATCAAAACCTGAAAATCCAAAACATGATGCATATACTATGACAATCAATCATAATCCTCATGAACAAATACGGTTCACTCATTCCAGAATCCTAATGAACAAATACGGTTCACTCGTATCACAGTCTAGTAAGTATCATATGCATAATATAGTCTATTCACCCTGGAAATATTCCAATATATTATACAAAGTGTTCGCGTTTACAGAATAAATTAATCAAAAAATCATAGCATAATTAGTAACACAACTCAGTTACTCAAGCAGTAATTAGTACTGATACTAAGACAATTCTAGGACATAAGTTACCCTTACCTTCTTGTAGGTTGCATACACTTGATACAGACTCTCTAACGTTCACGTTGACTTCGTCTGCTTGCTTCTTCTGAATCAAGGAAATGACACTCCAATCTTGTTCTCCAACGAAACAGAGCAGAACTCAAACTCAAGGAAGAAGAATGAAAAATAATAGAGCCTTTTTCGAAGTGAGGAAATAGTGTGTTTTTAGAGAAAAACTAAAGAATTAACATACTACTAAGGGTTCTGTATTTATAGAGTGAATAAACCGACTGACAAGCATTTAATGAGAAGTGGTCAATGAAAATAGTGGTCATTAATGCTCATTAATGACTCTGGTATTTACAAAAGTCAACAATTATGGAAGTTTATCATTCCCAAGGCATCACACACTTATCTCTTAAGGTCAACAAAAGTGGCTAACAAACCAGACGAGTCAAAAACCGACTCACCTCACAATCATGTCAAACGAATACTACGGACGAGTACCAGCTATCATACCAAACGAATTCCAACTCGTTATGCCAGATGAAAACAACGTAATTACCAGACGAGAACCAACAATGGTCACGAAAACAAGTCAAACTTAATCAACACATATTCAATATATTTTTCACACATATATTTAGAACATATAATGCAGAGAAATCCAAATATAATCAGTATATCATATATAAAACAAAGGGTCTTACAATACTACCCCTCTTAAAAGAGTTTCGCCCACGAAACTACTAGTCTAGAAAACATAGTAGGGTACTGTTCCCTCATCTTTTCTTCTATTTCCCACGTACCATCATTAGTTTCCTGGTTCCAAATTACCTTCACAAGCGAATTCTGCTTGTTCTTCAACTGCTTAATTCTATGATCTTCAATACTCATAGGAGGAACTTCAAACGTCAAATTCTCCTTCAACTGGATATCATCCTGAGCGATAACAGGAGAAGGGTCCAGAGCATACTTACGTAATTGAGAAACATGCAAAACATCATGAATCTTAGCAAGAAAGGCGGTAACGCAATACGATAAGCCACTGGTCCAACTCTCTCAATAATCTGATAGGGACCTATAAACTTTGGCGTCAGCTTCTTTGACTTAATCGCTATTCCAACTCTAGTAGTAGGTGTCACACGAAGAAATACATGCTCTCCAAGCGAGAAATCTAATTGTTTCCGTCTATTATCTGCATAACTTTTTTTTCTACTCTGAGATGTCTTCATTTTTTCTCTGATTAGTTTAACCTTTTCCATCGTCTGTTGAACTAGCTTGGGTCCAACTAACAAATGTTCTCCATCTTGAAACTAAAACAAAGGTGTTCTGCATCTTCTACCATACAACGCTTCTATGGTGTCATCCCAATACTAGCATGAAAACTATTGTTGTAGGTGAACTTGATAAATGGTGATAACTCATCCCAACTTCCTTGATTATCAAGCACACTTGCTCTAAGAAGATCCTCTAAAGATTGAATAGTTCTCTCTGTCTGTCCATCAGTTTGCGGATGATAAGCAGGACTAAAACTTAACTTTGAACCAAGAGCGTTCTGTAAAGCCTTCCAAAAATGAGAAGTAAACTTCGGATCTCTGTCAGAAACAATAGTCAAAGGAATTCCATGCAAACAAACAATCTTCGCAATGTAAACTTCAGCAAGTTGTTCCACCTTGTAAGTAGTCTTAACTGGTAGAAAATGTGCAGTCTTGGTCAGACGATCTACAATAACCCAAATAGAATCAAATCTTCTCCGAGTGAGTGGTAAAGCAACAATGAAATCCATAGATACGCTATCCCACTTCTACTCTGGCACTGCAAGAGGTTGCATCAATGCTGAAGGTTTCTGATGATCAACCTTTGCTTTCTGAGCGCAAGTCAGACAAGCAGCAACGTATTTAGCAACATTCTTCTTCATGCCCGACCACCAAAAATGTAGCCTTAGATCCTGATACATCTTCGTCGAACCTGGGTGAAGACTCAACTTACTCTTGTTTCCTTCATCTAGAATGAATCTCCTTAATTCAGCATCATTCGGAACACATACACATCCCTTACAACGTAAAACATCATCAGTTCCTACGTTAAAGTCTGGTGCCTTTCCCAAACGAATACTTTCCCTCATCCCAATTAAGACTTCATCTTGTCTCTGCTTCACTTTAATTTCTTCTAAAAGGTTACTAGATACAATAATCATTCCAAAACTCAACTTCCCTGGTGTTACCTTAACATCCAAACTTAAATCTCTAAAAGTAGAAATCAATTCCAATTCCTTAATCATCAATGATGACACATGAATAACTTTACGAATAAGAGCATCAGCCACAACATTGGCTTTACCTGGATGATATTGCAATGAAAAATTGTAATCTTTCAAGAATTCCATCCATCTCCTCTGCCTCATATTCAAATCCTTTTGATTGAATAAATACTTCAAACTCTTGTGATCACTGAAAAAGTAAATACACATCCATACAAATAGTGCCTGCAAATCTTATGTGAAAAAACTATAGCAGCAAGGTCCAAATCATGAGTAGGGTAATTTCCCTCATGAATCTTCAATTGCCTCGAAGCATAAGCTACAGCCTTACCATTCTGCATCAATACACAACCCAAACCTAGATAAGAAGCATCACAATAGACATCGTACGGTTCTTCACGCTGAGGTAAAATCAAGACTAGCGCATTCGTCGGACGATGCTTCATCTCTTAAAAATTAGATTCGTACTCTTGAGTCCATGCAAAAGGATGATTCTTCCTAGTTAACTTCAACAAAGGTCGTGCAATATTTGCAAAGCCTTCAATGAATCTACGATACCCACTTAGTCACATCATCTACTTTACTTGGGTCAACGACAATGCCTTCTTTAGAAATAACATGCCCCAAAAATTTCACTTCCTCCATCCAAAATTCACATTTAGCTAAATTGGCAAAAAGAGTCCTGTCACGTAGACAATACCAGACGTAGATGTTCCACGTGCTCTTCATGGCTCTTCGAATAGATCAATATATCATCAATGAAGACAACCACAAATCTATCTAGAAAGGAATTGAAAATCTTATTCATATAATCCATAAATACAACAGGTGCATTGGTAACCCCAAATGGTATCACTAAATACTCATACTGTCCATAGCGAGTACGAAATGCAGTCTTCTGAATATCTGCTTCTTTAACTCTAATCTGGTGATAACCAGATCGCAAATCAATCTTTGAAAACATAGCAGCTCCACGAAGTTGATCCATCAAGTCATCAATCCTAGACAAAGAATAGCAATTCTTCACTGTCACTTTTTTCAACTGTCTGTAATCCACACATAGACGAGACCTTCCATCCTTCTTCTTCACAAGTAACACTGCTTCCGAAGGTGAAACACTGGGTTGAATAAAACCTTTCATCATGAGATCATCAATCTGATTCTTTAGCACCACCACTAACTCTGCTGGTGCCATACAATATGGTGCAATAGAAATTGGTCCAATTCCAGGTATTATATCAATAGAAAACTCAGTATCACGAACAGGGGTAATCCTGGCACATCTTTAGGAAATACGTCTTTGAAATCGCACATAACAGGTAAACCTTGGACCTCGTCTGCTGATGGCCCTACATCACTAGACGCTAACAAAACCTTCAAAGCTCCTCTTCTCAAGGAGGAGTTTGAAAGATAGGAGTCCAAGAATTCAGACATCCTAAGATTAGGAATAATTACCTCCTTATTGGCACTATCCAATAGGACATGGTGAAGAGAAAGCCAATCCATGCCTATGATTACGTCCAATTGCTTAAGGGGTAAGCAAATCAAATTCACAACAAATTTCCTATCTTGGAAAACTAAATGACAATTCAAGAAAACATAGGTTGCAGTTAAACTATTGGCAGCAGGGATAGATACCACCAAATCAAACAGCAACTCCAACATAGGAAAAGCCAACCTTGCCACAAAATCAACAGCAATAAAGGAGTGAGTAGCTCCTGAATCAAATAGTACAGAAAGAGAAATACCAGATATATCACAATTGTCTCTAATCAAGCCTTCATCATCAGCCGCTCGTTCACCAGAAATGTTATAAACTCTGCCCTTAGCTGCAAGACGCTTTCCACGAGCAGCATTAATAGCTCATTCCACCTTTAGAATCTTACAATCTCTGGCAGTATGCCCTGCCTTCTTACAGTTCCAGCACGTAATAGACTTCTCTATACAGCTACTAGCATAGTACCCCTTCTGGTTGCACTTGAAACAGACAATCTCTTCTATCTGTTTGGAATTCCTCTGAATATTCACTTCACCTCTAGCTAATATGTTGAATCCAAAATCATGTTTCTTGGCCTGTGGTCTTTGATATGGTTTCTTTCCCTTACCATCTCTATTTGAATACGACCTAACTAGTCCACCACCTCCTTGTTGTTTTGGCGAACGAGCGTCAATTGCCTCAATGCCTTTGGCCTTTTCCACTAACTGCTGATAGCGGACGATCCCTAATGGTTGTACAACCCACTTAATCTCATAGTTCAATCCATCAATGAAGCGTTCGCACATAAATTCTTCATCAATTTTGTCTTTGAAAAATCTGTAGTGTCTAGCAGACGATTCCAATTTTGCAGTAAATTCTGCCACTAACATGCCTTTCTGCTTTAGCTCTGTAAATTCTCTCTCTTTAGCAGCTCTAGCACTATTGGGAAAATATTTCCCAAGAAATGCCCTCTTAAAAGATTCCCAAGTAATTGCCTGAAAATCAGCTTCCATCATGGCCTTAGCACCATTCCCGCAATGTTCATCTTCTCCCATTAGCAAATACGTTGCATAATTCACTCTGGTTGCAATAGGGGTGTCCAAAAAGGTAAAGATCTTCTCCATCTCGTATAACCATAAATCATCCTCTTCTTGATCATAGCCTCCAGAAAACTTAGGGGGATCTTGCCTCTTAAAGTCACGCAATCCTTTCATTTCAGTAGAAGCTTATTCTTTCTCTACATTTTGTGCATGCACTGCAGCAGCTCTATCTCCATCTTCCTCTGCACGAGCAGCAGCTACATTCGCTTGGTGCATCACTAACGTAGTAAATTAGTAGTGGCAAGCCGCCATCCTGTCCATTGCGTTTTGATCTGCCATTTCTGTGTTTTGATTCGTTAACCTCTTACTCCTGTTAATCTCAACAACAGAAATATCCAAAAGTTGTCAACACACATCATATGAGATTGTCCACTCATCAGACGATCTCAACAATTAATAACATTAACAATTTATTCATACTATTTCTTCCTTCAATTGACACCCTATCAATCATTTTCAGAAAATACTATCTCCCAATAGCACCGGTTATCTCAACCAATGCTCTGATACCAAAAATGTAACACCCCGATTTTTGACATCGAGTGTCACATAGTAACCATGCGAAAATAACACTTAAATTTAAACCTTTCAAAACATCTCAAATTGTCCAAAACATTCGTCTCACATAGTATTTAAATAGAGTAGCCCATCCTGTAATACAATTGTACATCAATAATGAAACAGTCGTGATGAAAGTATGATATTGCACAACATGTGCTATTCTTTAACAAACAGAAAGATAATACAGCGGGCAGCAAAACAAAATAAAGCTTCAGTCTTCAGGCTTCAAAAGTCATCCTCGTCTGCATCCGGAAACAGTCCTCGTTTGCCTCCTGAACAACGCCAGACTAGTCCTCACTAGTGTTCGTCTGGCGTCATACGCCAAAATAGCAAAACAAAAACAGAAAAGGGTTAACTCCAATACACACGAGAATCAATAAGCATAATATACAACAATGACATGGTTCTCACAGACAATTTCACATATATATGCTTGTTAGTCGTCAACAGCTAGATGCATAGCTATGGATCCAAATGATTCGCCTTAAAACTGGGTCAGGACGATTTTGTGGGACAATACTTCACATCACCCTTGGTATGATCCCGCGGTGCATAATAGTCCACCACTTCAAAACCTAAAAGTCCTGAACATGATGCATATACTATGACAATCAATCATAATCCTCATGAACAAATACGGTTCACTCGTTCCAGAATCCTCATGAACAAATACGGTTAACTCATTTCACAGTCATAGTAAATATCATATGCATAATATAGTCGATTCACCATAGAAATATTCTAGTATATTATACAAAGTGTTCGTGTTTACAGAATAACTTAATCAAGAAATCATAGCATAATTAGTAGCACAACTAAGTTACTCAAGCAGTAATCATTACAGATGCTATGACAATTCTAGGATATGAGTTACCCTTACCTTCTTGTAGGCTGCATACACTTGATACAGACTCTCTAGCGGTCACGTTGACTTTGTTTGCTTGCATCTTCCAAATCAGGGAAATGAAACTCCAATCTTGTTCTCGAACAAAACAGAACAGAACTCAAACTCAAGGAAGAAGAACAAACAACAACAAGTATTTGAGATTCGAGAGCCTTCTTCGAAGTGAGGAAAAAGCGTGTTTTCAGAGAATAAACCGACTCTCTGACAAGCGCTTAATGAAAAGTGGTCAATGAAAACGGTGGTCATTAATTCTCATTAATGACTCTGACATTTAGACAAGTCAACAATTACGGAAGTTTATCATTCCCAAGGCATTTGACACTTATCTCTTATGGTCAAGAAAAGTGGCTAACTAACCAGAAGAGTCACAAACCGACTCACCTCACAATTATGTCAAACGAATACTACGAACGAGTACCAACTATCATACAAGAAGAATAACAACTCGTTATGGCAGACGAAAACAACGTAATTTCCAGACGAGAACCAACTATGGTCACAAAAACAAGTCAAACTTAATCAACACATATTCAATATATTTTTGACACATATATTCAGAACATCTAACTCAGACAAATATATATATATATATATATATATAATCATTATATCATATATAAAACAAAGGGTCTTACACTAAGAATAGTGAAGTGCCCTTACCAAAGTGATAGTCGATCCGGTTTGCTACGTTTGCTCCGCACGTCTTGATCGTCTGAAGTCCCGTAACCCTTCAAAGAACATAGCCTAGTTTTTGAATTCAAACTTAATCCTAAGGCTTAGCTACTGGATTTACAAGGTTTCTAACACTTGGGAAATTGTCCTCATTCACAAGAAAGGACCTTTTGAAACTCAAAACATTTTAGAAACTTTGGAAACCTTCAAAAGCCTTTGAAAAACTCTAAGAAATAACTTCCAAATCTTTCCAAAACTTCAAAACCTTTGAAAAGAAATAAGCCTATATGTTCACTTATCAATTTGAGAGCATTAAACAAGTTCTTGAATGCAAAAACACACACATATCCTCAAAGCTTCCATTCTATCCAAAATTAACAAAACCCTAAAAACTTCACATTTTCACCAAGCAATTCACTAAGTAACTTAAAATAAATTCACAATGAAAAACTTAACTTCTCTTACAAGTTCATAAATCAACTTTCAAGGTTTGAAATCAAAAAATTCCTACGTGTTAAAAGCACAAAATTTCTATTCAATTTGTCGACTTTCCAATTCTAAATTCCATAACTTAGCTAAACCCTAATTTTGGTATAAGTTACAAAATCTAATTTACCTAAGAGTTCACTTTTAGTCCTTCTTATCATAAGTTCTCAAAATCGTGTAGAAATCAATTTAATGTACTGTCATTTTTTATGTATAATGGACTAGAAGATTTTGAGTGTAAAAGACTTGGAAAATTGATTTTTGTAAGTCTAGGAAATTTGGGAATTGAATGTGTGAAAATTGCGTTCTTGGGAAAATTGGATATGAAACTCATACTAAAATTTAGGGCTTTGAAAATTCTGAAAACTTGAGGGAAATGGAGTGGAAAATGGATTTAGAAGTTATATTTTTGGCTGTGTGGTTGATTTGAAAATTTGGTGAAGTGTTGGGTGAAAATTTGGAAATTTTGAGGGTTTTTGAAGTGTTGGACAGAATTGAGTTTTGATGAAAATGTGTGTGTTTTGCGTTTCTAAATTAAGGCTCTCAAAATGGATTATAAGAATCTAGCCTTGATGCTATTTGAATGGTTTGAAGTTTTGGAAAATTTGGATTTCATAACTTAGGGTTTTCCCAAATTTGTTAACAACCGTCGAAGTCGTTAAAAATGCTTTCGACCTCCGAGTATTTTTCATAAGTTTTTCCAAATGTGTTTGTTGAAGGATAATGAGACCCGAGTCGATCTAGATGTACGGAGCTCAAGAGACCGCGAGGATCGACTATCTTTATGGTAAGGGCACTTCGTTTCCTTAGCTACTAAGCATAAGAATAAATTTATGCAAATGTATGCTCTACGATTTCTAAAATTGTAGTTGACGACATTTTGAGGATGACCCGATTTATAACTGTATTAATTGTGATATTAATGCAAGTATCTGAAGGCATCTGATATGCTGGATGAGAATTGTTTGATGTGTGGCATCGTTGAGTTTGTTTTAATTTGTGGCTTGACTTGTTGGATGTTTATTGCAATAATGATAATTGAAAGCATGATTATTCCTTCCACATGTTTTTATATCTGTTGATATGTACCCATGCTTTACATAATTGTGTTAATAATGAAGCTAACTTAGGCAATGTATCAAGACAAGTAAGACCTAGATTGGGTAGTTAGGTGGATATATGTTCCATGCGGTAAGTAACTATATACAGAGTTGCTCAAGCCTGACTTGGAAGACGTATAAGGTGTAGGAGAGCTTACGCCGAACCTGCAGAAGTGGCGAATCACAGTGGTCGATGGAAAGCCACCATCGCACCTACACTGGGGAAACGTCCCGCCTCCCACGAATCAGAGTTGGCGCTGTATCCGGATAAATTGGGAATACGCCCATGAGCATTGTAGGAAAAAAATGGCTTAGGCATACAGAGGCAAATATGCTAATTTAATTAGGTTTTGGGGGTTTAGTAGGAACACTAACTCGTATGTTTATTTGATTGTTTCTCTGCTTAGATAATTTGTCTGTTATTTGAAGTTGACTCTTGCACTCGTGTGTTGCTTGAATTTTCTGGTGATCCGTCGCCAGTCAGACTACCTTTAGCCGGAAGATGCAGAT
Source organism: Acmispon strigosus (assembly GCA_030819835.1). Taxonomy (NCBI): domain Eukaryota; kingdom Viridiplantae; phylum Streptophyta; class Magnoliopsida; order Fabales; family Fabaceae; genus Acmispon; species Acmispon strigosus. The sequence continues at coordinate 24,256,729 of JAUAMA010000004.1, read as the reverse complement.
GGATGCCATTTCAGGAGAAACCATGAGATGGAGTCGGGTGCCTTTTGCAAGAAAACTTGTCGAAGCCGTTTGTTCGAATTGTATGAACTTTTGTGTGTTATGTCTCCGAGTAGGGAGTTTAGTTTATTTCCTTACATCTGGCAGCAAGTCTTTTGAACTCAAAGTTATTCGTTTCGTAAATTATTTCTAAGTTGTTGGCTAGTCACTTTATGCCACATATGTGGCTATTTATCAATCAGGGTATTTATACCGTTAATGCATCTCGTCATGGCATATTTCGAAGAGGAAAATGATTTCAAAAAAAAATATACTCTCTTTTTCCATGTTTTGAAAGTCCTCTTGCATATTTATTTACGGTTTAATTGCTACAGTAACGCCCTGGACATTGGGGTGTTACAACCAGCATCTGATAGCGCTCAATGCCTAACGGTTGCGCTACCCTCTTCAACTTGTAGTTCAGCCCATCAACGAAACATTCGCATATGAACTCCTCGTCAATCTGAACTCCAGCTCGGCAGCAAACTCAGCTACTAACATGTTCCCCTGTCTCAGCTCTGTGAACTCCTTCTCTTTGGAAGCTCTTGCGCTCCTAGGAAAATATTTTCCAAGAAAAGCCCCCTTGAACTTCTCCCAAGAAATCGCCTAATGGTCAGCTTCCATCATCGCCATAGCACCATTCCACCAGTCTTCAGCCTCCCGAGATAACAGATATGCAGCGCAGTTCACCCTGGTTGGTGCAGGGCTTTGCAAATATCCTAGGAATATTCCTTTGTCAGACTTGACATCAAACTTTCCGAGATCATCTTTGGTGTTGAGAAGGAAGCATGGGCATCCAAAAGGATGGAAATAAGAGATGTCTGGTTGTCTTCCTTTCCATAGTTCATATGAAGTTTTCTTCAGAATCGGTCACATAAGGATCCTGTTCTAGATGTAACAAGCAGTGTGAATAGCTTCAGCCCAGAAATACTTAGGCAGAGAAGTTTCACTTAACATTGTTCTGGCCATCTCTTGAAGAGATCTGTTTTTTCTTTTTGCTACACCATTCTTTTTTGGAGTTCTAGGAGCTGATAGTTGATGAAAGATGCCATTCTGCTCACAGTAGCTGTTGAACTCTTCATTGACAAATTCTCCACCTCTATCGCTTCGAATAGATGTAATGCAATATCCCTTATCATTCTGGACTCTCTTGGTGATGATGGAGAAAGACTTGAATGCTTCATCTTTAGAACTTAGGAACTGAACCCATGTAAATATTGTGTAGTCATCGACGATTACAAGATAGTACCATTTTCCAGAACAACTAGCCATTCTATTAGGTCCAAAGAAGTCCATGTGTAACATCTCCAGAGGTCTACTTGTACTCACAAAGCTCTTAGAGGGGAAAGAGCTTTTTAATTGTTTTCCTTGAAGACATGCTGAGAATGTGACATCAGATTTGAAAGATAGTTTTGGTAGACCACGTACTAAGTCATGTTTGACCATCTTTGTAATGGTCTTCAAGGAAGCATGCCCTAGCTTCCTGTGTTAAATCCACTTATCATCCTTTGCTGACACTAGTCATGTTACATTTTGACTTGCAAGGTTTTCCAAGTTCGTCTTATATAGATTCCCTTGTCCCTGAGCTTCAAATATAACATTGTCATCGCCGACTGTGACTTTTCACTTCACTTTCTTGAAGGTAATAGTGAACCCACTATCACATAATTGAATTATGCTAAGTAGATTATGTTTTAATCCTTCAACCAAAAGAACCTTCCGTATTACAAGAAGAGGGGCCTTACCAACGTCTCCTTCTCCGATGATGAAGCCCTTTTGGTTACCTCCAAAGGTAACTGTTCCCCCATTCTACTTAGCATGGATCTTTGGGAACAAAGACCTTCTTCCCGTCATGTGTCATGAGCATCCACTGTCAAGGTACCATTGTTCTCTTTTTCTTTGTACTATCAAACAGATCTGCAAGAGGAACAATCATAATTTTAGGTACCCAAATTTTCTTGGGTCCTTGTTTGTTAGTTTCATCCCTTGGTGGAACTTTCCTCCCATAAATAGTTCGTCTTGGAGTTTGTTTCTCATTGCATTCTACCAAAAATGCCTTAGTTTTAGATGATATAGCATCAGACAATATAAACTTAATCTCAGACGTATCATGAATGAATGATGAAGAATGTAGTAAGTCAAACGATATATTACTAGATGATACAGCATTATCATCATTGCTATCAAATCCTAGACCACTTTTGTCATACATGGTTCGATTGTTACCATATAGCTTAACCAAGTTATCATGACCTAAGGTGAAGGTTGAAAGATCATTTATTAAGCCTTTAACTCTTTATTTGAGGACTTTAACTTCCTCACATGAATCCTGTTCTTTCAAAGCTTTGTTTTTCTTGATTAGTATGAAAGTTACTTCTTTTGAAGCATCAAGTTCTTTTTGAAGATTTTTAAACTTTTACTTTAAACTACTATACTTAGCAGCTAATGAATGTGATCAAATCAAGCAATTCATTATACTCTTCTTGAGAGACTTCAGGTGTTACCTCATCTCCTTTGTCTGCTTCGTTGTCAGACGAATGCGCAGTATGACTCTTCATCGTCTTCTTCTTCTTCTTCCTCTTCATTTTCAGAGCATTATTCAGATTCTTCATTCTGCCCTGTGAGAGCCTTCTTTTTCCTATTGAAGTTCTTCTGGACTAGTCTCTTGGAAAGACGAGGACAGTCAGCTTTAATATGATCAGGCTTTCTGCATTCAAAGAAGACGATAGAACCTTTGCTGGAGTTCTTTTCTCCATCTTTTCTTGAGCTGGATAAGATCTTTCCTTTAGCTTTCTCTTTCCTTGGTTCATTCTTGGCCTGCTTTCTTTTGAGCCACATCTTCTTGAATCTTTTGTTGAAGAGGGCTTGCTCATCCTCTGAGTGGTCAGACGATTCTTCAGCTTCCTCAGATGATTCTTCAGCCTTTAGAGCTTTGGAGGATTTAGATTTGAAGGCCACAGATTTGCTCTTTTTAGCCTCAGCATATTCAGCAAGCTCCATCTCATGAACTTTCAAAGCTCCCAGAAGATCTTCCATTTTTAGGGTCCTGAGATCCTTGGCTTGTCGAGTAGCTGTCACCATAGTTCTCCACTTTGCTGGGAGACTTCTAAGGATCTTGGTTATCTGATCCATATTTTTGTATGATCTCCCAAGATTTCTTAATTCATTGAGAATACTTTGAAATCTGGAGTACATATCATCTATAGATTCATTTTCCTTCATCTTGAACGCTTCGTATTGTTCAACAAGCATCTTATTTTAGTATCCTATACACTTGAGGTTCCTTTATGGGTAGTGGCCAGTGTGTCCCATATTTCCTTGGCAATAAAATAAGTTATATTTCTTGAGTTTAATTAGTTACAAAGTTTACATATCACAACATAAGAAAGAGTTTATAAAACTGAGTCCGTATCATTAACTCTAGGGGAGCGTTTATATCTAAATGTTTTATAAGAAAATTTCTTTTCTTTAGATAAATATGCTCAATTTGGCTTTAATATAAAGCTCAATTGGCATGACATGTGCAAAAGAAATCCCAACCCCGTAAAAAGAAAATTACAACGTTTATTAATTTTCTTGAGTATTCTCCATCCCTTCTCTTCACTTCCGAATCAACCTACTTGAGCCTCATTGCCCTGAACATTGATAGCAAAATCCGCAAGTGTACGGTTGATTATCAAAGTAATATAAAAGGTATCGAACCCACAGGGATAGGTGTCCAATTATCAGTTTGTTTAGGACTTGTGCTGAAAATTAAAATTGATATAAACTTTGGTTTGTTTTAGGACAAGAACTTGGATTAGCATAAATATAAAGAAAAGATGACGATGGAAATTAAGCACTTGGGTTGAATTGAATAACTTATAATATATGCTAGCAAACCTCTACTTTATTTCTGAATTTTAAAATAATAGTTCATGATGCTCTAGCCTATGGTTTCTACAAATTAATTCCTTACACGTTGTAGACCTTTCTTTCTAATCACTAAACTCAATTCCTTGCAATTTAGTTAATTAAATAAGAAGATGAAGATAGAGTTCAGGCCAACATAAAGCAAAGTCTATCCTAATTCCTTAGTGATATGTCATATTGCTTCTTTTAAATCCTATTTCCCTTATTACTTACCAATTTCCATTGACATAAGAAATAAGCATGAAAACTTGCGTACATCAAGATAAAATAAGAACAAGGAAATAAAATATGAACTTGCAATATTATTCATAAATAAATATGAAGAAAACTAAAACATAATTATAAGCTAAAAACAACCAAGTACTTAAAAAGAAATTAGCCAAGCATGGCTAATAGAAACATTGGATTACCGTGGACTAGGAGCTCAAGAATGGCTTCCCACAATTCTCAGGAACAATGCTCTTAAGGAAGAAAGCAGAATACTTGTTGTACTCTGAAGTAAGGGATGTTTACAAGTGAAAGCAAAGGCCCTAACAAATTCTGCCACGTTCCAACACTCAAGCGTTGGCCTCGCTGTTGCTTCATATTCTTCTTCTCTTCTTAGCTCTTTGATGGCATCGACTTGATGGCATTGATGTGGCTTTTTCCCTATTCCAAAATTGCCGCAGCGCTTGAATTCTTTCTATTTAGCACATGGTAAACAAGTCATTGGTGCTTTATTTCTCCATTAACTTTGTAACCCTTCACCTTTGTGATTAATTCCTCTTCAATTCTTCATTTAGCACATGGTTTAATCAAGGTGAAGCAATGGTGCTTCATCTTCTGTCTTCATTTTCAGTCCTCCAATTCCTGCAATTTTCACCTTGGTCCCCACAGATATGCTTAATTCAACCAGTTTTCTAAAAAAACTAAAAACTAATAAAAATACCTAAAAATATATAAATAAAGTTTAAAAAACAAATAAAAGATAATCTATATGCAAATGCAAAAATAAATAGAAAATCTTAATACAATGTACAAAAATCTATATGAGACTCAATAAAAAGAAAATAAAATAAATAAAAAAGACCCTAAAAACATCATATAAAATCCAGTCATCACACCACTATACCCAACGACTCCTCAAGCGTCAAAACTTAAAGAAAAGCTTGTCCCTAATCTTTGATTAAGTTTTATCCAATCAACCAAAGAAGCACAAGATACATTTTCATAAGAAAGCACAGCGGATTTGGAAAACATGCATGTTCAAAAGTGTTCATTCAAGAAAACTGGGCTTGGTACTTAATCATTCAAAAGTTCATTCAAATAAAGCTCACAAAATTTTTTACTCAATGAGAACAAGAAAGTTAAATAATTCTGCCTATTATTCAAATCAAAACCAAAACAATGCAACCATGCAACTTTGAAGAGACTATTGAAGGTGGAAATTTGGCCAACGGTTCAGAAACAAGTATGGAATTGAAAAACTTGGCAACTCTAATGGCTCAAACTCAGACTCAGACTCATGACTCATGTTAGGTGATTCCCTTTTTAGAACAAAAGCTTAACCAATTACTTAGGTTCTCTCTAAATTTTTTTTAATAAAGTAGTGGAATGCATAGGATGAATGAATTGAATTTTACTACCCTCATACTCTTTCTCACCCCACTACTTCATTATAATTTTTTTATTTTTTATTTTTTTTCTAAGGCACATACCTTATATTATTTTTTTAGAGAGAATCCTAACATATATGGCTCTTTCATGATTTTTCACCACCCAACAATTTATAAACATTTCCAATAGTAGGCTTCAAAGAAATAGACTCAAGGCTCAATAGGGGCTACTAAGGGAAAATGATACAAATCAATGACAAGTTCTGAGTTCTCAAGAATTCCTAAAGTCTCTTCTAAAATTAACAAGGCATGCAAAGTTTCAATCAACATGTAACTCAAGGCAAAAAAATTCACAATCATGTAATCAAAGTTCTCAGCACTCAGGAAAAGAATAGGGTAAGTGGTACCCTTTTTAGAACTCAGAAAATTTCATACCAAAGCCTAGCAAACCAGAATCAATTATTTCTAACAGCAAGCAATTCTATCCGCATCAAAGCAATGTATCAATTTTTTAAACAGCAGAAAATTGGATAAAATACTTAAAGCATCATGGTATGTTACTGGATTCATAGTACTGAATAATGCAATTTAAAAATTCTAAAAAAGAAAAATAAACAAAAGAAAATAAAAAGAAAATTGACAAAAGATAAAAATAAAAATGGTCAAACTCAAACATAATTCATGGGGTCTTTCTCAACGGCTCTTTTCTTGGGTGCCATACTGCAAAATGAACAAAATATTAGTAAGTCGGTTGGTACTTGTTTGATTAGTTAGCAACTTTTGTTGACCTTATGAGATAAGTGTCAGATGCCTTGGAAATGATAAACTTCCGTTTTTGTTGACTTTGAATATATGTCAGGATCATTAGTGAGCATTAATGACCCGCCACTTTCATTGACCAATTTTCATTAAATGTTTGCCTTCAGGGTTGGTTTTCCTCATACTATAAATACCAAGTTCCTAGTTTCATTCAATTTTTAGTTTTCTCCGAATCCTTATATTTTTCCTTACTTAAAAGAAAGCTCTGAAGCTTAAACACTTCTCTAGATATCCCTGTACCTTGTTCAGTTCTTGTTCAGAGTTCATTTCTTCTAGTTGTGTTCGAATCAAAGATGGTTGAAGATTCAAGTGCATGAAACCTACGAGAAGGTAAGGGAAACTCATGTCTTAGTATTATGTCGTTATGATGCTTTATGATTCTGTTTGAGGATATTGCTACGTTTGTCATGAATTCAATCTGGATACTGTGATTATGCTATATTTTGATGAGAATGCTTACAGGATCGTTGAAATTGAATGAATTGGATGTTTTATGGGATCATTGATCCATAGGTCCTTGTGATTTGTTATGGCTTGTACATCTTTAGGATGAAGACAGTGGGGCGGAAGGTATTTCCACGAGACTGTAGAGGAACCGGTGGGGTGGACCGTAATTTCCACGTGACCATTAAGGGCTGGTGGGGTGGACTGTAATTTTCGCGTGACCTTGCTTGAGAACAATGGGGTGGGTGGTTCTGCCACGTGATTGTCCAGGGTTCCTTTGGAATAATATTTTGGCCATAGGTTATGCATATAGCTATCGAGGACTAACAAGCATTTGATTGTGTATGGGTTATGGGAACTGTGATTGTCTGCTACTGTTTGTTTTGTACACTCTGGTTATTCATTTTTATCATCTGATTTATCTCTATACTTATTGATTTCATCTGCTTAGAGTTAACCACTTTTTTTGTGTTTTTTTCATTCTTGGCACTTTCTGCCAGATGAGCACAACTGAGGATTCGTCCGATGAATTGCAAGAGGCAGACGAGGACGACTTTTGAAGCTTGGAGGCCGAAGCTTTTATTTTGTTGTTATCTGCCATAGGATACTCTTGTTGCAATATGAAGCACATGTTGTGCAAACTATATATTTTCAATAACACCTTGTTTCCGTTCATGTATAAATCTTGTGATTATGGGCTACACTATGTATTATTATGAGAGACAAACGATTTGGAAATTTGAGATGTTTTTGAAAGGCTTGAATTTTAAAATTTAATTCTGCATGGTTACTATGTGACACTCAACGTCAAAAATCGGGCTGTTACAACCCCGCTAAAAAGAGTTTCGTCCCCAAAACTACACATTAAGTCCACAACTCGGGATACTGCTCCTGCATCTTCTCCTCGAGTTCCCAAGTAGCGTCACTCGTAACTTGGTCCCAAATCACCTTCACAAGAAAAATCTGCTTTTTCTTCAGATGTTTAATCCTACGATCGACGATACTCATCGGTGGTACCTCAAAGGTTAGATTATCCTTTAGTTGGATGTCATCCTGAGCGATAACATGTGAAGGATCTGGAATGTACTTCCGCAACTGAGATACGTGCGGCACGTCATGAATCTTGGACAAGAAGGATGACAAGGCAAAATGGTATGCCACCGGTCCAACTCTCTCAATAATTTGATAAGGTCCGATAAATTTCGGTGTCAACTTCTTCAATTTTGTCGAGTTTCCGACTCCAGTAGTTGGGGTCAACCGAAGAAATACATGTTCCCCTGGTGCAAACTCCAAATCCCTTCGTCGATTATCCGAGTAGCTCTTCTGTCGACTCTAAGACGCCTTCATTTTCTCCCTGATCTGTTTAACTTTCTCAATCGTCTGTTGGACAAGCTCTGGCCCAACCAGCAAATGTTCCCCATCCTGGAACCAACACAAAGGAGTCCTAAATATCCTTCCATAGAAAGCCTCGTATGGTGCCATCTCAATGCTAGCATGAAAACTGTTATTATACGTAAACTCAATCAAAGGCAACAGTTTATCTCAGCTCCCTTGATTATCCAATACACAAGCACGCAGAAGATCCTCCAAAGACTGAATCGTCCGCTCAGTCTGGCCGTCTGTCTGCGGAAGATATGCAGAACTCAAACTCAGTTTTGACCCGAGAGCTCCCTGCAGGGCCTTCCAGAAGTGTGAAGTGAACTTCGGATCCCTGCCAGAAACAATGGTTGGAGGAACTCCATGTAATCGCACAATCTCAACAATATACACCTCAGCAAGCTGTTCCACCTTATAAGTGGTCTTCACTGGTAGGAAGTGCACGGATTTGGTCAAATGATCAACAATGACCCAGATGGAAACAAATATCTTCCGAGTGAGTGGTAAGGCAACTACGAAGTCCATAGATATACCATCCCATTTCTAGTCAGGAACCTTGAGAGATTGCATCAACCAGCTGGTTTCTGATGCTCCACCTTAGCCTTCTGACAATTCAAACAAGCAACCACATATTCCGCAGCATTCCTCTTCATACCTGACCACAAGAAATGTAGCTTCAGATCCTGGTACATCTTCATAGCACCCAGATGAAGACTCAACCTGCTCTTGTGGCTTTCGTCGAGGATCAATCTTCTCAACACACGTCCCTCACATCACAAGATGCCATCTGCTCCTACATCAAAATCTGTTAGTTTAGATAGCAACCTGAGAGGGGGGGTGAATCAATGTTGCCCCGATTTTCGCCTTATTGAAAATGTTACTTTCAAGATGATGATAATCATGAGACGATTGTTGTGATTGCAGCGGAATTGAGTATTGCTTGAAAGTAAGAGATGAAGGATGAAGGAAATAACACACAGAGTTTTATCCTGGTTCACCTTCAATCCACCGAAGGCTACGTCCAGTCCCTCAAAGAAACCCTTTGAGGATTTTTCCACTATTGATAAAAATCTCTTACAAGTTCCTAACCCAAGGACCCCAAGAATTTCTACCAATACCCTGTGAAAGCAAACCACTTTCAACAGCCCCTGAAAGCAAACCGCTTTCAGTTCCTGAAGGCAAACCACCCTCAGACCTTGAAGGCTAAACCACCTTCAATCAATACCCTGAAAGTATACCACTTTCAGTGACAACAACCCTTCACCGAATACCACGGTGAAAAACTCAATCTTACAGAAAGAGATGAAGAAGAGTTTACAATTGGCTGTATCAATCCTTTAACATAGAAATGGATTGATCATGAGAATTTATGCTTTAAGGCTTTTAAGCATAATACAATTCTGAGTTCTTCAAGATATGAACAACTAAAGTGTTCTTATAGACATGAAGATCATGAACTCAGAATTTAGGCTCTTGAAGGTTTAAGTTCTAAAAGAAGAACTAATTTTGACAAAGCATTGGCCTAATGTTCTATTCTCATGTGTTGTGTGTTTTCTCTTGTGTTCTGGACTCAAATGGACTTTATATAGGCAAGGAAACGTCCTTGAACCATCACAACCCTTTCCAAAAGGTTTGGCACACAATGGTTCATGAAAAGATGTAACTTTTCGTTCTGGTAATCGATTACATCACTTAGTGTAATCGATTACACTAATAGCCGTTTCAGTATGAATTTGAATTTCAAACATGTAATCGATTACAAACAACAAGTAATCGATTACTTTCCTAGGTGTAATCGATTACCAGAATCCTGAAATCGATTACACTGAAGTCCATCTTCCAAAAACTTGATCCTTTGAGATCGGCTTAAGGTTTTCTACTTCTTTTATGTTATGAAAACACTTAGCTTGATTAGTTTAGGTGTTTTAAGAGCCTTTATGCTTTAATAGACCTTTAGAAGCATAACTCACCTAAACTAAGACTTCTAGACTATTGATGAACTTTGTAGCGTTGTTTCTTCGAAGTCTTCTTTTCTTCTTTTTGTTGATGAGTTTGTCGTCATCAAAACCACAGCCAGGGTCAGGAGCAAGACCTTCTTCACAATCTCCCCCTTTTTGATGATGGCAAACTCATTCTTGATACTTGAAGATCATATTGGCAATTTTGTTGAAGAACTCCCCCTGATTGATGTAATCTAGTATTTCTTCCCCTTTCTAATGGACTTGTTGAAATCCTGCATATGATCTTTAATAGCACAGAACCTTGCTCCCCCTTTTGACTTCATCAAAAAGAAGAAAAGGCCAAAAATACAGGCAAATATATCCATACAAGTATATATTGCAAAATAAAGCATGGGGTTATGGGGGTAAAGTTGTAAAACAAGAATAAAGCACAATCATCCAAACATTTTATAGAAAATAAGGAAAGTACAAGCAACAACAAAATGAAAGTTATATAAAATAAGATTACAAACTTCAACGGGGAAGGGGAAACTAGCCTATAAAACTAAGAATCATCTGACACAGCTTCATCATCCGTGGATGGGTCAATATCGTCATAACGAAGCAGCCAAGAAAGAGTCTCAATTCCATAGTCATGAAATAGACCTAAAGTAGATAGTATCTTTGTATCAACACACTTGTATTTAGAAGATCGTACATCATATTTATTGTCAATGGGAACACCAGAATGAAGGAGAAGGCGAGTGACGCTGTGGGCGTATGGAAAACCTTGACTAATTCTGGATAGTAAGGAGTGGTTGATGTGATAAAACTATCGAGATATTGATTCCCGAGTAGAGCAGGAAATGTGAGACCAACGTCGAGGAAGGAATTTAAGTTGGCATAGGTCGGTGTGCGAATAGTTTGTTTGACAAAGTGAGAGATAAATCGAGTTTTCTCAGCAGAAGTGGGGAGAAGACGTGAGAAATTTAGTGGATTGTGAGGACAGAAAGCTGAGGATAGGCAAGGAGAGAAAGACATGTTGCCGTGGATGTTTAGAAATCAAGACTTAGAATGAATCTTGGAAGGTATGGTTGATCATCATCTAAGGCTGGTTTAAATATCTCGAGCATGTAATCGATTACAACAGTTGGGTAATCGATTACAGAGCAGTTATACCAAGTTTGAATTTCAAAAGAAGGAGGGAAATTTGAAATTCTGGCAGTTTTTCGAGCAGGTAATCGATTACAACAGTTAGGGTAATCGATTACTGGGAGTTTGAATTTGAAAATATTCAAATTTTGAATGTGTAATCGATTACAGCAGTTAGGGTAATCGATTACTTATAGAATTCTAACAGGCACGAGGACTGAGATCAAGGATAATCGATTACAGGACCTATGGTAATCGATTACTAAGACAATTTTATGAGTCCTAGGTTCTAGAATCCTATGTAACATATTTTAAATACATATTGAAGCACATAATCAAGCTAAATGCATATATACTATCACAATGAATATGCAACAAAACATGCTACTTTAAATGTCATGCTCATCTAATATGCCTAATTATCTTCTAATCTTAAAGAATGAATCTTTAGGAAGAGGCTTAGTGAAGATATCTGCTAATTGATTATGAGTATCCACAAAAGAAATCTCAATATCTTTCCTCATAACATGATCTCGAAGGAAATGATGTCTTATATCAATATGCTTAGTTCGAGAATGCATGATAGGATTTTTAGTGAGATTAATGTTACTTGTGTTGTCACATTTAATTGAAATGCAGCCCAGCTCTAAGCCATAATCTTTAAGTTGTTGTTTGAGCCATAGAGTTTGTGCACAACAACTTCCTGCAGCAATATATTCTGCTTCAGCAGTACTTAGAGCAACACATGCTTGTTTCTTGCAAGACCAAGAGACAAGAGCATTTCCTAACAAGTGACAAGTACCACTAGTACTTTTTCTTTCAGTTTTACAACCAGCATAATCAGAATAAGAATACCCAATCAAATCACAAACACTCCCTTTGGGATACCACAAACCAACATTTGTAGTTCCTCTTAAGTATTTGAAAATCCGTTTAACGGAACTCAAATGTGATTCCTTAGGAGATGCTTGATATCTAGCACATAGACATACACTAAACATAATATCAGGTCTACTTGCAGTTAAGTATAAAAGAGATCCGATCATACCTCTATATTTAGTAATGTCTACTGGAACATCGGATACATCTTGATCTAAATATGTATTAGACCCCATTGGTGTGGCTATGGCTTTGCAATCATCCAAATCATATTTCTTTAATAATTCCTTGCAAAACTTTGATTGATTGATGAATATTCCATCACATGATTGCTTGATTTGCAATCCAAGAAAGAAATTTAATTGTCCCATCATAGACATCTCAAATTCTTCTTGCATCATGTTAGAGAAATCCTTACAAAGAGATTCGTTAGTTGCACCAAAAATAATATCATCAACATAAATTTGAACTAATAAAGTATTACCTTTGGTTCTTTTGATGAACAAGGTTGTATCAGCCTTACCCTTTTGGAATCCTTTATCACAAAGGAATGTTCTTAATCTATCATACCATGCACGTGGGGCTTGCTTAAGACCATATAGTGCCTTCTTTAATCTGAAGACATGTGAAGGGAACTTTGGATCTTCAAATCCTGGAGGTTGCTTCACATAGACTTCTTCTTGAATATATCCGTTCAGGAAAGCACTTTTGACGTCCATTTGATATAATGGAAAATTTAAAGACCAGGCATACGCCAACAAAAGTCTTATGGCTTCCAACCTTGCTACTGGTGCATATGTTTCATCAAAATCTATACCTTCTTCTTGATTATAACCTTGAGCAACTAATCTTGCTTTGTTCCTTACTATGATACCATTTTCATCTAACTTATTTCTAAATACCCACTTTGTTCCAATAATATGCTTATCACTAGGCTTTGGAACAAGTTCCCAAACTTGATTCCTTTCAAATTGGTTTAGTTCTTCCTGCATTGCTACAATCCAATACTCATCCTCCAGGGCATCATTTACTTTTGATGGTTCTATTTGAGAGACAAAGGCCATATTCAAAACTGAATCATTTAAGCGTAGCCTTGTAGAAACGCCTCTAGAAATATCACCAATAATATTATCAACTGGATGATCCCTATGGGTTCTCCATTCTTTTGGAAGTTGATAAGTACTATCTTCAATGTGCTCTTCTTGTATTGGATTTTGGTCTCTATCCTTTTGAGAATCTTCATTAATAATGATATCTTCTTCTTCATTATCTGGAAGATTAACTTTATCTTCTATTGAAGATTTAGATTCATCAAAAGAGACATGTATGGATTCTTCCACAGATAGAGTTTTCTTGTTAAAGACTCTATATGCTTTGCTTGTTAGAGAATAACCAAGGAATATACCTTCATCAGATTTTTCATCAAACTTACCAAGGTTTTCCTTTCCATTATTCAGAACAAAGCATTTTGATCCAAAAGCATGTAGATGAGAGATATTTGGTTTCCTTCCTTTGTAGAGTTCATAGGGGGTTTTCTTCAGTATAGGCCTAATAAGAACTCTATTGGAAACATAGCAAGCAGTACTTACAGCATCAGCCCAGAAATATTTAGGAAGGCTTGATTCACTTAGCATGGTTCTTGCTAATTCTTCAAGTAATCTGTTCTTCCTTTCAACAACACCATTTTGTTGTGGTGTTCTCGGAGTAGAGAAATTATGTGATATTCCATTTTCATCACATAGTTCTTGAAATTGTTGATTCTGAAATTCTCCACCATGATCACTTCTAATAGAAGAGATCTTTAAAGACTTCTCATTTTGAACTAGCCTTGCATATCTCTTGAATGCATTGAAGGCTTCATTCTTATGAGGCAAGAATAACGTCCATGTAAATCTAGAGAAATCATCAACAATAACAAGTGCATAGAAATTACCTCTGAGGCTTTTTGTTCTTGAAGGTCCGAACAAATCCATATGTAGCAATTGAAGGGGCCTTGAATTCGAAACTATGTTCTTTGGTTTGAAAGACATTCTGGTTTGCTTCCCTTTTTGACATGCATCACAAAGCTTGTCTTTTTCGAATCATATCTTTGGAAGCCCAACAACTAGATCATGCTTGACTAGTTTGTTTAAATGATCTATGTGTATATGAGCAAGTCTTCTATGCCATAGCCATGAATCACTATTGTTCTTGGCCAAAAGGCATCTTACGTTTTGTGGAATTTCATCCAAGGAGATCATGAAGACTTTATTTACTTTATATCCAGAAAACTTAATTTGTTTAGTTTTCACATCTTTTACTACACATATATCATCAATAAAACCAACTTTCAAACCTTTGTCACATAATTGACTGATACTCAGAAGATTATGCATCAAACCATCAACGTAAAGAACTTTATCGATGACTGTTTGAGGGGGTGTGCCTATTCTTCCAATACCGAGTATCTTTCCCTTTTGATTGTTACCATATGTGACAAAACCTTTTTCCTTAGGTATAAGAAAAGAAAACTCGGTTTTGTCTCCTGTCATGTGTGATGAGCAGCCACTATCAAGATACCATAAATCCTTTGCTGCTTTCATACACACCTACATGAAAAAGTTCAGACATGGGTATTAGGAACCCAACAAGTTTTGGGTCCTTCTAAGTTAACATCCTTTCTTACCCATATGTACTCCCTATTTGGTACTCCTACATGTTTGTAGTAACATCTACTAGGGGTATGTCCTATTTTGTTACAATAAGTGCAAGAATAATGATTGTAACTAGATGTTTGTCTAGGAGAGGAATGGATCTTCTTAGGAGGTCTGTTTTGATTATTCTTCCTATTATTCATACTCCTAAAAGAATTAGTCTTAATGTTACTAGAAGATCCTAAAACATGGTTTGGTTTTACAAACACAGTTTTCTTAGTCTCTTTTGTCTTTGGGTGAGAAGTATATCCTAGACCTGACTTATTGTTTGAATATCTTTGCACACTTAGAATATCATCTAACTTCTGTTTTCCTTTATTGAAGTTATTAACTCTTTGTTGAAGATTATCTATCTTTTCTTCTAAAGAACTACACTTAGTGCATTTATGAGTAATATCTAACTTAGATTTTACTATGTCTAGTTCTTCTTGTAAAGTTCTACACTTACTTTCTAAGGATGAAATCAAATCATTTTGCCTAGTGCTAACTTTAGAAAATTCTTGACATAATTTAAACATATTTTCCATGGTAAACTTTAAATCATGAAAAGAGATAGAGTTATCACTAACCTGGGAATCTTCAACATCTGAATCATGTGATGCCATCAAAGCAACTTGTGCTTCTTCTTTATCAGAGTCTGATGATGAACTTACTTCATTATCATCCCAAGCCAAATATGCTCTTCGTGTGGGTTGATCCTTTTTCTCGAATTTTTCTCTTAGACCATGTTTCTTCTTCTGAAGATTTGGACATTCTGACTTGAAGTATCCCGGCTTGCCACATTCGAAACATGTGATCTTTTGAGAGGAAGATGATTCATTGTTCTTTTGGAAAGATTTGTTGTTGTTGAATTTCACACCTTTTCTCTTAAGAAACTTTCCAAAATTCTTTACTAGAAGAAGATTCACATTCCCATTGTCTTCTTCTTCAGAATCTGCATCATAATCTTCTTTGATGCTCTTTCTTTTGGTTTTAGGGAAATGGATCGATACTTCTTCTCATGTTGTTCATTCTCTTCCAAACGATTCAATTCCAACTCGTGTTCTTGGAGTTTTCCAAAAAGAGTTGCGAGAGTCATTTTTGATAAACTCTTCTTCTCTGAAATGGCTGTTACTTTTGGTTGCCATACTCTGGTAAGTGATCTTAGAACTTTCATGTTCAAATCACTATTTGAAAATTGTCTACCAAGAGCAATCAAATGATTAATTAAATGAGTGAATCGTTTTTGCATATCTAATACCTTTTCTCCTGGAAGCATTCTGAACATTTCATATTCCTGAGATAGAGTATTGATCTTTGATCTCTTGACTTCATCTGTCCCTTCATGAGTCACCATCAACGTATCCCATATTTCTTTTGATGTAGTGCACGTTGATACTCTGAAAAATTCATCCATTCCTAGGGCAGATGTAAGGATGTTCATTCCTTTGAGATCATATTGAACCTTCTTCTTATCTTCTTCACTCCATGAACTTTCTGGTTTTACTTGTGAAGTTCCTTCTACTTCTACGACAGGCACAAAGGGACCTTCTTCAATGGCTTTCCAAATTCCTGCGTCTAATGACTTTATGAATATCTTCATCTTGATTTTCCAGAAGTCATAGTGTTCTCCATTGAAGAATGGTGGCCTGTTTATGTTGTGTCCTTCACTGGTTCCATGATTGGAAGAGGATGCCATCTTTTCCCGGACCTTAGGAATAACTTACCTAAACTTCCGCTTTGATACCAATTGTTAGTTCAGATAGCAACCTGAGAGGGGGGGGTGAATCGGTGTTGCCCCGATTTTCGCCTTATTGAAAATGTTACTTTCAAGATGATG
The DNA here is from genome assembly GCA_030819835.1 of Acmispon strigosus. Lineage (NCBI taxonomy): Eukaryota > Viridiplantae > Streptophyta > Magnoliopsida > Fabales > Fabaceae > Acmispon > Acmispon strigosus. Next base: position 24,240,063 of record JAUAMA010000004.1, on the reverse strand, counting down.
ATAATCACGAGACGATTGTTGTGATTGCAGCGGAATTGAGTATTGCTTGAAAGTAAGAGATGAAGGATGAAGGAAATAACACACAGAGTTTTATCCTGGTTCACCTTCAATCCACCGAAGGCTACGTCCAGTCCCTCAAAGAAACCCTTTGAGGATTTTTCCACTATTGATAAAAATCTATTACAAGTTCCTAACCCAAGGACCCCAACAAAATCTACCAATACCCTGTGAAAGCAAACCACTTTCAACAGCCCCTGAAAGCAAACCGCTTTCAGTTCCTGAAGGCAAACCACCCTCAGACCTTGAAGGCTAAACCACCTTCAATCAATACCCTGAAAGTATACCACTTTCAGTGACAACAACCCTTCACCGAATACCACGGTGAAAAACTCAATCTTACAGAAAGAGATGAAGAAGAGTTTACAATTGGCTGTATCAATCCTTTAACATAGAAATGGATTGATCATGAGAATTTACGCTTTAAGGCTTTTAAGCATAATACAATTCTGAGTTCTTCAAGATATGAATAACTAAAGTGTTCTTATAGACATGAAGGTCATGAACTCAGAATTTAGGCTCTTGAAGATTTAAGTTCTAAAAGAAGAACTAATTTTGACAAAGCTTTGGCCTAATGTTGTATTCTCATGTGTTGTGTGTTGTCTCTTGTGTTCTGGACTCAAATGGACTTTATATAGGCAAGGGAAACGTCCTTGAACCATCACAACCATTTCCAAAAGGTTTGGGACACAATGGTTCATGAAAAGATGTAACTTTACGTTCTGGTAATCGATTACATCACTTAGTGTAATCGATTACACTAATAGCCGTTTCAGTTTGAATTTGAATTTCAAACATGTAATCGATTACAAACAACAAGTAATCGATTACTTTCCTAGGTGTAATCGATTACCAGAATCCTGAAATCGATTACACTGAAGTCCATCTTCCAGAAACTTGATCCTTTGAGATCGGCTTAAGGTTTTCTACTTCTTTTAAGTTATGAAAACACTTAGCTTGATTAGTTTAGGTGTTTTAAGAGCCTTTATGCTTTAATAGACCTTTAGAAGCATAACTCACCTAAACTAAGACTTCTAGACTATTGATGAACTTTGTAGCGTTGTTTCTTCAAAGTCTTCTTTTCTTCTTTTTGTTGATGAGTTTGTCGTCATCAAAACCACAGCCAGGGTCAGGAGCAAAACCTTCTTCACAAAATCTGGTGCCTTCCCTGCACTGATTGCTTCTCTCTTCTCAATCAGTTCTTTATCTTGCATATGTTTAGTTATGATCTCTTCCAGCAAACCATTGGATACAGTGATCATCTCGAAACTCAGTCTCCCGGGTGTCACCTGTACATCCAAGCTTAAATCACGGAAAGCCTCCAACAACTCCAGCTCCTTAATCATTAGAGAGGAAACATGAATAGTCTTGCAACTGAGAGCGTCAGCCACAACATTAGCCTTTCCTGGATGGTACTGCAGAGTAAAGTCATAATCTTTCAAGAATTCCATCCACCTCATTTGTCTCATGTTTAAATCCTTCTGATCAAAAAGATATTTCAAACCCTTGTGGTCGCTGAACACCGTGAACGTGCCCCCATACAAATAGTGCCTCCACACTTTGAGAGAAAAAACCACCGCCGCAAGCTCGAGATCATGCGTCGGATAGTTATGTTCATGAATCTTTAAGTGTCTGGAAGCATAAGCAATAGCCTTCCGATTCGGCATCAAAACACAGCCCAAGCCCTAGTATGATGCATCATAATAAACCTCGTAAGGTTCATCACAGTGCGATAATGCCAAGACTGGTGCGGCAGTCAGACGTTGCTTTATCTCCTGAAACCTGGATTCGCATTCTTCAGTACAAGCAAATGGCTGATCCTTTCGAGTCAACTATGTCAAAGGCCCTACAATATTCGCAAAACCCTCAATGAATCTCCGGTAGTATCCAGTCAAGCCCAAGAAACTCCGGATATCTGTCATAGTCTTCGGCTATTCTCACTTAGTCACCGCTTCCACCTTACTAGGATCAACGGCTATACCTTCCTTGGAAATGACATGGCCATGAAACTTCACTTCCTCCAACCAGAATTCACATTTAACCGCATTCGTATAAAGAGTCTTCACACGAAGAACAGACAACACTTGGTGTAGGTGTTCTTTGTGCTCCTCTCTACTCCTCAAGTAGATCAAGATGTCGTCAATAAAAACGACCACGAACTTGTAGAGACAAGTTATAAAACCACACATACAAGACACAAGATCAATTAACAAGATACACAAACACACACCTGTCAAGGAAGGGTTTAAGATCCTATTCATGTAATCCATGAATACCGCTGGCGCATTCGTTACCCCAAATGACATCACTACATACTCATAGTGTCCATAACGAGTACGAAAATCCGTATTCTGAATGTCAGCTTCCTTAACTTGAATCTGGTGATAACTAGATCGCAGATCGACCTTTGAGAAAATCGCCGCTCCTCGCAACTGATCCATCAGGTCGTCAATCCTCGGCAAAGGATAACAATTCTTTATCATCACTTTATTCAGTTATCGATAATCCACGCAGAGTCGTGATCTGCCATCCTTCTTCTTGACGAGCAACACAGGCGCTCCCTATGGAGAAACACTAGGTCGAATGAACCCCTTCCCCATGAGATCATCCAAATGGCTCTTCAGATCTGCTACCTCCACTGGTGCCATACGATAAGGTGCAATGGAGATCGGTCCGGTTCCAGGAAACAAATTGATCGAGAACTCAGTATCGCGAGCAGGGGGTATTCCTGGCACATCCTTAGGAAATACATTTGCAAAATCACGAACGATAGGAATGGCCTGTACGCCATATGTCGATGACTCCCCAATGATGGTTGCTAACAAGACCTTCAAAGCTCCTCTTCTAAGGGAGGACTTTGAAAGATAAGAGTCCAAAACCTCGGACATCTTAAAAACAGGAGCTATTACCTCCTCTTATTATTAACAAACCAAGCAAGTTATGTTCTTCTAATCTTTGTGATAAATACAAAAGCTATTAAATGGCACAAGGCTTATTTCAAAAACAATAGAGTCAAACAAGGTCCACCAAAACTAAAACATATCATAAAAGACAAGACAAAACAGTGTCTACTCATAGCATTAAGTTTCTCAATACTTCTGATACAGGGGCCACAGAGACCGCCACTGAAAAGGGATTGATATTCACCACTGTTTCGGATTCTCTCAAGCTCGCCTAAGCATGACCCCTTTGTTGCTGCAACAATTTCATTTGTGCTTAGAGATATTGGTTCTGCTGCTGTGCGGCATCGAGAGCGCCACATACCATGTTGCATTCCCCCATGGAAATGTTGAAGGGGGCGTGCCGGGGCACGCTTCCACCCGTTGTTGTCGTGCCTGGTTCGAAGCTTGGGTTTCGCGCTTGGGAAGTGGGCGGTGAAGGTGGGTCCGTCACTGCTCGTCCCTCCCCCCTCGCCCACAGCCGCGTCCTCTTCTAGTGTTGCCTGACATGGCCTCTCCCCACGTGATTGTGGGAGTAAGTTTACCTTCCCTACAGACGGCGCCAAATGTTCTCGGAATGAGATAGTATAGGAGAGAAGTAAAGCTATTATATTATTAGAAAATTGTCCCCCCTTCGAACTTGTTTGTAATTGTTTTCTAGCCCTCGAACTTCTTTTGTTTGTAAATTAACCATTGGTTTAATTAATGTGATGTTAGCCTTGAGCTATTTAATATTGTTTAGAGCATGATTGCTTACCTTGAGGAATATTTGAATTACCTTGCTTGAATTGCAATAAGATGAGTTGTGGCTTAGCGGTTGAGGCTTATGCGTTTGATTGGCAAGTCTTGTGTTCGAACCTTGATGAAGGAGTTTTATTTTTGTGATTAATTTCGTGTGACTCATCAAATTCATATTCAAATTTCGAAATTAAGATCAAAGAGGAGTAAAGAGCATTTAAATAAGGCTTAATGTGAGGATTATAGGTAATAAAGGAGGATTAGGAGTGGTTAATGGCTTGTCTAGGGTTTTTAAGGAGTTTTAATGTGTATTAAGGCTAAGGAAGGAGGTGGGGGCGGCTCTCTCTCCCTCACCATGCAGCTGAATGGAGAATTAAACATGTGCTAAAACTCCCTTTTGAATTTTGAAAACCAAACATGTGAGTAATGTGCCATGAAGAAGGGTTAATGCTTTGTCCATTTGCTTTAATGTGCCATTAGGGAAAATATTCTAAATGATGGAGCCATGGCCGTGCCTCTCCTTCTCCCTCTCACCCTCTCATTGCTGAAACCTTCAACCTTGAAGAGTTACTAACCTTCTCTTGCTCCTCCACTCAAAGATTTTCCGAAAAAGGCCTAGAACCCCTTGTTCTGTGTTTCCGAAGTGCTGCTGGAATTTTGTGTTGCTTGGTCGACCCTCTCCCTCTTCTTGGTGGTGATCAAGCTCTGAATCCGTCCATTTTTCATGGTGCTCAAACCTCACACTCAATCCCTTCAAAGTTCGTGGTGTCGGTTCTATCAGTAAGCGATCGAAAACTATCCAAAAGTTTCTTTGGAGAACAACTTCCTATTGTCTTTAGGGCTAATTCCTCTTGTCTAAAACTTTTGTTTTGCATCAAGCTCGTGCCTCTTTTCTCTCTCGAATGCCGTGGACACGTGGTGCAACTGACCTTGATAAACACTCGACGAGGTTGGTAATCTTTTCCCCATTTCCGGTTCAACGTTTAGCAATAGTTCTAGTGTAAATGGTTTGTATATAAAAATAGAACCTTTTTATTCTTGAGGTAGAAAACTTAATTTTTAGACCATAAAATTGATTCTGGATATGAGAGATTTGTGTTTTCGAAAGGTGTTGGGTTAAATTGATTTTTCGAGTGAAAAACATGATTTTAGGGTTTCTGGCAGGGAGCCAACGCATAAGCGTTGGGCTCCCAACGCCTGGGCGTTGGAATTTAGCCCTGTTCGTGTTGCCAGTCAGGGACCCAACGCTTGAGCTTTGGAACCCAACGCTTGGGTGCTAGGCCCTTGTCAGCAAATTGTTGTTTTTGTTTCTTTGGTCTAAATTCTTAGGAGTTTTTTCCGACCTTTCTTCATGATTGTTAATGTATGTGTATATGTTTTTGTCTTACAAGGTGTGGGAACACTTGCATGCAACCCTCTCGGAGGTAAGGGTAACTCGTTGTAGGACTATTTTCGGTTGTGATGTGTTGAGAGTTGTTTTTTGGATTTTTGTCTATGACTTGCTTTGGTGTTGATGTGGAATGGTTAGCGAAATAATGACATTTGAACACCCTGGTTATTGAGAGAATGATGTTGTCGCATTTTCTGTTTTTTTTGCTGCTGTTTCTGTTTTGTATAAAAGCTGTTTTCTGTATTTTTAAGAACTGCAGATTCTGTATTAAAATAGCCACTGTTTTCTGTTTTTTTTTAAGTGTTGTTGTTTCTGTATTAAAATAGCTATTGTTTTCTGTATTTTTAAGTGCTACTGTTTTTGTATTAAAATAACTACTGTTTGCTGTATTTTTAATTACTGCTGTGTTCTTTATTTTAAAAATCCCTGCTGTTTTCTGTAATGAAATTATTGTTGTTTGCTGTTTTGAAAACTGCTGTTTTTGTTCTAAAAATTATATTAAAGTTGGTGCTCCTATGTTAATAGTGTGGAGTTTTGTGACGTATTAATTATGCTTTGATGTGGATGACTTGGAAGTGGTGATTTAGTGTTATTGTTCATAACATGATGAAAAACTTTGTGAAGTGGTGATGTTTAAATGATGCCTATATTAGTCTATGACTGAGGAGTTTATTTTATGTGGATTGTTTGTCCATGAGGAATTGAGCTATTTATTTGATCATAGCATGTGCATCGTATATATATATTGGGTTGATGTGGCGGCACTTTGTCCCGCGGGATCAACTGAGGATTCTTAGGTTGATGGTAATCAACCGAGTGCAATGTGGTGGATCATTGTCCCACGTGATTGTCCTGGCCCGTGAAGGGTGATGTTTTGGCCCGAGAAGGGCGATGTTTTGGCCCGAGAAGGGTGACGTAATGGTCATATAATTATAACTATAAGCATATAGATGTGGAGAGCATGTGCACATCTGAATTGATTTTGTGATATGGAAGATAATTATTGTGTTGCTGTTCTCGTTCTGTTCTTGATGAATTCCGTCTTATGATCTTGTGCCATTTCTTTATATCATAATTGATAATATGCTATTTTTTGTATTTACGAGTTAACCCTTTCTTGTTTGCCTTGTTTGTTTTGTTTGGGCGCTTAACGCCATAGATGTTCAAGACAAAGAGGCTCGAGAAGATTGATTTGGAAGTGAAGACCTTAGATGAAGAAGACTCGAGGATTAAAGAACATCGAGAAAATTTATTATCGTATTTTATTTTGGATATTTGCACATGTCGGTGCCACTTTACTTATTTTGGAACTTTATCGCGTCGAGATAATTATAACTTTATTATGGGATATTTATTAATTATTAATAATGAGCGACGTTGTTTTTTCTTGGAACTTGAGTGTTTTGAGAGGTTTCAAAATATATTTCCGCGTAATTACTATGTGACCCTCAACCCAAAATTGGGGTGTTACAGTAAGTAACCATGCTCAAACAAAGATCAAATAGCTCAAGGCTAACATCTCATTAATTAACTCAAGGGTCAATTTACAAATAAAAGAAGTCCAAGGACTAGAAAACAATTACAAACAAGTTCGAGGACTAAACTGCAATTACAATAAATTACGGGACTTACAGATATCGTCTTATCAAAGGAAGCTTGATTGTCTCATCCAAGGAAGCAAGATCATCTTACAAGGTTGTAAGACCATCTTATGCTTCATCATCTAACCAAGTACACTGCAAACCTAGTGTAAATTACAAGTTAGAGCTACAATGACTTCTATCATAAGTTCAAAAAACGTACAACTACATCTCATAAGATGATCAAAACAAAAGTAAAGTGAACTCTGAAGCTTGCACAAAAATGAAAAGAGTAGTACAAAGATTATTTTCTTTAGTACATTTTGTACCACCATTTTTGGAAAGACCCAAGTTCAAGATGTCAAGTACTCAAAACGATCAAATGGCTTTTAATGCACCATTTCTAGCTGTTGGAAGCCATGAACAAAGTGAAGCAAGTCTCCACCACAATTTCAAGAGTCATCTGCTACTATGACTACATAAAGGAGACTTAGAAAAGTTTGCACATAACAACTTTATTTGACAAAAACATAATGACAACTTTTATTATGCATTCAAGCGATCTACCTTCTTGTGCTTAAGTATTTAAAATTTACATTGTTGTTAAACTCTTAGCGTGCACTTCATCTCATATCACTTAGCACATTCAAAAGAGTTTCTTTTGAGTTTTTACACTTTCTATTACCAACTCTTTTTAGAGAACTTTAAGTAAAATAAACTCAAGCTCTTTCTAAGTTTGTTAAATGAGAAGTTCTATAGAATACTTGAAAGGAGAAGTTCTTGAAAATAATTGTTATAGGAGAAGTCCTTGATAATAAATTTAAAAGGGGAAGTACATTAGAATACTTGTTTATTTGAGTGGATAAGCATGATTGGATACCAAGAATTAGACGTAGCCCAAGGAGTTAGGGAGAACTAGAATAAAATCTCTTATGTTCATTTCTCACACTTTATCTCTTTGTTATTTACTATTCATCTTTTGGCCGCCAGTAACAAAAGGGTTTAAGAAAAGATTTTCTCAGTATTATCAATGAGTTTTACGAAAAGTTTTCAAGCACAATTCAACCCCTATTATTGTGTTACTTTATTCTATTTTTCAGTCATAACAATTTAAAAAATATAGTTATCTTTCATAGGAATCATTAAATAGTAGGATATATAAATCTAGGAGATCCTCCTATTCTTTTATTATCGCAACCTAGTAGCTTTTTATCTAATCTCTCTTCTCAATTTAATTGCTTTATTAATTTTTTTTCATGATCGCAACTAACAAATAGTCTTTGGATTCCCTAAACAGTGAACTCATCCTTTAAATCAAAAAATTCATGTATTAGACCTTTAAGTTAGATAACTGAGATTCTTTTCATATTACATTTGCAATAGAGTGCATTTATAATTTTACTCGTGTATTTCAAACGTAACAAAACCTATTTTGAGATTTAAGTTACCGGTGGTGTTATAATTCTTGGAACATTATAACGGAAAATTGTACTCGAATTTGGATTTCGAAAAAACAATTAAACACAATGTATTTAAGGAAGATACCACATTAGTGGGTGGTCTGTGGTGGGGTTAGGTAGTTGTATTTACAAACCCTTAAGGGACATTTAGGTATGAAATTACATTTTTGAAAATGCTATATTCCTAGGCATAATTTACACCCAGGTAAATTATATAAATTTGTTTGGTAGATATTTTATATTCGTGAAATATTTTCAAATTTTATTTAATTCAAATATTAAAAAAATATAAAAATATATGATAAAATTGTAGAAGTGGAAAGTTATTTTCAAATTGAACCTTCATTCCACTCCCATGCGAATATAGTTACTCATATTTTACTTTGGGAATATAAAGGTGACAAAAAATGTGTAAAAAATCTTCCTTGGATTAAATTATGCCAGAAATATTTTTATAAAAATCCTATCAAATACGGGAATACTGGCGGCGGGAGAACTTTGAGGTAGGTGGTGCCAATATGAACTTTTATAAAAAAATAGTAAAACCAATAAGTAATTTTATATAAAGTGAGTAAAATCAACAAGTAATTTTATACAAAATAAATCAAACCAACAAGTAGTGGGGGCTATGACATAGCCAAGTCCCCCCTTGGCTCCGTCACTGACAACATTGTCACATTACTTTTTCAAAAATGTTTATGAATACATTCTACCAAACGCTTCAAAACTAATAAAACTAGTATTAATAGAAATAGTTGCTTGTGGCCCAATGAGCAGAGCCCATATAAGTGAAGCTTCTACTATCAATGTATCAAAGTTGCTCCCACAAACTTTAAAAAAAAAAAAAAAAAAAAGTTGCTCCCATATACAGTCCATTTTCAGTTTCACCAAAGTACAAAGAGAAACCCGTGGCATGCGTGAGAGTAACACGGTTGCCGACACTTAATATCTGAATCGACATCGCTGACGTGACCCGCATTATTTTCCACCACAATTTTAGTAGATATCTCTTTTGTAACGTTTACCCCATCCCATCGATAAATATGGATTACCCAACCCAGCTGTTGTATTGAACCTCCACAGTACTGATAATAACTATTCTTGCAATAATGGCTTCCGGCGAAGAAAAGAACTCAGCTAGCTCGCTTCTAGAGAGCGCAAAGGCGGCAGGCGTGGCGGCACAATCAACGGTGAAGAATCAATCTGTAAAGGCGGCAGATACAACCGGGGATCTTCTAGCGAGCGCAAAGGCGGCAGGCGTGTCGGCACAATCAACGGTGAAGGATCAATCTGTAAAGGCGGCAGATGCAACCGGGGATGTTCTAAACAAGGCTGGGGATTACCTCCACCAGAGCAAGCCCACCACTGCAAAACCAGAAGACTCCCAAGGTGGGTTGGGTGCGGGTGTTGCTAAGTTGACTGGTGGGTTATTCAAAAAGGAATGATTTCACCACAAGGGAAGACATGGACTGAATAAATAAATAAATAAATAAGCTTCATATTAGGAGAAAATGGCCTAACTTATGTCATTTTTTATACTAGAATGATGCTATCTGTCTGTTTAGTTGGTTGCTATTGGAAGTAAGATTTCCCGTTGTTTCTTTCTTTCTTTCTTTCTTGTGCCTAGATATGTACTTTTCTTACATATAACTAAATGATATTTGTTGAATTGTGTCTTCTTTCGCATTTGTTCTCTAGCTTTGTGATTTTTTTCTCCCCTTTGAACATACTTTAATGCCCTGTTTGAAAATATCATTTGAAGTTATTTTTCTTAAAGTGAAATAACGATCTATCATTAGAGTCTTGATTCGTGTGGATCAAAACACTAACATCACCTTCCTACATCATTTTTTTCCTCTGTCTATCTCTTTTTTCTTAACATATTACTGTTGGGAAATACAACACAAAAAAAAAAAAATTATCGGATAATGATTTTCCCAACTTGTAAGAATTTGTGAGGAGTAATAAGAAATAACCACAACAACTAAATATCGTATAAACAAAGAGACATCAAGATTTTGATGTGAAAAACTTCTCAATATCAGAGGTAAAAACCACAGGCACAAGCTAGTTAATCAAGTCCCGCTATGATCAAAATAACGGTTCAAGAAAGTCTCAAATCACTACAAAAATCGTGTTTAACAACTAGACAAAGAACAAGGCAATAAACATGAAATTGAGAACTAAGAATATCAGAAAAATCCAGAAAACACTGCCAATGTTTGAGTCCCTTTTCTCCCACCTCAGAGGACTTCTCACTAATCCATCCATTCAGATTTAAGAACCATATGTTGTGACAAACTGGCCAAACTTCAACCTTATCCAACGTATGTTGTGACAAACTGGCCAAACTTCAACCTTATCCAACAGTAAACGAAGGTGCATCAACAAATCTACGGTGACTGCTCTGAAATCCAATGGAAATGGTTTCTCTTCTCTTCTCTCTCACTTTTCTCTTGCCTTTTGTAATGCCCCAATTTCCGGTAAGGGGTCACATAGTAATTAAGCGGAAAAAATTAATTTAATAAACCTCTAAAAAACAACTCAATTTTCAAAAAATGTTTCGACTCTCAATAATTATTTATCATAATATTCTCATAAATACATAATCAGTGCGTAATAAAAATTAATAATGAATTGCACCACAATGTGCTAAGTCATTTTCAAAATAAACAAGGGAAGTTAAAAATTCATCATAGTCTTCGAGCATCTCTGTCAACTCTTTTAGCTAGCCACAATTCATTCTTCATTTCGGTCCTCGCGTTGTACATCTATGGCGTTAAGCGCCCAACAACGTACAGAAAGGGTTAACTCTTTAAAATACAACAAAACATAATTATCAACATTGTGATAATTAAAACAGAATCAGTAAAATCCAAAACAACATCAGCAGTGAAACAAAATTATGTAACAGCAGCAATTAAACAGAGACCAGAACCAGAATTAATAAACAACAACGAGATTAATAAATCAATAACTTTTGCAGCAACATTCAACATTCATATATCTCAATGAATTTAGCAATAACCATGCTTGTTAGTCCTTAATAGCTATATGCATAACTATGGCCAGGATTTTACCCAAACAGGGTCAGGACGATCACGTGGGACAGAGATCCACCACATCGCCCTAGGTTGATCCCACGAGACAAAGTGCCGTCACATCAACCTTAAATAAACCTACATAATGCAAATGCTATGACAACCTCAATCAATATTAATTGAACCAACAGTTCATAGAAATCTCCAACACTCATAGTATAAGCATATGTTATCATCAATATCTCAAATTCTCAATTCACAACATCATGTTATAAATCATGTGAAACATCATTACTCAATAATTCATGTTATAACAGAATATTTCAATTCAAAACATATATCACAATTCAAGATAAAATCCAGAAAATTCATAAAGGGAATTGCACAATAAATCACAACTGGCTCGATACTAGCACTAACTTACCCTTACCGTCGAATGAGTTGCATAAACGTGCTCTCCAACCTTGCAACATAAAATAATAAACAACAATCACAAATCATTGGAACAAGGGTGGAAAACAACCCCAAAAGAATTTTAAACAATTTAAAACTAAACAATAAACTTGGCTGACAGGGGCCCAGCGCCCATGCGCTGGGATGCCAGCGTCCATGCGCTGCCTCCCTGTCAAGGAGCCAAGAAACATCAGTTTTTTTACACAGAAATGATCTGAAAACCCAATTTTTCAAAAACAAGGTTTTTCCCATGGACAAAACAAAGGAGAATTCAATTGAAAACGGAAATTTTCTCAAAAACACGAGAAGTCTTTAGATACAAGGATTGCTTGGATAAGAAGATAACAAGGGTTTTAGGAAAACGTTTAATCGAGAAACAACAACTCAGCGATAATTCGAATCTCCAATGCAATGAAAACGGAAGGGACCAACCTGAGTTTAGACCGATCAAGAAGCAAAGGAATACGCTTGCACGCCTCGAACATAAGAAACGATCAACCAACGATCACAGCAACGGCTAGAACCTTTTGACGACGAAACCCGTGAAAGGAACAAGAGAGGAACAAAAGAGAATTATGAATAATTCAGGAACATGGCTCAACGACCACAACTCGCGATAGAATTTAGATTAAGGATTACTCACCATTAATTCTTGGAAAGAGGAGAGAAGAGAACGCCTTTAGTCATCCAAGAAGAGAAATAGCACTCGACCAACAGCAACACGAAGGGAAAGGAATTTCGATTCTCCAAGGAAGCATGATGGTCTTGACAGCGGTAACAACAAGAGGGAAGGAATGTTAGATTCTCAAAAGGAAGAAGAAGGATTCAACAGTGGCTGCAGCAGTAGGGGGAAATTTTCAGCACTTGAGAGTGTTAGTGTTTGTATTTTGGATGAAAAGCAACAATGGGCAGCCACCACATATAGTGGTTCGAACCCTAGGAGAATAAGGAGGATTTGGTTAAAGAATTTTCCCTTAAATCAGATCAGAATCTCCTATCAAATCTTTCCTTAACAGCTTTAAGTGATAACCGTTTAAAACAGAAATGAATCTACCCTCAATTATGGCTATTCTGAATTATGATCTCTTAATTGTCATTCCATAAAAAATATATTCTGAATATATCTCCCAAAATCAGAGATATTATCTCTTCTAATCTCCTTATTTTCGAATGAAATAAGGTAACAGAAAAATAGAAATAAAATCTACACTAAATAAAAGATATCACTGAAAATAATTAATTATCAATCAAATCTAGCAATCAAATATATGAAGATATTATTTCATCCACAAATCAAATTCGAGTAAGATATCAAAAACAGATTTTGTTGCAGGAAAAATTCAACAAAACCAACCAATGTCTAACAGGGACCAAAACCGAAACTACTAAATAGTCCAAGGACCAAATCATAAATATGAAATAGTCCAGGGACCAAAAAATAAATATCAAAAATTGAGGGTCTTACACAGCTTACTCTCTTACCCTTACGTGACACACAAGTGGACTTGCATGTATTGGGGCTTTCTCTCCATAGGAAAGGAGCCAAAAACCCCGAACAAATCTTTCACTCACAACTATGTGGAGATGACCGCCAACACGTCGATCTCACAACAACTTTCAAACTCGCATCTCGGTAATTCCTTAGTAGTCATGTCAGCACCATTATCATCTATATGAACCATGGCCAATTCCAACAACCTAGCATACAATACATCACATATCCAATGATACCTCACATCAATGTGTTTGGACTTAGAATGAAAAGTTGAACTCTTACCAAGATGAATTGCACTTTGACTATCAAAAAACAACAAGTATTTGTTGTGGTCAAAAGCAAGCTCCTGTAAGAATTTCTTCACACAAATCATCTCCTTGCATGCTTCTGTAATGACAATGAACTTTGCCTCAGCAATGGATAATGGAACACACCTACGCAATCTAGATTATCATATCACAACTCCCTCTGCAAACTTAATTAAGTAGCCTAAAGTATACTGTAAGTGCAGATACAAACCTAAGAGGGGGGGATGAATTAGGTTCTCTCAATTTTTCGCCTTATCAAAAGCGGTTACTTTCAGTATGATCAGAATTACAATTTTTAATTGTAAATGCAGTGGAATAAAGACTTGCTGAAAGTAAGAGATAAAGGTTGAGAGAATTGCACATGGATTTTATCCTGGTTCACCTTCAACCACCGAAGGCTACGTCCAGTCCCCTGTTCTGATTCAGGGATTTTTCCACTATGATCAAGTAATCTTACAGATGCTTGCGCCAAGGCCCCTAAGAATACTTATCAATCTTCTCGAAAGCACACCACTTTCGATTGATCAAGCGTTCTTATCGATACTTGTGCCAAGAACCCTAAGAAGACCTATCAACCCTCATAAAACACACCACCTTCTAATGACAACGAAAACTACGGTGGACTTTGAATCAAACCGATTCAAAGGACTTTTTTCCCACCAAACACTGGTGAATGAATCAAACCTATTCAAGAGATGAAGAAGCTTTTGCTATGGTTGAACAATCCTTCAATCTAATTGGATTGGTCTTAGTTTGTATGCTCCAGACAACTTACAATGAAGGCTCAATTATTCTGAGTTTCTTAAATGTTGAACAACATAAGTGTTCTTATGAAAATGAAAGAGCAATTACTCAGAATAATGTTTCTAATGAATATGAAAGTTGTTCTCAAGTTCTTGTAAGTTGTTATTTCGTTCTTGAGCATCAATGGACTATTTATAGGCACTAGAGGTCGTCCATGAACCATCACAAGGCTTCCCAAACATTTTTAGACACATTGGTTCATGAAACAACACATATGTCGACTTGGTAATCGATTACAGCATTCTGGTAATCTATTACATTAGTCGTTGTAGAGTGTTAGATTTGAGACCCACCACCAATTTAAAATCCCATTTTAATGTAGTAAAGTCACAAATACCTTTTTTATTTTGATTACCTGAATTTGAAGATCCGGAATAAAACTTGATGCTAATATCGAGATTTAAAATCCAGAACACTTTTCCATAATTCTTATTCCGAGTTCTTAATCCCGGAAGGTAAATGGCTAAATAAACACCGGGTTTTTAAATCACCTAAACAATTTTGAACTCCTTTCCAAAATTGAAACTTCGGTATACTTTTAACATACCGGTTTTAAAATTCCGGACCATAGTATTTTTAGAATTGTTTTTTAACATCCGAGTTTAAAAACTCGATACTCCAAGGATTTGTGTCATTCTGCACATTAATTTTTTTTTTCATGAATACAAATATTGTGAACTGGTGGCAAAGAAAGTTGTCCAAAATGACAATGTGTTTTGGAAATGAGGCCACTGGCTACACATAGGAAAGAAGAAGAAGAAACGACGGGAAAGGTGGGAGAAGGGAGGAGAGTTTGAGCATAAAAAGAAGGAGAGAGTAGTGGAATTGTGAACCCATTCAATATAAGTCTCACATCTGTTACAACTCGGTTTTTACTTAACATTAACATCACAAATAAAATATACCGAGTTTTTAAATCCACGTATAATAAGGAAATAATGTAATGATAAGTAGACTATTTGAGCTTTTAAAACCTGGTATATTTAAAAAATACAATACCTCATTTTAAAAATCCCGTACAGTATAAACACATAAACTACCAACCAATTTTTAAATCTCGGTAGGTAAAAGGGCAACGCAATTGATAAAGATGAAAGATGGAAATATTATTTTTAGGATTATGAAAATTTGGGTAAGGTGTGAATTTTTTTGGGTAGGATATTAATTCTAACACCCGTCGGATTATTCCATGTCACATGAGATTTCGTGTCTGATTATATTTTACTTCTTCCTCCCTCATCTTCGTTTCTTGATCCCTGAAGCCTAAACTCACATACTCAAAATTTCCCCAAATCGCACAACCTAATTTTGTTGAAAGTGGTCGAATAGAAATTCGCTAACTTCATCTTCTCGAATGAATAAATCTTGTAAGTTGCTGTGGTAATATTCCGCCACATAAAATCAATTAGTGTTTTGCTTATGTGAAGCATATCTCTGAAAAAAATTCACATTCTAATTTCTACCATTCATAACCAGGTTTCTCCTTCATATATATGTCCCTAACTTGTTTTTTCCATTTTTGAAAAATTTCCAGTGCGCATATTATAGGGTTAGTGGTTAAACTAGTCCCTGAAGTTGTATCAAAATCTGTTTTTGGTCCCTCTTTAGAAAAATGACGATTAGTGGCGGTTTTTTTACAATTACTGGCGGTTTTTGACCGTCACTAAACGTCATTTTTCTGGGGAGGGACCAAACACAAATTTTGGTACAACTTCAGGGACCTGTTGAACCATTTGTCCAACAGATTTTCTTTCAGCAATAAGAAATTAATGTCTGACAAACTGATTTTGGTTGTTATCTTCTTTGTGTAACTTCAGCTAGAACACTGGAGAATAAAGCTGGAAAGGCTGTGTCGCCACTTTCTCATTCAATTTGCTTTCTTCTGATTAGGAGTACCTACTACCTAGGTTCTTTCATATTCTTTTTTATTGTTGTCTGTCAGTATATATGGCTAATATTGCTGAATTAATTAATCTAATTCTGTGAAGTTGTTTGCATTTCACTCTGCTGTCATGTTATGAGCTCAAATTTGTGAGACATCAAACCCCTATGAATTTGCTAGGCCTGATATGGGAAAGTCTGGCTGGATTGATTGCAATATAAAGAAAAATGGAAGGGAAAGGATGGGATAGGATGGAAAAAGTTGTGATCTCTCGTTCTCCCTGTTTGGATGTTCACATGATGGTAGAAAATGGAGGGTAAAGTTTTATTATGACCTGTGATGGGTTCAGAGGTAGAGGTAGAAGAATAAAGATAGGTGGACATATAAATGGTGTAAACTATTACAGAGAGATAGGAACAAGAGAGAGATAAGTGATAAGTGTAATATGTAATGTGATGTAATTGGAAGAAAGAAATAGAAAGAAAAAAGAGTGTACAGAGGTGTCTGTAATATTTGGGTGTGCACCAATCATTGTTAAGAGGTAGAAACATGGTGAAACTTCGGTTGGATGAGGAATTTGGGTGCTAGGAAAGATTAGTTTATTGGTTTTTTTCCTACTTACCGAAGGTCTTAAGCTCCAGAAATGGCCGATTTTTTTGTTTTTATTCTGCTGGCTGTTCGCGGCAGTCAATAACCGCCGCACTGCATCATTTTCCCACTCATTTTGCCAAATATTTCACATCATCATCCTAGCCACACTGTCCACATCACCTGCCATGCATGTTGCATCCCCGTGGCATTGATGAGTGGGATGGCATAATCCACATAAGCACTTAATAGACGAACACCAAGGGCAGAGACTAATTATTATGGAAAATTTTACAATGCTGTTCACGAATTAGGGGGTAAAAAAGTTGTTCCATTAAATGAGATGTCATGTGTCATAAAAAGACAAAAAATTTAAAAAGTTAGACTTGCAATCTATAGATCAAGTAGACTAAGGGTAATTACAAAAATACCTATATATAAAAAAAAAACTGCAAGTAAACCTAAATGGTATTTTTTCATTAAAAATACAAAAATGCCCATTACACATGATAATATGATATTACATAAAATATGTGGAAAAATTACAAGATTAGAATATAATAATGGATTAGAATCACAAAAGAAATACTTAAAAAATATATAGAAACTCATATAAAATTTATAGAAGGAAAACAAATTTCTGAAGAAATTAAAAAAGATTTTAAACTAAGATTAAGTTTGTACAGAAAGTTATACGAAGCTTTTGATGAACATACATGAAAAATAAAAATGACCTTAAATGAAAGATTAGAATTAATAGTCCCTTTATCACAGCAACTAGTAGAAGACTTACACAATATAAAAATGGAAATAATAGAATTCTATAATAGAGATTACAAAATAGATGACATACATGAGGACATTGAAAAATTAAAAAATAAACTAAAAGTAAAAGAAACTGAACCAAGAAAAAATTTATGTGAAGAATTACAAGAAAATCTAAAAACCCAAAAGGATCTAATAGTTAAGAAACAGAATGAAAAATGTGTTACTCTAGGAGAGTTAAAAGAAATAATAACTAAGCAACACAAAGAAATAATAATTTCTGACCACTCTATAAAATTTATGTTACCTAGACCACCACTAATATAATGGAAGAAGTAGAAAGCAACATAAAAAACCAAATAAATTCCGCAACGGAATTAGAAGAAATAATACAACTAATGGAACAATTAAAAATTTTAAAAGAAGAAAATCAAACCCAAGAAATAAAAATTTCTACAGAAGTATCTGAATCTAGTGAAGAAGATGATGAGGAGAATGATGAGATCATCATAGGATATGAAGATTCAGAAGATGAACATATTCATGTAGACAGAGTTTCTAAAACAAAAGAAGGAGAAACTTCATATCAAAATAGAAAGAGAAATTTTGATGAATACTATCAACAAAATTGGAAGTATAAAACTGAAGAACCACAAAATCCACCACCTAAAAAGTATGGAATACCTGAGGAATATACACCAAAAAGAGGAGTAATACAATATAGAAATATTTTAAATATTGATTGTTCAAAAAATAGAAAAGAAATATTAATAGAATGGTTGAATGAAATGACCTTATTAGTAGTATCCAAAGACTATGAAGGAATAAATAAGCAAGACATAATAAGACTCGCTATATACAAGACGAGTGGAATATTAAGAACATGGTTAACTAAATTAAAACCAGAAAATTTACCGGGTAACTTTGGTCCTGAAATAATAGATAATTTAGAAAAACTAATATACACGGAATTTGTTGGTGATGATATAATTAGAGAGAGTGAAGAAGCAAGAAAGCAAGAAAGAGAGAAGAAGCAAGAAAGCAAGAAAGAGAGAAGGCTAAATGACACTTATATAATATGCAGATATGTGATATGTGCTATTTTAATGAATATGCATGTGAATATGAAAATTTTTATTACCAATTAGACGAAAATGATAAAGAAAACTTTAAAGAAATGTTTATAAGTAAATTACCATTCTCGATAAATGAAAAAGTAAAAAATGCTTGGGAAAATAGGCCAAAATCTAGAGCAAACACACTAGGGGGAAGAATATCAACTGTAAGAGATTTAATAAGAGAAACATGTATTATGTCCCAAACAAAATCTAAATTGAAAATGTTAGATAGAATATGTTGTGATGATAAAGACCCTGAAATATCACATTTGTGGGGATGTGCAAAGAAAGGAAGGAAATGATACATAAAAAAGAAAAGATATAAATTCAGAAGACAAAGAAACACAAAAGAGAAATATAGAAGACGATATTTCAAGAAAAGAAAAACATATAAAAATACTAAGAATAAAAATAAATTTTGTCCAGAAGGAAAAAAAGATTGTAAATGTTGGCTATGTAATGAAGTAGGCCATTATGCAAATGAATGCCCTAAGAAAAAGGAGAAAAAAGATAAACATAATCAACATAGCATATAAATATAAACTAGAACCCTTAGAAGAATGGAATAGTGATGATGAAATATACGAATATATTTCAGAAACTGAAACTCAAACTGAAACTGAAGATGGTTCAGATTAGCACGTTCATAAAAATAAAATTGATAATAGAAGGATTAGAAACAAGTGTAACGCATGCTTACATAGATACAGGAGCAACTATATGTTTAGTGGCTAAACATATAACAAAAAATAATAATTGGAAAAACTTAGAGAAACCATTGAAAGTGGTTTTAGCAGACCAAAGACACAAATATATTAATAAAGTTTTAATATTTCCAAAAATAATTATAGAGAATAAAATATTTCCTGTGCCAACTATATACCAACAAGAAACTGGAATGGATATAATAATAGGAAATAATATTCTGAGACTATATCAATCATTTACCCAAACAATACAAGAAATATCCTTAGTTTGCCCATACATAAAGAATGTACAGCAAAGACAAAAGATTACAACCAAAATATTAGGTAAATATAATCCAGCTACAACAAACCCATCAGAGTTCGCCCGAAAACGTGGTGAAAGTACAATATCTATAAAAGAAAAAATTCAGGTGGTACAACAAAAACTAATATTCTTAGTAGAAAAAGTAATAGAAGAAATAACAGAAGATATTCCAAAAAGAATTTTAGAAAAACTTGAAAAAGCATGTAGTGAAAACCCTATAGACCCAAAAATAAATCATAATAACGAATTTATGGTAGAAATAAAATTAAAAGATCCAACAAAAGAAATAAAAGATAAGCCTATGAACTATACAAAAAGAGATAGAGAAGAGTTTGCGAAAGATATAGAAGAATTAGAAAGAAATGGACTAATAAGAAAATCAACAAGTAAACATAGTAGCCCAGCATTCTATGTAGAAAAAGAATCAGAGAAGAAAAGGGGGAAAAGAAGAATGGTAATAAATTATAAAAAGATCAATGAACAAACAATAGGAGATGCTTATTATCTTCCCAATAAAGAAGAATTGATAGAAAAAATAAGAGGAAATAAATATTTCTCTACACTAGATTGTAAGTCAGGATTTTATCAAATTAGATTAAGAGAAGAGAGTAAACCCTTAACAGCATTTAGTTTCCCACAAGGGCAATATGAATGGAATGTACTGCCTTTTGGCATGAAACAATCCCCAAGTATTTTTCAAAGATACACAGATACAGCCTTAAAAGACTTAAAAGATGTTTGTTGTGTATATGTAGATGACATAATTATATTCTCCAAAACATTGGAAGACAATTATGAAAGACTTGAAAGAGTTATAGATCGATGCATAGAAAAAGGAATAGTATTGTCAAAAAAGAAAGTTGTTATAGGAAAGACCAAAATAAATTTTTTAGGATTAGAAATAGAAGAAGGACAAATCCGAATACAAGATCATGTAGTAATAAAAATAAGAGATTTTCCTTCAAAAATTGAAGATAAAAAACAATTACAAAGGTTCTTAGGATTATTAACCTACTCAGAAGGCTATATACCGAAACTAGTAGAAATAAGAAAACCTTTACAACAAAAATTAAAAAATAATGTAAAATGGGAATGAAAAGATTCAGACACTAAGTATGTAGATACTATAAAAAGAAAATGTGAAAAACTACCAAAATTATATCATCCAAACCCAGAAGATGAATTAATCATAGAAACAGATGCATCTGATCAATATTGGGGTGGAGTATTAAAAGCCCGTCATAAAGGAAAAGAAGAAATATGTAGATACACATCTGGAAGTTTTAAAACTCATGAGTTAAATTACCATATCAATGAAAAAGAAACTCTTGCCGTAAAGAATACAATTAAAAAATTTAATATTTACTTAATTCCCCAAGAATTTATTGTCAGGACTGATTCTACTTACTTCTTATATTTTTTAAGAACTAATATTCAAGGAGATTATAAGCAAGGCCGTCTACTCAGATGGCAACAATGGTTTAGTTATTACCAGTTCGAAGTAGAACTGATAAAAAGTAATAAGAATAGCATTGCTGATTCTCTCACAAGAGAGCTAGCAATAAAATAATTTCAGCCAAATTGGCAAAATAGTAGCTTCAATAACCAAGTAGAAATCTTATAAAGAAGTTCTTCTTGAAGTAGCCCAGAAGCGGAAGACGTCGTGGACCCTCTTCAGCATTGAACACACTTTTGAACAAGATATTACTGCAGATAGTTCAGATATTTGTGTAGAGTTTTTAATAGATAAGAAAAAATTCAAACAAATTCAAAAACAAGAAATAGATCTTTCTGAAGGAGATAATATAAAGAAAGAAAAGAAAAACTTAAAAGAATTACTTAAAAAGAAAAATAGCCTCGAAAATATTATCTATTTGGGAAAAACATTGCAAGAAATAACTATAGATGTTAGTGAAACGGATGGAAGACACAACTTGCAATTGGTAACTGCCAAACATATCAATGAAAAAATACGGAGTATAAAGAAAGAAGAAGACAGAAAAAAGATTAAATATATTCACATAGGAGCAGTACAAATTTTAATTAAAAGTACTTTTTCTGAAGGAATAAATAGTCATATAAAATTAGCATTAATGGATAATAGAATAAAAGAACCAAGAGATGCTATATTAGGAATGATAGATGGAAATCTAGCATATACCAAGTTAAAATTTAGCATATATCCTAACTTAGGAGTACCTATTAATACGAAAAATATAAATGAAATTTTAAGTTTATGCTATCAGTTCAAAAGACAAGATTTAATGAACAAAGGTGATAAAATATTTAGCTTGACATATAGTATCAGTTATGCCTTAAGTAACTCTCATCATTCAATAGAATTTAAAAACAATGATTATATACATATACCTGAGTTATTTGATGAAGTTGAAAAATATTATAAACCAAGAAAAAGCTAGATAGAAAATTTACCTGAGGAGTGGAAAAATAGTTTAGAAATAGAGTTTTATGAAGAAAATATTCCCAAGCCACCTCTAATAATTATGAGAGACAATACTGAAGAAGAACTAAGAAAATTAAATAAACAAATTGAAGAATTAAAAACTGTACTTTCCTGAGGAGGATTAAGAATCCCTATAAAAATAGTTGGTATCAGAGCAGATAATCCAAGATGCATTCAATAAAAGAACAAAATAGGTATTATAGAAGACAAATTGAAAAATTAAATAAAGAAGAAGAAAAATTTAAGAATAAAAATACTATGAAAAGTCAATGTGTTAAATATAATAAAATAGTGAAAAAAGATTATAAAGAACAAATATTAAAAACTCCAAACTTGGGATAGAGTAATGAAATTTCAGTATATAGACCCTAATAATTATAAAGAAGAAATAATATTAATTTGGCAATTACCTTTTAATAACTATATTAAAATCATAATAATTGAAATTTTTTTTAGAAAATTTAGATGAAGAAACAGAAATTCAAGTAGATAAAACACATACACTCTTTTATACATTGGATGAATTAAATACATTTCAAGATGAATAGAGATATTACTATAAAAAAGTTATAAAAAAGAGGCTTAATAGCACTTTTGGCCCCTCACCTTTCACGATTTTGCACTTTTGGTCTCTCTTGAAATTTATTAGCAAAAAACGTCCCCCTCACTTAGACAAACGACAGCAGTTTTAGTCCCTCATCACTATTCCGTCCAATATTTAACGGTTTTCAAAAAAAAAAAAACTAATAAAAAAAAACCAGCAAACCTTCATCATCTTCATCTCCTACTTCATCATTTTCAACACCTTCCTCCCTCTCTTCACGTCTACCTTCTGTTCCCTCATTACAGAATCATCAACCCACCACCACCACCACCCACCACCAACTCCTCACCACCGTCAAAGGTCACTCCTCCGCCATCTTCTCCCTCACCCTCCACGCAAATCCCTCTACAGCGGCTCCTCCACCTCCGAGATTAGAAGATGCAGCAGAGACCCTTTTCTCCTCCAAACCTCAACCAGCCCCAACAACAACAATGACGTCGTCGCAACCACCAACGGAGCCATCAAATCCCTCATCGTTTCCGGCGAATTTCTCTTCAGCGCACACCAGGACCACAAAATCCGCGTCTGGAAAATCGAAACTAGTAACGAAAACCCAAAACGTTACAGAATCGGGGGGTCGATCTTCGAGACCAATTTTGGGTCGATCTTCCAGACCTGCTTTCTTCTTCTTCATCTTCTTCATCCAAATCAAAGAGAGCAGCCGCAAACGACGGCGAATTCCAGATCTACTTTCTTCTTCATCGTTCCAGCTAACCAGATCTTCACACTTGTTCCCCCCGATTTTTCTCTGTTTGACATCAAAGATGAAGGTCGTGGGTTTTGTTGATCTTCATTTTTATTCTCTTTTTCTGAAAGGACATACAACATAGCCATTGTTACAATTACAAACACCATTAAAATCCTAAACTTTATTTTCACGATCCAGTTCTAGTAGGGGAGAATTCAATTTCAGTGGCCATGTCTCGCAGAAGGGCAACCTGTCGAACACTGTTTCTGGAAAAATTCCTTCTTTCAATCTTGCAATTGGAAGGTTGTAAGGTTCGACGAAGATCCCCTATTTTCCATAAAATCCCCTTCATCCCTGGGCTTGGAGGAGACGCAGAGTGTGGTATTGTGGAAGGAAGGTTAGGAGCATGGATGCTTTGAGGTTGGGATGTTGAGGGATTGAAGGGCTGTGACCTGTTTTGGGTCAAGAGTGGAAGGAGAAGAAGATGGGTTGTGACATGTTGAAAATTCTTGTTGTTCCTTGTCTGGTTTTTTTTTTTTTTTATTTTATATTATTTTTTCCAAAAAAAATACTGTTAAATATTGGATGAAAACCTTAGAAACCGTTAGTTTTTTAACGGAATTATAATGAGGGACTAAAACTGCTGTCGTTTGTCTAAGTTAGGGACGATTTTTGCTAATAAATTTCAAGAGGGACCAGAAGTGCAAAATCGTGAAACGTGAGGGATCAAAAGTGCTATTAAGCCTAAAAAAAAAAGGAAACAAGCTACCTGCTAAACAGGTGAGAGGGTAAAGAAAGGGTATGATAAGAGAGGGTATATTTAAGCTTGCCAATTATTATTTCACCTACTTCATTAACGTAGCAGACTAAAATCTTTTTGAAATTTGTCATAGTAACCAAATTTAATTTTTTATAACTAAAATCATATTTTGCGGTTCTTGTTAATACAATTTTACTTATAAAAAATAATATTTAACCCAAATAGTTTCTATAATCAGTAGCATTTGGAAACCGATTGTGTACTAGGAATGAAGAAATTTATGTGCATTTTGTTCACCTAAATACTATTCTTCACTAATAACATATGTCTTTGCTCCCTTTCTGAAATCAAGTGTGGTAAATTGTCCACGGTTTACAACAGATGAAAGCAAGAAACCTGGAACTTATTTACATAAAGTGAAAATTATCAAACTTCAAATGAGCAGGTAGAGTTTCCAAACCAAATAGTTACAGATTTTTGTTTGTTACATATATAAATGGTGGTGTTATATTAGAAGCAAGAGCACACCCCTGGAAGCTTGCCTGTTGTTCTAATTATATTTGTCTTCTCTTTTGCTCTGTGCTCTTCATGCCTTAATCTTTCATATGCTTGTGCTCTCGCTCCCCCTGCGATCTCATCTATATATTTTATCTTATCTTGATATTTCCTCAATGCTTTCGCCCTTTTCCGCTCACTGTAACTTTGCTGCAGACAACAAATTTAAAATTCTTAGTAAATGTGTTAAGATAGAGCTTCATAACTTAGTACCCACCTACCTACTAGTCTTTAACTAATTATTAATCTTGATACATGTGTATGGATCTATTTTTTTAATTAAACAAACTATGGTTGAATTGAGAAAAAAATCTGACCTCATGCTTGCTTAGCTTGCGTCTGGCTTTCATCTTCTTCCTCTTTTCCCATGAATCTATTGTCTCTAACAACTTTTCGTACCTGACATATTTTTCATTTCATACAATGCATGAAGTCAGAGATTGCAAGTATTTATTCATGTCCAAATGGAGAACATTTTCTCGAATTAATTTGCTAGAATGTGTCAAATGTCATGTCCCTACCTCTCTTTGATATTTTTGAGCTCTTCTCTTAGCCAAACATCTGCTTTTGCTTCACTGGTACCTGGTCTTGTTATAGTCTGCCCAGTTGAGGGTGTTCTTGCAGGGGTTGAGGTCTGCCTGATTGGTGGTGGCGGCGGCGGCGGCGGCATTGACCACCGTGACGGTGACCTTAAAGACATGCTTTGATCAGCTTGTGGGGGAGTTTTTGGTTTCGGTGGGGTCTCGGGTTTTATATCATCAGTGTTCATCAAATGCTGATCACTAAAAGTTGGAATATTTTTGGGTACTGGGGTCTCTGGTTTTTTATCATCAGTGCTCTGGAAATTTTCATTAAAAGTGAAAGTCTTTTTCATTGATGGGGCTGGGGTGAAGGCCTTTTCAGGCTTCTTTTGTTCTGTTACAGGGAATATTGGCACCTTGTAATTACCTTGGTCATCCGTCGTTTTAAATGAACCTATATATATATATACATATATTCAGACGCAGTTCACCATATTTGTGATTTTTGGCTCCGTTTGGGAAAACAGCTTAATTCAGCGCTTATGACTATAAACGCTTATTAATAAGCTCTTTTAAGAAATTTATTATAATGAATTGAAAATAAGTTATATATAAACATAAGCTCTTTTTCATAAACTATTCTGAATAGCTTATGAAAATAAGCTCAAAACAGCTTATAGGTAGGTCATAAGCTAATATAAGCTCTCTCAAACGCTTGCATGATCGCTTATTCTTTTTCTGAACAAGTTATTAATAACCACATAAGTGTTCATGTTCTTACCTGAAAATCTCTTGGATATGCTATCAAAAGCAAGGTTGATGGGAGATTTTTTATCATCGACCTTGCTTTTGGTCCTGGTCAATGAGGTCTGAGGAGGCGGTTGACCCATTTCCCTTTTTTGTGGGATTTCCGAGGCCTGTTGAGAACTAATTGCGAATGCCGCAGCAGCTATTGCTGCGGCATGCTCTATTGCTATGGAGTCATAATCACGACTCATTTTCCTTGAAAGTTGTCTTGGGAACCAGTTCTGAGCTTTCTCCTTCTCTTTCTTATCTGTGGAAGTTTGTTTTGTTTATTAACTGATTCCCTCATTCCATTTTAAGTCACAAACTAAAAATGGGGTCGACTAAATGACCCCATAATTAATTGGGGTCATTCAGCCCCATGTCCATATTGACCAATAAGATTGTGTTATTTATTTTATTTATTTTCACATTATTTTTTAATTTTAATTATGGGACAATTTTATTGGTCCATATAAGCATGGGGTTAAATGACCTCAATTAATCATGGGGTCATTTAGCCAACCCCACTAAAAATGTGTCTATTTTGTACGAATTATACAACAAGTTAATAGGTTAATGATTTTAAACTACTCTCAAATACAATTGTATCAAAAATTGAATATGAAAGTAACAAAAATTTAACAATTTAGTAGAAGCATCACCAAAATTTCATATATTATATTATATGCTTGGCCAGCGGCAGCCACATATCACGTACCGGTTGGTTGTCTGCGAAAGCTGGTCAAGACACCCGTGATGGGAACAAATAATTTCATGTATTATTCCCTAAGAAATTTATAAAATAAAAATTATAGTTATAAAAAATTGACGTTTAAAATAGCTCTAGGTATCCGTGAACACTACTTAGAAAATGGATTATTTTGCTTCCTTATTTTTGACGAGATACATGGTACTAAGATGTAGAAAAGGGTTTTGTTGTTCCTCCCTTGACTTTGTTAAAGATGACAGGGTTTCATAAATTCTATGTCCTTCCGTTTTCTTATATTTTGGTGCCGGATAAAGATTGGTATACACCTTTTTGGTGTAGATCAATTGAGAGAGACAGGAAGAGATGAGAGATAAGTGGCAGATGTGATATATGATGTGATGTGTGTAGAAGAGAGAGATAGAAATAAAAAATAGGTGTCTCGAGATGTCTGTACTATAGAGTGGTTCATGAATCATAACCCTTTACTGCCTAATCCTGATAGTAAAGCAAGCGAACGAAAAACAACATCACCTTTGAAAGATGTGGCTTTCTGTATGGGTATTTTCCAATCCCTGCTGCCACCCAGATCAGCTTTATCCTCCTCTTCTGCACCAGTTAATATTCCTCTAACAAGAAGTGTTCAGCATACACAATACTTAATTGTGTAAGGAAAAACTACTTTATGCAACAATTTTTGTTGTACATGGATGCATGGTAAATGTTCTATGGGAATAAAATGCAGTGGTATGAAAATTGCAATAAATGATGCCTGTGTTACCATATCAAACATCTCTAAAGGTTGAAAAGTAAGAATTACTAACCTTATCTGATTCATAAAGTTCTCCATTCTACAGGAAAAAAATTCTTCTCCAACTTCCCTTTCATCAGCAATGCTTTAATACTGGAAATCAGTGTTTGGTGATTATTTGAAAGAGAAGAAACATAGGAAAGGAGAACCTTTTTCTAGATTATAATCATATGCTGTCGTTGGGGGGAGGAGGACAAGCAAGGTAAAATATACTTTGCATGTGTTGTCTGGTTTGGAACTCAAATGCCTTGTTAGGGAAGAAGATAGGGTATTATTCTTTTCATTTATCATCAAGCATAGGATCTTATTTGACCTTCTTTAACACGTTTTCTTGTCCAGTCTCTGATGAAAACTTTTCTAGAATCTCAAATCAATTTTTCTAGAAAATGAAAAGTGATGTCAGATTTTTACTGTAAATTATTGTAGTTGTAGTGCTTTGATCAATATATGCGAGTTCCAAATTATAGTTCCACATGTCTCGAGTGTTAAAAAGAGTAATTCAAAGCTAGTAAGTTAGTGGGGCTTTGACTTAGTTAGAGTGAATAGTTTGGGCTTGTGTATAAATAGAGTAGCCTATGTAAAATTGTAATGATACAATAACACAGTACATTTAGTAATTCAAAATTTCAGTTTTCCCACTCTTTCTTCTTTATTTCACTTTAACCGTTCCGCTGCTTTCATTATGTTTCTATCGTCTACGCCATAGACGTCGTTGTTCACGCTGCGCGTGCACCATCGTCTCCAATAGCTAGTATCCAGAGCTTGTGTTTCTTAAAGGAGATCAACAACGATGGGTGGAAACAATGACAATTTTCCTGCAAATCTTCCTGTTCACGATGGCAAAAACTGGGACCGGTGGTAGGTCCAGATGAAGGTAATCATGGGTTACCAAGAAGTCATCGAAGTAGTGGAGAATGGGTTCCTAGCTTTGCCTGAGGCACCCACAGAAGCACAGAGGCTGTGTTTAAGGAAAACAAGAAGAAGTTGCAAGGCTTTGTTCTTGCTCCACCAATGCGTAGACGTTGTGCATTTTGACAAGATTTCTGGCACTGAGAATGCTCAAGCGGCATGGAAGATTCTTGCAAAGTGCAATGAAGGGGCTGAGCAATTGAAGAAAGTCCGAGTGCAAACGATGAGAAGACAGTACGAGTTGATGCAGATGGAAACAAATGAGATGATTTCTGAGTTTTTCAGTCGTGTAATTGCATTAACAAACACGATGAGATCTTGTGGGGAAGTGATTTCTGATCATACGATAGTGGAAAAGGTCCTTCGAACTCTTACCCCAAAATTTGATCATATCGTGGTATCAATAAAGGAGTCGAAGAATCTTGCTATCATGAAGGTTGTAGAACTACAAGGTTCCCTTGAGGCACATGAGCAACGGATGATGGAAAGGTCAAACGATAGGTATGTGGACCAAGCGTTGCAGGCTCAAACCTCGAAGAAAGGGGGTTTCTTTGGAAAAAGGGGAAATCGAGGCTGAGAGAAATCCAGAGACTATTGAAGCAACTCTGGAAGAAATTTAAATCAAGAGTCTGAGCACGACCACCAGGATCACTTGAATCTTCATCAAGAAGAGGAGGGTCAAACAATTACAGAGGTGGCAAGATGAAATTCGATAGAAAGAAGATTCAGTGCTTTAACTATAACAAGATAGGGCATTTTTCCAATGAGTGCAAAGCTCCTAGCACTGGAGACACTCATGGACGACCCAATGATGAGGAAAACCTAGCTAAGGAAAGCCCTGTATCCGATGGAGAACCGGTTACGTTCATGATGGTAACCAAGGAAAGAAGCCACAACTATGGTAATTGGTATCTTGATTCTAGGTGTTCTAATCATATGACAGGGCATAAATAATGGCTTGTTAACTTTGATGAAAGTAAGAAGAGCAAAGTTCGCTTTGCAGATGATCAGGTCATGACGGCAGAAGGTATTGGTGATGTCTCAGTCAAAAGACGAGATGGGTCAGATGCTGTAATCACTGACGTACTGTACGTTTCTGGCATGACGAGCAATCTCATAAGCATGAGTCAATTGCTAGAGAAATGTTTTACTCTGCACATTGTCCAAGGACATCTTGAAGTGCTTGATTCTCACAACAGAAAAGTTTTGAGAACTCCGATGGCACGAAACAAAACTTTCCAGGTGAAGGTTGTTGCATTTGATTCCCAGTGCTTAGCATCTGAAGTTGAGAACGATGGCTCATGGCTATGGCATCAAAGATTTGGTCATCTCAACTTCAAGGATTTGAGTCTCTTGAAAGTCTAAAGATATGGTGTATGGTCTAACCCCAATACAAATTCCCTCTATAGATGTACTATACTCATACGTCTGTGTGCCCGTTGAAACTGCTTCAATGGGTGGAAACAAATACTTTGTTTTGTTTGTTGATGAGTATAGCAGGAAGCTGTGGATTTACCTGCTTAAAGCCAAAAGTGAAGTCTGTTCAGTCTTTAAAACGTGCAAAGTAATGGTTGAAAAGCAATGCGAACGATACATCAAGGTGTTACGAACTGATGGTAGAGGGGAATTCTGTTCAAATGAGATGGAAACTTTCTACAAGGAGAATGGAATTTTGCATGAAATTACAGGTCCCTATACACCACAACAGAATGGTGTTCCAAAAAGGAGAAACAGAACAATTCTCAATATGGTAAGGGGCATGTTGAAAGGGAAGAACTTGTCTCATAGTTATTGGGGTGAAGCTGCAATGTCTGTCGTTCATATTCTGAACAGATGTCCAACAAAGAGTCTTGATTCACAAGTTCCTGAAGAAGTCTGGACACGGAAGAAGCCTTCAGTTAAACATCTCAATGTTTTTTGGCTGTTTATGCCATAAACACATTTCTGAACAGAAAAGGAAGAAGCTGGACGATAGGAGTGAATCCATGATCTTTGTGGGATATACTCCTACAGGTGCTTATAGACTCTACAATCCCAGAACTTAGCAAATTGAGTTTAGTAGGGATGTGATTTTTGAAGAGCATAGAACCTGGATAGTCAATGGAGTATCGCCTGTTGGAAGAGAAGGTGCATCGTCCGATGTACAACGCGGTGCATCGTCCAATGTACAATGTGGTGTATCGTCCAATGTACAACGCGGTGCATCATCCAGTCAACAACGCGGTGCATCGTCCAATGTACCACGCAGAGTATCGTCCGTTACACAAGACGCAACATGTAATGCCCGAAATTTTCCCCAGTAATTAAATAATTGTTTAATTATCCCAAAGTACTGTTGGATCCGCTCGGCGGCATCGCCAGGCGTTATCGGCGAGCGAAGTACCGGTGAAACACCTTTATAGCACTTGGTAGTAAACCAAACTAGACCTGACTTTGAGTTCAGACGAGAATAAGACGTTCTCACTATCACCACGATGATCAGTGGGAAATTTCGTGAAGAACGACTGTGATATTGATATGGTTTCCTCCCGGAGCCCGGGAAGGATTTTTCGCGCTAACAGGACTTTTAGCCGAAACTTCAGCAGGCGAAACGGACGACTTCGGGACCCCGGATCGAGAATCTGAAAAGCACCAAATGAGACCAATTTCGTGATGACAAATTTCACGAATAGTGACCCCGTGAATAGTGTTTTCGGGCAGCGTGGAGCGGACTTCGCGAAAGGTCGACCCGGCCCCGAATTGTGCGGGCCCGAAACCAATAAATGACCCCGGGGCAGATACTCTCAGTGACACTGAGGTACTCACTGATGACCAGAACCTGATGATGACCCGGTGACTTGACGCACTGACGCGTTGACGCACTGACGCGTCATGATTGAGGATTTATTAATAAACAAACCTAGATATTTATTAGAACTTCCTAAGCTTAGAGTTTAGTCCCTGAACTTTGAAAACCTTACGGTTTGGTCCTCGAACAGTAAAAGTTTTTTTTACTTTAACCTTTTACCGTTTCAACTTTGGTCCTTTGGGTAGGTGAAAAATTGAAGTTTCAACCCTCATTTTTGGGCCCATGGCCGTGGCCCATACCCTTCATTAAGGGGGTTAATTAGCCTTTTACCTCCTTAACAAGTCATTAAGTGAAAAATCAAGGGAGTTTAGAGATTTTTTAGTGAGAGAAAATGGAGCTTTGAAGAAGTACTATTTATCTTCTTCCTCATCAAGTCTTGCTGCCCCTCCTCCTCCTCCTCCTTGGCAGCCCTTCCTCACCTCTTTTCCACTTGCTCCTTTGAGGTAAAATGCTCACCTCCTCTAGATCTACACTTCTACCGATTCGGTTTTTCCATATGTTGAGTTTTGTTTTTATGCATGTGTTAGAACTCAAATGTCTCTTCACAAATGTTGTTATCACTATCTTAAGCTTCAATTCGAACCGATTAGATTTTTGATTGGTTGAGTTTTGGTCCCTTGGAGATTTTGAAGTTGAGTTTTTGTTAGAGTTGTCTTTGGAAAAGTCATTCCCATGACATTGATCTTTGAAAATCTCTATTTAGTTTTCTTGGGAGTTTAGTTTTTGAAAAATTGATAATTTGGAAAAGTGATTTTTTCAAGCTTTAGGTAATTATTCACCATAGGTTTCTTGTTGTCTTTGATGTGTGCAAATTAGATTTGGAAGAAAAATTTATCCTTGAATTATAGATGTTGGCCGAATTGACATAGGTTTTGGGACAATGGGAATTTGATTTTCCAACTAGCTTTTGGATGTGTTAAAATGCTTATAAATGAAATTGGGTATTGAGGAAAAGTTTTGTCACAAATGTTTGTTAGAATCAAATAATTTAATGAATTATTATATTTTGATAAATAACAATTTCGCTAAGTATTGATCTTGTCAAAAATTGAATTCTTAACTTCTCAATGTTTATCATGCTCAGGAACAGACATCTACTTGGAAAAGCGCATTGCAAGGACCTCTACAAAGCATTATCAAGAGCATATGTTCAAGTAAAGAATAGTAGAAGAATTCGTCCGGCTATAGCCTTTGAGAATCAGTCCGCCAGCTGACAACGTCTGCCTCAGAGAGTCCGTCTGATCACTCAGCCATTAGGTTCATCTGAACGAAAGAACATCTAAATTCTAGACAGAATTTTTGGTTGACTAGTGCAAAAGAAAAAGTCAGGAGGTGATTGTTTGCTCAACCCAGGATGAGCTTTCAAGCACCACTTGTCTCTTTATTCTTTGCAAATTCGAATCCTCTGACATTCCTTAATTCAAGCTGCTTTTGTGGAATCAGCGGCGAGCCCTTCTGATCATCGTATATCCTCAACGTTCAAATTCAAATCTTCTGAACAGAGCATTAATGGCCCCCTTAGCTGGAATACATGAGCATTAATTACAAAAGTTATAGCTCAAGTCAAAATTCATTGAAGAACCAGACGATATCAACCTCCGCCATTAAGGAAGCATTAAATGCATGGCAGAGTGCATTTATTAAAGCAAAAGATGCAGAAGTATCTGTTACTCTGAACAGAGGAGAAATTCAAACGGAACTATCTTCAGTTCTTCAACAAAGGTCCCATTGATCATCCTACTAAAGATATAAATAGAAGACTTTGCATCAGATTCAACTTGGCGACTTTTACACGATCAAAGCATTCAAACTTTCTAAGTTTATCATCTACGATCCAATCTCTCTAAGCCAAACACTCAGCAAGTCTCAACTTATTTATTATCTGAGTTCAGTCGCCAACTAGTGTGAAGATCTTCACAGAGTGTTACTCTTATCCTCTTCCACACAAAACCCTTCAGAGAATCAACTTGTTTGTTCTCTCTGTAATTCGTTCTTCATATTGTCTACTCACTCTTACCGAAGAGATTTCGTAGAAACAAATTCTTCTTGAAAAAGAACTGGGAGGAGACCTGTCCAACACTCGTAAAGGAGAAGTCCTGCTAGAATACTTGTAAAGGAGTAGTCCTCAGAATACTGGGAGAAGTCCCTGAGAACACTTGTACTATTTTGATAAAATAGTGAAAATCTTGGTTAAGCCAAGGACTGGACGTAGCCCTGTCGATTAAGGGGGTGAACCAGGATAAATATCTTGTGTGATTTATTGTTCAGTTTTAGAATAATCTCCGCTGCACTCTTTAACAAACGATTTCAAACTTATAACTGTTGTTTTTCGAAAAAAAAGTTAAAAATCACACACACAATGCAAACCCCCCCTTTCTTGTGTGGTTTTATCACTATCAATTGGCATCAGAGCTTAACCGCTCTGAGATATACTAACATCTTAACAGGTGTAGAGCACAAAGATCCATGGACAACATCGCTTACCCGACTGGAACTGCAACCAACAAGCCACCATTCTTTGATGGCTCCAACTGCCCATACTGGAAGAAACACATGCAACTCTTCATCGAATCAACGGACTGGAAGCTTTGGGACGTGATATCCAAAGGAAATTATGTCCCCAAAGATAGTGAAAATAAATCCATTCCAGCTGAGAAGTGGACTGACGAACAAAAGACAGAAAATCAAAGAAATGCCAAAGCTAGGTTGTTCCTCATCTATGCCCTAAGCAAAAACGAGCACGGCAAGGTAGACAGTCTGGGCACTTCTAAGGAAGTAAGGGATACCTTAGCCATGGCTCATGAAGGAACGTCAGCCGTACAAGACACCAAGATGAGCACGCTGGCCTCCCAGTATGAGACCTTCATGATGGAGGACAATGAGTCAATCGACTCCATGTTTGCTAGACTTCAGACCATTCACAATGGGATGAGGAATCTAGGAAAAAGCTTTACCAACAAGAAGCAAGTAATTAAAATTCTCAGGAGTCTCACTCCCAACTGGAGGACGTTCATTACTGCCCAAAGAGCTGGAAAGAACTTCGATCACTATCAGGTAGAAGATCTTCTGGGTGAGCTGAAGATTCACGAGCAAGATCTTGCCAATGATGCTGCCATCATACGTGGAAAAGTGTCTGCCGCCAAAGCTGTAGCCTTTAAGGCTAGTAACTCAAAAGCACTGAAAGCCAACGAATCTTCTGACGAAGGTATTGCACAGTCTGATCACTCTGATGATGAACAGGCTTTGTTCAATCGAAGATTCAGAAGAATGATGGAGAGCAGGAAACAGTTCAAAGGAAAGTCGTCCTCATCATCAAGAGACGGAGAAAAGATTCCAAGCAAAGGTGGAATCATCTGCTACGAATGCAAGAAGCCTGGACATGTTAAAGCTGACTGTCCCCGTCTGGGAAACAAGCCTGCCCAAAAGAATGCCTATAAGAAAAAGGCTTTCTCTAGCAAGAATGATGAGTTAGAGGATCAGTTTGACCAAGAAGAAGAAGCTGAAGGAGACAATGATGAAACTTCATACTGTGCATTCATGGGATCTATTGATATGTCTGACATTGAAGCAGACAAAGAATCAGAAGCACTGATGATCTCCGTTGACCTATCCAACTATGAAGAGGATGACAAAGATGAGGTAACTCCCGAAATCTCCTCTGAGGATTATAATGAGTTATTAGAGTATTCACATGCATTAGCAATTAAATATAGCATACTCAAAATGAAGCATGATAAAATTGAAAAAGAAATGCATGCTACAAAGGAAGTTTCAATCATGCTAACTAAGAAAAATCGAACACTTATGGAACAAGATGCAAATAAAGAAGTCAGATTTCTGAAACAAAGAGTAAATAGCTTGATTAAGGATTTATCCACTTTCACTCAAGGATATGATAATTTAATTAAATTAAGTGGAAATAACAGGTCAGCATATGACCGTAGAGGCCTAGGATTTGAAGAAGAAAATTGGGGTATCATTGCAATAAAACATACTTCTTCTGTTGTTCCATACCTTTATCAACCTGATAAGAAATCTGTATCATCTCTACCTCAGAAAGTTAAACCTAAGACATTTATGGTCAAAGGTAAGGAGAAACAAACTCCTCAAAAAATAGTGTATGGGAGGAATTGTCCACCCAAAATTATGACTAACAAGAAAGGACCTAAGAAAGTTTGGGTACCTAAATCGATGATTGTACCACATGCAGATGTGCTTAACAGCTCAAAGCCAAAGAGAGCTATGGTACCTGGACAGTGGATGCTCACGACACATGACGGGAAAAAGGTATTTATTCCCAAAGATTCGTGAGAAGAAAAATAGAGGAACAGTTACCTTTTGAGGTAGCCAGAAGGGATTCATCGTTGGTGAAGGTGACGTCGGTAAGGTTCCCCTTCCGGTAATACGGAAGGTTCTGTTGGTTGAAGGATTAAAACACAATCTACTTAGAATAAGTCAATTATGTGATAGTGGACTCACTGTTTCCTTCAACAAAGTGAAGTGTAGAGTCACAAATGATGATGACAAAATTATCTTTGAAGCACAGAGACAAGGAGATCTATATAAGACCTCCTTGGAAAACCTTGCAAGAAAAAAGGTAACATGTCTAGTGTCAGCAGAGGATGATAAATGGATATGGCACAGGAAGCTAGGGCATGCATCCTTAAAGACCATTGCGAAGATGATCAAGCACGATCTAGTAAGTGGTCTGCCAAATCTATCTTTCAAATCTGATGACACATGCTCAGCATGTCTCCAAGGAAAGCAATTAAAAAGTTCTTTTCATTCAAAGAACGTTGTAAGTACTAAGAGACCTTTGGAGATGTTACACATGGACTTGTTTGGACCTACTAGAACGGCTAGTTGTTCTGGAAAAAGATTTTGCCTTGTCATCGTCGATGACTACACAAGATTTACATGGGTACAATTTCTTGGAACAAAGGATGAAACCTTCAAGTCATTCCTGATCATTGCAAAAAGAATCCAAAATGAAAAAGGTTATTGCATCACTAGTATACGCAGCGATCGAGGAGGAGAGTTCATAAATGAAGAATTCAAGTGCTACGGTGAGGAGAATGGAATATTTCATCAAGTCTCTGCTCCAAGAACTCCTCAACAAAATGGTGTAGCTGAAAGAAAGAACAAGTCACTTCAAGAAATGGCCAGAATTATGCTTAATGAAACCTCTCTACCCAAGTACTTCTGGGCTGAAGCAATTCACACTGCATGCTATATTCAAAATCGAATATTCATGCGGCCCATCTTGAAGAAGACTGCATATGAGCTATGGAAGGAAAGAAAGCCAAGTATCGCTTATTTTCATCCATTCGGATGCCCATGCTTCCTACTTAATACAAAAGATGATCTTGGGAAGTTCGATGCCAAGTCAGACAAAGGAATATTTCTGGGATATTCGCCCAACTCAAAAGCGTTTCGGGTCTACAACTCCAGAACAATGGCTGTAGAAGAATCTACTAATGTCAAATTTGAGGATAAGCACATGTGTGGGAATCAAACCACACTGGAAGATGAGTTCGACGACCTGGAAATAAATGGAGAGCCCTCCTCAAATCCAGTTCAACCATCGACATCTGACAAAGCCACTGAATCAAGTATCTCGTCCTCTACTCCACCAGACGATGTTAATGTAACTCCGTCTGACGATATCTCCACAAATCAAATCATGACTTCCAGCAGTATCTCTTTACCCAGAGATTGGAGGTTCAAGCCAGACCATCCTCCCACACAGATAATTGGAAGCATACATGAAAAGGTAAGAACTAGATCCACATTTAATGATTATGCTAACTGTGCGCTCTTGTCTGAAATAGAACCAAAGACCATAGGTGAAGCTCTACAAGATGAAGGATGGATCTTAGCAATGCAAGAAGAGCTAAATCAATTCAAAAGAACCAAGGTTTGGGATCTGGTGCCCAGACCCGAAGAAAAGTCCATTATTGACACTAGATGGGTATTCAGAAACAAGATGGATGAAAGCGGGAAAGTTACCATAAATAAAGCCAGATTAGTCGCACAGGGATACAATCAGCAAGAAAGTATTGACTACACACAGACCTTCGCCCCTGTCGCAAGAATTGAAGCCATTCGCATCCTACTAGCATTTTCCTGTCAGCATTCCATAAATCTATATCAAATGGATGTGAAAAGTGCATTTCTAAATGGGTATATTGAGGAAGAAGTATACGTAAAACAGCCTCCAGGGTTCGAAGATCCAGCCCTACCAGACCATGTCTTCAAATTACGAAAGGCGCTGTACGGACTGAAGTAGGCCCCACGTGCTTGGTATGATCGCTTGAGCTCATTCCTGATGAGGAATGGATTCTCAAGGGGTAGCATTGACAATACCTTGTTTAGAAGAAAAACATCAAAGGACTTCATTTTGGTACAACTATACGTTGATGATATCATTTTTGGTGCCACTAATGAAACTCTCTGTCAAGAGTTTTCCAAGCTAATGCAGAGTGAATTTGAAATGAGCATGATGAGAGAATTGAAGTTCTTCGTGGGGCTGCAAATCAGGCAGGAAAGCACCAGAACCTACATCCATCAGACAAAATATATTAATGATCTTCTGAAGAAATACAGCATGGAGAAGGCCAAGGCAATGGGTACTCCAATGCATCCTGGAGCTGTGCTGGACAAAGGTGACGGGTCAATGCCTGTTGACTCAACAAAATACAGAGGGATGATAGGATCATTATTGTATCTTACTTCAAGCAGACCAGGCATTATGTATAGTATCTGTGCATGTGCAAGGTTCTAGGTAAGTCCCCAAGAATCTTACCTAAGCGCAGTAAAACGAATATTTAGATATCTCATTGGCACCACTAACCTTGGTCTAGTCTATGAGAAAGGTGAAGATTTCAGGTTAAGAGGATTCTGTGACGCTGACTATGCTGGAGATAGAATCGAAAGGAAAAGCACAAGTGGCGGTTGCCACTTTCTAGGGCAATGTCTAATTGATAGTAATAAAACCACACAAGAAAGGGGGTTTGAATTGTGTGTGTGATTTTTATTCTTCTTTTCGTGAAATAACAGTTATAAGTTCGAAAACGTTTGTTAAAGAAGTGCAGCGGAAATTATTCTACAACTGAACAATAAAGCACACACGATGTTTATCCTGGTCCACCCCCTTAATCGAGAGGGCTACGTCCAGTCCTTGGCTTAACCAAGATTTTCACTATTTTATCAAAATAGTACAAGTGTTCTCAGGGACTTCTCTCAGTATTCTTAGGACTACTCCTTTACAAGTATTCTAGCAGGACTTCTCCTTTTCGAGTGTTAGACAGGACTCCTCCCAGTTCTTTTTCAAGAAGAATTGATTTCTACAAAATCACTTCAGTAAGAGTGAGTAGAAAATGTGAAGAACAGGATACAGAGATAATAAGCAAGTTGGTTCTCTGAAGGGTTTGTGTGAGAAGAGGATAAGAGTTTCACTCTTGTAAAGAACTTCACACTGGTTGGCGACTGGACTCAGATAATTGATAAGTTGAGATTGCTGAGTGTTTGGCTTATAACAGTTTGATCGCAGATGATAAACTTTGAAAGTTTGTATGCTTTGATTGTGTAAAAGTCGCCAAGTTGAAACTGATTCCAAGTCCACTATTTATATCTTCAGTAGGATGTTTAATGGGAGCTTTGCTGAAGGTATTCAAAATAGTTTCGTTTTGAATTTCTGCTCGAATGTTAGTAACGGACACTTCTGCATCTGCTGTTGCAATCTGCCAGACAATTAATGTTTCTTCAATGACGGAGGTTGATATCATCTTGTAATGCATTTTACCTTGAGCCATAGTTTCTGCAATTAATGCTCATGTAGTACAGCTAAGGGAGTCATTAATGTTCTGACCAGAATATTTGAATTTGAACGTTGGGGAGATACGATGATCAGAAGGGCCGGCCGCTAATTCAGCAAAAGCAGCTTGAATTAAGGAATGTCAGAAGATTTGAATCTTCAGGGATTGAGGCGCTTAATTCTGTCCTTTTCGCCATTAATTCTCTGAAGAGACAAGTGGTGCTTAACAGCTCATCTTTAGGTTGAATAAACGATTACCTCATGATATTACTTTTTGCACGAGTCTTCAATTGTTGTTTAGTCAACCCAATATTCTTCATATAAATACACCCAGTGATTGATCAACCAGACGTTCATCATAGGCGGACGGACTCTCTCTCAGGTGGACGTGATCAGCTGGCAGACTGATTCACAAAAGGCAGTGGCCGGACGAATTTCTCTACTATCCCTTACTTGCATATCTGCTTTTGATAATGCTTTGTCGAGGTCCACGCAGTGCATCTCCAAGTAAACAAATGTTTTTGAGCATGAAAACTACTAAGAAGTTAGAAATACTTAGCGAAATTGTTATTTATCAAAATATAGTAATTCATTAAATTATTTTATTCTAACACTAATATCTTGGGCAAGCAAAAGACAAAACACAATTTCACTTTCAACTGCTGAAGCAGAATATGTGGCGGCAGGTTCTTGCTGCACCCAACTTCTATGGGTGAAGCATGAATTAGAAGATTATAATATTTTTGAGCATAATATTCCTTTGTTATGTGATAATACAAGTGCTATTAACATTACAAAAAATCCTGTTTTGCATTCACGAACTAAACACATTGAGATAAAGCATCATTTTATTCGTGATCATGTAGCTAAAGGAAACATTGACATCTCATATATACACACCGATGATCAATTAGCTGACATATTTACAAAACCTCTTATTGAAAACAAGTTCACCTGCCTTAGAGAGAGAATTGGGATGTTCCCTGCTTTATAATATGCTTGCATGTATTAACTTCCTCTCACAGATACAACCGGTCACAGTATTGAGTTCGTCTGTCTTAGTAACCTCAACATAAAACAATTATTATTTTTGACTCTCAATTTAATGATGAATAGTTGAGTCATTTCAAAAAGATTGCTTACTGAGCACGCATTAACCACTGCTGATACTTATTTATCTCTCCTCATTTAATGCCTTGGTATCAACTTTATTATTCATCATTACATTGGCAAAATCAAGAAAACGTATTTTTTTAAAAAAGAAACCGAACGGACTTCTAACACTGCTTCCGATGGAAACCTTAAACTATTCATATTTTCCATTAAACTCTTTATCTTCATCATACTTGTTCTTGCATCTATACTAACTTTTGCTACAGAGAACATGGCACCCAAAAGACAGAAACAGGTAACGACTCAGGAGCTTCTTAACGAAGATGAACATCGGATTGTTGAACTCCAAAAAGAACTTCTCACCCAGAATCGTAAGGAGCAAGCCTCCAAAATTGGCCCTGTGAAGTTTGAACGTCAGAGATCTTGTCACTCCTAGATATCTTGATCTAAGGCTATATCAATATGCAAAGGTTGCCGGTCTTGATCTGTTGCTATCTCAGGATTGGGGAAACTTGTTCAATATCTCTGCAACTCCAGCACTCTCTCCCCTCGTGAAGGAATTCTATGACTGTGCCATCAAAGTTCATCCTAACCACATCCGAACACGATGTTTGCAGCAAGTGATAGATATTCAGACCAGCGATGTGTCTGCCCTATTGAGCATTCCCCTCGACGGAGTCTGTTACTCATCTTCCTGGGAAGCTTCTGAAAGTAACCCTTTCACTATCTGGAAGGAAGTACCCAAGGGTTCTACATCTCATCGTGTGAAGAATCTTGTTGAGGAATGTATCTTCCCTCATGCTATTCTTAGTAAGATTGTATTGCCAAAAGAAGGGTCTCGAGACTTGGTCAACAAGTTCTCTCAATGGACTCTATTCCAGATACAACATCGCAGGAAAGTAAATCTGCCTGATCTCATTGTCCAATATATGCTTCACACTCTAGAAAGCTCCAACATGAACCTTCCCTATGGCTCACTCATCACAACTCTTATGCGTCAAAAGAAGTTTCTCACTATCTCAACATAAACGGTAGAGTTCATTACGCGTGACTTTATATCTGCCACTCCCATTAAGTTTGGAGATGTCCGTCGAATGCAACTCAACATTGATATATCTGCCGTGCCTGAAGAAATGTTAAGAAACTAGGCTAAGAAG
This sequence comes from Acmispon strigosus, assembly GCA_030819835.1. NCBI lineage: Eukaryota > Viridiplantae > Streptophyta > Magnoliopsida > Fabales > Fabaceae > Acmispon > Acmispon strigosus. The sequence goes on along the minus strand of JAUAMA010000004.1, from coordinate 24,198,696 downwards.
AATAAGCTAAGAGCACGTCGAGAAAATAGGAAGCTTCCTACATTGACACCGTCTGGCGAATGCACCACTACTATGGACCCAGCACTCAAACGTCGTAGATTGGTAAAGGATCCTCAGTTGAAGTCAGACATGTCTCACCAGACTGACTCTCAGGCAACATTGTCTACTACAGCACCCGTATCTACAACTACTCCTTCTAAACCTCCTCCCGAGGCTGTACATACCACGGCTGAACTAATCTCGAACTCTCATGCACAATATCTGAAGTTCGTGCCTCCACTCTTTCACAAATACATTTCCGATGTCTTTGATGTCGAAGACGATGGCAATTGTGGATTCAGGTGTCTTGCTCAGTGGTTGGGTCATCCTCAAGATTATGTAAATCAAGTCTCGTCCTTGGACTCGACTGAGGTTTTGATGAAGACAAACACATCACAAAAAGAAGAAAGACTTCAGAAGAGAAAAGGAAGACATCAAGAAATCTTCAAGAAAGAACGGAACAAAAAGAAAGACTTGAAGAATACTTCCAAGAAGACTTAAGAGAAGAAAGACTTCAAGAACCAGGCTCAGAACGTCAAGATCAAAACATGAAGGTTCTAGTTTTAAGTAAGTCTTGTCAACTTAGTGTGCTATTCTTTATTAAGGTTTAATTGCATTAGAAGGCTCATGAAAGATTAACTAATTGAGTACAATATGTTCTCACAAGTTAAACTTGGTAGGAACACTCAATTAGGGTTTAAGATGGTCAAAACTGAGTTCTGGACTATCTGTAATCGATTACAGATGTGTGTAATCGATTACAGGATGTGTGTAATCGATTACCACAAGTGTGTAATCGATTACCAAGTTTGAAATTCAAATTCAAACTTCAACGGCATGGTGTAATCGATTACACTAACTGTGGTAATCGATTACCAGGTCGACAGATGTGTTATTTCATGAACCATTGTGTCTCAAACCCGTTGGGAAAGGTTGTGTTGGTTCATGGAAGACCTCTAGTGCCTATATAAAGTCCTTAGACACTCAGAAACATCAATGACTTGGTCCATAACTTTCATATCCATTAAAGTCATCATTCTGAGTTTCGGTTCTCTCATTTTCATAAGAACACTCATGATGTTCAACTTTTGAGAAACTCAGAATGGAAGAGCCTTCATTGTAATTGCCTGGAGCATACAAACTAAGATCAATCCTTCTTGTCTAAAGGATTGAATCATGCATAGAAAAGGCATCTTCTTCTTCTTCTATTTGAATCATGTTGATTCATTCACCTTAGGTTTCGGTGGTTGTAAAAAGGCCCTTTGAATCAAGTTTGATTCAAAGTCCACCGTGGTAATACGGTGTCATCAGAAAGTGGTTTGCTTTCTGAGGCATGATGGGTCCTCTTAGGGTCCTTGGCACAAGTATTACTAAGAAGACCTGATCAATCAGAAGTGGGTTGCTTCAGGAAGATTGATAAGATATGTTAGGGTCCTTGGTGCAAGTATCCGTAAGAGTACTTGATCATGGGAAATCTTCACTGTAGAATTCAGTGGAGTGGTTCATCAGAAAGTGGTAATCTTTCTGAGGGATCCTAACTTCACCGTGGTATTCGGTGAAGGGTTGTTGATTGAAGGTGGTTTAGCCTTCAAGGTCTGAGGGTGGTTTGCCTTCAGGAACTGAAAGCGGTTTGCTTTCAGGGGCTGTTGAAAGTGGTTTGCTTTCACAGGATATTGGTAGAAATTCTTGGGGTCCTTGGGTTAGGAACTTGTAAGTAATTTTTATCAATAGTGGAAAAATCCTCAAGGGGTTTCTTTGAGGGACTGGACGTAGCCTTCGGTGGATTGAAGGTGAACCAGGATAAAACTCTCTGTGTCATTTCCTTCATCCTTCATCTTTTACTTTCAAGCAATTACAATATTTCGCTGCAACAACGTTCTTACGTTACAACTCTAATTGCGCTGAAAGTCGTTTGGTACTATTACGCGAAAATCGGGGCAACTCTGATTCACCCCCCCCCTCACAGGTTGCTATCTGAACTAACAATTGGTATCAGAGCGGAAGTTTAGGTAAGTTATTCCTAAGATCCGGGAGAAGATAGCATCCTCATCTACAACAAGTACCAATGAAGGATTCAACATCAACAGGCCATCATTCTACAATGGAGAAATCTACGATTTCTGGAATATCAAGATAATGATCTTCATAAAGCCATTAGACGCGGGATTCTGGAAAGTCATTGAAGAAGATCTCCTTGGGCCTGTAGTAGAAGTTGAAGGAAGTTCACAATCAAAACCAGAAAACACATGGAGTGACAAAGAAAAGAAGAAAGTTCATCATGATTTAAAAAGGTATGAACATCTAGACTTCAGTCCTTGGTATGAAGAAATTCCTTAGAGTATCTACTTGCAAATCTTCAAAAGGAATATGGGATACTTTAATGGTTATACACGAAGGGACTGATGAAGTCAAAAGATTCAAAGATCAATATATTCTATCACAAGAATATGAGATGTTCAGATTATTGCCTGGAGAAAGCATACTTGATATGCAAAAACGGTTCACACGACTATTGAATCACTCGATTGTTCTTGGTAAGGAATTCTCTTATTATGCCATAAACATGAAAATGTTAAGATCCCTTACAAGAACATGGCAACCAAAAGAACACTGCTCTCTCAAAGAAGAAAAGTCTCTACAACATGACTCTGGCTACTCCTTTGGAAAACTTCAAGAACATGATTTGAAGTTAAATAGACTTGAGCAATATGAGAACAACAAAAAGAGAAATTGGTCTATTGCTCTAAAAGCCAAAGAAAGCATCAATGATGAATATGATGCAGAGTCAAAAGATGATAAGAACATGGTCTTAATAGTCAAGAATTTTCGAAGGTTCTTACAAAGAAAAGGTATGAAGTCTACAAGTTTTCAAAAGGGAAATAAACCCTCCTCCTCTTCACAAAAGATCACATGTTATGAATATGGAAAATCTGGTCATATCAAATATGATTGTCCAAACATTCAAAAGAAGAAGCATGGACTAAAGAAGAAGTTTGAAAAGAAGGATTCAAACTCCCGAAGAGCATACATCTCTTGGGATGACAATGACATAGGCTCAGACTCAGAATCAAAGAAGGAAGAAGCACACTTTGCATTAATGGCATCTCAGAATTCTGACAAGGAAAATATCCAGGTTAGTACCAGTACTTCTTCTTCTAATGATTTAGAATATGCTATAGAAAGTCTTTTTAAGATGTGTCGTAATGCTTCTAAAGTTAGTATTAAAATGCTACTATTTCATCTTTAGAAGAAAAATGTCAAATGCTTCAAATGGAATTAGATCTCTTAGGAGTAAACACATGCATGCTAATTTTTCTGGAAATATGAACTATAGGACTACCCTCAAATGTCCCAAAACAATCCTAAAGATTCAGTCTTTAAGATTAAAAGAAAATTAGGCATTTTAGATGAACATGATATTTAATTAGATATTTATCTAAGTATGTGATTATATGTTACATTGCATGATCTTTATGTAAACTTATTTGATTACATTGATTATATGATTATATGTTCCTCTAGAAATATGTTACATAGGAATTTATAGGTTAGAACTTATAAAAATGTCCTAGTAATCGATTACCATAGACTTGTAATTGATTAACCCTGTTCTCAGTCCTCGTGCCTGTTAAAATCGTCTAAGTAATCGATTACCATAGCTGCTGTAATCGATTACATACTCATGCTGTATAATCAAAGCATAAAATTTCAATAGGAATCATTCTCAAAATACTCCAAGACAACCTAGGAGATATTATGATATGCTTATATATACTATATAATGAAGGTTATAGACTATATGCTTGTAGCTATTGCAATAGAATAGGACATACCTCTAGTAGATGTTATTAGAGGAATATAGGAATATCAAGTGAGCAATATATGTGGGTGGAGAAGACAATCAATAACCTAGAACCGAAAGCAACTTAGGTACTTAACATTCCTTTATGAGAATTTGTTTTGTAAGTGTGTATGAAAGTAGCAAAGGGTTTTATGATATCTTGATAATGGTTGCACATCACACATGATTGGAGACAAAACAAAATTTTTATATCTCATACCTAGGAAAAAGGGGATATGTCTCATATGAGAATAATGAAAAAGGGATAATTGCTTAGCATAGGGAAAATAGGTACGTCTTCTCAAATCAACCATATTAAATAGAGCCATCTAAAGTACATAATGCTTTAGGAGATAAGTACTGAATTCAAGCCAAGGGTTGGACTAGTTTTGAGAAAAACCTAGTATGTATATCGGCTTCCTAAATAATAAGTATATCATTAAAGCCAAATAGATGTTTAGGAACAAATTAAAAGAACAAGAAATCATAGTTAGAAAATTAGGCTAGATTAGTAGCACAAGGTTATAAGCTTGAAGAAGGAATATGAGAAAAAGAGTTCCAAAACAAAGAAGACAAACTTGGATGACAATAGAGCAAGTTCATCATTCAACTCAAAATGAGGAAGCATGTCTAAATTTAATGGCAACACATCATTCTGATAAAGAGGTTAGTAATGCAATTTCATATGTTAAATTATAAATTATCTTTGTTAGATTGCATGATAATTTCTTGAACATATATGAAGTTTATGCACATTAAAGTGGGATCATCTCATCCTTACAAAACTAAAAGGAATTAAATTCAGTAATGCATTCTTAGGCATTTGTATTTACATTACAGTTCTATGTTAGAGATATTCTTCATGCTGTGCCTATTATGTCTGAATCTTCAAGTTTTTAGTCATAGTAATCGATTACATAGGATTAGTAATCGATTACAGGGATTATACTGGCCCTGTTTCCTTTCCAGAAAGAAGGGTAATCAATTAACCATGCAGTGTAATCGATTACCTCCTCGAATTTGAATCTTTATTCAAATTTTCTTACATGTAATCGATTACTTAAAAGGACGTAATCGATTACATGCCCGATAATTTATATACTTTTCTGGGTTTTATGTTCATAATCGATTACATTCCCTCTGGTTCCTTCTCTCTCTCGTGCGACACTAGCACCTCTGTTTTCCCCATATCTTCCACAATTCTTGTTCGTTTTCAAGAATTCTCTGTGGGTTTTGCTCCTAATATCCATCTCTATCTATTCATACTACCAATTGTTGTTGAATTGGTCTGTATCAAAAATCCCCAATTCGGTCCTGCTAAACCCTAGAACTCGAAAATTCTCAAATTCAGCTTCCATGGCTTCTTCCTCACGTAAACCTCTTCGTTCTAAGAACCCATCCATGGATGCTTTGGACCTCTCAAGGCTGTTGGCAACTGAAAAACAGAAGCAACGATTTCTTGCTCATTTTCTTGATCGACCAGTTCTTACACCAAAGTATGGTGCTCTGGATTCTTTCTTGACAGCAGGGATGACATTTCCAACACTGCTTAATCATCAGGGACTTGACTCGTTCATTGAGATTAAAGGTAAATTCTTTCCCGAACTTGTCAGAGTCTTTTACTGTAATCTGATTAAGTGTGGTGGCAAAATATGCACATCTGTCAAGGGTATTGACATATCTCTGACCATTGATGAGTTGGGAGAATGTCTGTCCATTCCTAGCACCGGAGCAAAATTAGGTTCTAAATTGCCTTGCCCATGGGAAGATTATGATAAGCGATCATTTTATTTATCTTTATGTCGCTTCACTGAAGAGAAAATTCAGTCTAAAAAGCAGAGAGTTGATGCAAACCGTTCTAGAGACACCCTTGCTGTTGGGTTTCTCACTGTTGAAGACAGAATGCTTCACTACTTGCTCAGTTATGTGATCTTACCTCAAAGTTCTAATCATGCTCAGATAAGCGATCTAGAGTTATAAATTCTATATGGCATGGTTAATCAAAAGTCTATTAATTGGGCTTATTTGGTAATGATACACATGATGCTGCATAAGGAAAGAACTAGCCCTCTTCCATTTGCTTCTGCAATTTCTATCATTCTGAAGAAGAAGGGTGTTCCTACTCATGGTGAATATTCTGTTAAAATGGATGGTAAGGCTCAGCGCATTGATCTGAACATCCTGAATAAGATGGGATTCATTCAAGATGATGATGGGTTCTTCAGGAACAAATCTGATCTACCATATGAGGATCCTCCTGCTCCTACTCCTGCAACATTCTTTCCTCCTTCTGAGAGTGTTCCTTCATCATCTGCTGGTACGGATGCCTCTACACAACTCATCCTTTCTCATCTGGCTGACATGCGGGCACACTTTGATCAAAGGTTTGATCACATGGAAGGACGAATCGAATCCATGTACACGACTCTTCGTGCGGATATGGATCGTCTTAGTCTTCGTGTTGATCGCATGGCTCCCTCTACCCATGACTCTTTTGATCTCTCTGATGATTCTGAAGATTTCTAGACTATTTCTATCTTTACTTAGACTATCTCTATTTTCATTCGGACTATTTATTTTGGGATTGTAATAGTTTAGTCTTATCTTCTGGATGTTTTGGTTATTTCTTGCACGTTTACTTATGTATTCTGAACTTAACTAGTTGTGCTTTAAATTACGTGTGATGCATAAGTTTCTAAATGTTGTCTTGCTTACCCCACTCCCCATATATTAAATATCTATACTACTTGTTAGCATGTGTGGATTATGCTTGGACTCATCTTCCTTTTTGATGAAGTCAAAAGGGGGAGAAAGGGTTCTGTGCCTTGTAAAGATTGTTTACAAGAAAGGCTACAAGTGGAACAAAAAGGGGGAGAAAAGTTCTGATGAATATTATGCATGCCTCTCTTTATCTCTATTATCCTGGAATATTTTGTATGGCTTTATCTTCTTTTTTATGATGTCAAAAGGGGGAGAAAAGTCTTGTGTACGCTTGATCATTTTCAAGATATTGTGCTTCATTTGCAAAACAAAGGGGGAGATATAATTGCAAAACCAAGGGGGAGATACAAGAAAAGAAAGAAAGTCTAATGATCCATCAATATTCAAGCATGATGTTTGTCATCATCAAAAAGGGGGAGATTGTAAATCAAGTCTCGTCCTTGGACTCGACTGAGGTTTTGATGAAGACAAACACATCACAAAAAGAAGAAAGACTTCAGAAGAGAAAAGGAAGACTTCAAGAAATCTTCAAGAAAGAACGGAACAAAAAGAAAGACTTGAAGAAGACTTCCAAGAAGACTTAAGAGAAGAAAGACTTCAAGAACCAGGCTCAGAACGTCAAGATCAAAACATGAAGGTTCTAGTTTTAAGTAAGTCTTGTCAACTTAGTGTGCTATGCTTTATTAAGGTTTAATTGCATTAGAAGGCTCATGAAAGATCAACTAATTGAGTACAATATGTTCTCACAAGTTAAACTTGGTAGGAACACTCAATTAGGGTTTAAGATGGTCAAAACTGAGTTCTGGACTATCTGTAATCGATTACAGATGTGTGTAATCGATTACAGGATGTGTGTAATCGATTACCACAAGTGTGTAATCGATTACCAAGTTTGAAATTCAAATTCAAACTTCAACGGCATGGTGTAATCGATTACACTAACTGTGGTAATCGATTACCAGGTCGACAAATGTGTTATTTCATGAACCATTGTGTCTCAAACCCGTTGGGAAAGGTTGTGTTGGTTCATGGACGACCTCTAGTGCCTATATAAAGTCCTTAGACACTTAGAAACATCAATGACTTGGTCCATAACTTTCATATCCATTAAAGTCATCATTCAGAGTTTCGGTTCTCTCATTTTCATAAGAACACTCATGATGTTCAACTTTTGAGAAACTCAGAATGGAAGAGCCTTCATTGTAATTGCCTGGAGCATACAAACTAAGATCAATCCTTCTTGTCTAAAGGATTGAATCATGCATAGAAAAGGCATCTTCTTCTTCTTCTATTTGAATCATGTTGATTCATTCACCGTAGGTTTCGGTGGTTGTAAAAAGGCCCTTTGAATCAAGTTTGATTCAAAGTCCTCCGTGGTAATACGGTGTCATCAGAAAGTGGTTTGCTTTCTGAGGCATGATGGGTCCTCTTAGGGTCTTTGGCACAAGTATTGCTAAGAAGACTTGATCAATCAGAAGTGGGTTGCTTCAGGAAGATTGATAAGATATGTTAGGGTCCTTGGTGCAAGTATCCGTAAGAGTACTTGATCATGGGAAATCTTCACTTTAGAATTCAGTGGAGTGGTTCATCAGAAAGTGGTAATCTTTCTGAGGGATCCTAACTTCACCGTGGTATTCGGTGAAGGGTTGTTGATTGGAGGTGGTTTAGCCTTCAAGGTCTGAGGGTGGTTTGCCTTCAGGAACTGAAAGCGGTTTGCTTTCATGGGCTGTTGAAAGTGGTTTGCTTTCACAGGATATTGGTAGAAATTCTTGGGGTCCTTGGGTTAGGAACTTGTAAGTAATTTTTATCAATAGTGGAAAAATCCTCAAGGGGTTTCTTTGAGGGACTGGACGTAGCCTTCGGTGGATTGAAGGTGAACCAGGATAAAACTCTCTGTGTCATTTCCTTCATCCTTCATCTTTTACTTTCAAGCAATTACAATATTCCGCTGCAACAACGTTCTTACGTTACAACTCTAATTGCGCTGAAAGTCGTTTGGTACTATTACGCGAAAATCGGGGCAACTCTGATTCACCCCCCCTCTCAGGTTGCTATCTGAACTAACAGACTATTGGTCAGAGATTCGCACACTGTTGATCAAGGAACTTCTCTCCAATAGGGAGCTTCATTCTAGAACATTTAGCTCTGATGAAGATATCGAAGTTGTTCGTCTGGCACTAACCCTTGGTGATATCGAACCTGCCTATGAACCCAAATGGTTTTCAGTTCCAGATATGGGATTACTAGCTGCTACTGCATTCCGCATTGTTCTGGTTACTTTAGAACCTAACCAGTGCTGCATTTACCTTCCTCTCTTAGGTCATGTTGCTGAAGTACTGATGAGTGGATTTTATATGATGTTTTTAGGCTATTTTTAGTCTTTTTATTTTATTATTTTTGAGTCACATATAGGTTTTTTAGTCTTTTTATATAGATTTTCTATTTATTTTTCATTTTGCATGTAGATTAGATTTTATTAGATTTTCTAGCTTTTTTTTTATATTTTTTAGGAATTTTTCTAGTTATTTTGTATTTTTAGAAAAAGCTGGTTTAGTTATCATTTTTGTCCAGGGACCAATGTGTAAAGTTTCAAGAAGTCAGGGACCAAATTGTAAAAGTTCAAGAGTGGAGGACTTAAAGTGGAGATTGAGAGAGTATGAGGGCTTGAATTAAAGTGCTAACCAAGAGAGGACCAAAGTGAAAAAGAAGAATATGAAGAATCACTCTCTAATTTAGCACATGGAAAAAATGTTTAAAGGAATTGATGTTAGTGGAGGAAGGGTTTCAGAATTAAACAAGGCTGAGTAGTGGCATTTTATGGCCATCAAAACCCACTACCATGAATGAAGAAGGAAGGAAAAGCTTGAAGATGAAGAAGCAGCGTCCCAACGCTCCAGCGTTGGGATCCCAGCGCTCCAGCGCTGGGGTTCTGACTGGATGATGAGTCAGATGTTGACCCAGCGCCCAAGCGTTGGAAAGCCAGCGCTCAAGCGCTGGGCCTCAGACAGAAAGTGGATTTTTAATGCATCCTAGCGCCCAGGCGTTGGGAATGACAGCGCTCAAGCGCTGGAGGCTGGAATTTTACTATAAATAAGACCCTTTTCTTCACTTGTAAGACACACCATCTTAGAATACAACAAGTACTCTTTCTCCCTCAAAGATCATTGTTCCTAGGAATTGTGGGAAGCCAAACTTGAGCTCCTATCCAGGGTAATTCAATGATTCTTTTAGCCATGCTTGGCTAATTCTTCTTTTAAGTTTTTGGGTTGTTTTAATTTATAATTCATGTTCTAGTTTTCTTTTACATTTCTGAATAATATCTTCTATTCATGTTTTATTTCTTTGTTCTTCATTAATCTTTATGCGCAAAAGATTTCATGCTTTCTACTTATTCATAAGGCCATTTGGTAAGTAGTAAGGGAAATAGGAAATAAAAAAGGTTATAAGTATACATTTCTTAAGGCTATAAGGATGGACGTAGCTTTGTGTTGGCCCGAATTCTATCTTCATCTTCTTCTCTAATTAACTAATAACCAAGGCTATGGAGTTAGTAATTAGGTAAGAAAGTTCTACATTTCTTAAGGCTATTAGGGTGTAGAAATTTAGGCTGTAGCACCATGAATATGAATTTAAAGTTCAGAAATTTAGTAGGAGTTTTCTAGCTTGTTTTATAAATTATGTAAATCAACCCAAGAGCTTAAATTCTCTCATCTTATTTGCTTTATTATTTTATGCTATTACTCTCTTCTTGTCATAAACCAAACATCAACCATATCATTTTATTTTCTTTGCACAAGTACTAAATTATATAATAATAAGAACACCTATCCCTTGGGTTCGATCTTTTGTATTACGCGATAGTTTAATCGTACACTTGCGATTTTCCTTATCAAGTACCTACCATTGCTGTTTTGGGAAATATCGCCAACAGGCACTGGGTTCGAGTCAAGCTTTCCGACAACTCTCCCCTACCAACCATATCACCTCAATAGAAACATCACTGCTCTGCAGATGCTCGTGCATGGGAAATTCCTCTTCAGTCAAAAATTGTGCACTTCAAAGGGCTGCTGCAAGGCAAAGCTGAGAAGTTTCTCGACACATTGTTTGAAGTTCCCAAAATTATTCATCACGTTGATCTTGACGGTGACTCTGAAGACGAACATGCTCTCACCTCTCTTCAACATCCAGTTGGTACTTCCGCTCCAGTTGTGCTCATGCATGAACGTTCTTCCTCAATTGCACGACCAGTTTAGGAGAACTTCCTTGCGTCATCATCCACTGCATCTCAAAGCCCGGAAAACTTGCCTGAGTCTGCTTTTCCAGATGCCCTACTTCATGCTTTCGAAAGCCTTCAACTGAATGATATTGATCTTTGTCTCTGTCTGGCTGTGGATCATAGTCAACATGTTGCACCGTCTTCGAGGCAAGTAGATGCTTACATTAATACTAATATTAATGCATCCTATCTGTCACCAACTGTAACCTTCAATTCCTCAAGACTTACCCCCTTACATAAAGATCTGGATCTAGATCTTATGCCAACACTTCCGGCTCACTCCTTTCATGTTCCACCTCCATCCACTCATTGCATGCATCACCATATCAAAATGGTCAAGTTCAATTCCTTCATTGCCTCAGCAGGACACTATTCCCCTTCTCATAACCGGATCTCCTTCATGCCCAGATTTCCTCATCGATCTCGATTCGTCTTGGGAAAACGCAAGCATCCCACAACTGCACAAAATGAACATATGCTTCCAAATGTGTGTCTGCATGTTCTTGGTTTGACTTTTTGCTTCAATGCAGGTTTGTGGCTCCCTACTAGATGCCATGACCTTCAGCTAGTTCAGTCTCTGCCTCAGTGCAGCATGTTCTTCCACTTCGATTGGCAGCTGACCATCTCTGGTGTCACTCATGTGGCCTCCATTCCTCTTCATTTGGCTGGTCGAGTAGATCCCTTGGTACTGAACTTCAAGACCTGGACATTGGTCCTCTTTCCTGTCCTGCCAACCATGATGAAGACCTATAGTTTCGTTTGGCCCTGCATTCATCCCTCTCCACTGATACCTACTGTGGCACCTTTCAATCCAATTTTTCCATCGGTTCTTGTCACACTGCAGGTCCATGATACCTCCACTTCCAAGCAGTTACCTTCTACTCCCAGTGCGCAGGCCGACATTCGTGCATTGGTCACAATGCTCGCTCAAGAGATTCAGGAAGTTCGTGCTATCACCTCTCAAGAGAAGCGTGATCTTCGTGATGATGTGCATGACCGTCTTGACTCCATGCAGCACAACCTCACCAAAACCATGGACACCCGCTTTGACCGGCTGCAGGACACAATGCATCTTTTCTTTGAGCAATTGAAGCCATCCCTCTCTCCCTGACTCTTACTTTTCTTGCTCTTTGTCTTGTTTCAATTTACTCTATTCTAATGGTTATCTCCTTCGTCTGCTTACTCTTGTCTTCTCTGTATTACTCTGTTTTGTTTGGATAATGCCAAAGGGAGAGAAGAATAACTGAGAATAAAAAAAAATTAGGGGGAGTAATTTTAAAGAAATCTTAAACTCAGGGGGAGGAAGTTTAAAAAGTTATCACTCTCAATTTTTTTTTTCGAAAAGAAATTGTCATTATCAAAAAGGGGGAGATTGTTAGAATCAAATAATTTAATGAATTATTATATTTTGATAAATAACAATTTCGCTAAGTATTGATCTTGTCAAAAATAGAATTCTTAACTTCTCAATGTTTATCATACTCAGGAACAAACATCTACTTGGAAAAGCGCACTGCAAGGACCTCTACAAAGCATAATCAAGAGAAGATGTTCAAGTAAAGAATAGTAGAAGAATTCGTCCGGCTATAGCCTTTGACAATCAGTCCGCCAGCTGACAACGTCTGCCTCAGAGAGTCCGTCTGGTCACTCAGTCATTAGGTTCATCTGAACGAAAGAACATCTAAATTCTAGACAGTATTTATGGTTGACTAGTGCAAAAGTAAAAGTCAGGAGGTGATCGTTTGCTCAACCCAGGATGACTGTCAAGCACCACTTGTCTCTTCAGAGCATTAATGGCGAAAAGGACAGAATTTAGTTCTTTATTCTTTGCAAATTCGAATCCTCTGACATTCCTTAATTCAAGCTGCTTTTGCGGAATCAGCGGCGAGCCCTTCTGATCATCGTATCTCCTCAACGTTCAAATTCAAATCTTCTGAACAGAGCATTAATGGCCCCCTTAGCTGGAATACATGAGCATTAATTACAGAAGTTATAGCTCAAGTCAAAATTCATTGAAGAACCAGGCGATATCAACCTCCACCATTAAATAAGCATTAAATGCATGGAAGAGTGCATTTATTAAATCAAAAGATGCAGAAGTATCTGTTACTCTGAATAGAGGAGAAATTCAAACGGAACTATCTTCAGTTCTTAAACAAAGGTCCCATTGATCATCCTACTAAAGATATAAATAGAAGACTTTGCATCAGATTCAACTTGGTGACTTTTACACGATCAAAGCATTCAAACTTTCTAAGTTTATCATCTGCGATCCAATCTCTCTAAGCCAAACACTCAGCAAGTCTCAACTTATTTATTATCTGAGTTCAGTCGCCAACTAGTGTGAAGATCTTCACAGAGTGCTACTCTTATCCACTTCCACACAAAACCCTTCAGAGAATCAACTTGTTTATTCTCTCTGTAATTCGTTCTTCATATTGTCTACCCACTCTTACCGAAGAGATTTCGTAGAAACCAATTTTTCTTGAAAAAGAACTGTGAGGAGTCCTGTCCAACACTCGTAAAGGAGAAGTCCTGCTAGAATTCTTGTAAAGGAGTAGTCCTCAGAATACTGGGAGAAGTCCCTGAGAACATTGTACTATTTTGATAAAATAGTGAAAATCTTGGTTAAGCCAAGGACTGGACATAGCCTTGTCGATTAAGGGGGTTAACCAGGATAAACATCTTGTGTGCTTTATTGTTCAGTTTTAGAATAATCTCCGCTGCACTCTTTAACAAACGATTTCGAACTTATAACTGTTGTTGTTCGAAAAAGAAGTTAAAAATCACACACACAATTCAAACCCCCCCCCCCTTTCTTGTGTGGTTTTATCACTATCAATGTTGTGCAATGGACTAGGAAATTTTGAGTTTTAAAGACTTGGAAAGAGTTGATTTTTTACAATCTTTGAGTGATGACCAAATGTGGGGCAGATTTGAAACATGGGATAAAATGGTTTCTTAACTAGCTTTGAGTATGTTTAAGTGCTTGAAAATGGTTTTGGGTTGTAGGAAAGTTTTTGCCCTAATTGGTGCAAAAAGGGCCTAGAAAGAATTGTGTATTTGAAACCCTAGAAAATTGGTTTTTTAGAGAACTTTGGTAGATTTGGAATTGTATGAGTGAAAAATGGAGTTTTTGGGCAAATTGGATTTGGAAACTCATAGTGAAATTAGGGTTTTTGTACATTCTGAAATTTGGAGGAAATGAAGTGAAAATTTGAATTAGAAGTTATATTTTTTGTTGTGTGGTTGATTTGAAAATTTGGTGAAGTTTTGGGTGAAAATTTGGAAATTTTTAGGGTTTTTGATAACTTGGACAGAATTGAGCTTTGATGAAAACTTGTGTGTTTTTGCCTTCTAAAACCTTGATTAAGGCTCTCAAAATGGTTTGTAAGCATCTAGCCTTACTGCTCTTTAAGTGGTTTAAAGTTTTGGAAAATTTTGATTTCGTAACTTAGGGTTTTTCTAAGTTCGTTATCGAACGTCGAAGTTGTTAAAAGTGTTTTCAACCTCTGAGAATTTTCCTAAGTTGTAAAACTTTTGTCTAAGTGTTTTGACCCCTGTTTAGACCATCCCCTTGACCCTAGGTCTATGTTCAAAGTTCTAAGCTAGGTTGTGTTTGTTGAAGGATAACGAGACCCCAAGCCGATCGAAACGTGCGGAGCTCACGAGGTCACCAAGATCGACCACCTTTACGGTAAGGGAACTTCGTTATGTTAGCTATTAAGCATGTGTGTATGTATATACTATAATGCTGCTTGTCAGTTGATAGCGTTTTATGAACGACCCGACTTATATTGCTTGAATTTGATTGAAGTATCTGAAGGCATCTGATATGCTGGATTAGGATTGTTTGATGTATGATATCGTTGAGATTGATTGAATAGGTATGTTGTGTTATGTAGTGCTATGCCTCATAGCATATTTATTGAATTATCGTCTTCCCTTGTCTTTGCTTGATGCAATGATTGATAGGCCTTGCCACTTTTGTTTTGTGTGCGCTAGTCGGGGAATTAGTATAAGCTACCATGGGAATGAGTTTCCTTTCAAAATAAGTATGCAAACTTTGCTTTGAAAAGTAAAGGCTTAACAGTTTCGAAAAGAATAAGAGAAACTTTCTTTTAAAAACTTAATGAACGTTTTGGAATATGCTTTCAAGAAAACCTAAAGTTAAACCGTGAAATTTCAAAACGAATCCGTCCTACCTTTCTTAAAGGCAAATTCATAATGTACTAAAGGAATACATCAACCCCTTTTATGAACTTAAGGACGATTCCTCTTCTTTCCTGCAAGTTTTATCTTGCAAAGAAAATTAAGCCACGTCTTGGGAAAAAGAACTATAAGGACTTCCTATCAAGGAATCATAAGACATGTTTTCCAAAAGTCGCAAAGACCTTTACAAAAATTATTTCAAGAGATGTTTTCTCAAGAAAATTGGGTAGCTTATTCGGTAATGCCTCGTTGGTGGTAGCGGGCGTCTTTACGCTTCGGCAGCTACCGACAAGAGATCATTGGACCAGGAGGGTTCGGCGCGATCACGATCCCTCGAAGTAGACGGGCTCTCCAAAATGGATGACGTCGCCTTCGACAAAGGGACTCTGATTCGTTAAAACAATGTTTCCTCTAGGTGGGGAATTGGAGTGAGGAACTCGTTCACGTTATTTTTGTTCTCTGCTCATAAATCTTGTATGCAGGAATATTCCCCAAGATGACGTTGTCGTCATTATACAGCTGGATGGAATTTCAGGCCATCCATCCAGCATGCTGTGTGGAAATACTGTGTGGAATGCTTTGTGTAGGCTATGTGGAGGCTATGTGGAATGCTGTGTGGAATGCTGTGTGGAGGCTATGTGGAAGGCTGTGTGGAGGCTGTGTGGAGGCTGTGTGGAGGCTGTGTGGAGACCGTGTGCCGACTCTTTACAGCAACCCGAGTAATCGGATCATATACACCTTAACTGCATCATGAAATCTTGATTGATTGTAACATGATTGCTATGCGTGTTCTGAACTGCTTGTTGAGTGCATTTTGGTTGCAATTATACTTGCTTTATAATCAATGCTTGCTTGTCAATTACCCTGCATAGCTTGTATGTCTATTAGTCTTGTTTTCCTTCATCCCCTTGATGTATACATCTATCTGCTAATACTCCATATGACGACTTGATATACTTATGTATATTGATGTTTGTTGTCTCTCTCATGCGCTCGCATGGGGAGTTATTGTTTAGAAGTTGACCCTTGCTTGTCTGTTGTGTGTGTTTACTGGCAATCCGTCGCCAGTCGGACAGCCTTAGCCAAAAGTCGCAGGTGGATGCCGATTAAAAGGATATCAAGATAGAAGACAGACCCTTACCTGCTAGATGACTTGTCGCAGACGTTTGATTGTTATGCATAAACTCATGTATGCTTAAATACTAGTGTAGGGAGTTTTGTTTATTCCTTACAAACTGGCAGCAAGTCTTTTAAACCAAGAGTCCAACGTTTTGTAAGCTATTTCTAAGTCGCTGACCAGACACCTTACGCCCATGTGCGGCTATTTGTGAAATCAGGGTATTTATATTTAGTAATGCATCTCGTCATGGCATATTTCTAAAAGGAAAAAAAATATATCCTCCTTTCTACAGTTTTGAAAATGTAACTTGCATATTTAATTATTGTTTATTCGCTACAGTAACGCCCTCAAAATCGGGGTGTTACAAGAACGATTGAAGACGTCGACTGAGACAAGAAGTTATTTAGGACATGATTATTATTACGAATGCTACGTCGAAGGACCCTCGAAGCTACTGAGACCGCTAACGCGACTCACTAGGAAGGACCAACCTTTTGCAAGGACCGAGAGGGGTAAATCCAGCTATCGACGAATGAAGAAGCAGTGGACGACTTCGTCAACGCATGTTTTGCCACAGCAAGGAGCGAAATACGTAGTCGATGTTGATACATATGCCAATGGTTAGGTCGTGTGCTGAGGCAGGACCTCAGAGTGGTGGTGCTTGTTTTGAAAAAAACGGCTAAGGACGCCATAGAAGAGCTATTCAAGACATCACTTGGAATTAGCCGCAGTGGAATCTACACTCAAGATATGAAGACGCCACCTCTATGAGAGTGCTACACTACCTTCAGTTATCATGAGGAATTTGGAATACTCGTTTGATTTGAAGGAGGAAGCTTGAAGCATCATGAATGGGCAAAGCCCTTGAGGGAGTGTGACCTCACCCCACAATATCATTTGAGGAAGATTCAACATGGTCACCAGTGTCTTGGATTGACCAGCAATGAATGCCTCCACCAAGACCGTGAGAAAGATGAAATTATTCAAGCAGTTTCAAGATCTGGAGATGAATCTGATTATCAGCAGCGAGGAGTTGAGTATGTGACTACACGCCTTACTTGTGAGAAGGCAAGGGTTGGACTTAAGAGGCCAGCGGAAATGTTTCAACCCCCCGTAACGTCCCCAAATGGAAGTGGGATGGTACATCGATGGATGTGGGTAACCATGGATTGACCAAGTCAGATCACCTCTACTCGCAATGACAATCTTCAACGTTCAACAACCAGAAAAAGTATACATTGCAGAGAACGCTTGACTGCATAGAACATGCTCAGCGTCGTCTCGGATATGGACCAATGTCCCAATCGCCCCTTGAGGGAGCGCTCTGAAAAGCTTAGAGTTGAAGCCCTCTTGCCGTATCAAGCACTTTGAAGTCATCTTGGTTCGAGGTTTTGTAGCACCCTGAGCCGGAGGTGCAATCTTTCGGGAGCGTTGTGCAAAACGCACCCATGTAAGTGACAACTCTTGACTGTCCACGACAACTTTTTTGTTAGCCTAGATAGCAACCTGAGAAGGGGGGGTGAATCAGGTTTACCCGATTTTCGCCTTGATACCTTCTTACTTTCAAGATGAATATAAATACAAACGATTGCAGTGGAAATGAGCGTTGCTTGAAAGTAGAGATGAAGGGTAGAAGAATGCACACACATAATTTTATCCTCGTTCACCTTCTATCCACTGAAGGCTACGTCCAGTCCCTCAAGAAAACCCCTTGAGGATTTTTTCCACTATTGATAAAAATCTCTTACAAGTCCTTACACCAAGTACCTTAAGAATTTATATCAACCACCTGTGAAAGCACACCACTTTCAACAGCCCCTGAAAGCACACCACTTTCAGTCTCTGAAAGCAAACCACTTTCAGACCCTGAAGGCAAACCACCTTCAGTCCCTGAAGGCAAAACCACCTTCAGTACACACCCTGAAAGCACACCACTTTCAGTACAACAACCCTTCACCGAACCCTACGGTGAATACTTAATCTACCAGAAAGAGATGAAGAAGAGTTTTCAATATGGCTGTATCAATCCTTTAACATACAAGCGGATTGATCATGAGAATTATGCATTAAGGCTCTTTAGCATAAGAAGGCTCTCTTGATTCTGAGTTCTTCAAGATATGAACAACTAAAGTGTTCTCTTAAACAATGAAGAACATGAACTCAGAACTTAGGCTCTTTGAAAGTTTAAGTATCAAAGGCTAATTTAACATGAATGTACAATTTGACAAAGCTTTTTCCTAATTTGTGTATTCTCATGTGTTGTTTGTTTCTGGACTCAAATGGACTTTATATTGGCATGAGGAAACGTCCTTGAACCAATGCAACCCTTCCCAAAAGGTTGGAGGCACAATGGTTCATGAAAAGATGCAACTTTTCGAGCATGTAATCGATTACATTACTTAGGTAATCGATTACACTAAGAAGCCGTTGCTGTTTGAATTTCAAATTCAAACATGTAATCGATTACAAGCAAGATGTAATCAATTACTTGCCTATGTGTAATTGATTACCAGAAGGGTGTAATCGATTACACTCAAGTCCAATTTCCAGAAACTTGAACTTTTAAGATCGGCTTGAGATATACTACTTCTTTTAACTTATGAAAACATTAAACTTGATTAGCTTAGATGTTTTAAAGAGCCTTTATACTCGAGAATCCTTTAGAAGCATAACTCACCTAAAGTAAGACTTTAGGCAGATGTTTGATCATATAGCACTGTTTCCTCTAAGTCTTCTTTTCTCCTTTTTGCCGATGAGTTTGTCGTCATCAAAACTTCAGCCAGGGTCAGGAGCAAGACCTTCTTCACAATCTCCCCCTTTTTGAAGATAGAAAACACATTCTTTGAACTTTGAAGATCAGTGTTGCTTCTTCGTTGTAAACTCCCCCTGTTTGATGTAATCCGATATATCTCCCCCTTTCTGATTCACTAGTTGAATTCCTGCATATAATCTTTAAAGAACACAGAACCTTTCTCCCCCTTTTGACTTCATCAAAAAGAAGAAAAGGCCAGAAACTGGTATATAGGCAAACAAGTGCATATACACATAAAGCATAAGGGTTGGGGGTAAACTAGTAAAAGTATGACAAAATCCAAACAACAGCATACTATATATATATACATAGGGAAACCATAAAAACCAAGCACAAATAGTTCAACAACCAAAATTATTTAAGACATAAATATTACAGACTTAGAATAAAAGAAAAGAAACAAGAAAAACGTAAAAGATTAAGAATCAGCTGACGAGTCTTCATCATCCATTGACAGTTCATGTCCATCATCATGGAGCATTCATGAGAGAGTGTCAATACCATAATCATGGAATAAGTCCAGATGCGACAGAATAATGGTATCAACGCACTTGTGACTAGAGGGCCGCACATCGTACAGTTTTGCTATGGGTACACCATAATGAATGAGAAGACGGGATATAGCTGATGCATATAGGAAGGACTGTGCTTCATTTCTGCATATGAACATGTGGTGCATAACCAGGAAAGTCCTGTTGATGTAATGACAATTTATGATGCCATACAAGATCTGTAGTTCTAACTCACTGATGTGAGCAAGAAGGTTTTCCTGGGGCAGAAGAATCTGATGGACGAAGTAATGAAGCAAATGGTTTGTTGTGGTAAGAACATCAACATGGAAGGGACAGGATCTGGTGCAAGGCGGATGAATTTTCTGTATTACAGACGGACTGAAACGGCACAGAGATTGATAAAATAATTCTGAATTATAATCAGGCCAGGGACAGGGCAAATGAGTGCCTAATTTTGCACCAGTGGATGGAAGACCCAAACATTTGCCAAGGGTGGTAAGGGAATACTGAACTGTAGTACCTTTGACAGAAGATTTAATCCCATTGCCTTGAATTTCCAGATTGCAGTAGAAAGTCTTTACTAACTCAGGATAGTAGGGATTATTCAAGGTGATGAATGCATCAAGAGATTGGTTCCCGAGAAGAGCAGGAAAGGTGAGACCTGCTTCGATGAACGAATCTAAGTTGCCATAGATGGGTGTTCGAATAGTTTGATGCACAAAATGAGAAACAAATCGTGTTCTTTGTGCAGGAGTTGGAAGAAGACGAGAGAAATTTAATGGATGAGAGGGGAAAAAGGCCGATGATAGGGAAGGAGAGGAAGACATGATAGAATCTTGAGATAGAGAAAGAGCTGTGGACAGGATCAAGATTTCAGAATATGATGAACAAGTATTAAAGATGATAGAAATAGGACTTGTAAGAGAATTCCTATTGAAATGTCATGCTTTGATTATATTTCTCGAGTATGTAATCGATTACTGGACGGTTTCTTTGAATTTAAAATTCAAATAAATGGAGGGAATTTTGAGAAACTGACAGTTTTCGATGATGTAATCGATTACAGTACATCGATTACCGGATGGTTTTGAAAGGCACGAGGGCTAGTGAACATAGGTTAATCGATTACAGGATATATGGTAATCGATTACTTAAGACATTTTACAATTTCTAAGCTATGAATTCCTATGTAATAGATTACTAGAAGTAATTAACCAAATACTCAAGTGCAAAATCACACAAAAGACATATAACTAAGAATATAAGCAAATAGGAACTTAGATATATGCAAGCACACATAAGTAAGAATGATATTGAATCATGAAAACAAGCACGTAAATAAGTATTCACACAAAAATCATACAAAGATCATGCAATGCATATAATCATGTAATTTAGCATATAAACACATAATCAGATAAATATCTAATTAAATATCAGTTTCAGCTATAATGCCTAATTCTCTTCTAATTTTAAAGAAAGAGTCTTTAGGAAGAGGTTTAGTAAATATATCAGCCAATTGATTATGTGTATCTACGAAGGAAACCTCAATATCCTTTCTCATGACATGATCTCGAAGAAAATGATGTCTTATATCAATATGCTTTGTTCGAGAATGCATGATGGGGTTTTTCGTGAGATTAATGGCACTTGTATTGTCACATTTGATTGGGATGCAGCCCAGCTCTAAGCCATAATCTTTGAGTTGTTGTTTGAGCCATAAGGTTTGTGCACAACAACTTCCTGCAGCAATGTATTCTGCTTCAGCAGTACTTAAAGCAACACATGCTTGTTTCTTACAGGACCAAGAAACAAGAGCATTTCCCAACAAGTGACAAGTACCACTTGTACTTTTTCTTTCAGTTTTACATCCAGCATAATCTGAATCTGATTCGTTAGTTGAACCAAAAATAATATCATCTACATAAATTTGTACTAATAAAGTGTTACCTTTGGTTTTCTTGATAAACAAGGTTGTGCCAGCCTTACCCTTTTGAAATCTTTTTTCATAAAGGAATGTGCTCAATCTGTCATACCATGCACGAGGGGCTTGTTTAAGACCATAGAGTGCCTTCTTTAATCTGAAGACATGTGAAGGATACTTGGGATCTTCAAATCCTGGAGGTTGCTTCACATATACTTCTTCTTGAATGAATCCGTTCAGGAAAGCACTTTTAACATCCATTTGATATAATGGAAAGTTTAAAGAACAAGCATAAGCCAATAGAAGTCTTATGGCTTCCAACCTTGCAACTGGTGCATAGGTTTCATCAAAATCAATACCTTCTTCTTGATTATATCCTTGTGCAACCAGTCTTGCTTTGTTTCTGACAATTATACCATTTTCATCCTGTTTATTTCTGAATACCCATTTAGTTCCAATGATATGCTTGTCAGTGGGCTTAGGAACCAATTCCCATACTTGATTTCTTTCAAATTGGTTTAGTTCTTCTTGCATTGCCACAATCCAATACTCATCTTCAAGAGCATCATTTACTTTTGAGGGTTCTTGATGAGTGGATTTTATGATAATTTTAGGGTCTTTCTAGTCTTTTTATTTTATTATTTTTGAGTCTCATGTAGGTTTTTTATTGTTTTTATGTAGATTTTATATTTATTTTGCATTTTGCATGTAGATTAGATTTTATTGGTTTTTCTACCTTTATTTTATATTTTTAGGAAATTTTATAGCAATTTTATATTTTTAGGAAAAGCTGGTTTAGTTATCATTTTTGTCCAGGGACCACTTTGTAAAGTTTCAGGAAATCAAGGTCCAAAATGTGAAAGTTCAAGAGTGGAAGGCTGAAAGTGAAGATTGAGAGAATTCAAGGGCTTGAATTGGAGTGCTAACCAAGAGAGGATCAAAAGTGGAAAAAAGGAATATGAACCAACACTCTCTAAATTAAGCACATGGAAAATAAGGATTAAAGGATGAGTGGAGGATTGATGATAGTGGAGGAGAGGTTTCAGAATTGATTAAAGGGCTGATAAGTGGGTTTTTATGGCATTCAAAACCTACTACCATGAAGAAGGAAGGAAAAGCTTGAAGTTGAAGAATCAGTAGCCAGCGCTGCAGCGCTAGAACCCAGCGCTCAAGCGCTGGGCCTCGGCCTGGAAGTGGGATTTAATTGCTGATGCTAGATTTTTTGCTATAAATAGGGAGGCAATTTGCACTTGTAAAACACACCTTCATAGAATACAACAAGTATTCTCTCTTTCTCCCTCTTGAGCATTGTTCCTAGGACTTGTGGGAAGCCATATTTGAGCTCCTATCCAGGGTAATTCAATGTCTCCTTTAGCCATGTTTGGCTAAATTCTTCTTTAAGTTTTTGGGTTGTTTTAGTTTATAATACATGTTCTAGTTTTTCTTACATTTCTGAATATTATTTCCATTCATGTTTTATTACCTTATGCTTTATTTCTATCTTGATGATCACAAGAGGTTTTGCTTATTGCTTATTACATAAGGCCATTTGGTGAGTAGTAAGGGAACTAGGTAATAAAAAAGGTTATAAGTATACTTCGCTAAGGAATTAGGAAGGACGTAACTTTATGTTGGCCTGAACATCTTCTTCATCTTCTTCTTTAGTTAACTAGGTGCCAAGGAATTGGGTTTAGTAATTAAAAAGAAAGATCTACAATGCTTAAGGAATTAACTTGTAGTTACACTAGGCTATAGCATCATGATAATGGATTTATAATTCAGGAATTTAGTAAGAGATTGCTAGCATGTTTTTATAGACTATGTAAACCAACCCAAGAGCTTAATGTTCACCATCTCTTTTTCTTATTATTTTATGCAATTGTTTCTTTCTAGTTCTCAAACCAACAACAATTATTCATCTTTTATTTTTCTGTTTAAGTACTAAATTTTATAATAATAAGAACACCTATCCCTTGGGTTCGATCTTTTTATTACGCGATAGTTAATCGTACACTTGGGATTTTCATTATCAGTTCTATTTGAGATACAAAGGCCATATTCAATACTGAATCATTTAAGCGTAGCCTTGTAGAAATGCCTCTTGAAATATCACTAATGATATTGTCAACTGGATGATCCCTGTGGGTTCTCCATTCTTTTGGTAGTTGATAAGTGGTATCTTTAATGTGCTCTTCTTGTACTGAATCTTGATCTTTTTCCTTTTGAGAGTCTTCCTTGATAATGTTATCTTCCTCATCATTATCTAGAAGAATAACTGTATCTCCTTTTGAAGAGTTAGACTCATCAAAGGAAACATGTATGGACTCTTCAATAGATAGAGTTTTCTTGTTAAAGACTCTATATGCTTTGCTTGTTAGAGAATATCCAAGGAATATACCTTCATCAGATTTTTCATCAAACTTACCTAGGTTTTCCTTTCCATCGTTCAAGACAAAGCATTTTGATCCAAAATCATGTAGATGAGCAATATTTGGTTTCCTCCCTTTGTAAAGTTCATAGGGAGTTTTCTTCAGAATAGGTCTAATGAGTACTTTATTGGAAACATAGCAAGCAGTACTTACAGCATCAGCCCAGAAGTATTTTGGAAGGTTAGATTCACTTAGCATGGTCCTTCCTAGTTCTTCAAGTAATCTGTTCTTCCTTTCTACAACACCATTTTGTTGTGGTGTTCTTGAAGCAGAGAAGTTATGTGATATTCCATTCTCATCACATAATTCCTGAAATTGATGGTTCTGAAATTCTCCACCATGATCACTTCTAATAGAAGAGATCTTTAAAGCCTTTTCATTTTGAACAAGCCTTGCATATCTTTTGAATGCACTGAAGGCTTCATTCTTATGAGGCAAGAATAATGTCCAGGTAAATCTAGAAAAATCATCAACAATAACAAGGGCATAATAATTAAGAATAATTGATGACCTAGGGGTATAACTATCTTTCCCTTTCTCTTTTATCTGTTTTTGTGTCTTTTCTTCTTAAGTCTCATATAGATTTTAATATTTTGTTGAGTTTTTCTTTTATTTGAACATAAGCATGGTACGTTAGTGTTTATTTCATTTTGAGTCTTTTATTAGGTTTATTTTATTTAATTTTTGTTCTTTTATATTCTGGTCATTATTTGGTGGTTATTGGAGTAATGATGGAAGGATTGATGAAGAGGAAGGGAATAATGGCTGAGTGGTTTGTGTTTAATGAAGAAATGAAGCAACAAAGGCATTTTGAACATGTTGGAATGATGAAGAATGAAGGGTTTCAACTGTTGCAAAAAAAATTTGAAGCCACATTATGGCATTAAAGAAGGGAATCAAAAGAGAAGAGAAAAAGCAAGAAAATGAGGAGTCTGACGACCTCGCAACGCTTGAGCGTTGAGAAGCCAACGCTTGTTGAGAAGCCAACGCTCATGCGTTGGCTCCTTTCCTAGAAGCCTCAAATTGAGTTAATTCCAACGCTCATGCGTTGGCTCTTTGCCAAGGCTCGAGTTAATTTGTTTAATTCCAACGCCCAAGCGTTGGAATCTAACGCCCAAGCACTTGCAGAATGAGCTATAAATATAGGACTTGCTTTTCTTTGTATTTATCCAAGGATCCAAGAATCCAATTTTTATCAGTTTTCTTTCAGCATTTGGACAAGTGTTCCTGGAGTGTGAGAAGCCAATTGTGAGCTCTTAATCCAGGTTTCTATCTTTTAATTATGTCTATGCTAGCTATGTTTGGGTAGTTTTCTTTTAGCATTTGGGTTTGTAGGTGAATCTTCACCTAGACTATGTTTTAAGCTTTCCTTTGTTTCTATGAATGAAGTTTATGTTATTTGTATCTTCTCCCTTTGTTTATTCATGCTTGGTGCACACAAGTTATTATGCTTTCTTCTTGCACAACGGTAGTTGGTAGGAATTAAGGGAACTGGGATTAGATTGAATGATTTATCTGCTGCTTAGGTATAAGGGAAGGAATCATTTGCGTTGGCCAGAATTAAGTGATAGTAATAAAATTACACAAGAAAGGGGGGTTTGAATTGTGTATGTTAATTTTAAAAGTTTTTCGCAAAGAACTGTTTATAAGTATGAAAACTTTTAAGTAAGAATGCAGCAGAAATATACTTAAAGCATAAATAGTAAAGCACGCAAGATATTTATCCTGGTTTACCCCCAACAATCGACAGGGCTACGTCCAATCATTGGCTATACCAAGATTTTCCACTATTTCGACTGAATAGTACAACTGTTCTCAAGGACTTCTCCCAGTATTTTGAGGACTACTCCTTTACAAGTTTTCTCAGGACTTCTCCTTTATCTTTCAAGTATTTGACAGGACTTCTCCTAATTCTTTTTCAAGAAGGTTGGTTTTCTACAAGAACCTCTTCACAAAGAGTGGGTAGAAACTATGAGGATCTAGGTTCAGAGATGATTTTTAAGTTTGATTCTCTGAAGGGGTAGTGTGAGAAAAATGAGAGTTTTCACTCTATGGAGATTTCACACAAGGTGGCGACTAAACTCAGAGGGATGGTAAATCTAAGATTGCTGAGTATTCTTTGGCTAAAGCTTGTTCAAGATGTATACTGACTTGAAGGATTTGAATGCTTTGATAGTGTATAAGTCGCCAAGTTCAAAATGATGCAGAGGTCACTATTTATATCTTTAGTAGGATGAGCTGATGAAGATCTTCAAAAATAGTTCCGTTGAATATTTGCTTGATTGAGAGTAACGGATACTTCTGCACCTGGTTGCTTGATAAAGTTTGCCGAAAGTGAAGATCATTTCTTCAACTGACAAAGAGTGAGACCGTCTCGTAATTCTTTTTCTTCTGGTACTCTGAAGCTGTATTTAATGCGCATGCATTACAGCTAGTATGTCATTTAATGATCTGATCATAGGATTCGAATTTAGCCGTTGAAGAGATACGATGATCAGAGGATATCTCCGTTAATTCAGCAAAAGTAGCTCGAATTAAGGAATGTCACAGAATTTAAATCTTCAAGGCATCTGGCGCTTAATTCTGTCTCTTTCGTATTTAATGCTCTGATCCACAGGAGGTGCTTGACAGATCTTGGTTTAGGCAAACGATCTCTTCTGAGCAGATTCTTTTCGTATCAGTCTTTAATTATTGCTTCTTAGTCAACCTCTATGTTTGACTTGGAATGAACCGGACAGACTCTTCAGGCGGACGAACTCTACTTAGAGAGAGGCTTCAGTTCTTATAGCCGGACGGACTTTTCCTTTGCTTTTTGATAATGGTTGCAGCATGCCTTTCGTTCATAAGAGTCCCTGAATAAAATTCTTCAAAGAAGGTTAGTGACTCTTAATGAAATTGTTATTTATCAAAATAGGTTAATTTAAATATTTTATTCTAGCAATCTCCCCCTTTTTGATAATGACAATTTCTAAGAACAAATGCGAGTAAATTCCCCCCCTAAGTGTGTGTCTTTCTTCTGCTTAGGTATCTTAGTCATTTATTGTATTGGCATTTATTAGCTCCCCCTAAACATGTGCTTTTCTTCTACTCAGTCATTTGTTATATAGATTATTATATAGATTTCTCCCCCTTTGACATTATCAAAAAGAAGACTTAAACATATCGAAAGAGAGAACAAGAGAAGGTTAAAATATAACATTATAAATATATATTCAAGAAGATGGCTTAGAAAGTCCTAAAAGTGAGGCCATAAAGGCATGCAGTTGAGCAAAATTAGCATCTATCTTTGCAGAGAGCCTAGCATCCATGGATTCAAGACGATCATTCACAGCTTGATCTCGACGAGCCCGTGCAAGCGATAAGCGAGCAGTGAATGCCTTAACTTCCTGAGAGAGAAGATGGACCAAAGAGCGATCATCATCAGAGTCGGAGTGTGAGCAATGAGCGGCTGACGGAGATGTGATGCGAGATGACAAGATGGGAGTGAAGCATGCCACAGTTGGAATGAGCGGCGCAGGATGCAAATACAACCAAGTTGGACGCAGCGTCTTCAAAATGGGTGATATCTGAGGAAGAAGAATCAGGGTCCATGTTTTGAACTTGAGAGCCAGGGATTCAACACAGCCAGCCAGGTGAAGAGGAATTGAAGCAATATGGACATCCCGGCGAACCTGGAGTTCCCAGTCAAAATGGAAGAATTGGTGGCCTGAAGGCATGGATGGGGTAAGGTGAGAAATAGGATATCCATGGGGAAGCCATAATCCAACGTTGAAGCAGAATGGGAAACCAAATGCTTGAAGGCAGAGATCTGATAGAAGGTGAGCATTGGGTGCATTGTGTGAGCGTTTGCGCTTGCCTAAAACGGAGCTGGAGCTTGGAGGGTTACTGGGCATGGAGTGGATTGGATTAAGAGACATGGATGAATCAATAGTGAAGACACTCGGAGGTGCAAGCTTGAGATCCAGATCCATACTTTTATGGAGATATGCAGGAGAGGACAGGTAGGAGGTATTAATAGATGTAATAAAGGGAGCATCTACCCGTGTTAACAGTGAGAGAGTCTGTTGACTTTGACCAGTAGGCAGACGAAGATCACCTTCATCATCAGTTAGATTGAGACGGCCGAAATCAAGAGCCAAGCAAGAGAAGTCCGTGTTGTGGTCAGGTTCCGAGGCGTCATCAATCTGGATAGGATTATCAAAGCTGGGGAGGTCAAATAGCGAGTCAAGAAATTGCTCAGCTTCAATTTGTAGAAGATTTTGGAAATCAAGAATCTTGGATTGAAGAGGCAGTTCCCATCCTAGGGCATCAGGAGAGCAATGATGCTTCCATTGAGGTGAAATAGTGGGTAGTGGAGAGTTCTCAGATAGCTTGACGCGAACCCAGTGTCGGTTGCCAATGTTGCCCAGTACAGCAATAGTAGGTGTGGCATTAACAGGGCCTAGAAGTGGTAGATATGTGCAACACTGAGTGGGAGATAGAGTTACTAGAACTATGCCAAATGCAGTGGCAGCAAGCAATCCCATGTCTGGAACGGTAAACCACTTGGAGATGGGTGCAGGTTCATTTGCACATAATGTAAGAGCCTCACACAGTCTATCAACATGATTATTGGAGCAAAATGTTTGGGAATGAAGTACACGATGAGATAGGAGCTCTTGAATGAGAAATCTGCGAACTTCGGGCCAGTAACTCTGAGAATGACCCATCCATTGAGCAAGACAACGGAAACCACAATTTCCATCATCCTCAACATCGAAGACATCTGATATATAGTTATGAAACATTTGAGGCAGGAACTTCAAATATTTAGCATGAGCGAGTGAGATGAGTTCAGCTGTGGAGTGGACGGTTTTAGGAGGTGGTTTGGATAGAGTTGATGCGTGTAAGATTGTGGGAGTAGGTAGATGGGTAGGAGACTCTGTCTGGTGATTAGGACCAGAACACTGTAGAAACGAAGCATCCATACGAGGACGTTTGAGACTAGCAGCAGACGGAGTTGATGAAGATGTCTTTCGTTTTTGAGTCCGCTTGGTCCACTCACTTAGGAGTTCAGTGGGCACTTCAGATATGTCAACGGACAGATTCATTCGACGAACATCGCTAAACTTAATCGGAGTAGCAGAAATATAGTCAGAGGAAATGTAATGCGTCGATTCAATGGAGGGGTTGATTAGCTGCTTGTGACGCATAAGAGTGGAGATGAGAGCTCCATAGGGAAGATTAGTGTTTGGCTTTTCCAAAGTATGGATTATGTATTGAAACATAAGATTAGGCAAGTTAATTTTCCTGCAATGTTGCAGTTGGAATAGGGCCCATTGAGAGAACTTATTAACTAAGTCTCGAGATCCTTCTTTTGGCAGAACAACCTTGCTAAGAACTGCATGGGGAAAGATGCATTCTTCAAATAGGTTTTTCACACGCCGAGAAGTAGGGCTTTCAGGAATCTCCGTCCAGATAGTGAAAGGAGAGCTTTCGGTGCTTTCCCAAGATGGGGAATAGCAGATTCCTTCGAGAGGAAGGTTGAGGAGTTGGGATATGTCGCTGGTGAGTATATCAACCACTTGACCCAAACAGCGTGTGCGAATGTGGTTGGGGTTCATCTGGACAGCACAGTCGTAGAATTCTTGAACAAGAGGCTTGATGACTGAGGTTGTTGAGACAACGAACAGGTTTCCCCAAGCCTGTGAGAGCAGGAGATCAAGTCCTGCCACCTTTGCATATCCAAACAGGTTCAGATCGATATATCTAGGGTTGACAAGCTCTCTATCCCCCAGATGTGCAGCCTTTACAGGACCAATCTCATCACTTTGTAGTTTGCGATTCCGAGCAGTAAGGTTTAGTTGTTTCTGGATGATCTGAGTGTCTTCCATGCTTAGAGTTTTCTGAGCTTTTCCATTTCTTCGTTTGTTGGGTGCCATGATATCTGTAGAGGAAGAGGATAGAACGGCAACTACGACTGCACGAAGTATAGTGAATGAGTGTATTGAGAACAGTTATGAGAAATGTATGTTCAAAAGAACCGTCAGTTTTTCTTTGTTGGATAGTGCAAACGTTTTCTCGAACTTATCACTCTCATGACTAATAAAACAGTTCATTAGTGCATATTAAATGAGGAAAGATAAGAGATGCTAACTTAGTGTGTGCGTGCTGAGAAAGTAAGGCATGTGAAAAGACACAACTGTTGCAGCATTAAATGCATATTTCGTAATGAAAATTAAAATCAAAATAACTAGACGAACATGATAGAGATATATTTATAATGCAGGAAACATTCCTATTCTTTCTCTAAGGCATGCAAATTTATTTTCAATTAGTGGTTTGGTAAAAATATCTGCCAGTTGATCATCAGAGGGTATGTATGAGATGTCAATATTTCCTTTTGCTACATGATCACGAATAAAATGATGTTTGATTTCAATATGTTTTGTTCGTGAATGCAACACATGATTCTTTGTTATATTAATGGCACTTGTATTATCACATAATAATGGGATGTTATGCTCAAAAATATTATAATCTTCTAACTGATGCTTCACCCAAAGAAGTTGGGTGCAGCAGGAACCTGCCGCGACGTATTCTGCTTCGGCTGTTGAAAGAGAAATTGTGCTTTGTCTTTTGCTTGCCCAAGAGATAAGACAATGTCCTAAAAAGTGACATCCTCCACTTGTGCTTTTTCTTTCTATTCTATCTCCGGCGTAGTCAGCATCGCAGAATCCTCTTAGCCTGAAATCATCACCTCTCTCATAGACTAGACCAAGATTAGTCGTGCCAATAAGGTAGCGAAAAATTCGTTTTACGGCACTAAGATGAGATTCTTCGGGACTTACCTGGAATCTTGCACATACACAGACGCTGTACATGATTTCTGGTCTGCTTGAAGTGAGATATAATAGGGATCCTATCATCCCTCTATATTTGGTTGAGTCAACAGGAGTTGATTCATCTCCTTTATCAAGTATAGTTCCAGGATGCATTGGAGTTCCCATGGCTTTCGCTTTCTCCATACAATACTTCTTCAGAAGATCATTGATATATTTGGTCTGATGGATGTATGTTCGAGTTCCTTCCTGTCTGATTTGTAATCCTAGAAAGAACTTTAATTCTCCCATCATACTCATCTCAAATTCACTTTGCATTAGTTTGGAGAATTCTTGGCATAAAGCTTCATTTGTAGCCCCAAATATTATATCATCGACATACAGCTGCACTAGAATGAAGTCCTTGGAACTTTTTCTTCTAAAGAGAGTGTTATCGATGCTTCCTCTAGAGAATCCATTTTTCATCAGAAATGAGCTCAAGCGATCATACCAGGCACGTGGTGCTTGCTTTAGTCCATATAGTGCTTTTCTCAGCTTGTAGACATGGTCTGGTAGATCTTGATCTTCAAATCCTGGAGGCTGCTTTACGTAGACTTCTTCTTCAATAAATCCATTTACGAATGCACTCTTTACGTCCATTTGAAATAGTCTTATAGAGTGCTGACATGCAAATGCTAGAAGAATACGTAGGGCTTCAATTCTTGCCACTGGTGCAAATGTCTCTGTATAATCAATTCCTTCTTGTTGATTATACCCTTGTGCCACCAGACAAGCTTTGTTTCTTGTGACCTTTCCATTTTCATCCATCTTATTCCTAAAGACCCATCGAGTACCTATGATGGATTTGTCCTCTGGTCTTGCCACCAAGTCCCAGACTTTGCTTCTTTCAAACTGATTCAATTCTTCTTGCATGGCCAGGATCCATCCTTCATCCTGAAGTGCTTCTGCTATGTTCTTTGGCTCTATTTCAGAAAGAAACGCACAGTTAGCATAATCATTAAAGGTAGATCGAGTTCTTACCTTTTCGTGGACATTTCCAATGATTTGCGTTGGAGGGTGATCTGGTTTGAATCTCCAGTCTCGAGGTAGTGATATCCCACTGGAGGTCATGACTTGAATTGATGAGATATCGTCAGACGTAGTTTCATCAACTTCGTCTGGTTCAGCTGAGGAAGGAATAGTTGAGTTTGTCTCTTTGCTGGACGATGATGGCTGAGCCGGATTTGATGAAGGAGCTTAATATATTTCTGGTTCATCATCTTCTGAAGATATTGGATTTATCCCTGTGTGCTTATCTTCAAATTTGACATTTATGGATTCTTCAACTGCCATGGTTCTGGAGTTGTATACTCGAAAAGCCTTAGAATTAGGTGAATATCCTAGGAATATTCCCTTGTCTGATTTTGCATCAAATTTTCTGAGATCATCCTTTGTGTTGAGTAGAAAACATGAGCTTCCGAATGGATGAAAATATGATATGTTTGGCTTCCTTCCCTTCCATAGTTCATAGGCAGTTTTCTTCAGAATCGGACGCATGAATATTCTATTTTGAATATAGCATGCCGTGTATGGATGGCTTCAGCCCAGCAGTACTTGGGCAGAGATGTTTCATTAAGCATAGTCCTTGCCATTTCTTGAAGTGACCTGTTTTTCCTTTCTGCTACTCCATTTTGTTGAGGGGTTCTCGGAGCGGACACTTGATGGAATATACCATTCTCTTCGCAGTAATGATTGAATTCTTCATTTATGAATTCTCCTCCTCTGTCACTTCGGATGTTGGTGACGCAGTATCCTTTTTCATTTTGAATTCTTTTTGCGATGATTAGAAAGGACTTGAAAGCTTCATCTTTTGTTTCAAGGAATTGCACCCATGTGAATCTGGTGTAGTCATCGACGATGACAAGACATAATCTTTTTCCAGAACAACTAGCCGTTCTAGTGGGTCCAAACAAGTCCATGTGCAACATCTCCAGAGGTATCTTTGTACTAACAACGTTCTTTGCATGGAAAGAACTTTTTACTTGCTTTCCTTGGAGACATGCTGAGCATGTATCATCAGATTTGAAAGATAGATTTGGCAAACCACGTACTAAATCATGTTTGATTATTTTAGCAATGGTCTTTAGGGATGCATGCCCTAGCTTCCTGTGCCAGATCCATTTATCATCCTCTGCTGATACTAGACATGTTACCTTTTGACTTGTAAGGTTTTCCAGGGAGGTCTTATATAGATCTCCTTGTCTCTGAGCTTCAAAGATAATCTTGTCATTTTCACTGGTGACACTACACTTCAATTTGGTGAAGGAAACAGTGAGCCCACTTTCACATAATTGACTTATGCTAAGTAGGTTATGTTTCAATCCTTCAACTAGTAGAACCTTCCGGATTACTGGAAGGGGGTTCTTACCAACATTACCTTCTCCGACAATGAAGCCTTTTTGATTACCTCCAAAGGTCACTGTCCCTCCTGTCTTCTTCTCATGGATTTTTGGGAATAAAGACCTTTTTCCCGTCATGTGCCGTGAGCATCCACTGTCCAGGTACCATTGTTCTCTTTGGTTTTGAACTATTAAGCACATCTCATCTTGATCATCTTCTTTGTCATTGGTTTGGTCGACAGAAATCATCAATGCTTCTGCTTCTCTGTCTGCTTCAATGTCTGAGGTGTCTATAGATCCCATAAAAGCACAGTATGAGGCTTCTTCATTTGTTCCCTTGATTTCTTCTTGTTGATCAGAGTCATCTTCTGATTCATCGTTTTGACTGGAGAAGGCCTTCTTTTTATAGAAAGTCTTCTGTGATGGCTTATTTCCTAGACGAGGGCAGTCGGCTTTGACGTGTCCAGGTTTCTTGCACTCATAGCAGACGATTCCTCCCTTGCTTGGAATTCTTTCTTCTTCTCTTGATGAGGAAGATGGTCTTCCTTTGAACTGCTTTCTGTTTCCAACCATTTTTCTGAATCGTCTGTTGAACAGAGCCTGTTCATCATCAGATCGATCAGATTGTACTGTTTCCTCGTCTGAAGATTCATTAGCTTTCAAGGCCTTTGATTTGTTGGCTTTGAAAGCTACAGCTTTTGCAGCAGCTGCTTTTCTCTTTATGATAGCAGCATCACTTGCAAGATCCTGCTCGTGGATCTTCATTTCTCCCAGTAAATCTTCTACTTGATATGTGTCCATATTCTTTCCGGATCTTTGGGAAGTGACAAAATTTCTCCAGTTGGTGGGAAGACTTCTGAGAATCTTGACCACTTGTTCCTTGTTGGTGAAGGTTTTCCCCAAATTCCTCATACCATTGTGAATGTTTGAAGTCGCGAGAACATGGAATCAATGGACTCATTATCATCCATCATGAAGTTCTCGTATTGGGAGGCGTGCATGCTCATCTTGGTAGTTTGGACAGCAGTTGTTCCTTCATGAGCAATGGCCAGCGTATCCCATACCTCCTTTGCAGTACTTAGACTGTCAATTTTGTCATGCTCACTTTTGCTGAGAGCACATATGAGAAATAGTCTTGCCTTAGCATTTCTCTGATTTTCGGTCTTATGTTCATTTGTCCACTTGTCAGCTGGGATGGCCTTGTTTTCACTATCTTTAGGAAATTAATTTCCTTTAGATATCACGTCCCATAGCTTCCAATCAGTCGATTCAATAAATAGCTGCATATGCTTCTTCCAGTAAGGATAGTTAGAGCAATCGAAGAATGGTGGTTTGTTTGTTGCGGTTCCGGTTGGGTAGGCAATTCCGTCCATGGATCTTTTCACTCTACACCTGTTAAGATGTTAGTAATTCTCAGAGCAGTTAAGCTCTGATACCAATTGATAGTAATAAAATTACACAAGAAAGGGGGGTTTGAATTGTGTATGTTAATTTTAAAAGTTTTTCGCAAAGAACTGTTTATAAGTATGAAAACTTTTAAGTAAGAATGCAGCGGAAATATACTTAAAGCATAAATAGTAAAGCACGCAAGATATTTATCCTGGTTCACCCCCAACAATCGACAGGGCTACGTCCAGTCCTTGACTATACCAAGATTTTCCACTATTTCGACTGAATAGTACAAGTGTTCTCAGGGACTTCTCCCAGTATTCTGAGGACTACTCCTTTACAAGTTTTCTCAGGACTTCTCCTTTATCTTTCAAGTATTTGACAGGACTTCTCCTAATTCTTTTTCAAGAAGGTTGGTTTTCTACAAGAATCTCTTCACAAAGAGTGGGTAGAAACTATGAGGATCTAGGTTCAGAGATGATTTTTAAGTTTGATTC
Organism: Acmispon strigosus; assembly: GCA_030819835.1. Classification (NCBI taxonomy): domain Eukaryota; kingdom Viridiplantae; phylum Streptophyta; class Magnoliopsida; order Fabales; family Fabaceae; genus Acmispon; species Acmispon strigosus. Next base: position 24,163,725 of record JAUAMA010000004.1, on the reverse strand, counting down.
TCTGAAGGGGTAGTGTGAGAAAAATGAGAGTTTTCACTCTATGGAGATTTCACACAAGGTGGCGACTAAACTCAGAGGGATGGTAAATCTAAGATTGCTGAGTATTCTTTGGCTAAAGCTTGTTCAAGATGTATACTGACTTGAAGGATTTGAATGCTTTGATAGTGTATAAGTCGCCAAGTTCAAAATGATGCAGAGGTCACTATTTATATCTTTAGTAGGATGAGCTGATGAAGATCTTCAAAAATAGTTCCGTTGAATATTTGCTTGATTGAGAGTAACGGATACTTCTGCACCTGGTTGCTTGATAAAGTTTGCCGAAAGTGAAGATCATTTCTTCAACTGACAAAGAGTGAGACCGTCTCGTAATTCTTTTTCTTCTGGTACTCTGAAGCTGTATTTAATGCGCATGCATTACAGCTAGTATGTCATTTAATGATCTGATCATAGGATTCGAATTTAGCCGTTGAAGAGATACGATGATCAGAGGATATCTCCGTTAATTCAGCAAAAGTAGCTTGAATTAAGGAATGTCACGGAATTTAAATCTTCAAGGCATCTGGCGCTTAATTTTGTCTCTTTCGTATTTAATGCTCTGATCCACAGGAGGTGCTTGACAGATCATCTTGGTTTAGGCAAACGATCTCTTCTGAGCAGATTCTTTTCGTATCAGTCTTTAATTATTGCTTCTTAGTCAACCTCTATGTTTGACTTGGAATGAACCGGACAGACTCTTCAGGCGGACGAACTCTACTTAGAGAGAGGCTTTAGTTCTTATAGCCGGACGGACTTTTCCTTTGCTTTTTGATAATGGTTGCAGCATGCCTTTCGTTCATAAGAGTCCCTGAATAAAATTCTTCAAAGAAGGTTAGTGACTCTTAATGAAATTGTTATTTATCAAAATAGGTTAATTTAAATATTTTATTCTAACATTAAGAACATATTTCTTCAATTGAATTGACTAGACACTAAGGTATTAGGTTTAGCAAACTGAAATGAAATGGTTTACTTGCTTATGGCATTAACAAGTAGAGGTTTAGGCTAAAGCACTGTAGAACATATTCCTATTTCATACGAAATTGTGATTGTAAGAAACTAGTCTAGTAAAGTGAAACCCAGACCCAAGTGTTGTTTTTATCATCATTTCAATACATCTTATTTCTTGTTTTTCTTTAAACTGTTATCTTACAAAGAAAACCTCAAGATATATCTTTTGATTTTTCTGATGTAAACAACTGGAGTTCAAGTTGAAAATCACCTATCCCTGTGGGGACGATATCTTTTATATTACTTCGATCCCACTGTACACTTGCAGTCAAGATATCAAGTTTTTGGCGCCGTTGCCGGCGATAGGTTTGTTGATTGAGACTTCAGCTTTGTTGTTTAGAGTTTTTTGGCTACTATAATATTCTGCTGTCTGGAAATTGATAGCAATTCTGCAAGTGTACAGAAAATATCGAAGTAATATAAAAGATATCGTTCTCCACCGGGATAAGAATTGATTTTGGACTTTAAATGTAACACCCGGAATTTTCCCCAATAATTAAATAATTATTTAATTATTCCAAGGTACTGTTTGGATCCGCTCGGAGGCATCGACAAGCGATATCGTCGGCCGAAGTATCGATGAAGTATTCTTTGCGACACTTGGTAGGAAACCAAGCTAGACCTGACTTTGAGTTCGGACGAGAATTAGACGTTCTCACTATCACCATGACGATCAGTGGAAAATTTCGTGAAGAATAACTGTAATATTGATATGGTTTCCTCGCGGAGGGCGGGAAGGATTTTTCGCGCTAACGGGACTTTTAGCCGAAACTTCAACAGGTGAAACGGATGACTTCGGGACCCCGGATCGAGAATCTAAAAAGCTCCAAACGATTTCGTTTGGCGTTTTGAGACCAATTTTGTGCAGAAGATTTTTGTGAATAGTAACTCGGGGAATAATGTTTTTCGGGCAGCGTGGCGTAGACTTCGAGAAAGATCGAACCGGCCCCGAACTGTGCGGGCCCGGTACCCCGAAACCAATAAATGACCCCGGGGCAGATATTCTCAGTGACACAGAGGTACTCACTGATGACCAGAGCCAGATGATGACCGGTGACTTGACGCACTGACACATTGACGCACTGACGCGCTGACGCATTGACGCACTGTCGCGTCATGGATTAGGAATATAATAATAAAATATTCTAGATATTTTCCTAGTCTTCTTTAATCCTAGTTTGGTCCTTGCCCCTTCAAAGTTTATGGTTTAGTCCTTGCCCTTTGAAAGTTTACACTTTGGTCCTCAAAAAGTAAAAAGAGATTTTTACTTTAACCTTTTACCCTTCACACTTTGGTCCCTAGGGTGAATTTAGAATTGAAATTGGGCCCCCAAGCCCACCAAAACCGTGGCCACACCCTTTTAATGAGGGTTCCATGTAGTTTTTTTCACTTAAACCTTCATTAAGTGAATTTTAGAGAGATTTAAGAGAGAGAAAGTGAGAGCTCTTCATCTTCTTCCTCCCTAAACCTCCATGGCCGAATCCTTGCTCCTCCATGGCAGCCCCTCCCCTTCATCTTCTTCACTTGGTGCTTTGAGGTAAAATACTCCCCTCATCCCGATCTACATTTCTACCGATTCGGATTTTCGATAGGTCGAGTTTGGGTTTTTATGAAGTTGTTAGAACACTAAACCCCCTTTGTTAATGTTGTTCCCACTATCATAAGCTTCAATTTGAACCGATTAGATTTTTGATTGGTTGAGTTTTGGTCCCTTGAGGAATTTTAAGTTGAGCTTTTGTTAGGGTTGCCTTTAGGAAAGTTGTTCCCATTGAATTGATCTATGGACTTGTCCAATTAGTTTTCTTGGAAGCTAGGTTTTTGGAAAATTGATTATGTGAATAAGTGATTTTCAAACTTTAAAATTTAGTTTCACCATAGATTTCATGTAACCTTTGATGTGTACAAGTTAGTTTTGAAAGAAAAATTGATTTTGGAATTTATGAGTGTTGGCCGAATTCTGGGCAGAATTGAAACATGGGGATAAATTGATTTTCTAACTTGTTTTGAGTGTGTTTAAATGCTTGAAAATGGTTTTGAGTTGTAGGAAAGTTCTTGCCCTAATTCGTGCAAAAGGGCCTAGTGAAAATTGTGTATTTAAAACCCTAGAGAATTGATTTCTAGAGCACATTGGAAATTTGGATTTTAAGTTTAAAATTGAGCTTTTGGGGATATTGGATTTTGGAACTCATAGCTTAATTAGGGTTTTTGCTAAGTCAAGAAAACTTAGGTTTTGGAAAATTTGCTTTTGGAATGGAATTTTGTGTTTTTGACACTTAGAAGAATTTTGAACTCAAGACTTGAAAATTTGTTTAGAAAACTTGAAAAAGAAGTTATGTTTTGGTTTGTGAAATTGTCTTGAGTAGTTTAATGACTTGTTTGGTAAAAATAGGAAGTTTTTGTGAATTTAAAGTTTTTGGGCAGAATTGAGGACTTAAGGTTTTGTGTGTGTTTTTGGATTCAAAATCTTGTTTAAGGCTTTAAAATTTATTTGTGAGCATCTAGCCTTGATGCTCTTTAAAGGTTCTGAGTTTTGGAAAAGATTTGAAAATGTTAACTTAGAGTTTTCTGCGTTCCTTCGACGGACGTCAAAGTTGTTTGAAAATGTTTTCGACTTCCAAAGAATTTCCTAAGAGTTAGGACCATTGTCTAAGGAATAGAAAACCATGTAGGCTATGTTTCTTGAAGGTTTACGAGACTTCGGACCGGCTAGGACGATCGGAGCTTACGTAATTACCCGGATCGAACGGTTTTTTCGGTAAGGGCACTTCGTTACATTAGCTATTAAGCATATGCATATGTTTATACTATTATGCTGTTTGTCAGTCGACGGCGTTCTAAGAACGACCCGACTTATATTGCTTGAATTTGATTGACGCCTCTGAAGGCATCTGATATGCTGGATTAGGATTGATTGATGTTTGCTCGTATGTGCGTCTTGAATTGATTGAAGTTCTTGTCTTACTTTTAATTGTAAGCATGCTCTCTTTTCCGCACATGTTGATTGAATTACCGTCTCCCTTGATCTTGCTTGTTGCAATATTGCTATGCCTTATCACCAATTTTCATTGTGTGCGCTAGCCGGGGAATTAGTATAAGCTACCATGGGAATGGGATTCCTTTCAAAATAAGTATGTAGACTTTGTTTTGAAAAGTAAAGGCTTAATAGTTTCGAAAAGAATAAGAGAAACTTTCTTTAGAAACTTGATGAACATTTCGGAACATGCTTTCAAGAAAACCTAAAGTTAAACCGTGAGCTTTCAAAACGAATCCGTCCTACCTTTCTTAAAGGAAAATTCATAATGCACTAAAGGAATACATCAACCCCTTTTATGAACTTAAGGACGATTCCACTTCTTTTCTACAAGTTTTATCTTGCAAAGAAAACTAAGTCACTTCTTGGAAAAAGAACTATAAGGACTTCCTCACGAGGAATCATAAGACATGTTTTCCGAAAGCCTCTAAAGACCTTTACGAAAATATTTCAAGAGATGTTTTCTCAAGAAAATTGGGTAGCTTATTCGGTAATGCCTCGTTGGTGGCGGCGGGCGTCTTTACGCTTCGGCAGCTACCGATGAGAGATCACTGGACCAGGAGGGTTCGGGCGATCACAACCCCTCGAAGTAGACGGGCTCTCCGAATGGATGACGCCGCCTTCGACAAAGGGACTCGGATTCGTAAAAACAACGTTTCCGCTAGGTGGGGACTTGGAGTGAGGAACTCGCTCATGTTATTATTGTTTCCTGCTCATGAATTTTTGTATGCAGGGATGTTCCTCAAGGCGACGCTGTCGTCATCCCCCAGCTGTTTGGAATAGCAAGGCTATCCATCCAGCATACTGTGGGGAAGCTATGTGCCGTGCTCTGTGCCGTGCTTTGTGTCGTGCTATGTGCCGTGCTTTGTGCCGTTGCTTTGTGCCGTGCTATGTGCCGTGCTTTGTGCCGTGCTATGTGCCGTGCTATGTGCCGTGCTTTGTGCCGTGCTATGTGCCGTGCTTTGTGCCGTGCTTTGTGCCGTGCTATGTGTCGTGCTTTGTGTCGTGCTTTGTGCCGTGCTATGTGCCGTGCTTTGTGCCGTGCTATGTGCCGAATAAGATTGGGATAACAAGATTATTCCCAATCAGCTATGTGCCGACTCTTTGCAACAACCCGAATGTCCGGGCCATATTACACCTCAACTGCATCATAATCTTCCTGGATGATTGTAATATGATTGCTATGTGTGTTCTGTGCTGCTTATTGAGTGCATTTTTGGTTGATAATCTAACTGCGTTGTGATTGACGTTTGATTGTAAATTTTCATGCATGGCCCTTATGCTTATTAATTTTTCTTCTGCATCCTCTCAATATCTATATCTGTCTGTTAGTATTATATGAATTGCTCATATGTATTGTTTGTTTAGGAAGTTGACCCTTGCTTGTCTGTTGTGTGTGTTTGCTGGCGATCCGTCGCCAGTCGGACAGCTTAGCTAGAAGTTGCAGGAGGATGCCGATTTCAAGAGAGATCAAGATGGAAGATGGATGCTTAGTTGCAGGACGACTCCTGCCAGGCGTTGATTGTTTATGTATGCTTATGTAGTAGAGTAGGGAGTCTTAGTTTATTTCCTACTACTGGCAGCAAAGTCTTTTGAACTTAAACTAATTCGATTTGTAAATTATGTCTAAGCTGCTGGCCAGTCACTTTACGCCACATGTGTGGCTATTTATGAACCAGGGTATTTATATTACTAATGCATCTCTTCATGGCATATTTCGTAAAGGAAAATGATTTGAAAAAAAAATATACCCTCCTTTTTCTACATTTTGAAAAGCTCTCGCACATTTATTTACTATTATTTGCTACAGTAACGCCCTGAAAATCGGGGTGTTACATTAAACTCAACTGTTAGAGCATAAAACAAAAGATATATTTTTGCAGTTTATGTGATAATGATAACGTGAAGCAAGAAGAAAGAAAGCTATGGTAAAAATAACACTTAGTGTCGCAACCGGGGTTGCGGCGGGACGGCGAGAAAAAGAATTCATTAACAGACAGAGTCGCCACTAATGTTTATTTGAGGAAAACACTAGAAAAACCTAAAAAATGATAAATAGCCTACGAAACCTAAAGTCTAGGTTCAGGAGTCTATTACGCGTGGGGAAGGTGTTAGCACCCCACAGCGCCCGTCTAAACGGTACCTAAAATTGTTTATGCAATTTCCTTAGCTTTCTACATTATTAATTTTAGTAGAATGTCCTTATATCATGGACTTACAATGTCTCAGAAAATAAAAATCAAAGCCAAAATAAGAAGAAGAAACAGAATAAATGAAATACAATAATAATTAAACAAAACAACTTTAATAAAAAATAAAAATAAAAGAAAGGACTAGCCAAAGAAAAGGTAACAGTGGCATGCACGAGGATGATGAAGCAGTGACGGCAGCGCGAGGAGAAGCTTGAAGGATGACGACGGCGCGGCGGCCTGGGAAGGAAGGAGGTGTGGCGTCGCTGGTGGCCGAAGGAGGAGCGGCGCTGGTGGTGTTGCGACGGCGGCTAGGAGGGTGGACGAGCAGTGACGGCGAGGAAGAAGGAGAGGAGCGACGGCGGCTGGAAGAGATGAGGAAGGAAGGACGGCGGCGGTCGTGGTATGGGGAAGAGGATCGGTGGTGATCGTTTGGTGGTGAGGGGAGAGGAGCGATGGTGGACGTTTGCAAGTGAGGGGAGAGATGAGGGAGGAGCGGTTGGTGGTGCTGCGACGGCCTAGGGAGAATGAGGGAGGAGGATGGCGGCTGTTCAGGGAGAGAGGGATGAAGATGGAAGGACAGTGGCTGAAGGGAGAAGGTTTAGAGGTGGCGGCGAGGTGAGGTATGAAGGGAGAGAGGCTAGGGTTTGAGTGAGGAAGAAAACAGATAGGAGAGAGGGCTGCTGTTTTTTCTGTTTTTTTTCTTTTTCTTTCTTTTTCTTTTTTTCTTTGAATATGGAGGCTAAAAAAAAGTGAAGGGTGGAGGCTAGAAAATTGTGTGGGAATGAGGAAATTAGGGTTTGTGAGAGTATGGAGGCTATTAGGGAATGATGAGTGGTTTTTAGGATTAGTGAGGGTAGGCTTATATAGGGGAGAATTAGGGTTTCAGTGAGGGGGAAAATGACTAAGTTGCCCTCCCTTCCTTGCTTCTGCTTCCTCTCTTTTCTTTTGGGCCGTGGCCCGTTTTTCTTCCTTTCTTCTTCCTTTTCCTCTGCTTGGCCTTTTCTTTTTTTCTTTTTTTCTTTTTTCTCTTTTTTCCTTTTCTTTTATTTTGTTTTTTTTTCAAAATTGGGCCCGGACAAAATTAGGTTTCAACAGCTGCCCCTCTTTACTTGTTTCTTACTAGGTAGTATGAGAATACTACTGTTGTAAGAAATGAGTAAAGACATGACACATTTTTGTCCGGGTGTCAAAAAGAACGCAGCAAACTCGGGTTCAAAACCCGAGCCACTGTCAAGCAGGGATCGTCGAAGCGCCACCCTGGATCTGCTGGAAAGGTAACAGGGATCGTCTAAGCGCCACCCTGGATCTGCTGGAAGGTAACACGGATCGTCTAAGCGCCACCGTGGATCTGCTGGAAAGTAACAAGGTTCGTCTAAACGCCCCCTTGGATCTGCTGAAAGGTAACAGGGATCGTCTAAGGGCCAGCCTGGATCTGCTGGAAGGTAACACGGATCGTCTAAGCGCCACCGTGGATCTGCTGGAAAGTAACAAGGTTCGTCTAAGCGCCCCCTTGGATCTGCGGAAAGGTAACAGGGATCGTCTAAGCGCCACCCTGGATCTGCTGGAAGGTAACACGAATCGTCTAAGCGCCACCGTGGATCTGCTGGAAAGTAACAAGGTTCGTCTAAGCGCCCCCTTGGATCTGCTGAAAGGTAACAGGGATCGTCTAAGCGCCACCCTGGATCTACTGGAAGGTAACACGGATCGTCTAAGCGCCACCGTGGATCTGCTGGAAAGTAACAAGGTTCGTCTAAGCGCCCCCTCGGATCTGCTGGAAAGTAACAAGGTTCGTCTAAGCGCCCCCTTGGATCTGCTGAAAGGTAACAGGGATCGTCTAAGCGCCACCCTGGATCTGCCGGAAGGTAACACGGATCGTCTAAGCGCCACCGTGGATCTGCTGGAAAGTAACAAGGTTCGTCTAAGCGCCCCCTTGGATCTGCTGGAAAGTAACAAGGTTCGTCTAAGCGCCCCCTTGGATCTGCTGAAAGGTAACCGGGATCGTCTAAGCGCCACCCTGGATCTGCTGGAAGGTAACACGGATCGTCTAAGCGCCACCGTGGATCTGCTGGAAAGTAACAAGGTTCGTCTAAGCGCCCCCTTGGATCTGCTGGAAGGTAACAGGGATCGTCTAAGCGCCACCCTGGATCTGCTGAAAAGTAACAGGGATCGTCTAAGCACCACCCTGGATCTGCTGGAAAGTGACAAGGATCGGTCTAAGCGCCACCTCGGACTCACCAACTGCAACTTTCAATATGTGACAACGGTATGCATGGTATGAAATGTAATGCATGCTATGAAATGTAATGCATGATATGTACCATATGTGATGGGGTTATGCATGTGATGTTGATGCTTTTGATGCAATGATGCAAATGATGCAAATGATGCACAGCTTATGAATTTGAAACTCAAACTTGAATTATGCTGTGTTAGAAAAGACTTTTGTTAGCTTCCTTGGAAAAATTTAGCTCAATAAGCACATGCATGCTCAGAAGCTCAGGAAGACTCAAGCTTGTTTCTCCTGGACAGCTCGTGTAAATGGATGTGAAGCTTGCCTCTTTTGCAAGATCTTCCTCTGAAACCTGACTGAGAAGGGTGGGCCACCTGCTTATTGAATGTTTATTTGAGTCGTCTGATGCTAACTTTGAATTTCTCTGACTGACGGAGGTCTTTGAGGCGTCCCCTCTTTTCTGTTGGTATTGAGTTGACCGCGAGCCTTTTGGTCTAACATGTTAAATGAGATGTTGAAATGCTAAGTCATGTTATTGAACCTGTGATCTCGCTTTGAAGCGCTATCTAATTAATATGCATGACATGAGATGACACATGATGGAGTCAAATGACAGAGGATCGCCCCACTTTTGTTTGGGGCGGATGAAGAGAATGAGTGATGAACATCAGGCTGTCCCAGCTTAGGTGTAGTTATAAGACATAGACTGGAAAATTGCCCCGGTTTAGACAAATGATTGTTCCTATTTGAAAGAATTTGATGGAAAGACAAATGAACACCCCAATCTAGACATTGAATGGAAACATTGATTTCCCTGATGACAAAATTGGACGATTATCCCAATTTAGCTTTGGACGATGAGCATGAGGTAGTATATGATTGCCCCAATCTAGGAACATTGACAAAGCATGGACTGGAAAATTACCTCGTCTGGATTATGAGAGATAAGCATCAGAAAACAAGTGATTGCTCCAGTTTGAAAGACAATGCACTAGAATGACGAAAAGTGAAAGCTAGACAATCTCTCGGGTGTAACAAGGATGACAAGGAGTGGAATGATCAATTGCTTCAGTGATGTCTCAATAGGTTGGAAGAATTTGTGAGAACAACCAATGTAATACTTCAGCCTGAGAATGGAAGAACAAGGAGTGTGCCCCGCTTTGAGAAAATGTATGAGGAATTCAGATGAGCACATGCCCCAGATCAGAGTACGCGGGAAGACTACTAAGAATAGGTAATTATCCCAGCCGAAGAATGACTAGGTACGCAAAAGATATGAAGTGAAGCTTAGACTGTTTCCCTAGTCTGATTCGGGTGAAGAAAAATGACTTGAGTAATTGCCTCAGTTGTGACACAGAGAGATTGGGGAGAAACCAGAAAATGGGCCCAACTTCAGGGAAAGGGACAAGCAATGAGCTGAAAAGTTGCCCCAATTGAGACAACGAGTGGTAGTCCCACAATTGTTCTATTGATCTTGGCTCCCATTTGAGGTCTTGATGGGCATGGAAGAGATCTTTTCTTGATTTTCTTCTGACTGATTGGGCTTTGCCGCTGTGTCAATTATTGAAAGAACTTTGTGGAGGCAACTATTCAGCGAGCATCCCTCATTTTTTTTCCTTTTTTTTTATGAGCAAATGAATCAGGTTATTGTGTCTCAAAATCAAGTTCAAGAAAAAGTGGACAATCAATCCTTGATCGGAATGGACTTTGTTAGGGTTGTAATGTGGCTAAGGGCTAGTGGGTTATGAAAGGAGGTGTTTACGGGTTAATGAAGACGAAGGATATGTGGCTAAGGGCTAGTGGGTCATGAAGGGAAGGATACCAAAGGCACAAACAAGTGTTTACGGGTTAATGAAGACGAAGGATATGTGGCTAAGGGCTTGTGGGTCATGAAAGGAAGGATATCAAAGTGTTTACGGATTAATGAATTAATGAAGACAAAGGATTTTTAGCACTTTGATCGAAACTTAGCACTGATTATCAAGACTTGCTCAAGCAATTTTTCTTTTGACATTTTCATCTTTTGGCATTTTTATTTCTTTTTCTTTGCTTCTCTCTTTTCTTTTTTTCTTGAAATGGAAATCTTAAGCAAGCTTGGTGCTAATATTGTGCTAACTCTAATGTAGAGTGATCCTTGTCTAGGGTTAAGGGGAAGGTTTTTTCGGCTCAAAGGGGTGTCAAGGGGTAAGGATAGAGAAAGAATGCCAAACTTCATCTCAAGGCATGACTGATCACTTTCGAGAACCTAAGTCCAAAACAAAGCTATGGTGAACTTGATTCACTTGCTCTTTTTTTTTTGCATGCCCTAACTTTTGCTTAGGTCGCCCTGGCGGGTTTTCAACCTAACAGGCCCTTTTTTTTTTTTTTTGTCGAGGGATGACTCTTGCGCTTTTCTGCACAAATGACCATCTGCTAAAGTTTTCCTATGAAATCGATCAACTTCTCACAAATAAGCGCTTGCAACCATGACAAAAGTTGCCCCCAGTGCTCCTGGTCTTCTTCCATGCCAGCCCATGTCCATAGAAATCAAGCAAACAAGTTCTCCCGCACTTGAGACATTAGCCATTATGAGACGCTAGGAATGATTTGTGTGATACGGAAATGGAAAATTGGAGAATGAGATTGATATTGACAAAGGAAAAGACAATGAATGAAGCAAACAAACCAAAGAAAAAGAAAATGCCATGCATGGTTCTTAGAAAATGCTTCAAAGAAAGTTATCAAAGGTTCAACATGAACATGACAAAACAAAAAGCTTATGTTAACCACATCAATTAACAATGCTAGACCATTAAACTCAGGCGCCTTGATTGCTGAAAGATTGGTAGATGCCGCCTCCTCCTCCTTGAACGAGCTGCTGAGGGAACAAGATGACGGTTAATTGAAAGCCCTTTGCGGCCTTTGATACAATAAGCAGCTCATCACTTATGAAAACCAGACGACTTCAGTATTCTCTTGTGAAAGATCCATGAGGCCCACTGAGAGTATGATGCCAAAGTTCATCCTTGGAATTTACCAAACTGGGGGATAATGGACGCTTCAACTTTGAGTCAAAACCACTTCAACCTCGAGGGAACAGATTATGCAAGTGCAGGTCCTCATGGTCAAATGGCAGCAGAGAGGGTGACTTGATAAAATGAACAGACATTTTGGAAAAAGGGTTAGATTATAGGGATGGTGATTGGGTTGATATGTGATCATGGGATGGTTAAGGGAAATGTGATTGGACAAATAGTCTTGAGGTGAGATGTATGGATAAAGTAGGTAAGGATCAACACAATACGAGTGAAATAGCCATATTGTGAAGAGGGTGGCGATTAGGTTGAGATGAGATGATGGGATTAGTGCTAAGAAGAAAGTGAGGTAACGAATGGATGGAGGGTCTCGAGATGAAAATGAAGTGGTAAGTTGTACGGTGAGTAGCATCGGGACAAAATGAGGTGGGTAGGTAGGGCCTCCACAAATTATATTGAAGTTAATTGTTTGTGTTAGCCATATGGTGAAAAATGGTGAAGGTTATCATAGCTAGTAGAATGGGTAAATATGGGTGATGATCCTTACTGGTGCAAAGGGTGAGGAAGTGGGATAGGCATGAGGAGTGAAAATGAGCGGCTGACTACACGGGAATGCTGCCATTGCACCAATTCTGTTCTTGACTCATTCATGATCAATATTGATCTGTTCTTCTGCACTTTTGCCCTAATTTTTGCACGATAGCATCATACTCAACCTTCTTCAAGTCTGGTCTCTTTGCAGGTTCAAATTCTGGTATCAACTGCTTCTGTAGATTCCAGGGTTTCAACTTGAGCTTGTCAATGCCTTTTCTTGTTTTTTCAAACTTATTGGGACTTAAGTTCTCCAAGGAAATGCAAATGTGTCTGAAAGAAAAACAAATTTGTTAACGGGTCTAGCAGATGGTGGTTCCCCATGTTCTAACGCCAGAGAAAGACCCCTTTGGGTTAAAACATGGTTGACAGTCATTCATGTGGGAAATACCCCTACAGAATTTATGTCTAAGGGGCAACACGAAACAATCCCATGTTCTAACACCAGAGAAAGACCCCTTGGGTTAAAACATGGTTGACAGTCATTCATGTGGGAAATACCCCTACTGAATTTATGTCTAAGCAGCAACGCGAAACATTCCCATGTTCTAACGCCAGAGAAAGACCCCTTGGGTTAAAACATGGTAGACAGTCATTCATATGGGAAATACCCCTACTGAATTTATGTCTAAGTAGCAACACGGAACACCAAGGTTTTTGAACAAAACATCTTATTCATTCCATTCCAGATTTGTAGTACAATTTTCATCACAGAGCTTGCAATGTCCCTATTCGGGATACATCAATGAAAAGCGGAATCATTTAGTTCTCTTCTTCTCATTCCCATGATGGTGCTGGCAAGATCTCGGGAAAGCCTCAAGAAACTCTTCAACTTCGGGGGAACCCCCAGGCGGGTAACTCGGACCTCAGCTGTCGCTTCATCAAACAATCTTATCCACTACCTGGAGTAGCATTGGACACTCTGGGAAAGTCTATGGTATCTGTTCATGTAGAGCTCCCTGTTAAAGTACTTGCCTCCACCCTCTTAGCAAACCCATGTTTTCCACTTGGAAGTAGTGGGCTTCTCTCTTCCAGCGATCTCTTTCCAGGGTCAAACCTTTCACCTGTTCTAGTAACTGAGTCTCTCTTTGCTGCGCTTTCAAGAATGAATCATGATACTCCCTGCTCAAATCCCAACCCTGATTCGCATGCCTATGGGCCTCAGACAAATCCTATGGGCCACTTGGAAGTTTAAACCTCCCAGTTGCTCTTTAGACGGCATGATCTGAACACGCTTGAGCTGCCGGAGAACCATGACATGAGTGTAAGATATGCATCCTCTTATTCCCATTAGAGAAAGGCCCACAGCTGAGGATCACGTCCCCGAGTATGAACCAAGGACAGGCCCAAATGAATGCTTTTGACTCCATTCTAGCAAACTCGTTTTTCCATTCTTGAGCCTCCATGAATCTTCTTGGAATTTTATGGAAATCTTTTAGTGCACTCGGATTGTGGCCCATGTGGCGCCAAGCATAACAATGAGTTATAAACCAGGCGTACAACAATTGGTAGCAGCATCAAAGTTTTGACTTTTTACTTTTGCGGCAGATATCTGCGGAAATTAGGGTTTCTGCAAGAATTGCCGGAACTGGGCACCTCTTGTTTTCTACAAACTGATAATATGCGTCAATGGCTTCCTGTTCTATCACATCCTTCAGGTATGGGAATAAAACCACCCCAAATATGATGAGCAACAATGTCTTCAGGAAACACCCCCACTTCTCGTTTTGAGCCAGGTGTTCTAAGTATTTTTCCAATCTTACCCTTTTCAATCCACTGACGAGACCATTGGAGCTTTTCGCAAAACACTGATCAGGTATGCCGAGGGAAGTTGCTACTTTTTGCACTTCTATGTAGTACCCTCTTCTACTTTGATGTCGAGTAGGCCCAACAAATTCCCGTATTTCTTTGGAAACTCAGCAAGCACCTCTCGCGGCACTTTTCTACATATTTCTTTGAGGTTCCCGAAACCTTGGTGTTCTTCTTCAGGACAGGCACAGCTTGGCCTCGAAGCCCCTCCATTTGGACCGTTAACAGAATTTGATTTACTATTAAAAAAGAAGCATATAAAAATGCCATAAAATGCATGAACATGGAGTGATGAAATGCAATGTTTTTTATGATTTTTTTTTATATATGATGAATGATGCATGAAAGGTGAATTTTTTTATGTTTTTTTATGAATGATGCATGGAAGGTGAATTTTTTATGTTTTTTTTTTTATATGATGAATGATGCATGGAAGGTGAAATTTTTTTTATGTTTTTTTATATAAGATGAATGATGCATGGAAGGTGAATTTTTTTATGTTTTTTTTTATATATAAGATGAATGATGCATGAATTTTTTTTTTTTTATGAATGATGCATGAAAGGTGAATTTTTTTTTTATGTTTCTTTTTTTTATGTAAGATGAATGATGCATAAAAAAAATGAATTTTTTATGGTTTTTTTTTATATAAGATGAATGATGCATGAAAAAATATTTTTATGTTTTTTTTTTTATGAATGATGCATGGCATATTGAACGATATGAAAAAGAATAGAAGAGAATGCTCCCATTTGTCCTACAAGGTTAAAGTCCTAAGGGGTGAGATATACTACATTGGCCAAAACCCTAATTGGATGGGGACTATGGTCAAATTAAGTGCTCTCTTTATGGTAAGTTCTAGACTTCCTAAAAGGCCCTCGGATTACCCCTGTCATAAAGACAAGGCCCCGATGATCAAACTATTTGACGAGTAGACACTAGGTCTCTCACGACAAATAGCTTAATGACCGGTAATAATTCGGGTGGTGACTCAATAGATGACGCGTAGACACTAGGTCTCTCACGACAAGTACCAAGGCACCGCTACTCCTGGGCTCGCACGGGCTCGGGTATAGAGCCCAAAAAGTGTGTCTCACAAAGTGGAAGTGAAGTGCATTGGGAGCATACAAACCTGTTTTCAAGAAAACCTAAAAAAACTACCCACCTGCAACATAGCCAGAAAACCAGATATAGCAATTTAAATTGGTCATCTACCCTAATACCGCATGCTGAAAACAAATTATATACAAAGATAGCGAAAAAAATAAAATATATACATGGCAATTAAATAAAAAAAGCAAAATAATGAAGAGTAAAATAAAATAAAAAGAAAGACAAATTAAAGATAAATTAGAGACAAATTATATACAAAGCAGAAAAAAAAAATATGTATAAGGCAATTAAACAATAATAAAAAGTAAAATAATGAAGGGTGAAATAAAATAAAAAGAAAGACGAATTAAAGATAAATTAGAGATAAATTAAAGACAAATTATATACAAAGTAGAAAAAATATGTACAAGACAATTAAACAATAAAAATAGTGAAGGGTAAAATAAAATAAAAGGAAGCTAAGGAAAAAAACACAAACAGTCAAGAAAGGCCCGACTCTCAAAGTATCCCCAGCAGAGTCGCCATCTGTCGCAACCGGGGTTGCGGCGGGACGGCGAGAAAAAGAATTCATTAACAGACAGAGTCGCCACTAATGTTTATTTGAGGAAAACACTAGAAAAACCTAAAAAATGATAAATAGCCTACGAAACCTAAAGTCTAGGTTCGGGAGTCTATTACGCGTGGGGAAGGTGTTAGCACCCCACAGCGCCCGTCTAAACGGTACCTAAAATTGTTTATGCAATTTCCTTAGCTTTCTACATTATTAAGTTTACCCTTATTTATTTTTTATTATTTAATTCCTAATTATTCCTAAAAAGAGAAAAGGAAAACAAATTCTTTTTTATTATTTTTTTATATTATTTAATTCCCTAATTATTTCTAAAAAAACGGGAAAAAAACAAAAAAAGAAAGAAAATATTTTGTTATTTTTTTATATAGCCTGATGAGTGTGAACCCAGTCCTACGTACTTCCTTAAAATGGAAGATCAAGGCTTACGCAGTTCTTATTTTAATTCAATTAAGTTTTTTAGTTTTTTTTTCTATTTTGACAACAAAAATTAAAATTAGAATGTCCTTATATCATGGACTTACAATGTCTCAGAAAATAAAAATCAAAGCCAAAATAAGAAGAAGAAACAGAATAAATGAAATACAATAATAATTAAACAAAACAACTAAAATAAAAAATAAAAATAAAAGAAAGGACTAGCCAAAGAAAAGGTAACAGTGGCATGCACGAGGATGATGAAGCAGTGACGGCAGCGCGAGGAGAAGCTTGAAGGATGACGACGGCGCGGCGGCCTGGGAAGGAAGGAGGTGTGGCGTCGCTGGTGGCCGAAGGAGGAGCGGCGCTGGTGGTGTTGCGACGGCGGCTAGGAGGGTGGACGAGCAGTGACGGCGAGGAAGAAGGAGAGGAGCGACGGCGGCTGGAAGAGATGAGGAAGGAAGGACGGCAGCGGTCGTGGTATGGGGAAGAGGATCAGTGGTGATCGTTTGGTGGTGAGGGGAGAGGAGCGATGGTGGACGTTTGGAAGTGAGGGGAGAGATGAGGGAGGAGCGGTTGGTGGTGCTGCGACGGCCTAGGGAGAATGAGGGAGGAGGATGGCGGCTGTTCAGGGAGAGAGGGATGAAGATGGAAGGACAGTGGCTGAAGGGAGAAGGTTTAGAGGTGGCGGCGAGGTGAGGTATGAAGGGAGAGAGGCTAGGGTTTGAGTGAGGAAGAAAACAGATAGGAGAGAGGGCTGCTGTTTTTTCTTTTTTTTTTCTGTTTTTTTTCTTTTTTTTTTCTTTTTTTCTTTGAATATGGAGGCTAAAAAAAAGTGAAGGGTGGAGGCTAGAAAATTGTGTGGGAATGAGGAAATTAGGGTTTGTGAGAGTATGGAGGCTATTAGGGAATGATGAGTGGTTTTTAGGATTAGTGAGGGTAGGCTTATATAGGGGAGAATTAGGGTTTCAGTGAGGGGGAAAATGACTAAGTTGCCCTCCCTTCCTTGCTTCTGCTTCCTCTCTTTTCTTTTGGGCCGTGGCCCATTTTTCTTCCTTTCTTCTTCCTTTTCCTCTGCTGGGCCTTTTCTTTTTTTCTTCTTTTCTTTTTTCTCTTTTTCCTTTTTTTTTTTTTTTTTTCAAAATTGGGCCCGGACAAAATTAGGTGTCAACACTTAGGTTTGAGTTTCACCTAACCAAATTATGTCTCATACAAACTGAGAATCATATGAACGCGGAAATCGTTCTTAGGTGCTCTAGCCTAGGATTTCTACTTGTTAATTCCTTAATCAAATAGAACTTTCAATTACAATTATCAAACCTAATACCTTAGTGTTTAGTTAATCCAATTGAAGCATTAGTGTTCTTAGTTCGAGCCAACACAACAAGTTCCCACTCTTAGACCTAAGTGGCGGATAAGCCGATTAATCTAATCCCATTTCCCTTAAATCTCACCAACTACCGTTTTGCAAGAGAAAGCATGAAAAACTTGTGTGCATCAAGCATAATTAAGCATGGGGAAGAAGATATTGAGAAAAATGGCCAAACATGGCTAGATTATGTTAGAATCAAATAATTAAATGAATTATTATGTTTTGATAATTAACAATTTCTTTAAGATTTAATGATGTCAAAGATGAAATTCCTAACATAGTGAAAATTCTCATGCACAGGAATAACTATCTCTAAAAGGACTGAATAGGCATCAAAGCAGCATCAAGAGAACTAGTCCACCAGAAGAGTTCGTCCGGACACTTCGAAGGAAATGCTGTCAAAGATATACGAAGGAAAGCATTCTTGTATAAGACAGTCCGGTGGTTCAAGAAAGCTAAAACAGTCTGCCACTCAAACCAATAGCTATCAAGAGAAAGACGGCTTCATCTAAAGGCTAAAATAATATGACAACCTATGAAGAAACACCTTCGGCATCGAAGCATCTCTAGCATGAAGTTGTGAATCAACGCTCTCGAATGGAGAACTTCAAAAGATGCAACAGAAGAAAAGAAAAGATTCAAAGTAGAGAAAATTCTACTCCTCAAAGAAGGTCTAAATGAAGGAAGTTCGTCTGCCGGTACAAGCCACTTAGTGACGGAATTTCAAGCACTGAATGAAGACTGTGTCTGCCAAACTCTATGGAAGAATTCGTCCGCTCAAGTATCAATTGCGCCAAAGGTACAAAGATCAAGAAATGTGCTTTTCGAGGATATTAGGTTATAAGAAGCATTAAAGAAATTATTCTCCTTCTCTTGAGTTATTTGTTAGAATTAAGTAATTAAAATAATAATTATATTTTGATAATCAACAATTTCTTTAAGATTCAATATTATATTAAACTGGATTTCCTAACACAGTGAAAACTCCCATGTACAAGAATAATTATTTCTAAAAGGACTGAGTAAACTTCAAGCGTCATCAAGAATACCAGTTCATCAAGAGAAGTTCGTCCGGTCACTATGAAGAAAACTGCGTCTGGTGAATCATAAGAGTCTAAAGCGATATCAACAACCAACATCTGAGAACACCTCACAAAAGTCTGCAAGCTCTAAATCAAAGCCTACCTTGAGAAGACAAAACAGTCTGCCACTTAAGAAGACAGCTTAAATCAAAGGACAGATTAATCTATGAAGAATTCCCTTCAGCCTCAAAGGTTCTCTAGCATTATAAAAGGAAGACGTAAATCAACTCTATCAGATGAAGGAACATCAAATGAGGAGATTTAGTCATCTACAAGGATAAGAAGATTCTAATCGATAAGAAAGACTGAATGAAGAAAACTTCGTCCGCCAATACTGACTACCTTGCAGAAGAACTTCAATCATTAAATAGAGACTACGTCTGCCAAGTTACAAGAAAGAATCCGTTCGCTCAAGTATCAATTACGTCAAAGGTACAGAGATCAAGAAGTGTGGCTTTCGAGAACAGTAGGATTATTGAAGTATTAAAAGAACTGAGCTTCCTCATTACTTCGTGGATCAAAAGTCTCCTACCTCGTCTACACATTTATTGACATACTGGCTGCGGCAGAAAGTAAAAAGGGACACAATTAATACAATATTCCCTGGTCCCACTGATACTCTACTTTCCCTCAAATCAAGCTGACATTGCGGAATCAACGGCAAGAATCTCTGAGCATCGTACACTCTCAACGGTCGAAATTCAAATATCTGACCAAGGCTCGTGATAAGTATCTGCTGGCAAGCACTGGGGTAAAATGGTCAAAGCAAGCTTCACAGCTATTCTGCTACACATTAAATACTGAAGGAATAGCTCAAAGCTGCACGCTCAGCATGGAGCCAGACGACATCAACCCAGACGAACTGATGATTTCTAGATCATATCTTAAGCTTGCAGAAAACTTTCAAATATCAACTTACACCTGCCAAGAGATACAGAACTAGCCGTTACGCACAGCTCAGAGAGGAAGAGGCACTTCAGACAGTTTTTCTCTCTTTCTCAAGATGAAGAAGCAACTGAAGATATAAATAGAAGATTCTGTCTCCGAAGTACTTGGACAACTTAGACTTAAACTTCCTTATGCCTACTAAGTCTGTTCCAAGAGCCAAGCAACCTTGGTTCATACTCAGAATGCCTCAAGCCTATCCCTGTCTGAGTATACAAGTTTGTGTGAGGAAAATTCATAGAGTGCTACTCTCATCTTTCCCAACTCACACTTCCTACCAAACAGAGAACCCAAACTCCTATTCTCTCTGTAAATTGAGCTTAATTTCCTCTGCCCACTCTTATTAAGAAGAGAACCTTGTAGAGAAGCCAACCCTTGAAAAAGGTGTCAGGAGGAGTCCTGGATAATACTTGTAAGGAGAAGTCCTCACAATACTTGTAAGGAGAAGTCCTTCAAATACTTGATAGGAGAAGTCCTTAGAATACTTGTTGGGAGGAGTCCCTGATAATACTTGTACTATTCGTTGAAATAGTGGAAATCTTGGTGAAGCCAAGGACTGGACGTAGCCCTGTCGGTTATTGGGGGTGAACCAGGATAAAAATTATGTGTGCTTTACTCTTATGCTTTACTGCTTCACCGTTGATCATTTGTTCATATGTTCATAATCAAATTGTTTTTAAAGATAAACAATTTACTTTTAACATACGTTAAACTATTCATACTTTCATAATTATGTCATAGAAAATCTTAAAGTAAAAATAAATAATTTTTTTTAATGGATGATCATCAAAGTAATATTAAAAAAAAGAAATTAAATTTTGGGTCACACAATTCAACCCCCCCCCCCTTTCTTGTGTGTTTCTTGCACCTTCAATTGGTATCAGAGCCTGACACTGTGAAAAGTGCTAACATCTTCACAGATGCAGAGTTCAAAGATCCATGGAAACATATGTTCTTCTCGAACAACTAATGCAAGAGGAAGCCAGTAATCAATGCAGATACCTCTGCTCATGTATCCAGCAATATATCAACCAGGTACCAAGAGAAATGATGAAGTCCTATTCTCAGAAATAGGAAGGGAGGTAACTCTAAACTTGCAGTTAATTACATATTAATCTGTTATTCCCCACCTGATTTAAATAATTGAGATAATTACCAAGTATACTCAGACACAATCATTGTCATTATAAATTAAATGAGTAAATCTTTGACAAGAAATAAATCCCTCGAGACCTATACTCCTGTCTCACTCTCAGACCTACTAAACCTCCAAACTAGAAAGTATCTCCTCATAAGGTTATCCAGAATATGATTGAACCTATAATTTGGAAGCACAAATCACTAGATAATGTTTAATGAATTATGATCGCATAAGCTTGCAAAAATATTTGATGTAGATTTGATCATCAAAATGCCAATCAATATCATTAAGCTGATCTCTTCATTTATTATGAATACATAAAGACAAATCCTTTCAAGTTCAAATGGATCAAAGTCAACTAATGTCATCTGAAAGCCAAAAATAGAAACTGTAGCGAAAAGACCTTAGCAAGCACTATTGAACTTATCTGACAAACATAAGTGTTCTGTCAAAGTTCTCTACTTGGAAAAACAAAACACTTCTTACATAAGAATAAATGTTGATAGATCTTGTTGTCTCCTCGACCTGTCCTTCAGAGAAGGTCTTCCTAAATATATATATATATATATATATATATATATATATATATATATATATATATATATATATATATCTGTCGAAATACAATATACATCCTATTGCCTATAGCAAAGTTATGATAATCAGGAAATACAAATAAGATTCTTCAACAAAGAAACTATGAAATGAATCTTGCAGGCTTGAAGATAGATACACATATTGTATGATCAACTAGAAAAATGACGTCTAGTACTGCCTTGATGAAAAGACCAAAACCCAACTCAACTAAAAGATTGCACCCCAAAAATCAAGTAAATGAAAGTCATCGTCTGGTAACTATCTAAGAATCCATCAAGAGAGAGCGTCTGGAAACAACTGATCAGACACGACCAGTCTCTCGCCCACACTTGGGCTATTAGTGAAACAACTGTAACGTTCCGTATATTAAAACTTCTCAAGCACGCATTAAATTCCTCAACTGCTGTGACTGCACATTTAAAGATCTTCATTTAATGCGCATGTCAATCATTCTATTGAATCAATAGAAAACTAATCATTTCCTTTTCTGAACCAAGAAAACTCCTTTCGTATTCATAAAATATAATATTAACAAAGAGGAATCTGAAGGAAGAAATAATATACTCACTACTCAAAACCCCCATTATCTTCAAGCTATCTATTGCTCTCCTTCTCTTGCTAACCCTTGTTTGCAGAACATCACAATGGCCTCAAAGAAACAAATTGCTGCCCCTGAACTGACTCCCGCCAAACAAAAGATTCTTGACCGAAGGACCAAGAATATTGAAGTAAATCGAAAAGAGCAAGAAGAGTTCATCGGCAAACAGAAGACAACAAACCTTGGAGATAGAGAAC
Organism: Acmispon strigosus; assembly: GCA_030819835.1. Lineage (NCBI taxonomy): Eukaryota > Viridiplantae > Streptophyta > Magnoliopsida > Fabales > Fabaceae > Acmispon > Acmispon strigosus. Next base: position 24,141,781 of record JAUAMA010000004.1, on the reverse strand, counting down.
TAGTCCCTCCAAGGTACCTTGATCTGAACTTGTATAGTCATGCGAAGATTGCAGGACTGGACTGGGTCCTATTCCAAGAATGGACAACTTTCATGAAAATATCCTCTCTTCCCACTATCAAGCCGGTTGTTCAAGAGTTCTATGACTGCGCGGTCAAGAAGGGAACTCTGTTAATCAAGACCAGATGCATCCGGTCAATCACAACTGTTATGCCTGGACACATCTCTGTGGTTCTAGATGGTGAAACAGACGAAGGAGTCAAATTTAAACCAACTTGGGAGTTATCTGCTCCAAACCCCAAGTGCATCTGGAAGCAGAACCCAGAGGTCCATGGAACTAATGTCAACAACTTAATAGAGGAATGCAAATTTCCCTATGCTATGCTGTGCAAGATAGTCATCCCCAGAGAAGGGAACTGCAACAATGTTAACAGGCTGTCTCAGTGGGCGCTCTACCACATGATGCATAAACAGAAGATCAGTCTCCCATATCTCATTTTCAACCACATTCTGTCGTCTTTGGAAGGCAAGGAGTTAAAATTGCCATATGGTGCTCTCATCTCTGAAATGATGAGGAAGCATTTTGTAAACAAAACAAAGGAGGAAAATGAATTCATCTGTTATGACTACATTCATTCCTCTCCAATCAAATTCGATGACCTCAGAAGGATGAGGATGAAGATCGACACCTCAGGGGTGCCTCTAGACCTGCTCTTGCAAGCAAGCAGACCTAAACCGAAGGAAAAGAGTATGGAAGAAGAAGAAGATGATGAGTCAGAAGAAGATGCTAATGATGATTGTCCTCCACCCGCTAAGCGATATCAAATCACCAATTCTGGGAAGTGGTTTGAAATTGCTCCCTCTTCAGAACCTAAACAATCAGGAGACACACCAGCCTCACAACATGATGATGAAGATAATTGTCTGATAACATCACGGATCAAAAACATCCGGAAAGGATCCTCAACTTCTGAATCCAAAACTCCTCAGTAGCTCGCAATCATATCAAAATATCTTCCACACATTCCTACTGAGTTCCATGAGTTTGTGGAAAATATTGTGGATGTTGATGATGATGGAAACTGTGGATACAGATGCCTTGCTCAATGGATAGGGATGAACGAGAAAGAATGGACGGAGATAAGGAGGCGAATGATCAAGGAGCTAGATGACAGACGTACTCTTCACCGGAAGATATTTGACTCAGAAGATCATATGGAGGTAATTAAAAAGGCCTTGATCCTTGGTCCAAACGAACCAGCTCTTGAACCCAAATGGTTCACTGTCCCGGACATGGGTTTGCTAGCAGCAACTGCCTTCAGAATAGTTCTGGTCACACTTAGTCTCCGGGAATCTTGCATGTATCTCCCTATGACTGGTCCAGTGACAACTCCATCTCCAGTGGCAGTGCTATGCAATGTTGAAGATCGACACTGGATCAGAGTGATCCTGAAAGAGAACTCTCCTTTACCCAATGCAACACCACAGTGGTTGCCCAACTGTGAGAAGGACGCAAAGGCATGGGGAAAGAACATGGGACCAAGAATAATAATGTATAGACGCATTATAAATCCTAACTACGTTCGTCCCTCAAAATTGAAGAGGAAGCAACCTGCGATTAAGACCATTCTGAAGGAAGCTGAAGAACAAGTGCAAGTGACCATGCCATCGTCCAAATCATCAACGGTAAAGCCATAGGCATCAGAAGTTGAAGATCCTTCTCCCTCACTCAATGAACAACAAAGCGATGAGATCGCCAAGAAATCCAACAATGTTGACGACATACTCCTTGACATTCCTATGTCTCAACCACAAGTCACTATGGAAACACAAGAGATTGAAAATCAAGATAAGGCATCTAAGGAAGCTTTTGTGGCCAAAAGAAGAGTGAAGTCTCGCGCAGTTAAGGCTTGCAATCAAAGAAAAAGAAGGAAAAATATCCCAAGGGAAGCTGAGAAAGATGGTGCAACCGAATCCGTGTGTGGGGATGATGTTCCTGCTGAACAATCAACAGCTGATCAAGAAGGAGGTATATCTGAAGAAAATCAGGAGAACAGCATGCAAGCAGTTCAAACAAGGGAATACAGAATGAAGAGCTTTCCAGTTCATGTGCCCAGACAGTCTCGCCGATGCACTACACCTATTGCATCAACAGTACCTAGGATGCTATCTATGATGAATGCTTGGCACGCACCACAACTTCTTATGGAAACCTTAGGTTTCAATTTCTGCCTCCAAGCCAGAATCTGGACTCCTCCAGCTGTTGATGGGCTAGTACTCGTGTTTGCTCCACGATCAAGGTATGACATCTTCCATCAAAACTGGGAGTTTTCTGCCTATAGACACGCTCATACAAGCATCATTTCATCCAAATTTATTCATGGCGCTGCATGCATTACTCTTAAACTTGGATCATGGTCACTTGAGTTAATCGCCGACAAACCTCCCCATGAGTTGTCTTCAACTGCTAACGTCTCACAGCAAAAATCAGTTGATCACCAAATTCATGTTTTGACTGATTCGGAAGAGGTAATTGTCATTTCATCAGACTCTGAGGAGAATCAAGATGACACATTCTCTCCATCTTCTAAGGAAATCCTTGTTGCTGAACCCTTAAATGAGTCCCTGGAAATGGAAAAACCAGTGATTTATCCCACCAATGCTTCTTCAAGTAATCCTCCTGGCTCAACTGAAGAAATTCCCAGGGCAAAAGAGTCACAGGACGTACCATCCTCTGAAGAATCTTTTGATGCCAAAAATGCTATTAAGGAGCTGTCTGAAGAAGTTACACAATCTCTCTCCAACAACTCCAAAGCAATTGATAAGATGGAAAGCACTATCCTCAAATGAGCTGATGCAATGGAACAAAACCTCACCGCTAAGTTGGAGGCTCAACTCAAATTCTTTGAAGAAATGCTCTGCAAAGACCATGAAGCTCGGCAGCAGAAAGCTGATTGATTATTTCTTATCCCTGCTACTCTCTCTGCTCATTTATCTTATGCACACTATTCTACTTGCCCTCATGCTTATACATCTCTGGCTATCTCTTTATCTTATATGCACTTTGCTTACATAATGGTTTCACATCTTTTTGATAATGGCAAAGGGGGAGAAGATTTTGGAAAAGAAGAAAGCTAGTTTTAGGGGGAGCAAAGATAAGTAAACTTAGGTAAAAATCTACTAGGAATACTCAACTTAGGGGGAGGAAAGTTAATTCAACTAAAGCAGTAAGATTCGTCTAGGAATTCCACCACCTCCTACATAAATAAAATGAGCGATCATAATGCAATACTCTGAAGAACAATTATTATAACAAAATGTCTTATGAACATGTCATAAACGAATCTTTTCCAAAGAAATTGTCATTATCAAAAAGGGGGAGATTGTTAGAATTAAGTAATTAAAATAATAATTATATTTTGGTAATCAACAATTTCTTTAAGATTCAATACTATATTAAACTGGATTTCCTAACACAGTGAAAACTCCCATGTACAGGAATAATTATTTCTAAAAGGACTGAGTAAACTTCAAGCGTCATCAAGAATACCAGTTCATCAAGAGAAGTTCGTCCGGTCACTATGAAGAAAACTGCGTCTGGTGAATCATAAGAGTCTAAAGCGATATCAACAACCAACATCTGAGAACACCTCACAAAAGTCCGCAAGCTCTAAATCAAAGCCTACCTTGAGAAGACAAAACAGTTTGCCACTTAAGAAGACTGCTTAAATCAAAGGACAGATTAATCTATGAAGAATTCCCTTCAGCCTCAAAGGTTCTCTAGCATTATAAAAGGAAGACGTAAATCAACTCTATCAGATGAAGGAACATCAAATGAGGAGTTTCAGTCATCTACAAGGATAAGAAGATTCTAATAGATAAGAAAGACTGAATGAAGAAAACTTCGTCCGCCAATACTGACTACCTTGCAGAAGAACTTCAATCATTAAATAGAGACTACGTCTGCCAAGTTACAAGAAAGAATCCATCCGCTCAAGTATCAATTACGTCAAACGTATAGAGATCAAGAATTGTGGCTTTCGAGAAAAGTAGGATTATTGAAGTATTAAAAGAACTTAGCTTCCTCATTACTTCGTGGATCAAAAGTCTCCTACCTCGTCTACACATTTATTGACATACTGGCTGCGGCAGAAAGTAAAAAGGGACACAATTAATACAATATTCCCTGGTCCCACTGATACTCTACTTTCCCTCAAATCAAGCTGACATTGCTGAATCAACGGCAAGAATCTCTGAGCATCGTACACTCTCAACGGTTGAAATTCAAATATCTGACCAAGGCTCGTGATAAGTATCTGCTGGCAAGCACTGGGGTAAAATGGTCAAAGCAAGCTTCACAGCTATTCTGCTACACATTAAATACTGAAGGAATAGCTCAAAGCTGCACGCTCAGCATGGAGCCAGACGACATCAACCCAGACGAACTGATGATTTCTAGATCATATCTTAAGCTTGCAGAAAACTTTCAAATATCAACTTACACCTGCCAAGAGATACAGAACTAGCCGTTACGCACAGCTCAGAGAGGAAGAGGCACTTCAGACAGTTTTTCTCTCTTTCTCAAGATGAAGAAGCAACTGAAGATATAAATAGAAGATTCTGTCTCCGAAGTACTTGGACAACTTAGACTTAAACTTCCTTATGCCAACTAAGTCTGTTCCAAGAGCCAAGCAACCTTGGTTCATACTCAGAATGCCTCAAGCCTATGCCTGTCTGAGTATACAAGTTTGTGTGAGGAAAATTCATAGAGTGCTACTCTCATCTTTCCCAACTCACACATCCTACCAAACAGAGAACCCAAACTCCTATTCTCTCTGTAAATTGAGCTTAATTTCCTCTGCCCACTCTTATTAAGAAGAGAACCTTGTAGAGAAGCCAACCCTTGAAAAAGGTGTCAGGAGGAGTCCTGGATAATACTTGTAAGGAGAAGTCCTCACAATACTTGTAAGGAGAAGTCCTTCAAATACTTGATAGGAGAAGTCCTTAGAATACTTGTTGGGAGGAGTCCCTGATAATACTTGTACTATTCGTTGAAATAGTGGAAATCTTGGTGAAGCCAAGGACTGGACGTAGCCCTGTCGATTATTAGGGGTGAACCAGGATAAAAATTATGTGTGCTTTACTCTTATGCTTTACTGCTTCACCGTTGATCATTTGTTCATATGTTCATAATCAAATTGTTTTTAAAGATAAACAATTTACTTTTAACATACGTTAAACTATTCATACTTTCATAATTATGTCATAGAAAATCTTAAAGTAAAAATAAATAATTTTTTTTAATGGATGATCATCAAAGTAATATTAAAAAGAAAAGAAACACACAATTCAAACCCCCCCCCTTTCTTGTGTGTTTCTTGCACCTTCATTATTGCTTCTTGAATCAAAGACATCTACCTCGTCTGCACATTTATTAAAGTACTAGCAATCACAGAAAGAAAGAAGGGACACAATTAATTCAATACTCCCTGGTCCCACTGCTTTTCTGCTTTTCCTCAAATCAAGCTGACATCGCAGAATCAACGGCAAGAATCTCTGAGCATTGTACACTCTCAACGGTCGAAATTCAAATATCTGACCAAAGCACGTGATGAGTGTTAGCTGGAAAGCACTGGGGTAAAATGGTCAAAACAAACTCCACCTCTGGATCTCCACACATTATATACAGAGAAACTAGCTCAAAGCCACTCGCTCAGCATGGAGCCAAACGACATCAACCCAGACGAATTGATGATTCTTAGATCATGTCTTATGCCTGCTGAGAGATCTCAGATCATGTCTTACGCCTGCTGAGAGATGCAGAACTAGCCGTTATGTGCTGCTTAGAGAGGAAGAAGCACTACGGGCAGGTTTTCTCTCCTACTGTGAAGGAAGAACAAAGATCTTCAACTGAAGATATATATAGAGAACCCTGCCTCTGTAGCAACTTGGCGACTAGAACTAAAGTTTACATATCTCAACCTAGTTCGTCCAAGAGACCAAGACATTCTTGGTTTCAACTCAGGAAACTTCAAGTCATATCACAACCTTAGTTGAGTTGCTTATGTGTGTGGAAAACTTACAGAGTATAACTCTCATCATATCCCACACACATAACTAAAAACAGAGATCAACTTGCTTATGATCTCTCTGTTTTTATGTGCTTCATTTCTTCTACTCACTCTTATCAGAATAGAATTTTGTAGAAAAGAAAAACCCTGAAAAAGGTGTCAGGAGAAGTCCTGTATAATACTTGTAAGGAGAAGTCCTGATAATACTTGTAAGGAGAAGTCCTTCGAATACTTGATAGGAGAAGTGCTTAAAATACTTGTTGGGAGAAGTCCCTGATAATACTTGTACTATTTGTTTAAATAGTGGAAAATCTTGGTGAAGCCAAGGACTGGACGTAGCCCTGTCGATTATGGGGGTGAATCAGGATAAAAATCATGTGTGCTTTATTCTTTATGTTATATTACTTTTCGGCCATATATTCATATATGCTTGCACCACAAATTAATCATCTTTAAAACAAGTAATCAACCTTCCAAATATATCGAATAAATTTCAAAAATGATTACACAATTCAAACCCCCCTTTCTTGTGTGTTTCTTGCACCTTCAGATTAAACATAAAGATAATAACATAAACCTGGATACTAGGGCTCCAAAGACCTCTTACAAGCTTCAAGAACAAATCTACAGAGGAAGGAACTCAGCCAAGTACAAGGTTCCAGGGTTGATACAATAGAAAAGCCAACTCTGTATTTATAGCCAATTCTGACAGCAAGCCAACGCTCGAGCGTTGGATTCCAACGCTAGGGCGCTGGGAACAGGATGAATTTCTTGCCTTCTAGCAGAGAGCCAACGCTCAGGCATTGGGAGCACGGTAGGCTCCTCATTTTCATGCTCTTGACCTTCTCTTTTGATTCCTTTCATCAATGCTTTGATGAGGCTTTATGGTGGCTTCAAGGATGTTTTTCAATAGTTGAAACCGTCATTCTTCACCATTTGAACATGTGGAAAATGTTTTTCTTGCTTCAACTCTTCATTTAATCCACAAACCCATTCAGCTCTAACTCCTCTTCTTCTTAATAATGACCAGAACTCTAACAATGACTAAAACTCTAATAAAACATAACTAAAAGGACTAACAACAAAATAATAACTAAACTATATGCAAATGCAAAAATAAAGTAAAAAATCTAACAAATAAAATAAAAACTATATGAGACTCAAATAAAATAAAATAAAATAAAAAATAAATTAAAAAGACCTTTATACCCCCATTCATCAGAAATGGTTGATGTAACACCTCAATTTTGGGTTGAGGGTCACATAGTAATTATGAAAAAAAATTAAGTTCAAAACCTCTCAAAACACTCAAATTTTAAAAAGCAACGTCTCTCAATAAATATAATTAATAATCATCCCATAGTAAAATGTAATTATCTCAAACCACGCGACATAGTTCCAAAATAATTAAAGTGGCACAAACATGTGCAAAAATCCGAACGACATAGAAATAGAAAATTACAACGTTCTTTATTTTCTTGAGTCTTCTTCATCACTTGTTCTAACCTTCGAATCACCGTTCTTGAGCCTCATTTCCCTGGTCATCTATGGCGTTAAGAGCCCAAACAAAATCAAACAAAACAAGCAAAAAGGGTTAATTCAAAAATAAAGAAAATAACATGTTCAATTTGTGATAAAAACAGCAATAAGGTAAATACAAAAACAGGAACAATACAACATAACAATAGCAACAAACATAACATATGATCATTTCACATATCATATAAACATGTGCATATTCCTCAATATCTATATGCATAAGTATGACCAATATTCACCCTAAAACCGGGCCAAGACAATCACGTAGGACAAAGTTCCACCACATTGCCCTTGGATGATCCCACGGGACAAAATACCGACACATCATCCTAAAAAGAATCCTAAGTTGATCCCACGAGACAAAGTACCGTCATATCAACCCAATATATATATATATATATATATATATATATATATAATGCATATGCTATGACATTACAAAATCCATAATCCTCATGAACCAACAGTTCACACAAAATCCTCAGTCATAGTATATCATAGACATATTTTAGTTCATCTTCTCAAATCATCATCTTATTATCTTCAAATAACACAAAGCATACTCTTCAATATTCATCATTTTATGAACAACACAGCATGTTAAAAATTATCAACACAATCCAGAAACGAAGGTCTTCAAGTACCAACACAACCAATTACACAAAAAAGAATTCAATCAATCACAAACGACATGGATAAATCCTAAGAAAACGAGTTACCCTTACCTCCGAGATGGTTGCATGAACGTTATTCCTAACCTTGTAAGACAAAATAAACATGTATACATTCATCAACAATCATGGAAAAAGGTAGGGAACCAATCCCAAGAATTTTAGAACAATAGAGCAAAAACAACAATTTGCTGGCAGGGGCCTAGCTCTTGGGCGCTAGGTTCCAACGCTCGAGCATTGGGCCCCTGTCTAGCAACACGTACTGGGCAGAATTCCAACGCCCAGGTGTTGGGAATCCAGCGCTCATGCGGTGGCTCCCTGCCAGAAACCCTAAAAACCAAGTTTTTCACCCGAAAATCCATTTTTAACCAAATCCTTTCCAAACCAAAATTCTTCCATGTTTAGAAACTATAATATAACCAAACAAACAAGTTTCCTACCCAAAACTTCAAGGATTTCTAATTACTACGAAAATCATATGCACAAGGAGGATTACTAAGATGGAAGAAAATACCAGCCTTGTTGAGAGAGTCGATCAAGCTTGAACACCACAAAAGGGAGAGAGAAGGTCGAAAATGTGCTCCAAAGTGTAGCAGGACTTCAAAGGTTTCCTAGCTCTAGTGTTTTAGGTATCAGTTTGCAATTTCAACTGTGGAAAAAGCAAGAGGATGACTAGCACGATTTTAGGTCTGAAAATGGTGATTAGAGGAAGAGGAGAGGATCCCTAAGCCTCAAGTTTTAGAATAAAAACTGACTTGTTTGTTTTCAAAGCTCATCAAGGAAAAGACAAAGCATTAACTTTCATAACCTCTCTTTTATGCATAATTGGTTTTTAAAATTCAAAAGGGATTCAAGGCTCAAGAGTATGATCAGTTTTTCAGCCTCCATGAGAACCATAAAAGCCGCCCAACACCTCCTTCATTCCTCCATAATCCTCCATAACCCCCCATTAATACTAGACAAGTCGTTAACCACTTTAATTTTCCTCTTAACACCCATAACCCCCAAGGAATCTACATTTACCACCCTAATGAAAGCCTAATAATTTAGATTCCTATTCACAATTTCAAAATCCTTAGTCTAAAAAGAAATAAAAACTTCCTCAACATGATTCGAACACATTCCTTGAAGTTGTAACACAGAAATCTTAACTGCTAAGCCATAGTCAATCTTGTTGCAACTCATGCAAAACTATTTAAATGTTCCTCAAGGTAAGTAACCATGCTCAAACAAAGATCAAATAGCCCAAGGCTTAGATCTGATTAATTTACTCAGGGGTCAATTTACAAATGAAAGAAGTCGAAGGACTAAAAAGTAATTACAAACAAGTTTAGGGACTAAAATGCAATTACAATAAATTACGGGTCTTACAATACCACCCCCCTAAAAAGAGTTTCATCCCTGAAACTACACGTCAACTAAACAACTTGGGATACTGCTCCCGCATCTTATCCTCGAGCTCCCAAGTAGCGTCACCTGTAACTTGGTTCCAAATCACCTTCACAAGCGAAATCTGCTTGTTCTTCAGCTGTTTGATCTTGCAATCGGCAATACTCATCGGTGGTACCTCAAAGGTCAGATTATCCTTCAGCTGGATGTCATCCTGAGCAATAACATGTGAAGGATCTAGAATGTACTTCTGCAACTGAGATACAAGCAACACGTCATGAATTTTGGACAAGAAGGGCAGCAAGGAAATATGGTATGCCACCGGTCCAACTCTCTCAATAATCTGATAAGGTCCGATAAATTCCGGTGTCAACTTCTTTGATTTTATTGCCCTTACGAATCCAGTAGTTGGGGTCACCTGAAGAAATACATGTTCCCTCGGTGCAAACTCTAAATCCCTTCGTCGGTTGTCTGAGTAGCTCTTCTGTCTACTCTAATATGCTTTCATTTTCTCCCTAATTTGTTTAACTTTCTCAGTCGTTTGTTGGACAAGCTCTGGTCCAACCAGCAAATATTCCCCATCTTGGAACCAACATAGAGGAGTCCTACATCTCCTTCCGTACAAAGCCTCGTACGGTGCCATCCCAATACTAGCATGAAAGCTGTTATTATAAGTAAACTCAATCAAAGGCAACAACTCATCCCATCTTCCCTGATTATCCAAAACACAATCACGCAGAAGATCCTCCAAAGACTGAATCGTCTGCTCAGTCTGGCCATCTGTTTGCAGATGATATGCAGAACTCAAACTTAGTTTCGACCCCGAGAGCTCCCTGCAGGGCCTTCCAGAAGTGTGAAGTGAACTTTGGATCCCTGTCGGAAGCAATGGTCGAAGGAACTCCGTGTAATCAAACAATCTCAGAAACATACACATCAGCAAGCTATTCAACCTTATAAGTGGTCTTTACGGGTAGAAAGTGTGCGGATTTGGTCAAACGAGCAACAATGACCCAGATGGAATCAAATCTCTTACGAGTGAGTGGTAAGGAAACCACGAAATCCATAGATATACTATCTCATTTCCACTTAGGAACCTTGAGAGATTGCATCAACCCAGCTGGTTTCTGATGCTCCATCTTAGCCTTCTGACAAGTCAAACAAGCAGCCACATATTCCGCAACATTCCTCTTCATGCTTGACCACGAGAAATGTAGCTTCAGATCCTGGTACATCTTCGTTGCAACCGGGTGAAGACTCAACCTGCTCTTGTGGCCTTCATCGAGGATCAATCTCCTCAACTCAGCATCATTCGGGACACACACACGTCCCTTGCATCGCAAGATGCCATCAGCTCCTACCTCAAAATATGGTGCCTTCCCTGCGCTGATCATTTCTCTCTTCTCAATCAGTTCTTTATCTTGCATCTGCTTAGATCGGATCTCTTCTAACAACCCACTAGATACAGTGATCGTCCCGAAGCTCAGTCTCCCGGGTGTCACCTATACGTCCAAGCCCAAATCACGGAAAGCCTCCAACTACTCCCGCTCCTTAATCATCAGAGAGGAAACATGAATAGCCTTACAACTGAGAGCGTCAGCCACAACATTAGCCTTTCCTGGATGGTACTGCAAGGTAAAATCGTAGTCTTTCAAGAATTCCATCCACCACTTCTATCCCATGTTTAAATCCTTTTGATCAAAGAGATATTTCAAACTCTTGTGGTCGCTGAACATCGTGAACGTGCCCCCATACAAATATTTTCTCCACATTTTGAGAGCAAAAACCACCGCTGTAAGCTCCAAGTCATGCGTCGGATAGTTACGTTCATGGATCTTCAACTGTCTTGGAACATAAGCAACGACCTTCCGATTCTGCATCAAAACATAGCCCAAGCCCTGATATGACGCATCACAATAAACCTTGTAAGGTTCATCACACTGCGGTAATACCAAGACTGGTGTGGTAGTCAGATGCCGCTTAATCGCCTGAAAAATGAACTCACATTCTTCACTCCAAGAAAAATGGTGATCCTTTTGAGTCAACTTCATCAAAGGTCCTGCAATTTTTGCAAAACCCTCGATGAATCTTTGGTAGTATCAAGCCAAGCCCAAGAAACTCCGGACATCTGTCACAGTCTTTGGCTGTTCCCACTTAGTCACCACTTCCACCTTACTAGGATCAACGGCTATGCCTTCCTTGGAAATGACAGGGCCTAAGAACTTCACTTCTTCCATCCAAAAGTCACACTTAGCCGCGTTCGCAAAAAGAGTCTTCTCGCGAAGAACGAACAACACTTGGTGTAGGTGTTTTTCGCACTCCTCTCTACTCCTCGAGTAGATCAAGATATCATCGATAAAAACGACCAGGCACCTATAGAGAAAAGTTATAAAACAACACATACAAGACACAAGATCAAACAAGAAGATACACAAACACACACCTGTCAAGGAAGGGATTAAAGATCCTATTCATGTAATCCATGAATACCGCTGGAGCATTTGTCACACCAAATGGCATCACTACATACTCATTGTGTCCATAACAAGTACGAAATGCCATCTTTCGAATGTCTGCTGATGACCAAGTCCGCAAGTGTACAGTTGATATCGAAGTAATATAAAAGATTATCGTTCTCCACAGGGATAGGTGTTTCAATGTCTAATTTTAATTTTTTTAGAACTAGTGCAGGAAAATTAAATTGATTTGTTTGATTATGGTTTGAGTAAGAACTTGAAAACACAATTCGCAATGAAAATATAGTGATAAATATTAAGAACTTGGGCTGAGTAAATAACTTATAAATTATGCTCTTAGAATCAATTTTATATCTGAAGTTAAAGCAAGAAGTTCATGATGTTCTTGCCTAGATTCTTTACAAGTTAATTCCTTAATCATGCAAAGCTTTCTTCTAAATTACTAAGTCTAATTCCTTAGCTTTTTAGTTAATTTAAGAAGAAGGTTAATTCTATATTCATGCCAACATAAACAAAGCTTATTCTAATTCCTTAGTGATATGCAAAATGTTCTTCCAATTCCTATTTCCCTTATAACTTAACAATTACCATTGATAAAGAAATAAGTTAAAACACTTGTGTACAACAAGATAGATGAAGAACTAGGAGATGAAACATGAAATGCAATTTTATTCAGATATAAAGAAGAAACTTAAAACATAACTATAAGCTAAAAACAACCCAAGTACTTAAAAAAGAACTTAGCCAAGCATGGCTAAGAGAGACATTGTATTAACCAGGAATATGAGCTCAAGAAAGGCTTCCCACAATTCTCAGGAAATAATGTCCGTAGGAAGAAAGAAAGAATAACTTAGTGTACTCTGGTGTCCCTTTCAAATGAAGAATGCAGTCCTATTTATAGGGTACTGATTGCGTTCCAGCGCTTGAGCGTTGGTATCCCAACGCTTGGGCGCTGGGATTATTAATGCCAGACATTGGCAAACAGGGGATCAATGCATGAGCGTTGGCCCTCCAACGCTTGGGCGTTGGAATTATTTGATAATAATAAAACCACACAAGAAAGGGGGGTTTGAATTGTGTGTGTGATTTGTTAAGCTTCTTTTCGCGAAATAACAGTTATAAGTTCAAAAACGTTTGTTAAAGAAGTGCAGCGGAAATAATCCTACAACTGAACAATAAAGCACACACGATGTTTATCCTGGTTCACCCCCTTAATCGACAGGGCTACGTCCAGTCCTTGGCTTAACCAAGATTTCCACTATTTGATCAAAATAGTACAAGTGTTCGCAGGGACTTCTCCCAGTATTCTTAGGACTACTCCTTTACAAGTATTCTAGCAGGAATTTTCCTTTTTCGAGTGTTAGATAGGACTCCTCCCAGTTCTTTTACAAGAAGACTTGGTTTCTACAAAATCTCTTCAGTAAGAGTGGGTAGAAAATGTGAAGACTAGGATTTGGAGATAATGAACAAGTTGGTTCTCTGAAGGGTTTATGTGAGAAAGGATAAGAGTTTTTCACTCTGTAAAGAACTTCACACTGGTTGGCGACAGTACTCAGATAATAAATAAGTTGAGATTGTTGAGTGTTTGGCTTAGAGCTGTTTGATCGTAGATAATAAACTTGGAAAGTTTGAATGCTTTGATTGTGTAAAAGTCGCCAAGATGAAACTAATGCTAAGTCCACTATTTATATCTTCAGTAGGATGTTTACTGGAATCTTTGTTGAAGATCTTCAAAATAGTTCTGTTTGAATTTCGGCTCGAATGTGAGTAAGAGACACTTCTGCATCTGCTGCTGCAATCTACCAGATAATTAATGTTTCTTCTACGACGGAAGAAGATATCGTCTGGTGATGCATTTTACCTTGAGCCATAGCTTCTGCAATTAATGCTCATGCCTTATAGCTAATGGAGTCATTAATGTTCTGACCAGAATATTTGAATTTGACCGTTGGGGAGATACGATGATCAGAAAACCTTGCCGCTAATTCCGTAAAAGCAGCTTGAACTAAGGAATGTCAGAGGATTTGAATCCTCAGGGAATGAGGTGCTTAATTCTGTCCCTTTTGCCATTAATGCTCTGAGGAGCCAAGGGGTGCTTGACAGGTCATCTTTAGGTTGAATAAACGATTACCTCCTGATATTACTTTTTTGCATGAGTCTTCAATCATTGCTTTAGTCAACCCAAAATTCTTCGTATAAATACATCTAGTGACTGATCAACCAGACGTTCATCATAGGCGGACAGACTCTCTCAGGTGGCAGGCTGATTCACAAAGGCAGTGACCGGACGAAATTCTCTATTATCCTTTACTTGAATGTCTGCTTTTGATAATGCTTTGTCAAGGTCCTCGCAATGTATCTCCAAGTAAACAAATATTCCTGAACATGAAAACTATTAAGAAGTTAGTAACACTTAGCGAAATTGTTATTTATCAAAATATAGTAACTCATAAAATTATTTGATTCTAACAATCTCCCCCTTTTTGATAATGACAATTTCCTTAAAAAAATGAGAGTAATGTATTTTTAAGGTTTCCTCGCCGTTAGTTTAAGACTTCTCTATGAGATTACTCCCCCTAAGTTTATGCTCCTCTTTTTACACTTGTTACTCCAAATTGTACTTCATTTTTAGTTATTCTTCTCCCCCTTTGGCATTATCAAAAAAAAAATAGAGTGATACATAGAAGAGATGAGACATTAAGAAGATAGCCATTAAGAAGATAGGGAGTAAAATATGACAGAGAGTAATAAAAGCAAGAGTTAGGAAGATGGCTTCAAGTGCCCAAGGAGAAGTGCCATAGTGTCCTGCAGGCGATCAAAGCGAGTGTCCATTATGGTGGTGAGGTTGTGCTGCATGGAGTCAGGACGAGTATGCACATCATGACGAAGAGCACGCCTTTCGTGAGTGGTGATAGTCTGAACGACCTGTATCTTTGATCGAGCATTGAGACCAATGTGCGATTAGCAGACTGCTTGGAAGTGGAAGTAGCATGGATCCGCGGTGTGGCAAGGATGGATGGAAAAATTGGAGTGAAGGATGCCACAGTAGGTACGAGTGGAGATGGAGTAATGCAGTGCCAACCGAAACCAAGAGCTTTCAGCACTGGGGGAAGCATAGGAAAGAGCACCAATGTCCAGGTCTTGAACTTCAGGACTAAGGGACCGACTCGACCAGCCAAATGAAGAGGTATGGAAGCCACATGAGTAATTCCAGAGACGACGAGCTGCCAATCGAAGTGGAAGAACATGCAGCATTGAGGCAGGGATGGAACAAGCTGGTGGTCATGACAACCAGTGGGAATCCACAGACCTGCATTGAAGCAAAAGGGCAAACCAACAACCTGTAGGCACACATCTGGAAGCAGGTGTGCATTTTATGCAGTTGTGGAACGCTTGCGTTTTCCCAAGGTAGATCGAGATCGTCGAGGAAAGCAGGGCATGAAGGAGATCCGATGGTGAGGCATGCAGAGAGTGGATGAAGATGGATCAGGAACGGAATGAGCCGGAGGTGCGAGCATAAGATCCAGATCCAGATCTTTATTGAAGGGGACAGTTGGTGACAGATGAGATGCATTAATATATGTATTAATTTGAGCATCTACCCTTCTCGAGAGCTGAGAAAAATGTTGACTTTGACCCACATGCAGACGGAGACCAAGATCAGTATCATGCAGTTGGAGGCGAGTGGAGTCATGTAATAAGGCATCAGGGAAGATAAATTGTGGTAAATGAGCTGGATTGATAGATGCAGTAGGAGCATGTTCGTCTTCAGAGTCATCATCAAGTTCAATAGGATGAGTAATATTTGGAACTTCAAACAATGAATTGAGAAATTTCTCAGCTTCGCTTTGTAGCAAACTCTTGAAGTGCAGAATTTTTGACTGAAGAGGAATTTCCCAACCTCGAGCATTTGTAGAACAATGATGCTTCCATTGAGGTGATACAGTAGGCAAGGTAGAGTTGTCGGAAAGCTTGACTCGAACCTAGTGCTTGTTGGCAATATTTCCCAGAACAACAATGGTAGGAGCTTTAGCTACAGGACCCAAGAGAGGAAGATATGTGCAGCATTGGTTAGGTGCTAAAGTAATCAGAATGATCTGGAATGCAGTAGCAGCCAGTAACCCCATGTCTGGAACTGAGAACCATTGGGGTTCATAAGCAGGTTCACTTGCATTCAAGGTTAGTGCCAAGCGAATAGTGTCAACATCGTCATCAGAGCTAAAGGTTTGAGAATGAAGTGCTCTGTGAGAGAGAAGTTCGTTGATTAAGAGTTTGCGAATCTCTGGCCAATAATCTTGAGGATGACCTAGCCACTGAGCAAGACATCTGAACCCACAATTGCCATTATCTTCTACATCGAAGACATCTGAGATATATTTGTGAAAGAGTGGAGGCAAGAACTTCAGATATCGTGCATGAGAATGTGGAGTTTTTTTTTTGAATATAAGAAAAAAAAAAATTATTGTCACTTTGGGGTCCGAGCCAAACTATTTGTCAAAATGGGTCATTTTTATAATTAGCCTCAAGTGAGGCGTTTTTGAATGGGCCTCAGATGAGGAGTGTTTAAACACTCCTCAAATGAGGCGTGTTTGACATTGATGGGATGTCCCACGCAGGGGAGCAGAAAAAGGGAGTGAAAACGCCTCATGTGAGGCCTATTTACTGTACTGAAAACGCCTCAACTGAGGCCATTTTCATGTAAGACAGAAAAGGAATCTAAAGTGTTTGACTGATGTTGACTGATGTTGTTAGGGTAGGTGGGAACGTGTACACAATGGGCCTCATCTGAGGAGTGTTTAAACACTCCTCATGTGAGGCCTTTTCACTGCAATAAACACGCCTCATCTGAGGAGTGTTTAAACACTCCTCATTTGAGGCCCATTGTGTACAAGTTCTGCACGCACGTCCCCTATATATACCCTAACATATTCTCTTTATACTCACACATTTTCTCCTTCATTCTACTTCATTCTCAATCAATTCTTCTTTGAAAAATTAGAATCGTGTTGTACTTGAGAGATGGCTGAAGTTGCTGCGCTAATCTACTTCAATGGTAGAAAATTTGTAGGCGTGGAAGGACAAATGTTTGAAGGTGACATGAGACCCACACGAGTCAAATACGGCATGAGCATGAACCAGTTGAGGAAGAAACTTCACAACAAGCTAAAGCTCGGGCCGAACCAGGTTATAGGTTCCGTGACATGCAGATTTTTGGCATCAACCAATCCCAGGCAATACATCGGTCTTGAAGTATGTGACACCGAAGATCTGGGAATAATGCTCGACACTTTTGCGCAACAGTCAATCATGACCGTCCTTGAGTTGTATGTCGACATCAACCAGGCCGGTAGCTCATCCGCACCCCCCCCACCCGATGTGACGAACTACATTTTAACGCCACCACACGCTGGAGGGATAGATGTAGGGGAAGAACCTGAAAGTCAAGATATGTTGGTGAGTTTGTCAAACGATGAAGATCAGAGCAACAATTTTAACGTCGATCCCAATGCATATCGCTCCGTTGATGATGATGCCCGTGATGATGATTTCCTTCTCGTTGAGGATTCGTCAGATGACGAACGTCCGATGGGACCGGTCTCCCCGTCATCGCCGATTGTGGTGGAGGTGCCCATCAACGTCCATCCAGGAACAAGCGGTATGTCTTGAAATTTTATTGACACAATCACCGCTCTTATATCAGTGACATTTTACTAAATATTTATATTTTTATGTTTAGAAAGCCCCACAGTCCCATTCTGGAATGATATTCCCCACTACACAAACGTTAATTGGGAATATCCAGACCAAGAACCAGACCGAGATTCTTTGGCTGCACGAGGCAATTGGGAGGCTGGGGATGAGTTGTATGTTGGTCAACGGTTTGATTCGAAAGAAGCTGTTCAACATGCTCTGAAGCACTATGCGATGAAGATTCACCAATCCTTTCGTGTGGTTGAGTCAAAACCAAGTGTCTATTACGTCAAATGCCCGAACTCGACCGAGCAACAACCTTGTCCATGGAGGATGAGGGCAATCCTGGGGAGAAGATCTACGAAATGGGGGATAACGAGATGGGGTGGACAACACACATGCGTCAACCAAGTCATCGGTGCGGACCATAGCAAGTGTAGTTCCGACTTCATATGCTCGTGCATCCTAGGTACAAAACATATACTCGAACCGCAGTGATTATGCTGAGTCTGGTTTCCTAATTTTGAATAGTATACTTTTTGTAGGTATGGTCAAAGAAGAGCCTGCAATAGCCATTTCTCTTATTCAAGAGAGGATAAATGGAATGTTCGGCTACTCGGTATCATACACGAAGGCATGGAAGGCAAAACAAAAAGCTCTGGCAAAGGTCTTTGGTGATTGGGAGGAATCCTACGATCAACTCCCGCGGTGGCTAGAGTACATGTTGCCATTTGCTCCCGGTTCCGTTTACAAGGTCGCCACACACGAGTACAAACATGGTGGGGTTGTTGATCCTCGATATCGGATTTTTAGCCGGGTGTTTTGGGCTTTCAAGCAATGCTGCGAGGCTTTTAACTACTGTAAGCCTATCATTCAAGTCGATGGAACTTGGCTCTACGGGAAGTATAAAGGAACCCTTCTCATTGCAACCACGCAAGACGGGAACGGAAATATTTTGCCGATTGCCTTTGCTATTGTCGAAGGTGAAACCTTGAGCGCTTGGTCATGGTTCTTACGTTTGATACGGCTCCACGTTACTGCTAGACAAGGAGTATGCCTCATTTCAGACCGACACGCGAGCATCAAGGCGGCCGTTGCATCGTTGCCTGAATGGCAGCCACCGTACGCTAACCACGTGTACTGCATACGCCACATCGCTAGTAACTTCAACAACAAGTTTAAAAACAAACAGTTGAAGGACGAGCTGGTCGACTTAGGTAATTTTTTACTCCCAAAAAGATTGATGCTCATCGATTTAAGTTAATGTTGTCTGAGCTTCTTTGTTACACTGTTGCAGCTTACGATCCCTGCCCGTACTATTTTGAGATGCGCTTGGCACATTTTCGTTCCGAGGCTAGCCCTGCTGTACGCCAATGGATTGACAACATTAGGAAGGAGACATGGAGCCTTGCATGCGACGTGAGTGGGTTGAGATACGGACACATGACGACCAACCTGGCAGAAGCTGTCAACAAATTCCTTAAGGGTGCAAGAAATCTCCCAATCACCGCTTTGGTGAAATGCACTTACACCAGACTAGTGACATATTTTGTTAACAGAAGTGGTCGGGCACGAGCTGAATTGGCAGAGGGGAGAGTTTATTGCAAGGATGTCATGAAAAAGCTAGAGCGTAATCAGCAATTGGCAGGTCGTTTCCTAGTGGTGTCGTATGATCTTCCTAGGTCGAAATTTGAGGTTCAGGAGCGTGTGGATCCAATGACTCAAAGCAATGGCATGAACTGGCGTATAATCTTGAACGACAGGTACTGTGAATGTGGCCGCTTCCAGGCTTATAAGTTTCCATGCGCACATGTTATTGCGGCATGCAACCGTGTGGCGATCGACTACTTCCAGTTTGTTGACCCTGTATATAAACTTCAGAGCGTTGCGAATGCGTATGATCAAGAGTGGAATCCAATTGGCAACGATCTAAACATCCCTGCAAGTTCAGGTCCACGCATAATACCTGATCCAACCACAATACGTGGTAAGGGTCGACCGAGGTCTACACGCATTCGCAACGAGATGGACGGGACCGAGGGTCGCACATCAGTCAGATGCGGTCATTGTCACGGTAGAGGTCATAATAGAGCCGGTTGTCCGATTATAGCCGCTCGTGTGAATGCTTTGTTTGATGATGATGTTCCCGATTCAGTGTAGAATAACTCAAGTTAACCCTGTTGTAACTTAAGTCATTCGGTTGTTATGTTATTTTGTTGTGTTCTTGACAATTATTACCCATGCTAAAAATAACAACCATTTACCTAATGTAAAACAAAACTAAAGTGGGGCAAGTTAAACCAAATAGTTAGTTAGGACAATGTCAGAAGTTTCTATTACAGACACATGTAGGACAATTTCCCTAATAGAAACTACCAACCGCTTGTTCTTCCCCCAAGCGATGGTGACGGGTTCTGAGTAGGGCTTTGGGATGATCCTGCTGCAGCTAATGTCAATGAAAGCTCTAACTCGGACTGTAGCTGGCTAGGATTGCCGCCGTAGAAGAACCCTGAATGACCAGTTTCCATGTATCCTCCGCCCTCATGAGGAGCATTATAGCGGGGTGCCACTGGAGCTCCAGGAGTGAAGTGCATATCCGTATCCACCGGCATATCAGGCGTGTAAAAGTCGGGCATGTAATCCGACGCTTGTGTGACCACATCTGGGAATATGGACGGCGTAGACTGAGTGCCGACATCCGGGAATATGGACGGCGTAGACTGAGTGCCGACATCCGGGAACACCGATGGTGTAGAGAAGGCTTGGAAGTCGAGGCCGTCGAAAAAACTGGGGCTGCTCTCAGGCTGAAAACTACTTCCCCCTACATCTGCTGCAGAGAATGGTACCTGATATGGAACGTATGAGCTGTTGTCTGGCCCCTGACCATCTGGGAAGAAATACTGACCGTGCTCAGGTTGTATGATTGTCTCAAATGTATGGTCAGGTGCAACAATCGGTTTTCGCCTACGACCAAGTCCCTTGCATTCCTTTCGGCCGACCTTGGGTCTCAGATCTGTGGTGGGCTGCTGGAGTTCCAAGGGCGCTTCAGGGGCGGGTCGAGATGGAACGGTGACCCTCGCTAGCTCTGAGGTTATGGACAGACATATACCGGCTTCTTGGTGAACCTCCTCAAGCGTCATCCCGCTTCGGGAGCCTCCTGCGGACATGGACCACAGCCGATGGAGCCTCTCCGCCTAAAAACGAAAATGGTTATAACACCAGTTTATATTTAAATTAACATTAAAAACACAACACTTACCAAAAGCGTGGTTGCAGCAACTGAGGGTGTCATCCATCGTCTCGTGTGAAGCCGGTACCATCTCATATACTCGTCGCTCGGACCAGAAGCCGCCATGGGGGGTGTCGGTGGGACCACCCTCATCAGACGGGCATCCCACAGCTCGACATAGCCTCGCAGCTCCGTCGCCCAGTTGATGTGCATCTTCCCCCTCCGCGACACATCGTGGAGACCGTCATCCTGCATCGGAGCGTGAGGAATATGCTGGGCCAAGCCAAACTGCCTCATCACCTGATCCGGTTGATGCCACTCAATAAGGTTATAGTGGATCATTGGTGACACCGTCCTGAACAAATTACGATCACGCACACACTGCTCGGGGAGATAGTCAACTTCTGAAACGTATGGCCTCCACACAAACTACAAGTACAAACTTTAATATTAAAACACTATGTGTACTGGATAAACATCGAAGTTAGAGATTTCAGACAATATCTTACGCTAGTCTCGTTCAACAAGTCTAGTTTGTTTCTGTACGACCAAATAGGAGCCATGTCAAATTTTACTCTCTGGACCCACCTATACCATCAATAAATAAATTAAAACTTGCGTTATACATTATTTCAAGGTAAATAAATTAAAACTTGCGTTAAAGTGGGGCTTCAGAATTTTGTACCTTCCACCGAGTGGTGCTCCGAGTCGCAGAGGAGGTAGGTTTCTCGGGCCTACACTAGGGATCCTGGCCCAAGCGCAGAGTTGCACGAGCAGGGAGCATCCTATCAAGTCGGCCCTTTTGTAATCAGTGGCCTTGCACAAAGAATTGTACAAATGGGCCAGGACTGCTGAACCCCAACTGTAGGTACCGGCTACGTCCAAGTCCTGCAAAAGTAAAAGATAAGATAGTGACACCTCTGCGCCAGAACTGTCCGTGAATAGGAACCCTCCCATCATTCGCAGGATGTATGCCCGTGCAAACTGCTCCAACCATAGCGGTCCGTGGCCTTCGTGGATGTTGTTGAAAGTTTGGCTAAGCCACCTCATCTTCAACCGGTTGCCACTGAGGTCCGCATCTGACACTTCTTTGCCAAGTAGTGCCATGATCACCTCCTTCCAGTCAGCGCGCATTGTCTGCCCGGTGACCGCCCGACCGTCAACTCTCAACCCAAGATGAAATGCAACATCCTCGAGCGTGATTGTTGCTTCGCCGACAGGGAGATGGAAAGTGTGGGTCTCAGGCCTCCAGCGCTCCACCATTGCAGAGAGTAGGTGATGATCCGCCGCGACGTCCCCCACCAATGCGCACTCGTACAATCCCGCCCGCTGGAGATGGGGAATGATTTCCTCCGGCACTACACTGACGATGCGCCCTTCGGGGGTCTTCGAGTCCCGACACCTTCTAACCTTCAATATCCGGTCCTCAAATGTACCACTCCAGACTTGTTCGGACACATGCACTGATTGTTGGGTCAGGAGGGAAGGATTTAAAGGACCGGGATTGATAACATTATCTCTTGACATTGTTTGAGTAGTTAAAAAAAATTTGCAAGGAAGGATATGAGATGAAAAGAGAGGATTAAGGGGAAGATGAAAGTAGCTTAATTTAGGTGGGAAATATGTGAGTTTAAAATGGGGTTTTGGGTGGGTATTTATAGGAAAATATGGGGTTTGGGGTGGGTTGGGAGGGGTGTGGCCGTGTAGTTGATAGGTGAGGGTGGGGGTGGGTTCTAGGGGCATGTGTGCCACCACATGCAACCAATTACATGCAATGGGCCTCATGTGAGGCGTGTATGCATTGGGCCTCGTGTGAGGCGCGTTTGACCGCGTTTGACCAAGGAAGGGCCTCATGTGAGGCGTGTTTGACTGCACACAATGGGCCTCATCTGAGGCGATTTTGGTCCTGTCACCCTGTCTCAGACATCCCATCAACAGTGCAGATTCCTTCCTCAAACAGTGCAGATTCCTTCCTCGAACAGTGTGAAACACGCCTCATTTGAGGAGTGTTTAAACACTCCTCATCTGAGGCCCATTCAAACACGCCTCACTTGAGGCTAATTATAAAAATGACCCATTTTGACAAATAGTTTGGCTCGGACCACAAAGTGACAATAATTTTTTTTTTTCTTATATTCAAAAAAAAAACTCGAGAATGTGAAATAAGTTCAGCAGTGGTATGCACATTCTTGGGAGGAGGTTTAGAAGAAGTTGATGGAGGAAAATGTTCTCTAGTAGGTAGTGGTTCCTGAGATTCAGTCTGGTGGGAGTTGTCTGAATTCATCAGAGAAGTAGGAACCAGATGACGGCGTTTGAGGCAATCACTGGACGGTGTTACTTCAGGAAACTTCCTCTGAAGTTCTCTTTGCTTGTTCTTCTTAGGCCAGTTACTTAAGAGGTCTTCAGGGACATCAGATATATCAATGCTAAGGTGCATTCGAAGAACATCTCCAAACTTGATGGGATTTGCAGATATAGAGTCACGCGAGATAAACTCCACTGATTCTATTGAGGCAGTGAGTAGCTTTTTATGTCGCATAAGGGCTGTGATGAGTGAGCCATAGGGAAGGTTCGTGTTGGATTGTTCCAGAGTGTGAATCATATATTGAACTAGAAGATCAGGCAGATTAACTTTTCTGCGACGTTGCATCTGGAATAGAGTCCATTGAGAGAACTTGTTGACCAAGTCTCTAGAACCCTCTTTTGACAATACAATCTTGCTAAGAACAGCATGAGGAAAGATACATTCCTCAACAAGATTCTTCACACGGCGAGACGTAGAGCACTTCGGGACTTCCTTCCAAATAGTGAAG
Source organism: Acmispon strigosus (assembly GCA_030819835.1). Taxonomy (NCBI): domain Eukaryota; kingdom Viridiplantae; phylum Streptophyta; class Magnoliopsida; order Fabales; family Fabaceae; genus Acmispon; species Acmispon strigosus. The sequence continues at coordinate 24,117,905 of JAUAMA010000004.1, read as the reverse complement.
GGGTTGCTTTTAGAAGCTTCCCAGGAAGATGAGTAGCAGACACCATCGAGAGGAAGGTTTAGTGGATCAGACACATCACAAGACTGAATGTCTATTACTTTCCGTAAGCATCGTGTTCGGATGTGGTTAGGGTTAACCTTGATGGCACAGTCATAGAATTCCTTCACAAGGGGAGATAGTGCTGAAGTTGCGGAGATATCGAACAGATTTCCCCAATCTTGAGATAGAAATAGATCAAGGCCGGCAACCTTTGCATGTTGAAATATCCTTAGATCAAGATATCTAGGAGTGACAAGCTCTTTGTCACCTAGATGTTAAATCCTCACAGGACCAATTTCGGAGATTTGCTGTTAGTGATTCTGGATGATAAATTCTTTTTGAATTTTGACAATCCGATGTTCATCTTCGCTAAGAGGCTCCTGGGTCTTTGAATGTTTCTATCTTTTAGGTGCCATGTTCTCTGTAGGAGAGGTTAGTATAGATGCAAGAACAAGTGCAATGAAGATAAAGCGTTTAAATGAAAGTATGAATACTTTAAAGTTGTTATCATAAACAAAATTTGAAGCCCATTCGTTTTCATTTTTGAAAACTCATACATTTTCTCGATCTTGTCAATGTCATGATGGATAGTAAAGGTGATATCAAGGCATTAAATGTTGAGAGATAAATAAGTATCAGCAGCAATTAATGCGTGTTCAGTAAGCAATCTATTCGAAATGACTCAATTATTCATCATTAAATGCCGAGATAAAAGAAATATTAATTTTTTTTTATATTGGGAGTTACTAGGGCAGACGGACTTAGAGGAAATTAGTGCAAGCATACTATAATGCAGGGAACATTCCAATTCTCTCTCTAAGGCAGGCAAACTTGTTTTCAATAAGGGGTTTAGTGAATATATCTGCTAATTGATCATCGGTGTGTATGTATGAGATGTCAATGATGCCTTTAGCTACATGATCACGAATAAAATGATGTTTTATCTCAATGTTTTTAGTTCGTGAATGCAAAACAGGATTTTTTGTGATATTGATAGCACTTGTATTATCACATAACAAAGGAATATTATGCTAAAAAATATTATAATCTTCTAATTGATGCTTCACCCAAAAAAGTTGGGTGCAACAAGAACCTGCCGCCACATATTCTGCTTCAGCAGTTGAAAGTGAGATCGTGCTTTGTCTTTTGTTTGCCCAGGATATTAGACATTTCCCTAGGAAGTGGCAACCGCCACTTGTGCTTTTCCTTTCGATTTTATCTCCAGCATAATCAGCGTCATAAAATCCTCTTAACCTGAAATCTTCACCTTTCTCATAAACTAGACCAAGATTAGTGGTCCCAATGAGATATCGAAATATACGTTTTACTGCACTTAGGTGAGTTTGTTGGGGACTTACCTGGAATCTGGCGCACACACAGACACTATACATAATGTCTGGTCTGCTTGAGGTAATATACAATAATGATCCTATCATTCCTCTGTATTTTGTTGAGTCAACAAGTGATGACTCGTCCCCTTTGTCTAGTACAGCTCCAGGATGCATAGGAGTGCCCATTGCTTTGGCCTTCTCCATGCTATATTTCTTCAAAAGATCATTAATATATTTCGTCTGATGAATGTAAGTTCTGGTGCCTTCCTGTCTAATTTGCAATCCTAGGAAGAACTTTAATTCTCCCATCATGCTCATCTCAAATTCACTCTGCATTAGTTTGGAAAACTCTTGACAAAGAGCTTCATTAGCAGCACCAAAGATGATATCATCAACGTACAGTTGCACCAAGATGAAGTCCTTAGATGTCTTCCTTCTGAACAGGGTATTGTCAATGCTACCCCTTGAGAATCCATTTTTCATCAGGAATGAACTCAAGTGATCATACCACGCACGTGGAGCTTGCTTCAGTCCATTCAGGGCCTTTCTTAATTTGAAAACATGGTCTGGCAAGGCTGGATCTTCAAACCCTGGAGGCTGTTTTACATATACTTCTTCCTCGATATACCCATTTAGGAAAGCACTTTTCACATCCATTTGATATAGCTTTATGGAATGCTGACATGCAAACGCCAACAGAATGCGAATGGCTTCAATTCTTGCGACACGGGCGAAAGTTTCTGTGTAGTCAATTCCTTCTTGCTGATTATATCCTTGTGCGACCAATCGAGCTTTAATTCTAGTAACTTTCCCGCTTTCATCCATCTTGTTTCTAAATAACCACCTTGTGCCGATGATGGATTTTTCCTCGGGTCTGGGCACCAGATCCCAAACCTTGCTTCTTTCAAATTGATTTAGCTCTTCTTGTATAGCTAAGATCCAACCTTCATCCTGTAGAGCTTCACCTATGGTCTTCGGTTCTATTTCAGACAAAAACGTACAGTTAGCATGATCATTAAATGTGGATCTAGTTCTTACCTTTTCATGTACGCTTCCGATTATCTGTGTGGGAGGATGGTATGGTTTGAATCTCCAATCTCTGGGTAAAGAGATGCCACTGGAGGTCATGACTTGACTGGTGGAGTTATCGTCGGACGGAGTCACACCAACATCGTCTGGTTGGATTGAAGACGAAGTACTTGAATTTGTCCCTTTGTCAGACGTCGACAGCTGGACTGGATTTGAAGAAGGCTCTCCACTTATTTCCAGATCATCACATTCATCTTCCAGTGTCATTTGATTCACACCCATGTGCTTATCCTCGAACTTGACGTTAATAGATTCTTCTACAGCCATTGTTCTAGAATTGTGTACTCGAAACGCTTTTGAGTTGGGTGAATATCCTAGAAATATTCCTTTCTCTGAATTTGCATCGAACTTCCCAATATCATCTTTTGTATTGAGTAGAAAGCATGGGCATCCGAATGGATGAAAATAAGTGATACTTGGCTTTCTTCCCTTCCATAGTTCATAAGCAGTTTTCTTCAAGATAGGGTGCATGAATATTCGATTTTGAATGTAGCATGCAGTGTGAATTGCTTCAGCCCAGAAGTATTTGGGCAGAGATGTTTCATTAAGCATAGTTCTGGCCATTTCTTGAAGTGACCTGTTCTTTCTTTCAGCTACTCCATTTTGTTGAGGAGTTCTTGGAGCAGAGACTTGATGAAATATTCCATTTTCCTTCATTGATGAATTCTCCTCCTCTATCGCTGCGAATATTAGTGATGCAGTAACCCTTTTCATTTTGAATTCTTCTTGCAATGATCAGGAAGGACTTGAATGTTTCATCCTTGGTTCCAAGAAATTGTACCCATGTAAATCTAGTGTAGTCATCAACGATGACAAGGCAAAATCTTTTTCCAGAACAACTAGCCATTCTAGTAGGTCCAAACAAGTCCATGTGCAACATCTCCAGAGGTCTCTTTGTACTGACAACGTTCTTTGAGTGAAAAGAACTTTTTAATTGCTTTCCTTGGAGACATGCTGAGCATGTATCATCAGATTTGAAAGACAGATTTGGCAGACCACTTACTAGATCATGCTTGATCATTTTAGCAATGGTCTTTAAGGACGCATGTCCTAGCTTCCTGTGCCATATCCATTTATCATCCTCTGCTGATACTAGACATGTTACCTTTTGACTTGCAAGGTTTTCCAAGGAGGTCTTATATAGATCTCCTTGTCTCTGTGCTTCAAAGATAATTTTGTCATCATCACTTGTGACACTACACCTCACTTTGTTGAAGGAAACAGTGAGTCCACTATCACATAATTGACTTATGCTAAGTAGATTGTGTTTTAGTCCTTCAACCAACAGAACCTTCCGTATTACCGGAAGGGGAACCTTACCAACGTCACATTCTCCGACGATGAATCCCTTTTGGTTACCTCCAAAGGTAATTGTTCCTCCGTTTTTCTTCTCACGAATCTTTGGGAATAAATACCTTTTTCCCGTCATGTGTCGTGAGCATCCACTGTCCAGGTACCATAGCTCTTTTTGGCTTTGAGCTTCTAAGCACATCTGCAAGTGGTACAATCATCGATTTAGGTACCCAAACGTTCTGGGGTCCTTTCTTGTTAGTCATAATTTTGGGTGGACTGTTCCTCCCATACACTATTTGTTGATGAGTTTGTTTCTCCTTACCCTTGACCACAAATGTCTTGGGTTTGATTTTATGAGGTAGAGATGATGCATATTTCTTATCAAATTGATAACGATATGGAACAGCAGAAGAAGTATGTTTTATAGCAGTTATATCCCAATTCTCTTCTTCAAATCCTAGACCTCTACGATCATATGCTGATATGTTATTTCCACTTAATTTAATTAAGTTATCATATCCTTGAGTGAAATTGGATAAGTCCTTGATTAAGCTACTGACTCTTTGTTTCAGAAATCTGACTTCTTTATTTGCATCTTACTCCATAAGTGTTTGATTTTTCTTAGTTAGCAGGATTGAATTTTCTTTTGAAGCATGCAGTTCTTTTTCAAGCCTATCATGCTTCCTTTTGAGTATTCTATATTTAATTGCTAATGCATGTGAATACTCTAATAGTTCATTATAATCCTCAGAGGAGATTTCGGGAATTACCTCATCTTTGTCCTCTTCCTCGTAGTTGGACAAGTCAACGGAGATCATCAGTGCTTCTGCTTCTTTGTCTGCTTCAATATCAGATGTGTCTATAGATCCCATAAATGCACAATATGAAGCTTCATCATTGGTTCCTTTAACTTCTACTTCTTGGTCAGACTCGTCTTCTGACTCATCATTTTGACTGGAGAAAGCCTTTTTCTTATAAAAATTCTTTTAGGAAGGCTTGTTTCCCAGATGGGGACAATCAGCTTTAACGTGTCCGGGCTTTTTGCATTTGTAGCAGACGATCCCACCTTTGCTCGGAATTTTCTCTTCGTCTCTTGATGAGGAGGACGATTTTCCCTTGAAATGCTTCCTGTTTCCCATCATCCTTCATAATCTTCGGTTAAATAAGGCATGTTCATCATTAGAGTGGTCGGACTGTACAGTTTCCTCGTCTGAGGATTCGTTGGCTTTCAAGGCTTTTGATTTGTTAGCTTTGAATGCTACAGCTTTAGCGGCGGACGCTTTTCTTCGTATAATGGCAGCATCATTGGCAAGATCCTGCTCATGAATCTTCTGTTCTCCCAGAAGATCTTCCACTTGATAGTTATCAACATTCTTTCCAGCCCGTTGGGCAGTGACGAAGTTCCTCCAATTGGTAGGAAGACTTCTGAGAATCTTAATCACCTGCTCCTTATTGGTGAAGCTTTTTCCCAGGTTCCTCATCCCATTGTGGATGGTCTGAAGTCTGGCAAACATAAAGTCAATAGACTCATTGTCCTCCATCATGAAGGTTTCATACTGAGATGCTAGCATGCTCATCTTAGTATCTTGTACAACTGATGTTCCTTCATGAGAAATGGCTAAGGTGTCCCAGACTTCTTTTGCTGTGCTCAAGCTGTCAACCTTGTCGTGCTCGTTTTTTCTCAGAGCACAGATGAGAAACAGCCTACCCTTGGCATTTCTTTGATTTTCCGTCTTCTGTTCGTCAGTCCATTTCTCGGCTGGGATGGATTTACTTTCACTATCTTTGGGGACATAATTTCCTTTGGATATCACGTCCCAAAGCTTCCAGTCGGTTGACTCGATGAAGAGTTGCATGTGCTTCTTCCAGTAAGGATAGTTGGAGCCATCAAAGAATGGTGGCTTATTGGTTGCAGTTCCAATTGGGTAGGCAATGTTGTCCATGGATATTTGCACTCTACACCTGTTAAGATGTTAGTAAATCTCAGAACGGTTAAGCTCTGATACCAATTGATAATAATAAAACCACACAAGAAAGGGGGGTTTGAATTGTGTGTGTGATTTTTAAGCTTCTTTTCGCGAAATAACAGTTATAAGTTCAAAAACGTTTGTTAAAGAAGTGCAGTGGAAATAATCCTACAACTGAACAATAAAGAACACACGATGTTTATCCTTGTTCACCCCCTTAATCGACAGGGCTACGTCTAGTCCTTGGCTTAACCAAGATTTCCACTATTTGATCAAAATAGTACAAGTGTTCTCAGGGACTTCTCCCAGTATTTTTAGGACTACTCCTTTACAAGTATTCTAGCAGGACTTCTCCTTTTTCAAGTGTTATACAGGACTCCTCCCAGTTCTTTTACAAGAAGACTTGGTTTCTACAAAATCTCTTCAGTAAGAGTGGGTAGAAAATGTGAAGAACAGGATTCAGAGATAATGAACAAGTTGGTTCTCTGAAGGGTTTGTGTGAGAAAGGATAAGAGTTTTTCACTCAGTAAAGAACTTCACACTGGTTGGCGACAGTACTCAGATAATAGATAAGTTGAGATTGCTGAGTGTTTGGCTTAGAGCAGTTTGATCGTAGATAATAAACTTGGAAAGTTTGAATGCTTTGATTGTGTAAAAGTGCCAAGATGAAACTGATGCTAAGTCCACTATTTATATCTTCAGTAGGATGTTTACTGGAAGCTTTGCTGAAGATCTTCAAAATAGTTCGATTTAAATTTCGGCTCGAATGTGAGTAACAGACACTTCTGCATCTGCTGCTGCAATCTGCCAGATAATTAGTGTTTCTTCAACGACGGAAGACGATATCGTCTGGTGATGCATTTTACCTTGAGGCATAGCTTCTGCAATTAATGCTCATGCTTTACAGCTAATGGAGTCATTAATGTTCTGACCAGAATATTTGAATTTGACCGTTGGGGAGATACGATGATCAGAAAGCCTTGCCGCTAATTCCGTAAAAGCAGCTTGAATTAAGGAATGTCAGAGGATTTGAATCCTCAGGTTATGAGGCGCTTAATTCTGTCCCTTTCGCCATTAATGCTCTGAGGAGCCATGGGGTTCTTGACAGCTCATCTTTAGGTTGAACAAACGATTACCTCCTGATATTACTTTTTTGCACGATTCTTCAATCATTGCTTTAGTCAACCCAAAATTCTTCGTATAAATACATCTAGTGACTGATCAACCAGACGTTCATCATAGGCGGACGGACTCTCTCAGGTGGCAGACTGATTCACAAAGGCAGTGACCGGACGAAATTCTCTATTATCCTTTACTTGAATGTCTGCTTTTGATAATGCTTTGTCAAGGTCCTCGCAGTGTATCTCCAAGTAAACAAATATTCCTGAACATGAAAACTGTTAAGAAGTTAGCAACACTTAGCGAAATTGTTATTTATCAAAATATAGTAACTCATTAAATTATTTGATTCTAACATTATTTACAAGAATATGATAAGTCAGGGGACCAACGCATGAGCGTTGGCCCTTCCATTGCTGGGTCGTTGGGTCAATCTGCACACTGGGCTCCAAGTCAGAATGCCAACGCTGGAGCGTTGGCACGTCTAATGGTTGCTCTACTTGGCTGTTTTGCTCTTCAAGTTGATGGACATTAATGGCCTTCATTAGCCTTTTTTTTTGTCCCCTATTAATTCTGAAACAGCAATTTGACATTACTCCTCCATTCAAGCCCTTTTCCCATGTGCTCAATTAGAAATGGTGCTTCCACTTCCAGCTCTTCTCTTTTGGTCCTTTATTTGCTGAGACTTCACTTCTGGTCCTTCCTCTCTTGAACTTTTCTTGTTTTGTCCCTTCCTTTCCTAAAGTTTACAATTTTGATCCCTGGACAAAATGACTATTTCTACCAGCTTATCTAAAAGACTAAAACACTAACAAAAATTCCTAAAAATATATAAATAAAGTTTAAAAAACAAATAAAACCTAATCTATATGCAAATGCAAAAATAAATAGCAAATCCTAATAAAAAGTATAAAAATCTATATGAGACTCAATAAAAATAAAATAAAATAAAAAGACCCTAAAAACATCATACAAATCCAGTCATCATCTGCATCCTTAACTCGAATCTGGTGATAACCAGATCGTAGATCGATCTTCGAGAAAATCACCGCTCCTCGAAGCTAATCCATCAGGTCGTCAATCCTCGGCAAAGGATAACGATTCTTTATCATCACTTTATTCAGCTGTCGATAATCCACGCAGAGTCGTGATCTGCCATCCTTCTTCTTGACCAGCTACACAGGTGCTCCCCATGGAGAAACACTAGGTCGAATTAATATTTTCCCCATGAGATCATCTAATTGGCTCTTCACTCTGCTAGCTCCGCTGGTGCCATCCGATAGGTGTAATTGAGATCGGTCCGGTTCTAAGAACCAAATCGATCTAGAACTCAGTATCGCGAGTAGGGGATATTCCTGGAACGTCTTTAGGAAATACATCTGCAAAATCACGAACAATGGGAATATCCTGTACGCCGTCCGTTGATGATTCCCCAACGCTAGCGGCTAACAAGACCTTCAAAGCTCCTCTTCTCAGGAGGACTTCAAAAGATAAGAGTCCCAAAACTCGGACATTTTCATATCTGGAATTATCACTTCTTAATTGGCGCAATCTAAAAGAACATGGTTATGGGAGAGCCAATCCATGCCAATGATTACATCCAAATGTTTGAGGGGTAAGGAATTTTGATTTGCAACGAACTTTCAATCCGAAACATCAGAGGAAAATTCAAGCAAACAGAGGTTGCAGTTTAACTTTTGGCAGCAAGGATAGATACTACCAAGTCGAACGGAAACTCCGTCACAAGCAATCCTAACTTTGTCACCCAATCTACAGCAATGAAAGAATGAGTAGCACCAGAATCAAAAAGAACAGTTTAGAGAAATACCAGCAATATCACAGTGAACCTAGATCAATCCCTCAGCATTATCAGCAGATGCTCCAGAGATATTATTAAACCTTCCGTGAGCAACAGGAAGCTTCCCATGGACAAAATTTACAACACCCTAGCTTTCGGAACTCGACAATCCTTAGCAGCATGTCCTGGTTTCTGACAGTTCCAGCACACGATGGTCTTCTCTCCACAATTATTTGCACAACGTCCCTTCTTATTGCACTTGTAGCAGACAATGTCCTCAATAGGTTTCGGCACACCTCGGCTACCAAAACTGCCTCCAGTTGATTGATCAGCACCAAAAGTACGCCCCTTCGCTTGGGGACGCTAATACGGCTTCTTCCCTTTATCCTTTCCAGCTGACTGGTTACTGATCAGTCCTCCGCTACTCTGTTGTTTTCCTTTATGGTTATCGATGGCTTCGATGCCCTTTGCTTTCTCAACAAGTACCTGGTAGTGAGTGATTCCCAATTGTTGTATAGCACGCTGGATCTCGTAGTTCAGTCCACTAATGAAGAGTTCACACATGAACTCTTCATCCGTCTATCCTGGAAAAAACCTGAAGTGCCTAGCAAGTGACTCCAGTTTTGCCGCGAACTTAGCCACTGACATGTTGCCCTGATTCAGATCAGCGAACTCCTTTTCTCTTGCGGCCCTTGCACTCCGCGGAAAATACTTCGCCAGAAAAGTTTCCTTAAAATCCTCCCAAGTCACAGCACGGTGAGAAGCTTCTATCATAGCCTTTGCTTCGTTCCACCAGTGTTCTGCTTCGCCTGACAGCAGATATGCAACAAGTTTCACTCTTGCAGCAGGAGGGGTTTGAAGGAAAGTAAAAATCTTCTCCACTTCTTGCAGCCAAAGGTCGGCTTCCTCCGGATCGTAATCTTCGAAAAACTTCGGCGGGTCCTGACGCTTGAAGTGATGGAGTCCTCGAGTTAGAGCAGAAGCCTGCTCCCTCTCAGCCTGTAAAGCTTGTGCTTTAGCAGCAGCATTGGCTCGGTTAGCTTCAGCCATAGCTCGAGCAGCAGCAACAGTCGCTTGTTTAGTCATCACGGTCGTTAGATTGGTAATTGTAGCAACCATTTGATTCATAGCATTTTGGTCCGCCATTTCTGAGTTCTGACCAGTTAGTCTCTTACTCCTGCTCATAAGACAACTAATAGGTAAATCAGAAAATAGATACAGCAACTACGTTAGTCAAACACAATTAATTAGATCGTCCGCTTAAGACAATCTTAACATTAATCACAACAATTTAAAGACAAACAATTCAAACATAAAATTTTTCTTTCTATCGACAACCCATCGATCGACGTCAGAATAACTACCCAACAGCGCTGGTTATCTAAACCATCGCTCTGATACCAAAAATGTAACGCCCCAATTTTGGGTTGAGGGTCACATAGTAATTATTCAGAAAATTTAAGTTCAAAACCTCTCAAAACACTCGAGTTTTCAAAAGCCACGTCTCTCAATAATTATAATTAATAATCATCCCATAGTGAAATATATTTATCTCAAACCATGCGACATAGTTCCAAAATAAATAAAGTGGCACAAACATGTGCAAAAATCCGAACGACATAGAAATAGAAAATTACAACGTTCTTTATTTTCTTGAGTCTTCTTCATCACTTGTTCTAACCTTCGAATAACCGTTCTTGAGCCTCATTGCCCTGGTCATCTATGGCGTTAAGCGCCCAAACAAAATCAAACAAAACAAGCAGAAAGGGTTAACTTGAAAATCAAGAAAATAACATGTTCAATTTGTGATAAAAACAACAATAAGGTAAATACAAAAACAGGAACAATACAACATAACAATAACAACAAACATAACATATTTTCTCATTTCACAGATCATATAAGCATGTGCATATTCCTCAATATCTATATGCATAAGTATGACCAATATTTACCCTAAACCGGGCCAGGACAATAACGTGGGACAAAGTACCATCACATTACCGTTGGTTGATGCCACGGGACAAAGTACCGTCCCATCAACCTAAAAAGAATCCTCAGTTGATCCCACGGGACAAAGTACTGTCACATCGACCCAATATATATATATATATATATATATTATATATACATATAATGCATAAGATATGACCTTACAAAAACCATAATCCTCATGAACCAACAGTTCACACAAAATCCTCAGTCACAATATATCATAGACATATTTTAGTTCATCTTCTCAAATCATCATCATATTATCTTCAAATAACACAAAGAATACTCTTCAATATAGTCAACACAATCCAGAAATGAAGGTCTTCAAGTACCAGTACAACCAATCACATAAAACAAAATTCAATCAATCATAAACGACATGGATAAATGCTTAGAAAGGGGGTTACCCTTACCTCCGAGATGGTTTCATGCACATGAATCTAAATCTTGTAAGACAAAATAAACATGTATACATCCATCAAAAATCATGGAAAAAGGTCGGGAACCAATCCCAAGAATTTTAGAACAATAGAGCAAAAACAACAATTTGCTGGTAGGGGCCTAGCACCTAGGCGCTAGGTTCCAATGCTCGAGCGTTGGGCCCCTGTCTGGAAACACGTATTGGGCAGAATTCCAATGCCCATGCATTGGGAGTCCAGTGCTCATGCGTTGGCTCCCTGCCAGAAACCCTAAAAACCATGTTTTTCACCCGAAAATCCATTTTTAACCAAATCCTTTCCAAACCAAAATTCTTCCATTTTTGGAAACTATAATATAACCTAACAAACAAGTTTCCTACCTAAAAATTCAAGGATTTCTAATTACTACGAAAATCATATGCACTAAGAGGATTACTAGGTTTTGAACCGAAAGATGGAAGAAAGTACAACCCTTGTTGAGAGAGTCGATCAAGATTGAGTGTAGCACGACCTTAGTCTCTTCCAGAATGTAATGGAACTCAAACTTGATGGAAAAATATGGTTGGAACAAAACCAATTAACCCTAGAAGGAAAACAGGGGCGGAACACCAAGGAAACTCGGAATTTAGAAGAGTTTTGTCTCTTACCAATTGAACCGACTTAAAACACTTGAAGGGAATTAAGAAGTGAGGTCTGAACACTACGAAAGGAGGGAGGAGAGCAGAGCTTTAACTCCACAAAAGAGAGAGAGAGAGAAGGTCGAAAATGTGCTCCAAAGTGTAGCAAGACTTCAAAGGTTTCCCAGCTCTAGTGTTTTAGGTATCGGTTTGCAATTTCTTGTGTGGAAAGAGCAAGAGGATGACTAGCAGGATTTTAGGTCTGAAAATAGTGATTAGAGGAAGAGGAGAGGCTCCCCAAGCCTCAAGTTTTAGAATAAAAACTGACTTGTTTCTTTTCAAAGCTCATCAAGGCAAAGACAAAGCATTAACTTTCATAACCTCTCTTTTATGCATAATTGGTTTTTAAAATTCAAAAGGGATCAAGGCTCAAGAGTTTGATTAGTTTTTCAACCTCCATGAGAACAATAAAAGCCGCCCAACACCTCCTTCATTTCTCCATTACTCCTCCATAACCCCCCCATTAATACTAGACAAGTCATTAACCACTTTAATTCTCCTCTTAACACCCATAACCCCCAAGGAATATACATTTACCACCCTAATGAAAGCCTATAAATTCAGATTCCTATTCGCAATTTCAAAATCCTTAGTCTAAAAAGAAATAAAAACTTCCTCAACAAGATTCGAACACATTCCCTGAAGTTGTAACACAAACTCATGCAAAACTATTTGTATGTTCCTCAAGGTAAGTAACTATGCCCAAAAAATGATCAAATATCCCAAGGCTAACATCTCATTAATTTACTCATGGGTCAATTTACAAATGAAAGAAGTCAAAGGACTAAAAAGCAATTACAAACAATTTCAGGGACTAAACTACAATTACAATATATTACGTGTCCTATAGTTGACGATCTTGTTTGCAAAGAATTTTTAAGGATCTCAAGGAATGTCCGCTTGGAAGCCATAATTATGGAGGGGTTGGACCTTGATGATCTAGATAGTGAAGAAGAACAGGTCATTGAAACCGTGCATCTCTTGGAGGCTGCCAATTCTCTTCCTTCGAAGAGAATTTGGGTTGAGGAGTTGAGAAGGGATGAAGAAGCTCCACAAGAGGAGAAAAAAGAGCAACAACATTTACCCTCCACCCTCAAATATGCTTTTCTTGAGGAGGTTAAATCCAAACCGGTCATTGTAAATAACTCTCTTTCCCCTCTTGAGGAAGAAAAAGTTTTAAGTGTTTTGAGGGAACATAAGTCAACTTTGGGTTGGACTATTGGGGATATCAAGGGTATAAGACCCAGTATTTTCATGCATAAGATTTGTTTGGAAGAAAAAGTAAAACCAGTGATCCAACCCCAAATAAGGCTTAATCCCACCATGAAAGAGGTGGTGAGGAAAGAGGTAATTGAATTACTTGATGCGGGTATTATTTATCTAATTTCTGACAGTGAATGGGTTAGCCCCATTCAAGCTATTCCAAAGAAAGGGGGAATCACTATGGTTCCTAATGAAAATAATGAATTGATTCCTACTAGGCAGGTAACTGGTTGGAGAGTGTGTATTGATTACTGGAGGTTGAATGCAGCCACCTGGAAATACCATTTTCCTATCCCCTTTATTGATCAAATGCTTGACAGGTTGGCTGGGCATGAATATTATTGTTTCCTGGATGGTTATTCCGGGTACAATCAAATTGTGGTTAATCCTAAGGATCAAGAGAAAAAAGCTTTTACTTGTCCATTCGGAGATTTTTCCTATTAGAGAATGCCTTTCGGGTTGTGTAATGCACCCGGGACCTTCCAAAGATGCATGTTTTCTATTTTTCATGATTTAGTTAGCGAATACATGGAAGTGTTTATAGACGATTTTTCTGTTTATGGCTCTTACTTTGATAAGTTTTTGGACAATCTATGGATTTTGAAAAAGTGCCAAGAAAATAATTTGGTTTTAAATTGGGAAAAGTGCCATTTCATGGTAAAGGATGGCATTGTTCTTGGGCACAAAATTTCTGAAAAGGGGATTGAGGTAGAGAGAGCTAAAACTGAAATTATTGGGAATTTACCTCCCCCTTTGAACATCAAGGGTGTTAGAAGCTTCCTTGGTCATGCTGGGTTCTATAGGCGATTTATAAAATTTTTTTCTAAGATTGCTAAGCCTATGACGAACCTACTTGAGAAGGATTCTCCTTTCATCATTGATGATTATTGCCTGTCTGCTTTTAAGGTTTTAAAGAAAAAACTTGTGACATCCCCTATAATTATTGCTCCTGATTGGAGTTTACCTTATGAAATTATGTGTGATGCGAGTGACAATGTTATAGGGGCTGTTTTGTGTCAGTGTTAGAGAAGTGTATCGTCTGCAGTATCGTATGATACAACATTCTGTCATTTTATCCTACTGTCTGAGTAGGATCATCCACATAAGGAAGCATCGTCTGCCTTCAACTACAACGTCTGCCCAAAAGTATCGTCTGAGCGGCACGTTGCCAGCTGTAGCAAGATATCTTGTCGTACTAGCAATCCTAGAATATCTGGGATCTTATCTTGTATTTATTATTGTTTATGATTCCCAATGTAATAGTTGCAATAGTTGACCTCGGAATATCCGTTGATCTCTCTGTATAAATATAGATCTTGTAACCACGAAATAAGTATGAATTGAAAGTGCAAGATAATAATAATACGAATCTTACAGAGTTCATCTTTGCACCTTCGATTCCTCAATTCTTCAAGAACCAACTCCGGTTCTTAACATAGTATCAGAGCCAGTCTGGTCCATGGTTTCCTTTTCTTCTTTATTTTCTCCCATGGCAGAAGCTCCCTCTTCATGTCAAGCTTTATCTTTTCCTGACTTTAAATTTTTGACTCTGAGACTTATGAACAGAGGGGTAACACCTGTTAACGTTCCTTTAAGCTCAAGCTTTTATGTTTTTCATTTTTCTTCATTTACCTTTTCAACGTTGAGATCATGAATAGAGGGGTAACACCTATTAACATTCCTCTGAACTCAAGCTATTGTAGCCGTAAGGTCACTGAGACTCTGGTGATAGAGCAAAACTCAACAACCTCTGAGGTTCCCACTGAAGTAAAATCCCAAGCAATACTTCCTCGGACTGGCATGGAAAGATCATTGCTCCCAAGTGCCTTTTCGTTCACAAACAAAACAAAAATATGTCAAATAATGCAGTTCTGGCAGATCTGGGAAACATATCGTATCTTTCTGTATATGCTTCAAACAACATCCCTTCAAACCCCTTCGTTCCGAGTACAAGCATCCATGTTAAAGGGGCGCAGATATTCCTGGCATAATATTCAACTCCAATCAGTCAGATCACGGATCATGTATCCAGAATCAACAAGGACAGGCTAGGGTAGATGCCACATCTTGTTGCAGTTATGAATGATCAAACTCAAAGTACCTGAGAAGGCTTCGCCTTCTCATCCTAAGTTGAGTTTGCGGGGGGATTTTAGAGAAGTGTATGGTCTGTGGTATCGTATGATACAACATTCTGTCATTTGATCCTATCGTCTTAGTAGGTCATCTACATAAGGAAGCATCATCTGCCCTCAGCTACAACGTTTGCCCAGAAGTATCGTCTGAGCGGCACGTTGCCAGCTGTGGCCAGATATCTTGTCGTACTAGCAATCCCAGAATATTTGGGATTTTATATTGTATTTATTATTGTTTATGATTCCCAATGTAATTATTGCAATATTTGACCTCGGAATATTCGTCAATCTCTCTATATAAATACAGAGCTTGTAAGTACGAAATGAGTAGGAATTGAAAGTGCAGGATAATAATAATAAGAATCTTACAGAGTTCATCTTTGCACCTTCAATTTCTCAATTCTTCAAGAACCAACTTCGGTTTTTAACAATCCGAAAAAGAACAAGGTTATGCACGTGATATATTATGCTGGTGATGTATTGAATGAGGCTTAGAGAAACTATTCCACAACTGAAAATGAGTTGTTGAGTATAGTTTATGATTTAGAAAAATTCAGACCTTATATCCTAGGATCTAGGATTTCTGTGCATACTGACCATGCTGCTTTAAAGTATTTGTTTGCTAAGCAGGATGCTAAGCAGGATGCTAAGCCCAGGTTGATCAGATGGATCTTGCTCTTGCAAGGATTTGACATGGAGATTGTGAACAGGAAAGGCAAGGACAATGGTGTCGCAGACCATTTTTCAAGGTTGGAAGGCGAGAACTTGAGCTCAATTCCTATTCAGGAAGAGTTCTCGGATGAGAAGTTATTGGCTGTCCAAAGCTCCGAAAGATTGCCCTAGTATGTACATCTTACCAAATATAAAGCTGCTGGTGTGTTGCCACATGATTTATCGAGGCAACAAAAGAAAAAAAATTTGGATGACTCCAAATTCTATTTCTGGCATGAAGCCTTTTTGTTTAGACAATGCTCCGATTGAGTCATTAGAAAATGTGTTCCAAAAGTAGAATTTGAAGTCATACTTTGGCATTTCCACGGCACCCAATATGGAGGGCATTTTTCTGGTGTGAGGACTGCTGCTAAGGTCCTCCAAAGTGGTTTTTATTGGCCTACTATCTTCAAAGGTAGTAGAGTATTTGTGGAAAGGCGTGATCGCAGCCAGAGAACTGGCAACATTTCAAGAAGAAATGAGATGCCCTAGAAAATTATTTTGGAAGTTGAGATTTATGATGTTTGGGGCATTGATTTCATGGGACCTTTCCCATCTTCTTATGGTTTCCAGTTCATCTTTGTGGTTATTGACTATGTTTCAAAATGGGTGGAAGAATCAACCCTTCCCACAAATGATTTTAAAGTTGTTTTGGACTTCTTGAAGAAGAAGATCTTTACCAGGTTTGGGGTGCCTAGGGAAATTATCAGTGATGGGGGAAAGCACTTTTGTAACAAAAGCTTTCAAAACTCTTTTGAAAAAGTACGGGGTAAACCATAAGGTTGCTACCCCTATCACCCACAAACCAGTGGCCAAGTGGAAGTTTCAAATAGAAAGTTGAATAGGATTTTAGAGAAAGTAGTTGGTGCCTCAAGGAAGGATTGGTTAAGAAAATTAGATGACACATTGTGGGCTTACCGTACTGCTTATAAAACTCCTATTGCAACTTCACATTAACAATTGGTTTATGGAAAAGCTTTTCACTTACCTGTGGAGTTGGAATACAAAGCCTTTTGGGCTTTGAAACAGCTGAATTTGAATCCTAAGGATTTTAAAGACAAAAGAATGTTACAGCTGAATGAATTGGATGAGTTCAGACTTCAGGTTTACGACAGTGCGAGGATTTATAAGGACAAAACCAAGAGGTGGCATGATCGAAAGATTGTGCCAAAGGAATTTGTTCCAAGGCAGCTTGTGTTGTTATACAACTCAAGGTTGAGACTATTCCCTGGAAAGCTTAAGTCAAGAAGGTCGGGACCTTTCAAGGTCTTGAAAGTACTCGCCCATGGTGCAGTGGAAATTGAGAATCAGGTTACAAAGAACTCATTCATTGGGAATGGCTAGAGATTGAAGTTGTACCTGGTGGGGGAGGGGGAGTCGAAAGAGAGAGAACAAGTATCCAACTTGGTTCTCGTAATTGATTAAGGAGAAAAGAGTCCATCGAAGACTTAAAATTCGAGCTTCGTGGGAGACAACCCATGCTAGGTTTGATTGCTTTATGTTGATTTCTTTTGATTAATTTTCCTTTGTTTAAAAAAAGAAAAAAAATAATTAACCTGAGGGGACCCCAACGCCTAGGCGTTGGGACCTCAACGCTCATGTATTGAGCTCTTGGAATTGGCCAATTATTTTGCCAATTTCCAACGCCTAGGCATTGGAAAGCCAAATCTCATGTGTTGGCTCCCGTCCAAGAGCCCAAAATTCACTTAATTCCAACGCACGAGAGTTGGAAAGCCAACCCATAGGCGTTGGGGCTCGGGCAGACCAGTTTAAAATAGTGTTTTTCAGTTTCTTTTCTTTATCTTCTCAACTTCCCACTACTTCTTTCCACTTCCCACTTCCTCTCTTCCTCTTCCACGACTATAAACTTCCATCTCCCAATTTCTAACTCACATTTCACCCACATTCACACAACAATCTTGCTCCTCTTGCTGTGATTTACAAGTCTTCTTCCCCAACTTTGTGACTATTTGATTTTTGAGTTTAAGGTATGTTGATGTTCATGGGTTCTGTACATTTTGTGTTCTTCTTCCTTGAATCGTAAGTCTAATTGCATGAATATTGGTTGATTATTGTGTTGAGTTGGGTTGAAAGCTTGAATTGTGGGTTTTGCATGGGTAGTTTGTTGAGTTTTTCTTCTGTTTTTGAACTTTCTCACCAAGTGTTTGTTGAAATGCCTCAAAGGCTTACCTGATTTTTTCCTAAGTTGTTTTTTCTTAGTTCTTGTTATACATGTTTATAGGGAAACTCAGGGTTGATTTTTTGAAAATGGTGGGCTTGTTTCTTGTTCTAGAATTTTAAGTGTCTCAAAGAGGGGTTTTGCTTAATGTGAACTAACAATCTAACATTTTGTTTCTGGATTGGATTATTGTTCTTGATTTGAGATGGCCCCTAAGAGGAAAGTAGCAGTGGAGGCTCCTAACGTGGAGGATGATTTTGATGACTCCAGGTTCTTGTCCCTAGAACAGGAACAGTATTTCAGGGATGTGGTCGCCCAAAAGGAGCTCATAAGGGAGAGACCACTCAATATTACTGCTGGAGACCCTTATGGGATAGGGGAAGCTATTGAGTAGAGGAGATGGGAAATCCTGTGCAACCCCATCTCAGATGGTTGCCAAACGCTGGAAAGAGAATTTTATGCTAATACCAGGTATGATTCAATGGAGCCCAGACTTGCCAGCCCCACCGACAAATCTTTGGTTTTGGCACCGCAATAAACTATGGCCCCAAAGCAATTAGGAAGCTGATGAAGCTGCCAACAGAGGCCCAAGACAAGGCAATGTTTGGGCAGAATGGAGAGGGGTACAATGAGCTGCTCAACAAGTACTCCTATGAGGAAGTGCTGCAAGCTGTGGCGGTGCTCGGAGCCAGATGGGAGTTAGAAGCTGACCGGGTCACCAAGAGTTACATTTACAGGAAATTCGTCAAGCCAGAGGTCCTAGTGTGGGATCACTTTCTAGTGGAGACACTCTTCCCTAGTTCCAACAAAACAGAGCTAAGGAAGCAGACAGCTCTTTGCATTTACTGTTTGATGAAGAGGCTGCCAATTGACGTGGCGAGAATTATTTCATGCAAAATTCATGACACCGTCAATAACAAAAAGAAGGGTATGAGATTTGGCTACCCTTTGTTGATCAACAAGCTGGTTGTAATGCCCTAATTTCTTGTCAGGGGTCACATTGTAAATTCGCGGAAAATAAGTTTAATAAACCTCTCAAAAAGACCACTCAAATTTTTCAAAATGAAACGTCGCTCAATAATTATTTAAACAAGAAATATTATCCCATAATTAACATAATTCGACGTGAGCAGTAAAATAAATAATTTTCTGCAACATAATTTTACTAAGTCATTGGTAAAATAAAAACATTAATTAAATTCGTGCTTCTTCAACATCTTCTCTTTATCTTTAACTCCAAAATTAAATCTTCAATTTAATCCTGGTGCTGTTCATCTGTGGTGTTAAGCGCCCAAACAGCAATCAAACAAATAGAAAAGGTTAGCTCCAAAAATATCAATAATAATAATTATCAACTTTTGATAATTAAAGAAAACAGAAAACAGCATCAGTAGAATTCCAAAACAGCAGAAACAATAACAGCAAATAGAATACAGCAGTATTTAATTACAACAATTACAACAACAACAAATTTAACAAACAACAGTAATTTTATAAAGTTTTTGTGGAGAAGGTCTTGCTCCTGACCCTGGCTGAGGTTTTGATGACGACCAACTCATCGGCAAAAAGAAGAAAAGAAGACTTAGAGGAGACAGTGCTATACATTTCAACATCTACCTAAAAGTCTTAGTTTAGGTGAGTTATGCTTCTAAAGGCTTCTCAAGTATAAAGGCTCTCTTAAAAACATCTAAGCTAATCAAGTTTAATGTTTTCATAAGTTAAAAGAAGTAGTACATCTCAAGCCGATCTTAAAAGTTCAAGTTTCTGGATATTGGACTTGAGTGTAATCGATTTCACCTTTCTGGTAATCGATTACACCTAGGCAAGTAATCGATTACTTCTTGCTTGTAATCGATTACATGTTTGAATTTGAAATTCAAACAGTAACGACTTTTAGTGTAATCGATTACCTAAGTAATGTAATCGATTACATACCCGAAAAGTTGCATCTTTTCATGAACCATTGTGTCTCAAACCTTTTGGGAAGGGTTGCATTGGTTCAAGGCCGTTTCTCTTGCCTATATAAAGTCCATTTGAGTCCAGAAACAAAACAACACATGAGAATACATCATTAAGCCAAAGCTTTGCCAAAATTGTTCATTCATTAGTCTTTTGATATTTAAACTTTCAAAGAGCCTAAATTCTGAGTTCATGATCTTCATTGTTCAGAGAACACTTTAGTTGTTCATATCTTGAGGAACTCATAATCAAGAAAGCCTTCTTATGCTTAAGAGCCTTAAAGCATAATTCTCATGATCAATCCGCTTGTATGTTAAAGGATTGATACAGCCATATTGTAAACTCTTCTTCATCTCTTTCTGGTAGATTGAGTATTCACCGTGGATTTCGGTGAAGGGTTGTTGTTACTAAAAGTGGTGTACTTTCAGGGTGTGGACTGAAGGTGGTTTGCCTTCAGGGTCTGAAAGTGGTGTGCTTTCAGGGATTGTTGAAAGTGGTGTACTTTCACAGGTGGTTGATAGAAATTCTTAAAGTACTTGGAGTATGGACTTGTAAGAGATTTTTATCAATAGTGGAAAAATCCTCAAGGGGTGTGCATTCTTATGTGTGTGCATTCTTCTACCTTTCATCTTTACTTTCAAGCAACGCTTATTTCTGCTGCAATAGTTTGTATTTATATTCATCTTGAAAGTAAGAAGGTATCAAGGCGGAAATCGGGTAAACCTGATTCCCCCCCCCCCTCTCAGGTTGCTATCTAGACTAACAATTGGTATCAGAGCGTAAGTTTAGGTAATTTGCTCCTAAGATCCAGGAAAAGATGGCATCCTCTTGCAGTCATGGAACCAGTGAGGGATTCAACATAAACAAGCCACCATACTTCAATGGAGACCACTATGACTTCTGGAAGATCAAGATGAAAATCTTTATAAAGTCATTAGACGTGGAAATATGGAAAGCCATTGAAGAAGGTCTGTTTATCCCTATGAATGAAGTAGGAGATAGCAGACAACCAAAACCAGAAAACACATGGAGTGAAGAAGAAAAGAAGAAGGTTCAGTATGATCTCAAAGGAATGAATATTCTTACATCTGCTCTTGGCATGGATGAGTTTTTCAGAGTTTCAACATGCACAACATCGAAAGAAATATGGGATACTTTGATGGTAACTCATGAAGGAACAAATGAAGTCAAAAGATCAAAAATCAATACTCTATCTCAAGAATATGAAATGTTCAGAATGCTTCCAGGAGAAAAGGTATTGGATATGGAAAAACGATTCTCTCATTTGACTAACCATTTGATTGCTCTTGGTAAACAGTTTTCAAACAGTGACTTGAACATGAAAGTTCTAAGATCACTCACAAGAGCATGGTAACCAAAGGTTACGGCTATTTCAGAAAAGAAGAGTTTGTCTAATATGACTCTTGCAACTCTCTTTGGAAAACTCCAAGAACACGAGTTGGGATTGAATCGTTTGGAGGAGCATGAACAACATGGGAAGAAATAGCGATCCATTTCCCTAAAGGCAAAGGAAAGCATCAAAGATGATTATGATGCAGATTCTGAAGAGCATACTTGGCATGGGATGAAAATGAAGTAAGTTCATCATCCGATTCTGACAAAGAAGAAGCACAAGTTTCATTAATGGCTTCACATGATTCAGATGCTGAGGATATCCAGGTTAGTGATAATGCTATTTCATTTCGTGATTTAGAATATGCTATAGAGAATGTGTTTAAATTATGTCAAAAAATTTCTAAGGTTAGTACTAAGCAGAATGCTTTAATCTCCTATTTAGAAAATAAGTGTAGAAATCTACAGGAGGAATTAGACATAGTGAAATCTAAGTTAGATATTCCACATGAGTGCACTAAGTGTAGTTCTTTAGAAGAAAAGATAGATAATCTCCAACAAAGGGTTCATAACTTCAACACAGGTAAACATAAGTTAGATGATATTCTAAGTATGCAAAGACACTCGAACAATAAGGTTGGACTAGGATATACATCTCATCCGAAGACAAAAGAAGTTAAGAAAACTATCCTTGTAAAACCAAACAAAGTGGAAGGATCTTCTGAAAATACTAAGACTAGTTCTTTTAGGAGTATAAACAATAGGAAGAATAATTATCATAGACCTCCTAAGAAGATCAATCCTTCTCCTAGGAAAACATCAAGTTACAATCAATATTCATGTACTTATTGTAACAAAATAGGACATACCCCTAGTAGATGTTATTACAAGAATGTTGGAGTACCAAACAAGGAATATATATGGGTTAGGAAAAACACTAACTTAGAAGGACACAAAGCAAATTGGGTTCCTAATCCCCATGTCTGAACTTTTTCATGTAGGTGTGCATGAAAGCAGCAAAGGACTTATGGTATCTTGATAGTGGCTGCTCATCACACATGACAGGAGACAAAACAAAGTTCTCATTTCTTATGCCTAGAGAAAAAGGATTTGTCACATATGGAAATAATCAAAAAGGAAAGATACTTGGTATTGGAAGAATAGGTACACCCCCTCAAACTGTCATTGACAAGGTCCTATATGTTGATGGTTTGATGCATAATCTTCTAAGTATCAGTCAACTTTGTGACAAAGGTTTGAAAGTTGGATTCATTAATGACATCTGTGTGGTAAAGGATGTGAAAACTAAAGAAATCAAGTTTTCCGGATATAAAGTCAATAAGGTCTTCATGATATCCTTGGATGAAATTCCACCAAGTGTCAGATGCTTACTGGCCAAGAACAACAATGATTCATTGCTCTGGCATAGAAGACTGGCTCATATTCACATAGATCATTTAAATAAACTAGTCAAGCATGATCTAGTTGTTGGACTTCCGAAGATAAGATTTGAGAAAGACAAGTTTTGTGATGCATGTCAAAAGGGGAAGCAAACCAGAACATCTTTCAAGCCAAAGAATATAGGCTCAACTACAAGACCTCTCCAATTACTTCACATGGATTTGTTTGGACCATCAAGGACTAAGAGCTTTGGAGGTAACTATTATGCCCTTGTTATTGTTGATGATTTTTCTAGATTTACCTGGACATTATTCTTGCCTCATAAGAATGAAGCCTTCAACGCATTCAAAAGATAGGCAAGGCTTGTTCAAAATGAAAAGGCTTTAAAGATCTCTTCTATTAGAAGTGATCACGGTGGAGAATTTCAGAATCATCAATTTCAGGAATTATGTGATGAGAATGGAATATCACATAACTTCTCTGCTTCAAGAACACCACAACAAAATGGTGTTGTAGAAAGGAAGAACAGACTACTTGAAGAACTAGCAAGGACCATGCTAAGTGAATCTAACCTTCCAAAATATTTATGGGCTGATGCTGTAAGTACTGCTTGCTATGTTTCCAATAGAGTACTTATTAGACCTATTCTAAAGAAAACCCCTTAGAACTCTACAAAGGGCGGAAACCAAATATTGCTCATCTACATGCTTTTGGATCAAAATGCTTTGTCTTGAACAATGGAAAAGAAAACCTTGGTAAGTTTGATGAAAAATCTGATGAAGGTGTGTTCCTTGGTTATTCTCTAACAAGCAAAGCATATAGAGTCTTTAACAAGAAAACTCTATCTATTGAAGAATCCATACATGTTTCCTTTGATGAATCTAATTCTTCAAAAGAAGATACAGTCAATCTTCCAGATAATGATGAGGAAGATAACATTATCAATGAAGAATCTCAAAAGCAAAAGGATCAAGATTCAGTGCAAGAAGAGCATATTGAAGATATCACTTATCAACTACCAAAGGA
Organism: Acmispon strigosus; assembly: GCA_030819835.1. Taxonomy (NCBI): domain Eukaryota; kingdom Viridiplantae; phylum Streptophyta; class Magnoliopsida; order Fabales; family Fabaceae; genus Acmispon; species Acmispon strigosus. Next base: position 24,094,154 of record JAUAMA010000004.1, on the reverse strand, counting down.
ATGGAGAATCCACAGGGATCATCCAGTTGACAATATCATTGGTGATATTTCAAGAGGTGTTTCTACAAGGCTACGCTTAAATGATTCAGTATTGAATATGGCCTTTGTTTCTCAAATAGAACCCTCAAAAGTGAATGATGCTCTTGAAGATGAGTATTGGATTGTGGCAATGCAAGAAGAACTAAACCAATTTGAAAGGAATCAAGTTTGGGAATTGGTTCCTAAGCCCACTGACAACCATATCATTGGAACAAAATGGGTATTCAGAAATAAACTGGATGAAAATGGTGTAATTGTCAGAAACCAAGCAAGACTGGTAGCACAAGGATATAATCAAGAAGAAGGTATTGATTTTGATGAAACATATGCACTAGTTGCAAGGTTGGAAGCCATAAGACTTCTATTAGTTTATGCCTGTTCTTTAAACTTTCAATTATATCGAATGGATGTTAAAAGTTCTTTCCTGAACGGATTCATTAGTATATGTAAAGCAACCTCCAGGATTTGAAGATCCCAAGTATCCTTCACATGTCTTCAGATTAAAGAAGGCACTCTATGGTCTTAAACAAGCCCCTCGTGCATGGTATGACAGATTAAGCACATTCCTTTGTGAAAAAGGATTTCAAAAGGGTAAGGATGTCACAACCTTGTTTATCAAGAAAACCAAAGGTAATACTTTATTAGTTCAAATTTATGTAGATGATATTATTTTTTATTCAACTAACGAATCTCTATGTAAGGATTTCTCTAACATGATGCAAGAGGAATTTGAGATGTCTATGATGGGACAGTTAAATTTCTTTCTAGGATTGCAAATTAAGCAATCACATGATGGTATATTCATCAACCAATCAAAGTTTTGGAAGGAGCTTTTAAAGAAATATGATTTGGATGATTGCAAAGCCATAGCCACACCAATGGGGTCTAACACGTATCTAGATCAAGATGAGTCCGGTGTTCACATAGACATTACCAAGTACAGAGGTATGATCGGATCTCTTCTTTATTTAACAGCAAGTAGACCTGATATTATGTTTAGTGTGTGTTTATGTGCTAGATATCAAGCATCTCCTAGGGAATCACATTTTAGTTCAGTAAAAAGGATTTTCAAATATCTGAAAGGAACTACAAATGTTGGTCTGTGGTATCCCAAAGGAAGTGTTTGTGATTTGATTGGATATTCTGATTCAGATTATGCTGGATGTAAAACTGAAAGAAAAAGTACAAGTGGTACTTGTCACTTGTTGGGAAATTCTCTTGTTTCTTGGTCTTGTAAGAAACAAGCATGTGTTGCTTTAAGTACTGCTGAAGCAGAATACATTGCTGCAGGAAGTTGCTGTGCACAAACCTTATGGCTCAAACAACAACTCAAAGATTATGGCTTAGAGCTAGGCTGCATCCCAATCAAATGTGACAACACAAGTGCCATCAATCTCACGAAAAACCCCACCATGCACTCTCGAACGAAGCATATTGATATAAGACATCATTTTCTTCGAGATCACGTCATGAGAAAGGATATTGAGATTTCCTTCGTAGATACACATAACCAATTAGCTGATATATTTACTAAACCTCTTCCTAAAGATTCATTCTTTATGATTAGAAGAGAATTAGGTATTATAGATGAACATGATATTTAATTAGATACTTATCTGAGTATGTGTTTATATGTTTTAATTACATTGCATGATTTTTGTGTGATTTTTGTGTGAATTTATATATATTTACTTGCTTATTTTATGATTTAATATTACTTATGTGTGATTGCATGTATCTAAGTTGCTTATATGTTTAGTTATATGTCTTTTGTGTGATTTTACACTTAAGTATTTGATTAATCCTTCTAGTAATCTATTACATAGGAATTTATAGTTTAGATCCTGTAAAATGTCTTAAGTAATCGATTATCATACACCCAGTAATCGATTAACCTATGCCCTCCAGTCCTCGTGCCTCTTTACACACTTAAGATAATCGATTACCTCAATTTCTGTAATCGATTACATCATCGAAAACTGCTTCTCAAAATTCCCTCCATTTTATTTAAAATTCAAAACATCATGTAATCGATTACATAACTGCTGTAATCGATTACACATACAAGTTTTCTATAAATGTGGCATCGCTCTCTTGTTCTCTCGCCATACCTACAACTCTTGATTTGACTCTTCTTATCTACATATATTTTCTGTCTTCCTTCTTGGTCTTGCTCTAACCATGGGGTCCGTTCCTCGTCCTTCAAATGTCTCATCTCCTATCAATACTCCTCAAAGGGATTCTTTCCATGATCCTTATGTGCATCATCGGTACCGCATAGACATCCAAACCAATGTTGCATCTGCTGGATTATCTCCTTTTTATACAATCCCTTCCAACTGCTCTCAAGAAACTAAAGTCATTCTTGAACGCATGGACATCTTGGCGCTACGTCTCTCACAAAGATTGAGTCATCTGGAGGATACTATTCGCTCTTGATTCCTGCTTTTGGAGATCGAATAGAATCAGTGCACTCCTTTATGCGTAAAGAAATCGAAAGTCTCAAGGAACTTGACCCTTCTGAGATGTCTGAGGATTCTAGTCATGTGTAATCCCGCCAAACTCTATCCAGTATAGGACCATATTCACTATCTAGACTAAATCTAGATTATATCTACTAATAGGCTTTCTCCTTGGTTGTAATATAAGACCTACTACTTATGTTTGTATTGTGTTTCTATGTCATATGTAAATTCTACATCTAATTATATATATATATATATATATATATATATGTGTATAGTATGTTGATTGCTATTGGTCAAACTTTTACGTGTTTACCCCCAACCCCTATGCTTTATTTGTATATACTTGTTTGCTTGTATCCCTGTTTTTGGCATTTTCTTCTTTTTGATGAAGTCAAAAGGGGGAGAAAGGTTCTGTGTGCTTTAAAGATTATATGCAGGAATTCAACAAGTGAATCAGAAAGGGGGAGATATATTGGATTACATCAAACAGGGGGAGTCTTCAACAAAGAAGCATATCTGATCTTCAAAGTTCAAAGAATGTGTTTGCCATCATCAAAAAGGGGGAGATTGTGAAGAAGGTCTTGCTCCTGACCCTGGCTCAGGTTTTGATGACGACAAACTCATCGGAAAAAAGAAGAAAAGAAGACTTAGAGGAGACAGTGCTATACGTTTCAACATCTAGCTAAAAGTCTTAGTTTAGGTGAGTTATGCTTCTAAAGGCTTCTCAAGTATAAAGGCTCTCTTAAAAACATCTAAGCTAATCAAGTTTAATGTTTTCATAAGTTAAAAGAAGTAGTACATCTCAAGCCGATCTTAAAAGTTCAAGTTTCTGGATATTGGACTTGAGTGTAATCGATTTCACCTTTCTGGTAATCGATTACACCTTGGCAAGTAATCGATTACTTCTTGCTTGTAATCGATTACATGTTTGAATTTGAAATTCAAACAGTAACGGATTTTAGTGTAATTGATTACCTAAGTAATGTAATCGATTACATACCCGAAAAGTTGCATCTTTTCATGAACCATTGTGTCTCAAACCTTTTGGGAAGGGTTGCATTGGTTCAAGGTCTTTTCTCTTGCCTATATAAAGTCCATTTGAGTCCAGAAACAAAACAACACATGAGAATACATCATTAGGCCAAAGCATTGCCAAAATTGTTCATTCATTAGTCTTTTGATATTTAAACTTTCAAAGAGCCTAAATTCTGAGTTCATGATCTTCATTGTTCAGAGAACACTTTAGTTGTTCATATCTTCAGGAACTCATAATCAAGAAAGCCTTCTTATTCTTAAGAGCCTTAAAGCATAATTCTCATGATCAATCCGCTTGTATGTTAAAGGATTGATACAGCCATATTGTAAACTCTTCTTCATCTCTTTCTGGTAGATTGAGTATTCACCGTGGATTTCGGTGAAGGGTTATTGTTACTGAAAGTGGTGTACTTTCAGGGTGTGGAGTGAAGGTGGTTTGCCTTCAGGGTCTGAAAGTGGTGTACTTTCAGGGACTGAAAGTGGTGTGCTTTCAGGGACTGTTGAAAGTGGTGTACTTTCACAGGTTGTTGATAGAAATTCTTAAAGTACTTGGTGTAAGGACTTGTAAGAGATTTTTATCAATAGTGGAAAAATCCTCAAGGGGTTTTCTTGAGGGACTGGACGTAGCCTTCGGTGGATAGAAGGTGAACCAGGATAAAATTCTGTGTGTGCATTCTTCTACCCTTCATCTTTACTTTCAAGCAATGCTTATTTCCGCTGCAATAGTTTGTATTTATATTCATCTTGAAAGTAAGAAGGTATCAAGGCGAAAATCGGGTAAACCTGATTCACCCCGCCCTCTCAGGTTGCTATCTAGACTAAGAGTTTTAGCATTCAAAATCTTGCATTAAATTTCGTCAAGCATGCAAATTATTCCTCGCATAACTACATGCATAACTATAGCCAAGATTTTCCCAAAACAAGGGCAGGACAATCATGTGGGACAAAGATCCACAACATTGCCCTCGGTTGATCCCCTGGGACAAAGTACCGTCACATGAACCTAAACATCCTAAATATAATGCTTATGCTATGACACAATATAATCATATCCTCTTGTACCAACAGTTTACACATTTTTTCCAATCATAGTATCATATGCAAAGTTTAGCCAATTCCACTTAAATTCATCTTTAACATGTTATACTTTATTCTCCAATTCATTTCATCAAGTTTCCACATCATACAAAATCAAGTACAACATGTTGCAGCATCAATTGACAAGTCCAAAATATGTTCAAGGTAACACAAAGTTAGAATTCTCCGTAAAAAAAACATAAACAATCACATACCCAACAAACGATTCCTACAAGAAGTTACCCTTACCTTCTAATTTTTTGCAAGAACTTCAAGTTTCACCTATCATAACAAACATGTATTACCCTCAATCAATCATAGGGAAGAAGGAAGAAACCCTAAAACTCAATTAAGCGAAAGGACAAAAAAACTGCACTGGGCTGGTAGAGGGCGTTGGGATGCCAACGCTATTAGTTGGCTCCCTGCCTGGGAACCCTATTCCCAATGCCCAGGCGGCAGGAGCCCAACGCTCATGCATTGGCTCTCTGTCCATGACGACCAAAAATACAATTTTCACTGTTTTGAGTTACGAAAAGAGTTTTTCATCAAGGGTTTCCATCTAGCATCATATACTAGGGTTCTATCATGCCAAAAATAAATTTCCCCCAGTTTAAGAATTTCATGGTAAAAATCTAAAAATTCACTAGAGTAGAGGAAAAGGGGTTTTGAGGTGAACCTAACTTGAATATGACCTCGGAATTGAGCGTACAACCTTGTGTTCACCCTCTACACTACAATGTCCTTCCACGTCTCGGGAATTGAAGGAATCACGTTATCAATCTTCGGTTTTGAGAAGGGAGTTCGAACCAAAACAGAAACGGATTTGGATTAGGATCGAGTTTTCGACTACGAAGGAAACTCAGAAATGGATTGACGAAGAAGGCTTACCAAGCTACAAGTTAGGAACCTTTGCAAGACAGTGTTAGAGAGTCCAATTTCCTTCCCCAAGAAGTAAATACCACAGCAAAAGGAGAAGTAGCAACATAAACTAAGAAGGGAAATTGGGCAGCATTAGCAGGAAGAATGAGTTCAACACTTAGGAAGTTTAACGTGTTTGGGTGAAAGTGTTAACAATGAATCTAGGATTCTCCTCTTCTAATTACGTGGACGAAGTACACAAGTAGTGGGAGGTTATTTTCAGCCCTTTCACTCTTACTTCTTAGCAGAATATTACTGGTATCCACTAACCCTCAGGAAAGATGCACTTTTAAATTCCATCAGCAGAAGGAAGAAAATCAAATCTGCTGCTGAGGAAGGGTGTGCTGCATGCCCTCAGCCCGAGAAAATAGGAGAAAACCACCCACTTCTTCTTCCTTCAAAAGCTCCAACACTAACAGAACGAAATCCAGTCTTGATAATGGCTAAACTAAAATCTGTTACTCAATTATTTATTTATTTATTAGCAAATGAATTCAGAAGATATCCAGAATAACAAAAGCATTTTCTCTTCTTCATTCCCTCCTTATTTTCGAAAATAATGGGAAAATAAACAGAAATAAAAATCAACATTTAACAAAGATACTCAGAAATCAAATATCCAACTAATCTATGAAGATTTTATTTCATTCACATCAAAATCTCGAGTTCGACAATACAACTAAAATATAGTTCAAGAAAAATGTCTAACAAGGACCAGAACATAAATATCACAACCTCAGGGACCAAGTCATAATTATTACAAACTCCAAGGACCAAACAACAAATTTACAAAAATTGAGGGTCTTACAATACTACCTGATGACTGGATTTTGTATGATAATTTAGGTTTTATTTTGCATTTTGCATATAGATTAGGTTTTATTTGGTTTTTAAACTTTATTTTATATTTTTAGGAATTTTTAGAGTTATTTTTATATTTTAGGAAAGCTGGTAGAATTAGTCATTTTTGTCCAGGGACCAAACTGTGAATTTCAGGAAAGGAAGGGCCAGAAATGAGAAGTTCAGAAGATAAAGGGTTGGAAGTGAAGTCTTAGCAAATAAAGGACTAAAAGCAAAGAAGTGGAAGATGAAGCATCATTGCTAATTTCGCACATGGGAAATGAGGCATGAATAGAGAAATGAAGTCCTTTGCTGTTTCAGAATTGAAAAGGGACAAAATGGAGGCTAATTAAGCCCTTCAATTCCACCATTGAAGAAAGAAAAGCATCCTAGAAGAGCTGCCAGTATATGACCCAACGCTCAAGCGTTGGAAGGCCCAACGCTCAAGCGTTGGGTCCCTATTTTGCAACGTCTGGAATAAATGACCCAACGCTCAAGCGTTGGGGATCCCAGCGCTCCAGAGGTGCGACGCTGTCAGAGGCTATAAATAGGGCCTTTGTTTTCATTTGTAAACACACCTCTTCAGAATACAACAAGTATTCTTCTTTCTTCCTTGAGAGCATTGTTCCTAAGAATTGTGGGAAGCCATACTTGAGCTCCTAGTCCATGGTAATTCGATGTTTCTATTAGCCATGCTTGGCTAATTTCTTTTTAAGTTTCTTGGGTTGTTTTAGCTTTTATATTATGTTTTATTTTTCTTCTACTCTTCTGAATAATAATACAAGTTCATGTTTTATTTCCTTGTTCTTTATTTTATTCTTGATGTACACAAGATTTCATGCTTACTTCTTATAACAATGGAAATTGGTAATTAGTAAGGGAGATAGAACTTAAAAGAGGCTAAAAGATATATCACTAAGGAATTAGGATAGACTTAGCTTTATGTTGGCCTGAACTTCATCTTCATCTTCTTCTTTAATTAACTAAATTGCAAGGAATTGAGTTTAGTAATTAGAAAGAAAGTTCTACAATGTGTAAGGAATTAACTTGTAGAAACAATAGGCTAAAGCATCATGAATCCTTGTTAATTAATTCAGAAATAAGGTAGAGGTTTGCTAGCATATTTTATGAGTTAAGTAATTCAACCCAAGAGCTTAATTCTCATCATCATCATCATCTTCTCTTTATTTATATTTATGCTATTTCATTTCCTTTGCTCTAAACAAACCAACATCAATCTTTATATTTTCTGCTGAAGTTCTAAATAAATTCATAACTGGACACCTATCCCTGTGGGTTTGATATCTTTTATATTACGCGATAATCATCCGTGCACTTGAGGATTTGGCTATCAAGTTTTTGGCGCCGTTGCCGGGGATAGGTTTTTAAGTCTTTTTGTTAATTGTTTAGAGCTTTTTGTTTTTTCTCTTTTTATATGAACTGGTGCTGCTAATTTTGTTTGCTGAGTATTGTCAGGTATAACAATGCTGAAACATTTGAGCAAAGGATGGCAAAAATTCGATCAAACCTTGAGATAGAATACGAGAAAAAGAAGCAGGAAGCTTTTACTCTAGTTGACAAATTCTATTTGAATTCAGAGTGCAAGCGAAATGCGGGATTTTTGCCAACTCCTGAGCAAGAATGTGGCCATGGAGGAGTTACAAGTGAAAATACAAAGCATTCTGACGAGGCAGCCCAATGATGAACAACAATCACCCGTTCATGAAAGTGAACTCGTTGTTCAACAAGAGAAGGTAAAAGAAACTTCTATTATAGAAATTGTCTTTAAAGACAAATTGGAAATGGAGGAAGAAGGACCTCAAGGAACCTATGTTATAGGTTCAGAACAGCAAGGAAAAGAATAAGGAATGGAAAATTTACTTATTCCTTCCATTTTTAATTTGAATGTTGTTGCCTTGTTAGCTGAAAATTCATTAGGCACCATGTTGTTTTCGTGCCAAAATTTGCATGAATTGCGGGGTCTAATGAATTTTGTAATAGACCCCGGTTGAAAAGTGATTTTTGAGGAATTCTATCAAAGACTATAGAATTGAGCTGGTTGGGAGACAACCCAATTTAGGATTAGTTTAAATTATGTTTTCTGTTTTAGTTCCTGTTAAAAAAATAATAATAATTTACTTGCAGGGGGACCCAACGCCAAGGCGTTGGAGGCTCAACGCTCATGCATCGAGCCCCTGCCTAAAATCCCAGTATTCCAGTTTTTACCAACGCTTAGGCGTTGGAGGGGCCAACGCTCAAGCGTTGGGCCCCTGGAATCCACTTTGTCATTTTAAATACCAACGCTCAAGCGTTGGCAACCCCAACGCTCAAGCGTTGGAGCTCGGGCTGAGAGCTGATAAGTTTTTCTTTCTTTTTCTTTTCCCCATTCTCATTTCAAACTCCCCCTCCCCTTCCAAACCCACGAACCAGAACCTCAACCTCACCATTTCTGCCACTTTGTTCACTCTTTGCAAGCACATTTACTTGCTCGAAAATTGCGGAGTTCTTGTTAAAACTCATTTTGCTTTCAACTACTAGTGCTTTTAGGAACTTCAAGGTTAGTTTTTATTTCATATCTCCTAAGCTAATTCTGTTGCCTTGAGCTTCTGAAACAATTGGTAGATTAAGGTTGAATGATTATTTTGTTGGTTGTTTGTGGTGCTTAGGAGTTGAAAATTTTCTGTTTTTGAACTTCGAAAATGTACATAATCTTGTTGCTTTTAAGCTTGCCAACCAAGTGTTCGGTGAAATGTCTGAATGAAGTTCTTGATTCTTTTCTGGTTTTTAAGCTTTGATTCTTGCTTTGCATGAGAATGGGAAGATTCAAGGGTGGTTTTTATGAACTTGGTGGGCAATTTTCTGAATTTGGTTGTAATTTTGGATGGTTCTAAAAGAAGGGGTGTTTAATTAGTGTTGAACTAACTTTTTAACAAGTTTGCTTGCTTGTGGAATTGTTTGTTTTTCTTACAGAATGGCACCTCGAAGAAGACAAAGAGTTGAGGAGCCGGTGGTTGAAGATCCTATTGTAGAGGAGGAGTTTGATGATCACCGCTTTCTTTCCCTGGAACGGGAAAAGTACTTTTGGGAGTTTGTTGCCCAGAAGGAGTTGATTAGAGAGACCATTGGAGATTGCAGATGGTGATGTTTATGGGCTAGGAAGAGCAGTGGAGCTTAGGAGATGGCATGTGCTATGCAAACCAATAGCAGATGGGTGTCAGAATTTGGTGAGGGAATTCTATGCTAATGTCAGATTTGATCCCAATGAACCAACACCCACTGGCCCTACTTATGAGTCCTGTTTCAGGGGGACCACCATTAATTTTGGTCCCGCTGTAATTAGGAATTTGCTGCAGTTGCCCACAGAAGCTGAGGATAATTTGATTTTTGGGCACAACGGAGAAGGATATCATGAGTTGATTAATCATTATCCTTTTGAGGAGGTTTTGGAGACTGTAGCAATTTCTGGTGCTAGATGGGAACTTGAGGCTGATCAAGTGACGCCAAGTTACATTTACAAAATGTTTGTAAAGCCTGAGGTCCGAGTTTGGGACCACTTCTTGGTAGAGACCTTGTTTCCTAGCTCTAACAAATCTGAATTGAGGAAAGAGGCTGCTTTGTGCATTTATTTCTTGATAAAGGAGAAGCCAATTGATGTTGCCAGAACTATATCATGGAGGATCCATCATGCTGTTAACTTACAGAAACAAGGTAAACGCTTTGGCTATCCTCTTCTTATTACAAAGCTTTTGCAGGCCAGGCTGGGAGTGAACTCTCCTCCTATAGAGGTACACATCAGGCCCCTTCCTCCCATGACTATTGATACAGCAAGGAAGACTTATTAGGATCAGGAAAAATGGTTGGAAGGAGAGGATCCTAGAGAGTTCTATCGGCAGCTAAAAAGATCCAGGGCCAGATCTAGAGCAGCAGCTGCTAGCAGTGGATCAGAGCCAGTTCAGCCCATTCAGCCCATTCATTCTTGGCAGGAGGAGGCTTTTGGAACCATGTTCCAACACATACATAGGATGTCCCACAACCAGCAGCTGATTTGGGACCATGTAGGCCACCCTGATCCCAGTTGGCAAAGGTGTCCTGCCCCTACTAATCTGGAGAGGAGATTGATGAACCTGAATGTTAGAGAGCAAGCTGGAGGTTCAGGTGCTACTGGAGAAGAGGAGGCCCCAATGCATTTTGATTAAATTTGACTGATTTTTACCAGCTTGTAGTTTTTTTTGGATAATCTTTGTTTTTAGTTTTTCTGCTTTTATTTTTGCTTTTAGGATTTTGAAACTGCATGGTTGAGTAATTTATCCAATTATTTTGCTGCTAATGCTTGTGGTGTTTTATCCAGTAAACTTATTATGCTTTTGAAAAGATAATTTGTTTTTGTATGCGGTTTAGGATTGCATGATGCTAGGATTCACTGAAATCTGGATTGATGAGTTTTGGCAAAGTTTTTCTGAGTTCGAAAAGGAGTACCACTTACTCCAATCTTTTCTGAGTGCTGAGAACTCTGATTGCATGACATGTAAAATTTTTCTACCTTGTGTTGCATGTTGGTTGAGTCTTTGTTTAACTTCGTGAATTTGTGAAGAGATTATAGGCTTTCTTTGAAAACTCAGATTCTTGTTTGACAGGAAAAATCCACTAGTAGTCCCTTTGAGCCTTAAAAGAGTTATTTTATTGGAGCCTACTTTTGTGTGATATTAGTGTGATTCATAAAGCTGAAAAATACTAGAGCTACGTATGTTAGGTTTCTCTCTAAACAAATATAATAATATAAGGTATGTGCCTTAGAAAAAAAAATTATAATGAAGTAGTGGGGTGAGAAAGAGTATGAGGGTAGTAAAATTCAATTCATTCATCCCATACACGCCACTACTTTGTTCAAAAAAAAATAAAAAAATTCAGAGAACCTATGTGCTGAATTTGTTAAAGCTCTTAGTCAAAAGAATCACCTAACATGAATTCTGAGTCAAGCCAATAGAGTTGCCAAGTTTTTGAATCCATACCTTGTTTAACCCTTGGCCAAGTTTCAACCTTCAAAAATCTCTTCTGAAGTTACATAGTTGCATGGTTCCAGCTTTGATTTGAATGATAGGCAGAATTTTTGAGCTTTCATGTTTTACATTGAGTATATCTTTTTGTGAGCTGAATTTGATGAACTCAATATGTTGCAAGTGCCAAGCTTAACTCTCTTGATCAAGTTTTTATGAAACATTCATGCCTTCCAAATCCGCCGTGCTTTCTTGAAAATTATCATCTTCTTTTTGGATAAAACTTTTTCTAAACTCGAGGACAAGTTTTTCTTTAAAGTTTTGTTGCTTGAGGACAAGCTGTCGTTGGGTATAGTGGTGTGATGAGTGGATTTTGTATGATAATTTTAGGGTCTTTTTAGTCTTTTTATTTTGTTATTTTTGAGTCTCATATAGGTTTTTATTTATTTTTATTTAGATTTTCTATTTATTTTGCATTTTGCATATAGATTAGCTTTTATTTGGTTTTTCAAATTTATTTTATATTTTTAGGAATTTTAGAGTTATTTTTATATTTTAGGAAAGCTGGTAGAATTAGTCATTTTTGTCAAGGGACCAAACTGTGAATTTCAGGAAAGGAAGGGCCAGAAATGAGAAGTTCAGAAGATAAAGGGTTGGAAGTGAAGTCTCAGCAAATAAAGGACTAAAAGCAAAGAAGTGGAAGATGAAGCATCATTGCTAATTTAGCACATGGGAAATGAGGCATGAATAGAGAAGTGAAGTCCTTTGCTGTTTCAGAATTGAAAGGGGATAAAATGGAGGCTAATTAAGCCCATCAATTCCACCATTGAAGAAGGAAAAGCATCCAAGAAGAGCTGCCAGTATATGACCCAACGCTCAAGTGTTGGAAGGCCCAACGCTCAAGCGTTGGGTCCCTGTTTTGCAACGTATGGAATAAATGACCCAACGCTCAAGCGTTGGGGATCCCAGCGCTCAAGCGTTGGGACGCTGTCAGAGGCTATAAATAGGGCCTTTGTTTTCATTTGTAAACACACCTCTTCAGAATACAACAAGTATTCTTCTTTCTTCCTTGAGAGCATTGTTCCAGAGAATTGTGGGAAGCCATACTTAAGCTCCTAGTCCAGGGTAATTCGATGTTTCTATTAGCCATGCTTGGCTAATTTCTTTTTAAGTTTCTTGGGTTGTTTTAGCTTTTATATTATGTTTTATTTTTCTTCTACTCTTCTGAATAATAATACAAGTTCATGTTTTATTTCCTTGTTCTTTATTTTATTCTTGATGTACACAAGATTTCATGCTTACTTCTTATAACAATGGAAATTGGTAATTAGTAAGGGAAATAGGACTTAAAAGAGGCTAAAAGATATATCACTGAGGAATTAGGATAGACATAGCTTTATGTTGGCCTGAACTTCATCTTCATCTTCATCTTCTTCTTTATTTAACTAAATTGCTAGGAATTGAGTTTAGTAATTAGAAAGAAAATTCTACAATGTGTAAGGAATTAACTTGTAGAAACAATAGGCTAAAGCATCATGAATCCTTGTTTATTAATTCAGAAATAAGGTAGAGGTTTGCTAGCATATTTTATTAGTTAAGTAATTCAACCCAAGAGCTTAATTCTCATCATCATCTTGTCTTTATTTATATTTATGCTATTTCATTTCCTTTGCTCTAAACAAACCAACATCAATCTTTATATTTTCTGCTTAAGTTCTAAATAAATTAATAATTGGACACCTATCCTTGTGTGTTTGATATCTTTTATATTACGCGATAATCATCCGTGCACTTGCAGATTTGGCTATCACTACCCCTCTAACACCCACGTGGCGTCTGCCGTGGTCTGGTTCTAAATCACCGTTACCAATGGAATCTCCTTGTTCTTTAACTGCATAATTCTCCGATCAGGGATCTTCATTGGTGGAACCTCGAAAGTCAAGTTCTCCCTCAGTTGGATGTCATCCTTGGTGATAACATGCAATGAGTCCAGGATGTATTTGCATAACTAAGACACGTGCAAAACATCGTGAATCCTGGACAAGAAGGGTGGAAAAGCAATACGGTAAGCCACTGGTCCAACCCTCTCGATGATTTGATATGGCCCAATAAACTTTGGTGTCAGCTTGTGGGATTTAATCGGCCTCCCGACTCCAGTCGTTGGGGTCACACGAAGGAATACATGCTCTCGTGGTGCAATTTCCAACTCCCTTCACCGGTTGCCCGCATAGCTCTTTTGACGACTTTGGGACGTCTTCATCTTCTCACTGATTTGTCTCACCTTCTCTGTCGTCTGTTGGACCAACTCTGGCCCAACTAGCAAATGCTGTCGTCTGTTGGACCAACTCTGGCCCAACTAGCAAATGCTCCCCATTCTAAAACCAACACAACGATGTCCTACACCTCCTCCCATACAAAGCCTCATACGGAGCCATCCCAATACTAGCATGGAAACTGTTATTGTGGGTGAACTCAATTAGCGGAAAAATCTCATCCCAAATCCCCTGATTATCCAAGACACAAGCTCGAAGAAGATCCTCCAAGGACTGAATCATCCTCTCTGTATGCCCATTAGCCTGCGGGTGGTAAGTAGAACTCAAACTCAGCATCGAACCAAGAGCTCCCTACAGAGCCTTCCAGAAGTGTGAAGTGAACTTCAGATCTCTATTGGAAACTATGGTCGAAGAATCCCCATGGAAACACATAATCTCCACAATGTAAACCTCTGCAAGCTGCTCCACTTTGTAAGTGGTCTTCATTGGTAGAAAATGTGCAGACTTCGTCAATCGATCAACAATCACCCAGGTAGAGTCAAACCTCCTCCGAGTAAGTGGTAGTGCAACCACAAAATCCATGGATATACTGTCCCACTTCCACTCAGGTAACTCAAGAGATTTCATCAACCCTGCAGGTTTCTGATGCTCAACCTTCACCTTCTGACAAGTCAGGCATGCAGCAACATACTCGACAACATTTCTCTTCATACCTGACCACCAAAAGTGTAACTTCAGATTCTGATACATCTTTGTTGCACTTGGATGAAGACTCAGTTTACTCTTGTGACCATCGTCAAGGATCAACCTCCTTAACTCAGCATCACTTAGAACACACACACGTCCCTTGCAACGCAAGATACCATCAGTTCCAACAGCAAAATTTGGCGCTTTCCCTTCATTGACCATTTCTGTTTTCTCAATCAGCTCTTGGTCTTGCATCAACTTGACTTTAATCTCCAGAAATAACTCACTGGACACAGTAACCATCGTGAAGCTCAACATCCCTAGTGCCACGTTAAAATCCAAACTCAGATCACGGAAAGCCTCGAGTAACTCCAACTCCTTAATCATCAGGGAGGAAACATGGATAGCCTTGCGACTGAGAGCATCAACCACCACGTTAGCCTTCCCCAGATTATATTGCAAGGTGAACTCATAGTCTTTTAGAAACTCCATCCAGCGTCTTTGCCTCCCATTTAAGTCTTTCTGGTCAAACAAGTACTTCAAGTACTCCATCCAGCGTACTTCAAGACTGTGAACATGCTCCCATACAAATAGTGCCTCCATATCTTAAGAGAAAAAACAACCGCCGTAAGCTCCAAATCATGCGTCGGGTAGTTTCGTTCATGGACCTTCAGCTGCCTTGATGCATAGGCCACAACCTTCCGGTTCTGCATCAGCACACAACCCAAACCCTGGTAAGAAGCATCATAGTAAACCTCATAAGGTTATCACATTGTGGAAGCGCCAAAATAGGTTCGATTGTCAAACTCCGCTTCATCTCCGGAAAATTGGACTCACACTCCTCTGTCCATGAAAAAGGCCGATTCTTCCTTGTCAACTTTGTCAAAGATCCTGCGATTTTGGCAAAACCTTCGACGAACCTTCGATAATAACAAGCTAAACCCACAAAGCTCCTGATATGAGTCGTAGTCTTCAACTGTTCCCATGACATCACTTCCTCAACCTTGCCTGGATCAACGGTAATTCCCTTCTTTGAAATATAATGACCCAAGAACTTCACTTCCTCCAACCAGAACTCACACTTAGCCGAGGTTGCAAAAAGAGTATTCTCTTGCTGAACGGTCGACACTTGATGCAAATGCTTCTCATGCTCCCCTCTACTCCTCGAGTAGATCAAGATATCATCAATAAAGACGACCATGAACCTGTCAAGGAAAAGTTCAGAACACTACACACACAACAACAAGGACAAGGGTCGTCAAGATCACAATTACACACCTGTCAAGGAAGGGATTAAAGATTTTATTCATGTAATCCACGAATACCGCTGGCGCATTCGTAACCCCAAATGGCATCATGAAATACTCATAGTGTCCATAGCGAGTACGAAATGCAGTCTTCTGAATGTCTGCCTCCTTAACCTGAATCTGGTGATACCCAGATTGCAAGTTAATCTTCAAGAAAACAGTGGCTCCTAGAAGCTGGTGGATCATGTGATCAATCCTAGGCAAAGGATAACGAATCTTCACGGTCACCTTATTCAACTTTCTGTAATCCACGCAAAGTCGTGATTTGCCGTCTTTCTTCTTCACGAGTAGCACAGGTGCTCCCCATGGAGAGACACTGGGTCGGATGAAACTCTTTGCCAAGAGATCGTCAATCTGACTCTTCAGTTCTGCTAACTCTGTAGGTGCCATCCGGTACGGCGCAGTAGAAATCGGTCCGGTTCTAGGGACCACGTCGATAAAAAACTCCACATCACGAACGGGGGGTATTCCCAGCACATCCTTTGGGAACACATCTTCAAAGTCACGAACCACCTGAATATCCTGTATGCCATCTTCTTGTGATTCTCCGACTCTCGATGCCAACATGACCTTCAAAGTTCCTCTTCTCAGGGAGGACTTTGAAAGGTAGGAATTCAGAAACTCTGACATCTTCGTATCAGGGATAGCTACCTCCTTATTTTCACAATCTAGTAGCACTTGGTGATGAGAAAGCCAATCCATTCCTATGACCACGTCCAACTGCTTAAGGGGTTGGCAGATTAAGTTCGCGACAAACTCTCTATCCCGTAACATCAAAGGGCAATTCAAACAAATAGAGGTTGTAGTCAAACTTTCGGCGGTTGGGATAGATACCACCAAGTCAAACGACAACTTCAACACAAGAAAACCTAGCTTCTTCACACGATCAACAACTATAAAGTAGTGAGTAGCACCCGAATCAAAAAGAACAGTTAGAGGTGTACCCGCAATGTCACAGCGATCCTTGATCAAACCTTCATTGTCCTTAGCAGCTTCATCTATAATATTATAGACTCTGCCGTGCGCAACTAGACTCTTTCCCCGAACTGCATTCACGGTACCCTCCATCTACAGTTTGTGACAATCACGAGCAGCATGCCCCAGCTTCTAGAAATTCCAACAGATGATGGACTTCTCCACACAATTGTTCGCATTGTGGCTCTTCTGGTTGCACTTGTAACAGAAAAACTCCTCAATAGGCTTCGGAGCTCCCTGAATACCCAAGTTGCCACTTGTTGGTCGATCGGACCCGAAAATACGCCACTTGGCTTGGGGCCTCAAATTGAGTTGGGATGAACTGTTTCCTTTGATTGAGTTTACGTATAATAACAGTTTCCATGCTTTCATTGGGATGACACCGTACGAGGCTTTGTACAAAAGAAGGTGTTGGACTCCTCTATGTTGGTTCCAGGATGGGGAACATTTGCTGGTTGGGTCGGAGCTAGTCCAACAGACGACTGAAAAGGATAAACAAATCAGGGAGAAAATGAAGGCATCTCAGAGTAGACAGAAGAGCTACTCAGATAAACGACAAAGGGATTTGGAGTTTATGCCGAGGGAACATGTATTTATTAGGGTGACCCCAACGACTGGAGTTGGGAGGGCGATAAAATCAAAGAAGCTGACGCCAAAATTTATCGGACCCTATCAGATTATAGAAAGAGTTGGACCAGTGGCCTATTGTATTGCCTTGCCTCCATTCTTTTGTGAAGAAGGTCTTGCTCCTGACCCTGACTGAGGTTTTGATGACGACAAACTCATCGGCAAAAAGAAGAAAAGAAGACTTAGAGGAAACAGCGCTATAAAGTTCATCATTTACCTAGAAGTCTTAGTTTAGGTGAGTTATGCTTATAAAGGTCTCTCAAAGCATAAAGTCTCTTTAAAACACCTAAACTAATCAAGCTTAATGTTTTCATAACTTAAAAGAAGTAGAAAAACATAAGCCGATCTTAAAAGATCAAGTTTCTGGAAGTTGAACTTCAGTGTAATCGATTGCAGCTTTCTGGTAACCGATTACACCTAGGCAAGTAATTGATTACTCCTTGCTTGTAATCGATTACATGTTTGAATTTGAAATTCAAACAGTAACGGCTCTTAGTGTTATCGATTACCTAAGTGATGTAATCGATTACACACAGGAAAAGTTGCATCTTTTCATGAACCATTGTGTCTCAAACCTTTTGGGAAAGGTTGCATTGGTTCAAGGACGTTTCCCTTGCCTATATGAAGTCTATTTGAGTCCAGAACACAACAACACATGAGAATACAATATTAGGCCAAAGCTTTGCCAAAATTAGTTCATTCATTAAGTCTTTTAGAACTTAAACTTTCAAAAGAGCCTAAATTCTGAGTTCATGATCTTCATGTTTATAAGAACACTCTAGTCGTTCATATCTTGAGGAACTCAGAATCCTGTTATGCTTAAGAGCCTTAAAGCATAAATTCTCATGATCAATCCACTTGTATGTTAAAGGATTGATACAGCCAATTGTAAACTCTTCTTCATCTCTTTCTGATAGATTGAGTATTCACCGTGGATCTCGGTGAAGGGTTGTTGGTACTGAAAGTGGTGTACTTTCAGGGTGTTGATTGAAGGTGGTTTAGCCTTCAAGGTCTGAAGGTGGTTTGCCTTCAAGAACTGAAAGTGGTATACTTTCAGGGGCTGTTGAAAGTGGTATACTTTCACAGGAAATTGATAGAAATTATTAGGGTCCTTGGTGTAAGAACTTGTAAGAGATTTTTATCAATAGTGGAAAAATCCTCAAGGGATTTTCTTGAGGGACTGGACGTAGCCTTCGGTGGATAGAAGGTGAACCAGGATAAAATTCTGTGTGTGTGAATTCTTCTATCCTTCATCTTTACTTTCAAGCAACGCTTAATTCCGCTGCAATCGTTTGCTTTTACATTTATCTTGAAAGTAAGAAGTTATCAAGGCGAAAATCGGGTAAACCTGATTCACCCCCCTCTCAGGTTGCTATCTATACTAACAGTTGGTATCAGAGCGGAAGTTTAGGTAAGTTACTCCTAAGATCCGGGAAAAGATGGCATCCTCTTCCAATCATGGAACCAGTGAAGGATTCAACATAAACAGGCCACCATTCTTCAATGGAGAACACTATGACTTCTGGAAAATCAAGATGAAGATTTTCATAAAGTCATTAGACGCAGGAATATGGAAAGCCATTGAAGAAAGTCCCTTTGTGCCTGTAGAAGAAGTTGAAGGAAGTTCACAACCAAAATCAGAAAGTACTTGGAGTGAAGAAGAAAAGAAGAAGGTTCAATATGATCTCAAAGGAATGAATATTCTTACATCTTCTCTTGGCATGGATGAATTTTTCAGAGTATCAACATGTACATCATCGAAAGAAATATGGGATACGTTGATGGTGACTCATGAAGGAACAGATGAAGTCAAGAGATCAAAGATCAATACTCTATCTCAAGAATATGAAATGTTCAGAATGCTTCAAGGAGAAAAGGTATTAGATATGCAAAAACGATTCACTCATTTGATTAACCATTTGATTGCTCTTGGTAAACAGTTTTCAAACAGTGACTTGAACATGAAAGTTCTAAGATCACTTACAAGAGTATGGCAACCAAAGGTTACAGCCATTTCAGAGAAGAAGAGTTTATCAAATATGACTCTTGCAACTCTCTTTGGAAAACTCCAAGAACACGAGTTGGAATTGAATCGTTTGGAGGAGCATGAAAAACATGAGAAGAAGTATCGATCCATTTCCCTAAAGGCAAAAGAAAGCATCAAAGATGATAATGATGCAGATTCTGAAGAAGAAGATAATGGGAACTTGAATCTTCTAGTAAAGAACTTTGGAAAGTTTCTCAAAAGAAAAGGTATGAAATTTAACAATAACAGATCTTTCCAAAGGAACAATGAGTCTTCTTCCTCTCAAAAGATCACATGCTTCGAATGTGGTAAGCCTGGACACATCAAGTTAGAATGTCCAAATCTTCAAAAGAAGAAACATGGTCTAAAGGAAAAATTCGAAAAGAAGGATCAATCCACACGAAGAGCATACTTGGCTTGGGATGATAATGAAGTAAGTTCATCATCAGATTCTGACAAAGAAGAAGCACAAGTTGCATTGATGGCTTCACATGATTCAGATGTTGAAGATACCCAGGTTAGTGAAAATTCTATGTCTTTTCATGATTTAAAATATACCATGGAAAATATGTTTAAATTATGTCAAGAATTTTCTAAGGTTAGCACTAAGCAAAATGATTTAATATCATCCTTAGAAAGTAAGTGTAGGATTTTACAAGAAGAATTAGACGTAGTAAAATCTAAGTTAGATATTGTACATAAATGCACTAAGTGTAGTTCTCTAGAAGAAAAGATAGATAATCTTCAACAAAGAGTTCATAACTTCAATACGGGAAAACAAAAGTTAGATGATATTCTAAGTGTGCAAAGGCACTCAAACAATAAGTCTGGACTAGGATATACATCTCATCCAAAGACAAAAGAAGTTAAGAAAACCGTGTTTGTAAAATCAAACCAAGTGGAAGGATCTTCTAAAAACACTAAGACTAATTCTTTTAGGAGTATGAACAATAGGAAAAGTAATCCTCATAGACCTCCTAAGAAGATTAATCCCTCTCCTAGGCAAACATCTAGTTACAATCAATATTCATGTACTTATTGTAACAAAATAGGACATACCCCTAGTAGATGTTATTACAAAAATGTTGGAGTACCAAATAGGGAATACATATGGGTTAGGAAGAATGTTAACTTAGAAGGACCCAAAACTTTTTGGGTTCCTAATACCCATGTCTGATCTCTGTCATGTAGGTGTGTATGAAAGAAGCAAAGGATTTATGGTATCTTGATAGTGGCTGCTCATCACACATGACAGGAGACAAAACAAAGTTTTCTTTACTTAGACCTAGAGAAAAGGGTTTTGTCACATATGGAAACAATCAAAAGGGAAAGATACTTGGTATTGGAAGAATAGGCACACCCCCTCAAACAGTCATCGATAAAGTTCTTTATGTTGATGGTTTGATGCACAATCTTCTAAGTATCAGTCAACTTAGTGACCAAGGTTTGAAAGTTGGTTTCATTAATGATATATGTGTGGTAAAGGATGTGAAAACTAAAGAGATAAAGTTTTCCAGATATAAAGTCAATAAGGTCTTCATGATATCCTTGGATGAAATTCCACAAAATGTCAGATGCCTTTTGGCCAAGAACAATAGTGATTCATGGCTATGGCATAGAAGACTGGCTCATATACACATAGATCATTTAAACAAACTAGTCAAGCATGATCTAGTTGTTGGACTTCCAAAGATAAGATTCGAGAAAGACAAGCTTTGTGATGCATGTCAAAAGGGGAAGCAAACCAGAACGTCTTTCAAGCCAAAGAACATAGTCTCAACTACAAGACCTCTTCAATTACTACATATGGATTTGCTCGGACCATTAAGAACTAAGAGCTTTGGAGGTAATCTTTATGCCCTTGTTATTGTTGATGATTTCTCTAGATTTACCTGGACATTGTTCTGGCCTCATAAGAATGAAGCCTTCAACGCATTCAAAAGATATGCAAGGCTAGTTCAAAATGAAAAGGCTTTGAAGATCTCTTCTATTAGAAGTGATCATGGTGGAGAATTTCAGAATCATCAATTCCAAGAATTATGTGATGAGAATGGAATATCACATAACTTCTCTACTCCAAGAACACCACAACAAAATGGTGTTGTAGAAAGGAAGAACAGACTACTTGAAGAACTAGCAAGAACCATGCTAAGTGAATCTAATCTTCCAAAATACTTCTGGGCTGATGCTGTAAGTACTGCTTGCTATGTTTCCAATAGAGTTCTTATTAGACCTATTCGGAAGAAAACCCCCTATGAACTCTACAAAGGAAGGAAACCAAATATCTCTCATCTACATGCTTTTGGATCAAAATGCTTTGTCTTAAACAATGGAAAGGAAAACCTTGGTAAGTTTGATGAAAAGTCTGATGAAGGTATATTCCTTGGTTATTCCCTAACAAGCAAAGCATATAGAGTCTTTAACAAGAAAACTCTATCTATGGAAGAATCCATACATGTTTCCTTTGATGAGTCTAACTCTTCAAAAGAAGATATAGTCAATCTTCCAGATAATGATGAAGAAGATATCATCATCAATGAAGACTCTCAAAAGCAAAAGGATCAAGATCCAATACAAGAAGAGCACATTGAAGATAACACTTATCAACTACCAAAGGAATGGAGAACCCACATGGATCATCCAGTTGATAATATCATTGGTGATATTTCTAGAGGTGTTTCTACAAGGCTACGCTTAAATGATTCAGTTTTAAACATGGCCTTTGTCTCTCAAATAGAACCCTCAAAAGTGAATGATTCTCTTGAAGATGTGTATTGGATTGTGGAAATGCAGGAAAAACTAAACCAATTTGAAAGGAATCAAGTTTGGAAACTTGTTCCTAAGCCCACTGACAAGCATGTTATTGGAACAAAGTGGGTATTCAGAAATAAACTAGATGAAAATGGTATTATAGTTAGGAACAAAGCAAGGTTGGTTGCTCAGGGATATAATCAAGAAGAAGGCATTGATTTTGATGAAACCTATGCACCAGTAGCAAGGTTGGAAGCCATAAGACTTCTTTTGGCATATGCCTGTTCTTTAAACTTTCCATTATATCAAATGGATGTTAAAAGTTCTATCCTGAACGTATTCATTCAAGAAGAAGTTTATGTGAAGCAACCTCCAGGTTTTGAAGATCCCAAGTTTCCTTCACGTCTTCAGATTAAAGAAGGTGATGAGTGGATATTATATGATGTTTTTAGGTAGTTTTTAGTCTTTTTATTTTATTATTTTTGAGTCACATATAGGTTTTTTATTATTTTTATGTAGATTTTATATTTATTTTGCATTTTGCATGTAGATTAGATTTTATTTGTTTTTCTACCTTTATTTTATATTTTTAGGAATTTTTATAGCAATTTTATATTTTTAGGAAAAGCTGGTTTAGTTATCATTTTTGTCCAGGGACCGATTTGTAAAGTTTCAGGAAATCAAGGACCAAAATGTGAAAGTTCAAGAGTGGAGGGCTAAAAGTGAAGATTGAGAGAATTAAAGGGCTTGAATTGGAGTGCTAACCAAGAGAGGGCTAAAAGTGAAAAAGAGGAATATGAAGAAACTCTCTTCAAATTAGCACATGGAAAATTATGTTGAAGGATTGATGGTAGTGGGAGGAAGGTTTCATAATTGATAAAGGGCTGATAAGTGGATTTTTAAGGCATTCAAAACCCACTACCATGAAGAAGGAAGGAAAAGCTTGGAGCTGAAACAGCAGTGCCCAGCGCTGCAGCGCTGGGAAGCCAGCGCTCAAGTGCTGGCCCTCGGTCTGGAAGTGGATTTTTAATGCTTCCCAGCGCCCAAGCGTTGGGAATGCCAGCGCTCAAGCGCTGGAGGCCAGATTTTTGCTATAAATAGGGAGGCAATTTGCACTTGTAAAAAACACACCTCTTAGAATACCACAAGTATTCTCTCTTTCTCCCTTTTAAGCATTGTTCCTTTAGCCAGGGTAATTCAATGACTCCTTTAGCCATGCTTGGCTAACTTCTTCTTTAAGTTTTTGGGTTGTTTTAGTTTATAATTCATGTTCTAGTTATTTTCTACATTTCTGAATAATACTTTCAATTCATGTTTTATTTCCTTGTTCTTCATTAATCTTGTGTACAAAAGATTTCATGATTTCTACTTATGTCATAAGGCCATTTGGTAAGTAGTAAGGGAAATAGGAAATAAAAAAGGTTATAAGTATACATTTCTTAAGGCAATTAGGATGGACGTAACTTTGTGTTGGCCCGAATTCCTTCTTCATCTTCTTTTCTAATTAACTAATAACCAAGGCTATGGAGTTAGTAATTAGGAAAGAAAGGTCTACATTTCTTAAGGCTATTAGGATGTAGAAACTCTAGGCTATAGCACCATGATTTTCGATTTAAAATTCAGAAATTAAGTAGGAGATTTCTAGCATGTTTTATAGACTATGTAAACCAACCCAAGAGCTTAAATTCTTATCATCTTATCTCTTATTATTTTTATGCTTTTGTTATTTCTTGTTCTAAAAACAACAACATCTATTCATCTTTTTATTTCTTGCACAAGTACTAAATTTTATATTAATAAGAACACCTATCCCTTGGGTTCGATCTTTTTTACTACACGATAGTAAATCGTACACTTGCGATTCCGCTATCCAGAAGGCACTCTATGGTCTTAAACAAGCCCCACGTGCATGGTATGACAGATTAAGCACATTCCTTTGTGAAAAAGGATTTCAAAAGGGTAAGGCTGACACAACCTTGTTTATCAAGAGAACCAAAGGTAATACTTTATTAGTTCAAATATATGTAGATGATATCATTTTTGGTGCAACTAACGAATCTCTATGTAAGGATTTCTCTAACATGATGCAAGAAGAATTTGAGATGTCTATGATGGGACAGTTAAATTTCTTTCTAGGATTGCAAATTAAGCAATCACATGATGGGATATTCATCAACCAATCAAAGTTTTGCAAGGAACTTTTAAAGAAATATGATTCGGGTGATTGCAAAGCCATAGCCACACCAATGGGGTCTAACACATATATAGATCAAGATGAATCCGGTGTTCAAGTAGACATTACCAAATACAGAGGTATGATCGGATCTCTTCTATATTTAACTGCAAGTAGACCTGATATCATGTTTAGTGTGTGTTTATGTGCTAGATATCAAGCATCTCCTAGGGAATCACATTTGAGTTCAGTTAAAAGGATTTTCAAATATCTGAAAGGAACTACAAATGTTGGTCTGTGGTATCCCAAAGGAAGTGTTTGTGATTTGATTGGATATTCTAATTCAGATTATGCTGGATGTAAAACTGAAAGAAAGAGTACAAGTGGTACTTGTCACTTGTTGGGAAATGTTCTTGTTTCTTGGTCCTGTAAGAAAAAGCATGTGTTGCTCTAAGTACTGCTGAAGCAGAATACATTGCTGCAGGAAGTTGTTGTGCACAAACTCTATGGCTCAAACAACAACTCAAAGATTATGGCTTAGAGCTGGGCTGCATCCCAATCAAATGAGACAACACAAGTGCCATTATTCTCACTAAAAACCCCATCATGCACTCTCGAACTAAGCATATTGATATAAGGCATCATTTTCTTCGAGTTCACGTCATGAGAAAGGATATTGAGATTTCCTTCGTAGATACACACAACCAATTAGCTGATATTTTTACTAAACCTCTTCCTAAAGATTCATTCTTTAAGATTAGAAGAGAATTAAGTATATTAGATGAACATAATATTTAAAGTAATGTGTTTATATGTTTTAATTATTTGCATGATTTTTGTGTGAACTTATATGCTTACATGCTTAATTTACAAGTTTAAATTATGCTTGCATGAATCTAAGTTGCTTATATAATTAAACATGTACCTTATGTGAGTTTTTACTTTTAAATACTTGATTTACTCTTCTAGTAATGTATTACATAGGAATTTATAGTTTAGAACCTATAAATTGTCCTAGTAATCGATTACCATACACCTTGTAATCGATTACCCCTGTGTTCAGTCCTCGTGCCTCATTAGATGTTTAAGGTAATCGATTACCTCAACTCCCATAATCGATTACATCATCGAAAGCTACCAGAATTTCAAAATTCCCTCCTTTTTATTTTCAAACCATCTTGTAATCGATTACCTAACTGCCATAATAGATTACTCATACAATTTTCTCTATAAAATCAGCATATGCCTCTTGATGTCTCGCCCTACCTACATCATATCCACATATATCTTCTGCCTTCATCCTTGATCTTGCACTAACCATGGGGTCTCTTCCTCGTCCTTCAAATGTCTCATCTCCTGTTAATAATCCTCGAAGGGACTCTTCCTATGATCCCTATGTGCATCATCGATACCGCATAGACGTCCAAACCAATGCTGCATCTGCTGGATTATCTCATTTCTATGCTATACCTTCCAAATTTTCTCAAGAAACTAAGGTCATCCTTGAATGAATGGAGGATACTATTCGCTCTCGATTCTTGCTTGTGGAGAATCGAATAGAATCAGTGCACTCCTTTATGCGTAAAGAAATTGAGAGTCTCAAGGATCTTGACCCCTCTGAGATGTCTGAGGATTCCAGTCATGTATAAATCCTGACAAACTATGTCCCAGTACAGTACTATAACTACTGATAGGATTTCTCTATATCTACTACTGGGATTTCTCTACATCTACTAATAGGTTTCCTCCTTGGTTGTAATATAAACTCTACTACTTATGTTTGTAATCTATTTTGCCATATGTAACTTCTACATTTGTTTCTACATATATATAAGTGTTAGTTGTTGTTTATCATTCTTTTACATCTTTACCCCCAACCCCTATGTTTTATTTGAATATACACTTGTATGGTTGTATGCCTGTTTCTGGCCTTTTCTTCTTTTTGATGACGTCAAAAGGGGGAGAAAGGTTCTGTGTTCTTTAAAGCCTATATGCAAGAATTCAACAAGTGAATCAGAAAGGGGGAGATATATTGGATTACATCAAACAGGGGGAGTTTTCAACAAAGAAGCATATCTGATCTTCAAGTTTCAAAGAATGTGTTTGCCATCATCAAAAAGGGGGAGATTGAGAAGAAGGTCTTGCTCCTGACCCTGGCTGGGGTTTTGATGACGACAAACTCATCGGCAAAAAGAAGAAAAGAAGACTTAAAGGAAACAGCACGATATAGTTCAACATTTACCTAGAAGTCTTAGTTTAGGTGAGTTATGCTTCTAAAGGCTTCTCAAAGCATAAAGGCTCTTTAAAACATCTAAGCTAATCAAGTTTAATGTTTTCATAAGTTAAAAGAAATAGAAAAACTTAAGCCGATCTTAAAAGTTCAAGTTTCTGGATATTGGACTTGAGTGTAATTGATTTCAGCTTTCTGGTAATCGATTACTCATAGGCAAGTAATCGATTACATCTTGCTTGTAATCGATTACATGTTTGAATTTGAAATTCAAACTGTAACGGCTTTTAGTGTAATCGATTACCTAAGTGATGTAATCGATTACACACACGAAAAGTTGCATCTTTTCGTGAACCATTGTGTCTCAAACCTTTTGGGAAGGGTTGCATTGGTTCAAGGACGTTTCTCCTTGCCTATATAAAGTCCATTTGAGTCCAGAACATGACAACACATGAGAATACATCATTAGGCCAAAGCTTTTCCAAAATAGTTCTTTTATTAAGTCTTTTAGCACTTAAACTTTCAAAGAGCCTAAATTCTGAGTTCATGATCTTCATGATTAAGAGAACACTTTAAGTTGTTCATATCTTGAGGAACTCAGAATCTTATTATCATAAATTCTCATGATCAATCCACTTGTATGTTAAAGGATTGATACAGCCAAATTGTAAACTCTTCTTCATCTCTTTCGGGTAGATTGAGTATTCACCGTGGGTCTAGGTGAAGGGTTGTTGTTACTGAAAGTGGTGTACTTTCAGGGTGTTGATTGAAGGTGGTCTAGCCTTCAAGGTCTGAAGGTGGTTTGCCTTCAGGAACTGAAAGTGGTGTACTTTCAGGGGCTGTTGAAAGTGGTATACTTTCACAGGTGATTGATAGAAATTCTTAAGGTACTTGGTGTAAGAACTTGTAAGAGATTTTTATCAATAGTGGAAAAATCCTCAAGGGTTTTCTTGAGGGACTGGACGTAGCCTTCAGTGGATAGAAGGTGCACTAGGATAAAATTCTGTGTGTGAATTCTTCTACCCTTCATATTTACTTTCAAGCAACGCTTATTTCCGCTGCAATCGTTTGCATTTACATTTATCTTGAAAGTAAGAAGGTATCAAGGCGAAAATCGGGTAAACCTGATTCACCCCCTCTCAGGTTGCTATCTATACTAACATATGTAACACCCCAATTTTGGGTTGAGGGTCACATAGTAAATCGCGGAAATTAAAACCTCTCAGAAAAACAACTCAATTTTTCAAAAAGGTTTCGTCTCTCAAAATATTACTCAATAATATTCCCATAAAATAATAATAATAATACGCGGAAGCGGAAATAACGGAATATTATTAATAAAATAATGTTCAACAGACGAGCCCAAAATTAAAATAAAATAGCGGAAAGTCCTTAAAACATCATCTCCAGAAATCTCCCATGCATCTGTTGCGCGCTCAGATTCCGTAAGCTCCTCGAGAGACGATGATCATCGCCCTGACTATTTTCTACCATTAAGCGCCCAAACACAAATAGAAAGGGTTAACTCTTAAACAAACAACAAATACCAAACCGCATGTTGAAGAGAAATTAACATAAGTGACAGCAACAGTATTTTCAAAATACAACAACACCTTCAACAATATACTCAATTCCTCATGAACAACAACACAAACCATGCTTATGAGTACTCGAATGCAACTACAAGTTAAGGCACGATCACATGGGACTAAAACCCATCTCATCACCTTCAGCCTCAAAATAAATACATATGTCATGCCAACAAGTTCAACATCATCATGAATGAACAATTGCCAATATAACATAGTCAACTTCATCATCTTCAACATATCATGTAAACAGTTCTCAATTCCAAGCATCACAATACCAACAATGTTAGTACAGATAGCAACCTGAGAGGGGGGGTGAATCAGGTTTACCCGATTTTCGCCTTAACAACTTCTTACTTTCAAGATAAATGTGAATGCAAACAATTGCAGAGGAATTAAGCGTTGCTTGAAAGTAAAGATGGAGGATAAAAGAATTCACACACACAGAATTTTATCCTGGTTCACCTTCTATCCACCGAAGGCTACGTCCAGTCCCTCAAGAAAATCCCTTGAGGATTTTTCCTCTATTGATAAAAATAACTTGCAAGTTCTTACACCAAGGACCCTAAGAATTTCTATCAATTTCCTATGAAAGTATACCACTTTCAACAGCCCCTGAAAGTATACCACTTTCAGTTCCTGAAGGCAAACCACCTTCAGACCTTGAAGGCTAAACCACCTTCAATCAACACCCTGAAAGTACACCACTTTCAGTACCAACAACCCTTCACCGAGATCCACGGTGAATACTCAATCTATCAGAAAAAGATGAAGAAGAGTTTACAATTGGCTATATCAATCCTTTAACATACAAGTGGATTGATCATGAGAATTTATGCTTTAAAGGCTCTTAAGCATAACAAGATTCTGAGTTCCTCAAGATATGAACAACTAGAGTGTTCTTATAAACATGAAGATCATGAACTCAGAATTTAGGCTCTTTTGAAAGTTTAAGTTCTAAAAGACTTAATGAATGAACTAATTTTGGCAAAGCTTTGGCCTAATGTTGTATTCTCATGTGTTGTTATGCTCTGGACTCAAATGGACTTTATATAGGCAAGGGAAACGTCCTTGAACCAATGCAACCTTTCCCAAAAGGTTTGAGACACAATGGTTCATGAAAAGATGCAACTTTTCGTGTGTGTAATCGATTACATCACTTAGGTAATCGATTACACTAAGAGCCGTTACAGTTTGAATTTCGAATTCAAACATGTAATCAATTACAAGCAAAAGGTAATCGATTACTTGCCTAGGTGTAATCGATTACCAGAAAGCTGAAATTGATTACACTCAAGTCCATCTTCCAGAAACTTGATCTTTTAAGATCGGCTTAAGTTTTTCTACTTCTTTTAAGTTATGAAAACATTAAGCTTGATTAGTTTAGGTGTTTTAAGGAGCCTTTATGCTTTGAGAGACCTTTGTAAGCATAACTCACCTAAACTAAGACTTCTAGGTAATTGATGAACTTTATAGCGTTGTTTCCTCTAAGTCTTCTTTTCTTCTTTTTGCCGATGAGTTTGTCATCATCAAAACCTCAGCCAGGGTCAGGAGCAAGACCTTCTTCACAATCTCCCCCTTTTTGATGATGGCAAACACATTCCTTGAAACTTGAAGATCATATATGCTTCTTTGTTGAAAACTCCCCCTGTTTGATGTAATCCAGTATATCTCCCCCTTTCTAATTCACTTGTTGAATTCCTGCATATTGTCTTTAAGAAACACAGAACCTTTCTCCCCCTTTTGACTTCATCAAAAAGAAGAAAAGGCCAAAAACAGGCATACAGAGGATGGGGGTAAAGATGTAAAACAGAATGATGAACAACAAACATCCAAACAATTGATAGAAAATAGAGAGACCATACAGAGTTCAACAACACATATAACCTTTATAAAAGAAAAATTACAAGAGGAAGCAAGAAAAAGAAAGTGAAAGACTCCTAGAACACTAAGTATCAACAGAGGAGTCTTCATCGGCTATAGTCTTCTGGAATGGACAATCACGATCGGCATCATGGAGGTGGCAGGTAAGAGTAAAGATACCAAAATCATTTGAGATCCTGAGAGAAGGGAGAATGGAGGTATCAACACACTTAAGATGAGAAGACCGCTCATCATAAAGTTTTGCGATTGGTACACCGGAGTAGATGAGGATGCGGGATATAACAGAAGCATAAGGAAAAGACTCAGCATTGTCCCGACACTTCAGCATGTGATTCATAATCAGAAATGCCCAATTAATTTTATGGCAGTTGAGAATGCCATATAAAATCTGTAACTCTAACTCACTAATATGAGCGAGAAGAGTTTCTTGAGGCAGAATGACTTGATTTATAAAGTAGTGAAGCATATGATTATTCGTGGTTAGTACGTCAGTATTATAAGGGCAAGAAGTCGTGTGAGGCGGATGGATCTTTTGAAGTTCTGACGTCTGAAATCTGCATAGGGACTGATAAAAGGACTCTTGATTGTAGTCTGGCCAGGGACAGGGCAAGTTTGGACCCAAGAAGGCACCGGTGGAAGGGAGTCCAAGACATCGCCCAAAAGTTGAAAGGGAATAACGAATGAGGATTCCCTTGACTGAACTTTGAAACCCATCTCTTAGAGTCTCGAGATTGCAATAGAACACTTTAACCAGTTCTGGATAGTATGGATTGCTTATGGCAATTGATACCCAAATCGCAAGTGCACGATTAACTATCGCGTAATATAAAAAGATCGAACCCAAGGGATAGGTGTTCTTATTATTATAATATTTAGTACTTTAAACAGAAAAATTAAATGATATATGTTGTTGGTTTTAGAACAAGAAGTAAACAAAAGCATAAAAATGATAAGAGAAAAAGATGATGATGAGTCTTAAGCACTTGGGTTGATTTATATAATTTATAAAATATGCTAGCAACTACTACTTGAATTCTGAATTTTAGTACCAAGTCATGATGCTATAGCCTAATATTTTTACAAGTTAATACCTTACACATTGTAAAACTTTCTTCTCAATTACTAAATTCAATACCTTGCAATCTAGAAAAAACCAAGAAGAAGATGAAGAAAGAATTTTCAGGCCAACATATAGTTAAGTCTATCCTAATACCTTAGTGATATGTCATATAACTTCTTTTAAATCCTAGGTCCCTTACTACTTACCAATTTCCATTGTTATAAGCAATAAGTAAAAACACTTGTGATCATCAAGATAAATATTAAGAACAAGGAAATAAAACATGAACTATAGCAATATTATTCAGAAGAGTAGAAGAAAACTAAAACATAGATTATAAACTAAAACAACCCAAGATACTAAAGAAAGAATTAGCCAAGCATGGCTAAAAGAGTCATCGAATTACCCTGGATAGGAGCTCAAGTATGGCTTCCCACAATTCCTAGGAACAATGATCTTTAAGGAGGAAAGAAGAACACTTGTTGTATTCTGAATAGGTGTGTCTTACAAGTGAAGAAAAGCTCCCTATTTATAGTGAAAATCAGCCTTCCAGCGCTTGGGCGCTGGCATTCCCAACGCTTGGGCGTTGGGATGCATTAAAAACCAACGGGCAGAAATGGGCCCAGCGCTTGAGCGCTGGCTTCCAACGCTGCAGCGCTGGGTGCAACCTCTGACTCACATCCTAGTCAGAGGTCCAGCGCTTGAGCGTTGGGAATTCCAACGCTGCAGCGCTGGGACGAACACTGGCAGCTTCTTCTTGGATTCCTTTCTTCTTCAATGGTGGAATTGATTGGCTTAATTAGGCTCATTCAGCCCCTAATAAGTTCTGAAACCTCCCCTTTACCACCATTAATCTTCCAACCTTATTTTACATGTGCTCAAATAAAAGAGAGTTGCTTCACATTCTTCAATTTCACTTCAAGTCCTCTCTTTGTTAGAGCTTTAATTCTGGCCCTTTGACTCCTTCAAACTTCACTTTTCATCCTCCACTCTTGAACCTTTACACTTTGATCCTTCAATTCCTGAAACTTTACAAATCGGTCCCTGGACAAAAATGATAACTATACCAGCTTTTCCTAAAATATAAAATAGCTATAAAAATTCCTAAAAAATATAAAATAAAGGTAGAAAAACAAATAAAATCTAATCTACATGCAAAATGCAAAATAAATATAAAATCTACATAAAAACAATAAAAAACCTACATGAGACTCAAAAATAATAAAATAAAAAGACTAAAAAGACCCTAAAATTATCATATAAAATCCACTCATCAGCAATAAACTCTTCTAGGTCCTGATTCCTGAGGTAGGCTGGAAAGGTGTGACCACTTTCAACAAACGAATCCAAGTCACCATACATGGGTTTGCGAATAAGTTGGTACAGGAACCGTGAAACAAACCTAGTCCGTTGGTTTGTTGAAGTAAGAAGTCTGGTTAAATTCATCGGATTGGAAGAACGAAAGTGAGGTGAAGACATGATGAATTGGGTAATTGGTTCTAAGAAATAGAAACAGGGTTTCAAGGATGATAGAAATCAAGGTGTAGAATGATAGAGATGGAATTGGAAGGCAATTTCGATCATCATCTAATGCTGTGATTATATAGCTCGAGCATGTAATCGATTACAGCAGTTGGGTAATCGATTACAGAGCAGTTTTCCTGAATTTGAATTTCAAAAAGATGGAGGGAATTTTGAAATTCTAGCAGTTTTCGAGTAGGTAATCGATTACAGCAGTTATGGTAATCGATTACTTAGAAGATTCTAACAGGCACGAGGACTGAGAGCAGGGGTAATCGATAACAGGCTCTATGGAAATCGATTACAAGGACATTTTTTAAAGATTCTAAACTAAAAATTCCTATGTAACACATTTCTAGACAAACATTTAAACATATAATCAATTTAGATACATGCAATCATATAAGTTTCACACAAAGATTATGCAAATATCATATTACTTTAAATGTCATGTTCATCTAATATGCCTAATTCTCTTCTAATCTTAAAGAATGAATCTTTAGGAAGAGGTTTAGTAAAAATATCAGCTAATTAGTTATGTGTATCTACGAATGAAATCTCAATATCCTTTCTCATGACATGATCTCGAAGAAAATGATGTCTTATATCAATATGCTTAGTTCGAGAGTGCATGATGGGATTTTTAGTGAGATTAATGGCACTTGTGTTGTCACATTTGATTGAAATGCAGCCCAACTCTAAGCCATAATCTTTGAGTTGTTGTTTGAGCCATAGGATTTGTGCACAACAACTTCCTGCAGCAATGTATTCTGCTTCAGTAGTACTTAGAGCAACACATGCTTGTTTCTTACAAGACCAACAAACAAGGGCATTTCCCAACAAGTGACAAGTACCACTTGTACTTTTTCTTTCAGTTTTGCATCCAGCATAATCTGAATCTGAATATCCAATCAAATCACAAACACTCCCTTTGGGATACCACAGACCAACCTTTGTAGTTCCTTTCAGATATTTGAAAATCCGTTTAACTGAACTCAAATGTGATTCCCTAGGAGATGCTTGATATCTAGCACATAGACACACACTAAACATAATATCAGGTATACTTGCTGTTAAATATAGAAGAGATCCGATCATACCTCTGTATTTGGTAATGTCTACTTGAACACCGGATTCATCTTGATCTAGATATGTGTTAGACCCCATTGGTGTGGCTATGGCTTTGCAATCATCCAAGTCATATTTCTTTAACAGTTCCTTGCAAAACTTTGATTGATTGATGAATATCCCATCATGTGATTGCTTAATTTGCAATCCTAGAAAGAAATTTAATTGTCCCAACATGGACATCTCAAATTCTTCTTGCATCATGTTAGAGAAATCCTTACATAGAGATTCGTTAGTTGGACCAAAAATAATATCATCTACATATATTTGAACTAATAAAGTATTACCTTTGGTTCTCTTGATAAACAAGGTTGTGTCAGCCTTACCCTATTGGAATCCTTTCTCACAAAGGAATGTGCTTAATCTATCATACCATGCACGAGGGGCTTACTTAAGACCATAGAGTGCCTTCTTTAATCTGAAGACATGTGAAGGAAACTTGGGATCTTCAAATCCTGGAGGTTACTTCACATAGACTTCTTCTTGAATGAATCCGTTCAGGAAAGCACTTTTGACATCCATTTGATATAATGGGAAGTTTAAAGAACAAGCATAAGCCAACAAAAGTCTTATGGCTTCCAACCTTGCTACTGGTGCATAGGTTTCATCAAAATCTATGCCTTCTTCTTGATTATATCCTTGTGCAACCAACCTTGCTTTGTTCCTAACAATAATTCCATTTTCATCTAGTTTTTTTCTGAATACCCACTTTGTTCCAATAACATGCTTGTCAGTGGGCTTAGGAAAAAGTTCCCAAACATGATTCCTTTCAAATTGGTTTAGTTCTTCCTGCATTGCCACAATCCAATACTCATCTTCCAGAGCATCATTCACTTTTGAGGGTTCTATTTGAGAGACAAAGGCCATATTATCAACTAGATGATCCCTGTGGGTTCTCCATTCCTTTGGTAGTTGATAAGTGTTATCTTCAATGTGCTCTTCTTGTACTGGATCTTGATCTTTTTCCTTTGGAGAGTCTTCATTGATAATGATATCTTCTTCTTCATTATCTGGAAGATTGACTATATCTTCTTTTGAAGATTTAGACTCATCAAAGGAAACATGTATGGATTCTTCCATAGATAGAGTTTTCTTGTTAAAGACTCTATATGCATTGCTTGTTAGGGAATAACCAAGGAATATACCTTCATCAGACTTTTCATCAAACTTACCAAAGGTTTTCCTTTCCATTGTTTAAGACAAAGCATTTGGATCCAAAAGCATGTAGATGAGAGATATTTGGTTTCCTTCCTTTATAGAGTTCATAGGGGGTTTTCTTCAGAATAAGTCTAATAAGTGTTAATATAGATAGCAACCTGAGAGGGGGGGTGAATCAGGTTGACCCGATTTTCGCCTTGATAACTTCTTACTTTCAAGATAAATGTAATTGCAAACAGTTGCAGCGGAATTAAGCGTTGCTTGAAAGTAAAGATGAAGGATAGAAGAATTCACACACACAAAATTTTATCCTGGTTCACCTTCTATCTACCGAAGGCTACGTCCAGTCCCTCAAGAAAATCCCTTGAGGATTTTTCCACTATTGATAAAAATCTCTTACAAGTTCTTACACCAAGGACCCTAAGAATTTCTATCAATTTCCTGTGAAAGTATACCACTTTCAACAGCCCCTGAAAGTATACCACTTTCAGTTCCCGAAGGCAAACCACCTTCAGACCTTGAAGGCTAAACCACCTTCAATCAACACCCTGAAATTACACCACTTTCAGTACCAACAACCCTTCACCGAGATCCACGGTGAATACTCAATCTATCAGAAAGAGATGAAGAAGAGTTTACAATTGGCTGTATCAATCCTTTGTCATACAAGTGGATTGATCATGAGAATTTATGCTTTAAGGCTCTTAAGCATAACAAGATTCTGAGTTCCTCAGGATATGAACAACTAGATTGTTCTTATAAACATGAAGATCATCAAATTCAGAATTTAGGCTCTTGAAAGTTTAAGTTCTAAAAGACTTAATGAATGAACTAATTTTGGCAAAGCTTTGGCCTAATGTTGTATTCTCATGTGTTGTTATGTTCTGGACTCAAATGGATTTTATATAGGCAAGGGAAACGTCCTTGAACCAATGCAACCTTTCCCAAAAGGTTTAAGACACAATGGTTCATGAAAAGATGCAACTTTTCGTGTGTGTAATCGATTACATCACTTAGGTAATCGATTACACTAAGAGTCGTTACTGTTTGAATTTCAAATTCAAACATGTAATCCATTACAAGCAAGGAGTAATTGATTACTTGCCTAGGTGTAATCGATTACCAGAAAGCTGCAATCGATTACACTGAAGTCCAACTTCCAGAAACTTGATCTTTTAAGATCGGCTTAAGTTTTTCTACTTCTTTTAAGTTATAAAAACTTTAAGCTTGATTAGTTTAGGTGTTTTAAAGAGCCTTTATGCTTTGAGAGACCTTTGTAAGCATAACTCACCTAAACTAAGACTTCTAGGTAAATGATGAACTTTATAGCGCTGTTTCTTCTAAGTCTTCTTTTCTTCTTTTTGCCGATGAGTTTGTCGTCATCAAAACCTCATCCAGGGTTAGGAGCAAGACCTTCTTCTTGACTCTGTAAACACCCAATTTTGCCCTAGTTTTTGTTAATTTAGTAGTTTTTTAGATAAAAATCCAAAAAAAAGTAAAAATCACGATAAAAGCATAAAAATGGTGTAAATCCCTAAAAATGGTAAAAATCTAGAAAGTACAAAAAAAATACAAAATACAAAAAGGCTTAATCCAATGAGTTTAGATTTTAGTTTAATTTTAATTTTTTGTATTAGTTAATTTTGAAGGGAGACAAAAAAAAAAAAAGAGCTCAAAATGTTTAAAGAATTAGCTTCTACAAAAAAGGAAAAAAAGAAGCTGAGCCAAGGCCCAACAAAAAGAATAGAAAAAGAAATAAAAGAGACAGAAAAATTAGGCCGGTTGGCCCAGTGAAGAGAGGAGAGGCAGAGGGACTCAGTTTGAAAACCCTAATTGGATCGCGGGCTAAAGTGTAAAAAGAAGAAAACCCTAATTTTTAGGCACGGTCGTTACAGACACCAATTGCATGAAGTTCGACAAAGTGGAATTCTAATGCACGAATAAATCAGAGAACTGACCTGGTTGATTAAGAGAGACACCTCACGGTCCTAATCCTTCTGGTATGAAGGAGAGATGTTCGAATTTGAAGAAGAACAAGGCTAAAAAATAAACTAGTCAAGCCCTAGTATGAGCAAAGGTATCATGATCACGAGTACAGAGTTTGGGATAGTTTAACCACTTACCATTTGTAATAGCCTCTAGGATTCTTGGAAGAGGATTAGATAAGGGATTCAGCACCTCAAGAGAAGGAGAAGTGTCGAATCCAACAACAACAAGGCTCACCAACTCTTCAAGGAAACAACACAAGAGTTCTAGGTCTTTTTGGAAAATTCTTTGAGTGAAAGAGCTAGAGGATGATGGAAACAAATTAAAATTGAAGATTTCAGCAATGAGAGTGTGTGAGAGAGAGGAGAGGCACGACCATAACCTTCATGATTCAGCATAATTTCCCTTCATGGAACATTAAGGCAAAAGACAAGGCATTAAACCCCCTTGATGACACATAACTCACTTGTTGGTTTTCAAATTCAAAAGGGATATTTGGCACATGTGTTAATTCACTCTTCAGCCTCAAGGAGAGGGAGAGATGCCGCCCCACCTCCTTCATTAGCCATCATACTCATTTACTCTCCTTAAAACCTAGACAAAGCCATTAACTACCATTGTCCCCCTGTTAATACCCTCCTCATCCAAATTTCGAATTTTGAATTCAAAATTCATGAGCCACACGAAAATCTAATCATAAAAATAAAACCTTCCTCATCAAGGTTCAAACACTAGCCTTGTAGATCAAACGCTTAAGCCTCAACCGCTAAGCCATAACTCATCATGTTGCAATTCAAGCAAAGTAATTTAGATGTTCCTCAAGGTAAGCAATCATGCTCCAAACAAGGTTAAATGACTCAAGGCTAACATCACATTAATTAACTCAAGGGTTAATTTAGAAACAAATGAAGTCCGAGGACTAGAAAACAATTACAACAAGTTCAGGGACTAAACTGCAATTATAATAAATTAGGGGTCCTAAAGTTTCCATGCTTGTATTGGGATGGCTTGTTTGAGGGTTTATACAAGAGGAGGTGCAGGACACCGTTGTGTTGGTTTCAGGATGGGGAGCATTTACTAGTTGGGCAAGAGTTAGTCCAAGAAACGATAGAAAAGGTGAGACAAATCAGAGAGAAAATGAAGGTGTCCCAGAGTAGACAGAAGAGCTACGCAGACGATCGGCGAAGGGAGTTGGAATTTGCACCGGGAGAGCATGTGTTTCATTGTGTGACCCCAACTACC
Organism: Acmispon strigosus; assembly: GCA_030819835.1. Taxonomy (NCBI): domain Eukaryota; kingdom Viridiplantae; phylum Streptophyta; class Magnoliopsida; order Fabales; family Fabaceae; genus Acmispon; species Acmispon strigosus. The sequence continues at coordinate 24,056,166 of JAUAMA010000004.1, read as the reverse complement.
GAAGTCGAGAGGGCGATTAAATCCAAGAAGTTGACACTGAAGTTTATTGGGCCATATCAGATCATCGAAAGGGTTGGACCAGTGGCTTATCGCAATGCTTTACCACCTTTCTTGTCCAGTATTCACGATGTTTTGCATGTGTCCCAATTGCGCAAATACATTACAGATACATTGTATGTTTTCACCTTGGATGACATCCAGCTGAGGGAGAACTTTAATTTCGAGGTTCCACCGATGAAGATCGCTGATCGGAGAACTAAGCAGTTAAACAGCAAGGAGATTCCATTGGTGAAGGTGATTTGGAACCAATCCACAGGAGACGCCACATGGGAGTTAGAGGAAAATATGAGGGATCAATACCCTAATCTATTCCTTGATCCTTAGTTTCGAGGACGAAACTCGATTTTAGGGGGGAGTATTGTAAGACCCTCGATTTTTGTAAATTTTCAATTTGGTCCTTGGAGTTTGTAATAATTAAGATTTGGTCCTTGAATGTTGTGATACTCATGAGTTGGTCCTTGTTAGACATTCTTCTTGAAATAAATGATGTTTGATTATTTTACTCTAGTTGAGTTGAGAATAAAATAAGATCTTAATAGATTTGACTGATATTTGATTCTAAGAATATTTTTGCTTGAGTTAGCAAGATGAGCTTTGGCTTACTAGTTAAGACATAACTATTCCGTTTACGTGGCAAGGTTTCAAATCTTGGTGAGGCAAGTTTTGGTTTTTATTTTAATTTTCGAGCAGCCTATTTAGTTGACCAGAAATGGAAATTCAAATTTGAATTTGAACTAATCCGAATCCTTTTCTGTTTTGGTTCGAACTCCCTTCTCAAAAACCAAAGCTTGAACACGTGATTTCCTTCAAATCCCCGACACTTGGACAGACATTGGAGCGTAGAGGAAGAACACAAGGTTGTACGCTCAGTTCCGAGGTTATATTCGAGGTAGGTTCACATCAAAACTCCTTTTCCTCTACCCTAGTGAATTTTAGGATTTCGGCCATGAAATTCTTAAATTAAGGGGAATCGATTTTTAGCTTGACAAAACCCTAGAATATGATGTTAGATGATGTTGGAATGATTTTCATGAAAAGCCTTGATGAAAAACGCTTTTCGAAACTCAAAACGGTGAAAATTGTGTTTTTGGACGTCCTGGACAGAGAGTCATCGCATGAGCGTTGGGCTCCTGGAACCTGGGCATTGGGAACAGGTTTCCCAGGCAGTGAGCCAACGGATGAGCATTGGCATCCCGACGCACATGCATTGGGCTTGTGCCAGCCCAGTGCAGTTTTTTCGTTCTTTCGTTTTAATTGGGTTTTAAGGTTTCTTCCTTCTTCCCTATGATTGATTGAGTGTATTACATGTTTTTTATGATAGATGGGACTGGAAGTTCATCCAAAATATTAGAATTCAAGGGTAACTCGTTGTAGGAATCGTTTGTCGGTTTGTGATTATTTATAATTCTTTTTGAGAATTCTGATTGCGATTGGCCTTGAACATTTTTATGACTTGTTAATTGATGTTTTAACATATTATACCTGGATTTTTTTTTGTTGATACATGAGGAAATTAAATGAGTTGTTACATATAACATGATGAAAATGTTTTAAGAGGAATTGGAAAAATTTGCATAAGATACTATGATTGAGAAAAATTGTGTGAACTGTCGGTTCATAAGGATGATGATGATTATTATTTGTGTCATAGCATATGCATTATATTTAGGATGTTTAGGTTTATGTGATGGCACTTTGTCCCATAAGATCAACCGAGGGCAATGTGGTGGATCTTTGTCCCACGCGATTGTCCTGCCCTTGTTCTGGGAAAGTCTTGGCCATAGTTAGGCATGTAGTTATTTCAGGATTAACTTGCAAGCTTTGAAGAAATTAAATGAAATATTTTGGAATGCTAAAACTCTTTAAATTTACTGTTATTTATTTTATTTTGTTGTTGCTGTATTGTTGTTTATTTCATGCTGTAGTTATTGATGTTTAATTGGCTGTTGTATAAAATCTTGTTGTTGTTGTATTACTACATTGTAATTATGTTGTTTTCTGTTTCTTCTTTAATTATCACATATTTAATAATTAATATTATTCATATTTTTGGAGTTAACCCTTTCTGTTTATTTGTGTGTTGTCTTGGGCGCTTAACGCCATAGACGAACAGCGCGAGGACTAAATGGAGATTATTTGGTGATCAGTTGAAAATGAAGAGAAGAATTGAAGGAGCATGATGTTAATTACTATTTTCTCTTTTTATGACTTAGTAAAAATTATGTTGTAGATAATTATTTATTTTCTCCTGCTCGTGTTGAATTATGTTATTTATGGCATAAACAGCCAAAAACTTTGAGATGCTTAACTGAAGGCTTCTTCCCTATCCAAACTTCTTCAAGCACTTGTGAATTGAGACTCCTTGTTGGACATCTGTTAAGAATATAAACGGCAGTCATGGCAGCTTCACCCCAAAAGCTATGGGACAAGTTCTTCCCTTTCAACATGCCCCTTACCATGTTGAGGATTGTTCTGTTTCTCCTTTCTGCAACATCGTTATGCTCTGGTGTATAGGGAGCTGTAATTTCATGCAAAATTCCATTCTCCTTGCAGAAAGTTTTCATCTCATTTGAACAGAATTCACCTCCACCATCAATTCGTAGCACCTTGATGTATTGTCCACACTGCTTTTCAACCATTACTTTGAATGTTTTGAAGACTGAATAGACTTCACTCTTGGTTTTAAGCAAATAAATCCACAGCTTTCTACTATACTCATTGACTAATGAAACAAAGTATTTGTTTCCACCAATTGAAGCAGTTTCAACGAGTCCACAAACGTCATAGTATAGAACTTCTAATAATGCAGTGGACCTAGGGGGTGTAAAGGTGTTGAACGATTCTCTAGACTGTTTACTCACCAATAATTTTTTACATACCTTGGAGGGAATCTGAATTGGGGTTAGTCCATGCACCATCTCTTTAGACTTCAAGAGACACAAATCCTTGAAATTGAGGTGACCAAGTCTTTGATGCCATATCCATGAGCCATCATCCACAACTTCAGATGCTAAGCACTGGGAATCAATTGCAGCTACTTTCACCTGGAAAGTTCTGTTTCATGCCATCGGTGTTCTCAAAACTCTTTTGTTCTTAGTATCAAGCACTTCGAGATTTCCCTGGACCATGTGTAGAGTAAATCATTTCAATGATTACAGCATCTGACCTATCTCGTCTTTTGACTAAGACATCACCAATTCCTTCTACCGCTATGACTCTATCGTCTGCAAATAGAACTTTGCTCTTCTTACTTTCATCCAAGTTAACGAGTCAATCTTTATGTCCTGTCATATGATTTGAACATCCAGAATCAATATACCAATTACCAGAGTTGTGGTTTCCATCCTTGGTTACCATCATGAACGTAGCCGATTCTCCATTGGAAACAGGGCATTCCTTGGCTAAATTTCCCTCATTTTTGGATCTTCCACGAGTGTCTCCATTGCTAGGAGCTTTGCACTCGTTGGAAAAATGCCCTATCTTGTTGCAGTTAAAGCACCAAATCTTCTTTCTATCGAATTTATTCTTGCCACCTCTGTAATTGTTTGACCCTCCTCTTCTTGATGAAGATTCAGGTTGATCCTGGCACTACTATAGAATTTCCTTCTTACCACGCCCCTGTTACCCCGGTTCCGTGTCGGACCTAGGTAAAATGGTGCCCGGAGATTTGTAACCACGGTTCCATGTTGAACCGCGGTAACTGATGTCCTCTATTACCCTGGTTCCGTGTCAACCATGGTAACTAAGGTGGTTTTTATTATTTGATTTAATTAAAAAGACTATTACCCCGGTTGTAGTGTGAACTGTGGTAACAATGTTTATTATTTTATTATCTGACATAGTCTTTTACCATAGTTGTCAGGCGGACCGTGGTAATATGTATTATTTTATTAAAAATATGGACATTTACCCCCTGTTATAGCAATAGAAAACCCTTCTCTCGAGAAAAACCCTTGCCTTTTCTCTTCTCTGTCTGGACTCTATCGATCTTCTACATCGTCACTGCCACTCGACATTCCTCCCTTCCGCACCCCATTACTTCCGCTCCTTGCTGCCTGTCGCGGCACCTGATCGCCAGTGCTCATTCTCTCTGCATTCGCTCTGTAACTGCTTTGCTCTTGGTGGCTACTCCTTCTCTTGCTCGTGGCTGCCTCCCATCTTTGTGTGCTCACTAAGCTCGTTCCTCCAGCTACTCAGGTCATTCATCTTTCTTCCACACCTCACTTGTGAGTCCTCTTGAGCCGCTTCTACTTCTAGGGTTTTCTTTCTTTGAAGATTTTTGTTGTTGTTTAGTGCCTTTGCTTGGAATTTTAATTTTTGTGGAAGTTAAGGAGCTTATTTGTTTGATAATTACCAGTTCTTATGCCTTTACTTTTATTGTTCAGTACATTTTGTATTATGTTGAAGATTTTTGTTGTTGTTCAGTATATTTTTGTAGTCTGTTGAAGATTTTTGTTGTTGTTCAGTATATTTTTGTAGTCTGTTGAAGATTTTTGTTGTTGTTCAGTACCTTTCGTGGAATATGTGTGTACTCTATTTTGTGAGGTCATGTTTGATTGTAAGGATTATGTGAGGATACTAACTGGTAACTTTTTTAGGTAACAGTAGCTTCTAATGTCTCGAATATTACATATTTTTCAATAACATAACATGAACTTTAGAATCCTGGCTAAAATAGGAACCTTCACCTCTGAATTTTAGTAGGATGTACTAGACTTTGAGGATGTGGTAATTGCGTGTAGAAATTAACATCTGTTGATCCTGGTACGTATGGATCGTAAATGGATGTTTGCTAATCGCTTATCCGATGAATATGAGGCCGGAGTGAAAGACTTCGTTTCCTTCGCGGTTCTACGCGCAAAGAATCCCAATATCATGTTATGCTCCTGTTTAGATTGCTTTCATGGTCTTAGAGTTAACCCACTTGAATTGGAAATACATCTAATCTGCAATGGAATTGATAAGAACTATGTGTGTTGGATGAATCATGGTGAGTCCAGATTTGATTCTAGCGATGTAATGGATACTCTGTGATGCGCCTTAGTTGATATGGAGAAAGATGAATGTGAGGGTGACTTTGTTGATGAAATAGCGGAGGCGGTGGAAGATGATCTGCGTGATTGTCCTGAAATGTTCGACAGGTTCAAAACTGATGCGAAGACGCCTCTTTATGAAGGATGCTCTAAATTCACAAGATTTTTTGCGGTCTTAAAGTTGTGCAACCTGAAAGATGGCAATGGATGGACCCATAAGAGCTTCACCAACCTACTTTCTCTCTTAAAGGATATGCTTCCGGAGGAGAACGTTCTTCCCGGTCGAACATATGAGGCTAAACAAATGCTTTCGTCTATTGGAATGAGATATGAGAGGATTCATGCATGTCCTAATGCTTGTATTTTATTTCATAATGAATATGCATCTCTGGAGACATGTCCTAAATTAAATATCCACAATATGAGAAGGAAAAATCAGCTTCCTTAAAGGTGTTATGGTATTTCCCCATAATACCCAGATTTAGGCGCATGTACCGTAGTGCTGAAATTGCGAAATGCCTGACATGGCATAAAGATAGAGGGGAAGGTGATGGAATGCTTCGACACCCGGCAGACTCTCCCCAATGGAAAAAAATTGATGTGGACTACCCCGAATTTGGCAAAGAGGAAAGAATCCTACGCCTTGCATTGTCTACTAATGGAATAAATCCACATGGCCTTCAGAGTAGCACCCACAGTACATGGCCGATGATACTAGTGATCTACAACCTACCTCCTTCGCTTTGTATGAAGCGCGAGTATATGATGTTATCTATGTTAATTTCGGGGCCTCAGCAACCGGAAATGATATAGACATATACTTGGCCCCTCTAATTGAAGATCTGAAGAAATTCTAGGATGTAGGTGTAGAGGTGTACGATGGGTCAAGGGAAGAAACTTTTAGGCTGAGGGTAATGTTGTTTGGTACCATCAATGATTTTCCGGCATATGGCAAGATTGCATGCCCTATATGTGAAGATGGTACAGCTTCAATGCGATTAGAACATTGTAAAATGATTGTTTTCCTACAACATCGTAGATTCTTGCATACAAGACATCGTTATCGGGGCTGGTCAAAATCTTTCAATGGAAATATAGAAGAAGGTAGAGCTCCCAAGCCATTGAAGGATGCTGATCAATTTGCAAAGGTGAAGAACTTGAGGTGTACATTCGGCAAGATCTTCAAAAAACAAGTTTCTAAAAGTGGTTGGAAGAAAAGGTCAATTTTCTTTAAGTTGCCATATTGGGAGTCACTCTATGTGAGACATTTTTTTAATGTGATGCATGTTGATAAGAATGTTTTTGAAAGTGTTGTTGGTACTTTGCTAAATGTGTCAGGAAAGTCTAAAGATAGCATCAATTCAAGGCTTGATTTGGTTAGCATGGGTATAAAAAAAGAATTAAGTCTGGTGAAGAAGGGAAAACGTACTTATCTTGATGACAGGATATTATATAATGTTTTTAAATTGTTTTTAGTCTTTTTATTTTATTGTTTTTGAGTCACATATAGGATTTTTATTATTTTTATGTAGATTTTATATTTATTTTGCATTCCGCATATAGATTAGCTTTTATTTGTTTTTCTAACTTTATTTTATATTTTTTAGGAATTTTTATAGCTATTTTATATTTTTAGGAAAAGCTGGTATAAGTTATCATTTTTGTCCAGGGACCGATTTGTAAAGTTTCAGGAAATCAAGGATCAAAGTGTAAAGGTTCAAGAGCGAAGGATGAAATGTGAAGTTTGAAGGAGTCAAAGGGCCAGAATTGAAGTTCTAACAAAGAGAGGACTTAAAGGGAAAATGAAGAATGTGAAGCAACTCTCTTTGATTTGAGCACATGTAAAATAAGGTTTGAAGGATTAATGGTGGAAGGAGGGAGTTTCAGAACTTATTAGGGGCTGAATGAGCCTAATTAAGCCAATCAGTTCCACCATTGAAGAAGAAAGGAATCCAAGAAGAAGCTGCTAGTGTTCGTCCCAGCGCTCAAGCGTTGGAAGTCCCAACGCTCAAGCGCTGGACCTCTGACTAGGATGTGAGTCAGAGGTTGCACCCAGCGCTGCAGCGTTGGAATCCAGCACTCAAGCGCTGGGCCTATTTCTGCACGTTGGTTTTTAATGCATCCCAACGCCCAAGCGTTGGGAATGCCAGCGCTCAAGCGCTGGAGGTCAGGTTTTTGCTATAAATAGGGAGCTTTTCTTCACTTGTAAGACACACTTATTCAGAATACAACAGGTGTTCTTCTTTCCTCCTTAAAGATCATTGTTCCTAGGAATTGTGGGAAGCCATACTTGAGCTCCTATCCAGGGTAATTCAATGCTTCTTTTAGCCATGCTTGGCTAATTCTTTTTAAGTTTCTTGGGTTGTAGTAGTTTATAATTTATGTTTTAGTTTGTTTCTACCTTTCTGAATAATATTTCCAGTTCTTGTTTTATTTCCTTGTTCTTAATTTTATCTTGATGATCACAAGTGTTTTTGCTTTCTACTTATATCATAAGGCCATTTGGTAAGTAGTAAGGGAAATAGGAATTAAAAAAGGCTATAAGTATATATCTCTAAAGGACATTAGGATAGACGTAGCTTTATGTTGGCCCGAATTCAATCTTCATCTTCTTTTCTGGTTAACTAAATTACAAGGTCTTGGATTTAGTAATTAGGAAGAAAGTTCTACATTTCTTAAGGCAATTAACTTGTAGAAATTCTAGGCTATAGCATCATGAACTTGGACTTAAAATTCAGAAATTAAGTAAGAACTTGCTAGCATATTTTATAGACTATGTTATTCAACCCAAGAACTTAATCTTCATCATCTTTATTTCTCATTATTTTATTGCTATATCTTGTTCTATCACAACCAAACCTTCAACAACATACATCTTTTATTTTTCTGCTCAAGTACTAAACAATTTAATAAGAAGGCACCTATCCCTTGGGTTCGATCTTTTTATTACACGATAATCAACCGTGCACTTGCGGTTTGGCTATCAAGTTTTTGGCGCCGTTGCCGGGGATAGGTTCTATTTAAGTTCTTGTTATTATTTTGGTTAGTGCTTTTTATCTTAAAAAAAAAAATATTTCTGCCTAATAGTTTGCTGTCATGTGGAAAGAAGATCCTTTAGAGACTATAATCTCTGAGGGGTTAGACTTTGAAGATATTGAAAGCAATGACGAACAGGTCATTGAAATGGCAAGATATCTGGAAGCTGCCCATTTTTTCCCTCTAAAGAAAAATTGGGTAGAGGAGATGAAGAGAGAAGAAGAAGTTCAAGAGGAAAAGAGGGAACTGAAGCCCTTACCTTCTACTCTTAAGTATGTTTTTCTTGAAGAAGGTGACAATAAACCAGTCATTGTGAGTAGTTCCCTCTCTCCTCTTGAAGAAGAAAAACTGGTAAAAATTCTTAGAGCTCATAAATCTGCTTTGGGTTGGACTATTGAGGACATTAAGGGCATAAGCCCCACTGTTTGTATGCATAAAATTTGCTTAGAAGAACAAGTTAAACCTGTAGTCCAACCCCAAAGAAGACTTAATCCTGTCATGAAAGAGGTGGTCAGGAAAGAAGTGATTAAGTTGCTTGATGCAGGGATCATCTATCCCATTTCTGATAGTGAATAGGTTAGTCCCGTTCAGGTAGTTCCCAAAAAAGGGGGAATTACAGTGGTTCCCAATGAGAACAATGAATTGATTCCCACCAGGAAGGTAACTGGATGGAGGGTTTGTATAGATTACCGGAGGCTAAATTCTGCCACCCGGAAAGACCATTTTCCCCCTCCCTTTATTGATCAAATGCTTGACAGGTTGGCTGGCCATGAGTACTATTGTTTCTTGGATGGATATTCAGGATACAATCAGATTGTTGTTGATCCTAAAGATCAAGAGAAAACTGCTTTTACTTGCCCCTTCGGGGTATTTGCTTATAAAAGAATGCCTTTTGGCTTGTGTAATGCTCCAGGAACCTTCCAAAGATGTATGTTTGCTATTTTTTATGATTTAATTGGTGAATGTATGGAAGTGTTCATGGATGATTTTTCTGTGTATGGTCCCAACTTTGATAAGTGTTTGGACAATTTGGAAAGGATTCTAGTTAGGTGCCGAGAAAAGAATTTGGTACTTAATTGGGATAAATGTCATTTTATGGTAAAAGATGGCATTGTGCTTGGGCACAAGATTTCTGAAAGAGGGATTGAGGTAGATAAAGCTAAAACTGAGATTATTGAAAATCTACCTCCTCCCACCAATGTTAAAGGTATAAGAAGCTTTCTTTGTCATGCAGGTTTTTATAGGCGTTTTATAAAAGATTTTTCTAAAATTGCTAAGCCTATGACAAACCTCCTTGAAAAAGAGGCTCCTTTTATTTTTAATGATGAGTGTTTGGTTGCTTTTAAATTATTGAAGGAAAAACTTGTTTCAGCCCCTATCATTGTTGCTCCCCAATGGGATTTTCCTTTTGAAGTTATGTGTGATGCTAGTGATAATGCAATAGGGGCTGTTCTTTGTCAGAAAAATGGAAAAGTTTTGCATGTAATTTATTATGCTAGTAAGGTTCTGAATGAAGCCTAAAAAAATTATGCTACAACTGAAAAGGAGTTGTTGAGTGTAGTTTATGCTTTAGATAAATTCATACCTTACGTTTTGGGTTCTAAAATTATTGCGCATACTGACCATGCTGCATTGAAGTACTTGTTTGCTAAGCAGGAAGCTAAACCCAGGTTGATCAGGTGGATCTTACTCTTACAAGAGTTTGATCTTGAAATTTTGGACAGAAAAGGGAAAGACAATGGTGTAGCAGACCATTTGTCAAGACTTGAAGAGGGGAACTCCAGCCCAATTCCTATTCAAGAGGAGTTCCCAGATGAGAAGCTCTTAGTTGTCCAAGAGATAGCTCCATGGTATGTACATTTAGCTAACTTTAAAGCTGCTGGTGTGTTGCCTTCTGATTTGACTTGGCAACAAAAGAAAAGATTTTTGTATGATGCCAAATTCTTTTTCTGGGATGAACCTTATTTGTTTAGAGAATGTTCTGATGGGATCATTAGAAGGTGTATTCCAGAAAAAGAGTTTGAGGCTGTTTTATGGCATTGCCATGGCTCCGATTATGGAGGCCATTTTTCAGGTGAGAGGACTGCAGCTAAAGTCCTCCAAAGTGGTTTTTATTGGCCTACTATCTTCAAAGATAGTAGAGCATTTGTGGAAAGGTGTGATCGTTGTCAACGAACTGGTAATATCTCAAGAAGGAATGAGATGCCCCAAAAGATGATTTTTGAAGTTGAGCTTTTTGATGTATGGGTCATTGATTTCATGAGACCTTTTCCACATTCTTTTGGTTGCCAGTATATTTTGGTTGTTGTTAACTATGTTTCTAAGTGGGTTGAAGCATCAGCCCTTCCCACAAATGATGGCAAAGTGGTTCTGAACTTTCTAAAGAAAAAGATCTTTACTAGATTTGGGGTGCCAAGGGCAATTATCAGTGATGGAGGTAAGCATTTTTGTAATAAAGCTTTTGAAACTCTTTTGAAAAAATATGGTGTTCATCATAAAATTGCTACCCCCTATCACCCCCAAACTAGTGGACAAGTAGAGGTTTCTAATAGGGAGTTAAAAATGATTTTGGAAAAAGTAGTTGGTACCTCAAGGAAGGATTGGTCAAAAAAATTAGATGACACCTTGTGGGCTTACCGAACTGCGTTTAAAACTCCTATTGGAACCTCTCCTTACCAGTTGGTTTATGGTAAGGCTTGTCATTTACCTGTGGAGCTTGAATATAAAGCCTTTTGGGCTTTGAAACATTTAAACATGGATCCCAAAGAAGCTGGGGATAAAAGACAGTTACAGGTACATGAGCTGGATGAATTTAGACTCCAAGCATACCACAATGCTAGGATCTACAAGGAAAGAACAAAAAGGTGGCATGATAAGAAGATCTTGCCAAAAGAATTTAGTCTAGGACAGCGTGTGTTATTGTATAACTCAAGGCTGAGGTTGTTTCCTGGAAAGCTGAAGTCAAGATGGGCAGGACCATTTTTTGTCACCAAAGTCTTCCCTCATGGTGCGGTTGAGTTGGAAAATCAGGTTACAAAGAACACATTTCTTGTCAATGGGCAAAGACTGAAACCGTACTTAGGGAGAGATGATGAAAGTCAAGTGATGACTGTTGAGCTTGCTTCCCCTAATTGATTAAAGGGGAGGGTCTATCTCGGACCTTAACAATGAGCTGGTTGGGAGACAACCCAACTTAGGAATAGTTTAAATTCTATCTTTTTAATTTTCTGCATCATCCTTTGTAAATAAATAAAAGAAAAAAAAAATCTATGTTTCTGCTACAGGAGGGGCCAGCGCTCAAGCGCTGGAGGCCAGCGCTCAAGCGCTGGAGGCCAGCGCTCATGCGCTAGGCCCCTGTGTTATCACCCCTGGTTCCAGTGTTTACCAACGCTTCAGCGTTGGGGGCCAGCGCTCATGCGCTAGGCCCCTGGAATCCCAGTTTTATTTTTCTTATTTCCAGCGCCAAAGCGTTGGAAAACCAGCGCTCAGGCGCTGGGACCTCTGGTGCCCAGTTTTTATTTTAATTTAAGCGGCCAAGCGTTGGTATCCCCAACCCTCAAGCGCTGGAGCTCGGGCAGTTCTCTATTTTGTTTTTATTTTGCTGTTTTTCTGTTTTTAATAAATTTTGTGTTCACCATTTCTTGAAAAGTTTTAGACTCTTTGAGTTTTCCCTTGCTTCTATGATGGTTTTGATTTTTGGGAACTCAAGAATTCTTGTTTTTTAGGTGGACACAATTTTTCAACCCATATTCTTAAGTGTGCTGTTTTTGGAACTAACAAGTCAAGCAAGTTTCTGCTTGTGAGACTTTTGTTTGTTCAATGTTACAGGATAGGTACCAGAAGGAGAAAGAGCCCTATTGAACTTAAGTGTTCAAAATTGATTTTTGCATTGAGGTTCCCTTGGACTTTTGTGGAAAACTTGTGATTGTGTCAGCTTTTTAGTTTTTCTTTTTATGCTTTTTAGCTTTATTTTTTTTAGTTTTTCTGTTTTATTTTTGCATGAGTCTTGAGTATATTATCCAGTCTGAATGCTACTATTGTTGTGAGTGCTTTATCTGATTGAACTGCTTTTGAAAAGGTTCTATGTTTTGAAGCGATTAGGATTGCATGCTGTTAGAATTGATTTTGGATATCTTGATTGTTTTGGTTGTTGGCAAAGTTTTTTTCTGAGTTCTAAAAAGGGTACCACTTACCCTATCTTTTTCTGAGAGCTGAGGACTCTGAATTCTTGATTGTGAAATTTTTCTGCCTTGTGTTGCATGTTGATTGGGATTTTGTATACTTTGTGAGTTGAGAAGAGATTATAGGCATTTTTGAAAACTCAGAGTTTTGGTTGAAAAGCAAAAATCCACTAGTAGCCCCTTTTTGGAGCCTACTTTGTGTGATATTTTTAAGTTGTTATTGTGATTTATGTGCTGAAATTGTTAGAACTATGTTTGTGGGTTTCTCTCTAGAAAAAGAAGAAAAAATTGGAAAAAAAAAAGGTATGTGCCTTAGAAAAAATAATGAAGTGGTGGGGTGAGAAAGAGTATGAGGGGAGTAAAATTCAAGTCATTCATCTCATACATTCCACTACTTTGTTCAAAAAAAAACAAAAAAAAGAGGTAAAAGGAAAAATAGAGAGAACCCTTGTGTTAAATTGTTGAAGCTCTTAGTCAAGAAAAATCACTTAACAGCAGATTCTGAGTCAAGCCATTAGAGTTGCCAATTTATTGAAATCCACACCTTGAATTGTTCAACCCTTTGGCCAAGTTACAACCTTCAAAAATCTGTTCAAAATTACTTGGTTGCACTATTTCAGTTTTGATTTGAATGATAGGCAGGATTATTGAGCTTTCTTGTTTTTCATGGAGAATATTATTTTGTGAGCTTAATTTGATGAACTCAAACATGTTGGAAAGCCAAGCCTAACTTTCATGATTCTATATCTTTAAACATGCAGGTCTTCCATATCCACTAAGCTTTCTTGGAAAGGTTTTTGTGCTTCAAGTTTTAATCAGATAAACTTTTTCTAAACTCAGGGACGAGTTTCTCTTTGAGTTTTATCGCTTGAGGACAAGCTGTCGTTGGGTATAGTGGTGTGATGACAGGATATTATATGATGTTTTTAGGTTGTTTTTAGTCTTTTTATTTTATTGTTTTTGAGTCACATATAGGATTTTTATTATTTTTATGTAGATTTTATATTTATTTTGCATTCTGCATATAGATTAGCTTTTATTTATTTTTCAAACTTTATTTTATACTTTTTAGGAATTTTTATAGCTATTTTATATTTTTAGGAAAAGCTGGTATAAGTTATCATTTTTGTCCAGGGACCGATTTGTAAAGTTTCAGGAAATCAAGGATCAAAGTGTAAAGGTTCAAGAGCGGGGGATGAAAAGTGAAGTTTGAAGGAGTCAAAGGGCCAGAATTGAAGTTCTAACAAAGAGAGGATTTAAAGTGAAAATGAAGAATGTGAAGCAACTCTCTTTGATTTGAGCACATGTAAAATAAGGTTTGAAGGATTAATGGTGGAAGGAGGGAGTTTCAGAACTTATTAGGGGCTGAATGAGCCTAATTAAGCCAATCAATTCCACCACTGAAGAAGAAAGGAATCCAAGAAGAAGCTGCTAGTGTTCGTCCCAGCGCTCAAGCGTTGGAAGTCCCAACGCTCAAGCGCTGGACCTCTGACTAGGATGTGAGTCAGAGGTTGCACCCAGCGCTGCAGCGTTGGAATCCAGCGCTCAAGCGATGGGCCTATTTCTGCACGTTGGTTTTTAATGCATCCCAACGCCCCAAGCGTTGGGATTGCCAGCGCTCAAGAGCTGGAGGTCAGGTTTTTGCTATAAATAGGGAGCTTTTCTTCACTTGTAAGACACACTTATTCAGAATACAACAAGTGTTCTTCTTTCCTCCTTAAAGATCATTGTTCCTAGGAATTGTGGGAAGCCATACTTGAGCTCCTATCCAGGGTAATTCAATGCTTCTTTTAGCCATGCTTGGCTAATTCTTTTTAAGTTTCTTGGGTTGTAGTAGTTTATAATTTATGTTTTAGTTTGTTTCTACCTTTCTGAATAATATTTCCAGTTCTTGTTTTATTTCGTTGTTCTTAATTTTATCTTGAGATCACAAGTGTTTTTGCTTTCTACTTATATCATAAGGCCATTTGGTAAGTAGTAAAGGAAATAGGAATTAAAAAAGGCTATAAGTATATATCTCTAAAGGAAATTAGGATAGACGTAGCATTATGTTGGCCCGAATTCAATTTTCATCTTCTTTTCTGGTTAACTAAATTACAAGGTCTTGGATTTAGTAATTAGGAAGAAAGTTTTACATTTCTTAAGGCAATTAACTTGTAGAAATTCTAGGCTATAGCATCATGAACTTGGACTTAAAATTCAGAAATTAAGAAGGAACTTGCTAGCATATTTTATAGACTATGTTATTCAACCAAAGAACTTAATCTTCATCATCTTTATTTCTCATTATTTTATTGCTATATCTTGTTCTATCACAATCAAACCTTCAACAACATACATCTTTTATTTTTCTGCTCAAGTACTAAACAATTTAATAAGAAGGCACCTATCCCTTGGGTTCGATCTTTTTATTACACAATAATCAACTGTGCACTTGCGGTTTGGCTATCATATCTCCCTCCAGCGGCCTATACACTGAGCAGGAAAGAAAACTTTCTTTCTGCAAGTTTCTTAGTGGTGTTAAGGTTCCACATGGATACACTTCAAATATTAAGAACCTGGTATCAATGAAAGACCTTAAGTTAAAGGGATTGAAGACTCATGATTGTCATATTCTTATAGAGAACTAGCTACCGGTGCCTATACGCACCATTTTGCCCAAGAAAGTGCGAGGTACATTAACAAGATTGTGTCTCTTCTTCAAGGATATTTGCAGCAAAGTGATTGACCCTTCTAAGCTGACAACATTGCAGAGAGAAATTGCTACAACTTTTTGTGAGCTTGAGATGTACTTTCCACCTTCATTCTTTGATATAATGGCTCATCTAACCATTCACATGGTTAGAGAGATACAAATGTGCGGGCCAACTTAAATGAGATGGATGTACCCTTTTGAACGTTACATGAAAATTTTAAAAGGTTATATAAAAAACTGAAGCAGGCCAAAGGGGTGTATGGTTGAACGATACTTAGTAGAAGAAGCTGTTGAATTTTGTACCGAATTCCTGTCCAATATGGATTCCATTGGGCTTCCAAAGGCTCGTCACACAAGAAGAATAGAAGGGGATGGGCTATTTAAATGTGAGATAGTATCCATTCCGACCAAAGAATGGCAACAAGCTCACTTATTTGTTTTGGATAATGCGGATGACGTTGCACCATATGTCGACATGCACAAGGATGAGATTAAGAGGTTGAACCCCAATAGGTCTGAAAATTGGTTAGCAAAGGAGTACAACAAGAATTTTATCTCATGGCTAAAGGATCAAGTTTATCAGGAGTGGAAAGAAGATCGTACCTCTGTTTCAGATATATTGAAATGGTTGTCGAAGGGTCTGAGTATACATGCCTTTTCTTACAACGGCTATGTAATTAATGGTTATACATTTTATACGGAAGCCCAAGATGAAAAGAGTATAATGCAAAACAGTGGAGTGACTCTATTGCTAGAGCTATGCATGTCTCCAGCGCAAACCTTATATATGCATACATGTCATACTTTAGGGTAATTCAACACATGTGGGAGCTGGATTACACAACATTCCAGGTTCCTGTGTTTGGTTGTAAGTGGGTTGACAAAAACTCTGGAGTTTAGATTGATGACTCAGGGTTCATTCAGGTAGATTTTAATAAGGTGGAGTCCAAGGATGATCCATTTATTTTGGCATCCAAAGCAGAGAAAATATTTTATGTCCCTGATCCCGCTAACAATAAAATTTCCATTGTTCTTTTATCAAATAAGGCGCATATCAACAACGATGATGGACAAGACCTTCATGGAGAAGATGCTATTGAGGATGACCCATTCTTAGGGATACAACAACCAATCGACCATGATTCAGATGAAGATGATTGTTTGTACGTCCGAGATGATCATGAAGAGGGAACTTGGATGAATATAGCATTCCATGAAAATATTGGAATAACATGTATGTGCCTTTTTGAAACAGAAAAGGAAAATATCTAGTAAAACAAGTTAAAGAATTATGCATTTTTTTTATAATGAATGTATGTGTAGATATACTTCCTATGTATGTGAAACATAATTGTATTTTTCACTTACACTTTTGACATGTTGTTTCAGGAAATTAACTGGATCCTTCATAGCAAGGCAGTGGTGATCTGGTGGTTAGACAAAATTTGTAATTGCTGGAGGCTAAAATGTGTATATAGGGGGTCTATACATATTATAATTTGTACAAATTTTATTGGTTGTACATATTATATATATTGCTTGTACATTATGTTGTCATGGTTTTTTCCATTGCATTGCAGGTCATGGTTATAATTTGTTTACTGTTTGAAATGCATGTCTCTGATTGTACGTAGCACCAAAAAAAAACATAATACCGCCATTCATAAAGGATCCTTGGTAACAGAGGTGAAAAAAAATAAAACAAATATTTACCACGGTTCATAAAGAAACCGTGGTATTAGAACTTTAGAAAAAATAAAATAACAATTTTATTACCACGGTTCAAAATGGAACTGCAGTAACATAGGGACAAAATACTACGGTTCCTCCAGCCACCGTGGTAACAGAGGCCTGATATTACCACGGTTCAGCGTAGAACCGGGTATTTCAGAGGTATGATGTTACCACGGTTCCGCCTTGAACTGTGGTAATTTATCTATTACTTCGACGCATGTTCACACTGTTTAACTGTGGCAACAAGATGCCCGGAACCGTGGTAACATGGTAATTCTGTAGTAGTGTGGTGATCTTGCTTGGATTCTTGATTGAAAATTCTTCCAGAGTTGCTTCGATTGTCTCTGGATTTCCCACTGCCTCGATTTCCCCTTTTTCCAGAAAACCCCCTTTCTTGGAGGTTTGAGCCTGCAACGCTTGATCCACAAACCTACCTTTTGACCTTTTCAGCATCCGTTGCTCATGTGCTTCAAGGGAACTTTGTAGTTCTTCAACCTTAATGATAGCAAGATTCTTCGACTCCTCAATTGCCACCACGATATGGTCAAGTCTGGGGGTAAGAGTTCGAAGGACTTTTTCCACTATCGTCTGATCAGAAATTACTTCCCCACACGATCTCATCGTGTTTGTCAATGCAATTACACGACTGAAAAACTCAGAAATCTTCTCATTTGATTCCATCTACATCAATTGGTATTGTCTTCTCATCGTTTGCAATCGGACCTTCTTCAATTTCTCAACCCCTTCATTGCATTACGCAAGAATCTTCCACACTGCTTGAGCACTCGCAGCGCCTGTAATCTTGTCAAAGTGCGCAACGTCTACGCATTGATGGAGCAAGAACAGGGCCTTGCAATCTGTTTTCTTGTTTTCCTTGAACGCAATCCTCTGTTCTTCTATGGGTGCCGCAAGCAACGCTTGGAACCCATTCTCCACTATTTCAATTACTTCTTGGTAACCCGTGATTACTTGTTAGAGATGAAGGCGTGTGTGCGCAGCGTAACAACACCGTCAACGACGGCGTAAATGGTGGAAATAGAAAACAAAGTAAAACAGAGTAACGATTAACAGCGAGAGAGAAGAAAGAGTGGGAATTTGAAAGTTGAATTATTATTTCTGATTACCCTATTCTGTTGAGCGT
The DNA here is from genome assembly GCA_030819835.1 of Acmispon strigosus. Classification (NCBI taxonomy): domain Eukaryota; kingdom Viridiplantae; phylum Streptophyta; class Magnoliopsida; order Fabales; family Fabaceae; genus Acmispon; species Acmispon strigosus. The sequence goes on along the minus strand of JAUAMA010000004.1, from coordinate 24,038,286 downwards.
ATTGTATTATATACAATGTACATGGACTACTCTATTTAGACAAGCCCAAACTAAACACTTTAACAAAGTCAAAGCCCACTAACAAACTAACTAACTTAGAATTACTCTTTTAACAATTATATATTGTGTAACTAATATTAACTATGATCTTAAAAATAAATTGAGGAATGTAAAAGGGTTAGTATAATATTTATTTTGGCATTCATATGAAATTTAGTGTTAAAACTATTAGGGTTATATTAAAATATTATCATGAAATGTTAAAGAGTACTTTTATTGTTTATTAAAATATTATATAAATAAAAAATAATTTACCATATCCTATGGAATTCTACAACTAATAATAACTTCTTAATTTAATGTGTAACTAATATTAAGTAAACACGAAATAAAAAAATTTGTTGTAGGTGAAAGGACTATAAATTTCTAAGAAATGCCAAAACTTTATTTATCATTATTTTTTCGTAAGTCATTTTTTATTGATATAAAGTTTAATGTAATAGCATTATCTTTTATTTTTTAAGTACTTAAATAAATATTAATTATTATATTCTATAAGTCTAAATTAATTGATCATATTTTATGGAATTTTATATCTTCAAATTTTCTTTTATTTCAAATATGAAAGGCAAATAGTAGCATGGGAAAGTTTTTCTAAGGAATGCTAAAACTTAAATTAACATTTTTCTAGTAAGTAATTTTTTCATTCATATAACGTGTAATATTAAAATATCCACCATAATTTTTTAGGTATTTGAATGAATATTAATTATTATATAGAATAAATATAAACTAATTGATTATGTCTTATGGAATTTCATAACTTAAAATTTTCTCTTATGTTAAACATAAAAGGCAAATAGAGGTAAAGGAAAGTTTTTTTAGCACTGATATCAACACATACAATGTGAAGTGAACATCTTGAAGGAACATTGTTACTAGTTTATATAGTTGTAGGAAAAAGGGTTAGTGGTGTTAGGTTCAAACGAGTTAGATCGTTTATCATGTTTTGAATGATAACAATGTTATTTCCTAAACTCTGTGTAGTATGCTTTTCAGGAAATATCCATATCGTTCAGACGAAAAGAAAAGTATCGTTTGCTCACATTGTCATATATGTGTAAGTATAGATAGCAACCTGAGAGGGGGGGATGAATTAAGTTTGCACAATTTTCGCCTTAATAAAACTTGTTACTTCCAAGATAGTAATGATCACAATTGATGATTGTGAATGCAGCGGAATCAAATGTTGCTTGAAAGTAAAAGATAAGGGATAGAAGAATTCACACACAGGTTTATCCTAGTTCACCTTCTAACCACCGAAGGCTACGTCCAGTCCCTCAAGATACCCTTTAGGATTTTTCCACTATTGATAAAAACTTCTTACAAGTGCTTACACCAGGAACCTTAAGAATTTCTATCAACACCCTGAAAGCAAACCACTTTCAGAATCCCAACCTTCACCGAACCCTACGGTGAATTTTCACTCAAACCAGAATGAAGATGAAGAAGATTTCTATACAGCTGAATCAATCCTCTAACGTAAGAATGGATTGAATAAAGAAGTTATGCTTTAGGAACATATCATATGAAGGCTCTTTCTTATTCTGAGTTCTTCAACAGTTGAACAGTATATGTGTTCTTATTGAAAATGAAGAATGAAAGAACTCAGAATTTTGACTCTTTATGAATATGAAAGTTGTAAATCAATGATTCCCAATGATGTTCAATAGTATTCAATGGATATCAATTGGTTGTTTGTTTCTGAGTCTAAATGGACTATTTATAGGCACTAGGAAATGTCCATGAACCAACACAAGGCTTCCAAAACGTTTTGAGACACAATGGTTCATGAAACAATGCAACTGTTCGAGCATGTAATTGGTTACAGTACTTAGGTAATCGATTACGCTATGTGACCGTTGCTGCTTGAATTTCAAATTCAAACATATAATCGATTATCAACAAGATGTAATCGATTACGTGCCTTTGTGTAATCGATTACCAGAAGGGTGTAATCAATTACACTCAAGTCCATTTTCAAGATAATGAAACTTAAAGTCCTAATTGAGTTTTTCTATCACTTTTAACTTATGAAAAAGATTATACTCAATTACTTTAACTTTTTTTTGAGAGCCTTCATACTTATGGAAACCTTAGAAGCATAACTTACCTAAATGTAAGACTTAGTTAACTAGAACTCTTGAATGTTGCTTGAGATATATTGCACTGGTTCTTCTAAGTCTTCTTTTCTTCTTTTTGCGCACGAGTTTGTCGTCATCAAAACTTCAGCTAGGGTCAGGGGCAAGACCTTCTTCACAATCTCCCCTTTTTTGATGATGGCAAACACATGTCTTGTCTTTGAAGATCATCATGTTGTGGTTATGACGGAACTCCCCTTATCGGATGCAACTCCCCCTTTTTGTTCCACTTGTAGCAATCCCTGTAAATGATCTTTTAAAAGCACAGGACCTTTCTCCTCCTTTTGACGTCATCAAAAAGAAGAAAAGGCCTAATATACTCCATACAAACTAACAAGCAATATAAACATTGAAATCATAGGGAGTGGGGAATTCAAGTCGAATTTTGGATAATACTAATAAAGCATAAGTGGCAAATCATCAAATTATAATAAAGGTGTCCCAAATAATGTAAATAGTTTCAAACAACAAGCAAACAAACAAAATTTAATGTCTAAATTATTACAGACCACAAATATAAAATGTCATAAAAACTCATAGAGGTCTAAAGGTTTGCAGACGAGTCATCAAGAGTCATCAGGTTCTATCATACGAATGTCATTGCCACAGTCATGGAGTATCCAGGAAAGTGTGTCAATACCAAAATCATGAAATAGGCCAAGACAGGAAAGAATGGTAGTTTTGACACATTGGAAGTTAGCAACCCGCACGTCATATACTCGTGCAATTGGTACTCCGCAGTGGACAAGAATGCGAGAGATGGAAGAGGCATGAGGAAAAGAATCGGCGTGATCTCTGTATTTCATCATGTGTTGCATGACTAGAATCGCCCAGTTGATCTTCCTGCAATGAATGATAAGATACAGAATTTGCAGTTCTAACTCACTAATGTGAGCAAGATGATCGTCCTGAGGCAAGATGATCTGATTTAGGAAGTAGTGGAGCAGACGATTGGTTGTGGTGAAAACATCCACATGATCAGGACAAGTGGTTGTATGTGGAGGATGGATCTTCTGTAGTTCAGATGGCCTGAAGCGGCATAGACACTGATAGAAAATATCTTGATTATAATCTGGCCAAGGACATGGCAGATTTGTGCCTAACTTGGCACCATGAGACGGAATGCCCAGACACAGTCCTATTGTTGTAAGGGAGAGTTGAATGGGAATACCTTTAACAGAACTTATAAAAGTGTCTCCTTGTGTTTCCAAATTACAATAAAAGACCTTCACCAGTTCTGAATAATAGGGGTTGTCCATGGTGATGAAGTCCTCTAGAGATTGATTTCCCAGAAGAGCTGGAAATGTGAAGCCTTCCTCAATGAAAGAATTTAAATCGCCATATACAGGTTTCTTGATAGTTTGATGAAGAAACCGAGTTACGAACTGAGTACGTTGTTCCGGTGAGGTCAGAAGGCGAGATAAGTTCAGAGGATGAGGAGGTCTAAAGGCAGAGGACAAGAATGGTGAGGACGACATGTTTGATCTTTTGTGAAATGTGTTCAAGAGAGAATGTTCAAGATATTTAGGCAAGAAGTCTGAAGATGAAAAGAACTTGAACATGTAAGAGGATTATGTCATGAACAAGGCAATTGGTTTATATTGACAGAACATGTAATCGATTACGGTAGTTATGTAATCGATTACTTGACAGTTTTTGTGAAATTTTGAATTTAAAAAAATAAGATGGAAAGGAATTTAGGACAGATATATATGCTGCTCGAACATGTAATCGATTACAGTAAGTTGTGTAATCGATTGCATGCGGTTAACAGGAAGTAGGGAATTCAAATTTCGAATTGTTAATCGATTACTGGATATGGTAATCGATTACCATAATTCTCTCGGAAAAACCCTCGGCCAAAATTATTATGGTAATTGATTACGGATATAGGTGTAATCGATTATTGAAAAACTCTGTTAAGAACATCAGGCCAGAAATTCCTATGTACTCGATTACGATTATGATGTAATGGATTACTTTGAAGAAAACCTTTATTTTTTATCACATTGTGCAAAGTCCTTTTGTACTAAAGTCATAAATCAATCAAACATTCAAGCATGTATTTAGACATCTATTTTATCTAAAATGCCTAACTCTCTCCTAATTTTGAAAAAGAATCTTTAGGAAGAGGTTTAGTGAAAATGTCAGCCAATTGGTTATGTGTGTCAACAAAAGAGATTTCTATATCTTTTCTCATAACATGATCTCGACGAAAATTATGTCTTCTATCAATATGCTTCGTTCTTGAGTGCATAATGGGATTTTTGGTAAGGTTAATAGCACTAGTATTGTCACACTTGATAGGAATACAGCCCAGCTCTAAGTCATAATCTTTTAGTTGTTATTTGAGTCATAACGTTTGTGCACAACAACTTCCTGCAGCAATATATTTTGCTTCTGCAGTACTTAGAGCAACACATGCTTGTTTCTTACAAGACCATGAAACAAGAGCATTTCCGAGTAAGTGACAAGTACCACTTGTGCTTTTTCTCTCAGTTTTGCATCCAGCAAAATCTGAGTCAGAATATCCAATCAAAACACAGACACTCCCTTTAGGATACCACAGACCTACATTTGAAGTTCCTTTCAAGTATTTGAAAATTCTTTTAACATAACTTAAATGAGATTCCTTGGGAGATGCTTGATATCTAGCACATAGACATACACTAAACATAATATCAGGTCTACTTGCTGTTAAGTAAAGAAGAGATCTGATCATACCTCTATATTTAGGAATATCCACTGGAATACCGGACTCATCTTGATCTAGATAAGTATTTGACCCCATCGGTGTAGCTATGACTTTTCAATCATCCAAATCATATTTCTGTAGGAGTTCTTTGCAGAATTTGGATTGATTCAAGAGTATTCCATCTTTAGATTGCTTGATTTGCAATCCTAGGAAGAAGTTTAGCTTTCCCACCATAGACATTTCAAACTCTTCTTGCATCATGTTAGAGAATTCCTTGCATAAAGTTTCATTATTTGAACCAAAAACAATATCATCAACATAGATTTGAACTAATAACGTATTACCTTTGGTCTTCTTGATGAATAGAGTCGTATCAATTTTACCCTTTTGAAATCCTTTTTCACCGAAGGAATGTACTAAGTCTGTCATACCATGCTCGTGGGGCTTGCTTTAGACCATAAAGGGCTTTCTTTAACTTAAAGACATGTGAAGGATATTTGGAATCTTCAAATCCTGGTGGCTACTTCACATAAACTTCTTCTTGAATGTATCCATTTAAGAAAGCACTTTTGACATCCATTTGATATAATGGAAAGTCCAATGAACATGAATATGCCAACAGAAGTCTTATAGCTTCCAAACGAGCGTCAGGTGCATAGGTTTCATCAAAATCTATTCCTTCTTGATTGTATCCTTGGGCTACCATCCTTACTTTATTTCTCGCAATTATACCATTTTCATCCAGTTTGTTCCTAAACACCGACTTTGTTCCAATGATATGTTTATCAATGGGTTTAGGAAGCAATTCCCATACTTGGTTTCTTTCAAATTGGTTTAACTCTTCTTGCATTGCTATTATCCAGTAATCATCTTCTAAAGCATCATTTACCTTAGAAGGTTATATTTGGGATACAAAAGCCATATTCAAGACTGAATCGTTTAAGTGTAGTCTTGTTGATACTCCTTTTGATATGTCACCTATGATGTTATCAATAGGGTGATCTTTGTGTGTTCTCCATTCTTTGGGTAGATCATAAGTGACTTCTTCCTCTTGTTCTATTGGTTCTGAATTTTGCTCTTCTTGTTCTTGATGATCATCATTCTTGAATCTGTCTTCTTCCTCATCATTGTCTGGAAAGACATCTTTATCCTCATTTGAGGGGTTAGATTCATCAAAAGACACGTGAATTGATTCTTCAACTACTAGGGTTTTCTTGTTGAAGATTCTATATGTTTTGCTTGTTAAAGAATAACCAAGGAATATACCTTCATCAGATTTTTCATCAAACTTACCAAGATTTTCCTTACCGTTATTCAAGACAAAGCATTTTGATCCAAAAGCATGTAAGTGAGCAATGTTGGGTTTTATATCTTTGTAAAGTTCATAAGGAGTCTTCTTCAGAATAGGCCTTACTAGTACCCTGTTGGAAACATAGCATGATGTACTCACTGCATCAGCCCAAAAATATTTAGGGAGATTAGATTCACTTAGCATAGTCCTTGCAAGTTCTTCTAATAACCTATTCTTCCTTTGAACAACACCGTTTTGTTGTGGTGTTCTAGGAGCCGAAAAGTTGTGTGAAATACCACTTTCATAACAGAATTCTTGAAATAGGTGGTTTTGGAATTCTCCCCCGTGATCACTCCTTATAGAAGATATCTTCAAAGATTTTTCATTATGAACAAGCTTAGCATATTTCTTAAAAGCATTAAAGGCCTCATTCTTATGAGTTAAAAATATAGGCCAAGTGTACCTTGAGTAATCATCAACAATAACTAAAGCATAATAGTTACCTCCAAAACTTCTGGTCCGAGATGGTCTAAATAAATCCATATGAAGTAATTGGAGTGGTCTTGTTGTTGAAACTATATTCTTAGGTTTAAATGTAACCTTTGTTTTCTTACCCTTTTGACATGCATTGCAAAGCTTGTCCTTCTCGAATTTTATCTTTGGTAGGCCAATAACAAGATTATGTTTGATCAGTTTGTTCAAATGATCCATGTGAATGTGTGCAAGTCTTCTATGCCATAGCCATGAGTCATTGTTGTTCTTGGCTATTAAACATTTAACGCTTGATGGAATTTCATCCAAAGAAATCATGAAGACTTTATTGACTCTGTACCCTGAAAACTTGATTTCACGAGTTTTCACAACTTTCACCACACAGATATCATTTATAAACCCTACCTTCAATCCTTTGTCACATAATTGACTAATACTTAGCAGGTTATGCTTCAAACCATCAACATAGAGAACTTTATCAATAATGGTTTGAGGGGGCGTACCTATTCTTCCGATGCCAAGTATTTTACCTTTCTCATTATTAGCGTATGTGACAAAGCCCTTTTCTCTAGGCATGAGATATGAAAATTTTGTTTTGTCTCCAGTCATGTGTGATGAGCAGCCACTATCTAGATACCATAATTCATTTGCTGCTTTCATACACACCTGCAAAAACAAATTTTAGAATGGGGTGTTAGGTACCAAAGGTTCTTTGGGTCCCTTTTTGTTAGTAACCTTCTCAACCCATATATACCTTTTACTAGGTACCCCAACATTCTTGTAATAACATCTATTTGGGGTATGCCCTATTTTGTTACAATAACTACGAGAATATTTATTGTAATCTAAAGAATGCCTAGAAATATGATTGTTTATCCTAGAATGTCTTTGATTAAGATTCTTCCTATTGCTCATATTTTTAGAAGTGCTTGCTTGCAAATGTCTAGAAGTTCTTGCTTGATAATTTGGTTTAACAAATATGGTTTTCTTAACTTCTTTTGCTTTCATCTTAGGTATGAATCCTAGTCCAAATTTATTATTCGAGTGTCTTTGTACACTTAGAATATCATCTAGCTTTTGTTTTCCTAGATTAAAGTTATGGAACTTTTGTTGAATACTATCTATCTTTTCCTCTAGTGCATTGCATTTAGTGCATTCATGTGAGATGTCTACCTTAGATTTTACAATATCTAATTCATCTTGTAAAGTTTTACACTTATCTTCTAACGATAAAATGATAGCATTTTGTTTAGCACTAGCTTTAGAAAAACTTTGACATAACTTAAATACATTTTCTATGGCAAATTCTAAATCATCAAATGAAATACCATTGTTACTAACCTCAATATCTTCATCATCTGAATCGTGTGAAGCCACTAAAGCGACATGTGCTTCTTCTTTATCTGAGTCGGATGATGAACTTACTTCATTTTCATCCCATGCAATGTAGGCTCTTCGAGAAGTTGGATCTTTCTTTTCAAACTTATCTTTAAATCCATGTTTCTTCTTTTGAAGATTTGGACACTCCATTTTGATATGTCCAGGTTTTCCACACTCAAAGCATGTAAATTTTTTAGAAGAGGAAGATTCACTATTTCTTTGGAAAGTTCTATTGTTGTTAAAATTCATACCTTTCCTTTTGAATAATCTTCCAAGATTCTTTACTAGAAGATTCATATTCTCATTGATGTCTTCTTCAGAATCTACATCGTATTCTTCTTTGATGTTCTCCTTTTCCTTTAGAGAGATGGACCGATACTTCTTTTCATGTTGTTCATAGTGTTCTAGACGATTCAACTCCAATTCATGTTCTTGGAGTTTTCCAAAGAGTGTTGCTAGAGTCATATTTGACAAACTTTTCTTTTCAGAAATTGTCGTTACCTTTGGTTGCCATGCTCTTATAAGTGATCTTAATACTTTCATGTTTAGATCACTGTTGGAGAAATCTTTACCAAGTGCAATCAAATGATTAGTCAAATGAGTAAAGCGTTTTTGCATATCTAGTACCTTTTCTCCAGGGAGCATTCTGAACATCTCATATTCTTGTGACAAGGTGTTGATCTTTGATCGCTTGACTTCATCTGTTCCTTCATGTGTTACCATTAAAGTATCTCAAATTTCCTTTGAAGTTTTGCACGTGGATACTGTGAAGAACCCGTCCATGCCAAGAGCAGATGTGAGAATGTTCATACCTTTTAGATCATATTGAACCTTCTTCTTTTCTTCTTCACTCCATGTATTTTCTAGTTTTGGTTGTGTGCTATTATTACCCACTTCATTCATTGGTATAAACGGACCTTCTTCAATGGCTTTCCATATTTCCACATCCAATGACCTTATGAAGTATGGTGGCCTATTTATGTTGAATCCCTCACTAGTGCTGGGTCTAGAGGAGGATGCCATCTTCCCGGATCTTAGGAGAAAATTACCTGAACTTACGCTCTGATACCAATTGTAAGTATAGATAGCAACCTAAGAGGGGGGAATGAATCAGGTTTGCACAGTTTTCGCCTTAATAAAACTTGTTACTTCCAAGATAGTAATGATCACAATTGATGATTGTGAATGCAGCGGAATCAAATGTTGCTTGAAAGTAAAAGATAAGGGATAGAAGAATTCACACACAGGTTTATCCTAGTTCACCTTCTAACCACCGAAGGCTACGTCCAGTCCCTCAAGATACCCTTTAGGATTTTTCCATTATTGATAAAAACTTCTTACAAGTGCTTACACCAGGAACCTTAAGAATTTCTATCAACACCCTGAAAGCAAACCACTTTCAGAATCCCAACCTTCACCGAACCCTACGGTGAATTTTCACTCAAACCAGAATGAAGATGAAGAAGATTTCTATACAGCTGAATCAATCCTCTAACGTAAGAATGGATTGAATAAAGAAGTTATGCTTTAGGAACTTATCATATGAAGGCTCTTTCTTATTCTGAGTTCTTCAACAGTTGAACAGCATATGTGTTCTTATTGAAAATGAAGAATGAAAGAACTCAGAATTTTGACTCTTTATGAATATGAAAGTTTTAAATCAATGATTCCCAATGATGTTCAATAGTATTCGATGGATATCAATTGGTTGCTTGTTTCTGAGTCTAAATGGACTATTTATAGGCACTATGAAATGTCCATGAACCAACACAAGGCTTCCAAAACGTTTTGAGACACAATGGTTCATGAAACAATGCAACTGTTCGAGCATGTAATTGGTTACAATACTTAGGTAATCGATTACGCTATGTGACCATTGCTGCTTGAATTTCAAATTCAAACATGTAATCGATTATCAACAAGATGTAATCGATTACTTGCCTTTGTGTAATCGATTACCAGAAGGGTGTAATCAATTACACTCAAGTCCATTTTCAAGATAATGAAACTTAAAGTCCTAATTGAGTTTTTCTATCACTTTTAACTTATGAAAAAGATTATACTCAATTACTTTAACTTGTTTTTGAGAGCCTTCATACTTATGGAAACCTTAGAAGCATAACTTACCTAAATGTAAGACTTAGTTAACTAGAACTCTTGAATGTTGCTTGAGATATATTGCACTGGTTCTTCTAAGTCTTCTTTTCTTCTTTTTGCACACGAGTTTGTCATCATCAAAACTTCAGCTAGGGTCAGGGGCAAGACCTTCTTCACAATCTAAGCAAAAGACGAAAATCATCGTCCGAAGTAAAAGACAAATGGGACAGCATCATCCAAGGGTAAGAAGAATATGCTTTATTCGAAGAGAATATGCTTTTGTCAAAGAGAATATGTTTTATGAGTTGTCTACCGCTTTCTAGCACAAACTGAGGAGAAGAGCTCGAATCACGTGACAAAGTCATAATACCAATGACTCTATTTTTTCTCTCTCTGCAACAACATTAAATGCTCTATTCTCGAGAGAAGGAAAAAGTCAGAATGCATTGAATGCAAAGCTTTCAAAGGCCATTATTCGAAGACTGTAACGAGGAAGAACAAAACACAAGGACGAAGCAAGTACATTGTTTCATCTCTACGTCTACTTCAAGTACAGCCTAAAGAAGAGATATTCAGAATGCTACAAGCTACCTACTGCTCAGAACAGCCATCAAAATCTTTGAACGATCGAATACATTAAATGAAACAGAGATCCGTTGAAGCCTGAAGAAAGAAGAAATCGTCTCACTATCAACAATCTTCAACAACAGTTATTTTGCACTGAAGAAATAAATAAGAAGACTTGAAGATCTGAAGTATTGGGCGACTTGGTGACTTACAACGAAATTCAAATTCAAGCTCTCAATCTTTCTGAATCTTCTAAGCCTCACTCGAACTTAAGTGTCAAACCCACAACGAGTGAAATTGTCCCAGTGTAAAATTTCCTAAGAGTCAAAACTCTTTATCTCTTCACACCCAAACAGAGAAACTATCGTCTAATCATCTTTGTTTCACCAAACCTCAAGTATATTCTTAAGATTCATATCCTCTACCCAAAATACTTAGAGTTTCTTTGTGCTTAAACTTTCTACCTCACTCTTTCCTAAGAGACTTTGTAGAAGTATAAATTCTTATAAAAGAATTAGGAGAAGTCATGTATAATACTTGGGAGAAGTCCTATCGAATACTGGGAGAAGTATTGTTGAATACTAGGAGAATTCCTGTTGAATACTTGAGGGAATTACTCTCGAATACTTGGGAGAAGTGCTATCGAATACTTGGGAGAAGTCCTGTTTAATACTTGTATGTTTAGGGTTTAATAGTGGAAAATCTTGGTGGAGCCGAGGACTGGACGTAGCCCTACCGATTTTGGGGTGAACCGGGATAAATCTCTTGTGTGTTGTTATTATTGCTTGCACCGTTTACATATTTATTGCTTGCATCGTTTAAGCTTTGACTGCTTGCACCGTTTACGCTTTTATTGCTTGCACCGTTTACGCTTTTATTGCTTGCACTGTTTACTACTTGCACCATTTACACAATTACTACCTGCACCATCTACACTGCTGCATACTTACTGTCCTCTGCATTAAACTGTTTACACTCTGATTAATCATTCAGCTTCCATAGTTTACGAAAAGCTTTTGTGAACTAATAATTGTTTTTGAAAGTCAAGTTTTACACGCACACAATTCAACCCCCCCCCCCCATTCTTGTGTCATTTCTTTATTTATCAATTGGTATCAGAGCTTCAGCTCTAAGAAACTAACACCTTAACAGGTGTAGAGTAAAAGATCCATGGAGGGAAGCACATTCCCACTTCCAACAGGCGCACCAACGAACAGGCCAACGTTCTTTGACGGTTCAAACTACCCTTACTGGAAGAAGCACATGCAATTATTCATTGAATCAACAAGCTACAAAATATGAGATATCATTAAGCTTGGTAACTATGTGCCAAGAAACAATGCTGGAGAAATCATCCCAAGAGAACAATGGACCCATGATCAAAGGGTGGAAAATGAACTAAATGCCAAAGCAAAGCTGTTTCTCACCTTTGCACTGAGCAAGTCAAAATACGACAAGATAGACAGCCTTGACACAGAAAAGGAGATTTGGGACACACTTGCAATGGTGCATGAAGGAACATCCAACATCAAACACACACGGATAAGCATGTTGGTTTCCCAGGATGAAGCATTCAAGATGGAGGAGGATGAATCCATTGATGACATGTTCTCAAGATTCCACACCATCATCAATGGTTTGAGAAATCTGGGAAGAAGCTACAACAACCTAGACCAAATAACCAAGATTCTCATACGTCTCTCAGCAACATGGAGACCCAAGGTCATAGCTATTCAAGAAGCCAAAGATCTTGCTACCCTAAGAATGGAAGATCTGTTGGGATCTCTAAAGTTCATGAGCTTGAACTAGCTGAGCATGATGGAAGAAAAAATAACAAATCCATAGCTTTCAGATCCAAAAGCTCCAGAGGCCTACGCGATGAAGAATTGTTCGAAGACACATACTGACGATGAGAAAGCCCGTCTCTACAGAAAGTTCAAAAAGATATGGCTCAATCAAAGAAGAAACACGAGTGAGTTAAGAGAGAAAAGAAAATATTATGGACAAAGAAAATTCTCATCTAGTTCCAGAAGAGAAGGAGAACAAAGCTCTGGGAAAAGCGCTATTGTTTGCTTCGAATGCAAAAAACATGAACACATCAAACCTGAATGTCCTCGACTAACAAAGAGATCACTCCAGAAGGATCACAACAGAAAGAAGAAGTCATTTGTAGACCAGAATAATGATTCTGAAGAATGCTCAGACGATGATGAAGGTGAAGATTATGAATCGTTCTGTGTGTTCATGGCATCTGTTGATGCATCAGACGACGAGGAAGATGAGGTAATATCCAAAATTTCTGAAGATGAATTTAATGAATTACTTGACTATTCCCATGCTTTATCTTCTAAATATAGTAACCTCAAGCAAAAGTTTGCAAAACTTCAAAAAGAGCTAGATGCCTCTAAACAGGAAAATGTTTTGCTAGCTAAATAGAACAAAGTTTTAAAAGAACAAGATTCTTCTGAGGAAGTTAATGTTCTTAAAGAAAGAGTTAAAGTTTTAATTGAAGATCTTTCATCTTTCACAAATGGTCATGATAACCTAGTAAGACTAAGTGGAAATGATAGAACGATGTATGATGGAAGTGGTTTAGGATACAATGACGCATCGTCTAATACTGTATCGTCCGACATTAAATTTGTATCGTCTAATGCTTTATTGTCCGATACTATACCGTCTAATATTGAATTTGTATTGTCTAATGCCATATCGTCTGAACCTGTGACGTTTATGGTAAAAAAGAGAATCAAACAGACAGCTAACAGGACTTCTTATGACAAGAAGATTCCCCTCAAACGTTACACTAACAAAACAGGACCCAAAAATATTTGGGTACCAAAGACCATGATCTTTCATGTTGCAGATTTATTTAACAGGACAAAATAGAAGCCAACAATGGTGCTAGGATAGTGGATGCTAGCAACACTTAACAACAAAAAGGTTTATGTTCCCAAAGATCCATGCTGAAAAAGAATGGAGGAACAGTTACTTTAGTGGTAACCAAAAAGGGTCTCATCATAAGTGGTGGAAGAATTGATCAATGAAGAGCTGATCAACCTTAAAGATGAACTATCAAATCTAGACCTGAATGAAGGACCATCGTCCAACAAAGATCAACCGTCCAATGGTCATCTATCGTCTAAGCAATCCACATCGTCCAACGATAGTCTATCGTTTAAAGGCAATGATGAGATGACAGAGGCATAAACGATAGAAACATCGTTTAATCACTCAAGTGCACAAGCTGAAGAAGATGCAACGTTTACTACTTATCGTCCAATCATGCAACGTATGTTATCTATCGTTCATTGTGAAGTTCAAACGACGATGACGTCACATGCTCTCTATCGTCTATTCATTATGACGTTCAAACTTGGATAAAGTCTCATACAATCTATTGATAACAATTCTGCAAGTGCACAGATTGTATCGAAGTAATATAAAAGATATCGTTCTCCACAGGGACAGGAATTGATTTTGGGCTTTAAACTTAATCGTTAGAGTAGCACATAAAAAGATATATTTTGGTTGTTTTTGTGATGATTGATAACATGAAGAAGAAGAAATAAACCTATGATAAAAATAACACTCGGGTTTGAGTTTCACCTAACCAAATTATGTCTCTTACAACCTGAAAATCATATGAACTCGGAAATTGTTCTTAGGTGCTCTAGCCTAGGATTTCAACTTGTTAATGCCTTAATCAAATAGACTTTCAATCACAATTGAAAAACCTAATACCTTAGTGTTTAGTTAATCCAATTGTAGCATTAGTGTTCTTAGTTCAGGCAACCACAATTAGTTCCCACCCTTATACCTAAGTGGTGGAATAACCGATTAATCTAATCACATTTCCCTTTAATCTTACCAACTACCGTTGTGCAAGAGAAAGCATGATAAACTTGTGTTCACCAAGCACAATAAAAATGGGGAGAAGATACTAAGAACAAAGACTATTATTCATATGAAAATAGAAGTTCAAAACAGAAATGGAGAAAGGATTCGCTACAAACCCAAATGCTAGAAAGTACAAGCCAAGCATGGCTAGATTAAACATAAAGAAAACAAAAGGCAAAACCTGAAACCAGGGATCCAAAGGCCTCTTACAAGCTTAAGAACAAATCTAAAAAGGAAGGAACTCATCCAAGTACAAGGTTCCAGCGTTGATCCAAAAGAAAAGCCAAAAACCAAATTTATAGCCAAACTGCCAGCAAGATAACGCTCAAGCGTTGGGTTCCAACGCTTGGGCACTGGAAACTGCAATAAATTCCCATCTTCAAACAGAATGCCAACGCATGAGCGTTGGGGTGCCAACGCTTATTAGATTCAAATAATTTAATGAATTATTATGTTTTGATAAATAACAATTTCGCTCAAGGCTTAATAGTGTTAGAGACAAAATTCCTGACTTCTTGAATATTTTCACATACAGGAAAATCTGTCTATCTGAAGAACAACCGCATACATTCCTACAAGGCATCATCAAAATGAAGTAGTTCGAAGAAAAGCAAATAAATGGAGATCGTCCGACAGCTCAAAAGAAAGCACATAAATGGAGATCATCCGGCAACTCACCAAAGAATCATTTTTTCTATGGTGACAGTCATACACTTAAAATCACTTGGGTAGTTGTGCTCAATCAACACTAAAATACACTTGACAAGTTGAGACCGTCCGGTGTTTGAACGTGCCTTGACAAATTGAAGTACACTTGGCAAAGTTGAGTAAGTTTGGTCACAAACCTGAAGGAGCATATCCAGCTTAAGAGCACTCCCGGCTTTTCAACCAAGTGTTTGTGTGACAACTCATCGAGATGAGTACGTCTTGCCACTCTTCAAGAAGTCAGTCTGTTGTGTACGCTCACAGTAAAGAGTACGTCCACCTAAGGAGTACGTCTGCGAACTCATGTTAAATATTTCATGTGCCAAGTCAAGTTTAGAAGAACGTTTGGCCAACATTTGAAGAATTCATTCGGCAACACTGTTTAAGAAAACGTTTGGCGACTCTAGTGAAGAGTTCGATTGCCTAAACATTCTGAAGTGTTCATTTGGCAGAAGCATTGAACAAATTGTTCGGCAAAGATTCTGAAGAATTTGTTTGTCATTACTGCTTCAAGAATTGAAGGTTATCTACCTCATCAGAGCATTAATGAAGCACTGTTGATCGCAGAATGAAGAAAGAGACACAATTAATACTTTATTCCTCGTTTCTGCAAACATCTTTGTTGTTCCGCAATTCAAGCAATCTTTTCAGAAAATACAGTGGGTCTTTCTTAACATCGTATCTTCTCAACGGTCAAAACCAAATCTTATGTTCAGAACAACTAATGCTCTCTTAGCTGGCTTGCACTAGCATTCAATGCCCAAACAAAAGCTCAAGGATGAAAGCATTAACGGACCAGACGGAGTCGATGAAAGCAATTAATGCTGCAATGAATGCATGACAGAATGCATTTAATGTTATTTCAGAGTTGCAGAAGTATATGTTACTTACAATGAAGCAGAACCTCCAACGAAACTATTTTTCAAATATTCGTCAAGCTTACTGGAAATATCCTACTGAAGATATAAATAGAGGAGTTTGCGTTCGGATCAACTTGGCGACTTGAATACTAACATTATCACTTATTCTCACCAAGTTTCCCACATAACCAAGCCATAACTCACAAGCTTAAAGCCATCCGAAATTGAGTTAAGTTTCCCGGAAGTGTGAAGAGCTCATAGAGTGTTACTCTCATCCTACCCACATGCCAACCTAAACAGAGAACCCAAATCTACATCCTCTCTGTAAAATGTTCTTCATCTTTCTACCTAACTCTTGTTGAAGAGAATATTGTAGAACACCAAAGCAACCTTGAAAAGGAATCAGGAGTAGTCCTGCAGACTACTAGCTAGGAGAAGTCCTGTATAATACTTGCAAGGAGAAGTCCTTCGAATACTAGGAGAAGTCATGTATAATACATACAAGGAGAAGTCCTTAGAATACTAGGAGAAGTCCTACCGAATACTTGTACTATTTTGATCAAATAGTTAAAATCTTGGAGAAGCCAAGGACTGGATGTAGCCCTGTCGATTATGGGGGTGAACCAGGATAAACACTATGTGTGCTTTACTTTTCAGTTTAGTTTAACTTCCGCTGCTCACACTCTTATTGTTATATCAGGTCGAGAAGATTGTATAAGGATAATTATGCTAGATATGGAATAGAAAGAAAAAGTACAAATGGATATTGTTGCACTCAACTCTCATTAGTAAAGCATCATGTTATGCACAATCCCGTTGTACAAGAAAACTGCATGGTGCCAGACAAACACAAATGAAGGCAACGTCTGCTTCAGACAAAGTCTGACACAATTAAGAAGGGTCAAACGACCACAGCTTGGTTGTCGTCTGGTGGTGACTCCGTCTCACGATGATTGTACTATTTGAAATGACTCTGTTCGGGAGTAACTGAAAGGTCATGGTCTGATGTCCACGTCATTCACGTTCGAGTAACTAGTAAACAGTTGTACCGTTTCAATTACTTGCTTCTCTAACACACATTAAATCCTCAACTGTCATGACTGCACATTTATAATCTTACATCTAATGCGCGTGCTATACCTCTATGTTATCACATCGACTTAAATGTCAATCATTTCATTATAGAGATCGAGAAAATCTTTCGATATTCCACACACACTTAACAAAAGGTTTTCAGAAAATAAGCCATTACACTTACAACCTATTTGCTTTCTCTCTAAAACTCTTGTTTTCATCCTCTCCTGTTCTTGCATCTTCTAACAACTTTTTGCAGAAATCCCTTCAATGGCACCCAAGAAGCAAGTTCCTGTTAAGCCTAGGTTGACTCCTGCACACCAAGCAGTAACAACCCAAAGGGAGAAAAACTTCGCAGCGAATCGGCTTGAACAAGAAGAGAAAATCGGAACGCCTAAGATTTCCAACCTGGGGGAGAGGGATCTTGTTTCACCCAGATACCTTGACCTCACTCTCTACATCCATGTCAAACAGGATGGCCTAAACCTATTGCTATTTCAAGACTGGTCCAATCTTATGAAGATTTCTGAAACGCCTGTACTTGAACCCTTGATTAAGGAATTCTTCGACTGCGCTGTAAGGAATGGGCGACTCTTCATCAAGACTAGGTGTATGAGAGTCATCACTGATGTATGTCTTGGGGATATTACTGTAACCCTAGATGTTAAAGTAGATGAAGGGATTATCTACTCACCAAAGTGGGAAACGTCTGCCGTCAACCCTGACTGCATTTGGAAGGAAGATTCGAAGATAAAAGGAACCACGGTCAATAATCGGATTGACGAATGCAAGTTTCCTTATGTTGTGCTAAGCAAGATTGTGATTCCAAAAGAAGGGGCCCATGACCTAGTTAACAAACTCTCACACTGGGCTCTCTATTAGATGGTCAACTATCAGAAAATCAATCTTCAATACCTCATCTTCCATCACATGCTGAACACTCTTGAGAGTTCCTCCTCCAACCTTCCATATGGCGCACTTATTATTGCTATGATGGGGAAGAAGAAACTTGTAGATACGGAGAAACAAGAAAATGAGTTCATAATGCATGACTACATCTATCCTACGCCCATTAATTTTGGGGATGTTAGAAAAATGAGGTTGGACATTGACACCTCTGAAGTTCCTGAGAATTTGTTGACTGATTGGGAAAAGAAGCAAAGAGACAATGACCCAATAGTGACACCCAAAGAGGCAAGCCAACCGCTTCCTGCCACCAGAACACTAAGGATCAAGAGAGATGCATCTGCAATGGTGCCTCCACCCAGTAAACACCACCAGATATCCGAATCTGGTAAGATCACTGAAGTGGAGTTTCTGTTCGGTAAAACTAATGAAGCAACATTGTCTGCCCCTAAATCCAAACGAAGACATTTGATGAAGACACACCAAATGACAACCTCTTCCACTGCCTCCGAACAAATCAAGTCTTCATCTGATGACTCTGAAGATGCTATGCCTATAGAAACTCTAGTCAGAAATGTCAAGAAGACTGTTCTGGAGCCTATCCTAGAAGAAACTCAACCGTCTGCTGCTCTCGTACAGTACTTGCCATCTTTATTTCATGATTATGTGGAGGATATCATTGACGTGCAAGATGATGGTAACTGCGGTTACCGATGCATAGCAGAGTGGATAGGCAAGAATGAGAATCATTGGCCAGAAATCAGAAGAAGAATGCTTGAAGAGCTCACCTCCAGACGGTCTCTTCATAGAAGCATATTCAGCTCTGATAATCATTATAATTCCGTAGCTATGGCGTTGAAGCTTTCTCCTGGAGAACCAGCTCTTTCTCCCAAGTGGCTCACAGTCCCCGATATGGGTTTTCTTGCAGCTACAACCTTCAATATCATCCTTGTGACCCTGAGTATAAGGGAATCATGCACTTACTGCCTCTTCTTGGCCCAACATCCAATCCTCCAATTGTGGTTGTTATGTGCAACATTGATGATAGTCATTGGGTGAGGGTAAAGCTCAGCAAAAATTCACCTCTGCCTTATGCAACTCCTCAATGGAGACCTCACTGCTCCAAGGATGCATAAAAATGGGGTAAATGTATTATTGCTCAGATCAGACAATATAAGCAAATAGTTTATCCAACTATTGCTCTTCCTATCAAGTCATCCAAGAATTCACAACAACCATCTCACACCGATGCTGATAAGGGTAAGGAGAAAAGCCAAGAAATGATCTCACCACCAAGACTCTCTCAACCACCAGCAAAAAGGGCACGTCAAAAGACTGAAGAGGCTGCACCTTCCAAAACAGCTTTAGCAATGATTTCTGATGAAGTTTGTCTAATGGACGTTAATCCTAGAAGCCCTACAAATACAAGATGCTCAAGTCCGATTGCGACTAAAGAACTCAGTCCGGCTGCAGTCAAAACGATGCCAATCACTGCCAAGGTGGCTAGTCCCGTAAAGAATACAAGGTCTGAACAAGCTGAAGATTCCAGTGATGAAGCAAACTCTGAATGTGATCCGGACCATCTCTTAATGAGATTTTGTCTGCTCAATCAAAGCCTATGGCTGCTTCGACGTCTATGACCAGACCAGACAATATCACTTCACCCTCTTCATCATCCCGTCAGACTAACTCTGTTGAAGAAGGGACTAGGTATTTCCTTAGCAATGTTCCGAAAAAGCCCAGACTAAACATGATGCCACTCTCATGGAGGAAACCAAGACTGCTTCCTATGGAAAACGCCATATGCCCTCCAAGTCTGATTGCAGTGCTTGTGGGCTTTGACTTTAGTGTCAAAGCGAGAATATGGGCACCTCCTGCGTGTAACAATCTCAAATTTGCATTCGCTAGGAGAACCAGGTATGATACCTTCTATCATAATTGGGAGTTATCTGTGTTCAGAAATGTCCATGTAAGCACCATTCCATAAAATTTGATCCACGGAGTCAAACATGTGGTGATTCAATCTGGATCATGGTAGCTTGTCCTGATAGCTCAATTGCCAAAGCCTCAGCCATATCCAACCTTCCCCTCATTTCCACCAAATTCACCAATCGACATGCCAAAAATTCAGCTGCCCAGCATTGTTACCATTTCTAGAGACCTGTTGGACTCAACGTCAAAATCCATGGGTACAACCGGTGATGTACTTCATAGTTCAGTTCAAGAGCCGTCTACCAGTGACATTCCTCAGGACAACCTGGCTGAAGTGGTTTCGTCTGCTCAGCCAATTTCAGTTGCCTTGCCTAAGGAAACTACGCATTCACAAACGGTTGAAGACCATGAAGAAAAAGTGCTCAAAGAAGTCAATTCAAATGCTCTTACCATAATACAGCCAGACGGTAATGATCAACTTACTCTGCTGGAAAAGTGATTTGATGAGATGCAAGCGGCCGCTGAAAAGCAAGCTGAGGATCTGCGCCAAGATATGAAGGGCCGGAATGAGGACCTGTGCAAAGAGATCAAAGAACACATGGATGCCAAATTTGGGCTAGTGCAGGAGACTCTCAATCAAATTTTTGATCACCTGAAGAAAGCCTTCAACCCCTAAACTCTCTCTTTAACTTTCCCTTGAACAATTTTACTTCTGTTCTTGCTGCATTTTTAGTTAATTATATATATTCTTGATACAGTTCAGTTCATGTCATGCTCTCTCTTTAAATTTCCCTTCTTGAGCTGCCTTTGACGTTTGTTTGGTGGCTTTCTTATGTACCATGATGTGGAGTCAGGGAAGCTTTACCGTCCCCACAGACGGCACCAATGAACGAAATAATCCGATCAATCACCCGGAAAGGGAGTTTGTCGAGGAGGGTACGGTGCTTCCAGTGGTGGTGGCGGTGCGGTCGTTCGCTGCTCTTCTCTTGGTTGTCGTCTAGGAGGGATCCCTGCAAAGACACTCTGATGCCAAAGTCAGTGACTATGAGGAGTGAGGTTTACGTGAGATTAGGGAGTGTGTACCTTTGTAAAGTGGTGAGGCTTGGCTTTTATATAGAGTCACTACTATAGAATTGTCGTATTACCATGGTTCCGGGCATCATGTTACCACGGTTCACCTGTGGTATCAGACGTCAAAGTAATAGATAAATTACCACGGTTCAAGGCAGATTCGTGGTAATATTACATATCTGTTACCACAGTTGAAGGCATAATCGTGGTATAATCACAGCTCTCTTGCCACGGTTCTGCAAGGAACCGAGGTAATATCGTACATCTAATACCACCGTTCATTCTTGAACCGTGGTAATATCGCTTCATATTACCAAAGTTCAACACTAAATCGTGGTAACAGATCTTTTTTTTCCTTATATTCTCTCACCTTAATTTATTGTACGTGCAAATAAGAAAACAGTCTATTATATTGCCAAAATACCAAATTAACTAAAACATGGTCTACAGGAAACTATAAATACCAAATTACCAAAAACTATCCTATAGGAAACTATCAATGCCAAATCAGTTAAGCATGCAGTCCATTCTAAAAAATATAAAAAATCAGTAGTAGATCAAAGAAGTTGCAACATAAAATCTTCAATTGGTCTTAGTGCTCCTGCTGGTGCTCCCAACTACTTCTGATACATCGCCTTCAATGTATCTTCGAGCCCGGAATGCTGCTAAGCATGCGTAATATACTGCTAAGCCATTACTTATGTACATAATATACTGCTAAGCCATTCAAAACAGTTCCTGGCATTATATTTCCAAAAAATATAACAATGAATAAAAAGAGAAATAGATTATTAGGAATTAACAAGATCAGCCATATAATAACTAGAAGAAAAATAATATTCACTTGAAAAAAAATTGTACAGCCTAATTTAACAATCACTCAGCCAAATTTAAAAAAGGTACAACATGTGTTAGAACAGATAGCAACCTGAGAGGGGGGGTGAATCAGTGTTGCCCCAATTTTCGCCTTATTGAAATTGTTACTTTCAAGTTTATGAAGATCACGAAATGATCGTTGTGATTGCAGCGGATATGTACGATACTTGAAAGTAAATGTGAAGGATGAAGAGAATCACACACAAGATTTTATCCTGGTTCACCTTCAATCCACTGAAGGCTACGTCCAGTCCCTCAAGAAAACCCCTTGAGGATTTTTCCACTATTGATAAGAATTTCTTACAAGTTCCTAACCCAAGGACCCCAGGAATTTCTACCAATAACCTGTGAAAGCAAACCACTTTCAACAGCCCCTGAAAGCAAACCGCTTTCAGTTCCTGAAGGCAAACCACCCTCAGACCTTGAAGACAAACTTGTCTTCAATTGAAACCCTAAAAGTAAACCACTTTCAGTGAGAACAACCTTTCACCGAATACCATGGTGAAGAACTCAATCTTACAGAAAGAGATGAAGAAGATATTACAATTGGCTGTTTCAATCCTTTAACACACAATTGGATTGAACATGAGAAATTATGCTTTAAGGCTTTTAAGCATAATACAATTCTGAGTTCTTCAAGATATGAACAACCAAAGTGTTCTTATAAACATGAAGATCATGAACTCAGAATCTAGGCTCCAAAAGATTTAAGTTCTAAAAGATGAACTAATTTTGACAAAGCTTTGGCCTAATGTGATTTTCTCATGTGTAATGTGTATGTTATGCGTGTGTTGTGTGTTGTATGTTTTCTGGACTCAAATGGTCTTTATATAGGCAAGGGAAACGTCCTTGAACCATCACAACCCTTTTCAAAAGGTTTGGGACACAATGGTTCATGAAAAGATGCACTTTTTTGTTCTGGTAATCGATTACCATACTTAGTGTAATCGATTACACAAGTGACCGTTTCAGTTTGAATTTGAATTTCAAACATGTAATCGATTACAAGACATGAGTAATCGATTACTTGCCTAGGTTTAATCGATTACCATAATGGTGTAATCGATTACACAGAAGCCCATTTTCCAGAAACTTGATCTTTGAGACTTGCTTAAGGTTTTCTACTTCTTTTAAGTTATGAAAACTCTTAGCTTGATTAGATTAGGTGTTTTAAGAGCCTTTATGCTTTAATAAACCTTTGGAAGCATAACTCACCTAATACTAAGACTTCTAGACTATTGATGGACTTGAGTGCTTGATTCTTTGAAGTCTTCTTTTCTTCTTTTTGTTGATGAGTTTGTCGTCATCAAAACCACAGCCAGGGTCAGGAGCAAGACCTTCTTCACAATCTCCCCCTTTTTGATGATGGCAAACACATTCTTGATACTTGAAGATCATATATGCATTCTTGATGCTTAACTCCCCTTATTTGATAGAATCTAGTATTTCTGATATTTCTCCCCCTTTCTAATGTACTTGTTGAATTCCTGCATATGATCTTTAAGAGCACAGAACCTTTCTCCCCCTTTTGACTTCATCAAAAAGAAGAAAAGGCCAGAAATGTACTGGCATACACACAAGTATATATTGAAACATAAAGCATCGGGGTAGGGGTAAACGAGTAAATCATAAACAGAACATAATTATCCAAACATAGCAAGCAAAACATCCAACAATGCAGAAATTAGTCATAATCTAGACTATTACAAACAAAATAAAGCAAATAGTCAATGAAAGAAATAAACAAGTCTAGAGGTCAAATTCATCAGAGGAATCAAAGGAATCATGAGGAGAGGGAGCCATGCGATCAACACGAAGACTCAGACGATCCATATCAGCACGGAGAGTGGTGTACATGGATTCAACCCGACCTTCCATGTGATCGAACCTCTGATCAAAGTGAGTCCGCATGTCGGCCAAATGAGAGAGAATGAGTTGAGTTGAGGCATCACCAAGCAGAGAGGATGAAGGTCCTTCCTCAGAAGATGGTGGATAGAAAGCAGCAGGGGCAGGAGCCTGGGTGGTATCAGGACCCAAGTCTGATTTGTGACGGAAAGTGTCATCAACATCCTTGAAAATCCCCATCTTGTTCAGAATTTCCATATCAATCCTCTGTGCTTTAGTATCCATGACCTGAGCAAACTCCCCATGTGTAGAAATTCCAAAATTCTTCAAAATGAGAGTAATAATAGGAGCATAGGGAAGAGGACCAAATCTATCCTTGTGTATCAACATGTGTATCATAACCAAATGAGCCCAATTAATGGATTCATTATGTTTCAGCCCATAAATAATTTGTAACTCTAAATCACTAATCTGGGCATGGTTAGAGGATTGAGGAAGAAGAACATAACTGATCAGATAATGAAGCAGACGATATTCTACAGTAAGATATCCAACAGTAAGGATATCCCTAGAGCGGTTGGCTTCCACCCGCTGCTTCTTCAAATGTATCTCTTCTTCAGAAAATCGACACAAAGATAGATAAAAGGATTTCTTGTCATAATCAGCCCATGGACATGCCTTCTCCGGACTCAGTCGTTCTCCAACATAGGGAATTTTTAGAAGAGTTCCCAGTTGCTCTTGAGTCAATGAAATGTCAATTCCCTTGACTGATGAGCAGATTTTCCCACCTCTCTTCACCAAATTACAGTAAAATACTTTAACTAATTCAGGATAATACGTACCCGACAATCCAACAAATTCATCAAGTCCTTGGAAATCAAGGAGAGAGGGGAAGAGGAATCCAGCATTGATGAACGAGTTGATGTCAGCATACTTGGGAGGAAGGATGGGTCTTTCCAAGAAGTAAGCCAGAAACCGGTCCTTTTGCTCCTCTGTGACAAGAAGCCGTGAAAGATCAAGAGTGTTCATGGAAAGGTTCTTCGAACGGTGTCGGCGGGAAGAGGAGGCCATTTTCGGACTTGAAATGTTAGGGTTTGAGAAAGGGGTTTTTGGGTGAAGTCCGAATTGAACAATTCGAAGGGATGGAGAGGAAGGAGAGGGCAAAAACAAACAAAACCCACCGATTTGTTCTGAGTTTAAGCAACAAACGAGAGAGAATGAAGGAAATAACTGGTTCGGCGACGAGGAAGGGAAAAAAGAAAGAGCAGTGTAATCGATTAAGAGTTCTGACCGAAAGAACTTATATTATCGAATTGGTAATCGATTACAGTAAGTTGTGTAATCGATTACCGCTTTTCGAATTTTGAATAAAATTCAAAAATAGCAATAGTAATCGATTACAGCAGTTTATGTAATCGATTACCTGTAGTCCAAAATTTGAAATTTCTAAAAATCAACTATGTAATCGATTATGGTAGTTAAAGTAATCAATTACTCAGAGGAATTCAATAATCAACAGGACTAAAAACAAGGGTAATCAATTAATAAGCCTAAGATAATTGATTTCATGAACATTTTTATAAGTTCTATCATATGTAACACATGTTCATATAAAAACTTCAGCACAAAATTAATTATGACAAGCAAGCACATATGAAGCATTCAAGCAATTTTTAGAGAGGCTTATGTTAGGGCATTTCTAGTGGTATCATAAGTCATATGTCTTAAGCCTATTAAAGAAAATAACTATAAAATATGAATATATGAATGTCTACACTTACCCAGAATCTAACTTAGGCAATTTCTAAAACTAGTATAAGCATATACTTAGAAAAGTATTTTCCTAATTTTATTATTGTTTCTACTGTTAATCTTATGATTTTCTAGACACTGGGCTTAGGAGCAAGTTCCCAAACTTGATTCCTTTCAAATTGGTTTAGTTCTTCTTGCATTGCTACAATCCAATATTCATCTTCTAGAGCATCATTTACTTTTGATGGTTCTATCTGAGAGACGAAGGCCATATTCAAAACTGAATCATTTAAGCGTAGCCTTGTAGAAACGCCTCTAGAAATATCACCAATAATATTATCAACTGGGTGATCCCTATGGGTTCTCCATTCTTTTGGAAGTTGATAAGTATTACTTTCAATGTGCTCTTCTTGTATTGGATTCTGATCTCCATCCTTTTGAGAATCTTCATTTATAATGATATCATCTTCTTCATTATCTGGAAGATTAACTTTATCTTCTATTGAAGATTTAGATTCATCAAAAGAAACATGTATGGATTCTTCCACAGATAGAGTTTTCTTGTTAAAGACTCTATATGCTTTGCTTGTTAAAGAATACCCAAGGAATATACCTTCATCAGATTTTTCATCAAACTTTCCAAGGTTTTCCTTTCCATTATTCAAGACAAAGCATTTTGATCCAAAAGCATGTAGATGAGAGATTTTTGGTTTCCTTCCTTTGTAGAGTTCATAGGGAGTTTTCTTAAGGATAGGTCTAATAAGAACTCTATTGGAAACATAGCAAGCAGTACTTACAGCATCAGCCCAGAAATATTTAGGGAGACTTGATTCACTCAGCATGGTTCTTGCTAATTCCTCAAGTAATCTATTCTTCCTTTCTACTACACCATTCTGTTGTGGTGTTCTCGGAGTAGAGAAATTATGTGATATTCCATTTTCATCACATAGTTCTTGGAATTGTTGATTCTGAAATTCTCCACCATGATCACTTCTTATAGAAGAGATCTTTAAAGACTTCTCATTTTGAACAAGCCTTGCATATCTTTTGAATGCATTGAAGGCTTCATTCTTATGAGGAAGAAATAAAGTCCATGTAAATCTAGAGAAATCATCAACAATAACAAGTGCATAGAAATTACCTCCGAGGCTTTTAGTTCTAGATGGTCCAAACAAATCCATATGTAACAATTGAAGGGGTCTTGAGGTCGAAACTATGTTCTTTGGTTTGAAGGATGTTCTAGTTTGCTTCCCTTTTTGACATGCATCACAAAGCTTGTCTTTCTCGAATTTTATCTTTGGAAGCCCAACAACTAGATCATGCTTGACTAGTTTGTTTAAATGATTTATGTGAATATGAGTAAGTCTTCTATGCCATAGCCATGAATCACTATTATTCTTGGCCAAAAGGCATCTCACATTTTGTGGAATTTCTTCCAAGGAGATCATGAAGACTTTATTTACTTTATACCCAGAAAACTTAATTTCTTTAGTTTTCACATCTTTCACAACACATATATCATTAATAAAACCAACTTTCAAACCTTTATCACATAGTTGACTAATACTCAGAAGATTATGCATCAAACCATCAACGTAAAGAACTTTATCGATGACTGTTTGAGGGGGTGTGCCTATTCTTCCGATACCGAGTATTTTTCCCTTTTGATTGTTACCATATGTGACGAAACCTTTTTCCCTAGGTATAAGAAAAGAAAACTTGGTTTTGTCTCCTGTCATGTGTGATGAGCAGCCACTATCAAGATACCATAAATCCTTTGCTGCTTTCATACACACCTACATGACAAAGTTCAGACATGGGTATTAGGAACCCAACAAGTTTTGGGTCCTTCTAAGTTAACATTCTTTCTAACCCACATGTATTCCCTATTTGGTACTCCTACATGTTTGTAGTAACATCTACTAGGGGTATGTCCTACTTTGTTACAATATGTGCAAGAGTAATGATTGTAACTAGAGGTTTGTCTAGGAGAGGGATGAACCTTCTTAGGAAGTCTATTTTGATTATTCTTCCTATTGTTTGTACTCCTAACAGGATTAATCTTACCGTTACTAGAAGATCCTAACACATGGTTTGGTTTTACAAACACAGTTTTCCTAACCTCTTTTGTCTTTGGGTGAGAAGTATATCCTAAACCTGACTTATTGTTTGAATGTCTTTGAACACTTAGGATATCATTTAACTTCTGTTTTCCTTTATTGAAGTTATTTACTCTTTGTTGAAGATTTTCTATCTTTTCTTCTAAAGAACTACACTTAGTGCATTTGTGAGAAATGTCTAACTTGGATTTTACTATATCTAGTTCTTCTTGTAAATTTCTACATTTACTTTCTAGGGAAGAAATTAACTCATTTTGCCTAGTGCTAACTTTAGAAAATTCTTGACATAATTTAAACATATTTTCCATGGTAAACTTTAAATCATGAAAAGATATAGAATTATCACTAACCTGGGAATCTTCAACATCAGAATCATGTGAGGCCATCAAAGCAACTTGTGCTTCTTCTTTATCAGAATCTGATGATGAACTTACTTCATTATCATCCCATGCCAAATATGCTCTCCGAGTAGGTTGATCCTTTTTCTCGAATTTCTCTCTTATACCATGTTTCTTCTTCTGAAGGTTTGGACAATCTGATTTGAAGTGTCCCGGTTTACCACACTCGAAACATGTAATCTTTTGAGATGAAGAAGATTCATTGTTCTTTTGGAAAGATTTGTTGTTGTTGAATTTCACACCTTTTCTCTTAAGAAACTTTCCAAAATTCTTTACTAGAAGATTCACATTCCCATTTTCTTCTTCTTCAGAATCTGCATCATAATCTTCTTTGATGCTTTCTTTTGCTTTTAGGGAAATGGATCGATACTTCTTCTCATGTTGTTCATTTTCTTCCAAACGATTCAATTCCAACTCGTGTTCTTGGAGTTTTCCAAAAAGAGTTGCGAGAGTCATTTTTGATAAACTCTTCTTCTCTGAGATGGCTGTTACTTTTGGTTGCCATACTCTTGTAAGTGATCTTAGAACTTTCATGTTCAAATCACTGTTTGAAAATTGTCTACCAAGAGCAATCAAATGATTAATTAAATGAGTGAATCGTTTTTGCATATCTAATACCTTTTCTCCTGGAAGCATTCTGAACATCTCATATTCTTGAGATAAAGTATTGATCTTTGATCTCTTGACTTCATCTGTTCCTTCATGAGTCACCATCAACGTATCCCATATTTCTTTTGATGTAGTGCACGTTGATACTCTGAAAAATTCGTCCATGCCAAGAGCAGATGTAAGAATGTTCATTCCTTTGAGATCATGTTGAACCTTCTTCTTTTCTTCTTCACTCCAAGTACTTTCTGATTTTGGTTGTGAAGTTCCTTCTTCATCTATTGTTACAGGCACAAAGGGACCTTCTTCAATGACTTTCCATATTCCTGCGTCTAATGACTTTATGAATATCTTCATCTTGATTTTCCAGAAGTCATAGTGTTCTCCATTGAAGAATGGTGGCCTGTTTATGTTATGTCCTTCACTTGTTCCATGATTGGAAGAGGATGCCATCTTTTCCCGGATCTTAGGAATAACTTACCTAAACTTCCGCTCTGATACCAATTGTTAGAACAGATAGCAACCTGAGAGGGGGGGGGTGAATCAGTGTTGCCCCAATTTTCTCCTTATTGAAATTGTTACTTTCAAGTTTATGATGATCACGAAATGATCGTTGTGATTGCAGCGGATATGTACGATACTTGAAAGTAAATGTGAAGGATGAAGAGAATCACACACAAGATTTTATCCTGGTTCACCTTCAATCCACCGAAGGCTACGTCCAGTCCCTCAAGAAAACCCCTTGAGGATTTTTCCACTATTGATAAGAATTTCTTACAAGTTCCTAACCCAAGGACCCCAAGAATTTCTACTAATAACCTGTGAAAGCAAACCACTTTCAACAGCCCCTGAAAGCAAACCGCTTTCAGTTCCTGAAGGCAAACCACCCTCAGACCTTGAAGACAAACTTGTCTTCAATCGAAACCCTGAAAGTAAACCACTTTCAGTGACAACAACCTTTCACCGAATACCACGGTGAAGAACTCAATCTTACAGAAAGAGATGAAGAAGATATTACAATTGGCTGTTTCAATCCTTTAACACACAATTGGATTGAACATGAGAAATTATGCTTTAAGGCTTTTAAGCATAATACAATTCTGAGTTCTTCAAGATATGAACAACCAAAGTGTTCTTATAAACATGAAGATCATGAACTCAGAATCTAGGCTCCAAAAGATTTAAGTTCTAAAAGATGAACTAATTTTGACAAAGCTTTGGCCTAATGTGATTTTCTCATGTGTAATGTGTATGTTATGCGTGTGTTGTGTGTTGTATGTTTTCTGGACTCAAATGGTCTTTATATAGGCAAGGGAAACGTCCTTGAACCATCACAACCCTTTTCAAAAGGTTTGGGACACAATGGTTCATGAAAAGATGCACTTTTTCGTTCTGGTAATCGATTACCATACTTAGTGTAATCGATTACACAAGTGACCGTTTCAGTTTGAATTTGAATTTCAAACATGTAATCGATTACAAGACATGAGTAATCGATTACTTGCCTAGGTGTAATCGATTACCATAATGGTGTAATCGATTACACAGAAGCCCATTTTCCAGAAACTTGATCTTTGAGACTTGCTTATGGTTTTCTACTTCTTTTAAGTTATGAAAACTCTTAGCTTGATTATATTAGGTGTTTTAAGAGCCTTTATGCTTTAATAAACCTTTGGAAGCATAACTCACCTAATACTAAGACTTCTAGACTATTGATGGACTTGAGT
This sequence comes from Acmispon strigosus, assembly GCA_030819835.1. Classification (NCBI taxonomy): domain Eukaryota; kingdom Viridiplantae; phylum Streptophyta; class Magnoliopsida; order Fabales; family Fabaceae; genus Acmispon; species Acmispon strigosus. The sequence goes on along the minus strand of JAUAMA010000004.1, from coordinate 24,007,791 downwards.
GCTTGATTCTTTGAAGTCTTCTTTTCTTCTTTTTGTTGATGAGTTTGTCGTCATCAAAACCAAAGCCAGGGTCAGGAGCAAGACCTTCTTCACAACATGTACTACTTGGCTGAATTAAAAATCAAGGTACAAAATTGGAGCCCATCGATTCCATATAATCATCGGAGGAGTCATCCGAAGAAGAGTCATCCGAGTCTTCGGAGGGTTCATCCAGTAATGGCTCACCAATGTCAATTCCCCTTGACCGAAGGAATTCTACTCCAATCACCTGACAAGCCACCTCCTCTAAAGGGTTCCAAGCTAAATAGGGCAACCCATTTGGACCCCTAAGGAGTTTTGTTACGAGGAAACCATAGGGAATGGCTTGCTGGTTGTCAACCAGAACAGAAAAAGGTGATTGTAGGTGATGTCTACAATATTAAAATGCTCATTATTCACAATCATGTACATTATATACACATCATGGTCAAGCACGTCTTCCAGACGATCGACTCTTGGACACAACACTTTAGTGACCAATTGATGTAAAACTCTGGAACAGCGGTTGAGCGATGAGTAGAGACGGCGCTCATAAACAGATAGATTTTCCATCATATAGATGCTTTCATCTATATGTTCTCCATCGCATTCTCCTTTCCATAATTCAGTGTACGTGTCTCCTTCGTCCTCACTATTGAGGAGTTCAGCAAGTTTCCCTCTGGTTAGGGGGAACTCATGACCCACCACAGTTGCAACGAAGCCTCTGTTGTGAGAAAATGTTAAGGAGGACCAGAAGGCGAAGACAAGGTCTGGGTACATTGGTTGGCTAGAGGCATCACACAATGCTCGGAAACGTGTGTTACGCGGAGAATTGGTGCTGAGAACTTGATACCGCTCATATTCTGGGAAATTTACGGTATAAGGAATACATATTTCAAAACAGTTTGCCATTTCTGTTTTTAATGGAGAAAGTTAAACACAAGAAAAAAAAGGATGTAGGGAAGATGATTGAGTGATGGATGGAGAACTGAGAGATACTTCTGGAATTTATAAGGAAACGAGGAAAGTGAAACGGGATGAAGAAGAGTAACCGCCATGACTGTTGAGAAGTGCAGATTAAAGAGGATGTTTAGAGTAATGTGAAACTTGTATGGGAAAGGAGAACCGACGTGACTGTTTAGAAGAAGGAAACCGCACATGCTGGAGATACTGTGCTGGGAAGAATTTATGAAGAGACCACTAAGTGGTTGGAGAAACAAGCAATTAAGAGTAAAACGGGGCACGCTTCTTGTGCTCCGGGAAAACAAAACCCTAGTACTGAACAACAACAACAACAACAACAACAACAACAACAACAACAACAACAACAACAACAACAACAACAACAACAACAACAACAACAACAACAACAACAACAACAACAACAACAATCTTCAAAACAAAACCCTAGAAGTAGAAGCAAGTCAAGAGGACACACCAGTGAGGTAGAGAAGAGAAGCCAACGGGAGAAGACGGGAACGGCGTGTTAGATTCAAATGAGTTAATGAATTATTATGTTTTGATAAATAACAATTTCGCTTAAGGCTTAATATTGTTAGAGATAGAATTCCTAACTCCTTGAATATTTTCACACCCAGGAACATCTATCTACTTGAAGAAGAACTGCATAGATCCATACAAAGCATTATCAAAAGCAGAACTTCAAGCGAAGCAAAGAAGAGGAGTATGTCTGGCCACTCATCAAAGAGTTAGTATGTCTGCTGAATACGTTCGCCTTAAAGAGTACATCCTGTTGTGGAGTACGTTTGGCTACTCAAACAATGTGTTCGTTTGGCAACCCATCCAAAGGAGTACGTCCACCTAAGGAATACGTCTGCGAACTTTGTTGAAGAGTTCGTTTGCCAAGTCATGTTGAAGAGTTCGTTTGCCAAGTCATGTTGAAGAGTTCGTTCCACAAAGATTCGGAAGAGTTCATTTGTCATGACTACTCTTAACAATCAAAGCTATCTACCTCGTTAGAGCATCAATGAAGCACTGTTGATCGCAAAATGAAGAAAGGGACATAATTAATACTTTATTCCTCATTTCTACAAACCCTCTGCTGTTCCTTAAATCAAGCAACTTTTACATAGTCAACAGCGGATTTTTCTGAACATAGTATCTCCTCAACGATCAAAATCAAATCTTCTGTTCAGAACATTAATTGCTCTCTTAGCTGGATTACACGAGCATTTAATGTCGAAGTTAAAGCTCAAGGCTGAAAGCATTGAAGAACAAAATAATGACCACACAAGTTGATTAGTTTAGAAATTAAGACCGGTGAAATTGAAAATCTAGGCTACTGCATTTTTGGAGCAACATCTGGACATAGAATAAAAATACCATTGTCCATCTTGAAAATCATTCTGTTGAGTTTAAGATGGCTAACTAGTCAACTACATTCTGAAAGACCACTTGGAATCTTTGAGACACTATGGTATTAAGTGTAATTTTATGGGTGTTGACATTCTGCTAAGACTTCGTTCTTTAGCTTCTCGTCTTCAGCAAGAGCGAGCACTTTATCTTTCTTAGAACCAGTTGTAGTATGCTTCTCTGAGTGGGAATCTTGGTCTTGTTGAAGGCGACGTAGTTGTATTTCCTTTTCTTTTAGAGAATTGTCGAAAGAGGAGGCTTCCGATTAAGCTTTGGAACATTTAGTTCCTGATTGAGTGGGTCACTCTCAGAGTTCATAGATTCAATTTCCGTAATTACTCTGTCTCTCTCATTTTTATCTTCTTCAAGTTTGACGCACAACTTTTTGTCATCTTCTGATCTTCGCTATTTTGAATATACTTCCTAGCGTTCTCGGATAAGTCTTGCTCGAATCGAGGAAGTACCACTGTGCTGAGAGGCGAGTGATTAAGGCAATCCTTGAAGTTTGCTTCGTTATTAGATTTCGGACCCCAAAAGGGCAAATATCAAATATGCATGAGCAAAATTAGATATGAAATGTGCATGTCCACTCTCATTGTTCACATTTTTGCGCCAATGTCCGGAGCTATAGGAACTCATTTCTGCATGTAGGATCAACATTGTCCTATAACAAGCAAATGTCATAACAAAAATTCATCATCTTAATGAGATAGAACAGCGGCGCTTGCTAGGACCTGCTGGCCCTCGTTAGGTCTCTCTAACTTCATTAATTCTTTACTGATATTTTTAAGAGTTCAGAAAATCTCAAAAAATATGAATTAAAAATATTTCCAAAAAATCAAAATTATCAGATGTCCCACGAAAATCAGAATTAGTAAATAAGCACTACTGATTCATGTATAATTTTCAATATAAATACATATATTCATTTATTAAAACGTACTGTTTAAATATTGAAAATATTACGCAAATTCAGTTTAAAAAGTTATTCTTTACGCAATAATAAAGGGTTTTTCAAAAAAAAAAAATTGAAGGGTAACAACTGCAATTTGAAAAGAGAAATGAAACATAATATATTTTCAAATACTTTATACACTAAAGATTTTAAAATATTAACAACTACGAAATAAAATAAAATTTAAAGCATATGTAAAAGTCAATTTAAAAAAATACTTTTCCATGATAAAGTCACATTAAAAAAAATTAAGAATATAATCATTATAAAAGTAGAATATGTAAGTTGTGTCGTATGAGGATAAATTGTCAATGATAATTTCTCAGTCATCGATGGTAGACACTCGTAAATTGAAATCATCTGGGTATTAACCAAATAATGGATAACTAGCAATATGATCATCGACTGTTTTTCACTTAAAAAACAACCACATTCACTTTACAAGGTGCAAAACTGAACTTTAGTATCACTAAATCTATGTCACTAATTAGTTCACATAAATTACAAATTTCTAAAAAAGGTAACTGTAACTGCAAAATTAAAATTTTTAACTTGGAAAGATCTCTCAACTATTGTGTGGATATATTGAAAGAATACAAAGTAGTGCTACTTTGAGGTCTCACTGGATGGTTCCTCCGTATTGCTACTGTGAATCAACTGATCAACAAACAGAGACAGACAATATTAGATTGGTAAATTTACGCGGAAAAGATAACGAGGATATTCAAGAAAATAACTGATAAAAAATCTAGTGTTCACCAAGGATCCCAGTTGTTCATATGCTTCCATGACTTTTGGATGTTCTTCATCTTCGTAACCCATTTGTACTATTCTAGGTCCATTTACAGACCAAAAGGCTTTTCGACCTGCCTCCTGCAAAACAATGACAACTCACGGCGTGTAACATAGTGTAACAAATAGCGGAGAGTGACGGCCAACACTAAAACTGCCATAGCAGGATTGTGGATTGCTGCTTATATATTACGTTGAACTAAATTGAAGGTATAACGTTAGTCTTTTAAATAAGAACCATAACTTCTTCACAGCATTTATTATTTTTTTAACAAAATTAACCTAAATTAGTTGTTCAACATTTCTTATTCTCAATTAGTAAAAGTAGAACATAAATTTACCACTCTGCTTCCATTCTCCGTAACCGCCGTTACCGGGAACAACTAAAAGAATGTGTTTAGGGTAATTCTAGAAAACTTTAGGATAGATTCAATGCTAGCAACGAAAAGAACTACAGTTTTCAATAGACGTGAAGTAGTTAATTAGTTCCTATAAAAATTAGCGGTAGTAGTATTACTATTATATATACATAAATGCCAACAAGATATCGAACTAGCGAGAGATACAAGTTTGAACCCGTAAGGATAAAAATACAAGTTTGAACTCCGGGAACGTCATCAATTGGAAAGGACTGCCACAGTTTCCCGAATGGTGATAAACACTTATATTATTAATTTTTGTTAAAGTCAAATAATAAAATATCTTTTATATTTTAAATTAACATGTGAGATATAACGGGAGATGAGTTTGGATGATTTGATAAGAGTGGAATACTTACTAATTTGTCATTTATTGAACCAGAGTCTATTCAAAGTCTATTCTTTACAATGACGATGATCCAGAAAGATGCGGAAATCGTTTAGATAGATTAGACAATTAGATTTTAGACATAATGCTTATTTAATAAATGAGTGTTAATTTTTTCAAGCTCATTGGTACAAGGCATAAGAATTTGTTCTGTTTTCTTTATAAATAGACTAAGTTGTCTTCATTTTGAAAATGGGATATATATATATATATATATATATATATATATACCGTGTCCCCGTATTCTACTTTTTGGATGTTAGCCGTGTCGCGGTGTCCGTATCAGAGTTTGTGCTTCGTAGCTGGGAATATTTTGAAAAACAACCAAGTATATTAAAACCCTTAGACAGCTTTGAATCCCGCAACACAAGTGGACAGATTTCATGTTGGCCATGATTGTGAGATTTCAGCCTTCGATGATGCAAGATACCTATGCTTTGAATATTGACAACAATCATTCCTGCAGCATAATGCTTCCTAAATATTGTCTCCTAATCCAAGCTCTAATCAGTAACAATGACTAAGGGAATATTTTGAATAACAACCAAGTATATCAAAATCCTTAGACAGCTTTGAATCCCGCAACACAAGTGGACAGCTTTCAAGTTGGCCATGATTGTGAGATTTCAGCCTTTGATAATGCGAGATCCTTATGAGCTACTCTTTGGATTGAAACAGCCTCTTTTATGAGGAAACGGAGTAATTTGAGTAGTAACATGCCCCCTCAGTGCTATGAACCCTGAATACGTAAGGAGTATAATTCAAAATGGGTTGAAAGAGGATAGTAGGCTTGAATTGAAATTACATAGGGTGGAACCCTTGGCTGGATCGATGTATTTTGCCCAGAGTATTGGTGAAATAATTTATGTGTAGGGAAGGGGAGGGATGGTAGAGTTACGAACAGCAAAGGATTCTCAGCTGTAAGGGGTGTGCACTCTCCAAAACCTATGAGCTGAGTAGGGTCACAGCCACTGTAAAATCTGGTAACCATTTCCCATTTGTCTTGAGGACAAGGTAAAAATTTATATATACATATACACACACATATATATATGTATTTTTTTGGTGCATTGGGATATTAAGAGCTTCTATGTCAGGCACTCGCTATACGAGGGAGAGTTCGGTATAATGGTCATACTGTTGGAGAAAGACGGGTCGGAATTGTAAAAGGGGAGTGATAAAGGGAACTGTCACAGGTATCTTCAGGAAGTTAGTCTGCTATAGGGCTCAGGGGAGGGTCTGTGCTCTGGTATCCCGTGTCCAAGAGGATTTTCCATTGTGTTTTTCATTCTTCAATAAAGTTCACAATTTTAAACATCCCAACCCAAGATAAAGAGAAAAGTTCTTATAGTAGACTTAAATATTGAAGGTTTGACAGAATTCTAAGCTCATAATAGATATTTCACTTAATACGCATAAGGACAAAAAATGCAACTTCAAATAAATTTGGAAACATATTTGGTCTCCAGATCTAATACGTAGAAAGAAGAACAAAAACTGATAGAACCCAAAATGATTCATGGGCCCAAAAGAATGTTCAAGCTGATCCAGGTTTACATAGGCCTAGAATATGGCGTGTGTACACTAGGAGTTGAAAAGGCTAACAGAGCATGATGAGGTGGCAGAGAGAGAGTGAGAAAGAAAAGGTTGAGTGATAGTTAGTTACGGGATTTTTGGGTGTGTGAGGTGTTTGTCCTTATAGGCACAGCCTAGCATGAGAGTGGGTATCAGTGGGAATATTGCAGTTTTGAGCATAGCTCTGGACAGTAGCCTCCTACTGTATTTTCCCTTTCTCAGTATCAATAATATACATCGTTTACCTCTTTTTCCCTTATTTTCTGTGTTGGTCTGTATCAAACTGGTCCGACCTACCGGATTCTGTGAGGAAGAAACCAGTGCTAGGTGACATTTCTGACGAATGCCACCGAAGAAGATGGAAGCCAAAGTAGCTGCTCTGGAAAATGAAGTTGCTAACCTACGTGCAACACTCAACACAATGCAATTGAAGGCTGAGAGTAACCAGGAACAACTATTGGCGATGCTGAGCCAGAGTTTGCAATGGAAACAGACTGATGGAGACAAGGAGACAGGCAGTAGCGGAAACAAGAATCGGAATGGTGGGGAAAGAGGAGATTCCGGCGGACCGACGTTTGGCTCAGGATGGTTGAAGCTGAACGGAGAACTGTTGGACGAGTTTCGTCAATCAGTGAAGAAGGTCGAACTGCCGATGTTCACTGGTGAAGACCCTGCTGGATGGATTGCTAGAGCAGAGGTCTATTTTCATGTCATGGAAACCAGTCCTGAGGTACGAGTGAACTTAGCCCATCTTTGTATGGAGGGATCTACAATTCATTTCTTCAATTCCCTGCTGCATCTGGATTCTGGTTTGACTTGGGAGAAACTCACCCAAGAGTTGCTTGAGCGTTATGGAAGCACTAGTGAGGGAGATGTCTTTGAACAATTGTCTTCACTCCAGCAAAATGGTTCAGTGGACACCTACGTTCTGGAATTTGAACGTTTAATAGCCCAGATCCCAAAATTAACAGATGAACAATATTTTGGGTATTTCATCCATGGGTTACGCGATGATATTCGTGCGAGAGTGAGGAGTATGCGTGCAATGGGGCCGTTGCCACGTTCACGTCTCATTACATTGGCGAAGGCGGTGGAGAACGAGTTGCAGGGTCACAATCGGGTTGCCACTGGGTCGAAAGGTATGGGCCAGCCCCACTCTGAATGGGTCAGTTTCTGTGGGCCGTGAACAGGGTCAAGGCTAGGTAATGATCCAAAACAACGATGAAAAACAGGGGCGGCTACCAGCGACAGAAAAATCACGTGCAACACAGAAGGATCGTGGAATCCGCCATCTTCCTTACCAGGAACTCTTGGAAAGAAGGCAGAAAGGATTATGTTATAAGTGTGGGGGAAAATTTCACCCCCTTCACCAATGTCCGGATAAACAGTTGAGAATAATGGTGTTAGAAGAATCGGAGGAAGAAGGTGAAGCGCATGCTTCGATTTCAACGGAGATGGAAGAAGAGGACCTGGAAATTGATGGTGAATGCACTGTATTGAGCCTGCAGACAGGTACTGCTCAACCCCAGACAATGAAATCGGAAGGTGCAATTAAGGGAGTACCCATTGTGATTTTAGTTGACAGTGGGGCAACACACAACTTCATTTCTAAGAGGTTGGTTCAAGCCATGGGATGGGAAGTGGAATTCACTAAGGAAATGAGAATTCGTTTGGGAGATGGTCATAAGGTTGTAGCCAAAGGAGAATGTAAGCAGATGGAAATTGAATTAGAGGGAATTAAATTATTTGTGGATACCTTGCTGTTTGAATTAGAAGGCATTGATGTGGTTTTGGGCATGTCGTGGCTGGCTACATTAGGAGAAATGGTGGTGGATTGGGGAAAGCAAACTATGAGGTTCCAACACAACAAGGAGTGGGTCATGGTACAGGGACAGAGCACAAAACATACTGCACAAATAGCTTTACAAAGCTTTGTGGGAAACACATGTAAGTGGGTTGAGGAATGGTTTTTTGCCTCTGAATTGGTGCCCTAGAACAGAGATTCACTGACCACAGAGATGACGAGTTTGACTCCAATTCAGAAACAGCAGCTTGACTATTTATTGGAGCAGTTTGCAGAAATTTTTACAACGCCCGCTGGACTACCACCAAGGCGACAAATAGAACACAGAATCACCCTGTTGGAAGGACAAGGTCCGGTAAACGTGCGACCCTATCGCTATTCCCATCATCACAAAGATGAAATAGAAAAACAGACCAAAGAATTACTGCAAGCAGGGTTAGTACGCCACAGTCAGAGTGCTTTTTCTAGCCCTGTTATTCTGGTGAAGAAGAAGGATGGATCGTGGCGAATGTGTGTGGATTATAGGGCTTTGAATAAAGCAACCGTGCCGGATAAGTTTTCAATTCCCGTGATTGATGAGTTGCTTGATGAGTTGCACGGAGCTATGTATTTTTCCAAGCTTGACCTCAAATCCGGGTATCACCAAGTGTTGGTGCGAGGTGAAGATGTCCACAAGACGGCGTTCCGCACACATGAGGGGCACTACGAGTATTTGGTAATGCCTTTTGGCCTGATGAATGCTCCGTCTACGTTTCAGTCCCTAATGAATGAGGTGTTTCGAGCCATGCTTAGAAGATTTGTGTTGGTTTTCTTCGATGATATATTGGTATACAGCCACGATTGGCCATCCCATCTTCAGCATCTTTCCACAGTGTTGAGGATCTTACGTGACCAGAAGTTGGTTGTCAACAGGAAGAAGTGCGCTTTTGCTCAGTGTTCAATAGAGTATTTGGGTCATGTGGTTTCCCAACAAGGGGTGACTATGGATCCTGCCAAGATTGCTAGTATCATCAATTGGCCAACTCCCAAAAATGTGAAAGGTGTGCGAGGCTTTCTGGGACTTACCGGATATTACCGGAAATTTGTCAAGGACTACGGGAGGATAGCACGTCCCCTTACGGAGCTGACCAAGAAAGATGGATTCACCTGGAATCCTAGAACTCAGCTAGCATTTGACACTTTGAAGACAAAGATGACAACAGCCCCAGTTCTTGCACTACCTGATTTTTCACAACCTTTCATCATTGAAAGTGATGCTTCGGGCTGTGGAGTAGGGGCAATTCTTATGCAGAATTCTAGACCTGTGGCTTTTTTCAGCAAAGCCTTAAGTGACAGAAATCAAACAAAGTCAGCATATGAAAAGGAATTGATGGCAATTGTCTTGGTTGTGCAGCACTGGCGTCCTTATTTATTGGGTAGGCAATTTATTGTATATACTGATCAAAAGAGTCTACGGCAGCTATTGCATCAGCGAATTTCCACCATGGACCAACAAAATTGGGCTGCCAAGCTTTTGGGGTACCAGTTTGACATTGTTTATAAACCAGGGGCCACGAACAGAGGGGCAGATGCCTTGTCCAGAATGTACGAGACAGGGGAGTTGCATTCTTTAATTTCTTACCCTGTGTGGATTGACGGAGGGCAGTTAATTGAGGAGGTTCATCAAGATGAGGCTTTGGCTACTATCATTGCAGCACTCAAAGAAAATACCACAAGTAAACCTGGTTTCTCATATAGAGAAGGGGTTTTATACTATGAAGGGCGCTTAGTAATTTCAGCTCAGTCCATGTGGATCCCAAAGCTGCTTCACGAATTCCATGCCACCCCTCAAGGAGGGCATTCAGGTTTTTACCGTACCTACAGGAAGTTGGCTGCCAACATCTATTGGATAGGGATGAAACGAGTTGTTCAAGAATACGTCAGGAGTTGTGATGTTTGTCAGAGGCAGAAGTACTTGGCAACTACTCCCAGTGGATTATTACAGCCTCTACCTATTCCAAAAAAAATTTGGGATGACTTATCCATGGATTTTATCAATGGACTGCCAAAGGTGAAGGGAATTGACTCGGTGTTTGTGGTCGTTGACCGCTTATCCAAGTATGCTCATTTTATTCCCTTCAAGCATCGGTACACAGCTAGAGTGGTAGCAGAACACTTTGCCAAGGAAGTGGTCCGTTTACATGGAACACCGAAGTCTACTGTAAGTGACCGCGATCCTATCTTTGTGAGCAACTTTTGGAAGGAGTTATTCAAGTTGCAGGGAACTCACCTTACCATGAGTACAGCTTATCATCCCGAAACGGATGGACAAACAGAGGTCGTTAACCGTTGCTTAGAGACGTACTTGCGGTGTTTTATTGCTGACCAGCCACGGACATGGATCCAATGGTTGCATTGGGCAGAGTATTGGTATAATACTACCTTTCATGAGTCCATTGGGGTCACCCCATTTGAGATCGTTTATGGGCGCAAACCCCCAACTTTACTTCGATTTGCTGTCGGAGAAACCAAGGTAGAGGCTGTTCAGCAGGAGTTGTTGGATCGGGATGAAGCGTTACGACAATTAAAAGGCCACTTACTCAGAGCACAAGTTAGGATGAAGGCTCAAGCTGATAAGAAGCGACATGACCAAAAATTTGAAGTGGGGGATTGGGTTTTTGTGAAATTACGTCCACATAGACAGCAATCCGTAGCTCATCGAATCAATCCTAAATTGTCTGCTCGATTTTATGGACCTTTCCAAGTGTTGGAATGCATTGGTTCAGTTGCTTACAAACTTCAACTACCTGACAGCTCACGCATTCATCCAGTGTTTCATGTGTCCCTACTGAAGAAAGCAATGGGAACTTGCCAGGTTGAGAAAGACCTTCCTGAGAGTCTGTCTGGTGAAATTGTTGAGACAGCAGAACCAGAATTGGTGTTAGCTAGCAGAACAGAGTCTCGGCAGGGCGACGAGGTGAAGCAGTGTTTGATCAAGTGGCAAGGCAAATCAGAAGATGAAGCAACATGGGAAGATGAACTCACAATTCTCAATCAATTTCCATCTTTTAACCTTGAGGACAAGGTTGTATCTCAAGAAGGTGGAATTGATAGAACCCAAAATGATTCATGGGCCCAAAAGAATGTTCAAGCTGATCCAGGTTTATATAGGCCTAGAATATGGCGTGTGTACACTAGGAGAAACAGAATTGAAAAGGCTAACAGAGCATGATGAGGTGGCAGAGAGAGAGTGAGAAAGAAAAGGTTGAGTGATAGTTAGTTACGGGATTTTTGGGTGTGTGAGGTGTTTGTCCTTATAGGCACAGCCTAGCATGAGAGTGGGTATCAGTGGGAATATTGCAGTTTTGCAGAATGGAGAATGCTAATTCTCTATAGGAGCATAGCTCTGGACAGTAGCCTCCTACTGTATTTTCCCTTTCTCAGTATCAATAATATACATCGTTTACCTCTTTTTCCCTTATTTTCTGTGTTGGTCTGTATCAAAAACATTTTTAGAAAAAGAAAGGGTGAGTAACTTCCAAATATACCTGCAAGGAGATCAAGTATATGGCTTCCAATGCTTGAATACGAATTTCTGGATCACTAACTGGTTCGCGCTCAATGGAGAGTGCAGTCCCAAGTTCAAGCGGCATTTTCAATCTGTCTTGCTCACTATAGATCTGCATAAAAATTAAGTTATGAATTCAAGAGACATGAAACAAACTTAGTTGAATTACTTAATAGAATATTAGTTAGTTAGTTAGTTTGATTAATGAATAAGGCATGGGGAGAGTGGTTAGTCATTTTGAGAGAACTCAGGCCTTTGGGCATTAGGTGCAAACCTTGTTGTTCTGCTGATAAGAACCGGAAAGATGAAATGAATTTAAACTGAAACAAATATAGAACTTCTATAGAAATTATAGAGAATATTTACAACACGGGTTTTCGAGAGCCTGTCTCTCCACAACTATGATTCCTTCCCAATTTTCCGGATGCCTCCCCAATCTGAATTACTACCTATTTATAATAATCCTTGCATCGGTTCATACAAGACCTAATTATTCAGCAGCAGTTGCGTCCTTTTCCTTGCTGTAACTGTTCCAGAATCAGATGTTATGTGGCCCAAGGGCTGCGCCCTCTTCTCCACTGGTAATGCCTTCATGAGTCGCATCTCCTGGCTCCATGGGTTGCACCTCCACACCAACGGACATGCCTCCCTGGTTTGCACGCCCTGATTTAGCACCCCTAGGGTGGGACGGTTGGGCTTACACCCCTATGGTGGGACACAATGGTTGGGTTTGCACCCCCTGATGTTGCGCACCTTGCTGCTCCTTGTCCATGGCTGATGCGCCTTCTTTCCTTGCTCCTTGGTGGTCGCCGTCGTCACCATTGTGTGCTTGTTTGACTCGCTGCCTTCATGCATAAACCTTGTTGATTGGCGACTTTCACTTATCAATACCCCCCCCCCTTTAAAGATTCACCTTACCCTCAAGGTGATAATCAGGAAATACATCATGTATCTTTGCCACGGAGTCTGATAGGTACTCAGGGTTAGCTAGTTAGTAGTTTGTTAGTTAAAAAGCTTATGAGGCATGTTGCCTGTAAATAAGAGTGATTAGACAGCATAAGGATTTATGTATTTATTAGTATATTTAATCCAGTCAGCATTAGATTTTATATTTTATTATTAAATTTAATTAGGTTATTTGGTTTAGTATAAATAGAGGTGAATGTATCTTTATTAGGATTAGTTTTCGGGAGAATTAGGTTTTGGGTGGCTCATTATTGGATACCAGTTTGTAGTTCTTCTTGAGAACAATCTTGCTCCCTAATAATACTATATTCCAGTTTCAATTCAGAACTCAATTTTCTCTGATAAGGATTTGCTTACTGATTGGTGTGTTCTTCCTAATCCATTTGGTACCAGTTCTAACCCTGGTATTAGAGCATGGATTCAGGTGCCTTGACAAAGAAAACTCTACAACGAATACCAACCACAGATGGCTGGCAAGAGAAAGGAGGATTTCTCGTCTTCTCTGTCATTGCAAGAGAAGGAGTTTTGTGCACTTTTCAGAGAAATCACAGATTTGAGAAAGGAAAGTGAGAGATTACGGAAGGAAAGTGGGAGAAGTCCGAAGGAAAAGCTAGAAAGGAGTGCATCAGAGGCATTGCAGAGGGAATAGGAAATCATAGCAGAGGCACAGCAAGCAGCAACTGATGCGTCGCAAGGGAATCTGAGATAGCAGCAGTGGCTGAGCGAAAAGGAGAAACAGAAACCAGAGGGAAGAAGGAAGCTTTCCAGAATCCAAACAGCAACATCTTGGGTCAAGAATTGGAGGGTGAGCAAGAGTTTGCAAGAACCGAGGACAAATTGGAAAGCTCCTCTCTTGGTGAGACAGTTGCGTCTTTGATGGGGAATTCATTGCCAGAGATGTGTGATGCCCTAAAATTGCAGAAAATTTGGGGTAATTCAATGGTGGTGATCGAGAGGAAGACGAGTTCGCCCAAGAAGAGGAAGCAGTTTTCAAATACGACAGATGGTTGGGATAGGGGCAGGCGGCCTCCACCGAAGCCGCCGTTTTCCGGAGTGGGCTCCTTGGCCATAATTGCGCAGTTATCCAGCAAGAGAGTCAAACGACCCCTTCCAGAACCGGCAGATCAAGCAGCTCATATGGTAGATAATACGACACAGACGGAGCCAAGAACAAGGATGGTCATCATAAATCGAGCGACCATGGCGAAAAGAAAGGAGGAAGAAGCAGACTTGAGTCCTCTTCGTAGTTGTAAGGGGGTGGTGAGCCCACTTCCAACGCCAGAACCGTCGACCAGGGCATGCGTGCAAGGGCCAGTCCAGTTAGGGGCAAGTTTATGCCGACAACATCGACCTAGATCGTCAGAATTGAACCACTGGAATTGGGGGTTTGCATGGTAAGCAACACATCTACAGTGACGAGGTTTAGTGAGGTGATGGTTGGGTTGTCGAAATTCTACAGCAACAACGTTTATGAGATGGGGAAAAGGTATGAAAATAATTTTGGTAGATTGGGCCAAGCACAACTTAGGACAAGAAACAGGGCTGTAGTTTTTGTTGCTAAATTGGTTCCTATCCTAATTAGTACAAAAATGAGTGTTGAAGACAAATTTCTGGAAGTATTAGGCCTCAAACAATTTAATTGGGCCATCAAAAAACAGGAATTACCACTAGGCAGAAAACAAAAAAGAGAAACAATGACTCAAGTGCTGAAGGTTCTAGGAAGAAGCAGAAGAAGAAAGGTGCTTCAAGAAAAGGAAAAGAGGTGGTTGTAGCTGAAGAGGAAGAAGCAAAGATACCGGATATTGATTTGGACTTGGAGGACTCAGATGTTGATGCTGCAGGATATATCTCACTCTCTGATAATGAGGATAATGATCATTCTGGGGAGGAGGAAGGAGGGGATAATGAGTAGAACCTTTTGTGTGTTGAGTAACTTGAGTTTACACTTACTGAATTACATTATGCTGTTTTATGTCTCAACTCTCATCTATTTTGAACTTGTGAAGCCTTGGATATTTAACATATTTATGTTATGAATGGTTATTTCTTGCATTTTCATTACATGTCTTATTTTAATTCTTATGTAGCAGATTTTGTTTTGAAAAAATTTATAGTGACAAGCTGTTTTTTATATAAAGTTTTACTTATTTTAACCGCTATGCGGTTTCCGCTATTTGCCCGCGACGCTATCCGCTATATGAAATAGCGGATTTTGGCCTTACCGCGATTTGCCGCGATCCGCGATTAATAACACTGAGTGGTTGAGATAGGGGAAGATAAGGTTGTTCAAGTTATAACCGACAATGGCAGCAACTACATTCGTGCTGGTAAGTTACTACAAGAAAAAAGGCCTAACTTGTATTGGACACCATGTGCAGCCCACTATGTGGATTTAATCTTGGAAGACATTGGAAATATCCCTTTGATAAAGAAAACAATTCAAAGGGCAATATCTCTTGTTGGCTTCATCTATGATCACTCTAGTACCTTGAGCTTGTTGAGGTTCTATACCAACAAAAGAGAATTGGTGAGGCATGCTGTTACTAGGTTTGCTACATCCTACCTTATATTGGAAAGGTTGCAACAGGAGAGAGGGCATTTGAAAAAGATGTTTGTATCAGATGATTGGACAAATAACAAGTTGTCCAAAGAGGCCAAAGGGAGGGAAGCTACAAAAACTGTTTTTTTGGCAGCTTTTTGGAACAATGTTTGTTATACACTCCTGGTAATTCCCGAAGTCCATATTGTTTTGGTTCTGGTCCTGTTGTTTCTGTTTGCCTGTTTCTCTTTCTGATTCTCTTTCTGCTGTTTCTGTTTTACAAAACTCAGTATTTTCTGACTTGGTTTTTTTCCCCTCTTTTCTTCCCTTACACACAAGGTCATGGGTGCACTTGTGGAAGTACTGCACCTAGCAGACAGTGAGAAAAAACCTTCTATGGGTTATATTTACGAGGCTATGGAGAAGGCTAAAGAAGCAATCAAGAAATCCTTTGAAGGCAATGAAAGCAAATATTTGAAAATTTGGGAAATCATAGAGTAAAGTGGACATGCCAACTTCATCAGCCATTACATGCCGCTGGCCACTATCTAAACCCGGAGTTCTTCTATAGTAATTTTGACTTGGAGTTTGATTATGAGGTGACGAAAGGGGTCTACGACTGTATTCATAAGTTGATACCTAGTGATGAGATTAGGAGGAAGATACTTGAGGAACTGCCACTTTACAAAACGGCTAGTGGCATGTTTGGAGACAGATTTGCTATTGAACAAAGGAGTACGATTGCACCTGGTGAGTACGGTTGAATTTTTTTAAATATGTTATTGCAATTGCATAACATATTAACATATATTTGAACTTTTCCTTTGTAGCTCATTGGTGGAGAATGTATGGATTGTCAACACCAAATCTGCAAAGGCTGGCTATCAAGATCTTAAGCTTGACATGCAATGCGTCGGGATGCGAACGCAACTGGAGTGTCTTTGAGCAAGTAAGCACTTAAACTCCAAACCGAACTAATAGTAATTCTTTCTAACTTGAGTTTCATCACGTAGATTTTAATTATTATATCCTTTCGTATTTATAGATACGCACTAAGAAAAGGAATAGGCTTGAGCACAAAAGGCTTCAGGATTTGGTGTTGGAGAAGGAGAAGGAGAAGGAGAAGGAGAAGAAGATTCCTATTCGAAGGGTACATAACCGCATGGATAAGCTCAGAGAAAAAAAACGATTGGCTCTTGTAGGGTTCCCAATAAATTCTTCGATTTCTTCTGGAAGCAAATGATTATTCATCTGCTTCTCACGTTGTATCGTTAATTTCTTCATGCTCGTTCCAAGTTCGAAATACCATTTGTACAAATAAGAGTCCCCCTCATTACATGATTTCTGCTTCATATAGATAGATATAGGTTCTTATCCTTCAGAGACTACGAGTATAATAGGAGCATCCGTCGACAAAAGGATCACCCTAAGATGATTATCTCATGTCTATTGAGAACGAATCAAATCAGATGGTTCTATTTCTCAATCGATGTGGATTGCCCCGTGAAATAGCTATAGAGCTTTTCCAGACATTTCTAATTCGTAGTTTAATTCGAAAACACTTTGCTTCGAACGTAGGAGTTGCTAAGAGTAAAATTAGGGAAAAGAAGAAGGGTGCTTCAAGAAAAGGAAAAGAGGTGGTTGTAGCTGAAGAGGAAGAAGAAGAGATACCGGATATCGATTTGGAGGACTCGGAGGTTGATGCTGCAGGATATATCTCACTCTCAGATAGTGAGGATAATAATCATTTTGGGGAGGAGGAAGGAGGGGATATGATGTGTTGAGTTTACAATTACATTATCCTGTTTTATGTCTCATTTGTTTTGAACTTGTGAAGCCTTGGATATTTAACATATTTATGTTATGAATGGTTATTTTATGCATTTTCATTACATGTCTTATTTTTATTCTTATGTAGCAGATTTTTATTCGTAAAAATAGCTTGTGACAAGCTGTTTTTTATAAAGTTTTACTTATTTTAACTGCTATGTGGTTTCCGCTATTTGCCCGCGACGCTATCCGCTATATGAAATAGCGGATTTTGGCCTTGCCACGATCCGCGATTAATTACACTACCTGCAACTAGGAATTTCACTACCTTACAAATACCCATGTTGGGCACTCGTTCTCCATTCACCACAGAGACTCTTAGGTTGAGTCTTTTCCATATTTCCAGTCCTAAGCTCGTTATCAACCCTTCTCACAAGAAGTTATGTCATATGTGTGCTGCCAGAATCTATTAAAACAGAAACAGGAGCACCCGACACCTTGCTAGCATTTGCATGGTTGTGAGAATAACAGGTTCCACTAATAGCATGGAGACAAATTGTGGGATCATCATGTGAGCCCTCCTCGGTATCGCCTTCATCATCCGGAACCTAAATCCAAAACAGCCGCTTATGTGCCCTATTGTATAGGACTCATCACAGTTGTAATACATTCCTTTCACCCTCCTTTCTGCCATCTCTGCTCTTGTTAACCTTTAAAAAAAGGTGTTCAAGAGCCCCCCTTGATGCTACCGGCTCGTTTTGAGTTTTGTCCGCCTCCTTTAAAGGCTTGATTCTCGTCAATTGGGGCCATGGCATGACTGCTGCCTGCAATTCGCAGTGGTAAAGCTCTGTGGGACACTTTCTGTTTTCGCAACGCCCGAGCTATGTTCATAGCAACCCCAAGATTCTTAGGTTGTTGCATCTCAATTTCAATCCTAAGTTCTTCTGTTAACCCCGCGGTGAACAAGCCTACCTGCTGGTGGTATTTCAATCCTAATATGATAACTTTCATATTATCTCATCTCCTCTAACAGATAGACTAATTATTGATTCCTCTTTTAAGATCTTTTTCTTAATTTTATTTTATGTGATAGGTATATGATAATATGATATTATTATTCTATACAATGTTATTTATACATAATTATAAGAAATTCCCACTCCCCTTCTTTTCAGTTTATTCATGTTGATCACCTTGACGACAAGGCCAATGTTAAGGGAGGAGTAATGATAGGTATCGTTAGTTAATAGAATAATAGTTAGTTAGTTAGTTAGTTAGTGAGTTTGAATAATGAATAAGGCATGTTTCCTAAAATAGAAAGAAGGGTTGAGATGAGAGGGACAGTTATTAGTAACTCTGAGAGAATTGAGGGGCCTTTGGGAATTAAGGTGCAGACCGTTGAAGTTCTGCAGTTTAAGTGTGTTCTCTACCTTTGTAATTGAGGGTAATCCCTATTTTCTTCCAATAAGATACCAGTTTCTATCAATTACATTCTGATAACAAGTCACAACATCTGATTGCATTGATATTCAAGGACAATAAAATAAATTATATTTATATATTAATCATTTGAATGACTTTCAGAATCGAATTTTAATCTCAGTATAAATTAGAACAAACTCAAACTGACCAGAAGTTATGAATTACAGACCAACATCAAGGAAATTATAGTTATTACTACTTTGAAAATTGTTAAGCTTTAAGTTCCTGAGTAGTTAAAAATACTTCGGAGGGGGTTAAAGTAATCTATTCTGCAAATGCAGAAGATCACAGTTTTTAGGTTAGAGAAGGTAAAGCATGTAACCTTGTTGCCAGCTACTGGAAGAAGTAATGCAGGCCAGAGGAACTCTGATACCAAAAGCAAATTTTGTAGCTGATCCTCATCTTCAAAACAACAATTGCGAATAGTTCCAGACACCTGATAGTAATAAAATCTCGCAACAAATTTTAGATAAGCAAAGTTACAAGCTATTAAAATTGACTAAGAAAGAGCTGCCAAAACCAGCTTTGCCTTTAGTAATAGTAATTGACAGGGATAACAAAAATTGATGATACTGTTATGGCGAAATGAAATTAGCATAAGCAAATCAATCAAGTGGAATTCAACAGGAACCAAACAAGAACAATGATGAGAAACATACCATATACTCAATTTAACGAATACTGTTTTAGGGCTACAAAGATTTATTTATTTATTTATTTATTTATACAAAGGACAAAACAGCATCAGTCTTTGTGTCTCCATGCAATGTATGCTTAACTGAGCATCAGACAATCAGTAAAGAAATCTGATGATGCAACTAAATCATATATTGAGTCATTGACCACTTCTTTCAAAACAACTTGAAAAATCAGATTAATTTGAATATAACATACTTCTCAATACCCACTTTAGAATTAAAAAGAAACTATTCAAACATTGCCTAAGGCTGGGAAACAGAAAGCATTTATGGTACAGTTATTTAGCACATACCCCTTTCTTTCTCAATGAACTGTTAGAATCAAACTGCCGTATTATCTGCTTTAAAAGACCCCGCTTTGGGTCAAGTAGAAGCTCCCTCCCTATCCGCTGCTTTGAGATGTTAACAAGTATTGAACCAACATGTTCAAAAGCATCATCTGGTAAGAAACTACTGAATCAGCATGACAAACAATAATCAATGATCACATCATCCATCTGAAAGGCACAGAAATTTTTCCAAACTAAAAGTCAACTTTTATAGCAATACCCTATTTGTTGAACAGGAACACCCTTCATTCACTATCTACATATTTCAAATGAGAACAAAATTGAATTGTAACCCTTCATGACAGGCACCTCAGTGTCTCAGCCTAAGGAAAACTGTTTAGTGTTCAGAATTCAATAACATGTGAAGAGATCCAGGGCGAAATCAGTAGTCTGTGCACACATGGTTAAAATAATACTTTTAGTAGAACAGGCATCACCGAAGTACTTGAAAGTGTGGAACTACAACCATGTGGACAAAGGAATTAAGGATAGTTATACAGAGTTCAGAAGGACGCACCATTACCCTCATGGGCGGTTCTACAAAATGATCTCACAAGCTTCATAACATATAACCCCTGCACCTTGTCATCTTCAGTCTGACAACCAAAAGAGAATCGCTAACTGACAAGTACACACAACATGCAAGATAAAATTGAAAATAACATCATCATATCTACATACTTTAACATCATCATGCATTATACCCTTTTTGCTGCTTGTAAATCATACCATGATCACTACATGTACTTATCATAACATAAATCCCAAATTACTTTCACATGAAAAAATAAATAAAATAAAAGCACACCTGAAGTAAAGCAGCAATACCAGCATCAAGTTGAGTGAGATTCACTAAAAGCATGACAAGCAAGTGAGTAACACTACACTCCGGCTTGTACAAAACATCCATAGCTGTGCCAACCAGTCTCATCCGAACCATCTCAGCCGCTAGATTCAAATTTTGTGAAAGGTTTACAAGGGCTTCAGCAGCAGCCTCTGAAACCTCCTGAAACAACACCTCATAATCAGCTTGTCTCTCTTCAATTCCATAGTGAGTATATAATCAAACTAATCTATGTACATATAGTGTCAGTCAAACTAGTCCCCAAATAATTCAAATTACATTCAAATTCGCCAAATGAGTCTCCACCTCAAGTACTTCGGAGACTAATTTGAACCAAAAAATACATATTCACAGAATTTCAAGAACCGAAAGAATAGTTCGTAACCCTAAGATAATTAGAAGCAAAAAGTGGACCTTGGGTGAAATTAAGAGGCGAGACAAGGCAGGCAGAAGGGTACTAGCGTGATTGGCAAGGGTCTGCAAACCATCCTCAGAGCCAGTTAATCCGCGAACAATGTCAACGGCAGCCTTTAAGATCTGCGGCGATGGAGAAGATAGAAAGCCCACGAGTTCTTCAAGCTCCGTCGCCATTCTTCACTTCTTCGCGGACTCCCCTCCCTCTCTCACCACTTTACTTCTTTTATTTTATTTTACCAATCACCACCTTATTTCTTTCAATGCATTGCTAGACTTGGACTCGGTGTTAGGGTTTTCATTTTTAATAATGCAAAAGAAATATTTAGTGATATATGTTTTAAAAGAAAAATTAGCAAGATAAGGTTGTTTTTGCCAAGTTGGCATGTGAGGTGGCTGCAAGCCGGAAGTCACAGCCCATTATGCAACTCACAAGAGGGAGTCATAGGGTTTTATGCGACTCCCAAGAGTCGCAGGTCACTATGCTGTTAGATTTAAGTAATTAAATTAATAATATTTTGATAATCAACAATTTCTTTAAGGTTCAAAACTGTATTAAACTGGATTTCCTAACACAGTGAAAACTCTCATGTACAGGAATAACTATTTCTAAAAAGACTGAGTAAACCTCAAACGTCATCAAGACTACTAGTTCCGATCACTGTGAAGAAAATTGCGTCTGGTGAATCATAGGAGTCTAAAGCAGCATCAACAACCAACATCTGAGAACACCTCACAAAAGTCTGCAAGTTCTAAATCAAAGCCTACCTTGAGAAGACAAAACAGTCTGCCACTTAAGAAGACTGCTCAAATCAAAGGACAGATTAATCTATGAAGAATTCCTTTCAGCTTCAAAGGTTCTCTAGCATCACAAAAGGAAGTTGTGAATCAACTCTATCAGATGAAAGAACTTCAGTAAGATCAAAGGAAGAGATTCAGTCATCTACAAGACAAGAAGATCCTAACAGTTAAGAAAGACTGAATAAAGAAAAGTTCGTCCGCCAATCCAAATTACCTTGCAGCAGAACCTCAAGCATTTAATGGAGACTACGTCTGCCAAGCTACAAGGAAAAATCCGTCCGCTCAAAGGAACAATTGCGTCAAAGAAACAGAGATCAAGAAATGTGGTTTTCGAGGACATCAGGATTATCGAAGTATTAAAGAATCTATTTTTCTCGTCTGGAGCAATTACTTCGTGGAATTAAAAGACTCCCACCTCGTCTACACATTTATTAACATACTGGCTGCAGCAGAAAGTAGAAAGGGACACAATTAATACAATATCCCTTGGTCCCTCTAACATTCTACTTTCCCCTAAATCAAGCTGACATCGCGGAATCAACGGCAAGAATCTCTGCACATCGTACACTCTCAACGGTCGAAATTCAAAATCCTGACCAAGGCACGTGATGAGTATTAGCTGTCTAGCACTGGGGTAAAAGAGTCAAAGCAGTCCTCATCGCTGAACTCTTACACGTTATATACAAAGAAACCAGCTCAAGACTACTCGCTCAAGATGGAGCCAGACGACATCAACCCAGATGTACTGATGATTTCCAGATCATATCTCATGCTTACAGAGAAACTTCTGATCGTGACTTACGCATGTTGAAAGATGCAGAACTAGCCGTTACGCACAGCTCAGAAGAGAAGAGGCACTTCGACAGTTTTTCTCTCTTTCTCTCAAGAAGAAGAAGCAACTGAAGATATAAATAGAAGATTCCTTCTCCGAAGATTTTGGGCAACTTAGACTTAAACTTCCATATGCCAACTAACTCTGTCCCAAGAGCCAAGCAACCTTGGTTCATGCTCAGGATGCCTCAACCCTATCCCTGTCTGAGCATATAAGTTTGTGTGAGGAAAATTCGCAGAGTATCACTCTTATTTTTCCCAACTCACACATTCTTTCTCACAGAGAACCCAAACGCCTATCCTCTCTCTGTATATTGAGCTTAATTTCCTCTGCCCACTCTTATTGAGAAGAGAACCTTGTAGAAAAGCCAACCCTTGAAAAAGGTGTCAGGAGAAGTCCTAATAATACTTGTAAGGAGAAGTCCTTCGAATACTTGATAGGAGAAGTCCTTAGAATACTTGATAGGAGAAGTCCTTAGAATACTTGTTGGGAGAAGTCCCTGATAATACTTGTACTATTTGATGAAATAGTGAAAATCTTGGTGTAGCCAAGGACTGGACGTAGCCCTATCGGTTATGAGGGTGAACCAGGATAAAATCGTGTGTATGTTATTTTCATGTTGTTAAATTTACACTGCATGCTCATTCATACGTTTGCATCTTGCAAACGATTATGAAAAATAAATAATCATCGTTTTAAATCTTATGAAATGATTTTCATGCTTTCCTACAAAAGTGATCCAAGCCAAATTTAAATAACAAATGATATATATATATGACAAAAGAAATTTAAAATAAGCCACACAATTCAAACCCCCCCTTTCTTGTGTGTGTCTTGCACCTTCAATTGGTATCAGAGCCTAACACTCTGAAAAGTACTAACATCTTCGCAGATGCAGAGTTCAAAGATCCGTAAAAGCATATGTCATTCTTGAATCGAAGCAACCATGATCCAAATGCTAATGCAAGAAGAAAATTTCAAAGAAGTCATCTCAAGGAAAGATCTCACATCCTCTCAGGAAAGGAAGCTAGAAATTCAAGTGAATACATCAAACTCGTGTCTCCAGCAATATATTAATTACAAATCTCTTGAGCTATACAAGAAATGATCAAGTTCTATTCTCAGAGATAGAAAGGGAGGTAACTCTAAACTCATATTAGATTATTTACCACACCTCATACTGATAAAATGATTAAAAGCTTCACAAAGAATATCTTAATACAATCACTGATCATTTACTTAAATGAGACTCTCTATCAGCCCATCAAGATCTGTTTGAATCATTAATGTCATCATTCTAATGAACACAAACTCCTAGATAATCATTACATGCATTTAATCTCTTGTTTAAACATCTGTCATGAAAGACCTTGGTATACGATATCAAACTTATCGAACAAGCATAAATATTCTGACAAGTTCTCTAGTTGAAAAACACAATACCTCCTATTGCCTGTAGCTAAATTGTGATAATTAAAAAAAAATAATAAGATTCTTCGACAAAGAAATTAGGAAATGAATCTTGTAGGCTTGAAGATAGATACATATATTACATGATCAACTAGAAAAGTGACGTCAAGTATCTTCCTGATAAGACCGAAAACTCCACTTAACCAAAGATCGAGTAAATGGAAATTACCGTCCGGTGACTACATAAGGAACCATCAAGAGAGAGCGTCTGTGAATACCTGATCAGGCACGATCAGTCACTCACCCAAACTTGGACTACTAGCTAAACAACTGTGTCGTTTCAAACATTAAAACTTCTCAAGCACGCATTAAATCTCTCAACTGCTATGACTGCACATTTAAAAGATCCTCATTTAATGCGCGTGCTAATCATTCTATCACATCAATAGAAAACTGATCATTTTCTCTCTTCAACCAAGTAAACACCGTTCGCATTCAAAAAGAACTTTGAGGAAGTAATAACGCATCCACTACTCACAAACCTACCTTAAACTTCCATCATCCTCAAAATATCTATTTTTCTCCTTCTCTCTCTTGCTAACTCTTGCTTGCAGATCATCACAATGACCTCAAAGAAACAGATCAATGTTGCCTCCGAACTTACTTCCGCTGAGCAAAACACTATTGAACGAAGAATGAGAATTATTGCGCTGAATCGAAAGGAGCAAGAAACTTTCATTGGCAAACTGAAGACGATAAATCTCGGAGATAAAGAACTGGTTTCTCCAAAGCATCTTAACCTAAAGCTCTACAGTCACGCCAAGATAGCAGGACTAGATTGGGTCCTCGCTCAAGAATGGGAAAGTCTCATGAAGGTATCTTCTCTTGTTACCATTGAACCGGTCGTCAAAGAATTCTATGACTGCACAGTCAAGAGCAGACCCTCGATGATTAAGACCAGATGCATGCGAAGAATAACAACTATTTCGCCTGGAGATATTGCAGTAATCTTGAACTGCGAAGTAAACGAAGGAGTGAAATTCAAATCAACTTGGGAGTTATCTGCCTTAAACTCCAAGTGCATCTGGAAGCAGAACCCAGAGAGTTATGGAACTAATGTCAACAACTTAATAGAGGAATGCAAATTTCCTTATGCCGTGTTGTGCAAAATAGTCATCCCCAGAGAAGGGAACTGCAACAATGTAGACAAGCTGTCTCAATGGGCACTCTACTATATGATGCATAAGCAGAAGATCAACCTCTCGTATCTCGTCTTCAATCACATGATATCAACTCTGGAAGGCAAAGAGCTAAGATTGCCATATGGGGCTCTCATATCTGAGCTAATGAGGAAACACCTCATAGACAAAACGAAGGAGGAAAATGAGTTTATTACTCGTGACTACATTCACTCATCTCCAATAAAATTCGACGACCTCAGAAGAATGGGACTAGAGATTGACACTACCAGTGTGCCTGTAGAAGTGTTCTTGCAGGCAAGCAGACTTCAACTCAGAGAAGAGGGTACTGAAGAAGAAGTAGAAGATGAAGAAGCAGAAGAAGACGCTGATATTAATGATCCCCCACCCACTAAGCGATACCAAATTACTAATTCTGGGAAATGGGTTGAAATTACTCCTTCTTCAGAACTTAAACAACCAGGAGACACAACTGTTTCCCAACAGAGTGATGAAGATAATTGTCCGATAGCATCACTGATCAAAAACGTCCAAAGAGGACCCTCAAGCTCCGAATCCAAGACTCCTCAGCAGCTTGCAATCATGTCAAAATATCTTCCACACATTCCCACTGAGTTTCATGAGTTTGTAGAAAATATTGTGGATGTTGATGATGATGGCAACTGTGGATATAGTTGTCTTGCACAGTGGATAGGGATGAATGAAAAAGATTGGCCAGAGATAAGGGATCGAATGATCAAGGAGCTAGAAAACAGACAAAATCTTCACCAGAAGATATTTGACTCAAAAGATCATATGGAAGAAATTAAAAGAGCCTTGACCCTCAGCCCAAACGAACCAGCTCTTGAACCCAAATGGTTCACTGTTCCGGACATGGGTTTACTAGCAACAACTACCTTCAGAGTAGTTCTAGTCACACTCAGTCTCAGGGAATCCTGCATGTATCTTCCTATGACTGGTCCAGTTACAACCCCTTCTCCAGTAGCAGTGTTATGCAATGTTAATGATCGACACTGGATAAGAGTGATTCTCAAAGAGAACTCTCCCTTACCCAATGCAACACCACAATGGTTGCCCAACTGTGAGAAGGACGCAAAAGCGTGGGGAAATAATGTGGGACCAAGAATAATAATGTATAGACGCATCATAGATCCCAACTACGTTCGTCCCTCAAAGTTGAAAAGGAAGCGACATGCTACTCTGAAGAAAGCTGAGAAACAAGTGCAAGTGACCATGCCTTTGTCCAAATCATCAAGAATAAAGGCAGAAGCATCAGAAGTTGAAAATCCTTCTCACTCACTAAATGAAAAACAAAGTGAGAAGATCGCCAAGAAATTCAACGATGTTGACGACACACTCCTTGACATTCTTATGTCCCAACCAGAAGTCACTATGGAAACACAAGAGATTGAAAATCAAGATAGGGCTTCTAAGGAAGCGTCTGTGGCCAAAGGAAGGGTGAAGTCTCGCGCAGTCAGGGCCTGTAATCAAAGAAAAAGAAAGAAGAAAATCCCAAGGAAGGCTGAGAAAGATGATACAACTAAACTCGCACATAGGGATGAAGTCGCTGCTGAACAACCAACAGCTAATCGGGAAGGAGGTATATCTGAAGAAGATCAGGAGAACAGCATGCGAGAAGTTCAAACAAGGGAATACAGAATGAAGAGTTTCCCAATCCATGTGCCCAGACGGTCTCGCCATTGCACTACTCCTATTGCATCAACAGTCCCTAGAATGCTATCCATGATGAATGCTTGGCACGCACCACACCTTCTTATGGAAACCTGTTGACCCGGGTTTTAGGGCTATTTTCATAGTTATTTTGCATATAGATTCATAGGTTAATTAGGATCTTTGTTCATTTTTCATGCATTTTAGTCTCATATCATGCATTTTTGTATTTCTAGGTTGTTCTAAGTTGGTATCTATTTATTAGACATTTTTTATGGCTTTTCTGTGATTTTTCTGGTTTCAGGTGCTGGCGCGCACGCCCCAGGAAGCTGGCGCGCTCGCCCCAGATCATTAAGGGCAAAACAGAATTTTCCTTCTGGCGCGCTCGCCCCAGATGATGGGCGCGGCCGCGCCAGCCCCCTGAACCTTAAAACAGAACCAGAACGCATTTTTGCGAGAGAGAACGGATTTTGGAGCATCTTGGAGCGATTTGAAGCACTCTTGGAGCTGTGCTAGGGCTTGGGTTTCCATCCCCACATGGTGGCTATGGATCCTCTTGCTTCCTTTCATCTTGTTGCTTCCATTTTGGCCATGAGTAGCTAAGTTCTCTTGTATTAGGGGATTGATGTAGTTAGCCTAACTCTATGTTTTGAGTACATTTCAGTTATATATATATGAGTTGTTCTTCTTCTCTATGAAGCTCTTTTCTATGCTTTATTGTACCTAAATGCATTTGGGTTTATCTATCTAATTCTTGCACAATTGGAAAATTGGTTTGAGTTAGGGTTTTGAAAAGGGTTTAATTGGGAGTTTTGCTAGCTTAGGAATGAGGGCAATACCCGGTTATGTTGGTTTGATTGATGAATTTCTATTGCATTAATTGAGTAATTGGACTTAAGGAATTGATTCTTTTACTTTCGATTAATAGGTTCATTTAGTCAAGGAATTACTAAGTGGATAACTAAACCTAGCATCATAGAAGAGTTGGATAAATTCATATATGTATGTTGAAGTGGGTAGAGACATAGTAATTGGTTGACGAAATCATTTCCCCTAGTACGTTCCAACTATCGTTTAATTCACGTTTTTAGTTGCTTTCGCTTACGTTCACGATTTCTTGTTTCAAACAATCTATCAACCTTTTTGCCATCCTTTCAATAGTCAAATTAGCGGAAATTGATAGTAAACAACCACAATCCCTGTGGAGACGATCTTTTTATTACTTCGAGCCTTTGTACACTTGCAAAGTGGCTAACAAGTTTTTGGCGCCGTTGCCGGGGATTGTGCTTTCCGTTACTATTAGTTAAACTAGTCAGGTGTTGATTTGAGCTTTGTTATAGTGTGCATTTAGTTTGTTTTTCTCCTATGTGTCAATTCAACTGATTTGTTCTTGTTCTAATTGCTTGTTGTGGCCTGATCAACTATAACATGATATGAGGTTTGGAATTCTGTGAACCTGACTTAGAATGAATCAGCTAGTGAATTTAATGTCAATTAGGTTCATTAGTCATGAATTGATGATTTGATGCATAGAATGTTGAGTCCTTGTGTGTTTTAGAGTCTCATGCATTTTTATTTTTATTTTTTGTGTTATGCACTATGTGGGATGCAATGAATGTGTGATTTTTGTGGTATTTTTGATGTGTTTGTTCATGTGCAAGAACTTGGTGTTTTTCTGAAAAGTGTAACAGAGGTTGGAGGGCCCAACAGTTGAAGAAGTTCTGGTGCTATCATGTTTTCAACCTACATGGAATAGACAGGGAAGTAATTCTAAACCACATTTCTCCTTTTAGTTGCATTTTAGATCACAATTCATATTTCTTGTACACACTAGTGCTGCACATGCCCTATTTCCTAGGATTGCATACCCTTCTGCTGAGGCTTTGTTTTTATTGTTTGCTCTGGGTTTGATGCTTGCTCTTTTATAAAAAGGTGATGCATGGGTGAATGAATCTTGTAGGACATGTGAAGGTCTAAGCGGCGGGGACTTGAGCGATTTTTGGGAAAGTGCAGTGAAGTTGTTAGGGATACCAATTTTGTGGGGATAATGCATGAAGTATAGCTTCCTTTTAACCTTTATATTGGGTTTACACTTTTTTTGGCTGTGAGGTTAATAAAAGGGCACACATGTGGAAAAAATAGAGTAAAGTGCAAAAAGTATAAAGACGAGGGAAGGATGTGAGTAAGGGAATGGGACGTACTTGCACCACTGAGCATACCCCCAATCATATCCCTACCTTGTTTGCAAAAGAAAAAAATTAACTCGGAGTTGGTAATAACTGTGAAGGGTTTAAAAAAAAAAAAGAAAAAAAAAAAAAAAACCCGGAGTTGGTAATAACTATGAGGGGTTTTTAAAAAGATGCGTGTGTGCTCATAATACAAAAAGACCGTTGGCTATCATTAGTGTATTCTCAATATGAGGTTGGGGAATTAGGAGCTGATTGTAAAAACCCACATCTTGGTGTTCTTTGTGATTTTTATTTGCATCTACTAAAGGTTACTCTGTTCCCTAGCTTGATTCCTTGCATGAACTATCTCGAAGAACTTATCCCATGTGTCCTGTGTTAAGTTTTTGTTTGCTAGCATCTTGCCTAGAGCTTATGTTCTTGAGCTTGAGGACAAGCTTCCTTGAGTTTTTACGCTTGAGGGCAAGCTGTCGTTGGGTATAGTGGTGTGTTGACCCGGGTTTTAGGGCTATTTTCATAGTTATTTTGCATATAGATTCATAGGTTAATTAGGATCTTTGTTCATTTTTCATGCATTTTAGTCTCATATCATGCATTTTTGTATTTCTAGGTTGTTCTAAGTTGGTATCTATTTATTAGACATTTTTTATGGCTTTTCTGTGATTTTTCTGGTTTCAGGTGCTGGCGCGCACGCCCCAGGAAGCTGGCGCGCTCGCCCCAGATCATTAAGGGCAAAACAGAATTTTCCTTCTGGCGCGCTCGCCCCAGATGATGGGCGCGGCCGCGCCAGCCCCCTGAACCTTAAAACAGAACCAGAACGCATTTTTGCGAGAGAGAATGGATTTTGGAGCATCTTGGAGCGATTTGAAGCACTCTTGGAGCTGTGCTAGGGCTTGGGTTTCCATCCCCACATGGTGGCTATGGATCCTCTTGCTTCCTTTCATCTTGTTGCTTCCATTTTGGCCATGAGTAGCTAAGTTCTCTTGTATTAGGGGATTGATGTAGTTAGCCTAACTCTATGTTTTGAGTACATTTCAGTTATATATATATGAGTTGTTCTTCTTCTCTATGAAGCTCTTTTCTATGCTTTATTGTACCTAAATGCATTTGGGTTTATCTATCTAATTCTTGCACAATTGGAAAATTGGTTTGAGTTAGGGTTTTGAAAAGGGTTTAATTGGGAGTTTTGCTAGCTTAGGAATGAGGGCAATACCCGGTTATGTTGGTTTGATTGATGAATTTCTATTGCATTAATTGAGTAATTGGACTTAAGGAATTGATTCTTTTACTTTCGATTAATAGGTTCATTTAGTCAAGGAATTACTAAGTGGATAACTAAACCTAGCATCATAGAAGAGTTGGATAAATTCATATATGTATGTTGAAGTGGGTAGAGACATAGTAATTGGTTGACGAAATCATTTCCCCTAGTACGTTCCAACTATCGTTTAATTCACGTTTTTAGTTGCTTTCGCTTACGTTCACGATTTCTTGTTTCAAACAATCTATCAACCTTTTTGCCATCCTTTCAATAGTCAAATTAGCGGAAATTGATAGTAAACAACCACAATCCCTGTGGAGACGATCTTTTTATTACTTCGAGCCTTTGTACACTTGCAAAGTGGCTAACAAAACCTTAGGTTTCAACTTCTGCCTCCAAGCCAGAATCTGGGCTCCTCCTGCTGTTGACGGGTTAGTACTTATGTTTGCTCCAAGATCAAGGTATGACATCTTCTCTCACAACTGGGAACTGTCTGCCTGCAGACAAACTCATACAAGCACCATTTCATCCAAATTGATTCATGGTGCTGCACGCATCACTCTCAATTTCGGATCATGGTCGCTTACCCTAATAGCAGACAGACCTTCCTATCAGCCATTTCTAACTGCTGACGTACCTCAGCAAGAATCAGTCAAGCATCAAATCCATATCTTATCTGATTCAGAAGAAGTAGTTGTTGTCTCATCAGACACTGAGGAGGATCAAGATGATACCCACTCACCATCTTCCAAGGAAATCCCTGCTGCTGAAACCCTGAATGAGGCCTTGAAAATGGAAACCACAATGGTTCATCCCACCAAAGTCTCCTCACGTAATCATCCTTCTTCAACTAAGGAAATTCCCAGGGCCAAGGAGTCACATGATGTACCACCTACTACTGAACCCTTTGATGCTGAAACTGCCATTAAGGAGCTATCTGAACAAGTTACACAATCCCTCTCCACCAATTTCAAAGCAACGGAAAAGATGGAAAGCACTATTCTCAAACGAGCTGATGCAATGGAACAAAATCTCACCGCCATGATAGAGGCTCAACTCAAATTCTTTGAAGAAATGCTCCGCAAAGATCATGAAGCTCGTCAGCAAAAAGCGGATTGATTACCTCTTATCCCTGCTACTCTCTCTAATTATTCATCTTGTGCACACTATTCTACCTGCTCTCATGCTTATTTATATTTAATACTTCATACTAGATATCTCCTCATCTTATATGCACTTTGCTTATATAATGGTTTCTAATCTTTTTGATAATGCCAAAGGGGGAGAAGACTTAGGTAAAGAAGAAAGCTAGATTTGGGGGGAGCAAAGATAAGTAAACTTAGGTAAAAAGCTTACTAGGAATATTCAACTTAGGGGGAGCAAGAGCAAGCAAAACTACTAATTAAATAAAATGAGAAATCATAATGCAATACTCTGAAGAACAACCATCATAACAACATGTCTTATGAACACCTCATAAACAAATATTTTTCCAAAGAAATTGTCATTATCAAAAAGGCGGAGATTGTTAGATTTAAGTAATTAAATTAATAATATTTGATAATCAACAATTTCTTTAAGGTTCAAAACTGTATTAAACTGGATTTCCTAACACAGTGAAAACTCCCATGTACAGGAATAACTATTTCTAAAAAGACTGAGTAAACCTCAAACGTCATCAAGACTACCAGTTCCGATCACTGTGAAGAAAATTGCGTCTGGTGAATCATAGGAGTCTAAAGCAGCATCAACAACCAACATCTGAGAACACCTCACAAAAGTCTGCAAGTTCTAAATCAAAGCCTACCTTGAGAAGACAAAACAGTCTGCCACTTAAGAAGACTGCTCAAATCAAAGGACAGATTAATCTATGAAGAATTCCTTTCAGCTTCAAAGGTTCTCTAGCATCACAAAAGGAAGTTGTGAATCAACTCTATCAGATGAAAGAACTTCAGTAAGATCAAAGGAAGAGATTCAGTCATCTACAAGACAAGAAGATCCTAACAGTTAAGAAAGACTGAATAAAGAAAAGTTCGTCCGCCAATCCAAATTACCTTGCAGCAGAACCTCAAGCATTTAATGGAGACTACGTCTGCCAAGCTACAAGGAAAAATCCGTCCGCTCAAAGGAACAATTGCGTCAAAGAAACAGAGATCAAGAAATGTGGTTTTCGAGGACATCAGGATTATCGAAGTATTAAAGAATCTATTTTTCTCGTCTGGAGCAATTACTTCGTGGAATTAAAAGACTCCCACCTCGTCTACACATTTATTAACATACTGGCTAAAGCAGAAAGTAGAAAGGGACACAATTAATACAATATTCCTTGGTCCCTCTAACATTCTACTTTCCCCTAAATCAAGCTGACATCGCGGAATCAACGGCAAGAATCTCTGCACATCGTACACTCTCAACGGTCGAAATTCAAAATCCTGACCAAGGCACATGATGAGTATTAGCTGTCTAGCACTGGGGTAAAAGAGTCAAAGCAGTCCTCACCGCTGAACTCTTACACGTTATATACAAAGAAACCAGCTCAAGACTACTCGCTGAAGATGGAGCCAGACGACATCAACCCAGATGTACTGATGATTTCCAGATCATATCTCATGCTTACAGAGAAACTTCTGATCGTGACTTACGCATGCTGAAAGATGCAGAACTAGCCGTTACGCACAGCTCAGAAGAGAAGAGGCACTTCGGACAGTTTTTCTCTCTTTCTCTCAAGAAGAAGAAGCAACTGAAGATATAAATAGAAGATTCCTTCTCCGAAGATTTTGGGCAACTTAGACTTAAACTTCCATATGCCAACTAACTCTGTCCCAAGAGCCAAGCAACCTTGGTTCATGCTCAGGATGCCTCAACCCTATCCCTGTCTGAGCATATAAGTTTGTGTGAGGAAAATTCGCAGAGTATCACTCTTATTTTTCCCAACTCACACATTCTTTCTCACAGAGAACCCAAACGCCTATCCTCTCTCTGTATATTGAGCTTAATTTCCTCTGCCCACTCTTATTGAGACGAGAACCTTGTAGAAAAGCCAACCCTTGAAAAAGGTGTCAGGAGAAGTCCTAATAATACTTGTAAGGAGAAGTCCTTCGAATACTTGATAGGAGAAGTCCTTAGAATACTTGATAGGAGAAGTCCTTAGAATACTTGTTGGGAGAAGTCCCTGATAATACTTGTACTATTTGATGAAATAGTGAAAATCTTGGTGTAGCCAAGGACTGGACGTAGCCCTATCGGTTATGAGGGTGAACCAGGATAAAATCGTGTGTATGTTATTTTCATGTTGTTAAATTTACACTGCATGCTCATTCATACGTTTGCATCTTGCAAACGATTATGAAAAATAAATAATCATCGTTTTAAATCTTATGAAATGATTTTCATGCTTTCCTACAAAAGTGATCCAAGCCAAATTTAAATAACAAATGATATATATATATATATATATATATATATATATGACAAAAGAAATTTAAAATAAGCCACACAATTCAAACCCCCCCTTTCTTGTGTGTGTCTTGCACCTTCATATGCAACTTCCAGTCAGGAGTCGCAGCCTTTTTTGCGACTCCTGTATGTTCACGAGTTTCAAGATTTCTTGCGACTACTTTGTTAATAAGTTTGGAAAACAAGCTGAAGTCGCAGTACAAGCTGTGAATTCTAACAATATAAATACACATACTCTACTTTCACATTTTTTCCATTGCATAAACCATTCTCTATTCCAGCAATTTCCACCCTAAACCCAGATGCCTAAACCCTAAACCCTAAACCCCAAATCCAAAACCCTAAACTCAAACCTAAAACCCCAAACCCTAAGCATTAACAACTCTAAACCTTAAACCCCAAACCCTAAACCCCAAACCTCTGCGATGGATCAACAAATTGTCTTTGTGTACTACAATGGTAGGGCTTACGAAGGCGGCCAAGGTGTTATGTTTGAAGGTGAGACAAAGGTCATTTATCTGAAACGAGACATTTATTTCCAACGTTCGAAGAGGAGAATTCATGAGAAGCTACAACTCAAAAGTAACCAGGTTATTTCGAGCATTACATATAGATTTTTGGCTTCAGATAACCCCAATTTTTTAGAAGTCTTCAGATATGTGATACTGAAGATGCCAGTCTCATGATGGATGCTTTTAGCCAACAATCATCGATGAGAATGCTGGAGTTGTACGTTGATATTGTTGAGGCCGGAGGTTCGTCAATACCAGTATCAACGTATCTAATGGATACGCAACAGATGTTGCCAGATGAAGGGGTTAGGCACATTGAGGAGGCGGTTGCTGATCCAGAGTCTATGAATTTTGGAAACACCGTTAATTTGGCAGACGGTACTGACAACGTCGACACTGACAATGTGGATCCTGTAGTTAACCATTTAGAAGATGACGTGGATGAAGATGATAGATTGCTTGAAGGAGATTCCTCAGACTCAGACGCAAAGACTGATTTGGGTTCCGCGACTTCAAATAACACCCTCTCCTCCTCATATTGCATCGGCTATACCAATGAATGTATATTCTGAAACCCATGGTATATACAATCAAATTAACTCTTAAGTCCCTCAATTTATGAAATGTCGTGGTTTCATTAAATCTTTTTGTTTAGGTGTCCCAAACTCCACCCCTTTCTGGAATTCTTCATTGCACTATATATATATATATTATATATATATATATATACATATATATATATATATTAACTGGGATCACCCAGATGAAGAAACCGATTTTTTCCCTGGTCTGGTTGTTCCTGGGTCATGGCAAGTAGGTGAAGATTATATGAAGGTTTACGTTTTAAAATCAAGGAAGGTGCTCAAACGACCTTGAAGCATTATTGCATCAAAACAAATCATACATATGTTATGTCGGAATCTTATCCAGGATATTTTACCGCAAAGTGTCCAAATTCTGCAAACGGCTGCCCTTGGAGGATGAGGGCAATATTGTCCAAAAAAACATATGACTGAGTGATATCGAAATGGAAGGGCTTGCATACGTGTGTTAGTGCAGCAAGGTCTATGGACCACAACAAGTTGAATTTCGATTTTACTTTCACTTACATTACGAGTATTACACTTTTTAATGGTTATAGCATACTTACTCTTCATTTATTTAAATGGACTTACAAATTTGTTTTTATGTTGTAGGCATGGTTAGTCTCTAGCCAGTTATCCCCATTTCTTTTGAGTCTCATATAGTTTTATTAATTTTGTTAGGTTTTTATCTTATTTTTGCATTTGCATATAGGTTAGTTATTATTTTGCTTCTTAGTCATTTTAATTAGGTTTTATTAGATTTTTAGGGTTTTTATTGTTCTGGTCATAAAATGGGTGTTTATTGGAGCCTTGATGAAGAATGATGAAGAAGAAGAGGTTAAGATTGAAAGGATTTTGTGATTAATGGGAATTGAGGCAACAAAAGCAAGGAAAACATGTGCTAATTGAAGAAATGAAGAGGCTGTTGTTGCAAAAGAGGAATTGAAGCCCCATGAAGCCCCTTAATGGAATTGAAGAGAGGAATCATTTGGAAGAGCAAGAGCAAGAAAATGAAGAATCAGACGTGTGCCTAACGCCTGAGCGTTGAGGAGCCAACGCTCATGCGTTGGCTCTCTGCCTGGAATCCTAAATTGTAATTTATTCCAATGCTCAAGCGTTAGGGGGGCCAACGCTCATGCGTTGAGCCCTTGCCAAACCTCGTGTGAATTATTTTAATTCCAATGCCCAGGCGTTGGAAGCCCAGGCGTTAGTCTGCTGACAAAATTGGGCTATAAATAGAACTCTTATTTTTCTTTATTGGAATCTTGTAATTGGCTGAGCCTTTGTTGGATACATTGTTATGGAGTTGTAAGAGGCCTCTTGAGCCCTTGTTCCAGGTTTCATTTCTTTCTTTCAATTATGTTTAATTTAGCCATGCTAGGCTAGTTTCTTTCTAGTACTTGGGTTCTATGTGAGTCCTTTTTCTGAGTTATGCTTTAAGCATGTGGTGCTATATATGGATAAAGTTATCATTTCATGTATCTTTTCTCTTTGATTACTTTGGTTGAGTCGACGCACGTATCATGCTTTCTTCTTGCACAACAATATTTTGTAGGAATTAAGGAAACTGAGATTAGATTGAATGATTTATCTGCTACTTAGGTATAAGGGTGGGAATCATTTGTGTTGACCAGAATTAAGAACTCATTTCTTCAATTGAATTGACTAGACACTAAGGTATTAGGTTTAGCAAACTGAGATTAAATGATTTACTTGACTAAGGTATTAACAAGTAGAAGTTTAGGCTACATCACCATGAAATGATTTCCAAAGTTCATATAGTTATCTGTTTGCAAAAAGCTTAATTTGGTTAGGTGAAGCTAACACCCAAGTGCTGTTTCCATCAATGTTTACAATCCAAGTCTTTTTAGTTTTTATGTTATCATCTTTCGTAACAAACAAACTCAAAATTTATCTCTTTATTTTCTATTTTAAACAATTGAGCTTAAGTCACAAATCACTTTATCCCTATGGAGACGATATCTTTTATATTACTTCAACCAATCTGTACACTTGCAAATTTGGTATCAAGTTTTTAGCGTCGTTGTCGGGGATAGGTTTTCTGATTTAGACTTTAGCTTCTTTGCTTAGAGTTTTTTTTTTATTTTCTGATTTTCTGCTTCATAATTATGATGAACTCCGTTGCATCTGTATTTTGTCTCATAAAATGAGTTCATAACATTTGAGTAACATATATAATAGGTAAGTAGAGCTTTACACACAGGAACCACGTTCTCTTGGTAATCAGCCTGCACTTAAGTTCTCAAACAGTGTCATCTCCCTAATTCATTTAGTTATGTCCATTAACTATCTATCCTACTGGTGAGTCCTAATCAATTACAGGGTAGGCTGAATTTCATAAACAAGTGACAGGCCAACAATTACCTTAAGATTTTTCCCTCTGCTCTACTACCACAGATGCTATAAAGATATTGCTTATAGCAATATTAAATAAGCCTTATGACAGAAATTCCGAGTATCACTATATCCCATAGTGTACGTTCTTCATCTAATGTTCAATGCAACAACTTCACAATCAATTTCAGCATAGAACAATCAACATTCATTCAGAAACATCATAGCACACCCAACAAGCAATCACACATAACAACAATATGCATTCTATCTTTCTAATAGACTGCTTATATGAAACCTAACATGACATGGCATAGTCTAACTCCCCTTACCTTGGTTTCGAGCTCGATGTTCCGAGTTTGTATATGATCCTTGATATTCTGCATATGATACCACATATTCCAGGTTATGTGATATTTCAGAGTTAGAACTATGTCCATATTTACACTTTAGTCCTTTATATTTATTTTATTTACAATTAAGTCCTTATAGTTTCTTTATTTTACATTTAAAACCCTATATTATTTCTAAACTATTTTTTCCTTCTTTATTTTACTCCCTCTGAAGTCTAAGTCCTAATATTAACACAAGAAATCTCACATGCTCATGTTCTTAGTTATAACTAAGCTAGGTTTCTTATGATTTTATGTGAAATTCTTCACTTCTATCACTCTCTCTACTCATCTTCAGTTTTTCCTTCCTAAAATCACTATTATTAACATGCAGAGAACTTCTATTACTAGCTGCAAGGATTCCTACGTTCATTTCACTATCTTCCATGTTCAAGTTTCTAGCTTAAAGCTTGAAAATCCAATTTTATTATTTCTTGTTCCTTCCTTCATTATGGGTTTCCTAAGTCATTCCTTAATGTTCAAGAAACTCACACGAATAATTTCCAGGTCATTTGGTTCATTAGGTAAGTGAGAATGTCGAACACGAGTTACTTGTGTTCTTGGACTTCATGGTTTCGAATCATAGGCTTACAGGGCTTAAAACTTGTTCCTGGAGGTTCTAAAATGAAGAAATAAGGTGAAAAATGAGTTCGGGAGGTCAGTTACCTCCAAAAAGGGATTCTGGAAAATTGTTCATGAGTGGCTCACCGGAGAAGATGAAGCACGACGGCGGCCACGGGTGTCGTCGTCGCCGGAGCTGAACTGAATGGTGGTCCTAGTTCCTCACGCTTCCAGAAACTCAGTGGTGGTGGTGGTTTGTCCTAAAGATTCATAGTTACATCGGAAAACATGAAAGGAAGAATTTACAGATCGCCGGATTTTGGAAAATGGTTGCCAGAAACTGGTAAAATTTTCAGAACCTTATTCCCTTCGTTTCTTCGAGAAAAGCTTCAAAAAAACTATCCAGAATCCATCCTCAACCTTCTAGAAAGATAACGAAGAAGGTTTCAAGTCCTAAAAGACACTAGAAACTGAGAATCGAAGAGGAGAAGTTTGAAGAAAGCTTTTCGGGTTGGTGAGAAAACCAGGGCTATTCTCCTTGCTCGAGCCCCCTGGATCATCACAGAGAAATCCCCTGAGTTGTTCTGATGGCCAGGAAGTGATATTTATAGGCTGAAGGAGTATTAAGGTGATGAATTAAGATTATCAACTTAATGAACTTGAACTTCCAATAGTTTTTCATGCAGAGCAATTAGGGTTCCATTCTATGAATTCTGGTGAAGATGCATGAAATTAGGGATTCTATTAGCGTTAATGAAGGCTGAGTTATAATTCGAGATGACGTGCATAGTGACATGTACATCAGACATAGTGACCGGTTTCACCGTATTGGTCGCACATACCATCGTGTCGTCACTACGGTACGAAAACGACACTATTCTCAAGTAAACCCTATGCGATAATGTTTCACCAGAATTATTTTCCCTCTCTCAGAGTCCAGAATCATGAGTAGTCAGTACTCTCAATCAACTAGCTCGGCTTGAGTTACAACCACTCTGAGACAATACTGGCTATTGTCAAGAGAGCTGACCAGAATAATTGGGGTTCCTATTGTGAATGTCATGTCTACACTTTCCTAATAATCATATCTACTTCAATAAATTCATACATACACACTAGTACTATATAGATATATTTTATAGGTTACTAAGATAGATCTAGGGTTTCTATCTCTCATAGTAGTTAAGGTAATAGCTTAAGGCAATTACCTTATGAAAATACGGGATGTTACAAATGCTAAATCCATCATATCTTATAGAAAGAAAAATGTATTTGCATCTAATAACAATATAAGTCAAGAAATGTATGCTTGTCATTATTGCAACAAAATAGGACATACTTCAAATAAATGTTATGTTTGAAATATTGGAGTACCAAGTGGAAAATTTATATGGGTTGAGAAAGGAACTAACCTAAAAGGACCCAAAGAGTATTGGGTACCTCGAAAGTACCATTGATTTCATTTTTTCAGGTGTGCTTGAAGACCTTATGATAAAAGTGTTATATAAAGAATGGTCGTTCAAGGCACAAAGTAAATTATATGGTATTGGTAAGAATAATTTTATATCAATATAGTGCTTAAAAATTCTTAAAATCAATTTTTCTCAACATAATAATCGATTACACCATTCAAGTAATCGATTACATGGTTAATTTTTGCACAAAAAAATTTCCAGAGAACTGCAGTAATCGATCACCCAAAACCAGTAATTGATTACCATGAAAATTTTGGCCCACAAAATTTTCCAGAGAATTTTAGTAATCGATTACTGAAATAATGTAATCGATTACTGAAATAATGTAATCAATTACTCATTGAAATTTTTGAATTTCAAATTCAAAACTATCACAGTAATCGATTACTGAACTAATGTAATCGATTACTGGAAAAATTAATATATATCAGTCAGTTTTCTCTACTCAATTGACTACACTGTCCTGTTTCTCTTCTCCATGACTTGCTTTTTATTTTAATATATATTTGTCATGTTGCTTCCCTTTTATATGTTTTATCCTGGAATATTTTGTATATGGCTTTTCCTTCTTTTTGATGAAGTCAAAAGGGGGAGAAAAGTCTTGTGGTATGATTGATCATTTTCATGATACTGAGGTTAAATTGCAAAACAAAGGGGGAGTTATACAAGACAGGGGGAGAAATTCAAATGATCAAATCAACTTTCAAGAATGTAGTTTGTCATCATCAAAAAGGGTGAGATTGTGAAGAAGACCTCTTCCTTGACTTTGGCTATAGTTTTGATGAAGACAACGCACATCACAAAAAAAAGAAAAAGAAGACTTAAAAGAACCAGCTTACAACTTCAAGATTATAAATTAAGGTTCTAGCTTTTAACTTTAGTCTTGTTACTTAGTGTGCTATGCTTTATTAAGGTCACATTGCATATGAAGGCTCATAAATAATCAACTAATTGAGTATAACATGTTTTTACGATTAAAACAAAGTAGAAACACTTAATTAGGCTTTAAAATTTAATAAACTAAGTTTTGGACTTGGAGTAATCGATTACAGGCTTTGAGTAATCGATTACCACATATCAGTAATCGATTAAATGTTTGTATTTGGCACTTAAACTACAACGGCTAGTAGCGTAATCGATTACCTACTTGCTGTAATCGATTACCATATCAGTAGATGTGTCTTTTCATGAATCATTGCATTCTTGGACGTTGGGAAAGAATTGCAATGGTTCATGGACGACCTCTAGTGCCTATAAATAGTCCAATGATGCTCTGAATTCAACACACAACTTTCAAAATTCATAGAGAAATCATTCTGAGCAAATTTACTCTTATTTTCAAACAACACTTATGATGTTCAACTGTTCAAAGAACTCAGAATATGTGAGCCTTCATTTGTAATTTCCTGGAGCATACAAACTAATGTCAATCCACTCTTAGATGAAAGTATTGGTCGGCCATTGTAAAAGCTTCTTCATCGACCATAGTGTTTGGGGTTAGTGGAAAAGGTCCTTTGAATCGGTTTGATTCAAAGTCCACCGTAGTGTTCGGTGAAAGGTCTGTAATCAGAAAGTGGTGTGCTTTCTGGGGGTTGATAGGTCTTCTTAAGGTCCTTGGTGTAAGCATCTGTAAGAGCACTTGATCAATCAAAAAGTGGTGTGCTTTCTGGGGGTTGATAGGTCTTCATAAGGTCCTTGGCGTAAGCATCTGTAAGAACACTTGATCAATAGTGGAAAAATCCCCAAATCTGAATGGGGGACTGATAATGGAATCGCAAGTGCACGATTAAACTATCGGGTAATATAAAAAGATCGAACCCAAGGGATAGGTGTTCTTATTATTATAAAATTTAGTACTAAAACAGAAAAATAAAAGATGAATATTGGTTGTTGATTTGAGAACTAGGAAGAAACAATAGCATAAAATAATAAGAGAAAGAGATGATGAACATTAAGCTCTTGGGTTGGTTTACATAGTCTATAAAAACATGCTAGAAATTTCTTACTAAATTCCTGAATTATAAAACCATTATCATGATGCTATAGCCTAGTGTAACTAAAAGTTAATTCCTTAAGCATTGTAGATCTTTCTTTTTAATTACTAAACCCAATTCCTTGGCACCTACTTAACTAAAGAAGAAGATGAAGAAGATGTTCAGGCCAACATAAAGTTACGTCCTTCCTAATTCCTTAGCGAAGTATACTTATAACCTTTTTTATTACCTAGTTCCCTTACTACTCACCAAATGGCCTTATGTAATAAGTAATAAGCAAAACCTCTTGGGATCCACAAGATAGAAATTAAGCATAAGGTAATAAAACATGAATGGAAATAAAATTCAGAAATGTAAGAAATAACTAGAACATGTTTTATAAACTAAAACAACCCAAAAACTTAAAGAAGAATTTAGCCAAGCATGGCTAAAGGAGACATTGAATTACCCTGGATAGGAGCTCAAATATGGCTTCCCACAAGTCCTAGGAACAATGCTCAAGAGGGAAAAAGAGAGAATACTTGTTGTATTCTAAGTAGGTGTGTTTTACAAGTGAAGAAAAGGGTCCTATTTATAGTAAAATTCCAGCCTCCAGCGCTTGAGCGCTGGCATTCCCAACGCATGGGCGCTAGGATGCATTAAAAATCCACTTTCTGTCCGAGGCCCAGCGCTTGAGCGCTGGCTTTCCAACGCTTGGGCGCTGGGTCAACATCTGACTCATCAGCCAGTCAGAACCCCGGCGCTGGAGCGCTGGGATCCCAACGCTGGAGCGTTGGGACGCTGCTTCTTCATCTTCAAGCTTTTTCTTCCTTCTTCATTCATGGTAGTGGGTTTTGATTACCATAAAATGCCACTACTCAGCCTTGTTTAATTGTGAAACCTTTCCTCCACTAACATCAATTCCTTAAACATTATTTTCCATGTGCTAATTAGAGAGTGATTCTTCATATTCCTCTTTTCCACTTTGGTCCTCTCTTGGTTAGCACTTCAATTTAAGTCCTCATATCCTCTCAATGTTCACTTTAAGTCCTCCACTCTTGAACTTTTATAATTTGGTCCCTGACTTCGTGAAACTTTACACATTGGTCCCTGGACAAAAATGATAACCAAACCAGCTTTTCCTAAAAATATAAAATTGCTATAAAAATTCCTAAAAATATAAAATGAAGATCGAAAAACAAATAAAATCTAATCTACATGCAAAATGCAAAATAAATATAAAATCTACATAAAAATAATAAAAAACCTATATGTGACTCAAAAATAATAAAATAAAAAGACTAAAAACTACTTAAAAACATCATATAAAATCCACTCATCACACAACTATACCCAACGACAGCTTGTCCTCAAGCGACTAAACTTAAAGAAAAACTCGTCCCTGAGTTTTGAGAAAGTTTATCTGATTAAAACTTGAAGCACAAAAACCTTTTACAGAAAGCTTAGCAGAAAAGGAAGACATGCATGTTTTATAAACAAAGAATCAAGAAAGTTAGGCTTGGCTTTTAACATGTTTGAGTTCATCAATTAAGCTCACCAAAAATGATATTCTCCATGAAAACAAGAAAGCTCAATAATCCTGCCTATAATTCAAATCAAAACTGAAGTAAAGCAACCAAGTGATTTTGAAGAGATTCTTAAGGTTGTAACTTGGCCAAAAGGGTTGATCAATTTAAGGTATGGATTTCAAGAAATTGGATACTCTAGTGGCTGACTCAGAAATTGTTGTTAAGTGATTTTTCCTTGACTAAGAGCTCAACAATTCACACAAGGGTTCTCTCAATTTTTTCCTTTTTTTTTTGAACAAAGTAGTGGAATGTATGGGATGAATGACTTGAATTTTACTCCCCTCATACTCTTTCTCACCCCACTACCTCATTATTTTTTCTAAGGCATATACCTTATTTTTTCAACTTTTTTCCTTCATCTTTTTTTAGAGAGAAACCCACAAACATAGCTCTAGCAATTTTAGCACATGAATCACAATAACAACTTCAAGAATTATCACACAAAGTAGGCTCCAAAGAATGACTCTTTTAAGGCTCAAAAAGGGGCTACTAGTGGATATAACATTTCAAGCAAAAATATGAGTTTTCAAAAATGCCTATAATCTCTTCTCAACTCACAAAGTGTACAAAACTCCAATCAACATGCAACACAAGGCAGAAAAATTTCACAATCATGCAATCAAAGTCCTCAGCTCTCAGAAAAAGATAGGGTAAGTGGTACCCTTTTTAGAACTCAGAAAAAGACTTTGCCAACAACCAAACAATCAAGAATTCAAAAATCCTTTCTACAGCATGCAATCCTAACTGCTTAAAAACATAGAACTTTTCACAAAGTAGTTCAATCAGATAAAGCATTTCACAAAGCTATAGCAACATTCAGAATGGATAATATACTCAAGACTCATGCAAAAATAAAACATAAAAACTAAACTAAAAATAAAACTGAAAACTATAAAAAGAAAAACAAAAAACTAAGAAGCTGGTATAGTAACAAATTTTCCACAAAGGTCCAAGGGAACCTCAATGTAATAATCAAATTGAACACTTAAGTTCAAGAGGGTTCTTCTTCCTTCTGGTACCTATCCTGCAACAATGAACAAACAAAAGTCTCACAAGCAGAAGCTTGCTTGACTTGTTAGTTCCAAAAACAGCACAAAAGATCCTGGGTTGAGAAATTGTGTCCACCTTAAAAAAAACAAGAATTCTTGAGTTTCCCAAAAATTAAAACCAGTGTAGAAACAAGGGAAAACTCATAGAATCTAAAACTTTCAGAAAATGGTGAACACAAAATTTATTAAAAACTAAAAATAGCAAATAAAAATAAAACAGCAAATCTGCCCGAGCTCCAGCGCTTGAGCGTTGGGGATGCCAACGCTTGGGCGCTGGAATTGAAACAAAAACTGGGCAAGAAACAGGGGCTCAACGCATGTGCATTGAGCCTCCAACGCTTGAGCGTTGG
Organism: Acmispon strigosus; assembly: GCA_030819835.1. NCBI lineage: Eukaryota > Viridiplantae > Streptophyta > Magnoliopsida > Fabales > Fabaceae > Acmispon > Acmispon strigosus. The sequence continues at coordinate 23,963,222 of JAUAMA010000004.1, read as the reverse complement.
GGTTCCTGCAGCTATTTATTCAGCAAAACAAAACAAAACAAAAGCAATAGAAACACTTGGGTTGTCTCCCAAGAAGCCCAATGTTATAGTCTTTGGTAGACTTTTCACTAATCACTTTTCAACCGGGGTCTATTACAAAATTCATTAGACCCCGCAAATCATGCAAATTTTGGCACATAAACATCATGGTGCCCAATGAATTTTCAGCCATCAAAGCAAAAACAATAAATTTACAAATGGAGGGGATAAGAAAATTTTTCCCTTGTCCTTTGCCTTGATTTTGTGAACCTATAACATAGGTCCCTTGAGGTTCTTCTTCCTCCATCTCCAATTTGTCTTCAAAGACAAATTCTACAATGGAGGTTTCTTTCACCTCTTTTCTTTGAACCACGAGTTCATTTTCATGAACAAGTGGTTGTTGTTCATCCCTGGGCTGCCTCCTTAGAATGTCATTCAGCCTCCCTTGCAAGATCATTCTGGCCTTCCATTCCTGCACTCGGTTGGGCAAAGATCCCGAAGCATGCTTGCAATCCAATTCAGAGTAATACTCATCAATTAAATTGAGAGCATCACACTTCTTTTTTTCATCTTCTTTTTTAAGATATGCCTGGATCTTTGCCAGCCATTCTTCAAATGTTCCAGCCATAATTCCTTACAAAAATCAGCAGACAAAATTAGCAGCACCAGTTCATCACACAAATAATATTTTTTTTTATAAACAAGAAGTACTAAACAAAATAAAAATAAGAACTTGAACAGAACCTATCCCCGGCAACGGCGCCAAAAACTTGATAATGGAATCGCAAGTGCACGATTAAACTATCGCGTAATATAAAAAGATCGAACCCAAGGGATAGGTGTTCTTATTATTATAAAATTTAGTACTAAAACAGAAAAATAAAAGATGAATATTGGTTGTTGATTTGAGAACTAGGAAGAAACAATAGCATAAAATAATAAGAGAAAGAGATGATGAACATTAAGCTCTTGGGTTGGTTTACATAGTCTATAAAACAATGCTAGAAATTTCTTACTAAATTCCTGAATTATAAAACCATTATCATGATGCTATAGCCTAGTGTAACTACAAGTTAATTCCTTAAGCATTGTAGATCTTACTTTTTAATTACTAAACCCAATTCCTTGGCACCTAGTTAACTAAAGAAGAAGATGAAGAAGATGTTCAGGCCAACATAAAGTTACGTCCTTCCTAATTCCTTAGCGAAGTATACTTATAACCTTTTTTATTACCTAGTTCCCTTACTACTCACCAAATGGCCTTATGTAATAAGTAATAAGCAAAACCTCTTGGGATCCACAAGATAGAAATTAAGCATAAGGTAATAAAACATGAATGGAAATAAAATTCAGAAATGTAAGAAATAACTAGAACATGTAATATAAACTAAAACAACCCAAAAACTTAAAGAAGAATTTAGCCAAGCATGGCTAAAGGAGACATTGAATTACCCTGGATAGGAGCTTAAATATGGCTTCCCACAAGTCCTAGGAACAATGCTCAAGAGGGAGAAAGAGAGAATACTTGTTGTATTCTAAGTAGGTGTGTTTTACAAGTGAAGAAAAGGGTCCTATTTATAGTAAAATTCCAGCCTCCAGCGCTTGAGCGCTGGCATTCCCAACGCATGGGCGCTAGGATGCATTAAAAATACACTTTCTGTCCGAGGCCCAGCGCTTGAGCCCTGGCTTTCCAACGCTTGGGCGCTGGGTCAACATCTGACTCATCAGCCAGTAAGAACCCCAGCGCTGGAGCGCTGGGATCCCAACGCTGGAGCGTTGGGACGCTGCTTCTTCATCTTCAAGATTTTTCTTCCTTCTTCATTCATGGTAGTGGGTTTTGATTGCCATAAAATGCCACTATTCAGCCTTGTTTAATTCTGAAACCTTTCCTCCACTAACATCAATTCCTTAAACATTATTTTCCATGTGCTAATTAGAGAGTGATTCTTCATATTCCTCTTTTCCACTTTGGTCCTCTCTTGGTTAGCACTTCAATTTAAGTCCTCATATCCTCTCAATGTTCACTTTAAGTCCTCCACTCTTGAACTTTTATAATTTGGTCCCTGACTTCGTGAAACTTTACACATTGGTCCCTGGACAAAAATGATAACCAAACCAGCTTTTCCTAAAAATATAAAATTGCTATAAAAATTCCTAAAAATATAAAATGAAGATCGAAAAACAAATAAAATCTAATCTACATGCAAAATGCAAAATAAATATAAAATCTACATAAAAATAATAAAAAACCTATATGTGACTCAAAAATAATAAAATAAAAAGACTAAAAACTACTTAAAAACATCATATAAAATCCACTCATCACACAACTATACCCAACGACAGCTTGTCCTCAAGCGACTAAACTTAAAGAAAAACTCGTCCCTGAGTTTTGAGAAAGTTTATCTGATTAAAACTTGAAGCACAAAAACCTTTTACAGAAAGCTTAGCAGAAAAGGAAGACATGCATGTTTTATAAACAAAGAATCAAGAAAGTTAGGCTTGGCTTTTAACATGTTTGAGTTCATCAATTAAGCTCACCAAAAATGATATTCTCCATGAAAACAAGAAAGCTCAATAATCCTGCCTATAATTCAAATCAAAACTGAAGTAAAGCAACCAAGTGATTTTGAAGAGATTCTTAAGGTTGTAACTTGGCCAAAAGGGTTGATCAATTTAAGGTATGGATTTCAAGAAATTGGATACTCTAGTGGCTGACTCAGAAATTGTTGTTAAGTGATTTTTCCTTGACTAAGAGCTCAACAATTCACACAAGGGTTCTCTCAATTTTTTCCTTTTTTTTTTGAACAAAGTAGTGGAATGTATGGGATGAATGACTTGAATTTTACTCCCCTCATACTCTTTCTCACCCCACTACCTCATTATTTTTTCTAAGGCATATACCTTATTTTTTCAACTTTTTTCCTTCATCTTTTTTTAGAGAGAAACCCACAAACATAGCTCTAGCAATTTTAGCACATGAATCACAATAACAACTTCAAGAATTATCACACAAAGTAGGCTCCAAAGAATGACTCTTTTAAGGCTCAAAAAGGGGCTACTAGTGGATATAACATTTCAAGCAAAAATATGAGTTTTCAAAAATGCCTATAATCTCTTCTCAACTCACAAAGTGTACAAAACTCCAATCAACATGCAACACAAGGCAGAAAAATTTCACAATCATGCAATCAAAGTCCTCAGCTCTCAGAAAAAGATAGGGTAAGTGGTACCCTTTTTAGAACTCAGAAAAAGACTTTGCCAACAACCAAACAATCAAGAATTCAAAAATCCTTTCTACAGCATGCAATCCTAACTGCTTAAAAACATAGAACTTTTCACAAAGTAGTTCAATCAGATAAAGCATTTCACAAAGCTATAGCAACATTCAGAATGGATAATATACTCAAGACTCATGCAAAAATAAAACATAAAAACTAAACTAAAAATAAAACTGAAAACTATAAAAAGAAAAACAAAAAACTAAGAAGCTGGTATAGTAACAAATTTTCCACAAAGGTCCAAGGGAACCTCAATGTAATAATCAAATTGAACACTTAAGTTCAAGAGGGTTCTTCTTCCTTCTGGTACCTATCCTGCAACAATGAACAAACAAAAGTCTCACAAGCAGAAGCTTGCTTGACTTGTTAGTTCCAAAAACAGCACAAAAGATCCTGGGTTGAGAAATTGTGTCCACCTTAAAAAAAACAAGAATTCTTGAGTTTCCCAAAAATTAAAACCAGTGTAGAAACAAGGGAAAACTCATAGAATCTAAAACTTTCAGAAAATGGTGAACACAAAATTTATTAAAAACTAAAAATAGCAAATAAAAATAAAACAGCAAATCTGCCCGAGCTCCAGCGCTTGAGCGTTGGGGATGCCAACGCTTGGGCGCTGGAATTGAAACAAAAACTGGGCAAGAAACAGGGGCTCAACGCATGTGCATTGAGCCTCCAACGCTTGAGCGTTGGGGTTCCTGCAGCTATTTATTCAGCAAAACAAAACAAAACAAAAGCAATAGAAACACTTGGGTTGTCTCCCAAGAAGCCCAATGTTATAGTCTTTGGTAGACTTTTCACTAATCACTTTTCAACCGGGGTCTATTACAAAATTCATTAGACCCCGCAAATCATGCAAATTTTGGCACATAAACATCATGGTGCCCAATGAATTTTCAGCCATCAAAGCAAAAACAATAAATTTACAAATGGAGGGGATAAGAAAATTTTTCCCTTGTCCTTTGCCTTGATTTTGTGAACCTATAACATAGGTCCCTTGAGGTTCTTCTTCCTCCATCTCCAATTTGTCTTCAAAGACAAATTCTACAATGGAGGTTTCTTTCACCTCTTTTCTTTGAACCACGAGTTCATTTTCATGAACAAGTGGTTGTTGTTCATCCCTGGGCTGCCTCCTTAGAATGTCATTCAGCCTCCCTTGCAAGATCATTCTGGCCTTCCATTCCTGCACTCGGTTGGGCAAAGATCCCGAAGCATGCTTGCAATCCAATTCAGAGTAATACTCATCAATTAAATTGAGAGCATCACACTTCTTTTTTTCATCTTCTTTTTTAAGATATGCCTGGATCTTTGCCAGCCATTCTTCAAATGTTCCAGCCATAATTCCTTACAAAAATCAGCAGACAAAATTAGCAGCACCAGTTCATCACACAAATAATATTTTTTTTTATAAACAAGAAGTACTAAACAAAATAAAAATAAGAACTTGAACAGAACCTATCCCCGGCAACGGCGCCAAAAACTTGATAATGGAATCGCAAGTGCACGATTAAACTATCGCGTAATATAAAAAGATCGAACCCAAGGGATAGGTGTTCTTATTATTATAAAATTTAGTACTAAAACAGAAAAATAAAAGATGAATATTGGTTGTTGATTTGAGAACTAGGAAGAAACAATAGCATAAAATAATAAGAGAAAGAGATGATGAACATTAAGCTCTTGGGTTGGTTTACATAGTCTATAAAACAATGCTAGAAATTTCTTACTAAATTCCTGAATTATAAAACCATTATCATGATGCTATAGCCTAGTGTAACTACAAGTTAATTCCTTAAGCATTGTAGATCTTACTTTTTAATTACTAAACCCAATTCCTTGGCACCTAGTTAACTAAAGAAGAAGATGAAGAAGATGTTCAGGCCAACATAAAGTTACGTCCTTCCTAATTCCTTAGCGAAGTATACTTATAACCTTTTTTATTACCTAGTTCCCTTACTACTCACCAAATGGCCTTATGTAATAAGTAATAAGCAAAACCTCTTGGGATCCACAAGATAGAAATTAAGCATAAGGTAATAAAACATGAATGGAAATAAAATTCAGAAATGTAAGAAATAACTAGAACATGTAATATAAACTAAAACAACCCAAAAACTTAAAGAAGAATTTAGCCAAGCATGGCTAAAGGAGACATTGAATTACCCTGGATAGGAGCTTAAATATGGCTTCCCACAAGTCCTAGGAACAATGCTCAAGAGGGAGAAAGAGAGAATACTTGTTGTATTCTAAGTAGGTGTGTTTTACAAGTGAAGAAAAGGGTCCTATTTATAGTAAAATTCCAGCCTCCAGCGCTTGAGCGCTGGCATTCCCAACGCATGGGCGCTAGGATGCATTAAAAATACACTTTCTGTCCGAGGCCCAGCGCTTGAGCCCTGGCTTTCCAACGCTTGGGCGCTGGGTCAACATCTGACTCATCAGCCAGTAAGAACCCCAGCGCTGGAGCGCTGGGATCCCAACGCTGGAGCGTTGGGACGCTGCTTCTTCATCTTCAAGATTTTTCTTCCTTCTTCATTCATGGTAGTGGGTTTTGATTGCCATAAAATGCCACTATTCAGCCTTGTTTAATTCTGAAACCTTTCCTCCACTAACATCAATTCCTTAAACATTATTTTCCATGTGCTAATTAGAGAGTGATTCTTCATATTCCTCTTTTCCACTTTGGTCCTCTCTTGGTTAGCACTTCAATTTAAGTCCTCATATCCTCTCAATCTTCACTTTAAGTCCTCCACTCTTGAACTTTTATAATTTGGTCCCTGACTTCCTGAAACTTTACACATTGGTCCCTGGACAAAAATGATAACCAAACCAGCTTTTCCTAAAAATATAAAATTGCTATAAAAATTCCTAAAAATATAAAATGAAGATCGAAAAACAAATAAAATCTAATCTACATGCAAAATGCAAAATAAATATAAAATCTACATAAAAATAATAAAAAACCTATATGTGACTCAAAAATAATAAAATAAAAAGACTAAAACTACCTAAAAACATCATATAAAATCCACTCATCAGGGACTGGACGTAACCTTCGGTGGTTTGAAGGTGAACTAGGATAAAATCACTGTGTGGTTTTCTAATCCCTTAATTTTTACTTTCAGCACTTTACATTTTCGCTGCAGTTACAATTGTTATCTGTGCCTCTGATTAAAGTAAAAGTTATCCGAATAGAACTCAATTTCAATAAGGCGAAAAATGTAAGAACCTAATTCACCCTGCCTCTTAGGTTGTTATCTCTAGTCTTACAAAGAGTTCATGTGTGAATTCTTTGTCGACGGATTGAACTATGATATAAAGCGTGTCGTGCAACCTCTAGGGATCGAGTGCTACCAACAGTTGGTGGAGAAGGCCGAAGGTATCGAGGCCATTGATGACCACAAGAGCGGAAAATAGGGAAGCGGGCGACCAGTCAGGTCCCAGTCAGCCGAAAAGGATAAAGGGAAGAAGTCGTATCAGCGTCCCCAGGCCAAGGGGCGTACTTTTGGTATCGATCGACCGTCTGGAGGTAGTTTGGGTAGCCGAGCAGCGCCGAAGCCGATTGAGGACATAGTCTGTTTTAAGTGTAACCAGAAGGGGCACTATGCAAATAACTGTAGTCAGAAGACCATCGGTTGCGAGAATTGTCAGAAACCAGGGCATGTTGCTAAGGATTGCCGGATTCTGAAATCCGACGGTGTTGTGAATGTTGTCCGTGGAAAGCGTCCCGTTTCTCGCAGAAGAGTGTACAACATCACAGGAGTAGCAGTTGGTGACGCTGAAGGCTTGATCAAGGATCATTGCGACATCGCTGGTACACCTTTAACTGTTTTATTTGATTCAGATGCCACTCATTCCTTCATTGTTGTTGATAGTGTGACAAAGTTAGGATTGATTGTGTCGGAGTTGTTGTTCAACTAGGTGGTATCTATCCCTACTGCCAAAAGTTTGACTGCAACCTCTGTTTTCTTGAATTGCCATTTGATGTTCCGGGATAGCGAGTTCGTGGTGAACTTAATCTGCTTACCCCTTAAGCACTTGGACATGATCATAGGCATGGATTGGCTCTCTCATCACCATGTTCTACTAGATTGCGCCAACAAGGAGGTGATAGACCTTGACTTGAAGATGTCTGAGTTCTTGGACTCTTATCTTTCAAAGTCCTCCCTGAGAAGAGGAGCTTTGAAGGTCTTGTTAGCAGCTAGTGTGGGAGAATCGTTGACGGATGACGTACAGAGTTTTCCTATTGTTTGTGACTTCAAAGATGTATTTCCTAAAGATGTGCCATGAATACCTCCTGCTCGCGAGACAGAATTCGCTATCGATTTGGTTCCTAGAACTGGATCGATCTCTATTGCACCTTACCGGATGGTTCTAACAGAGTTAGCGGAGCTAAAGAACCAGTTAGATGATCTCATGGCGAAGGTTTTTATCCGACCCAGTGTCTCTCCATGGGGATTGATGACTGGGATTTATATGATCTTTTTAGCATCTTTTTCTTTGTTTTTATTTTATTTTTATTTGTGTCTCATATTGTTTTTATTCATTTTGTTAGGTTTTTATTTTATTTTTAAATTTGCATATAGTTTAGTTAGTATTTTGTTTTTTAGCCCTTTTAGTCATGTTTTATTGTAGTTTTAGTCCTTTTTAGAGTTCTGGTCAGTTTGAGGACATTTGTGGGGATCTTGATGCAATTAATGAAGAGATGGTGGCTGAATTAAAGGAAGAAGAAGAAGCATTAGTTTTCTTTGCTTGTTAAACATGTGGGAATTAGAGGAATTGAAGAAAGAATTGATGTGCTTCAGCTGTTTCAAGACAAGAAAGAGGCTACATGAAGAGATTTAATGACCATCAAAGAGCCATCGAAGAAGGAGAGAAAAAGAGCAAAAGACATGAAGCATCAGACGTGTCCAACGCCTGAGCACTGGCAAGCCAACGCTCATGCGTTGGCTCTCTGATTGGAACTATATTTTCATGTAATTCCAAGGCCCAAGCGTTGGAGGGGCCAACGCTCATGCGTTGAGCCCCTGACTTGCCTCGTTTGGATTCATTTAATTCCAGCGCTTGAGCGCTGGAAAGCCAACGCCTGAGCGTTGGGAGGCTGTTAGGAAATTGTTATAAATAGGATGCTTTGCTTTCTTGGTAAACATACCTAGATACCCTGGATACCTAAACACCTTGTTTATAAGCTTTTCCCTGGAGTTGTGGGAGGCCACCTTGAGCTCCCAATTTAGGTTTTTATTTATCATGTTTCTCTTAGCCATGCTTGGCTAAGTTTTCTTTTGTATTTGGGTTTTAGTGAATCTATCTTAGAACTATGCTTTAGGTTTTTGTTTATATATGAATAAAGTGTAGTTCTTAGTTTCCATTCTCTGTGATTATATTACTCTTGCTGTACACAAGTGTTCATGCTTAATTCTTATGTAATGGTAGTTGGTAGGAATTGGGGGAAATGGGAATAGAAGGAATGATTGTATGTCACTTAGGTATAAGGGTAGACATTGTTAGTGTTGTCCTGAACATGGAATTTATCTTCAATTTGATTAACTAATCACTAAGGTAATAGGTTTAGAAATTGAATTGGAAGTTCTACTTTCTTAAGGTATTAACCAGTAGAAACCCTAGGCTAGAACACCCAAGAACATGTTCTGATTTTCATATATAGAATTGATTCTGAATAGCTTAGCTAGAGGTAGTAAAACTCAACCCAAGTACTTGTTTAATCAAAAAATTATCTTTGTCTTTATGCTGTTATCTAAAATCCAAAAACAAAACAAATATATCTTTTCTTTTTCAAACTCTAGAAAACTGATTTCAAGTCAAACTAATCACTGTGGAGACGATAATCTTTTATACTACTTTGATACAATCTGTACACTTGTAGAATTGCTATCAGGGAGCACCTGTGCTGCTCATAAAGAAGAAAGATGGCAGATCATGACTGTGCATGGATTACAGACAGTTGAATAAGGTGACTGTAAAGAATCATTATCCTTTACCTAGGATTGATGATTTGATGGACCAGCTTCGAGGAGCCTCTATCTTCTCAAAGATCGACTTGCGATCTGGATATCACCAGATTCGGGTTAAGGAAGCAGACATCCAGTAGACTACCTTTCGGACTCGCTATGGACACTATGAGTATGTAGTGATTCCATTCAGGGGTATTAATGCGCCGACATTATTCATGGATTACATGAATAGAATCTTTAATCCCTTCCTTGACAAGTGTGTAAGTGTAATCTTGACGACTTTCGTTCATGTTGGTTGCGTGTAGTGTTCTGATTTTACCTTTTGACAAGTTTGTGGTTGTATTCATCGATGATATCTTGATCTACTCGAGGAGTAGAGAAGAGCACGAGGAACACTTGCGTCAGGTGTTGTCTGTTCTTCATGAGAAGACCTTATATGCGAATGCAGCTAAGTGTGAGTTCTGGTTGGAAGAGGTGAAGTTTCTAGGTTATGTCATTTCTAAGGAAGGCATTGTTGTGGATCCAAGCAAGGTGGATGCAGTGACGAAGTGGGAGCAGCCGAAGTGTAACACCCCGATTTCCGATCGAGGCGTCACATTGGAAAACACGGAAATAACACTCTAAAAATCCTTTCAGAACATCGCAAGTTTCCAAAACAAACGTCACTTATATATCTATCATAGTGTAGTCCAATATCATTAATATTACAGCAAAGAAACAAGACGTAATGAAAGTAAAATTCTGCACCACATGTGCTTATTGTACAAAAACAGCGGAATCAAAACATCATCTTCAAGTCTGCCCCAAAAGTTTCTCAAGCTTGCATCAATTTAATCTTAGAGCAATCCCTCATTGCTGGTCGTCTGGCGTTAAGCGCCCAAGCAATAAAACAACAAGCAGAAAAGGGTTAACTCCAAATACAAGCAATAATCAACAGCACAGTGATGAAAACAGAATAAGTAATGAACAACAGAGCATGATGTACATCAATAACAACGACAAATATTCACAAGTTCTTATAATCCAATTATCACACAATCATGCTTGTTAGTTCTCAATAACTATATGCATATTCCATGGCCAATAATTCGCCTTAAACTGGGCCAGGGCGATCACGTGGGACAAAGATCCACCACATGACCCTCGGTTGATCCCACGGGACAAAGTGTCGTCACATAAACCTTAATCCTACATATATAATGCATATGCTATGACAAATAATCATTATCCTCAAGAACTAACAGTTCCCATAATTTCCAGAATCCTCATGAACATAACGGTTCACACGTTTCACAGTCATAGTATCAACATATGCATAATATAGTCAGTTTTTCTTAGAAAACATTTTCATCATGTTATATCCAAAACAATTCAATTCCAACAACATGTAATCATATTCAGCATGTTATAGCATCAATGGCAAGAATTCCAGAATCAGTTCAAAGGCAAACACAATCAGACCCTTCAAACAGAGTCACAAAACACCATAACAACACAACACTAAGATTGAGTTACCCTTACCTCCGATTAGGTTGCATACACTTGATCTTCAACCTAGAATTAGCATAAGAACTCATTTAATTAACTATTATAAGGATAGGATTCAATCTAAACAGAAATTGGACTCAAAACAGTCAAAATCAGATTTTTTCGTAAAATAGGGTAGAACAGAGCATGCTCCAACGCTCGAGCATTGGCCTCCAACTATTGTGAAGAAGGTCTCATCCTTGGACTCGGATGAGGTTTTGATGAAGACAAACACATCACAAAAAGAAGAAAGACTTCAGAAAAGAAAAGGAAGACATCAAGAAGACTTCAAGAAAGAAAGGAACAAAAAGAAGAAAGACTTCAAGAAGACTTCAGAAAAGGAAGGAAGACTTCAAGAAGACTTCAAGAAAGAAAGGAACAAAAAGAAGAAAGATTTCAAGAAGACTTCAAGAAGACTTCAGAAAAGAAAGGAAAGACTTCAAGAACCAGGGTCAGAACGTCAAGATCAAACATGAAGGTTCTTGCTTTAAGTAAGTCTTGTCAACTTAGTATGCTATGCTTTATTAAGGTTAAATTGCATTTGAAGGCTCATAAAAGATCAACTAATTGAGTACGATATGTTCTCACAAGTTTAACTTGGTAGGGACACTCAATTAGGGCTTGAGATGGTTAAAACTGAGTTTCGGACTATCTCTAATCGATTACAGGTTGTGTGTAATCGATTACAGGAAGGCAGTAATCGATTACCACCTTAGTGTAATCGATTACACAATTTGAATTTTGAATTCAAACTGCAACGGCTAGTGTAATCGATTACTAGGCCTATGTAATCGATTACCAGGTCGACAGATGTGTTATTTCATGAACCATTGTGTCTCAAAACGTTTGGGAAAGGATGTGTTGGTTCATGGACGACCTCTAGTGCCTATATAAAGTCCATAGACGCTCGGAAACATCAATGACTTGGTCCATAACTTTCATATTCATTAAAGTCATCATTCTGAGTTTATGTTCTCTCATTTTCATAAGCACACACATGCTGTTCATCTTTTGAGAAACTCAGAATAAGAGAGCCTTCATTGTAATTGCCTGGAGCATACAAACTAAGATCAATCCATCCTGTCTAAAGGATTGAATCAGCCATTGTAAAGGCATCTTCTTCTTCATCTCTTGAATCGGTTTGATTCATTCACCGTGGTTTTCAGTGGTTGTAAAAAGGTCCATCGTAGTGTTCGATGGTTGTGGAAAAGGTTCTTTGAACCGGGGTTGATTCAAAGTCCGCCGTAGGGTTCGGAGTCTGTAAAAAGGTCCTTTGAATCGGGTTTGATTCAAAGTCCTCCGTAGGGTTCGGTGATAGTGGAAAAGGTCATTTGAATCGGGTTTGATTCAAAGTCCGCCATAGGGTTCGGCGTCATCAGTTGGTGGTTTGCCATCTGAGATTTGACAAGAGTTCTTAAGGTTCTTGGTGTAAGTACTTGTAAGAAATCTTGATCATAGTGGAAAAATCCTCAAGGGGTTTCTTGAGGGACTGGACGTTGCCATCGGTGGATAGAAGGTGAACCAGGATAAAATCTCGTGTGTGATTTCCTCTTCCCTTCATCTTTTACTTTCAAGCAATCCTTAATTCCGCTGCAATCACAACTATCGTTTTGTGATCATCATTATCTTGAAAGTAATAATTTCGATAAGGCGAAAATCGTGCAACTCTGATTCACCCCCTCTCTCAGGTTGCTATCTAGGCTAACAATTAGTATCAGAGCGTAAGTTTAGGTAATTTACTCCTAAGATCCGGGAGAAGATGGAATCCTCTTCTAGTCATGGAACCAGTGAGGGATTTAACATAAACAGGCCACCATACTTCAATTGAGATCACTATGACTTCTGGAAGATCAAGATGAAAATCTTTATAAGGTCATTAGACGTGGAAATATGGAAAGCCATTGAAGAAGGTCCGTTTATTCCTATGTTTGAAGTGGGTGATAACACACAACCAAAACCAAAAAGTACTTGGAGTAAAGAAGAAAAGAAGAAGGTTCAGTATGATCTCAAAGGAATGAATATCCTTATATATGCTCTTGGCATGGATGAATTTTTCAGAGTATCCACGTGCAAAACGTCAAAGGAAATATGGGATACTCTAATGGTAACTCATGAAGGCACTGAAGAAGTGAAGAGATCAAAGATAAATACTCTTTCACAACAGTATGAGATGTTCAGAATGTTACCAAGGGAAAAGGTGCTAGATATGCAGAAAAGGTTCACTCTCTTGATCAACCATCTAATTGCTCTTGGAAGAAATTTCTCCAACAGTGATCTGAACTTAAAAGTCCTAAGATCATTATCAAGAGAATGGCAACCAAAGGTAACAACAATTTCTGAAAAGAACAGTCTTTCAAAAATGACATTGGCTTCACTCTTTGGCAAGTTGCAAGAACATTAACTTGAACTCAAAAAGATGGAACAACAAGAAGCAATTGATAAGTACATTCGACCTATTGCATTGAGAACTATTGCTACAAGATATGATAGTGCACAAGAGGAAGATTCTCAATCCAATAGTGATGATGATGATGAGGATATAAGAATCATTGTGAAATATCTTTACAAAATCCTCAAAAATAGAAATTGTCATAATCTTCAAAGAAAGAAGCATGGCTTGAAGAAGAAATCTGAGAAAAAGATTTCCAAATCATGGAATGCATACATGAAAGACAATGAAGCAAGTTCATCATCTGATTCAGAAAATGAAGAAGGATATCTCGCTCTGATGGCAACACATCATTCTGATGGTGAAAATGAAGAGGTTAGTAATGCAATTTCATATGATAAATTACAAAGTACCTTTGTTAGATTGCATGATAGTTTCTTGAATATTTATGAAGTATATGCATATCAAAGTAGGATCATCTCATCTCTACAAAGTAAAACTAAAAGCATGCAAGATGAGTTAGATCAAGTAAAATTTAGAGTAGATATTCAAAGTGATTTTACATCTTTAGATCCATGCATAACCCTTGAGTCAAAGATTGATGAATTAACACAAGTGGTAAACAAAAGTAAAGATAATATGGATAAGTCGTTATGTAATCAAAGACATGCCTATCATAAAAGTGATTTAGGTTTATCTGATCATAGTCATCCTAGTGATGTTAAGAAAATCACTTTTAGACCAAGTAGTTCATACAACTTTGGTCATACAGGGAGAGTACATGATGGTGCTCAACTTAGAAAGGCATCTATCAAATCTTTCTATCATCTTAAAGAGAAAGTGCCTAACATGAAATTTAAGTGTTCCTATTATTCTCCTAGTTATCAAAGGAATGATGGAGTCCCCAATGAAAGATTCATATGGGATGTGAAAGATACTAACCCAAAAGGACCCAAAGACAATTGGGTACCTCAAAAATACCATTAAGCTTATTGTGCAAGTGTGCTTGAAGACCTTATGATAAGAATTGTCATATACAAGGGATGGTCTTTCAAGACACAATATTAGAATATGGTATTGGTAAGAGAAATTCTAAAGCTCTATATCTTTTAAAAGGTATTCAGTAGAATAGTAATGCATTCTTAGGCATCTGCATTTACATCATTTTCCATGTTAGATATATCCTTCATGCAGTGCTTATCTAATCTGAAATTTCAGATTTTTAGTCATGTTAATCGATTACATAGGTTTAGTAATCGATTACAGGGATTTCTTTGGTCCTGTTTCTTATCCAAGGTGGGTAATCGGTTACCCAGATAGTGTAATCGATTACCTCCTCGAAATTTGAATCTGCATTCAAATTGTTCATCATGTAATCGATTACATGGAAGGTGTAATCGATTACATGCCCGATAGTATATAAACCTGGGCTTTTCTGTTCTTAATCGATTACATTTCCTTTCCTCTCTCTCTCTCTCTCTCTCTCTCTCTCTCGTGCGACACCAGCAGGCCTAAAATCCCCATATCTCCTTCAATTTTTGTTCATTTTCAAGAATTCTTTGTGGGTTTTGCTCCTAATTTCAGTCTCTATCCATCCATCCTACCAATTGTTGTTGAATTGGTTTGGTTTAAAAAGCCCCAATTTGGTCCTGTCAAACCCTAGAACTCGAGAATTGTCAAATTCAGCTTCCATGGCTTCTTCCTCATGTAAACCTCATCGTTCTAAGAACCCATCCATGGATGCTTTGGACCTCTCAAGGCTGTTGGCTACCGAAGAACAGAAGCTACACTTCCTTGCTCACTTTCTTGATCGGCCAGTTCTCACACCAAAGTATGGTGCTCTGGATTCCTTCATGACAGCAGGGATGACATTTCCCACTCTGTTTGATCATCAGGGACTTGACTCGTTCATTGAAATAAAAGGTAAATTCTATCCCTAACTTGTCAGAGTCTTCTATTGTAATCTGATTAAACGTGGTGGCAAAATCTGGTCATCTGTCAAGGGTATTGACATCTCTATGACCCTTGATGAGTTGGGAGAATGTCTTTCTATTCCCAGCACCGGAGCAAAATTAGGTTTTGAATTGCCTTGCCCTTGGGAAGAATATGATAAGAGATCATTCTACTTATCTCTATGTCGCTTCTCTGAAGAGCAAATTCAGTCTAAGAAGCAGCGGGTTGATGCAAACCGTTCTAGAGATACCCTTGCTGTTGGGTTTCTCACTGTTGAAAAAAGACTGCTTCACTATTTGCTCAGTTATGTGATCTTACCTCAGAGTCCAAATCATGCTCAGATAAGCGATCTAGAGTTACAAATTCTATATGGCATGATTAATCAAAAGTCTATTAATTGGGCTTATTTGGTAATGATACATATGTTGCTGCACAAGGAAAGAACTAGCCCTCTTCCGTTTGCTTCTACAATCTCCATCATTCTGAAGAAGAAAGGTGTTTCTACTCATGGCGAGTACTCCGTTAAAATGGATGGTAAGGCTCAGCGCATCGATCTGAACATTCTGAACAAGATGGGATTCCTTCAGGATGTTGATGGATCCTTCAAGAACAAATCTGACCTGATATCTGAGGATCCTCCTGCTCCTACTCCTGCAGCCTTCTTCCCTCCGTCTGAGAGTGCTCCATCGTCATCTTCTGGTACCGATGCTTCTACACAGCTTATTCTTTCACATATTGATAGCATGAAGCATTTCATCAGCCAGCGCTTTGATCGCATGGAAGGCCGGGTCCGGTCCATGTACACTACCTTGCGTGCAGATATGGACAGTCTAAGCCTTCGTGTAGATTAGATGACTCGTTCTCCTCTCCATTTCTCTGATGAGTCTGAAGACCTCTAGACTATTTTTATTTTTATTCAGACTATTTATATTTTGGGTTGTAATAGTTTAGACATAACTTATGGATGGTTTGGTTTCTGCTTGCATGTTTAATTATGTATTCTGAACTTATCTGGTTATGCTTTAATTGGGTGTGATGCATAAGTTTCAAAATTTTGTCTTGCTTACCCCCACTCCCTACGATTTAAATGTCTATACTACTTGTTAGCATGTATGGAGTATGTTTGGACTCATCTTCTTTTTGATGAAGTCAAAAGGGGGAGAAAGGGTCCTGTGCTTTGTAAAGTTTATTTACAAGAAAAGCTACAAGTGGAACAAAAAGGGGGAGAATAGTTCTGATATATATTATGCTTCTCTTTATTTCGATTATCCTGGAATATTTTGTATGGCTTTTTCTTCTTTTTGATGATGTCAAAAGAGGGAGAAAAGTCTTGTGTATGCTTGATCATATTTCAGGATATTGTGCTTCAATTGCAAAATAAAGGGGGAGATATAATTGCAAAACCAAGGGGGAGATATACAAGACAAGAGAAAGTCTATTGATCTATCAATGTTCAAGCATGATGTTTGCCATCATCAAAAAGGGGGAGATTGTGTAGAAGGTCTCGTCCTTGGACTCGGCTGAGGTTTTGATGAAGACAAACACATCACAAAAAGAAGAAAGACTTCAGAAAAGAAAAGGAAGACTGATAAGGAAAATCGCAAGTGTACGATTAACTATCGCGTAATAAAAAGATCGAACCCAAGGGATAGGTGTTCTTATTATTATAAAATTTAGTACTAAAACAGAAAAATAAAAGATGAATAATTGTTGTTGGTTTGAGAACTAGAAAGAAACAATTGCATAAAATAATAAGAAGAAGAGATGATGAACATTAAGCTCTTGGGTTGGTTTACATAGTCTATAAAAACATGCTAGCAATCTCTTACTAAATTCCTGAATTATAAAACCATTATCATGATGCTATAGCCTAGTGTAACTATAAGTTAATTCCTTAAGCATTGTAGATCTTTCTTTTTAATTACTAAACCCAATTCCTTGGCACCTAGTTAACTAAAGAAGAAGATGAAGAAGATGTTCAGGCCAACATAAAGTTACGTCCTTCCTAATTCCTTAGCGAAGTATACTTATAACCTTTTTTATTACCTAGTTCCCTTACTACTCACCAAATGGCCTTATGTAATAAGTAATAAGCAAAACCTCTTGGGATCCACAAGATAGAAATTAAGCATAAGGTAATAAAACATGAATGGAAATAAAATTCAGAAATGTAAGAAATAACTAGAACATGTTTTATAAACTAAAACAACCCAAAAACTTAAAGAAGAATTTAGCCAAGCATGGCTAAAGGAGACATTGAATTACCCTGGATAGGAGCTCAAATATGGCTTCCCACAAGTCCTAGGAACAATGCTCAAAAGGGAGAAAGAGAGAATACTTGTTGTATTCTAAGTAGGTGTGCTTTACAAGTGAAGAAAAGGGTCCTATTTATAGTAAAAATCCAGCCTCCAGCGCTTGAGCGCTGGCATTCCCAACGCATGGGCGCTAGGATGCATTAAAAATCCACTTTCTGTCCGAGGCCCAGCGCTTGAGCCCTGGCTTTCCAACGCTTGGGCGCTGGGTCAACATTTGACTCATCAGCCAGTCAGAACCCCAGCGCTGGAGCGCTGGGATCCCAACGCTGGAGCGTTGGGACGCTGTTTTTCTTCTTCTTCAAGATTTTTCTTCCTTCTTCATTCATGGTAGTGGGTTTTGATTGCCATAAAATGCCACTACTCAGCCTTGTTTAATTCTGAAATCTTTCCTCCACTAACATCAATTCCTTCAACCTTTTTCCCATGTGCTAATTTAGAGAGTGATTCTTCATATTCTTCTTTTCCACTTTGGTCCACTGTTGTTTAGCACTTCAATTCAAGCCCTTTTATTCTCTCAATCTTCACTTTTAGTCCTCCACTCTTGAACTTTTACAATTTGGTCCCTGATTTCCTGCAACTTTACATATTGATCCCTGGACAAAAATGATAACTAAACCAGCTTTTTCTAACTATATAAAATAGCTAGAAAAATTCCGAAAAATATAAAATAAAGCTAGAAAAACAAATAAAATCTAATCTATATGCAAAATGCAAAATAAATATAAAATCTACATAAAAACAATAAAAAACCTATATGTGACTCAAAAATAATAAATTAAAAAGACTAAAAACTACCTAAAAACATCATATAATATCCACTCATCAAAGACTTCAAGAAGACATCAAGAAAGAAAGGAACAAAAAGAAGAAAGACTTCAAGAAGACTTCAAAAAAGGAAGGAAGACTTCAAGAAAGAAAGGAACAAAAAGAAGAAAGATTTCAAGAAGACTTCAAGAAGACTTCAGTGTAATCGATTACTAACTTAGTGTAATCGATTACACAGTTTGAATTTTGAATTCAAACTGCAACGGCTAGTGTAATCGATTACCAGGCCTATGTAATCGATTACCAGGTCGACAGATGTGTTATTTCATGATCCATTGTGTCTCAAAACGTTTGGGAAAGGATGTGTTGGTTCATGGACGACCTCTAGTGCCTATATAAAGTTCATAGACGCTCAGAAACATCAATGACTTGGTCCATAACTTTCATATTCATTAAAGTCATCATTCTGAGTTTATGTTCTCTCATTTTCATAAGAACACACATGTTGTTCATCTTTTGAGAAACTCAGAATAAGAGAGCCTTCATTGTAATTGCACGGAGCATACAAACTAAGATCAATCCATCTTGTCTAAAGGATTGAATCAGCCATTGTAAAGGCATCTTCTTCTTCATCTCTTGAATCGGTTTGATTCATTCACCGTGGTTTTCGGTGGTTGTAACAAGGTCCATCTTAGTGTTCGATGGTTGTGGAAAAGGTTCTTTGAATCGGGGTTGATTCAAAGTCCGCCGTAGGGTTCGGCGTCTGTAAAAAGGTACTTTGAATCGGGTTTGATTCAAAGTCCGTCGTAGGGTTCGGCGTCATCAGTTGGTGGTTTGCCATCTGAGGTTTGACAACAGTTCTTAAGGTTCTTGGTGTAAGTACTTGTAAGAAATCTTGATCATAGTGGAAAAATCCTCAAGGGGTTTCTTGAGGGACTGGACGTAGCCTTCGGTGGATAGAAGGTGAACCAGGATAAAATCTCGTGTGTGATTTCCTCTTCCCTTCATCTTTTACTTTCAAGCAATCCTTAATTCCGCTGCAATCACAACTATCGTTTTGTGATCATCATTATCTTGAAAGTAATAATTTCGATAAGGCGAAAATCGTGCAACTCTGATTCACCCCCCTCTCAGGTTGCTATCTAGGCTAACAACGCTCATGCGCTAGGTGATTGTCTGGTGAACACGTTTCAGGAAGAATTCCAACGCTAGGGCATTGGAACCCAGCGCTCATGCGCTTGCTCTCGGCCTGAGAGTCTAGAAACAATGTTTTTCACGTAAAAATAATTTTAAACTCTATTCTTCAAAACCCAAACTTTCTCATGGACAAAACTCATAACAAAATTGATCAAAGATAGTTTCTATTCAGAATTCCAAGGATTTTTTGAGACACAAGGAATTATAAAAAATCTGTAACATAAGAACTGGAAAGGAAACCGACCTTGTATGGCTCAAAAGATTAAGAGATTTGAAACTTCAACTTTGTCCTCCAACGAACAAGAAGAACTCGAACACGAATCAGATTTATCCTTCAACGAACAAGAAGAACTCGAACACGAAGAAGATTTGTCCTCCAACGAACATGAAGAACTCGAACACGAACCAAAATATGAACGATTATTACTTCAATACCAAGTATTTGTAAAATTATAGAGAATTGAGGTTTCTTCGAAGGAAGGAAAGATTTAGAAGATACTGAAGATTAATGCACTGTTACAAGATCTTTATTTATAGAGCGAGGAAACCAACTTAGAAATGATTTAAATATTCTTAGTCAATGAAAATGCCAGTTTGTCATTTCCAAGAACATCTGGCACTTATCTCATAAGGTCAACAATAGCGGCTGACAGACCAGACTAGACATAAAATAACCGACTTAACCAGTCAGCTAAGACTAGTCTGCCAATTTACTAAGACGATCCTCTCCTACTCATCAAAACGCCGCGATTTCAGCCAAGACTTAATCGATACATAATTCCATACACCATCACACATTTTAACATGGACAAAATCCAATACATCAGCCAAGACTAACTCGAATTACTGAACAATTCAAGACAAAGTATAATCATTATACTTCGAAGGATTTCAAACTATAATTACAAGAAATTTAGGGACTAAGGTGAAATTACACAAAATTGAGGGTCTTACACGAAGACTACGATAGATATGAGGAGTTTCTTGGGCTTGGCTGGATACTACCCGAGATTCATCGAGGGTTTTGCGAATATCGCAGGACCTTTGATGAAGCTGACTCAGAAGAACTAGCTGTTTGCTTGGACGGAAGAGTGTGAGTCCAGTTTTCAGGAGATGAAGCTGCGCTTGACAACCGCACTGGTCTTGGCATTACCTCAGTGTGATGAGCCTTACGAGGTTTATTATGATGCCTCTTACCAGGGCTTGGGTCGTGTATTGTTGCAACATCAGAAGGATGTAGCCTATGCTTCGAGGCAGCTGAAGATCCTTAAACGAAACTACCTGACGCATGATTTGGAGCTTGTAGCGGTGGTTTTTGCTCTAAAAATGTGGAGGCATTATTTGTATGGGGGCACGTTCACTGTCTTCAGCGACCATAAGAGCTTGAAATACCTCTTTGATCATAAGGATCTTAACTTCAGACAGAGGCAATGGATGGAGTTCCTTAAGGACTATGATTTTACCTTGCAGTACCTTCCGGGAAAGGCTAATGTTGTGGCTGATGCTCTCAGTCGCAAGGTTATTCATGTTTCCTCTCTGATAATTAAGGAGTTGGAGTTGCTTGAGGCTTTCTGTGTAACGCCCCAATTTGCGGTCGGGGGTCACATTGTAAATACGTAGAATTTAAAGTTTATTAAACCTCTAAAAAAGACCACCCAATTTTTCAAAAACACAAACATCGCTCATTAAATTTTTAAAACAGAATAATCATCCCATAATTATCATAATCTAACAGAAATAGTAAAATTAATAAATAACAACAACATAAATTTTCTAAGTCTTCGATAAAGAAAAAAACAGAAAATATCCATGCTTCTTCACGTTTCTCTTCTTCTTCAGCTTCTAACATTTAGCCTTCAATTTTATATTTCGTACTGCTCATATGTGGTGTTAAGCGCCCAAACAAAACACACAAACAAACAGTAAAGGGTTAACTTCGAAAAACAACAAATAAATAATTATCGCTATGTGACAATTTAAGAAAACAGGAACAAAAACATAATAAAGCAGTAACAATCTAACAACAACAGTAAGAATATACAACAATAATTAAATGAGTCTTCAATTAATTTTTCCAAAATATGCAAGAGGTTCCTACAATAACTATATGCATTCCTATGACCAAGTTTTCCCAAAACAAGGGCAGGACAATCACCCACCACATTGCCCTCGGTTGATCCCACGGGACAAGCACCCGTCACATCAATCCTAAACAATCCTAATTAGTGCATATGCTATGACAAAATATCTCAACCTCATGAACCAACAGTTCACACAATAATCTTTACAAAAGTCATAGTCCATATGCAATATTAATCAAATTTTCTCAAAATCAATTTTCCTCATAACCAATCCAACATGTCATATCAATAATCTCATTTCAAATTCCTCAATAACAACATAATCCGAATATAACATGCTACGGCAGCAAGTCATACAATTTTCAATGCCAACTCAATCAAGGTTTCCCAAAAACAGAAACATAGACAATCACACATGACAATAAATTCCTAAAAAAAGAAGTTACCCTTAACTCCTAATGCTTTACATCCACTCCAAGTTAAACCTATCATACAATATGTAAAAACCCTAAATTAATCTTCGGAAGAGCGGAAGAAACCCTAAAACCCATTTAAAATCAAAAGAACGGAAAACAACACTGGGCTGGCAGAAGCCCAACACATGTACGTTGGGATGCCAACGCTCATGCGTTGCCTCCCTGCCTGGGAACCTAGTTCCCAACGCCCAGGCGCTAGGATCCAGCGCTCATGCGTTGGCTCTCTGTCCAGGATGACCAAAAACACCGTTTTTCACCGTTTAATTCCCGAAAAGAGATTTTTACCAAGGGTTTTTATAAAAATTGATTCTACATCATTTAAACATCATTTTACAGAGTTTGACATGCCAAAAATCAATTTTATTCAAATTAAAGTTTCAATGTCCAAAAGTCCTAAATTAGCTAGGGTAAAGGAACAAGGGTGTAGAGCAGAACCAACCTCGGGTTTGGCTTCGGAATCAAACGTACGGCCTTGTGTTCGTCCTCTACGTCCCAACGCTTGTACTCGCCTCAGACATGAAGAGAATCATGTACTCAACCTCCAGCTTTGAGAAGGAAATTTCGAACCCCAAAACAGAAACGATGTCGGGTTAAAACCGAGTTTTCAAACAAGAGTATAACTCAAAATGTATTGGGGAAAGAAGGGCTTACCAAGAACACAAGTGGGGAGTTTCTTGAAGATAATTTTAGAGAATTCCAAGGCCTTCTCCAAGGAGAATACAGCATAATCAAAGAGGAGAAAAGGCAGCAGAATGTATAAGAACTTAGCAGCAGCAAGAGGGAATTGTACAACACTTGGCTAGGGTTTTCTTTCAGGAATTTAAACATGTTTAAGTGAGGGAATGGAAGTTAGTTTCTGAATGTCCCCCCTCTATATGATGCACGAAATATGGGTGAGTGGGAGGTTATTTTCTCAGCTTATTTTCTATTTTTCAACAGCATCTTTAAATCATCTTTACAATTTAACAAGATTATTCTATTTTCAAATTAATTAAAGAGTTTTAAAAGAGAAAATTCTCAGCCAAAATGGATGAGTGGCTCACCCTAAACCTAGTAAAAATAGGAAGGAAAGGTTGACTTCTTCCCCCCGTGTAAGCTCCTTAAAAACATAACGTATCCGGTCTTGTTTTCGGTTAAAATAAATTCTATTACCGAATATTATTAATCTCTAGGTAATTAAATTCAGAAAGAATCTCCAAGAACAAGAGAATATTCCCTTTCTACTCCTTGACAGTGAGAGAACACACAAGAAAGGGGCGGTTTGAATTGTGTGTGTGGTTTTTGAAACTTCTTTTTAGGTTCTATGCAGTTATTAGTTTCAAATGAATATAAGAGTGTGTGCACGTAGTAGAAAATTAACTTAAGACTGAAAATTAAAACACACAGGGTATTTATCTTGATTCACCCCCATAATCGACAGGGCTACGTCCAGTCCTTGGCTTCACCAAGATTTTCAACTATTTCATCAAAATAGTACAAGTATTCTACGGGACTTCTCCCAATATTAGAAGGAATTCTCCTATCAAGTATTATACAAGACTTCTCCTAATATTCTAAGGACTTCTCCTTTCAAATATTCTTCAGGACTTCTCCTCACTAGTATTCTACAGGACTACTCCTGATTCCCTTTACAAGGTGGCTTTGTTGTTCTACAAAATTCTCTTCGACAAGAGTAAGGTAGAAAGATGAAGTGCATATTACAGAGAGGGTATGAATTTAAGGTTCTATATTTTCTTTGTGTGTGACAGAGATAAGAGTAACACACTCTATGGGTTCTTCACACAGATGGACGACTTAACTCAATTTAGAGTGGCTTGAAGCTTTTTGAGTTATAACAATGGAAGCTTGGTTCCTTGGGAAACTTGGTAGAGATATACAATAAGTTATGTTCAAGTCCCCAAGTTGTTTCTGAAGCAAACTTCTCTATTTATATCTTCAATAGGAAGTCTTCAGTGAGCTTGACGAAGAAGAGAAAATAGTTCTGTTAGTGCTTCTGCTTCCTTGTGAGTAATGGATACTTCTGTAATTCTGAAACAGCATTAAATGCGTTCTGTCATGCATTAATTGCTTTTGTTGACATCGTCTGGCGCGATACAATATTCAGCCTTGAGCTTTTGTTTGGACATCATATCCCAGTGCATGCCAGCTAAGGATCATTAAATGTTCTGAACAGAAGATTTGGTTTTGACCGTTGAGGATATACTGTGTTCAGAATTTCTCGCCGTTGATTCCGCAAAAGTAGCTTGATTTGAGGAAAAGCAGAGAAGTTGAGGAACCGAGGAATAAAGTATTAATTGTGTCATTTTCTTAATTCTGCGATCAACAATGCTTCATTTAATGTGCTAACGAGGTAGATTATCTTTAAAGCTAGAAGCAATTATGATGGATGAATTCTTCAGAATTTTTTTCGAACGATTTCTTTAATGCTTCTGCCGAACTGACTCTTCATATTGTCAAGGTAAACAAGCTTTTTGGCATTTATGTCTTTTGAGAACTTCAACGCTTTAGACGGACGAACTCTTCATCATGACATGGAAGATGTAATCTTTGCAGTATTTCCAGAAGTTTGTCACCGTGTAAGTTGCCAACTAAATATGCTATTCGGTAGTCAACTGTACTGTATAGACGGACGGACTCCTTGTGCTGAACGTTCTCAGCTGTCAGACTGTTTTTGCTATGTTAGTGGCCGGACGTTCTCTCCTTTTGTGCTTCTCTTGAAGTTCTCCTTTTGAATGGGTTGTCACCCAAATACTTTGCATAGAGGCAAGAGATTCTTCAAATCTGGAAATGTTCCTTCAGGCTTTTGACCAGATTTACTCAACTTTGGCTAGAAAGTATTCCTGTTCATTAAAGCATTTTCAAACACCGGACAGTTTCAACTTTATCAAGTGCACTTTGGTGTTGAATGTGCATAGCTTCTCAAGTGATTTCCAAAGGATGTTTGTTCACTTTTAGGTAAACTTGGTCTTCAGTGAGTCGCCGGACTGTCTCCGCTTGGTTGCTTTCTTTGTGCATTCTGACAGTTCCTCTTGAAAGTGTATGCAGTTGTTCTTCAGTGAGGACCCGGACGGTTTCCTCTTATTTGCCTGTCTTTCATTTTTCTATGATTTGATAATGCCTTGTAGTTTATGCATTTCTTCATGAAGATAGTTTTTCCTGGTCATAAGAATGTTCAACGAGTTAGGAATTCTACTTCTTAGGAATATCAAACTATAATGAAATTGTTAATTATCAAAACATAATAATTCATTTAATCATTTGAATCTAACAATCTCCCCCTTTTTGATAATGACAATTTCTTTTGAGAAAAAGGTTTAATATATTCTTATTTCTGAAACCATTTACAAAAAAATGTTTCTTAGAGCGAGTGCTACAATTTCATAGATAGATTGTTTTTCTTAAAATAATATTTTATTATCTAGAAAAACACAAACGATCTTGATAATTTTTGCATACAAAAGTATTCTTGTGTCTTAGCATTATTTTTAGCAAGCATGAGACTCTTAGTTTGTTAACATTAATTCTTGGACGGACGGAGACGTTATGTAACTTTAAATTTTTTTTAAACGTCCTTTACGAGAAATAATTTAATCTCCTAATTTGTTTTTATGTTTGCTCCCCCTAAGCCTGACACTTCTCCCCCTTTGGCATTATCAAAAGAAATACTACAACAGTTTAAATATTCAAGCAGTAAAACCATAGGTAAAACTGAAGCAATAATATATAGCCAACACTGTAGTAAAATCAAAAGTAAGTTTATTCAAAGAAAAGTTGAGAGGAGAGTTTAGGGATCGAAGGGCTTCTTCAAGTGATCAAACAGTCTTTTGAGCGTTGCTACTTGCTTGCACCATCCCAAATTGGGCATCCATCTATTCCTTGATGTATTTTCAGATTTCCTGGTTTTGGCTCTTCATCTCTTCACGTAGTTCCTTGGTTTCTTTAGCATGAGTTGCTTGCAGCTCGTCAATTCTCTCTACACACTGACCTACAGGAAAACTGTTTTGCCAAAGGTGAGTAAGTCTGGTCACAAGCCTGAAGAAACATTTCAAGCTTTGAAGTATCTCTAGCCCCTGTGGAAAAATAGTTGGATGACAATCCATTCAAGAGGAGAACTTCAACAGAAGCACAAAAGAAGGAAGCGTCCAACCACCTGCATGGCAAGAACAGTCCCACAGTCAAGAAAGTTCGGGATAAGAAAGTCCGTCTGCGTATGCAACACAGTTAGCATCTCACTCAGTGATGAACTTCTGAAAATTCTGTAAAGACTGTGTCTGCCATATCATGATGAAGACTCTGTCTGCCTAATGCATCAAAGTGCTCAAAAGTCATAAATGCCAGAAAGCATGTTTGTCATGAGGTTATGAAGAATCAGTTTGACAGAAGCATTAAAGAAATTGTTTGACAAAACTCTGAAGAGTTCATCCATCATAATTGCTTCTTGGTTTAAAGATCATCTATCTCAACAGCACATTAAATGAAGCACTGTTGATTGCAGAAAGAAGAAAAGGACATATTTAATATTTTATTCCTCGGTTCCTCTTTTTTTCTGCTTTTCCTCAAATCAAGCTGATCTTGCGGAATCAACGGCGTGAACTTCTGAACATCGTACCTTCCTCAACGTTCAAATTCAAATCTTCTGTTCAGAGCATTTAATGATCCTTAGCTGGCATGCACTGAGATATTATGTTCCAACAAAAACCCAAAGTTGAACACAGCACCGAGCCAGACGATGTCAACACAAGCAATTAATGCTTGATAGAACGCATTTAATGCTGATCCAGAATTACATAATTAGCTGTTACTCACAAGGAAGCAGGAGCACCAACGGATCTATTTTCTCTTCTTCGTCAAAGCTCAATGAAGACTCTTTACTGAAGATATAAAAGAGAAATCAGCTTCGGAACAACTTGGCGACTTGAATACAACATATTGCATATCTCAACCAAGCTGCCCAAAGAACCAAGCTGCCATTGGTTTAAACTCAGAAAGCCTCAAGCCATTCTTTAACTGAGTTAAGTTGTCCACTTGTGTGAAGAACTTATAGAGTGTTACTATTATTTTCAAGTCACACACAAAATAAAACAGAGAACCTTAAATTCTTATCCTCTCTGTAATCCGAACTTCATCCTTCTACCCACTCTTACTGAAGAGAACTTTTCTAGAAAAACAAACCCAATGTGTAAAGGGAATCAGGAGTAGTCCTGTAGAATACTAGTAAGGAGGAGTCCTGGAGAATACTTGAAAGGAGAAGTCCTGAAAATACTAGGAGAAGTCTTGTACAATACTTGATAGGAGAAGTCCTTCTAATACTGGGAGAAATCCCTGAGAATACTTGTACTATTTGATGAAATAGTGGAAAATCTTGGTGAAGCCAAGGACTGGACGTAGCCCTGTCGATTATGGGGGTGAACCACGATAAATATCATGTGTACTTTAATTTTCTGCTTTAAGTTAATTTTCCGCTGCATGCACACATACTCTGACACTCTTTAAAACTAATAACTGTGTTGAATAAGAAAAGAAGTTGTCAAAAATTAAACACACAATTCAAACCCCCTCTTTCTTGTGTGTTTCACGCACTATCATGATGCCGGCGCTTCAAATCGGAGACGATGCCGCTGTGGACGAAGGTGAAGCTTGATGAAGAGAAGGGCGGTGGTTCGGGTTGAAGGAAGAAGGACTGGCGAGGAGACTGAAGTGATGGCGGCGAGGCTAAGAGAGGAGGCAGTGGTGGTGGTTCTGAGGTCGAAGGACAGCAAAGAGGAAAGCCAATTGGTGTTGGCTCGAGATGAAGGTGGTTCGGTGGAGTGAAAAGGTGAAGAAGATGACGGCTCTATGGAGGAAGGATCGGTGAGGAGGAGGTGGAAAGAAGGAGGTGGCGGCGCCGTCACCCACTAGGGTCTCCTCCGTTTTCTTCTTCAATTTCTCTTGGAGTGAGAAATAGTGAGGTTAGAGAGAGAGAGGAGTTGGGGCTGATGAGTTAGGGTTTTGGAGGTTTCCCTCTCTCCGTTCCTTTTTTTTTTTACTTGTTACCACGGTTCCGCCTTGAACTGTGGTAACAACCTATTTGTTTTTTACTTATTACCACAGTTAAAAGTGAACTGTGTAATAGAGCTCCTCAGTTACCACGGTTCGACACGGAACCGTGGTAACAGAGCCCCGGGCATCTTTTTACCAAGGTCCGACACGGAACCTTGACGTGGTGGAAGTCTTCAGTTCGAGAAGGTAACATGGGCGTGGTAAATAGGCAATTTTGTAGTAGTGTTAGTAGCTGCTACTACTTTCAACTTTTTTCTAATCACTTTGTCCAATTTTGGGAGCTGCACATACCTTCCACTTACTGGACCAGTGCCATCATCTCCTCGCGTGGTCATCCTTGGACACGTGAATATAAATCATTGGGTTCAAGTGAAGCTCAAAGAAGACTCCTCGTTGCCTCTAACATATATTCAATGGCAATACCATCGCACTCCAGATGCTGCTGGATGGGAAACCCCATTTCTTGATAGAATGGGCAAGTACCAGATTATACTGGATGAACATCACAATTCTTTTGTAAATACATTATTTTCAGAACCTCCATCAATTCCTCAGCTCTTTCCATCATTAGAAGATGAACCAATCACTCCTTGCAAATCTATTCATGAAACTCTACTACTTTCACCAATTGCTGATAAACAACAAATTCTTTCCACAACTGCTCAAGAGGTCAACCAATTATTCTCACCATCCCCCATAAGGGTTGCTGCTGCTGAAACTCCAAAGGCTCATACTTCTACAGCAACGTCTGCCAGCTTTTGCAAGAAGAAAATACGCCAATCAAGCATCAAAAACTCATTGAAAAGACTGAAGAAGACACAGAATGTGGTCTCTAGCCTCCTCATTGATCTATCCATAGAGGCACTTGGATCACATTTCTGCTATTCATCAAGCCTATGGATTCCTACTTTCGTTCCTCACTTGAACTTCAAATTTCTAGAACGCCAGGAAGCAGATCTATTTCATTTTGATTGGGTCGTCTGGCAATCTCAAGGCTATGTTGGCTATGTTTCATTATTTACTCTCCAACAGACTGGAGCTCTGGTTATTCAGCTTGGCTCATGGATGTTCTTATTGCTACCCTCTTGGTTATCAATAGTCACTCCTCTTGAAGTTCCAGTTATTTTATCAAAGGAGGACTTTGATATTCTGAAGGCACCTGAGCTTACTTTTGCAAACATTGTTCCCTTCGTAAGAAGTGCTCTCACAATTGTTCCATCACTTGAAATGCAATGTGCAATGGACCAGAAGGATTCAGGAGCTTATTACATAGTTGAATCTCCACCTACTCCGATCAATGTGGAACTCCCTCAATCTCCAGTACAGGATGTTGAAGAACTTGCTGAAGAATTTGCTGCTTTCAAGGCTAAATCAAAGGGGATATTGAGTCGATAAACGTAAAGGTGTTAAAGGTATTTATGCGTATTCAAAAAATGTTCACCAAACACATTTATAAATTGTCACTTAACTACTATTTAAATCCCTTTCAAGATTCGAATATAGTATAGCAACGGGTACTGTCGAACCACAAAGAATTGCGGACAAAAGTCGTTCTGTAGCGAAACTTATCAAACAATGGATAAAATGAAAGATTGTTTGTGGTTGTTTTTAATCAAAACTATAAACAAATAACAAATTGGAGTTTGAGAAGTTAGAGAAACTGTTGGGATTAGCTTTCACTGATTGACCTTTAATGTATTTCCTGAGTTCTTCTATTAATCTTGCCCTATGTTGAATTCATCACATCAGTTCTTAACTTACTACCCAGTCTCCCAGCGTAGAAGATTATCATTCTCTAGATTAACCCCTAATCTCTTGATCGATTAATTAATAGAAATCATTAGACATAGATGATTAATTGACTAATGGTCTAACCCCATCTCTAGGTCTTAAATCCAATAGATAATATTACCTAGTTCAGATTCAATTAGCTAGTTCTCACTATACTATCAAATCCAAAATCATGCTTTAGGTGATCAGACTAAAACAAGCATTGAACATAAGGTAAATCATTGAACTCATTCATAGAAACATTGATTAATATATGATTATCAGTATACATACATTAGAGAGGTCAAAAAGCTACAAGTAATCCCAACAAGAGAGGTTTAGCAATCCATTACTACAAGCTTACCAAAAGAAATATCAAAATTTGGAAGCTTGGCGACTTCGGCGACGTGTCTCCACTTGAACGAAGACGTTTCGATGCTCAAAATCTTCCTTTCTCTCTCCTTGCTTGCTTTCTCCCTCTAGGATCTCTCTCTTCACTCAAGTTCTCTCTAAAAATTAATTCTGAAAGTAAAAGTGAGGAATGGCTCCCTGAAGAAGTCTGGACGATCATCTTTTATAGACAAACAATTCAGCACAGGTCGCTTAGCGACTTAAATAGGTTGCTGAGTGACCTGTTTCTTCACTCATGGGTTTTTTAAACCGACTTGCTCGCTGAGCGGTCCACTTGAGGCTCTAAGCGAACAGAGAGGGTGTTCTGCTTGCTGGGCGATCCACTTGAGGCGCTGAGTGGCCAGAGAGGGTCCTCTAGTCGCTGAGCGGCTATCCTGGGTCACTGAGCGACCAGAAACTTGTATTTTTTGCCCAGCTCTTTCTGCCTTTATGGAAATTCCATCCGAAAATTCATTCCTTCCTCAAAAGTGGGTATAAAACATAATAAAGTCCAATACAAGACCATTCTAAGCAGAATTCCAAATATACCCAAAATTAGAGGAGTTTTAACACAAAATATCCATTAAACGATCAAGATAAGTGTCATTTAAAGGCTGTAAAACTATGCATATTTGACACTTATCACTCCCCCAACTTAGCACCTTGTTTGCCCTCAAACAAAAGGTAATGATACACAAAAGAGGTATATACAAAGGTTATACATGAGTATAGACAATGAATAGCCGATTTCACAAAAACAACTGAAAGTTCTGCATGATTGCAAATTACATTCAATTCAAATACTGTTCTTGCACACACATCAACATGATATCATAAGCAGTACACAATCCAATGTTCTTTCAATCAATAAGGAAATTTCCAATCTAGAAGCACATTGCAATTGAGCTTTGACAAAAGGTTAGTGTTTCACTCAATCACTCAATCAACCATTGAATTATAAAACTTAACTTCGTTACCTGTCTCAGCATCATTATTCTTGCATGGTTAATCAAGGATCACTAAGGACTTTTAAGGGTTGTAATGGGGATTGGCTTCAATGAATTAGGGTTTTTCAAGATAAGCAAGAAGCTAGATAAGCTAAGAGAGCAATCATTGTAAATTCAAGTAATTCATTTCTCTTAAATTTCCCAATCCCCCATTCAATTCATTTCATCACTTTTTTCTTCAAAACCATCAATCTCTTCTAATTCTCTTTTTCTTCTTTTCTTTCTTTTTCTTTTCTTTCTTTTTCTTTTTGCTTTTCTTTTTCTTTTTTTCTCAAAATATTTTTCAAATTTAAAGAGATTGATTGAAGAATTTACTATGTTTAGCACAAAATAACCCTTTTCTCCCCCCAACTTGCATATAACTCATAATCATGAAAGCTCTCTTGACCTATTTAAGCTTGGGTAGGTCATGGTTTTTCCTTTTGGCTACAAGGTTATATCAAAAAGAAAATTTCAAATTTTTGGCTCAAAGGGGTTAACAAAGATACATCCTAAAGAGGGTAGGATGTTTGGTTAAAAATGGTTGTATCTTCTAATGAATAGAATCCCTTGATCATGTCCTTTCACTTCCATGCAGTTTGTAATGAAATAGAGACTCAAACAAAATCAGTTGTACAAAACAATGACGAATCTCTCAATTTTACTCTGTATGGAAACACTCCCTCACTCGGTTGAGGCTTTAGAAATTCCTTTATGACTCAAAAACATGTTTCAAAAAGCATTTCCTATGATTTCACATGAAAGTATATGGATTTCTGTTCAAAAACACATGTGGATGCAATTTACAGAAACTTTGAAAATCATGTTTTTCACATAACAAAAATCATGCATTTACTTGGCTTTTCATTGCCTATGCTCATTCAAAAAGAATTGGATCAAGTAAGCATTTCAGCAATTAGGCAAACAATGCTATGTTATTCTATACTATACTATACTATACTATACTACACAGTTAATATATAACACAATTATATACATAACAGTGCGTAACCCAGCACTATTTAACAAAATATCCAAAATAATTAACAATATCCAAAAGTTTAACAGTTAAATAGTTTAATTGACAAAAAAATTATAAAATAAATCACTCAGTATGTAGAGGTGGTGGTGGTAGTTGATGACTGGGGGTATTAGTGTGTTTTTCCTTTCTTTTTCTTTGTTTTTATTTAATTATTTCTTTGAGTCTCATATAGTTTTATTTATTTTGTTAGGTTTTTATTTAATTTTTGCATAAGCATATAAGTTAGTAATAATTTTGCTTTCTAGTCCTTCTAGTTAGGTTTTGTTAGAGTTTTTGGCCTTTTTATTATTCTGGTCATTATTGGGTGGTAATTGGAGCTTTGATGAAGAATGACGAAGAAGAAGAGGATTAAAAGCTGAGTGGTTTGTGTTTAATGGAGAAATGAAGCAGAAAAAGCATTTTCCACATGTTCAAATGATGAAGAATGTAGGCTTCAGCTGTTGCAAAACCTCATTGAAGCCACCATGAAGTCCCTTAACTGCATTGAAGAAGGGAATCAAAAGAGAAGAGCAAGAGCAAGAAAATGAGGAGTCTGACGACTTCCCAACGCCTGTGTGTTGGTAAGCCAACGCTCATGCGTTGGCTCTCTAACATGCCTCATACAAATTAATTCAATCCCAGCACCCAGGGGTTGGAAGCCAACGCCTAGGCATTGGAAGCCAACGCCCAAGCGTTGGACTGCTGGCAGATTTGGCTATAAATGCAGAATTTGCTCTTTGTAAATATCCTTGTACTTTCTGAGTTCCTTTCTTTGAAGCTTTGTTTCTGGAGCTGTAAGAGGCCTCTTGAGCTCTTGTTCCAGGTTTTTATTCTTCTTTAACATTATGTTTAATCTAGCCATGTTTGGCTAGCTTTCTTTCTATTACTTGGGTTTTTAGTGAATCCTTTCTCTAAACTATGTTTTAAGCTTGCATTTTCTTATATGAACAGAGTTGTTGTTCTATGTATCTTCTCCCCATGTTTATCATGCTTGAGTATACACGAGCTATTTTGCTTTCTTCTTGCACAATGGTAGTTGGTAAGGACTAAGGGAACTGGGACTAGATTGATCGGTTTATCCGCCATTTATGTATAAGGGTGGGAACTAATTGTGTTGGCCTGGTTAAAGAACTTATTCTTCAATTGAATTGACTAGACACTAAGGTATTAAGTTTATCAAACTGAGATTGAATGATTTGCTTGCTTAAGGCATTAACAAATGAAACTTTAGGCTAAAGCACCGTAGAACGATTTCTGAGTTCATATGAAATTCTGTTTGTAAGAAGCTTATTTTGGCTAGGTGAAACTTAAGCCCAAGTGATATTTCCACCATAGTTTTCTATCTTCTTTTGCTCTTGCTTTATGTTATCAATCATCACAAAAACTCAAAATATATCATTTTTATTTTTCTACTCTAAACAGTTGAGTTCAAGTCAAAAATTGGTAACTTATCCCAATGGAGATGATATCTTTTATATTACTTCGACCATTCTGTACACTTGCGGAATTGGTATTAATAGTGGTCGTGGCTCAGTTCTCCTCCTCCTCTTACTCATCATCATCATCATTCATAACCATCATGTCCCTCCTGCTGTTGGGAGCTCTCCTGCTGCTAGAGGGTCTAGACCTTTCCCCCTTACTGGCAGTTACCCTGACCCCAGGCCAAGCATTATGCCTCAAAAAATCTGTGGGTGATGGTCAAACAAATCCAGGATGTGCTCCCCAAACGCTGTGGATGCTAGTGTAGACAGTGGTCATAGCTGAGTAGCATGCCGCTTGCTGCAGGTGCTGTTGCTGTAAATCCCTGGTTATCTGTTCCATCATCTGCCTATCTGACATTTGAGGCTTATCCTCATCATCAGTCTCCGACACAGGTGGAGGAGCTCTGACGTGAATTTTTTCCAAAGCAAAATGCAGAGTTTTCTCCACGTTGTGGGTGGAGATGTATGGAGAATCAAACAGTTTGAGGGAAATCTCATGCTCCTCATCATCAAAATGGTAAGCATCTGCAGCATTACATAATGTAGTGATTAGAGAGGGTAAAACCATACTTACCGCTCCCTTTTCCATTGCTTCATAAATGGCATCTAACATAATGGCAGCTATGTCCATTGTCTCCTTCTGCAAAATAGTCCACAACAGCTTGCATTTGGCTATTGGGAGGTCTGATGCATGTGGGTTAAGGTGGATGTTGCTCAGGATAAAAGCTATCCAGATTATTGGGGTTTTCTTCATACAGAACTACTTAAGTGCTCTTGAGAATGCTGAGAGAGGGATGCCATCAAGGGCCAATGATCAATGGACTTCATTCTCATCGAATGCATTGTTCTTCCACAATTGCTGGCATGTGAACAGTCTTGATCCTCCTTGCCATGGATTTCCGAGGATCGCATTTATGGCTCTTCTATCATAGCTGATTGTGGCTCCATTTACTGTGGAGTGTCTGATTTCCATGGCATCGCTGTCGAGAACTCCATTTGCATAGAATTGTCTGACTAGATCCGGATGGTAGCTCTCTCTGGGTTCAGCCACTATTCTCCACTTCCTGGTTTGAATTTCAACAAGGAAACCAGGATAGCCACCATCGTTCAACACCACTCGCCGCTCCGGTGTGATTTGTTAGCCTAGATAGCAACCTAAGAGGGGGTTGAATCAGAGTTGCACGATTTTCGCCTTATCGAAATTATTACTTTCAAGATAATGATGATCACAAAATGATAGTTGTGATTGCAGCGGAATTAAGGACTGCTTGAAAGTAAAAGATGAAGGGAAGAGGAAATCACACACAAGATTTTATCCTGGTTCACCTTCTATCTACCGAAGGCTACGTCCAGTTGATGAGTGGATATTTTATGATGTTTTTAGGTTGTTTTTAGTCTTTTTATTTTATTATTTTTGAGTCACATATAGGATTTTTATTATTTTTATGTAGATTTTATATTTATTTTGCATTTTGCATGTAGATTAGATTTTATTTGTTTTTCTAGTTTTATTTTATATTTTCTAGGAATTTTTATAGCTATTTTATATTTTCAGGAAAAGCTGGTTTAGTTATCATTTTTGTCCAGGGACCAATTTGTAAAGTTTGAGGAAATCAGGGACCAAAATGTGAAAGTTCAAGAGTGGAGGACTAAAATTGAAGACTGAGAGAATTCAAGGGCTTGAATTGGAGTGCTAACCAAGAGAGGACCAAAAGTGGAAAAGAGGAATATGAAGCAACTCTCTTCAAATTGGCACATGGAAAATTATGTTGAAGGATTGATGGTAGTGGGAGGAAGGTTTCAGAATTAAACAAGGGCTGAGTAGTGGCTTTTTATGGCAATCAAAACCCACTACCATGAATGAAGAAGGAAGAAAAGCTTGAAGATGAAGCAGCAGCGTCCCAACGCTCCAGCGTTGGGATCCCAGCGCTCAAGCGCTGGGACTCTTTCTAGGAGATGAGTCAGACTTTATCCCAGCGCTCAAGCGTTGGAAAGCCAGCGCTCCAGCGCTGGCCCTCGGTCTGGAAGTGGAATTTAAATGCTTCCCAGCGCCCAAGCGTTGGTAATGCCAGCGCTCAAGCGCTGGAGCCCAGATTTTTGCTATAAATAGGGAGGCAATTTGCACTTGTAAGACACACCTCTTAGAATACAACAAGTATTCTCTCTCTCTCCCTTTTGAGCATTGTTCCTAGGACTTGTGGGAAGCCATATTTGAGCTCCTATCCAGGGTAATTCAATGACTCCTTTAGCCATGATTGGCTAACTTCTTCTTTAAGTTTTTGGGTTGTTTTAGTTTATAATTCATGTTCTAGTTATTTTCTACTTTTCTGAATAATACTTTCAATTCATGTTTTATTTCCTTGTTCTTCATTAATCTTAGTGCACAAAAGATTTCATGCTTTCTACTTATTTCATAAGGCCATTTGGTAAGTAGTAAGGGAAATAGGAAATAAAAAAAGTTATAAGTATACATTTCTTAAGGCTATAAGGATGGACGTAACTTTGTGTTGGCCCGAGTTCCTTCTTCATCTTCTTTTCTGATTAACTAATAACCAAGGCTATGGAGTTAGTAATTAGGAAAGAAAGGTCTACATTTCTTAAGGCTATTAGGATGTAGAAACTCTAGGCTATAGCACCATGATTTTGGATTTAAAATTCAGAAATTAAGTATGAGATTTCTAGCATGTTTTATAGACTATGTAAACCAACCCAAGAACTTAAATTCTTATCATCTTTCTCTTATCATTTTATGCTATTGTTATTTCTAGTTCTAAAAACATCAACATATATTCTCATCTTTTAAATTTCTGTTTAAGTACTAAATATTATGATAATAAGAACACCTATCCCTTGGGTTCGATCTTTTTATATTACGCGATAGTAAATCGTACACTTGCGATTCCGCTACCACCAGTCCCTCAAGAAACCCCTTGAGGATTTTTCCACTATGATTAAGATTTCTTACAAGTACTTACACCAAGAACGTTAAGAACTCTTGTCAAACCTCAGATGGCAAACCACCAACTGATGACGCCGAAACCTACGGCGGACTTTGAATCAAACCCGATTCAAAGGACATTTTCCACTATCACCGAACCCTAGGCGGACTTTGAATCAAACCTGATTCAAAGGACCTTTTCCAAAATCACCAAACCCTACGGTGGACTTTGAATCAAACCCGATTCAAAGAACCTTTTTCACAACCATCGAACACTACGATGGACCTTTTTACAACCACCGAAAACCACGGTGAATGAATCAAACCAATTCAAGAGATGAAGAAGAAGAAGCCTTTACAATGGCTGATTCAATCCTTTAGACAAGATGGATTGATCTTAGTTTGTATGCTCCAGGCAATTACAATGAAGGCTCTCTTATTCTGAGTTTCTCAAAAGATGAACAACATGTGTGTTCTTATGAAAATGAGAGAACATAAACTCAGGATGATGACTTTAATGAATATGAAAGTTATGGACCAAGTCATTGATGTTTCTGAGCGCCTATGGACTTTATATAGGAACTAGAGGTCGTCCATGAACCAACACAACCTTTCCCAAACGTTTTGAGACACAATGGTTCATGAAATAACACATCTGTCGACCTGGTAATCGATTACAGAAGCCTGGTAATCGATTACACTAGCCGTTGCAGTTTGAATTCAAAATTCAAACTGTGTAATCGATTACACTAAGGAGGTAATCGATTACTGCCTTCCTGTAATCGATTACACACAACCTGTAATCGATTACAGATAGTCCGAAACTCAGTTTTAACCATCTCAAGCCCTAATTGAGTGTTCCTACCAAGTTTTACATGTGAGAACATATCGTACTCAATTAGTTGATCTTTTATGAGCCTTCAAGTGCAATTTAACCTTAATAAAGCATAGCATACTTAAAGCAAGAACCTTCATCTTTGATCTTGACGTTCTGAGCCTGGTTCTTGAAGTCTTTCCTTTCTTTTCTGAAGTCTTCTTGAAGTCTTCTTGAAGTCTTCCTTCCTTTTCTGAAGTCTTCTTGAAGTCTTTCTTCTTTTTGTTCCTTTCTTTCTTGAAGTCTTCTTGAAGTCTTCCTTTTCTTTTCTGAAGTCTTTCTTCTTTTTGTGATGTGTTTGTCTTCATCAAAACCTCAGCCGAGTCCAAGGACGAGACCTTCTTCACATGATTACCTTGTTTTCAGCTTCAGGTAAAGGTTCTGAGCCTCTGCTGAAATAAACCTGTTGTTGTCGAAGTGGCGGGAACTTCCGGACTTTGCCGGCCTTTCTGAATCTCCTCCTCCTGAGGCATTGGCTGTTTTTTTTGTTCTAGTCCTGCAAAATAATGTTAAAAACCAATATCCAGGCCTAACAGGTTAGCACACAAGGTTTAAGATCAAGATTAAATGCTACCCACTTGGGAACATTATCATTATACCACAGAACTTCAAATATTTTCAATTAATCCAAAACAGTCCATTAACAGTTCAAAAATAGAGAAATGGGAAATTGAGAACATATAGAACAATTCAGAATCCAGTGAGACTATTTCTAATTTAGGATCATAATCAGGGATTTTCAATGTTGAACCATTTAATCAAGCAATTTAAAGAATTGACAAAGATAATTAATTCAAACAAACCAAGCAACTCAAATTGTTAAGGTCCAAATGCAGTGCATGTTTCAACAAGTCCTTTTAATTATTTAACTTTTGAGTTTGATGTTCAATAACCAAGTTCATTCAAATTTAACATCCAAAACATCAAACAATCAATCATCACTACTACAGAATTGTCATATCACCATGGATCCGGGCAGCATATTACCACGGTTAAACCGTGGTAACAACCGGCGAGGTAATAGATAAATTACCACGATTCAAGGAGGAACCGTGGTAATATCATACATCTGAAAATACTCGATTCTACGCTAAACCGTGGTAATATCAGGTCTCTGTTACCACGGTTCAACACGGAATCGTGGTAATATCATGTGTCTGTTACAACGGTTCTTTCTGGAACTATGGTAATAGGTTCCTCTGTTACCGCGGTTCTTACTGGAACCGCGGTAATAGGTCTTTTTTAAAAAAACAGTTTATTTGCAATACACAAAACATTGTTTCTAAACTAAAAAAATGGTCAAATCTAAACTTTAAATACCTTACAAAACATTACTAATAATTTAGAATTAGTATATAACTAGCCATAGAGACATACATACAAGCAAAATTCTCATCTTCAAAACTTGAACCATAGAGACATAGACCATAGTAATATAATTGTTCAAAGCAATTGCTTCTTTCAGAGTGTAAGTAGCAAAATCATGAAGGTCAATCAGAAAATGCAAGAGGCATAACATGAGGAAGATACTGTTTACCAATGCAAAGTTTCACTAGTACGAGTAAGCATGATAACGAAGGAACTACATATAGCCAATCTATTCAGACCTGGGAAAAACTGTCATCCAAAATCTCAGCAACATGATTGAAGAATCCATGGCTATACTCCCAAAGCTTACTAAACTCCAGGCCAAATCCCTAAAAAAACAGGAGAAAATCAAATTATTTCAGGAAAAGTGACTTTTGGATAGTTCTCGTAGCCCATAATGCTATTTATCCGTAAACGCGTATGTAGCTGTCAAAAGTTGAAAACCAAATCAAACATCATAAAAATGTTAGCATTGGAACATAAGGACAAAACTTCAAATGATTGAAGAGATAGGGCAAAAGCTAAACACAAATCTCAAATAAGTTTTATTTGGTGAGACATTGCTTGAATTTTTATATCATATTCGGATAAATCATTGCATGACCTAATTTGCATAAAATTATTTGCACTGTAATGTCTTGCATCACTCTGAATAATAAGTAAACCATCCTAGATGTGATTGTATTGTAGCCACCTTAAAAAGAAGGGCGAAGTGATTATGACTACATGAAATTTCTAGTTTCAATCAAAGATGCTTCAAAAGACAACAAATAAATATGAAGATAACCCAATTTTGTTATTTTTCTTCTACATTCTTTTGAAGATTAAACAGTCCATATTACCAAATTGTACCACAAGAACATATTTATCAAAAACACACATTCACACACACAATATGGATTCACATAGTTTAATGCTACTTCCAGAAGTACTTGATTTTTCCCCTTTAAATAAATTCCCAACCACTCCCAAGCCATGTAAAGAGTCATGCTAACTGCGAAAATAACATTTTGATAAATAATTTGATTGCATAAGTAAAGAAAAAGAACTTTAGTACCTGTTTGTGCCCATAAGTTCTACGATAGTGCTTCTTTCGCTTATATTTGAAGACAATACTTTGGGGTCAAAGCCCTGCATTAGAGTATCGGTAGAGTTAGAATACCTATCCCAAATGTCTTGCTAAGATTCATTCATTATGAAAAAGATAGTGAAATGTTACAATCAGTTCTCTATTTATAGACCCACACTAGTATTCTAATATCCCCCGCAAGCTAGAGGTGGTAAGAAGTAACACATCCAGCTTGAACTATCTAAAAACAACAACTAATTATGACTACCAACAAGGGTAATCACAATAAAAGCAAAAAGAAAATAGAACAAGAACACAAAGTACTCTTTACAGGTCTCCTTTATCTCTCATGCATTTGTCCAATTCCTCTTTTAACTCCTTTGTGTCCTGCAAAATTTGATAAAGAGGAACAAAAAAGTTATCAATGATAGAACATCATTGAACACCATTAATACATGTTGGTGCAGAAATCTTTGATCAAAAGTGTAAAAAAAAATGGTATAAATGAAGATAAATTAAACCTCAGAGTCCCAAAGCATAACTTACTTCAGCAGATACAGCTGAAACCTTGTTGGCAAAGAAACCAGAGGAATTTTTAATTGCAGGTGCCTTCTTAATGATAATAGCACAATCAGAATTACTACCATCATCAAGATCTGAACAACTAGCAGCACTTTGTTCTTACTGCTTTTTGAAATAAGGAGGTCCTATCCTATGAGTCCAACATTACTATAAATACTAATGGAGATATCCTATTTCCAAATGCGTTTCAACTTACATGATAAGCAATAAGCTTTTTTGAATATTTGGCTCTGATTTCGGATCTTTTACTAAAGATTTTATCTTCATTAGTTCCAACGGTGAGTATAAATTTCTCAACTCTCGATAGCTTCACAAAAGCTGCATGCTTTTCCCCAACCTG
This sequence comes from Acmispon strigosus, assembly GCA_030819835.1. Classification (NCBI taxonomy): domain Eukaryota; kingdom Viridiplantae; phylum Streptophyta; class Magnoliopsida; order Fabales; family Fabaceae; genus Acmispon; species Acmispon strigosus. The sequence goes on along the minus strand of JAUAMA010000004.1, from coordinate 23,922,396 downwards.
CTTTCATATCATAGACAGAAAAGAAGTAATCATAACATAGAAGTCAAATTAATGGACACTGACACGACGCGAATGAGTTAAGACTTAAGAGCAGTGTTACCCTTGTTTTGTCCACGAGATACCCTCCGAGTTTACCGAATTGGGTTTTGTACACACGCATTAGTAAATCAATAGCACCCCGACAAGATCAAACAAAACAATTGAACATAGCTGACCTTGTACTTATATTCTATAAGCACTATAGCTAACAAAAAAATCAAATAACCTCACGAATTTCTAGAGTTGGCATGTGTGGCAGAAAATCATTTCCAGCAATCATTTGTCAAGTGTTTTCTTGACAGTTACTTAGTTCTCAACCTCTTGGTTAGCAATGATAAAGGAACAATCCACTGGCAAAGATTATCCATGGAGCTGAATGATGACTGGGGGTTTTATGGTCTTTTTACTTTCTTTTTATTTTATTTTATTTTATTTTATTTGAGTCTCATATAGATTTTATTTTATTTTGTTAGAATTTTTATTTTATTTTGCATTTGCATATATTTTAGTTAGTATTTTGTTTTTAGTCCTTTTTAGTTGTGTTTATTATAGTTTAGTCCTTGTTAGAGGTTCTGGTCAAATTGAAGAACATTTGTGGGGATCTTGATGCAATTAAATGAAGAAGTGTGGCTGAATTAAAGAAGAAGAGGAAGCATCTATTCCTTTGCTTGTTTAACATGTGGGAATTAGAGGAATCGAAGAAGGAATTGATGTGTTGCTGCTGCTTCAAGACAAAAAAGAGGCTACATGAAGAGCTTTAATTACAATCGAAGAGCCATCAAAGAAGGAGAGCAAAAGAGCAAAGGAGTTGTAAAGCGTTGGCAAGCCAACGCTCATGCGTTGAGCCCCTGACTTGTGCCCAATTTTAATTTAATTCCAAATCCCAAGCGTTGGAGGGGCCAACGCTCATGCGTTGAGCCCCTGTTTGGCCTCGTCTGGTATCACTTAATTCCAACGCCTGAGCGTTGGAAAGCCAACGCCTGAGCGTTCGGAGGCAGTATGAGAAATCTATAAATAAGTTGTTTTGCTTTCTTTGTAAATACACTTGAAACACTTAGATATACTTTGGAAGACTATTTGTTGAGCATTACCTGAGGTGTGGGAGGCCTTCTTTGAGCTCTCAAATTCAGGTTTTTATTATGTTTCTTTTAGCCATGCTTGGCTAACCTTTTCGTTGTATATGGATTGTAGTGAATCTATCCTAGAACTATGCTTTAGGTTTCTATTGTTTATATATGAATAAAGTTCCAGTTCTTAGATTCTATTCCATGCTCTACATTATTCTTGTTGTACACAAGTCTTCATGCTTAATTCTTATGCAATGGTAATTGGTAGGAATTGGGGGAAATGGGAATAGAATGAATGATTGTTTGCCACTTAAGTATAAGGGTAGACATTGTTAGTGTTGGCCTGAACTTGGAATTTATCTTCAATTTGATTAACTAATCACTAAGGTATTAGGTTTAGTAATTGAATTGGAAGTTCTATTTGATTAAGGTATTAACAAGTAGAAACCCTAGGCTAGAACAACTAAGAACATGTTCTGATTTACATATATAGAATTGATTTTGAATAGCTTAGCTAGAGGTAGTGAAACTCAACCCAAGTACTTGTTTTATCAAACAATTATCTTTGTTGATAACCAAAACTGCAAGTGCACGGGGGATATCGTGTAATATAAAAGGTTGTCGAACCCACAGGGATAGGTTGTATTTCAGGACCCCCAATAATCAATTGTTTAAAGCTTGAAAACATAAAATAAAATGTTTTTTTTTATGGTTGATAGTAGATACAAATGAACAGGAAAAAGATTAAGGTGAGAATATGATCAAAACAGCACTTGGGTTGAGCCTCTTTACTTCTAGCTTAAGTTATCGGAATCAATTTTCTATATGAATTACAGCTTAAGTTCTTAGGTGATATAGCCTAGTGTTTCTACTTGTTAATTCCTTAAGCAAGAAGAACTTCCAACTTGATTACTAAGCCTAATGCCTTACTGATTAGTTAATCCCATTGAAGATAAGTTCATGAATTCAGGCCACCACTAACAATCCTACCCTTACACCTAAGAGACATGCAATTGTTCTTTCTATTCCCATTTCCCCAAATTCCTAACAACTACCATTGTATAAGAATAAGGTAATAACACTTGTGTACAGCAAGATAAATGATAAGCATGGAATAGAAACATAAGAACATAGACTTTATTCATATACTGAAAAGGGAAACCTAGAACATAGCTAGAAAGCAAGTAAACTACAATCCAAGATACTAAGAAACTTAGCAAAGCATGGCTAAGGGAAACATGACAAAAACCTGAATTGAGAGCTCAAAGATTGGCTTCCCACACCTCAGGCAATGCTCTGAAAAATTCTCTCTAAGTGTTTTTTCCAAGTATCCAAGTGTATTTACAAAATAAAACAAGAGGCCTATTTATAGACTCTCATTGACTGAGGCCCAACGCTCAAGCGCTGGGATCCAACGCTTGGGCGATGGCTTTAAGTGCCATCTAACGTCGCTAAACAGGGGCTCAACGCATGAGCGTTGGCCCTCCAACGCTTGAGCGTTGGAATTACAACAAAACTGGGCTCCAAGTCAGGGAGCCAACGCATGAGCGTTGGGGAGCCAACGCATGAGCGTTGGGGATCCAACGCATGAGCGTTGGGGATCCAACACATGAGCGTTGGGGATCCAACGCTTAGGCGTTGGGCACGTCTGATGCTTCATATTTTGGCTGTTTTGCTCTTCTCTCTTTGATGAGTCTTCATGGCCATCAATGCCCTTCATGTGGCCACATTCTTGTCTCTCAACAACTGAATTAGCATCAATTTCTTCCTTCAATTCCTTTTTCACATGTGTTAAACAACATAAACACTTTGATGCTTCTTCTTCTCCATTAATTTTTAGCCACAATTCTTCCTTTATTTGCATCAAGATCCCCACAAGTGCCTTTATTTGACCTGAACCTCTAACAAGGACTAAAATGCAATAAAACTAAACTAAAAGGACTAAAAACACAAAAGTTTCTAAATTATATGCAAATGCAAAAATAAAGTGAAAACACTAACAAAATGAAATAAAAACTATATGAGACTCAATAAAAACAAAATAAAATAAAATAAAAAGACACTAAAAAGATCATACAAATCTCAGTCATCATTTGTCTTTATGCTGTTATCTAAAATCCAAAAACAAAAATATATATTTTCTTTTTCAAACTCTAGAAAACCGATTTCATGTCAAACCAATCCTTGTGGAGACGGGATTTGGATCCTCTCATGTGTTAATCTCACATGACTATGTCATGTGAAGGATTTGGGCCCTTAATTAATTTTTTAATCAAATCTGATGGTCAGTATTATTTCCCGTACAATTTTAATTTTCTCCCTCCATATATCCATTACAGGCCCAGATTCCATCAAAAAAGAATTAAAGACTTAGATCTTCACATGACATGGTCATGTGAGATTAACGCATGAGAGGATCCAAATTCGTCGAGACGATAATTTTTTATACTACTTCGATACAATCTGTACACTTGCAAAATTGCTATCACTGAACTTCAAAAATTCTTGTGACATATAAACAGGTTCAAAATTCCCTGAAAATTCACTACTAGAAAATGCATTTTCTTCTGCCAAACACATATCTTCAACTTCTTGTAGCCTTATTTCAGATGCCAATTGTTTCCCCAACAAATCAAAAATAGATAATTCACCACTCCATGAATTAAAACATGGGTTTTTTTCAATTAAGATCTTCAAAAACACATCATTACTCTCTCTATCTGAAAAATAATCAGAGATTCAATACAAAAGAGGGGAAAATGAACAAACCGAGAGGGAAAGAGGGGAAATAGACCAACCCACGGGAGCGGAGAAGCAGATCAAAAGAGACGAACTCTGTGAACTGGAGGCCGACTGCGGCGTCCCGGTCGCGAATTGAGAGGGAGCTTTAGGTCAACTCTGAGCGGCAGAAACAGTGACAGTGCCAGAGTGTTTCGAATCAATCCCTGAGCACTGGAGTTCTTGGCGGTGACGTAGTCTAGAACGGAGATGGAGATGAGGTTGTGGGGTGACGCCGATGCTTCAAACCGGAGGCGACGCCGCTGTGGACGAAGGTGACGCTAGATGAAGAGAACGGCGGTTGTTCTTGTCGAAGGAAGAAGGAGTGGCGAGGAGACTAGAGTGATGGCCGCGAGGCTGAGAGAGGAGGCAGTGGTGGTGGTTCTGAGGTCGCAGGACAGCTAAGAGGGAAGTTAATTGGTGTTGGCTTGAGATGAAGGTGGTTCGGTGGAGTGAAAAGGTGAAGAAGATGACGGCTCTATGGAGGAAGGATCGGTGAGGAGGAGGTGGAAAGAAGGAGGTGGCAGTGCCGTCGCCCACTAGGGTCTCCTTCGTTTTCTTCTTCCATTTCTCTTGGAGTGAGAATGAGTAAGGTTAGAGAGAGAAGAGTTGGGGCTGATGAGTTAGGGTTTTGGAGGCTGCCCTCACTCCATTCCTTTTTTTTACCTGTTACCATGGTTCTACCTTGAATTGTGGTAACAGCCTTTTTTTTTTACTTATTACCACGGTTAAAAGTGAACTGTGGTAATAGAGCACCTCAGTTACCACGGTTGACATGGAACCGTGGTAACAGAGCTCCGGGCAGCTTTTTACCACGGTCCGACACGGAACCGAGGTAACATGAGCGTGGTAAAAAGGAAATTTTGTAGTACTGCATTCAGAGCCTAGGACTTGTTATCAACATGAATTCATGCTAATACCACTCAAATTCTGTTAGATTCAAATGAATTATTATGTTTTGATAATTAACAATTCCTTTAAGGTTTAATATCGTAAGAGATAAATTTCCTAACATAGTGAAAATTCTCATGTACAGGAATGATTATCTACTAAAGGGACTGAATGAATCTCAAACCATCATCAAGAGAATTAGTCCACCAGAAGAGACCGTCCGGTCATCCTGAAGGAAATACTGTCAAAGACATACAAAGAAAAGCACTCATGCAAAGACAGTCTGGTGACTCAAGAGAGATAAAGCAGTAACTTCAAATAGCCAACATCCTCTCTCAAGGACACTCCATCAAACTCTACACGCTCAAGTCAAAGTCTACTTCAAGAAGCTAAAACAGTCCGCTATCTAAAACTACCGTGATCGAAAGGAAGACTGTTTCATCTAAAGCTGAAAGAGTATGACAACTCATGAAGAAACACCTCCGGCTTCGAAGCTTCTCTAGCATCATATAAAGAAGTTGTGAATCAACTCTCTCAGATGGAGAACTTAAATGGAAGCAAAAGGTAAGAGAAGATTCAGTCTTCTATAAAGTCAAGAAGATTCTAATCGTCAAGAAGAACTGAATGAAGAAAGTTCGTCTGCCGATGCAAGCCACTCAGTAGCGGAACTTCAAGCATTGTATGGAAACTGCATCTGCCAAATTCTAAGGAAGAATCCGTCCGCTCAAGCATCAGATTGCGCCAAAGGTACAAACATTAAGAAATGTGCTTTGACGAGGATATTAGCTCAACAGAAGCATTAAAGAAATTATTCTCCTCATCTTGAATAATTGCTTCTTGGATCAAAAGATGTCTACCTCGTCTGCATATTTATTAAAGCACTGGCAATGGCAGAAAGTAGGAAGGGACACAATTAATACAATATTCCTTGGTCCCACTGCTTTTATACTTTTCCCCAAATCAAGCTGACATTGCGGAATCAACGGCAAGAATCTCTGAGCATCGTACACGTTCAACGGTCGAAATTCAAACATCTGAACAAAGCACGTGATGAGCATTAGCTGGCATGCACTGGGGTATAATGGTCAAAACAAATACCACAGCTGGAACTCCACACATTAAATACAGAAGACATAGCTCAAGGCTACTCGCTCAAATGGAGCCAGACGATGTCAACCCAGGCGAATCAATGCTTCTCAGATCGTGTCTCAGACCTACTGAAAAATGCAGAACTAGCCGTTATTCACAGTTAAGAGAGGAAGAAGCACTTCGGACAGGTTTTCTCTCCTTTTGAAGAAGAAGAACGAAGAACTTCAACTGAAGATATAAATAGAGAACCCTGCCTCCGGAACATTTGGGCAACTTAGACTTAAACTTCCATATGCCAACTAAGTTTGTCCCAAGAGCCAAGGAACCTTGGTTCCAACTCAGGATGCTTCACGCCTACCTCTACCTCTACCTGAGTTTATGTGCTTCTGTGTGAGAAACTCATACAGTATTACTCTCATCTCATCCAACTCACACACCCCAAAAACAGAGAACCCAAACTCCTATCCTCTCTGTATAAACTAAGCCTTATTTCTTCTACCCACTCTTATTAAGAAGAGAACTATGTAGAAAAGCCAAACCTTGTAAAAGGTGTCAGGAGAAGTCCTGTATAATACTTGTAAGGAGGAGTCCTGATAATACTTGTAAGCAGAAGTCCTTCGAATACTTGATAGGAGAAGTCCTTCGAATACTTGATGGGAGAAGTCCCTAATAATACTTGTACTATTTGTTTAAATAGTGGAAAATCTTGGTGAAGCCAAGGGCTGGACGTAGCCCTGTCGATTATGGTGGTGAACCAGGATAAAAATTATGTGTGCTTTATTTTTATCGTTATATCATATTTCCGCTGCATGCATATTCATGAGTTGTATGAATAAGTCTTGTTAAAAGTAAATAAATGATTAACATCCAAGATTAACGAAAGAAACTTTAAAAATAAGTCACACAATTCAAACCCCCCCCCTTTCTTGTGTGTTTCTTGCACCTTCAAATTCAACCAAGAATAAAAAATCCCTAAATTTCCAACTTAGGATTCCTAGCATTTGAGATTTTTTTTGAAATTGGAGCTCCTAGCATCAAGAATCTAAGTTCATTAACATGTATTCATGGTCAATTTCAAGTTCTAGCAAACAATCATGCAATAATTCTGAAAACCCCAAAATTTCCTAACCTAGGGTTCGAATTGAGAGAAGAAGAGAAAGTGGATGAGAACTTACATGATTTGTGTTGGAAAAGAGATGGTGAAGCTCGAAATTGACTTGAAAGAGCTTTTCTCTTGGTTCTCTTCGAGAAAGATGGAGATTTGAGTGATTTTTGCAAAAAGGGTTGAGAGAGAGAGAGTGAAGAACAGAGCACGGCGCTGAGCGTCGTGTTCTGCTTCTATTTATACTGCCAGGGTCGTTGAGCGACCCTTCGTTGTCACTAAGCGACGAGAGAGCTTAAAAATACACTGAGCACCCTTCTTTAGTCGCTGAGCGACCAGAGAAGGCTCAATGTTCGCTCAGCGACCCATGTTGGTCGCTGAGTGACTTTCTCTGCATAATTTTGACGGTTTTTTGCTCAGTTTTTTATTTCTTCCCTTTCCCGATGAGATCTTGAACATATTCAAACATAAAAAACACTAACAAACACATTCAAATTCTGATCTTTGAAGAGAATCACTTTCATGCCAAATAAATTATTCAAAACTTGACCTTTTGACTTAAAACTTAAATTTTCACAACTTAAAGGGTCAAATTTTGAAATCCTTGCTTTCAGGGCAGGAAAGTTAATTCATTCACCTCTATTATGCATGTGAAAGTTGTCTAAGCCTTAAAGAATCCACAAAAAACACAATTGGCCATTGATTTAATCTTGACCATTCATGATTAGATCTAACGATCGTGATTTATCCTCATTTTCTCATATAAAAACATCTTTCTCATATGATACATCCCCTATATATGAGAAAATGAGAATAAATCACGATCGTTAGATCTAATCATGAACGGTCAAGATTAAAACAACTTAAAAGTCACACGACTACTTAAAAATGTCATGTGACTTTTTAAAAAGTCACATGACTTCATTTTTTGATCTTGACCATTCATGATTAGATCTAACGGTCATGATTTATTCTTAATTTCTCATATAAAAACATATTTCTCATATGATACTTCCTATATATATATATATATATATATATATATATATATATATATATATATATATATATTCTTCCAAAGTCTTCGTGATACCTTGGTCAAGACAAAAAAAAAGTCTTTGTGATAAATACAAATCAATGTCAACTAACACAAAGCTCATTCTAATAAAGTCAATTAGAAAGTCAACCAAGTACCAAAACATATTATTATATAAATCAGGGACCTAAAAATAAAAATTAGAAGATTGAGGGTCTTACAATACTACCCCTAAAAAGAGTTTTGTCCTCGAACCTAAGGGTTAAGAAATTACTCCGGATATATATCCTGTTAGGTTGTCCACTCAAGGAACAACCTTCTAACAAACAAGCAAGCAAACAATCACTCATTGTTACTCTACTTTCGATTGACACCCCACCAATAGATTTCAGAGTTCAAATATCCTAACAAACAAATTGATAGTAATAAAACACACAAGAAAGAGGGGGGGGGGGTTGGTTGAATTGTGTGTGATTTTTTATAATTATTTTCAGTTATAAACAGTTATTAGTTATAAATAATATTATTAAGAGTAAGTGCAACGAAAAATAACTTAAGACTGAAAAGTAAAGCACACAAGATATTTATCCTAGTTCACCCCTTAATCGACAGGGCTACGTCCAGTCCTTGGCTTCACCAAGATTTTCCACTATTTTCACAAAATAGTACAAGTATTCTACAGGACTTCTCCTACTATTCAAGAACTTCTCCTTTACAATTTTTAAACAGGACTTCTCCTAATTCAGTATTCGACATGACTGCTCACAGTTCTTTTAGCAAAGAAGTTTTGTGTTTCTACTATTTCTCTTCAGCAAGAGTGGGTAGAAAGATGAAGTACAATATACAGAGAGGATATGGAAATTGGTTCTCTGTTTGGGTTGTGTGAGAAGGATGAGAGTTGCACTCTATGGATACTTCATACTGGCAGACGACTTAACTCAGATAAAGGATGACTTTGAGTTTTTGAGTTTTGGCTATAGAACATATTGTAATGGACTTAGAAAGATTTGAGTGCTTTGATCGTTTGGAAGTCGCCAAGTGAATCCGAATGCTAAGTGCTCTATTTATATCTTAGTAGGATGTGCCCTGTAAGCTTGATGAAGATTTGAAAAATAGTTCCGTTTGAATTTCTGCTTCCTTGTGAGTAACGGATACTTCTGCATCCCTGAAACAACATTAAATGCATTCTGCCATGCATTTATTGCAGCATTAATTGCTTTGGTTGACGTCGTCTAGCACTTTAATGCTCCTTGAGTTCACGTTTGGGCAATAAATGCTCGTGGATGCCAGCAAAGAGAACATTAAATGCTCTGAACAAGAGATTTGAATTTGATCGTTGAGGGGATCTGATGTTTAGGAAATCACGCTATTGACTCTGAAAAGGTTGCATGATTTAAGGAATGTTAGAGCTTTTGCCGGAACGACGAATAAAGTATTAATTGTCTCTTTCTTCATTTTGCAATCAACAGTGCTTCATTTAATGCGTTGACAAGGTAGATAATCTTTAATGCTTGAAACACTTTGTCAAACGAACTCTTCAGCACTCTTAGGCGAATGAACTCTTCAGTAGTATTGGCAAACCAACTCTTCAGATAGTTGCCCAACGTTCTCCAAAGGCGGACGTACTCCATTGGGTGTGTGGCTAGACGTACTCCATAGTCGGACGTACTCCTTTGGCAGACGCACTCAACTGACAAAATAGGTCTTCAAAAGGTTGTCAGGCGCTCACCTCTTCTTTGCTTTTCTTTGAAGATCTGCTTTTGATAATGCCTTGTGTGTATGTATGTAATTTATCTTCAAGTAGATAGATGTTCCTGAGATGAAATATTCAAAGTATTAGAACATCTTTATCAAACGATATTAAACCGTGAGTGAAATTTTTATTTATCAAAATATAATAATTTATGAAATCGTTTGAATCTAACAATCTCCCCCTTTTTGATAATGACAATTTTATTTGAGAAAAAGGTTTAATATGTATTCTTTGAGAAAAAATGTATATCAGAGCAAGTGTGTAATTTTCAAGGTTAGATCAATATTAGAAAATTTGTGATGTTTTTCTTAAAAGAATTTCTTATCTAGAAAAAACTTGAGCGATCTTGAAAATACTCGCAGACGAAAACATTTTTTATAACTTAGCATTATTTTTAACTCCCCCTGAGAAAAGTAATTTACTAAGTTTTCTTTCTATTTCTCCCCCTAAATATGATATCTAGGTTTCTAGATAATCTTAAGTGTTTTCTCCCCCTGAGATAGTACTTCTCCTATTAACTTTTTCTCTATATTTTTCTCCCCATTTGGCATTATCAAACGTAGACAGTTAAGGCAGGAAAAACAAACAGATAAGCAAACGTTAACTGAATTTCAACGAGTATATAGATAAGAAAAAAAAAAAGCAAAATTCAGCAAGGTAATTGTTCAACTTGAAAATTAAAGAGATAGGGTAGAAAGTTAGAAGGTTTTCTTCATGTGGTCGAACAATTTGATGATCATGTCCTGCATCATTTCAAATCGTGAGTCCATGTGGCCCTTCTTTTCTTTCTTCAACTCTTCAGCCTTCTGCTCACTAGCTGCTTGCATATCTTCGATTTTCTTCTCTAATAGAGCAACCTTAGCATTGAGGTCTGGCTGAGCTGAAGTAATTGCTTTGGCATCTTCTCCTGCATCTACTTGTTCGACATTGTCTTCAACCTTCTAATTTTGGGCATCGTCCTTAGGCAACGCAACAGAAATAGGCTGAGCAAACAAGATCATAGCATCAGCAGATTCAACTTGAGGGTCAGCAATAGATATGGGCTCTGGAGAATGAACTTCCTCAACAGCAGACTTCACAGGAGGAACGGGAATGTAATATGGAGCTTGGAATGCAACTTTTGGAATTAGAGGTGATGAACTGGAGAACTTCAGAGGCATACCAGTGTACCTTTGTGGCCTTGGCAAGTAATGAATGAAAACAAGCGTCCAGTGCCCAAACCTCGTGACAAGAGGATCAACGCTGCCTACTAGAAATAGAAGTATGTGCGCCACATGTAAAAATGCAGAAATAATGAATTTCCATTCAAAATGGAACATGTCATCCCTGTTTCTGATTAAGAGAGTCAGCTTGAGATCCGCACAGCCAAGGGGCGCCCATAATCCTGCAAGGAAACAAAAATTGAATCCTAGAAGTTTAGCAGACAAATCCGGTAGGATGTGTGCATTCTGCAGAGAAACTGACCACTTTCGTTTGCTAATCTAAGAAGGCAGAGAGGATCTGGGCTTCTGGAGAACTTAGGCATGAAATGGATCTTACTTGTTGAAGGATTGTACTGGCGTTGGCACTTGAAATGGAAGATGAGGGCTTGTGAAGCTTGGCCGCAAGATCTGCGATGCAAGGCTCTTCTGGATCTGCACAAAAAGGTGTAGGATCTATACGGAGAGCGTCTGTAACCTTTGGCACACTTTTTTCTTTGGCTTGGTCTTGGACCAGACTTGATTCGTCAGCCAGACTAGAAGCTTTTTGGTCAGCCAGACTTGAACTATTGTGAGCAGCCAGACTTGTAACTTCCTCAACTGGTTGTGCAATTTCTTGTGCATGATCCCAAGTTCTTGAGCTATTTCTCCAGCTTCCAAAATAGCCTCTTTAGTATCTTGCACTACTTCAGCAACTGTTTGTATTATTACCACAGATTCTTGGATAACTGCTGCAGTTTCTAGTGTTAGTATCTTGCACTACTTCAGCAACTGTTTGTATTATTACCATAGATTCTTGGATAACTGCTGCAGTTTCTAGTGTTGCGTTTGGGGTAGCTTCTTGCTCAACAGCTTTGTGCTGAACAGCTTCTTGCGCAACAACTGGTCGTGGAGGAGAGACCATTTGATCTTCCTCTTCAAGATCATCAGGAATTTCAATATGATGCATTACAACAGGTACCTAGAATAAGCGGTCCATGAACTTGTCAGGATCACCCTGAAGCAGTTGCTTGAAATGTTGGACTTGAGGGATGAGAGGGTTTCCCCAATCTTTTGAAGCTGGAGTGCAGTGGTGCCCCCACTGTGGAGTGACTATAGGCAATGGAGAGTTGTCAACAAGCTTTACTCTCACCAAGTGCCTATTGTTTATGTTACCCAATACAGCGATTGTGAGTTCTTCAACAACGGGGCCCAACAAGGGCAAATACGTACAACATTGGTTTGGTGCCAATGTTACCAGTATTATGTTGAATGTTGTAGCAGCTAGTAACCCCATGTCTGGTACTGAAAACCATTTAGGCTCATATGCCACTTCCCCTGGGGCAAGTTTCAGTGCCATCAATACAACATCGACTTGCTCATTAGAGCTGAGGATTTGGGAGTGAAGGGACCGGTTGTGGAGAAGTTCTTCAATGAGTTGGCGTCATATTTTCGTCCAGTACTCTTCAGGTTTCCCCAGCCATTGGGCAAGGCATCTATATTCGCAATTGCGATCATCTTGAACATCGATGACGTCTGCAATGTAGTTGTGGAAGAGTGGTGGCAGAAACTTCAAATAATAGGCGTGAGCATCTAAGAGAAGATCAGACGTGTGGTGCACTTCCTGTGGTTGTGCAGTTGCTTGTGGATTTGAAGTGGCAGGCTGTTCAGATGGTTGTTGGATTGAAGTAGTGGGTTGTGCAGATGGTTGCTGAGTTGTAGTAGGTTGTGTGGATTCCTCAGGAATGACAGCAAGTCTAGGCTGCTGCTTGTTGGATATGAATGCTGAAATAGGCAGTGCATCTTCAGCTACATCTCGTCTGTGGTCTTCGACAAACGAGGACTTCTGACCAAATGACGACGCTTCGGTTTCGGGGCAGACGGAATCTCTTCCGCAATCTCACCAGACGGAGATTCTAGCACACTTAGAGCCCTTTTTGCCCTAGGTTTTCTTGCAACTTTTGCCTTTGAGAGAGATGCATTGACCCCCTTGGCCTTCTTCTGCTTAGCCCATTTGCTTAGAAGGTTCTCAGGCACGGCAGATATGTCAATATTAAGCCGTATTCTTTGAACGTCACCAAACTTGATGGGAGTGGGGTAAACGTCGTCTCTTGCTATGAATTCGTTTGCTTCCTTTTCTGTGGTCAGAATCTTCTATTTGGCCATCATGGCTGTTATCAGTGAGCCATAAGGAAGATTAGTGTATGAGTTTTCCAGAGTCTGGACTATGTACAGAAAGATAAGGTTGGGAAAATTTATCCTCTGTTGGTTTTGCAACTGATACAGAGCCCATTGAGACATCTTGTTGACCAGGTCACGTGAACCTTTTTTGGGCAACACTATCTTGCTGAGGATGGCGTGAGGGAAGACACACTCTTCAACAAGATTGCTAACACATGTAGACCCTGGTGCCTTGGGTTCCTCTTTCCATATGCTGTAAGGATTGACTGCAGTGACTTCCCATTTGGGAGAATAAGAAACACCTTCATTGATAGTGAAATCAATGGTGATGGCAATGTTTGCTGGATGAACGTCTGTGATTTGCCTCATGCATCTTGTCTTGATGTGAGTGGAGCCTATCTTCACCGCACAATCGAAGAACTCTTTCACAAGAGGAGAAAGAGTACGTGTTTTCAGAAATCTTGAACAAGTTGCCCCAATCTTGAAACTAGACCAACTCCAACCCTGCTACCTTCACATGTTGATACAAGGGAAGGTCCAGGAATCTAGGGGTGACAAGTTCTCGGTTTCCAAGGTTGGCAATCTTCACTGGTCCAATCTTTTCATCTTGCTCCTTGCGGTTCTGAACGATGCATTTGTTTCTGAGATCAACAACTTTCTGTTGATCAGGAGTGAGAGGTGGTGGTGCGTTGGCTTGCTTCTTGGATGCTTGTCTTTTGGGTGCCATTTGGTTTAATCTCTGCAAAAACTGTTAGAGGATGCAAGAACAGAGGTAGAAGAAAGCAACAAGGTTCAAAGAGAATGCAAATGAGTTGTGAGTGTAATGAACTTAGTTTCTGAAAACCTTTTGTTAAGTTTGCATAGAATACCGAGGGATTTTCTTGATTTTCGTAATGAAATGATTGATATTAAATTTGATGTGAGAGAAGAGAGATACAGCACGCGCATTAAATGCAAAGTTATAAATGTGCAGTCATGGCAGTTGAGAATTTAATGCGTGTTGGAGAAGCAAGTAATTGAAACGACACAACTATTCACCAGTTACTTGAACGTGAGCAACATGGGCACCAAACCAGGACCATTCGGTTTCTCCCGAACGAGGACCCTTCATTTCTCCAGACTATGACCTTTTAGTTTCCACAGACGAAGTCAGTTTGAATTGTACAATTATTGTGAGACGGAGTCATCATCCGACTAGGACCAAACCGTGATCGTTTGACCCCTTCTTATTTGTGTCAAAATTTGTCTAAGGCAGACCTGTACACATTTGAGTTCGTTTGGCTTTCTACTGTTTTCTGCAAAAGGGTTAGCACAGACAAATACACTATAATGCATGAAACATGCCAATTCTTTCTCTAAGATGTGTAAATCTGTTTTCTATGAGTGGCTTGGTGAAAATGTCAGCCAATTGATCATCAGTATGGACATATGATATATCGATGTTACCTTTTGCAACGTGATCACATATAAAATGATGTTTTATTTCAATATGTTTAGTTCTTGAATGTTGCACCGGGTTTTTAGTTATGTTGATTGCACTAGTATTATCACATAATAGAGGAATACTATGCTAAAAAATGTTATAATCTTCTAGTTGATGCTTTACCTATAAAATTTGGGTGCACCAAGATCCTACAGCAACATATTCAGCTTCAGCAGTAGACAATGAGATCGTGCTTTTTCTTTTGCTAGGAAGTGGCAGCCACCACTTGTACTTTTCCTTTCTATGCGATCTCCAACATAGTCAGCATCACAAAATTCTCTTAACCTGAAATCTTCACCTTTCTCGTACACTAGACCAAGATTAGCAGTGCCAACGAGATATCTAAAGATTCGTTTTACAGCACTTAAGTGAGATTCTTTAGGATTTACCTAGAACCTAGCACATACACAGACACTGCACATTATGTCTAGCCTTCTTGAAGTGAGGTAGAGCAGTGATCCTATCATTCCTCTATACTTGGTTGAATCTACAGGTGTAGATTCATCACTTTTATCCAGTATTACTCCAGGATGCAGTGGAGTACCCATCTCCTTAGCTTTTTCCATGCTATATTTCTTCAAGAGATCTTTGATATACTTCGTTTGGTGAATGTAGGTCTTGTCTTTGTCTTGACGAATCTGCAAGCCTAGGAAGAACTTCAGTTCTCCCATCATGCTCATTTCGAATTCACTCTGCATGAGCTTAGAAAATTCTTGACATAGAATTTCATTAGTAGCACCGAATATAATATCATCAACATATAATTGCACTAATATAAAATCAGTTGATGACTTTCGTCTAAACAGGGTGTTATCAATGTTAGCATAACTATTAAAGGTGGATCTAGTTCTTACCTTTTCATTGATGCTACCAATTATTTGTGTTGGTGGATGGTCTGGCTTGAACCTCCATTCTCTGGGGAGAGTTATTGTAACACCCGATTTCCAGGGCGTTACTGTAGCAAATATATCGTAAATAAATATGCAGGAGCATTTTCAAAACTTGGAAAAGAAGGTATATTTTTTTTTGAAATCATTTTCCTTTTCGAAACATGCCATGCTGAAGTGCATTAGTATTATAAATACATGATTCGCAAATAGCCAAACATATGGCGTAAAGCGACCGACCAGCAGTTTAAGGATAATTTACAAAACACCTAACTTGTTTTCAAAACCCTGCTGTCAGTTGTAAAAAGCAACCTAAAAATTCTACCCTGACACGTGAACATACATAATATTATTACATAATAATTACAGCAGCGACACGAGTCTTCCAACATTATACGCCCGACTTCTTGTTGTGGTTTCTCCTGTAATGTTACTCATCTGCATCTTCCGGCTAAGGAACGTCCGGCTGGCGATAGGTCACCAGAAAATACAAACAACACACAGATGCAAGGGTCAACTCAAAATAAAACATTGGATACAGATAAAGCCTACGACTAGCAAATGTTATCCAAGCAATCAACAGGTAGCAAATAACAAGTACGCATACAATTATTGACGTAAGTAGTTGAAAAACTCTAGGACTCTATATGCACGTACATCTTCCTCATGTACAGAAAAAACTTTTATCCAGATATGCACCAACTCCCGCAGGCAGGTGGGACACTCTCCCGAACTCCGAACGAACTAGAAAGTAAGTCGGTAAGTCGAGAGTTGCCACTTACATGAGAATGCTCTTTGTAACGCCCCGATGGTGCGTCATCTAGCACTTGACTCTTTATATCCCCGAACCATGACGAATTTCACGACTACATGCTTGACACGACATGAAAACAAAACACTGGTAGGACTCATATGTATTTAAACGAGGCCTAGCATAGCTTCATAATTAACACTAATCATGTAGAGCAGTTGCACATATCTTAAGCAGATATAAATCATGTCGAAGGAAGAAACATGCTTTCAATTATCATCAAAGCAATAAACATCCAATAAGTCAAGCCACAAATCACAACAATCCAACAATGGCACGCATCAGACAAAAACTAATCCAGCATATCAGATGCCTTCAGAGACTGCATTCATATATCAATCAATACAGTTTAAAGTCGGGTCGTTCTCAGAACGCCGTCAACTATAGAGATCATAGTACAGCATGGTATATTTATATACTTATGCTATTAGACAGAGATACGAAGTGCCCTTACCTTAAAGGTAGTCGATCCTGGCGGTCACGTAAACTCCGTGCGTCTAGATCGGTACGGGGCCTCGTTATCCTTCAACAAACACAACCTAGCTTAGAACTTTGAACTTAAACCTATGGTCAAGGGGCTGGTCTAAACAAGGGTCTAAACACTTAGACAAAGGTTCTACAACTTAGGAAAATCTTAGAGGTCGACGACACTTAAACAAGATTTCGACGATTACCGAAAGAACTTAGAAAAAACCTAAGTTACAAAACCAAAACTTCTCAAAACTTTAAACCATCCAAAGAGCATCAAGGCTAGATGCTTACAAACCATTTTGAAGCCTTAATCAAGATTTTAGAAGACAAAAACACACACATTTTCATCAAACTTCAATTCTGCCCAAGTTCTTAAAAACCCTAAAATTTCCAAATTTTCACCCAACACTTCACTAAATTTTCAAATCAACCACACAACAAAAAACATAACTTTTAAATCCATTTTCCACACTAGTTTCCCCAAGTTTTCAGAATGTGCAAAACCCTAATTTGAACTATAAGTTCCAAAAGCCAATTTGCCCAAAAACTTACCTTTTCTACAAGTTTCCAAATCAATTTTCCAACTCTTGTATTCAAGAACACCTAAGTGTCAAGAACATACAAAATTCACTCAATTGTCAACTTTTAAACTCTCAATTTCCCAAAATTTCAAAACCATAAAACAAGCTAGAAGCTCCATAGTCAAATTTACCCAAGAGTTCAATTTTAGTCCTTCTCACAAAACCAAATGAAAATAAATTTTCCAAGCCCTTAAAACACTTTGTAACTCTCGGCCATTCCATAAAAAATAGGGCAATTAATTTTCCTTTTCATCAAACCTCACATACAAGCTTTAAACACTACAAAAAGCTAGTTAGAAAATCAATTTTCCAAAGTCCTAATACACTAGTCAAGCTTTAATTCAAGGGAAATTGTTTCTTCAAAAACTAATTTGTACACATCAAAGACAACAAGAAATCTATGGTGAATAATTACCTAAAGCTTGAAAAATCACTTTTCCAAATAATCAATTTTTCAAAAACAAAACTTCCAAGAAAACCAATTAGATATTTTCAAAGATCAATGTCATGGGAATGACTTTTCCAAAGGGGACCCTAACAAAAACCCAACTTAAAATTTTTCAAATAACCAAAACTCATTCAATCAAAAATCCAATCGGTTCAAAAGGAAGCTAAAGGTAGTGGGAACAACATTTGTGAAGGGACTTTCAAATCCTAGTACTTGCATAAAAACCGAACTCAACAAAATGAAAATTCAAAACGGTAGCAATATAGATCGAGAGGTGAGGAACACTTTACCTCAAAGAATCAAGTGCAAAAGAGGTGACGAAGGGGCTGCCATGGAGGAAGGAGGGGGCGGCCAAGAGAGCTTGATGTGGAAGATGATGAATAGTTCCTTAGCTCTTTATCTCTCTAAATCTCACTAAAACTCCAAGGCTTTTCACTTATGTCTCATTAAATGAATTAAGGGTGGGATTTCACCCCTTTGATGGCCCTTGGACGTGGGTTTGGAGGGCAAAATGGGGTGGGGTTTTTAATTTTTTTCTTACCTTAAGGACCTAAGTGAAAATGGTAAATGGTTAAGGTAAAAAAAACTTTTACTGTTCGAGGACCAAACCGTAAGGTTTTCAAAGTTCAGGACTAAACTCTAAGCTTAGAAAGTTCTAATTAATATCTAGGTTTGTTTATTAATAAATTCTTAATCATGACACGTCAGTGCGTCAATGCGTCAAGTCACCGATCATCATCGGGTTCTGGTCATCAGTGAGTACCTCAGTGTCACTGAGAATGTCTGCCCCGGTGTCATTTATTGGTTTCGGGGTACCGGGCCCGCACAATTCGTGGCCGGGTCGATCTTTCTCAAGTCTGCGCCACGCTGCCCGAAAACACTATTCCCCGAGTTACTACTCACAAAAATCTTCTGCACAAAATTGGTCTCAAAACGCCAAACCGAACCGTTTGGAGCTTTTTAGATTCTCAATCCGGGGTCCCGAAGTCGTCCGTTTCTTTTGTTGAAATTTCGGCTAAAAGTCCTGTTAGAGCGAAAAATCTTTCTCGGGCTCCGGGAGGAAACCATATCAATATTACAGTCGTTCTTCACGAAATTCTTCACTGAACGTCATGGTGATAGTGAGAACGTCTTATTCTCGTCCGAACTCAAGGTCAGGTCTAGCTTGGTTTCCTACCAAGTGTTGTAAAAGATGCTTCACCGGTACTTCGCTCGTCGATATCGCTTGCTGATGCCGCCGAGCGGATCCAAACAGTACCTTGGAATAATTAAATAATTATTTAATTACTGGGGAAAATTCTGGGTGTTATAGTGATGCCACTGGAAGTCATGACTTGATCAGGCAAAGTATCATCAGACGGAGTTGTCTCGACAATGTCTGTTCGAACGTCAGACGAAGTACTTGAATTTGTGACTTTGTCTGTAGTTGATGGTTGAGCTTGTGTTGAAGATGGTTCCTCATTTAGATCCAGATTATCGAATTCATCCTCCAATGACAGTTGATTTCCACTTGGATGCTTGTCATCAAACTTTACGTGGATGGATTCTTCAACAGCCATGGTTCTTGAATTATAGACTCGAAAAGCTTTTGAATTTGGAGAATATCCCAAGAATATTCCTTTATCTGATTTTGCATCAAAGTTTCCAAGATCATCCTTGGTATTGAGTAGGAAGCATGGACATCCAAACGGATGGAAATAGGCAATGTTTGGCTTCCTTCCTTTCCACAGCTCATATGCAGTTTTCTTCAGGATAGGACGCATGAAAATGCGGTTTTGAATGTGACATGCAGTATGAACAGCTTCAGCACATAAGTACTTTGGTAGTGATGTATCTCTAAGCATTGTTCTGGCCATTTCCTGAAGAGATCTGTTCTTCCTTTCAGCTACGCCATTTTGTTGAGGGGTTCTTGGAGCTGATACTTGATGAAATATGTCATTTTCATCACAGTAGTTCTTGAATTCTTCATTTATAAATTCTCCTCCTCGATCACTACGTATGTAAGTGATGCAGTAGCCTTTCTCATTATGGACTCTCATTGCAATGATGGAAAATGACTTGAATGCTTCATCTTTCGTTGCAAGGAATTGTACCCATGTAAATCTAGTGTAGTCATTGACGATGACAAGACAGAATCTTTTTCCATAACAACTAGCCGTTCTAGTAGGTCCAAACAAGTCCATGTGAAACATCTCCAGAGGTCTATTAGTACTCACAATGCTCTTAGGTGAGAATGAGCTTTTTAATTGCTTTCCTTGAAGACATGCAGAGCATGTGTCATCAGATTTGAAAGACAGATTTGGCAGACCACATACTAGATCATGCTTGATAATTTTAGCAATGGTCTTTAAGGATGCATGCCCTAGCTTCCTGTGCCATATCCATTTGTCATCCTCTGCTGACACTAGACAAGTTACATTTTGACTTGCAAGGTTTTCCATGTTAGAATCAAATAATTTAAATGAACTATTATATTTTGATGAATAACAATTTCGTTAAGTCTAGATTTTGTTGAAGATAGAATTCCTGAATACTCAATGTTTTCACACTCAGGAATATCTATTTACTTGAGGAAAAACTGCATGGATCCTTACAAAGCATTATCAAAAGCAGATATTCAAGTAAAGAAAAGAGGAAGAATCCGTCCGGCTACAGCTCTTGTAAATCAGTCCGCCAGTTGAGAACGTTTGCCTCAGAGAGTTCTTTCGACTGTGATGAACGTCTGGTCACTTAACCATTGGGTTTACTTGACTGCCCATCTGAAGGAAAGTGCGCCTGAAACTCTATCAGAAAGTTTGTTTGACAACAATGCAATTTTGAAGTACGTGCAGTGTAAGACCCTCAATTTTGTGTGATAGTATTTTGGCCCCTGTAACTCTTATGATTATAGTTTGAATCTTTTTGAAGTATATTGATTATACTTTTTCTTGAATTATTTAGTAACTCGAGTTATTATTTGGTTGATATATTAAGTTTTATTTATGAGAAATATGTGTTTGAGTATGGAATTATGTATTGTTTAAGCCTTGGCTGAAATGGCGATGTTTTGAAAGGGAAGTTGAGATCGTCCTGTAAAACTGGTTGAGATCGTCCTGTGAAACTGGTTGAGATCGTCCTGTGAAACTGGTTGAGATCGTCCTGTAAACTGGCAGACTATGTTGGCAGACTATGTTGGCGGACTATGTTGGCGGACTGTTTTGGCAGACTGTTTCTCCGTTGGCAGACTATGACTTCGCTTTGTCTGGTCTGGTCAGCCGTTATTGTTGACTTTAAGAAATGAGTGTCAAATACCTTGGGAATGATAAACTTCCGTTTTTATTGACTCTTATGAGATAAAATGTCATAATCATTAATGAGCATTAATGACTTGCCGTTTTCTTTGACTTAGAATATTTTAATCTTTTCTAAGTCGGTTTCCTCACTCTATAAATACCAAGCTTCGTCAGTACGTTAATCTTTCATTTTCCCACACCTTTCTTCTCTTCAAAGTAAGCTGAATCCTTGACTTTTTTTTTTGAAGCGTTCTTGTTGGTAAGTTGTTCAGACTCTTACTAATTCTGGAATTTCCATAGTATTCGATTTAGTTCATCTTTTTGAAGTTTAACTTGTTCTATTTCCCTCGCGGCCGTATTCTCCTTGTTCGTTGAAGACCAAAGCTGTTCGTTGTGAGTTCTTCTTGGTTCGTGAAGGACAGAGCTGAAGTTTCAAATCTCTTAATCTTTTAGGCCATTCGAGGTTGGTTTCTTTTCTAATCCTTACGTTAGAACTCTGTTGTAATCTTTGTATTTCTAAAATAATCCTTGAAGACTATATAGAATCTGTTTTAAATCAATTTGGTAATGGTTTTTATCCATAAAGAAGTTTGGGTTTTAAAGAAATGAATTTAACAGTGATTTTACGTGAAAAACTCTGATTCTGGACTCTCAGACTGAGAGACAACGCTTGGGCGTTGGGATCCAGTGCTTGGGCGCTGGGTTTCTTCGAGATTTCACGTAATCAGATGTTTCCAACGCTGGGGCGTTGGGTTCCAACGCTAGGGCGCTGGAGGGCACTCTGTTCTGCCCTGTTTTACGAAAAAATCTGATTTCGACTGTTTTGAGTTCTGTTTCTTTCCAGATTTCATCCTAGCCTTAGGAGAGTTAACTAAATGAGTTTATATGCTATTTCTAGGTTGAAGAACAAGTGTATGCAACCTAAGAGAAGGTAAGGGTAACTCAATCTTATTATTACGATGTTATGATATTGTTGTGATTCTGATTGTAGAACACGGACTGTGATTGTTTATAAGTTTGTCTGAATACTGTGATAACAGTATGATATATCGAATATGTTGTATGGTTATGAGATTGAATTGCTTGAATATAATTTGTAAGAAGAGCTTATTGTGGTATGTATATATTGACATAACTGTGAAACGAGTGAACCGTTATTGTTCATGAGGATTTTGTAAAACAGTGGGAACCAGTAATTCCTGAGGATTCGATTACTGTTATTACAGATGCACTGCAGGTGCATGATTTTAGGTTTTGATGTGGCG
The DNA here is from genome assembly GCA_030819835.1 of Acmispon strigosus. Taxonomy (NCBI): domain Eukaryota; kingdom Viridiplantae; phylum Streptophyta; class Magnoliopsida; order Fabales; family Fabaceae; genus Acmispon; species Acmispon strigosus. The sequence continues at coordinate 23,900,064 of JAUAMA010000004.1, read as the reverse complement.
AACTATTATGCGTCGCGGGATCATGCCATGATTTTAGGTTTTGATTTGGCGAACTATTATGCGTCGCGGGATCATGCCATGATTTTAGGTTTTGATGTGGTGAACTACTATGCGTCACGGGATCATACCAGAGGGTGGTGTGGAAAAGTCTCTTCCATGTTCTAAGTCATCCTGGCCAAATACGGCAAAAACCCAATGAGCTATGTGCATTATTCGTTGAAAAGCTAACGAGCATATGTGTTTGTGATGAATGAGACTTATTCTGTGAAGTTATGAATTACTGACAGATATATTGTGAATTGTTGTTTCAGTTATAGTATAATAGTTAATGTTGTTTACTATATAATTCACTTCTAATATTGTATTCCTATATTCTGATATTTGAGTTAACCCTTTGCTGTTTCTGCTTGTGTTTTCTTTTATTTTTGGCGCTTAACACCAGATGACCAGCAATGAGGGAAGACTTGAAGGCTGTGTGGGTGCAAGCTTGAGGAACTTTTGGAACAGATTTGAAGATGATGTTTAGTTCCCGCTGTTTTGTAAACTTAGCACATGTGTGCAATACATTACTTTCATTACGTCTTGTTTTCCTTACTGTAATATTACTGACTATGGGCTACACTTATTAAATATATGTGAGACGTTGTTTTAGAAAACTTGAGATGTTTTGAAAGGCTTTTATTTTCCGCGTTTTTCAATGTGACTCTCGACTTAAAAATCGGGCTGTTACATGCAGTGAAAACCGAAGGAGATCATTTGTCCAACCCAGGCTTAGCTGTCAAGCACTATTTGCCCCTTCAGAGCATTAATGGCGAAAAGGACATAATAAATACTTTATTCCTCATTAATTCAAATCCTCTGATATTCCTTAAATCAAGCTGCTTTTGCGGAATCAGCGGCGAGACTTTCTGATCATCGTATCTCCTCAACATTCAAATTCAAATCTTCTGTTCAGATCATTAATGGCTACCTAAGCTGGGATGCACGCGCATTAAATACAGAAGTTAAAGCTCAAGGTAGAATGCCTTGAAGAGCCAGACGATGACAACCTCCGCCATTGAAGAAGCATTAAATGCATGACAGAATGCATTCAATGCTGAAACAGATTTACAGAAGTATCCGTTACTCACAATAGAGGAGAAATTCAAGCGGAACTTTTTCAAATCTTTAGCAAGCTCACATTGATCATCCTACTGAAGATATAAATAGAGGACTTGGCATCAAATTCAAATTGGCGACTTTCACACGATCAAAGCTTTCTAAACTTTTTAAGTTCATCATCTGCGATCTTATTTCCTAAGCCAAACACTTAGCAATCTGAAGCTATTCATTACCTTAGTTAAGTCGTCAACTAAGTGTGAAGCTTTCACAAAGTGTTACTCTCATTATCATTCACACAAATTCTTCAGAGAACCAATTTGTTTATCCTCTCTGTAATCTGTTCTTCATATTTCTACCCACTCTTATCGAAGAGAATTTGTAGAAACCAAATCTTCTTGAAAAATAACTGGGAGAAGTCATGTATAATACTTGTAAAGGAGAAGTCCTGTAAGAATACTTGTAAAGGAGTAGTCCTCAGAATACTGGGAGAAGTCCTGAAGAATACTTGTACTATTTTGAGAAAATAGTGAAAATCTTGGTGAAGCCAAGGACTGGACGTAGCCCTGTCGATTAAGGGGGTGAACCAGGATAAATATCTTGTGTGCTTTGCTTTTCAGTATTCGATTAATTTCCGCTGCACCCATTAACGAATATTTTCAAACTTATAATTGTTATTCTTCGAAAATGATTGGAAAAATCACACACACAATTCAAACCCCCCTTTCTTGTGTGTTTTTGTTACTATCATTCCAAGCTCGTCTTATATAGATCCCCTTGTCTCTGAGCTTCAAAGATAACCTTGTCATCGTCATCTGTGACCTCACACTTCACTATATTGAAAGAAACAGTGAACCCACTATCACATAATTGGCTTATGCTAAGTAGATTTTGTTTTAGTCCTTCAACCAAAAGAACGTTCCCTATTACAGGAAGAAGAGCCTTACCAACGTCACCCAATGATGAGCCCCTTCTGGTTACCTCCAAAAGTAACTGTTCCTCCATTCTGCTTAGCACGGATCTTTAGGAATAAATACCTTCTTCCTGTGATGTGACGTGAGCATCCACTGTCCAGGTACCATAGCTCTTTTCGTCTTTGAGCTTTTAAGCACATCTGCAAGTGGCACAATCATGGATTTAGGTACCCAAACTCTCTTGGGTCCTTGCTTGTTAGTCGCAGGTTTGGGCAAAATCTTCCTCCCATATAGTATTTTATTTGGAGTTTGTTTCTCCTTACCTTTGACAACAAATGCCTTAGGTTTGCTCATTTTAGGTTCTGATGAAAAAGGTTTTATTTTAGATTTATATGAGTACAGGATTGCAGATGATGTATGTTTAAATGCAGTGATGTCCCAATCATCTTCTTCAAAACCTAAACCTCTCTTATCATACATCGCTCTATTGTTGCCACTTAGTTTTATCAAGTTTTCATATCCTAGAGTGAATGTAGATAGATCTTTGATTAAGCTATTTACTCTTTGCTTTAAAAACTTAATTTCCTTGTTTGAATCCTATTCTAACAAGGCTTGGTTTTTCTTATTAAGCATGAATGATACTTCGTTAGATGCATGCAACTCCTTTTCTAGTTTATCATGCTCCTTCTTCAGAAATACTGTATTTAATAGCTAATGAATGAGAGTACTCTAGAAATTCATTGTAATCATCATTAGATATTTCGGAGGTTACCTCATCCTTGTCGTTTGCCTCGTAGTCAGACAAATCCACAATGATCATCAAGGCTTCAGATTCTCTGTCTGCTTCAATGTCAGACGAGTCAATGGATGCCATAAATGCATAGTAAGATGCTTCTTCATCATCTCCTTCTGCTTCTTCTTGCTCAGATTGTTCTTTTGCCTCCTCATTTTGACTTGAGAAGGCTTTCTTTTTATAGAAGTTCTTCTGAGCAGGTCTCTTCGCCAGACGAGGATAGTCTGCTTTGATGTGCCTAGGATTTTTGCACTCATAGTAGATGATGGAAATTTTGCTGGAGCTTTTCTCTCCATCTCTTTTTGGTGTGGAGGCGGACTTTCCCTTAAACTATTTTCGTTTGGCCCACATTTTCTTGAATCTCCTGTTGAAGAAAGCCTGTTCATCATCTGTGTTATCAGATGATTCAGCGGCTTCATCAGACGATTCAGTTGCCTTTAGTGCTTTAGATGAGCTGGACTTAAAGGTCACAATTTTACTAACTGTAGATTTTCCGCGAACGATAGCAGCATCATCTGCAAGATCCAGCTCGTAAATTTTTAGCTCCCCTAATAAATCTTCCACCTGATTATTGTCAAAATTCTTTCCAGCTCGTTGTGCAATAACAAACAATCTCCAGTTAGGAGGAAGGCTTCTAAGAATCTTGATCACTTGCTCTTTGCTAGTGAAGGTTCTTCCCAGATTTCTCAACCCGTTCTGAATGATTTGAAGACTGGTGAACATGATGTCGATAGACTAATCATGTTTCATTTTGAATGTCTCATACTGAGCAGTCAACATACTCATTTTAGTATCCTGCACAGCAGAGGTTCATTCATGGGCCATGGCTAAGGTGTCCCATACTTCCTTAGCGGTGCTTAAGCTATCCACTTCATCGTGTTCATTTTTGCTCAAGGCACATATAAGGAAAGTCTAGCTTTGGCATTCCTTTGATTTTCAGTCCGTTGATCATCTGTCCATTTATCCGCTGGAATGGATTTTCCTTCACCATCCTTGGGGACATAGTTTCCTTTGGCTACAACGTCCCAAAGTCTCCAGTCAGTTGATTTAATGAACAACTGCATGTGCTTCTTCCAGTATGGGTAGTTGGAGCCATCGAAGAATTGTGGCTTGTTGGTTGCTGTTCCCGTGGGATATGCTATGTAGTCCATGGATCTTTTCACTCAACACCTATTAAGATGTTAGTATATCTCAGAGCAGTTAAGCTCTGATACTAATTGAGAGTAATAAAACACACAAGAAAGGGGGGTTTGAATTGTGTGTGTGATTTTTTATAATTATTTTCAGTTATAAACAGTTATTAGTTATAAATATTATTAAGAGTAAGTGCAGCGGAAAATAACTTAAGACTAAAAAGTAAAGCACGCAAGATATTTATCCTGGTTCACCCCCTTAATCGACAGGGCTACGTCCAGTCCTTGGCTTCACCAAGATTTTCCACTATTTTCTCAAAATAGTACAAGTATTTTACAAGACTTCTCCCAGTATTCTGAGGACTACTCCTTTACAAGTTTTAAACAGGACTTCTCCTAATTCAGTATTCGACATGACTGCTCCCAGTTCTTTTATCAAAGAAGTTGTGTTTCTACTATTTCTCTTCAGCAAGAGTGGGTAGAAAGATGAAGTACAATATACAGAGAGGATAGGGAAATTGGTTCTCTGTTTGGGTTGTGTGAGAACGATGAGAGTTGCACTCTATGAATACTTCACACTGGCAGACGACTTAACTCAGATAAAGGATGACTTTGAGTTTCTGAGTTTTGGCTATAGAACATATTGCAATGGACTTAGAATGATTTGAGTGCTTTGATCATTTGGAAGTCGCCAAGTGAATCCGGATGCTAAGTGATTGATGAGTGGATATTATATGATGTTTTTAGGTTGTTTTTAGTCTTTTTATTTTATTATTTTTGAGTCACATATAGGATTTTTGTTATTTTTATGTAGATTTTATATTTATTTTGCATTTTGCATGTAGATGAGATTTTATTTGTTTTTCTACCTTTATTTTATATTTTTAGGAATTTTTATAGCTATTTTATATTTTTTGGAAAAGCTGGTTTAGTTATCATTTTTGTCCAGGGACCAATTTGTAAAGTTTCAGGAAATCAGGGACCACAATGTGAAAGTTCAAGAGTGGAGGACTAAAAGTGAAGATTGAGAGAATAAAAGGGCCAGAAATTGAAGTGCTAGTAAAGAGAGGGCTAAAAATGAAAAAGAAGAATATGAAGCAACTCTCCTCAAATTAGCACATGGAAAATAATGTTGAAGGATTGATGGTAGTGGGAAGAAGGTTTCAGAATTGATTAAGGCTGAGTAGTGGCTTTTTAAGGCATTCAAAACCCACTACCATGAAGAAGAAAGAAAAGCTTGGAGATGAAGCAGCAGCGTCCCAACGCTCCAGCGTTGGGATCCCAGCGCTTCTCACCCAGCGCTCAAGCGTTGGAAGGCCAGCGCTTAAGCGCTGGGCCTCGGACAGAAAGTGGATTTTTAATGCATCCCAACGCCCAAGCGTTGAGAATGCCAGCGCTCAAGCGCTGGAGGCCAGATTTTTGCTATAAATAGGGAGGCAATTTGCACTTGTAAGACACACCTCTTAGAATACAACAAGTATTCTCTCTTTCTCCCTTTTGAGCATTGTTCCTAGGACTTGTGGGAAGCCATACTTGAGCTCCTATCCATGGTAATTCAATGACTCCTTTAGCCATGCTTGGCTAACTTCTTCTTTAAGTTTTTGGGTTGTTTTAGTTTATAATTCATGTTCTAGTCTTTTTCTACATTTCTGAATATTATTTCCATTCATGTTTTATTTCTTTGTGCTTAATTTCTATCTTGTGGATCCCAAGAGGTTTTGCTTACTGCTTATTACATAAGGCCATTTGGTGAGTAGTAAGGGAACTAGGAAATAAAAAAGGTTATAAGTATACATCACTAAGGAATTAGGATGGACATAACTTTATGTTGGCCCGAACATCTTCTTCATCTTCTTCTTTAGTTAACTAGGTACCAAGGAATTGGGTTTAGTAATTAAAAAGAAAGATCTACAATGCTTAAGGAATTAACTTGTAGTTACACTAGGCTATAGCATCATGAAAATGGATTTAAAATTCAGAAATTAAGTAGGATATTTCTAGCATGTTTTATAGACTATTTAAACCAACCCAAGAGCTTAATGTTCATCATCTCTTTCTCTTATCATTTTATGCTATTGTTTATTTCTTGTTCTAAAACCAACAACATATATTCTCATCTTTTAATTTTCTGCACAAGTACTAAATTTTATATTAATAAGAACACCTATCCCTTGGGTTCGATCTTTTTTACTACGCGATAGTTAATCGTACACTTGCAATTTGGGTATCAAGTTTTTGGCGCCGTTGCCGGGGATAGGTTCTTTTCAAGTTCTTATTTTTATTTTGTTTAGTACTTCTTGTTCATATATATATATATATATATATAAAAAAATAATAATAAAAAAATTGTATTGTGTAGGTGCTATTAACTTCTTTTGCTTTTCTGCATGGTAGGACATTTTGAATTTGACTCTGAAATTGAAAGAACTTTGCATCGCAGATTAGCGGAGCAAAGGAGATTAGCAAGGGCCATGTCTGAAACACAAGCACAAATGGAGGAGCGCCTCCTTGCTGAATACAATGCAAGGGTAGAAGATGAAGTCCAAGCTAGACTTCGAAGGCAGAGAGGAGGAGGAGGAAGAGCGAGATGCTAACCGCTCCCTTCGTGATATCACAGCTCCCCAGGTAGATTTCAATTTTGAAGGGAGTATTGTGGTTCCGGAGGATGCATTGCCAAATTTTCAGATTCCTCCACACTTCATCTCTTTGGTTAGTCAAAACCAATTTGGTGGAAGTGTCAATGAAGACTGCCACACACATCTGGAGCGATTCACCAGGCATTGCTCCACCTTAAGGTGAAATGATGCTCACTTGGATACGGTAAGACTTATGTTGTTTCCATTTTCCTTAAGAGATGTGGCAGAGGAGTGGTTATCTTCACAACCACTTAGAAGCATTACTTCATGGGATGATTTGGCCGAAAAATTCACGACTAAATTTTTCCCTTACAACCGCATAAGGAAGTTGAAGCAGGAAATCAACTCCTTCATTCAACAAGATGCTGAAAACCTGTATGAGACATGGGAGAGGTTCAAGGGACTTCTCAGAAGGTGCCCAGGTCATAACATCTCTATCGCAGATCAGGTAGAGAAATTTTATGCTGCTTTGAATGATTATACCAGGGACAAGCTGGATACTGCAGCAAGTGGGGCATTTGATGCTTTGCCACCACAGGGAGCTCTTGATTTAATCAACAAACTTGCTGGAAGAGCTGCTCATTCAAACCAGGACCGGGCAATAAGGAAAGGTATTTATGAGGTTGATTCTTTTGAGTCCATTGTTGCTTCAAATAAACTTTTATCCAGGAAAGTTGATGCAATGGTCAAAAGAATGGAGGGTGTTCAACTGAGCCCGGAGGAGGCTGAATTAGAGGCTGAGGTAAAAGCTATGGGGAATTTTCAAAATTCCTATGGCAACACCTATAACCCAAGCTGGAGAAACCACCCCAATTTTTCTTGGAGGGACCAAGGGGGTGGTCAAGGAGAAGTCAGGCAACAGTTTCAGAGGCCATTCCAGAATCAAAGGCCACCAATGCCTTTGAATCCAAACCAGGGAAGGAAGAGTTTGGAAGAAATTGTTGGTGAAATAGGCCAACAAACTGTGCAATTCATGAACGAGACCAGGACAAGTGCTAAGAATCATGAAGCCTCCATTAGAAATTTGGAGGTTCAGGTAGGCCAGTTGGCCAAGACCATCTCAGAAAGGATTCCAGGTACCTTTCCATCTGATACTCTTGTCAATCCAAAGGAGAATGTTGAGAATGTTTCTGCCATCACTCTTAGGAGTGGTAAAACTATGCCCGAAAGGGTAGTGGAAATTGAACAAGAGGTAAATTGTGAAGAGAAAGAAAAGGAAAGGAGTGTGCCTATTGTTGCTGAAAAAATTGTTGAAAATGTAATTCCTCCTTCTAAGAAAATTGGCAAAGTACCATTTCCTAAAGCTTTAAAAAAGAATTTGGAAAAACAATTCTCAAGATTTCTTGAGATTTTCAAAAGACTTCAAATTAATATTCCTTTCTCTGAAGCTTTGGAACAAATGCCTATTTATGCCAAGTTTATGAAGGACATTTTATTTAGAAGGAGGAAGTTGAGTGAGATGGATGAAACTGTAATGTTGACTGAGGAGTGTTCAGCAATGGTTTTAAGGAAGTTGCCCCAAAAGTTGAAGGATCCGGGGAGCTTTACTTTACCCGTGGAAATTGAGGGATTATCGAATACAACAGCTCTTTGTGACTTAGGAGCTAGCATTAACCTCATGCCACTCTCCATGTTTAGGAAATTGGACATGGGAGAGGCCACTCCTACTTTGATGTGTTTACAATTGGCGGACAGGTCAATTAAATACCCCTATGGGGTGGCTGAAGATGTGTTGGTAAGGGTTGACAAATTTTTCTTCCCGGTTGATTTTGTGATCCTCGATACGGAAGAAGACTCCAAGGTACAATTAATTCTTGGGCGGCCATTCCTTGCTACAGGAAACGCCAAGATTAATGTGGCAGAAGGCCTCCTATCTTTGAAGGTAGGGGATGAAAAAGTCAAGTTTGTAAATCAGGTCTCGTCCTTGGACTCGGCTGAGGTTTTGATGAAGACAAACACATCACAAAAAGAAGAAAGACTTCAGAAAAGAAAAGGAAGACTTCAAGAAAGAAAGGAACAAAAAGAAGAAAGACTTCAAGAAAACTTCAAGAAGACTTAAGAGAAAGAAAGGAACAAAAAGAAGAAAGACTTCAAGAAGACTTCAAGAAGACTTAAGAGAAGAAAGACTTCAAGAAGACTTAAGAGAAGAAAGACTTCAAGAACCAGGCTCAGAACGTCAAGATCAAAACATGAAGGTTCTAGTTTTAAGTTAAGTCTTGTCAACTTAGTGTGCTATGCTTTATTAAGGTTTAATTGCACTTGAAGGCTCATGAAAGATCAACTAATTGAGTACAATATGTTCTCACAAGTTAAACTTGGTAGGAACACTCAATTAGGGTTTAAGATGGTTAAAACTGAGTTTCAGACTTGCAGTAATAGATTACCTGGCAGTCAGTAATCTATTACCTGTCAGTCAGGCATAGCGTAATCGATTACCAGTTTTCAGTAATCGATTACCAGGCATAGCGTAATCGATTACCAGTTTTCAGTAATCGATTACCTGTCAGGAAATAGCCGTTAGAACATAACGGTTATAGCGTAATCGATTACCAGAATGCTGTAATCGATTACCAGGTCGACAGATGTGTTATTTCATGAACCATTGTGTCTCAAACCATTTGGGAAAGGTTGTGTTGGTTCATGGACGACCTCTAGTGCCTATATAAAGTCCTTAGACACTCAGAAACATCAATGACTTGGTCCATAACTTTCATATTCATTAAAGTCATCATTCTGAGTTTCGGTTCTCTCATTTTCATAAGAACACTCATGATGTTCAACATTTGAGAAACTCAGAATGGAAGAGCCTTCATTGTAATTGCCTGGAGCATACAAACTAAGATCAATCCTTCTTGTCTAAAGGATTGAATCATGCATAGAAAAGGCATCTTCTTCTTCTTCTATTTGAATCATGTTGATTCTTTCACCGTAGTTTTCGGTGGTTGTAAAAAGGCCCTTTGAATCAAGTTTGATTCAAAGTCCACCGTGGTAATGCGGTGTCATCAGAAAGTGGTTTGCTTTCTGAGGCATGATGGGTTCTCTTAGGGTCCTTGGCACAAGCATTCGTTAAGAAGACTTGATCAATCAGAAGTGGGTTGCTTCAGGAAGATTGATAAGATATCTTAGGGTCCTTGGTGCAAGCATTCGTTAAGAGTACTCGATCATGGGAAATCTTCACTGTGGAATTCAGTGGAGTGGTTCTTCAGAAAGTGGTAATCTTTCTGAGGGATTCTAACTTCATCGTGGTATTCGGTGAAGGGTTGTTGATTGAAGACAAGATTGTCTTCAAGGTCTGAGGGTGGTTTGCCTTCAGGAACTGAAAGCGGTTTGCTTTCAGGGGCTGTTGAAAGTGGTTTGCTTTCACAGGATATTGGTAGAAATTCTTGGGGTCCTTGGGTTAGGAACTTGTAAGTGATTTTTATCAATAGTGGAAAAATCCTCAAGGGGTTTCTTTGAGGGACTGGACGTAGCCTTTGGTGGATTGAAGGTGAACCAGGATAAAACTCTATGTGTCATTTCCTTCTCCTTCATCTTTTACTTTCAAGCAATTACAATATTCCGCTGCAACAACATTCTTACGTTACAACTCTAATTGCACTGAAAGTCGTTTGGTACTATTACGCGAAAATCGGGGCAACTCTGATTCACCCCCCCCCCCCTCTCAGGTTGCTATCTGTACTAACAATTGGTATCAGAGCGGAAGTTTAGGTAAGTTATTCCTAAGATCCGGGAGAAGATAGCATCCTCATCTACAACAAGTACCAATGAAGGATTCAACATAAACAGGCCACCATTCTACAATGGAGAACTCTACAATTTCTGGAATATCAAGATGATGATCTTCATAAAGCAATTAGATGCGGAAATCTGAAAAGTCATTGCAGAAGATCTCCTTGGGCCTGTAGTAGAAGTTGAAGGAAGTTCACAATCAGAACCAGAAAACACATGGAGTGACAAAGAAAAGAAGAAAGTTCATCATGACTTAAAAAGGAATTCTCTTATTATGCCATAAACATGAAAATGTTAAGATCCCTTACAAGAACATGGCAACCAAAAGAACACTGCTCTCTCAAAGAAGAAAAGTCTCTCCAACATGACTCTGGCCACTCCTTTGGAAAACTTCAAGAACATGTTTTGAAGATAAACAGACTCGAGCAATATGAGAACAACGAAAAGAAATACCGGTCTATTGCTCTAAAAGCCAAAGAAAGCATCAATGATGAATATGATGCAGAGTCAGAAGATGATGAGAACATGGCCTTAATAGTCAAGAACTTTCGAAGATTCTTACAAATAAAAGGTATGAAATCTAGAAGTTTTCAAACGGAAAATGAACCCTCCTCCTCTTCACCAAAGATCACATGCTATGAGTGTGGTAAATCTGGTCACATCAAATATGATTGTCCAAACTTTCAAAAGAAGAAGCACGGACTAAAGGAGAAGTTTGAAAAGAAGGATTCAAACTCCAAAAGAGCATACACCGCTTGGAATAACAATGACATAGGCTCAGACTCAGAATCAGAAAAGGAAAAAGCACATCTTGCATTAATGGCATCTCAGAATTCTGACAAGGAAAATATCCAGGTTAGTACCAACACTTCTTCTTCTAATGATTTAGAATATGCTACAGAAAGTCCTTTTAAGATGTGTCGTAATGCTCCAAATTTTAGTGTTAAAATGCTATTATTTCATCTTTAGAAGAAAAATGTCAAATGCTTCAAAAAGAATTAGATGATGTTAAATCTAAATTAGATGTTACACATGCATGCACTAAATGTAGTTCTTTAGAAGTAAAAGTAGAAAATCTACAACAAACAATTCATAGTTTCAATTTAGAAAAGCAAAAACTAGATAAGATTCTTAGTATGCAACAAAACTCAAGCAACAAATGAAGTTAAATCTCTTGAAAGTGAACATATGCATGCTAGCTCTTCTAGAAATATAAACTATAGGAACTACCCACAAAATATCCCAAAAACAATCCTAAAGATTCATTTCTTAAGATTATAAGAGAATTAGGTATATTAGATAAACATGATTGAATGTATTTAAATTGATTATGTGCTTAAATGTTCATCTAGAAATGTGCTACATAGGACTTGATAGTTTTAGAACCTATAAGAATGTCTTTGTAATCGATTACCATAGGTCCTGTAATCGATTAACCTTGTTCTCAGTCCTCGTGCCTGTTAGAATCTTCTAAGTAATCGATTACCATAACTGCTGTAATCGATTACATATTCAAAGTTTGAAATATTTCAAATTTAAACTGCCAGTAATCGATTACCCAACTGCTGTAATCGATTACATTCTCGTGCTATATAATCAAAGCATGAAATTTTAATAGGAATTATTCTCAAAATGCTCCAAGACAACTTAGGAGACATTATGATATGCTTAGATATAATATATAATGAAGGTTATAGATTATATACTTGTAGTTATTACAAAAAGATAGAATATACCTCTAGTAGATGTTATTATAGGAATATAGGAATATCAAGTGGGCAATGTATGTGGGTGGAGAAGACAATCAATAACCTAGAACCCAAAGCAACTTAGGTACTTAATATTCCTTTATGAGAATTTGTTTTGTAAGTGTGTATGAAAGCAGCAAAGAGTTTATGATATCTTGATAATGGCTGCACATCACACATGATTGGAGACAAAACAAAAATTTTATATCTCATACCTAGAGAAAAGGGATATGTCTCATATGAGAATAATGAAAAAGGGGTAATTACTTGGCATAGGAAAAATAGGTACGCCTTCTCAAATAGTATTAAATAGAGCCATCTAAAATACATAATGCTTTAGAAGATGAGAACGGGATTCTAGCCATGCAAGAATAATTGAACCAGTTTAAGAGAAACCAAGTATGGATATTGGCCCCCTGACCTAATGATAAGCATATTATTGAAACCAAATGGGTGTTTAGGAACAAACTAGATGAACATGGAATCATAGTTAGAAATTAGATTAGTAGTACAAGGTTATAATCAGAAAGAAGGTATAGATTTTGATTAGACATATGTACCAATTGCTTGGTTAGAAGCAATTAGACTTCTATTAGAGTATGCTTACTCGATTAACTTCCAACTATATCAAATGGATGTTAAGAGCGGTTTCTTGAGTGGATACATTCAAGAAGAAGTCTATGAGAAGCAACATCCTGGCTTTGAAGATCCAAAGTTTCCTTCAAATGTCCTCATCTTAAAGAAAGCTTTATATGATCTAAAGCAAGCACTACGGGCATGGATTGCAAATCAAGCAATCTGAAAATGGAATATTCATCAATCAATCCAAGTTCTACAAAGAATCTCTAAAGAAATATGACTTGGATGATTACATAGTAATACCCACATCAATGAGGATCAAGTACTTATCTAGATCAAGATGAATCAATCACTCCAGTAGAGATTACCAAATATAGAGCCCTTGTCTATACTCTCTGAAACTTGTCCTCCAAAACAAAGAAGACAAATTTGGAAGACAATGAAGCAAGTTCATCATCCAATTCAGAAAATGGAGGAGTATGTATTGCTTTGATGGTAACACATCATTCTAATGATGGTAATAAAGAGGTTAGTAATGCAACTTCATATGGTAATTTACAAAGTAATTTTTTATAGATTGCATGATAGTTTCTTGAGTGTTTATGAAGTATATGCATATCATAGTAGGATCATCTTATCTCTACTAAGTAAAACTAAAAGCATGCAAGATGAATTAGATTATGTAAAATCTAGAATAGATATTCAAAGTAATGTTTCATCTTTAGATACATGCATAATCCTTGAATCAAGAATTGATGAATTAACACAAGTGGTCAACAAAGGTACAGATGATATGAATAAGTTGTTATGTAATCAAAGACATGCCTTTCATAAAAGTGATTTAGGTTTATCTGATCATAATCATCCTAGTAATGTTAAGAAAATCACTTTTAGACCAAGTAGTACATATAACTTTGGTCACACAAGATGGTGCTCAACTTAGAAAGGATTATATCAAAACTTTCCATTATCCTAAAGAGAAAGTGCCTAACATAAAGCTAAAGTTCTTTCACTATACTCCTCATCAATTTGTCATAAGAAATGATGGAGTTCCCAATAAAAGATTCATATGGGATGTGAAAGGAACTAATCCAAAAGGATCCAAAGACTATTGGGTACCTCTAAAATACCATTAAGCCTATTGTGCAAATGTGTTTGAAGACCTTGTGATCTGAAATGTCATATACAAAGGATGGTCTTTCAAAACACAAATTTAGAATGTGGTATTGGTAAGAGAAACTCTAAAAACCTTATATCTTTCAAATAATATTAAGTACAAGAGTAATGCATTCTTAGGCATCTGCATTTACATCATAGTTATATGTTAGATATATCTTTCATGCAGTACCTATCAAGTCTGGAAATCCAAGTTTTCAGACATGATAATCGATTACATAAAGTAAGTAATCGGTTACAGGGATATTTTGGCCCAGGATTATTTCAGAAAGCTTCAGTAAACGATTACTGGAAGTCTATAATCAATTCTATCAGGGCTAAAAATGGAATATAGTTAACTTTCAGAGTTTGGCTTATGTTTTCATATATTGGGTTGTAATAGTTTAGACATAACTTTTAGATGGTTTGATTTCTGCTTGTATGTTTAAAATTTCTATGGTTATGCTTTAATTGCGTGTGATGCATAAGTTTCAAAGTACTGTCTTGTTCACCCCCACTCCCTACGATTCAAATATCTATAATACTTGTTAGCATGTATGCTTGGACTCATCTTCTTTTTGATGAAGTCAAAAGGGGGAGAAAGGGTCACATGTGCTTTGTAAAGACTTACTTATAAGAAAAGCTACAAGTGGAACAAAAAGGGGGAGAAAAGTGTTGATACACATTATCGTTTTGACATCAAAATATTTGCCATTATGCTTCCCTTTATTTCTATTATCCTGGAATACTTTGTATGGCTTTTTCTTCTTTTTGATGATGTCAAAAGGGGGAGAAAAGTCTTGTGTATGCTTGATCATTTTCAGGATACTGTGCTTCATTTGCAAAACAAAGGAGGAGATATAATTGCAAAACCAAGGGGGAGATACAAGACAAGCAAGAAAGTCTAATGATCCATCAATGTTCAAGCATGATGTTTGTCATCATCAAAAAGGGGGAGATTGTAAATCAGGTCTCGTCCTTGGACTCGGCTGAGGTTTTGATGAAGACAAACACATCACAAAAAGAAGAAAGACTTCAGAAGAGAAAATGAAGACTTCAAGAAAGAAAGGAACAAAAAGAAGAAAGACTTCAAGAAGACTTCAAGAAGACTTAAGAGAAAGAAAGGAACAAAAAGAAGAAAGACTTCAAGAAGACTTCAAGAAGACTTAAGAGAAGAAAGACTTCAAGAACCAGGCTCAGAACGTCAAGATCAAAACATGAAGGTTCTAGTTTTAAGTTAAGTCTTGTCAACTTAGTGTGCTATGATTTATTAAGGTTTAATTGCACTTGAAGGCTCATGAAAGATCAACTAATTGAGTACAATATGTTCTCACAAGTTAAACTTGGTAGGAACACTCAATTAGGGTTTAAGATGGTTAAAACTGAGTTTCAGACTTGCAGTAATAGATTACCTGGCAGTCAGTAATCTATTACCTGTCAGTCAGGCATAGCGTAATCGATTACCAGTTTTCAGTAATCGATTACCAGGCATAGCGTAATCGATTACCAGTTTTCAGTAATCGATTACCTGTCAGGAAATAGCCGTTAGAACATAACGGTTATAGCGTAATCGATTACCAGAATGCTGTAATCGATTACCAGGTCGACAGATGTGTTATTTCATGAACCATTGTGTCTCAAACCATTTGGGAAAGGTTGTGTTGGTTCATGGACGACCTCTAGTGCCTATATAAAGTCCTTAGACACTCAGAAACATCAATGACTTGGTCCATAACTTTCATATTCATTAAAGTCATCATTCTGAGTTTCGGTTCTCTCATTTTCATAAGAACACTCATGATGTTCAACATTTGAGAAACTCAGAATGGAAGAGCCTTCATTGTAATTTCCTGGAGCATACAAACTAAGATCAATCCTTCTTGTCTAAAGGATTGAATCATGCATAGAAAAGGCATCTTCTTCTTCTTCTATTTGAATCATGTTGATTCTTTCACCGTAGTTTTCGGTGGTTGTAAAAAGGCCCTTTGAATCAAGTTTGATTCAAAGTCCACCGTGGTAATGCGGTGTCATCAGAAAGTGGTTTGCTTTCTGAGGCATGATGGGTTCTCTTAGGGTCCTTGGCACAAGCATTCGTTAAGAAGACTTGATCAATCAGAAGTGGGTTGCTTCAGGAAGATTGATAAGATATCTTAGGGTCCTTGGTGCAAGCATTCGTTAAGAGTACTCGATCATGGGAAATCTTCACTGTGGAATTCAGTGGAGTGGTTCTTCAGAAAGTGGTAATCTTTCTGAGGGATTCTAACTTCATCGTGGTATTCGGTGAAGGGTTGTTGATTGAAGACAAGATTGTCTTCAAGGTCTGAGGGTGGTTTGCCTTCAGGAACTGAAAGCGGTTTGCTTTCAGGGGCTGTTGAAAGTGGTTTGCTTTCACAGGATATTGGTAGAAATTCTTGGGGTCCTTGGGTTAGGAACTTGTAAGTGATTTTTATCAATAGTGGAAAAATCCTCAAGGGGTTTCTTTGAGGGACTGGACGTAGCCTTTGGTGGATTGAAGGTGAACCAGGATAAAACTCTATGTGTCATTTCCTTCTCCTTCATCTTTTACTTTCAAGCAATTACAATATTCCGCTGCAACAACGTTCTTACGTTACAACTCTAATTGCGCTGAAAGTCGTTTGGTACTATTACGCGAAAATCGGGGCAACTCTGATTCACCCCCCCCCCCTCTCAGGTTGCTATCTGTACTAACAAAGTTTTCTGTATTCCGGACTTGTAAGCATTATGAGTCCGAAGAAGAGGATGAGTTCAAAGATGATGTATGTATCAAGAAAAGAAAAAGTACCCCTAATTGATTAAAGGGAAGGGTCTATCTCGGACCTTAACAATGAGCTGGTTGGGAGACAACCCAACTTAGGATAGTTTATTTTTCTGTCTTTTTAATTTTTTGCACTACTCTTGTAAATAAATAAAAGAAAAAAAATTCTATGTTTTTGCTGCAGGAGAGGCCAGCGCTCAAGCGCTGGAGGCCAACGCTCAAGCGTTAGGCCCCTGCTTATCACCTCTGATTCCAGTTAATTCCAGCGCTCCAGCGTTGGAGGGCTAGCGCTCATGCGCTAGGCCCCTGGAATCCCAGCTTTTTATTTTTTAATTTCCAGCGCCACATCGTTGGAAACCCAGCGCTCAGGCGCTGGGACCTCTGATGCCCAATATTTGTTTTAATTCCAGTGCCCAAGCGTTGGCATCCCCAACGCTCAAGCGCTGGAGCTTGGGCAGAGTTGTTGTTTTGTTTTTGTTTGCTGTTTTTAGTTTTTAATAAAATTTTGTGTTCACCATTTTCTGAAAGTTTTAGATTCTATGAGTTTTCCCTTGTTTCTACACTGGTTTTGATTTTTGGGAACTCAAGGATTCTTGTTTTTAAGGTGGACACAATTTTTCAACCCATGATCTTATTTGTGCTGTTTTTGGAACTAAAAAGTCAAGCAAGCTTCTGCTTGTGAGACTTTTGTTTGTTCAATGTTACAGGATAGGTACCAGAAGGAGGAAGAACCCTCTTGAACTTAAGTGTTCAAAATTGATTTTTGTATTGAGGTTCCCTTGGACTTTTGTGGAAATTTGTGTACTATGCCAGCTTCTTAGTTTTTTTTTTTTAGTTTTTCTTTTTATAATTTTTAGTTTTATTTTTAGTTTAGTTTTTCTGTTTTGTTTTTGCATGAGTCTTGAGTATATTATCCATTCTAAATATTTCTATTGCTCTGTGAATGTTTTATCTGATTGAACTGCTTTTGAAAAGGTTCTATGTTTTGAAGCGGTTAGGATTGCTTGTTGTAGAAAGGATTTTTGATATCTTGATTGTTTTGGTTGTTGGCAAAGTCTTTTTCTGAGTTCTAAAAAGGGTACCACTTACCCTATCTTTTTCTGAGAGCTAAGGTCTCTGAATGCATGATTGTAAAAATTTTCTGCCTTGTGTTGCATGTTGATTGGAATTTTGTATACTTTGTGAGTTGAGAAGAGATTATAGGCATTTTTGAAAACTCAGATTCTTGTTTGAAATGTTATATCCACTAGTAGCCCCTTTTTGAGCCTTAAAAGAGTCATTCTTTGGAGCCTACTTTGTGTGATAATTTTTAAAGTTGTTATTGTGATTCATGTGTTGAATTGTTAGAGCTATGTTTGTGGGTTTCTTTCTAAAAAAAATGAAGGAAAAAATTGAAAAAATA
Organism: Acmispon strigosus; assembly: GCA_030819835.1. Lineage (NCBI taxonomy): Eukaryota > Viridiplantae > Streptophyta > Magnoliopsida > Fabales > Fabaceae > Acmispon > Acmispon strigosus. Next base: position 23,882,101 of record JAUAMA010000004.1, on the reverse strand, counting down.
AGGTATGTGCCTTAGAAAAAATAATGAAGTGGTGGGGTGAGAAAGAGTATGAGGGGAGTAAAATTCAAGTCATTCATCCCATACATTCCACTACTTTGTTCAAAAAAAAAGAGAAGAGGAAAATTGAGAGGACCCTTGTGTTAAATTGTTTAAAGATCTTAAGTCAAAGAAAAATCACTTAACAACAGTTTCTGAGTCAGCCACTAGAGTTGCCAATTTCTTGAAATCCACACCTTAAATTGTTCAACCCTTTGGCCAAGTTACAACCTTAAAAAAATCTCTTCAAAATAACTTGGTTGCTTTATTTCAGTTTTGATTTGAATGATAGGCATAATTATTGAGCTTTCTTGTTTTTCATGGAGAATATCATTTTGTGAGCTTAATTGATGAACTCAAACATGTTAAAAGCCAAGCCTAACTTTCTTGATTCTTTATCTGTAAAACATGCATGTCTTCCTTTTCTGCTAAGCTTTCTTGGAAAGGTTTTTGTGCTTCAAGTTGTAATCAGATAAACTTTCTCTAAACTCAGGGACGAGTTTCTCTTTAAGTTTTGTCGCTTGAGGACAAGCTGTCGTTGGGTATAGTGGTGTGATGAGTGGATATTATATGATGTTTTTAGGTTGTTTTTAGTCTTTTTATTTTATTATTTTTGAGTCACATATAGGATTTTTGTTATTTTTATGTAGATTTTATATTTATTTTGCATTTTGCATGTAGATGAGATTTTATTTGTTTTTCTACCTTTATTTTATATTTTTAGGAATTTTTATAGCTATTTTATATTTTTAGGAAAAGCTGGTTTAGTTATCATTTTTGTCCAGGGACAAATTTGTAAAGTTTCAGGAAATCAGGGACCAAAATGTGAAAGTTCAAGAGTGGAGGACTAAAAGTGAAGATTGAGAGAATAAAAGGGCCAGAATTGAAGTGCTAGTAAAGAGAGGGCTAAAAATGAAAAAGAAGAATATGAAGCAACTCTCCTCAAATTAGCACATGGAAAATAATGTTGAAGGATTGATGGTAGTGGGAAGAAGGTTTCAGAATTGATTAAGGGCTGAGTAGTGGCTTTTTAAGGCATTCAAAACCCACTACCATGAAGAAGAAAGAAAAGCTTGGAGATGAAGCAGCAGCGTCCCAACGCTCCAGCGTTGGGATCCCAGCGCTTCTCACCCAGCGCTCAAGCGTTGGAAGGCCAGCGCTCAAGCGCTGGGCCTCGGACAGAAAGTGGATTTTTAATGCATCCCAACGCCCAAGCGTTGAGAATGCCAGCGCTCAAGCGCTGGAGGCCAGATTTTTGCTATAAATAGGGAGGCAATTTGCACTTGTAAGACACACCTCTTAGAATACAACAAGTATTCTCTCTTTCTCCCTTTTGAGCATTGTTCCTAGGACTTGTGGGAAGCCATACTTGAGCTCCTATCCAGGGTAATTCAATGACTCCTTTAGCCATGCTTGGCTAACTTCTTCTTTAAGTTTTTGGGTTGTTTTAGTTTATAATTCATGTTCTAGTCTTTTTCTACATTTCTGAATATTATTTCCATTCATGTTTTATTTCTTTGTGCTTAATTTCTATCTTGTGTGTAAGACCCCTAATTTCTTGTAATTACAGTTTAGTCCCTGAACTTGGTTGTAATTGTTTTCTAGTCCTCGGACTTCTTTTGTTTGCAAATTAACCCTTGAGTTAATTAATGTGATGTTAGTCTTGAGTTATTTAATCTTGTCTAGAGCATGATTGCTTGCCTTGAGAATATTTGAATTACCTTTCTTGAATTGCAACAAGATGAGTTGTGGCTTAGCGGTTGAGGCTTAAGCATTTGGTTGGCAAGTCTTGGGTTCGAACCTTGATGAGGAAGGTTTTGTTTTTATTTTATTTTTTCGTGTGACTCATCAAATTCACTTTCAAATTTCGAAATTCAGATCAAAGAGGAGTAAAGAGCATTTAAATAAGGCTTAATGTGAGGATTATAGGCATTAAAGGAGGATTAGGAGTGATTAATGGCTTGTCTAGGGTTTTTAAGGAGTTTAATGTGTATTAAGGCTAAGGAAAGAGGTGGGGACGGCTCTCTCTCCCTCACCATGCAGCTGAATGGAGATTTTAACATGTGCTAAAACTCTCCTTTTGAAATTCAAAACCGACAAGAGAGTTATGGGCCATTAAGGGAGTTAATTCTTTGTCCTTTGCCTTAATGTGCCATGAAGAGAAATTATGCTGAATGAAAGAGATTATGGTCGTGCCTCTCCTTCTCCCTATCACCCTCTCATTGCTGAACCTTCAACCTTAAAGAATCGCTAACTTCCTCTTGCTCCTCCACTCAAAGATTTTCCGAAAAAGGCCTAGAACCCCTTATTCTGTGTTTCCAAAGTGCTGCTGGAATTTTGTGTTGCTTGGTCGAACCTCTCCTTTATTCTTGGTGGTGATCAAGCTCTGAATCCTTCCATTTTCGTGGTGCTCAAACCTCACACTCAATCCCTTCAAATTTCGTGGTGTCGATTTAATCGGTAAGAGACCAAAACTCCCAAATTTTGAGTAACAATTCTTGCCTTCCTCTAGAGTTATTTGGTTTTTGATTCCAACCTTTGATTTTCATCAAGCTCGAGTCCACTACATTCTGGAAGGGGCTAGGGTCGTGCTACACTCAAGCTTGATCAACTCTCTCAAACAAGGTTGGTATTCCATTTCCGTTCTTTCGGTTCAACACCTAGTTATCTCTCTTGAAAAATGATTTTTGGAAATTAGAAAACCTTTGGTCTTTTGGATAGAAAACTCATTTGTTAGGTTATAAAATAGGTTCTGAACATGGAAGAATTTTAACTTTGAAAGGAATTGGTTAAAAATGGAGTTTCGGGTGAAAGACTTGATTTTTAGGGTTTCTGGCAGGGAGCCAACGCATGAGCGCTGGACCCCAACGCCTGGGCGTTAGAATTTTTCCCAGTAGAGCGTTGGAACCCAACGCTTGGGCGCTAGGCCCCTGACAGCAAATTGTTGTTTTTGCTGTTTTGGTTATATTTCTATATGAGTTGTTTTCCGACTTTTTTCCATGTTTGTTGATGAATGTATGTATGTTTGCTTGTCTTACAAGGTTTGGAAACACTTGCATGCAACCCTCTCGGAGGTAAGGGTAACTCGTTTTTCTTAGGTTTCTATGTTGGTTTTGTGATGGTTTGCATGTTACTCATGGATTCTGTTTTGGGTGATGTTGAGAATTGTCACTGAGGAATTGTTGGCATATTAGTATGCTGTAAGTGGTGGAAATCGAGCCCTCTTCGTGGAAAAATAAAGGGTGCTGTTCTGTGGTTTTTTTTTAACTCTGCTGTATTCTGTTTTCTGTATTAAAATTGCCACTGTTTCTATTTGTTTATAACACTGTTTTCTGTATTTTAGTGCTTCTGTTTTCTGTGTTAAAATAGCCACTGTTTTCTGTATTTTAAGTGTTGCTGTTTCTGTTTTAAAAATACACTGCTGTTTTTCTGTAAATAAACACTGCTGTTTTCTGTATTTGAAAAATACACTGCTGTTTACTGTAAATAAACCCTGCTGTTTTCTGTATTCGAAAAATACTCTGCTGTTTACTGTATATAAATATTGCTGTTTTCTGTATATAAACAATGTTGTTTCTGTTTTAAAATTAAAATAAGAATGCTGTTTTTTTAAATAAATGAATAAATTGAGATATATTGGTTAATTCATGGTGGAAATGTTGTTGTATGGTGATGGTTATATTGTGTATGTAGTGTGCTATGATTGAAGTTTGTGTGGACTGTTGGTCCATGAGGAGAATGAATTCTTGCATAGTCATAGCATATGCATCTTATATATATATATATATTGGGTTGATGTGGCGGCACTTTGTCCCGCGGGATCAACTGAGGATTCTTAGGTTGATGGTAATCAACCGAGGGCAATGTGGTGGATCTTTGTCCCACGTGATTGTCTTGGCCCGTGAAGGGTGATGTTTTGGCCCGTGAAGGGTGATGTTTTGGCCCGTGAAGGGTGATGTTTTAGCCCGAGAAGGGTGATGTTTTAGCCCGAGAAGGGTGACGTAATGGCCATATATTATAACTATAAGCATATAGTAGTAGAGAGCATTTGCACATCCTATTCGTTTTGGTGACGTGGAAATTAATTATTGTGTTGCTATTCTTGTTCTGTTCTTGATGGATTCAGTTTGATGAACTTGTGTTTTTTTTACTATCACAATTGATTAGATGTTTTTTTGTATTTACGAGTTAACCCTTTCTTGTTTGCCTTGTTTGATTTGTTTGGGCGCTTAACGCCATAGATGATCAGGACAATGAGGTCCAAGAGCGGTGACTTGAAGATAGAACAAGTGACGAGGAAGATTCAAATAAAGAAGTTGTAATTTTCTTTCTTTTTGCGATGTTTGGTATTTTGCACATGTCGGTGCCACTTTATCTATTTTGGAACTTTATCGCGTTGAGATGATTATATTTCTATTACGGGATAATTATTAATTATTAATAACGAGTGACGTTGATCTTTTGAAACTTGAGTGTTTTTTAGAGGTTTCAAAATATACTTTCCGCGTATTTACTATGTGACCCTCAACCAAAAATTGGGGTGTTACATTTGTGGTATCAGAGCAATGGTTGAGATAACCAGTGCTGTTGGGTGATTATTCTGACGTCGATCGATGGGGTGTCGATCGAAAGAAGAATTTTATGATTGTATTGTTTGTACCTAATTATTGTTTAAGATTGTCTTAACCGGACGATCTAATTAATTGTGTTTGACTAACATCAATGCCGTATCTATTTTCTTATTTAACTGTTAGATTGTCATTCTCTAACATTATGAGTAGACACTATGTTATCTTTGGTGCTATGCTTTAGTTTTGGTTGACCTTGTTTGACTCTATTATTATTGATATAAGGCTTGTGACAGTTAATAACTTTTGGATTTATCACAAAGATTAGGAGAACCTACCTTGTTTGTTTTTTAAAATATATAAGGAGGTAATAGCTCCTGTTTTAAAGATGTCCGAGTTTTTGGACTCTTACCTTTCGAAGTCCTCCTTGAAAAGAGGAGCTTTGGAGGTCTTGCTAGCGACCAGCGTTGGAGAATCAACGACAGACGGCGTACAGGATATTTCCATTGTTCGTGATTTTGCAGACATATTTCCTAAAGATGTCCCAGGAATACCCCCTGTTCGTGATACTGAGTTCTCGATCGATTTGGTTCCTGGAACCGGACCGATCTCTATTGCACCTTATCGTATGGCACCAGCGGAGCTTGCAGAATTGAAAAGCCAGTTGGATGATCTCATGGGGAAGGGATTCATTCGACCTAACGTGTCTCCGTGGGGAGCGCCTGTACTACTTGTAAAGAAGAAGGACGGAAGATCCCGACTCTGCGTGGATTACCGACAGCTGAATAAAGTGACAATAAAGAATCGTTATCCCTTGCCGAGGATTGACGACTTGATGGACCAGCTTCGAGGGGCGGCGATTTTCTCGAAGATCGACCTGCGATCTGGTTATCACCAAATTAGAGTCAAGGAAGCAGACATTCAGAAGACGGCTTTTCGTACGCGTTATGGACACTACGAGTATGTAGTAATGCCTTTTGGGGTTACGAATGCGCCAGCGGTGTTCATGGATTACATGAACAGAATCTTTAATTCCTTCCTTGACAGGTTCGTGGTCGTTTTTATTGACGATATCCTGATCTACTCGAGGAGTAGAGAAGAGCACGAAGAACACTTGCGCCAAGTGTTGTCCATTCTTCGCGAGAAGGCTCTTTTTGCGAATGCGGCTAAGTGTGACTTTTGGCTGGAAGAAGTGAAGTTTCTTGTCCATGTCATTTCGAAGGAAGGCATAGCCGTTGATCCGAGTAAGGTGGAAGCTGTGACAAAGTGGGAACAGCCGAAGACTGTGACAGATATCCGAAGTTTCTTGGGCTTGGCTGGATACTACCGGAGATTCATTGAGGGTTTTGCGAAAATTGCAGGACCTTTGACAAAGCTGACTCGAAAGGATCAACCTTTTTCTTGGACTGATGAATGTGAGTCCAATTTTCAGGAGATGAAGCGGCGTTTGACTACCACACCAGTCTTGGCTTTACCGCAGTGTGATGAACCTTACGAGGTTTATTGTGATGCGTCTTACCAGGGCTTGGGCTGTGTTTTGATGCAACATCGGAAGGCTGTTGCTTATGCTTCAAGACAGTTGAAGATCCATGAACGTAACTACCCGACGCATGATCTGGAGCTTGCGGCGGTGGTTTTTGCTCTCAAAATGTGGAGACACTATTTGTATGGGGGCACGTTCACTGTGTTCAGCGATCACAAGAGTTTGAAATATCTCTTTGATCAGAAGGATCTAAACATGAGGCAGAGGCGGTGGATGGAATTCTCGAAAGACTATGATTTTACTCTGCAATACCACCCAGGAAAGGCTAATGTTGTGGCTGATGCTCTCAGTCGCAAGGCTATTCATGTTTCCTCTTTAATGATTAAGGAGTTGGAGTTACTGGAGGCTTTCCGTGATTTGAGCTTGGACGTGCAGGTGAAACCTGGAAAACTGAGTTTCGGGATGATCACTGTATCCAGTGGGTTGTTAGAAGAGATCCGACCAAAACAGATGCAAGATAAAGAACTTATTGAGAAGAGAGAAATGATCAGTGCAGGGAAGGCACCAGACTTTGCGGTAGGAGTTGATGGCATCTTGCGATGCAAGGGACGTGTGTGTGTCCCGAATGATGCCGAGTTGAGGAGATTGATCCTTGACGAAGGCCATAAGAGCAGGTTGAGTCTTCATCCGGGTGCAACAAAGATGTACCAGGATCTGAAGCTACATTTCTGGTGGTCAGGCATGAAGAGGAATGTTGCGGAGTATGTGGCTGCTTGTTTGACTTGTCAGAAGGCTAAGGTGGAGCATCAGAAACCAGCTGGGTTGATGCAATCTCTCGAGGTTCCGGAGTGGAAATGGGATAGTATATCTATGGATTTTGTAGTTGCTTTACCACTCACTCGGAAGAAATTTGATTCCATCTGGGTAATCGTTGACCGTTTGACAAAATCCGCTCACTTTCTACCTGTTAAGACCACCTATAAGGTGGAACAGCTTGCTGAAGTGTATATTGCTGAGATTGTGCGATTACATGGAGTCCCTTCGACCATTGTTTCCGACAGGGATCCGAAGTTCACTTCTCACTTCTGGAAGGCCCTGCAGGGAGCCCTAGGGTCGAAACTAAGTTTGAGTTCTGCATATCATCCGCAGACGGATGGTCAGACTGAACGGACGATTCAGTCTTTGGAGGATCTTCTACGTGCTTGTGTGTTAGATAATCAAGGGAGCAGGGATGAACTGTTACCTTTGATCGAGTTTACTTACAATAACAATTTTCATGCTAGCATTGGGATGGCACCGTACGAGGCTCTGTACGGAAGGAGATGTAGGACCCCTCTGTGTTGGTTCCAGGATGGGGAACATTTGCTGGTTGGACCAGAACTTGTCCAACAGACGACGGAGAAGGTTAAGCAAATCAGGGAGAAAATGAAGGCGTCTCAGAGTAGACAGAAGAGCTACTCGGACAATCGACGTAGGGATTTGGAGTTTGCGCCGGGGGAACATGTATTTCTCCGGGTAACCCCAACTACTGGAGTCGGAAGGGCAATAAAATCGAAGAAGTTGACGCCGAAATTTATCGGACCTTATCAGATCATTGAAAAGGTTGGACCGGTGGCATATCGCATTGCCTTGCCACCCTTTCTATCTAAGATTCATGATGTGCTACATGTATCGCAATTGCGGAAGTACATACCCGATCCTTCACATGTTATTGCTCAGGATGACATTCAGTTGAAGGATAATTTGACCATTGAAGTTCCACCGATGAGTATCGCCGACCGTAGAATTAAGCAGCTGAAAAACAAGGAGATTCCGCTTGTGAAGGTGATTTGGAATCAGACTACGGGCGATGCTACTTGGGAACTCGAGGAGAAGATGCGGGAGCAATATCCTGAGTTGTTTCTTTGACGTGTAGTTTCGAGGACGAAACTCTTTTTAGGGGGGTGGTATTGTAAGACCCCTAATTTCTTGTAATTACAGTTTAGTCCCTGAACTTGGTTGTAATTGTTTTCTAGTCCTCGGACTTCTTTTGTTTGCAAATTAACCCTTGAGTTAATTAATGTGATGTTAGTCTTGAGTTATTTAATCTTGTCTAGAGCATGATTGCTTGCCTTGAGAATATTTGAATTACCTTGCTTGAATTGCAACAAGATGAGTTGTGGCTTAGCGGTTGAGGCTTAAGCATTTGGTTGGCAAGTCTTGGGTTCGAACCTTGATGAGGAAGGTTTTGTTTTTATTTTAGTTTTTCGTGTGACTCATCAAATTCACTTTCAAATTTCGAAATTCAGATCAAAGAGGAGTAAAGAGCATTTAAATAAGGCTTAATGTGAGGATTATAGGCATTAAAGGAGGATTAGGAGTGATTAATGGCTTGTCTAGGGTTTTTAAAGAGTTTAATGTGTATTAAGGCTAAGGAAAGAGGTGGGGACGGCTCTCTCTCCCTCACCATGCAGCTGAATGGAGATTTTAACATGTGCTAAAACTCTCCTTTTGAAATTCAAAACCGACAAGAGAGTTATGGGCCATTAAGGGAGTTAATTCTTTGTCCTTTGCCTTAATGTGCCATGAAGAGAAATTATGCTGAATGAAAGAGATTATGGTCGTGCCTCTCCTTCTCCCTATCACCCTCTCATTGCTGAACCTTCAACCTTAAAGAATCGCTAACTTCCTCTTGCTCCTCCACTCAAAGATTTTCCGAAAAAGGCCTAGAACCCCTTATTCTGTGTTTCCGAAGTGCTGCTGGAATTTTGTGTTGCTTGGTCGAACCTCTCCTTTATTCTTGGTGGTGATCAAGCTCTGAATCCTTCCATTTTCGTGGTGCTCAAACCTCACACTCAATCCCTTCAAATTTCGTGGTGTCGATTTAATCGGTAAGAGACCAAAACTCCCAAATTTTGAGTAACAATTCTTGCCTTCCTCTAGAGTTATTTGGTTTTTGATTCCAACCTTTGATTTTCATCAAGCTCGAGTCCACTACATTCTGGAAGGGGCTAGGGTCGTGCTACACTCAAGCTTGATCAACTCTCTCAAACAAGGTTGGTATTCCATTTCCGTTCTTTCGGTTCAACACCTAGTTATCTCTCTTGAAAAATGATTTTTGGAAATTAGAAAACCTTTGGTCTTTTGGATAGAAAACTCATTTGTTAGGTTATAAAATAGGTTCTGAACATGGAAGAATTTTAACTTTGAAAGGAATTGGTTAAAAATGGAGTTTCGGGTGAAAGACTTGATTTTTAGGGTTTCTGGCAGGGAGCCAACGCATGAGCGCTGGACCCCAACGCCTGGGCGTTAGAATTTTGCCCAGTAGAGCGTTGGAACCCAACGCTTGGGCGCTAGGCCCCTGACAGCAAATTGTTGTTTTTGCTGTTTTGGTTATATTTCTATATGAGTTGTTTTCCGACTTTTTTCCATGTTTGTTGATGAATGTATGTATGTTTTCTTGTCTTACAAGGTTTGGAAACACTTGCATGCAACCCTCTCGGAGGTAAGGGTAAATCGTTTTTCTTAGGTTTCTATGTTGGTTTTGTGATGGTTTGCATGTTACTCATGGATTCTGTTTTGGGTGATGTTGAGAATTGTCACTGAGGAATTGTTGGCATATTAGTATGCTGTAAGTGGTGGAAATCGAGCCCTCTTCGTGGAAAAATAAAGGGTGCTGTTCTGTGGTTTTTTTTTAACTCTGCTGTATTCTGTTTTCTGTATTAAAATTGCCACTGTTTCTGTTTGTTTATAACACTGTTTTCTGTATTTTAGTGCTTCTGTTTTCTGTGTTAAAATAGCCACTGTTTTCTGTATTTTAAGTGTTGCTGTTTCTGTTTTAAAAATACACTGCTGTTTTTCTGTAAATAAACACTGCTGTTTTCTGTATTTGAAAAATACACTGCTGTTTACTATAAATAAACCCTGCTGTTTTCTGTATTCGAAAAATACACTGCTGTTTACTGTATATAAATATTGCTGTTTTCTGTATATAAACAATGCTGTTTCTGTTTTAAAATTAAAATAAGAATGCTGTTTTTTTAAATAAATGAATAAATTGAGATATATTGGTTAATTCATGGTGGAAATGTTGTTGTATGGTGATGGTTATATTGTGTATGTAGTGTGCTATGATTGAAGTTTGTGTGGACTGTTGGTCCATGAGGAGAATGAATTCTTGCATAGTCATAGCATATGCATCTTATATATATATATTGGGTTGATGTGGCGGCACTTTGTCCCGCGGGATCAACTGAGGATTCTTAGGTTGATGGTAATCAACCGAGGGCAATGTGGTGGATCTTTGTCCCACGTGATTGTCTTGGCCCGTGAAGGGTGATGTTTTGGCCCGTGAAGGGTGATGTTTTGGCCCGCGAAGGGTGATGTTTTGGCCCGTGAAGGGTGATGTTTTAGCCCGAGAAGGGTGATGTTTTAGCCCGAGAAGGGTGACGTAATGGCCATATATTATAACTATAAGCATATAGTAGTAGAGAGCATTTGCACATCCTATTCGTTTTGGTGACGTGGAAATTAATTATTGTGTTGCTATTCTTGTTCTGTTCTTGATGGATTCAGTTTGATGAACTTGTGTTTTTTTTACTATCACAATTGATTAGATGTTTTTTTGTATTTACGAGTTAACCCTTTCTTGTTTGCCTTGTTTGATTTGTTTGGGCGCTTAACGCCATAGATGATCAGGACAATGAGGTCCAAGAGCGGTGACTTGAAGATAGAACAAGTGACGAGGAAGATTCAAATAAAGAAGTTGTAATTTTCTTTCTTTTTGCGATGTTTGGTATTTTGCACATGTCGGTGCCACTTTATCTATTTTGGAACTTTATCGCGTTGAGATGATTATATTTCTATTACGGGATAATTATTAATTATTAATAACGAGTGACGTTGATCTTTTGAAACTTGAGTGTTTTTGAGAGGTTTCAAAATATACTTTCCGCGTATTTACTATGTGACCCTCAACCAAAAATTGGGGTGTTACATTGTGGATCCCAAGAGGTTTTGCTTACTGCTTATTACATAAGGCCATTTGGTGAGTAGTAAGGGAACTAGGAAATAAAAAAGGTTATAAGTATACATCACTAAGGAATTAGGATGGACGTAACTTTATGTTGGCCCGAACATCTTCTTCATCTTCTTCTTTAGTTAACTAGGTACCAAGGAATTGGGTTTAGTAATTAAAAAGAAAGATCTACAATGCTTAAGGAATTAACTTGTAGTTACACTAGGCTATAGCATCATGAAAATGGATTTAAAATTCAGAAATTAAGTAGGAGATTTCTAGCATGTTTTATAGACTATTTAAACCAACCCAAGAGCTTAATGTTCATCATCTCTTTCTCTTATCATTTTATGCTATTGTTTATTTCTTGTTCTAAAACCAACAACATATATTCTCATCTTTTAATTTTCTGCACAAGTACTAAATTTTATATTAATTAGAACACCTATCCCTTGGGTTCGATCTTTTTTACTACGCGATAGTTAATCGTACACTTGTGATTTCGCTATCAGTGATCTATTTATATCTTAGTAGGATGTGCCCTGTAAGCTTGATGATGATTTAAAAAATAGTTTCGTTTGAATTTCTGCTTCCTTGTGAGTAACAGATACTTTTGCATCTGTGAAACACCATTAAATGCATTATGCCATGCATTAATTGCTTTGGTTGACGTCGTCTGGCTCTTCAATGCTTTCAGCCTTGAGTTCATGTTTGGTCATTAAATGCTCGTGGATGCCAGCAAAGAGAACATTAAATGCTTTGAACAAGAGATTTGAATTTGATCGTTGAGGGGATCCGATGTTCAGGAAATCACGTTGCTGACTCTGAAAAGATTGCATGATTTAAGGAATGCCAGAGCTTTTGCATGAACGAGGAATAAAGTATTAATTATGTCCCTTTATTCATTCTGCAATCAACAGTGCTTCATTTAATGCGTTGACAAGGTAGATAATCTTTAATGCTTGAAACACTTTGTCATACGAACTCTTCAGCACTCTTAGGCGAACTAACTCTTCAGTAGTATTGGCAAACGAACTCTTCAGATAGTTGCCAAACGTTCTCCAAAGGCGGACGTACTCCATTGGGTGTGTGGCCAGACGTACTCCATAGCCGGACGTACTCCTTTGGCAAACACACTCAACTGACAAAATAGGTCTTCAATAGGTTGCCAGATGTACACCTCTTCTTTGCTTTTCTTTGAAGATATACTTTTGACAATGTCTTGTGTGTATGTATGCAATTTATCTTCAAGTAGATAGATGTTCATGAGATGTAATATTCAAAGTATTAGAACACGTTATAAGATTAATAATATATTAATTTGCACCACACTCGTGCTAAGTCATTTCAAAAGAAAACAACAAAAGTAATTATTCTTGAAGATTCTTCGAGTCATCCTCTATCGTCTTCTTTAACTGCTCGCAGTTTATTCTTCATTTAGGTCCTCACTCGGTATATCTATGGCGTTAAGTTCCCAAATAACAAACAAGTAAACATAAAGGGTTAATTTCAAAAAATACAACAAAATTCAATTATCAACAATGTGATATCTCAAAACAGAAGCAGAATAGTAATTTGATACAATAACAGCACAAACAGAATCATCAAACAACAGTTTTATTTTCAAAACAACAGCGAAATTAAATCAACAGTAGCAGTTACAACAATATTCAACATTTCAACATCTCCATTAATTAATCAAAGAATTATGCTTGTTAGTTCCTCAAAATCTATATGCAAAACCATGGTCAGAGTTCACCCCAACAGGGTCAGGACGATCGCAGGGGACAAACTACCCTCTTACCACCCTCAAGGTAGATCGCATGGGACAAATTACCATCTCATCACCTTAGGTATGATCACATGGGACACGTTACCATCTCATCAACCTTCCAAACTCATCACCGTAGGTATGATCACATGGGACAAATTACCATCTCATCAACCTTCCAAAACCTACAAGATGCATATGCCATGACAACAACAACAATAATTCCCAAAACTTGGACCAACAATTCAAATTAAATCTCCAACAATCATAGTATACGCAATAGGTTAGCATCTACTGCCTGCTGAACAAAAGGCCAATTGACACAGCAAGGATCATTGCTTGGAGGATCCATTATTTTGTCAACTTGGACAAGAAGGGTAAGAGGTTTGGCTATCCTTCATTGATTAATAAGCTTGTGCAGGCTCAGCTCGGGGTGGCAGCCATGCCCCCCATTGAAATCTACATCCATCCTCTTCCTGTTATGACAAATGAGGCTGCTGATAGGATCTATAAAGATCATGTTACTTCCCTTGAGAAGCAAGGGGACCTTTCTGAAGCACGTTATGCAGAGCCCAAGCCCAGAACCAACACCAGAGCCAGATCCAGAAGAGTAGGTGAATCATCTCAGCCCTCCACCAACACTTGGCAGGAGGAGGCTTTTGGAACCATGTTCCAACACATACACAGGATGTCCCACAACCAGCAGCTTATTTGGGACCATGTAGGCCACCCTGATCCCAGTTGGGAAAGGTGTGTTAGAGAAAAATATCTAAATGAATTAATCTATTTTGATAAATAACAATTTCGTCAAGAGTCACTAACTTTCTTTGAAGAATTTTATATTCAGGGACTCTTATGAACGGAAGCCATGCTGCAACCATTATCAAAAAGCAAAGGAAAAGTCCGTCCGGCTATAAGAATTGAGTCTGCCTTCAGAGTAAAGTTCGTCCGCCTGGAAAGTTTGTCCGGTTCAATCCTCGCCAAACATAAGGATTGACTAAGGAGCAATGATTGAAGACTGGTACAAAAAGAATCTGCTTCGAAGAGATCGTTTGCTCAAACTGAAGATGAGTTGTCATGCACCTCTTGGTTGATCAGAGCATTAATGACGAAAGAGACAGAATTAAGCGCCATATACCTTGAAGATTCAAATTCTCTGACATTCCTTAATTCAAGCTGCTTTTGCTGAATTAACGGTGAAATCCTCTAATCATCGTATCTCCTCAACGGCCGAATCCAAATCCTCTGGTCAGAGCATTAATTGCCATATTAGCTGTAATACACTTGCATTAATTGCTGCCTCTGAGAACCAGAAGAAAAAGCATTGCCAGACGATCTCACTCTCTATCAGTTGAAGAAATGTTCTTCACTTTGGCAGACCTCATCAAGCAACAGATGCAGAAGTATCCGTTACTCACAATCAAGCAAATATTCAACGGAACTATTTTTGAAGATCTTCATCAGCTCATCCAGTTCTCATCCTACTGAAGATATAAATAGTGGCCTCTGCATCATTTTTAACTTGGCGAATTACACACTATCAAAGCATTCAAATCCTTCAAGTCAGTTTATAATTTGAACAAGCTTTAGCCAAAAACACTCAGCAACTCTAGATTTTCTATTCTTCTGAGTTTAGTCGCCAACTCGTGTGAAACCTTCATAGAGTGAAAACTCTTATTCTTCTCACACAACCTCTTCAGAGAATCAAATTAAAAAATTATCTCTGAACCTAGAACCTCATAGTTTCTACCCACTCTTTGTGAAGAGATCTTTGTAGAAAACAAACCTTCTTGAAAAAGAACTGGGAGAAGTCCTGTCGAATACTTGAGAGATAAAGGAGAAGTCCTGAGAAAACTTGTAAAGGAGTAGTCCTCAAAATACTGGGAGAAGTCCCTGAGAACACTTGTACTATTCTGTTGAAATAGTGGAAAATCTTGGTATAGCCAAGGACTGGACGTAGCCCTATCGGTTTTGGGGGTGAACCAGGATAAATATCTTGTGTGCTTTACTCTTTAAAAGTTCTAAGTATATTTCCGCTGCACTTCTCTTTAAACGTTTTCGAACCTATAACAAGTATTTTGCGAAAAACTTTTCAAAAGTCACACACACAATTCAAACCCCCCTTTCTTGTGTGATTTTATTACTATCAAGGTGTCCTGCCCCTACTGATTTGGAGAGGAGATTGATGGGTCTGCATATTACTGAGCAGGCTGGAGGTTCAGGTGCTGCTGAAGAAGAGGAGGCCCCGATGCATTTTGATTAAATTGACTGATTTTTACCAGCTTGTAGTTTTGGATAGTTTTTATTTTTTCTGTTTTTATTTTTGTTTTTAGGATTTTTAAACTGCATGGTTGAGTGTCGGTATCCAGTTATTCTGCTACTATTGCTACTGCTTATGCTTGTGGGGTTTTATCCATTGAACTTATATTGCTTTCAAAAAGATAATTTGTTTTCGAATGCGGTTAAGGATTGCATGATGCTAGGATTGACTGAAATCTTGATTGATAGGTTTTGGCAAAGTTTATCTGAGTTCGAAAAGGAGTACCACTTACTCCAATCATTTTTGAGTGCTGAGAACTCTGAATGCATGACTTATAAAAATTTTCTGCCTTGTGTTGCATATTGGTTGAGTCTTTGTTAACTTTGTGAATTGGTGAAAAGATTATAGGCTTTCTTTGAAAACTCAGATTCTTGATTAAAAGGAAAAATCCACTAGTAGCCCCTTTGAGCCTTAAAAGAGTCATTTTATTGGAGCCTACTTTGTGTGATAATTAAATTGTTAATGTAATTCATAAGATGAAAATTTTAGAGCTATGTATGTTAGGATTCTCTCTCAAAAAAAAAATTAATAATAATAATATAAGGTATGTGCCTTAGAAAAAAATTAAAAAATAATGAAGTGGTGGGGTGAGAAAGAGTATGAGGGTAGTAAAATTCAGTTCATTCATCCCATACATTCCACTACTTTATTAAAAAAAAAAAGGAAATTTTTTTGAGAGAACCTATGTGTTGAATTGTTAAAGCTCTTGGTCAAAAGAATCACCTAGCAAGAATTCTGAGTCAAGCCAATAGAGTTGCCAAGTTTTTGAATCCATACCTTGCTTAACCCTTGGCCAAGTTTCAACCTTCAAGAATCTCTTCTAAAGTTACATAGTGCATGGTTTTAACTTTAATTTGGATGATAGGCAGAATTTTTGAGCTTTCATGTTTTCATTGAGGATATCTTTTTGTGAGCTGAATTTGATGAACTCAATATGTTACAGGTGCCAAGCTTAACTCTCTTGATCAAGTTCTTTCGAAACATGCATGCTTTCCAAATCCGCCGTGCTTTCTTGGAAATTATCATCTCTTTTTGGATAAAACTTTTTCTAAACTCGAGGACAAGTTTCTCTTTAAGTTGTGTCGCTTGAGGACAAGCTGTCGTTGGGTATAGTGGTGTGATGACTGGATTTTGTATGATAATTTTAGGGTCTTTTTAGTCTTTTTATTTTGTTTTGAGTCTCATATAGGATTTTTATTATTTTTATTTAGATTTTATATTTATTTTGCATTTTGCATATATATTAGCTTTTATTTGGTTTTTAAACTTTATTTTATATTTTTAGGAATTTTTATAGTTATTTTTATATTTTAGGAAAGCTGGTAGAAGTTATCATTTTTGTCCAGGGACCAAACTGTGAATTTCAGGAAAGGAAGGGCCAGAAATGGAAAGTTCATAAGGTGAAGGGTTGAAAGTGAAGTCTCAGCAAATAAAGGGCTAAAAGAAAAGAAGTGGAAGATGAAGCACCATTGCTAATTTAGCACATGGGAAATGAGGCATGAATAGAGAAATCAAGTCACTTTGCTGTTTCAGAATTGAAAGGGGACAAAATGGAGGCTAATTAAGCCATTCAATTCCACCATTGAAGAAGAAAAGCATCCAAGAAGAGCTGCCAGTGTTTGACCCAACGTTCATGTGTTGGAAGGCCCAACGCTCAAGCGTTGGGTCCCTGTTTTGCAACGCCTGAAATAAATGACCCAGCGCTCATGCGTTGGGACGTGTCAGAGGCTATAAATAGGGCTTTTGTTTTCATTTGTAAGGACACCTCTTCAGAACACAACAAGTGTTCTTCTTTCTCCCTTTAGAGCATTGTTCTTGAGAATTGTGGGAAGCCATACTTGAGCTCCTAGTCCAAGGTAATTCGATGTTTCTATTAGCCATGTTTGGCTAATTTCTTTTTAAGTTTCTTGGGTTGTTTTAGCTTTTAATTATGTTTTAGCTTTCTTCTACTCTTCTGAATAATATTGCAAATTCATGTTTTATTTCCTTGTTCTTCATTCATCTTGGTGCACATAAGATCTCTTGGCCTGAACTCCATCTTCATCTTCTTTTCTGGTTTGGTAAGTAGTAAGGGAAATAGGATTTAAAAAAGGCTATAAGTATATATCACTAAAGGACATTAGGATAGACGTAGCTTTATGTTGGCCTGAACTCCATCTTCATCTTCTTTTCTGGTTAACTAAATTACAAGGACTTGAATTTAGTAATTAGGAAGAAAGTTCTACACTTATAAGGAATTAACTTGTAGAAATACTAGGCTATAGCATCATGAACTTGGTTTTAAAATTCAGAAATAAGGTAGAGGTTTGCTAGCATGTTTTAAAAGTTAAGTAATTCAACCCAAGAGCTTAATTTCCATCATCGTTATTTTTCTGTTTATTTATTTTATGTTTAGTTCTTGTTCTACAACATACCATCTTCAACCTTTATATTTTCTGTTTAAGTTCTAAATAAATTAATAATAGGACACCTATCCCTGTGGGTTCGATATCTTATATATTACGCGATAACCATCCGTGCACTTGCGGATTTGGCTATCATCTTCCAAGAAGGGAAGAATACTCGAGCAAACAGAAACAAGAGGAAAAATGAATTTCGATTCTCCAAGTGAGGATGAATGTCTTGACCATAACAACAACAAGAAGGAAGGAAAGGTTTGATTCACAAAGGAAAGAAGAAGAAGTTCGACAACAGTAGCAACAATAGGGAAATTTTCAGCACTTGAGAGAAAGTTAGGTTTTGTGTTTGGATGAAGAACAACAATGGGAAGCCTCTACACTTATAAGGTGCACGAAATTTTAACCCTAGGGCAAGAAGGAGGGGGATTTGGTTTCAATTTCCTCATCAAAACAGCACAAAATCTCTATCAATTCTTTCCCTAACAGCTCTAAGTGATAAAGGTTTAAAATAGAATTGGATCTTCCCTATTTAACAGAAAATCTGAATAATAACTACTTAATATATATGATTTCAAAACCAATTTTATTCAGAAAATATATCTCCCAAAAATCAGAAATATTCTCCCTTTTTAATCTCCTTATTTTCGAACAAAATCAAGCAACATATGTCAGAAATAAAATCTGCTCTAATTAAAATTAAATCACCACATTTAAGAAATCAAATCTTCAACATATATCACTCAAAAACTCAGAGATATTCTCATATCTCTACACTCAATTTCGAGATCATAATAAAATAAGTCAAACAAAACCCTAAAAGGTCAACAAGGACCAAACTCAAAACTATAAAATAGTCCAGGGACCATTTCATAAATATGAAATATTTCAGGGACCAAAACGTAATTACTCAAAATTGGGGGTCTTACATCCGTCGTCAAATCATTCGCAAATATAATATTTAAATGAATATAATTCAATATATTCCGTCTCTATTTCCGTCCCAAACTTGCGACAGAGTAATATATTCCGTCCCAAAAGCTTTGCGATGATAAAAAAACGACGAATTTATTTCTCTCAAATTCCGTCCCAAAATAATTTTGGGATGGAAATTTTAACTATTGTGTGACAGATTTTTCCATCCTAAAAGAGTGTTTCTATAGTAGTGTCTTTTTCTCTCTATCTCACTAGAAACTCACTTAAGTGAGAAGATGAAGACTCAACACCCTAATAAGGTGTGTTGGTCGACTATGCATGATTGGTTAGGAGATATTTTGCTCTTCAAAATGTCCCTAAAGTCCCTTCATCAATGCCTCAAATTTTCATCTTGCCCTTGTCTTTCATTCCCCATGTAAATGTCACTATATAGTCTTAATGGTCTTTTTGTCATTTTCCTAATTAAGCTAGACATTACTAACCTAGCAAGTAAGTGACCTCATACTACCAATTTCGGTTGATGCTTCAAAAGCTAATCCTTGCCTAATATAAGGTTACAAAATTCGAACCAGATTATGAAAAAGAAGATGACCTTCATCTTTTCTTAATCCCTCTTAAATTAAAGTCACACTAGTCAACTATTGACATGTGACTTTCAAACATCTTTGGATGCCTTTGTTTGTCATACAAACCATCATTTTCATCCAATTCCACACTCAAACTATTCAAATTAATTCTCCCTCCACTGCAGAAACATGAATATTAATTCAAGTTAGTGAATGAAATCACTCTTCTCCCTATATATACATGCTACACACGCACACACACATACACATTATTTTTCGACGTCGTTTCCGCTTCCGTAATGAATTAGACGCTTTGTCGTACTTAAGTAAATAACATAACCTCATTGATACAATGTTCTCCGCTATATTTATTTCGCTTACCGTAAAATGTTGCGAAATAATAATAATGATACGAAAAATAATAATTTTGGAAATACGATGGTACGTTGATAAAATATTAATATTAATACATCAATAATATTAATAACGACAATAATAATATTACATAATGTCAATGAACATATTAATGATGACAACAATACGACAATACAATTTATGTCCATAGGCGTAAAACTTCTATCACGTAATTAATTAATAATAATACGTCAAAACGTATTTATTTAATACATATTACATTAATACGAAATTAATTAATTAGGGTCCTGCACTATCCTCCTTCCGGGGGACTACATTCTTTTTTATTAAACTAATAGGAGTTATGATTTATGAACTATATATAGGATAAGAACATGATAGGATAAATGATTGGATAAACACATAATATGATAAGAGCAGGATAAACTCTTATCCTATCCTGCGTTTGAGGTGGACAGGATATTGATAGGATATGATACAAACAATGAAAAATGTATCAAATTTTCCTTGAAATAAAAAATGTATTTTTAAAATTTAATTTTCTAAATAGTTTTTTTAAAAAGTGATTATTCTATTAAATTTAATTTTTTCACATTTTTATAAATAACTTATATTTTAATATTAACTAAAATAAAATTAATTTTTATTAATTCGGCTATTTTAATTTTTTCGAAGGGAGTCTATTTTAATTAAAATTATTATATATGTAACCAATGGGTTTTAACTTAGTAGGGGTAAGTGATTAATGATAATAATTATTAAAAGATATTATTCTTTCAAAAATATTTTATATTAACTAAAATAAATTAACTTTTATTAATTCGGCTATTTTAATTAAAATTATTATATATGTAACCAATGGGTTTTAACTTAGTAGGGGTAAGTGATTAACGATAAAAATTATTAAAAGATATTATTCTTTCAAAAATATTTTATATTTAAATTATTAATTATAATTATATAAGTAGAGAAATAATTTTAAATAATATCATACGATAATATAAAATTAGTATACGATAATATAAAATTAGTCTATATTTACTATTAAAAAATTAATATTTATATAAATATATATATGAGTAGCCTATTTTATTGTTAGTAAAAATTATTTTGTGTATTTTTATTATAATATAAATAACGAAAAATAATGTTAACTAAGTAGTAGTAAGTAATAATGAAAATTTAATTATTTTATATGAGTAAATCCAATATTTCCACCATTTATAAATAAGTTTATTTTTTAATTAAATTTATCAGTAACTAAATAATTTAACTTAACAATAAAAATTAGTAATTGATAAGTAATAAAATTAATATTTTATTAAAATAAAAAATTTATATTTATTAATTAATATTATTATAAATTATATAAAATATAAATATTGAAATTAATTTTGGATTATGGTAATAAACAAATAAAAAACTGATATCCTATCCTGTCAAGATAATTTCTATCCTAGCTCCCCCTCAGGATAACTTTTACACATGATGAACATGATAATGTTATCCTATCCTGCTAGCGCAACAAACAACAAACACTTCGGAACACCTCTTTTCTCACTCTATCTTAGATCATATCTTCACTTATCTCTCTCATGTCTTGTGTTCTCCATCCAAAGAGTCTACAACAATCTTTATTTAAAATTAATTTAAAAAGATTATTTACCCAATATAAAATACCCTCGCAATCGGCCCGGCAACCAGCAGTAGCAGCTGAAAGTAAAATAAAGACAAACTTGTGGTCGTTGGACCTGGGTTCTCACTCTCTGTTGATTCAGATGGTTTCAATATTGTATAGATAGTTAGATACACCTCCAATCATTCAATGACACGAGTCAGGGTGACGACGGAGAACACCAAAGTGCGTTGTTCGCGTGTCCGACCGGGGCCATTTTCAAAGGACGAGACTTGCAATGCACACAATTTTTGTTTAACATTCAACACGTTTCCTCCTATTTCCTCAACTTCTTCTCAATTAGTCGTCTCTTTGGATAATCGCGTGTCTTCAATTCATTCTAGTGTTTGCACTTTGCAGAAAACGGAAAGGAAATTTTTTGAGGTGACCTAATTCCAATTTTGTTGTTTGTTGGTGATTGTAAAACATGATTGTCTCTGCTCTGCTTACATCTGTTGGGATAAACACTGCGCTCTGTGTTTTGTTCTTCGCATGCTACTCTATCTTGAGGAAACAACCCACCAACTACCGAGTTTATGTACCGCGCTTGCTAGCAGAAGGAACTTCGCAGAAAACCCGTTTCAATTTGAAAAGACTGATACCTTCCCCTGATTGGGTTGCCAAAGCATGGACGCTTTCTGAGGAGGAACTTTTATCATTATCAGGATTAGATGCTGTAGTTTTTATGCGCATCATAACCTTCAGGTATCATGAGTTTCTTTCTTTCGATTTTCGATTCCAGAAATGAAGCGGAAAATTGAACAGCTGTTTATTGAGTGTGTGCAGTTTGAAATTATTTTCTTTTGCTGGGGTTATTGGGATCATTGTGATTCTTCCCGTGCACTGCTGGGGAAATCAGCTGCAAGATTTTGACGTCGTTGACTTGGCCAGTAACTCCTTGGATGTGTTCACCATATCAAATGTAAACACTGGCTCTAGTTGGTACTGAATACTCTCTCTAAGGTTCTTGTTTTTTATGACTAATTCAGCTTTGTTCAGTATGAGATCTTTTTCTTTTTTGGTTTTTTGTTTCAGGTTGTGGGTTCACTTCTTTGCGGTGTATATTGTTACTGGATTCACATGCTCACTACTTTATTATGTGAGTACAATGACTACAATCACTATAGCTCATGGGATACTGGTTGCCTTACCCTTATGTCTTTTACTCCAAACTTTAACGGTGTTGTTTGGTTCAACAGCGGGGAGGGGAGGGATTTTAATGAAGGGATGGGCAAAGGAGGGAATGGAAGGGGAGGGATTTTAGTTCTTATCATGTTTGGTTCGTAAGAGGGGAGGGAAAATAACTCTTTTTTTATTTGGTTCATGAGGGGAAGGGAGGGATTTAATAATTAAAATACTTTTATAGCCTTGATATATTTACGTGTTTAAAAAAGAAAAAAAGGTCTCCAAAATCACTTCTATTATAGGTATCTGTATGTATCATATATGGCTGCCCTTGTTAAAGTTAATGCTCCATTCCAAAGGCAATTCACCTGTCTCCCTTTTTAATTTGTTCTATTTCTCTTCAACTTCTATCTTTCTATTCTTCCTTAACTCTATTACTGTACTTTGCTGGGTGTCGATTATACATATAATAAAAAAAATGGCACCACCAAGGAAAAGCATGCCAAGCAAGTGCACTGTACACTGCTTGTTGTAGCGTCGAAACAGTGTAAGCAAGGAAACGCCAGACTAAGGAATGATGTTGGCAGAACAGTAGCAGAGAAGGTAATTTTTGTCCAATAAAATGTTTCTCCTCCAATTCCCCCCACATTTGGAGGGGACACAAAATTGGGTTAGTAGGGGTTTTGGCCCCTCCATTCCCCTCCAACCAAACATGAAGTAAGTGCTGATGATTAATGAATATGTTCTCTATGGATTAATCAATTAAAAATGAACTGACAAGTTTGTAACTGACCTACTTATTATGTACTTTTTACATGACATGCCAATATTTTGTTGGTGAGACAGGTAATTGAGACACCATTTGGAAATAGAAGATCTTGATCCGTAATGTACAAATACTATTATATATTAATAATTATTATTAGGATGCCAATTGCCTTTTTTTACTCTACCAAGCCTTATAAGGGTTTCCTTTTTTATTTTTCTTAATTTTTTTTATTTACTCTAGCCAACAATTGAATTGGATCCTCACTACTTAATTATTTGAATCTTCAGGAATATAAATACATAGCTTCCAAGAGAATTTCTTATTTTTGTTCATCCAAACCTCAGCCGCATCAGTTCACTATTTTAGTTCACAGTATTCCTGCTTCCACGAGTGGCAGTATTAGTGCTAGTGTTGAGAGCTTCTTTAAAGAGCTTTACCCATCTACATACTTGTCACATGTGGTTATTCGTCGCACAAACAAAATCCGAAGTCTCCTGGTAAGGATTCGGTTCAATTTTAGTTTCCTTTCTTGTTCATGAACATTTACCTCTATATTTGAACATGCTTAGAAGCTTTTGTTGTAAAATTTTCAGCTCAGTTTTGGATGTTTGTCCTTTTTATTGCAACATGCAAGCATTGTCATATACCGTTTGTAGTTGAGAAATAAATTAAATTGGATCTTGAAATCTCCTTTTCATCTCAGCCATGGAGTTTTCAGCACTCTGAAATGGTGTCGCTTCTTTTGAAGAATCTACATCAAGCAAAATGGGTTTAATTTAAAGGTGTTGGAATATTGTTAATATTATCTGTACAGTTAAAATATACAGTAGTGGTTGCACTACACTGCTATAAGTTTTAAGTAGCTTCAGCAGTAATCACCAGATAAATAAGGCATACATGAGTCCAGTTCATTTACATAAATTGAACCAAGGGTTTTTATCTTGGTCTCTTCATGTCCTACCTCCTATCTTCACGTATTTTATTTCGTAAATTATTTTCTTCCCATTTTTGGGGTTCATTTCTTGTACCAATCGTTTCACATAAACTACAGTTGAGAAGTATTGAGACATTGACACGTGTATTTCTTGTGACTGTACAATATTGAGACTTGCTAACAAGGAGGAGCTAATTTATATAAGCATGCAAAACCTGAAGTGTACAGCTTTTCTTATCCTTTTTCCCTTCTCAACTATTTTTAATGTTTGACCATCATAGTGTTGTGATTGAGGTTCCCTTTTGTAGATGATCTAAACTTTTAAATATCAATGAGATTTTCCCTACACTAATAATCGTTCCTCAATGGAAAGTCCCTGAGACAGTTAAAAGGACCAAAAGCTTTAGTAATAATTAAGCATCATAGTTTTGTTGATGAAATTAAGTACTTGATATAATGTATTTCTATTTTGTGTTAAGAATTATGGAACTGATATCCTTGTCTTTCCCTTAACTCTAGAGTAAGGCAAAGGGTTTGTATAAAAGGATTACTCAATTACGTTCGGATCCTTCTCAGCAAAAGTATAAGCATGATGGTTGTTTTGGACTTTTTGGACAAAAAGATGATCTTATAGATCATTATGGAAAGCAGTTGGAGGACATTGAGTGGAATGTAAGATTGAAGCAATCAGAGGCTTTGTTGGCAGGAGAAGTATGTGGTAATCTCTCTCTTTAAAAGAGAGTTTTTTTGAGTATCTCATTCTTCTAAAATATTTTACTCTTTTCCTGTATGTGTTGGTATGAAAGTGCATCCTGTTAATCCACATTATTGTTCAATGTTCAAGGAGTCTCGAGCTGCGTTCGTGTTCTTCAAGACTCGTTATGCTGCTGCAACTGCTTTCCATTTGCAGCAATCAGTAAATCCTACCCAGTGGATTACTGATCTAGCTCCAGAACCTCATGATATTTACTGGCCTTTCTTTTCTGAATCATTCATGCGAAAATGGATTTCGAAGTTGGTGGTTATAGTTGAGAGCACTCTTTTCACAATTTTGTTCCTTATACCAGTTGTAATCGTACAAGGCCTTACCAACCTTAGTCAATTGAAAATTTTGTTTCCCTTTTTGACAAGCATTCTAACCATGTAAGTAAAAGATGGTTTATTTATTTATTGTTAAGGAATTATCCATCGTTCTCTTTTTTATGCTCATAAAGCTATTATTCTATTCTTCTGTCATCTCTCCTTGTGGTCTCATAATCGAGGTTTTCATAAAAAAAATCAGGGTTCCATGAGGGTTAGGTCAAAATATGTAGTTAATTGGGTCTTAAGAGTACACTTACAAGCATTAACTAGGTCACAAGTTTGTGATCTAATGGATTTTATGTTGCAATGATGACATCCATGGTTTACTATGGAGTATGTTAGAAGGGGGTGAAGCTAGAAAACCGTAAGTGGGATTTAAAGCATATTAGAATTTGGGAGGCCTAACTCAACCACAAAAGCTAGCTTAAGAGTTGGTGGTTGTTCTACCCTTATAAAGGCTATCTATGCCATATCTCTAACCAATGTGGGACTTCTAACACACCCCCACACGCCCAGGGCTGACATCTGGAGCGTGGAACATGTAGGACTAGACATTTGCGGAGTGACCCAAATATGAGAGGTCTCCACCAACTAACAGATCTAGGATAGACTTTGATACCATATTAGAATTTAGGAGACCTAACTCAACGGCAACAGCTACCTTAAGAGTTGAGGGTTGTTCTACCCTTATAAAGGTTATCTATGCCATATCCCTAGCCAATGTGGGACTACTAACAAGCATAAAGAAATTTAGCTTGTATGCTTAGTTGGTCAAAACTATGGTTCCTTTCCTTGGTTGAAAAAGAAGTGTTCATGAATACTTATTAAAATCTGATTGCTTGCATGTTGCCTCTTACACATAGAAACTTACGAACCCGGGTTTGCGGAACATTTTAATTGTACATGTAAATTATAAGTTTTGCTAAAGGGTGATAATTTTTTGGATATTGTTGTGATATGTTGTAATATTAGAATTAGTATTAGAATATTCGCTTTTATTATTAGGGGATTATTTTCATTGTTAGAAGATTTATTTTCTTATTAGGAGATTGCGCATATATTTAGTTTTCCTCTAGATAATGTAATTACCAATTGTATTCTTTTCAAGCTATAATATTACAATTTTACATATTTCAAGTTGGTATCAGAGTTCCCGATTCTGGGGGCTCTCCTTCTGCGTCCAAACCCTAGCCGTCTTCACTGCGGCGCAGTTCTGAAACCTTAGGTTTCCTTTTTTACCTTACAGCCATGGAACTTAGTTCCCTCACTAGGAGGACAGCCACCACCGTGCCATCTCCACCGTTGCTGTTCCGACCACCACTGTGTGCCACCTCCACATCCACCATGCTCGCAAGTCCCAGATCGGCCCTTCCCCTATGCCACGCCTCCAGAGAAGCCTTCACGCGCCGCTTCTCCTTAAGAGAAAGGAACAAAAAGAAGAAAGACTTCAAGAAAACTTCAAGAAGACTTAAGAGAAAGAAAGGAACAAAAAGAAGAAAGACTTCAAGAAGACTTCAAGAAGACTTAAGAGAAGAAAGACTTCAAGAAGACTTAAGAGAAGAAAGACTTCAAGAACCAGGCTCAGAACGTCAAGATCAAAACATGAAGGTTCTAGTTTTAAGTTAAGTCTTGTCAACTTAGTGTGCTATGCTTTATTAAGGTTTAATTGCACTTGAAGGCTCATGAAAGATCAACTAATTGAGTACAATATGTTCTCACAAGTTAAACTTGGTAGGAACACTCAATTAGGGTTTAAGATGGTTAAAACTGAGTTTCAGACTTGCAGTAATAGATTACCTGGCAGTCAGTAATCTATTACCTGTCAGTCAGGCATAGCGTAATCGATTACCAGTTTTCAGTAATCGATTACCAGGCATAGCGTAATCGATTACCAGTTTTCAGTAATCGATTACCTGTCAGGAAATAGCCGTTAGAACATAACGGTTATAGCGTAATCGATTACCAGAATGCTGTAATCGATTACCAGGTCGACAGATGTGTTATTTCATGAACCATTGTGTCTCAAACCATTTGGGAAAGGTTGTGTTGGTTCATGGACGACCTCTAGTGCCTATATAAAGTCCTTAGACACTCAGAAACATCAATGACTTGGTCCATAACTTTCATATTCATTAAAGTCATCATTCTGAGTTTCGGTTCTCTCATTTTCATAAGAACACTCATGATGTTCAACATTTGAGAAACTCAGAATGGAAGAGCCTTCATTGTAATTGCCTGGAGCATACAAACTAAGATCAATCCTTCTTGTCTAAAGGATTGAATCATGCATAGAAAAGGCATCTTCTTCTTCTTCTATTTGAATCATGTTGATTCTTTCACCGTAGTTTTCGGTGGTTGTAAAAAGGCCCTTTGAATCAAGTTTGATTCAAAGTCCACCGTGGTAATGCGGTGTCATCAGAAAGTGGTTTGCTTTCTGAGGCATGATGGGTTCTCTTAGGGTCCTTGGCACAAGCATTCGTTAAGAAGACTTGATCAATCAGAAGTGGGTTGCTTCAGGAAGATTGATAAGATATCTTAGGGTCCTTGGTGCAAGCATTCGTTAAGAGTACTCGATCATGGGAAATCTTCACTGTGGAATTCAGTGGAGTGGTTCTTCAGAAAGTGGTAATCTTTCTGAGGGATTCTAACTTCATCGTGGTATTCGGTGAAGGGTTGTTGATTGAAGACAAGATTGTCTTCAAGGTCTGAGGGTGGTTTGCCTTCAGGAACTGAAAGCGGTTTGCTTTCAGGGGCTGTTGAAAGTGGTTTGCTTTCACAGGATATTGGTAGAAATTCTTGGGGTCCTTGGGTTAGGAACTTGTAAGTGATTTTTATCAATAGTGGAAAAATCCTCAAGGGGTTTCTTTGAGGGACTGGACGTAGCCTTTGGTGGATTGAAGGTGAACCAGGATAAAACTCTATGTGTCATTTCCTTCTCCTTCATCTTTTACTTTCAAGCAATTACAATATTCCGCTGCAACAACATTCTTACGTTACAACTCTAATTGCACTGAAAGTCGTTTGGTACTATTACGCGAAAATCGGGGCAACTCTGATTCACCCCCCCCCCTCTCAGGTTGCTATCTGTACTAACAATTGGTATCAGAGCGGAAGTTTAGGTAAGTTATTCCTAAGATCCGGGAGAAGATAGCATCCTCATCTACAACAAGTACCAATGAAGGATTCAACATAAACAGGCCACCATTCTACAATGGAGAACTCTACAATTTCTGGAATATCAAGATGATGATCTTCATAAAGCAATTAGATGCGGAAATCTGAAAAGTCATTGCAGAAGATCTCCTTGGGCCTGTAGTAGAAGTTGAAGGAAGTTCACAATCAGAACCAGAAAACACATGGAGTGACAAAGAAAAGAAGAAAGTTCATCATGACTTAAAAAGGAATTCTCTTATTATGCCATAAACATGAAAATGTTAAGATCCCTTACAAGAACATGGCAACCAAAAGAACACTGCTCTCTCAAAGAAGAAAAGTCTCTCCAACATGACTCTGGCCACTCCTTTGGAAAACTTCAAGAACATGTTTTGAAGATAAACAGACTCGAGCAATATGAGAACAACGAAAAGAAATACCGGTCTATTGCTCTAAAAGCCAAAGAAAGCATCAATGATGAATATGATGCAGAGTCAGAAGATGATGAGAACATGGCCTTAATAGTCAAGAACTTTCGAAGATTCTTACAAATAAAAGGTATGAAATCTAGAAGTTTTCAAACGGAAAATGAACCCTCCTCCTCTTCACCAAAGATCACATGCTATGAGTGTGGTAAATCTGGTCACATCAAATATGATTGTCCAAACTTTCAAAAGAAGAAGCACGGACTAAAGGAGAAGTTTGAAAAGAAGGATTCAAACTCCAAAAGAGCATACACCGCTTGGAATAACAATGACATAGGCTCAGACTCAGAATCAGAAAAGGAAAAAGCACATCTTGCATTAATGGCATCTCAGAATTCTGACAAGGAAAATATCCAGGTTAGTACCAACACTTCTTCTTCTAATGATTTAGAATATGCTACAGAAAGTCCTTTTAAGATGTGTCGTAATGCTCCAAATTTTAGTGTTAAAATGCTATTATTTCATCTTTAGAAGAAAAATGTCAAATGCTTCAAAAAGAATTAGATGATGTTAAATCTAAATTAGATGTTACACATGCATGCACTAAATGTAGTTCTTTAGAAGTAAAAGTAGAAAATCTACAACAAACAATTCATAGTTTCAATTTAGAAAAGCAAAAACTAGATAAGATTCTTAGTATGCAACAAAACTCAAGCAACAAATGAAGTTAAATCTCTTGAAAGTGAACATATGCATGCTAGCTCTTCTAGAAATATAAACTATAGGAACTACCCACAAAATATCCCAAAAACAATCCTAAAGATTCATTTCTTAAGATTATAAGAGAATTAGGTATATTAGATAAACATGATTGAATGTATTTAAATTGATTATGTGCTTAAATGTTCATCTAGAAATGTGCTACATAGGACTTGATAGTTTTAGAACCTATAAGAATGTCTTTGTAATCGATTACCATAGGTCCTGTAATCGATTAACCTTGTTCTCAGTCCTCGTGCCTGTTAGAATCTTCTAAGTAATCGATTACCATAACTGCTGTAATCGATTACATATTCAAAGTTTGAAATATTTCAAATTTAAACTGCCAGTAATCGATTACCCAACTGCTGTAATCGATTACATTCTCGTGCTATATAATCAAAGCATGAAATTTTAATAGGAATTATTCTCAAAATGCTCCAAGACAACTTAGGAGACATTATGATATGCTTAGATATAATATATAATGAAGGTTATAGATTATATACTTGTAGTTATTACAAAAAGATAGAATATACCTCTAGTAGATGTTATTATAGGAATATAGGAATATCAAGTGGGCAATGTATGTGGGTGGAGAAGACAATCAATAACCTAGAACCCAAAGCAACTTAGGTACTTAATATTCCTTTATGAGAATTTGTTTTGTAAGTGTGTATGAAAGCAGCAAAGAGTTTATGATATCTTGATAATGGCTGCACATCACACATGATTGGAGACAAAACAAAAATTTTATATCTCATACCTAGAGAAAAGGGATATGTCTCATATGAGAATAATGAAAAAGGGGTAATTACTTGGCATAGGAAAAATAGGTACGCCTTCTCAAATAGTATTAAATAGAGCCATCTAAAATACATAATGCTTTAGAAGATGAGAACGGGATTCTAGCCATGCAAGAATAATTGAACCAGTTTAAGAGAAACCAAGTATGGATATTGGCCCCCTGACCTAATGATAAGCATATTATTGAAACCAAATGGGTGTTTAGGAACAAACTAGATGAACATGGAATCATAGTTAGAAATTAGATTAGTAGTACAAGGTTATAATCAGAAAGAAGGTATAGATTTTGATTAGACATATGTACCAATTGCTTGGTTAGAAGCAATTAGACTTCTATTAGAGTATGCTTACTCGATTAACTTCCAACTATATCAAATGGATGTTAAGAGCGGTTTCTTGAGTGGATACATTCAAGAAGAAGTCTATGAGAAGCAACATCCTGGCTTTGAAGATCCAAAGTTTCCTTCAAATGTCCTCATCTTAAAGAAAGCTTTATATGATCTAAAGCAAGCACTACGGGCATGGATTGCAAATCAAGCAATCTGAAAATGGAATATTCATCAATCAATCCAAGTTCTACAAAGAATCTCTAAAGAAATATGACTTGGATGATTACATAGTAATACCCACATCAATGAGGATCAAGTACTTATCTAGATCAAGATGAATCAATCACTCCAGTAGAGATTACCAAATATAGAGCCCTTGTCTATACTCTCTGAAACTTGTCCTCCAAAACAAAGAAGACAAATTTGGAAGACAATGAAGCAAGTTCATCATCCAATTCAGAAAATGGAGGAGTATGTATTGCTTTGATGGTAACACATCATTCTAATGATGGTAATAAAGAGGTTAGTAATGCAACTTCATATGGTAATTTACAAAGTAATTTTTTATAGATTGCATGATAGTTTCTTGAGTGTTTATGAAGTATATGCATATCATAGTAGGATCATCTTATCTCTACTAAGTAAAACTAAAAGCATGCAAGATGAATTAGATTATGTAAAATCTAGAATAGATATTCAAAGTAATGTTTCATCTTTAGATACATGCATAATCCTTGAATCAAGAATTGATGAATTAACACAAGTGGTCAACAAAGGTACAGATGATATGAATAAGTTGTTATGTAATCAAAGACATGCCTTTCATAAAAGTGATTTAGGTTTATCTGATCATAATCATCCTAGTAATGTTAAGAAAATCACTTTTAGACCAAGTAGTACATATAACTTTGGTCACACAAGATGGTGCTCAACTTAGAAAGGATTATATCAAAACTTTCCATTATCCTAAAGAGAAAGTGCCTAACATAAAGCTAAAGTTCTTTCACTATACTCCTCATCAATTTGTCATAAGAAATGATGGAGTTCCCAATAAAAGATTCATATGGGATGTGAAAGGAACTAATCCAAAAGGATCCAAAGACTATTGGGTACCTCTAAAATACCATTAAGCCTATTGTGCAAATGTGTTTGAAGACCTTGTGATCTGAAATGTCATATACAAAGGATGGTCTTTCAAAACACAAATTTAGAATGTGGTATTGGTAAGAGAAACTCTAAAAACCTTATATCTTTCAAATAATATTAAGTACAAGAGTAATGCATTCTTAGGCATCTGCATTTACATCATAGTTATATGTTAGATATATCTTTCATGCAGTACCTATCAAGTCTGGAAATCCAAGTTTTCAGACATGATAATCGATTACATAAAGTAAGTAATCGGTTACAGGGATATTTTGGCCCAGGATTATTTCAGAAAGCTTCAGTAAACGATTACTGGAAGTCTATAATCAATTCTATCAGGGCTAAAAATGGAATATAGTTAACTTTCAGAGTTTGGCTTATGTTTTCATATATTGGGTTGTAATAGTTTAGACATAACTTTTAGATGGTTTGATTTCTGCTTGTATGTTTAAAATTTCTATGGTTATGCTTTAATTGCGTGTGATGCATAAGTTTCAAAGTACTGTCTTGTTCACCCCCACTCCCTACGATTCAAATATCTATAATACTTGTTAGCATGTATGCTTGGACTCATCTTCTTTTTGATGAAGTCAAAAGGGGGAGAAAGGGTCACATGTGCTTTGTAAAGACTTACTTATAAGAAAAGCTACAAGTGGAACAAAAAGGGGGAGAAAAGTGTTGATACACATTATCGTTTTGACATCAAAATATTTGCCATTATGCTTCCCTTTATTTCTATTATCCTGGAATACTTTGTATGGCTTTTTCTTCTTTTTGATGATGTCAAAAGGGGGAGAAAAGTCTTGTGTATGCTTGATCATTTTCAGGATACTGTGCTTCATTTGCAAAACAAAGGAGGAGATATAATTGCAAAACCAAGGGGGAGATACAAGACAAGCAAGAAAGTCTAATGATCCATCAATGTTCAAGCATGATGTTTGTCATCATCAAAAAGGGGGAGATTGTAAATCAGGTCTCGTCCTTGGACTCGGCTGAGGTTTTGATGAAGACAAACACATCACAAAAAGAAGAAAGACTTCAGAAGAGAAAATGAAGACTTCAAGAAAGAAAGGAACAAAAAGAAGAAAGACTTCAAGAAGACTTCAAGAAGACTTAAGAGAAAGAAAGGAACAAAAAGAAGAAAGACTTCAAGAAGACTTCAAGAAGACTTAAGAGAAGAAAGACTTCAAGAACCAGGCTCAGAACGTCAAGATCAAAACATGAAGGTTCTAGTTTTAAGTTAAGTCTTGTCAACTTAGTGTGCTATGATTTATTAAGGTTTAATTGCACTTGAAGGCTCATGAAAGATCAACTAATTGAGTACAATATGTTCTCACAAGTTAAACTTGGTAGGAACACTCAATTAGGGTTTAAGATGGTTAAAACTGAGTTTCAGACTTGCAGTAATAGATTACCTGGCAGTCAGTAATCTATTACCTGTCAGTCAGGCATAGCGTAATCGATTACCAGTTTTCAGTAATCGATTACCAGGCATAGCGTAATCGATTACCAGTTTTCAGTAATCGATTACCTGTCAGGAAATAGCCGTTAGAACATAACGGTTATAGCGTAATCGATTACCAGAATGCTGTAATCGATTACCAGGTCGACAGATGTGTTATTTCATGAACCATTGTGTCTCAAACCATTTGGGAAAGGTTGTGTTGGTTCATGGACGACCTCTAGTGCCTATATAAAGTCCTTAGACACTCAGAAACATCAATGACTTGGTCCATAACTTTCATATTCATTAAAGTCATCATTCTGAGTTTCGGTTCTCTCATTTTCATAAGAACACTCATGATGTTCAACATTTGAGAAACTCAGAATGGAAGAGCCTTCATTGTAATTGCCTGGAGCATACAAACTAAGATCAATCCTTCTTGTCTAAAGGATTGAATCATGCATAGAAAAGGCATCTTCTTCTTCTTCTATTTGAATCATGTTGATTCTTTCACCGTAGTTTTCGGTGGTTGTAAAAAGGCCCTTTGAATCAAGTTTGATTCAAAGTCCACCGTGGTAATGCGGTGTCATCAGAAAGTGGTTTGCTTTCTGAGGCATGATGGGTTCTCTTAGGGTCCTTGGCACAAGCATTCGTTAAGAAGACTTGATCAATCAGAAGTGGGTTGCTTCAGGAAGATTGATAAGATATCTTAGGGTCCTTGGTGCAAGCATTCGTTAAGAGTACTCGATCATGGGAAATCTTCACTGTGGAATTCAGTGGAGTGGTTCTTCAGAAAGTGGTAATCTTTCTGAGGGATTCTAACTTCATCGTGGTATTCGGTGAAGGGTTGTTGATTGAAGACAAGATTGTCTTCAAGGTCTGAGGGTGGTTTGCCTTCAGGAACTGAAAGCGGTTTGCTTTCAGGGGCTGTTGAAAGTGGTTTGCTTTCACAGGATATTGGTAGAAATTCTTGGGGTCCTTGGGTTAGGAACTTGTAAGTGATTTTTATCAATAGTGGAAAAATCCTCAAGGGGTTTCTTTGAGGGACTGGACGTAGCCTTTGGTGGATTGAAGGTGAACCAGGATAAAACTCTATGTGTCATTTCCTTCTCCTTCATCTTTTACTTTCAAGCAATTACAATATTCCGCTGCAACAACGTTCTTACGTTACAACTCTAATTGCGCTGAAAGTCGTTTGGTACTATTACGCGAAAATCGGGGCAACTCTGATTCACCCCCCCCCCCTCTCAGGTTGCTATCTGTACTAACAAAGTTTTCTGTATTCCGGACTTGTAAGCATTATGAGTCCGAAGAAGAGGATGAGTTCAAAGATGATGTATGTATCAAGAAAAGAAAAAGTACCCCTAATTGATTAAAGGGAAGGGTCTATCTCGGACCTTAACAATGAGCTGGTTGGGAGACAACCCAACTTAGGATAGTTTATTTTTCTGTCTTTTTAATTTTTTGCACTACTCTTGTAAATAAATAAAAGAAAAAAAATTCTATGTTTTTGCTGCAGGAGAGGCCAGCGCTCAAGCGCTGGAGGCCAACGCTCAAGCGTTAGGCCCCTGCTTATCACCTCTGATTCCAGTTAATTCCAGCGCTCCAGCGTTGGAGGGCTAGCGCTCATGCGCTAGGCCCCTGGAATCCCAGCTTTTTATTTTTTAATTTCCAGCGCCACATCGTTGGAAACCCAGCGCTCAGGCGCTGGGACCTCTGATGCCCAATATTTGTTTTAATTCCAGTGCCCAAGCGTTGGCATCCCCAACGCTCAAGCGCTGGAGCTTGGGCAGAGTTGTTGTTTTGTTTTTGTTTGCTGTTTTTAGTTTTTAATAAAATTTTGTGTTCACCATTTTCTGAAAGTTTTAGATTCTATGAGTTTTCCCTTGTTTCTACACTGGTTTTGATTTTTGGGAACTCAAGGATTCTTGTTTTTAAGGTGGACACAATTTTTCAACCCATGATCTTATTTGTGCTGTTTTTGGAACTAAAAAGTCAAGCAAGCTTCTGCTTGTGAGACTTTTGTTTGTTCAATGTTACAGGATAGGTACCAGAAGGAGGAAGAACCCTCTTGAACTTAAGTGTTCAAAATTGATTTTTGTATTGAGGTTCCCTTGGACTTTTGTGGAAATTTGTGTACTATGCCAGCTTCTTAGTTTTTTTTTTTTAGTTTTTCTTTTTATAATTTTTAGTTTTATTTTTAGTTTAGTTTTTCTGTTTTGTTTTTGCATGAGTCTTGAGTATATTATCCATTCTAAATATTTCTATTGCTCTGTGAATGTTTTATCTGATTGAACTGCTTTTGAAAAGGTTCTATGTTTTGAAGCGGTTAGGATTGCTTGTTGTAGAAAGGATTTTTGATATCTTGATTGTTTTGGTTGTTGGCAAAGTCTTTTTCTGAGTTCTAAAAAGGGTACCACTTACCCTATCTTTTTCTGAGAGCTGAGGTCTCTGAATGCATGATTGTAAAAATTTTCTGCCTTGTGTTGCATGTTGATTGGAATTTTGTATACTTTGTGAGTTGAGAAGAGATTATAGGCATTTTTGAAAACTCAGATTCTTGTTTGAAATGTTATATCCACTAGTAGCCCCTTTTTGAGCCTTAAAAGAGTCATTCTTTGGAGCCTACTTTGTGTGATAATTTTTAAAGTTGTTATTGTGATTCATGTGTTGAATTGTTAGAGCTATGTTTGTGGGTTTCTTTCTAAAAAAAATGAAGGAAAAAATTGAAAAAATAAGGTATGTGCCTTAGAAAAAATAATGAAGTGGTGGGGTGAGAAAGAGTATGAGGGGAGTAAAATTCAAGTCATTCATCCCATACATTCCACTACTTTGTTCAAAAAAAAAGAGAAGAGGAAAATTGAGAGGACCCTTGTGTTAAATTGTTTAAAGATCTTAAGTCAAAGAAAAATCACTTAACAACAGTTTCTGAGTCAGCCACTAGAGTTGCCAATTTCTTGAAATCCACACCTTAAATTGTTCAACCCTTTGGCCAAGTTACAACCTTAAAAAAATCTCTTCAAAATAACTTGGTTGCTTTATTTCAGTTTTGATTTGAATGATAGGCATAATTATTGAGCTTTCTTGTTTTTCATGGAGAATATCATTTTGTGAGCTTAATTGATGAACTCAAACATGTTAAAAGCCAAGCCTAACTTTCTTGATTCTTTATCTGTAAAACATGCATGTCTTCCTTTTCTGCTAAGCTTTCTTGGAAAGGTTTTTGTGCTTCAAGTTGTAATCAGATAAACTTTCTCTAAACTCAGGGACGAGTTTCTCTTTAAGTTTTGTCGCTTGAGGACAAGCTGTCGTTGGGTATAGTGGTGTGATGAGTGGATATTATATGATGTTTTTAGGTTGTTTTTAGTCTTTTTATTTTATTATTTTTGAGTCACATATAGGATTTTTGTTATTTTTATGTAGATTTTATATTTATTTTGCATTTTGCATGTAGATGAGATTTTATTTGTTTTTCTACCTTTATTTTATATTTTTAGGAATTTTTATAGCTATTTTATATTTTTAGGAAAAGCTGGTTTAGTTATCATTTTTGTCCAGGGACAAATTTGTAAAGTTTCAGGAAATCAGGGACCAAAATGTGAAAGTTCAAGAGTGGAGGACTAAAAGTGAAGATTGAGAGAATAAAAGGGCCAGAATTGAAGTGCTAGTAAAGAGAGGGCTAAAAATGAAAAAGAAGAATATGAAGCAACTCTCCTCAAATTAGCACATGGAAAATAATGTTGAAGGATTGATGGTAGTGGGAAGAAGGTTTCAGAATTGATTAAGGGCTGAGTAGTGGCTTTTTAAGGCATTCAAAACCCACTACCATGAAGAAGAAAGAAAAGCTTGGAGATGAAGCAGCAGCGTCCCAACGCTCCAGCGTTGGGATCCCAGCGCTTCTCACCCAGCGCTCAAGCGTTGGAAGGCCAGCGCTCAAGCGCTGGGCCTCGGACAGAAAGTGGATTTTTAATGCATCCCAACGCCCAAGCGTTGAGAATGCCAGCGCTCAAGCGCTGGAGGCCAGATTTTTGCTATAAATAGGGAGGCAATTTGCACTTGTAAGACACACCTCTTAGAATACAACAAGTATTCTCTCTTTCTCCCTTTTGAGCATTGTTCCTAGGACTTGTGGGAAGCCATACTTGAGCTCCTATCCAGGGTAATTCAATGACTCCTTTAGCCATGCTTGGCTAACTTCTTCTTTAAGTTTTTGGGTTGTTTTAGTTTATAATTCATGTTCTAGTCTTTTTCTACATTTCTGAATATTATTTCCATTCATGTTTTATTTCTTTGTGCTTAATTTCTATCTTGTGTGTAAGACCCCTAATTTCTTGTAATTACAGTTTAGTCCCTGAACTTGGTTGTAATTGTTTTCTAGTCCTCGGACTTCTTTTGTTTGCAAATTAACCCTTGAGTTAATTAATGTGATGTTAGTCTTGAGTTATTTAATCTTGTCTAGAGCATGATTGCTTGCCTTGAGAATATTTGAATTACCTTTCTTGAATTGCAACAAGATGAGTTGTGGCTTAGCGGTTGAGGCTTAAGCATTTGGTTGGCAAGTCTTGGGTTCGAACCTTGATGAGGAAGGTTTTGTTTTTATTTTATTTTTTCGTGTGACTCATCAAATTCACTTTCAAATTTCGAAATTCAGATCAAAGAGGAGTAAAGAGCATTTAAATAAGGCTTAATGTGAGGATTATAGGCATTAAAGGAGGATTAGGAGTGATTAATGGCTTGTCTAGGGTTTTTAAGGAGTTTAATGTGTATTAAGGCTAAGGAAAGAGGTGGGGACGGCTCTCTCTCCCTCACCATGCAGCTGAATGGAGATTTTAACATGTGCTAAAACTCTCCTTTTGAAATTCAAAACCGACAAGAGAGTTATGGGCCATTAAGGGAGTTAATTCTTTGTCCTTTGCCTTAATGTGCCATGAAGAGAAATTATGCTGAATGAAAGAGATTATGGTCGTGCCTCTCCTTCTCCCTATCACCCTCTCATTGCTGAACCTTCAACCTTAAAGAATCGCTAACTTCCTCTTGCTCCTCCACTCAAAGATTTTCCGAAAAAGGCCTAGAACCCCTTATTCTGTGTTTCCAAAGTGCTGCTGGAATTTTGTGTTGCTTGGTCGAACCTCTCCTTTATTCTTGGTGGTGATCAAGCTCTGAATCCTTCCATTTTCGTGGTGCTCAAACCTCACACTCAATCCCTTCAAATTTCGTGGTGTCGATTTAATCGGTAAGAGACCAAAACTCCCAAATTTTGAGTAACAATTCTTGCCTTCCTCTAGAGTTATTTGGTTTTTGATTCCAACCTTTGATTTTCATCAAGCTCGAGTCCACTACATTCTGGAAGGGGCTAGGGTCGTGCTACACTCAAGCTTGATCAACTCTCTCAAACAAGGTTGGTATTCCATTTCCGTTCTTTCGGTTCAACACCTAGTTATCTCTCTTGAAAAATGATTTTTGGAAATTAGAAAACCTTTGGTCTTTTGGATAGAAAACTCATTTGTTAGGTTATAAAATAGGTTCTGAACATGGAAGAATTTTAACTTTGAAAGGAATTGGTTAAAAATGGAGTTTCGGGTGAAAGACTTGATTTTTAGGGTTTCTGGCAGGGAGCCAACGCATGAGCGCTGGACCCCAACGCCTGGGCGTTAGAATTTTTCCCAGTAGAGCGTTGGAACCCAACGCTTGGGCGCTAGGCCCCTGACAGCAAATTGTTGTTTTTGCTGTTTTGGTTATATTTCTATATGAGTTGTTTTCCGACTTTTTTCCATGTTTGTTGATGAATGTATGTATGTTTGCTTGTCTTACAAGGTTTGGAAACACTTGCATGCAACCCTCTCGGAGGTAAGGGTAACTCGTTTTTCTTAGGTTTCTATGTTGGTTTTGTGATGGTTTGCATGTTACTCATGGATTCTGTTTTGGGTGATGTTGAGAATTGTCACTGAGGAATTGTTGGCATATTAGTATGCTGTAAGTGGTGGAAATCGAGCCCTCTTCGTGGAAAAATAAAGGGTGCTGTTCTGTGGTTTTTTTTTAACTCTGCTGTATTCTGTTTTCTGTATTAAAATTGCCACTGTTTCTATTTGTTTATAACACTGTTTTCTGTATTTTAGTGCTTCTGTTTTCTGTGTTAAAATAGCCACTGTTTTCTGTATTTTAAGTGTTGCTGTTTCTGTTTTAAAAATACACTGCTGTTTTTCTGTAAATAAACACTGCTGTTTTCTGTATTTGAAAAATACACTGCTGTTTACTGTAAATAAACCCTGCTGTTTTCTGTATTCGAAAAATACTCTGCTGTTTACTGTATATAAATATTGCTGTTTTCTGTATATAAACAATGTTGTTTCTGTTTTAAAATTAAAATAAGAATGCTGTTTTTTTAAATAAATGAATAAATTGAGATATATTGGTTAATTCATGGTGGAAATGTTGTTGTATGGTGATGGTTATATTGTGTATGTAGTGTGCTATGATTGAAGTTTGTGTGGACTGTTGGTCCATGAGGAGAATGAATTCTTGCATAGTCATAGCATATGCATCTTATATATATATATATATTGGGTTGATGTGGCGGCACTTTGTCCCGCGGGATCAACTGAGGATTCTTAGGTTGATGGTAATCAACCGAGGGCAATGTGGTGGATCTTTGTCCCACGTGATTGTCTTGGCCCGTGAAGGGTGATGTTTTGGCCCGTGAAGGGTGATGTTTTGGCCCGTGAAGGGTGATGTTTTAGCCCGAGAAGGGTGATGTTTTAGCCCGAGAAGGGTGACGTAATGGCCATATATTATAACTATAAGCATATAGTAGTAGAGAGCATTTGCACATCCTAT
Source organism: Acmispon strigosus (assembly GCA_030819835.1). Lineage (NCBI taxonomy): Eukaryota > Viridiplantae > Streptophyta > Magnoliopsida > Fabales > Fabaceae > Acmispon > Acmispon strigosus. The sequence goes on along the minus strand of JAUAMA010000004.1, from coordinate 23,842,171 downwards.
TCGTTTTGGTGACGTGGAAATTAATTATTGTGTTGCTATTCTTGTTCTGTTCTTGATGGATTCAGTTTGATGAACTTGTGTTTTTTTTACTATCACAATTGATTAGATGTTTTTTTGTATTTACGAGTTAACCCTTTCTTGTTTGCCTTGTTTGATTTGTTTGGGCGCTTAACGCCATAGATGATCAGGACAATGAGGTCCAAGAGCGGTGACTTGAAGATAGAACAAGTGACGAGGAAGATTCAAATAAAGAAGTTGTAATTTTCTTTCTTTTTGCGATGTTTGGTATTTTGCACATGTCGGTGCCACTTTATCTATTTTGGAACTTTATCGCGTTGAGATGATTATATTTCTATTACGGGATAATTATTAATTATTAATAACGAGTGACGTTGATCTTTTGAAACTTGAGTGTTTTTTAGAGGTTTCAAAATATACTTTCCGCGTATTTACTATGTGACCCTCAACCAAAAATTGGGGTGTTACATTTGTGGTATCAGAGCAATGGTTGAGATAACCAGTGCTGTTGGGTGATTATTCTGACGTCGATCGATGGGGTGTCGATCGAAAGAAGAATTTTATGATTGTATTGTTTGTACCTAATTATTGTTTAAGATTGTCTTAACCGGACGATCTAATTAATTGTGTTTGACTAACATCAATGCCGTATCTATTTTCTTATTTAACTGTTAGATTGTCATTCTCTAACATTATGAGTAGACACTATGTTATCTTTGGTGCTATGCTTTAGTTTTGGTTGACCTTGTTTGACTCTATTATTATTGATATAAGGCTTGTGACAGTTAATAACTTTTGGATTTATCACAAAGATTAGGAGAACCTACCTTGTTTGTTTTTTAAAATATATAAGGAGGTAATAGCTCCTGTTTTAAAGATGTCCGAGTTTTTGGACTCTTACCTTTCGAAGTCCTCCTTGAAAAGAGGAGCTTTGGAGGTCTTGCTAGCGACCAGCGTTGGAGAATCAACGACAGACGGCGTACAGGATATTTCCATTGTTCGTGATTTTGCAGACATATTTCCTAAAGATGTCCCAGGAATACCCCCTGTTCGTGATACTGAGTTCTCGATCGATTTGGTTCCTGGAACCGGACCGATCTCTATTGCACCTTATCGTATGGCACCAGCGGAGCTTGCAGAATTGAAAAGCCAGTTGGATGATCTCATGGGGAAGGGATTCATTCGACCTAACGTGTCTCCGTGGGGAGCGCCTGTACTACTTGTAAAGAAGAAGGACGGAAGATCCCGACTCTGCGTGGATTACCGACAGCTGAATAAAGTGACAATAAAGAATCGTTATCCCTTGCCGAGGATTGACGACTTGATGGACCAGCTTCGAGGGGCGGCGATTTTCTCGAAGATCGACCTGCGATCTGGTTATCACCAAATTAGAGTCAAGGAAGCAGACATTCAGAAGACGGCTTTTCGTACGCGTTATGGACACTACGAGTATGTAGTAATGCCTTTTGGGGTTACGAATGCGCCAGCGGTGTTCATGGATTACATGAACAGAATCTTTAATTCCTTCCTTGACAGGTTCGTGGTCGTTTTTATTGACGATATCCTGATCTACTCGAGGAGTAGAGAAGAGCACGAAGAACACTTGCGCCAAGTGTTGTCCATTCTTCGCGAGAAGGCTCTTTTTGCGAATGCGGCTAAGTGTGACTTTTGGCTGGAAGAAGTGAAGTTTCTTGTCCATGTCATTTCGAAGGAAGGCATAGCCGTTGATCCGAGTAAGGTGGAAGCTGTGACAAAGTGGGAACAGCCGAAGACTGTGACAGATATCCGAAGTTTCTTGGGCTTGGCTGGATACTACCGGAGATTCATTGAGGGTTTTGCGAAAATTGCAGGACCTTTGACAAAGCTGACTCGAAAGGATCAACCTTTTTCTTGGACTGATGAATGTGAGTCCAATTTTCAGGAGATGAAGCGGCGTTTGACTACCACACCAGTCTTGGCTTTACCGCAGTGTGATGAACCTTACGAGGTTTATTGTGATGCGTCTTACCAGGGCTTGGGCTGTGTTTTGATGCAACATCGGAAGGCTGTTGCTTATGCTTCAAGACAGTTGAAGATCCATGAACGTAACTACCCGACGCATGATCTGGAGCTTGCGGCGGTGGTTTTTGCTCTCAAAATGTGGAGACACTATTTGTATGGGGGCACGTTCACTGTGTTCAGCGATCACAAGAGTTTGAAATATCTCTTTGATCAGAAGGATCTAAACATGAGGCAGAGGCGGTGGATGGAATTCTCGAAAGACTATGATTTTACTCTGCAATACCACCCAGGAAAGGCTAATGTTGTGGCTGATGCTCTCAGTCGCAAGGCTATTCATGTTTCCTCTTTAATGATTAAGGAGTTGGAGTTACTGGAGGCTTTCCGTGATTTGAGCTTGGACGTGCAGGTGAAACCTGGAAAACTGAGTTTCGGGATGATCACTGTATCCAGTGGGTTGTTAGAAGAGATCCGACCAAAACAGATGCAAGATAAAGAACTTATTGAGAAGAGAGAAATGATCAGTGCAGGGAAGGCACCAGACTTTGCGGTAGGAGTTGATGGCATCTTGCGATGCAAGGGACGTGTGTGTGTCCCGAATGATGCCGAGTTGAGGAGATTGATCCTTGACGAAGGCCATAAGAGCAGGTTGAGTCTTCATCCGGGTGCAACAAAGATGTACCAGGATCTGAAGCTACATTTCTGGTGGTCAGGCATGAAGAGGAATGTTGCGGAGTATGTGGCTGCTTGTTTGACTTGTCAGAAGGCTAAGGTGGAGCATCAGAAACCAGCTGGGTTGATGCAATCTCTCGAGGTTCCGGAGTGGAAATGGGATAGTATATCTATGGATTTTTTAGTTGCTTTACCACTCACTCGGAAGAAATTTGATTCCATCTGGGTAATCGTTGACCGTTTGACAAAATCCGCTCACTTTCTACCTGTTAAGACCACCTATAAGGTGGAACAGCTTGCTGAAGTGTATATTGCTGAGATTGTGCGATTACATGGAGTCCCTTCGACCATTGTTTCCGACAGGGATCCGAAGTTCACTTCTCACTTCTGGAAGGCCCTGCAGGGAGCCCTAGGGTCGAAACTAAGTTTGAGTTCTGCATATCATCCGCAGACGGATGGTCAGACTGAACGGACGATTCAGTCTTTGGAGGATCTTCTACGTGCTTGTGTGTTAGATAATCAAGGGAGCAGGGATGAACTGTTACCTTTGATCGAGTTTACTTACAATAACAATTTTCATGCTAGCATTGGGATGGCACCGTACGAGGCTCTGTACGGAAGGAGATGTAGGACCCCTCTGTGTTGGTTCCAGGATGGGGAACATTTGCTGGTTGGACCAGAACTTGTCCAACAGACGACGGAGAAGGTTAAGCAAATCAGGGAGAAAATGAAGGCGTCTCAGAGTAGACAGAAGAGCTACTCGGACAATCGACGTAGGGATTTGGAGTTTGCGCCGGGGGAACATGTATTTCTCCGGGTAACCCCAACTACTGGAGTCGGAAGGGCAATAAAATCGAAGAAGTTGACGCCGAAATTTATCGGACCTTATCAGATCATTGAAAAGGTTGGACCGGTGGCATATCGCATTGCCTTGCCACCCTTTCTATCTAAGATTCATGATGTGCTACATGTATCGCAATTGCGGAAGTACATACCCGATCCTTCACATGTTATTGCTCAGGATGACATTCAGTTGAAGGATAATTTGACCATTGAAGTTCCACCGATGAGTATCGCCGACCGTAGAATTAAGCAGCTGAAAAACAAGGAGATTCCGCTTGTGAAGGTGATTTGGAATCAGACTACGGGCGATGCTACTTGGGAACTCGAGGAGAAGATGCGGGAGCAATATCCTGAGTTGTTTCTTTGACGTGTAGTTTCGAGGACGAAACTCTTTTTAGGGGGGTGGTATTGTAAGACCCCTAATTTCTTGTAATTACAGTTTAGTCCCTGAACTTGGTTGTAATTGTTTTCTAGTCCTCGGACTTCTTTTGTTTGCAAATTAACCCTTGAGTTAATTAATGTGATGTTAGTCTTGAGTTATTTAATCTTGTCTAGAGCATGATTGCTTGCCTTGAGAATATTTGAATTACCTTGCTTGAATTGCAACAAGATGAGTTGTGGCTTAGCGGTTGAGGCTTAAGCATTTGGTTGGCAAGTCTTGGGTTCGAACCTTGATGAGGAAGGTTTTGTTTTTATTTTAGTTTTTCGTGTGACTCATCAAATTCACTTTCAAATTTCGAAATTCAGATCAAAGAGGAGTAAAGAGCATTTAAATAAGGCTTAATGTGAGGATTATAGGCATTAAAGGAGGATTAGGAGTGATTAATGGCTTGTCTAGGGTTTTTAAAGAGTTTAATGTGTATTAAGGCTAAGGAAAGAGGTGGGGACGGCTCTCTCTCCCTCACCATGCAGCTGAATGGAGATTTTAACATGTGCTAAAACTCTCCTTTTGAAATTCAAAACCGACAAGAGAGTTATGGGCCATTAAGGGAGTTAATTCTTTGTCCTTTGCCTTAATGTGCCATGAAGAGAAATTATGCTGAATGAAAGAGATTATGGTCGTGCCTCTCCTTCTCCCTATCACCCTCTCATTGCTGAACCTTCAACCTTAAAGAATCGCTAACTTCCTCTTGCTCCTCCACTCAAAGATTTTCCGAAAAAGGCCTAGAACCCCTTATTCTGTGTTTCCGAAGTGCTGCTGGAATTTTGTGTTGCTTGGTCGAACCTCTCCTTTATTCTTGGTGGTGATCAAGCTCTGAATCCTTCCATTTTCGTGGTGCTCAAACCTCACACTCAATCCCTTCAAATTTCGTGGTGTCGATTTAATCGGTAAGAGACCAAAACTCCCAAATTTTGAGTAACAATTCTTGCCTTCCTCTAGAGTTATTTGGTTTTTGATTCCAACCTTTGATTTTCATCAAGCTCGAGTCCACTACATTCTGGAAGGGGCTAGGGTCGTGCTACACTCAAGCTTGATCAACTCTCTCAAACAAGGTTGGTATTCCATTTCCGTTCTTTCGGTTCAACACCTAGTTATCTCTCTTGAAAAATGATTTTTGGAAATTAGAAAACCTTTGGTCTTTTGGATAGAAAACTCATTTGTTAGGTTATAAAATAGGTTCTGAACATGGAAGAATTTTAACTTTGAAAGGAATTGGTTAAAAATGGAGTTTCGGGTGAAAGACTTGATTTTTAGGGTTTCTGGCAGGGAGCCAACGCATGAGCGCTGGACCCCAACGCCTGGGCGTTAGAATTTTGCCCAGTAGAGCGTTGGAACCCAACGCTTGGGCGCTAGGCCCCTGACAGCAAATTGTTGTTTTTGCTGTTTTGGTTATATTTCTATATGAGTTGTTTTCCGACTTTTTTCCATGTTTGTTGATGAATGTATGTATGTTTTCTTGTCTTACAAGGTTTGGAAACACTTGCATGCAACCCTCTCGGAGGTAAGGGTAACTCGTTTTTCTTAGGTTTCTATGTTGGTTTTGTGATGGTTTGCATGTTACTCATGGATTCTGTTTTGGGTGATGTTGAGAATTGTCACTGAGGAATTGTTGGCATATTAGTATGCTGTAAGTGGTGGAAATCGAGCCCTCTTCGTGGAAAAATAAAGGGTGCTGTTCTGTGGTTTTTTTTTAACTCTGCTGTATTCTGTTTTCTGTATTAAAATTGCCACTGTTTCTGTTTGTTTATAACACTGTTTTCTGTATTTTAGTGCTTCTGTTTTCTGTGTTAAAATAGCCACTGTTTTCTGTATTTTAAGTGTTGCTGTTTCTGTTTTAAAAATACACTGCTGTTTTTCTGTAAATAAACACTGCTGTTTTCTGTATTTGAAAAATACACTGCTGTTTACTATAAATAAACCCTGCTGTTTTCTGTATTCGAAAAATACACTGCTGTTTACTGTATATAAATATTGCTGTTTTCTGTATATAAACAATGCTGTTTCTGTTTTAAAATTAAAATAAGAATGCTGTTTTTTTAAATAAATGAATAAATTGAGATATATTGGTTAATTCATGGTGGAAATGTTGTTGTATGGTGATGGTTATATTGTGTATGTAGTGTGCTATGATTGAAGTTTGTGTGGACTGTTGGTCCATGAGGAGAATGAATTCTTGCATAGTCATAGCATATGCATCTTATATATATATATTGGGTTGATGTGGCGGCACTTTGTCCCGCGGGATCAACTGAGGATTCTTAGGTTGATGGTAATCAACCGAGGGCAATGTGGTGGATCTTTGTCCCACGTGATTGTCTTGGCCCGTGAAGGGTGATGTTTTGGCCCGTGAAGGGTGATGTTTTGGCCCGCGAAGGGTGATGTTTTGGCCCGTGAAGGGTGATGTTTTAGCCCGAGAAGGGTGATGTTTTAGCCCGAGAAGGGTGACGTAATGGCCATATATTATAACTATAAGCATATAGTAGTAGAGAGCATTTGCACATCCTATTCGTTTTGGTGACGTGGAAATTAATTATTGTGTTGCTATTCTTGTTCTGTTCTTGATGGATTCAGTTTGATGAACTTGTGTTTTTTTTACTATCACAATTGATTAGATGTTTTTTTGTATTTACGAGTTAACCCTTTCTTGTTTGCCTTGTTTGATTTGTTTGGGCGCTTAACGCCATAGATGATCAGGACAATGAGGTCCAAGAGCGGTGACTTGAAGATAGAACAAGTGACGAGGAAGATTCAAATAAAGAAGTTGTAATTTTCTTTCTTTTTGCGATGTTTGGTATTTTGCACATGTCGGTGCCACTTTATCTATTTTGGAACTTTATCGCGTTGAGATGATTATATTTCTATTACGGGATAATTATTAATTATTAATAACGAGTGACGTTGATCTTTTGAAACTTGAGTGTTTTTGAGAGGTTTCAAAATATACTTTCCGCGTATTTACTATGTGACCCTCAACCAAAAATTGGGGTGTTACATTGTGGATCCCAAGAGGTTTTGCTTACTGCTTATTACATAAGGCCATTTGGTGAGTAGTAAGGGAACTAGGAAATAAAAAAGGTTATAAGTATACATCACTAAGGAATTAGGATGGACGTAACTTTATGTTGGCCCGAACATCTTCTTCATCTTCTTCTTTAGTTAACTAGGTACCAAGGAATTGGGTTTAGTAATTAAAAAGAAAGATCTACAATGCTTAAGGAATTAACTTGTAGTTACACTAGGCTATAGCATCATGAAAATGGATTTAAAATTCAGAAATTAAGTAGGAGATTTCTAGCATGTTTTATAGACTATTTAAACCAACCCAAGAGCTTAATGTTCATCATCTCTTTCTCTTATCATTTTATGCTATTGTTTATTTCTTGTTCTAAAACCAACAACATATATTCTCATCTTTTAATTTTCTGCACAAGTACTAAATTTTATATTAATTAGAACACCTATCCCTTGGGTTCGATCTTTTTTACTACGCGATAGTTAATCGTACACTTGTGATTTCGCTATCAGTGATCTATTTATATCTTAGTAGGATGTGCCCTGTAAGCTTGATGATGATTTAAAAAATAGTTTCGTTTGAATTTCTGCTTCCTTGTGAGTAACAGATACTTTTGCATCTGTGAAACACCATTAAATGCATTATGCCATGCATTAATTGCTTTGGTTGACGTCGTCTGGCTCTTCAATGCTTTCAGCCTTGAGTTCATGTTTGGTCATTAAATGCTCGTGGATGCCAGCAAAGAGAACATTAAATGCTTTGAACAAGAGATTTGAATTTGATCGTTGAGGGGATCCGATGTTCAGGAAATCACGTTGCTGACTCTGAAAAGATTGCATGATTTAAGGAATGCCAGAGCTTTTGCATGAACGAGGAATAAAGTATTAATTATGTCCCTTTATTCATTCTGCAATCAACAGTGCTTCATTTAATGCGTTGACAAGGTAGATAATCTTTAATGCTTGAAACACTTTGTCATACGAACTCTTCAGCACTCTTAGGCGAACTAACTCTTCAGTAGTATTGGCAAACGAACTCTTCAGATAGTTGCCAAACGTTCTCCAAAGGCGGACGTACTCCATTGGGTGTGTGGCCAGACGTACTCCATAGCCGGACGTACTCCTTTGGCAAACACACTCAACTGACAAAATAGGTCTTCAATAGGTTGCCAGATGTACACCTCTTCTTTGCTTTTCTTTGAAGATATACTTTTGACAATGTCTTGTGTGTATGTATGCAATTTATCTTCAAGTAGATAGATGTTCATGAGATGTAATATTCAAAGTATTAGAACACGTTATAAGATTAATAATATATTAATTTGCACCACACTCGTGCTAAGTCATTTCAAAAGAAAACAACAAAAGTAATTATTCTTGAAGATTCTTCGAGTCATCCTCTATCGTCTTCTTTAACTGCTCGCAGTTTATTCTTCATTTAGGTCCTCACTCGGTATATCTATGGCGTTAAGTTCCCAAATAACAAACAAGTAAACATAAAGGGTTAATTTCAAAAAATACAACAAAATTCAATTATCAACAATGTGATATCTCAAAACAGAAGCAGAATAGTAATTTGATACAATAACAGCACAAACAGAATCATCAAACAACAGTTTTATTTTCAAAACAACAGCGAAATTAAATCAACAGTAGCAGTTACAACAATATTCAACATTTCAACATCTCCATTAATTAATCAAAGAATTATGCTTGTTAGTTCCTCAAAATCTATATGCAAAACCATGGTCAGAGTTCACCCCAACAGGGTCAGGACGATCGCAGGGGACAAACTACCCTCTTACCACCCTCAAGGTAGATCGCATGGGACAAATTACCATCTCATCACCTTAGGTATGATCACATGGGACACGTTACCATCTCATCAACCTTCCAAACTCATCACCGTAGGTATGATCACATGGGACAAATTACCATCTCATCAACCTTCCAAAACCTACAAGATGCATATGCCATGACAACAACAACAATAATTCCCAAAACTTGGACCAACAATTCAAATTAAATCTCCAACAATCATAGTATACGCAATAGGTTAGCATCTACTGCCTGCTGAACAAAAGGCCAATTGACACAGCAAGGATCATTGCTTGGAGGATCCATTATTTTGTCAACTTGGACAAGAAGGGTAAGAGGTTTGGCTATCCTTCATTGATTAATAAGCTTGTGCAGGCTCAGCTCGGGGTGGCAGCCATGCCCCCCATTGAAATCTACATCCATCCTCTTCCTGTTATGACAAATGAGGCTGCTGATAGGATCTATAAAGATCATGTTACTTCCCTTGAGAAGCAAGGGGACCTTTCTGAAGCACGTTATGCAGAGCCCAAGCCCAGAACCAACACCAGAGCCAGATCCAGAAGAGTAGGTGAATCATCTCAGCCCTCCACCAACACTTGGCAGGAGGAGGCTTTTGGAACCATGTTCCAACACATACACAGGATGTCCCACAACCAGCAGCTTATTTGGGACCATGTAGGCCACCCTGATCCCAGTTGGGAAAGGTGTGTTAGAGAAAAATATCTAAATGAATTAATCTATTTTGATAAATAACAATTTCGTCAAGAGTCACTAACTTTCTTTGAAGAATTTTATATTCAGGGACTCTTATGAACGGAAGCCATGCTGCAACCATTATCAAAAAGCAAAGGAAAAGTCCGTCCGGCTATAAGAATTGAGTCTGCCTTCAGAGTAAAGTTCGTCCGCCTGGAAAGTTTGTCCGGTTCAATCCTCGCCAAACATAAGGATTGACTAAGGAGCAATGATTGAAGACTGGTACAAAAAGAATCTGCTTCGAAGAGATCGTTTGCTCAAACTGAAGATGAGTTGTCATGCACCTCTTGGTTGATCAGAGCATTAATGACGAAAGAGACAGAATTAAGCGCCATATACCTTGAAGATTCAAATTCTCTGACATTCCTTAATTCAAGCTGCTTTTGCTGAATTAACGGTGAAATCCTCTAATCATCGTATCTCCTCAACGGCCGAATCCAAATCCTCTGGTCAGAGCATTAATTGCCATATTAGCTGTAATACACTTGCATTAATTGCTGCCTCTGAGAACCAGAAGAAAAAGCATTGCCAGACGATCTCACTCTCTATCAGTTGAAGAAATGTTCTTCACTTTGGCAGACCTCATCAAGCAACAGATGCAGAAGTATCCGTTACTCACAATCAAGCAAATATTCAACGGAACTATTTTTGAAGATCTTCATCAGCTCATCCAGTTCTCATCCTACTGAAGATATAAATAGTGGCCTCTGCATCATTTTTAACTTGGCGAATTACACACTATCAAAGCATTCAAATCCTTCAAGTCAGTTTATAATTTGAACAAGCTTTAGCCAAAAACACTCAGCAACTCTAGATTTTCTATTCTTCTGAGTTTAGTCGCCAACTCGTGTGAAACCTTCATAGAGTGAAAACTCTTATTCTTCTCACACAACCTCTTCAGAGAATCAAATTAAAAAATTATCTCTGAACCTAGAACCTCATAGTTTCTACCCACTCTTTGTGAAGAGATCTTTGTAGAAAACAAACCTTCTTGAAAAAGAACTGGGAGAAGTCCTGTCGAATACTTGAGAGATAAAGGAGAAGTCCTGAGAAAACTTGTAAAGGAGTAGTCCTCAAAATACTGGGAGAAGTCCCTGAGAACACTTGTACTATTCTGTTGAAATAGTGGAAAATCTTGGTATAGCCAAGGACTGGACGTAGCCCTATCGGTTTTGGGGGTGAACCAGGATAAATATCTTGTGTGCTTTACTCTTTAAAAGTTCTAAGTATATTTCCGCTGCACTTCTCTTTAAACGTTTTCGAACCTATAACAAGTATTTTGCGAAAAACTTTTCAAAAGTCACACACACAATTCAAACCCCCCTTTCTTGTGTGATTTTATTACTATCAAGGTGTCCTGCCCCTACTGATTTGGAGAGGAGATTGATGGGTCTGCATATTACTGAGCAGGCTGGAGGTTCAGGTGCTGCTGAAGAAGAGGAGGCCCCGATGCATTTTGATTAAATTGACTGATTTTTACCAGCTTGTAGTTTTGGATAGTTTTTATTTTTTCTGTTTTTATTTTTGTTTTTAGGATTTTTAAACTGCATGGTTGAGTGTCGGTATCCAGTTATTCTGCTACTATTGCTACTGCTTATGCTTGTGGGGTTTTATCCATTGAACTTATATTGCTTTCAAAAAGATAATTTGTTTTCGAATGCGGTTAAGGATTGCATGATGCTAGGATTGACTGAAATCTTGATTGATAGGTTTTGGCAAAGTTTATCTGAGTTCGAAAAGGAGTACCACTTACTCCAATCATTTTTGAGTGCTGAGAACTCTGAATGCATGACTTATAAAAATTTTCTGCCTTGTGTTGCATATTGGTTGAGTCTTTGTTAACTTTGTGAATTGGTGAAAAGATTATAGGCTTTCTTTGAAAACTCAGATTCTTGATTAAAAGGAAAAATCCACTAGTAGCCCCTTTGAGCCTTAAAAGAGTCATTTTATTGGAGCCTACTTTGTGTGATAATTAAATTGTTAATGTAATTCATAAGATGAAAATTTTAGAGCTATGTATGTTAGGATTCTCTCTCAAAAAAAAAATTAATAATAATAATATAAGGTATGTGCCTTAGAAAAAAATTAAAAAATAATGAAGTGGTGGGGTGAGAAAGAGTATGAGGGTAGTAAAATTCAGTTCATTCATCCCATACATTCCACTACTTTATTAAAAAAAAAAAGGAAATTTTTTTGAGAGAACCTATGTGTTGAATTGTTAAAGCTCTTGGTCAAAAGAATCACCTAGCAAGAATTCTGAGTCAAGCCAATAGAGTTGCCAAGTTTTTGAATCCATACCTTGCTTAACCCTTGGCCAAGTTTCAACCTTCAAGAATCTCTTCTAAAGTTACATAGTGCATGGTTTTAACTTTAATTTGGATGATAGGCAGAATTTTTGAGCTTTCATGTTTTCATTGAGGATATCTTTTTGTGAGCTGAATTTGATGAACTCAATATGTTACAGGTGCCAAGCTTAACTCTCTTGATCAAGTTCTTTCGAAACATGCATGCTTTCCAAATCCGCCGTGCTTTCTTGGAAATTATCATCTCTTTTTGGATAAAACTTTTTCTAAACTCGAGGACAAGTTTCTCTTTAAGTTGTGTCGCTTGAGGACAAGCTGTCGTTGGGTATAGTGGTGTGATGACTGGATTTTGTATGATAATTTTAGGGTCTTTTTAGTCTTTTTATTTTGTTTTGAGTCTCATATAGGATTTTTATTATTTTTATTTAGATTTTATATTTATTTTGCATTTTGCATATATATTAGCTTTTATTTGGTTTTTAAACTTTATTTTATATTTTTAGGAATTTTTATAGTTATTTTTATATTTTAGGAAAGCTGGTAGAAGTTATCATTTTTGTCCAGGGACCAAACTGTGAATTTCAGGAAAGGAAGGGCCAGAAATGGAAAGTTCATAAGGTGAAGGGTTGAAAGTGAAGTCTCAGCAAATAAAGGGCTAAAAGCAAAGAAGTGGAAGATGAAGCACCATTGCTAATTTAGCACATGGGAAATGAGGCATGAATAGAGAAATCAAGTCACTTTGCTGTTTCAGAATTGAAAGGGGACAAAATGGAGGCTAATTAAGCCATTCAATTCCACCATTGAAGAAGAAAAGCATCCAAGAAGAGCTGCCAGTGTTTGACCCAACGTTCATGTGTTGGAAGGCCCAACGCTCAAGCGTTGGGTCCCTGTTTTGCAACGCCTGAAATAAATGACCCAGCGCTCATGCGTTGGGACGTGTCAGAGGCTATAAATAGGGCTTTTGTTTTCATTTGTAAGGACACCTCTTCAGAACACAACAAGTGTTCTTCTTTCTCCCTTTAGAGCATTGTTCTTGAGAATTGTGGGAAGCCATACTTGAGCTCCTAGTCCAAGGTAATTCGATGTTTCTATTAGCCATGTTTGGCTAATTTCTTTTTAAGTTTCTTGGGTTGTTTTAGCTTTTAATTATGTTTTAGCTTTCTTCTACTCTTCTGAATAATATTGCAAATTCATGTTTTATTTCCTTGTTCTTCATTCATCTTGGTGCACATAAGATCTCTTGGCCTGAACTCCATCTTCATCTTCTTTTCTGGTTTGGTAAGTAGTAAGGGAAATAGGATTTAAAAAAGGCTATAAGTATATATCACTAAAGGACATTAGGATAGACGTAGCTTTATGTTGGCCTGAACTCCATCTTCATCTTCTTTTCTGGTTAACTAAATTACAAGGACTTGAATTTAGTAATTAGGAAGAAAGTTCTACACTTATAAGGAATTAACTTGTAGAAATACTAGGCTATAGCATCATGAACTTGGTTTTAAAATTCAGAAATAAGGTAGAGGTTTGCTAGCATGTTTTAAAAGTTAAGTAATTCAACCCAAGAGCTTAATTTCCATCATCGTTATTTTTCTGTTTATTTATTTTATGTTTAGTTCTTGTTCTACAACATACCATCTTCAACCTTTATATTTTCTGTTTAAGTTCTAAATAAATTAATAATAGGACACCTATCCCTGTGGGTTCGATATCTTATATATTACGCGATAACCATCCGTGCACTTGCGGATTTGGCTATCATCTTCCAAGAAGGGAAGAATACTCGAGCAAACAGAAACAAGAGGAAAAATGAATTTCGATTCTCCAAGTGAGGATGAATGTCTTGACCATAACAACAACAAGAAGGAAGGAAAGGTTTGATTCACAAAGGAAAGAAGAAGAAGTTCGACAACAGTAGCAACAATAGGGAAATTTTCAGCACTTGAGAGAAAGTTAGGTTTTGTGTTTGGATGAAGAACAACAATGGGAAGCCTCTACACTTATAAGGTGCACGAAATTTTAACCCTAGGGCAAGAAGGAGGGGGATTTGGTTTCAATTTCCTCATCAAAACAGCACAAAATCTCTATCAATTCTTTCCCTAACAGCTCTAAGTGATAAAGGTTTAAAATAGAATTGGATCTTCCCTATTTAACAGAAAATCTGAATAATAACTACTTAATATATATGATTTCAAAACCAATTTTATTCAGAAAATATATCTCCCAAAAATCAGAAATATTCTCCCTTTTTAATCTCCTTATTTTCGAACAAAATCAAGCAACATATGTCAGAAATAAAATCTGCTCTAATTAAAATTAAATCACCACATTTAAGAAATCAAATCTTCAACATATATCACTCAAAAACTCAGAGATATTCTCATATCTCTACACTCAATTTCGAGATCATAATAAAATAAGTCAAACAAAACCCTAAAAGGTCAACAAGGACCAAACTCAAAACTATAAAATAGTCCAGGGACCATTTCATAAATATGAAATATTTCAGGGACCAAAACGTAATTACTCAAAATTGGGGGTCTTACATCCGTCGTCAAATCATTCGCAAATATAATATTTAAATGAATATAATTCAATATATTCCGTCTCTATTTCCGTCCCAAACTTGCGACAGAGTAATATATTCCGTCCCAAAAGCTTTGCGATGATAAAAAAACGACGAATTTATTTCTCTCAAATTCCGTCCCAAAATAATTTTGGGATGGAAATTTTAACTATTGTGTGACAGATTTTTCCATCCTAAAAGAGTGTTTCTATAGTAGTGTCTTTTTCTCTCTATCTCACTAGAAACTCACTTAAGTGAGAAGATGAAGACTCAACACCCTAATAAGGTGTGTTGGTCGACTATGCATGATTGGTTAGGAGATATTTTGCTCTTCAAAATGTCCCTAAAGTCCCTTCATCAATGCCTCAAATTTTCATCTTGCCCTTGTCTTTCATTCCCCATGTAAATGTCACTATATAGTCTTAATGGTCTTTTTGTCATTTTCCTAATTAAGCTAGACATTACTAACCTAGCAAGTAAGTGACCTCATACTACCAATTTCGGTTGATGCTTCAAAAGCTAATCCTTGCCTAATATAAGGTTACAAAATTCGAACCAGATTATGAAAAAGAAGATGACCTTCATCTTTTCTTAATCCCTCTTAAATTAAAGTCACACTAGTCAACTATTGACATGTGACTTTCAAACATCTTTGGATGCCTTTGTTTGTCATACAAACCATCATTTTCATCCAATTCCACACTCAAACTATTCAAATTAATTCTCCCTCCACTGCAGAAACATGAATATTAATTCAAGTTAGTGAATGAAATCACCCTTCTCCCTATATATACATGCTACACACGCACACACACATACACATTATTTTTCGACGTCGTTTCCGCTTCCGTAATGAATTAGACGCTTTGTCGTACTTAAGTAAATAACATAACCTCATTGATACAATGTTCTCCGCTATATTTATTTCGCTTACCGTAAAATGTTGCGAAATAATAATAATGATACGAAAAATAATAATTTTGGAAATACGATGGTACGTTGATAAAATATTAATATTAATACATCAATAATATTAATAACGACAATAATAATATTACATAATGTCAATGAACATATTAATGATGACAACAATACGACAATACAATTTATGTCCATAGGCGTAAAACTTCTATCACGTAATTAATTAATAATAATACGTCAAAACGTATTTATTTAATACATATTACATTAATACGAAATTAATTAATTAGGGTCCTGCACTATCCTCCTTCCGGGGGACTACATTCTTTTTTATTAAACTAATAGGAGTTATGATTTATGAACTATATATAGGATAAGAACATGATAGGATAAATGATTGGATAAACACATAATATGATAAGAGCAGGATAAACTCTTATCCTATCCTGCGTTTGAGGTGGACAGGATATTGATAGGATATGATACAAACAATGAAAAATGTATCAAATTTTCCTTGAAATAAAAAATGTATTTTTAAAATTTAATTTTCTAAATAGTTTTTTTAAAAAGTGATTATTCTATTAAATTTAATTTTTTCACATTTTTATAAATAACTTATATTTTAATATTAACTAAAATAAAATTAATTTTTATTAATTCGGCTATTTTAATTTTTTCGAAGGGAGTCTATTTTAATTAAAATTATTATATATGTAACCAATGGGTTTTAACTTAGTAGGGGTAAGTGATTAATGATAATAATTATTAAAAGATATTATTCTTTCAAAAATATTTTATATTAACTAAAATAAATTAACTTTTATTAATTCGGCTATTTTAATTAAAATTATTATATATGTAACCAATGGGTTTTAACTTAGTAGGGGTAAGTGATTAACGATAAAAATTATTAAAAGATATTATTCTTTCAAAAATATTTTATATTTAAATTATTAATTATAATTATATAAGTAGAGAAATAATTTTAAATAATATCATACGATAATATAAAATTAGTATACGATAATATAAAATTAGTCTATATTTACTATTAAAAAATTAATATTTATATAAATATATATATGAGTAGCCTATTTTATTGTTAGTAAAAATTATTTTGTGTATTTTTATTATAATATAAATAACGAAAAATAATGTTAACTAAGTAGTAGTAAGTAATAATGAAAATTTAATTATTTTATATGAGTAAATCCAATATTTCCACCATTTATAAATAAGTTTATTTTTTAATTAAATTTATCAGTAACTAAATAATTTAACTTAACAATAAAAATTAGTAATTGATAAGTAATAAAATTAATATTTTATTAAAATAAAAAATTTATATTTATTAATTAATATTATTATAAATTATATAAAATATAAATATTGAAATTAATTTTGGATTATGGTAATAAACAAATAAAAAACTGATATCCTATCCTGTCAAGATAATTTCTATCCTAGCTCCCCCTCAGGATAACTTTTACACATGATGAACATGATAATGTTATCCTATCCTGCTAGCGCAACAAACAACAAACACTTCGGAACACCTCTTTTCTCACTCTATCTTAGATCATATCTTCACTTATCTCTCTCATGTCTTGTGTTCTCCATCCAAAGAGTCTACAACAATCTTTATTTAAAATTAATTTAAAAAGATTATTTACCCAATATAAAATACCCTCGCAATCGGCCCGGCAACCAGCAGTAGCAGCTGAAAGTAAAATAAAGACAAACTTGTGGTCGTTGGACCTGGGTTCTCACTCTCTGTTGATTCAGATGGTTTCAATATTGTATAGATAGTTAGATACACCTCCAATCATTCAATGACACGAGTCAGGGTGACGACGGAGAACACCAAAGTGCGTTGTTCGCGTGTCCGACCGGGGCCATTTTCAAAGGACGAGACTTGCAATGCACACAATTTTTGTTTAACATTCAACACGTTTCCTCCTATTTCCTCAACTTCTTCTCAATTAGTCGTCTCTTTGGATAATCGCGTGTCTTCAATTCATTCTAGTGTTTGCACTTTGCAGAAAACGGAAAGGAAATTTTTTGAGGTGACCTAATTCCAATTTTGTTGTTTGTTGGTGATTGTAAAACATGATTGTCTCTGCTCTGCTTACATCTGTTGGGATAAACACTGCGCTCTGTGTTTTGTTCTTCGCATGCTACTCTATCTTGAGGAAACAACCCACCAACTACCGAGTTTATGTACCGCGCTTGCTAGCAGAAGGAACTTCGCAGAAAACCCGTTTCAATTTGAAAAGACTGATACCTTCCCCTGATTGGGTTGCCAAAGCATGGACGCTTTCTGAGGAGGAACTTTTATCATTATCAGGATTAGATGCTGTAGTTTTTATGCGCATCATAACCTTCAGGTATCATGAGTTTCTTTCTTTCGATTTTCGATTCCAGAAATGAAGCGGAAAATTGAACAGCTGTTTATTGAGTGTGTGCAGTTTGAAATTATTTTCTTTTGCTGGGGTTATTGGGATCATTGTGATTCTTCCCGTGCACTGCTGGGGAAATCAGCTGCAAGATTTTGACGTCGTTGACTTGGCCAGTAACTCCTTGGATGTGTTCACCATATCAAATGTAAACACTGGCTCTAGTTGGTACTGAATACTCTCTCTAAGGTTCTTGTTTTTTATGACTAATTCAGCTTTGTTCAGTATGAGATCTTTTTCTTTTTTGGTTTTTTGTTTCAGGTTGTGGGTTCACTTCTTTGCGGTGTATATTGTTACTGGATTCACATGCTCACTACTTTATTATGTGAGTACAATGACTACAATCACTATAGCTCATGGGATACTGGTTGCCTTACCCTTATGTCTTTTACTCCAAACTTTAACGGTGTTGTTTGGTTCAACAGCGGGGAGGGGAGGGATTTTAATGAAGGGATGGGCAAAGGAGGGAATGGAAGGGGAGGGATTTTAGTTCTTATCATGTTTGGTTCGTAAGAGGGGAGGGAAAATAACTCTTTTTTTATTTGGTTCATGAGGGGAAGGGAGGGATTTAATAATTAAAATACTTTTATAGCCTTGATATATTTACGTGTTTAAAAAAGAAAAAAAGGTCTCCAAAATCACTTCTATTATAGGTATCTGTATGTATCATATATGGCTGCCCTTGTTAAAGTTAATGCTCCATTCCAAAGGCAATTCACCTGTCTCCCTTTTTAATTTGTTCTATTTCTCTTCAACTTCTATCTTTCTATTCTTCCTTAACTCTATTACTGTACTTTGCTGGGTGTCGATTATACATATAATAAAAAAAATGGCACCACCAAGGAAAAGCATGCCAAGCAAGTGCACTGTACACTGCTTGTTGTAGCGTCGAAACAGTGTAAGCAAGGAAACGCCAGACTAAGGAATGATGTTGGCAGAACAGTAGCAGAGAAGGTAATTTTTGTCCAATAAAATGTTTCTCCTCCAATTCCCCCCACATTTGGAGGGGACACAAAATTGGGTTAGTAGGGGTTTTGGCCCCTCCATTCCCCTCCAACCAAACATGAAGTAAGTGCTGATGATTAATGAATATGTTCTCTATGGATTAATCAATTAAAAATGAACTGACAAGTTTGTAACTGACCTACTTATTATGTACTTTTTACATGACATGCCAATATTTTGTTGGTGAGACAGGTAATTGAGACACCATTTGGAAATAGAAGATCTTGATCCGTAATGTACAAATACTATTATATATTAATAATTATTATTAGGATGCCAATTGCCTTTTTTTACTCTACCAAGCCTTATAAGGGTTTCCTTTTTTATTTTTCTTAATTTTTTTTATTTACTCTAGCCAACAATTGAATTGGATCCTCACTACTTAATTATTTGAATCTTCAGGAATATAAATACATAGCTTCCAAGAGAATTTCTTATTTTTGTTCATCCAAACCTCAGCCGCATCAGTTCACTATTTTAGTTCACAGTATTCCTGCTTCCACGAGTGGCAGTATTAGTGCTAGTGTTGAGAGCTTCTTTAAAGAGCTTTACCCATCTACATACTTGTCACATGTGGTTATTCGTCGCACAAACAAAATCCGAAGTCTCCTGGTAAGGATTCGGTTCAATTTTAGTTTCCTTTCTTGTTCATGAACATTTACCTCTATATTTGAACATGCTTAGAAGCTTTTGTTGTAAAATTTTCAGCTCAGTTTTGGATGTTTGTCCTTTTTATTGCAACATGCAAGCATTGTCATATACCGTTTGTAGTTGAGAAATAAATTAAATTGGATCTTGAAATCTCCTTTTCATCTCAGCCATGGAGTTTTCAGCACTCTGAAATGGTGTCGCTTCTTTTGAAGAATCTACATCAAGCAAAATGGGTTTAATTTAAAGGTGTTGGAATATTGTTAATATTATCTGTACAGTTAAAATATACAGTAGTGGTTGCACTACACTGCTATAAGTTTTAAGTAGCTTCAGCAGTAATCACCAGATAAATAAGGCATACATGAGTCCAGTTCATTTACATAAATTGAACCAAGGGTTTTTATCTTGGTCTCTTCATGTCCTACCTCCTATCTTCACGTATTTTATTTCGTAAATTATTTTCTTCCCATTTTTGGGGTTCATTTCTTGTACCAATCGTTTCACATAAACTACAGTTGAGAAGTATTGAGACATTGACACGTGTATTTCTTGTGACTGTACAATATTGAGACTTGCTAACAAGGAGGAGCTAATTTATATAAGCATGCAAAACCTGAAGTGTACAGCTTTTCTTATCCTTTTTCCCTTCTCAACTATTTTTAATGTTTGACCATCATAGTGTTGTGATTGAGGTTCCCTTTTGTAGATGATCTAAACTTTTAAATATCAATGAGATTTTCCCTACACTAATAATCGTTCCTCAATGGAAAGTCCCTGAGACAGTTAAAAGGACCAAAAGCTTTAGTAATAATTAAGCATCATAGTTTTGTTGATGAAATTAAGTACTTGATATAATGTATTTCTATTTTGTGTTAAGAATTATGGAACTGATATCCTTGTCTTTCCCTTAACTCTAGAGTAAGGCAAAGGGTTTGTATAAAAGGATTACTCAATTACGTTCGGATCCTTCTCAGCAAAAGTATAAGCATGATGGTTGTTTTGGACTTTTTGGACAAAAAGATGATCTTATAGATCATTATGGAAAGCAGTTGGAGGACATTGAGTGGAATGTAAGATTGAAGCAATCAGAGGCTTTGTTGGCAGGAGAAGTATGTGGTAATCTCTCTCTTTAAAAGAGAGTTTTTTTGAGTATCTCATTCTTCTAAAATATTTTACTCTTTTCCTGTATGTGTTGGTATGAAAGTGCATCCTGTTAATCCACATTATTGTTCAATGTTCAAGGAGTCTCGAGCTGCGTTCGTGTTCTTCAAGACTCGTTATGCTGCTGCAACTGCTTTCCATTTGCAGCAATCAGTAAATCCTACCCAGTGGATTACTGATCTAGCTCCAGAACCTCATGATATTTACTGGCCTTTCTTTTCTGAATCATTCATGCGAAAATGGATTTCGAAGTTGGTGGTTATAGTTGAGAGCACTCTTTTCACAATTTTGTTCCTTATACCAGTTGTAATCGTACAAGGCCTTACCAACCTTAGTCAATTGAAAATTTTGTTTCCCTTTTTGACAAGCATTCTAACCATGTAAGTAAAAGATGGTTTATTTATTTATTGTTAAGGAATTATCCATCGTTCTCTTTTTTATGCTCATAAAGCTATTATTCTATTCTTCTGTCATCTCTCCTTGTGGTCTCATAATCGAGGTTTTCATAAAAAAAATCAGGGTTCCATGAGGGTTAGGTCAAAATATGTAGTTAATTGGGTCTTAAGAGTACACTTACAAGCATTAACTAGGTCACAAGTTTGTGATCTAATGGATTTTATGTTGCAATGATGACATCCATGGTTTACTATGGAGTATGTTAGAAGGGGGTGAAGCTAGAAAACCGTAAGTGGGATTTAAAGCATATTAGAATTTGGGAGGCCTAACTCAACCACAAAAGCTAGCTTAAGAGTTGGTGGTTGTTCTACCCTTATAAAGGCTATCTATGCCATATCTCTAACCAATGTGGGACTTCTAACACACCCCCACACGCCCAGGGCTGACATCTGGAGCGTGGAACATGTAGGACTAGACATTTGCGGAGTGACCCAAATATGAGAGGTCTCCACCAACTAACAGATCTAGGATAGACTTTGATACCATATTAGAATTTAGGAGACCTAACTCAACGGCAACAGCTACCTTAAGAGTTGAGGGTTGTTCTACCCTTATAAAGGTTATCTATGCCATATCCCTAGCCAATGTGGGACTACTAACAAGCATAAAGAAATTTAGCTTGTATGCTTAGTTGGTCAAAACTATGGTTCCTTTCCTTGGTTGAAAAAGAAGTGTTCATGAATACTTATTAAAATCTGATTGCTTGCATGTTGCCTCTTACACATAGAAACTTACGAACCCGGGTTTGCGGAACATTTTAATTGTACATGTAAATTATAAGTTTTGCTAAAGGGTGATAATTTTTTGGATATTGTTGTGATATGTTGTAATATTAGAATTAGTATTAGAATATTCGCTTTTATTATTAGGGGATTATTTTCATTGTTAGAAGATTTATTTTCTTATTAGGAGATTGCGCATATATTTAGTTTTCCTCTAGATAATGTAATTACCAATTGTATTCTTTTCAAGCTATAATATTACAATTTTACATATTTCAAGTTGGTATCAGAGTTCCCGATTCTGGGGGCTCTCCTTCTGCGTCCAAACCCTAGCCGTCTTCACTGCGGCGCAGTTCTGAAACCTTAGGTTTCCTTTTTTACCTTACAGCCATGGAACTTAGTTCCCTCACTAGGAGGACAGCCACCACCGTGCCATCTCCACCGTTGCTGTTCCGACCACCACTGTGTGCCACCTCCACATCCACCATGCTCGCAAGTCCCAGATCGGCCCTTCCCCTATGCCACGCCTCCAGAGAAGCCTTCACGCGCCGCTTCTCCTTCCGCGTGTAAGATCCACTCGTGGCTTCATCCAGTTCGTGAGCTGCACGCGCCGCCTTCCAAGCCTCCGTTCGTCGTCGCAATTGCACAAAGAGGGTCGCCTCCTTCTTCTGCCTCGGTTCCAGGGGTCGTTTCTTCCATATCGACCTTCCTTTTCTTCCTTGTAGAGGCGTTTGGTTATCCTCTACGTTGTTGACGTTGTTGCTGCCGGTTCAACTATTTTTTTTTTCCTTTCGCTTGAAAAGAATAGAATGTAATTACCAATTGTATTCTTTTCAAGCTATAATATTACAATTTTACATATTTCAAGTTGGTATCAAAACTCCCGATTCTGGGGGCTCTCCTTCTGCGTCTAAACCCTAGCCGTCTTCACTGCGGCGCAGTTCTGAAACATTAGGTTTCCTTTTTTCCCTTACAGCCTTGGAACTTAGTTCCTTCGCTAGGAGGACAGCCACCACCGTGCCATCTCCACCGTCGCTGTTCCGACCACCACCGTGTGCCACCTTCACATTCACCATGCTCGCAAGTCCCAGGTCGGCCCTTCCCTGAAGCCACGCCTCCAGAGAAGCCTTCACGCTCTGCTTCTCCTTCCGCGTGTAAGATCCACTCGCGGCTTCATCCGGCGCGTGAGCTGCACGCGCCGTATTCCAAGCCTCCGTTCGTCGTCGCAATTGCACAAAGAGGGTCGCCTCCTTCTTCCGCCTCGGTTCCAGGGGTCGTTTCTTCCATATTGGCCTTCCTTTTCTTCCTTGTAGAGGCGTTTGGTTATCCTCTACGTTGTTGATGTTGTTGCTGCCGGTTCAACTATTTTTTTTCCTTTCGCTTATTTCTCTGTTTTAGGCCCTTTTTTTATCCTCAGTATGTTAGGAGAGGAGGAAGTACTCAAATTTGAACTAGAGAAAATCACCTCTGATGGGAAGACCACATCTCTTCCACCCTTGACCCACAATGATCTCCCGATATTGTAAGGGTCATATCGATTGGATGGGCGTAACTACCTCCAATGGTCTCAGTTTGTCCGGCACACTCTCTGAAGCCGCGAGAATCAGTCATATTGAAGGAAAAACACCTTCTGAGACTGAACCACAGTATGAGACATGGCTAGATGAGGATTCTCTTATTATGACCTGGTTTTGACACACAATGACTTCAGAGATTAGCCGGAACTATATGTTCTTCCCTACTTCTCAGGAGATTTTGAAGAACTTGGCGCAAGCATATTCAAAGAAACAAAGACCTCTTAGCCTGTTATGAATTGGAAAATAAAGTTTTCAATTCTAAGTAAGGAAATCTTTTCGTGACATATTACTATGGGATCCTGAATGGTCTCTGGATTGAATTGGATCAGTATCAAAATTTGAAGATGAAGTATGATGAAGACTCTACGACGCTGACTCAGTTTATTGATAGAACACGAATCTTTAAGTTTCTCTCTGGGCTTAACTCTGAATTTGGTCCAATTCGGGTTCAAATTTTGGGTAAAGAGAAACTCCCTTCTCTCTCAGAGGTATTTTTCATAGTTCGTGGTGAAGAAGTTCGAAAGACAGTGATGATGGAAGAAAAATAGTTTAGCCTTGGCCTCTGGAAAGGGTTCCGTAAAAGGATCCACCTCTTCCGGACGCCCCAATCGAGATGATCGATGGTACACTTATTGTACGAGGTATGGTCACCCCAAAGAGAATTGTTTCAAACTTCATGGAAGGGACAAAGTTCTTGGATGTATGAGCGGGTCTAAAGGTGTTGCTCAGAGGCGTGCAAATCACACAGCTTCTAACATGGAGATTGAGGGTGAAGATGCACTTGTGCCACCAGCAGAAGATGCCCCTAGCCTTAGCAAAGCAGAAATGGATTGTCTGGGAGTTCTTATGGATTCCTTGAGTAAGCCCTCTTGTAATTGTTTTATCACTATGACTGGTAAGAACTCTACCTTCTTATCTCTTAATGCTTTGTGTACTAAGGATAACTTGATTATTGACTCTGGTGCTACAAATCACATGACACCTCACCTCACATTTATCTTCTTATTCCACTTTACCTGGAAACTATCATATCACTGTTGCTAATGGATCCCAAACCCCTGTTACTGGATGTGGTAACATCCACTTAGCTCATCTTTTCACCTAAAGCGTGTGCTTTATGTCGCAAAGCTTTCTAATAACATTTTGTCCATTCATAAAATCACTAAAGATTTGAATTGTGCAGTAACCTTTTTTCGAATCGCATTGTGTTTTTCAAGATTTTGGCACGGGGCAAACGATTGAAATTGCTAAGGAACTGGAAGAACAAGTGTCGTCAGGCGAGTTCAGATTTATGGAGTACTTCTCAAATATGGTTGCTGCACAAGCGTCTTTTGCATCCTACCTTTAGTGTTCTTAGGACCATTTTTCCCCATTTATTTTCAAAAGTGTCAGTTGAGTCTTTTCATTGTGATGTATATTAGTTTTCGAAACATCATCGTTCAACTTTTCTTTCTAGTAATAATAAGTGTGCCCAACCTTTTGATCTTGATCACTCTGATGTGTGGGGACCTTCGTCAGTTTCTAAGGTTTCTGTTTCAAAATGGTTTGTTACTTTTATTGATGATTGTACTCGGATTGCATGAGTTATTCTGATGAAAGATAAGTCTGAGGTGTTTCAGTTATTTGGTAATTTTTTCCACATGGTTAGAACACAGTTTGGTAAACCTATTAAAATGTTAAGGTTAGACAATGGAAAATAGTATGTAAATCAAAAAAATTTCAAATTTCTCAAAGATAATGGTGTTGTTCATGAGTTGACTTGTGTTGACACCTCACAACAAAATGGGGTTGCTGAAAGGAAAAATTGTCATTTTCTTGAAATCACCAGAGCATTACTCTTTCAAATGAATGTTCCTAAGTTTTATTGGAGCGAAGTTGTCTTAACTGCTGTTTTTTAGTCAATAGGTTACAATCTACGGTTTTATTTGGTGTTAGTCCAGTGTAGGTTATGACTAGTTTATTTCCGTCAGTTCCCATTATGTCAAGTCTTAAGGGTCGTGTTTTTGGTTGTTCTGCCTTTGCACACGTTCATGGTCCTCATCGGGGTAAGTTAGATCTTTGGGCTCTTAAATGTATCTTCATATGATATGCTTCAGGTATAAGACGAAACTAGTTGCGAAGGGATACTCCCAGACCTATGGAAATGATTACGAGGAGACATTTATCCTAGTAGCAAAAATGAACATTGTAAGGATTATTCTTTCGTTGGCAGCTCACTTTTATTAGGAGTTGCAACAGTTTGATGTTAAAAATGCTTTCTTACATGGAGATTTGGAGGAAGAGGTGTACATGGAGATTCCGCCTGGTTATGACCTTACTTAGGGTGTGCAGATTGAAGAAGGCTCTATATGTGCTCAAGCAGTTACCCTGAGCTTGGTTTGGAAGACTCACTCAGGCTATGGTGTCCCTGGGTTATAAACAAAGCCAAGGTGATCATACCCTCTTTATAAAACATGCTCAAAATGGAAAACTCACTCTTTTGTTAGTCTATGTAGATGATATGATCATTGCAGGTAATAATGAACTTGAGAAGCAGAACTTGAGAAAGGAGTTGGCAGCTCAGTTTGAAATGAAAGACCTTGGCAAGTTGAAATATTTTCCTAGGAATGGAGGTAGCATACTCAAAGTAAGGCATTTTCATTTTCTAGAGAAAATATGTCATTGACCTTCTCAAAGAGACTGACAAGTTGGGTTGTAAACCCACTGGAGTGCCTATAGAGCAAAATCACAGAATTGGGAGTGCTGAGGAGAGCCCAATGGTTGATAAGGCCCAATACCAGAGACTTGTGGGGAAGCTCATTTATGTATCTCACACTAGGCCTGGCATAGCTTATCCTGTTAGTGTTATCAGTCAATTCATGCATGACCCAAATGAGAGACACTTACAGGCAATTGATAGAATCTTGTAGTATTTGAAGGCAAGTCCAGAGAGAGGTCTATTGTTCAAGAAAAGTGAGTAGTTGTCTATGGAGGTTTATACTGATGCAGATTATGCAGGTCGATCGTTGATAGGAGGTCCACCACTGGATATTGTATGTTCTTGGGTGGAAATTTAGTGACATAGAGGAGCAAGATGCTAAGTGTAGTTGCCCGATCAAGTGCAGAGGCAAAATTCAGAGCTATGGCTCAAGGAGTTTGTGAGTTGTTTTGGATGAAGATCATATTGGATGATTTAAGAATAAAATATGAAGCTCCTATGAGATTTTTATGTGATAATAAATCTGCCATTATTATTGCTCACAATTCAGTCCAACACGACAGAACAAAGCACATAGAGATAGACCGACACTTTGTCAAAGAGAAATTGGATAGTGGTCTTATTTTTACACACTACGTCCCCTCAGGACATTAATTGGCTGATGTGCTCACCAAAGGACTTCCCTTGGAGCGATTTCGAGATCTTACTTGCAAGCTGGGAATGATAGATATCCATTTACCAACTTGAGAGGAAGTGTTGTGATTTGTTGTAATATTAGAATAAGCATTGGAATATTTGCTTTTATTATTAGGGGATTATTTTCATTATTTATTAGAAGATTGCGTACATATTTAGTTTTCCTCTATATAATGTAATTATCCATTGTATTGTTTTGAAGCTATAATATTGCAATTTTCCATATTTCAAGTGATATCAACACAGCTGTGGTTGAAAAAAATTTCCAGCTTCACTAAATTTTTGAATTTCATGCCACTAAGATACTTTGATAACAGCATTTTCTGCAAAGACAGATAATCTGCTACGTGATTTTCTCTTTCCTTTACATTTCATTATAAGTTTCTAGCTGTCCTTTTTGTAACTTTTTATACTATAATTTCTTAAATTGGAGGTGTTCTAGCTTTAAATATTTTGTCTTTTAGTTTGTTGATGGAAAATATCTGAACCTCTTACGAATCTGCTTACAGAAAATTTGTCACTCAAGTAATTACAGGATACCTACCCAGCCTTATTCTTCAGTTGTCTCTGAAAGTGGTGCCTCCTGTCATGTGGTTCCTGTCCACCATTCAAGGATACATCTCACATAGTGATATAGATATGAGTGCGTGTATAAAAGTAGTGTGGTTCACAGTATGGAATGTGTTTTTTGCAACTGTATGTTCTGGGTCAGTTCTAGATCAGCTGTCTGTCGTTCTTGATCTGAAGGACATTGCTGGGAGACTGGCAGTTGGAGTTCCAGCGCAGGTTAGACAATCATTTTCCGATTGTATATTTGTATTTGTAAATTTCCCCAAAACTTTTGTAGGTGGAGCCGAACCATGTTTGTGCATATATCAGTCTGATTTGGAACAGATCCTCTCAATTAGAATTTTTTTTTTACTATGTCAAGTTTTACCATCTAACTAGTCAATTTTTTTTAACAATTGGGAGGATCCATTCCCATCTCATTTCACCATATCTTCAGCTGTCTGGGCTTTCATGTAAAGAAATATCAACATTATTAATTGTGCTACTTCCCTTTTGCTCAAGTGGTTACCACAGCTCTGATGAACTAGTATTTTTCAAATTCTTCCACAATGATTTGAAAAAGAAATCTTTCATGATATTTATTAACACAAATGGATAAACAGTCTTTCACATTGGCAACAGTGAAGTGTACGGGAATAAGAAGTTTTCTGCTCTGATATTTCTTTTCCTGACTTATCTGGTTATACCAGTTAATATTTCTAATAATTTCGCTTACATCGACATCTAGAAATGTTATAAATGCCAGCTTCATTAGAAAGCTAAAGGACTTCTCTAGAAATTGTTATGCATGGATGCATCTTAGGAAGTACATGACTGAATCTAGGAAACATCCAGTGAACCAAGATAATTCAAATTACAGATTATCATTAAACACCATGAATAGCTATAATGTTAAGAGAAACAGTGCAAAGAAAAGAGGGAGAGGAAGAAGAGAGGAGAGAGGATAAATTAAAGTGCGCTAGAGTTTACATTGTGAATAATTGGCTTAATTAAAAGATAAAATACTTACCCATTTTATAGTAATGGGTAGGCTCATAATCCTAACCAAATAAGGAAACAAATCAATCTATGCAATAATCTAAATAAGGAAACAAATCAATCTAAGCAATAATCTAAATAAGATCAAGATAGGATAAGATACCCTAAGATATGATAAATATAAGTTATCTTTTTCATATTCTAACACTCCCCCTCAAGCGTAAGCTAATTTAGCTTTAAGCTTGTTATATACCTTTTAGAAAAAAAATAAAAATTAATGAGTGCATTGTCATTGTCATTGCCACCATTGCCATAGTGAAGAGGAGAAAATAAGAAACACCATTGAGAGAAAGAGTGTCGCTGTGAGTGAGAGAGAAGTAGGCGAAACCCGTTAGGGTGTGATCTCCGTGATGCAGCCTCGCGTCGCTGCTGCGGATGAAAGAGGAGATAATCTCGTTGTCGCAAGAGTCTTGGGAGGAGGTTCTCAAACGGCGGTTGGGCTTTGTGCGCGGTGGTGCTCGTGGTGGCAGGAGCCCATGCCTGCGGTGTCACTGTCACGGTGAGAAAGAGACCGTGGGAAGAAGAGACCGAAGGAGGACGAAACAGAGAGGGTGGTGGTTCTAACATGCCCCCTCACGGAAGAGCCCGTTTGGACTTGAAGCATGGGATCAACCGGTGATGGTAATGAGGTGGTGGTGGCTGTCGTAAAACACCTACGGTGGTTGGGAAAGGAGTAAGTGCTGTCAGAAGGAGACGCCTGACAGAGGGAGAAGCCGGAAACCTGAGATGAAACATTTATTTTGAAAAAAAAAGATACCAAGAAAGCACGGATCTGTTTGGATCTGTGGAAGGTGTGCCAACTGCCAAGGATCAAACCTACTCTTGATACCTTGTTAAGAGAAGCAATGCAAAGAAAAGAGGGAGAGGAAGAAGAGAGGAGAAACGAAAGTGCGCTGGGGTTTACATTGTGAATAATTGGCTTAATTAAAAGATAAAATACTTACTCATGTTTATAGTAATGGGTAGACTCATAATCCTAACTAAATAAGGAAACAAATCAATTATGCAATAATCTAAATAAGGAAACAAATTAATCTATGCAATAATCTAAGTAAGATCAAGATATGATAAAATACCACTTGAATCTAATGAAAATATTTATCTGTATATTTCACAAATAGATTTGTACAATTTATAGACATAACAAATAGATAAAAGAAAAACTAAATCTATCTAAATCTATCTCCTATCTTAATAGATACTAATCTAAAATAGAGAAACAAATCGTATCTCTATTTCTATGAGATAAGACTAATAACAAACTCAATATTAATAAGAGATTTTCAACACTCCCCCCTCAAGGTGGAGCATAAATATCAGATACGTCCTAGGACCCTGTTAAGACTTGGTAAACATATCTGGAAGCTCATCCTTAGTCGCAACAGGTCCAACCGCATGACTACCTCTATATGCTTGGTCCTCTCTTGAAAAATTGGATTTTAGGAATGATACAAAGCTGACTGATTATCATAAGCAAGCTCCATAGGCTGTATCTCACAAAACTTCAATTCCTGAAGCAAGTGCTTTAACCACAACAACTCCTGAAGCTCCATAGGCTCCTTGCAACAACCGTTTGCTTCTTGCTTTCCAGGAAATTAGATTTCCTCCAATAAGAACACTATAGCTTGTAGTGGACCTCCTATCATTAACATCACCTGCCCAATCTGCATCAGCATATCCCATGACATTAGTATGACCCTTGTCTATGTAAACAAGCCCCTTTCCAGGTGATCCTTTAATGTATCTTAGGATCCGAATGAATGCATTCCAATGACTATCACTTGGTAAATTAACAAACTGGCTCACAACATTGACTGTAAAGGAATGTCAGGTCTAGTCAGTGTTGTCCACAGGGAGGAAAAAATTTGAGCCCTGGATACACTTGAACAGGAAAATCCTTGGAATTCCTGATTCTACCAGGGCAAGATGCCATCACTCGAGTCCCTAGTAACCTTGTAGATTCAACGCCTAAACTAGTAGTTAGTCTGGGTAGAGTAAATCTCTAACTGATAATTAGCCTCAACTTAAATAGTCCCTGATGTTCGTTACTTTTATAATTAAAAAAATTATCAACACTCAATAGTATTGTCATTTCTTCGAACATTACTCATACAATCTATTGTTTTATGCATGACATGATATTCTAGTCTAAAAACTGCATACCCAGATACCAATGCATAATGATAAATCTTCTATTCCTATATTTTTAATGAAATTCATTTTGATTTTACTGCAGGCATCATTTTTCATTACTTACGTTGTCACAATTGGATGGACAAGTGTGTCATCAGAACTCTTTCGGATAATTCCTCTCATTTTAAGTTTAATAAAAAGACCCTTCACAAGACAAGAGGATGAATTTGATGTTCCATCTATGTCTTACCACAGGGATGTTCCAAGGGTCCTTTTCTTTGGACTTCTTGGTATTACGTATTTCTTCCTAGCTCCGCTAATTTTACCATTCCTCTTGATCTATTTCTGTCTTGCATACGTCATTTTTCGAAACCAGGTCAGATTTCTTTTGAGGCTTATTTTGGTATTTGTCTTTTTCTGGAAAACGGTCTTTAATTTTCTGTGCTTATTTTACTGTCTCAAAAGAGATCTGTGCTTTGCACCTTTTAATAAAAGATGGGAGAATTTTGATGATGGAAATACAGTCAAAATTATTCCCATGTTAGATAGAATTAGATATAACACCATTTTTAAGACTTCACCCAACTGTTTAAGCATTTTGATTGAGTTTAGTTTTCACGTGATATCAAAGCCTTCATGACCCAAATAGATTCTAAATCCTTCCCAGCCTTGTAATTCAGTTATTTTGAAAATGGCACCTCCTGCTATGAGTTTCCTCCATTCAAGAATGCTTCTCACATAGTTGAGGAAGAGCCTGTACAAGGTGCATTTTGATGTCTTGGTGGTCAGTGATTCAGTAATGTTTTGATAAGTTAGGGATAATTTTGATGAAGTTGGGTCATAAATTTGACTCAACAATTGGTGCATGAACAATCCAAGATAAAGGGATGACGTTCAATATAGGTTGAGTTCATGATTCCTATCAATGTATTCTCGTTTCAGAAGTGCATATAGTGGTGATTGGGACTTGTGTTAATTAGTAATATAATCTTGATTGCCGGAAGGGGAGCCTTGGTGCCATGGTAAAAAGCTGTTGCCATGTGACTAAGGTCTCGGGTTCAAATCATGGAAACAACCTCTTGCATAGAAAATAAGGTAAGATTGCGTACAATACCCAACCAGCTCTTCCCGAACCTGTGCACGCGGGAGCTTTGTGCACTGGGCTGCCCCTTAGTCTTGTTTGTCTGGTAGAACTTTCCATTTGTAACAATTAATGCAGTATGATATCTGTGATTTGGAAGGGACCATTTTCTTTTGACTATTTAAAGTCATTTTATCCATGAGAACGTGAGACTCTGGAAAATTAGCTGTTACACGGCTTGCGTTGATGTCCTCCTTTTGCATTATGCAGTTCATAAATGTATATGCACCGAAGTATGAAACTGCAGGGAAATATTGGCCTATTGTGCATGATTCAATGATATTTTCTCTAGTACTCATGCACATCATAGCTGTGGGAATTTTCGCATTGAAAAAACTTTCTCCAGCATCGGCTTTGATGCTTCCTCTACCAGTCCTCACTCTTCTCTTTAGCGAGTACTGCCGAAAACGATTCTTGCCCATATTTACTGCATACTCTGCAGAGGTAAGTTCCAAGTGACTATAGCTTGTTTTCAAATGTATTTTCCAATTTCCACTCCCCAACCTAAAAGAGAAGCCAATAATTATCTGTTAAAGATCTGAGTTTTTCATGTTGCATTCAATCCCTTAGCATTGATTTGACTTGTGTTTTCTGTTTCCAGAGTTTAATAAAGAAGGACAGAGAAGACCAAAGTGACACCACAATGGCTGATTTTTTCAACAAATTGGTAGTCGCTTATAACGACCCAGCTTTGTTGTCAATTCAACACTCATCAAACACTGATGGTCTTCTTAGTCCCCTTTTATCTTAACTTCAATATCACGTCACAATTATGACAATATGCCACCATGTAAATGTTTGGAGATCCTTCTACACATTGTAAAATAAAAATCAATTATGGTGAGAATCTTCTGTGTTAGAAATGATTCTTAGGAAAAAGAAATTGATTCTAAACATGTTATGAGTCCAGTTCTATTGGCTGTATGTATTATGTAATGTTACATTCCTATTTCATGAGCAATGGAGTGCAGAAGCCAGAAGGTGTGGCATGTGTGCTTAAATCATACTCTCAATTGAGCCATAGGATATTCAATCCGAAGTTTCCAAATGTCGTATTGTAGTGTCAAAAAATAACATAAACACAACTTATCTTTTACTTCACTCTAAAATCACTTTCGTCTATTTACTTTGAATGTGATATGTGGACTGGCGTGGGGCGAGATGCCTTATACAGGGACATCTCCCCCGACGAGCAAGGAACACTAAGCCTAGGTGAGTCGCTACCCAAGGCTATAGGTCTGGATTGGTTAGGTGGCACGAAGCCCAATAAGGGGTACCTAGGGACCCGAATGTAATAGATTTAAGGCTTTGGGTACTTGGCCCACTATAAAAGGCAAGTACCTGCTCAACTCAATGCATGTTCTCACTTATCTACTATTCACTCTCTAGAGGCGGCGATAGGAATTCTAGATCTGAGGAATTTGAGATTCTCGGCACCGTAGATCCAAGCCTCTTGCCACTACCTAGTTCACATACATGAACATTGGCGCCCACCGTGGGCCCGTTCTAAAACTTACCCAGGCCTCGAGTTACGGCGAACCTGGCCTACGTGATGGGTCGGTCACGGAGGCGGCGAACGCGATGGCAGGTAACGTCCCAAATCCATAGATGCAAGCGATTCTAGAGAGATTAGATGGTTTGCAACGAACCAATGAAGCAGTTACAAGCTCAAATAGGGTAGATGAACCAAGAAAGAAATAATTTCTAGCACGCAGATCGAAGGGAGGCGACGACAGTCATCAAATTCCCGTTTGCGGCGACCATAGCCAACATAGTCATCCCAGAAAACTTCAAGACGGTACTTCAATTTCAGGATGGTCATCGCTAGAGTGACATATGCTGTGAAGTGTAAGATGCTGTTGTCGACGTTCAAGAAGTCAAGTATGACTTGGTTTAACCACCTTGCCACCTGGCTCAGTGGGGGATTTTACATCGTTTTCGGCCAAATTCTTATCTTAATTCTTGGCGAGCCTGACGAAGAAGGTGACCATTGCTGCCTTGTTCAACACAGTACAAAGGAAGGGTGAGACGATAAAGAGTTACTTGTCAAGATTTAACCAGCTCTCTGTACATTTTGAAGACTTTGTGCCCTCAGTATGTGTCGCAATGTTTTAAACAGGGTTGAGAGAAGGCGACCTGAACAACGATTTAACCAGACGCTCGGTAGAGTCTATGGTGGAGCTAAGGTCTAGGGCACATGAATTTGTGTTTGAAGAGGAGAATAATACTCATAAGAAGGTGCGAGATGTAGACACCCTTTCCACCAAGGCGGCCTCGAAGGAAGGAGCCTCACAACCAGCTTAACCAAGAAAAGCCAACGCGCCAAGAAACAATCGTCTCGCCCCTTACGAGCCTCGCCGCCAACAAGGCGGAAGGGAATTGAATCGCCGGGAGAATCGTCTAGCCCACTATAAGACCCTGAATCAAGTTAAATAATAAAATAATTATTTAATTATTCGAAATACATATTGGAATGCTTCCAGACATAAGTCAATGTCAATGACTATTCGGACTATCATTGTAGTGCCTTGAAGTGACAGTTTGTCGTAGAGCCCTGACCTCAACTCAACGGACGTTCGAGTGAGAATAAGACCCTCTCATTACCTATGTAAGACCCTAGATATTATCAATGACTGTGCAGTTATTTAATTATCGGGACGTATGTAACGACTGTATTAAATCTCTAGTTAACACTATGCTCAATTGCTATACTCACGAGAAGTTTTGATGATGACAGTTTACCGTAAGGACACCAATTTAAATCTTGTCCGACATTCGAGGATGAATAACGATAAAACCTTATCTGTATGACAGTTAGTGCGTAAAGTCATGAATAGTGGTAAAAGGCCGGTTTAGGCCATATCGTGCGGAAACGGGGCAGTTTAAGTCATTTCTAAAATCTCCAAACGAAATGGAAAGTCTTAGAATGTTGTAAGGAACCCCGTCTATGACGTAAACTCGTTTTTGATGAATAGTGATTTTGGGTCGGAAACGACAGGAATCTTGACGAAAATAATCTAAGATATTTTTAGCGATCGACGCCCGAGTTTGACGAGCGTCAGAGTTGAGACGAGCAAACGATCGACGTTAACCACAAATAAGATTTTTGGGAGAATCTGCCCAAAAAGTGGATTAGAGGTTGAAGTGATGGTTATTACTTGATTAGGCTTGTGTAAGTAAAGATTAGACATTTAATCTTTCTTTGATGGAGATATTTTGCTCCAATATTTTCCTTTCTTCCACTTTGGTCCCCAAAGGAAAGGGAATTAAAATTCTTCCCCATTTTCATCTTTGTGGCCGCGACCCACATGCCCTTTTTAGGGGTTTTTTTGTTTCATCTTGGTTCATTAGTTGGTGAGTGTTGGGTTTTTAGAGAGAGAAAAATGATAGAGGTGAGAGCTGAAAGAAGAGTTCATCTTCTTCCTCCTCTCATGGTGGCAGCCCTTCCCTACCTTATTCCACCATCTTCCATTCATCTTCCTCACTCATTCCTTTAGAGAAAAAGGTTGTGCTTCTTGTGCTCTTGCTTTTGATGGTTTATGTTTTTGATTTGGAGCATTTTGGGTGATGATCAAGAGCTTGAATCCTCATGCTCCTTTAGAGTTTTATGCTCCCCATCCCTTGCTCTTTCTATCCTGGTAAAAAAATTTGAGAAAAGTTGTTTTTGCTCAAAAGTGATTTTGGAAAAAAGTGGCTTCTTACAACTTTTCTTCACCAAGTATGCTGCTAGAGGTTAGGTTTGAAATATTCCATCATGGGATAAAAATTTTGGAATTTTCTGAGTTGTTTTGGTATATTTAAAAATTCGTCCGAGTAACTAGATTGTTTACGGTTTGCAGAACAAACTGTTTTAGTTGAAGGTTTTTGATTTTAAGAGGTTGTTTGTGTTTCTTGACGGTTTCTCCATGTACGGAATTGTTCAAGTGTGCGAGGACCTTGATGATTGTCTAAGGAAACAAATTTAAAATCCCAGAAGACAGTGAGAGGATAAATTTGATTTTCGAACTAGTTCCATGGTTTTGACTAAGTGTAGGAAACCTCAAGGAATGTCTAGGACTGGAGATTTAAAACCCTAAGAGACAATGAGAGGTTCAGCTTGTCCTTAAGTTTGCTGAGTTGTAGAATGGTTTGTTAACTCGTAAGCTTTGCTACATCTCCTGAGAGGTTGGTGACCATCCTTAAGCTTTAGTTAAGGTGTAAGGTTTAGATGGACGGGTACTAAACTAGACTATGTATTTGTGAAGGATCGGGAGACGCGGGAACCCCGAGACAAAAAGGTACGTGAGAACTTTGAGGCAAAGGCAAAACACGGGGGCATACGGCATGGAGCATACATTATGGAGGATAGGAATGAAAGCGCTTATGGTAACAACACTTCGTTATCTCCATAGCTATTTATAGCATATATGGATATAGACAATTGTATGTGGTTAAGTCATAGAATTGTATGGAGCTAAAGACATTTGATATGCTTAATTAGAATTGGTTGATTGATTGATTACCTATGAAAGGAAAGATTGATTGGTAGTTGTTATGTTCCTTAGGGGTAGGATGTAAATGATGGTGCGCTAAGTATCCATGCCTATTGGCTAAGTTGATCGATGATGACATGCTATACGGTATAAGGACTTGCTTTATGCTACAAGCTTGATGCCATGTTGAGTGTAATTCTTTAACATGCATGCTTGTGTATTGCTTTTGATGGTGGTTCAAAGTAGAGTCATTGGTAAGTAAGGCCAAATGACAAGACGTCGAGTTATAAGGCAGACAAGGTTCCGCGTACATAAGGAACTCAAATTCGCAATTTAAGCAGTTTCATTTAACTTGATTAAAACTATTAGTCTTGTTCATACACCTGACTAAAGTGGCTAATTTTGGTGTTATGCTTGGCTAAACATGTTGATCCTGCCTGTATGCTTGATTGAATATGTTAACCTAGTATGTATGAATAACATGGCATTTCATGCATACATGAGGACTCCCCAATGAGGTTGGCAACGAGTAAGGTTAGCCTACCAAAATCTTGGACGCGTCGGGAGTTCGGGACGACTGATGGTAGATCCCACGAAGTGACAATCCAGGGTCGACGAAGCAGCATCGTACCAATACAACTAGAAGTATTTGTCCCGCCACCTGTAACACCCCAAATTTGGGTTGAGGGTCACATAGTAATTACGCGGAAAATATACTTTGAAACCTCTCAAAAACACTCAAGTTC
This sequence comes from Acmispon strigosus, assembly GCA_030819835.1. Taxonomy (NCBI): domain Eukaryota; kingdom Viridiplantae; phylum Streptophyta; class Magnoliopsida; order Fabales; family Fabaceae; genus Acmispon; species Acmispon strigosus. Next base: position 23,805,306 of record JAUAMA010000004.1, on the reverse strand, counting down.
CAAAGATCAACGTCACTCGATATTAATAATTAATAATTATCCCATAATAGAAATATAATCATCTCAACGCGATAAAGTTCCAAAATAAATAAAGTGGCACCGACATGTGCAAAATACCAAACATCGCAAAAAGAAAGAAAATTACAACTTCTTTATTTGAATCTTCCTCGTCACTTGTTCTATCTTCAAGTCACCGCTCCTGGACCTCATGGTCCTGATTATCTATGGCGTTAAGCGCCCAAACAAATCAAACAAGGCAAACAAGAAAGGGTTAACTCGTAAATACAGGAAAAACATATTATCAATTGTGATAGTAAAAAAAAACACAAGTTCATAAAACTGAATCCATCAAGAACAGAACAAGAACAACAACACAATAATTAATTTCCACGTCACCAAATCAATTAAGATGTGCAAATGCTCTCTACTACTATATGCTTATAGTTATAATATATGGCCATTACGTCACCCTTCTCGGGCCAAGACATCACCCTTCACGGGCCAAAACATCACCCTTCACGGGCCAAGACAATCACGTGGGACAAAGATCCACCACATTGTCCTCGGTTGATTACCATCAACCTAAGAATCCTCAGTTGATCCCGCGTGACAAAGTGCCGCCACATCAACCCAATATATATATATATATATATATATATATATATATATATATATAAGATGCATATGCTATGACTATGCAAAAATTCATAATCCTCATGGACCAACAGTCCACACAAAATTTCAGTCTTGCATACCACAATACACAATATAATCATCACTTCACAACAACATTTTCACCATGAAATAACCAATATAACTCAATTTCTAAAAAAAAACAGCATCCTTATTTTAGTATTTAAACAGAAACGGCATTAATAAAATTACAGAAACAGTGTTTTTTTTTGTACAAACAGAATGTAATCTAAACAGTAGACAGCAGTGTTTTTTTTATAAAAACAGAGACAGCAGAAATTTAAATACAGAAACTGCAGTATTTTAGAATACAGAAAACAGCAGCAATTTTATTACACAAACTGCAGTATTAAAAAAAACAGAAAACAGTAGCTGTTTTAATACAGAAACAGCAGCACTTAAAAAAAACAGAAACAGTGGCAATTTTAATACAGAAGACAGAATACAGCAGAGTTAAATACAACAGAAACAGAACCCTTTGTTTTGCCACAAAGAGGGCTCGATTACCACCACTTTACAGCATACTAATATGCCAACAATTCCTCAGAGACAACTCTCAAAATCACCCAAAACAGAATCCATGAAGCAACATGCAAACCATCACAAAACCAACATAAAAACCTAAGAAAAACGAGTTACCCTTACTGTGAAGAAGGTCTTGCTCCTGACCCTGGCTGAGGTTTTGATGACGACAAACTCAACGGCAAAAAGAAGAAAAGAAGACTTAGAGGAAACAGCGCTATATAGTTCAACATTTCCCTAGAAGTCTTAGTTTAGGTGAGTTATGCTTCTAAAGGCTTCTCAAAGCATAAAGGCTCCTTAAAACATCTAAGCTAATCAAGTTTAATGTTTTCATAACTTAAAAGAAGTAGAAAAACTTAAGCCGATCTTAAAAGTTCAAGTTTCTGGATGTTGGACTTAAGTGTAATCGATTTCAGCTTTCTGGTAATCGATTACACCTAGGCAAGTAATCGATTACTTCTTGCTTGTAATCGATTACATGTTTGAATTCAAAATTCAAACTGTAACGGCTCTTAGTGTAATCGATTACCTAAGTGATGTAATCGATTACACACACGAAAAGTTGCATCTTTTCGTGAACCATTGTGTCTCAAACCTTTTGGGAAGGGTTGCATTGGTTCAAGGACGTTTCCCCTTGCCTATATAAAGTCCATTTGAGTCCAGAACATAACAACACATGAGAACACAACATTAGGCCAAAGCTTTGTCAAAATAAGTTCTTTCATTAAGTCTTTGAGCACTTAAACTTTCAAAGAGCCTAAATTCTGAGTTCATGATCTTCATGATTAAGAGAACACTTTAAGTTGTTCATATCTTGAGGAACTCAGAATCTTATTATGCTTAAGAGCCTTAAAGCATAAATCCTCATGATCAATCCACTTGTATGTTAAAGGATTGATACAGCCAAATTGTAAACTCTTCTTCATCTCTTTCTGGTAGATTGAGTATTCACCGTGGGTCTCGGTGAAGGGTTGTTGTTACTGAAAGTGGTGTACTTTCAGGGTGTTGATTGAAATGTTCAGAATATGAAATGTTCAGAATGCTTCCAGGAGAAAAGGTATTGGATATGCAAAAACGATTCACTAATTTGATTAACCATTTGATTGCTCTTGGTAAACAGTTTTCAAACAGTGACTTGAACATGAAAGTTCTAAGATCACTCACAAGAGCATGGCAACCAAAGGTTACGGCCATTTCAGAGAAGAAGAGTTTATCAAATATGACTCTTGCAACTCTCTTTGGAAAACTCCAAGAACACGAGTTGGAATTGAATCCTTTGGTGGAGAATGAACAACATGAGAAGAAGTATCGATCCATTTCCCTAAAGGAAAAAGAAAGCATCAAAGATGATTATGATGCAGATTCTGAAGAAGAAGATAATGGGATTATGAATCTTCTAGTGAAGAACTTTGGAAAGTTTCTCAAAAGAAAAGGTATGAAATTTAACAATAACAGATCTTTCCAAAGGAATAATGAATCCTCCTCTTCTCAAAAGATCACATGCTTCGAATGTAGTAAACCTGGACACATCAAGTTAGAGTGTCCAAATCTTCAAAAGAAGAAACATGGTCTGAAGGACAAATTTGAAAAGAAAGATCAATCCACACGAAGAGCATACTTAGCTTGGGATGAAAATGAAGTAAGTTCATCATCAGATTCTGACAAAGAAGAAGCACAAGTTGCATTAATGGCTTCACATGATTCAGATGCTGAAGATGCCCAGGTTAGTGATAATTCTATTTCTTTTCATGATTTAAAGTATACTATGGAAAATATGTTTAAATTATGTCAAAATTTCTCTAAGGTTAGCACTAAGCAAAATGATTTAATATCATCTTTAGAAAATAAATGTAGGAATTTACAAGAAGAATTAGACATAGTGAAGTCTAAGTTAGATATTACACATAAATGCACTAAGTGTAGTTCTCTAGAAGAAAAGATAGAAAATCTTCAACAAAGAGTTCATAACTTCAACACAGGAAAACAAAAGTTAGATGATATTCTAAGTGTGCAAAGGCACTCAAACAATAAGTCTGGACTAGGATATACATCTCATCCAAAGACAAAAGAAGTTAAGAAAACTGTGTTTGTAAAACCAAACAATGTGGAAGGATCTTCTGAAAACGCTAAGACTAATTCTTTTAGGAGTATGAACAACAGAAAAAGTAATTATCGTAGACCTCCTAAGAAGATCAATCCTTCTCCTAGGCAAACATCTAGTTACAATCAATATTCAGGTACTTATTGTAACAAAATAGGACATACCCCTAGTAGATGTTATTACAAGAATGTTAGAGTACCAAATAGGGAATATATATGGGTTAGGAAGAACACTAACTTAGAAGGACCCAAAGCTTATTGGGTTCCTAATACCCATGTCTGAACTTTGTCATGTAGGTGTGCATGAAAGCAGCAAAGGATTTATGGTATCTTGATAGTGGCTGCTCATCACACATGACAGGAGACAAAACAAAGTTCTCTTTACTTATACCTAGAGAAAAGGGATTTGTCACATATGGAAACAATCAAAAGGGAAAGATACTTGGTATTGGAAGAATAGGCACACCCCCTCAAACAGTCATCGACAAAGTTCTATATGTTGATGTTTGATGCATAATCTTCTAAGTATCAGTCAACTCTGTGACAAAGGTTTGAAAGTTGGTTTCATTAATGATATCTGTGTAGTAAAAGATGTGAAAACTAAAGAGATTAAGTTTTTCGGATATAAAGTCAATAAGGTCTTCATGATATTCTTGGATGAAATTCCACAAAATGTCAGATGCCTTTTGGCCAAGAACAATAGTGATTCATGGCTATGGCATAGAAGACTGGCTCATATACACATAGATCATTTAAACAAACTAGTCAAGCATGATCTAGTTGTTGGACTTCCAAAGATAAGATTCGAGAAAGACAAGCTTTGTGATGCATGTAAAAAAGGGAAGCAAACCCGAACGACTTTCAAGCCAAAGAACATAGTCTCAACTACAAGACCTCTCCAATTACTACATATGGATTTGTTCGGACCATCAAGAACTAAAAGCTTTGGAGGTAATCTTTATGCTCTTGTTATTGTTGATGATTTCTCTAGATTTACTTGGACATTATTTTTGCCTCATAAGAATGAAGCCTTCAACGCATTCAAAAGATATGCAAGGCTAGTTCAAAATGAAAAGGCTTTAAAGATCTCTTCTATTAGAAGTGATCATGGTGGAAAATTTCAGAATCACAATTTCAAGAATTATGTGATGAGAATGGAATATCACATAACTTCTCTACTCCAAGAACACCACAACAAAATGGTGTTGTAGAAAGGAAGAACAGACTACTTGAAGAACTAGCAAGAACCATGCTAAGTGAATCCAATCTTCCAAAATACTTCTGGGCTGATGCTGTAAGTACTGTTTGCTATGTTTCCATTAGAGTTCTTATTAGACCTATTTTGAAGAAAACCCCCTATGAACTCTACAAAGGAAGGAAACCAAATATCTCTCATCTACATGCTTTTGGATCAAAATGCTTTGTCTTAAACAATGGAAAGGAAAACCTTGGTAAGTTTGATGAAAAGTCTGATGAAGGTATATTCCTTGGTTATTCCCTAACAAGCAAAGCATATAGAGTCTTTAACAAGAAAACTCTATCTATGGAAGAATCCATACATGTTTCCTTTGATGAGTCTAACTCTTCAAAAGAAGATATAGTCAATCTTCCAGAAAATGATGAAGAAGATATCATTATCAATGAAGACTCTCAAAAGGAAAAAGATCAAGATCCAATACAAGAAGAGCATATTGAAGATAACACTTATCAACTACCAAAGGAATGGAGAACCCACAGGGATCATCCAGTTGATAATATCATTGGTGATATTTCTAGAGGTGTTTCTACAAGGCTACGCTTAAATGATTCAGTCTTGAACATGGCCTTTGTCTCTCAAATAGAACCCTCAAAAGTGAATGATGCTATGGAGGATGAGTATTGGATTATGGCAATGCAGGAAGAACTAAACCAATTTGAAAGGAATCAAGTTTGGGAACTTGTTCCTAAGCCCACTGACAAGCATGTCATTGGAACAAAGTGGGTATTCAGAAATAAACTAGATGAAAATTGTATTATTGTTAGGAACAAAGCAAGGTTAGTTGCTCAAGGATATAATCAAGAAGAAGGCATTGATTTTGATGAAACCTATGCACGAGTAGCAAGGTTGGAAGCCATAAGACTTCTGTTGGCATATGCCTGTTCTTTAAACTTTCCATTATATCAAATGGATGTTAAAAGTGCTTTCCTAAACGGATTCATTCAAGAAGAAGTCTATGTAAAGAAACCTCCAGTATTTGAAGATCCCAAGTTTCCTTCACATGTCTTCAGATTAAAGAAGGCACTCTATGGTCTTAAACAAGCCCCTCGTGCATGGTATGACAGATTAAGCACATTCCTTTGTGAGAAAGGTTTCCAAAAGGGTAAGGCTGACACAACCTTGTTTATCAAGAGAACCAAAGGTAATACTTTATTAGTTCAAATATATGTAGATGATATTATTTTTGGTGCAACTAACGAATCTCTATGTAAGGATTTCTCTAACATGATGTAAGAAGAATTTGAGATGTCCATGATGGGACAGTTAAATTTCTTTCTAGGATTGCAAATTAAGCAATCACATGATGGATTATTCATCAACCAATCAAAGTTTTGCAAGGAACTTTTTAAGAAATATGATTTGGATGATTGCAAAGCCATAGCCACACCAATGGGGTCTAACACATATCTAGATCAAGATGAATCCGGTGTTCAAGTAGATATTACCAAATACAGAGGTATGATCGGATCTCTTCTATATTTAACTGCAAGTAGACCTGATATCACGTTTAGTGTGTGTCTATGTGCTAGATATCAAGCATCTCCTAGGAAATCACATTTGAGTTCAGTTAAACGGATTTTCAAATATCTGAAAGGAACTACAAATGTTGGTTTGTGGTATCCCAAAGGGAGTGTTTGTGATTTGATTGGATATTCTGATTCTGATTATGCTGGATGCAAAACTGAAAGAAAAAGTACAAGTGGTACTTGTCACTTGTTAGGAAATGCCCTTGTTTCTTGGTCTTGCAAGAAACAAGCATGTGTTGCTCTAAGTACTGCTGAAGCAGAATACATTGCTGCAGGAAGTTGTTGGGCACAAACCCTATGGCTCAAACAACAACTCAAAGATTATGGCTTAGAGCTGGGCTGCATCCCAATCAAATGTGACAACACAAGTGCCATTAATCTCACTAAAAACCCCATCATGCACTCTCGAACTAAGCACATTGATATAAGACATCATTTTCTTCGAGATCACGTCATGAGAAAGGATATTGAGATTTCCTTCGTAGATACACACAACCAATTAGTTGATATTTTTACTAAACCTCTTCCTAAAGATTCATTCTTTAAGATTAGAAGAGAATAAGATATATTAGATGAACATGATATTTAAGAAGATAGTTATCTAAAAATATGTTTATATGTTTTAATTATTTGCATGATTTTTGTGAGAACTTATATGATTACATGATTAGTTTACAAGTTAAAAATTATGATTGCATGTATCTAAGTTGCTTATATGCTTAAATATTCTTCTAAGCAATGTATTACATAGGAATTTATAGTTTAGAACCTATAAACTGTCCTAGTAATCGATTACCATACATCCTGTAATCGATTACCCCTGCTTACAGTCCTTGTGCCTTTTAAAATCTTCTAGTAATCGATTAACATAACTGTTGTAATCGATTACCTAATCAAAAACTACCAGAATATCAAAATTCCCTCCATCTTTTTGAAATTCAAATTCAAGGAACCGCTCTGTAATCGATTTCTCAACTGCTGTAATCGATTACATGCTCGTGCTATATAATCAAAGCATTACATATCAATCAAAATTGCCTTCAAATTTCTATTTCGATTATCCTAATCTTCAATTTCTAACACCTTGAAACCCTGTTTCTACTCCTAAGAACCGTCTACTCAATCAAACATGTCTTCCTCTCCTTTCCTCTCATCGGCCTTCTGTCCTCCTCATCCCTTGAACCTCTCCCGCCTTCTTCCAACTCCGGATGAAAGAACTCGATTGATCTCTCATTTTGTGAACCAAACTATTCGAACACCCATCTATGCAAACTTGAACTCTTTCATCGAAGCAGGCCTAACTTTCCCTGCTCTTCTAGGAAACCAATCTCTCGATGCTTTCATCACATCAACCAATCCCTACTATCCTGAGTTAGTCAAGATCTTCTATTGTAATCTGGAAGTTCAAGGCAACGACATTAAGTCTTCTGTTAAAGGGACCACAGTTCAGTGTTCCCTTACTTCTCTTGGAAAATGTTTGGGTATTCCATCAACGGGTGCAAAATTAGGAACTCATTTGCCATGTCCATGGTCAGATTATAATTCAGAATCTTTTTATCAAACTCTATGCCGTATTAGTCCATCAGAAGTTTGAAAAATTCATCCACCTCGCACCAAATCCTGTCCCTTCCATGTTGATGTCCTTACCACCACAAACCTCTTGCTTCATTACTTTGTTCATCAAATTCTTCTGCCACTAGAAGACCTTCTTGCTCACATTAGTGAGTTAGAACTACAGATCTTGTATGGCATCATTAATTGTCATGACATCGACTGGTCTTTCCTGGTGATGCATCACATGCTCACATGCAGAGATGAACCATTGCCAAACTGTACAATGTAAGGACCTCCAATTACAAGTGCGTTGATACAACTATTCAATCACATCTGGGCTTATTTCATGACTATGGTATTGATACTCTTTCATGGATGCTTCATTATGACGGACATGACCCATCGACGGATGATGAAGACTCCTCAGATGATTCTTAGTCTTCTAGGATTGTTTCTTGTTTATTTTCTGTTATTCTAAAGTCTGTAATATTTCTATCTTGAATACTTTTTGCTGTTTGCTCTTGTGAAGAAGGTCTTGCTCCTGACCCTGGCTGTGGTTTTGATGACGACAAACTCATCAACAAAAAGAAGAAAAGAAGACTTCAAAGAATCAAGCACTCAAGTCCATCAATAGTCTAGAAGTCTTAGAATTAGGTGAGTTATGCTTCTAAAGGTTTATTAAAGCATAAAGGCTCTTAAAACACCTAATCTAATCAAGCTAAGAGTTTTCATAACTTAAAAGAAGTAGAAAACCTTAAGCAAGTCTCAAAGAATAAGTTTCTGGAAAATGGGCTTCTGTGTAATCGATTACACCATTATGGTAATCGATTACACTAAGGCAAGTAATCGATTACTCCAGTCTTGTAATCGATTACATGTTTGAAATTCAAATTCAAACTGAAACGGTCACTTGTGTAATCGATTACACTAAGTATGGTAATCGATTACCAGAACGAAAAAGTGCATCTTTTCATGAACCATTGTGTCCCAAACCTTTTGAAAAGGGTTGTGATGGTTCAAGGACGTTTCCCTTGCCTATATAAAGACCATTTGAGTCCAGAAAACACAACACACAAGAACAACAACATAGAACACACATCACACACGAATTAGACACATTTCACATGAGAAAAACACATTAGGCCAAAGCTCTTTCAAAATTGGTTCATCTTTTAGAACTTAAATCTTTTGGAGCCTAAATTCTGAGTTCATGATCTTCATGTTTACAAGAACACATTAGTTGTTCATATCTTGAAGAACTCAGAATTGTATTATGCTTAAAAAGCCTTAAAGCATAATTTCTCATGTTCAATCCAATTGTGTGTTAAAGGATTGAAACAGCCAAGTGTAATATCTTCTTCATCTCTTTCTGTAAGATTGAGTTTTTTCACCGTGGTATTCGGTGAAGGGTTGTTGTCACTGAAAGTGGTTTGCTTTCAGGGTTTTGATTGAAGACAAGTTTGTCTTCAAGGTCTGAGGGTGGTTTGCCTTCAGGAACTGAAAGCGGTTTGCTTTCAGGGGCTGTTGAAAGCGGTTTGCTTTCACAGGATATTGGTAGAAGTTCTTGGGGTCCTTGGGTTAGGAACTTGTAAGAAATTCTTATCAATAGTGGAAAAATCCTCAAGAGGTTTTCTTGAGGGACTGGACGTAGTCTTCGGTGGATTGAAGGCGAACCAGGATAAATCTTGTGTGTGATTCTCTTTATCCTTCACATTTACTTTCAAGTATTGTTCATATCCGCTGCAATCACTAAGATCAACTCGTGATCATCATAAACTTGAAAGTATCGATTTCAATAAGGCGAAAATTGGGGCAACACTGATTCACCCCCCCCCCTCTCAGGTTGCTATCTGTTCTAACAATTGGTATCAGAGCGGAAGTTTAGGTAAGTTATTCCTAAGATCCGGGAAAAGATGGCATCCTCTTCCAATCATGGAACAAGTGAAGGACATAACATAAACAGGCCACCATTCTTCAATGGAGAACACTATGACTTCTGGAAAATCAAGATGAAGATATTCATAAAGTCATTAGACTCAGGAATATGGAAAGTCATTGAAGAAGGACCTTTTGTGCCAGTAACAAATGAAGAAGGAACTTCACAACCAAAACCAGAAAGTACTTGGAGTGAAGAAGAAAAGAAGAAAGTTCAACATGATCTCAAAGGAATGAACATTCTTACATCTGCTCTTGGCATGGATGAATTTTTCAGAGTATCAACATGCACTTCATCAAAAGAAATATGGGATACATTGATGGTGACTCATGAAGGAACAGATGAAGTCAAGAGATCAAAGATCAATACTCTATCTCAAGAATATGAAATGTTCAGAATGCTTCCAGGAGAAAAGGTATTAGACATGCAAAAACGATTCACTCATTTAATTAATCATTTGATTGCTCTTGGTAGACAATTTTCAAACAGTGACTTGAACATGAAAGTTCTAAGATCACTTACAAGAGTACTTTCACAGGTGATTGATAGAAATTCTTAAGGTACTTGGTGTAAGAACTTGTAAGAGATTTTTATCAATAGTGGAAAAATCCTCAAGGGGTTTTCTTGAGGGACTGGACGTAGCATTCGGTGGATAGAAGGTGAACCAGGATAAAATTCCGTGTGTGAATTCTTCTACTCATCATCTTTACTTTCAAGCAATGCTTATTTCCGCTGCAATCGTTTGCATTTACATTTATCGAAAGTAAGAAGGTATCAAGGCGAAAATCGGGTAAACCTGATTCACCCCCCTCTCAGGTTGCTATCTATACTAACACTTACCTCCGAGAGGGTTGCATGCAAGTATTTCCATACCTTGTAAGACAAAAACATATATACATACATTAACAATCATGATGCAAGGTCGGAAACAACTCCTAAGAATTTTAGACCAAGGAAACAAAAACAACAATTTGCTGACAAGGGCCTAGCACCCAAGCGTTGGGTTCCAACGCTCAAGTGTTGGGTCCCTGACTGGCAGCACAAACTGGGCTAAATGCTAACGCCCAGGCGTTGGGAGTCCAGCGCTCATGCGTTGGCTCCCTGCCAGAAACCCTAAAATCATGTTTTTCACTCGAAAAATCATTTCAACCCAACACCTTTCGAAAACACAAATGTCTCATATCCAGAATCAATTTTATGGTCTAAAAAATTAAGTTTCCTACCTCAAGAATAAAAATGTTCCATTTTTATATTCAAAACATTTGCACTAGAACTATCGCTAAACGTTGAATCGGAGATGAGGAAAAGACTACCAACCTCGTCGAGTGTTTATCAAGGTCAGTTGCACCACGTGTCCAGGGCCTTCGAGAGAGAAAAGAGGCACGAGCTTGGTGAAAAACAAAAGGTTTAGACAAGAGGAATTAGCCCTAAAGACAATAGGAAATTGTTCTCCAAAGAAACTTTTGGATAGTTTTCGATCGCTTACCGATAGGACCGACACCACGAACTTTGAAAGGATTGAGTGTGAGGTTTGAGAACCACGAATAATGGAGGGATTCAGAGCTTGATCACCACCAAGAAGAAGGAGTGGTTCGACCAAGCAACACAAAATTCCAGCAGCACTTCGGAAACACAGAATAAGGGGTTCTAGGCCTTTTTCGGAAAATCTTTGAGTGGAGGAGCAAGAGAAGGTTAGCAATTCTTTAAGGTTGAAGGTTTCAGCAATGAGAGGGTGATAGGGAGAAGGAAAGGCACGACCATGACTCCATCCTTGGAATATTTTCCCTAATGGCACATTAAAGCAAAAGGACAAAGCATTCAACCTCCTATATGGCACATTACTCACAGGTTTTGGCTTTCAAAATTCAAAATGGAGTTCTGGCACATGTTTAATTCTCCATTCAGCTGCATGGTGAGGGAGAGAGAGCCATCCCCACCTCCTTCCTTAGCCTTAATACACATTAAAACTCCTTAAAAACCCTAGACAAGCCATTAACCACTCCTAATCCTCCTTTAATGCCTGATGAGTGGATTTTATATGATGTTTTTAGGTTGTTTTTAGTCTTTTTATTTTATTATTTTTGAGTCACATGTAGTTTTTTTTATTGTTTTTATGTAGATTTTATATTTATTTTGCATTTTGCATATAGATTAGATTTTATTTGTTTTTCTAGCTTTATTTTATATTTTTAGGAATTTTTCTAGTTATTTTATATTTTTAGAAAAAGCTGGTTTAGTTATCATTTTTGTCCAGGGATCAATATGTAAAGTTTCAGGAAATCAGGGACCAATATGTGAAAGTTCAAGAGTGGAGGACTAAAAGTGAAGATTGAGAGAATTCAAGGGCTTGAATTGGTGTGCTAACCAAGAGAGGACTAAAAGTGGAAAAGAAGAATATGAAGAATCACTCTCTAAATTAGCACATGGAAAATTATGTTGAAGAATTGATGGTAGTGGGAGGAAGGTTTCAGAATTGATTAAGGGCTGAGTAGTGGCTTTTTATGGCATTCAAAACCCACTACCATGAAGAAGGAAGGAAAAGCTTGAAGTTGAAGAAGCAGCAGCCAGCGCTGCAGCGCTAGAACCCAGCGCTCAAGCGCTGGGCCTCGGTCTGGCAGTGGATTTTTAATGTGTCCTAGCGCCCAAGCGTTGGGAATGCCAGCGCTCAAGCGCTGGAGGCCAGATTTTTGCTATAAATAGGGAGGCAATTTGCACTTGTAAAACACACCTTTCTTAGAACACAACAAGTGTTCCTCTTTCTCCCTCAAGAACATTGTTCCTAGGAATTGTGGGAAGCCATATTTGAGCTCCTAGTCCAGGGTAATTCAATGCTTCTTTTAGCCATGCTTGGCTAATTCTCTTTAAGTATTTTGGGTTGTGTTAGCTTATTAGTTTATGTTTTAGTTTTCTTTTATTTGTTTCTGAATAATATTCAAAGTTCATGTTTTATCTCCTTGTTCTTCATTCATCTTGTGTACAAAAGATTTCTTGCTTATTACTTATACGAATGGAAATTGGTAAGTAGTAAGGGACCTAGGACTTAAAAAAGGTTATAAGTATACTTCGCTAAGGAATTAGGAAGGACGTAACTTTATGTTGGCCTGAATTTCTTCTTCATCTTCTTCTTTAGTTAACTAAGTTGCAAGGAATTGAATTTAGTAATTAGAAAGAAAGTTCTACAATGTGTAAGGAATTAACTTGTAGATATACTAGGCTATAGCATCATGAATCTTCGTTTGAAATTCAGAAATAAAATAGAAGTTTGCTAGCATAAATTATAAGTTATACAATGCAACCCAAATGCTTATTTTTATCATCATCTCTTCTTTTATATTTTATGCTTTTTATGTTCTTACTCCAGAAACCAAAATGCAAAATATATCTTTTTATTTTTCTTCTTAAGCTCTAAACAAATTAGTAATTAGACACCTATCCCTGTGGGATCGACAATCTTTTATATTACGCGATAATCAATCGTACACTTGCGATTTTGACTATCAATGCCTATAATCCTCACATGAAGCCTTATTTAAATGCTCTTTACTCCTCTTTCATCTGAATTTCGAAATTTGAAAATGAATTTGATAAGTCACACGAAAAACTAAAATAAAAACAAAACCTTCCTCATCAAGGTTCAAACCCAAGACTTGCCAACCAAATGCTTAAGCCTCAACCGCTAAGCCACAACTCATCTTGTTGCAATTCAAGCAAGGTAATTCAAATATTCTCAAGGTAAGCAATCATGCTCTAGACAAGATTAAATAACTCAAGACTAACATCACATTAATTAACTCAAGGGTTAATTTACAAACAAAAGAAGTCCGAGGACTAGAAAACAATTACAACCAAGTTCAGGGACTAAACTGTAATTACAATAAATTAGGGGTCTTACAATACCACCCCCCCTAAAAAAAGTTTCGTCCCCGAAACTACACGTCAAGCAAACAACTCGGGATACTGCTTCTGCATCTTCTCCTCGAGTTCCCAAGTAGCGTCGCCCATAGTCTGGTTCCAAATCACCTTCACAAGCAAAATCTGCTTGTTTTTCAGCTGCTTAATTCTACGATCGGCGATACTCATTGGCAGAACTTCAAAGGTCAAATTATCCTTCAGCTGAATGTCATCCTGAGCAATAACATGTGAAGGATCGGGTATGTACTTCCGCAATTGCGATACATGTAGCACATCATGAATCTTAGATAGAAAGGGTGGCAAGGCAATGCGATACGCCACCGGTCCAACCCTTTCAATGATCTGGTAAGGTCCGATAAATTTCGGCGCCAACTTCTTCGATTTTATCGCCCTACCGACTCCAGTAGTTGGGGTTACCCGGAGAAATACATGTTCCCCCGGCGCAAACTCCAAATCCCTTCGCCGGTTGTCCGAGTAGCTCTTCTGTCTACTTTGAGACGCCTTCATTTTCTCCCTGATCTGCATAACCTTCTCTGTCGTCTGTTGGACAAGTTGTGGTCCAACCAGCAAATGTTCCCCATCCTGGAACCAACACAAAGGGGTCCTACATCTCCTTCCGTACAAAGCCTCGTACGGTACCATCCCAATGCTAGCATGAAAACTGTTATTGTAAGTAAACTCGATCAAAGGTAAAAGTTCATCCCAGCTTCCCTGATTATCTAACACACAAGCACGCAGAAGATCCTCCAAAGACTGAATTGTCCGTTTAGTCTGTCCATCCGTCTGCGGATGATATGCAGAACTCAAACGCAGTTTCGACCCAAGGGCTCCCTGCAAGGCCCTCCAGAAGTGGGAAGTGAACTTCGGATCCCTGTCGGAAACAATGGTCGAAGGAACTCCATGTAATCGCAAAATCTCCGCAATATACACTTCAGCAAGCTGTTCCACCTTATAAGTGGTCTTAACAGGTAGGAAGTGCGCAGATTTCGTCAAACGGTCAACGATGACCCAGATGGAATCAAATCTCTTCCGAGTGAGTGGTAAGGCAACTAAAAAATCCATAGATATACTGTCCCATTTCCACTCAGGAACCTCGAGAGATTGTATCAACCCAGCTGGTTTCTGATGCTCCACCTTAGCCTTCTGACAAGTCAAACAAGCAGCCACATACTCCGCAACATTCCTCTTCATGCCTGACCACCAGAAATGTAGCTTCAGATCCTGGTACATCTTCGTTACACCCGGATGAAGACTCAACCTGCTCTTATGGCCTTCGTCAAGGATCAATCTCCTCAACTCAGCATCACTCGGGACACACACACGTCCCTTGCATCGCCAGATGTCATCAGCTCCTACCGCAAAATCTGGTGCCTTCCCTGCACAGATCATTTCTCTCTTCTCAATTTGTTCTTTATCTTGCATCTGCTTGGATCGGATCTCTTCTAACAACCCACTGGATATAGTGATCATCCCGAAACTCAGTTTTTTAGGTTTCACCTGCTCGTCCAAGCTCAGATCACGAAAAGACTCCAGTAGCTCCAACTCCTTAATCATTAAAGAGGAAACATGAATAGCCTTGCGACTGAGAGCATCAGCCACAACATTAGCCTTTCCTGGATGGTATTGTAGAGTAAAATCATAGTCTTTCAAGAATTCCATCCAACGCCTCTGTCTCATGTTTAGATCCTTCTGATCAAAGAGATATTTCAAACTCTTGTGATCGCTGAACACAGTGAACGTGCCCCCATACAAATAGTGTCTCCACATTTTGAGAGCAAAAACCACCGCCGCAAGCTCCAGATCATGCGTCGGATAGTTACATTCATGGATCTTCAACTGTCTTGAAGCATAAGCAACACAATAAACCTCGTAAGGTTCATCACACTGCGGTAAAGCCAAGACTGGTGCGGTAGTCAAACACCGCTTTATCTCCTGGAAACTGGACTCACATTCATCAGTCCAAGCAAAAGGTTGATCCTTCCGAGTCAGCTTTGTCAAAGGTCATGCAATTTTCGCAAAGCCCTCAATGAATCTCCGGTAGTATCCAGCCAAGCCCAAAAAACTTCGGATATCT
Organism: Acmispon strigosus; assembly: GCA_030819835.1. Classification (NCBI taxonomy): domain Eukaryota; kingdom Viridiplantae; phylum Streptophyta; class Magnoliopsida; order Fabales; family Fabaceae; genus Acmispon; species Acmispon strigosus. The sequence continues at coordinate 23,789,731 of JAUAMA010000004.1, read as the reverse complement.
GTCACAGTCTTCGGCTGTTCCCACTTTGTCACAGCTTCCACCTTACTCGGATCAACGGTTATGCCTTCCTTCGAAATGACATGGCCAAGAAACTTCACTTCTTCCAGCCAAAAGTCACACTTAGCCGCATTCGCAAAAAGAGCCTTCTCGCGAAGAATGGACAACACTTGGCGCAAGTGTTCTTCGTGCTCTTCTCTACTCCTCGAATAGATCAGGATATCGTCAATAAAAACGACCACGAACCTGTAGAAAACAGATTGTAAAACCATACACACCAATTACAAGATCAAACAACAAAACACAATAAACACCTGTCAAGAAAGGAATTAAAGATTCTATTCATGTAATCCATGAACACCGCTGGCGCATTCGTAACCCCAAAAGGCATCACTACATACTCATAGTGTCCATAACGTGTACGAAAAGCCGTCTTCTGAATGTCTGCTTCCTTGACTCGAATCTAGTAATAACCAGATCGCAGATCGATCTTCGAGAAAATCGCCGCTCCTCGAAGCTGGTCCATCAAGTCGTCAATCCTCGGCAAAGGATAACGATTCTTTATTGTCACTTTATTCAGCTATCGGTAATCCACGCAGAGTCGGGATCTTCCGTCCTTCTTCTTGACAAGTAGCACAGGCGCTCCCCATGGAGACACGCTAGGTCGAATGAATCCCTTCCCCACGAGATCATCCAACTGGCTTTTCAACTCCGCAAGCTCCGCTGGTGCCATACGATAAGGTGCAATAGAGATCGGTCCGGTTCCAGGAACCAAATCGATCGAGAACTCAGATCACGAACAGGGGGTATTCCTGGGACGTCTTTAGGAAATACGTCTGCTAAATCACGAACAATGGAAATATCCTGTACGCTGTCAGTCATTGATTCTCCAATGCTGGTCGCCAGCAAGACCTTCAAAGCTCCTCTTTTCAAGGAGGACTTCGAAAGATAAGAGTCCAGAAACTCGGACATCTTCAAGTCTGGAATTATAACTTCTTTATTGGCGCAGTCCAAAATTACATGGTGATGGGATAACCAATCCATGCCAATGATTACGTCCAAATGCTTGAGGGGTAAGCAAATTAAATTTGCGACGAACTTCCTATTCCGAAACATCAACGGACAGTTCAAGCAAACATAAGTTGCAGTTAAACTTTTGGCAGTAGGGCAGACACCACCAAGTCAAACGGCAACTCCGACACAAGAAATCCTAACTTTTCCACACAATCCACATCAATAAAAGAATGAGTAGCACCAGAATCAAAAAGGACAGTAAGTGAAATACCAGCAATTTCGTAGTGATCCTGGATCAATCCCTCTGTATTATCAGCAGCAACTCCAGAGATATTATAAACCCTGCCGTGAGCAACGGGACGCTTCCCGCGGACAACATTCACAGTACCCTCAACTTTCGGAACACGAAAGTCCTTCGCAGCATGTCCTGGTTTCTGACAATTCCAGCACATGATGACCTTCTCTCCACAGTTATTCGCGTAATACCCCTTCTTATTGCACTTGTAGCAAACAATGTCCTCAATAGATTTCGTCACACCTCGGCTACCAAAGCCTCCTCCTGACAGACGATCAGCACCAAAAGTACGCCCCCTCGCCTGAGGGCGCTGATAAGGCTTCTTCCCTTTATCCCTTCCAGCTGGCTGGTTCCTGATCGGTCCTCCGCTATTCTGTAGTTTGCCTCTACGCTTATCGATAACTTCAATGCCCTTCGCTTTCTCGACAAGTGCCTGGTATTGAGTGATTCCCAAAGGTTGCACAGCACGCTGAACCTCATAGTTCAGTCCACTAATGAAGCGTTCGCACATGAACTCCTCATCCATCTGTCCTCGGAAAAACCTGAAGTGCCTAGCAAGTGACTCCAGTTTCGTCGCGAACTCAGCTACCGACATATTACCCTGATTTAGATCAGTGAACTCCTTTTCTCTTGCGACTCTAGCACTCCGCGGAAAATACTTCACCAGGAAGGTCTCCTTAAGATCCTCCCAAGTCACAACACGGTGAGCAGCTTCCATCATAGCCTTTGCTCCGTTCCACCAGTGTTCTGCTTCACCTGACAGCAGGTATGTAGCAAGGTTCACTCTAGCAGCAGCTGGGGTCTGGAGAAAGGTGAAAATCTTCTCCACTTCTTGTAACCAAATATCAGCTACCTCCGGATCGTAGCCTCCAGAAAATTTCGGTGGGTCTTGACGCTTGAAGTCATGAAGTCCTCGAGTCAGAGCAGATGCCTGCTCCCTCTCAGCCTGCAACGCCTGAGCTTCAGCAACAGCATTGGCTCGGTTAGCTTCAGCCTCAGCCCGAGCAGCAGCAACAGTCGCTTGTTGAGTCATCAAGGTAGTTAAGTTGGCAATGGCAGCAACCATTTGGTTCATAGCATTTTGGTCCGCCATTTCTAAATTCTGACCAGTTAGTCTCTTACTCCTGCTCATAAGACAGCTAACTGTTAAATCAGAAAATAGATACGGCATTGATGTTAGTACAAACAATTCAATCATAAAATTCTTCTTTTGATCGACACCCCATCGATCGACGTCAGAATAATGTAACACCCCAATTTTGGGTTGAGGGTCACATAGTAATTACGCGTAAAATATACTTTGAAACCTCTAAAAAACACTCAAGTTCCAAAGATCAACGTCACTCGATATTAATAATTAATAATTATCCCATAATAGAAATATAATCATCTCAACGCGATAAAGTTCCAAAATAAATAAAGTGGCACTGACATGTGAAAAATACCAAACATCGCCAAAAGAAAGAAAATTACAACTTCTTTATTTGAATCTTCCTCGTCACTTGTTCTATCTTCAAGTCACCGCTCCTGGACCTCATTGTCCTGATCATCTATGAAGTTAAGCGCCCAAACAAATCAAACAAGGCAAACAAGAAAGGGTTAACTCGTAAATACAGGAAAAACATATTATCAATTGTGATAGTAAAAAAAAAACACAAGTTCATAAAACTGAATCCATCAAGAACAGAACAAGAACAACAACACAATAATTAATTTCCACGTCACCAAATCAATGAAGATGTGAAAATGCTCTCTACTACTATATGCTTATAGTTATAATATATGGCCATTACGTCACCCTTCTCGGGCCAAAACATCACCCTTCACGGGCCAAGACATCACCCTTCACGGGCCAAAACATCACCCTTCACGGGCCAAACGTCACCCTTCACGGGCCAAAACATCACCCTTCACGGGCCAAGACAATCACGTGGGACAAAGATCCACCACATTGTCCTCGGTTGATTACCATCAACCTAAGAATCCTCAGTTGATCCCGCGGGACAAAGTGCTGCCACATCAACCCAATATATATATATATAAGATGCATATGCTATGACTATGCAAAAATTCATAATCCTCATGGACCAACAGTCCACACAAAATTTCAGTCTTGCATACCACAATTTACAATATAATCATCACTTCACAACAACATTTTCACCATGAAATAACCAATATAACTCAATTTCTAAAAAAACACAGCATCCTTATTTTAGTATTTAAAAAGAAACAGCATTAATAAAATTACAGAAACAGTGTTTTTTTTTTGTACAAACAGAATGTAATCTAAATAGTAGACAGCAATGTTTTTTTTATAAAAATAGAGACAGCAGAAATTTAAATACAGAAATTGCAGTATTTTAGAATACAGAAAACAGCAGCAATTTTATTACACAAACTGCAGTATTAAAAAAAAACAGAAAACAGTAGCTGTTTTAATACAGAAACAACAGCACTTAAAAAATAAAAACAGAAACAGTGGAAATTTTAATACAGAAAACAGAATACAGCAGAGTTAAAAACAACAGAAACAGCACCCTTTGTTTTGCCACGAAGAGGGCTCGATTACCACCACTTTACAACATACTAATACGCTAACAATTCCTCAGAGACAACTCTCAAAATCACCCAAAAAACTAAAATAAAAACAAAACCTTCCTCATCAAGGTTCGAACCAAAGACTTGCCAACCAAATGCTTAAGCCTCAACCGCTAAGCCACAATTCATCTTGTTGCAATTCAAGCAAGGTAATTCAAATATTCTCAAGGTAAGCAATCATGCTCTTGACAAGATTAAATAACTCAAGACTAACATCACATTAATTAACTCAAGGGTTAATTTACAAACAAAAGAAGTCCGAGGACTAGAAAACAATTACAACCAAGTTCAAGGACTAAACTGTAATTACAATAAATTAGGGGTCTTACACCACCCGTGCTGCGGGATCCTGGCGCCATATCCGGATAAAATTCGTGGGCGAACGACGCATATGCATTGGCATGACATTGGCATGTACGTTGCATCATGATTGAATTATTACTCGTGGATGTTCTATGTGATGTGTGCTTGTATGATGAAAATGATATCGTAGAACTTTTCGCTTTACTCGAGTTGTCATTCATTATGTATAGGCTTGTGTATACCTATACTTATTTATTCTTAGAAGTGACCCTTGCACCTTGTTTGCTAATGTGTTTGGGCGCTCCGTTGCAGTTGGACAACTGCTAATTAAGGAGCAACAAGAGGATGCCAACCTGAGGAAAGTTCGAAAGGAAAGGACGGATAGATCATCACTTGAAGAGTAGATAGCTTTTTGCTTTTGTGTCTGTACTCAAGCATGCTTAGGGACAGGGTAGATACCAGGTCTATATGCCTTTATGCGGTCGCCTTGCATGGGATCTTAGGAGGTATGCCGGGAGTAGGAGGTCTTGGTTTGGATTTTTAATGTGGCAACATGATCTCTTTAATGAACGAGTCAATTTTTAAGAAACTATTTCACCCATGTTGTCCACTTTTATTTAACTTGTATATTTTACCAAACGGGGTATATCTGTATGTATTACATATTGCCTTTGGCATGTTCTGAAAAGAAAGAAAATAAAAATTAGACTTTTTTTCCGCAGCATTGAAAATGTAAATGACATGTTTAATTACTGTTTGGGCACTACAGTAACACCTTGAAAATTGAGGTGTTACATTGTGGTATCAGAGCTCCGGTTGAGAATACTAGATCTTGTTGGGGAATAGGTCTGTCGGGTTAGGTTGTGTGACTCTATGTCGTTGTGTGTCTACAACTAAGATATTTCAGCTTTGATTGCTAAGGAATGGGTTGTAAGGCCTGATCAACCTTATGGCCACTCCAAGCATGATGAGATCCTGAAGTATCTGAAGTTTTGGATGTCCATAGGTTTTCCTTGTACGAAGAGCCTTAATATATGCTTGTTTGATTATCTCCCATGCTAGCTAGCTTCTAAGCTATTTTAATACATGACTTATGTGTTTACTCTTAATGAATGCTTTGTTTTGTTAAGGGTTAATTGATGGGGTTTTCGGTTAAGTCAAGAGTATATTGGGGGTTCTTTTAGAAATTGATAGTTTATGAGGGAGAAGTCAGGGATTGAACCTCATGTAGGATGCCCTTAGCACCTAAGGATGATGGACTTTAAGGTAGGGAGGAAAAAGAAGGACTTCAAGGTTTGGTATGCTATGAATAATGTAGCGCTTAGTCAATAGACAGGTTTGTGAAGAGTTTAAGCTATACTCCCTCCTTAGCCTTCAGTGGGGCTGTTTTGGAAATTGTTTGGAGTGAGGAGCCTTCAGTCTTAGTCATAACTGTAGGAAGATGCTCCCTAAAATCTTGAAGATCTGGGAATGAGGAATATGTCTTATGTTTCTGGAAAGTCATCAGGTAAGGCGGTAGTTGAAGCTTCAGAGGACCATTGAGATGTGATACATGGACTAGCTTGAAAGAAGTAAACTTGAATGGGTGCTAATAGAAAAGGCTTAATGTAGGCATGTATTTGGCATGGTCATATATGTGGAAGATCGAGGTTATGATTGGAACGAGACTAAGAGAGGACTTAAGTAGGTAGAAGTTTTTCCTAGGGCATAGACAATCTCGTTTTCTCTAGTCAATGATTACAGGTTGAAAACTCTACCATACTTACTTGGAAAAGGTGTATGATCAGAGGTCGAGTTTGATCCCTAACTCTCAACTGTTGAGGATGGCAAGTTGCAAAGGCACACCAAAGAGTTTGATTAAGGTGTGGTTGAATTAGATTGATTGAAGGATTACATGGAACACCTAGGTTGGATGTGCACGAATGTGTTTGAATGGAGGTCGAGATGTTTAGGATGACATAATGGTCACCTAGGGTAATTAAGGAAGTAAGGGAGTGTATCGGTTGAAGCGGAGGCGCTAAGGATAACTTTTGGAGCAGGTATAACAGGTACAATATGACATAACTTAATGAGGTTCACTAATCCATGAATGTAAGTGATTGAATGAACACTAGGAGAGAGAAAAGCTTAGGCTCGTGGTCATAGATGTGGGAAGAAGATTGACGACCATTGTACGTCAGTAGTGTTGCAGAAGCAAGCACCTTCGAATACCTAACTGAGGATCTCTTAGGCACAATTTTGAGTGAAGAACCCCAAGAGCGTCTCTTGGCAGCCAGCGGGGATGAATGAAAGGAGTGATGAATATGCGATGAACTTGTGATGAATTAGCGATGAGCTTATGAAGCATTAAACCTGGCATGATAGGAACTAGTATTAATTGTGATGTGAATGTATGCTTGGCTGGATACATGATGTTGCATGTCTCTTGTTTTGAAAGTGATTGTTTACGATGTTAGGATCTTCATAGTACTGCTGCTTGAATGTTGCTTGTGGTAATTCTCGTAGGGATTCGTAGAAACATTATTGTTGCTTCCCTTACATGCCTACGGGCAATTTCTTGGGGAAGATTGAATACCAAACCACCAAGTTCTCTTGGAGTGGACCGTAGAGCGGTATCCACCACAAGGGAATTCCCGAAGTTTTGGATGGCGTTAAACTCTGTAAGGGAACACCAAGCTGTGGGATGTCGACCAACTACAACGAATGATGAAGGAATGGTGGACGACTTCACTGGTGCGTATCTTTCCACAACCGGGAGAAACTTATGAAGTATACTGTAAGGCCCTCAATTTTGAGTATTTACATTTTAGTCCTTTGAGTTTGAATAATTACAATCTAGTCCTCCATTTTCTTGTAATCAAAACTTTAGTCCTTCAAATCCTATTAAATAAATTCTAGCCTTGGCTATTCAGGTAATTGTTTAGGTCATGTTGGTTTTGCCTTGAGGATCATTAAAATAGTTTCGCTTGAATTATAACAAGATTGGCTTTGGCTTAGTGGTTAAGACTTCTGTATTTCCTTTACATGGTAAGGTTTCGAATCTTGGTGAGATAAGTTTTGTTTTTGGCTCAGATTTTCGTGTGGCTTGATAGGTTTAAAATTTCAAATTCAAAATTAGCATTATTAGTCATTAAGGGTGTTTAGAATTCAGATTTTATGAAGGAATAATGTGTATTAAGGTGGTATAATGTGAGTTTATGAATGTGTCTGGTGGTTAATGGGTTTTGATGGAGATTAAAGCCCCATTAAGGAGCTGGTCGCCCCTCTCTCTCTCTCTCTCCCTTCTTGCTGCTGAAAAACTGATCATATAGCCTTGGTTCCTCCTTTCTTTCTCCTCACACTTCATTGCTAAACTTAGAACTCCAAAAGTTGAAACTTTCTGAAACTTTATGCTGTTGTGTCGCCCCTCTCCTCTCCATTGGTGATCAAGGTTAGTCCCTTCAATCCTCTCCAAGAGTTCTTAGTGTTGGTTGTTGGCAAGTCACTCAAACTCTTATAAATTTCTGAATTTCCTGTTAGATTCAAATAATTAAATGAATAATTATGTTTTGATAATCAACAATTTCTTTAAGGATCAATATCGTCTTTAACTGGATTTACTAACACAATAAAAACTCTCATGTACAGGAACAACTATCTCTAAAAGGACTGAGTAAACTTCAAAGCATCATCAAGAATATCAGTCTATCAGAGGAGTTCGTTCGGTCACCATGAAGAAGACTATGTCAAAAATATACGGAGGAAAGTACTCTTGCATGAGACAGTCTGGTGAATCATGGGAGCTAAAGAGGCAAGAACATCCAACATTTTAGAACACTTCATCAGAGTCTACTCGCTCAAAGTTGAAGCCTATCTTGAGAAGACAAAACAGTCTGCCACTTAAGATGACTGCTCCAGTCAAAATTGAAAGGGCAGGTTAATGTATGAAGAAACTCTTTCAGCCTCAAAGGTTCTCTAGCATCACAAAGGAAGTTGTGAATCAACTCTATCAGATGAAAAGAACTTCAATAAGATCAAAAGAAGAAATTCAGTCAAGAAAGACTGAATGAAGGAAAGTTCGTCCGCCAATCCAAATTACTTTGTAGCGGAACTTCAAGCATTGAATGGAGACCACGTCTGCCAAGCTACAAGGAAGAATCCGTCCGCTCAAGCATCAATTGCGCCAAAGGAATAGAGATCAAGAAATGTGGTTTTCGAGGACATCAGGATTATCGAAGTATTAAAGAATCTATTTTCTTTATCTGGAGTAATTACTTCGTGGATTAAAAGACTCCTACCTCGTCTACACATTTATTAATATACTGGCTGCGGTAGAAAGTAGAAAGGGACACAATTAATACAATATTCCTTGGTCCCACTAATATTCTACTTTCCCTCAAATCAAGCTGACATTGCGGAATCAACGGCAAGAATCTTTGAGCATCGTACACTCTCAACGGTCGAAATTCAAATATCTGACCAAGGCACGTGATAAGTATTAGCTGACAAGCACTGGGGCAAAATGGTCAAAGCAAGCTTCACTGATATTTCCTCACGCATTAAATACTGAAGTCATAACTCGAAGCTACTTGCTCATCATGGAGCCAGACGACATCAACCCAGATAAACTGATGATTTCCAGATCATATCTTACGCTTGCAGAGAAATTTCAGATATTGACTTACGCCTGCTGAAAGATGCAGAACTAGCCGTTACGCGCAGCTCAGAGAGGAAGAGGCACTTCGGACAATTTTTCTCTTTTTCTCAAGAAGAAGAAGCAACTGAAGATATAAATAGAAGATCCTGCCTCCGAAGTATTTGGGCAACTTAGACTTAAACTTCCATATGCCAACTAAGTCTGTCCCAAGAACCAAGGAACCTTGGTTCATACTCAGGATGCCTCAAGCCTATTCCTGCCTAAGTATATGAACTTGTGTGAGAAAAATTCATAGAGTTTTACTCTTATCTTTCTCAACTCACACACACTCCCAAACAGAGAACCCAAACTCCTATCCTCTCTGTAAACTGAACTTCATTTCCTCTATCCACTCTTACTAAGAAGAGAACCAAATAGAGAAGCCAACCTTTGAAAAATGTGTCAGGAGAAGTCCTGTAGAATACTTGTAAGGAGAAGTCCTGATAATACTTGTAAGGAGGAGTCCTAACAATACTTGTAAGGAGAAGTCCTTAGAATACTTGTTGGGAGAAGTCCCTGATAATACTTGTACTATTTGTTGAAATAGTGAAAATCTTGGTGAAGCCAAGGACTGGACGTAGCCTTGTCGATTATGGGGGTGAACCAGGATAAAAACCATGAGTGCTTTACTTTCATGTTATATTGCTTTTCCGCTGCATGCTCATTCATATGTTTGTAACTAGCAAACAATCTTGAAAAATAAGCAATCATCGTTTAAAATTTATTAAATAAATTTCATACATTCTCACATATTTACAAGAATGATTTGTGTCAAATTTAGATGAAAGATGATAAATAAATAACATAAAATTCTTGAGAAAAGAAATCGAAAAATGTGTCACACAATTCAAACCCCCCCTTTCTTGTGTGTTTCTTGCACCTTCATTTCCTTGGCGTTCAATTCTTTTCCTCTCTTCTAGGGTTAGATTGGTTTTGTTTTCAGAACTTTCACCTCACCATACTTGAGTGTGCACTGCACTTTTGAAGGGCTAGGGTCGTTCTGTGAAGAAGGTCTTGCTCCTGACCCTGGCTGTGGTTTTGATGACGACAAACTCATCAACAAAAAGAAGAAAAGAAGACTTCGAAGAAACAATGCTACAAAGTTCATCAATAGTCTAGAAGTCTTAGTTTAGGTGAGTTATGCTTCTAAAGGTCTATTAAAGCATAAAGGATCTTAAAACACCTAAACTAATCAAGCTAAGTGTTTTCATAACTTAAAAGAAGTAGAAAACCTTAAGCCGATCTCAATGGATCAAATTTCTGGAAGATGGGCTTCAGTGTAATCGATTGCAGCTTTCTGGTAATCTATTACACATAGGAAAGTAATCGATTACCCATTGCTTGTAATCGATTACATGTTTGAATTTGAAATTCAAAGTGAAACGGCTATTAGTGTAATCGATTACACTAAGTGATGTAATCGATTACCAGAACGAAAAGTTGCATCTTTTCATGAACCATTGTGTCCCAAACCTTTTGGAAAGGGTTGTCGATGACAGGATTTTATATGATAATTTTAGGGTCTTTTTAGTCTTTTTATTTTGTTATTTTTTAGTCTCATATAGGATTTTTATTCTTTTTATGTAGATTTTATAATTATTTTGCATTTTTCATATAGATTAGCTTTTATTTGTTTTTTAAACTTTATTTAATATTTTTAGGAATTTTTATAGTTATTTTTATATTTTTAGGAAAGCTGGTATAGTTATCATTTTTGTCCAGGGACCAATTTGTAAGTTTCAGGAAAGGAAGGACCAAAGTGTAAAAGTTCAAGAGTGGAGGATGAAAAGTGAAGTTTCAAAGAGTTAAAGGGCCAGAATTGAAGTGCTAGCAAAGAGAGGACTTAAAGTGGAAATCAAGAATATGAACCAACACTCTCTAAATTAAGCACATGGAAAATAAGGATTAAAGGATGAGTGGAGAATTGATGGTAGTGGGAAGGAGTTTTCACATGTTAATTGGTGGCCAATGAAGGCCATAATGGCCATCAACTCCTCCACCATTGAAAGGCAATTTTTTTTGCTATAAATAGGAGTGCTCATCCTTTGTAAAAAACACACCTTTTTAGAATACAACAAGTATTCTTCTTTCCTCCTTAAGATCATTGTTCCTAGGAATTGTGGGAAGCCAAACTTGAGCTCCTATCCAGGGTAATTCAATGAATCTTGTAGCCATGCTTGGCTAACTTCTTCTTTAAGTTTCTTGGGTTGTAGTAGTTTATAAATTATGTTTTAGTATTGTTTCTACCTTTCTGAGTTTTAATTTTAGTTCTTGTTTTATTTCCTTGCTCATATTGTTATCTTGCTGTACACAAGAAGTTTTGCTTATTACTTATGTCATAAGATAATTTGGTGAGTAGTAAGGGAACTAGGATCTAAAAAAGGTTATAAGTATATATCTCTAAAGATCATTAGGATAGACGTAACCTTATGTTGGCCTGAATTCATTCTTCATCTTCTTTTCTGGTTAAGTAAATTACAAGATCTTGGATTTAGTAATTAGGAAGAAAGTTCTACATTTCTTAAGATCATTAGGATGTAGAAATTCTAGGTTATAGCATCATGAACATGGATTTAAAATTCAGAAATTAAGTAGGAACTTGATAGCATTTTTATAGACTATGTAAATCAACCCAAGAGCTTAATTCTTATCATTTTTATTTCTTATCATTTTGTTCCTATATCTTTGTTCTAAAAACAAACCAACTTCATATTTTCATCTTTTAATTTCTTGCACAAGTACTAAATTTATATTAATAAGAACACCTATCCCTTGGGTTCGATCTTTTTGTATTACGCGATAGATAATCGTACACTTGCGATTTCCGCTATCAGTTGTGATGGTTCAAGGATGTTTCCCTTGCCTATATAGAGTCCATTTGAGTCCAGAACACAATAACACATGAGAATACAACATTAGGCCAAAGCTTTGTCAAAATTAGTTCATCTTTTAGAACTTAAACCTTCAAGAGCCTAAATTCTGAGTTCATGATCTTCATGTTTATAAGAACACCTTTGTTGTTCATATCTTGAGGAACTCAGAATCATATTATGCTTAAAAGCCTTAAAGCATAAATTCTCATGATCAATCCACTTCCATGTTAAAGGATTGATACAGCCAATTGTAAACTCTTCTTCATCTCTTTCTGTAAGATTGAGTTTTTCACCGTGGTATTCGGTGAAGGGTTGTTGTCACTGAAAGTGGTATACTTTCAGGGTATTGATTGAAGGTGGTTTAGCCTTCAAGGTTTGAGGGTGGTTTGCCTTTAGGAACTGAAAGCGGTTTGCTTTCAGGGGCCTGTTGAAAGTGGTTTGCTTTCACAGGTTATTGGTAGAAATACTTTGGGTCCTTGGGTTAGGAACTTGTAAGAGATTTTTATCAATAGTGGAAAAATCCTCAAGGGGTTTCTTTGAGGGACTGGACGTAGCCTTCAGTGGATAGAAGGTGAACCAGGATAAAACTTCGTGTGTGAATTCCTCTCATCCTTCATCTTTTACTTTCAAGCAATCCTCAAATTCCGCTGCAATCACAACTATCGTTTCGTGATCATCATTATCTTGAAAGTAATAATTTCGATAAGGCGAAAATTGGGGCAACTCTGATTCACCCCTCCCCCTCTCAGGTTGCTATCTGTACTAACAATTGGTATCAGAGCGGAAGTTTAGGTAAGTTATTCCTAAGGTCCGGGAAAAGATGGCATCCTCTTCCAATCATGGAACTAGTGAAGGACACAACATAAACAGGCCACCATTCTTCAATGGAGAACACTATGACTTCTGGAAGATCAAGATGAAAATATTCATAAAGTCATTAGACGCAGGAATTTGGAAAGCCATTGAAGAAGGTCCCTTTGTGCCTGTAGCAGAAGTTGAAGGAACTTCACAAGTAAAACTAGAAAGTTCATGGAGTGAAGAAGAAAAGAAGAAGGTTCAATATGATCTCAAAGGAATGAACATCCTCACATCTGCCCTTGGGATGGATGAATTTTTCAGAGTATCAACGTGCACCACATCGAAAGAAATATGGGATACGTTGATGGTGACTCATGAAGGGACAGATGAAGTCAAGAGATCAAAGATCAATACTCTATCTCAAGAATATGAAATGTTCAGAATGCTTCCAGGAGAAAAGGTATTAGATATGCAAAAATGATTCACTCATTTAATTAATCATTTGATTGCTCTTGGTAGACAATTTTCAAACAGTGACTTGAACATGAAAGTTCTAAGATCACTTACAAGAGTATGGCAACCAAAAGTAACAGCCATCTCAGAGAAGAAGAGTTTATCAAAAATGACTCTTGCAACTCTTTTTGGAAAACTCCAAGAACATGAGTTGGAGTTGAATCGTTTGGAAGAAAATGAACAACATGAGAAGAAGTATCGATCCATTTCTCTAAAAGCAAAAGAAAGCATCAAAGAAGATTATGATGCAGATTCTGAAGAAGAAGACAATGGGAATGTGAATCTTCTAGTAAAGAATTTTGGAAAGTTTCTTAAGAGAAAAGGTGTGAAATTCAACAACAACAACTCTTTCCAAAGAAACAATGAGTCTTCTTCCTCTCAAAAGATCACATGTTTCGAATGTGGCAAGCCTGGACACTTCAAGTCAGAATGTCCAAATCTTCAGAAGAAGAAACATGGCCTAAGAGAAAAATTCGAAAAGAAGGATCAACCCACACGAAGAGCATATTTGGCTTGGGATGATAATGAAGTAAGTTCATCATCAGACTCTGATAAAGAAGAAGCACAAGTTGCTTTGATGGCCTCACATGACTCAGATGTTGAAGATTCCCAGGTTAGTGACAATTCTATATCTTTTCATGATTTAAAGTTTACCATGGAAAATATGTTTAAATTATGTCAAGAATTCTCTAAGGTTAGCACTAGGCAAAATGATTTGATTTCATCCTTAGAAAGTAAGTGTAGAACTTTACAAGAAGAACTAGACATAGTAAAATCTAAGTTAGATATTACTCATAAATGCACTAAGTGTAGTTCTTTAGAAGAAAAGATAGATAATCTTCAACAAAGAGTTCATAACTTCAATAAAGGAAAACAGAAGTTAGATGATATTCTAAGTATTCAAAGACATTCAAACAATAAGTCAGGTCTAGGATATACTTCTTACCCAAAGACTAAGGAAGTCAAGAAAACTGTGTTTGTAAAACCAAACATGATGGAAGGATCTTCTAAAAACATTGAGATCAAATCTTTTAGGGATATGAACAATAGGAAGAACAACCCTAATAGACTTCCTAAGAAGATTCATCCTACTCCTAGGCAAACATCTAGTTACAATCATTATTCTTGCACCTATTGTAACAAAATAGGACATACCCCTAGTAGATGATACTACAAACATGTAGGAGTACCAAATAGGGAGTACATTTGGATTAGAAAGGATGTTAACTTAGAAGGACCCAAAACTTGTTGGGCTCCTAATACCCATGTCTGAACTCTGTCATGTAGGTGTGTATGAAAGTAGCAAAGGATTTATGGTATCTTGATAGTGGCTGCTCATCACACATGACAGGAGACAAAACCAAGTTTTCTTTTCTTATACCTAGGGAAAAAGGTTTTGTCACATATGGTTACAATCAAAAGGGAAAGATACTCGGTATTTGAAGAATAGGCACACCCCCTCAAAAAGTCATCGATAAAGTTTTTTACGTTGATGGTTTGATGCATAATCTTCTGAGTATCAGTCAACTATGTGACAAAGGTTTGAAAGTTGGTTTCATTGATGATATATGTGTAGTAAAAGATGTGAAAACTAAAGAAATTAAGTTTTCTGGGTATAAAGTAAATAAAGTCTTAATGATCTCCTTGGATGAGATTCCACAAAACGTAAGATGCCTTTTGGCCAAGAACAATAGTGACTCATGGCTATGGCATAGAAGACTTGCTCATATACACATAGATCATTTAAACAAACTAGTCAAGCATGATCTAGTTGTTGGGCTTCCAAAGATAAGATTCGAAAAAGACAAGCTTTGTGATGCATGTCCAAAGGGGAAGCAAACCAGAATGTCTTTCAAACCAAAGAACATAGTTTCGACTTCAAGGCCCCTTCAATTTCTACATATGGATTTGCTCGGACCTTCAAGAACAAAAAGCCTCGGAGGTAATTTCTATGAACTTGTTATTGTTGATGATTTCTCTAGATTTACATGGACGTTATTCTTGCCTCATAAGAATGAAGCCTTCAATGCATTCAAGAGATATGCAAGGCTAGTTCAAAAAGAGATGTCTTTAAAGATCTCTTCTATTACAAGTGATCATGGAGGAGAATTTCAGAATCAACAATTTCAAGAACTATGTGATGAAAATGGAATATCCCATAATTTCTCTACTCCGAGAACACCACAACAAAATGGTGTTGTAGAAAGGAAGAACAGATTACTCGAAGAATTAGCAAGAACCATGCTAAGTGAATCAAGCCTTCCTAAATATTTCTGGGCTGATGCTGTAAGTACTGCTTGCTATGTTTCCAATAGAGTTCTTATTAGACCTATACTAAAGAAAACCCCCTATGAACTCTACAAAGAAAGGAAACCAAATATCTCTCATCTACATGCTTTTGGATCAAAATGCTTTGTCTTGAATAATGGAAAGGAAAACCTTGGTAAGTTTGATGAAAAATCTGATGAAGGTATACTCCTTGGTTATTCTCTAACAAGCAAAGCATATAGAGTCTTTAACAAGAAAACTCTATCTGTGGAAGAATCCATACATGTATCTTTTGATGAATCTAAATCTTCAATAGAAGATAAAGTAAATCTTCCAGATGTTGAAGAAGAAGATTTCATTATCAATGAAGATTCTCAAAAGGATAGAGATCAAAATCCAATACAAGAAGAGCACATTGAAGATGATACTTATCAACTTCCAAAGGAATGGAGAACCCATAGGGATCATCCAGTTGATAATGTTATTGGTGATATTTCTAGAGGCGTCTCTACAAGGCTACGCTTAAATGATTCAGTTTTGAATATGGCCTTTGTCTCTCAAATAGAACCATTAAAAGTAAATGATGCTCTGGAGGATGAGTATTGGATTGTAGCAATGCAGGAAGAACTAAACCAATTTGAAAGGAATCAAGTTTGGGAACTTGTTCCAAAGCCTAGTGACAAGCATGTTATTGGAACAAAGTGGGTATTTAGAAATAAGTTAGATGAAAATGGTATTATAGTTAGGAACAAAGCAAGATTGGTTGCTCAAGGTTATAATCAAGAAGAAGGCATAGATTTTGATGAAACCTATGCACCAGTAGCAAGGTTGGAAGCCATAAGACTTCTGTTGGCGTATGCTTGCTCTTTAAATTTTCCGTTATATCAAATGGACGTCAAAACTGCTTTCCTAAACGGATATATTCAAGAAGAAGTTTATGTGAAGCAACCCCCAGGATTTGAAGATCCAAAGTTCCCTTCACATGTCTTCAGATTTAAGAAGGCACTCTATGGTCTTAAGCAAGCCCCTCGTGCATGGTATGATAGATTAAGCACATTCCTTTGTGATAAAGGATTCCAAAAGGGTAAGGCTGACACAACCTTGTTCATCAAAAGGACCAAAGGTAATATTTTATTAGTTCAAATTTATGTTGATGATATTATCTTTGGTGCAACTAACGAATCTCTTTGTAAGGATTTATCTAACATGATGCAAGAAGAATTTGAGATGTCTATGATGGGACAATTAAATTTCTTTCTTGGGTTGCAAATCAAGCAATCACGTGACAGAATATTCATCAATCAATCAAAGTTTTTCAAGGAATTATTAAAGAAATATGATTTGGATGATTGCAAAGCCATAGCCACACCAATGGGGTCTAATACATATTTAGATCAAGATGTATCCGGTGTTCCAGTAGACATTACTAAATATAGAGGTATGATCGGATCTCTTTTATAGTTAACTGCAAGTAGACCTGATATTATGTTTAGTGTGTGTCTATGTGCTAGATATCAAGCATCTCCTAGGGAATCACATTTGAGTTCCGTTAAACGGATTTTCAAATACTTGAGAGGAACTACAAATGTTGGTTTGTGGTATCCCAAAGGGAGTGTTTGTGATTTGATTGGATATTCTGATTCTGATTATGCTGGTTGTAAAACTGAAAGAAAAAGTACAAGTGGTACTTGTCACTTATTAGGAAATGCCCTTGTATCTTGGTCTTGCAAGAAACAAGCATGTGTTGCTCTAAGTACTGCTGAAGCAGAATATATTGCTGCAGGAAGTTGTTGTGCACAAGGAAGTTGTTGTGCACAAACTCTATGGCTCAAACAACAACTCAAAGATTATGGCTTAGAGCTGGGCTGCATTTCAATTAAATGTGACAACACAAGTGCCATAAATCTCACTAAAAATCCCATCATGCATTCTCGAACTAAGCATATTGATATAAGACATCATTTCCTTCGAGATCATGTTATGAGGAAAGATATTGAGATTTTTTTTGTGGATACTCATAATCAATTAGCAGATATCTTTACTAAGCCTCTTCCTAAAGATTCATTCTTTAAGATTAGAAGAGAATTAGGCATATTAGATGAGCATGACATATAAAGTAACATGTTTTTTTGCATAATCATTGTGATAATATATGTTTATATGCATTTAGTTTGATTATGTGCTTCAATATGTATTTAAAATAGGTTACATAGGATTCTAGAGCCTAGAACCTATAAAAATGTCTTAGTAATCGATTACCCTAGGTCCTGTAATCGATTAACCTTGATCTTAGTCCTCGTGCCCGTTAGAAATCTATAAGTAATCGATTACCCCAACTGCTGTAATCGATTACACATTCAAAATTTAAATATTTTCAAATTTTTAAACTGCTGTAATCGATTACTCTAACTGTCATAATCGATTACACACACGATTTTCTCTATAAAATCAGCATATGTCTACTGTCTTTTGCCTACCTTCCCACATACACAACCTATCTTCTTAATCTTGTTTAGCCATGGGGTCTCTTCCTCGTCCCTCCAATGTCTCCTCTCCAATCAATGCTCCTCGAAGGGATTCCTCCACTGATCCCTTTGTGCATTCTCGATACCGTATAGATGTTCAAACAAATGCCGCATCGGCTGGACTGTCTCCATTTTATACCATTCCTTCCAATTTCTCACAAGAAACCAATGTCATCCTTGAAAGAATGGACATCCTGTCACTTCGTCTCTCTCAAAAGTTGGGACAACTGGAAGACACCATTTGATCTCGATTTCTGCTTGTGGAAAATCGCATAGAGGCAGTACACTCCTTCATGCGCAAAGAAATTGAGAGTCTCCAGGATCTTGATCCCTCTGAGATTTCTGAGGATTCTAGTCAAGCATAGGTTCTGAAGACCTTGTCTTAATATAGTTATACAATTACTACTAGGATTTCCCCCTGATGAGTGGATTTTATATGATAATTTTAGGGTCTTTTTAGTCTTTTTATTTTATTATTTTTGAGTCTCATGTAGGTTTTTTATTGTTTTTATGTAGATTTTATATTTATTTTGCATTTTGCATGTAGATTAGATTTTATTTGTTTTTCTAGCTTTATTTTATATTTTTAGGAACTTTTCTAGTTATTTTGTATTTTTAGGAAAAAGCTGGTTTAGTTATCATTTTTGTCCAGGGACCACTTTGTAAAGTTTCAGGAAATCAAGGTCCAAATTGTAAAAGTTCAAGAGTGGAGGACTTAAAGTGAAGATTGAGAGAATATGAGGGCTTGAATTGAAGTGCTAACCAAGAGAGGACCAAAGTGAAAAAGAAGAATATGAAGAATCACTCTCTAATTTAGCACATGGAAAATAATGTTGAAGGAATTGATGATAGTGGAGGAGGAGTTTCAGAATTAAACAAGGGCTGAGTAGTGGCTTTTGATGGCATTCAAATCCCACTAACCATGAAGAAGGAAGGAAAACTTGGAGCTGAAACAACAGGTCCCAGCGCTGCAGCGCTGGGAAGCCAGCGCTCATGCGCTGGCCCTCGATCTGACAGTGGATTTTTAATGCTTCCAGCGCCCAAGCGTTGGGAATTCTAGCGCTGAAGCGTTGGAGGCTGGATTTTTACTATAAATAGGACCCTCCTCTTCACTTGTAAAACACACCATCTTAGAACACAACAAGTGTTCCTCTTTCTCCCTCAAGAACATTGTTCCTAGGAATTGTGGGAAGCCATATTTGAGCTCCTAGTCCAGGGTAATTCAATGCTTCTTTTAGCCATGCTTGGCTAAATTCTTCTTTAAGTTTTTGGGTTGTTTTAGTTTATAATTCATGTTCTAGTTTCTTCTACATTTCTGAATAATACTTTCAAATCATGTTTTATTTCTTTGTTCTTCATTAATCTTGTGTACAAAAGATTTCATGCTTTCTACTTATTCATAAGGCCATTTGGTAAGTAGTAAGGGAAATAGGAAATAAAAAAGGTTATAAGTATACATTTCTTAAGGCTATAAGGATGGACGTAACTTTGTGTTGGCCCGAATTCCTTCTTCATCTTCTTTTCTGATTAACTAATAACCAAGGCTATGGAGTTAGTAATTAGGAAAGAAAGGTCTACATTTCTTAAGGCTATTAGGATGTAGAAACTCTAGGCTATAGCACCATGATTTTGGATTTAAAATTCAGAAATTAAGTAGGAGATTTCTAGCATGTTTTATAGACTATGTAAACCAACCCAAGAGCTTAAATTCTTATCATCTTATTTCTTATCATTTTATGCTATTACTATTTCTTGTTCTAAAAACAACAACATCTTTTTATCTTTTAATTTCTTGCACAAGTACTAAAATTATAATAATAAGAACACCTATCCCTTGGGTTCGATCTTTTTATATTACGCGATAGTTAATCGTACACTTGCGATTTCCTTATCAAGTTTTGGCGCCGTTGCCGGGGATAGGTTCTTTCAAGTTCTTATTTTTATTTTATTTAGTACTTCTTGTTTATATATTTATATATTAAAAAAAAAAGAGAAAAAAGTATATATAAAAAAGTTGTGATGAACTGGTGCTGCTAATTTTGTTTGCTAAGTATTGTCAGGTATAGCAATGGCTGAAACATTCGAGCAAAGGAAGGCAAAAATCCGGGCTGAGGTTGAAAAGGAGTATGAGAAGACGAAGCAGGATATCTTCACTCTAGTTGACGAGTTTTACTCTGATATAGATTGCAAGAGAAAATCCGGATTTTTGCCAAGTCCTGAGCAAGAATGTAAGGCCAGGGAGATTCTACAAATAAAGATACAAGGCATTATAATGAGGCAGCCCGGGGATAAACAACAACCACTTGTTCATGAAAATGAACTCGTGGTTCAAAAAGAGGAGGTGAAAGCAACCTTCATTGTAGAATTTGTCCTTAAAGACAAATTGGAGATGGAGGAAGAAGAACCTCAAGGAACCTATGTTATAGGTTTAGAAAAGCAAGGAACGGAACAGGGAAGGGAAAATTTATTTATTCCTTCCATTTTTAATTTAAATGTTGTTACCTTGTTAGCTGAAAATTCATGTGGCACCATGTTGCTCTTGTGCCAAAATATGCATGATTTGCGAGGTCTAATGAATTTTGTAATAGACCCCGGTTGAAAAGTGAAATTTGAAGGGTCTATCTCGGACCTTAACAATGAGCTGGTTGGGAGACAACCCAACTTAGGATAGTTTAAATTTTTGTCATTTAAATTTCTGCACAACTCTTGTAAATAAATAAAAGAAAGAAATTTTATGTTGTTGCTGCAGGAGGGGCCAGCGCTCAGGCGCTGGAGGCCAACGCTCAAGCGTTAGGCCCCTGTTTAAAGTCCCCTGGTTCTGGTTTATTCCAGCGCTCCAGCGCTGGAGGGCCAGCGCTCATGCGCTAGGCCCCTGGAATCCCATCTTTTTATTTTTTATTTTCCAGCGCCATAGCGTTGGAAACCCAGCGCTTAGGCGCTGGGACCTTTGATGCCCAGTTTTTACTTTTATTCCAGCGCCCAAGCGTTGGCATCCCCAACGCTCAAGCGCTGGAGCTCGGGCAGTTTGCTGTTTTTTTTTTTGTTTTTATTTGCTGTTTTTAGTTTTTAATAAATTTTGTGTTCACCATTTTCTGAAAGTTTTTAGATTCTATGAGTTTTCCCTTGTTTCTACACTGGCTTTAATTTCTGGGGAACTCAAGAATTCTTGTTTTTAGGTGGACACAATTTTTCAACCCATGATCTTAAGTGTGCTATTTTTGGGACTAACAAGTCAAGCAAGTTCTTACTTGTGAGACTTTTGTTTGTTCATTGTTACAGGATAGGTACCAGAAGGAGGAAGAACTCTCTTGAACTTAAGTGTTCAATTTGATTTTTGCATTGAGGTTCCCTTGGACCTTTGTGGAAATTAGTGTACTATGCCAGCTTCTTAGTTTTTTGTTTTTCTTTTTATAGTTTTTAGCTTTATTTTTAGTTTAGTTTTTCTGTTTTCTTTTTGCATGAGTCTTGAGTATTTTATCCATTCTGAATGTTGCTATAGCTTTGTGAAATGCTTTATCTGATTGAAATGCTTTGTGAAAAAGGTTATATGTTTTGAAGTGGTTGGGATTGCATGCTGTAGAAAGGATTTTTGATATCTTGATTGTTGGGTTGTTGGCAAAAGTCTTTTTCTGAGTTCTAAAAAGGGTACCACTTACCCTATCTTTTTCTGAGAGCTGAGGTCTCTGAATGCATGATTGTAAGATTTTTCTGCCTTGTGTTGCATGTTGATTGGAGTTTTGTACACTCTGTGAGTTGAGAAGAGATTATAGGCATTTTTGAAAACTCAGATTTTTGCTTGAAATGTTATATCCACTAGTAGCCCCTTTTTGAGCCTTAAAAGAGTCATTCTTTGGAGCCTACTTTGTGTGATAATTCTTAAAGTTATTGTGATTCATGTGCTAAATTGTTAGAGCTATGTTTGTGGGTTTCTCTCTAAAAAAATGATGAAAAAATTTGGAAAAAAATAAGGTATGTGCCTTAGAAAAAATAATGAAGTAGTGGGGTGAGAAAGAGTATGAGGGGAGTAAAATTCAAGTCATTCATCCCATACATTCCACTACTTTGTTCAAAAAAAAAAAGAAGAGAAAAAGAAAAGGAAAAAATTGAGAGAACCCTTGTGTTAATTGTTGAGCTCTTAAGAAGAATCACTTAACAACAAGTTTCTGAGTCAGCCACTAGAGTTGCCAATTTCTTGAAATCCACACCTTGAATTGTTCAACCCTTTGGCCAAGTTACAACCTTCAAAAATCTCTTCAAAAAAATCACTTGGTTGCTTTACTTCAGTTTTGATTTGAATTATAGGCAGGATCATTGAGCTTTCTTGTTTTCATGGAGAATATCATTTTGTGAGCTTATTTGATGAACTCAAACATGTTAAAAGCCAAGCCTAACTTTCTTGATTCTTTGTCTTATAAACATGCATGTCTTCCTTATCCGCTAAGCTTTCTGGAAAATTATCATATTTCAATCGGATAAAAACTTTTTCAAAACTCAGGGACGAGTTTTTCTTTAAGTTTTGTCGCTTGAGGACAAGCTGTCGTTGGGTATAGTGGTGTGATGAGTGGATTTTATATGATAATTTTAGGGTCTTTTTAGTCTTTTTATTTTATTATTTTTGAGTCTCATGTAGGTTTTTTATTGTTTTTATGTAGATTTTATATTTATTTTGCATTTTGCATGTAGATTAGATTTTATTTGTTTTTCTAGCTTTATTTTATATTTTTAGGAACTTTTCTAGTTATTTTGTATTTTTAGGAAAAAGATGGTTTAGTTATCATTTTTGTCCAGGGACCACTTTGTAAAGTTTCAGGAAATCAAGGTCCAAATTGTAAAAGTTCAAGAGTGGAGGACTTAAAGTGAAGATTGAGAGAATATGAGGGCTTGAATTGAAGTGCTAACCAAGAGAGGACCAAAGTGAAAAAGAAGAATATGAAGAATCACTCTCTAATTTAGCACGTAGAAAATAATGTTGAAGGAATTGATGATAGTGGAGGAGGAGTTTCAGAATTAAACAAGGGCTGAGTAGTGGCTTCTGATGGCATTCAAATCCCACTAACCATGAAGAAGGAAGGAAAACTTGGAGCTGAAACAGCAGGTCCCAGCGCTGCAGCGCTGGGAAGCCAGCGCTCATGCGCTGGCCCTCGATTGGACAGTGGATTTTTAATGCTTCCAGCGCCCAAGCGTTGGGAATTCTAGCGCTGAAGCGTTGGAGGCTGGATTTTTACTATAAATAGGACCCTCCTCTTCACTTGTAAAATACACCATCTTAGAACACAACAAGTGTTCCTCTTTCTCCCTCAAGAACATTGTTCCTAGGAATTGTGGGAAGCCATATTTGAGCTCCTAGTCCAGGGTAATTCAATGCTTCTTTTAGCCATGCTTGGCTAAATTCTTCTTTAAGTTTTTGGGTTGTTTTAGTTTATAATTCATGTTCTAGTTTCTTCTACATTTCTGAATAATACTTTCAAATCATGTTTTATTTCTTTGTTCTTCATTAATCTTGTGTACAAAAGATTTCATGCTTTCTACTTATTCATAAGGCCATTTGGTAAGTAGTAAGGGAAATAGGAAATAAAAAAGGTTATAAGTATACATTTCTTAAGGCTATAAGGATGGACGTAACTTTGTGTTGGCCCGAATTCCTTCTTCATCTTCTTTTCTGATTAACTAATAACAAAGGCTATGGAGTTAGTAATCAGGAAAGAAAGGTCTACATTTCTTAAGGCTATTAGGATGTAGAAACTCTAGGCTATAGCACCATGATTTTGGATTTAAAATTCAGAAATTAAGTAGGAGATTTCTAGCATGTTTTATAGACTATGTAAACCAACCCAAGAGCTTAAATTCTTATCATCTTATTTCTTATCATTTTATGCTATTACTATTTCTTGTTCTAAAAACAACAACATCTTTTTATCTTTTAATTTCTTGCACAGGTACTAAAATTATAATAATAAGAACACCTATCCCTTGGGTTCGATCTTTTTATATTACGCGATAGTTAATCGTACACTTGCGATTTCCTTATCACCCCCGTTCCACAAATAGGCTTCTTCCTTTGTTGTAACTCCTCTACTACTTATGTATGTTAAGCTTCTACTATATGTAACCTATGCATTTGCTTCCATATATATAATATAAGTGCTGGTTGTACTTTATTCTTGTTTTACGTCTTTACCCCCATACCCCATGCTTTATTTTGCAATATATACTTGTATGGATATATATGCCTGTATTTTTTTTTGGCCTTTTCTTCTTTTTGATGAAGTCAAAAGGGGGAGAAAGGTTCTGTGCTATTAAAGATCATATGCAGGATTTCAACAAGTCCATTAGAAAGGGGGAGAAATACTAGATTACATCAATCAGGGGGAGTTCTTCAACAGAATTGCAAATATGATCTTCAAGTATCAAGAATAAGTTTTCCATCATCAAAAAGGGGGAGATTGTGAAGAAGGTCTTGCTCCTGACCCTGGCTGTGGTTTTGATGACGACAAACTCATCGACAAAAAGAAGAAAAGAAGACTTCGAAGAAACAATGCTACAAAGTTCATCAATAGTCTAGAAGTCTTAGTTTAGGTGAGTTATGCTTCTAAAGGTCTATTAAAGCATAAAGGCTCTTAAAACACCTAAACTAATCAAGCTAAGTGTTTTCATAACTTAAAAGAAGTAGAAAACCTTAAGCCGATCCCAAAGGATCAAATTTCTGGAAGATGGGCTTCAGTGTAATCGATTGCAGCTTTCTGGTAATCGATTACACATAGGCAAGTAATCGATTACCCATTGCTTGTAATCGATTACATGTTTGAATTTGAAATTCAAACTGAAACGGCTATTAGTGTAATCGATTACACTAAGTAATGTAATCGATTACCAGAACGAAAAGTTGCATCTTTTCATGAACCATTGTGTCCCAAACCTTTTGGAAAGGGTTGTGATGGTTCAAGGACGTTTCCCTTGCCTATATAAAGTCCATTTGAGTCCAGAACACAATAACACATGAGAATACAAAATTAGGCCAAAGCTTTGTCAAAATTAGTTCATCTTTTAGAACTTAAACCTTCAAGAGCCTAAATTTTTAGTTCATGATCTTCATGTTTATAAGAACACCTTTGTTGTTCATATCTTGAGGAACTCAGAATCATATTATTCTTAAAAGCCATAAAGCATAAATTCTCATGATCAATCCACTTCCATGTTAAAGGATTGATACAGCCAATTGTAAACTCTTCTTCAGCTCTTTCTGTAAGATTGAGTTTTTCACCGTGGTATTCGGTGAAGGGTTGTTGTCACTGAAAGTGGTACTTTCAGGGTATTGATTGAAGGTGGTTTAGCCTTCAAGGTCTGAGGGTGGTTTGCCTTCAGGAACTGAAAGCGGTTTGCTTTTAGGGGCTGTTGAAAGTGGTTTGCTTTCACAGGTTATTGGTAGAAATTCTTGGGGTCCTTGGGTTAGGAACTTGTAAGAGATTTTTATCAATAGTGGAAAAATCCTCAAGGGGTTTCTTTGAGGGATTGGACGTAGCCTTCGGTGGATAGAAGGTGAACCAGGATAAAACTCCGTTTGTGAATTCCTTTCATCCTTCATCTTTTACTTTCAAGCAATCCTCAAATTCCGCTGCAATCACTACTATCGTTTCGTGATCATCATTATCTTGAAAGTAATAATTTCGATAAGGCGAAAATTGGGGCAACTCTGATTCACCCCCCCTCTCAGGTTGCTATCTGTACTAACACGTTCTGCATTCCTCTTGATCAAACAATCAAAACAAGGTTGGTCTTTCCCTTCATTCTTGGTTGGAACTCTTGTATTCTTCCTTATTCACGTGTTTTAGTGATTTTGGAAATCCTTGAGATTTTTAGTAGAAATTGTATTTAATCGGTTTTATAATGAGTTTTGGTGTTGGGAAAGTCTTGGTTTTGAAAAGTAGAGTTTAGAATTGATTTTGCAGTGAAAAACACTATTTTTGGGCTTTCTGGCAGGGAGCCAATGCATGAGCGCTGGACTCCCAACGCCTGGGCGTTGAGGTTTTGCCCAGTTTCGTGTTGCTAGACAGAGGCCTAATGCATGAGTGTTGGAACCTAGCGCCTGGGCGCTAGGCCTCTGCCAGCAACTTGTTGTTTTGCTTCTTTTGGTTTTAAATCCTTTTGAGTTGGTTTTCCACCTTTCCAATGGTTGTTGATTATTATGTAAATGTGTTTTATCTTGTTAGGTCAGAGAAAAATTTCATGCAACCTATTCGAAGGTAAGGGTAGCTCATGTCCTAGAGAGTCTTGAGTCGTGCATGTTGTATGTTGATTGAAATGAATGTGAGTTGGTTGTGACTGAGTTTCTATCATATGCCGACTATGCTATGTTGCTGCAAATCATCTTGGATTAAATGAAATGTTTGATGATGACAATTTATTTGTGCTAACATACCATGATTGTTGGATATTTTTTAGGAACTGTTGGTTCATGGATTATTGTGGTTTGTCATGGCATGTGCATCTTTTAGGTTGAAGGCGGTGGGGTGGACGGTAATTGCCACGTGACCGTGCCTGAGGACAATGGGGTGGACGGTTTTGCCACGTGATTGTCCGGTTCCTATTGGAACAACATTTTTGGCCATAGTTGAGCATATAGACTTTGAGGAACTAACAAGCATAAATTATGTTTGATAATGACAACATGTTTTACTGTTGCTATGTGACTTGTTACGGTTTATAAAGTTGAATAGGTTTTTCTGTTTAGATACTGCCGTTGTTGGCTTTGCTGCACTGTTTTTAACTTCTTTTAAGAATGTTGCTTGTTATTGCTTTGATGTTTGTTTTAGGAGTTAACCCTTTCTGCTTTGTTGTTGTTTGTCTGTTGTTTGGGCTCTTAACGCCATAGATTTACAACGCGAGGATTTAATTGGAGAATAGGTTGTGAATAGCTAAAGGAGATGGTAGAGGATGATTTGAAGGTCTTGAAGAAGAAGTGTTTCCGTTGTTTTCTTCGAAATGTCTCAGCACATGTTGTGCAGTTTAATTATTTATTTTGTTATGCGCTGATTATTTAATTAAGGGGATTATTTTAATGTTAAATAATTATTGAACGACGTAACTCTTTTGAAAATTGAGTTGTTTTCTGAGAGGTTTTAATTTCCGCGAAATTACTATGTGACCCTCAACCAAAAAATGGGGTGTTACATATACTGCAACGCCTCCCACCAGGGTTGGGATGTGTTCTGATGCATAATCGGCAAGCAGAGGCTTACGCTTTGAGACAATTAAAGACACATGAGTAGAACTACCCGACACATGAATTGGAGTTAGCGGCAATTGGAGTTAGCGGCTATGGTATTCGCGCTCAGGATCTGGAGACATGACCTATATGGAAGTACCTTCACTGTCTTCTACGACCGCAAGATCTTGATGTACTTGCTCGACCAGAAGGAGTTGAGCATGAGATAGAAGCAAAGGATGGAATTCATTAAGGATCATGACTTCATGCTACAATACCACCCGGGGAAGGAGATTGTGGTACTGGATGCCCTGAGCAGAAAGACAATCCATGTTTCGGCTATGATGGTGCGGGAAATGAAGTTACTCGAGGAATTCCGAGATTTCATCTTAGACGTGGAAGTAGCTCCAGGAGAGTTATGCTTCAAAATGGTAACCGTCACAGTGATCTCCTGGGAGAGATCAGAGATAAACAATTACAAGACGAACAACTAATGAGAGAGAGAACCTCGATCGTTCTGAGAAAGGCACCAGACTTTGAAGTAGGATTAGACAATGTCCTACGGTGCAAGGGACGTTATGCGTGCCAAGCAGCACCGAGATGAAGGAGTTGATCCTGGATAAGGGCCATAAAATTAGACTGAGCATCCACTCGAGAGCAACAAGGAATTATCAGGACCTGAAGTTGCACTCCTGGTGGCCTGGAATGAAGAAGCAAGTGGCTGAGTATGTAGCGATTTGTTTGACATGTCAAAGGACAAAAGTGGAACGTCAGTAAACCGGCAGAGATGATCCGATCCCCGGATTCCCCCGAATGGGGATAGGGATGAACTACTGCCCCAAGAAGGGTTCACTTACCGCCACGACTATCATACAAGCATAGGGATGGTACCCTATGAGGTTTCAGGTGGGCACAAGCGCCAAACATCTTGTGTTGAGCCAGAGTGGTGGAAGTCTAGCAGTTGAAGCCGAATTCATTCAGCATACCACATATGGTAAATTAGGATAATAGGAAGACGAAATCTTCTCAGAGCCGACATAAGAGCCATGCCAATAAGAGGAGAAGAAAACTGGGATTTGAAGCAGGTGAGCAGGTGTTTCTTCAGGTGGCACCAACGACGAGGAGGTTTATGCCTAAGTTGATCGAGTCAGATGATATTCAACACCAAGTGCATAATGTAGCGAATGAGAAAAGAACGGTGCAACTCAATGTGCCTTTGAGTCTAATCTTGGTTGAAGCAGACAAGGCTAATTTGATAACCTTTCCCAACCGGTGAGAAGAGCACCCCAAAATGATACCCGAACCGATGGTGCGAGTTCCATCAAGTTTTGATCTATGTGACGGAGGATTGTTGGACTATGCATCGGGATATATAAAGGTTGATCGTAGATGGTAACTTGAACCAATTCATAAGGGGAGAGAAGCGGTGAGAGGCAAGTCTGCCCAACAAGGCGGTAACGGTAATAGTGGCGGTAAAGAGGGTATCGGCAAAGTGTGCCCAACAAGGCGATTTTTAGAAGGGACGATAATGTCAAGAGGGTATCGGTAAAGTACCTTGTCATCTCTCAGGTGGCGTCTTACGATGTGAGTATTGAAAGAAGCACACTCAACAGACTTGGGGCGATCGTTTCCACACCACACCTCACCATCAAGTATCCAACTTGCAGGGGAAGAGTAGGAGTAATGAAAGTGGATCAAGCATCGGCGAGGCACTGTTACACGAGGATCCTAGAGTTGAATAGTATATACAAAGAACGATGGGCGAAAGAGGGGAACCATGTGTTTGAAATCGCCACACCCGAAAACCCTTTCGTAGATTCGAGGGACGACCTACGAGATAACAGAGCCCAGCCTGTGGAGGAAACAAAAAATCTGGTCTTGGAAGTAAAAATACTAAAAGTGGGCGGGAACCTAAGCCTTGAGCAAGAATCAAGGCTGGGCGAGTTGCTGAGAAGGAACCTTGATCTTTTCTCTTGGAGCGTGAAGGACGTCCGATGAAAGGGATTTTGATGATTAAAAAGAACAAAAGAGGTTTCACTTTACCAACTACTATCAAATCTCTTTCAAGACTCAATCATAGTATAGAATCGGGTTTTGTCGTCTCCACAGGGATTGGGTTGATTTAAAATCAATTCTTTAGAGTTTGAGAAAGTGAGAAGAAATATTTGTTTTGATTTTGGGAAAAGATATAGTATAAGAACAAAAAGCAATTCTGATAAAAATAGCACTTTGGGTAATAACTTCACTTAACCAAATTATGCTTTCCACAATCAGATAACTATATGAATTTAGAAATCGATTTCATGGTGATTTAGCCTAGAATTTCTATTTGTTAATACCTTAATCAATTAGACTTTCAATTTCAATTACCAAACCTAATACCTTAGTGTTTAGTTAACCCAATTGAAGCATTAGCATTCTTAAGTTCTGGCCATCATAATTGATTCTGATGAGTGGATTTTATATGATGTTTTTAGGCTATTTTTAGTCTTTTTATTTTATTATTTTTGAGTCACATATAGGTTTTTTTAGTCTTTTTATGTAGATTTTATATTTATTTTGCATTTTGCATGTAGATTATATTTTATTAGATTTTCTAGTTTTATTTTATATTTTTAGGAATTTTTCTAGTTATTTTGTATTTTTAGAAAAAGCTGGTTTAGTTATCATTTTTGTCCAGGGACCAATGTGTAAAGTTTCAGGAAGTCAGGGACCAAATTGTAAAAGTTCAAGAGTGGAGGACTTAAAGTGAAGATTGAGAGATTATGAGGGCTTGAATTGAAGTGCTAACCAAGAGAGGACCAAAGTGAAAAAGAAGAATATGAAGAATCACTCTCTAATTTAGCACATGGAAAAAATGTTTAAAGGAATTGATGTTAGTGGGGGAAGGGTTTCAGAATTAAACAAGGCTGAGTAGTGGCATTTTATGGCCATCAAAACCCACTACCATAAATGAAGAAGTAAGGGAAATAGGAAATAAAAAAGGTTATATGTTTGCATTTCTTAAGGCTATAAGGATGTACGTAACTTTGTGTTGGCTCGGATTCTTTCTTCATCTTCTTCTCTAATTAACTAATAACCAAGGCTATGGAGTTAGTAATTAAGTAAGGAAGTTCTACATTTCTTAAGGCTATTAGGGTGTAGAAACTTAGGCTATAGCACCATGAATTTGAATTTAGAGTTCAGAAATTTAGTAAGAGTTTTCTAGCATGTTTTATAAATTATGTAAATCAACCCAAGAGCTTAAATTCTCTCATCTTATTTGCTTTATTATTTTATGCTATTGCTCTCATCTTGTCCTAAACCAAACATCAACCATATCATTTTATTTTTATTGCACAAGTACTAAATTATATAATAATAAGAACACCTATCCCTTGGGTTCGATCTTTTGTATTACGCGATAGTTTAATCGTACACTTGCGATTTTCCTTATCAGATTCCCACCCTTATACCTAAGTGGCGGATTAACCGATTAATCTAATCCCATTTCCTTTAATTCCTACCAATTACAATTATGCAGAAATAAGCAAAGTACTTGCGTCGACTTCAAGTAAAATAAGCATGGGGAAAAAATTCAAGAAAAGACAACTTTATTCACATAGAGCAACAGAAAGCTTAGAGCAAAACTTAGAAAAGATTCACATACTACCCAAATGCAAAAGGGCTTAGCCAAACATGGCTAAGGAAAACATAATTAAAATAAAAAGAACAAAACCTGAAACTAGGGCTCCAAGGCCTTTTACAAGCTTCAAGAACAATGCTACAAAGGAAGGAACTCAGGTTCTAGGGCTTCATATAAAAGAAAACCCAAAAACCAAATTTATAGCCAATCTGCTAGCAGGCCAACGCTCAAGCGTTGGGTTCCACCGCTTGGGCACTGGGAACAACATTGGATTCTCCTCTTCAGACAGAATGCCAACGCATGAGCGTTCGGGTGCCAACGCTCAGGCGTTGGGAGCACGGCAGACTCCTCATTTTCTTGTTCTTAACCTTCTCTTTTGATTCCTTTCATCAATGCTTTGATGAGGCTTCATGGTGGCTTCAATAGGGTTTTGAAACAGCTGAAGTAATCATTCTCTTCATCAATTCTTCATTTTGGCATATGTTAAACAAGTTTAATGTTTCATCTCCTCATTCACTCCATGACCATTTAGCCTTTAACCCTTTCCTCATCATCATTTCTTCATTATTCCTTCATCAATTCTCATCATCAAATCACCATGGACCACCTAATAATGACTAGAACACTAACAAGGACTAAACTTTAATAAAATACTAACAAAACACTAATAAAACACAATTAAAAGGACTAAAACACAAAACTAACTAAATTATATGCAAATGCACAAATAAAGAGAAAACCTAATAAAGTGAAATAAAAACTATACGCGACTCAATAAAATGAACTAAAAACAAGAGAAAAAGATCCTAAAAACATCATATGAATTCCAATCATCACACCACTATAACAAACGACAGCTTGTCCTCAAGCGTAAAACACTTTGAGAAGAGCTTGTCCTCAAGCTCAGAATAAATCACCTTAGCCAGACAAACAGAGCTCAAGATACATATTTCAAGAAAACACAGTTTGTCAAGTACAAGCATGTCAAAGGAGAAAAATTTCACCAAGAAATCTGAGCGCAAAATGATCAAAGAAGCAGAAATGAGTTCACCAATTAAGCTCACAGAAAAATATCTCATGAAAATACAAGTTCAACGAAACAAATCTGCCTATCATTCGAATCAAAACCAAACAGGTACAACAATGCAACTTGGAGAGATTATCAAGGGTTGAAATTTGGCCAAGGGTTTAGAAACAGGTATGGAATTGAAAAACTTGGCAACTATAATGGCTCAGACTCAGACTCATGACTCATGTTAGGTGATTCCCTTTATAGAACAAGAGCTTAAACAATTACCGCACATAGGTTCTCTGCAATTTTTTTTTTTGAATAAAGTAGTGGAATGTATGGGATGAATGAATTGAATTTTACTACTCTCATACTCTTTCTCACCCCACTACTTCATTATAATCTTTTTTCTTTTTCCTTTTTTTCTAAGGCACATACCTTATATTTTTTCATTTATATTTTTTTCAGAGAGAATCCTAACATACATGGCTCTATTATAATTTTTCCATCACCCAACAACTCATAAACAATTTCAATAGTAAGCTCCAAAGAAATAGACTCAAGGCTCAATAGGGGATACTAAGGGAAAATGATACAAATCAATAACAAGTTATGAGTTCTCAAAAATTCCTAAAGTCTCTCTCAAGGTAAAAAAGTATGCACAAATGCAGTCAACATGTAACACAAGGCAGATAAGTACAAGCACTAGTAATACAGAGCTCACTCTAAGCACTCAGAAAAGATAGGGTAAGTGTACCCTTTTTAGAACTCAAAAACATGATTAATTTAGTACTCAGAAATCAAGGATCCATTCACAACCCCTAACAGCATGCAACTCTACCTAGCATTTTTTAAAACACATGTATCAATTTTCCAAAAACATTAGCTAAAGGTGGAACCACTTAAGAGTTAGGCAAACATGGTATAAAAATGTTAAAATATATTAACTAACTCAATCTATCCTACATGCAAGGCTCCAATTCTAAAAATTAAAATCTAAACAAATCTAAAAAAGAAAAGTAAAAACTTACAAGAAAATAAAAATAAAAGAAAAATATAAACTTAAAACAAAAATGAAAACACTACACTGGTGAAGTTCAGGTATTCATGGGATCTTCCTTATCACCAGCTCCTCCAGAACCTGTTTCTAGCTTTGCCAACCTTCCTTTTTATTCAAAACAAAGAAAAACAAACAAACTTATGTTACCTGCCCGAGCCTCAACGCATGAGCGTTGGAGTTCCAACACTTGGGCGTTGGTATTAAAAACAAACTCTGGGATTCCAGGGGCAACGCATGAGCGTTGGCCCCCCAACGCTTGGGCGTTGGGTTTTATGAAATTCTGGGCAGCTTGGCAGGGGCTCAACGCATGAGCGTTGAGCCTCCAACGCTTGGCCGTTGGGGTTCCTGCAACTATTTATTCAACACACAAAAAAAAGCACTTGGGTTGTCTCCCAAGCAGCCCAATGTTATAGTCTTTGGTACACTTTTCACTAATCAATTCTCAACCGGGGTCTATTACAAAATTCATTGGACCCCGCAAGTCATGCAAATTTTGGCACAAAAACATCATGGTGCCCAATGAATTTTCAGCTTTCAAGACAACACTAATAAAATTACAAATGGAAGGGATAAGAAAAATTTTCCCTTCTTGTTCTTTGCCTTGATTTTCTGAACCTATGACATAGGTTCCTTGAGGTTCTTCTTCCTCCTCCTCTCTTTGAATCACAGGTTCACTTTCATGAACGGGTGGTTGTTGCTCATCCCCGGGATGCCTTCTTAAAATGTCATTCAGCCTTCCTTGCAAGGATATTCTGGCCTTCCATTCTTGCTCTTGCTTGGGCAAAGATCCCGAAGCGCGCTTGCAATCCAATTCAATGTAATACTCATCAATTAGAGTGAAGGCATCACGCTTCTTCTTTTCATATTCTTTCTCAAGATCAGCCCGGATCTTTGCCAACTGTTGCTCATATATTTCAGCCATTGTTCCTTACAAAAACAACAAACTAAGTAAGCAGCACCAATTCACAATACTAGAATTTACAAAAATAAAAAAAAGAAAATTCTAAACAACCAATTAAAAATCAGAAAGCCAATCCCCAGCAACGACGCCAATTTGATGAAAGGGATTTTGATGATTAAAAAGAACAAAAGAGGTTTTACTCTACCAACTAATATCAAATCTCTTGGAAGACTCAATCATAGTATAGTATCGGGTTTTGTCGTCTCCACAGGGATTAGGTTGACTTAAAATAAGTTCTTTAGAGTTTGAGAATGTGAGAAGAAATATTTGTTTTCATTTTGGGAAAAGATATAGTATAAGAACAAAAAGCGATTCTAATAAAAATAGCACTTTGGGTAATAGCTTCAATTAACCCAAATTATGCTTTCCACAATTAGATAACTATATGAATTTAGAAATCGATTTCATGGTGATTTAGCCTAGAATTTCTATTTGTTAATACCTTAATCAAATAGACTTTCAATTTCAATTACCAAACCTAATACCTTAGTGTTTAGTTAACCCAATTGAAGCATTAGCATTCTTTAGTTCTGGCCATCACAATTGATTCCCACCCTTATACCTAAGTGGCGGATTAACCGATTAATCTAATCCCATTTCCTTTAATTCCTACCAATTACCATTATGCAGAAATAAGCAAAGTACTTGCGTCGACTTCAAGTAAAATAGGCATGGGGAAAAAATTCAAGAAAAGACAACTTTATTCACATAGAGCAACATAAAGCTTAGAGCAAAACTTAGAAAAGATTCACATACTACCCAAATGCAAAAGGGCTTAGCCAAACATGGCTAAGGAAAACATAATTAAGATAAAAAGAAAAAAACCTGAAACAAGGGCCCGGAGGCCTTTTACATGCTTCAAGAACAAGGCTACAAAGGAAGAAACTCAGGTTCCAGGGCTTGATATAAAAGAAAACCCAAAAACCAAATTTATAGTCAATCTGCCAGCAGGCCAACGCTTGGGCGCTGGAAACAACATTGGATTCTCCTCTTCAGACAGAATGCCAACGCATGAGCGTTGGGGTGCCAACGCTCAGGAGTTGGGAGCACGACAGACTCCTCATTTTCTTGTTCTTAACTTTCTCTTTTGATTCTTTCATCAATGCTTTGATGAGGCTTCATGGTGGCTTCAAT
Organism: Acmispon strigosus; assembly: GCA_030819835.1. Lineage (NCBI taxonomy): Eukaryota > Viridiplantae > Streptophyta > Magnoliopsida > Fabales > Fabaceae > Acmispon > Acmispon strigosus. Next base: position 23,754,878 of record JAUAMA010000004.1, on the reverse strand, counting down.
AGGGTTTTGAAACAGCTGAAGCAATCATTCTCTTCATCAATTCTTCATTTTGGCATATGTTAAACAAGTTTAATGCTTCATCTCCTCATTCACTCCATAACCATTCAGCCTTTAACCCTTTCCTCATCATCATTTCTTCATTATTCCTTCATCAATTCTCATCATCAAATCACCATGAATCACCTAATAATGACTAGAACACTAACAAGGACTAAACTCTAATAAAATACTAACAAAAAACTAATAAAACACAATTAAAAGGACTAAAACACAAAACTAACAAAATTATATGCAAATGCACAAATAAAGAGAAAAACCTAATAAAGTGAAATAAAAACTGTATGAGACTCAATAAAATGAACTAAAAACAAGAGAAAAAGACCCTAAAAACATCATACGAATTCCAGTCATCAACGTCCTGGGAATTGGCCCAAACTTTGTATGCCATAAGTTGGCCAAAAATCTTGGCTCCAAGGTAGTCGTATAAAAGAAAAGGAAGATGAGTGATGAGAAGTTTAAGGAAATTCTCTAAGAAACGGGGAAGTTGCTAGAAGGCGGGTTCATAAGGGAAAAAAGATACCCAACTTGGCTCACCAACATGTTCATGGTAAAGAAGGTGAATTGAAAATGGAGAATGTGTACCGACTATACAGACTTGAAGAAGGTGTGTCCAAAAGACTCATACCCGTTACTAAACATAGACAAATTGGTGGATGGGGCTTCCGGTCATGGGATGTTGAATTTGATGGACACGTATTCAGGTTACAACCAGATTCGAAAGCACCCGGTAGACGAGGAAAATACAACTTTTTACGTCGAGAGGGTTAATTACTGTTATAAAACTATGCCATTCGGGTTGAAGAATGCGGGTGCAACGTATCAGAGATTGATGGATAGGGTGCTCAGTGATCAAGTGGGTTGAAACATGGAAGTTTATGTATATGACATGGTCATAAAAACATTGAAGGGGAATGGCCATTGTGGCGACCTAGAGGAGGTGTTCGGTTCCCTAAGAAAGCACAATATCAGATTAAACCTGGTTAAATGAAAATTCGGGATAATGAGCGGAAAATTCTTAGGATCCATGATATCTGAAAGAGGGATAGAAGTAAACCCTGACAAATGTCAGACTATCAAAGACATGAAGAGTTCCACAATCGTTAAGGAGGTCCAATGTTAACCAGGCGAATCGTCGCGTTGTCAAGATTTTTGCCACATTACGGAGGGAGTGCTGCCCAATTTTTCAATTGTCTGAAGAAAAATGCAAATTTAAATTGGACGCCAAAATGTGAAGAGGCTTTTTTTCACCTCAAGTGTCTTCTTTCAACACCGCCAATCCTTTTGAGACTGCAGGCGGGGTTGCCTTTAGTGCTATACATCGCTGTAATAGATGGGGAGGTGAGTCCAGTGTTGGTGCAAGAATTAGGGAAGCAAAAGATATAATATACTTTGTCACTAGGGAATTGTAAGGTGCAAAGGCGAGGTATCAGAATATAGAAAAGGCAGTCTTCACATTGTTGGTAATGACGACATGTCTTAGACCATATTTCCAAAGCTACCAAATCAAGGCCCGAACAAATTTTCCTCTTAGACAAGTTCTGCATAAACCGGATTTGTCAGGGCGTTTGGTGGCATGGTATGTGGAATTTTCGAGGTTTGATTTAAAATTTGAACCAAGAAGAGCAGTGAAGGCCCAAGTATTGGCGGTCTTCGTGGTCGAATTAACTCCAGCCTTCGAACCCGATGAGAGCTCTGTGTGGGTGTTATCGGTTGACATATCATCCAATGTAAAAAGGAATGGAGACAGAATCGTCCTTGATGGACCCGGGGAGATTTGAATTGAGCAATCCTTGAGGTTTGATTTCAGGGAAAACAATAATCAGGCAGCGTACGAGACTCTCATCGCTGATTTAAAACTTGTGAAGGACCTAGCAGTGGAAAACTTGGTTATAAAAATTGACTCCAATTGGTGTTCAACCAAGTGAAGGGTGATCACCAAGCACAAGACGAGCAATTGGTAAAGCACCTTGCAAAGGCCCAAGAGCTGGTGCTAGGTTTTGCAAAGGTTGACTTAGAATATGTTCTGCGAGATCAAAACGCCTGGACAGACATAATGTGAAATGCTCTAAGAAGCCAAATTTAATTTTCAAAGTTGATTATGAGAAGGCCTATGACTCGATGCAGTGGTATTTTCTATTTTACATGATGGAAAGAATGCAATTTAGACGTAAATGGGTCAACTGTTCGAATTCGGCTTTTGAGTTTGTTTTGGTTAACGAAAGCCCATGTGAGGAGTTTAGAATGGAGAAGGGTCTCTGACAAGGGGATCCCCTAGCTCAGTTTCTGTTCTTAATTGTGGCAGAGGGCCTTAATGGTCTATTTAAAAGAGCGGTATCAATGGGCAAATTTGTGGGGTTCAAACTTGGAAGGGATCACGTGTTGGAGATCTCAATGCTCCAATTTGCAGATGACGCCCTTTTTATTGGAGAAGCGAATCCCCAAAATGTTGTAGTGATGAAATGTGTATTCAGGTGTTTTAAACTAATTTCGGGACTCAAAGTCAATTTCCATAAAAGCAAGCTGGCAGGTGTATCAACTAATGGGAGTTGCTTACTCAGATTTGCATCTATGTTTCACTGTAAGGGGATGTTTCTCCCATTTGTTTACTTGGGGATCCCAGTGGGTGGAAGTGAAAATAATGTCAAACTAGGGACCCGGTCATTATGAAGATTAAATCCAAACTCTCTTCCTGGAGACAAAAAACGATCTCATTTGGTGGTAGAATTTGCCTCATTCAAAGCGTAATGTCTTCACTACCTTTTTTTTTTTTTTTTTCAAAGTTCCTGCGGCGGTAGTGAAAATATGCACATGAATCATGCAGAAGTTCTTGTGGGGGTGGGCAGGATGGGGAGAATAAAATTGCTTGGGTGAAACGGGAGATGGTTGGGAATTAAGGAATGTCACTCATTTAATAGGGCGTTGTTGGGAAAATGGAATTGGCAGTTTCTAACGGAACCGGATAGCCTTTGGTTTCGAGTGATCAAGGCTTGCACTGTAGCGAATCCCCTTGGTGGAAGGATATTCAAGCAAGCGGTATGCAAGGTATTGAAAATTGGTTTGAAGCAGATCTTAAAAAGACAGTATTTGATTCTAATGCAATATATTTTTGGTTTGAGAATCAGTTAGGGAATGGGGCCTTGAACGTGAGATTCCAAAGACTATATAATCTGTCACAACAAAAACACTGTACTAATAAAGACATGGGTCTAGGGATCAACGGTGAATGGCTCTGGAGCTTCAATTGGAGGAGGGGGATCCGTGGAAGAGAGGAATTCTGGCTGCAAGATCTGCTGATGGAGATTAATCGAGTCTGGCTCGTCGAAGGAAGAAGTGACAAATTGCAGGTATACAACTCGGAGGAGCCACATGTTGCTCTTAAATACAACTGGGCAGTGGCAGCCCCGTCGCATGTAAGAGCTTTTGCTTGGCGTTTATTGCCGGACGGCCTCCAAACCAGAGATAATTTGAGGAAGAGGCAAATTCTACCTAGTTCAGATGCTGCCCTCTGCCATCTTTGTCAAAAAGAGGTTGAAACCATCTCTCAACTTCTCCTATCCTGCCCGGTTTCCCTTGACGTTTGGCGCTCTTGCTATGGTTGGTTGGGTACTGTTACAGTTCTTCCTGCGTCTACTAGGGACCATCTCATTCAGCTCCCCTGGCATGGTAGAAATATATCTCAGCAGAAGGCGGAAATTGCTATCTGGTTGGCAGTAGTTTGGTCCTCTATTGCTGGCACGAAACAATGTCATTTTCAGCGAAGGAACGGTGATCAGGGAGCACATCTTGGTTCTGATTCAAGCACACTCTTAGCATTGGGGCAAAGTTGAGTGGGTTTTGTAGCTCCTTATTATTAGAATGGAAAACTAACCCAGTAGCATGTTTTCAATCTCTGTAGGGGCTGGTTTTGAATTATTAATTGCTGCAGTCTTGGTGGCTTGGACTTTACGCAAGTCCACCTTGTGCTCTCGGCTGATGGGTGTAGTTAAATTATTCTTGACCAGGGTGATGATCATTGATTAAGGGTGGACAAAGCTGACCTTTGTTAGAGGCGTTATGTGCTTTTTCAGCAGTTGTTGGGGTCTTGTTGAAGAATTATTTGGATCCATTTAGCTATTGACTTGGTTGTGTCTTATGGCCTGCATCTTAATTTTCTAGACACTCAGTTACTCTTAAACATGTTTCTGTTATCAATTGTTATGTATTCTCTGTTTTTCCCTCTTGTATTAAGGGTTGGGGCACCCCTTGTGCCTCATTTTAATACATCTTTGTCTTATCCAAAAAAATCCAAAAGGCCGGGTAACAATAGAACAGTAATTCAAGAAACGCTGGCTTTGCCTAGCGTAGAGGTGTCTGATGTAACAGCCCGATTTCCGGTCGAGAAGTCACATTGAAAAACGTGGAAATTAAAACTTAACCAAATCCTTTCAGAACACTTCAAGTTTCCAAAACAACGTCTCTCATATAATTATAATAGTGTAGCCTATAATCAATAATATTTATACAACAAAGAAACGAGATGCAATGAAAATAGTATTATGCACTACAAGTGCTAATTGTTCAAAACAACGGAATTAAAACATTATCTTCAAGTCTGCTCTAAAAGTTCCTCAGACTTGCATCAATTTAATCTTCCACTCTTCAAGAACCCTTCAATCCTGCTTTCAACTCAACCTTCACATATCCTCATCTCTGCTGGTCGTCTGGCGTTAAGCGCCCAAGCAAACAAACAACAAAATAGTAAGGGTTAACTCATAAATCAGACATCAAAGCTATAACGAGCAGCATGCTTACGAGAAATTAGAATAGTACAACAATTACATCAGTAGCAAAATGCAAAATCCTAACGACAAATCTACCCAACAGTTATTCAATAAACAGTTATTCACAAAATTCTTCTTTCGATTGACCCCCCATCAATCAATTTTAGAATGCAAAATCCTAACAACAAATCTACCCAACAGCTCTGATTTTCTCAACCAAAGCTCTGATACCACAAAATGTAACAGCCCGATTTCCGGTCGAGGTGTCACATTGAAAACCGCGGAAATTAAAACTTAACCAAATCCTTTCAGAAACCTCAAGTTTCCAAAATAACGTCTCTCATATAATTATAATATTGTAGCCCATAATCAATAATACTTATACAACAAGGAAACAAGATGTAATGAAAATAGTATTATGCACTACAGGTTCTAATTGTTCAAAACAGCGAAACTAAAACATTATCTCCAAGCCTGCCCCAAAAGTTCCTCAGACTTGCATCAATTTAATCTTCCACTCTTCAAGAACCCTTCAATTCTGCTTTCAGCTCAACCTTCACATATCTCATCTCTGTTGGTCATCTGGCGTTAAGCGCCCAAGCAATCAAACAACAAAACAGAAAAGGGTTAACTCATAAATCAGACATCAAAGCTATAACGAGCAACATGCTTAAAAGAAATTAGAACAGTACAACAATTATAGCAATAGCATAATTCATTTTCAACTTATAAACCATAGTCAGTAACATAGCAATAGGAAACCATGTAGAATTTATATGCTCAACTATGGCCAAAACTTCGTTCCAAGAAGAACCGGACAATCACATGGCAATTACCGTCCACCCCATCGCCCTCAATGGTCTCGTGGCAATTACCGTCCACCCCACCGCCTTCAACCTAAAAATGCACATGCCATGACAAACCACAAATGACCATGAACCAACAGTCCTGGTGTATTAGCATAAAATTATCATCATCAAATAATTTATATCATCCTACTGAAGATATAAATAAAAGACTTGAACACTAGAATCGGTGGCGGCTTACAACGATCAAAACTTCAAACATTCAAAGTCTTTCATCGCAATCAAGCTCTAAAACCCACTCAGAAACTTATAGTCATATCATTTTGAGTTAAGTCATCTTCCTGTGTGAAATCCTTATAGAGTAAAAACTCTTATCGTTCTCACACTTCAAAACAGAAAACACATATTCATATTCTCTCTGTAATCTGTGCTTAAACTTTTTCTACCCTCACTCTTGTTGAAGAGACTCTGTAGAAAAGAAATATTCTTTGTAAAAGAATTGGGAGAAATCCTGTCTAATACTTGTAAGGAGAAGTATTGTATAATACTTATAAGGAGAAGTCCTTTGAATACTGGGAGAAGTCCTGCACAATACTTGTACTGTTCAGTATGAATAGTGGAAAATCTTGGTGAAGCCAAGGACTGGAGGTAGCCCTGTCGATTAAGGGGGTGAACCAGGATAAACTCTTTGTGTGCTTTACTTTAAAGCTCTGTTTATTTTCCGCTGCACAAGTACTCGAAAACACTTTCAAAACTTATATTTGTTTAAATTGAATAGTTTATTAAAAATCATACACACAATTCAAAACCCGCCTTTCTTGTGTTGTTTCATTACTTTCACACACCACCCTCCTCAACATCCCCCTGAGATCCATGTCCTCCCTCGTCACTGTCAGAGTCCACATTATCACCTACCGACTCCCGTGATCCTCCAGAAGGGCCGACTATACGGAATAGATGACGATAAGCACGAGCATCTTCTCTAGTCCTCTTGGGAGTAGGAGCCCTCTTCCTAGCAGTGACTCTCCTACGGGTACCACTCCGCTCAGGTGCTGGATCAACATTAGGGTCCTCAAGGAAAGGATCAAGTGTTGACTGAGGGATATCAGGTGATGGAGGTGGAGCCGATGGTGCATCAAAAATTGGATAATACACAAGTACTAGATATTGACGAGGTAGATAAAAAGAGAAGGATCTAGGAATAGCCACTAGGTAACAGGCCAAGCAGCACCTAGCTGCCCATACGAAAATATGGACATGCCCTTGTAGCGACTATAGCCTGTGGCTGGCTCCACATACCAGCCTGTAGACACCTCAAAATCCGCAATGATCGTCTCTATGGGAGGCTGAGCCATTCCAAGGGCCTAAAACCTCATCTGTAAAAATAAAGCTGCAAGGGTGAGTCACAAAGCATATAAAGCATAAACAGCCATATAAGGTGACAGGACTTCTGCAAGTGTACATAATATATGGAAGTAATATAAAAGATTATTGTCTCCACAGGGATAGGAATTGATTTTGGACTTAAACTTAATCGTTAGAGCAGAAAAACAAAAAGATAATTTTGGGTTTTTGATGATTGATAACATAAAGCAAGAAAATAGAAAACTATGATAGAGATTGCACTTGGGTTCAAGTTTCAGCTAACTAAAATAAACTTCTCACAAACAGATATTCATATGAAATCGGAAATCGTTCTACGGTGCTCTAGCCTAGAATATTTACTTGTTAATTCCTTAATCAAGCAAAACATCCAATTCAAATACCAAACCTAATACCTTAGTGTCTAGTTAATTCAATTGAAGAATAAGTTCTTTTAATTAGGCCAACACTATTAGTTCCCACCCTTATACCTCAGTGGCGGATTAACCGATCAATCTAATCCCAGTTCTCTTAGATCCTACCAACTACCGTTGTACAAGAAATAAGCATAATTACTCACGTATACTCAAGCAATGAAAATTATGGGGAGAAGATACACAGAACAAAAGCTTTATTCATATGATAAACTGAAAGCTTAAAGCATAAATTAGAAAAAGGATTCACTAAACCCAAATGCTAGAAAACTTAGCCAAACATGACTAGGGAAAACATAAAGTTAAACCTGGATAAAAGGGCTCCAATGGCCTCTTACAACTTCAAGAAATGAAGCTTAAAAGAAAGAAATCAGAAAATCCAAGTCCCCTACAAAAGACAACAAAAACTAAATTTATAGAAAAAATCGCAGTGCAGCCATGCATGTACGTGGCATATCCCACGCATATGCATGGAGCAGGCCGAGGCTCACAGCCTTTGGTCTTCTCTTCTATTTTCTTGTTTCTTTCTTGATTCCTTTTGCCTTCAATTATCCCTTAATTCTCCTTCAAACCTCTTCAAGTTTCAGCCTCCATTTTGATGACACAAGAGTGAAACCCCAAAATCATTTACCTTGATCATCATTGCCTCAATAATTCTCTTTTTGGCCTTTAATCCTCCTCTCCAAGTATCATCATCATTCAGCCACCTAGCCTTCAAGTCCTTTGATTACACAAGCTGAAACAACAAAGCTTTGATGGCAAAGAAATGTAACAACAAAACCATTAACTTTGTTCATCATTGCTTCACTTGAGGGCCTTTATCATTTATCACCAGAATTAATAGCTCAACACTTAATAACCAGGGATGCAATTAAAGAGAAAATTAGGGACTAAACTATAAGTAATGCAATGCGTGCCACCCTTTCTCTATGTCATCATTCTTCCTAAAAGAATGACTCATTCCCTTCTCATAACCTTTTCATGTATGCTGGGCCCATTGGCTTATACATAGCCATACACTACAGAACGCCACTTGGGAACATGGGTTTGGTACGTTGACCCATTCCTCTTACCGAGCATGGATTGCCCTATTGGCTTTCAGCCGGGATACACAGCCTTTCCCGGGCTTCCCACTCTACTAGCCAGAATACAAGGGATCTCAAAATCAATGGCCTAGTGTTTAGTCGCTCCACTGTTTCATCCCCATGTCACCCCATCTCTATAATGCCGCCTCAAGTATCTCGACATCCACACCGGTTGCACATCGGACTATCATACAATGGAAGTTTCCGTGCTTTCCTACTCTTTATTCCTCCATAACAATTCCTGTGAACTATGGAAAACAATATACCATACAAACAGGTAATCTCCCCCTTATATCCTCTGCATCATTTGGCAATATCATCATACCATAATATCCCTGGCCTGGTAAATATGACCATCCAATACAGGGATTTCATAGGCATTTAACATTCAGCCGACCATACGTTGGGATTCTTAGAAATAAGGTCGATCTCAAGCCCTATCTCAGAATCCTGAACCCTTGAGAAATGGACTCACAGACATGCTAAAATCTTTTGTATGCAGTTAATCTAGTGATCGTTAATTAGATTCATTTATTCCTATATGCAAAAGCTTACTAAAACATCATCATCAATATCCTTTTCCTACTAAGTGATTCCTTGACTTAGGTCACCTCATGCCTATCATATAGTCCATTATCTCCATTACCCAGCTATTCTTAGCTCGCAATATCTTCATTCACAATAACAGATGCACATCTTCATATCACAACATACAGAGGTTCGAATACAATATTCATCATTGCCACAAATCGTGAGCACAATATCTCAGTCAATTTCTTTTCATTTTATCAAGCCAAGCTTTGTTAAACATAAGCATAATATCATTCACAGCTTAGTTCAGTCTGGCTATACACAACCACTTAATCAAGTCAATACAGAATGCAGGCACATATAATTCATATAAAAGTAGTCAATTACGATCACAACATCAAACATGATAAATAATTCAATCACAAGACCACTTTCAATATAGAAGGTCTTAGTATATACCCCTTATGCTCGAATAGCCCATAACCCCCCTTACCTGGTGGTCTGTATGTCAGAGTAGGGTTTTCTATGAGCTGGTATCCCTCTATAATACAGTAGGGACATACCATCAATTCCAAACATTAAAAACACCAAATAATTTCATTTTCACTCTTTAATTTTCATTTAATTGATTCTAAAATGCTGAATTGTTCATAATCACTTTTCCCTTAAGGCTGTGTTTGGCTAGGTTCAAAATAGAGCCATTAAGCTGTTTTCTTTAAAGAATTGATTCTCCAGAATCAATTTATACTTTTCAAGAAACAAACTATTTTATAAGATTCCTAAAATTATGCTGAGTCACGTTTGAGGGTTTATTTATCCTTAATCATCATCTAACCTTGAAGAATTCTATGTTTAAAGTTTCTCAATTATTCAAAAATTACATTCTTTATTCAATCTCTCAATTCAACCCTATTTCAGTCCTTTATGTCATAATTTATGAGTTCTGGAGTCCATTCCAGAGGCTAACCAAGCCTCAGGTGATTGGGTTCAAGCTCCATGGAGTCTCCATAAACCTAAGAAGGTGAGGATTTCCTCCCTTCTCTTTCTGTCAATACTAGGCGTCAAAAGCTACTAGCAGAGGTTCTATAGTGATCTACAGGTTCTCACAAGTTCCAGGGTCTAGAAGGTCTTGATAATCAAGATATTGGCATGCATAAGGTTATTCAACCAAAACCCTAACTGAGTTTGATCACTATGAAAAACTTAATATTTTTGAAAACTAACTTGATATTCAGAATCTACACAAGGTAAGGAATCAAATGGTGCAAAGAAAACTGAATTCTGGAAAATTTTCTGACGAACTTGCCAGAGAAGACAACCGGAGAAGGCGGCCACAACGGTGCCCACAACAGCGATACGAACAAAGCCAAGGGACCTCCGCTCCTTGCTTCCAGGAACACGATGTGTTAGTGCAGATAGCAACCTGAGAGGGGGGGTAAATCAGAGTTGCCCCGATTTTCGTCTTATCGAAATTATTACTTTCAAGATAATGATGAACACGAAACGATAGTTGTGATTGCAGCGGAATTAAGGATTGCTTGAAAGTAAAAGATGAAGGATGAGAAGAACACACAGGGATTTTATCCTGGTTCACCTTCAATCCCAGAAGGCTACGTCCAGTCCTCTGATCACACAGAGATTTTCCACTATACCAGAAAGCAAACCACTTTCTGAAGAACCACTCCACTGAATCACACAGTGAAGATTTACAATGAACAAGATTCCTTACAAGTTCTTACACCAAGAACCCTAAGAACTATTGTCAAACCTCAGATGGCAAACCACCAACTGATGACGCCGAGACCTACGGCGGACTTTGAATCAAACCCGATTCAAAGAGCCTTTTTCACAATCACCGAATCCTACGGCGGACTTTGAATCAAACCCGATTCAAAGAACCTTTTCTACAACCATCGAACACCACGATGGACCTTTTTACAACCACCGAAAACCACGGTGAATGAATCAACACGATTCAATAGAAGAAGAAGAAGATGCCTTTTCTATGGATGATTCAATCCTTTAGACAAGATGGATTGATCTTAGTTTGTATACTCCAGGCAATTACAATGAAGGCTTCTTAATAATTCTGAGTTCTCAATAGTTGAACAGCATAAGTGTTCTTTGATATTTAGAGAACAAGAACTCAGAATGATGACTCTAATGAATGTGAAAGTTGTGGCACAAGTCATACTTGTTTCTGAGTATTCATGGACTATTTATAGGCACTAGTGATTGTTCATGAACCATTGCAATGCTTCTCAAAAGACTTGGGATGCATTGGTTCATGAAACAACACATCCAATGCACTAAAGGTTGTTAATGAACCATTGCAATGTTTTCCAAATGACTTGGGACATGTTGGTTCGTGAAACAACATATATTAGGCACTAGAGGTGGCCTATGAACCATTACAATGCTTCCCAAACGTTGTGAGACACATTGGTTCATTAAAAAGCACTTTTGTCGTGCTGGTAATCGGTTACAGCAGTTAGTGTAATCGATTACACTAGTCGTTGCAGTTTGAATTCAAATTTCAAACTGTGTAATCGATTACACACAACCTGTAATCGATTACAGATAGTCCAAAACTCAGTTTTAACCATCTTAAACCCTAATTGAGTGTTCCTACCAAGTTTTACTTGTGAGAACATATCATACTCAATTAGTTGATCTTTTATGAGCCTTCAAGTGCAATTTAACCTTAATAAAGCATAGCACACTAAGTTGACAAGACTTACTTAAAGATAGAACCTTAATGTTTGATCTTGATGTTCTGAGCCTGGTTCTTGAAGTCTTTCTTCTCTGAAGTCTCCTGGAGGTCTTCTTGAAGTCTTTCTTCTTTTTCTGAAGTCTTCTTGAAGTCTTTCTTCTTTTTGTTCCTTTCTTTCTTGAAGTCTTCTTGAAGTCTTCCTTTTCTTTTCTGAAGTCTTTCTTCTTTTTGTGATGTGTTTGTCTTCATCAAAACCTCAGCCGAGTCCAAGGACGAGACCTGATTTACACGATGGTGGTGGTGGCTTGACCTTAAATGCAATGGATTGAGAGAAAAAGGGAGTTGCAGTTTTCGGGTTCTTCGAAGCTTAACCCTAGACCTTCGATTCTTCACGTCTTCCTTCCATTTTCTTGCCCATATTGTGCATGTTGAGTCTTAGTATTTCAAAGGGATAGGTTTCAGGTCATGAGGTTTACTGAGGAAGGAGGATGGAGAAGATGATGATGACGATGAAGATGTTGATGATTGTGAGAGTGAGGAGAGAGGGAAAATGTTCTCTCTCTTCTCTGAGGCTTCAGTAATGACAGCGAGGTTGGAGTTGTGTGGCTCCTAGCCATATATAGGCAGTAGCCATACCTACTTGAGTGAGTTCAAATTTGTCTCAGCATGTGACATTGCACCACTTAAAACTCATGGTTTCTCATCATGGTTCAAGTCAACAAAATTTAGAATTCATAGGGGACACCATTTTTGAACTAGGATTGATCATGATGAAGGGAAACCTCATGATTACATGAGGTATGGTGATGGGAGGGAGTAGTTGACTAGATTCAATTTCTAGTCCCTCCAAGAAAACTATAAGTTACAATTTCCAAAACTTCAAAACCTTTAAAGAGAAAATAGGCTAGATGGTTTACTTATCAATTTGAGAGCCTTAAACAAGTTATTGAATGCAAAAGTACACACAAAACCTCCAAGTTTCAATTCTTTCCAAACTTGTAAAACCATAAAAACTTCCCATTTTCACTAAGTCGCCCAAAACAACTTCACAACCCAAAACTTAACTTCTCTTACAAGTTTCTAAAAAAATTCTCAAGTCTTGAACTGAAGGAATTCTTAAGTTTTAAAGCACAAAGTTTCCATTCAAATTTTCAATTTTCCAATTCTAAATTCCTTAGCTTAGCAAAACCCCAAACAAGCTATAAGTTCCAAAGTCCAATTTACCCAAGAGTTCAATTTTAGTCCCTCTAATCACAAGTTCCCCAAATCATGTAGAAATCAATTTTCCAAGGACTTAAACAATCCAATTACTCTAAGCCCTCCTACACTAATTAGGGAAAAAACTTTCCTTTAAACCGAATTTCACCTACAAGCCTTAAACACACTCAAAAGCTAGTTGGAAAAACAATTCTCCCTTGCTCCCAATTCTGTCCTACATTCGGCCATGTCGAATAAATTGTCAAGATGAATTTTTCTTTCAAAACTATTTTGTACATATTAAAGGTAGCAAGAAATATATGGTGAAGCTAAATTTCAAAGTTTGAAAATCACTTATTTCAAATAATCACTTTTCAAAAACTTAACTTCCAAGAAAACAAATTAGAGGTATCCATAGTCAACTTCATTGGAATAAAATTCCTAAAGGAAACCCTAGAAAAATTTCTACATCAAAATTCTCTAGGAACCAAAACTCAACATATTGAAATTCTAATCGGTTAAAATTGAAGCATGGGAACAACATTTATGAAGTGGGTTTAGAATTCTAGCAACTATCAATAATGCAAACTCAACATAATTGAAATCCAAATCCATAGAAATGTTGAGCATGAGGAGGTGATCAACTTACCTCAAAGAACCAAGTTGAGAAAATGAGTGGAAGAGGTTGGAAAGTGAAGAGGAAGATTCACCCAAGGGGGGTTTCAAGGTTGAAGATGATGAATAGTTCTCCAAGCTTCTCTTTCTCTCTCTTAGCTTCTTCTAATTTTTCACTTAATGAAGATTTAAGCTTAAAACTCAACATAAACCCATTTTAAGAGGAAGGGGTCTGTGGGTTTGGGGCTCATTGGTTTTTTTTTTTTTTCATTAATCCTAGGGACTAAAGTTGAATGGTTAAAAGTCTAGGTAAAAATATTTTTTTACTATTTGGGGACTAAACCATAAAGTTTCCAAGTTTAGGGGACTAAAATCAAAAGTTTAGAAAGTTTGAGATAATATCTAAGATTTGTTTAATGATTTATGTCTAATCCATGAAGTGTCATCATGATGGCGTCATATGCGTCAGTGCGTCAGTGCATTAGTGGCGTCATAATTCTCATCGTTATCCGAATTTGGTAGTCGGTTCATTTCCCAATGTTTCTGAGAGTGACTAACACCGGCTCTCATTGATTTTAGATCTCGTGCTCGTACAACTCGAGCCCAGGTCTTCTCTCTCGAAATTCGTGCCAATTCTGGTCCGAAAACACTATTCACGGTACATTGTTCGAGAAACACTATTCACAAAAAACTTTTATCGCATATCTGGACCCGTTATGTCAAACGGAGTCATTTGGTGATTCCCGGATTTTCGATCCGCGGTCTCGAAGTCGTCTGTTTCGCTTGTTGGATTTTTGACTAAAAGTCTCGCTAGCGGGAATTGCCTTTTCCAGGCTCTGGAAGGAAACCATATCAATATTACAGTCATTCTTCACTAATTGTCATGGAGATAGTGAGAATGTCTTATTCTCGCTCAAATTTAAAATCTAGTTAAGATCAGTCCTACGACAAACTGTCGTTTGGGAAACATCGCTACGATGATCCGAATAACTCTTGACTTTAACTCATGCTTGCAAGCATCCCTAAGTATGCATCGACTGATTAAATAATTATCTAATTATTTAATTTATTCAGGGTCTTACACTTCCGATGAATATCATCCGGTTCGATGATTGCATTCTCCCTATTCTTGTACCCGTATAGCGGTGTCCGACACGTGCACATGTGTAAAGCCTCATAAGGTTCCATCCCTATGCTTACATGGAAACAGTTGTTGTATGTGGTCTCTATCAGAAGCACAAATCGACTCAACCTCCATGGTTGTCAAGTGCACGAGCTCCCAATAAGTCTTCTAGTGACTTAAATATTCCCTTCCGTTTGCCTATTAGTCTGTGGGTGATAAATAGAACTCAATCTCAGCTTCGTTCCTAATGTACTTTTCATGGCTCCCTAGAAATGAGAAGTGGATTTCTGATCTCAACCAGAAATAATGCTTGAAGGTACCCCATACAGTGTCACAATCTTGTCAACATAAATCTCTGTTAATCTCCTTACATCATACATAGTTCTCTCTGGTAGGAAATGTGCCGACTTGGTCAACCGGTCCACAATCATCTGACTTAAAACATATTTCTTCTGTGTCCACAGAAAGCGACCACACACTCCATAGGGATACTGTCCTGTTTCTGTAAGGCCCTCAATATTTTTGGGGCATAAGTATATTTAAATATATTTATTTTTCCTTATATTGTTATTGTTTATTAGCTTGAATGCTATTGAACTTATTTGGGTGACGACAGTCGCCGTAAAATTAATGATTTGGACCTCAAATACTATTTTAGGGGAAAATTTATGTAGTGATTGTCTTTAAGTTGTTGTAGTCGAAATTCTAAGAATTTTGAGTGTAATATTGCTATGGTAATATTACAGAGGATTTTTTAGGAAAAGATTCTCGTGTTGATGTGGCAAGATGTGGTGACGTGGAAGATTTTGCAACCCCACATGAGTGATGAGTGGGGTGCACCATGCCATGTTCTAGAAAGTATATTTTGTTATTTTTTAAACAAGGTAAAAGCGTGATTTTATTTGGGATAATATTTTGAATTTGTTTGAAATAAATACTTTTATTTTAAATAAGGGTTATTAGATAATTACAATAAGTTTTTGATACAAGTTAGAGATAAGTTGGTTGAAGAAGATATTTTTCTCCATCGTAAGGATAGGGGGCGAATTTCTTGTGTGTTTCATAAGGAATTTTTGATTTTGTTGATAGCTTGTTGATCATAAGGGTTTTTATAGAAAATAGTAAATAATTGAAGATAGATTCTGTTTGGAATTGAGAAAAGATATTTTTAAATATATCATTTCCATGATGATATATATATTTCAAAAAATATGTATATATAAAATAGAGAAGAGTTATTTTTTTTTTCTGTTTTAGCAATATTTGTTTATAATAGACGACAAGTAAGAGATAGATTTTACAGATAGCTGATAATAGGAAACTTATTTTATTTAAAATAAATGGATTAGTGAGGAGATTATATCAATTAGGATTTTAGAATTTATTATTATCTTTTATCTTCTTGATGGAATCCATCCTATAATAGGACCAAATATGTAGCTGGTTTTCTAGAAGCTTTATCTTTTAGGAATAGATTAAATCAGAGAATGTTCTTTTTAATTTATTTATTGGCTGAAAAATAATTACTTAGGGTAGGGGAAAACAGTACTTACTTGGAGAAGGGGAAAGCCTAGCTCTTCCACGCCTATAAATACCTTGGTCTGTCACATGAAAAGTTATCTCCTTGGTGGTTGCGGTTCTTCTTCTTCTTTCTTGAGGAATTTTCTTCATTTTCTTCTTTCTTCTTCCACCAAGGTAAGAGCCTTGTGTCGTCTTAGCCTTTCTTGTTTAAATTCTTCTTCAATTTTATCGTTGATATGGAATTGTGAGGTTCTTCAAAAAATTCTTGTTTAAGTTGGTGTTCATAAAAGGGTTTTACTGGTTCATCCTAAAATCTTTTATTAAGTTTTGGAAAATTGGCTTTGATGTCAAATTGAAAAGAAAATTCTCTTTACGGTGTTTATAAAGGGGTGGTTTTGTGGCTGAATTTTTGGTTGAAAATTCATTTTAAATCCTGAAGGATATAGTTTTAAATAGGGTTAGGATTTCCAAGGATATAGTAACTTAGTTAGAATATGTTTTATGAAGGTCCGACAGTTGGGACCAGGTTCGAGCACGAAATAAACGTAGGAGAGTTATCAGCCAAGGTGAGGGCCCTTGGTCTAGAAATGTCTGCTTGTGACGTATGCTACTTGTTGTTGTTGATGGTTACTTGAAACATGTTGTATCTTGTTATATGGTATGCTTGTTTCTAATTTTCACTTGATTATAAGATTGTTGTTATTGCTGTTATATCATGTATGATTTATTTTGGAAATAACACGATGTTAATATGCGTGAAATAACATGAGATATTATTGCCAAATATTGTTGTTATTGTTGGACACCCTTGTTGGTGGGCCTTTCCTATGAGGCTGTGGTTTGGGACGTCCAAGGATGGATTGATTGGTTGTAACTGACTAGCATGACATATGCATTTTGGTTGTGTTCGATCATGGATCGTAACTTTGAAGTTTCAAACTTAGATAATGATGTGTTAGTGTTGACTAATCCCAATTGCGGGGTCGTGTTTGTCTCACCTCCCGTGTATCTGTAAGACCTTGGATATTTTAAATAATAAGGTAACTATTCAATTATCCCAACGAGTATGATGAATTCTTTAGAGCACTAGTTAAATTCCATGAGCATTTCTGTTACCTGCGAAAGATTTTGAGATGGTAGTTTGCCATAGAAGCTCCAATATGGCCTCCGACTAACGATCGGATGGGAAATGGACTTTTTGCATACCTGTATGACAATCTATGCATGTTTTCATGAAGATTGACTGTAAGATCGATATGGTTTGGTTCCGGAGCCCGATAAAGTTTCTAGCACTTGGTATCGGGACTGTGAAAATCTTAAAGTGTAGAAACAAGTCAGTTTGAGACCGTTTCCTGAATCTCCGAACGAGATGGAAAGTCTTAGAATATCGTGAGGAACCCATTTATGAAATAAACTCGTTTGTGATAAATAGTGTTTTTGGGTCGAAAACGACCGAAATCTAGAGAATAATATCCTAAGATATTTTAGCGACCGATGCCCGAGTTTGGCTAGCGTCTGAGTCGAGATGAGCGAGTGACTGACGTTAGTCACAAAACGGAATCTTTAGAGAAACTTGATAAAGTATGATTAATAAAGTAATTATGATGTGAATAGTAATCACGTAAGTGATTAGACTTGGTGAGTGTAAGAAGAGTTTATGCCTAAGTGTCATATAATATTTCTAAAATTCATCCTTGGTCCCTTGACTTGGAAAACATGTGATTCTTCCCCCTTGGCCTTAATGAACTCACGACCATGTATGCATAACATATATTTCTTTTTTCATGTAGCTTAAGTGGAGAGAAGAAATTAGTGGAGGAAAATAGAGAAAGAGAGAAGAGCTCTCCATCATCTTCTTTCTCTCCTCCATGGTAGGCCCTCCCTTCATGATTTCCACCATGATTTCTTCTTGTTTTCATCTTGCTTCTCTGGTGAGAAAGGTAGCTCTTGTCTTTGATCTATATTGTGATGGTTTCTTTTTTTGCAAAAGTGATTTTGTGGGCCATGAAAATTTGCTTGAAATCACTTAGCCCCTTGTATTTCTTCTTCCCCTTTTCAAGAGCTTTCCATTGATATATTTTTTTTCATGAAAAGTTGACCTTTTTTCCAAAATTTATTTTGAGAAAAGTTGACTCTTGAGACTTGTCATCACAAAGTATGTTGCTATAGGTTAGGTTTGAAAATCCTTCAATCAATTTCTGGAAAAGTTGGGTTTTTGGAATAGTGATTATTTTGAGAAGTGATTTTGAAGATTCAGCTTTTATTTCACCATAGGTTTTCCATGGACTTGAGTGTGTACAACTTGGTTTTCATGAAAAGCTTGGTCTTGATGATGTTGTTGACATGGCAGAGAGTTTTTATTGTGAAGAAGGTCTTGCTCCTGACCCTGGCTGTGGTTTTGATGACGACAAACTCATCAACAAAAAGAAGAAAAGAAGACTTCAAAGAATCAAGCACTCAAGTCCATCAATAGTCTAGAAGTCTTAGTATTAGGTGAGTTATGCTTCCAAAGGTTTATTAAAGCATAAAGGCTCTCAAAACACCTAATCTAATCAAGCTAAGTGGTTTCATAACTTAAAAGAAGTAGAAAACCTTAAGCAAGTCTCAAAGAATAAGTTTCTGGAAAATGGGCTTCTGTGTAATCGTTTACACCATTATAGTAATCGATTACACCAAGGCAAGTAATCGATTACTCCAGTCTTGTAATCGATTACATGTTTGAAATTCAAATTCAAACTGAAACGGTCACTTGTGTAATCGATTACACTAAGTATGGTAATCGATTACCAGAACGAAAAAGTGCATCTTTTCATGAACCATTGTGTCCCAAACCTTTTGAAAAGGGTTGTGATGGTTCAAGGACGTTTCCCTTGCCTATATAAAGACCATTTGAGTCCAGAAAACACAACAACAACATAGAACACACAACACACACGAAATATACACATTACACATGAGAAAAACATATTAGGCCAAAGCTCTTTCAAAATTAGTTCATCTTTTAGAACTTAAATCTTTTGGAGCCTAAATTCTGAGTTCATGATCTTTGATAGGGGAAATCGCAAGTGTACGATTTACTATCGCGTAATATAAAAAGATCGAACCCAAGGGATAGGTGTTCTTATTTTTATAATATTTAGTACTTAAACAGAAATTAAAAGATGAATAGATGTTTTTGTTTTTTAGAACAAGATATAGCAATAAAATGATAAGAAATAAAGATGATAAGAATTAAGCTTCTCGGGTTGATTTACATGGTCTATAAAAATGCTAGCAAGTTCCTACTTATTTTCTGAATTTTAAATCCATGTTCATGATGCTATAACCTAGAATTTCTACATCCTAATGATCTTAAGAAATGTAGAACTTTCTCCCTAATTACTAAATCCAAGATCTTGTAATTTAGTTAACCAGAAAAGAAGATGAAGAATGAATTCAGGCCAACATAAGGTTACGTCTATCCTAATGATCTTTAGAGATATATACTTATAACCTTTTTTAGATCCTAGTTCCCTTACTACTTACCAAATGATCTTATGACATAAGTAATAAGCAAAACTTCTTGTGTACAGCAAGATAACAATATGAGGAAGGAAATAAAACAAGAACTGAAAATAAAACTCAGAAAGGTTGAAACAATACTAAAACATAAATTTATAAACTACTACAACCCAAGAAACTTAAAGAAGAATTAGCCAAGCATGGCTAAATGAGTCATTGAATTACCCTGGATAGGAGCTCAAATATGGCTTCCCACAAGTCCTAGGAACAATGCTCAAGAGGGAGAAAGAGAGAATACTTGTTGTATTCTAAGAAGGTGTGTCTTACAAGTGAAGAAAAGCTCCCTATTTATAGCAAAAACCTGACTTCCAGCGCTTGGGCGCTGGCATTCCCAACGCTTGGGCGCTGGGAAGCATTAAAATCCAACGGGCAGAAATAGGCCCAGCGCTTGAGCGCTGGCTTCCAACGCTGCAGCGCTGGGTGCAACCTCTGACTCACATCCTAGTCAGAGGTCCAGCGCTTGAGCGTTGGAACTTCCAACGCTGCAGCGCTGGGACGAACACTGGCAGCTTCTTCTTGGATTCCTTCCTTCTTCAATGGTGGAATTGATTGGCTTAATTAGGCCACATTCAGCCTCTATTAAGTTCTGAAACCTCCCCTTTACCACCATTAATCTTCCAACCTTATTTTACATGTGCTCAAATCAAAGAGACTTGCTTCCCATTCTTTAATTTCACTTCAAGTCCTTTCTTGGTGAGAACTTCAATTCTGGCCCTTTGACTCCTTCAAACTTCACTTTTCATCCTCCTCTCTTGAACCTTTACACTTTGATCCTTTAATTCCTGAAACTTTACAAATCGGTCCCTGGACAAAAATGATAACTATACCAGCTTTTCCTAAAAATATAAAATAGCTATAAAAATTCCTAAAAATATAAAATAAAGTTAGAAAAACAAATAAAAGCTAATCTATATGCAGAATGCAAAATAAATATAAAATCTATGTAAAAATACTAAAAATCCTATATGTGACTCAAAAATAATAAAATAAAAAGACTACAAACAACCTAAAAACATCATATATTATCCTGTCATCACACCACTATACCCAACGACAGCTTGTCCTCAAGCGATAAAACTTAAAGAGAAACTCGTCCCTGAGTTTAGAAAAAGTTTATCTGATTACAACTTGAAGCACAAAAACTTTTCCAAGAAAGCTTAGCGGATTAGGAAGACCTGCATGTTTAAAGATATATAATCAAGAAAGTTAGGCTTGGCTTTTCAACATGTTAGAGTTCATCAAATTAAGCTCACAAAATAATATTCTCCATGAAAAACAAGAAAGCTCAATAATCCTGCCTATCATTCAAATCAAAACTGAAATAGTGCAACCAAGTAATTTTGAAGAGATTTTTGAAGGTTGTAACTTGGCCAAAAGGTTGAACAATTCAAGGTGTGGATTTCAAGAAATTGGCAACTCTAGTGGCTGACTCAGAATCTGTTGTTAAGTGATTTTTCCAACTAAGAGCTTCAACAATTCAACACAAGGGTCCTCTCAATTTTTCTTTTTCTTTTTCTCTTCTTTTTTTTGAACAAAGTAGTGGAATGTATGGGATGAATGACTTGAATTTTACTCCCCTCATACTCTTTCTCACCCCACCACTTCATTATTTTTTCTAAGGCACATACCTTATTTTTTTTCAACTTTTTTTCCGTCTTTTTCTAGAGAGAAACCCACAAACATAGCTCTAACAATTTCAGCACATGAATCACAATAACAACTTAAAAATATCACACAAAGTAGGCTCCAAAGAATGACTCTTTTAAGGCTCAAAAGGGGCTACTAGTGGATTTTTAGTTTTCAACCAAAACTCTGAGTTTTCAAAAATGCCTATAATCTCTTCTCAACTCACAAAGTAAACAAAATCCCAATCAACATGTAACACAAGGCAGAAAAATTTCACAATCAAGAATTCAGAGTCCTCAGCTCTCAGAAAAAGATAGGGTAAGTGGTACCCTTTTTAGAACTCAGGAAAACTTTGCCAACAACCAAAACTATCAAGATGTCCAAAATCAATTCTAACAGCATGCAATCCTAACCGCTTCAAAACATAGAACCTTTTTCAAAAGCAGTTTAATCAGATAAAGCACTCAAAGAAATAGTAATATTCAGACTGGATAAAATACTCAAGACTCATGCAAAAATAAAACAGAAACACTAAACTACAAATAAAGCTAAAAACTATAACAAGAAAAACAAAACTAAAAAGCTGGCACAATCACAAATTTCCCACAATAATCCAAGGGAACCTCAATGCAAAAATTACTTTGAACACTTAAGTTCAAGAGGGCTCTTTCTCCTTCCTGCAGAAATTGAACAAACAAAAGTCTTACAAGTAGAAACTTGCTTGACTTGTTAGTTCCACAAATAGCACAAATAAGAATATGGGTTGAAAAATTGTGTCCACCTTAAAAACAAGAATTCTTGAGTTCCCAAAAATTAAAACCAGTTTAGAACCAAGGGAAAAACTCAAAGAATCAAAGACTTTTAGAAAATGGTGAACACAAAATTTATTAAAACAGCAAAACAGCAAAAAGAAAAACAAATAGAGCCTCTGCCCGAGCTCCAGCGCTTGAGCGTTGGGGATGCCAACGCTTGGGCGCTGGAATTAAATCAAATACTGGGCATAAGAGGTCCCAGCGCCTGAGCGCTGGGTTTCCAGCGCTCTGGCGCTGGAATTAACGTAAAAATAAAACTAGATTCCAGGGGCCTAGCGCATGAGCGCTGGCCCCCAACGCTCTGGCGTTGGTGAACACTGGAACCAGAGGGGATTTGGCAGGGGCCTAGCGCATGAGCGCTGGCCTCCAGCGCCTAAGCGCTGGCCCTTCCTGCAGCAAGAACATAGAATTTCTTTTCTTTATTTATTTACAAGAGTGGTGCAGAAAATTAAAAGACAGAATTATAAACTATCCTAAGTTGGGTTGTCTCCCAACCAGCTCATTGTTAAGGTCCGAGATAGACCCTTCCCTTTAATCAATTATGGGTACTTTTTCTTTTCTTGTTACAAACATCATCTTTGAACTCATCCTCACTTTCGGACTCATAGTGCTTACAAGTACGGAATACAGAAAACTTCACTTTTTCATCCCCTACCTTCAAAGATAGGAGGCCTTCTGCTACATTAATCTTGGCGTTTCCCGTAGCAAGGAATGGCCGCCCAAGTATTAATGGTAACTTGGAGTCTTCTTCCATGTCAAGTATCACAAAATCAACCGGGAAGACAAACTTGTCAACCCTTACCAAAACATCTTCAGCCACCCCATAGGGGTACTTAATTGACCTGTCCGCCAATTGTAAACACATTAAAGTAGGAGTGGCCTCTCCCATGTCCAATTTCCTAAACATGGAGAGTGGCATGAGGTTTATAGAAGCTCCTAAATCACAAAGAGCTGTTGCATTAGGTAGTCCCTCAATTTCCACAGGTAAAGTGAAGCTCCCTGGATCCTTCAATTTTTGGGGCAACTTCCTCAAAACCATAGCTGAACACTCCTCAGTTAACATCACAGTTTCATCCATCTCACTTAATTTCCTCCTTCTAAATAAAATGTCCTTCATAAACTTAGCATAAATTGGCATTTGTTCCAAAGCTTCAGAAAATGGAATATTAATTTGAAGCCTTTTAAAAATCTCAAGAAATTTCGAGAATTGTTTTTCCAAATTCTTTTTGAAAGCTTTAGGAAAAGGAACTTTGCCAATTTTCTTAGAAGGAGGAATTACATTTTCAACAATTTTTTCAGCAACAATAGGCACATACCTCTCTTTTTCCTTGTCTTCAAAACTCACCTCTTGTTCAATTTCCACCACCCTTTCGGACATAGTTTTACCACTCCTAAGAGTGATAGCTGAAACATTCTCAACATTTTCCTTTGGATTGACAAGAGTATCAGAAGGAAAAGTACCTGGAATCCTTTCTGAGATGGTCTTGGCCAACTGGCCTACCTGAACTTCCAAATTCCTAATGGAAGCTTCATGATTCTTTGCACTTGTCCTTGTCTCATTCATAAATTGTGCTGTTTGTTGGCCTATTTCACCAACAATTTCTTCCAAGCTTTTTCTTCCTTGGCTTGGATTCAAAGGCATTTGTGGCCTCTGATTCTGGTATGGCCTCTGAAATTGTTGCCTAGTTTCTCCTTGACCACCCCCTTGGTCTCTCCAAGAAAAGTTGGGGTGATTCCTCCAGCTTGGATTATAGGTATTACCATAGGATTTTTGGAAATTCCCCATAGCCTTTACCTCAGCCTCTAATTCTGCTTCCTCCGGGCTGAGTTGAACACCCTCCATTCTTTTGACCATTGCATCAACTTTCCTGGATAAAAGTTTATTTGAAGCAACAATGGACTCAAAAGAATCGACCTCATAAATACCTTTCCTGATTGCCCGGTCCTGGTTTGAATGAGCAGCTCTTGCAGCAAGTTTGTTGATAAGATCAAGAGCTCCTTGTGGTGGCAAAGCATCGAATGCCCCACTTGCTGCAGTATCCAATTTGTCCCTGGTATAGTCATTCAAAGCAGCATAAAATTTTTCTACCTGATCAGCGATAGAAATGTTGTGACCTGGGCACCTTCTGAGAAGTCCCTTGAACCTCTCCCATGTCTCATACAGGTTTTCAGCATCTTGTTGTATGAAGGAGTTGATTTCCTGCTTCAACTTCCTTATGCGATTGTAAGGGAAAAATTTAGCCGTGAATTTCTCGGCTAGATCATCCCATGAAGAAATGCTCCTGAGTGGTTGTGAAGATAACCACTCCTCTGCCACATCTCTTAAGGAAAATGGAAACAGCATAAGTCTTACCGTATCCAAGTGAACATCATTTCTCCTTAAGGTTGAGCAATGCCTGGTGAATCGCTCCAGATGGGTGTGGCAGTCTTCGTTGATGCTTCCACCAAATTGGTTTTGACTAACCAAAGAGATGAAGTGAGGAGGAATCTGAAAATTTGGTAAAGCATCCTCCGGAACCACAATACTCCCTTCAAAATTGTAATCTACCTGGGGAGCTGTGATATCACGAAGGGAACGGTTGGCATCCCGCTCTTCCTCCTCAATTCTCTGCCTTTGAAGTCTCGCTTGGACTTCCTCTTCTACTCGTGCATTATATTCAGCACGGAGGCGCTCCTCCATTTGTGCTTGTGTTTCAGACATGGCTCTTGCTAATCTTCTTTGCTCCGCTAATCTGCGATGCAAAGTTCTTTCAATTTCAGGGTCGAATTCAAAATGTCCTACCATGCAGAAAAAGCAAAAGAAGTCAATAGCACCTATTCAACACAATTTTATATTTTTTTTTTATTATTTTTTTTTTTACATAAAAAGCACTAAACAAAATAATAACAAGAATAACACCTATCCCCGGCAACGGCGCCAAAAACTTGATAGGGGAAATCGCAAGTGTACGATTTACTATCGCGTAATATAAAAAGATCGAACCCAAGGGATAGGTGTTCTTATTTTTATAATATTTAGTACTTAAACAGAAATTAAAAGATGAATAGATGTTTTTGTTTTTTAGAACAAGATATAGCAATAAAATGATAAGAAATAAAGATGATAAGAATTAAGCTTCTCGGGTTGATTTACATGGTCTATAAAAATGCTAGCAAGTTCCTACTTATTTTCTGAATTTTAAATCCATGTTCATGATGCTATAACCTAGAATTTCTACATCCTAATGATCTTAAGAAATGTAGAACTTTCTCCCTAATTACTAAATCCAAGATCTTGTAATTTAGTTAACCAGAAAAGAAGATGAAGAATGAATTCAGGCCAACATAAGGTTACGTCTATCCTAATGATCTTTAGAGATATATACTTATAACCTTTTTTAGATCCTAGTTCCCTTACTACTTACCAAATGATCTTATGACATAAGTAATAAGCAAAACTTCTTGTGTACAGCAAGATAACAATATGAGGAAGGAAATAAAACAAGAACTGAAAATAAAACTCAGAAAGGTTGAAACAATACTAAAACATAAATTTATAAACTACTACAACCCAAGAAACTTAAAGAAGAATTAGCCAAGCATGGCTAAATGAGTCATTGAATTACCCTGGATAGGAGCTCAAATATGGCTTCCCACAAGTCCTAGGAACAATGCTCAAGAGGGAGAAAGAGAGAATACTTGTTGTATTCTAAGAAGGTGTGTCTTACAAGTGAAGAAAAGCTCCCTATTTATAGCAAAAACCTGACTTCCAGCGCTTGGGCGCTGGCATTCCCAACGCTTGGGCGCTGGGAAGCATTAAAATCCAACGGGCAGAAATAGGCCTAGCGCTTGAGCGCTGGCTTCCAACGCTGCAGCGCTGGGTGCAACCTCTGACTCACATCCTAGTCAGAGGTCCAGCGCTTGAGCGTTGGAACTTCCAACGCTGCAGCGCTGGGACGAACACTGGCAGCTTCTTCTTGGATTCCTTCCTTCTTCAATGGTGGAATTGATTGGCTTAATTAGGCCACATTCAGCCTCTATTAAGTTCTGAAACCTCCCCTTTACCACCATTAATCTTCCAACCTTATTTTACATGTGCTCAAATCAAAGAGACTTGCTTCCCATTCTTTAATTTCACTTCAAGTCCTTTCTTGGTGAGAACTTCAATTCTGGCCCTTTGACTCCTTCAAACTTCACTTTTCATCCTCCTCTCTTGAACCTTTACACTTTGATCCTTTAATTCCTGAAACTTTACAAATCGGTCCCTGGACAAAAATGATAACTATACCAGCTTTTCCTAAAAATATAAAATAGCTATAAAAATTCCTAAAAATATAAAATAAAGTTAGAAAAACAAATAAAAGCTAATCTATATGCAGAATGCAAAATAAATATAAAATCTATGTAAAAATACTAAAAATCCTATATGTGACTCAAAAATAATAAAATAAAAAGACTAAAAACAACCTAAAAACATCATATATTATCCTGTCATCAATCTTCATGTTTACAAGAACACATTAGTTGTTCATATCTTGAAGAACTCAGAATTGTATTATGCTTAAAAGCCTTAAAGCATAATTTCTCATGTTCAATCCAATTGTGTGTTAAAGGATTGAAACAGCCAAGTGTAATATCTTCTTCATCTCTTTCTGTAAGATTGAGTTTTTCACCGTGGTATTCGGTGAAGGGTTGTTGTCACTGAAAGTGGTTTACTTTCAGGTTTTTTTCATTGAAGGTGGTTTAGCCTTCAAGGTCTGAGGGTGGTTTGCCTTCAGGAACTGAAAGCGGTTTGCTTTCAGGGGCTGTTGAAAGCGGTTTGCTTTCACAGGATATTGGTAGAAGTTCTTGGGGTCCTTGGGTTAGGAACTTGTAAGAAATTCTTATCAATAGTGGAAAAATCCTCAAGGGGTTTTGTAAGACCCTCTATTTTTGGTATTTATATTTTTAGTCCCTGAGCTTGGATTATTTATATTTTAGTCCTTCAACTAATTCATAGATCAGTTTTAACCCTTGTTAGACTCTTGTTTGAATAATGTTTAATGGTATTGTCCTTGGAGTCTTGATATGAATAAAGTCCTTATGGAATTGTTTGGTACTAGGTAAAAGAATATAATTGTTTAAGTTACAACAAGATGAGTTGTGGCTTAGCGGTTGAGGCTTAAGCATTTAATTTACAAGACTAAGGTTCGAAACTGGGTGGAGGAAGTTTTGGTTTTATTTTAAATTTTGAGCAGCCCTAGTTTGAAGCAGAAACTGAAATTCAAAATTTGAAATTTAGACATGTGTTAATTGGGAATTAATGGGAAAGATTGAGGGAATAATGGGTAGTTATTTCAGTGATCATGGGGAGATATTAGGTCAGAATTTCGTGCTTAATGAGGCTATATACTCAGCCTTCACCCTAAATTCCAACCCTACTTTTCTGCTGCTGCTGCTGCCAAGAAAAATCTGCTGCACGTTAGTTCCTCTTGGGCTGCTGTTTCTGCGTTTTTCTTCTGCTGTCTTCCTGCGTTTTCTGCTGTATTTCCTCCGTTTTACTGCTTCATTTTCACCGTGGGAAGGAGCAAAACCACCCTCCAACCTTCCATCTCAAAGGGGTTTTTAGTTGTCTTCGGTAAGGCTTCTTTCCAAGTATATTATGAGTCCAATATTCGATCAAAAACTCAGCTCTAATCCTTACCGTTTCTGTTTCTGGACATCAATTCTCTCCTTCCAAATTCAAGCTTGATCACGTGACTCTCTACGGATTCTCAAAGTTATGGATGAGCCTTGGAACAAGGAAGGCGAACACCGGCTTGTACGTTCGTTTCCGGAGCCACACTTGAGGTTGGTTCCGCTCTACACTCTTGTTTCTTTATTCTAGAAAATTTTAGGTCCTTGACGCCAATTAAGTAATTTCAGAGAAAATTGATTTTGACATGTTGAAGCCCTATCAAATAATGTTTAAATGATTTAGAATCAATTTTTATAAAAACCCTTAATTAAAATCATGTTTCGGGATTTAAACGGTGAAGAACGATGTTTCTGGTCGTCCTGGACAGAGAGCCAACGCATGAGCGTTGGCACCTCAACGC
Source organism: Acmispon strigosus (assembly GCA_030819835.1). Lineage (NCBI taxonomy): Eukaryota > Viridiplantae > Streptophyta > Magnoliopsida > Fabales > Fabaceae > Acmispon > Acmispon strigosus. Next base: position 23,726,616 of record JAUAMA010000004.1, on the reverse strand, counting down.
CTGGGCGCTGGGAATTAATTCCCTGGCAGGGAGCCAACGCATGAGCGTTGGCATCCCAGCGCACAAGCGCTGGGCCCCTGCCAGCCCAGTGCTGTTTTTCTGTTTTTGTGGATTAATTGGTTTCAGGGATTTTCTTCCATTTTTTTTAATGAGATATTAATTTAGGCTTTTACTATTAAATAATAGGTTGAACTTGGAATTGGATGTGAAACCCGAGAAGGTAAGGGTAACTTCTTTCTTAGTAACCGGTTGTCGTTTGTGAGTGTTTTAATCCTGTTTTGAATATTTGATTGAACTCAGGCTTGATAATTTTGCTACTTGTTGTGGTAGATGTTCTAATTGAGACCTAATGATAATGAGAAATGAGAATTTGGAATTGACACTGTATAACATGTGGTTCGAATTGATTGAGATCTTATATGAGCATGTGCGGTTGTATGACAATGTTTCAAGAACTGTTGGTTCGTTTATTTTGGAGGATCATATTGTCATAATCACATGCATCACTAGGTGTTTTGGTATGATGTGACGGGGAGTTGTCCCGTGGGATCATCCGGAGGGTAGATGTGGCGGATATTTGTCCCGCGTGATCTCCCTTATTAGGGAAACGTGGTGGATATTTGTCCCACGGGGTTGTCCTGCTCGATGGAGCAAAACTTGGCCATAGATTTATGCATATAGTTACGTAGGAACTAACTATTATTTCATGACTTGATTGATAACATGCTCTGATTTTCTTGTGGTATTATAAGTGAAGTTAATTGCTATTCAAGAGGATGTTATTGAACCTTGAGGTTGTTATTGCTGAATATTATACTGCTGTATTCCATTCTGTTTTCTGTTTTTTTTAAAACTGCTGTTCTGTATTGCTGTTCCTGCTGTTCTGTTCTCACTGCTGTATTTTATTTCTGCTGTATCTGTTCTGTTACTGTATTTTAATGCTGCTGCGTCCTGTTTCTGTTTTATGCCACTGCTGTATCCTGATTTCGTATAGTAATCTGTTTACTGTATTTGTTGCTACTGTATTCTGCTGTGTGCTGTATTTAGTGCTGTTTTCTTTTAATTATCACATAATGGTGATTAATATTTTTGTATGCTGTATTTAGTGCTGTTTTCTTTTAATTATCACATGATGGTGATTAATATTTTTATTTTTCGAAGTTAACCCTTTCTTGTTTGTTTGTGTGTTTTCTTGGGCGCTTAACGCCACAGATAAGCAGCGCATTGAGTGATTTTGGGAGATTGATGGAGCTGAAGCGTGAAGGACTTGGAATTTTATTTTTCTGTTTTGTTTTTTTTTGTTTTTGACTTAGAAGATATGTTGTCACTACTTATTTTTAATTATTCCGCTAGATTATAATGATTTATGGGTTATGGTATTTTAAGTATTTATTTGAGCGACGCCTTTGATTTTGAAAAGTAATTGAGTGACTCTTTTGAGAGGTTTTAAGAAACTTATTTCCGCGTAATTATATTGTGATCCCTCAATTCTAAATTGGGGTGTTACATTTGTGGTATCAGAGCTTTGGTTGAGAAAACCAGAGCCTTGGGTAGATTTTGCTTGTTAGGAACCTTGCATTCTGAGATCGATTGACGGGGTGTCAATCGAAGGAAGAATTTTGTGAAATATTTGTTTGATTTTTTTTATTAATTGTGTGAGATTGTCCCATGTGCGGACTATCCATGTGTTAGGTGTTTGATTTGTTTGATTGACTGTCTGATTTGTTAGAAGGTTGTTCCATAAGTGGATAACCTAACAGGAACATAGTATGTTTTAGCCCTTGGTTGACTTTTGCTTGACCGTATTATTACTGGAATGAGCTTTGTGTTAATTAATATCTTATTGTATTTAACACAAATTTTGGGGGAATATTTTTATGTTTTTCCTTCCTCTAGGGTGAGTATTTTGGGTTAAACTATTTTGGGAACCTATACTAGTTATTAAAGAAATATTATATATACATATAATATTTTATTTTATACTTATAACCTTTTTTATTACCTAGTTCCCTTACTACTCACCAAATGGCCTTATGTAATAAGCAATAAGCAAAACCTCTTGTGATCATCAAGATAGAAATAAAGCATAAGGTAATAAAACATGAATGGAAATAATATTCAGAAATGTAAGAAAAACTAGAACATGTATTATAAACTAAAACAACCCAAAAACTTAAAGAAGAATTTAGCCAAACATGGCTAAAGGAGACATTGAATTACCCTGGATAGGAGCTCAAATATGGCTTCCCACAAGTCCTAGGAACAATGCTCAAGAGGGAGAAAGAGAGAATACTTGTTGTATTCTATGAAGGTGTGTTTTACAAGTGAAGAAAAGGGTCCTATTTATAGTAAAAATCCAGCCTCCAACGCTTCAGCGCTAGAATTTCCAACGCTTGGGCGCTGGAAGCATTAAAAATCCACTGCCAGACCGAAAGCCAGCGCTTGAGCGCTGGCTTCCCAGCGCTGCAGCGCTGGGACCTGCTGTTTCAGCTCCAAGTTTTCCTTCCTTCTTCATGGTTAGTGGGATTTGAATGCCATAAAAACCCACTACTCAGCCCTTGTTTAATTCTGAAACTTCTCCTCCACTACCATCAATTCCTTCAAGCTTATTTTCCATGTGCTAATTTGAAGAGAGTTGCTTCATATTCCTCTTTTTCACTTTTAGTCCTCTCTTGGTTAGCACTCCAATTCAAGCCCTTGAACTCTCTCAATCTTCACTTTAAGTCCTCCACTCTTGAACTTTTACAATTTGGTCCCTGATTTCCTGAAACTTTACAAAGTGGTCCCTGGACAAAAATGATAACTAAACCAGCTTTTCCTAAAAATACAAAATAACTAGAAAAATTCCTAAAAATATAAAATAAAGCTAGAAAATCTAATAAAGTCTAATCTACATGCAAAATGAAAAATAAATATAAAATCTACATAAAAACAATAAAAAACCTACATGAGACTCGAAAATAATAAAATAAAAAGACTAAAAAGACCCTAAAATTATCATATAAAATCCACTCATCAAACGCCGAGTTCATTTTCATGAACAAGTGGTTGTTGTTCATCCCTGGGCTGCCTCCTTAGAATGCTTTGTATTCTTCCTTGAAGAATCTCCCTGGCCTTACATTCTTGCTCAGGACTTGGAAAAAATCCGGTTATGCGCTTGCAATCTAATTCGGAGTAAAACTCGTCAATTAGAGTGAAGACATCCTGCTTCTTCTTCTCATATTCCTTTTCAAGTTCAGCCCGGATTTTTGCCTCCCTTTGTTCGAATGTTTCAGCCATTGCTATACCTGACAATACTCAGCAAACAAAATTAGCAGCACCAGTTCATCACACAGATAATTTTTTTTTCTTTTTTTTATATATAAAAAAAAAACAGCACTGAACAAATTAATAAAAAGAACTTAAAAAGAACCTATCCCTGGCAACGGCGCCAAAAACTTGATAGCCAAACTGCAAGTGCACGGTTGATTATCGTGTAATAAAAAGATCGAACCCAAGGGATAGGTGCCTTCTTATTAAAATGTTTAGTACTTGAGCATAAAAATAAAATATGTATGTTGTTGAAGGTTTGATTATAATAGAACAAGATATAGCAATAAAATGATAAGAGATAAAGATGATGAAGATTAAGTTCTTGGGTTGAATAACATAGTCTATAAAATATAAATATTACCTTAGCGAAGTATACTTATAACCTTTTTTATTACCTAGTCTCCTAAATATATATATATATATATATGAGAGGCAGGAGACGTATCTCGTCTTTATATAAATATTTTGATTTTGTTAGGTTTTGGTTGCGATCATAATTTTATACAAAATTGTGTTTTACCCTTTCACGAAAATTAAGGAGATTGATTTGAAAATTAGGATAAGCATGTTACCTACTTTATGTGATATATTAGTAGCCGTTATTGTCGTTTGAATTAATCATGTCCTCAAGCTTTATTTTGACAAGTTTAGATGATATAAGATGTGGTTAGTTAGAGTAATTACCTAAATTGTATAAATATTCTGGTCTTTTTTTTGATTTTGAATGTAACCAAATCTTGATACAAATTGCATTTTAACTCATCACAAATTAACGAGCTTTGAAAACTTAGATGGACACCTTTCTTTTTGCGAGACATGCTAATAGCTGCTGTAATTAATGATATCATCAAGTTTGTTTTAAAAAGCTTTAGATATGTCCTAGATATGTATTAGTAAAATGTTTAAGGAATTTCTTCGTTTAATTTGATGAGTAGGGTTTGGATTTCTTGACCATAAGGGTTTTCATGACTTTTGGCTTTAGATTATATTTGTTTATGATATCTTGTAGTGTGGGTTTTCTTCACTCTTCTGATTCCTGTGGTAGGAGTTTGATAGTTTTAGGGTGTCCCATTCATGGAGTTATGCTAGTCAGGTGAATAGGGTTTCTTGTTTTTTTGAGGTGTGTGTTGTGCAGACTTTGAGCATTTTGCTCCAAGACTCTTTTTGAAAAGCTGTTAATTATTTTTTTGAACGTTACGTTTGAATATTTAATAATCTGAAAGCTGTGAAGGGAGACAGAATGAGAATCAGGGAACAATTGCTAGCTGAAACCATGCAAGTAACTGGAAATGGTTTGAAATTAGTGTTTCAAAACTCATGGGCGTTTGATAGTTGCACTATTTTCTTACTTAGTTGTCCCCTTTTCTGTTGAAAGCGGAAGATTCTATCTTTTCAAAGCTGAATCAATACAGTACTTGTCATCCCCATTGAATTGAAAATAAAAGGGAAAACCTGAATATTAGTTAGTACTAACAAAATGAAAGTAATCAGAACTCAAATCATCTGGCTTTTGTTTTTATTTCTTTTGGAATTGAATTATATGAATTCAATTAAATGACCCATAGTATCCATGTGAGTGCTTCTTTGAATATAAATCATCGCTTGTCAGGTAAATTTCGGTTTTTGAGCTTATATCTGCTTGCTTACACAAGCCATATCTGTTATAGTTATGCTAGTGTCTTTGCATGCATTCTTAGATGTTTAAATTTAATATATCAACTGCTTATTTGAATGACATTTTCACAATTGGTTTCGGATTCTGGATTTAATTATCCGGATTGAATAACTGTTTCAAAATTTTATTTGAAGTGCAAATTTTGACTTTTCCTAGAATAAAGATTGTAATAGTCTGCCTTACTGCCTTATTATCTGTTTGTCTATCTGTTCGAAATATCTATTTTGCTAAATGCTTGGACTTCTGGTTTTGTAATATCGAGTTGACTTCGAGTTAAAACTTTTGATTTGAAAATAAGGTGTCCGTTGTGTATTTTCCGTCTAGAGATCGGTAAATTTCCTTGTTCTAATTTTCTGACTTAAATATCTATTTTAACAATTGTCCGATATCTACTTGGGTTTCCGTTGGAGGAATTTTTATATATGTATCGATACTTTTGATTTTATTACATTTTGGCTGTGAGCCTAATTTTGATACAAATTTCATTTTATCTTATCACAAGTTTAGGAAATGTGATTTAAAAATTAAGATGAGGCGTTAATATTTTTTTTTTCTTTCGTTTGTGCAATAACTTTCTCCTTCTTTATTCCACCTGTATTTTATGTGGTCTGGAAGGATGTCTTATTGTTTAATTCGGTAGTTTTCTATTTCTGAACTCCTATAGGAGGAAAATTTATAACCACATTTTAATTGAATTTTCTGCTTGGATAGTCATATTCCTGTGTCTGTGTACTCTGTTATTGGAATGTAAAGTAATGTAGCCTTCATGTTCTGCAGTAAGTTTCTTCCCCTTAAATAATTTGCGATATGTAAATAGATTAGTGTACTGGGGAAACATTTATCTACTAATCGTCAGTTTTTATTCCTGTTATGTGTTTTTGCACTTTCACTTTATTGATAACAATAGTTTTCTTATGTCGGGAGAAGAAAATTTAATTGTGTGAATTTCTCATTTTCTTGTCTGGCCCAATTTTAAAATGGAAGAATCTCCAATTATTCAGGCTTTTTCTTGTGTGCATCATGTCCCTATTTTTCTGTGTGGCTTCTTGAAAGCTTATTGACTGTATGTCGCAGTATCTTGACTACATTCCAATGTTGATGTCTTACTGTTATTCTCTTTTTCCTTACGATTCTAATTTCAGTATTTAAATTTTCTTGAACTACCTTATTTATTGTTTTGATATAAGAGCAGACCTGAACTTGGCTTGTTTGAGAAAACTCCATTTTTGTCTCTCGACTTTGAGTTTCGGGGACGAAACTCTTTTTAAGGGGGGTGGTATTGTAAGACCCTCTATTTTTGGTATTTATATTTTTAGTCCCTGAGCTTGGATTATTTATATTTTAGTCCTTCAACTAATTCATAGATCAGTTTTAACCCTTGTTAGACTCTTGTTTGAATAATGTTTAATGGTATTGTCCTTGGAGTCTTGATATGAATAAAGTCCTTATGGAATTGTTTGGTACTAGGTAAAAGAATATAATTGTTTAAGTTACAACAAGATGAGTTGTGGCTTAGCGGTTGAGGCTTAAGCATTTAATTTACAAGACTAAGGTTCGAAACTGGGTGGAGGAAGTTTTGGTTTTATTTTAAATTTTGAGCAGCCCTAGTTTGAAGCAGAAACTGAAATTCAAAATTTGAAATTTAGACATGTGTTAATTGGGAATTAATGGGAAAGATTGAGGGAATAATGGGTAGTTATTTCAGTGATCATGGGGAGATATTAGGTCAGAATTTCGTGCTTAATGAGGCTATATACTCAGCCTTCACCCTAAATTCCAACCCTACTTTTCTGCTGCTGCTGCTGCCAAGAAAAATCTGCTGCACGTTAGTTCCTCTTGGGCTGCTGTTTCTGCGTTTTTCTTCTGCTGTCTTCCTGCGTTTTCTGCTGTATTTCCTCCGTTTTACTGCTTCATTTTCACCGTGGGAAGGAGCAAAACCACCCTCCAACCTTCCATCTCAAAGGGGTTTTTAGTTGTCTTCGGTAAGGCTTCTTTCCAAGTATATTATGAGTCCAATATTCGATCAAAAACTCAGCTCTAATCCTTACCGTTTCTGTTTCTGGACATCAATTCTCTCCTTCCAAATTCAAGCTTGATCACGTGACTCTCTACGGATTCTCAAAGTTATGGATGAGCCTTGGAACAAGGAAGGCGAACACCGGCTTGTACGTTCGTTTCCGGAGCCACACTTGAGGTTGGTTCCGCTCTACACTCTTGTTTCTTTATTCTAGAAAATTTTAGGTCCTTGACGCCAATTAAGTAATTTCAGAGAAAATTGATTTTGACATGTTGAAGCCCTATCAAATAATGTTTAAATGATTTAGAATCAATTTTTATAAAAACCCTTAATTAAAATCATGTTTCGGGATTTAAACGGTGAAGAACGATGTTTCTGGTCGTCCTGGACAGAGAGCCAACGCATGAGCGTTGGCACCTCAACGCCTGGGCGCTGGGAATTAATTCCCAGGCAGGGAGCCAACGCATGAGCGTTGGCATCCCAGCGCACAAGCGCTGGGCCCCTGCCAGCCCAGTGCTGTTTTTCTGTTTTTGTGGATTAATTGGTTTCAGGGATTTTCTTCCATTTTTTTTAATGAGATATTAATTTAGGCTTTTACTATTAAATAATAGGTTGAACTTGGAATTGGATGTGAAACCCGAGAAGGTAAGGGTAACTTCTTTCTTAGTAACCGGTTGTCGTTTGTGAGTGTTTTAATCCTGTTTTGAATATTTGATTGAACTCAGGCTTGATAATTTTGCTACTTGTTGTGGTAGATGTTCTAATTGAGACCTAATGATAATGAGAAATGAGAATTTGGAATTGACACTGTATAACATGTGGTTCGAATTGATTGAGATCTTATATGAGCATGTGCGGTTGTATGACAATGTTTCAAGAACTGTTGGTTCGTTTATTTTGGAGGATCATATTGTCATAATCACATGCATCACTAGGTGTTTTGGTATGATGTGACGGGGAGTTGTCCCGTGGGATCATCCGGAGGGTAGATGTGGCGGATATTTGTCCCGCGTGATCTCCCTTATTAGGGCAACGTGGTGGATATTTGTCCCACGGGGTTGTCCTGCTCGATGGAGCAAAACTTGGCCATAGATTTATGCATATAGTTACGTAGGAACTAACTATTATTTCATGACTTGATTGATAACATGCTCTGATTTTCTTGTGGTATTATAAGTGAAGTTAATTGCTATTCAAGAGGATGTTATTGAACCTTGAGGTTGTTATTGCTGAATATTATACTGCTGTATTCCATTCTGTTTTCTGTTTTTTTTAAAACTGCTGTTCTGTATTGCTGTTCCTGCTGTTCTGTTCTCACTGCTGTATTTTATTTCTGCTGTATCTGTTCTGTTACTGTATTTTAATGCTGCTGCGTCCTGTTTCTGTTTTATGCCACTGCTGTATCCTGATTTCGTATAGTAATCTGTTTACTGTATTTGTTGCTACTGTATTCTGCTGTGTGCTGTATTTAGTGCTGTTTTCTTTTAATTATCACATAATGGTGATTAATATTTTTGTATGCTGTATTTAGTGCTGTTTTCTTTTAATTATCACATGATGGTGATTAATATTTTTATTTTTCGAAGTTAACCCTTTCTTGTTTGTTTGTGTGTTTTCTTGGGCGCTTAACGCCACAGATAAGCAGCGCATTGAGTGATTTTGGGAGATTGATGGAGCTGAAGCGTGAAGGACTTGGAATTTTATTTTTCTGTTTTGTTTTTTTTTGTTTTTGACTTAGAAGATATGTTGTCACTACTTATTTTTAATTATTCCGCTAGATTATAATGATTTATGGGTTATGGTATTTTAAGTATTTATTTGAGCGACGCCTTTGATTTTGAAAAGTAATTGAGTGACTCTTTTGAGAGGTTTTAAGAAACTTATTTCCGCGTAATTATATTGTGATCCCTCAATTCTAAATTGGGGTGTTACAGGTTTTCTTGAGGGACTGGACGTAGTCTTCGGTGGATTGAAGACGAACCAGGATAAATCTTGTGTGTGATTCTCTTTATCCTTCACATTTACTTTCAAGTATTGTTCATATCCGCTGCAATCACAACGATCAACTCGTGATCATCATAAACTTGAAAGTAACGATTTCAATAAGGCGAAAATTGGGGCAACACTGATTCACCCCCCCCTCTCAGGTTGCTATCTGTTCTAACAATTGGTATCAGAGCAGAAGTTTAGGTAAGTTATTCCTAAGATCCGGGAAAAGATGGCATCCTCTTCCAATCATGGAACAAATGAAGGATTCAACATAAACAGGCCACCTTTCTTCAATGGAGAACATTATGACTTCTGGAAAATCAAGATGAAGATATTCATAAAATCATTAGACGCAGGAATATGGAAAGTCATTGAAGAAGGTCCTTTTGTGCCTGAAACAACAAATGAAGAAGGAACTTCACAACCAAAACCAGAAAGTACTTGGAGTGAAGAAGAAAAGAAGAAGGTTCAACATGATCTCAAAGGAATGAACATTCTTACATCTGCTCTTGGCATGGATGAATTTTTCAGAGTATCAACGTGCACTTCATCAAAAGAAATATGGGATACATTGATGGTGACTCATGAAGGAACAGATGAAGTCAAGAGATCAAAGATCAATACTCTATCTCAAGAATATGAGATGTTCAGAATGCTTCCAGGAGAAAAGGTATTAGACATGCAAAAACGATTCACTCATTTAATTAATCATTTGATTGCTCTTGGTAGACAATTTTCAAACAGTGACTTGAACATGAAAGTTCTAAGATCACTTACAAGAGTATGGCAACCAAAAGTAACAGCCATCTCAGAGAAGAAGAGTTTATCAAATATGACTCTTGCAACTCTTTTTGGAAAACTCCAAGAACATGAGTTGGAATTGAATCGTTTAGAAGAGCATGAACAACATGAGAAGAAGTATCGATCAATTTCCCTAAAAGCAAAAGAAAGCATCAAAGAAGATTATGATGCAGATTCTGAAGAAGAAGACAATGGAAATCTAAATCTTCTAGTGAAGAACTTTGGAAAGTTTCTTAAAAAGAAAAATGTTAGATTTAACAACAATAAAGTCTTCCAAAGGAACAATGAGTCTTCTTCATCTCAAAAGATTACATGTTTCGAGTGTGGCAAACCGGGACATTTCAAGTCAGATTGTCCAAATCTTCAGAAGAAGAAACATGGTCTAAGAGAGAAATTCGAGAAAAAGGATCAACCTACTCGAAGAGCATATTTGGCTTGGGATGATAATGAAGTAAGTTCATCATCTGATTCTGATAAAGAAGAAGCACAAGTTGCTTTGATGGCCTCACATGATTCTGATGTTGAAGATTCCCAGGTTAGTGAGAATTCTATATCTTTTCATGATTTAAAGTTTACCATGGAAAATATGTTTAAAATATGTCAAGAATTTTCTAAAGTTAGCACTAGGCAAAATGAGTTAATTTCTTCCCTAGAAAGTAAATGTAGAAATTTACAAGAAGATCTAGATATAGTAAAATCTAAGTTAGACATTACTCACAAATGCACTAAGTGTAGTTCTTTAGAAGAAAAGATAGAAAATCTTCAACAAAGAGTAAATAACTTCAATAAAGGAAAACAGAAGTTAGATGATATTCTAAGTGTTCAAAGATATTCAAACAATAAGTCAGGTTTAGGATATACTTCTCACCCAAAGACAAAAGAAGTTAGGAAAACTGTGTTTGTAAAACCAAACCATGTTTTAGGATCTTCTAGTAACAATAAGATTAATCCTGTTAGGAGTACAAACAATAGGAAGAACATTCAAAATAGACCTCCTAAGAAGATTCATCCCTCTCCTAGACAAACCTCCAGTTACAATCATTACTCTTGTACTTACTGTAACAAAATAGGACATACCCCTAGTAGATGCTACTACAAACATATAGGAGTACCAAATAGGGAGTACATTTGGGTTAGAAAGGATGTTAACTTAGAAGGACCCAAAACTTGTTGGGTTCCTAATACCCATGTCTGAACTTTGTCATGTAGGTGTGTATGAAAGCAGCAAAGGATTTATGGTATCTTGATAGTGGCTGCTCATCACACATGACAGGAGACAAAACCAAGTTTTCTTTTCTTATACCTAGGGAAAAAGGTTTCGTCACATATGGTAACAATCAAAAGGGAAAAATACTCGGTATTGGAAGAATAGGCAAACCCCCTCAAACAGTCATCGATAAAGTTCTTTACGTTGATGGTTTGATGCATAATCTTCTGAGTATTAGTCAACTATGTGATAAAAGTTTGAAAGTAGGTTTTATTAATGATATATGTGTTGTGAAAGATGTGAAAACTAAAGAAATTAAGTTTTCTGGATATAAAGTAAACAAAGTCTTCATGATCTCATTGGAAGAAATTCCACAAAATGTGAGATGCCTTTTGGCCAAGAATAATAGTGATTCATGGCTATGGCATAGAAGACTTGCACATATTCACATAGATCATTTAAACAAACTAGTCAAGCATGATCTAGTTGTTGGGCTTCCAAAGATAAAATTCGAGAAAGACAAGCTTTGTGATGCATGTCAAAAAGGGAAGCAAACCAGAACATCCTTCAAACCAAAGAACATAGTTTCGACCTCAAGACCCCTTCAATTGTTACATATGGATTTGTTCGGACCATCTAGAACTAAAAGCCTCGGAGGTAATTTCTATGCACTTGTTATTGTTGATGATTTCTCTAGATTCACTTGGACTTTATTTCTACCTCATAAGAATGAAGCCTTCAATGCATTCAAAAGATATGCAAGGCTAGTTCAAAATGAGAAGTATTTAAAGATCTCTTCTATTAGAAGTGATCATGGTGGAGAATTTCAGAATCAACAATTTCAAGAACTATGTGATGAAAATGGAATATCACATAACTTCTCTACTCCAAGAACACCACAACAAAATGGTGTAGTAGAAAGGAAGAATAGGTTACTTGAAGAATTAGCAAGAACCATGTTAAGTGAATCTAGTCTCCCTAAATATTTATGGGCTGATGCTGTAAGTACTGCTTGCTATGTTTCCAATAGAGTTCTCATTAGACCTATTCTTAAGAAAACTCCCTATGAACTCTACAAAGGAAGGAAACCAAATATCTCTCATCTACATGTTTTTGGATCAAAATGCTTTGTCTTGAATAATGGAAAGGAAAACCTTGGTAAGTTTGATGAAAAATCTGATGAAGGTATATTCCTTGGATATTCTTTAACAAGCAAAGCATATAGAGTCTTTAACAAGAAAACTCTATCCGTGGAAGAATCCATACATGTCTCTTTTGATGAATCTAAATCTTCAATAGAAGATAAAGTCAATCTTCCGGATAATGAAGAAGATGACATCATTATAAATGAAGATTCTCAAAAAGATGGAGATCATAATCCAATACAAGAAGAGCACATTGAAGATAATACTTATCAACTTCCAAAAGAATGGAGAACCCATAGGGATCATCCAGTTGATAATATTATTGGTGATATCTCTAGAGGCGTTTCTACAAGGCTACGCTTGAATGATTCAGTTTTGAATATGGCCTTTGTCTCTCAGATAGAACCATCAAAAGTAAATGATGCTCTAGAGGATGAGTATTGGATTGTAGCAATGCAGGAAGAACTAAACCAATTTGAAAGGAATCAAGTTTGGGAACTTGCTCCTAAGCCTAGTGTCCAGAAGATCATAAGAAAAACAGTAGAAACAAATAATAAAATACTTCTCTAAGTATATGTTTATGCTAGTTTTTTTAGAAATTGCCTAGTTAGATTCTGGATAAGTATAGACATTCATATATTCATAGTTATCCTCTTTAAATAGGCTTAAGATATATGATGTATAATACCACTAGAAATACCTTAATATAAGCCTCTCTATAATTGCTTGAATGTTTCATATGTGCTTGCTTGTCATAATTGATTTTGTGCTGAAATTTTTATATGAACATGTGTTACATATGATAGAACTTATAAAAATGTTCATGAAATCAATTATCTTAGGCTTATTAATTGATTACCCTTGTTTTTAGTCCTGTTGATTATTAAATTCCTCTGAGTAATCGATTACTTTAACTTCCATAATCGATTACATAGTTGAATTTTAGAAATTTCAAATTTCGGACTTCAGGTAATCGATTACATCAACTGCTGTAATCGATTACTATTGCTATTTTGAATGTTATTCAAAATTCGAAAAGCAGTAATCGATTACACAACTTACTGTAATCGATTACCAAATCGATAATATAAGTTCTTTCGGTCAGAACTCTTAATCGATTACACTGTTCTTCCTTCTTCTCCCTTCCTCATCGTCGAACCAGTTATTCCCTTCATCCTCTCTTGTTTGTCGCTTAAACTCAGAACAAATCGGTGGGTTTTGTTGGATTTTGCCCTCTCCCTCTTCTCCATTCCTTCGAATTGACCAATTCGGCCTTCCCCAGAAACCCCTTTCTCAAAACCCTAAAAATTTCAGTCTGAAAATGGCCTCCTCTTCACGCCGACACCGCTCGAAGAACCTCACCATGAACACTCTTGATCTTTCACGGCTTCTTGTCACAGAGGAGCAAAAGGACCGGTTTTTGGCTTACTTCTTGGAAAGACCCATCCTTCCTCCCAAGTATGCCGATGTCAACTCGTTCATCAACGCTGGATTCCTCTTCCCTTCTCTCCTTGATTTCCAAGGACTTGATGAATTCGTTGGCTTGTCGGGTACGTACCATCCGGAATTGGTTAAAGTATTTTATTGCAATTTGGTGAAAAGAGGTGGGAAAATCTGCTCATCGGTAAAGGGAATTGATATCTCATTGACTCAAGAACAATTGGGAACTCTTCTAAAAATTCCCTATGTTGGAGAACGATTGAGTCCGGAGAAAGCATGTCCATGGGCTGATTATGACAAGAAATCTTCTTGCTCCTGACCCTGGCTGTGGTTTTGATGACGACAAACTCATCAACAAAAAGAAGAAAAGAAGACTTCAAAGAATCAAGCACTCAAGTCCATCAATAGTCTAGAAGTCTTAGTATTAGGTGAGTTATGCTTCCAAAGGTTTATTAAAGCATAAAGGCTCTCAAAACACCTAATCTAATCAAGCTAAGTGTTTTCATAACTTAAAAGAAGTAGAAAACCTTAAGCAAGTCTCAAAGAATAAGTTTCTGGAAAATGGGCTTCTGTGTAATCGATTACACCATTATAGTAATCGATTACACCAAGGCAAGTAATCGATTACTCCAGTCTTGTAATCGATTACATGTTTGAAATTCAAATTCAAACTGAAACGGTCACTTGTGTAATCGATTACACTAAGTATGGTAATCGATTACCAGAACGAAAAAGTGCATCTTTTCATGAACCATTGTGTCCCAAACCTTTTGAAAAGGGTTGTGATGGATCAAGGACGTTTCCCTTGCCTATATAAAGACCATTTGAGTCCAGAAAACACAACAACAACATAGAACACACAACACACACGAAATATACACATTACACATGAGAAAAACATATTAGGCCAAAGCTCTTTCAAAATTAGTTCATCTTTTAGAACTTAAATCTTTTGGAGCCTAAATTCTGAGTTCATGATCTTCATGTTTACAAGAACACATTAGTTGTTCATATCTTGAAGAACTCAGAATTGTATTATGCTTAAAAGCCTTAAAGCATAATTTCTCATGTTCAATCCAATTGTGTGTTAAAGGATTGAAACAGCCAAGTGTAATATCTTCTTCATCTCTTTCTGTAAGATTGAGTTTTTCACCGTGGTATTCAGTGAAGGGTTGTTGTCACTGAAAGTGGTTTACTTTCAGGTTTTTTTCATTGAAGGTGGTTTAGCCTTCAAGATCTGAGGGTGGTTTGCCTTCAGGAACTGAAAGCGGTTTGCTTTCAGGGGCTGTTGAAAGCGGTTTGCTTTCACAGGATATTGGTAGAAGTTCTTGGGGTCCTTGGGTTAGGAACTTGTAAGAAATTCTTATCAATAGTGGAAAAATCCTCAAGGGGTTTTCTTGAGGGACTGGACGTAGTCTTCGGTGGATTGAAGACGAACCAGGATAAATCTTGTGTGTGATTCTCTTTATCCTTCACATTTACTTTCAAGTATTGTTCATATCCGCTGCAATCACAATGATCAACTCGTGATCATCATAAACTTGAAAGTAACGATTTCAATAAGGCGAAAATTGGGGCAACACTGATTCACCCCCCCCTCTCAGGTTGCTATCTGTTCTAACATTTATTTGTGGTTACTAGGAAGAAAAGTGTTTTTGGGCTTGTTTGGCCTTGGTTTTATTGTAGCCCTTTTGTTTATCGAAATTTTCCCTCTGGTTTCATGTTATTCCGAGTTTTGTAGCACAAGTTATTCACGTTGTGGCGAGCAAGGGTTCTGCTACCTTGGAGCATGACATGCAACCCTTGTTTGTTTTTCCCTGATTTTGTGCTTTGATTTTGCACTTGAAAATATACAGGGGTTTAGGGTACATGTTCGTGATCATGGGATAAAAAGTTTAGAATTTTTTGAGTGGATTTTATGTATTTAAAAATCCATCCAAGTAACTGGATGGATTATGTTTTATTGAATCAAGTGTTTTGGTTGAAGATTTTTGAGTTTAAGAGGTTGATTGTGATTCTTGAAGGTTTTGCCTTGAAAGAAAATGTTAAGTGTTAGAGAACCTCAATGAGAGGTTAAATCATATTTTCGAGCTAATTCCATGGTTTTTGACTAAGTAGCGGAAGTCTCAATGAATGTCTAAGATTAGGGATCTTAGCCCTAAGATTCAATGAGAGATTCAATAAGTTTATGTTCTTGTGTTTTGGGCTAAGCTTGATGGGTCATGAGTTGCCCTAAAGCTTGATCTTGAGTTGCGAAGTCTTGAGGTTTGAAAGCTTTCTTTTGGGCGTTAAAGTTTTTCAGAGATTTTGCCAAGTTTTGAAGTTTTAAAGTTAGAGGTTTTGGAGGAAAACTTAATGTATGTTAACGCTTTAGACGTGTGCTTCGTGTGGTTTTACAAAGTTTTCCCAAAGTGTTAAAGCTTGCTTGACTCGTTGGATGAGTTGTAACTCATAATCCCTAAGCCTAAGTTTCTAAGGGTTAGTGACCATCCTTAAACTTTAGTTAAAGAGTAAAGTTTAGACGAAAGAGTACTAAACTAGGCTATGTGTTTGTGAAGGTTCAGGAACTCAAGGACCTTTGAGACAAACACGGTACACAAGAGCGTACAGGTACGGAGCATAGGAAGGAAAGCGCCTACGGTAAGGGAAATTTGACTTACTATGACTATATATGTTGTATATATAGTTATAATGCATGATAGTGTAATATGTGAATAACATGTGATCTTGGGAATAAGCTAACAACATTCTGAGAATGTCTCGATAATTTGATAGATTGTTTTCCCTCAGTGAATTGTTGAATAATTACTTATTGTCGGTTATTGTTGGACCTACATAGTAATCAGAATATGTATGAGCATGCTTAAGTTTGATAACATGAAGTGTATTGAACTTTGAAAAGCATGATGAATTATGAAAGCATGTAGATATGCAATGTATGGTGATGTCCTTGAAATGTATGTTGATTATGAAATCACGACGATGTGCTATGTATGATGTGATTGATAAGCATTTTAGCTTACAGATGCATCATGCTTGAGATATATTGTTGTTGGTAGTGGTCGAAGCAAGTCATTGGCGGGTAAGGCCGAGTGACAAGATATGAGGTTATGTATAGCGTTTTCGATTATTCTTTCTTATTTGTGATTAAACTTGCTTCTTGTGAATGACATGACATTCCATGCATACATAGGCAGACTAGTGAGCTTGGTAATCGTACAGGGCGACTACTAGTCCTGTGACTTGGGATGATTAGCCGAACCGACAATCTGGTCATGTCATTGTTGAATCCATGGTGACTTCAGGTCATGACCTGGGATAGTGACAGCTTTCGGGGTTGTTAGATGGTGGTCCATCAACTAGATAACTGAAAGATCCTATCCCGCCTACCTTGAGAGGAATTGGCATTATAATCGGATAAAAGTCACATTCAGTGGCATATGTGGATTGGCATAACACAAACATGAGCATTTCATCTTGATTGTTCGTGCGAGTATGATGATGTTTGTCGTAAGGTGATGGATGTTATAGAATGTTGCTTATCATGTGATGAGGGTGGTTGTCTGTTGATTTAAAGATTATCACTGCTATGTATCTAGATGTATATACCGTGATTTTGTTATTGTTGAAGTTGACCCTTGCACTCAGTTTGTTGTTTGTGTTTGGGCGATCTGTCGCCAACTGGACAACTGGTAGAGGAGGAGCATAAGGTGGATGCGGAACCCGAGGGGAGTTAGTGAGATTTGGACAGAAGATGTTGTACTTACCTTAAATGTAGCTAGTGGAGTACAGTGTCTGTAAATTTGCATCGTTAGAGACAGGGTAGAATCTGGGGGTCTATGTCATTATGTGGTCACCCTGAGTGGGATTATAGGAGACATACCGGAGTAGGAGATCCTTGACTCTAGAATCGTGGCAGCATGTCTTTTATAAAGTAATGGGATAGGGTTTTGTAAGACTTTTTTAATGCTGGCTGATGACCGGGATTTATATGATGTTTTTACAATCTTTTTCTTTCTTTTTATTTTATTTTTAGTTGTGTCTCATATAGTTTTTATTTAATTTGTTAGAGTTTTTGTTTTATTTTTGCATTTGCATATATATTAGAAACTTTTGTGTTTTTAGTCCTTTTAGTTATGTTTTATTGTAGTTTTAGTCCTTGTTAGAGGTTCTGGTCAATTAAGGCACATTTGTTGGGATCTTGGTGCAAATAAATGAAAGAGTGTGGCTGAAGTTAAAGAAGAAGAAGAAGCATCAATCTCCCTATGCTTGTTTAACATGTGGGAAATGAAGAAATTAAAGAAGAGTTGAAGCAGCAAAGTAAGAAAAACATTTTCCATATGTTCAAATGGTGAAGAATGGAGTTTCAGCTGTTGCAAAACATCCTTGAAAGCCACAATGAAGC
The DNA here is from genome assembly GCA_030819835.1 of Acmispon strigosus. Lineage (NCBI taxonomy): Eukaryota > Viridiplantae > Streptophyta > Magnoliopsida > Fabales > Fabaceae > Acmispon > Acmispon strigosus. The sequence goes on along the minus strand of JAUAMA010000004.1, from coordinate 23,708,625 downwards.
CCCTTAATTGCATTCATGAAAGGGATCAAAAGAGAAGGTTAAGAACAAGAAAATGAGGAGTGTGTCGTGCTCCCAACGCCTGAGCGTTCGCACCCCAACGCTCATGCGTTGGCATTCTGTCTGAAGCTGAGAAATCAATGCAGTGTCGAGTGCCCAAGCGTTGGAACACAACGCTTGAGCATTGGCTTGCTGACAGTTTGGCTATAAATTCATTTTTTGGCTTTTCTTTTGTATCAATCCAAAGAACCTGAGTTCCTTCTTTTGTTTCCTTATTCTTTAAGCTTGTAAGAGGCCTTTGGAGCCCTTGTTTCAGTTTTTTATTTTTTATTTTCTTTATGTTTAATCTAGCCATGCTAGGCTAGTTTCTCTTTAGCATTTGGGTTTGTAGTGAATCCTTTCTTCATTTATGTTTTAAACATATGTTTTCATCTGAATAAGAGTCTTTGTTCTTTGTATCTTCTCCCCATTTTTATTATGCTTGGTGCACACAAGTTATCATGCTTATTTCTTGCACAACGGTAGTTGGTAGGATTTAACGGAAATGGGGTTAGATTAATCGGATAATCCACCACTTAGGTATAAGGGTGGGAACTTGTTGTGTTGGCTAGAACTAAGAACACTAATGCTTCAATTGGATTAACTAAACACTAAAGTATTAACAATTAAAAATCTTAGGCTAGAGAACCTAAGAACAATTTCCGAGTTCATAGGATTTTTCAGTTTGTAGGAGGCATAATTTGGTTAGGTGAAACTCAAACCCAAGTGTTAATTTTATCATAGTTTTCTTTCCTCTTGCTTTATGTTATCCTTATCACAAAAACATTAAAATATATCTTTTTATTTTCTGCTCTACCAATTGAGTTTAAAGTCCAAAATGAATTCCTATCCCTGTGGAGAACGATATCTTTTATATTACTTCAATACAATCTGTACAGTTGCGGAATTGCTATCAAGTTTTTGCGCCGTTGCCGGGGATAGGTTTATTGGTTTAGACTATATCTTTTTTGTTAGAGCTTTTTGTTTTTTTTTTAAAAAAATTTCTGTAAATTTTGCTGTTTTGAATTGGTGCTTCTAATCCTTGTTTGCTGAGTTTGTACAAGACATAACTATGCCTGAAACATTTGGGCAAAGGGTGGCAAAGATCCGGGCTGAACTCGAAAAAGAGTATGAAAAAAAGAAGTGCGATGCTTTCATTTTGATTGTTGAATAATATGCTGATTTGGAGTGTAGACGCGCTAACGGATCTTTGCCTAATCAATTGCAAGAACGGGAAGTTTTAGTTGCTTTACAGGGAAGGATAGCTTGCATTTTGCGGAGGCAACCAGTGGTTGAACCTGTAGTTCAAAGAGAGGAGGTGAAAGAAACCTCCATTGTAGAATTTGTCTTTGAAGACAAATTGGCGGTGGATGAAGAAGAACCTCAATGACCAAGAACCTATGTCATAGGTTCAGAAGAGCAAGGCAAAGAACAAGAAGGGGAAAATTTTCTTATCCCTTCCATTTGTAATTTGACAATTGTTGCCTTGTTGGCTGAAAATTCATTTGGCACCATGATGTTTTTGTGCCAAAATTTGTATGATTCGCGGGGTGTAATGAATTTTGTAATAGACCCCGGTTGAAAATTTATTAATGAGAAAAGTCTATAAAAGACTATAACATTGGGCTTCTTGGGAGACAACCCAAGTGCATATTTTATTTTTGTGTGTTGAATAAATAGTTGTAGGAACCCCAACGCCCAAGCGTTGGAGGCTCAACGCTCATGCGTTGAGCCCCTGCCAAATTGCCCAGGATTTCATAAATCCAACGCTCAAGCGTTCAAGGGGCCAACACTCATGCGTTGATCCCCTGGAATCCCAAAGTTTGTTTTTAATTCCAACGCTCAAGCGTTGGAATTTCAACGCTCATGCGTTGAGGCTCGGGCAGGTAACTTAAGTTTGTTTTTCTTGTTGAATAAAAGGACAGGTTGCTCAAGAAGCAGGTGGTGCTGGTAAAGCTGAGGCTGCTGATGATGAAGAAGACCCCATGAATACTTGATTTTGACCAATGTAGTGTTTTTATTTTTAGCTTTTATTTTCTTTTTAGTTTCTAGTTTTTAGTTTTTCTTTTTCTTTTTAGTTTAGATTTTTTGTTTGATTCTTGCATGTAGGTTAGATTGAGTCAGTTAATATATTTTCCTGTTTATCATGCCAAGTTTTCTTAGCTCTCAAGTGGTTTCACCTTTAGCTAGTGTTTTTGGAAAATTGATACATGTGTTTTAAAAATGCTGGGTAGAATTGCATGGTGTTAGGAGTTTGAAAGAATTCTTAATTTCTGAGTATGTTATTGATCATGATATGAGTTCAAAAAGGGTACACTTACCCTATCTTTTTGAGTGCTTTGAGTGACCTCTGACATACTTATGCATGCTTGATTCTGTCTTGATTTACATGTCAATTGAATAATGCATGTTTTATAATTTTGTGAGAGACTTTTATGATTTATTGTGACATCAGACTTTGTTCTTGAAATATTTTCCCTTAGTAGCCCCATTTGAGCCTGAATTGAGTAATTTCTTTGGAGCCTACTATTGTGACTAATTTGTGGGGTTAATGTGATCTAAATTGTTTTTAGAGCTTATTATGCAATAGGTTTCACTCTAAAAAAAAAAGTGAAAAAAAAGGTACGTTCCTTAGGAAAAAGAAAACCAATGAGGTAGTGGGGTGAGTAAGAGTATGAGGGTAGTTAAAATTTCTTTTCATACATCCCAGAACATTCCACTACTTTGTTCAAAAAAAAAGAGAACCTTTGTGCTAAAATGAATAGCTCTTGTGCTGTAAAGTTGATCACCTAACTAATTTGAGTTTGATCCACTAGAGTTGCAAAGTTCTTTAATTTTTCCTACCTACCATTGCACCCTTGGCCTAGTTTCAACCTGAAAAAAATCTCTCCAAATTGCACTACTGTTTTGTTTAGTTTTGATTTGAATGATGGCCAGGTTCGATGCATTGCACTTGTATGGTCATGAGCTTTGTTTAGTGAGCTTAATTGTGAACTCTTTTCTGCTTTTGTGATCAATTTTCATTCTCTAAGTTCTTGATGAATTGCACCCGCTTAAGAACCAGCTGTGCTTCTTTGTATATGTATCTCGTGCTTCTTTTTCTGGCTAAGGTGATTTGTTCTGAGCTTGAGGAGAAGCTTTCTTTAAGTGTTTTACGCTTGAGGACAAGCTGTCGTTGGGTCTAGTGGTGTGATGACCGGGATTTATATGATGTTTTTACAATCTTTTTCTTTCTTCTTATTTTATTTTTAGTTGTGTCTCATATAGTTTTTATTTAATTTGTTAGAGTTTTTGTTTTTTTTTGCATTTGCATATAGATTAGCAACTTTTTTGTTTTTAGTCCTTTTAATTATGTTTTATTGTAGTTTTAGTCCTTGTTAGAGGTTCTGGTCAATTAAGGCACATTTGTGGGGATCTTGGTGCAAATAAATGAAAGACTGTGGCTGAAGTTAAAGAAGAAGAAGAAGCATCAATCTCCTTATGCTTGTTTAACATGTGGGAAATGAAGAATTTAAAAAGAGTTGAAGCAACAAAGTAAGAAAAACATTTTCCACATGTTTAAATGGTGAAGAATGGAGGTTTCAGCTGTTGCAAAACATCTTTGAAAGTCACAATGAAGCCCCTTAATTGCATTGATGAAAGGTGTAACGCCCCAATTTTGGGTTGAGGGTCACATAGTAATTACCGGAAATTGAAACCTCTCAGAAAACAACTCAATTTTTCAAAAAAGTTTCGTCTCTCAAAAAATCTTTATTAATATTATAAGTAATATTTCCCCATAGATAATATTTATTACGCGTAAGCAAAACAAGGAAATATTACTACTAAGGTAAATGCTCAACAGCGAGCCCAAAAATAAAATAATAGAATGGAAGTTCTTAAAACATGAATCGTCTTCTTCAGAATCTCCCATGCATCCGTTGCGCACTCTGATTCCATAAAGCTTTTTCAAGAGTGAAATCATCGCCCTGTCTGTCTTTGACGTTAAGCTCCCAAACACAAACAGAAAGGGTTAACTCTTAAAACAAACAACAAATAACTAGCAGCATGTTTGAACATAAAATAATAGTAACAGTATTTTCCAAACTACAGTAACAAGGAATTAACCAAACAACATTATCCAAACAACAAAAGTAACTAACTCAAATAAAATTATTCAATTTCTATATGCAAGACTCTGGCCAAATTCGGGAAATGGTCTTAAACTGACCCATTTATGCACTTCACTGTTATCACAGTCTCGATACCGAGTGCCACAAACTTTAACAGGCCTTAGAACAAAATCACATCAACATCACAGCCTATCTTCATGAAAACATGCATATATCATCATACATATATAATAGAAGCCTAATTCTCGTACGAACGTCAGTCGAGGTTCAACTGGTGTAACACCCTGATTTTCAGGGCATTAATATCGTGACTGAACAATAAATAGACATGCTAATCATCTTTCACGGTTATGAAAATGCGAGTATATTTTTTTTTTTGCCAAAACATGCAAAGGCGGAATGCAATACATATACCCATATACCTAACCATGACTTATTACAACACAAAATTATATCTGTACATATCACTCATAGGCGAACAAGTTCTCAAAGCACCTATCAGCATCGTGAAGGAGTCCTGCCTATACTCGTGCCCTCCGTCTTCACCAAGTACCCTTCAGCTAGCGGGTACTCCGCTAGCGAAGGATCACCTGAACACAAGCAACAAACAATTTAAAAGGGTCAACTTCTTAATAATAAACTCCCCATGCGAGCACATGGGTAAAACAACAATAGTGTGAATGCATAAGCATGTCAGGTGATGTCCATTGCATTGCAGTTATGTAAATATGAGTAATTCCAACTACAATTATGCATAGAGATTCATAATCAAGCATATTTTATGGTGCAAGAAGAATTGCATACCCAACCTTCCAAAACACACTCAACAATCGACTCAAGGAACACATGGCAATCCTCTTAGAAACACTCTAGATGTTATGATGTTGCTAGTTCCTAATATGATCTAGATATCTGCGTTACTGCACCGAGCCAGCACTTAGCTGATTGGGGATAAATCTTGTTATCCCAATTGTATTGTCATCACCCAGTTCACACAGTCTTCACGCAGTCTGCACACAGGCCGATGTATGGATAGTCCTGCTATTCCAATCACCTGGAAGAATGACGACTACGTCATCTTCAGGAACGTTCATGAATGCATGACTCTACATTCTACGAATAAACAACAACAACAACAACAACAATATGAATGGAGGCGTCTTGACGCGAGTCCGAGTTCCCCCACCTAGCGAAAATGATGTTTTACGAATCCGAGTTCCCTTTCGAATGCGGGGTCACCCTTTTCTGAGTGTCCGTCTTACATCGAGGAATTTTGGTCACATGGCCCTCTTGGTCTAGTGGTCCTACATCAATAGACATCGATGCGTAAATCATCTGCTACTACTAACGAACACAATCCCGAACAAGCTACCCTATTTTCTTGAAAAAACATGTCTTGAGATTCTTTTCGTAAATGTCTTTTGAGCCTTTTCAGAATACAAGTCTGATGACTCCTTGTAAGGAAGATCTCATAGTTCTTTTTCGAAAGGTATGTCTTAGGTTTCTTTACAATATGTGACTTGTAGAAAAGAAGTGGAATCGTCCTTAAGTTCAAAGAGGTTTTGTGGTTTTTCTGTAGACTCGAGGTATGTTTTAGGGCTCTAGGTCAATTTTATGGTTTTTCTGTAGACTCAAGGCTTTTAGACCGGTTTTAGGGTTTTTGGCTTATTATAGGGTTTTAGGTTGGCTTTAGGGCTTTCTGATTAACTTTAGGGCTTTTGGTCGATTTTAGGGTTTTCGGCCGATTTCAGGGTTTTTTCGCTGACTATATTGTAGCGTATTTGGACGATTTAAGGGCTCTAGGTCAATTTTATGGTTTTTCTGTAAACTGTAGGCTCTTAGATTGTTTTTAGGGTTTTCAGCTTATTATAGGGTTTTAGGCCGGATTTAGGGCTTTCTCATCACCTTTACGGCTTTTGGCCGATTTCAGGGTTTTTCCGCTGACTATAGTATAGGGTATTTGGACAATTTAAGGGCTCAGTGTCAATTTTATGGTTTTTCTGTAGACTCTAGGCTTTTAGACTATTTTTAGGTTTTTCGGCTTATTATAGGCTTTTAGGCCGGCTTTAGGGCTTTCTGATCAACTTTAGGGCATTTGGTCAATTTCAAGGTTTTCGGCCGATTTCGGGGTTTTTCCGATGACAATTGTATAGGGCATTTGGACAATTTAGGGCTCTTAGTCAATTTTATGTTTTTTTTGTAGACTCTAGGCTTTTAGACTGATTTTAGGGTGTTCAGTTTATTATAGGCTTTTTGAAGGTGCAAGAAACACACAAGAAAGGGGGGGTTTGAATTGTGTAATCATTTTTGAAATTTATTCGATAGATTTGGAAGATTGATTACCTGTCTTCAAGATGATTAATTTGTTATGCAAGCATAGATGAATATACGACGGAAAAGCAATATAACATAAAGATTAAAACACACATGATTTTTATCCTGGTTCACCCTCAAAATCGACAGGGCTACATCCAGTCCTTGGCTTCACCAAGATTTTCCACTATTTCAACAAATAGTACAAGTATTATATGGGACTTCTCCCAACAAGTATTCTAAGGACTTCTCCTATCAAGTATTAGAAGGACTTCTCCTTACAAGTATTGTTAGGACTCCTCCTTACAAGTATTATCAGGACTTCTCCTTACAAGTATTATACAGGACTTCTCCGGACACCTTTTTCAGGGTTTTTCTTTTCTACAAGATTCTCTTCTGATAAGAGTGGGTAGAAGAAATGAAGCACATAAAAACAGAGAGATCATAAGCAAGATGATCTCTGTTTTTATTTATGTGTGTGGGGTATGATGAGAGTTGGACTCTGTAAGTTTTCCACACACATAAGCAACTCAACTCAGGTTGTGATATGACTTGAAGTTTCCTGAGTTGAAACCAAGACTGCCATGATCTTTTGGACGAACTAGATTGAGATGTGTACAATTTAGTTCTAGTCGCCAAGTTGCTACGGAAGCAAGGTTCTCTATATATATCTTCAGTTGAAGATCTTTGTTCTTTCCTCACAGGAGGAGAGAAAACCTGCCCGTAGTGCTTCGTCCTCTCCAAGCAGCACATAACGGCTAGTTCTGCATCTCTCAGCATGCGTAAGTCATGATCTGAGGTTTCTCTGCAAGCGTAAGATATGATCTGAGAATCATCAATTCGTCTGGGTTGATGTCGTCTGGCTCCATGCTGAGAAAGTGACCTTGAGCTAGTTTCTCTGTATATAAAGTGTGATGATCCAGCGGTGGATATGTTTTGACCATTTTACCCCAATGCTTGACAGCTAACACTCATCACGTGCTTTGGTCAGATATTTGAATTTCGACCGTTGAGAGTGTACGATGCTCAGAGATTCTTGCCGTTGATTCCGCGATGTCAGCTTGATTTGAGGAAAAGCAGAAAAGCAGTGGGACCAGGAAGTATTTAATTAATTGTGTCCCTTCTTTCTTTCTGTGATTGCCAGTACTTTAATAAATGTGCAGATGAGATAGATGTCTTTGATCCAAGAAGCAATTACTCAGGAGGAGAAGAGTAATTTCTTTAATGCTTCTGGTAACCTGATATCCTCGAGGAGCACATTTCTTGATTTTTGTACTTTTGGCGCAGTTGATACTTGAGCGGACAGATTCTTCTTTATAGATTAACAGACGCAGTCTCCGTGCATTGTTCGAGATTCCGCTGAGTAAATTTACATCAGCAGACGGACTTTCTTCATTTGGTTCTTCTTCCAGGATTCAAAGTTTTCTTGGCTTAGAAGACTGAATTCTTTCATTTCTTCGGTTGCTTCTTTGAAAGTTCTTCATCAGAGAGAGTTGATCGTTCACACTTTCTTTGCGAGATGCTCGAGAGACTTCAAGGTCAAAGGTGTTTCTTCATAGATTGTCATGCTCTTTCAGCTTTGAATGGAGCAGTTATCTTTTGATCACTGCAGGCTTAGGTGGCAGACTGTTTTGTCTTCTTGAAATATGCTTTGATTTGAGCGAGCATACTTTGATGAAGAGTCCTTGAGAGAGGATGTAGAGTGTTGCTGCTGTTTTAGCTTTCTTTAGTCACCAGACTGTCTTACACACGAGTGCTTTCCTTTGTATATCTTTGACGTTGTTTCCTTCGAGGTGACCGGACGAACTCTTCTGGTGGACTGGTTCTCTTGATGAGGCTATGATGTTTATTCATTCCTTTCAGAGATAGTTATTCCTACACATGAGAATTCTCACTATGTTAGGAACTTCATCTTTGACATCATTAAATCTTAAGAAATTGTTAATTATCAAAACATAATAATTCATTTAATTATTTGATTCTAACAATCTCCCCCTTTTTGATAATGACAATTTCTTCGGAAAAGGTTCATTTAAAGATTTAATTAAGCATTTTGTTATTTTTCAGATAATAGTTTTTCTTCAGAGTATTGCCGTATGTTAGAAAAACATGATCGCTCTTTTAAGTAGTATTTAGACAAGAACAGTTTTGTTTTTAGGCGGACGAGTTTGACTTGTTGAGTTTGCTTACCTTTGCTCCCCCTAAATTGGATATTCCTAGATAGTGTTTGACTTACCTTTGACTTTTTGAGTTTGCTTACCTTTGCTCCCCCTAAATTGGATACTCCTAGATAGTGTTTGTCTAATAAATTTTTTCCTAAGTAAGCTCACCTTCGCTCCCCCTGAATATGATGCTACTTAGTCTTTATTTATTTTTAATTCTTCTTTCCTTAATTTATATCATCCTGCAAAAGTTCCCCCTAGACTGATGCTGCTAAATGCTTCTTTTCCTAATTCTTCTCCCCCTTTGGCATTATCAAAAAAATATGGAAATGTAAATAACAAGTAGGTATTGATAATTGAATCATGGAGATATGGATTGAAGAGGTAGTAAGTAACAAATACTGCTAATGTGTAGACAATAACGACAGCAAAAAAAAATTGTGCAAGGTAAAGAGATAAGGAGCAGAGATTAGTCATGTTGCTGCTGTCGTTGCTACATGTATAGCCGCACTAGGTTCTCTAGGCGTTCAAAACCTGCATCCATTTTGTCAGAAAGCCTTTGGGACACAGTATTAATATGATTGAATGCATCCGTGCGCAGCTCTTTATTCTCTTTCGAGGCATTCGAGTTCCCTGTTTTTATTATTGTAGATAATTCCATCACGGCAGCTTTGGCATCAAATGATTTGTCAGCTGATGAGGGCTTGTTTGTGGCTTTGGATTCAGGGTGTTTCTCAGCTTGAGAAAGATCATTTTTTGGAAGGGCAAAGGAGATAGGTTGGGCCGTGGTGACCTCAGCATCTTGTGTATTTGATGATGTTTCATTTGGAGGGCTTTCTCGTGAGGAGGATGAAGATGAGTGATGCAGATTTTCCTCTGAATCGGAGGATGTGGTGAATATGTCTTGTGGTATGGTGATAGTTTGAGGCAAGGGAATGACTGGTGTATATGATGGGTGGTTATTGGAGGGTGCATTGACGAATGGCAGAGGTTCAGCTCTTGGTTTGGCAACAAGTAAGATAAGCAACCATGATCCATGTTGAACTATAATGCTTTCGACATTATGGATTAGTCCAAAGGGGATGGTGCTCAAATGAACCGGTCTGGGAACAGACAGTTCCCACTCATGATGAAAAATGTCATACTTGGACCTTGACGCGAATGCAATTCGTATACCATCTATCGCAGGAGGAGCCCAGAGTCGAGCTTGTAAACAGAAATTATATCCCAGAAGCTTCATCAGCAGGTGTGGAGCATATGCAGCATTGTCCATCTTCAGCATCCTGGGGATCTGCAAATGAGAAGGAAATACCGTCTGACGCGTCCTTCTTGGAACATGAGCAAGAAATACTCTTGCTATGTTTTGGGAGGATTTCATAGATGTGGTGGTTTCCTTATCATTAACCAGATTGTCCCCATGTGTTGAGGCTTCCTTGGAGACATTTTGCTGAGAAGCCAATATCTCATTTAGAGATATTTCGGGATCATTGACATGATCACTTATGTTTTCAGCTCCACTCTTTTGCTTCTTTTCCTTCGGCTGAATCTTCTTTGAGGCTCTGGACTTGGTCCGCTTCTTTGTATTCTCTTTCGAGAAGCTCTTCTTTGCTATAGACGGACGAAGTTCCTCCTGAACTACTGACACTTCTGCTTCTTTGTTGACTGCGCATGTTGCTATTTCTTTGTCTTGACTGAGTAATTTTTCGTCCAGTGAGCAGTTCTTGGCTTGAGGTGACTTTAGTTGTTGAACTGGACTTGAGGGAACTGCTGGCTGGGATTGAGAGGACTGTGTTTGAGCTTGTGGGATCTCATCGCAGTTCATAGAATAGTCACTGTTGGATTGGCTCTCAACGCGTTGAGTTTGTTGCACAACCTCAGGATCAACAATCTCTCTATACTTGATGACCCTTGGAGAGATATGTTTCCCCCATCTCTTAGAGCTCTCCTCACAGTTAGGTCTCCACAAAGGGGTGCAATATGGAAGAGGTGAATCACTTCTGAGATTTATCCTTACCCAATGGTGATCATCAATGTTGCATAAAACAGCAATGATGGGAGGAATAAAAGCTGGACCTGCTAATGGAAGATAGGTACATGATTCCCTTAGACTTAGGGTTACCAGAATGAATTTGAAGGTGCTGGCAGCTAACAAACCCATGTCAGGGACAATGAACCATTTGGGAGAGGTGGCAAGTTCCCCCTCAGGTAAACTTAATGCCTCCATTGTGTGTTCGAGATGTTTCCCAGATTCCATCATTCCAGCATACAAAGAGCGATGAATCTTGAGTTCTTCTCTCATCTCAGTTCTGATCGCAGGCCATTCATTTTCGTTGACCCCAAGCCATTGAGCGATGCAGCGGAATCCACAGTTCCCGTCATCTGTTACATCAATAATATCTTCCACATATTCGTGGAAAATTGTAGGAACATATGGGAGGTATTTCAAGAGAGGAGTTGAGGGAGGATTAACCTTTGGAGCTGCCTTCAGAGGTTCTTTCTTTACTTTTCTGACTAAAGTAACTATTGGTAGGGAGTCTTCATCATCACTTGATGAGACTGAGATTTGGTTGATGATGTTGGATGCGTCCTCCACAACACATCTCCGCTTGGAGTTGTGCAACACTGATGATATACCCTTGGTTGTAATATCTGGTTCTGGAGCACCACGCTTTTTGCTCGGTGATGGTGCTGCAGAGGCAGATTGCTTCTTTGCTTTTGATGCTCTTGTTTTTGGAGAGAAGGGTTGAGTTTCTTTCCCTTGTGCAGTCACTTCGATTTCGTCCAGTTGCTTTCTTTCCCATTTGGAGAGCAACTGTCTGGGAACTCCAGAGAAGTCGATCTTCAGATTCATTCTCTTGACATCCCCGAATCTGATGGGTGTTGGATAGATGTAGTCTTGAGTGATGAACTCAGCTTGAAGTTTTTCTTCAGTGATCAAACCCTTCAGCCCCATGAGTTTGGTGATGAGAGCACCGTATGGAAGGTTGGATACAGGGCTCTCAATGGTTCCCACAATGTGGTGAAAGATCAGAGAGGGCAAGTTTATCCTTTGCATACTGCTCATTTGGCAAAGTGCCCAGTGGGACATCTTGTTCACAAGGTCTCGTGCTCCTTCTTTAGGAACAACAACTTTGCTAAGAACGGCATGTGGAAATTTGTACTCTTCCACAAGGTTGTTCACAGAGTTTCCATGTATCTTGGAGTCTTCTTTCCAGATACGGTTGTTGTTTGTGTCTGACGGTTCCCACTTCGGAGAATAGTGAACTCCACCGTTAGCATCCACTTTTAGTGCTGAAGCAATGTCTTCAGGAGAGATTTCAACTATCACCCTCATGCATCTGCTCATGATGGTCCGAGAATTCTTCTTCACTGCACACTGGTAGAACTCCTTTACCACGGGTTCTAGAACAGGAGTTTCTGATACTTTCATAAGTTGCGCCCAGTCTTGAAACAGCACAAAATTCAGTCCGGCAACCTTGGCGTGTTCGAAGCGATTGATCTCCAGATATCTTGGTGAAACAAGTTCCCGTTCACCTAGGTCAGGGAATTTTTGAACCCCAATCATCATGTCTTGTTCACGGCGATTGGCTTCAATATTTTTCTTTCTCAGTTCATGAATAGCCTCTTGTGCTTAAGTGAGTTTGGGCTTGACAGCGATCTGCTTCTTGGGAGCCATTTGAGAAATCTGCAGAAGAGGGTTAGAGAGCACAAAAAGGAGAATAGCGAAGGTTTTGAGATGCAAGTGAGTGAGTTGTACACTATCAAAATCTTTTGTTAAGGTTGATTGGAAGACGGACAGTTTTTACTCGTTTTGTGGGAGGAAATGATTGCCTTTGCATTTGATGTGAGATATCGAGTATCACATGCACATTAAGTGATAATAGAAAAATGTGCAGTTATGGCAGTTGAGGATTTAATGCATGTTGCGGACGCTTTTATCAAGTGGAACGATACAGCTGTTTACCTGTGGCCCCAGACGAACTATTTGAGTAGTGTCCTTTCGAGTGGGCCTAGACGTTCTCACTTTGGATGTGTAGCCACCAGACGGTGATTTCCCCTTACGTCGATCACTCTTGATGATAGACTTCATTTTTATAATGATTTTGAGTCCTTCACTAAGTGGGACCATCATGTTTCATTCTATGACATGTGTTTTGAGTTGTCCAGCAGGCTCTTTCATTTTTCTTCTCTTGGCCTCCATGTTTAATCAGTTTCTGTTGACTATAATTTTAGTGAGTTTCTTCACTATGAGTTCCTGCAGCAGAAGTTATTGTGTACTTTTGTGGTACCCAGATTTTAGTTGGGTCCAGTGGGTTAGTTTGTTACTTACAAAAGTGTAAGCATCGGTGTTTGAGTGACATACTTGAGGTAGGATAGATCTTCAAGGCTTGAATATATATGCATATATATATATATATATATATCAGTATGTATGCGCGTAAAGCTATTGGATGTCTATGATGGTATTTTAAGGAACATAGCTCATGTAAGTTTGAATATCAATAGAAATTTTTGTTCCTTTCAAATGGATGTGAATTTGACATAATATAGAGATTGCTTAATTTAGGATTCATCTAAGCTAGAGATTGATTGAATTCAGAGAACAAAAGATTCAGTTTCTCCTTTCATTAAAATATTTAATATGTAACTAATTCTAATTAACTTATATTTCTTGTAGTTACATGGTGCATCAACTTTTTGCAAAGAATTTGTTAAGTGCTCCTTCTGATGCTTGCAAGAATAGGATTCTTCATTTGCTTCCTCTTCTTGGATAAGCACAAATTTCTTTGTGTTTTCTCAATTCATCTGCAACTATCTATCTTTAGTTGGTACACTCCTTTCTTGGTTTGGTTTCTTTGAGATGTTCTTCCTGCACTGTTATGTGGATTATGGTTGCGTTTGTTCGAGGAGAACATACATTTCCATAGATCTTTAAACTCTGCATTTGTGAAGATGTTAGTACTTTTTCAGAGTGGTTAGGCTCTGATACCAATTGAAGGTGCAAGAAACACACAAGAAAGGGGGGGGGGTTTGAATTGTGTAATCATTTTGGAAATTCATTCGATAGATTTGGAAGATTGATTACCTGTCTTCAAGATGATTAATTTGATATGCAAGCATAGATGAATATACGACGGAAAAGCAATATAACATAAAGATTAAAACACACATGATTTTTATCCTGGTTCACCCTCAAAATCGACAGGGCTACATCCAGTCCTTGGCTTCACCAAGATTTTCCACTATTTCAACAAATAGTACAAGTATTATCAGGGACTTCTCCCAACAAGTATTCTAAGGACTTCTCCTATCAAGTATTAGAAGGACTTCTCCTTACAAGTATTGTTAGGACTCCTCCTTACAAGTATTATCAGGACTTCTCCTTAGAAGTATTATACAGGACTTATCCTGACACCTTTTTCAGGGTTTGTCTTTTCTACAAGATTCTCTTCTGATAAGAGTGGGTAGAAGAAATGAAGCACATAAAAACAGAGAGATCATAAGCAAGTTGATCTCTGTTTTTAGTTATGTGTGTGGGATATGATGAGAGTTGGACTCTGTAAGTTTTCCACTCACATAAGCAACTCAACTCAGGTTGTGATATGACTTGAAGTTTCCTGAGTTGATACCAAGACTGCCTTGGTCTTTTGGACGAACTAGATTGAGATGTGTACAATTTAGTTCTAGTCGCCAAGTTTCTACGGAAGCAGGGTTCTCTATATATATCTTCAGTTGAAGATCTTTGTTCTTTCCTCACAGGAGGAGAGAAAACCTTCCCGTAGTGCTTCGCCCTCTCCAAGCAGCACATAACGGCTAGTTCTACATCTCTCAGCAGGCGTAAGTCATGATCTGAGGTTTCTCTGCAAGCGTAAGATATGATCTGAGAATCATCAATTCGTCTGGGTTGATGTCGTCTGGCTCCATGCTGAGCAAGTGACCTTGAGCTAGTTTCTCTGTATATAAAGTGTGATGATCCAGCGGTGGAGATGTTTTGACCATTTTACCCCAGTGCTTGAAAGCTAACACTCATCACGTGCTTGGGTCAGATATTTGAATTTTGACCGTTGATAGTGTACGATGCTCAGAGATTCTTGTCGTTGATTCCGCGATGTCAGCTTGATTTGAGGAAAAGCAGAAAAGCAGTGGGACCAGGAAGTATTTAATTAATTGTGTCCCTTCTTTCTTTCTGTGATTGCCAGTACTTTAATAAATGTGCAGACGAGGTAGATGTCTTTGATCCAAGAAGCAATTACTCAGGAGGAGAAGAGTAATTTCTTTAATGCTTCTGGTAACCTGATATCCTCGAGGAGCACTGATGAGTGGATATTATATGATGTTTTTAGGTTGTTTTTAGTCTTTTTATTTTATTATTTTTGAGTCACATATAGGATTTTTATTATTTTAATGTAGATTTTATATTTATTTAGCATTTTGCATGTAGATTAGATTTTATTTGTTTTTCTAACTTTATTTTACATTTTTTAGGAATTTTTATAGCTATTTTATATTTTTAGGAAAAGCTGGTATAGTTATCATTTTTGTCCAGGGACCGATTTGTAAAGTTTCAGGAAATCAGGGACCAAAATGTGAAAGTTCAAGAGTGGAGGATTAAAAGTGAAGTTTGAAAGAATTAAAGGGCCAAAATTGAAGGGCTAGAAAATAGAGGGCTAAAAGTGAAAAAGAAGAATATGAAGGAACTCTTTTCAAATTAGCACATGGAAAATAAGCTTGAAGAATTGATGGTAGTGGAGGATAAGTTTCAGAATTGATTAAGGGCTGAGTAGTGGCCTTTGAAGGCATTCAAAACCCACTACCATGAAGGGAAGAAAAGCTTGAAGATGAAGCAGCAGCGTCCCAACGCTCCGACGTTGGGATCCCAGCTCTCAAGCGCTGGGACTCTGACTAAGAGATGAGTTAGATTCTCACCAAGCGCTCAAGCGTTGGAAGGCCAGCGCACAAGCGCTGGGCCTCGGACAGAAAGTGGAATTTTAATGCATCCCAACGCCCAAGCGTTGGGAATGCCAGCGCTCAAGCGCTGGAGGGTGAATTTTTACTATAAATAGGGGCCTTTTCTTCACTTGTAAAGCACACCATTTCAGAATACAACAAGTATTCTTCTTTCCTCCTTAAGATCATTGTTCCTAGGAATTGTGGGAAGCCAAACTTGAGCTCCTATCCAGGGTAATTCAATGATTCTTTTAGCAATGCTTGGCTAACTTCTTCTTTAAGTTTCTTGGGTTGTAGTAGTTTATAATTTATGTTTTAGTATTGTTTCTACCTTTCTGAATTATATTTCCAGTTTTTGTTTTAATTCCTTGTTCTTAATTTTATCTTGATGATCACAAGTGTTCTTGCTTATTACTTATATGAATGAGAATTGGTAAGTAGTAAGGGAAATAGGAATTAAAAAAGGCTATAAGTATATATCGCTAAGAGATTAGGATAGACGTAGCTTTATGTTGGCCGGAACTTCATCTTCATCTTCTTCTTTAGTTAACTAGATTGCAAGAAATTGGGTTTAGTAATTAAAAAGAATGTTCTAGAATGTGTAAGAGATTAACTTGTAGATATAATAGGCTATAGCATCATGAACTTGGATTTAAAATTCAGAAATTAAGTAGGAACTTGCTAGCATATTTTATATTCTATGTTATTCAACCCAAGAACTTAATTCTCATCATATTTATCTCTTCTTTATTTTATGCTATTGTTCTTGCTTGCTCTAAAACCAACAACATATATTCATCTTTAATTTTTCTGCACAAGTACTAAATATTATATTAATAAGAACACCTATCCCTTGGGTTCGATCGTTTTACTACGCGATAGTCAATCGTACACTTGCGATTTCGCTATCAATTTTTTGGCGCCGTTGCCGGGGATAGGTTCTTTTCAAGTTCTTGTTTTTATTTCGTTTAGTACTTCTTGTTCATATATATAAAAAAAACGAAAAATAAAAAAAATTGTATTGAGTAGGTGCTATTAACTTCTTTTGCTTTTCTGCATGGTAGGACATTTTGAATTCGACCCTGAAATTGAAAGAACTTTGCATCGCAGATTAGCGGAGCAAAGGAGATTAGCAAGGGCCATGTCTGAAACACAAGCACAAATGGAGGAGCGCCTCCTTGCTGAATACAATGCACGGGTAGAAGATGAAGTCCAAGCTATACTTCGAAGGTAGAGAGCGGGATGCTAACCGCTCCCTTCGTGATATCACAGCTCCCCAGGTAGATTACAATTTTGAGGGGAGTATTGTGGTTCCGGAGGATGCATTGCCAAATTTTCAGATTCCTCCACACTTCATCTCTTTGGTTAGTCAAAACCAATTTGGTGGAAGTGTCAATGAAGACTGCCACACACATCTGGAGCGATTCACCAGGCATTGCTCCACCTTAAGGAGAAATGATGGTCACTTGGATACGGTAAGACTTATGCTGTTTCCATTTTCCTTAGTGCCCATTCAAACCAGGACCGGGCAATAAGGAAAGGTATTTATGAGGTTGAATCTTTTGAGTCCATTGTTGCTTCAAATAAACTTTTAACCAGGAAAGTTGATGCAATGGTCAAAAGAATGGAAGGTGTTCAAATGAGCCCGGAGGAGGCTGAATTAGAGGCTGAGGTAAAATCTATGGGGAATTTTCAAAATTCCTATGGCAACACCTATAACCCAAGCTGGAGAAACCACCCCAAATTTTCTTGGAGGGACCAAGGGGGTGGTCAAGGAGAAGTCAGGCAACAGTTTCAAAGGCCATTCCAGAATCAGAGGCCACCAATGCCTTTGAATCCAAACCAGGGAAGGAAGAGTTTGGAAGAGATTGTTGGTGAAATAGGCCAACAAAATGTGCAATTCATGAACGAGACAAGGACAAGTGCTAAGAATCATGAAGCCTCCATTAGAAATTTGGAGGTTCAGGTAGGCTAGTTGGCCAAGACCATCTCAGAAAGGATTCCAGGTACTTTTCCATCTGATACTCTTGTCAATCCAAAGGAGAATGTTGAGAATGTTTCTGCCATCACTCTTAGGAGTGGTAAAACTATGCTCGAAAGGGTAGTGGAAATTGAACAAGAAGTAAGTTGTGAAGAAAAAGAAAAGGAGAGGAGTGTGCCTATTGTTTCTGAAAAAATTGTTGAAAATGTAATTCCTCCTTCTAAGAAAATTGGCAAAGTACCATTTCCTAAAGCTTTAAAAAAGAATTTGGAAAAACAATTCTCAAGATTTCTTGAGATTTTCAAAAGACTTCAAATAAATATCCCTTTCTCTGAAGCTTTGGAACAAATGCCTACTTATGCCAAGTTTATGAAGGACATTTTATCTAGAAGGAGGAAGTTGAGTGAAATTGATGAAACTGTAATGCTAACTGAGGAGTGTTCAGTAATGGTTTTAAGAAAGTTGCCCCAAAAGTTGAAGGATCCGGGGAGCTTTACTTTACCCGTGGAAATTGAGGGATTGCCGAATGCAACAGCTCTTTGTGATTTAGGAGCTAGTATTAACCTCATGCCACTCTCCATGTTTAGGAAATTGGACATGGGAGAGGCCACTCCTACTTTTATGTGTTTACAGTTGGCAGATAGATCAATAAAATACCCCTATGGGGTGGCTGAAGATGTACTGGTAAGGGTTGACAAATTTGTCTTCCCGGTTGATTTTGTGATCCTCGACATGGAAGAAGACTCCAAGGTACCATTAATTCTTGGGCGGCCATTCCTTGCTACAGGAAACGCCAAGATTAATGTGGCAGAAGGCCTCCTATCTTTGAAGGTAGGGGATGAAAAAGTCAAATTTTCTGTATTCCGGACTTGTAAGCATTATGAGTCCAAAGAAGAGGATGAGTTCAAAGATGATGTATGTATCAAGAAAAGAAAAAGTACCCCTAATTGATTAAAGAGAAGGGTCTATCTCGGACCTTAACAATGAGCTGGTTGGGAGACAACCCAACTTAGGATAGTTTAAATTTTTGTCTTTTAATTTTCTGCACTACTCTTGTAAATAAATAAAAGAAAAGAAATTTTATGTTTTTGCTGCAGGAGAGGTCAGCACTCAGGCGCTGGAGGCCAACGCTCAAGCGTTAGGCCCCTGCTTATCACCTCTGATTCCAGTTAATTCCAGTGCTCCAGCGCTGGAGGGCTAGCGCTCATGCGCTCGGCCCCTGGAATCCCAGTTTTTATTTTTCTAATTTCGAGCGCCACAGCGTTGGAAACCCAGCGCTCAGGCGCTGGGACCTCTGATGCCCAGTATTTGTTTTAATTCCAACGCCCAAGCGTTGGTATCCCCAACGCTCAAGCGCTGGAGCTCGGGCAGTCTTGCTGTTTTATTTTAGTTTGCTGTTTTTAGTTTTTAATAAAATTTTGTGTTCACCATTTTCTGAAAGTTTTTAGATTCTATGAGTTTTCCCTTGTTTCTACACTGGTTTTAATTTTTGGGAACTCAAGAATTCTTGTTTTTAAGGTGGACACAATTTTTCAAACCCTTGATCTTATTTGTGCTGTTTTTGGGACTAACAAGTCAAGCAAACTTCTGCTTGTGAGACTTTTGTTTGTTCATTGTTACAGGATAGGTACCAGAAGGAGGAAGAACCCTCTTGAACTTAAGTGTTCAATTTGATTTTTGCATTCAGGTTCCCTTGGACTTTTGTGGAAAATTTGTAACTGTGCCAGCTTCTTAGCTTTTTAGTTTTTCTTTTTATAGTTTTTAGTTTTATTTTTAGTTTAGTTTTTCTGTTTTATTTTTGCATGAGTCTTGAGTATTTTATCCATTCTGAATATTGCTATAGCTTTGAGAATGCCTTATCTGATTGAACTGTTTTTGAAAAGGTTACATGTTTTAAAGCGGTTAGGATTGCATGCTGTAGAAAGGATTTTTGATATCTTGATTGTTTTGGTTGTTGGCAAAGTCTTTTTCTGAGTTCTAAAAAGGGTACCACTTACCCTATCTTTTTCTGAGAGCTGAGGACTCTGAATTCTTGATTGTAAAATTTTTCTGCCTTGTGTTGCATGTTGAATGGAGTTTTGTATACTTTGTGAGTTGAGAAGAGATTATAGGCATTTTTGAAAACTCATATTCTTGCTTGAAAATTGATATCCACTAGTAGCCCCTTTTTGAGCCTTAAAAGAGTCATTCTTCGGAGCCTACTTGTTAGAACAGATAGCAACCTGAGAGGGGGGTGAATCAGTGTTGCCCCAATTTTCGCCTTATTGAAATCGTTACTTTCAGGTTTATGATGATCACGAATTGATTGTTGTGATTGCAGCGGATATGAACAATACTTGAAAGTAAATGTGAAGGATAAAGAGAATCACACACAAGATTTATCCTGGTTCGCCTTCAATCCACTGAAGACTACGTCCAGTCCCTCAAGAAAACCCCTTGAGGATTTTTCCACTATTGATAAGAATTTCTTACAAGTTTCTAACCCAAGGACCCCAAGAACTTCTACCAATATTCTGTGAAAGCAAACCGCTTTCAACAGCCCCTGAAAGCAAACCGCTTTCAGTTCCTGAAGGCAAACCACCCTCAGACCTTGAAGGCTAAACCACCTTCAATGAAAACCCTGAAAGTAAACCACTTTCAGTGACAACAACCCTTCACCGAATACCACGGTGAAAAACTCAATCTTACAGAAAGAGATGAAGAAGATATTACAATTGGCTGTTTCAATCCTTTAACACACAATTGGATTGAACATGAGAAATTATGCTTTAAGGCTTTTAAGCATAATACAATTCTGAGTTCTTCAAGATATGAACAACTAATGTATTCTTGTAAACATGAAGATCATGAACTCAGAATTTAGGCTCCAAAAGATTTAAGTTCTAAAAGATGAACTAATTTTGAAAGAGCTTTGGCCTAATGTGTTTTTCTCATGTGAAATGTGTATATTTCGTGTGTGTTGTGTGTGTTGTGTTTTCTGGACTCAAATGGTCTTTATATAGGCAAGGGAAACGTCCTTGAACCATCACAACCCTTTTCAAAAGGTTTGGGACACAATGGTTCATGAAAAGATGCACTTTTTCGTTCTGGTAATCGATTACCATACTTAGTGTAATCGATTACACAAGTGACCGTTTCAGTTTGAATTTGAATTTCAAACATGTAATCGATTACAAGACTGGAGTAATCGACTACTTGCCTTGGTGTAATCGATTACCATAATGGTGTAATCGATTACACAGAAGTTTTCTACTTCTTTTAAGTTATGAAAACTCTTAGCTTGATTAGATTAGGTGTTTCAAGAGCCTTTATGCTTTAATAAACCTTTGGAAGCATAACTCACCTAATACTAAGACTTCTAGACTTATGATGGACTTGAGTGCTTGATTCTTTGAAGTCTTCTTTTCTTCTTTTTGTTGATGAGTTTGTCGTCATCAAAACCACAGCCAGGGTCAGGAGCAAGACCTTCTTCACAATCTCCCCCTTTTTGATGATGGCAAATACATTCTTGATACTTGAAGATCATTTATGCATTCTTGATGCTTAACTCCCCCTATTTGATGGAATTTAGTATTTCTGATTTTTCTCTCCCCCTTTCTAATGTACTTGTTAAATTCCTGCATATGATCTTTAAGAGCACAGAACCTTTCTCCCCCTTTTGACTTCATCAAAAAGAAGAAAAGGCCAAAAATGTACAGGCATACACACAAGTATATATTCAAACATAAAGCATGGGGAATAGGGGTAGATGTGTAAAAACATGAACAACCAGCAGTTATATATATATATATATATAAGAGAGCAAGTACATAAGTTATACATAGAAAAACATATGTAGTAGAGGGAGTACAACAATAGATAGAGCCATTTTGTGAAAATAGGGAAATCCTAATAGTAGGTAGATAACTATATGGAGACACAAGACTTCAGAACTTAGGCTTGACTAGAATCCTCAGAGTTCTCAGAAGGATCAAGTTCTTGAAGGCTCTCAATCTCTTTACGCATGAAGGAGTGCATGGCCTCTATGCGATTTTCCACAAGTATAAAGCGAGACCGAATGGTATCCTCCAGTTGGCCCAACTTCTGAGAAAGACGGAGTGACAAGATATCCATCCTTTCTAGTATAACCTTGGTTTCTTGTGAGAAATTTGAAGGAATGGTATAAAAGGGAGATAATCCAGCTGATGCAGCATTTGTTTGAACATCGATGCGATAACGAGACAACACCAAAGGATCAGTGGAGGATTCCCTTCGAGGAGCATTGATTGGAGAAGAGACATTTGAAGGACGTGGAAGAGACCCCATGGCGAAACAAGACTTAGAAGAAGAAGGATTGTATATGAAGGAAGGTAGGCAAAAAGGCAGAAGACAAATGCTGATTTTATAGAGAAAATCGTGCGTGTAATCGATTACAACAGTTAGAGTAATCGATTACGGCAGTTTCAAATTTGAAAAATATTCAAATTTTGAATAGATAATCGATTACTGAAAGAATTTCAATAGGCACGAGGACTGAGATCGTGAATAATCGATTACAGGACCTATGGTAATCGACTACTAGGACACTTTTATAATTTCTAGGCTCTAGAATCCTATGTAACACATTTTCATATAAACACTTAAGCACATAATGCATATGAACATATAATGTTTATGCAAATAACATGTTACCTTAAATGTCATGCTCATCTAAAATTCCTAATTCTCTTCTTATCTTGAAAAATGATTCTTTAGGAAGAGGCTTAGTAAAGATGTCTGCTAACTGATTATGTGTATCCACAAATGAAATCCCAATATCTTTCCTCATAACATGATCTCGAAGAAAATGATATCGTATATCAATATGCTTAGTTCGAGAATGCATGATAGGATTTTTAGTGAGATTAATGGCACTTGTGTTGTCACATTTAATTGGAATGCAGCCCAGCTCTAAGCCATAATCTTTGAGTTGTTGTTTGAGCCATAGAGTTTGTGCACAACAACTTCCTGCAGCAATGTATTCTGCTTCTGCAGTACTTAGAGCAACACATGCTTGTTTCTTACAAGACCATGAAACAAGAGCATTTCCTAATAGGTGACAAGTACCATTTGTACTCTTTCTTTCAGTTTTACATCCAGCATAATCAGAATCAGAATATCCAATCAAATCACAAACACTTCCCTTGGAATACCACAATCCAACATTTGTAGTTCCTTTCAAATATTTGAAAATTCGTTTAACAGAACTCAAATGTGATTCCCTAGGAGATGCTTGATATCTAGCACATAGACACACACTAAACATAATGTCAGGTCTACTTGCAGATAAGTATAAAAGAGATCCCATCATACCTCTATATTTGGTAATATCTACTTGATTACCGGATTCATCTTGATCTAAATATGTATTAGACCCCATAGGTGTGGCTATGGCTTTGCAATCATCCAAATCATATTTCTTTAATAGTTCCTTGCAAAACTTTGATTGGTTGATGAATATTCCATCACTTGATTGTTTGATTTGCAAACCAAGAAAGAAATTTAATTGTCCCATCATGGACATTTCAAATTCTTCTTGCATCATGTTAGAGAAATCCTTACAAAGAGATTCGTTAGTTGCACCAAAGATAATATCGTCAACATAAATTTGAACTAATAAGGTATTACCTTTGGTTCTTTTGATGAACAAGGTTGTATCAGCCTTACCCTTCTGAAATCCTTTATCACAAAGGAAAGTACTTAATCTATCATACCATGCACGAGGGGCTTGCTTAAGACCATAGAGTGCCTTCTTTAATCTGAAGACATGTGAAGGGAACTTTGGATCTTCAAATCCTGGAGGTTGCTTCACATAGACTTCTTCTTGAATGTATCCGTTCAGGAAAGCACTTTTGACGTCCATTTGATATAATGGGAAATTTAAAGAACAAGCATACGCCAATAATAGTCTTATGGCTTCCAACCTTGCTACTGGTGCATAAGTTTCATCAAAATCTATGCCTTCTTCTTGATTATACCCTTGAGCAACTAATCTTGCTTTGTTCCTAACTATAATACCATTTTCATCTAACTTATTCCTAAACACCCACTTTGTTCCAATAACATGTTTGTCACTAGGCTTAGGGACAAGTTCCCAAACTTGATTCCTTTCAAATTGGTTTAGTTCTTCCTGCATTGCTACAATCCAATACTCATCCTCTAGAGCATCATTTACTTTTGATGGTTCTATTTGAGAGACAAAGGCCATATTCAAAACTGAATCATTTAAGCGTAGCCTTGTAGAAACGCCTCTAGAAATATCACCAATAATATTATCAACTGGGTGATCCCTATGGGTTCTCCATTCTTTTGGAAGTTGATAAGTATTACTTTCAATGTGCTCTTCTTGTATTGGATTCTGATCTCCACCTTTTTGAGAATCTTCATTTATAATGATGTCATCTTCTTCATTATCTGGAAGATTGACTTTATCTTCTATTGAAGATTTAGATTCATCAAAAGTAACATGTATGGATTCTTCCATAGATAGATTTTTCTTGTTAAAGACTCTATATGCTTTACTTGTCAAAGAATACCCAAGGAATATACCTTCATCAGATTTTTCATCAAACTTTCCAAGGTTTTCCTTTCCATTATTCAAGACAAAGCATTTTGATCCAAAAGCATGTAGATGAGAGATGTTTGGTTTCCTTCCTTTGTAGAGTTCATAGGATGTTTTCTTAAGGATAGGTCTAATAAGAACTCTATTGGAAACATAGCAAGCAGTACTTACAGCATCAGCCCAGAAATATTTAGGGAGACTTGATTCACTCAGCATGGTTCTTGCTAATTCCTCAATTAATCTATTCTTTCTTTCTACAACATCATTTTGTTGTGGTGTTCTCGGAGTAGAGAAGTTATGTGATATTCCATTTTCATCACATAGTTCTTGGAATTGTTGATTCTGAAATTCTCCACCATGATCACTTCTTATAGAAGAGATCTTTAAAGACTTCTCATTTTGAACAAGCCTTGCATATCTTTTGAATGCATTGAAAGCTTCATTCTTATGAGGAAGAAATAAAGTCCATGTAAATCTAGAGAAATCATCAACAATAACAAGTGCATAGAAATTACCTCCGAGGCTTTTAGTTCTAGAAGGTCCGAACAAATCCATATGTAACAATTGAAGAGGTCTTGAGGTCGAAACTATGTTCTTTGGTTTGAAGGATGTTCTGGTTTGCTTCCCTTTTTGACATGCATCACAAAGCTTGTCTTTCTCGAATTTTATTTTTGGAAGCCCAACGACTAGATCATGCTTGACTAGTTTGTTTAAATGATCTATGTGAATATGTGCAAGTCTTCTATGCCATAGCCATGAATCACTATTATTCTTGGCCAAAAGGCATCTCACATTTTGTGGAATTTCTTCCAATGAGATCATGAAGACTTTGTTTACTTTATATCCAGAAAACTTAATTTCTTTAGTTTTCACATCTTTCACAACACATATATCATTAATAAAACCAACTTTCAAACCTTTATCACATAGTTGACTAATACTCAGAAGATTATGCATCAAACCATCAACGTAAAGAACTTTATCGATGACTGTTTGAGGGGGTGTGCCTATTCTTCCAATACCGAGTATTTTTCCCTTTTGATTGTTACCATATGTGACGAAACCTTTTTCCCTAGGTATAAGAAAAGAAAACTTGGTTTTGTCTCCTGTCATGTGTGATGAGCAGCCACTATCAAGATACCATAAATCCTTTGCTGCTTTCATACACACCTACATGACAAAGTTCAGACATGGGTATTAGGAACCCAACAAGTTTTGGGTCCTTCTAAGTTAACATCCTTTCTAACCCAAATGTACTCCCTATTTGGTACTCCTACATGTTTGTAGTAGCATCTACTAGGGGTATGTCCTATTTTGTTACAATAAGTACAAGAGTAATGATTGTAACTGGAGGTTTGTCTAGGAGAGGGATGAATCTTCTTAGGAGGTCTATTTTGAATATTCTTCCTATTGTTTGTACTCCTAACAGGATTAATCTTACTGTTACTAGAAGATCCTAAAACATGGTTTGGTTTTACAAACACAGTTTTCCTAACTTCTTTTGTCTTTGGGTGAGAAGTATATCCTAAACCTGTCTTATTGTTTGAATATCTTTGAACACTTAGAAGATCATCTAACTTCTGTTTTCCTTTATTGAAGTTATTTACTATTTGCAGAAGATTTTCTATCTTTTCTTCTAAAGAACTACACTTAGTGCATTTGTGAGTAATGTCTAACTTAGATTTTACTATATCTAGTTCTTCTTGTTAATTTCTACATTTACTTTCTAGGGAAGAAATTAACTCATTTTGGCTAGTGCTAACTTTAGAAAATTCTTGACATACTTTAAACATATTTTCCATGGTAAACTTTAAATCATGAAAAGATATAGAATTATCACTAACCTGGGAATCTTCAACATCAGAATCATGCGAGGCTATCAAAGCAACTTGTGCTTCTTCTTTATCAGAATCAGATGATGAACTTACTTCATTATCATCCCAAGCCAAATATGCTCTCCGAGTAGATTGATCCTTTTTCTCGAACTTCTCTCTTAGACCATGTTTCTTCTTCTGAAGATTTGGACAGTCTGATTTGAAGTGTCCCGGTTTACCACATTCGAAACATGTGATCTTTTGAGAGGAAGATGATTCATTGTTCTTTTGGAAAGATTTGTTGTTGTTGAATTTCACACCTTTTCTTTTAAGAAACTTTCCAAAATTCTTTACTAGAAGATTCACATTCCCATTATCTTCTTCTTCAGAATCTGCATCATAATCTTCTTTGATGCTTTCTTTTTCTTTTAGGGAAATGGATCGATACTTCTTCTCATGTTGTTCATTTTCTTCCAAACGATTCAATTCCAACTCGTGTTCTTGGAGTTTTCCAAAAAGAGTTGCAAGAGTCATTTTTTATAAACTCTTCTTCTCTGAGATGGCTGTTACTTTTGGTTGCCATACTCTTGTAAGTGATCTTAGAACTTTCATGTTCAAGTCACTGTTTGAAAATTGTCTACCAAGAGCAATCAAATGAATAATTAAATGGGTGAATCGTTTTTGCATGTCTAATACCTTTTCTCCTGGAAGCATTCTGAACATCTCATATTCTTGAGATAGAGTATTGATCTTTGATCTCTTGACTTCATCTGTTCCTTCATGAGTCACCATCAACGTATCCCATATTTCTTTCGATGTAGTGCACGTTGATACTCTGAAAAATTCATCCATGCCAAGAGCAGATGTAAGGATGTTCATTCCTTTGAGATCATGTTGAACCTTCTTCTTTTCTTCTTCACTCCATGAATTTTCTGATTTTGGTTGTGAAGTTCCTTCTTCATCTGTTGTTACAGGCACAAAGGGACCTTCTTCAATGACTTTCCATATTCCTGCGTCTAATGACTTTATGAATATCTTCATCTTGATTTTCCAGAAGTCATAGTGTTCTCCATTGAAGAATGGTGGCCTGTTTATGTTATGTCCTTCACTTGTTCCATGATTGGAAGAGGATGCCATCTTTTCCCGGATCTTAGGAATAACTTACCTAATCTTCCGCTCTGATACCAATTGTTAGAACAGATAGCAACCTGAGAGGGGGGGTGAATCAGTGTTGCCCCAATTTTCGCCTTATTGAAATCGTTACTTTCAAGTTTATGATGATCACGAATTGATTGTTGTGATTGCAGCGGATATGAACAATACTTGAAAGTAAATGTGAAGGATAAAGAGAATCACACACAAGATTTATCCTGGTTCGCCTTCAATCCACTGAAGACTACGTCCAGTCCCTCAAGAAAACCCCTTGAGGATTTTTCCACTATTGATAAGAATTTCTTACAAGTTCCTAACCCAAGGACCCCAAGAACTTCTACCAATATCCTGTAAAAGCAAACCGCTTTCAACAGCCCCTGAAAGCAAACCACCCTCAGACCTTGAAGGCTAAACCACCTTCAATGAAAACCCTGAAAGTAAACCACTTTCAGTGACAACAACCCTTCACCGAATACCACGGTGAAAAACTCAATCTTACAGAAAGAGATGAAGAAGATATTACAATTGGCTGTTTCAATCCTTTAACACACAATTGGATTGAACATGAGAAATTATGCTTTAAGGCTTTTAAGCATAATACAATTCTGAGTTCTTCAAGATATGAACAACTAATGTATTCTTGTAAACATGAAGATCATGAACTCAGAATTTAGGCTCCAAAAGATTTAAGTTCTAAAAGATGAACTAATTTTGAAAGAGCTTTGGCCTAATGTGTTTTTCTCATGTGAAATGTGTATATTTCGTGTGTGTTGTGTGTGTTGTGTTTTCTGGACTCAAATGGTCTTTATATAGGCAAGGGAAACGTCCTTGAACCATCACAACCCTTTTCAAAAGGTTTGGGACACAATGGTTCATGAAAAGATGCACTTTTTCGTTCTGGTAATCGATTACCATACTTAGTGTAATCGATTACACAAGTGACCGTTTCAGTTTGAATTTGAATTTCAAACATGTAATTGATTACAAGATTGGAGTAATCGATTACTTGCCTTGGTGTAATCGATTACCATAGTGGTGTAATCGATTACACAGAAGCCCATTTTCCAGAAACTTGTTCTTTGAGACTTGCTTAAGGTTTTCTACTTCTTTTAAGTTATGAAAACTCTTAGCTTGATTAGATTAGGTGTTTCAAGAGCCTTTATGCTTTAATAAACCTTTGGAAGCATAACTCACCTAATACTAAGACTTCTAGACTTATGATGGACTTGAGTGCTTGATTCTTTGAAGTCTTCTTTTCTTCTTTTTGTTGATGAGTTTGTCGTCATCAAAACCACAGCCAGGGTCAGGAGCAAGACCTTCTTCACACTACTTTGTGTGATAATTCTTAAAGTTTTTATTGTGATTCATGTGCTGAATTTGTTTGAGCTATGTTTGTGGGTTTCTCTCTAAAAAAAAGAAGAAGGAAAAAGTTGAAAAAGTAAGGTATGTGCCTTAAGAAAAAAAATAATAATGAAGTAGTGGGGTGAGAAAGAGTATGAGGGGAGTAAAATTCAAGTCATTCATCCCATACATTCCACTACTTTGTTCAAAAAAAAAAAGAGAAGAGAAAAATTGAGAGGGCCCTTGTTTGTAATTGTTGAAGCTCTTAAGTCAAGAAAAATCACTTAACAACAGTTTCTGAGTCAGCCAATTTCTTGAAATCCACACCTTGAATTGTTCAACCCTTTGGCCAAGTTATAACCTTAAAAATCTCTTCAAAAATCACTTGGTTGCTTTATTTCAGTTTTGATTTGAATTATAGGCAGGATTATTGAGCTTTCTTGTTTTTCATGGAGAATATCATTTTTTTTTTTAGCTTTATTGATGAACTCAAACATGTTAAAAGCCAAGCCTAACTTTCTTGATTCTTTATCTGTAAACATGCATGTCTTCCTCATCTGCTAAGCTTTCTTGGAAAGGTTTTTGTGCTTCAAGTTTTAATCAGATAAACTTTCTCTAAACTCAGGGACGAGTTTCTCTTTAAGTTTTGTCGCTTGAGGACAAGCTGTCGTTGGGTATAGTGGTGTGATGAGTGGATATTATATGATGTTTTTAGGTTGTTTTTAGTCTTTTTATTTTATTATTTTTGAGTCACATATAGGATTTTTATTATTTTTATGTAGATTTTATATTTATTTTGCATTTTGCATGTAGATTAGATTTTATTTGTTTTTCTAAATTTATTTTATATTTTTTAGGAATTTTTATAGCTATTTTATATTTTTAGGAAAAGCTGGTATAGTTATCATTTTTGTCCAGGGACCGATTTGTAAAGTTTCAGGAAATCAGGGACCAAAATGTGAAAGTTCAAGAGTGGAGGATTAAAAGTGAAGTTTGAAAGAATTAAAGGGCAAAAATTGAAGTGCTAGAAAAGAGAGGGCTAAAAGTGAAAAAGAAGAATATGAAGCAACTCTCTTCAAATTAGCACATGGAAAATAAGCTTGAAGAATTGATGGTAATGGAGGATAAGTTTCAGAATTGATTAAGGGCTGAGTAGTGGCCTTTGAAGGCATTCAAAACCCACTACCATGAAGGGAAGAAAAGCTTGAAGATGAAGCAGCAGCGTCCCAACGCTCCGGCGTTGGGATCCCAGCGCTCAAGCGCTGGGACTCTGACTAAGAGATGAGTCAGATTCTCACCCAGCGCTCCCGCGTTGGAAGGCCAGCGCACAAGCGCTGGGCCTCAGACAGAAAGTGGAATTTTAATGCATCCCAACGCCCAAGCGTTGGGAATGCCAACGGTCAAGCGCTGGAGGGTGAATTTTTACTATAAATAGGGGCCTTAAGATCATTGTTCCTAGGAATTGTGGGAAGCCAAACTTGAGCTCCTATCCAGGGTAATTCAATGATTCTTTTAGCAATGCTTGGCTAACTTCTTCTTTAAGTTTCTTGGGTTGTAGTAGTTTATAATTTATGTTTTAGTATTGTTTCTACCTTTCTGAATTATATTTCCAGTTCTTGTTTTAATTCCTTGTTCTTAATTTTGTCTTGATGATCACAAGTGTTCTTGCTTATTACTTATACGAATGAGAATTGGTAAGTAGTAAGGGAAATAGGAATTAAAAAGGCTATAAGTATATATCGCTAAGAGATTAGGATAGACGTAGCTTTATGTTGGCCGGAACTTCATCTTCATCTTCTTCTTTAGTTAACTAGATTGCAAGAAATTGGGTTTAGTAATTAAAAAGAAAGTTCTAGAATGTGTAAGAGATTAACTTGTAGATATAATAGGCTATAGCATCATGAACTTGGATTTAAAATTCAGAAATTAAGTAGGAACTTGCTAGCATATTTTATATTCTATGTTATTCAACCCAAGAACTTAATTCTCATCATATTTATCTCTTCTTTATTTTATGCTATTGTTCTTGCTTGCTCTAAAACCAACAACATATATTCATCTTTAATTTTTCTGCACAAGTACTAAATATTATATTAATAAGAACACCTATCCCTTGGGTTCGATCTTTTTACTACGGGATAGTCAATCGTACACTTGCGATTTCGCTATCAAGCACATTTCTTGATTTTTGTACTTTTGGCGCAGTTGATATTTGAGCGGACGGATTCTTCCTTATAGATTAACAGACGCAGTCTCCGTGCAGTGTTCGAGATTCCGCTGAGTAAATTTACATCAGCAGACGGACTTTCTTCATTTGGTTCTTCTTCCAGGATTCAAAGTTTTCTTGGCTTAGAAGACTGAATTCTTTCATTTCTTCGGTTGCTTCTTTGAAAGTTCTTCATCAGAGAGAGTTGATCGTTCACGCTTTCTTTGCGAGATGCTCGAGAGACTTCAAGGTCAAAGGTGTTTCTTCATAGATTGTCATGCTCTTTCAGCTTTGAATGGAGCAGTTATCTTTTGATCACTGCAGGCTTAGGTGGCAGACTGTTTTGTCTTCTTGAAATATGCTTTGATTTGAGCGAGCATACTTTGATGAAGAGTCCTTGAGAGAGGATGTAGAGTGTTGCTGTTGTTTTAGCTTTCTTGAGTCACCGGACTGTCTTACACACGAGTGCTTTCCTTTGTATATCTTTGACGTTGTTTCCTTCGAGGTGACCGGACGAACTCTTCTGGTGGACTGGTTCTCTTGATGACGCTATGAAGTTTATTCATTCCTTTCAGAGATAGTTATTCCTGCACATGAGAATTCTCACTATGTTAGGAACTTCATCTTTGACATCATTAAATCTTAAGAAATTGTTAATTATCAAAACATAATAATTCATTTAATTATTTGATTCTAACACTTTTTTGGTCGGCTTGAGGGCTTTCAAATCAACTTTAGGGATTTTGGCCAATTTCAGGGTTTTTAGTCAATTTCAGGGTTTTTCCGTGGACCATAGTATAGGGTATTTGGACAATTTAAGGACTCCAGGTCAATTTTATGGTTCTTCTGTACACACTAGGCTTTTAGACTGATTTTAGGTTTTTCGGCTTGTTATAGGGTTTTAGGCCGGCTTTAGGGCTTTCTGATCAAATTTAGGGCTTTTGGCCGATTTTAGGGCTTTTGGCTGATTTCAGGGTTTTTCAGCTGACTATAGTATAGGGTATTAGGACGATTTAAGGGCCCCGGGTCAATTTTATGGTTTTTCTGTAGACTCTAGACTTTTAGATTGTTTTTAGGGTTGTCAGCTTATTATAGGGTTTTAAGCCGGATTTAGGGCTTTCTCATCACTTTTAGGACTTTTGTCCGATTTCAGGGTTTTTCCGCTGACTATAGTATAGTGTAATTTGACAATTTAAAGGCTAAGTGTCAATTTTATGGTTTTTCTGTAGACTCTAGGCTTTTAGACTGCTTTTAGGGTTTTCAACTTATTATAGGCATTTAGGCCGGCTTTAGGGCTCTCTGATCAACTTTAGCGCATCTGGTCGATTTCAAGGGTTTCGGCCAATTTCAGGGTTTTTTCCGCTACTTATAGTATACGGTATTTGGACGATTCAAGTGCTCTGGGCCAATTTTATGGCTTTTTTTGTAGACTCTAGGCTTTTAGAAAGATTTTAGGGTTTTCGGCCTTTTATAGGGTTTTAGGCCGGCTTCAGGGCTTTCTGATCAAATTTAGGGCTTTTGGCCGTTTTCAGGGTTTTTCCGCTAACTATAGTATAGCGTATTTGGTCGATTTAAGGGCTTTGGGTCAATTTTATGGTTTTTCTGTAGACTCGAGGATTTTAGACTGGTTCTAGCGTTTTCGGCTTAATTTCTGGTTTTAGGCCGGCATTAGGGCTTTCTGATCAACTTTAGGGCTTTTGGGCGATTTCAGTGTTTTTCCGCGGGCTATAGTGTAGGAGGGTATTTGGACGATTTAAGGGCTTATTGTCAATTTTATGGTTTTTCTGAAGACTCTAGTCGTTTAAACTGTTTTTATTGTCAATTTCAGTGTTTTTCCGCGGACTATAGTGTAGGAGGGTATTTGGACGATTTAAGGGCCGCGGGTCAATTTTATAGTTTTTCTGTAGACTCTAGGTTTTTAGACTGATTTTAGTGTTTTAGGTCGGCTTTACGGCTTTCTGATCAAGTTTAGGGCTTTTGGTCGATTACAGGGTTTTCGACCGATTTGAGGGTTTTTCCGCTGACTATATTATAACGTATTTGGACGATTTTAGGGCTCTCAGTCGATTTTATGGTTTGTCTGTACACTCGAGGCTTTTAGACTTGTTTTAGGGTTTTCGGCTTATATTAGGGTTTTAGGCCGGCTTGAGGGCTTTCTGATCAACTTTAGGGCTTTTAGCGCGATTTCAGGGTTTTCACCCAATTTCAGGGTTTTTCCGCAGACTAAAGTGTAGGGTATTTGGACGATTTAAGGGCTTAGTGTTAATTTTATGGTTTTTCTGTAGACTCTAGTCTTTTAGACACTTTTTAGGGTTTTCGGCTTAATATAGGGTTTTAGGCCGTCTTTAGGGCTTTCTGATCAATTTTAGGGCTTTTGGTCGATTTCTGGGTTTCGGACAATTTGAGGGTTTCTCCGCTGACTATATTATAGCGTATTTGGACGATTTTAGGGCTCTCGGTCAATTTTATGGTTTTTCTGTAGACTCGAGCCTTTTAGAATGGTTTTAGGGTTTTCGGCTTATTATAGGGTTTTAGGCTGGCTTTGGGACTTTCTGATCAACTTTAAGGCTTTTGGTCGATTTTAGGGTTTTTGGCCAATTTCAGGGTTTTTCAGCTGACTATATTATAGGGTATTTGGAAGATTTAAGGGCTTTGGGTCAATTTTATGGTTTTTCTATAAACTCTAGGCTTTTAGACTGATTTTAGGGTTTTCGGCTTATTTTAGGGTTTAAGGCCGACTTTAGGGATTTCTGATCAACTTTACGGTGTTTGGTCGATTTCAGGGTTTTTTCCGCTAACTATATTATAGCGTATTTGGACGATACAAGGGCTCTGGGTCAATTTCATGGTTTTTCTGTAGACTTGAGGCTTTTAGACTGGTTTTTGGGTTTTCGACTTATTTTAGGGTTTTAGGCCGGCTTTATGATCAATTTTAGGGCTTTTGGGCGATTTCGGGGTTTTCCTCTGATTTCAGGGTTTTTCCCCTGACTATAGTGTAGGGTATTTGGACGATTTAAGGGCTCAGTGTCAATTTTATGATTTTTCTGTAGACTCTAGTCTTTTAGACTGTTTTTAGGGTTTTCAGCTTATTATAGGGTTTTTGGCCGGCTTTAGTGCTTTTTGATCAACTTTAGGGTATTTGGTCTATTTCAGGGTTTTCGGCCGATTTCAGGGTTTTTACGCTGACTATATTATAGCGTATTTGGAGGATTTTAGGGCTCTGGGTGAATTTTATGGTTTTTCTGTAGACTCGAGGACATTAGACTGGTTTTAGGGTTTTTGGCTTATTATAGGGTTTTAGGATGGCATTAGGGCTTTCTGTTCCTTAAAGAAGAACTGACTGAAGGAAGTTCGTCTGTCGATGCAAGCCACTCAACGACGGAATCTCAAGCACTAGATGGAAACTCCGTCTATCAATTGCGCCAAAGGTACAAAGATCAAGAAATGTGCTTCTCGAAGATATTAGGTTACCAGGAGCATTAAAGAAATTATTCTTCTCCTCCTGAGTGATTGCTTCTTGGATCAAAGACATCTACCTCGTCTACACATTTATTAAGGAACTGGCAATCACAGAAAGAAAGAAGGGACACAATTAATTAAATACTTCCTGGTCCCACTACTTTTCTGCTTTTCCTCAAATCAAGCTGACATCGCGGAATCAACGGCAAGAATCTCTGAGCATCGTACACTCTCAACGGTCGAAATTCAAAATATCTGACCAAAACACGTGATGAGTGTTAGCTGTCAAGCACTGGGGTAAAATGGTCAAAACATCTCCACCACTGGATCTTCACTTTATATACAGAGAAACTAGCTCAAGATCACTCGCTCAGCATGGAGCCAGACGACATCAACCCAGACGAATTGATGATCCTCAGATCGTGACTTACGCCTGCTGAGAGATGCAGAACTAGCCGTTATGTGCTGCCTGGAGAGGACGAAGCACTTCGAACAGGTTTCTCTCCTCCTGTGACGACTTCAACTGAAGATATATATAGAGAACCTTGTTTCCGTAGCAACTTGGCGACTAGAACTAACATGTAAACATCTCAATCTAGTTCGTCCAAAAGACCAAGACATTCTTGGTCTCAACTCAAGAAACTTCAAGTCATACCAAAACCTGAGTTGAGTTGCTTATGTGTGTGGAAAACTTACAGAGTTTAACTCTCATCATATCCCACACACATAACTTAAAACAGAGATCAGCTTGCTTATGATCTCTCTGTTTTATAAGCTTCATTTCTTCTACCCACTCTTATCAGAAGAGAATTTTGTAGAAAAGAAAAACCCTGAAAAAGGTGTCAGGAGAAGTCCTGTATAATACTTGTAAGGAGGAGCCCTAAAAATACTTGTAAGTAGAAGTCCTACTAATACTTGATAGGAGAAGTCCTTAGAATACTTGTTGGGAGAAGTCCCTGATAATACTTGTACTATTTGTTAAAATAGTGAAAATCTTGGTGAAGCCAAGGACTGGACGTAGCCCTGTTGATTATGGGGGTGAACCAGGATAAAAACCATGTGTGTTTTATTTTCTTGTTATATTGCTTTTCCGCTGCACACTTATTCATGCTTTCATAACTAATAAATTATTTTGAAAACAAGTAATCAACTTTCAGAATCCACTAAATGAATTTCATGCATTCTTACATATTTCCAAGAATATCTTATGATAAATATAAATGAATACTAATAGATGATTAACATACAACTCTTTAGAAAAAAAAATAAAAAATGGGTCACACAATTCAAACCCCCCCTTTCTTGTGTGTTTCTTGAACCTACAATTGGTATCAGAGCTTAACCACTCTGAAAAGCACTAACATCTTCACAGATGCAGAGTACAAAGATCTATGGAAGTATATGTTCTCCTTGAACAAACGCAACCATGATCCACATAACAGTGCAGGAAGAACATATCAAAGAAACCAAACCAAGAAAGGAGTGTACGTTCAACTAAAGATAGATAGTTGCAGATGAATTGAGAAAACGCAAAGAAATTTGTGCTCATCCAAGAAGAAGAAGCAAATGAAGAATCCTATTCTTGCAAGCATCAGAAGGAGCACCTAACAAATTCTTTGCAAAAAGGTTGATGGACCATGTAACTACAAGAAACATAAATGAGATAACCCTGATCTCATAAGTATCAAACTTTACTCATTTCTTTTTCTGCTCTAAGTTAATTAGAATTAGTGACATATTAAATATGTTAAAGAAAGGAGAAACTGAAACTTTTGTTCCCTGAATATAAGCAACATCTATATATTATGTCAAATTCACATCCATTTGAAAGGAACAAAAATTTCTATTGATATTCAAACTTACATGAGCCATGTTCTTTAAACACCGGCATATACATCTAATAACCTTACGTGCATACATACTGATATATATGTGTATATATATTCAAGCCTTGAAGATCTATCCTACTTCAAGTATGTCACTCAAACACCGATGCTTACACTCTTGTAAGTAACAAACTAATCCACTGGACCCATCTAAAATTCGGGTACCACAAAAGTACACAACAACTTCTGCTGCAGGAACTCACAGTGAAGAAACTCACTACAATGATAGTCAACAGAAACTTATCTAACATGGAGGCCAAGAGAAGAAAATGAAAGAGCCTACTGGACAACACAAAGCACGTGTCATAGAATGAAGCGTGTCCGCAATGAAGAAATGGTCCCACTAAGTAAATGACGAAAAATGATTAAGAAGGTGAATCCTAGTGAAGGACTCAAAACCATTACCAAAAATTGACGTCTATCATCAAGAGTTATCAACGTAAGAGGAAATCACCGTCTGGTGGTTAATCAAAAAACATCCAAAGTGAGAACGTCTAAAGCCCACTCGAAAGGACACTACTCAAATAGTCCGTCTGGGGCCACAGGTAAACAGCTGTATCGTTCCACTTGATAAAAGTGTCCGCAACACGCATTAAATCCTCAACTGCCATAACTGCACATTTTTCTATTATTACTTAATACGCATGTGATACCCGATATCTCACATCAAATGCAAAGGCAATCATTTCTTCCCACTAAACGAGTAAAACTGTCCGCCTTCCAATTAACCTTAACAAAAGATTTTGAGAGTGTACAACTCACTCACATGTATCTCAGAACCCTTGCTATTCTCTGCTTGTACTCTCTAACCTTTCTCTACAGATTTCTCAAATGGCACCAAAGAAGCAAACTGCTGCCAAGCCAAAACTCACTCAGGCACAAGAAGCTATTCTTGAATTGAGAAAGAATAATCTTGAAGCTAACCGTCGTGAACAAGTCTCGAAGATTGGGGCTCAAAAGTTCTCTGACCTAGGTGAAAGGGAACTGGTTTCACCAAGGTATCTTGAGCTTAATCGTTTCCAGTATGCCAAGGTTGCCGGACTGAGTCATGTATTATTCCAAGACTGGGAACAACTCATGAAAGTGTCTGAAACACCTGTTCTTGAACCACTGGTAAAGGAGTTCTATCAGTGCGCTGTGAAGACAAACCCTCGAACCATCACGAGCAGATGCTTGAGAATGATAACAGAAATTTGTCCTGGTGACATTGCTTTAGCGCTAGAAGTTGATGTGAAAGACGGAGTCCACTACTCCCCGAAATGGGAAATCTCTGCCGTAGATAGCAACGGTATCTGGAAGGAAGACCCCAAAATACATGGAAGCTCTGTCAACAACTTAGTGGAAGAATACAAGTTTCCACATGCCATTCTCAGCAAGGTCGTTATCCCTAAAGAAGGAGCCAAAGATCTTGTGAACAAGATGGCACACTGGGCGCTTTACCAAATAAGCAACATGCAAAAGATCAACCTTCCCTGTCTGATCTTTCATCACATGGTGGGAACGATTGAGAGTCTCGTGTCAAACCTTCCCTATGGAGCTCTCATTACAAAGGTTATGGGGATGAAAGGACTGGTGACAAAATAGAAACTCCAGAATGAGTTCATTGCTCAAGATTACATATATCCAACACCCATCAGGTTTGGAGATGTTAAACGGATGAATCTAAAGATTGACTTCTCCGGGGTTCCAAAGAAAATGCTCTCCAAATGGGAAAGGAAACAAGTGGAGGACAATGAAGAAGTTGAGCAGGGAAAAGAAATTCAACCCTCTCCTCCAAAGACAAGAGCTTCAAGAATAAAGAAGCAAACTATTTCAACAGCACCATCACCAACTAAGAAGCGTGATGCTTCAGAATTAGATGAGGCAACCAAGGCCTTGCCGACATCTGCACCAGAAACAAAGAGAAGACGCCTTGTGAAGGCTGCATCTAACACCTCTAAACAAAACACAACGTCGTCAGGTGATGATGAAGACTCCTTGCCAATAGCCAAGTTGGTTAGGAAAGTAAGGAAAGAACCTCTGAAGGTGATTCCAAAGGGTGATCATCCGTCACCCTCTCTCTTGAAATATTTTTCATATGTTCCCACGATATTCCATGAATATGTGGAAGATATCATTGATGTAGTAGACGATGGAAACTGTGGCTTTCGTTGCATTGCACAATGGCTTGGAGTAAACGAAAATGAATGGCCCGCTATCAGAACTGAAATGATAGAAGAACTCATAACCAATCACTCCTTACATGCTGGCGTAATGGAGTCTGAACAGGATATGGAGAGAATAAGAGATGCGTTGAACTTGCCAACAGGAGAATTGGCTTCATCTCCCAAATGGTTCACGGTCCCTGACATGGGACTGTTAGCTGCAATCACATTCAAAATCATACTAGTAACCCTGAGTTTGAGGGGGTCTTGCACTTACCTTCCCCTGGCTGGTCCAGCCTTTATTCCTCCAATCATTGCAGTCATTTGCAATATTGATGATCACCATTGGGTAAGAGTAAAGCTTAAGAGTGATTCACCACTTCCTTACAGCACTCCTATGTGGGGACCTAATTGTAGGAAGAGTGCTAAAAGATGGGGAAAACATATCTCTCCAAGGATATTAAGATATAGAGAGATTGTTGACCCAGAATATGTTCGACAACCTCAAAGCCTCACAAGTCCATCTGATAGTGCATCCACCCCCAACAGCAATGAGATTCCACAAACTCATGCTCAGACATCTCAATCCCAGCCAGCAATTCCCTCAAGTCCAGTTCAACAACTAAAGTCACCTCAAGCCAAGAACTGCTCACCGGACGACAAATTACTCAGTCAAGACAAAGAAATAGCAACTTGCGCAGTCGACAATGAAGCAGAAGTGTCAGTAGTTCAGGAGGAACTTCGTCCGTCTGTAGCAAAGAAGGTGTTAGTATAGATAGCAAACTGAGAGGGGGGTGAATCAGAGTTGCACGATTTTCGCCTTATCGAAATTGTTACTTCCAAGATAATGATGATCACAAGACGATAATTGTGATTGAAGCGGAATTAAGGATTGCTTGAAAGTAAAAGATGAAGGGAAGAGGAAATCACACACAAGATTTTATCCTGGTTCACCTTCTATCCACCGAAGGCTACGTCCAGTCCCTCAAGAAACCCCTTGAGGATTTTTCCACTATGAACAAGATTTCTTACAAGTACTTACACCAAGAACCTTAAGAATTCTTGTCAAACCTCAGATGGCAAACCACCAACTGATGACGCCGAAACCAACGGCGGACTTTGAATCAAACCCGATTCAAAGGACCTTTTCCACTGACACCGAACCCTACGGCGGACATTGAATCAAACCCGATTCAAAGGACCTTTTCCACAACCATCGAACACCACGATGGACCTTTTTACAACCACCGAAAACCACGGTGAATGAATCAAACCGATTCAAGAGATGAAGAAGAAGATGCCTTTACAATGGCTGATTCAATCCTTTAGACAAGATGGATTGATCTTAGTTTGTATGCTCCAGGCAATTACAATGAAGGCTCTCTTATTCTGAGTTTCTCAAAAGATGAACAGCATGTGTGTTCTTATGAAAATGAGAGAACATAAACTCAGAATTATGACTTTAATGAATATGAAAGTTATGGACCAAGTCATTGATGTTTCTGAGTGTCTAAGGATTTTATATAGGCACTAGAGGTCGTCCATGAACCAACATAACCCTTCCCAAACGTTTTGAGACACAATGGTTCATGAAAAGACACATTTGTCGACCTGGTAATCGATTACAGCATTCTGGTAATCGATTACGCTATAACCGTTATGTTCTAACTGCCATTTCCTGACAGGTAATCGATTACTGAAATCTGGTAATCGATTACTGACTGCCTGGTAATCGATTACTGAAAACTGGTAATCGATTACGCTATGCCTGACTGACAGGTAATAGATTACTGACTCCCAGGTAATCTATTACTGCAAGTCTGAAACTCAGTTTTAACCATCTTAAGCCCTAATTGAGTGTCCCTACCAAGTTTAACTTGTGAGAACATATCGTAGTCAATTAGTTGATCTTTTATGAGCCTTCAAATGCAATTAAACCTTAATAAAGCATAGCACACTAAGTTGACAAGACTTACTTTAAACTAGAACATCCATGTATGATCTAGACGTTCCGAGCCGGTTCTTGAAGTCTTTCTCTTCTGAAGTCTTCTTGAAGTCTTCCTTTTCTTTTCTGAAGTCTTCTTGAAGTCTTTCTTCTTTTTGTTCCTTTCTTTCTTGAAGTCTTCCTTTTCTTTTCTAAAGTCTTTTTTCTTTTTGTGATGTGTTTGTCTTCATCAAAACCTCAGCCGAGTCTAAGGACGAGACCTGATTTACAGAAGGGCTGCTCGAAAGAGAATACAAAGAAGCGGACCAAGTCCAGAGCTTCAAAGAAGAGTCAGCCTAGGGAAAAAAAGCAAAAGAGTGGAGCTGAAAACTTCAGTGATCAGGTCAATGATCCCGAAATATCTCTAAATGAGATATTGGCTTCCCAGCAAAATGTCTCCAAGAAGGCCTCAGCACATGGGGACAATCTGGTTAAACCACCACATCTGATGAGTGGATTTTATATGATAATTTTAGGGTCTTTTTAGTCTTTTTATTTTATTATTTTTGAGTCTCATGTAGGTTTTTTATTGTTTTTATGTAGATTTTATATTTATTTTGCATTTTGCATGTAGATTAGATTTTATTTGTTTTTCTACCTTTATTTTATATTTTTAGGAATTTTTATAGGTATTTTATATTTTTAGGAAAAGCTGGTTTAGTTATCATTTTTGTCCAGAGACCGATTTGTAAAGTTTCAGGAAATCAAGGACCTATTTGTGAAAGTTCAAGAGTGGAGGGCTAAAAATGAAGATTGAGAGAGTTAAAGGGCCAAAGTTGAAGTGCTAACAAAGAGAGGATTAAAAGTGGAAAAGAGGAATATGAAGCAACTCTCTTCAAATTAGCACATGGAAAATAAGCTTGAAGGAATTGATGGTAGTGGAGGAGAAGTTTCAGAATTAAACAAGGGCTGAGTAGTGGGTTTTGATGGCATTCAAATCCCACTAACCATGAAGAAGAAGAAAAACTTGAAGTTGAAGAGGCAGTGCCCAGCGCTGCAGCGCTGGGAAGCCAGCGCTCAAGCGCTGGCCCTCGGTCTGGCAGTGGATTTTTAATGCTTCCAGCGCCCAAGCGTTGGGAATTCTAGCGCTCAAGCGCTGGAGGCTGGAATTTTACTATAAATAGGACCCTTTTCTTCACTTGTAAGACACACCTTCATAGAATACAACAAGTATTCTCTCTTTCTCCCTCAAAGATCATTGTTCCTAGGAATTGTGGGAAGCCAAACTTGAGCTCCTATCCAGGGTAATTCAATGATTCTTTTAGCCATGCTTGGCTAAATTCTTCTTTAAATTTTTGGGTTGTTTTAGTTTATAATACATGTTCTAGTTTTTCTTACATTTCTGAATATTATTTCCATACATGTTTTATTACCGTATGCTTTATTTCTATCTTGATGATCACAAGAGGTTTTGCTTATTGCTTATTACATAAGGCCATTTGGTGAGTAGTAAGGGAACTAGGTAATAAAAAAGGTTATAAGTATACTTCGCTAAGGAATTAGGAAGGACGTAACTTTATGTTGGCCTGAACATCTTCTTCATCTTCTTCTTTAGTTAACTAGGTGCCAAGGAATTGGGTTTAGTAATTAAAAAGAAAGATCTACAATGCTTAAGGAATTAACTTGTAGTTACACTAGGCTATAGCATCATGTTAATGGATTTATAATTCAGGAATTTAGTAAGAGATTGCTAGCATGTTTTTATAGACTATGTAAACCAACCCAAGAGCTTAAGCTTTATCATCTTTATTTCTTTTTATTTTTCTTGCTATATCTTGTTTCATCTTAATTCAACCATCAACAACATATCTTTTTATTTTTCTGTTTAAGTACTAAATATTATATTAATAAGAACACCTATCCCTTGGGTTCGATCTTTTTATTACGCGATAGTTAATCGTACACTTGCGATTTTCATTATCAAGTTTTTGGCGCCGTTGCCGGGGATAGGTTCTTTCAAGTTCTTATTTTTATTTTATTTAGTACTTCTTGTTTATATATATTGAAAAAAAAAAGAAAAAAGTATATATAAAAAAATTGTGATGAACTGGTGCTGCTAATTTTGTTTGCTAAGTATTGTCAGGTATAGCAATGGCTGAAACATTTGAGCAAAGGAAGGCAAAAATCCGGGCTGAGGTTGAAAAGGAATATGAGAAGTCGAAGCAGGATATCTTCACTCTAGTTAGAGAGTTTTACTCTGATATAGATTGCAAGA
Organism: Acmispon strigosus; assembly: GCA_030819835.1. NCBI lineage: Eukaryota > Viridiplantae > Streptophyta > Magnoliopsida > Fabales > Fabaceae > Acmispon > Acmispon strigosus. The sequence continues at coordinate 23,666,292 of JAUAMA010000004.1, read as the reverse complement.
GGAAATCCGGATTTTTGCCAAGTCCTAAGCAAGAATGTAAGGCCAGGGAGATTCTACAAGTAAAGATACAAGGCATTATAATGAGGCAGCCCGGGGATGAACAACAATCACCTGTTCATGAAAGTGAACTTGTGGTTCAAAAAGAGGAGGTGAAAGCAACCTTCATTGTAGAATTTGTCCTTAAAGACAAATTGGAGATGGAGGAAGAAGAACCTCAAGGAACCTACGCTATAGGTTCAGAAAAGCAAGGAACAGAACAGGGAAGGGAAAATTTATTTATCTCTTCCATTTTTAATTTGAATATTGTTGCCTTGTTAGCTGAAAAATCATTTGGCACCATGTTGTACTTGTGCCAAAATATGCATGATTTGCGGGGTCTAAAGAATTTTGTAATAGACCCCGGTTGAAAGTAATTAGTGGAAGGGTCTATCTCGGACCTAAACATTGAGCTGGTTGGGAGACAACCCAACTTAGGATAGTTTAAATTTTTGTCATTTAAATTTCTGCACAACTCTTGTAAATAAATAAAAGAAAAAAAAATTCTATGTTTTGCTGCAGGAGGGGCCAGCGCTCAAGCGCTGGAGGCCAACGCTCAAGCGTTGAGCCCCTGTTTAGTTTCCCCTATTCCAGTTTAACCCAACGCTCCAGCGTTGGAGGTCTAGCGCTCATGCGCTAGGCCCCTGGAATCCACCCAGTTTTTATTTTAATCCAGCGCCCAAGCGTTGGCATCCCCAACGCTCAAGCGCTGGAGCTCGGGCAGTTTGCTGTTTTTACTTTTGTTTGCTGTTTTTAGTTTTAATAAATTTTGTGTTCACCATTTTCTGGAAGTTTTAAGGTTCTTTGAGTTTTCCCTTGGTTCTAAACTGTTTTTAATTTTTGGGAACTCAAGAATTATTGTTTTTAAAAGGTGGACACAAATTTTCAACCCATGATCTTTTGTGCTGTTTTTGGGACTAACAAGTCAAGCAAGTTTCTACTTGTGAGACTTTTGTTTGTTCATTGTTACAGGATAGGTACCAAAAGGAGGAAGAACCCTCTTGAACTTGAGTGTTCAAAGTGATTTTTACATTGAGGTTCCCTTGGACCTTTGTGGAAAATTTGTTACTATACCAGCTTATTAGATTTTATTTTTGTTTTTATAGTTTTTAGTTTTTATTTCTAGTTTAGATTTTTCTGTTTTCTTTTTGCATGAGTCTTTGAGTATATTATCCATTCTGAATGTTGCTATAGCTTTGTGAAATGCTTTATCTGATTGAACTGCTTTGTGAAAAAGGTTCTATGTTTTGAAGCAGTTAGGATTGCATGCTATAGAAAGGATTTTTGATATCTTGATTGTTGGGTTGTTGGCAAAGTCTTTTTCTGAGTTCTAAAAAGGGTACCACTTACCCTATCTTTTTCTGAGAGCTGAGGTCTCTGAATGCATGATTGTGAAATTTTTCTGCCTTGTGTTACATGTTGATTGGAGTTTTGTATACTTTGTGAGTTGAGAAGAGATATTAGGCATTTTTGAAAACTCAGATTTTTGCTTAAAATATTATATCCACTAGTAGCCCCTTTTGAGCCTTAAAAGAGTCATTCTTTGGAGCCTACTTTGTGTGATATCTTTAAGTTGTTATAGTGATGCATGTGCTGAATTTGTAGAGCTTTGCTTGTTGGGTTTCTCTCTAAAAAAAAAGAAAAAGAAGGAAAAAAGGAAAAAATAAGGTATGTGCCTTAGGAAAAAATAATGAAGTAGTGGGGTGAGAAAGAGTATGAGGGGAGTAAAATTCAAGTCATTCATCCCATACATTCCACTACTTTGTTCAAAAAAAAAAAAAAAAAAATAAAAAAATTGAGAGGACCCTTGTGTGAATTGTAAAGCTCTTAGTCAAGAAAAATCACTAAACAACAAGTTTCTGAGTCAGCCATTAGAGTTGCCAATTTCTTGAAATCCATACCTTGAAATGTACAACCCTTTGGCCAAGTTACAACCTTAAAAATCTCTTCAAAATCACTTGGTTGCTTTACTTCAGTTTTGATTTGAATGATAGGCAGGATTATTGAGCTTTCTTGTTTTCATGGAGAATATTATTTTGTGAGCTTAATTGATGAACTCAAACATGTTAAAAGCCAAGCCTAACTTTCTTGATTCTTTGTCTATTAAACATGCATGTCTTCCTTATCCGCTAAGCTTTCTGGAAAATTATCATATTTCAATCGGATAAAAACTTTCTCAAAACTCAGGGACGAGTTTTTCTTTAAGTTTTGTCGCTTGAGGACAAGCTGTCGTTGGGTATAGTGGTGTGATGAGTGGATTTTATATGATAATTTTAGGGTCTTTTTAGTCTTTTTATTTTATTATTTTTGAGTCTCATGTAGGTTTTTTATTGTTTTTATGTAGATTTTATATTTATTTTGCATTTTGCATGTAGATTAGATTTTATTTGTTTTTCTACCTTTATTTTATATTTTTAGGAATTTTTATAGGTATTTTATATTTTTAGGAAAAGCTGGTTTAGTTATCATTTTTGTCCAGGGACCGATTTGTAAAGTTTCAGGAAATCAAGGACCTATTTGTGAAAGTTCAAGAGTGGAGGGCTAAAAATGAAGATTGAGAGAGTTAAAGGGCCAAAGTTGAAGTGCTAACAAAGAGAGGATTAAAAGTGGAAAAGAGGAATATGAAGCAACTCTCTTCAAATTAGCACATGGAAAATAAGCTTGAAGGAATTGATGGTAGTGGAGGAGAAGTTTCAGAATTAAACAAGGGCTGAGTAGTGGGTTTTGATGGCATTCAAATCCCACTAACCATGAAGAAGAAGAAAAACTTGAAGTTGAAGAGGCAGTGCCCAGCGCTGCAGCGCTGGGAAGCCAGCGCTCAAGCGCTGGCCCTCGGTCTGGCAGTGGATTTTTAATGCTTCCAGCGCCCAAGCGTTGGGAATTCTAGCGCTCAAGCGCTGGAGGCTGGAATTTTACTATAAATAGGACCCTTTTCTTCACTTGTAAGACACACCTTCATAGAATACAACAAGTATTCTCTCTTTCTCCCTCAAAGATCATTGTTCCTAGGAATTGTGGGAAGCCAAACTTGAGCTCCTATCCAGGGTAATTCAATGATTCTTTTAGCCATGCTTGGCTAAATTCTTCTTTAAGTTTTTGGGTTGTTTTAGTTTATAATACATGTTCTAGTTTTTCTTACATTTCTGAATATTATTTCCATACATGTTTTATTACCTTATGCTTTATTTCTATCTTGATGATCACAAGAGGTTTTGCTTATTGCTTATTACATAAGGCCATTTGGTGAGTAGTAAGGGAACTAGGTAATAAAAAAGGTTATAAGTATACTTCGCTAAGGAATTAGGAAGGACGTAACTTTATGTTGGCCTGAACATCTTCTTCATCTTCTTCTTTAGTTAACTAGGTGCCAAGGAATTGGGTTTAGTAATTAAAAAGAAAGATCTACAATGCTTAAGGAATTAACTTGTAGTTACACTAGGCTATAGCATCATGTTAATGGATTTATAATTCAGGAATTTAGTAAGAGATTGCTAGCATGTTTTTATAGACTATGTAAACCAACCCAAGAGCTTAAGCTTTATCATCTTTATTTCTTTTTATTTTTCTTGCTATATCTTGTTTCATCTTAATTCAACCATCAACAACATATCTTTTTATTTTTCTGTTTAAGTACTAAATATTATATTAATAAGAACACCTATCCCTTGGGTTCGATCTTTTTATTACGCGATAGTTAATCGTACACTTGCGATTTTCATTATCAACATCTACCATATCTATGAAACCCTCCGAAATCATAGCAAGAGTCTTTCTTGCTCATGTTCCAAGAAGGACGCGTCAGACGGTATTTCCTTCTCATTTGCAGATCCCCAGGATGCTGAAGGTGGACAATCTCCCCCTTTTTGATGATGGGAAACGCATTCTTGATACTTGAAGATCATATTGGCAATTTTGTTGAAGAACTCCCCCTGATTGATGTAATCTAGTATTTCTCCCCCTTTCTAATGGACTTGTTGAAATCCTGCATATTATCTTTAATAGCACAGAACCTTTCTCCCCCTTTTGACTTCATCAAAAAGAAGAAAAGGCCAAAAAGACAGGCATATGTATCCATACAAGTATATTGCAAAATAAAGCATGGGGGTATGGGGGTAAAGTTGTAAATCAAGAATAAAGCACAATCATCCAAACATAGCAAGTAAACGAAAACATCCAATAGTGCAGTAGAGAGTTTTAAACTAGGCTATTACAGACCAAATAAACCAAGTAGTCAACGAAACACATAAACAAGTCTAAAGATCAAATTCATCAGAGGAATCAAAAGAGTCATGAGGAGAGGGAGCCATGCGATCAACATGAAGACTGAGACGATCCATATCCGCACGGAGAGTGGTGTACATGGACTCGACCCGACCTTCCATGTGATCAAACCTCTGATCGAAGTGTGTCCGCATGTCAGCCAGATGGGAGAGGATGAGTTGTGTAGAGGCATCAGCATCTGCAGAGGACGAAGTTCCTCCCTCAGAGGATGGTGGACAGAAAGCAGCAGGGGCAGGAGTCTGGGTAGTGTCAGGACCCAAGTCTGATTTGTGCCTGAACGTACCATCAATATCTCTGAAAATCCCCATCTTGTTCAGAATTTCCATATCAATCCTCTGAGCCTTAGCATCCATGACCTGTGCATACTCTCCATGTGTAGAAATTCCAAAGTTCTTCAGAATGAGAGTAATAACAGGAGCATAAGGAAGAGGCCCAGTGCGGTCCTTATGAAGCAGCATGTGTATCATAACCAAGTAAGCCCAATTAATAGCTTAATTATGCTTCAAACCATATATGATTTGCAACTCTAAATCACTAATCTGAGCATGGTTAGAGGATTGAGGAAGAAGAACATAGCTTATCAGATAATGGAGCAAACGATCCTCTACAGTGAGATAGCCAACACCGAGAATATCCCTAGAACGGTTAACCTCCGTTCGCTGCTTCTTCAATTGTATCTCTTCCTTAGAAAAACGACACAGAGATAGATAAAATGACTTTTTCTCATAATCAGCCCATGGACATGTAATCTCCGGGCTAAGTCGTGCTCCAACATAGGGAATTGTCAGAACAGTTCCCAATTGTTCTTGAGTCAACGAAATATCAACCCCTTTGACTGATGAGCAAATTTTTCCACCCCTCTTGACCAAATTACAGTAAAATACTTTGACCAATTCAGGATAATACGTACCCGTTAAGCCAAGAAATTCATCAAGTCCTTGGAAATCAAGGAGAGAAGGGAAGAGAAGACCAGCATTGATGAAAGAATTCATGTCACCATACTTGGGAGGAAGAATCGGTCTTTCCAAGTAATAAGCCAAGAACCGTTCCTTTTGTTCCTCCGTGACGAGAAGACGTGAAAGGTCAAGGGTGTTCATGGATAGGTTCTTCGAACGGTGTCTGCGAGAAGAAGATGCCATTTTTCGGACTTGGAGAAGTTAGGGTTTGAGAAAGGGTTTTTGGGTAGATTCCGAATTGAACAATTCGAAAGGGTGGAGTGGTAAGAGAGGGTAGAGACGAGCAAAACCCACCAAATTTGTTCTGAGTTTGAGCAAGAAACAAGGGAGAATGAAGGGAAAGACTGGTTTGAAGTCGAAGAGAGGAAAGGGATGAAGAGCAATGTAATTGAGTATGAATTCTGACCAGATATACTTATATTATCGAATTGGTAATCGATTACAGGCAGTTGTGTAATCGATTACCACTATTTGAATTTTAAATAAAATTCAAGATTTCAGCTGTAATCGATTACAGCAGTTAATGTAATCGATTACCTGCAGTTCAAAATTTTGAATTTTTCAAATTTCGACTATGTAATCGATTATACCAGTTAATGTAATCGATTACTCAGGGGAATCCAATAATCAATAGAACTAATAACAAGGATAATCGATTAAACAAACCTATGATAATTGATTTCAAGAATATTTTATAGGTTCTATCCTATGTAACACATTTTCATATAAACACTAAAGCACATAATCAATTATGAAGTGTAACTATGCAAGAAAAAATTATACAAGTATCAATAAGACTTATTACATGTCATGTATATGTTTTAAGCTCAAAGAACAAGTAGATATACATATATATAACTCTAAGATATGAATATATAGGCATATATGTTCACCTAGAATCTAAGTAGGCAATTCTCTAACCAGAGTAAATATATACCTAGAGGAATATCTTACTAATAGTCTTATAAACACTAATTTTATTATTCCTACTGTTTTTCCTATGATTTCCTAGACATTGGGTTTAGGAGCAAGTTTCCAAACTTGATTTCTTTCTAATTGGTTTAGTTCTTCCTGCATTGCTACAATCCAATACTCATCCTCCAGAGCATCATTTACTTTTGATGGTTCTATTTGAGAGACAAAGGCCATATTCAAAACTGAATCATTTAAGCGTAGCCTTGTAGAAACGCCTCTAGAAATATCACCAATAATATTATCAACTGGATGATCCCTATGGGTTCTCCATTCATTTGGAAGTTGATAAGTATCATCTTCAATGTGCTCTTCTTGTATTGGATTTAGATCTCCATCCTTTTGAGAATCTTCATTGACAATGATGTCTTCTTCTTCATTATCTGGAAGATTTGCTTTATCTTCTATTGAAGATTTAGATTCATCAAAAGAGACATGTATGGATTCTTCCACAGATAGAGTTTTCTTGTTAAAGACTCTATATGCTTTGCTTGTTAAAGAATAACCAAGGAATATACCTTCATCTGATTTTTCATCAAATTAATCAAGGTTTTCCTTTCCATTATTCAAAACAAAGAAGAGATATTTGGTTTCCTTCCTTTGTTGAGTTCATAGGGGGTTTTCTTCAGTATAGGCCTAATAAGAACTCTATTGGAAACATAGCAAGCAGTACTTACAGCATCAGCCCAGAAATATTTAGGAAGGCTTGACTCACTTATCATGGTTCTTGCTAATTCTTCAAGTAACCTGTTCTTCCTTTCTACAACACCATTTTGTTGTGGTGTTCTCGGAGTAAAGAAATTATGTGATATTCAATTCTCATCACATAGTTCTTGAAATTGTTGATTCTGAAATTCTCCACCATGATCACTTCTAATAGAAGAGATCTTTAAAGACTTCTCATTTTGAACTAGCCTTGCATATCTCTTGAATGCATTGAAGGCTTCATTCTTACGAGGCAAGAATATTGTCCATGTAAATCTAGAGAAATCATCAACAATAACAAGTGCATAGAAATTACCTCCGAGGCTTTTAGTTCTTGAAGGTCCGAACAAATCCATATGTAGCAATTGAAGGGGCCTTGAAGTAGAAACTATGTTCTTTGGTTTGAAAGACATTCTGGTTTGCTTCCCTTTTTGACATGCATCACAAAGCTTGTCTTTTTCGAATCTTATCTTTTGAAGCCCAACAACTAGATCATGCTTGACTAGTTTGTTTAAGTGATCTATGTGTATATGAGCAAGTCTTCTATGCCACAGCCATGAATCACTATTGTTCTTGGCCAAAAGGCATCTTACGTTTTGTGGAATTTCATCCAAGGAGATCATGAAGACTTTGTTTACTTTATATCCAGAAAACTTAATTTCTTTTGTTTTCACATCTTTTACTACACATATATCATCAATAAAACCAACTTTCAAACCTTTGTCACATAGTTGACTGATACTCAGAAGATTATGCATCAAACCATCAACGTAAAGAACTTTATCGATGACTGTTTGAGGGGGTGTGCCTATTCTTCCAATATCGAGTATCTTTCCCTTTTGATTGTTACCATATGTGACAAAACCTTTTTCCCTATGTATAAGAAAAGAAAACTTGGTCTTGTCTCCTGTCATGTGTGATGAGCAGCCACTATCAAGATACCATAAATCCTTTGCTGCTTTCATACACACCTACATGACAAAGTTCAGACATGGGTATTAGGAACCCAACAAGTTTTGGGTCCTTCTAAGTTAACATCCTTTCTAACCCAAATTTACTTCTTATTTGGTACTCCTATATGTTTGTAGTAACATCTACTAGGGGTATGTCCTATTTTGTTACAATAAGTACAAGAATAATGATTGTAACTAGATGTTTGTCTAGGAGAGGAATGGATCTTCTTAGGAGGTCTATTTTGATTATTCTTCTTATTGTTCATACTCCTAAAAGGATTGATCCTAATGTTACTAGAAGATCCTAATACATGGTTTGGTTTTACAAACACTGTTTTCTTAACCTCTTTTGTCTTTGGGTGAGAAGTATATCCTAGACCTGTCTTATTGTTTGAATGTCTTTGTACACTTAGGATATCATCTAACTTCTGTTTTCCTTTAACGAAGTTATTAACTCTTTGTTGAAGATCTTCTATCTTTTCTTCTAAAGAACTACACTTAGTGCATTTATGAGTAATGTCTAACTTAGATTTTACTATGTTTAGTTCTTCTTGTAAGTTTCTACACTTGCTTTCTAAGGATGAAATCAATTCATTTTGCTTAGTGCTAACTTTAGAAAATTCTTGACATAATTTAAACATATTTTCCATGGTGAACTTTAAATCATGAAAAGATATAGAATTATCACTAACCTAGGAATCTTCAACATCTGAATCATGTGAGGCCATCAAAGCAACTTGTGCTTCTTCTTTATCAGAGTCTGATGATGAACTTACTTCATTATCATCCTAAGCCAAATATGCTCTTCGTGTGGGTTGATCCTTTTTCTCGAATTTCTCTCTTAGACCATGTTTCTTCTTCTGAAGATTTGGACATTCTGACTTGAAGTGTCCCGGTTTGCCGCATTCGAAACATGTGATCTTTTGAGAGGAAGATGATTCATTGTTCTTTTGGAAAGATTTGTTGTTGTTGAATTTCACACCTTTTCTCTTAAGAAACTTTCCAAAATTCTTTACTAGAAGATTCACATTCCCATTGTCTTCTTCTTCTGAATCTGCATCATAATCTTCTTTGATGCTTTCTTTTGCTTTTAGGGAAATGGATCGATACTTCTTCTCATGTTGTTCATTCTCTTCCAAACGATTCAATTCCAACTCATGTTCTTGGAGTTTTCCAAAAAGAGTTGCGAGAGTCATTTTTGATAAACTCTTCTTCACTGAGATGGCTGTTACTTTTGGTTGCCATACTCTTGTAAGTGATCTTAGAACATTCATGTTCAAGTCACTATTTGAAAATTGTCTACCAAGAGCAATCAAATGATTAATTAAATGAGTGAATCGTTTTTGCATATCTAATACCTTTTCTCCTGGAAGCATTCTGAACATTTCATATTCCTGAGATAGAGTATTGATCTTTGATCTCTTGACTTCATCTGTCCCTTCATGAGTAACCATCAACGTATCCCATATTTCTTTTGATGTAGTGCACGTTTGTAACACCCGGAATTTTCCCAGTGATTAAATAATTATTTAATGATTCCAAGGTACTGTTTGGATCCGCTCGGCGGCATCGGCAAGCGTGATCGTCGAGCGAAGTACCGGTGAAACACCTTTTGCAACACTTGGTAGGAAACCAAGCTAGACTTGACTTTAAGTTCGGACGAGAATTAGACGTTCTCACTATCACCACGACGATCAGTGGAAAATTTCGTGAAGAACGACTGTAATATTGATATGGTTTCCTCCCGGAGCCCGGGAAGCATTTTTTGCTCTAACGGGACTTTTAGCCGAAACTTCAACAGGTGAAACGGATGACTTCGGGACCCCGGATCGAGAATCTAAAAAGCTCCAAACGATTTCGTTTGGCGTTTCGAGACCAAATTCGTGAAGAAGAATTTCGGGAATAGTGGCTCGGTGAATAGTGTTTTCGGGCAGCGTAACGCAGACTTCGAGAAAGATCGACCCGGCTCCGAATTGTGCGGGCCCGGTACCCCGAAACCAATAAATGACCCCGGGGCAGATATTCTCAGTGACACTGAGGTACTCACTGCTGACCAGAACCCGATGATGACCGGTGACTTGACGCACTGACGCATTGACGCACTGACGCGCTGACGCACTGACGCATTGACGCACAGACGCACTGACGCGTCATGATTAAGAATTTATTAATAAACAAACCTAGATATTTATTAGAACTTTCTAAATTTAGAGTTTAGTCCCTGAACTTTGAAAACCTTACGGTTTGGTCCCTGATAGTAAAAAGTCGTTTTTACTTTAACCTTTTACCGTTTTCACTTTGGTCCTTGGGTAAGTGTAAAAATTAGAATTTTCACCCCATTTTAGGGCCCATGGCCGTGGCCCAAGCACACCCTTAAGGGGTTAAGTGGCCTTTTAACCTCTTCATCATTCATTAAGTAAAAATCCTTTAAGTTTTAGTGATTTTTAGAGAGAGAAAGATGAAGCTCTCATCTTCTTCCTCCTTGAAGCACCATGGCCGCCCCCTCCTTCCTCCATGGCAGCCCCTCCCTCACCTCTTTTGCACTTGATTCTTTGAGGTAAAGTGTTCCTCACCTCTCGATCTATATTGCTACCGATTCGGTCTTTCGTTTTGTTGAGTTCGGTTTTTATGCAAGTACTAGGATTTGAAAGTCCCTTCACAAATGTTGTTCCCACTACCTTTAGCTTCATTTTGAACCGATTAGATTTTTGATTGAATGAGTTTTGGTTCTTTGAAAAATTTTAAGTTTGGTTTTTGTTAGGGTTCCTTTTGGAAAAGTTATTCCCCTTGGATTGATCTTTGAAAATCTCTAATTTGTTTTCTTGGAAGTTTTGTTTTTGAAAAATTGATTATTTGGAAAAGTGATTTTTCAAGCTTTAGGTAATTATTCACCATGGATTTCTTGTTGTCTTTGATGTGTACAAATTAGTTTTTGAAGAAAAAATTTCCCTTGAATTAAAGTTGTTTGGCCGAATTGACTAGTGTAGTAGGACTTTGGAAAATTGATTTTCTAACTAGCTTTTTGTAGTGTTTAAAGCTTGTATGTGAGGTTTGATGCAAAGGAAAATTAATTGCCCTATTTTTGATGGAATGGCCGAGAGTTACAAGTGTTTTAAGGGCTTGGAAAATTTGTTTTCATTTGGTTTTGAGAGTTAAGTTTTTAAGGGACTAAAATTGAACACTTGGGTAAATTTGACTATGGAACTTTTAGCTTGCTTTAGGGTTTTGAAAAGTTGGGAAATTGAGAGTTTAAAAGTTGACAATTGAATGAATTTTGTTTGTTCTTGACACTTAGGTTTTGTTGAGTTTAAGAGTTGAAAAATTGATTTGGAAACTTGTAGAAAAAGTTGAGTTTTTGGGCAAGTTGGATTTTGGAACTTATAGTTCAAATTAGGGTTTTGAACATTCTGAAAACTTGGGGAAATTAGTGTGGAAAATGGATTAAAAAGTTATGTTTTTGATTGTGTGATTGATTTGGAAATTTGGAAAATTTGGAAAATTTTAGGGTTTTAAAGAATTTGGGCAGAATTGATGTTTGGTGGTTTTGGGTCTGTTTTTAGCTTCTAAAATCTTGATTAAGGCTTCAAAAATAGTTTATAAGCATCTAGCCTTGATGCTCTTTGAATGGTTACAAGTTTTGACAAGTTTTGGTTTTTGTAACTTAGGTTTTTCTAAGTTCTTTGGTAAGCGTCGAAAAATCTTGTTTAAGTGTCTTCGACCTCCGAGCAGTTCCTAAGTTGTAGAACCTTGTCTAAGTGATTAGACCCTGTTTAGACCAGCCCCTTGACCCTAGGTTTGAGTTCAAAGTTCTAAGCTAGGTTGTTTTTGTTGAAGGATAACGAGACCCCGTACCAATCTAGACGCACGAAGTTTACGTGACCGCCAGGATCGACTACCTTTAAGGTAAGGGCACTTCGTATCTCTTTCTAATAGCATAAGTATATGTATATACCATGCTGCACTATAATCTTAGAATTGTAGTTGACGGCGTTCTGAGAACGACCCGACTTTAAACTGTATTTAATTGATATATGAATGCAGTCTCTGAAGGCATCTGATATGCTGGATTAGTTTTTGTCTGATGCGTGGCATTGTTGGATTGTTGTGATATGTGGCTTGACTTATTGGATGTTTATTGCTTTAATGATAATTGAAAGCATGTTTCTCCCTTCGACATGATTTATATCTGCTCAAGATATGTGAAACTGCTCTACATGATTAGTGTTAATTATGAAGCTATGCTAGGCCTCGTTTAAATACGTATGAGTCCTACTTGTGTTTTGTGTCATGTCGTGTCAAGCATTCTTTGAAGTCGTCATGGTTCGGGCCTAATAAAGAGTCAGGACTGGAGATGCAACCTATCGGGGCGTTATTACAGAGCGTTCTCGTGTAAGAGGCAACTCTCGACTTACCGACTTACTTTCTAGTTCGTGCGGAGTTCGGGAGAGTGTCCCACCTGCCTACGGGAGTTGGTGTATCCGGATAAAATCTTTTCTGTACATGTGGAAGATGTACGTGCATATAGAGTCCTAGAGTTTTTCAACTACTTGCGTCAATAATTGTATGCGTACTTGTTATTTTCTATCTGTTGATTGCTTGGATAACATTTGCTAGTCGTAGGCTTATTTGTATCCAATGTTTTATTTTGAGTTGACCCTTGCATCTGTGTGTTGTTTGTATTTTCTGGTGATCCGTCGCCAGCCGGACGTCCCTTAGCCGGAAGATGCGGATGGATGTCACTACAGGAGAAACCATGACCAGGAGACGGGCATGCAGTGCTGGAAGACTCGTGCCGCTGTTGTTATTATTATGTAATAATAGTATGTATGTTTACGTGTCAGGGTAGGAGTTTTAGGTTGCTTTTTACAACTGACAGCAGGGTTTTGAAAACAAGTTAGGTGTTTTGCAAATTATCTTTAAACTGCTGGTCGGTCCCTTTATGCCATATGTTTGGCTATTTGTGAATCAAGTATTTATAATACTAATGCACTTCAGCATGGCATGTTTCGAAAAGGAAAATGATTTCAAAAAAAAAATATACTCTCTTTTCCAAGTTTTGAAAAAGCTTCCGCATATTTATTTACTGTTCATTCGCTACAGTAACGCCCTGAAAATCGGGGTGTTACAACGTTGATACTCTGAAAAATTCATCCATTCCTAGGGCAGATGTAAGGATGTTCATTCCTTTGAGATCATATTGAACCTTCTTCTTATCTTCTTCACTCCATGAACTTTCTGGTTTTATTTGTGAAGTTCCTTCTACTTCTGCTACAGGCACAAAGGGACCTTCTTCAATGGCTTTCCAAATTCCTGCGTCTAATGACTTTATGAATATCTTCATCTTGATTTTCCAGAATTCATAGTGTTCTCCATTGAAGAATGGTGGCCTGTTTATGTTATGTCCTTCACTGGTTCCATGATTGGAAGAGGATGCCATCTTTTCCCGGATCTTAGGAATAACTTACCTAAACTTCCGCTCTAATACCAATTGTTAGTTCAGATAGCAACCTGAGAGGGGGGGGGGGTGAATCAGTGTTGCCCCAATTTTCGCCTTATTGAAAATGTTACTTTCAAGATGATGATAATCACGAGACGATTGTTGTGATTGCAGCGGAATTGAGTATTGCTTGAAAGTAAAAGATGAAGGATGAAGGAAATAATACACAAAGTTTTATCCTGGTTCACCTTCAATCCACCGAAGGCTACGTCCAGTCCCTCAAAGAAACCCTTTGAGGATTTTTCCACTATTGATAAAAATCTCTTACAAGTTCCTAATCGAAGGACCCCAAGAATTTCTACCAATACCCTGTGAAAGCAAACCACTTTCAACAGCCCCTGAAAGCAAACTGCTTTCAGTTCCTGAAGGCAAACCACCCTCAGACCTTGAAGGATAAACCACCTTCAACCAATACCCTGAAAGTATACCACTTTCAGTGACAACAATCCTTCACCAAATACCACGGTGAAAACTCAATCTTACAGAAAGAGATGAAGAAGAGTTTACAATTTGGCTGTATCAATCCTTTAACATGAAAATGGATTGACCATGAGAATTTATGCTTTAAGGCTTTTAAGCATAATACAATTCTGAGTTCTTCAGGATATGAACAACTAAAGTGCTCTTATAGACATGAAGATCATGAACTCAGAATTTAGGCTCTGGAATGTTTAAGTTCTAAAAGATGAACTAATTTTGACAAAGCTTTGGCCTAATGTTGTATTCTCATGTGTTGTGTGTTGTCTCTTGTGTTCTGGACATAAATGGACTTTATATAGGCAAGGGAAACGTCCTTGAACCATCACAACCCTTTTCAAAAGGTTTGGGACACAATGGTTCATGAAAAGATGTAACTTTTCGTTCTGGTAATCGATTACATCACTTAGTGTAATCGATTACACTAATAGCCGTTTCAGTTTGAATTTGAATTTCAAACATGTAATCGATTACAAACAACAAGTAATCGATTACTTTCCTAGGTGTAATCGATTACCAGAATCCTGAAATCGATTACACTGAAGTCCAACTTCCAGAAACTTGATCCTTTAAGATCGGCTTAATGTTTTCTACTTCTTTTAAGTTATGAAAACACTTAGCTTGATTAGTTTAGGTGTTTTAAGAGCCTTTATGCTTTAATAGACCTTTAGAAGCATAACTCACCTAAACTAAGACTTCTAGACTATTGATGAACTTTGTAGCGTTGTTTCTTCGAAGTCTTCTTTTCTTCTTTTTGTTGATGAGTTTGTCGTCATCAAAACCACAGCCAGGGTCAGGAGCAAGACCTTCTTCACAAACTTATCCATATCATCCGTACCTTTATTTACCACTTGAGTTAATTTATCAATCTTTGACTCAAGGGTTATGCATGGATCTAAAGATGTAAAATCACTTTGAATATCTACTCTAGATTTTACTTGATCTAATTCATCTTGCATGCTCTTAGTTTTACTTTGTAGAGATGAGATGATCCTACTATGATATGCATATACTTCATAAATATTCAAGAAACTATCATGCAATCTATCAAAGATACTTTGTAATTTAACATATGAAATTGCATTACTAACCTCTTCAATTTCATCATCAGAATGATGTGTTGCCATTAGAGCGAGATGTACTTCTTCATTCTCTGAATCGGATGATGAACTTGCTTCATTTTCTCTCATGTAAGCTTTCTTTGATTTGAAAACCTTTTTCTCGGATTTCTTCTTCAAGCCATGCTTCTTTCTTTGAAGATTATGACAATCTCTATTTTTGAGGATTTTGTAAAGATTTTTCACAAAGATTCTTATATCCTCATCATCATCATCACTATCGGATTGACAATCTTCCTCTTGTGTACTCTCACATCTTGTGACTTTAGTTCTCCATGCATTAGGTCGAATGAACTTGTCAATTGCTTCTTGTTGTTCCATCTTTTTGAGTTCAAGTTCATGTTCTTGCAACTTGCCAAAAAGTGAGGCCAATGACATTTTTGAAAGACTCTTCTTTTCAGAAATTGTTGTTACCTTTGGTTGCCATTCTCTTGATAATGATCTTAGGACTTTTAAGTTCAGATCACTGTTGGAGAAATTTCTTCCAAGAGAAATTAGATGGTTGATCAAGAGAGTGAACCTTTTCTGCATATCTGGCACTATTTCCCTTGGTAACATTCTGAACATGTCATACTCTTGTGAAAGAGTATTGATCTTTGATCTCTTTACTTCTTCAATGCCTTCATGAGTAATCATTAGAGTATCCCATATTTCTTTTGACGTTTTGCACGTGGATACTCTGAAGAATTCATCCATGCCAAGAGCAGATGTAAGAATATTCATACCTTTGAGATCATACTGAACCTTCTTCTTTTCTTCTTTACTCCATGTGCTTTCTGGTTTTGGTTGTGTGCTTTCTTCATTTATAGGAATAAATGGACCTTCTTCAATGTCTCTCCATATTTCCACGTCTAATGACTTTATAAAGATTCTAATCTTGATTTTCCATAAGTCATAGTGGTCTCCATTGAAGTATGGTGGCCTGTTTATGTTGAATCCCTCACAGGTTCCATGACTGGAAGAGGATGCCATCTTTTCCCGGATCTTAGGAATAACTTACCTAAACTTCCGCTCTGATACCAATTGTTGGTATAGATAGCAACCTGAGAGGGGGGGTGAATCAGAGTTGCACGATTTTCGCCTTATCGAAATTGTTACTTCCAAGATAATGATGATCACAAGACGATAATTGTGATTGCAGCGGAATTAAGGATTGCTTGAAAGTAAAAGATGAAGGGAAGAGGAAATCACACACAAGATTTTATCCTTGTTCACCTTCTATCCACCGAAGGCTACGTCCAGTCCCTCAAGAAACCCCTTGAGGATTTTTCCACTATGAACAAGATTTCTTACAAGTACTTACACCAAGAACCTTAAGAATTCTTGTCAAACCTCAGATGGCAAACCACCAACTGATGACGCCGAAACCTACGGCGGACTTTGAATCAAACCCGATTCAAAGGACCTTTTCCACTGACACCGAACCCTACGGCGGACATTGAATCAAACCCGATTCAAAGGACCTTTTCCACAACCATCGAACACCACGATGGACCTTTTTACAACCACCGAAAACCACGGTGAATGAATCAAACCGATTCAAGAGATGAAGAAGAAGATGCCTTTACAATGGCTGATTCAATCCTTTAGACAAGATGGATTGATCTTAGTTTGTATGCTCCAGGCAATTACAATGAAGGCTCTCTTATTCTGAGTTTCTCAAAAGATGAACAGCATGTGTGTTCTTATGAAAATGAGAGAACATAAACTCAGAATTATGACTTTAATGAATATGAAAGTTATGGACCAAGTCATTGATGTTTCTGAGTGTCTAAGGACTTTATATAGGCACTAGAGGTCGTCCATGAACCAACACAACCCTTCCCAAACGTTTTGAGACACAATGGTTCATGAAAAGACACATTTGTCGACCTGGTAATCGATTATAGCATTCTGGTAATCGATTACGCTATAACCGTTATGTTCTAACTGCCATTTCCTGACAGGTAATCGATTACTGAAATCTGGTAATCGATTACTGACTGCCTAGTAATCGATTACTGAAAACTGGTAATCGATTACGCTATGCCTGACTAACAGGTAATAGATTACTGACTGCCAGGTAATCTATTACTGCAAGTCTGAAACTCAGTTTTAACCATCTTAAGCCCTAATTGAGTGTCCCTACCAAGTTTAACTTGTGAGAACATATCGTAGTCAATTAGTTGATCTTTTATGAGCCTTCAATTGCAATTAAACCTTAATAAAGCATAGCACACTAAGTTGACAAGACTTACTTTAAACTAGAACATCCATGTATGATCTAGACGTTCCGAGCCGGTTCTTGAAGTCTTTCTCTTCTGAAGTCTTCTTGAAGTCTTCCTTTTCTTTTCTGAAGTCTTCTTGAAGTCTTTCTTCTTTTTGTTCCTTTCTTTCTTGAAGTCTTCCTTTTCTTTGCTGAAGTCTTTCTTCTTTTTGTGATGTGTTTGTCTTCATCAAAACCTCAGCCGAGTCTAAGGACGAGACCTGATTTACAGAAGGGCTGCTCGAAAGAGAATACAAAGAAGCGGACCAAGTCCAGAGCTTCAAAGAAGAGTCAGCCTAGGGAAAAAAAGCAAAAGAGTGGAGCTGAAAACTTCAGTGATCAGGTCAATGATCCCGAAATATCTCTAAATGAGATATTGGCTTCCCAGCAAAATGTCTCCAAGAAGGCCTCAACACATGGGGACAATCTGGTTAAACCACCACATCTACCATATCTATGAAACCCTCCGAAATCATAGCAAGAGTCTTTCTTGCTCATGTTCCAAGAAGGACGCGTCAGACGGTATTTCCTTCTCATTTGCAGATCCCCAGGATGTTGAAGATGGACAATCTCCCCCTTTTTGATGATGGCAAACGCATTCTTGATACTTGAAGATCATATTGGCAATTTTGTTGAAGAACTCCCCCTGATTGATGTAATCTAGTATTTCTCCCCCTTTCTAATGGACTTGTTGAAATCCTGCATATGATCTTTAATAGCACAGAACCTTTCTCCCCCTTTTGACTTCATCAAAAAGAAGAAAAGGCCAAAAAGACAGGCATATGTATCCATACAAGTATATTGCAAAATAAAGCATGGGGGTATGGGGGTAAAGTTGTAAATCAAGAATAAAGCACAATCATCCAAACATAGCAAGTAAACGAAAACATCCAATAGTGCAGTAGAGAGTTTTAAACTAGGCTATTACAGACCAAATAAACCAAGTAGTCAACGAAACACATAAACAAGTCTAAAGATCAAATTCATCAGAGGAATCAAAAGAATCATGAGGAGAGGGAGCCATGCGATCAACACGAAGACTGAGACGATCCATATCCGCACGGAGAGTGGTGTACATGGACTCGACCCGACCTTCCATGTGATCAAACCTCTGATCGAAGTGTGTCCGCATGTCAGCCAGATGGGAGAGGATGAGTTGTGTAGAGGCATCAGCATCTGCAGAGGACGAAGTTCCTCCCTCAGAGGATGGTGGACAGAAAGCAGCAGGGGCAGGAGTCTGGGTAGTGTCAGGACCCAAGTCTGATTTGTGCCTGAACGTACCATCAATATCTCTGAAAATCCCCATCTTGTTCAGAATTTCCATATCAATCCTCTGAGCCTTAGCATCCATGACCTGTGCATACTCTCCATGTGTAGAAATTCCAAAGTTCTTCAGAATGAGAGTAATAACAGGAGCATAAGGAAGAGGCCCAGTGCGGTCCTTATGAAGCAGCATGTGTATCATAACCAAGTAAGCCCAATTAATAGCTTAATTATGCTTCAAACCATATATGATTTGCAACTCTAAATCACTAATATGAGCATGGTTAGAGGATTGAGGAAGAAGAACATAGCTTATCAGATAATGGAGCAAACGATCCTCTACAGTGAGATAGCCAACACCGAGAATATCCCTAGAACGGTTAACCTCTGTTCGCTGCTTCTTCAATTGTATCTCTTCCTTAGAAAAACGACACAGAGATAGATAAAATGACTTTTTCTCATAATCAGCCCATGGACATGTAATCTCCGGGCTAAGTCGTGCTCCAACATAGGGAATTGTCAGAACAGTTCCCAATTGTTCTTGAGTCAACGAAATATCAACCCCTTTGACTGATGAGCAAATTTTTCCACCCCTCTTGACCAAATTACAGTAAAATACTTTGACCAATTCAGGATATCGTACTCAATTAGTTGATCTTTTATGAGCCTTCAAATGCAATTAAACCTTAATAAAGCATAGCACACTAAGTTGACAAGACTTACTTTAAACTAGAACCTCCATGTATGATCTTGACGTTCCGAGCCGGTTCTTGAAGTCTTTCTCTTCTGAAGTCTTCTTGAAGTCTTCCTTTTCTTTTCTGAAGTCTTCTTGAAGTCTTTCTTCTTTTTGTTCCTTTCTTTCTTGAAGTCTTCCTTTTCTTTTCTGAAGTCTTTCTTCTTTTTGTGATGTGTTTGTCTTCATCAAAACCTCAGCCAAGTCCAAGGACGAGACCTGATTTACAGAAGGGCTGCTCGAAAGAGAATACAAAGAAGCGGACCAAGTCCAGAGCTTCATAGAAGAGTCAGCCTAGGGAAAAGAATCAAAAGAGTGGAGCTGGAAACTTCAGTGATCATGTCAATGATCCCGAAATATCTCTAAATGAGATATTGGCTTCCCAGCAAAATGTCTCCAAGAAGGCCTCAACACATGGGGACAATCTGGTTAAACCACCACATCTACCACATCTATGAAACCCTCCGAAATCATAGCAAGAGTCTTTCTTGCTCATGTTCCAAGAAGGACGCGTCAGACGGTATTTCCTTCTCATTTGCAGATCCCCAGGATGCTGAAGATGGACAATGCTACATATGCTCCACACCTGCTGATGAAGCTTCTGGGATACAACTTCTGTTTGCAAGCTCGACTCTGGGCTCCTCCTGCGATAGATGGCATACGAATTGCATTCGCGTTAAGGTCCAGGTATGACATCTTTCATCATGAGTGGGAACTGTCTGTTCCCAGACCGGTTCATTTAAGCACCATCCCTTTTGGACTAATCCATAATGTCGAAAGCATTATAGTTCAACATGGATCATGGTTGCTTATCCTACTTGTAGCCAAACCAAGACCTGAACCTCTGCCATTCGTCAATGCACCCTCCAACAACCACCCATCATATACACCAGTCATTCCCTTGCCTCAAACCATCACCATACCACAAGACATATTCATCACATCCTCCGATTCAGAGGAAAATCTGCATCACCCATCCTCATCCTCCTCACGAGAAAGCCCTCCAAATGAAACATCATCAAATACACAAGATGCTGAGGTTACCATGGCCCAACCTATTTCCTTTGCACTTCCAAACTATGATCTTTCTCAAGCTGAGAAACACCCTGAATCCAAAGCCGCAAACGAGTCCTCATCAGCTGACAAATCTTTTGATGCCAAAGCTGCTGTGGTGGAATTATCTACAATAATAAAAACAGGGAACTCGAATGCCTCTAAGGAGAATAAATAATTGCGCACAGATGCATTCAATCACATTAATGCTGTGTCCCAAAGACTTGAGGACAAAATTGATGCAGGTTTTGAATGTATAGAGGACCTAATGCGGCGCTACATTCAGCAACGACAGCAGCAACATGACTAATCTCTATTTCTTATCTCTTTATCTTGCACAATTTCTTTTAACTATCTACATTATCAGTGCTTGTTGCTTACTGCCTATTCAATACATATCTTCATTACTCAATCATCAATGGTTGCTTGCTAGTTCCTTTATCGTTCAATATTTTTTTTGATAATGCCAAAGGGGGAGAAGAATTAGGAAAAGAAGCATTTAGCAGCGCATCAATCTAAGGGGAACTTATGTAGGCTGATATAAATTAAGGAAAGAAGAATTAAGAATAAATAAAGACTAAGTAGCATCATATTTAGGGGGAGCGAAGGTGAGGCTTACTTAGGCAAACATCACTATCTAGGAATATCCAACTTAGGGGGAGCAAAGGAAAGCAAACTCAACAAGTCAAACTCGTCCGCCTAACATACTGCAATACTCTGAAGAAAATGCTTAATTACTTAAAAGAGCGATTATGTTTTTCTAACATACTGCAATACTCTGAAGAAAAACTATTATCTGCAAAATAACAAAATGCTTAATTAAATCTTTAAATAAACCTTTTCCGAAGAAATTGTCATTATCAAAAAGGGGGAGATTGTTAGAATCAAATAATTAAATGAATTATTATGTTTTGATAATTAACAATTTCTTTAAGATTTAATGACATCAAAGATGAAGTTCCTAACATAGTGAAAACTATCATGTATAGGAATAACCATCTCTGAAAGGAATGAATAAACATCATAGCCTCATCAAGAGAACCAGTCCATCAGAAGAGTTCGTCCGGTCACCTCGAAGGAAACGATGTCAAAAATATACGAAGGAAAGCATTCTCGTATGAGACAGTCCGGTGGCTCAAGAAAGGAAGACATTCAAGTACAAGATAGTCCGGTGACTCAAGAGAGATAAATCAACAGCCTCAAATGACCAGCATCTTCTCTCATGGTCACTTGATCGAAATCTGCACACTCAAGTCAAAGTCTACTTGAAGCAGCTGAATCAGTCCGCTACCTAAATCTACAAAGATTAAATTGGAAGACTACGTCGCTCAAAGGTGAAAGAGTATGACAACTTATGAAGAAACACCTTCTTCCTCGAAGCCGTTCAAGCATCATATAAAGAAGTTGTGGATCAACTCTCTCAGATGGAGAACTTCAGTGGAAACAAATAAAAGGAAAGGATTCAGTTCTCTAAGACAAGAATATTTTGTTCCTTAAAGAAGAACTGACTGAAGGAAGTTCGTCTGCCGATGCAAGCCACTCAGCGACGGAATCTCAAGCACTAGATGGAAACTCCGTCCGCTCAAGTATCAATTGCGCCAAAGGTACAAAGATCAAGAAATGTGCTTCTCGAAGATATTAGGTTACCAGGAGCATTAAAGAAATTATTCTTCTCCTCCTGAGTGATTTCTTCTTGGATCAAAGACATCTACCTCGTCTGCACATTTATTAAGAAACTGTCAATCACAGAAAGAAAGAAGGGACACAGTTAATTAAATACATCCTGGTCCCACTGCTTTTATGCTTTTCCTCAAATCAAGCTGACATCGCGGAATCAACGGCAATAATCTCTGAGCATCGTACACTCTCAACGGTCGAAATTCAAAATATCTGACCAAAACACGTGATGAGTGTTAGCTGTCAAGCACTGGGGTAAAATGGTCAAAACATCTCCACCGCTGGATCTTCACTTTATATACAGAGAAACTAGCTCAAGATCACTCGCTCAGCATGGAGCCAGACGACATCAACCCATACGAATTGATGATCCTCAGATCGTGACTTACGCCTGCTGAGAGATGCAGAACTAGCCGTTATGTGCTGCCTGGAGAGGACGAAGCACTTCGAACAGGTTTTCTCTCCTCCCGTGAGGATTTCAACTGAAGATATATATAGAGAACCCTGCTTCCGTAGCAACTTGGCGACTAGAACTAACATGTAAACATCTCAATCTAGTTCGTCCAAAAGACCAAGACATTCTTGGTCTCAACTCAGGAAACTTCAAGTCATACCAAAACCTGAGTTGAGTTGCTTATGTGTGTGGAAAACTTACAGAGTTTAACTCTCATCATATCCCACACACATAACTTAAAACAGAGATCAGCTTGCTTATGATCTCTCTGTTTTATAAGCTTCATTTCTTCTACCCACTCTTATCAGAAGAGAATTTTGTAGAAAAGAAAACCCCTGAAAAAGGTGTCAGGAGAAGTCCTGTATAATACTTGTAAGGAGGAGTCCTAACAATACTTGTAAGGAGAAGTCCTACTAATACTTGATAGGAGAATTCCTTAGAATACTTGTTGGGGGAAGTCCCTGATAATACTTGTACTGTTTGTTAAAATAGTGAAAATCTTGGTGAAGCCAAGGACTGGACGTAGCCCTGTCGATTATAGGGGTGAACCAGGATATAAACCATGTGTGTTTTATTTTCTTGTTATATTTCTTTTCCGCTGCACACTTATTCATGCTTTCATAACTAATAAATTATTTTGAAAACAAGTAATCAACTTTCAGAATCCACTAAATGAATTTCATGCATTCTTACATATTTCCAAGAATATCTTATGATAAATATAAATGAATACTAATAGATGATTAACATACAACTCTTTAGAAAAGAAAATAAAAAATGGGTCACACAATTCAATCCCCCCCCCCCTTTCTTGTGTGTTTCTTGAACCTACATATATATTATAGCGTATTTGGACAACTTAAGGGCTCTGGGTCAAATTTATGTTTTTTTTGTAGACTCTAGGCTTTTAGACTTATTTTAGGGTTTATGGTTTTCGGCTTATTATATGCTTTTTCGGTCGGCTTTAGGGCATTTTGATCAACATTAGGGCTTTTGGTCAATTTCAAGATTTTTGGCCGATTTCAGGGTTTTTCCACAGACTATAGTATAGGGTATTTGGACAATTTAAGGACTCCAGGTCAATTTTATGGTTTTTTTGTACACACTAGGCTTTTAGACTGTTTTTAGTGTTTTCGGCTTATTATAGGGTTTTAGGCTGGCTTTAGGGCAATCTAATCAACTTTATTGCTTTTGGCCGATTTCAGGATTTTTAGCCAATTTCAGGGTTTTTCCGCTGACTATAGAATAGGGTATTTTGACGATTTAAGGGATTCTTGGTCAATTTGATGGTGTTTCTTTAGACTCTAGGCTTTTAGACTGATTTTAGGGATTTCGGCTTATTATTGGGTTTTAGGCCAGATATAGGGCTTTCTGATCAACTTTTGGGCTTTTGGCCGCTATCAGGGTTTTTAGACGATTTCAGGGTTTTGGGTCAATTTCATGGTTATTCTGTAGACTCAAGGCTTTTAGACTGATTTTAGGGCTTTAGGGCTTTCTTATCAACTTTAAGGTTTTCGACTTATTATAGGGTTTTAGGCAGGCTAAAGGGCTTTCTGATCAACTTTAGGGCTTTTGATCGATTTTAGGATTTTCTGCCAATTTCAGGGTTTTCGGCCGATTTCAGGGTTTTTGGCCGATTTCAGGGTTTTTCCGCTGACTATATTATAGCGTATTTGGAGGATTTTAGGGCTCTAGGTCAATTTTATGGTTTTTCTGTAGACTCGAGGACATTAGATTGGTTTTAGGGTTTTCGGCTTATTATAGGGTTTAGGATGGATTTAGGGCTTTCTAATCAACTTTAGGGCTTTTGTTCGATTTCAGGGATTTTGGCTGATTTTAGGATTTTTCCGTTGACTATATTATAGTGTATTTGGACAATTTAAGGGCTATGGGTCAAATTTATGTTTTTTTTGTAGTTTCTAGGATTTTAGACTGATTTTAGGGTTTTCGGCTAATTATAGGCTTTTTTAGTCGGCTTTAGGGCATTCTAATCAACATGAGGGCTTTTGGTCAAATTCAAGATTTTTGGCCGATTTCAGGGTTTTTCCGCGGACTATAGGGTCTTTGGACAATTTAAGGACTCCAGGTCAATTTTATGGTTTTTCTGTACACACTAGGCTTTTAGACTGTTTTTAGTGTTTTCGGCTTATTATAGGCTTTTAGGTCGGCTTTACGGCTTTCTGATCAACTTTCGGGCATTTGGTCGATTTCAGGGTTTTCGGCCGATTTCAGGGTTTTTCCGCTGACTATTGTATAGGGTACTTGGACGATTTAAGGGCTTAGTGTCAATTTTATGGTTTTTTTGTAGACTGTAGGCTTTTAGACAAACTTTAGGGCTTTCGACTTATTATAGGGTTTTCCGTCGGCTTTAGAGCTTTATGATCAACTTTAGGGCTTTTGGCCAATTTAGGGGTCTTCGGTCGATTTCAAGGTTTTTTCGCGGATTATTGTATAGCGTATTTGGACGATTTAAGGGCTATGGGTCAATTTAATGGTTTTTCTGTAGACTTTACGCTTTTAGATTGTTTTTAGGGTTTTCGGCTTATAGGGTTTTAGGCCGATTTTAGGGCTTTCTCATCAACTTTAGTGCTTTTGGCCGATTTCAGGATTTTTCCGCTGACTATATTATAAGTTATTTGGACAATTTAAGAGCTCAGTGTGATTTTTATTGTTTTTCTGTAGACTCTAGGCTTTTAGACGGATTTTACGGTTTTCGGCTTATTATAGGGTTTTAGGCTGGCTTTTGGGCATTCTGATGAACTTTATTGCTTTTGGCCGATTTCAGGGTTTTCGGCCAATTTCAGGGTTATTTAGCTGACTATAGTATAGGGTATTTGGTCTATTTAAGGGCTTCGTGGTCAATTTTATGGTTTTTCTTTAGACTCTAGGCTTTTAGACTAATTTTAGGGATTTCTGCTTATTATTGGGTTTTTGGCCGACTATAGGGATTTCTAATCCACTTTAGGGTTTTTTGCCGATATCAGGGTTTTTGGATGATTTCAGGGTTTTTCTGCTTACTATAGGGTATTTGGACGATGTAAGGGCTCTGGGTCAATTTTATGGTTTTTCTATAGACTCTAGGCTTTTAGACTGATTTTAGGGTTTTAGGCCGGCTTTAGGGCTTTCTTATCAACTTTAAGGTTTTCGACTTATTATAGGGTTTTAGGCCGGCTAAAGGGCTTTCTGATCAACTTTAGGGCTTTTGATCGATTTTAGGATTTTCGGCCGATTTTAAGGTTTTCGGCTGATTTCAGGGTTTTCGGTCGATTTCAGGGTTTTTCCGCTGACTATATTATAGCGTATTTGGAGGATTTTAGGGCTCTGGGTCAATTTTATGGTTTTTCTGTAGACTCGAGGACATTAGACTGGTTTTAGGGTTTTGGGCTTATTATAGGGTTTTAGGATGGATTTAGGGCTTTCTAATGAACTTTAGGGCTTTTGTTCGATTTCAGGGATTTCGGCCGATTTTAGGATTTTTCGGTTGACTATATTATAGCGTATTTGGACGATTTATGGGCTCTGGGTCAAATTTATGTTTTTTTGCAGTCTCTAGGATTTTAGACTGATTTTACGGTTTTCGGCTTATTATATGCTTTTTCAGTCGACTTTAGGGCATTCTTATCAACATTAGGGCTTTTGGTCAAATTCAATATTTTTGGCTGATTTCAGGGTTTTTCCGCAGACTATAGGGTCTTTGGACAATTTAAGGACTCCAGGTCAATTTTATGGTTTTTCTGTACACACTAGGCTTTTAGACTGTTTTTAGTGTTTTCGGCTTATTATAGGCTTTTAGGTCGGCTTTACGGCTTTCTGATCAACTTTCGGGCATTTTGTCGATTTTTGGGTTTTTCCGCTGACTATTGTATATGGTACTTGGACGATTTAAGGGCTTAGTGTCAATTTTATGGTTTTTTTGTAGACTGTAGGCTTTTAGACAAATTTTAGGGTTTTCAACTTATTATAGGGTTTTCGGTCGGCTTTAGAGCTTTATGATCAACTTTAGGGCTTTTGGCCAATTTAGGGGTCTTCGGTCGATTTCAAGGTTTTGTCGCGGATTATTGTATAGCGAATTTGGACGATTTAAGGGCTATGGGTCAATTTAATGGTTTTTCTGTAGACTTTACGCTTTTAGATTGTTTTTAGGGTTTTCGGCTTATAGGGTTTTAGGCCGATTTTAGGGCTTTCTCATCAACTTTAGTGCTTTTGGCCGATTTCAGGATTTTTCCGCTGACTATATTATAAGTTATTTGGACAATTTAAGAGCTCAGTGTGATTTTTATTGTTTTTCTGTAGACTCTAGGCTTTTAGACTGATTTTAGGGATTTCTGCTTATTATTGGGTTTTTGGCCGACTATAGGGATTTCTGATCCACTTTAGGGTTTTTTGCCGATATCAGGGTTTTTGGATGATTTTAGGGTTTTTCTGCTTACTATAGGGTATTTGGACGATGTAAGGGCTCTGGGTCAATTTTATGGTTTTTCTGTAGACTCTAGGCTTTTAGACTGATTTTAGGGTTTTCGGCTTATTATAGGGTTTTAGGCCGGCTTTACGGATTTCTAATCAACTTT
This sequence comes from Acmispon strigosus, assembly GCA_030819835.1. NCBI lineage: Eukaryota > Viridiplantae > Streptophyta > Magnoliopsida > Fabales > Fabaceae > Acmispon > Acmispon strigosus. Next base: position 23,639,304 of record JAUAMA010000004.1, on the reverse strand, counting down.
AAGGCTTTTGGTCGATTTGAGGGTTTTCAACCGATTTCAGGGTTTTTCACTGACTACAGTATAGGGTATTTGGACGATTTAAGGGCTTCGGGTCCATTTTATGGTTTTTCCTGTAGACTCTAGGCTTTTAGACTGATTTTAGGGTTTTAGACAGGCTTTAGGGCTTTCTTATGAACTTTAGGGCTTTTGGCCGATTTCAGGGTTTTTCCGCAGACTATGTATAGGGTATTTGGACTATTTAAGGGCTCCGTGTCAATTTTATGGTTTTCCTATTGACTCTAGAATTTTAGACTTATTTTAGGGTTTTCAGCTTATTATAGGATTTTTAGTCGGCTTTAGGGCTTTCTGATAAATTTTAGGGCTTTTGATCGATTTCTGATAAATTTTAGGGCTTTTGGTCGATTTCAGTTTTTTCGGCATATTTCAGGTTTTTCCGCTGACTATATAGTAAAGTGTATTTGGACGATTTAATGGCTCTAGGTCAATTTTATGAGCTGTTAGACTGATTTTAGGGTTTTCGACTTACTATTGGATTTTAGGCCGTTTTAGGGTTTTCTGATCAACTTTAGGGCTTTTGGCCTATTTGAGGGTTTTTCCGCTGACTATAATATAAGGTATTTGGATGATTTAAGGGTTCCGGGTAAATTTTATGATTTTTCTGCAGAGTCTAGGCTTTTAGACTGATTCTAGTGTTTTCGGCTTGTTATTGGGTTTTAGGCAGGCTTTAGGGCTTTCTGATCAACTTTAGGGCTTTTAGCCGATTTCAGGGTTTTTCCGCAAATTATAGTATAGGGTATTTGGACGATTTAAGGTCTCCGGGTCAATTTTATGGTTTTTCTGTAGCTCTTGGCTTTTAGACTGATTTTAGGGTTTTCGGTTATTAGAGGAATTTAGGCCAACTTTAGGGCATTCTGATCAACTTTAGGACTTTTGGTCGATTTCAGGTTTTTCGGCCAATTTCATGGTTTTTCTGCTGACTATAGTATAGGGTATTTGGCCTATTTAAGGGCTCTGGGTCAACTTTATGGTCTTTCTCTAGACTCTAGGCTTATAGACTGATTTTAGGGTTTTTGGTTTATTATAGGGTTTTAGGCTGTCTTTAGGTGTTTTTGATCAACTTTACGGCTTTTGGCCGATTTGAGTGTTTTTCCACTGACAATAGTATAGGTTATTTGGACAATTTAAGGGCTGCATGTCAATTTAATGGTTTTCTGTAGCCTCTAGGCTTTTAGACAGATTTTAGCGTTTTCAGCTTATTATAGGGTTTTGGGCCGGCTATAGGGCATTCAGATCAACTATAGGGCTTTTGGCCGATTTTAGGGCTTTTGGCCGATTTCAAGGTCTTTCCGCTGACAATAGTGTAGGGTATTTGGAGGATTTAAGGGCTCCAGGTCAATTTTATGGTTTTTCTTTAGACTCTACGCTTTTAGACTTGTTTTTGGGTTTTTGGCTTATTATAGGGTTTTAGGCCGTCTTTAGGGTTTTCTAATCAACTTAAGGGCTTTTGGTCGATTTGAGGGTTTTTTCACTGACTACAGTATAGGGTATTTGGACGATTTAAGGGCTCCGGGTCAATTTAATGGTTTTTCTGTAGACTATAGACTTTAGGACTGATTTTAGGGTTTTCAGCTTATTATAGGGTTTTAGGCCGGCTTTAGGGCATTCTGATCAACTTTATGGATTTTGGCCGATTTCACTGTTTTTCCACAGACTATAGTGTAGGGTATTCGGACGATTTAAGGGCTCTAGGTCAATTTCATGGTTTTCCTTTAGACTCTCGGCTTTTAGACTAGTTTTAAGGTTTTTGGCTTATTATTGGGATTTAGGCCGGCTTTAGGGCTTTTTGGTCAACTTAAGAGCTTTTGGATTATTTCAGGGTTTTACCCCGATATCAGGATTTTTCCGCTGACTATAGTATAGAGTATTTGGACGTTTTAAGGGCTCTAGGTCTATTTTATGGTTTTTCTGTAGACTCTAGGCTTTTAGACTTATTTTAGGGTTTTCAGCATATTATAGGGTTTTAGGCCGGCTTAAGGGCATTCTGATAAACCTTAGGGCTTTTGGCCGATTTCATGGTTTTCAGCAAATTTTAGGGTTTTTCCGCTGACTATAGTATAGGGTATTTGGACGATTTAAGGGCTCCGGGTCATTATTATGGTTTTTCTGTAGACTCTAGGCTTTTAGGCTGATTTTAGTAATTTTGGCTAATTTTTGGGTTTTAGGCCGTCTCTAGGCCTTTCTGATCTACTTTAGGGCTTTTGGCCGATTTCAGGGTTTTCGGCCGATTTCAGGGTTTTTCCGCTGACTATAGTATAGGATATTTAGAAGATTTAAGGGCTTTGGGTCAAGTTTATGTATATTTTGTAGACTTTAGGCTTTTAGACTGATTTTAGGGTTTTCGAATAATTATTGGGTTTTAGGCTGGTTTTAGGGCTTTCTGAACAACTTTAGGGCTTTTGGTCGATTTCATGGCTTTCGGCCGATTTCAGGGTTTTCCGTTGACTATAGTATAGGGTATTTGGACTATTTAAGGGCTCCGAGTCAATTTTATGGTTTTTCTGTAGACTCTCAATTTTTAAACTGATTTTAGGGTTTTCGGCTTATTATATAGGGTTTTAGGCCTGCTTTAAGGCTTTGTGATCAACGTTAGAGCTTTTGGCCGATTTGAGGGTTCTTCCACTGACTATAGTATAGGGTATTTGGAAGATTTAAGGACTCCATGTTAATTTTATGGTTTTTCTATAGACTATAGGCTTTGAGGCTAATTTTAGGGTTTTCAGCTTATTATAGGGTTTTAGGCCGGCTTTAGGACATTCTGATAAACTTTAGGGCTTTTGGCCGATTTCAAAGTTTTTCCGCTGACAATAGTATAGGTTATTCGGACCATTTAAGGGCTCTAGGTCATTTTTATGGTTTTTCTGTAGACTCTAGGCTTTTAGATTGATTTTAGGCTTTTCGACTTATTATAGGGTTTTAGGCCGGCTTTAGGGGTTTTTGATCAACTTTAGGGCTTTTGGTTGAATTCAAGGTTTTTCCACTGACTACAGTATAGGGTATTTGGACGATTTAAGGGCTGTAGGTCAATTTATGGTTTTTCTGTAGACTGTTCAATCCCAGAAGGCTACGTCCAGTCCTCTAATCACACAGAGATTTATCCACTATAACAGAAAGTAAACTACTTCCTGAATAACACCATTCACTGAATCACCACAGTGAATGTTACAACCCTTAGAAAGAATTACCACCTTCTGTGTAACACCCTTCACCGAATCGCTACGGTGAGGGTTTTTCCGCTGACTATAGTATTGGGTATTTGGACGATTTGAGGGCTCCGAGTCAATTTTATGGTTTTTCTATAGACTCTAGGCTATTAGACTGATTTTAGGGTTTTTGGCTTATTATATAGGGTTTTAGGCCGGCTTTAGGGCTTTCTGATTAAATTTAGGGCTTTTGGCCGATTTTAGGGCTTGTGGCTAATTTTAGGGCTTTTCGGCCGATTTAAGGGTTTTCAGCCGATTAAAGGATTTTTCGCTGACTATAGTATAGGGTATTTGGATGATTTAGGGGCTTCGGGTCCACTTTATGGTTTTCTTGTAGACTCTAGGCTTTTAGACTGATTTTAGGCCGACTTTAGGGCTTTTTGATCAACTTTAGGGCGTTTAGCGGATTTCAAGGTTTTTCCACAGACTATAGTATAGGATATTTAGACGATTTAAGGGCTTTGGGTCAATTTTATGGTTTTTCTGTAGACTCTAAGCTTTTAGACTGATTTTAGAGTTTTTGGGTTATTATAGGATTTTAGGCCAGCTTTAGGCCTTTCTGATCAACTTTAGGGCTTTTGGTCGATTTCAAGGTTTTCGGCCAATTTTAGGGTTTTTCCGCTAATTATAGTATAGGGTATTTGGATGTTTTTAGGGCTTTGGGTCAATTTTATAGTTTGTCTCTAGACTCTAGGCTTTTAGACAGATTTTAGGGTTTTCGGTTTACTATAGGGTTTTAGGCCGGCTTTAGGGCTTTTTGATCAACTTTTGGCCGACTTGAGGGTTTTTCCGCTGACTATAGTATGGAGTATTTGGACGTTTTAAGGGCTCTGGGTCTATTTTATGGTTTTTCTGTAGACTCTAGGCTTTTAGACTGATTTTAGGGTTTTCGGCTTATTATAGGGTTTTAGGCCGGCTTAAGGGCATTTTGATAAACCTTAGGGCTTTTGGCTGATTTCATGGTTTTCAGCAAATTTTAGGGTTTTTCCGCTGACTATAGTATAGGGTATTTGGACGATTTAAGGGCTCCGGGTCAATATTATGGTTTTTCTGTAGACTCTAGGCTTTTAGGCTGATTTTAGTGATTTTGGCTAATTTTTGGGTTTTAGGCCGTCTCTAGGCCTTTCTGATCTACTTTAGGGCTTTTGCCCGATTTCAGGGTTTTCGGCCGATTTCAGGGTTTTTCCGCTAACTATAGTATAGGATATTTGGAAGATTTAAGGGCTTTGGGTCAAGTTTATGTTTATTTTGTAGACTCTAGGCTTTTAGACTGATTTTAGGGTTTTCGAATAATTATTGGATTTTAGGCTAGTTTTAGGGCTTTCTGAACAACTTTAGGGCTTTTGGTCGATTTCAGGGCTTTCGGCCGATTTCAGGGTTTTCCGTTGACTATAGTATAGGGTATTTGGACTATTTAAGGACTCCGAGTCAATTTTATGGTTTTTCTGTAGACTCTCAGTTTTTAAACTGATTTTAGGGTTTTCGGCTTATTATATAGGGTTTTAGGCCGGCTTTAAGGCTTTGTGATCAACTTTAGGGCTTTTGGCCGATTTGAGGGTTCTTCCACTGACTATAGTATGGGGTATTTGGAAGATTTAAGGACTCCATGTTAATTTTATGGTTTTTCTATAGACTATAGGCTTTGAGGCTAATTTTAGGGTTTTCAGCTTATTATAGGGTTTTAGGCCGGCTTTAGGACATTCTGATCAACTTTAGGGCTTTTGGCCGATTTCAAGGTTTTTCCGCTGACAATAGTATAGATTATTCGGACCATTTAAGGGCTCTAGGTCATTTTTATGGTTTTTGTGTAGACTCTAGGCTTTTAGATTGATTTTAGGCTTTTCGACTTATTATAGGGTTTTAGGCCGGCTTTAGGGGTTTTTGATTAACTTTAGGGCTTTTGGCTGAATTCAGAGTTTTTCGGCTAACTACAGTATAGGGTATTTGGACGATTTAAGGGCTCTAGGTCAATTTAAGGTTTTTCTGTAGACTGTTCAATCCCAGAAAGCTACGTCAAGTCCTCTGATCACACAGAGATTTATCCACTATAACAAAAAGTAAACCACTTCCTGAATATATCCATTTAGTACATTATGAATTTTACTTCAAGAAGAGATTAGGACAGATTCGATTTCCCGTTGAAAGATCACGGTCTTAACCACAGGTTCTCTTGAAAGCATGTCTCTGAAAACATTCATTAAGTGTTTAAAAAGAAAGTTTCTCTTCTTGTTCTTTCAAAAAACATAAGCCTCTATCTTTTAAAAAACAAGGTCTTTATACCCGATCAACTTTTGGCCGATTTGAGGGTTTTTCCGCTGACTATAGTATAGGGTATTTGGACAACTCAAGGGCTCCGGGTCAATTTTATGGTTTTTCTGTAGACTCTAGGCTTTTAGATTGATTTTAGGGTTTTCAACTTATTATAGGGTTTGATGTCGGCTTTAGTGCATTCTGATCAACTTTAGGGCTTTTGGCCGATTTAAGGGCTTTTGGCCGATTTAAAGGTTTTTTCGCTGACTATAGTATAGGGTGTTAGGAGGATTTAAGGGCTCTAGGTCAATGTTATGGTTTATTTGTAGACTCTAGGCTTTTAGACTGATTTTAGGGTTTATCGGCTTACTATAGGGTTTTAGGCCGGCTTTAGGACTTTCTTATCAACTTTAGGGCTTTTGGCCGATTTCAGGGTCTTAGGCCGGCTTTAAGACTTTCTTATCAACTTTAGGGTTTTCGGCCGATTTCAGGGTTTTTCCCCTGACTATAGATAGGGTATTTGGACGATTTAAGGGCTCCGGGTCAATTTTATGGTTTTTCTGTAGACTCTAGGCGTTTAGATTGATTTTAGGGTTTTCAACTTATTATAGGGTTTGAGGTCAGCTTTAGTGCATTCTGATCAACTTTAGGGCTTTTGGCCGATTTAAGGGCTTTTGGCCGATTTAAAGGTTTTTTCGCTGACTATAGTATAGGGTGTTAGGAGGATTTAAGGGCTCTAGGTCAATTTTATGGTTTATTTGTAGACTCTAGGCTTTTAGACTGATTTTAGGGTTTATCGGCTTACTATAGGGTTTTAGGCCGGCTTTAGGACTTTCTTATCAACTTTAGGGCTTTTGGCCGATTTCAGGGTTTTAGGCCGGCTTTAGGACTTTCTTATCAACTTTAGGGTTTTCGGCCGATTTCAGGGTTTTTCCCCTGACTATAGATAGGGTATTTGGACGATTTAAGGGCTCCGAGTCAATTTTATGGTTTTTCTGTATACTCTAGGCTTTTAGGCAGATTTTAAGGATTTCAGCTTATTATTGTGTTTTAGGCCGGCTTTCGGCCTTTCTGATCAACTTTAGGGCTTTTGGCTGATTTCAGGGTTTTCGACCGATTTCAGGGTTTTTCCACTGAGTATAGGACATTTGGACGATTTAAGGGCTTTGGGTCAATTTTATGGTTTTTTGTAGACTTTAGGATTTTAGACTGATTTTAGGGTTTTCGACTTATTATAGGGTTTTAGACTGGCTTTAGGGCTTTTGGATGATTTCAGGGTTTTTCCGTTGACTATAGTATATGACATTTGGACGATTTAAGGGCTTTGGGTCAACTTTATGGTTTTTATGTAGACTATAGGCTTTTAGACTGATTTTAGGGTTTTCAGCTTATTATAGGGTTTTAGACTGGCTTTAGGGCTTTCTGATCAACTTGAGGGCTTTTGGTCGATTTCAGGGTTTTCGGCTGATTTCAAGGTTTTTCTCCTGATTATACTATAGGGTATTTGGACAGTTTAAGGGTTGTGGGTCGATTTTATGGTTTTTCTGTAGACTCTAGGCTTTTAGATTGATTTTAGGGTTTTTAGCTTATTATAGGCTTTTAGGCTGGATTTAGGGATTTCTGATCAACTTTAGGGCTTTTGGCCGATTTAATGATTTTTGGCCGATTTCAGGGTTTTTCCGGTGACTATAGTATAGGGTATTTGGACGATTTAAGGGCTCTAGGTCAATTTTATGGGTTTTATGTAGACTCTAGGCTTTTAGATTGATTTTAGGGTTTTCAGCTTTTTATTGGGTTTAAGGCCGGCTTTAAGGCTTTCTGATGAACTTCAGGGCTTTTGGCCGATTTTAGGGTTTTTCCGCTGACTTTACTATAGGGTATTTGGACGATTTAAAGGCTCTGGGTCAATTTTATGGTTTTTATGTTGACTCTAGGCTTTTAGACTGATTTTAGGGTTTTCAACTTATTATAGGGTTTTCGGGTGGCTTTAGGGCTTTTTGATCAACTTTAGGGCTTTTGGTTGAATTCAGGGTTTTTGGCCGATTTCACGGTATTTCCGTTGACTATAGTATAGGGTATTTGGACGATTTAAGGGCTGTAGGTCAATTTTATAGTTTTTCTGTAGACTCTTCAATCCCAGAAGGCTACGTCTAGTCCTCTGATCACACAGAGATTTATGCACTATAACAGAAAGTAAACCACTTCCTGAATATATCCATTTAGTACATTATGAATTTTACTTCAAGAAGAGATTAGGACAGATTCAATTTCCCTTTGAAAGCTCACGGTCTTAACCACAGGTTCTCTTGAAAGCATGTTTCTGAAAACATTCATTAAGTGTTTAAAAAGAAAGTTTCTCTTCTTGTTCTTTCCAAAAACTTAAGCCTCTATCTTTTAAAAAACAAGGTCTTTATACCCGAGTATTGAAAGAACCTCTATCCCAATGGTATCTTACTTCACTTTCCCTCGGCTAGCGCACTCGATAACAATCAGTGATAAAGCATAGCAACATTACAAGAAAAGAAAATTCAGGGAAAACAATAATCCAACCAACATGTTATCAAACGTAACATAGCATACATTTCAAGTATGACTTGCTCTTCTCATATGAGCTAGATAGCATGCCTTCTTATAGTCAATCAACATGTACTCAAGCATCAATCAAATATCAAACAACAACATGAAAAAAGAAATAAATGCTACCAAACAATTTGCCCTTCATAGGATTTAAATCATCAATCAATTCTAATCTAGCATAGCATATGCCTTCAGCTCCATGCATTGATATATTTCAATCAATACAATTCTAATCGGGTCATTCTCAGAACGCTGTCAGCTACCAATCTCAATATCATAGTATACATTCACATAACCATATATGTATGCTTAGTAGCTAAGAGTAGCGAAGTGCCCTTACCAAGGTTTTTTGCTCCAAACTCCAACGTTTGCTCTGAAAACATCGTCTGTTCTGAAAGCTACATCCACTCCAAAATCTAGGTCCGCTCTGAAAGCTACGTCCGCTACGAAAGTTCCTATGCCCTGTCAACATTTATGAAACATAGCCTAGTTTAGAACTTATACACTAGTTCTAAGACTTTGGCTAATGAGCTTAGAGGACTTCCAAGACTTAGGCAAATGTCTTAATTCACAAGAATTAATCCATGGAATTAAAAAATCTTTAGCAAACTTTGGTAACCTTCAAAACCTTTGAAAAACTCTAGGTTACAACTTTCAAACTTTTCCAAAACTTCAAAACCTTTGAAGAGAAATTAGGCTAGATATTCACTTATCAATCTAGGAGCCTAAAACAAGTTTTTGAACACAAAAACATACACAAAACCAAAAGGTCTCAATTCTGTCCAAATTGTCAAAATGCATAAAAACTTCCCTTTTTCACCAAACAACACACCAAGTCCGTAAAAACATCTTCAAAGCCCAAAACTCAACTTTTCCTACAAGTTTCCAAATCAATTTTCAAGTCTTGAACTCAATCAAAATCTTTAAGTGTTAAAAGCTGAACATCTATTCAATTTTCAAACATTTAAATTCTCAATTTCTCAATTTCTCAACTTCTCAAAACCCTAAATCAAGCTATAAGTTTCAAAGCTACTTCACCCAAAAACTCAATTTTAGTCCCTCTAAACTTTAGCTCTCAAAACCATGTGAAAGTAAATTTTCCAAACCCTAAACAATCCTCATTGCTCTCGGCCTCTCTATAAAACATAGGGCAATAATTTTTTGTTTGCATCAAACCTCACATGCAAGCTTCAAACGCTCTAAAATCTAGTTGAAAATCAATTCTTCCAAGCCAAAAAAGTGACATGGGTTCGGCCATTAAGGGTTAATGGTCAAGATGAAATTTTCTCTCAAAACTAACTTGTACACATCAAAGGCATAAATAAATCTATGGTGAAAATCAATTTCAAAGTTTGAAAATCACTTATTTCAAATAATCACTTTTCAAAAACCAACTTCTTGAAAATCTGATTTAAGATCCTTGGAGATCAATATAATGGCTATAACTTTAACAAAATCTTTCATGGCAAAAACCCAACTTCAAAATCCCATGAACATCAAAACTCAACCATTTGAAAATCCAATCAGTTCAAATTAAAGAGGAAGATCAGAGCAACAACAAATATGAAGGGAGTTTGGGATTTCATCAACTACCAATATCTCAAACTTCATCCTCTTTGAAATCTAAAACCATAGAAGTGAAGAGCTTGAAGAGGAGAGTAATTTACCTCAGAGAATCAAGGTGAGAAAATGAGTGGAAGATGTTGGAAAAGGAAGGAGGAAGGTTTGTCCATGGGAGCTCCAAGGATGAAGATGATGAATAGTTTTCTCTTCACTTTCTCTCTCTTAATTTCTCACTTAATTTCATTTACTTTGCTTAATGAAAATTAGAAGGAAAAAGAACAAAAACTCACCCAAAATGGCCTTAAGGCCGTGGGTATTCAGCCCATGGAGGGGAGGGACCAACTTAAATTTTTCTTAAACCCTAGATACCAAAGTTGAAGAGTTGAAAAGTTTCCCAAAATATCTAGTTACTATTTGGAGGACCAAACTCTAAAGTTTCAAAGTATAAGGACTAAACTCTATAGTTTTGAAAGTTTAAGAAAATATCTAGGATTAGTTTAATATTAAATGTCTAATCCACTGATGCGTCGTCACGTCGTGCATCATATGCCTCGTTGCGTCATAATTCTCATCGTTATCTGAATCCGGTCATTGGCATGTTTTCCAATGTTGCTTAGAGTGTCTGACACTGATTACTCATTTGTTTTGAACCTTGTGCTCGTACAACTCAAGCACTGGGTCGTTTTCCTCAAAATTCGTGTCGATTTCGGCCCAAAAACACAATTCACGGAAACATTGTTCATGAAACACTATTCACAAAACACTATTCAAGAAAACACTATTCACCAAAAAGATTTTATTGCATATCTGGATCTGTCACGTCAAACAAAGACAATTGGTGATTACCGTATTTTTTATCCGAGGTCATGAAGTCGCCCGTTTCACTTGCTGGATTTTCGACTAAGTCTCAGTAGCGAGAAATGCCTTTTCCGAACCCCAAAAGGAAACTATATCAATGTAACAGTCGTTCTTCTCGAAATTCTTTAGTGATCGTTATGGAGATAGTGAGAATGTCTTATTCTCGCTCGAACTCAAAATCGAGGCAAGATCGGTCCTTGGAGAAACTGTCATTTGGAAAACATTGCATCGATGATCCGAGTAGCTTTTGGCCTTAACTCTCGCCTGCAAGCATCCCTAGGTATGCATCGGATGATTAAATAGTTATTTAATTATTTAATTTATTCATGGTTTTACAGTTGGCGTTTCTATGGCAAACTGCCGTCACAAAACCTTGCACATATAAAGCAAACTTCACATAGCATTAACTAGGACTCGAATTCATTCATCATACACATTGGGATAATTAATTAATTAACTTATTATTTAAAATATCCAAGGTCTTACAGCTACCTCCTCTCCTCCTCCTCGAGATCCTTCGGGTCGTCATCGGACCCCTCAGGCCAACCAACTCCGCCCTCGCCCGGGACCTCCCCATCTGAATCAGTGAGATCGATCACGGGTACATCCACGTCTATGAAGGTCATGGTGATCGTGGTCGCTACCTCGTACATCAAATGTAAAATTTGGTAGGGTATCAAAGAGGCAAGGGAATAATCTAGGGATGGAGGACTGGGAGGCTCCACCTTCACCATTGGGGGTGAGGGGTGTGGGGTAGTAGCTATGACAAAGGATGCTGATAAGGAAGCTATCCCTGAAGTCGAAGCGCCAGGACCATAAAAGCTAGGGAAAGGGGTATGGGAAAATCATATGTGATATAATAGATTTATCGCCCGTACCGAGTGCCTAGACGATCAGTCCTATCCTCGACTACTTGACTTGTATATCAGACTCGCCACGATAGCAAGTCGATTATCCATGAAACTGGGTCCTCCCGGTCAACGAAGTGGAAGATCACTTCCCCCTGTGGGAGAAGGCCTGCATATGGATCCACCGGCTTTTTTCCCGCCATGATCTGATGAAGCATCCACGATTTATCCAAATAAACATAGAAAACCAAATGGTCACTTCCAAATAACAGTAAACATAAGCAAGGCAGGCATATAAAGATACATTTTAACACTTAACCAAACCTCATATAATCTTGAATTAAGACGCAAGTGGTCGATGACCCTACGACTCTGTATATGCCTATACAATCTCTCATTTTACGAAAGATTCATCCGGATGTAAAACCAACTCCCGTAGGCAGGTGGGACACTCAACCGAACTCCACGTCAGACTACTAGTGTTGCGCGTAAGTCGATGAGATGCTACTTACACGAGTATGTTCCTTTTAATGCCCCAATATTTTACATCTCTATGTAGCTGTGTGTTTACGAACTCGAACTTGAATTCAAAGGCGCATTTGTTCCAAGACGTGGCCTCACATAACTTCACAATTATAAAAAAAATCATGTAGAGCATGTGAATATATCCATAGTCAAGTTATAAATCATGTCATAAGAATCATGCTATCACTTAATAATTTATCAAGGAAGAATGTATAGGTCAAGCACCATATCAACATTCAAGCAATTCCACAAAGCAAGAAATTTCTACCAAACAATCAAGCATTCACTTAGTGTCGTCATCTACCAATTCCCAAGGTCATAATATATACATATTCATATATATGCTATGATAGCTTATTAGATAGCGACATGCCCTTATCGAAGTTGCATTTTCCCCGGTATTCTACATTCGCTCCAAGAGTTCGTAAGTCTTGTGAACCTTCACAAAACACAACCTAGTTTAGCGGTTTTCAAACTAAGTTCTAAGTCTTCAACTAGGGTACTAGGGAAGCTTCCAACACTTAACACACATAATGAATTGAAAAAAAAGAACTTCCCCTTGACCTTCCATGTTGGTCGCATGTTTGGGTCCAATGGGGTGGGGAATTTTTTTATATTTTTAAAGCTTAGGGACTATAATATGAAGCCAGAAAGATTAGGTAAAAATATTTATTCACTATTTGAGGACCAAAGTATAAACTCTCAAGGGACGAGGACCAAAGTATAAACTCTCAAGGGACGAGGACCAAACTATGAATTGGGAAAAGATTAGAAAATATCTTGATTAAAATAAGATTAAGAGTATTAATCAAGTCTTATTTATGTCTAATCAATGACGACTTTGTCATAACCATCAAATCAAGTCGCTAATCGCGTCATACATCATTATCTAAATCGTAATTACATGGTTCCCCAAAATATGTTGAGGTGACTAACATTTGCCACTCGCTCATCTCGGACAAATCGCTTGTACAACTCGAGCTCCAGTCGCCAAATATCCCCAGCCGTTTTCCACGGGATTCGGTTCGTTTACATTCTGAAAAACACTATTCACCAATATATTTTTATCGCATATCTGGATTTGTCTCTTCAAATGGAATCATTTGATTATTCCCGGATTTTTCATATGAGGTCCCGAATACCTCCGTTCGTCTCGTAGAAGTTTCTACCACAAGTCTCGACGGCGAGGGAAATAATTTCCCCAGGCTCCGGAAGGAAATCCTATCAATATCACAGTCATTGTTCACGAAATTCTTCACTGATCGTCGTAAAGATAAGGAGAAAGTCTTATTCTCGCTCGAACGTTAGTCAAGTTAAAATTAGGGTTTTACGGTGAATTGTCGCTTCAAAACATTGCACTGATAACCCGAATATCTCATGAAATTAACTTATGCTTGAAATCATTCCAAAGTATACATCGGATAATTAAATAATTATTTAATCATTTAATTAATTCAGGGTCTTACAACATCGGTCTGAATATTAGGGGGAGATGGGGTATAGAAAGGAAACGAATGATTAGTCGGATCTAGCCTCACTAGTGTAAGACCCTGAATAAATTAAATGATTAAATAATTATTTTATTAAAGGATGTATATTTTGGAATGCCTTCGAGCGCAAGTTAATGCCATGAGCTTTTGGGATTATGTTGCCTAATGTTTTGAGGCGACGATTCACCGTAGAACCCTAATCTTTCCTCGACTGACGTTCAAGCGAGAATAAGGCATTTTCCTTATGTGTATGATGATAAATGAATTATTTCATGAAGATTGGTGGTAAGGTCGACATGCTTTGGAACCGAAGTTCGGAAAAGTTTCTATCACGCGGTAAAGATTCCGCAAGAATTCGTCGTGCGAAAAACCGCGCAAATCGTGACATTTCCAAAATCTCCGAACGAGATGGAAAATCTTATAACCTTATTAGGAACCTAATTATGAAATAAAATCCTTTTTGATGAATTCTTTAGAAGTTTTCAATCAAAAATAAATGTAATTATTTAAATTACTCGTTTGTAAGCATTAAACCCTATGAAGCGGAAGTTGATATGAAAAGTATTTGAATTAAATTAATAAGAGAATAATACTCATGACTCAATTAATTTGAGGTCATTATTCGAGGGATAAGTTCACGAATCTGCCAAATGATTTCAGTTTCGTTTGAAATAGTTGAAACGACATGCCGCCGTAGAAAGAAATCAGTTGTGAAATAAATTTTCAATTTAATTTGATAATATAAATAACTATCCAATGATCATTGAATTACTTAAAGCTTACCACTCGTGCCCAAACACTAATATATTATTAGCATCACAATTCCTATAATTTATTCTAGCCTAGAGATATTAATTGACGCTATCATATGTGCTCTGAGTATCTCCAATTTATCTGTAGACTTAGATCTTGTAAGTATAGATAGCAACCTGAGAGGGGGGGGGATGAATCAGGTTTACCTGATTTTAGCCTTAACACACCTTACTTTCAAGATAAAGATGATCACAATCGAGTGCAGCGGAAATAAACGTTACTTGAAAGTAAAGATGAAGAGTAGGAGAATGCACACACAAAATTTTATCCTGGTTCACCTTCAATCCACCGAAGGCTACGTCCAGTCCCTCAAGAAACACCTTGAGGATTTATCCACTATTGATAAAAGTCTCTTACAAGTGCTTACACCAAGTACCTTAAGAATTTCTATCAACACAAACCTGTGAAAGCACACCACTTTCAACAGCCCCTAAAAGCACACCACTTTCAGCCCCTGAAAGCACACCACCTTCAGAACAAACAACCTTTGACCGAACCCTACGGTGAATATTCACTCAACCAAAATGAAGATGAAGAAGAGTTTTACAACTAGCTGTATCAATCCTTTATCACACAATTGGATTGATCATGAGAGTTATGATTTAAGGCTCTTAAGCATAAGAAGGCTCTCTTGATTCTGAGTTCTGTGAAGAAGTTCTTGCTCCTGACCCTGGCTGAGGTTTTGATGACGACAAACTCATCGACAAAAAGAAGAAAAGAAGACTTAGAGGAAACAACGCTACAAAGTTTATCCATTACCTAGAAGTCTTATTTTAGGTGAGTTATGCTTCTAAAGGTCTATTAAAGCATAAAGGCTCTTTAAAACACCTAAACTAATCAAGCTTAATGTTTTCATAACTTAAAAGAAGTAGAAAACCTTAAGCCGATCTTAAAAGATCAAGTTTCTGGAAGTTGGACTTCAGTGTAATCGATTGCAGCTTTCTGGTAATCGATTACACATAGGCAAGTAATCGATTACCACTTGCTTGTAATTGATTACATGTTTGAATTTGAAATTCAAACTGAAACGGCTATTAGTGTAATCGATTACACTAAGTGATGTAATCGATTACCAACACGAAAAGTTGCATCTTTTCATGAACCATTGTATCTCAAACCTTTTGGGAAATGTTGCATTGGTTCAAGGACGTTTCCCTTGCCTATATAAAGTCCATTTGAGTCCAGAACACAATAACACATGAGAATACAAGATTAGGCCAAAGCTTTGTCAAAATTAGTTCATTAAGTCTTTTAGATCTTAAAATTTCAAGAGCCTAAATTCTGAGTTCATGATCTTCATGTTTATAAGAACACTCTAGTTGTTCATATCTTGAGGAACTCAGAATCTTGTCATGCTTAAAAGCCTTAAAGCATAAATTCTCATGATCAATCCACTTGTATGTTAAAGGATTGATTCAGCCAATTGTAAACTCTTCTTCATCTCTTTCTGTAAGATTGAGTATTCACCGTGGATCTCGGTGAAGGGTTGTTGGTACTGAAAGTGGTATACTTTCAGGGTGTTGATTGAAGGTGGTTTAGCCTTCAAGGTCTGAGGGTGGTTTGCCTTCAGGAACTGAAAGTGGTTTGCTTTCAGGGGCTGTGGAAAGTGGTATACTTTCACAGGAAATTGATAGAAATTCTTAGGGTCCTTGGTGTAATAACTTGTAAGAGATTTTTATCAATAGTGGAAAAATCCTCAAGGGATTTTCTTGAAGGACTCGACGTAGCCTTCGGTGGATAGAAGGTGAACCAGGATAAAATTCTGTGTGTGTGAATTCTTCTATCCTTCATCTTTACTTTCAAGCAACGATTAATTCCGCTGCAATCGTTTGCGTTTATATTTATCTTGAAAGTAAGAAATTATCAAGGCGAAAATCGGGTAAAACCTGATTCACCCTCCCTCTCAGGTTTCTATTTGTACTAACAATTGGTATCAGAGCGGAAGTTTAGATAAGATATTCCTAAGATCCGGGAAAAGATGGCATCCTCTTCCAATCATGGAACTAGTGAAGGATTCAACATAAACAGGCCACCATTCTTCAATGGAGAACACTATGACTTCTGGAAAATCAAGATGAAAATATTTATAAAGTCATTAGACGCAGGAATTTGGAAAGCCATTGAAGAAGGTCCCTTTGTGCCTGTATCAGAAGAAGAAGGAAGTTCACAACCAAAACCAAAAAGTACTTGGAGTGAAGAAGAAAAGAAGAAGGTTCAATATGATCTCAAAGGAATGAACATTCTTACATCTGCTCTTGGCATGGATGAGTTTTTCAGAGTATCAACGTGCACTTCATCGAAAGAAATATGGGATACGTTGATGGTGACTCACGAAGGAACAGATGAAGTTAAAAGATCAAAGATCAATACTCTATCTCAAGAATATGAAATGTTCAGAGTTCTTCCAGGAGAGAAGGTATTAGATATGCAAAAACGATTCACTCAATAGATTAACCATTTGATTGCTCTTGGCAAACAATTTTCAAACAGTGACTTGAACATGAAAGTTCTTAGATCACTTACACGAGTATGGGAACCAAAAGTTACAGCCATCTCAGAGAAGAAGAGTTTATCCAATATGACACTTGCAACTCTCTTTGGAAAACTCCAAGAACACGAGTTGGAATTGAATCGTTTAGAAGAGCATGAACAACATGAGAAGAAGTATCGATCCATTTCCCTAAAGGCAAAAGAAAGCATCAAAGATGATTATGATGCAGATTCTGAAGAAGAAGACAATGGGAACTTGAATCTTCTAGTAAAGAACTTTGGAAAGTTTCTTTAAAGAAAAGGTATGAAATTTAACAACAACAGATCTTTCCAAAGGAACAATGAGTCTTCTTCCTCTCAAAAGATCACATGCTTCGAATGTGGCAAGCCTGGACACATCAAGTTGGAATGTCCAAATCTTCAAAAGAAGAAACATGGTCTAAGAGACAAATTCGAAAAGAAGGATCAATCCACACAAAGAGCATACTTGGCTTAGGATGATAATGAAGTAAGTTCATCATCATATTCTGACAAAGAAGAAGCACAAGTTGCATTGATGGCCTCACATGATTCAGATGTTGAAGATTCCCAGGTGTGTATGAAAGCAGCAAAGGATTTATGGTATCTTGATAGTGGCTGCTCATCACACATGACAGGAGACAAAACCAAGTTTTCTTTTCTTATACCTAGGGAAAAAAGGTTTTGTCACATATGGAAACAATCAAAAGGGAAAGATACTCGGTATTGGAAGAATAGGCACACCCCCTCAAACAATCATCGATAAAGTTCTTTACGTTGATGGTTTGATGCATAATCTTCTGAGTATCAGTCAACTATGTGACAAAGGTTTGAAAGTTGGTTTCATTGATGATATATGTGTCGTAAAAGATGTGAAAACTAAAGAAGTTAAGTTTTCTGGTTATAAAGTCAATAAAGTCTTCATGATCTCCTTGGAAGAAATTCCACAAAACGTAAGATGTCTTTTGGCCAAGAACAATAGTGATTCATGGCTATGGCATAGAAGACTTGCTCATATACACATAGAGCATTTAAACAAACTAGTCAAGCTTGATCTAGTTGTTGGGCTTCCAAAGATAAGATTCGAGAAAGACAAGCTTTGTGATGCATGTCAAAAAGGGAAGCAAACCAGAACGTCTTTCAAACCAAAGAACATAGTTTCGACTTCAAGACCCCTTCAATTGCTACATATGGATTTGTTCGGACCTTCAAGAACAAAAAGCCTCGGAGGTAATTTCTATGCACTTGTTATTGTTGATGATTTCTCTAGATTTACATGGACATTATTCTTGCCTCATAAGAATGAAGCCTTCAACGCATTTAAGAGATATGCAAGGCTAGTTCAAAATGAGAAGGCTTTAAAGATCTCTTCTATTAGAAGTGATCATGGTGGAGAATTTCAGAATCATCAATTTCAAGAACTATGTGATGAAAATGGAATATCACATAACTTCTCTACTCCGAGAACACCACAACAAAATGGTGTTGTAGAACGGAAGAACAGACTACTTGAAGAATTAGCAAGAACCATGCTAAGTGAATCAAGTCTTCCTAAATATTTCTGGGCTGATGCTGTAAGTACTGCTTGCTATGTTTCCAATAGAGTTCTTATTAGACCTATTCTGAAGAAAACCCCCTATGAACTCTACAAAGGAAGGAAACCAAATATCTCTCATCTACATGGTTTTGGATCCAAATGCTTTGTCTTGAATAATGGAAAGGAAAACCTTGGTAAGTGTAACACCCCAATTTTTGGTTGAGGGCCACATAGTAAATACGCGGAAAGTATATTTTGAAACCTCTCAAAAACACTCAAGTTTCAAAAGATCAACGTCACTCGTTATTAATAATTAATAATTATCCCGTAATAGAAATATAATCATCTCAACGCGATAAAGTTCCAAAATAGATAAAGTGGCACCGACATGTGCAAAATACCAAACATCGCAAAAAGAAAGAAAATTACAACTTCTTTATTTGAATCTTCCTCGTCACTTGTTCTATCTTCAAGTCACCGCTCCTGGACCTCATTGTCCTGATCATCTATGGCGTTAAGCGCCCAAACAAATCAAACAAGGCAAACAAGAAAGGGTTAACTCGTAAATTCAAAAAAACATCTAATCAATTGTGATAGTAAAAAAAACACAAGTTCATCAAACTGAATCCATCAAGAACAGAACAAGAATAGCAACACAATAATTAATTTCCACGTCACCAAAACGAATAGGATGTGCAAATGCTCTATACTACTATATGCTTATAGTTATAATCTATGGCCATTACGTCACCCTTCTCGGGCTAAAACATCACCCTTCTCGGGCTAAAACATCACCCTTCACGGGCCAAAACATCACCCTTCACGGGCCAAAACATCACCCTTCACGGGCCAAGACAATCACGTGGGACAAAGATCCACCACATTGCCCTCGGTTGATTACCATCAACCTAAGAATCCTCAGTTGATCCCGCGGGACAAAGTGCCGCCACATCAACCCAATATATATATATAAGATGCATATGCTATGACTATGCAAGAATTCATTCTCCTCATGGACCAACAGTCCACACAAACTTCAATCATAGCACACTACATACACAATATAACCATCACCATACAACAACATTTCCACCATGAATTAACCAATATATCTCAATTTATTCATTTATTTTAAAAAAAAAGCATTCTTATTTTAATTTTAAAACAGAAACAGCATTGTTTATATACAGAAAACAGCAATATTTATATACAGTAAACAGCAGTGTATTTTTCGAATACAGAAAACAGCAGGGTTTATTTACAGTAAACAGCAGTGTATTTTTCAAATACAGAAAACAGCAGTGTTTATTTACAGAAAAACAGCAGTGTATTTTTAAAACAGAAACAGCAACACTTAAAATACAGAAAACAGTGGCTATTTTAACACAGAAAACAGAAGCACTAAAATACAGAAAACAGTGTTATAAACAAACAGAAACAGTGGCAATTTTAATACAGAAAACAGAATACAGCAGAGTTAAAAAAAAAACACAGAACAACACCCTTTATTTTTCCGCGAAGAGGGCTCGATTTCCACCACTTACAGCATACTAATATGCCAACAATTTCTCAGTGACAATTCTCAACATCACCCAAAACAGAATCCATGAAGTAACACGCAAACCATCACAAAACCAACATAGAAACCTAAGAAAAACGAGTTACCCTTACCTCCGAGAGGGTTGCATGCAAGTGTTTCCAAACCTTGTAAGACAAACAAACATACATACATTCATCAACAAACATGGAAAAAAGTCGGAAAACAACTCATATGAATTATAGACCAAAACAGCAAAAACAACAATTTGCTGTCAGGGGCCTAGCGCCCAAGCGTTGGGTTCCAACGCTCAAGCGTTGGGTCCCTGTCTGGCAACACGTACTGGGCAAAATTCTAACGCCCAGGCGTTGGGGTCCAACGCTCATGCGTTGGCTCCCTGCCAGAAACCCTAAAAATCAAGTTTTTCACCCGAAACTCCGTTTTTAACCAATTCCTTTCAAAGTTAAAATTCTTCCATGTTTAGAACCTATTTTATAACCTAACAAATGAGTTTTCTATCCAAAAGACCAAAGGTTTTCTAATTTCCAAAAATCATTTTTCAAGGGAGATAACTAGGTGTTGAACCGAAAGAACGGAAATGGAATACCAACCTTGTTTGAGAGAGTTGATCAAGCTTGAGTGCAGCACGACCCTAGCCCCTTCCAGAATGTAGTGGACTCGAGCTTGATGAAAATCAAAGGTTGGAATCAAAAACCAAATAACTCTAGAGGAAGGCAAGAATTGTTACTAGAAAAACTCAAAATTTGGAAGTTTTGGTCTCTTACCGATTGAACCGACACCACGAAATTTGAAGGGATTGAGTTTGAGGTTTGAGAACCACGAAAAATGGAGGAATTCAGAGCTTGATCCCCACCAAGAACAAAGGAGAGGTTTGACCAAGCAACACAAAATTCCAGCAGCACTTCGGAAACACAGAATAAGGGGTTCTAGGCCTTTTTCGGAAAATCTTTGAGTGGAGGAGCAAGAGAAGGTTCGCAATTCTTTAAGGTTGGAGGTTTCAGCAATGAGAGGGTGATAGGGAGAGGGAGAGGCACGACCAAGATTCCATCAATTGGAATATTTTCCCTAATGGCACATTAAAGCAAAGGACAAAGCATTAAACCTCCTTCATGGCACATTACTCACATGTTTTGGCTTTCAAATTTCAAAATAGAGTTTTGGCACATGTTTAATTCTCTATTCAGCTGCATGGTGAGAGAGAGAGCCGTCCCCACCTCCTTCCTTAGCCTTAATACACATTAAAACTCCTTTAAAACCCTAGAGAAGCCATTAACCACTCCTAATCCTCCTTTAATGCCTATAATCCTCACATTAAGCCTTATTTAAATGCTCTTAACTCCTCTTTGATCTGAATTTCGAAATTTGAAAGTGAATTTGATGAGTCACACGAAAAACTAAAATAAAAACAAAACCTTCCTCATCAAGGTTCGAACCCAAGACTTGCCAACCAAATGCTTAAGCCTCAACCGCTAAGCCACAACTCATCTTGTTGCAATTCAAGCAAGGTAATTCAAATATTCTCAAGGCAAGCAATCATGCTCTAGACAAGATTAAATAACTCAAGACTAACATCACCTTAATTAACTCAAGGGTTAATTTGCAAACAAAAGAAGTCCGAGGACTAGAAAACAATTACAACCAAGTTCAGGGACTAAACTGTAATTACAAGAAATTAGGGGTCTTACAATACCACCCCCCTAAAAAGAGTTTCGTCCTCGAAACTACACATCAAAGAAACAACTCGGGATATTGCTCCCGCATCTTCTCCTCGAGCTCCCAAGTAGCGTCGCCCGTAGTCTGATTCCAAATCACCTTCACAAGCGAAATCTGCTTGTTTTTCAGCTGCTTAATTCTACGGTCGGCGATACTCATCGGTGGAACTTCAATGGTCAAATTATCCTTCAGCTGAATGTCATCCTGAGCAATAACATGTGAAGGATCGGGTATGTACTTCCGCAATTGCGAAACATGTAGCACATCATGAATCTTAGATAGAAAGGGTGGCAAGGCAATGCGATATGCCACCGGTCCAACCTTTTCAATGATTTGGTAAGGTCCGATAAATTTTGGCGTCAAATTCTTCGATTTTATCGCCCTACCGACTCCAGTAGTTGGGGTTACCCGGAGAAATACATGTTCCCCCGGCGCAAACTCCAAATCCCTACGTCGATTATCCGAGTAGCTCTTCTGTCTACTCTGAGACGCCTTCATTTTCTCCTTGATCTGCTTAACCTTCTCTGTCCTCTGTTGGACAAGTTCTGGTCCAACCAGCAAATGTTCCCCATCCTGGTACCAACACAGAGGGGTCCTACATCTCCTTCCGTACAAAGCCTCGTACGGTGCCATCCCAATGCTAGCATGAAAACTGTTATTGTAAGTAAACTCGATCAAAGGTAACAGTTCATCCCAGCTTCCTTGATTATCTAACACACAAGCACGCAGAATATCCTCCAAAGACTGAATTGTCCGTTCAGTCTGTCCATCCGTCTGCGGGTGATATGCAGAACTCAAACTCAGTTTCGACCCAAGGGCTCCCTGCAAGGCCTTCCAGAAGTGGGAAGTGAACTTCGGATCCCTGTCAGAAACAATGGTCGTAGGAACTCCATGTAATCGCACAATCTCAGCAATATACACCTCAGCAAGCTGTTCCACCTTATAGGTGGTCTTAACAGGTAGAAAGTGAGCGGATTTTGTCAAACGGTCAACGATTACCCAGATGGAATCAAATCTCCTCCGAGTGAGTGGTAAAGCAACTACAAAATCCATAGATATACTATCCCATTTCCACTCCGGAACCTCGAGAGATTGCATCAACCCAGCTGGTTTCTGATGCTCCACCTTAGCCTTCTGACAAGTCAAACAAGCAGCCACATACTCCGCAACATTCCTCTTCATGCCTGACCACCAGAAATGTAGCTTCAGATCCTGGTACATCTTTGTTGCACCCGGATGAAGACTCAACCTGCTCTTATGGCCTTCGTCAAGGATCAGTCTCCTCAACTCAATATCATTCGGGACACACACACGTCTCTTGCAACGCAGGATGCCATCAGCTCCTACCGCAAAATCTGGTGCCTTCCCGGCACTGATCATTTCTCTCTTCTCAATCAGTTCTTTATCTTGCGTCTGCTTGGATCGAATCTCTTCTAACAACCCACTGGATACCGTGATCATCCCGAAACTCAGTTTTCCAGGTTTCACCTGTACGTCCAAGCTCAAATCACGGAAAGCCTCCAGTAACTCCAACTCCTTAATCATTAAAGAGGAAACATGAATAGCCTTGCGACTGAGAGCATCAGCCACAACATTAGCCTTTCCTGGGTGGTATTGCAGAGTAAAATCATAGTCTTTCAAGAATTCCATCCACCGCCTCTGCCTCATGTTTAGATCCTTCTGATCAAAGAGATATTTCAAACTCTTGTGATCGCTGAACACAGTGAACGTGCCCCCATACAAATAGTGTCTCCACATTTTGAGAGCAAAAACCACCGCCGCAAGCTCCAGATCATGCGTCGGATAGTTACGTTCATGGATCTTCAGCTGTCTTGAAGCATAAGCAACAGCCTTCCGATGTTGCATCAAAACACAGCCCAAACCCTGGTAAGACGCATCACAATAAACCTCGTAAGGTTCATCACACTGCGGTAAAGCCAAGACTGGTGCGGTAGTCAAACGCCGCTTCACCTCCTGAAAACTGGACTCACATTCGTCAGTCCAAGCAAAAGGTTGATCCTTTCGAGTCAGCTTCGTCAAAGGTCCTACAATTTTTGCAAAACCCTCAATGAATCTCCGGTAGTATCCAGCCAAGCCCAAGAAACTTCGGATATCTGTCACAGTCTTCGGCTGTTCCCACTTTGTCACAGCTTCCACCTTACTCGGATCAACGGCTATGCCTTCCTTCGAAATGACATGGCCAAGAAACTTCACTTCTTCCAGCCAAAAGTCACACTTAGCCGCATTCGCAAAAAGGGCCTTCTCGCGAAGAATAGACAACACTTGGCGCAAGTGTTCTTCGTGCTCTCCTCTACTCCTCGAATAGATCAGGATATCGTCAATAAAGACGACCACGAACCTTTCAAGGAAGGAATTAAAGATTCTTTATTGTCACTTTATTCCACTGTCGGTAATCCACGCAGAGTCGGGATCTTCCGTCCTTCTTCTTGACAAGTAGCACAGGCGCTCCCCACGGAGACACGCTAGGTCGAATGAATCCCTTCCCCATGAGATCATCCAACTGGCTTTTTAATTCTGCAAGCTCCACAGGTGCCATACGATAAGGTGCAATGGAGATCGGTCCGGTTCCAGGAACCAAATCGATCGAGAACTCGGTATCACGTACAGGGGGTATTCCTGGGACATCTTTAGGAAATACGTCTGCAAAATCACGAACAATGGAAATATCCTGTACGCCGTCTGTCGTTGATTCTCCAACGCTGGTCGCTAGCAAGACCTTCAAAGCTCCTCTTTTCAGGGAGGACTTCGAAAGGTAAGAGTCCAAAAACTCGGACATCTTCAAGTCTGGAATTATAACTTCTTTATTGGAACAGTCCAAAGTACATGGTGATGGGATAACCAATCCATACCAATGATTACGTCCAAATGTTTGAGGGGTAAGCAAATAAGATTTGCGACGAACTTTCGATCCCGAAACATCAATGGGCAGTTCAAACAAACAGAAGTTGCAGTTAAACTTTTGGCAGCAGGGATAGATACCACCAAGTCGAAAGGCAACTCCGACACAATCAACCCTAACTTTGTCACACAATCCACAGCAATAAAAGAATGAGTAGCACCAGAATCAAAAAGAACAGTAAGGGAAATACCAGCAATTTCACAGTGATCCTGGATCAATCCCTCGGCATTATCAGCAGCAATTCCAGAGATATTATAAACCCTGCCGTGAGCAACAGGACGCTTCCCACGAACAGCATTTACAGTACCCTCGACTTTCGAAGCACGACAATCCTTCGCAGCATGTCCTGGTTTCTGACAATTCCAGCACACGATAGCCTTCTCTCCACAGTTATTCGCGTAATGCCCCTTCTTATTGCACTTGTAGCAAACAATGTCCTCAATAGATTTCGTCACACCTCGGCTACCAAAGCCTCCTCCTGACAGACGATCAGCACCAAAAGTACGCCCCCTCGCCTGAGGGCGCTGATAAGGCTTCTTCCCTTTATCCCTTCCAGCTGGCTGGTTCCTGATCGGTCCTCCGCTATTCTGTAGTTTGCCTCTACGCCTATCGATAGCTTCAATGCCCTTCGCTTTCTCGACAAGTTCCTGGTATTGAGTGATTCCCAAAGGTTGTACAGCACGCTGAACCTCATAGTTCAGTCCACTAATGAAGCGTTCGCACATGAACTCCTCATCCATCTGTCCTTGGAAAAACCTGAAGTGCCTAGCAAGTGACTCCAGTTTCGCCGCGAACTCAGCTACCGACATATTACCCTGATTCAGATCAGTGAACTCCTTTTCTCTAGCGGCTCTAGCACTCCGCGGAAAATACTTCGCCAGGAAGGTCTCCTTAAAGGCCTCCCAAGTCACAGCACGTTGAGCAGCTTCCATCATAGCCTTTGCCCCGTTCCACCAATGTTCTGCCTCACCTGACAGCAGGTATGCAGCAAGGTTCACTCTAGCAGCAGCTGGTGTCTGGAGAAAGGTGAAAATCTTCTCCACTTCTTGCAACCAAAGGTCAGCTACCTCCGGATCGTAGCCTCCGGAAAATTTCGGCGGATCCTAACGCTTGAAGTCATGAAGTCCTCGAGTCAGAGCAGCTGCCTGCTCCCTCTCAGCCTGTAACGCCTGAGCTTCAGCAACAGCATTGGCTCGGTGAGCTTCCGCCTCAGCTCGAGTAGCAGCAACAGTCGCTTGTTGAGTCATCAAGGTAATTAAGTTGGTAACGGCAGCAGCCATTTGGTTCATAGCATTTTGGTCCGCCATTTCTGAGTTCTGACCAGTTAGTCTCTTACTCCTACTCATAAGACAACTAACAGTTAAATCAGAAAATAGATACGGCATTGATGTTTGTCAAACACAATTAATTAGATCGTCCGGTTAAGACAATCTTAAACAATAATTAGGTACAAACAATTCAATCATAAAATTCTTCTTTCGATCGACACCCCATCGATCGACGTCAGAATAATTACCCAACAGCGCTAGTTATCTCAACCATCACTCTGATACCACAAATGTAACCTCCCAATTTTTGGTTGAGGGTTACATAGTAAATACGCGGAAAGTATATTTTGAAACCTCTCAAAAACACTCAAGTTTCAAAAGATCAACGTCACTCGTTATTAATAATTAATAATTATCCCGTAATAGAAATATAATCATCTCAACGCGATAAAGTTCCAAAATAGATAAAGTGGCACCGACATGTGCAAAATACCAAACATCGCAAAAAGAAAGAAAATTACAACTTCTTTATTTGAATCTTCCTCGTCACTTGTTCTATCTTCAAGTCACCGCTCCTGGACCTCATTGTCCTGATCATCTATGGCGTTAAGCGCCCAAACAAATCAAACAAGGCAAACAAGAAAGGGTTAACTCGTAAATACAAAAAAACATCTAATCAATTGTGATAGTAAAAAAAATACAAGTTCATCAAACTGAATCCATCAAGAACAGAACAAGAATAGCAACACAATAATTAATTTCCACGTCACCAAAACGAATAGGATGTGCAAATGCTCTCTACTACTATATGCTTATAGTTATAATATATGGCCATTACGTCACCCTTCTCGGGCTAAAACATCACCCTTCTCGGGCTAAAACATCACCCTTCACGGGCCAAAACATCACCCTTCACGGGCCAAAACATCACCCTTCACGGGCCAAGACAATCACGTGGGACAAAGATCCACCACATTGCCCTCGGTTGATTACCATCAACCTAAGAATCCTCAGTTGATCCCGCGGGACAAAGTGCCGCCACATCAACCCAATATATATATATATAAGATGCATATGCTATGACTATGCAAGAATTCATTCTCCTCATGGACCAACAGTCCACACAAACTTCAATCATAGCACACTACATACACAATATAACCATCACCATACAACAACATTTCCACCATGAATTAACCAATATATCTCAATTTATTCATTTATTTAAAAAAAACAGCATTCTTATTTTAATTTTAAAACAGAAACAGCATTGTTTATATACAGAAAACAGCAATATTTATATACAGTAAACAGCAGTGTATTTTTCGAATACAGAAAACAGCAGGGTTTATTTACAGTAAACAGCAGTGTATTTTTCAAATACAGAAAACAGCAGTGTTTATTTACAGAAAAACAGCAGTGTATTTTTAAAACAGAAACAGCAACACTTAAAATACAGAAAACAGTGGCTATTTTAACACAGAAAACAGAAGCACTAAAATACAGAAAACAGTGTTATAAACAAACAGAAACAGTGGCAATTTTAATACAGAAAACAGAATACAGCAGAGTTAAAAAAAAACACAGAACAACACCCTTTATTTTTCCGCGAAGAGGGCTCGATTTCCACCACTTACAGCATACTAATATGCCAACAATTCCTCAGTGACAATTCTCAACATCACCCAAAACAGAATCCATGAAGTAACACGCAAACCATCACAAAACCAACATAGAAACCTAAGAAAAACGAGTTACCCTTACCTCCGAGAGGGTTGCATGCAAGTGTTTCCAAACCTTGTAAGACAAACAAACATACATACATTCATCAACAAACATGGAAAAAAGTCGGAAAACAACTCATATGAATTATAGACCAAAACAGCAAAAACAACAATTTGCTGTCAGGGGCCTAGCGCCCAAGCGTTGGGTTCCAACGCTCAAGCGTTGGGTCCCTGTCTGGCAACACGTACTGGGCAAAATTCTAACGCCCAGGCGTTGGGGTCCAACGCTCATGCGTTGGCTCCCTGCCAGAAACCCTAAAAATCAAGTTTTTCACCCGAAACTCCGTTTTTAACCAATTCCTTTCAAAGTTAAAATTCTTCCATGTTCAGAACCTATTTTATAACCTAACAAATGAGTTTTCTATCCAAAAGACCAAAGGTTTTCTAATTTCCAAAAATCATTTTTCAAGGGAGATAACTAGGTGTTGAACCGAAAGAACGGAAATGGAATACCAACCTTGTTTGAGAGAGTTGATCAAGCTTGAGTGCAGCACGACCCTAGCCCCTTCCAGAATGTAGTGGACTCGAGCTTGATGAAAATCAAAGGTTGGAATCAAAAACCAAATAACTCTAGAGGAAGGCAAGAATTGTTACTAGAAAAACTCAAAATTTGGAAGTTTTGGTCTCTTACCGATTGAACCGACACCACGAAATTTGAAGGGATTGAGTGTGAGGTTTGAGAACCACGAAAAATGGAGGGATTCAGAGCTTGATCCCCACCAAGAAGAAAGGAGAGGTTTGACCAAGCAACACAAAATTCCAGCAGCACTTCGGAAACACAGAATAAGGGGTTCTAGGCCTTTTTCGGAAAATCTTTGAGTGGAGGAGCAAGAGAAGGTTAGCAATTCTTTAAGGTTGGAGGTTTCAGCAATGAGAGGGTGATAGGGAGAGGGAGAGGCACGACCAATATTCCATCAATTGGAATATTTTCCCTAATGGCACATTAAAGCAAAGGACAAAGCATTAAACCTCCTTCATGGCACATTACTCACATGTTTTGGCTTTCAAAATTCAAAATAGAGTTTTGGCACATGTTTAATTCTCTATTCAGCTGCATGGTGAGAGAGAGAGCCGTCCCCACCTCCTTCCTTAGCCTTAATACACATTAAAACTCCTTTAAAACCCTAGAGAAGCCATTAACCACTCCTAATCCTCCTTTAATGCCTATAATCCTCACATTAAGCCTTATTTAAATGCTCTTAACTCCTCTTTGATCTGAATTTCGAAATTTGAAAGTGAATTTGATGAGTCACACGAAAAACTAAAATAAAAACAAAACCTTCCTCATCAAGGTTCAAACCCAAGACTTGCCAACCAAATGCTTAAGCCTCAACCGCTAAGCCACAACTCATCTTGTTGCAATTCAAGCAAGGTAATTCAAATATTCTCAAGGCAAGCAATCATGCTCTAGACAAGATTAAATAACTCAAGACTAACATCACCTTAATTAACTCAAGGGTTAATTTGCAAACAAAAGAAGTCCGAGGACTAGAAAACAATTACAACCAAGTTCAGGGACTAAACTGTAATTACAAGAAATTAGGGGTCTTACAGTAAGTTTGATGAAAAATCTGATGAAGGTATATTCCTTGGTTATTCTCTAACAAGCAAAGCATATAGAGTCTTTAACAAGAAAACTCTATCTGTGGAAGAATCCATACATGTTTCCTTTGATGAGTCTAAATCTTCAATAGAAGATACAGTCAATCTTCCAGATAATGAAGAAGAAGATATCATTATCACTGAAGACTCTCAAAAGGAAAGAGATCAAAATCCAATACAAGAAGAGCACATTGAAGATAACACTTATCAACTTCCAAAGGAATGGAGAATCCATAGGGATCATCCAGTTGATAATATCATTGGTGATATTTCTAGAGGCGTTTCTACAAGGCTACGCTTAAATGATTCTGTTTTGAATATGGCCTTTGTCTCTCAAGTAGAACCCTCAAAAGTAAATGATGCTCTGGAGGATGAATATTGGATTGTGGCAATGCAGGAAGAATTAAACCAATTTGAAAGGAATCAAGTTTGGGAACTTGTTCCTAAGCCTAGTGATAAGCACGTTATTGGAACAAAGTGGGTATTCAGAAACAAGTTAGATGAAAATGGAATCATAGTTAGGAACAAAGCAAGGTTAGTTGCACAAGGTTATAATCAAGAATAAGGCATAGATTTTGATGAAACCTATGCACCAGTAGCAAGGTTGGAAGCCATAAGACTTCTGTTGGCTTATGCTTGCTCTCTAAATTTTCCATTATATCAAATGGATGTCAAAAGTGCTTTCCTGAACGGATACATTCAAGAAGAAGTCTATGTGAAGCAACCTCCAGGATTTGAAGATCCCAAGTTTCCCTCACATGTCTTCAGATTAAAGAAGGCACTT
Source organism: Acmispon strigosus (assembly GCA_030819835.1). NCBI lineage: Eukaryota > Viridiplantae > Streptophyta > Magnoliopsida > Fabales > Fabaceae > Acmispon > Acmispon strigosus. The sequence goes on along the minus strand of JAUAMA010000004.1, from coordinate 23,609,446 downwards.
TATGGTCTTAAGAAAGCCCCTCGTGCATGGTATGATAGATTAAGCACATTCCTTTGTGAGAAAGGATTCCAAAAGGGTAAGGCTGACACAACCTTGTTTATCAAGAAAACCAAAGGTAATACCTTATTAGTTCCAATATATGTTGATGATATTATTTTTGGTGCAACTAACGAATCTCTTTGTAAGGATTTCTCTAACATGATGCAAGAAGAATTTGAGATGTCTATGATGGGACAATTAAATTTCTTTCTAGGATTGCAAATTAAGCAATCACATGATGGAATATTCATCAATCAATCAAAGTTTTGCAAGGAATTATTAAATAAATATGATTTGGATGATTGCAAAGCCATAGCCACACTAATGGGGTCTAACACATATCTAGATCAAGATGAATCCGGTGTTCAAGTAGACATTACCAAATACAGAGGTATGATCGGATCTCTTCTATACTTAACTGCAAGTAGACCTGATATTATGTTTAGTGTGTGTCTATGTGCTAGATATCAAGCATCTCCTCGGGAATCACATTTGAGTTCAGTCAAACGGATTTTCAAATATTTGAGAGGAACTACAAATGTTGGTTTGTGGTATCCCAAAGGGAGTGTTTGTGATTTGATTGGATATTCTGATTCTGATTATGCTGGATGCAAAACTGAAAGAAAAAGTACAAGTGGTACTTGTCACTTGTTAGGAAATGCCCTTGTTTCTTGGTCTTGCAAGAAACAAGCATGTGTTGCTCTAAGTACTGCTGAAGCAGAATACATTGCTGCAGGAAGTTGTTGTGCACAAACTTTATGGCTCAAACAACAACTCAAAGATTATGGCTTAGAGCTGGGCTGAATTCCAATAAAATGTGACAACACAAGTGCCATTAATCTCACTAAAAACCCCATCATGCATTCTCGAACTAAGCATATTTGTTAGAACAGATAGCAACCTGAGAGGGGGGGGTGAATCAGTGTTGCCCCAATTTTCGCCTTATTGAAATCGTTACTTTCAAGTTTATGATGATCACGAGTTGATCGTTGTGATTGCAGCGGATATGAACAATACTTGAAAGTAAATGTGAAGGATAAAGAGAATCACACACAAGATTTATCCTGGTTCGTCTTCAATCCACCGAAGACTACGTCCAGTCCCTCAAGAAAACCCCTTGAGGATTTTTCCACTATTGATAAGAATTTCTTACAAGTTCCTAACCCAAGGACCCCAAGAACTTCTACCAATATCCTGTGAAAGCAAACCGCTTTCAACAGCCCCTGAAAGCAAACCGCTTTCAGTTCCTGAAGGCAAACCACCCTCAGACCTTGAAGGCTAAACCACCTTCAATGAAAAACCCTGAAAGTAAACCACTTTTAGTGACAACAACCCTTCACCGAATGCCACGGTGAAAAACTCAATCTTACAGAAAGAGATGAAGAAGATATTACACTTGGCTGTTTCAATCCTTTAACACACAATTGGATTGAACATGAGAAATTATGCTTTAAGGCTTTTAAGCATAATACAATTCTGAGTTCTTCAAGATATGAACAACTAATGTGTTCTTGTAAACATGAAGATCATGAACTCAGAATTTAGGCTCCAAAAGATTTAAGTTCTAAAAGATGAACTAATTTTGAAAGAGCTTTGGCCTAATATGTTTTTCTCATGTGTAATGTGTATATTTCGTGTGTGTTGTGTGTTCTATGTTGTTGTTGTGTTTTCTGGACTCAAATGGTCTTTATATAGGCAAGGGAAGCGTCCTTGAACCATCACAACCCTTTTCAAAAGGTTTGGGACACAATGGTTCATGAAAAGATGCACTTTTTCGTTCTGGTAATCGATTACCATACTTAGTGTAATCGATTACACAAGTGACCGTTTCAGTTTGAATTTGAATTTCAAACATGTAATCGATTACAAGACTGGAGTAATCGATTACTTGCCTTGGTGTAATCGATTACCATAATGGTGTAATCGATTACACAGAAGCCCATTTTCCAGAAACTTATTCTTTGAGACTTGCTTAAGGTTTTCTACTTCTTTTAAGTTATGAAAACACTTAGCTTGATTAGATTAGGTGTTTTGAGAGCCTTTATGCTTTAATAAACCTTTGGAAGCATAACTCACCTAATACTAAGACTTCTAGACTATTGATGGACTTGAGCGCTTGATTCTTTGAAGTCTTCTTTTCTTCTTTTTGTTGATGAGTTTGTCGTCATCAAAACCACAGCCAGGGTCAGGAGCAAGACCTTCTTCACAATATTGACATAAGACATCATTTTCTTCGAGATCATGTCATGAGAAAGGATATTGAGATTTCATTTATAGATACACATAACCAATTAGCTGATATTTTTACTAAACCTCTTCCTAATGATTCATTCTTTAAGATTAGAAGAGAATTAGGCATATTAGATGAGCATGACATTTAAAAGTTATATGATAGTTTCATAATCTTTGTGATATTATATGATTATATGTATTTAAATTGATTATGTGCTTAAATGTTCATTTGGGAATGTGTTACATAGGATTATATAGGTTAGAACTTATAAAAATATCCTAGTAATCGATTACCATAGGTTCTGTAATCGATTATCCCTGCTCTCAGTCCTCGTGCCTGTTAGAATCTCCTAGGTAATCGATTACTGTAACTGCTGTAATCAATTACATACTCAGAATTTGAAAAAAATTTCAAATTTAAAAACTGCTGTAATCGATTACTCTAACTGTCATAATCGATTACTCACACAATTTTCTCTATAAAATCAGCCTATGCCTCTTGCTTTTTCGTCTACCTATCCACATACATAACCTATCTTCATCCTCGAATCTTGTACTAGCCATGGGGTCTCTTCCTCGTCCTTCCAATGTCTCATCTCCAGTTAACACTCCTCGAAGGGACTCTTCCTATGATCCGTATGTGCATCATCGGTATCACATAGACGTCCAAACCAATGCTGCATCTGCTGGATTGTCTCCATTCTATGCTATACCTTCCAACTTTTCTCAAGAATCCAAGGTCATCCTTGAACGACTGGATATCTTGACACTTCGTCTCTCTCAAAAGTTGGGTCAACTGGAAGATACCATTCGATCTCGATTCCTGCTTGTGGAAAATCGCATAGAGGCAGTATACTCCTTCATGCGTAAGGAAATTGAGAGTCTCCAGAATCTTGACCCCTCTGAGAATTCTGAGGATTCTAGTCAAGCATAAATCCTGATCAACTTTGTCCCAGTATAGTTTTATAACTACTAATAGGATTTCTCCATATCTACTAATAGGCTTTCTCCTTGGTTGTACTATAAACTCTACTACTTATGTTTGTAATGCATTTACCATATGTAACTTCTGCATTTGCTTCCATATATATAATATAAGTGTTGGTTGTGGGTTATCATTGTTTTACATCTTTACCCCCATACCCTTGCTTTATTTCGAAATATATACTTGTATGGATGTATGCCTGTTTTTGGCCTTTTCTTCTTTTTGATGAAGTCAAAAGGGGGAGAAAGGTTCTGTGTTCCTTAAAGACAATATGCAGGAATTCAACAAGTAAATTAGAAAGGGGGAGAAATACTGGATTACATCAAACAGGGGGAGTTTTTCAACAGAGACGCATATATGATCTTCAAGTATCAAGAATGTGTTTGCCATCATAAAAAAGGGGGAGATTGTGAAGAAGGTCTTGCTCCTGACCCTGGCTGAGGTTTTGATGACGACAAACTCATCGACAAAAAGAAGAAAAGAAGACTTAGAGGAAACAGCGCTACAAAGTTTATCAATTACCTAGAAGTCTTAGTTTAGGTGAGTTATGTTTCTAAAGGTCTATTAAAGCATAAAGGATCTTTAAAACACCTAAACTAATCAAGCTTAATGTTTTCATAACTTAAAAGAAGTAGAAAACCTTAAGCCGATCTTAAAAGATCAAGTTTCTGGAAGTTGGACTTCAGTGTAATCGATTGCAGCTTTCTGGTAATCGTTTACACATAGGCAAGTAATCGATTACCACTTGCTTGTAATCGATTACATGTTTGGATTTGAAATTCAAACTGAAACAGCTATTAGTGTAATCGATTACACTAAGTGATGTAATCGATTACCAACACGAAAAGTTGCATCTTTTCATGAACCATTGTGTCTCAAACCTTTTGGGAAAGGTTGCATTGGTTCAAGGACGTTTACCTTGCCTATATAAAGTCCATTTGAGTCCAGAACACAATAACACATGAGAATACAAGATTAGGCCAAAGCTTTGTCAAAATTAGTTCATTAAGTCTTTTAGAACTTAAAATTTCAAGAGCCTAAATTCTGAGTTCATGATCTTCATGTTTATAAGAACACTCTAGTTGTTCATATATTGAGGAACTCAGAATCTTGTCATGCTTAAAAGCCTGAAAGCATAAATTCTCATGATCAATCCACTTGTATGTTAAAGGATTGATTCAGCCAATTATAAACTCTTCTTCATCTCTTTCTGTAAGATTGAGTATTCACTGTGGATCTCGGTGAAGGGTTGTTGGTACTGAAAGTGGTATACTTTCAGGGTGTTGATTGAAGGTGGTTTAGCCTTCAAGGTCTGAGGGTGGTTTGCCTTCAGGAACTGAAAGTGGTTTGCTTTCAGGGGCTGTGGAAAGTGGTATAGTTTCACAGGAAATTGATAGAAATCCTTAGGGTCCTTGGTGTAAGAACTTGTAAGAGATTTTTATCAATAGTGGAAAAATCCTCAAGGGATTTTCTTGAGGGACTGGACGTAGCCTTCGGTGGATAGAAGGTGAACCAGGATAAAATTCTGTGTGTGTGAATTCTTCTATCCTTCATCTTTACTTTCAAGCAACGCTTAATTCCGCTGCAATCGTTTGCGTTTATATTTATCTTGAAAGTAAGAAATTATCAAGGCGAAAATCGGGTAAAACCTGATTCACCCTCCCTCTCAGGTTGCTATCTGTACTAACAAGTTCTTCAATATATGAACAGCAAGAGTGTTCTTTAAACAATGAATAATATGAACTCAGAACCTAGGCTCTTTGAAAGTTTAAGAACAAAGGCTAAATGAACATGAAAGAGCAATTCAAGAATAGTTTTGGCCTATTTTGTGTGTGTTACTTGTGTGTGTCGATTTTGGACTCAAATGGACTATATATAAGCATAAGGGATCATCCATGAACTAACACAACCTTTTCCAAAAGATATGAGACACAATGGTTCATGAAAAGATGCAACTTCTCGAGCATGTAATCGATTACAGTACTTAGGTAATCGATTACTCTATGTGACCGTTGCTGTTTGAATTTCAAATTCAAACGTGTAATCGATTACGAGCAAGCTGTAATCGATTACGAGCAAGCTGTAATCGATTACTTGCCTATGTGTAATCGATTACCTTAAGGGTGTAATCGATTACACTCAAGTCCAGATTCCGGTAAAGGAAACCTTTAAGAACGGCTTGAGTTTTTCTACCTCTTTTAAATTATGAAAAGGTTAAACTCAATTAGCTTAAATGTTTTAAAGAGCCTTTATACTAGAGAAGCCTTTAGAAGCATAACTCACCTATCTAAGACTTAGGCAGATATAGAATCATGTTGCACTGTTTCCTCTAAGTCTTCTTTTCTTCTTTTTGTCGATGAGTTTGTCGTCATCAAAACCTCAACCAGGGTTACGAGCAAGACCTTCTTCACAGATCTCACTCACTTATTTGTCCCCTGATCACTTAAACTTGCAAAAATGATCTTATTCTATATTGTATCATTTTATAGAGTCCCTCATAATATTTAGGATAATAATTTATAATCTCATTTCTTTCTCATAGCTCTATGACTTAAAATCTTACACTACCTAATTTAACTCCAGCCCGTAATTCATTACTTCGTGCCAATTCATGAAATATCCCTTATCCATTCACAGCCATGGCTTCACCCCCAACATTAATTACTCAATGTGAATCTCTTCAAAACTACATATTTACCTTCTCTAAAAAATGCCCAGCACCTACTAGCAGCGTTAGCAGCCACTTGTTGTTGTAGCACAACAGCTACGGTAGCCAGAGTTTGAGCCATTTTCTCGAGATGTGGGTCGTGTCTCGGAGGCATCTTTCACCCTTAAGTAACAACAACCTAAAACATCAGCCTTAGTCCAACAACATGGTTACCAAGCCACAACAACCAACAAGCAATTTAAGTAAGCTATCAAACAGCCACAGAATCAAACAATCAGACTATTACCCGTATCATCAATTGACACCCCATCGATTGGCATGTTAACCCATTTTCCCCAACAGGCTCTGGTTTTCTCAATCAAATCTCTGATACCACTATTGTAACACCCCGTTTTTCAAACACGATGGGGCGTCACATTTTTCAATCAATGCGGAAATTAAATAAAACTTTTTCCAAAACTTGTGAAAGAGCGAGTAAATTTTTAATCGAATAGAACATTACTCATAAACATATTTTAACAAGAGATAACTCATAATGAAACATAAAACATAAATATACCCATAATACATCAACAGTCATATGGTTTGATCAAATATTACATGGTTCCAAAGAAAAACCCTGATTGTCAAAACTAGGGAAACATACACGGAAGGAAAATAAAACCTTGCCGGCATACCCCTAGGCTAACACGCAGGAACAACTCCGGACATAAAATATGATCAACCTACAAAAACATGAGAAGCTACACAGATGAGTCTACAACTAGCAGCCGCCAGCACAACTCCAGACATCCTCCTCCTCATCATTAGTATCCTCGTCCTCCATGGAGGGACCCTCCTCCTCCTCCTCTTATACCATCGGTGTGTCCAACTCTACAGCCTCCGTGTGCTCCCCAATGTCACCCTCCGGGTCTATGTCGACGATCACTCGAGTCAAGTCGACATGATTCGTCTCAATCACGGTACGCTCCACAACTAGAGGATGCAGAAGTCGAATTGGTGAACTCGGAGGGTAGTCAGTCTTGGGCTTCAACGACACAAGTGGCGATGCAGCTACAGTAGGTCCAGCCTCGGGTGAGGGTGCTGGGTAGGATGGTCCAGCCTTTGAAGAAGAAGCGTGGATGTAACGCCCCAATTTTGGGTTGAGGGTCACATAGTAATTACGCGGAAATTAAAACCTCTCAGAAAAACAACTCATTTTCTTAAAAGGTTTTCGTCTCTCTTAATTACTTAAAAATAATATAAGTAATAATTTTCCCCATAAATAATAATTACTACGCGGAAAATATTACAACAAGAAAAATTGCTCAACAGCGAGCCCAAAAATAAAATAAATTAAAATAGCGGAAAAACTTAAGACATCAATCGTCTTCTTCAAACTTCTTCCACGATTCCGCTGCGCACTCTGATTTCGTAAAGCTTCTTCAAAAGACGACGATCAACACCCTGTCTATTTTCTGGCGTTAAGCGCCCAAACACAAACAAAAAGGGTTAACTCGAGAACAAACAACAAATACCAAACAGCATGTTGAAAGGGAATAAAATAATTAACAACAACAATATTATCAATTAAGATGTGCAAATGCCCTCCATATATATATGCTTATAGTTATATTTATATGGCCAATACATCACCCTTCTCGGGCCCAAAACATCACCCTTCTCGGGCCAAAACATCACCCTTCACGGGCCAAGACAATCACGGGGGACAACGATCCACCACATTGCCCTAGTTCACCCTAACCGGGTCAGGACAATCACGTGGGACAACGATCCACCACATTGCCCTCGGTCGATCCCACGGGACAAAGATCCGTCACATCAACCTTAAAATCCTCAGTTGATCACGCGGGACAAAATACCGCCACATCAACCCAATATATATATATATATACGATGCACATGCTATGACTATGCAAAATTCATGATCCTCATGGACCAGCAGTCCACACAAAACATCAGTCATAGCACACCCCATACACAATATAATCATCTTCATAAACAAAATAATTCACAGAAATAAAATCATGGTAAACACAACTGACTCTATCTAGACCCAGAGTTACCCTTACCTTCTAAGGTAGAATCGCATAGGCTTCGTGTCCAACCTGTCAAGAGATTCGTAAACCACCATCAACCAATCATCGAGGAACAAACCCAAAACATTTTTCTTATCAGCATCTTACTTAAAAATTAAACCACTCAATCCTCACTCACATTAAAACCCAACATATTAAAAGACTCTAGCTTTTCATTTAATACTTTCCATTTTAGGCGATTAGAGATAGAAGAAATTCTTTAGGGTAGGGGGTATTATTAACACTCCACTTGAAATTATTTCAGATAAGTAACTTTCATTGATAAGGAGTGACAACAGAGCCAAATGGTTTGCAATTAGGAAAAACTGCTAGCTCCAAACAATGTCAGTCGCATATTTCTATTGAACAGTTTCATGGTGTAAATAGAGGCTGCTGTCATGGATATTAAGCTAGTTTCTAGTCTGAGGCTCATAGCATTGTGGTGTTGAGGGGTTAGGCTATCAGCATTTAGGAATATTACAAGCATGAAACCTTCAGGGCTATTAATTTCTGGAGTTCCATATGAATTGGAAATTGCAAAGATAATGATTAATAACATACTTATTATACTACATACTGGATAAAGATGTTTGTTGCAATATTTGCATTTCTGAATTTACAATGTCAATTACTAAACCTACAATTTGAATAGCCAAAGATTCTCAAATATAAAGGTGATGGATGTTGAACAGCAACAACAACACACCAAGTCTTTCCCACATTAAATAATGATAACAATGCCTAGCAAAACACAAATACACATATCTGATAGAATAATCACACACATATTAAATTAAGTAAGGAGAATTCCTAATACTCACACAGAAGCAAAACGCACACACCCACATCATTGAACGCACACACATCACAAACCAAAATATACTCACAAGATTCTCAATCCCAATCGCATAAGGGCCTGGAGCATGTGAGGGACAAGGCAGACCAACAACGGCAGGAAGATCCAAGGTGGCTTGAGGGGCTGCCGGAACAGAGAATGGGGAGCTCGCAGCGGCGACGGCTTCGAGCGGCCGCGACGGCGGCAGGGAACGAACGGCAGCAACGGAAGGGGGCGCGCTTTGAGGAAGTGACAGCGGCGTGAGGAGAGAAACGAACAGCAGCAGTGCGAGCTTGGCGACGGCGCGAGCTTGGACGGTGTGGTGGCGCGTGCTCGGAACCAAGGAAGGAACAGAGGCGACGAGCGGTAGAGAGAGATGAGCGGTGGCGCAGCGACAACGCCGGAGGAACTAGTGGCGGCGACGCTCAAAAGGTGTAGTGAGTGGTGGAAAGGAGCGCGCGATAAGGAGGAATAAGAGGCTTGGCAGCACGTTTTAGGCAGGGATGAGAAGAAGAGCAGGTCGAGGTGTGGAGTTGGGTGCTGCTGCTGCTTGTGGTTTCGGTTGAAAGAAGGAAGAAGTTGAGCGTCGTTGGCGGCGTGAGAGGATGAAACACAGAAGCGGCTACACTTAGGAGGAGAGGGAATTCAAAAGTGCTGGTGAGTTTGTTGAGCATGCAGCGGCGAAGTCTGGTGATGATCGAAGAGAAACTTATTTCTGTTGAGAGAAAAAGAAATTAATTGGGTAGCTAGGGTTTTTGAGGTGAGTTGAGAGAGAGGTGAATTTGTTATTTGAAAGGAAATATGTTATTCCAGTTTTTATTCTTTATCTCTTCACTAAAATGCATATCTTATTTTTAAAATTCATGTTCAATCTTAATAGGATAAAACACACACTAGTATAATTTAACTAGGTTCATAATTCAAATAACCAATATATAATAAAATAGAATTTGATATATATATATATAAATATATATCGACAATACGGTACTGCTATTATTATTATTTTTCTTCCTTATAATCATATATATATATATATAAAAACTTACCAAAACAAAACTATAACTAATTAAAACAAAGATAAAAATAGCTATTAGTATATCACATAAAAATAAGTAATATGTTCATCTTAATCTTCAAATCAAATCTACTTAATTTTATGATAAGATAAAATACAATTTGTGTTCAAAATATGATCCCAACCAAAATCTAACAAATCAATATATATTTAAATAAATATATCAGATACGTGTATATTATTATTTTCTTTTTCCTTTTCCTTTTTCTTTTAAATTAAATAGAAAAGCATTTATAATAAAACATATAATAATAATATTAACTAACATAAAGCTCATTCCAATAATAATAAAGTCGGTCAAATGGTCAACCAAGGACCAAACTGAAACTACTAAGTAGTTCAAGGACCAAAACATAATTAATCTAAACTCAAGGACCAAAAATGTAAATACTAAAAATAGAGGGTCTTACAGTGGAGTTGACCCGCTAGGGGTAGCTCAGAACTAGATGACACAGACGAGTTGTCTCTCTCCCGAACATCACTCAAGGTCATCCAGGAAGGAATAGTCCACCACTATGCCCTAGAGTACCGCTCCCTCGACAAGACTCTGCCATAGACGTCCCGTGTAGTCTCCTAACATGTCTGAGGTACCAAAGGATGCGGGTTCAACGGTCAAATACCCCCGTTGCGGGAACCGTGATGAGTGGATATTATATGATGTTTTTAGGTTGCTTTTAGTCTTTTTATTTTATTATTTTTGAGTCTCATATAGGATTTTTATTCTTTTTATGTAGATTTTATATTTATTTTGCATTTTGCATGTAGATTAGATTTTATTTGTTTTTTTTAACTTTATTTTATATTTTTAGGAATTTTTATAGCTATTTTATATTTTTAGGAAAAGCTGGTTTAGTTATCATTTTTGTCCAGGGACCAATTTGTAAAGTTTCAGGAAATCAGGGACCAAAATGTGAAAGTTCAAGAGTGGAGGACTAAAAGTGAAGATTGAGAGAATTAAAGGGCCAGAATTGAAGTGCTAACCAAGAGAGGACCAAAAGTGGAAAAGAAGAATATGAAGCAACTCTCTTCAAATTAGCACATGGAAAATAAGGATTAAAGGATGAGTGGAGAATTCATGGTAGTGGGAAGGAGTTTTGAAAAGTTAATTGGTGGCCAATGAAGGCCATAATTGCCATCAACTCCTCCACCATTGAAAGGCAATTTTTTTTGCTATAAATAGGAGTGCTCATCCTTTGTAAAAAGCACACCTACTTAGAATACAACAAGTATTCTCTCTTTCTCCCTTTTGAGCATTTTTCCTAGGACTTGTGGGAAGCCATACTTGAGCTCCTATCCAGGGTAATTCAATGTCTCCTTTAGCCATGCTTGGCTAACTTCTTCTTTAAGTTTCTTGGGTTGTAGTAGTTTATAAATTTATGTTTTAGTTTTATTTCTACCTTTCTGAATACTATTTACAGTTCTTGTTTTAATTCCTTGTTCTTAATTTTATCTTGATGATCACAAGTGTTTTTGCTTATTACTTATACGAATGAGAATTGGTAAGTAGTAAGGGATCTAGGATTAAAAATGGCTATAAGTATATATCGCTAAGAGATTAGGATAGACATAGCTTTGTGTTGGCCTGAACTTCATCTTCATCTTCTTCTTTAGTTAACTAGATTGCTAGAAATTGGGTTTAGTAATTAAAAAGAAAGTTCTACAATGTGTAAGAGATTAACTTGTAGATATACTAGGCTATAGCACCTTGAACTTGGATTTAAAATTCAGAAATTAAGTAGATACTTGCTAGCATATTTTATATTCTATGTAAACCAACCCAAGAACTTAATTCTCATCATATTTATCACATCTTTATTTTATGCTATTATTCTTGTTTGCTCTAAAAAAACAACAACATATTTTCATCTTTAATTTTCTGCACAAGTACTAAATTTTATATTAATAAGAACACCTATCCCTTGGGTTCGATCTTTTTACTACGCGATAGTCAATCGTACACTTGCGATTATGCTATCAAGTTTTTGGCGCCATTGCCGGGGATAGGTTTTGTTCTTTTTATTATTTTATTTAGTTCTTTTTGTTCATATAAAAAATTATATAAAAAAAAATTGTGATGAACTGGTGCTACTAATTTTATTTGCTAAGTATTTTCAGGTATTGCAATGGCTGAAACATTTGAGCAAAGGGAGGCAAAATTCCGGGCTAAACTTGAAAAGGAATATGAGAAAAAGAAGCAGGAAGCTTTCACTCTTATTGACGAATTCTATTCTAATTTAGAGTGCAAGCAGAATGTGGGATTTTTGCCAACCCCTGAGCAAGAATGTTAGGCCATGGAGGAGCTGCAAGTGAAAATACAAGAACTCTGAGGAGGCAGCCCAGCGATGAACAATCACCGGTTCATGAAAGTGAACTTGTGGTTCAAAGAGATGAGGTAAAAGAAACCTCCATTGTAGAATTTGTCTTTGAAGATAAATTGGAGATGGAGGAAGAAGAACCTCAAGGAACCTATGTCATGGGTTCCAAATGGCAAGGCAAAGAACAAGGAAGGGAAAATTTATTTATCTCTTCCATTTTTAAATTGAATATTGTTGCCTTGTTGGCTAAAAATTCATTGGGCACCATGATGTATTTGTGCCAAAATTTGCATGATTTGCGGGGTCTAATGAATTTTGTAATAGACCCTAGTTGAAAAGTGATAAGTGAAAAGTCTACCAAAGACTATAACATTGGGCTTCTTGGGAGACAACCCAAGTGTTTCTATTGCTTTTGTTTTGTTTTGTTTTGCTGAATAAATAGCTGCAGGAACCCCAACGCTCAAGCGTTGGAGGCTCAACACACATGCGTTGAGCCCCTGTTTCTTGCCCAGTTTTTAATTTTAATTCCAGCACCCAAGCGTTGGCATCCCCAATGCTCAAGCGCTGGAGCTCGGGCAGTCTTGCTGTTTTTGTTTTTTGCTGTTTTTAGTTTTAATAAAATTTTGTGTTCACCATTTTCTGGAAGTTTTTAGATTCTATGAGTTTTCCCTTGTTTCTATTATGGTTTTGATTTTTGGGGAACTCAAGAATTGATGTTTTTAGGTGGACACAATTTTTCAACCCATGATCTTGTTTGTGCTGATTTTGAAACTAACAAGTCAAGCAAGCTTTTGCTTGTGAGACTTTTGTTTGTTCAATGTTACAGGATAGGTACCAAAAGGAAGAAGAACCCTCTTGAACTTAAGTTTTCAATTTGATTTTTGCATTAAGGTTCCCTTGGACCTTTGTGGAAAATTTGTGTACTATGCCAGCTTTTTAGTTTTTCTTTTTATAGTTTTATAGTTTTATTTTTTGTTTAGTTTTTCTGTTTTATTTTTGCATGAGTCTTGAGTATTTTATCCATTCTGAATATTGCTATAGTTTTGTGAAATGCTTTATCTGATTGAACTGCTTGGTGAAAAAGTTCTATGTTTTGAAGTGGTTAGGATTGCATGCTGTAGAAAGGATTTTTGATATCTTGATTGTTTTGGTTGTTGGCAAAGTCTTTTTATGAGTTCTGAAAAGGGTACCACTTACCCTATCGTTTTCTGAGAGTTGAGGACTCTGAATGCATGATTGTGAAATTTTTCTGCCTTGTGTTGCATGTTGATTGGAGTTTTGTATACTTTGTGAGTTGGGAAGAGATTATAGGCATTTTTGAAAACTCAGATTCTTGCTTGAAATTTGATATCCACTAGTAGCCCCTTTTTGAGCCTTAAAAGAGTCATTCTTTGGAGCCTACTTTGTGTGATAATTCTTAAAGTTGTTATTGTGATTCATGTGCTGAAATTGTTAGAGCTATGTTTGTGGGTTTCTCTTTTAAAAAAAAAAAAAAGAAAGAAAAAGTTGAAAAAAATAAGGTATGTGCCTTAGAAAAAATAATGAAGTAGTGGGGTGAGAAAGAGTATGAGGGGAGTAAAATTCAAGTCATTCATCCCATACATTCCACTACTTTGTTCAAAAAAAAAAAAAAGAGAAATTGAGAGAACCCTTGTGTTGAATTGTTTAAGCTCTTAGTCAAAAAAAAAAAATTTCACTTAACAACAGTTTCTGAGTCAGCCACTAGAGTTGCCAATTTCTTGAAATCCATACCTTAAGTTGTTCAACCCTTTGGCCAAGTTACAACCTTAAAAATCTCTTCAAAATTACTTGGTTGCTTTATTTCAGTTTTGATTTGAATGATAGGCAGAATTATTAAGCTTTCTTGTTTTTCATGGAGAATATCATTTTGTGAGCTTAATTGATGAACTCAAACATCTTAAAAGCCAAGCCTAACTTTCTTGATTCTTTATCTGTAAATCATGCATGTCTTCCTTTTCCGCCAAGCTTTCTTTGAAAGGTTCTTGTGCTTCAAGTTGTAATCAGATAAACTTTCTCAAAACTCAGGGACGAGTTTCTCTTTAAGTTTTGTCGCTTGAGGACAAGCTGCCGTTGGGTATAGTGGTGTGATGAGTGGATATTATATGATGTTTTTAGGTTGTTTTTAGTCTTTTTATTTTATTATTTTTGAGTCTCATATAGGATTTTTATTCTTTTGATGTAGATTTTATATTTATTTTGCATTTTGCATGTAGATTAGATTTTATTTGTTTTTTTAACTTTATTTTATATTTTTAGGAATTTTTATAGCTATTTTTTATTTTTAGGAAAAGCTGGTTTAGTTATCATTTTTGTCCAGGGACCAATTTGTAAAGTTTCAGGAAATCAGGGACCAAAATGTGAAAGTTCAAGAGTGGAGGACTAAAAGTGAAGATTGAGAGAATTAAAGGGCCAGAATTGAAGTGCTAACCAAGAGAGGACCAAAAGTGGAAAAGAAGAATATGAAGCAACTCTCTTCAAATTAGCACATGGAAAATAAGGATTAAAGGATGAATGGAGAATTCATGGTAGTGGGAAGGAGTTTTGAAAAGTTAATTGGTGGCCAATGAAGGCCATAATGGCCATCAACTCCTCCACCATTGAAAGGCAATTTTTTTTGCTATAAATAGGAGGGCTCATCCTTTGTAAAAAGCACACCTACTTAGAATACAACAAGTATTCTCTCTTTCTCCCTTTTGAGCATTGTTCCTAGGACTTGTGGGAAGCCATACTTGAGCTCCTATCCAGGGTAATTCAATGTCTCCTTTAGCCATGCTTGGCTAACTTCTTCTATAAGTTTCTTGGGTTGTAGTAGTTTATAAATTTATGTTTTAGTTTTGTTTCTACCTTTCTGAATACTATTTCTAGTTCTTGTTTTAATTCCTTGTTCTTAATTTTATCTTGATGATCACAAGTGTTTTTGCTTATTACTTATACGAATGAGAATTGGTAAGTAGTAAGGGATCTAGGATTAAAAAAGGCTATAAGTATATATCGTTAAGAGATTAGGATAGACGTAGCTTTGTGTTGGTCTGAACTTCATCTTCATCTTCTTCTTTAGTTAACTAGATTGCAAGAAATTGGGTTTAGTAATTAAAAAGAAAGTTCTACAATGTGTAAGAGATTAACTTGTAGATATACTAGGCTATAGCACCTTGAACTTGGATTTAAAATTCAGAAATTAAGTAGATACTTGCTAGCATATTTTATATTCTATGTAAACCAACACAAGAACTTAATTCTCATCATATTTATCACATCTTTATTTTATGCTATTATTCTTGTTTGCTCTAAAAAAACAACAACATATTTTCATCTTTAATTTTCTGCACAAGTACTAAATTTTATATTAATAAGAACACCTATCCCTTGGGTTCGATCTTTTTACTACGCGATAGTCAATCGTACACTTGCGATTATGCTATCAAACCTCCGCATCAAGAAAATCGTGCCTGTAAGATCCTGAATTTTCCCCTAGTAATTAAATAAATATTTAATTACCTCAAGTACTGTTAGGATACGCTCGTCGGCATAGGCAAGTGTAATCGTCGGCCGAATTTCTGATGAGGTACTTCTTACGACCCTTGATAGTAGACCGAGCTGGACCTGACTTTGAGTTCAAATGAGAATAAGATATTCTCACTATCACCATGACGTTCAATGAAGAATTTCATGAAGAATGACTATAACATTGATATAGCTTCTTTTGATGATAGACATTAACTTTGAGTTACGAACATTTCGTAATTATTCGCGAGTGCAACTCTCGCTAAATTCTTGATCATTTAAATTAGTTGAGTGATAATTAATCTAAAATTGTTATCTAGTCTCCCAGAATAATGAGAATAATAATTTTTCGTTATTGCTTTAGACTTCCCTTCCTTTTCGAGATTTAAAATTTGCTCTTTAAATGTATTTAAAGAAAAAGAAATAATAATAATACTAATATATGGAATTATCCCTTTGGGATTTTTGGCCAATAGGAATTGAGGGAAATCCTCCCTCAACCAATCAGGAAGTGATAGGGTGGGCCCCCTCTCCCCTCACCCCATAAACCGTCCTTCCTCTCACTCTTTCCCTCATTCCACACTTCACTCTCTCTCGCGTTTTTGTTTCTTCTCTCTGTCCACTTCGAGTTCCTCTTCATCTCCTTTTCCATGGCAGAACCGGTCACCACCGCCACTTCCCACAGCGAATCATCACCGTTAAACACCGCCACTCCTTGGCCATGTCGGCGCTGGGTAATCGACGACACAACCTCCCTTTTCTTTTTGTCTTCTTCGTTCATTGTGGGTAACGAACCACCACACCTTCTCTTCCTTTTTCAGCCACACCGCCACGTCGGTGGAGAAACCAACAACGCCACTGGAATCCCCTCGCCGTCCATGATGACTGGATTTTATATGATAATTTTAGGGTCTTTTTAGTCTTTTTATTTTGTTATTTTTGAGTCTCATATAGGATTTTTATTCTTTTTATGTAGATTTTATATTTATTTTGCATTTTGCATATAGATTAGCTTTTATTTGTTTTTTAAACTTTATTTTATATTTTTAGGAATTTTATAGTTATTTTTATATTTTTAAGAAAGCTGGTATAGTTATCATTTTTGTCCAGGGACAAATTTGTAAGTTTCAGGAAATGAAGGACCAAAGTGTAAAAGTTTAAGAGTGCAGGATGAAAAGTGAAGTTTCAAATAGTTAAAGGGCCAAAATTGAAGTGCTAGCAAAGAGAGGACTTAAAGTGGAAATTAAGAATATGAACCAACACTCTCTAAATTAAGCACATGGAAAATAAGGATTAAAGGATGAGTGGAGAATTGATGGTAGAGGGAAGGAATTTTCAAAAGTTAATTGGTGGCCAATGAAGGCCATAATGGCCATCAACTCCTCCACCATTGAAAGGAATTTTTTTGCTATAAATAGGAGTGCTCATCCTTTGTAAAAAACACACCATTTCAGAATACAACAAGTATTATTCTTTCCTCCTTGAGAGCATTGTTCCTAGGAATTGTGGGAAGCCAAACTTGAGCTCCTATCCAGGGTAATTCGATGCTTCTTTTAGCCATGCTTGGCTAATTCTTTTAAGTTACTTGGGTTTTTTTAGTTTGTAATTTATGTTTTAGTTTTGCTTCTACATTTCTGAATAATATTGCTATAAGTTCATGTTTTATTTGCTTGTTCTTCATTTCCTCTTAAAGTACACAAGAGTTCTTGCTTATTACTTATAACAATGAGAATTGGTAAGTAGTAAGGGAAATAGGATTTAAAAAAGGCTATAAGTATATATCGCTAAGAAATTAGGATAGACGTAGCTTTATGTTGGCCTGAACTTCATCTTCATCTTCTTCTTTAATTAACTAAATTGCAAGAATTTGGGTTTAGTAATTAGAAAGAAAGTTCTACAATGTGTAAGAGATTAACTTGTAGAAATACTTGGCTATAGCATCATGAACTTGGTTCTAGAATTCAGAAATTAAGTAGGAGTTTGCTAGCATATTTTATAAACTATGTAATTCAACCCAACTGCTTAAATTTCATCAACTTTCTTTTCTTTTATTTCATGCTATTTTATTTACTTGTTCTAAAACCAACATTAAAAATACATCTTTTAATTTTCCGTTAAAGTACTAAACAAGTTACTAAAAAGACACTTATCCCTGTGGGTTCGATATCTTATATATTACGCGATAACCATCCGTGCACTTGCGGATTTGGCTATCAAGTTTTTGGCACCGTTGCCGGGGATAGGTTCTTTTTAAGTTCTTTTTATTAATTTGTTTAGTGCTGTTTTTATATAAAAAAAAAAAGAAAAAAAATACTAACTTGTTTGGTGAATAGGTGCTACTAATTTTGTCTGCTGAAATTTTGTAAGGAAACATGGCTGGAACATTTGAGGAATGGTTGGCAAAGATTCGGGCTAATCTTGAAAAAGAAGACGAAAAGAGGAAGCATAGTGTTTTCAATTTAATTGATGAGTATTACTCTGAAATAGATTTCAAACACGCTTCGGGATCTTTGCCCAACCGAGTGCAAGAATGGAAGGCCAGAATAATCTTGCAAGGAAGGCTGAATGCAATTTTGGGGAGGCAGCCAGTAAACCATCAAGTTCCCATTGACCCGGTAAGTGATTCTATGGACAAAATAGAGGAAAAGAAAACTGAAGAAGTGGTTTGCTTAACCAGTGAAAAATCAGTTTTTCTTCCCACACCGGAGGAAAAAGAACAAAATTCTTTTAAACTTTCCATAGGTAATCTTATTTGGGAAAATGGTGAGGATTATGCTGAACATGTTTGCATTATTTTGATGACTATAAGTTGTCAAAATTTGCACGACTTAAGGGGTCTAAAACAGTTTGCAATAGACCCTGGTTGATTGAACAATTTCTGGAAGGGACCAAGTCTATCGAACACTATAAAATCGAGCTTCTTTGGAGACAACCCATGTCCAGGTTTGAGTATTTTAAATTCAGTAATTTTAGCTTTCTTTTATTTTCTGTTTTATTTTTTGTGTAATTTCTGTTTTATTCTTATTTCAAAAAAAAAAGGGAAATTGATTCTGAGTTGCAGGGAATGCCAAGATAAATGTGGCAGAAGGCCTCCTATCTTTGAAGGTAGGAGATGAAAATGTCAAGTTTTCTGTATTCCGGACTCTTAAGCATCATGAGTCCGAGGAAGAAGATGATTTCAAAGATGAAGTGTTCACCAAAAGAAGGAAAACTTCCCCTAATTGATTAAAAGGGAAGGGTATATCTCCGACCTTAACAATGAGCTGGTTGGGAGATAACCCAACTTAGGACTAGTTTAATTTTCTGTCTTTTAATTTTCAGCATCATCTTCGTAAATAAATAAAAGAAAAAAAAACTCTATGTTTTGCTGCAGGAGGGGCCAGCACTCAAGCGCTGGAGGCCAACGCTCAAGCGTTGAGCCCCTTTTTAAATCCCCTGATTCCAATTGATCCCAACGCTCAGGCGTTGGAGGGCTAGCGCTCATGCGCTAGGCCCCTGGAATCCACCCAGTTTTTATTTTGAATTCCAACGCCCAAGTGGTGGAATCCCAGCGCTCAGGCGTTGGGACCTCTGATTGCCCAGTTTTTGATTTTTATTCCAGCGCCCAAGCGTTGGCAAACCCAACGCTCAAGCGCTGGAGCTCGGGCAATTTTCTGCTTTTTATTTTATTTTCTGTTTTCTTTGTTTATAAATAATTTTGTGTCCACCATTTCTTGAAAAGTTTTTGATTCTTTGAGTTTTCCCTTGCTTTTATAATGGTTTTGATCTTTGGGAACTCAAGCATTCTTGTTTGTTTTTAAGTGGACACAATTTTCAACCCTTGTTCTTAATATGCTGTTTTTGAAACTAACAAGTCAAGCAAGCTTCTGCTTGTAAGACTCGGTTTGTTCAATTTTGCCGGATAGGCACCAAAGAGGAAGAGCCCTCTTGAACTTGGAGTGTTCAAAGTTGAAATTGCAAGGAGGTTTCGTGGACATTTGTAAAAAAAAAAAGAGAAGAAAAATACCATCTTTTAGTTTTTCAGTTTTTTAGTTTTATTTTTAGTTTTAGTTTTTATTTTTGCTTTTAGGTTTTTAAACTGCATGGTTGAGTGTCTTTATCCAGTCTGAATGCTACTATTGCTCTGTGAATGTTTTATCTGATTGAACTGTTTTTTGAAAAGGTTTTATGTTTTGATGCGGTTAGGATTGCATGCTGTTAGAAATAATTTGGACATCTTGATTGTTTTGGTTGTTGGCAAAATTTTTATGAGTTCTAAAAGGGTACCACTTACCCTATGTTTTTCAGAGAGCCGAGGACTCTGAATGCATGATTGTAAGATTTTTCTGCCTTGTGTTGCATGTTGATTGGGATTTTGTATACTTTGTAAGTTGAGAAGAGATTATAGGCATTTTTTAGAACTCAGAGTTTTGGTCTGTAAAGCAAAAATCCACTAGTAGCCCTTTTTGAGCCTTGAAAGAGTCATTCTTTGGAGCCTACTTTGTGTGATATTTTTTTAAGTTGTTAGTGTGATTCATAAGCTGAAATTGCTAGAGCTATGTATGTTGGGTTTCTCTCTAAAAAATAGAAAAAGAAAAAAAAGAATAAGGTATGTGCCTTATGAAAAAAGAAAAATATAATGAAGTGGTGGGGTGAGAAAGAGTATGAGGGGAGTAAAATTCAAGTCATTCATCCCATACATTCCACTACTTTGTTCAAAAAAAAAAGAGAAAAAATTGAGAGAACCTATGTGTTGAAGTTTGATAAAGCTCTTAGTCAAAAAAAAAAAATTCACTTAACAACAGATTCTGAGTCAAGCCAATAGAGTTGCCAAGTTCTTGAAATCCAAACCATGAATTGTTCAACCCTTTGGCCAAGTTACAACCTTCAAAAATCTCTTCAAAATTACTTAGTTACATGGTTTCAGTTTTGATTTGAATGATAGGCAGAATTATCACGCTTTCTTGTTTTTCATGGAGAATATATTTTTGTGAGCTTAATTTGATGAACTCAACATGTTAAAAGTGCCAAGCCTAACTTTCTTGATTAATATCTGTGGAACATGCATGTCTTTCATAATCCGCCGTGCTTTCTTGAAAATTATCATCTTTTTTGGATAAAACTTTCTCTAAACTCAGGGACGAGTTTCTCTTTAAGTTTTGTCGCTTGAGGACAAACTGTCATTGGGTATAGTGGTGTGATGACTGGATTTTATATGATAATTTTAGGGTCTTTTTAGTCTTTTTATTTTGTTATTTTTGAGTCTCATATCAGATTCTTATTCTTTTTATGTAGATTTTATATTTATTTTGCATTTTGCATATAGATTAGCTTTTATTTGTTTTTTAAACTCTATTTTATATTTTTAGGAATTTTTATAGTCATTTTTATATTTTTAGGAAAGTTGGTATAGTTATCATTTTTGTCCAGGGACCAATTTGTAAGTTTCAGGAAAGGAAGGACCAAACTGTAAAAGTTCAACAGTGGAGGATGAAAAGTGAAGTTTCAAAGAGTTAAAGGGCCAGAATTGAAGTGCTAGCAAAGAGAGGACTTAAAGTGGAAATCAAGAATATGAACCAATACTCTCTAATTAAGGACATGGAAAATAAGGATTAAAGGATGAGTGGAGAATTGATGGTAGGGGGAAGAAGTTTTCAAAAGTTAATTGGTGGCTAATGAAGGCCACAATGGCCATCAACTCCTCCACCATTGAAAGTCAAATTTTTGCTATAAATAGGAGTGCTCATCCTTTGTAAAAAACACACCATTTCAGAATACAACAAGTATTCTTCTTTCCTCCTTAAGAGCATTGTTCCTAGGAATTGTGGCAAGCCAAACTTGAGCTCCTATCCAGGGTAATTCGATGCTTCTTTTAGCCATGCTTGGCTAATTCTTTTAATTTACTTGGGTTGTTTTAGTTTGTAATTTATGTTTTAGTTTTGCTTCTACATTTCTGAATAATATTGCTATAAGTTCATGTTTTATTTGCTTGTTCTTCATTTCCTCTTAAAGTACACAAGAGTTCTTGCTTATTGCTTATAACAATGAGAATTGGTAAGTAGTAAGGGAAATAGGATTTAAAAAAGGCTATAAGTATATATCGCTAAGAAATTAGGATAGACGTAGCTTTATGTTGGCCTGAACTTCATCTTCATCTTCTTCTTTAATTAACTAAATTGCAAGAAATTGGGTTTAGTAATTAGAAAGAAAGTTCTACAATGTGTAAGAGATTAACTTGTAGAAATACTAGGCTATAGCATCATTAACTTGGTTCTAGAATTCAGAAATTAAGTAGGTGTTTGCTAGCATATTTTATAAACTATGTAATTCAACCCAAGTGCTTAAATTTCATCAACTTTCTTTTCTTTTATTTCATGCTATTTTATTTACTTGTTCTAAAACCAACATTAAAAATACATCTTTTAATTTTCTGTTAAAGTGCTAAACAAGTTACTATAAAGACACCTATCCCTGTGGGTTCGATATCTTATATATTACGCGATAACCATCCGTGCACTTGCGGATTTGGCTATCAGTCCACAACAAAACCCATGGTCCCGATCAACAAACCGCCGCCATTGGCCGCTGCCGCCGCCGCCTGGAAGGCCGTTTTCCGGCCAAACCCTTGGGCTTTTGGGAAAACCACCACCGCCACGTCGATCCTCGTCATGAGCAGAAGAAGACCTAGTGGCTGTTTTTTGTCATTGCCGTGGTTCGCTGCGGACCGCGATTTCCGGCGACCTCTGTTACCGGAAACCCAGTGCTTCCCTCGAAGCTCTTCCTCTCCTCTCTTCGAATCTGGGGCTGAATTTTAGAGAAGAGGTAATTTTCTATGTCAATTTTGAGTTTCCCCCTTTCAAAACCCTAACTCTCTTGTCCAATCGTTGAGTCTGTATTCTGAGCAAATTCCTAATTGATACAACGATTGATGACCCCTGCAGAGAAGGATTCAGACAGAGCGAGGAGGAATTGAAGCTTTGATTTCGTGGTTGCCGAAAAACTGAAATGTACAAAATTATTGATTCTGTACTAGTCCCTACAAATAAGTGATTTTTGTTTCTACTATGTTCTGGTTGAAATGAGATTTTGTATTTTCGGTTTGAAAATTAGAAGCAGGTTTTTGAAGTTTATTGAATTTAAGCTGTTGGAAAAGTGATTCTAGAAAAAAAATCAATTAATTCAGTTTTTAACGAAAACAAATTGTTTTGAAAAGTTTTGGTATTATAAGGGTACTCTGGGTATTAATTTGTATTAGGGAGCAACAATTAGATGTCAGATTCTCAATTCAATGAATTTAAGCACTAGTGCCTCAATATTGGAATAGGAGAAACAAACTGTCCTAAACTTAGAACTTTTCATCCTTAGTGAAACATTGATATGAAGACGAAATCCTCTGACGTTGTAGTTGGCCTTGTTACTCAACCGTCCCCTTTTAACGTCATTTAGTTTGACTAATCGTGCCTTGAAATTAAGTTCAATTTGGTGAATAAAGATCGAGCCTATTAGGACCTGCTTTGAAGGAAGATTAGTACCCTTGGCCACGCCCTTGATATAGGAAAATAAGTTGAATAACGTTGTTGGTGAAAGATTAGTGCTTATACAATTCGACTGTGAAATTACTCATGTTTGGGGAGAAAAAGGAGGAAATAATAATTGTAAGCGAGTAATTGTGAAAACTAATTAAGAGGGCATATATTTGATTAGAAAATGGAACTTGGTTTAAGTTGCTAAGGATTACCTGGCAGAGAGGACTAAGAAATCGACTTACGGGGGAGTAGACGAAGATTTAATAGAATATCCGAAGGGATGATGTTTAAGAATGATCAATCTATAGCGAAGTTGATTCACTTGAGTGATAGTAAGTTACTACCTTGATTAAATTAATGGAGAGGTTAGGATTGTTTTAAGGTTAGGACCCTTGATCTTAGGGCTGAGATTACCTTTAGAAACATGTAAGCGGAGTTAAGTTTGGGGTTGTGAGGTTATTTTGCGTGTGTTTTGCATTCAAGAATTTGTAAAGACTTTCAAATTGATAAATAACCATCTAGCCTAATTTCTCCTTGAAAGTTTTGAAGTTTTTAAAAGTTTTGAAAGTTGAACTTAAATTTTTCCAAGTCTTTTATAAGGCTGCCTGATAAGGAAAATCGCAAGTGTACGATTAACTATCGCGTAATAAAAAGATCGAACCCAAGGGATAGGTGTTCTTATTATTATAATATTTAGTACTAAAACAGAAAAATAAAAGATGAATATTTGTTGTTGGTTTGAGAACTAGAAAGAAACAATAGCATAAAATAATAAGAAAAAGAGATGATGAACATTAAGCTCTTGGGTTGGTTTACATAGTCTATAAAATCATGCTAGAAATTTCCTACTAAATTCCTGAATTATAAAACCATTATCATGATGCTAAAGCCTAGTGTAACTACAAGTTAATTCCTTAAGCATTGTAGATCTTTCTTTTTAATTACTAAACCCAATTCCTTGGCACCTAGTTAACTAAAGAAGAAGATGAAGAAGATGTTCAGGCCAACATAAAGTTACGTCCTTCCTAATTCCTTAGCGAAGTATACTTATAACCTTTTTTATTACCTAGTTCCCTTACTACTCACCAAATGGCCTTATGTAATAAGCAATAAGCAAAACCTCTTGTGATCATCAAGATAGAAATAAAGCATAAGGTAATAAAACATGAATGGAAATAATATTCAGAAATGTAAGAAAAACTTGAACATGTATTATAAACTAAAACAACCCAAAAACTTAAAGAAGAATTTAGCCAAACATGGCTAAAGGAGACATTGAATTACCCTGGATAGGAGCTCAAATATGGCTTCCCACAAGTCCTAGGAACAATGCTCAAGAGGGAGAAAGAGAGAATACTTGTTGTATTCTAAGATGGTGTGTTTTACAAGTGAAGAGGAGGGTCCTATTTATAGTAAAAATCCAGCCTCCAGCGCTTCAGCGCTGGCTTTCCCAACGCTTGGGCGCTAGAAAGCATTAAAATCCCACTTCCAGACCGAGGCCCAGCGCTTGAGCGCTGGGTTCTAGCGCTACAGCGCTGGCTACTGATTCTTCAACTTCAAGCTTTTCCTTCCTTCTTCATGGTAGTGGGTTTTGAATGCCATAAAAACCCACTTATCAGCCCTTTAATCAATTCTGAAACCTCTCCTCCACTATCATCAATCCTCCACTCATCCTTTAATCCTTTTTTTCCATGTGCTTAATTTAGAGAGTTGCTTCATATTCCTCTTTTTTACTTTTAGTCCTCTCTTGGTTAGCACTCCAATTCAAGCCCTTGAATTCTCTCAATCTTCACTTTTAGCCCTCCACTCTTGAACTTTCACATTTTGGACCTTGATTTCCTGAAACTTTACAAAGTGGTCCCTGGACAAAAATGATAACTAAACCAGCTTTTCCTAAAAAATATAAAATTTCTATAAAAGTACCTAAAAATATAAAATAAAGGTAGAAAAACAAATAAAATCTAATCTACATGCAAAATGCAAAATAAATAGAAAATCTACATAAAAATAATAAAAAACCTATATGTGACTCAAAAATAATAAAATAAAAAGACTAAAAACTACCTAAAAACATCATATAATATCCACTCATCACACCACTATACCCAACGACAGCTTGTCCTCAAGCGACAAAACTTACAGAAAAACTCGTCCCTGAGTTTTGAGAAAGTTTATCTTATTAAAACTTGAAGCACAAGAACCTTTGAAAGAAAGCTTAGCAGCAAAGAAAGACATGCATGTTTTATAGATAAAGAATCAAGAAAGTTAGGCTTGGCTTTTAACATGTTTGAGTTCATCAATTAAGCTCACAAAATAATATTCTCCATGAAAACAAGAAAGCTCAATGATCCTGCCTATAATTCAAATCAAAACTGAAGTAAAGCAACCAAGTGATGTTGAAGAGATTTTTAAGGTTGTAACTTGGCCAAAAGGGTTGAACAATTCAAGGTGTGGATTTCAAGAAATTGGCAACTCTAGTGGCTGACTCCGAAACTGTTGTTAAGTGATTTTCCTTGACTAAGAGCTTAAACAATTCAACACAAGGGTCCTCTCAATTTTTCTCTCTTTTTTTTTTTTTTAACAAAGTAGTGGAATGTATGGGATGAATGACTTGAATTTTACTCCCCTCATACTCTTTCTCACCCCACTACCTTATTATTTTTCTAAGGCACATACCTTATTTTTTTCTTCTTCCTTTTTTCATTTTTTTTTAGAGAGAAACCCACAAACATAGCTCTAACAATTCAGCACATGAATCACAATAACAACTTAAAAAATTATCACACAAAGTAGGCTCCAAAGAATGACTCTTTTAAGGCTCAAAAGGGGCTACTAGTGGATATAACATTTCAAGCAAAAATCTGAGTTTTTTAAAATGCCTATAATCTCTTCTCAACTCACAAAGTGTACAAAACTCCAATCAACATGCAACACAAGGCAGAAAAATCTTACAATCATGCATCAGAGTCCTCAGCTCTCAGAAAAAGATAGGGTAAGTGGTACCCTTTTTAGAACTCAGAAAAAGACTTTGCCAACAACCAAAACAATCAAGATATCAAAAATCCTTTCTACAGCATGCAATCTTAACTGCTTAAAAACATAGAACTTTTCACAAAGCAGTTCAATCAGATAAAGCATTTCACAAAGCTATAGCAACATTCATAATGGATAATATACTCAAGACTCATGCAAAAAGAAAACAGAAAAAACTAAGCTAAAAATAAAACTAAAACACTATATAAAAAGAAAAACAAAAAATAAAAAACTAAGAAGCTGGTATAGTAACAAATTTTCCACAAAGGTCCAAGGGAACATCAATGTAAAAATCAATTTGAACACTTAAGTTCAAGAGGGTTCTTCCTCCTTTTGGTACCTATCCTGTAACATTGAACAAACAAAAGTCTCACAAGCAGAAGCTTGCTTAACTTGTTAGTTCCAAAATCAGCACACTTAAGATCATGGGTTGAAAAATTGTGTCCACCTTTAAAAACAAGAATTCTTGAGTTCCCAAAAATCAAAACTAGTGTAGAAACAAGGGAAAACTCATAGAATCGAAAACCTTTCAGAAAATGGTGAACACAAAATTTATTAAAAACTAAAAACAACAAACAAAAGCAAAAACAGCAAACTGCCCGAGCTCCAGCGCTTGAGCGTTGGGGATACCAACGCTTGGGCGCTGGAATTAAAATAAAAACTGGGCATCAGAGGTCCCAGCGCCTGAGCGCTGGGTTCCAACGCTGTGGCGCTGGAAATTAAAAATAAAAAACTGGGATTCCAGGGGCCTAGCGCATGAGCGCTAGCCCTCCAACGCCTAAGCGCTGGGATCAACTGGAATCAGAGGTTGTGAAGCAGGGGCCTAACGCATGAGCGTTGGCCTCCAGCGCTTGAGCGCTGGCCTCTCCTGCAGCAAAAGCATAGAATTTTTTATTTATTTATTTACAAAGATGGTGCAGAAAATTAAAAGACAGAAAATTAAACTATCCTAAGTTGGGTTGTCTCCCAACCAGCTCATTGTTAAGGTCCGAGATAGACCCTTCCACTAATCACTTTCAACCGGGGTCTATTACAAAATTCATTAGACCCCGCAAATCATGCAAATTTTGGCACAACAACATGGTGCCACATGAATTTTCAGCTAACAAGGTAACAACATTTAAATTAAAAATGGAAGGAATAAATAAATTTTCCCTTCCCTGTTCTGCTCCTTGCTTTTCTGAACCTATAGCATAGGTTCCTTGAGGTTCTTCTTCCTCCATTTCCAATTTGTCTTTAAGGACAAATTCTACAATGAAGGTTGCTTTCACCTCCTCTTTTTGAACCACAAGTTCACTTTCATGAACAGGTGATTGTTGTTCATCCCTGGGATGCCTCCTTAGAATGCTTTGGATTTCCATTTGTAGCTCCTCCATAGCCTTACATTCTTGCTCAGGGATTGGCAAAAATCCGGATTTTCTCTTGCATTCTAAATCGGAGTAAAACTCGTCAATTAGAGTGCAGATATCCTGCTTCGTCTTCTCATATTCCTTTTCAACCTCAGCCCGGATTTTTTCCTCCCGTTGTTCGAATGTTTTAGCCATTGCTATACCTGACAATACTTAGCAAACAAAATTAGCAGCACCAGTTCATCAAAAAATTTTCTTTTTTTTTTATATATATATGAACAAGAAGTACTAAACAAAATAAAAATAAGAACTTAAAAAGAACCTATCCCCGGCAACGGCGCCAAGGACTAAAAGTGAAGATTGAGAGAATTAAAGGGCCAGAATTGAAGTGTTAACCAAGAGAGGACCAAAAGTGGAAAAGAAGAATATGAAGCAACTCTCTTCAAATTAGCACATGGAAATTTATGTTGAAGGATTGATGGTAGTGGGAGGAAGGTTTTAGAATTGATTAAGGGCTGATAAGTGGATTTTTAAGGCATTCAAAACCCACTACCATGAAGAAGGAAGGAAAAGCTTGGAGCTGAAACAGCAGTACCCAGCGCTGCAGCGCTGGGAAGCCAGCGCTCAAGCGCTGGCCCTCGGTATGGAAGTCGATTTTTAATGCTCCCTAGCGCCCAAGCGTTGGGAATGCCAGCGCTCAAGCGCTGGAGGCTGGATTTTTACTATAAATAGGACCCTTTTCTTCACTTGTAAAGCACACCTTCTTAGAATACAACAAGTATTCTCTCTTTCTCCCTCTTGAGCATTGTTCCTAGGACTTGTGGGAAGCCATATTTGAGCTCCTATCCAGGGTAATTCAATGACTCATTTAGCCATTCCTGGCTAACTTCTTCTTTAAGTTTCTTGGGTTGTAGTAGTTTATATTTATGTTTTAGTTTGCTTTTACCTTTCTGAATATTACTTCTATTACATGTTTTATTTCCTTGTTCTTCATGCATCTTGTGTACAAAAGATTTCTTGCTTATTACTTATACGAATGGAAATTGGTAAGTAGTAAGAGACCTAGGATTTAAAAAAGGTTATAAGTATACTTCACTAAGGAATTAGGAAGGACGTAACTTTATGTTGGCCTGAATTTCTTCTTCATCTTCTTCTCTAGTTAACTAAGTTGCAAGGAATTGAATTTAGTAATTAGAAAGAAAGTTCTACAATGTGTAAGGAATTAACTTGTAGATACACTAGGCTATAGCATCATGAAATTAGATTTAAAATTCAGAAATTAAGTAGGAGCTTACTAGCATATTTATATAGACTATGTAAACCAACCCAAGAGCTTATTTTCTATCATCTTATTCTCTTCTATTTTATTGCTATTCCATGTGCTACCTTAAACAAACTTTCAACAAATACACCTTTTTAATTTTTCTGTTTAAGTACTAAACTTTATATTAATAAGAACACCTATCCTTTGGGTTCGATCTTTTTACTACGCGATAGTAAATCGTACACTTGTGATTCCGCTATCAGAACGTTTTTGGCGCCGTTGCCGGGGATAGGTTTTGTTCTTGTTATTATTTTGGTTAGTGCTTTTTGTTTATATAAAAAAAAAATATTAACTTGTGTGATGAACTGGTGCTGCTAATTTGTTTGCTGAGTGTTTTCAGGTATAGCAATGGCTGAAACATTTGAGCAAAGGGAGGCAAAAATCCGTGCTAGACTTGAAATAGAATATGAGAAAAAGAAGCAGGAAGCTTTCACTCTTGTTGACGAATTTTATTTTAATTCAAAGTGTAAGCGGAATGCGGGATTTTTGCCAACTCCTGAGCAAGAATGTAAGGCCATGGAGGAGTTACAAGTGAAAATACAAAGCATTTTAAGGAGGCAGCCCAGCGAAGAACAACAACAACCAGTTCATGAAAATGAACTTGTTGTTCAACAAGAGGAGGTAAAAGAAACTTCCATTGTAAAATTTGTCTTTGAAGACAAATTGGAAATAGAGGAAGAAGAACCTCAAGGAACCTATGCTATAGGTTCAGGACAGCAAGGAAAAGAACAAGGAAGGGAAAATTTATTTATTCCTTCCATTTTTAATTTGAATGTTGTTGCCTTGTTAGCTGAAAATTCATTTGGCACCATGTTGTTTTTGTGCCAAAATTTGCATGAGTTGCGGGGTCTAATGAATTTTGTAATAGACCCCGGTTGAAAAGTGATTAGTGAAAAGTCTACCAAAGACTATAACATTGGGCTTCTTGGGAGACAACCCAAGTGTTTCTATTGCTTTTGTTTTGTTTTGTTTTGCTGAATAAATAGCTGCAGGAACCCCAACGCTCAAGTGTTGGAGGCTCAACGCACATGCGTTGAGCCCCTGTTTCTTGCCCAGTTTTTATTTTAATTCCAGCGCCCAAGCGTTGGCAAACCCAACGCTCAAGCGTTGGAGCTCGGGCAATTTTCTGCTTTATAATTTTATTTGCTGTTTTCAGTTTTAAATAAATTTTGTGTTCACCATTTTCTGAAAGTTTTAGATTCTATGAGTTTTCCCTTGTTTCTACAATGGTTTTGATTTTTGGGAACTCAAGAATTCTTGTTTTTAAGGTGGACACAATTTTTCAACCCATGATCTTATTTGTGCTGTTTTTGGGACTAGCAAGTCAAGCAAGCTTCTGTTTGTGAGACTTTTGTTTGTTCAATGTTACAGGATAGGTACCAAAAGCAGGAAGAACCCTCTTGAACTTAAGTGTTCAATTTGATTTTTGCATAGAGGTTCCCTTGGACCTTTGTGGAAAATTTGTGTACTATACCAGCTTCTTAGTTTTTTAGTTTTTTCTTTTTATAGTTTTTTAGGCTAGTTTTTCTGTTTTCTTTTTTGCATGAGTCTTGAGTATTTTATCCATTATGAATATTGCAATAGCTTTTTGAAATGCTTTATCTGATTGAACTGCTTTGTGAAAAAGTTCTATGTTTTGAAGCAGTTAGGATTGCATGCTGTAGAAAGGATTATTGATATCTTGATTGTTTTGGTTGTTGGCAAAAAGTCTTTTTCTGAGTTCTAAAAAGGGTACCACTTACCCTATCTTTTTCTGAGAACTGAGGACTCTGAATTCTTGATTGTGAAATTTTTCTGCCTTGAGTTGCATGTTGATTGGAGTTTTGTATACTTTGTGAATTGAGAAGAGATTATAGGCATTTTTGAAAACTCTGATTTTTGCTTGAAATGTTATATCCACTAGTAGCCCCTTTTGAGCCTTAAAAGAGTCATTCTTTGGAGCCTACTTTGTGTGATAATTCTTAAAGTTGTTATTGTGATTCATGTGCTGAAATTGTTAGAGCTATGTTTGTGGGTTTCTCTCTTAAAAAAAAGATGAAGGAAAAATTTAAAAAATTAAGGTATGTGCCTTAGGAAAAATAATGAAGTGGTGGGTGAGAAAGAGTATGAAGGGAGTAAAATTCAAGTCATTCATCCCATACATTCCACTACTTTGTTCAAAAAAAAAAAAAGAGAAAAATTGAGAGGACCCTTGTTTGTATTTGTTGAAGCTCTTAAGTCAAAGAAAAATCACTTAACAACAGATTCTGAGTCAGCCACTAGAGTTGCCAATTTCTTGAAATCCACACCTTGAAATGTTCAACCCTTTGGCCAAGTTACAACCTTAAAAATCTCTTCAAAATCACTTGGTTGCTTTATTTCAGTTTTGATTTGAATTATAGGCAGGATCATTGAGCTTTCTTGTTTTTCATGGAGAATATCATTTTGTGAGCTTTATTGATGAACTCAAACATGTTAAAAGCCAAGCCTAAATTTCTTGATTCTTTGTCTGTAAAACATGCATGTCTTCCTTTTCTGCTAAGCTTTCTTTGAAAGGTTCTTGTGCTTCAAGTTTTAATCAGATAAACTTTCTCAAAATCAGGGACGAGTTTCTCTTTAAGTTTTGTCGCTTGAGGACAAGCTGTCGTTGGGTATAGTGGTGTGATGAGTGGATATTATATGATGTTTTAGGTTGTTTTTAGTCTTTTTATTTTAATATTTTTGAGTCACATATAGGATTTTTTGTTATATTTATGTAGATTTTATATTTATTTTGCATTTTGCATGTAGAATAGATTTTATTTGTTTTTCTAGCTTTATTTTATATTTTTAGGAATTTTATAGCTATTTTATATTTTTAGGAAAAGCTGGTTTAGTTATCATTTTTGTCCAGCGACCAAATTGTAAAGTTTCAGGAAATCAAGGACCAAAATGTTAAAGTTCAAGAGTGGAGGACTAAAAGTGAAGATTGAGAGAATTAAAGGGTCAGAATTGAAGTGCTAACCAAGAGAGGACCAAAAGTGGAAAAGAAGAATATGAAGCAACTCTCTTC
This sequence comes from Acmispon strigosus, assembly GCA_030819835.1. Classification (NCBI taxonomy): domain Eukaryota; kingdom Viridiplantae; phylum Streptophyta; class Magnoliopsida; order Fabales; family Fabaceae; genus Acmispon; species Acmispon strigosus. Next base: position 23,577,449 of record JAUAMA010000004.1, on the reverse strand, counting down.
AAATTAGCACATGGAAATTTATGTTGATGGATTGATGATAGTGGGAGGAAGGTTTCAGAATTGATTAAGGGCTGATAAGTGGATTTTTAAGGCATTCAAAACCCAGCGCTGCAGCGCTGGGAAGCCAGCGCTCAAGCGCTGGCCCTCGGTATGGAAGTCGATTTTTAATGCTCCCTAGCGCCCAAGCGTTGGGAATGCCAGCGCTCAAGCGCTGGAGGCTGGATTTTTACTATAAATAGGACCATTTTCTTCACTTGTAAAGCACACCTTCTTAGAATACAACAAGTATTCTCTCTTTCTCCCTCTTGAGCATTGTTCCTAGGACTTGTGGGAAGCCATATTTGAGCTCCTATCCAGGGTAATTCAATGACTCCTTTAGCCATTCTTGGCTAACTTCTTCTTTAAGTTTCTAGGGTTGTAGTAGTTTATATTTATGTTTTAGTTTGCTTTTACCTTTCTGAATATTACTTCTATTTCATGTTTTATTTCCTTGTTCTTCATGCATCTTGTGTACAAGATATATTTTGCTTATTACTTATACGAATGGAAATTGGTAAGTAGTAAGAGACCTAGGATTTAAATAAGGTTATAAGTATACTTCAGTAAGGAATTAGGAAGGACGTAACTTTATGTTGGCCTGAATTTCTTCTTCATCTTCTTCTCTAGTTAACTAAGTTGCAAGGAATTGAATTTAGTAATTAGAAAGAAAGTTCTACAATGTGTAAGGAATTAACTTGTAGATACACTAGGCTATAGCATCATGAAATTAGATTTAAAATTCAGAAATTAAGTAGGAGCTTACTAGCATATTTATATAGACTATGTAAACCAACCCAAGAGCTTATTTTCTATCATCTTATTCTCTTCTATTTTATTGCTATTCCATGTGCTACCTTAAACAAACTTTCAACAAATACACCTTTTTAATTTTTCTGTTTAAGTACTAAACTTTATATTAATAAGAACACCTATCCTTTGGGTTCGATCTTTTTACTACGCGATTGTAAATCGTACACTTGCGATTCCGCTATCAGAAAGCATGATTCTTTTCGACATGATTTATATCTGCTTGAGATATGTGTAACTGCTCTACATGATTAGTATTAATTATGAAGCTATGCTAGGCCTCGTTTAAATACATATGATTCCTACTTGTGTTTCTGGGTCATGTCGTGTCAAGCATGTGGTTGAGAAATTCGTTATGGTTTGGGGCTAATAAATAGTCACGGGCTAGACGTCGCACCATCGGGGCGTTATTGCAGAGCGTTCTCATGTAAGTGGCAACTCTCAACTTACCGACTTACTCTCTAGTTCGTTCGGAGTTCGAGAGAGTGTCCCACCTGCCTGCAGGAGTTGGTGCATATCCAGATAAAAGTTTTCTTGTACAAGAGGAGGGTGTGTGTGCATATAGGAGTCCTAGTGTTTTTCAACTACTTGCGTCAAATAATTGTATTTGTACTTGCTACTTGTACCTGTTGAATGCTGCTTGGATATTACTTGCTCACTCGCTTGCTTAATTATTTATCCATTATTATCTGAAGTTGACCCTTGCACTTGTTTGTTGCTTGTGTTCCGGGCGATCCGACGCCAGCTTAAAAAGTGCTAGCCGAAGAGTACTCGGAGGATGCCAAACCGAAGACAGCTCGAGGGAGTAGGACGGAATTGTATTTGATTTCACGTCTGTACATGAGCATGCCCGGGGTAGGGTAGATTTCCGGGGTAATGTACCTTTATGCGGTCGCCCTGTGGCATCGAAGGAGGTATGATAGGGTAGGATGTCTGAGTCGGGTTTTTAATAGTGACATCATGTTCTCTTTTATAAACGAGTTTGTTGATTTCGAAATTATATCACTGATGTTGCTCACTTAATTATGTACCATACATGTTTTGTTGAACTGAGTATCTATATATAAGTAATACATAAAGTTCTTAGCATGATTTGAGCAAAAAATACACTTGCATTTTCATAAGCTATTGAAAGATTTCCGCATGTTTATTTACTATTCATTTGCTACAGTAATGCCCTGAAAATCAGGGTGTTACGTTGTGGTATCAGAGCTCTGGTTGAGAAATACCAGAGCTGTCGGGGAAATGGTTTTTCTACGCTAGGTTGTGTGTTTTGTGTGCGTGCAATTAGGATGTTTCAGCTTTGATTGCTGGGGAGTTGGCTTGTAAGGTCTGATCAACCTTATGACTTCTCTTAGCATGACGAGATCCAAGAGCATCCAAACTTGCAGATGTCTTTAGGTTTATCCCTTGAGTGGAGAACCTTCTTATGTGCTTCTTGTTTATCTCTTATGATAGCTAGCTCCTGAATTATTTGATATCGGACTAGCATTGCTGTCCTTATTGTATGCCCTTGATTGTTAGGAGTCATTGTGGGGCGTTGGCTAGGTCGGTAGTGGGTCAAGGATGTTCTAAAGGAGTTGATAGCTCAGGAGGGATGTTTGGGAAAATTAGAATCCATGTACGATGCCCATAGTTAAAAGGATGCTGAACTTTACATAGAACCTTGTAGGATAACAGTATTTCCCCGACCGACAGGATTGTGGAACTAGATGGCCCATGTAGGATAACAGTATTTCCCCAACCGAGTCTCTCTGAATGCTTTACATAGAACCTTGTAGGAACTGCACTTAAAGAAGGAATTGCGATAGTGTCTTCTATCGGCCAGCATTGAAGAGAAGGGAAAATGAATATGTGAAGCGTACAAATGGTACAACAGCCATCTCAGATGATACTTACGGATGACGCCTGCACCATCTACCGAGTACAAGTGATAGATAAAGGATCCAACTTAGAGTGGTCGGGCAACGGTAAAGTGTTTCGCTTTGGGAAAGCGCCAGCGTTGTTGTTAAAGAGAAGGACATGAGGTTCCGACTTTGCATGAATTATCGATAACAGAATAAGGCAACGGCAAGAGACCCTTTTCGGAACTCTTTATGGACAGTGCGAGTGTCTTGTGGCGTCTCGGAGTGGCCAATGCACACACCGTCTTCATGAAATACGTGAATAGGAAACCTCAACCATTCTTGGACCAGTTTGTGGCAGTATTTATTGACAACATCCTTGTGTGCACCTAGATTTTTGGAAGAACAGGAGAAGTTATCTCCGACCAGTACCGCACATATTACGGAGAAGAAGCCGTATGCCAGTCCTTCAAGTCCGAGTTCGACTCAAAGGAGTAAAACCTTTTTGACATGTGATATCAAGCGAAGGAATCACAGTCGACCCAGCCAAGTGGAATGAGGGTTAGCATGGGAACGACTAAAGACAGCGATTGAGACGAAGAGTTGCTTCGATCTGGATGGTTACTATCGGTACTTCACCGAAGAACTCCCGAAGCTAGTGGAATCTCGAATGCAACTCACTAAGAAGGACCAACCTTTTGCAAGGACCAAGAGGGATGAGTTCGGTTATCGACGAGTGGAGAAACAGTGGTCAACTTCGTCAGCACTAGTTGCCATAACAGGGAGAAAAATACGTAGTCGATGTCAATACGTATACCAAAGGATAGGCCGTGTTCTAAAGCAGGACCTCAGAGTGGTGGTGCCTGTTTGGGAACAGTTAAAGATGCCAGAGCAGAGCTGTTCAAGATATCAGTTGGAATTAGCCGCAGTGGAGTCTACGCTCGAGTTATGAAGACGCCACCTCTATGAGAGTGCTACACTACCTTCAGTTATCACGAGGAATTTGGGATACTCGTTTGATTTGAAGGAGGAAGCTTGAAGCATCATGAATGGGCAAAGCCCATGAGGGAGTGTGACCTCACCCCGCAATATCATCCGAGGAAGTTCATCGTGGTTGCTAGGTCTTGGATCAACCAACAATGACTGCCTCCACCATAACAGTGAGAAAGATGGAACTGTTCAAATAGTTTCAAGGGCTGAAGTTGGATCAGGCTATCCTGAACAAGGAAACAGACAGACTGATTGTGTGATGGAATACCTTACTTGTCAGAAGGCAAGGACAGAACATGAGGAGCTGGCAGAAATGTTTCAGCCCCTAACGTCCCCAAGTGGAAGTGGGACTGTACATCGATGGATATGGGTAATCGAGGATTGACCAAGTCAGCTCGTCTCAACTCACAGAGAAAATCTTCAACGTACAATGGACGTCATAATTATGCTTTCAAAAGATGCTTAACTACACAGAACATGCCCAACATCATCTCGGATATGGAACGCTATTCCAATTTCCCCTAAGGGAGTGATCTGAAGAGCTTAAAGTTGAAGCCCTCTCGTCGAATCAAGAATTTTGAAGTTATTACTGTTAGGGTTAAGCAGCACCCTAGACCGGAGATTCAATCTTTCGGGAACGTTATGCGAAATGTACACATGCAAGTGACAACTCCCGACTGTCTGCGGCACTTTTTCGCATGGAAATTGGTTGAGTGTCCCACCAACCTACGAGGTTTGGTGCTATCATTTTTGAATGGAATTTTTGTACAACGGGGAGTTGTACGTGCATGATACTGAAATTGCAAGTGTACAATTTACTATCGCGTAATATAAAAAGATCGAACCCAAGGGATAGGTGTTCTTATTATTATTAAATTTAGTACTTAAACAGAAAAATAAAAGATGAATAATTGTTGTTGGTTTGAGAACTAAAAGAAACAATAGCATAAAATAATAAAAGAAAAAGATGATGAACATTAAGCTCTTGGGTTGGTTTACATAGTCTATAAAAACATGCTAGCAATCTCTTACTAAATTCCTGAATTATAAATCCATTATCATGATGCTATAGCCTAGTGTAACTACAAGTTAATTCCTTAAGCATTGTAGATCTTTCTTTTTAATTACTAAACCCAATTCCTTGGCACCTAGTTAACTAAAGAAGAAGATGAAGAAGATGTTCAGGCCAACATAAAGTTACGTCCTTCCTAATTCCTTAGCGAAGTATACTTATAACCTTTTTTATTACCTAGTTCCCTTACTACTCACCAAATGGCCTTATGTAATAAGCAATAAGCAAAACCTCTTGTGATCATCAAGATAGAAATAAAGCATAAGGTAATAAAACATGAATGGAAATAATATTCAGAAATGTAAGAAAAACTAGAACATGTATTATAAACTAAAACAACCCAAAAACTTAAAGAAGAATTTAGCCAAACATGGCTAAAAGAATCATTGTATTACCCTGGACTAGGAGCTCAAATATGGCTTCCCACAATTCCTAGGAACAATGTTCTTGAGGAAGAAAGAGGAACACTTGTTGTGTTCTAAGAAAGGTGTGCTTTACAAGTGAAGAGGAGGGTCCTATTTATAGTAAAAATCCAGCCTCCAACGCTTCAGCGCTAGAATTCCCAACGCTTGGGCGCTGGGAGCATTAAAAATCCACTGCCAGACCGAGGGCCAGCGCTTGAGCGCTGGCTTCCCAGCGCTGCAGCGCTGGGCACTGCCTCTTCAACTTCAAGTTTTTCTTCTTCTTCATGGTTAGTGGGATTTGAATGCCATCAAAACCCACTACTCAGCCCTTGTTTAATTCTGAAACTTCTCCTCCACTACCATCAATTCCTTCAAGCTTATTTTCCATGTGCTAATTTGAAGAGAGTTGCTTCATATTCCTCTTTTCCACTTTTAATCCTCTCTTTGTTAGCACTTCAACTTTGGCCCTTTAACTCTCTCAATCTTCATTTTTAGCCCTCCACTCTTGAACTTTCACAAATAGGTCCTTGATTTCCTGAAACTTTACAAATCGGTCCCTGGACAAAAATGATAACTAAACCAGCTTTTCCTAAAAATATAAAATACCTATAAAAATTCCTAAAAATATAAAATAAAGGTAGAAAAACAAATAAAATCTGATCTACATGCAAAATGCAAAATAAATATAAAATCTACATAAAAACAATAAAAAACCTACATGAGACTCAAAAATAATAAAATAAAAAGACTAAAAAGACCCTAAAATTATCATATAAAATCCACTCATCACACCACTATACCCAACGACAGCTTGTCCTCAAGCGACAAAACTTAAAGAAAAACTCGTCCCTGAGTTTTGAGAAAGTTTTTATCCGATTGAAATATGATAATTTTCAAGAAAGCTTAGCGGATAAGGAAGACATGCATGTTTAAAAGACAAAGAATCAAGGAAGTTAGGCTTGGCTTTTAACATGTTTGAGTTCATCAAATAAGCTCACAAAATGATATTCTCCATGAAAACAAGAAAGCTCAATGATCCTGCCTATAATTCAAATCAAAACTGAAGTAAAGCAACCAAGTGATGTTGAAGAGATTTTCAAGGTTGTAACTTGGCCAAAGGGTTGAACAATTTAAGGTATGGATTTCAAGAAATTGGAAACTCTAGTGGCTGACTCAGAAACTTGTTGTTAAGTGATTCTTCTTTGACTAAGAGCTCAACAATTCACACAAGGGTTCTCTCAATTTTTCTCTTTTTTTTTTTTTTTTTTTTTTTTTTGAACAAAGTAGTGGAATGTATGGGATGAATGACTTGAATTTTACTCCCTTCATACTCTTTCTCACCCCACTACCTCATTATTTTTTTCTAAGGCACATACCTTATTTTTTCAATTTTTTATTTTCAACTTTTTCCTTCTTTTTTTTAGAGAGAAACCCACAAACATAGCTCTAACAATTTAGCACATGAATCACAATAACAACTTTAAGAATTATCACACAAAGTAGGCTCCAAAGAATGACTCTTTTAAGGCTCAAAAGGGGCTACTAGTGGATATCAAATTTCAAACAAAAATCTGAGTTTTCAAAAATGCCTATAATCTCTTCTCAACTCACAAAGTGTACAAAACTCCAATCAACATGCAACACAAGGCAGAAAAATTTCACAACCAAGAATTCAGAGTCCTCAGCTCTCAGAAAAAGATAGGGTAAGTGGTACCCTTTTTAGAACTCAGAAAAAGACTTAGCCAACAACCAAACAATCAAGACATCAAAAATCCTTTCTACAGCATGCAATCCTAACTGCTTAAAAACATAGAATTTTTCACAAAGCAGTTTAATCAGATAAAGAATTCCCAAAGCTATAGCAACATCAGAATGGATAATATACTCAAGAATCATGCAAAAAAACAAACTAAACTAAAAATAAAAATAAAAATAAAACTAAAAACTATAAAAAGAAAAACAAAAATAAAAACTAACAAGCTGGTATAGTAACAAATTTCCACAAAGGTCCAAGGGAACCTCAATGTAAGAATCAATTTAAACACTTAAGTTCAAGAGGGTTCTCCCTCTTTTTGGTACCTATCCTGTAACATTGAACAAACAAAAGTCTCACAAGTAGAAACTTGCTTAACTTGTTAGTTCCAAAATCAGCACAAGTAAGATCATGGGTTGAAAAATTGTGTCCACCTAAAAACAAGAATTCTTGAGTTCCCAAAAATTAAAAACATTTTAGAATCAAGGGAAAACTCAAAGAACCTTAAAACTTTTCAGAAGATGGTGAACACAAAATTTATTAAAAACTAAAAACAGCAAATAAAAGTAAAAACAGCAAACTGCCCGAGCTCCAGCGCTTGAGCGTTGGGGATGCCAACGCTTGGGCGCTGGATAAAAGCAAAAACTGGGCAATCAGAGGTGTAAAGCAGGGGCCTAACGCTTGAGCGTTGGCCTCCAGCGCTGGAGCGCTGGCCTCTCCTGCAGCAAAAACATAGAATTTTTTTCTTTTATTTATTTACAAGATTGATACAAAAAATTAAATGACAGAATTATAAACTATCCTAAGTTGGGTTGTCTCCCAACCAGCTCATTGTTAAGGTCCGAGATAGACCCTTCCACTAATCACTTTCAACCGGGGTCTATTACAAAATTCTTTAGACCCCGCAAATCATGTATATTTTGGCACAAAAGCAACATGGTGCCACATGAATTTTCAGCTAACAAGGTAACAACATTTAAATTAAAAATGGAAGGAATAAATAAATTTTCCCTTCCCTGTTCTGCTCCTTGCTTTTCTGAACCTATAGCATAGGTTCCTTGAGGTTCTTCTTCCTCCATCTCCAATTTGTCTTCAAAGACAAATTTTACAATGGAAGTTTCTTTTACCTCCTCTTTTTGTACCACAAATTCACTTTCATGAATAAGTGGTTGTTGTTTATCCCCGGGCTGCCTCATTACAATGCCTTGTATCTTTACTTGTAGAATCTCCCTGGCCTTACATTCTTGCTCAAGACTTGGCAAAAATCCGGATTTCCTCTTGCAATCTATATCAGAGAAAAACTCTTTAACTAGAGTGAAGATATCCTGCTTCGACTTCTCATATTCCTTTTCAACCTCAGCCCAGATTTTTGCCTTCCTTTGCTCGAATGTTTCAGCCATTGCTATACCTGACAATACTTAGCAAACAAAATTAGCAGCACCAGTTCATCACAAATTTTTTTATATTTATATTTTTTTCTCTTTTTTTTTAATATATAAACAAGAAGTACTAAATAAAATAAAAATAAGAACTTGAAAGAACCTTTCCCCGGCAACGGCGCCAAAAACTTGATACTGAAATTGCAAGTGTACAATTTACTATCGCGTAATATAAAAAGATCGAACCCAAGGGATAGGTGTTCTTATTATTATTAAATTTAGTACTTAAACAGAAAAATAAAAGATGAATAATTGTTGTTGGTTTGAGAACTAAAAGAAACAATAGCATAAAATAATAAAAGAAAAATATGATGAACATTAAGCTCTTGGGTTGGTTTACATAGTCTATAAAAACATGCTAGCAATCTCTTACTAAATTCCTGAATTATAAATCCATTATCATGATGCTATAGCCTAGTGTAACTACAAGTTAATTCCTTAAGCATTGTAGATCTTTATTTTTAATTACTAAACCTAATTCCTTGGCACCTAGTTAACTAAAGAAGAAGATGAAGAAGATGTTCAGGCCAACATAAAGTTACGTCCTTCCTAATTCCTTAGCGAAGTATACTTATAACCTTTTTTATTACCTAGTTCCCTTACTACTCACCAAATGGCCTTATGTAATAAGCAATAAGCAAAACCTATTGTGATCATCAAGATAGAAATAAAGCGTAAGGTAATAAAACATGAATGGAAATAATATTCAGAAATGTAAGAAAAACTAGAACATGTATTATAAACTAAAACAACCCAAAAACTTAAAGAAGAATTTAGCCAAACATGGCTAAAAGAATCATTGAATTACCCTGGACTAGGAGCTCAAATATGGCTTCCCACAATTCCTAGGAACAATGTTCTTGAGGAAGAAAGAGGAACACTTGTTGTGTTCTAAGAAAGGTGTGCTTTACAAGTGAAGAGGAGGGTCCTATTTATAGTAAAAATCCAGCCTCCAACGCTTCAGCGCTAGAATTCCCAACGCTTGGGCGCTGGGAGCATTAAAAATCCACTGCCAGACCGAGGGCCAACGCTTGAGCGCTGGCTTCCCAGCGCTGCAGCGCTGGGCACTGCCTCTTCAACTTCAAGTTTTTCTTCTTCTTCATGGTTAGTGGGATTTGAATGCCATCAAAACCCACTACTCAGCCCTTGTTTAATTCTGAAACTTCTCCTCCACTACCATCAATTCCTTCAAGCTTATTTTCCATGTGCTAATTTGAAGAGAGTTGCTTCATATTCCTCTTTTCCACTTTTAATCCTCTCTTTGTTAGCACTTCAACTTTGGCCCTTTAACTCTCTCAATCTTCATTTTTAGCCCTCCACTCTTGAACTTTCACAAATAGGTCCTTGATTTCCTGAAACTTTACAAATCGGTCCCTGGACAAAAATGATAACTAAACCAGCTTTTCCTAAAAATATAAAATACCTATAAAAATTCCTAAAAATATAAAATAAAGGTAGAAAAACAAATAAAATCTGATCTACATGCAAAATGCAAAATAAATATAAAATCTACATAAAAACAATAAAAAACCTACATGAGACTCAAAAATAATAAAATAAAAAGACTAAAAAGACCCTAAAATTATCATATAAAATCCACTCATCAGTGCACATAGGAACCGTAGAGCCATCGACCATACTGTTTATTTACTTTGGTGTGGAATGTGGCTTACGTGTTAACTTGAATGTCACCTACGTGCTTGTTTGGCTAGTTTTATGCCTAACGGTATTTGAAGATGGGACCAAGATTCTTCTGTCACCCTTCGATGGTAAGACAAAGTTGAAAAAATATTGGAATCACTAGAGGTTCTGCAAGGCATGCGCCTTGGACCATCACAGAAGCTGGAGGGAAAAACTACCTTTGATGGAATTTATCTTCAGCAACGACTACTGTGCAACCCAGAGATGGCACCCTGCGAAGTGAAGTATGGACGCAAGACGCCTCGAGTTACACCAGGACGGTAGGAACCAGGACGGTAGGAACCAGTACTTGGAGTTGAACTTGCTCGGCAGAACCATGGAAGGGTTTCAGTCGAGTAAAGGAAAGATGAGAGCTTCTCAAAGCAGACGTAAGAGCTACGCCCATAAGAGACAAAGAGGGCTAGAGCATCGAACGAGGAACATGTTTACCTCGAAAGACACCGACGACGAGATTCGGGAAGGCAACTAAGCCAGGAAGGCTTATGCATGGTTGGTTGAGTTAGAGCACTCGCAACTCAAAGACAAATTACCACTCGTAGTTTCACCTATGAAAGAACAACAACAAGTTGTAAAGGGAGAAATTTCCCTAGCCAAGCAATGTTGGACGAAGCACGGAAGGAACAATGAGTAAAATCGAAGAGAAAGTAGGGGAAGACAATGCTTAAGCGGGTCACCGACCTGTAGTTTCGAGGATGAAACTAATTTAAGGGGGGTGGAAATGTAAGACCCTGAATTTTCCCCCAGTAATTAAATAATTATTTAATTACCTCAAGTACTGTTTGGATACTCTCGTCGGCATTGGCAAGTGTAATCATGGGCCGAAATTCCGATGAGGTACTTCTTACTACCCTTGATAGTAGACCGAGCTGGACCTGACTTTGAGTTTGGATGAGAGTAAGACGTTCTCACTATCACCATGACGTCCAATGAAGAATTTCATGAAGAATGACTATAACATTGACATAGCTTCTTTTGATGATTGACGTTAACTTTGAGTTACGAACATTTCGTAATTATTCGCAAGTGCAACTCTCGCTAAACTCTTGATTCCCTAGATCTTTTAAATTAGTTGAGTGATAATTAATCTAAACTTGTTATCTAGTCTCCCAGAATAATGAGAATAATAAATTTTCATTATTGCTTTAGACTTCTCTTCCTTTTTGAGATTTAAAATTTGCTCTTTAAATGTATTTAAAGAAAAAGAAATAATAATAATAATAACATATGGCACTATCCCTTTGGGATTTTCGGCCAATAGGAATTGATGGAAATCCTCCCTCAACCAATCAGGAAGTGATAGGGTGGGCCCCCTCTCCCCTCAGCCCCTTAAACCGTCCTTCCTCGCTCTCTTTCCCTCATTCCTCACTTCACTCTCTCTCACATTTCTGTTTCTTCTCTCCCTCCCCTTCGAGTTCTTCTTCTTATCCTTTTCCATGGCAGTGTAAGTATAGATAGCAACCTGAGAGGGGGGAGGGTGAATCAGGTTCTTCCAATTTTTGCCTTTACAATACTTGTTACTTCCAAGATAAAGGTAATCACAATTTGATGATTGTGAATGCAGTGGAATAAAGCGTTGCTTGAAAGTAAAAGATGAAGGAAGAGAGAATCACACAATGATTTTATCCTGGTTCACCTTCTATCCACCGAAGGCTACGTCCAGTCCCTCAAGAAACCCCTTGAGGATTTTTCCACTATGATCAAGATTTCTTACAAGCACTTACACCAAGGACCTTAACAGCGGAATAAAGTGTTGCTTGAGAGTAAAAGATGAAGGAAGAGAGAATCACACAATGATTTTATCCTGGTTCACCTTCTATCCACCGAAGGCTTCGTCCAGTCCCTCAAGAAACCCCTTGAGTATTTTTCCACTATGATCAAGATTTCTTACAAGCACTTACACCAAGGACCTTAAGAACTCTTGTCAAACCTTAGATGGCAAACCACCAACTGAAGACGCCGAACCCTACGGCGGACTTTGAATAAAACCCGATTCAAAGGACCTTTTCCACTATCACCGAACCCTACGGTGGACTTTGAATCAAACCCGATTCAAATGACCTTTTCCACAACCATCCAACACTACGATGGACCTTTTTGCAGCCACTGAAAACCACGGTGAATGAATCAAACCGATTCAAGAGATGAAGAAGAAGTTCTTGCAGTGGCTGATGCAATCCTTTAGTCTAGTTTGATTGCTCTTAGTTTGTATGCTCCAGGCAATTACAGTGAAGGTTCTTTTATTCTGAGTTTCTCAAAAGATGAACAGCATGTGTGTTCTTATGAAAATGAGAGAGAGGAAACTCAGAATGATGGCTTTAATGAATATGAAAGTTGTGGACTAAGTCATGTGTGTTTCTGAGCGTCTATGGACTTTATATAGGCACTAGAGGTCGTCCATGAACCATCACAAGGCTTCCCAAACGTTTTGAGACACATTGGTTCATGAAACAACACATCTGTCGACCTGGTAATCGATTACAGTAGCCTGGTAATCGATTACACTAGTCGTTGCGGTTTGAATTCAAAATTCAAACAGTGTAATCGATTACATGAACGTGGTAATCGATTACTGCCTTCCTGTAATCGATTACACACAACCTATAATCGATTACAGATAGTCCAAAACTCAGTTTTTGACAGTTCAATACCTAAATGAGTGTTCCTACCAAGTTTTACTTGTGAGAACATATTATACTCAATTAGTTGATCTTTTATGAGCCTTCAAATGCAATATTAACCTTAATAAAGCATAGCACAATAAGTTAACAAGACTTACTAATAACAAGAACCTTGATGATTGATCTTGACGTTCTGAGCCGGTTCTTGAAGTTTTTCCTTTCTTTTCTGAAGTCTTCTTGAAGTCTTTCTTTTCTTTTCTGAAGTCTTTCTTCTTTTTGTGATGTGTTTGTCTTCATCAAAACCTTAGCCGATTCCAAGGACGAGACCTTCTTCACAGGCAGAACCGGTCACCACTGCCACCGCCCACAGCGAATCATCACCGTTAAACACTGCCGCTCCTTGGCCATTCCGGCGCTGGGTAGTCTACGACACCACCACTCTTTTTTTTGTCTTCTTCGTTCGTTGTGGGTAACAAACCATCGCGCCTTCTCTTCCTTTTTCGGCCACACTGCGACACCGGTGGAGAAACCAACACCACCGCTGGAATCCCCTCGCCGTCCGCAACAAAACTCATGGTCCCAATCATCGAACTGTCGCCGTTGGCCGCCGCCTTGTAGGACGTTTTCCGGCCAAACCCTTGGGCTTTTGGGAAAACCACCACCGCCACGTCGATCCTCGCCACGAGTAGAAGAAGACATAGTGGCTGTTTTTCGTTGCCGCCGTGCTCCGCCGCGGACTGCTGTGGAGGGCGATTTCCGGCGACCTCTCCAGCGACCTTTGTTACCGGAAACGTAGTGCTTCCCTCGAAGCTCTTCCTCTCCTCTCTTCAAATCTGCGGTTGAGTTTTAGATAAGAGGTGATTTTCTATGTCAATTTTGAGTTTCCCCCTTTCGAAACCCAAACTCTCTTGTCCAATCCTTGAGTCTGTGTTCTAAGAAAATTATTGATTGATACAGTGATTGATGACCTATGCAGAGAAGAAGGATTCATACAGAGTGAGGAGGACTTGAAGCTTTGATTTCGTGGCTGCCGAAAAACTGAAATGTACAAAATTATTGATTATGTATTGGTCCCTACAAATAAGTGATTTTTGTTTCTGCTGTGTTCTGGTTGAAATGGGATTTTGTATTTTCTGTTTGAAAATTAGAAGTAGGTTTTTGAAGTTTATTGAATTTAAGCTGTTGGAAAAGTGATTCTGGAAAAAAATTCAATTAATTCTGTTTTTAACGAAAACAATTTGTTTTGATAAGTTTTGGTATTATAAGGGTACTCTCGGTATTAATTTGTATTAGCGAGTAACAATTAGATGTCAGATTCTCAATTCAATGAATTTAAGCACTAGTGCCTGAATATTGTAATACGAGAAACAAATTGTCCTAAAATTAGAACTTTTCAGCCTTAGTGAAACACTGATATGAAGACGAAATCCTCTGACGTTGTAGTTGGCCTTGTTACTCAACCGTCCCCTTTTAACGTTATTTAGTTTGACTAATCATGCCTTGAAATTCAGGTCAATTTGGTGAATAAAGATCGAGCCTATTAGGACCTGCTTTGAAGGAAGATTAGTACCCTAGGCTACGTCCTTGATATAGGAAAATATGTTGAATAACGTTGTTGGTGGAAGATTAGTGCTTATACACTTCGACTGTGAAATTGCTCATGTTTGGGGAGAAAAAGGTGGAAATAAGAATTGCAAGCGAGTAATTGTGAAAATTAATTAAGAAGGCATATTTGATTAGAAAATGGAACTGGTTTGAGTTGCTAAGGATTACCTGGCAGAGAGAACTAATAAATCGACTTACGAGGGAGTAGACGAAGATTTAATAGAATATTAGAAGGAATGATGTTCTAGAATGATCAATCTATTGCGAAGTGGATTCCCTTGAGTTCTAGTAAGTTACTATCTTGTTTAAATTAATGGAGAGGTTTGGATTGTTTTAAGGTTAGGACCCTTGATCTTAGGGCTGAGATTACCTTTAGAAACTTGTTAGCGGAGTTAAGTTTGGGGTTGTGAGGTTATTTTGCGTGTGTTTTGCATTCAAGAATTTGTAAAGACTTTCAAATTCATAAATAACCATCTAGCCTACTTTCTCCTTGAAAGTTTTGAAGTTTTGAAAGTTGAACTTAAATTTTTCCAAGTGTTTTATAAAGGTGCCAGAATTGCTAAAAATGTTTTGACTCCCAAGTTCCTTCTTGTGAACTCGGACAATTTCCTACGTGTAGGAAATCCAATTAGTATAATAGCTACGCCTTAGGATTGAGTTTCAAGTCCTAAACTAGGTTATGTTCTTTGAAGGATAACGGGATTTCAGACCGAACAAAGTGACGTAGCTTACCTTCGGAACCTTCGTAGCTTTTGGAGCAACCATTGGAGCTAGGAGAAAAAGGACAGAGGTAAGGGCACCTCGTTTCATTAGCTACCAAGCATAAGAATAAATTTATGCAATGTATGCACTATGATTTCTGAAATTGTAGTTGACGGCGTTCTAAGGACGACCCGACTTTAAACTGTATTGATTGAAATATTAATGCAAGTCTCTGAAGGCATCTGATATGCTGGATTCGGAATTGTTTGAAGTGTGTGAATGTTGGAATTGATTTGGATTGTGGCTTGACTTATGGAATGTTTATTGCTTTAATAATAATTGAAAGCATGATTCTTTTCGACATGATTTATATTTGCTTGAGATATGTGTAACTGCTCTACATGATTAGTATTAATTATGAAGCTATGCTAGGCATCGTTTCAATACATATGAGTCCTACTTGTGTTTCTGGGTCATGTCGTGTCAAGCATGTGGTTGTGAAATTTGTTATGGTTCGAGGCTAATAAATAGTCACGGGCTAGACGGCGCACCATCGGGGCGTTATTACAGAGCGTTCTCGTGTAAGTGGCAACTCTCAACTTACTGACTTACTCTCTAGTTCGTTCGGAGTTCGAAAGATTGTCCCACCTGCCTGCAGGAGTTGGTGCATATCCAGATAAAAAATTTCTTGTACAAGAGGAGGGTGTGCGTGCATATAGGAGTCCTAGTGTTTTTCAACTACTTGCGTCAAATAATTGTATTTTTACTTGCTACTTGTACCTGTTGAATGCTGCTTGGATATTACTTGCTCGCTCGCTTGCTTAATTATATATCCATTATTATCTGAACTTGATCCTTGCACTTGTTTGTTGCTTCTGTTCTTGGCAATCCGTCGCCAGCTGAAAAAGTGCTAGCCGAAGAGTACTCGGAGGATGCCAAACCGAAGTCAGCTCGAGGGTGTAGGACGGACATCTTGTCACTTGAAGACTAGGAATAGTATTTTATTTCACGTCTGTACATGAGCATTCCCTGGGTAGGGTAGTGTTTCGGGGTAATGTACCTTTATGCGTTCGCCCTGCGTGGCATTGTAGGAGGTATGACGGAGTAGGATGTCTGAGTCGGATTTTTGATAGTGACATCATGTTGTCTTTTATAAACGAGTCTGTTGATTTCAAAACTATATCACCGATGTTGCTCACTTAATTATGTACCATACATGTTTTGATGAAATGAGTATCTATCTATAAGTAATGCATAAAGTTCTTAGCATGATTTGAAAAAAAAAATACACTTGCATTTTCGTAAGCTATTGAAGAATTTCCGCATGTTTATTTACTGTTCATTTGTTACAGTAATGCTCTGAAAATGAGGGTCTTACGGTGCCGGCCTCGCCGGACGAGACTGTCATCTCCTAAGGTCTGATCGGCATGTAATGAACCAACACAAATAGAACATAACGGAATAAAGAAATGCAAAGGTCAACTACTTAATACAAAATGGAAACGCAAAATACCAGGTGACCCAGGCACATCCAAATTTCACAACAACATAAGGGAACTAGAACTTTTTATTCTAAGTTATAGGGAAGTTTAGTCAAATGTTAGATGCATGTAATGAAAATGTCATGCTATTAGTATGGAAAACGCCTTAATCCTTAAGAGAGGTAAGATGGGAAAACCTTTAGCTATTCAGGACCTTTGGAACGACAAGCCAATGTCGACCGATAGTATTGCCACTCAATACGAAAGCTTTACTTAATCTACAGCTATTCAGGACCATTATAATGACAAGCCAACACCAACCGTGGTGTACTACTTATCCTGGGGTAAGCCTACAATGGCTACCCTAAACAACCAACATGGGCCCACCAACTAGACTTTCGACCACTAAGGATCTAACGGTGGTGTTTATGCTATGATATGCATAGATGATAAGCTGGTTGTCCACCGGGGATCATCCATCGACGTTCTTGACTCAAGTCTCAAGTAGGATTACCAAAACAAGGGTATCTGTTCCTCTAGGTTAGTCTCTCCCTTCAATGGGTGACCGCCATAACCATTAACCAGTTAACATACAGTCATGGTATCATCATCATACAATATCCCATAAACAATCATACTTGTACATTATAAAGCATGATAGACCATTCATTATATTATCATCAAGTCATAGCATGTTATGAATCATAGTTTCATATCAACCCATCTCTTCATATACAAATAGTCATGTAGTATTTCAACATATCATGATTCACATGAACAAGGGATATCATCAATCCATAGATAGATAAGCATATAGTCAAACATTGATTCATATTCATGCTATGCTAATCACTGATTCAAGCTATAACAAATCATTTCACAATCATACTAACTACTCATTGCTACAAGTCATGTCATAATATTTCAATCCACAAAATAGCAAGCACACTTATTGGCCACGTACGGCTAAGCTATCCGAGTTACGTAGTGCACTTACCGGTTATGCGTTCCTCGTGAATCTTTGACCTCATAAGAACTTTTCCATCCATCGAAACGGTACCTTGCACAAGTCACACAAATAGTCTTAAACCTTAAGTTTCTATTTCTGAACTCCTTCAAGGATACTATGCCTTATGATTCCAAGAATCCTACTTTTTCATGCATTCACATTCAAAGATGCACATGAACACCCTTATGCTTTCATGAACTCAAAACAAGGTTTTCAACAAACAAAAACCCACTTTTATGAGGTGCATAGGTTCGGCCATGCCCTCTTAGAAACAACAAGTTCCCCAAAAAAATTCCTGACACTTCCAACACATTTCCTAGTACACATGTACATCAAAGCATGCTTGAAAAACAAAACCTCCAACCCCCAACAACACTCTTATAGGGTCGGAAAAGGGGTCATCATGGGCTAACAATTCCCCAAATTTTTCCAACACTCCTGATAGCCAATTCTGCAAGTGTACAGATTGTATCAAAGTAATATAAAAGATATCGTCTCCACATGGATTGGTTTGATTTAAAATCAGTTTTTTAGAGTTTGAAAAAGAAAAGAAGTTTTTGTTTTGATTTTGGAATTTAGAGAGAAACATAAAAACAGAAATAGAAACTTGATAAAACAAGTACTTGGATTGAGTTTCACTACCTCTAGTTAAGCTATTTAGAATCAATTCTATATATGAAATTCAGAACATGTTCTTAGGTGATATAGCCTAGTGTTTCCTACTTGTTCATTCCTTATGCAAGAAGAATTTCCAATTTGTTAACTAAGCCTAATGCCTTAGTGAATAGTTAATTTCACTGACAATTATTTCATGAATTCAAGCCAACACTAACAAGCCACCCTTATACCTAAGAGGCATGCAATTTTTCTTTCTATTCCCATTTCCCCTCAATTCCTAACAACTACCATTGTATAAGAAAAAGGTAAGAACAATTGTGTACATCAAGATAATATTATAACAGAGAATAGAAACTAAGAACTTTAACTTTATTCATATAAAAACAGAAACCTAAAGCATAGTTCTAAGGTAAATCCACTACAACCCAAATACAAGAAAGCTTAGCCAAGCATGGCTAAGGGAAACATAAAATAAAACCTGAATTCCTGAATTGAGAGCTCAAGGTGGCCTCCCACAAGTCTAGGCAAAGCTCAGGAACAAGGTGCAAGATAATGTCTAAGTCTAGCAAGTGTATTTAACAAAGAAGTAAAGCAGCCTATTTATAACAATTTCCTGCCAGTCACCCAACGCTCAGGCGTTGGCCTCCAACGCTCAGGCGTTGGAATTTATATTAAAACAACTCGTCTGGCAGAGAGCCAACGCGTGAGCGTTGGCTTCCCAACACTCAGGCGTTGGGCTCGTCTGATCTTCACATTCTTTGCTCTCTTCTTTCCTCCTTGATGGCACACTTTGATGGCATTGAAGTGCTTTCATGTAGCCTCCCTTTTGTCCCTTTTATTCTGAAACAACCATTTTCCCATCAATTCCCTCTTCAATTATTCAATTCCCACATGTTAAACAAGCAAAAGGAGATTGATGCTTCTTCTTCTATAATAATCAGCCACCATTCTTCATCAATTCTTCCATAAAATCATGCATAAACCACCTAATAATGACCAGCACTCTAACAAGGACTAATCTATAATAAATTACTAATAAAACACAACTAAAGGGACTAAAAACAAAATAATAGCTAAACTAAATGCAAATGCAAAAATAAAGTGAAAACTCTAACAAATTGGAATAAAAACTATATGAGACTCAATAAAAATAAAAGAAAAAGATAGGAAAAACATCATATAAAATCCAATCATCAACTCCTAAACAAGGATTCTAACCATCAAACAACTCATAGAAAATATAAAACCCTAAATCCTACATACATGATAGATTCGGACATGTCCAAAACAATTAGCTAGGAATTTCTTTTTAAAAAACTAACTTCACCAATGGATTCCTCTCATCATTTTAAGCTAGGTTCATGCAGAACACTTTTCCAAAGAAACTTTTCATGCAACTAACTACATGGTTGGGAATCCCTTTTGATGGAGATCAAACTTCCTCAAAGGCATCATGGAAAAACATCTACCTTAAAGCATTTCCAACACAAAACTATGAAGATAAAACTATCATTCTTTCCTTAAAAACAACTTTCATAAAACCAAATTCTCAAGAACAAGGCTGTCAACTTCAAACAGAGCTATAAAACTCAATACTTAACCAAATGAATTATAATATATGTCTAGAGAAATATATTAAGGAGTACTACCTTTTCCTACTTGGATTCGAGAGCAAAAGATGATGATAACTGGGTGCCATATGCCCTTGAAGGTTGCTGCAAAGAATGAAGATTGGTGCAAAATTTCCTTTCTCTCTCACTAGTTTCTTTCTCTTTTTTCAACAAGCTCACTTAAGAGTCAATGATTAAGACTCGCCCCTTATATAGAGGGAGTTGGTCCACTATGGCCTACCAAGGGTGAAGATATTTTGCTTCTTGATTGTCTATTAAGTCCCTTCATCAAAAACTTACTATTCTATTATGCCATTTGTCTTGAATCTTCCATTCAAGGGTCATTGTCAAGTTTTAATGAAACCTTTGACTATTTTCCCAATTAAGCTAAGAATTTCAAAATGGAAAGATGGAAACATTATGGCAAAACAAATTACGCTCATACGTGTAAAATTCAAACGTCGCCTAATTAACTAATTATTAATACGTCGCAAAGTAATTACTAATTAATTACTATACTGATACAGGATTAATTAATCATGGTCTTACACCAATGGTAACTCACTTTATCTTCCCTCCAATAGAACACTCGATGACAATCGGTGATAAAACATAGCAACATTGCAACAAGCATTTTTAGAGAAAAGCAACAATACTAACAACATGTTATCAAACATAACATAGCATATATTTGAAAGAATGTCTTGCTCTTTTCGAATGAGCTAAATAGCATGCTTTCATATAGTCAATCAACATATACTCAAACATCAATCAAAGATCAATCAAACATCACAAAAGCAAGCGATGCTACCAAACAATCAGGTCGTTCTCAGAACGCCGTCAGCTACCAATTTCAAGGTCACAATATATACATGTATATGTATATATATATATATATATATATATATATATATATGCTATGATAGATAATAAATAGCGAATATCCCTTATCGATGATTCTTTTTCTCTAGAAAGGTACCTTCGATTCGAGTGCTCGTAAGTCTCGTGAACCTTCGCAAAACATAACTTAGTTTAGGGTTTTCAAACTAATTTCAAAGACTTACACTAAGGTACTTAAGGAAGCTTCCAATACTAGGAAAGTGGCATAATATAAAAGAATTAAAACAATGGAACAAGGCTTTTTCGAAAAATAATTAGACCTTCAAAAGTTTTGCAAAGCTTCAAATCAAGGCATCCAAAACTTTGTCAACTTTGAAGCTCTCAAAGAATAACTTAGGAAAGATTAAAACTCAAATATTTAGAAGCTTAAAACAAGTTTTTGAGGAAAAATACACACTCAAATCCTAATGACTTCAATTCTGCCCAAGGATAGTAATAAAACCACACAAGAAAGGGGGGTTAGAATTGTGTGTGTGATTTTTAAACCTTTTTCGCAAGATAATTATTATTAGTTCAAAAGAGTTTATCAAAAATGTGCAGCGGAAATAAACTTAAAGCTTGAACAATAAAGCACACACGATATTTATCCTGGTTCACCCCCTTAATCGACAAGGCTACGTCCAGTCCTTGGCTTCACCAAGATTTTCACTATTTAAACAAAATAGTACAAGTGTTCTCACGGACTTCTCCCAGTATTCTGAGGACTACTCCTTTACAAGTATTCTAGGACTTCTCCTTTATCTCTCGAGTGTTTGACAGGACTCCTCCCAGTTCTTTTTCAAGAAGATTCGGTTTCTACAAGAATCTCTGTGAAGAAGGTCTTGCTCCTGACCCTGGCTGTGGTTTTGATGACGACAAACTCATCAACAAAAAGAAGAAAAGAAGACTTCAAAGAATCAAGCACTCAAGTCCATCATTAGTCTAGAAAGTCTTAGAATTAGGTGAGTTATGCTTCCAAAGGTTTATTAAAGCATAAAGGCTCTTAAAACACCTAATCTAATCAAGCTAAGAGTTTTCATAACTTAAAAGAAGTAGAAAACCTTAAGCAAGTCTCAAAGAACAAGTTTCTGGAAAATGGGCTTCTGAGTAATCGATTACATCATTATGGTAATCGATTACACCAAGGCAAGTAATCGATTACTAAAGTCTTGTAATCGATTACATGTTTGAAATTCAAATTCAAACTGAAACGGTCACTTGTGTAATCGAGTATGGTAATCGATTACCAGAACGAAAAAGTGCATCTTTTCATGAACCATTGTGTCCCAAACCTTTTGAAAAGGGTTGTGATGGTTCAAGGACGTTTCCCTTGCCTATATAAAGACCATTTGAGTCCAGAAAACAGAACACACAACACACACACGAAATATACACATTTCACATGAGAAAAACACATTAGGCCAAAGTTCTTTCAAAATTAGTTCATCTTTTAGAACTTAAATCTTTTGGAGCCTAAATTCTGAGTTCATGATCTTCATGTTTACAAGAACACATTAGTTGTTCATATCTTGAAGAAATCAGAATTGTATTATGCTTAAAAGCCTTAAAGCATAATTTCTCATGTTCAATCCAATTGTGTGTTAAAGGATTGAAACAGCCAATTGTAATATCTTCTTCATCTCTTTCTGTAAGATTGAGTTTTTCACCGTAGTATTCGGTGAAGGGTTGTTGTGACTGAAAGTGGTTTACTTTCAGGGTTTTCATTGAAGGTGGTTTAGCCTTCAAGGTCTGAGGGTGGTTTGCCTTCAGGAACTGAAAGCGGTTTGCTTTCAGGGGCTGTTGAAAGCGGTTTGCTTTCACAGGATATTGGTATAAGTTCTTGGGGTCCTTGGGTTAGGAACTTGTAAGAAATTCTTATCAATAGTGGAAAAATCCTCAAGGGGTTTTCTTGAGGGACTGGACGTAGTCTTCAGTGGATTGAAGGCGAACCAGGATAAATCTTGTGTGTGATTCTCTTTATCCTTCACATTTACTTTCAAGTATTGTTCATATCCGCTGCAATCACAACGATCAATTCGTGATCATCATAAACTTGAAAGTAACGATTTCAATAAGGCGAAAATTGGGGCAACACTGATTCACCCCTCTCTCAGGTTGCTATCTGTTCTAACAATTGGTATCAGAGCGGAAGTTTAGGTAAGTTATTCCTAAAGATCCGGGAAAAGATGGCATCCTCTTCCAATCATGGAACAAGTGAAGGACATAACATAAACAGGCCACCATTCTTCAATGGAGAACACTATGACTTCTGGAAAATCAAGATGAAGAGATTCATAAAGTCATTAGACGCAGGAATATGGAAAGTCATTGAAGAAGGTCCCTTTGTGCCTGTAACAACAGATGAAGAAGGAACTTCACAACCAAAATCAGAAAGTACTTGGAGTGAAGAAGAAAAGAAGAAGGTTCAACATGATCTCAAAGGAATGAACATTCTTACATCTGCTCTTGGCATGGATGAATTTTTCAGAGTATCAACGTGCACTACATCGAAAGAAATATGGGATACGTTGATGGTGACTCATGAAGGAACAGATGAAGTCAAGAGATCAAAGATCAATACTCTATCTCAAGAATATGAGATGTTCAGAATGCTTCCAGGAGAAAAGGTATTAGACATGCAAAAACGATTCACTCATTTAATTAATCATTTGATTGCTCTTGGTAGACAATTTTCAAACAGTGACTTGAACATGAAAGTTCTAAGATCACTTACAAGAGTATGGCAACCAAAAGTAACAACCATCTCAGAGAAGAAGAGTTTATCAAAAATGACTCTTGCAACTCTTTTTGGAAAACTCCAAGATCACGAGTTGGAATTGAATCGTTTGGAAGAAAATGAACAACATGAGAAGAAGTATCGATCCATTTCCCTAAAAGCAAAAGAAAGCATCAAAGAAGATTATGATGCAGATTCTGAAGAAGAAGATAATGGAAATGTGAATCTTCTAGTAAAGAATTTTGGAAAGTTTCTTAAAAGAAAAGGTGTGAAATTCAACAACAACAAATCTTTCCAAAAGAACAATGAATCATCTTCCTCTCAAAAGATCACATGTTT
Source organism: Acmispon strigosus (assembly GCA_030819835.1). NCBI lineage: Eukaryota > Viridiplantae > Streptophyta > Magnoliopsida > Fabales > Fabaceae > Acmispon > Acmispon strigosus. The sequence continues at coordinate 23,553,802 of JAUAMA010000004.1, read as the reverse complement.
TGAATGTGGTAAACCGGGACACTTCAAATCAGATTGTCCAAATCTTCAGAAGAAGAAACATGGTCTAAGAGAGAAGTTCGAGAAAAAGGATCAATCTACTCGAAGAGCATATTTGGCTTGGGATGATAATGAAGTAAGTTCATCATCTGATTCTGATAAGGAAGAAGCACAAGTTTCTTTGATGGCCTCACATGATTCTGATGTTGAAGATTCCCAGGTTAGTGATAATTCTATATCTTTTCATGATTTAAATTTTACCATGGAAAATATGTTTAAAGTATGTCAAGAATTTTCTAAAGTTAGCACTAGGCAAAATGAGTTAATTTCTTCCCTAGAAAGTAAATGTAGAAATTTACAAGAAGAACTAGATATAGTAAAATCTAAGTTAGACATTACTCACAAAGGCACTAAGTGTAGTTCTTTAGAAGAAAAGATAGAAAATCTTCAACAAAGAGTAAATAACTTCAATAAAGGAAAACAGAAGTTAGATGATATTCTAAGTGTTCAAAGATATTCAAACAATAAGTCAGGTTTAGGATGTACTTCTCACCCAAAGACAGAAGAAGTTAGGAAAACTGTGTTTGTAAAACTAAACCATGTTTTAGGATCTTCTAGTAACAGTAAGATTAATCCTGTTAGGAGCACAAACAATAGGAAGAATATTCAAAATAGACCTCCTAAGAAGATTCATCCCTCTCCTAGACAAACCTCCAGTTACAATCATTACTCTTGTACTTATTGTAACAAAATAGGACATACCCCTAGTAGATGCTACTACAAACATGTAGGAGTACCAAATAGGGAGTACATTTGGGTTAGAAAGGATGTTAAATTAGAAGGACCCAAAACTTGTTGGGTTCCTAATACCCATGTCTGAACTTTGTCATGTAGGTGTGTATGAAAGCAGCAAAGGATTTATGGTATCTTGATAGTGGCTGCTCATCACACATGACAGGAGACAAAACCAAGTTTTCTTTTCTTATACCTAGGGAAAAAGGTTTCGTCACATATGGTAACAATCAAAAGGGAAAAATACTCGGTATTGGAAGAATAGGCACACCCCCTCAAACAGTCATCGATAAAGTTCTTTACGTTGATGGTTTGATGCATAATCTTCTGAGTATTAGTCAACTATGTGATAAAGGTTTGAAAATTGGTTTTATTAATGATATATGTGTTGTGAAAGATGTGAAAACTAAAGAAATCAAGTTTTCTGGATATAAAGTAAACAAAGTCTTCATGATCTCATTGGAAGAAATTCCACAAAATATGAGATGTCTTTTGGCAAAGAATAATAGTGATTCATGGCTATGGCATAGAAGACTTGCACATATTCACATAGATCATTTAAACAAACTAGTCAAGCATGATCTAGTTGTTGGGCTTCCAAAGATAAAATTCGAGAAAGACAAGCTTTGTGATGCATGTCAAAAAGGGAAGCAAACCAGAACATCCTTCAAACCAAAGAACATAGTTTCGACCTCAAGACCTCTTCAATTGTTACATATGGATTTGTTCGGACCATCCAGAACTAAAAGCCTCGGAGGTAATTTCTATGCACTTGTTATTGTTGATGATTTCTCTAGATTTACATGGACTTTATTTCTTCCTCATAAGAATGAAGCCTTCAATGCATTCAAAAGATATGCAAGGCTTGTTCAAAATGAGAAGTCTTTAAAGATCTCTTCTATAAGAAGTGATCATGGTGGAGAATTTCAGAATCAACAATTCCATGAACTATGTGATGAAAATGGAATATCACATAACTTCTCTACTCCGAGAACACCACAACAAAATGGTGTAGTAGAAAGAAAGAATAGATTACTTGAGGAATTAGCAAGAACCATGCTGAGTGAATCAAGTCTCCCTAAATATTTCTAGGCTGATGCTGTAAGTACTGCTTGCTATGTTTCCAATAGAGTTCTTATTAGACCTATCCTTAAGAAAACACCCTATGAACTCTACAAAGGAAGGAAACCAAACATCTCTCATCTACATGCTTTTGGATCAAAATGCTTTGTCTTGAATAACGGAAAGGAAAACCTTGGTAAGTTTGATGAAAAATCTGATGAAGGTATATTCCTTGGGTATTCTTTGACAAGTAAAGCATATAGAGTCTTTAACAAGAAAACTCTATCTGTGGAAGAATCCATACATGTTACTTTTGATGAATCTAAATCTTCAATAGAGGGTAAAGTCAATCTTCCAGATAATGAAGAAGATGACATCATTATAAATGAAGATTCTCAAAAGGATGGAGATCAGAATCCAATACAAGAAGAGCACATTGAAAGTAATACTTATCAACTTCCAAAAGAATGGAGAACCCATAGGGATCACCCAGTTGATAATATTATTGGTGATATTTCTAGAGGCGTTTCTACAAGGCTACGCTTAAATGATTCAGTTTTGAATATGGCCTTTGTCTCTCAAATAGAACCATCAAAAGTAAATGATGCTCTAGAGGATGAGTATTGGATTGTAGCAATGCAGGAAGAACTAAACCAATTTGAAAGGAATCAAGTTTGGGAACTTGCTCCTAAGCCTGGTGTCTAGAAGATCATAAGAAAAACAGTAGAAACAATAATAAAATACTTCTCTAAGTATATGTTTGTGCTAGTTTTTAGAAATTGCCTAGTTAGATTCTGGATAAGTATAGACATTCATATATTCATAGTTATCCTCTTTAATAGGCTTAAGATATATGATCTAGAAATGCCTTAATATAAGCCTCTCTATAATTGCTTGAATGTTTCATATGTGCTTGCTTGTCATAATTGATTTTGTGCTGAAATTTTTATATGAACATGTGTTACATATGATAGAACTTATAAAAATGTTCATGAAATCAATTATCTTAGGCTTATTAATTGATTACCCTTGTTTTTAGTCCTGTTGATTATTAAATTCCTCTGAGTAATCGATTACTTTAACCACCATAATCGATTACCTAGTTAATTTTTAGAAATTTCAAATTTTGGACTACAGGTAATCGATTACATCAACTGCTGTAATCGATTACTATTGCTATTTTTGAATTTTATTCAAAATTCGAAAAGCGGTAATCGATTACACAACTTACTGTAATCGATTACCAAATCGATAATATAAGTTCTTTCGGTCAGAACTCTTAATCGATTACACTGCTCTTCCTTCTTCTCCCTTCCTCGTCGTCGAACCAGTTATTTCCTTCATCCTCTCTTGTGTGTCGCTTAAACTCAGAACAAATCGGTGGGTTTTGTTGGATTTTGCCCTCTCCTTCTTCTCCATCCCTTCGAATTGACCAATTCGGCCTTCCCCAGAAACCCCTTTCTCAAAACCCTAAAAATTTCAGTCTGAAAATGGCCTCCTCTTCACGCCGACACCGTTCGAAGAACCTCACCATGAACACTCTTGATCTTTCACGGCTTCTTGTCACAGAGGAGCAAAAGGACCGGTTTTTGGCTTACTTCTTGGAAAGACCCATCCTTCCTCCCAAGTATGCCGATGTCAACTCGTTCATCAATGCTGGATTCCTCTTCCCTTCTCTCCTTGATTTCCAAGGACTTGATGAATTCGTTGGCTTGTCGGGTACGTACTATCCTGAATTGGTTAAAGTATTTTATTGCAATTTGGTGAAAAGAGGTGGGAAAATCTGCTCATCAGTCAAGGGAATCGATATCTCATTGACTCAAGAACAATTGGGAACTCTTCTAAAAATTCCCTATGTTGGAGAACGATTGAGTCCGGAGAAAGCATGTCCATGGGCTGATTATGACAAGAAATCTTTTTATTTATCCTTGTGTCGATTTTCTGAGGAAGAGATTCTTTTGAAGAAGCAGCGGGCGGAAGCCAACCGCTCTAGGGATATCCTTGCTGTTGGATATCTTACTGTTGAAGATCGTCTGCTTCATTATTTGATTAGTTATGTTCTTCTTCCTCAATCCTCTAACCATGCCCAGATTAGTGATCTAGAGTTACAAATTATTTATGGGCTGAAACATAATGAATCCATTAACTGGGCTCATTTGGTTATGATACATATGTTGATACACAAGGATAGATCTGGTCCTCTTCCCTATGCTCCTATTATTACTCTCATTTTGAAGAATTTTGGAATTTCTACACAAGGGGAATATGCTCAGGTCATGGATACTAAGGCACAGAGGATTGATATGGAGATTCTGAACAAGATGGGGATTTTCAGGGATGTTGATGACACTTTCCATCACAAGTCAGATTTAGGTCCTGATACCACTCAGGCTCCTGCCCCTGCTGCTTTCTATCCACCATCTTCTGAGGAAGGACCTTCATCCTCTATGCTTGGTGATGCCTCCACTCAACTCATTCTCTCTCATCTGGCCGATATGAGGACTCACTTAGATCAGAGGTTCGATCACATGGAAGGTCGGGTTGAATCCATGTACACTACTCTCCGTGCTGATATGGATCGTCTGAGTCTTCGTGTTGATCGCATGGCTCCCTCTCCTCATGATTCCTTTGATTCCTCTGATGAATTTGACCTCTAGACTTGTTTATTTCTTTATTGACTATTTGCTTTATGTGGTTTGTAATAGTTTCGATTATGACTAATTTCTGCATTGTTGGATGTTTTGCTGTTAACTTGCTATGTTTGGACAATTATGTTTTGTTTATGATTCACATGTTTACCCCTATTCCCCCATGCTTTATGTTTCAATATATACTTGTGTGTATGCCTGTACACTTTTTGGCCTTTTCTACTTTTTGATGAAGTCAAAAGGGGGAGAAAGGTTCTGTGCTCTTAAAGATCATATGCAGGAATTCAACAAGTACATTAGAAAGGGGGAGAGATATGAGAAATACTAAATTCCATCAAATAGGGGGAGTTAAGCATCAAGAATGCATAAATGATCTTCAAGTATCAAGAATGTGTTTGCCATCATCAAAAAGGGGGAGATTGTGAAGAAGGTCTTGCTCCTGACCCTGGCTGTGGTTTTGATGACGACAAACTCATCAACAAAAAGAAGAAAAGAAGACTTCAAAGAATCAAGCACTCAAGTCCATCATTAGTCTAGAAAGTCTTAGAATTAGCTGAGTTATGCTTCCAAAGGTTTATTAAAGCATAAAGGCTCTTAAAACACCTAATCTAATCAAGCTAAGAGTTTTCATAACTTAAAAGAAGTAGAAAACCTTAAGCAAGTCTCAAAGAACAAGTTTCTGGAAAATGGGCTTCTGAGTAATCGATTACATCATTACGGTAATCGATTACACCAAGGCAAGTAATCGATTACTAAAGTCTTGTAATCGATTACATGTTTGAAATTCAAATTCAAACTGAAACGGTCACTTGTGTAATCGAGTATGGTAATCGATTACCAAAACGAAAAAGTGCATCTTTTCATGAACCATTGTGTCCCAAACCTTTTGAAAAGGGTTGTGATGGTTCAAGGACGTTTCCCTTGCCTATATAAAGACCATTTGAGTCCAGAAAACAGAACACACAACACACACACGAAATATACACATTTCACATGAGAAAAACACATTAGGCCAAAGTTCTTTCAAAATTAGTTCATCTTTTAGAACTTAAATCTTTTGGAGCCTAAATTCTGAGTTCATGATCTTCATGTTTACAAGAACACATTAGTTGTTCATATCTTGAAGAAATCAGAATTGTATTATGCTTAAAAGCCTTAAAGCATAATTTCTCATGTTCAATCCAATTGTGTGTTAAAGGATTGAAACAGCCAATTGTAATATCTTCTTCATCTCTTTCTGTAAGATTGAGTTTTTCACCGTAGTATTCGGTGAAGGGTTGTTGTGACTGAAAGTGGTTTACTTTCAGGGTTTTCATTGAAGGTGGTTTAGCCTTCAAGGTCTGAGGGTGGTTTGCCTTCAGGAACTGAAAGCGGTTTGCTTTCAGGGGCTGTTGAAAGCGGTTTGCTTTCACAGGATATTGGTATAAGTTCTTGGGGTCCTTGGGTTAGGAACTTGTAAGAAATTCTTATCAATAGTGGAAAAATCCTCAAGGGGTTTTCTTGAGGGACTGGACGTAGTCTTCAGTGGATTGAAGGCGAACCAGGATAAATCTTGTGTGTGATTCTCTTTATCCTTCACATTTACTTTCAAGTATTGTTCATATCCGCTGCAATCACAACGATCAATTCGTGATCATCATAAACTTGAAAGTAACGATTTCAATAAGGCGAAAATTGGGGCAACACTGATTCACCCCCCCTCTCAGGTTGCTATCTGTTCTAACGATCTCTTCAGCAAGAGTGGGTAGAAAATATGAAGAGCGAAGTTCAGAGATGGTATACAAATTAGTTCTCTCAATGGCTTGTGTGAGAAAGGATAAGAGTTTTCACTCTGTAAAAGATTTCACACTAGTTGACGACGGAACTCAGAAAATGAGAAGGTTAAGGTTACTGAGTGTCTTGGCTTAAAGCTTGTTCAAATCGTAGATAGACTTCGAAGGTTTGAATGCTTTGATTGTGTAAGAGTCGCCAAGTTGGAGCTGATGCTAAGTCCACTATTTATATCTTCAGTAGAATAATAACTGGAGGCTTTGGTGAAGATCTTCAAAAATAGTTCCGTTTGTATTTCTGCTTGATTGTGAGTAACGGATACTTCTGCATCTGCTGTTGCAATCGTCTGGTGATGCTCTTGCTTCGGTTCACAGAGTCTGCATTTAATGCTTATGCATTACAGCTAATTCAGTCATTAATTCTCTGACCAGAATATTTGAATTTGACCGTTGAGGAGATACGATGATCAGAAGATATCGCCGTTAATTCAGCAAAAGCAGCAAGAATTAAGGAATGTCAGAGAATTTGAATCTTCAAGGAATGAGGCGCTTAATTCTGTCTCTTTCGCCATTAATTCTCTGAACCACCAAGAGGTGCACGACAGCTCATCTTTGGGTTGAACAAACGATCACCTTCAGGATATTTCGTTTTGCACGAGTCTTCAATCATTGCTTTTAGTCAACCCAAGTATTCTTCAAGAGTTGAGTAGCTGATCAATCAGACGTTCTTCACAGGCGGACGTACTCTTCTCTGGAGGCAGACTAATTCACATAGGCGGACGGTTTTCTTCACTTTCTTTTTGATAATGCTTTGTCGAAATCCTCGCAGCATGTCTTCAGTCTACAAGTGTCCCTGAGTATGAAAACTTTTAAGGAAGTCAGTAACACTTAGCGAAATTGTTATTTATCAAAATAGGTTAACCCATTAAATTTTTGATTCTAACAATCTCCCCCTTTTTGATAATGACAATTTCCAAAAAAATGAGAGTAAAATTATATATTTCTGATTTCCTCCCCCTCAGTTTAAGATTTGTTTGTGAGATTGATTATCTTTGTCATTTTTTAGTTATACTTTCTCCCCCTTTGACATTATCAAAAACACAGATAAAGAAGACATAATATCCATTAAGAGCATAGAAAGTTAAAGAAGACATAGAACAGTAAGAGTAAAAGTCAAGAGGATGGCTTGGATTGCCCAAGAAGTAGAGCAATAGTGTCTTGCAGACGATCAAAGCGAGCATCCATTTTGATGGAGAGGTTATGTTGCATGGTGTCAAGGAGAGCATGCACATCGTGATGAAGAACAAGCCGTTCGTGAGACGAGCGATCATTGAAAGTTTCAATGCGTTGAGCAAGCAGGGAAACCATGGTCCGAACATGAGCAAAGTCGGAACTGGGAATGCGATCGACCAGCGGCGATGCATTGAAAGATGGCAAAATTGGAGTGAAGTATGCCACAGTAGGAATGAGTGGAGATGGAGTGATGCAATGCCAACCAAAACCAAGAGTCTTTAGGACTGACGGCATCATAGGAAGAAGTACCAATGTCCAGGTCTTAAACTTTAGGACCAGGGGATCAACTCGACCAGCCAAGTGAAGAGGAATGGAAGCGACGTGAGTATCACGAGAGACAACCAGCTGCCAATCGAAGTGGAAGAACATGTGGCACATGGATGGAGTGATCTAGGAGTCATGACATCCATGGGGAAGCCACAAACCGGCCTTAAAGCAGAAAGGGAAACCAAGAGCCTGTAGACACACATCTGAAAGCAGATGGGAATTGGGTGCAATTGTAGAGCGCTTGCGTTTGCCCAGAGTAGATCTGGAACGCCGAGGGTAGCAGGGCATGAAGTGGATCTGAGGGAGAGACATGCAGGCAGCAGAAGTGAAGAGATCCGGAGATGCAAGCTTGAGATCCAGATCCAGATCCAGATCTTTATGGAGGAGGACAGGTGGGGACGGATAAGATGCATTAAAATGTGTATTAATGTGAGCATCTACCCCTCGTGACAGTGGAGTAACTCGTTGACTTTGACCAAGGTGCAGACGAAGGTCAAGCTCAACATCATGCAAGTTGAGGCGGGTAAAGGCATGGTCTAAGCAAGAGATGTCAGTGCTAGGAACAGGATCATCTTTAGAGTCGTTGTCAAGGTTAATAGGATTATCAATACTGGGAACTTCAAACAAGGAATCCAGAAAGTTCTCTGCTTCACTTTGTAGTAAATTTCTGAAGTGTAGGATTTTTGATTGAAGAGGGGCTTCCCATCCTCGAGCGTCGGGAGAACAATAATGCTTCCATTGAGGTGATATAGTAGGTAATGGAGAGTTATCGGAGAGCTTGACGCGAACCCAGTGTCTGTTTCCAATATTGCCCAAAACAACAATTGTAGGGGCACCATCAACAGGGCCTAGAAGAGGAAGATATGTGCAGCACTGGTTAGGAGCTAAGGTGACCTGAATTATCCGGAACGCAGTAGCAGCTAGCAATCCCATATCTGGAACTGTAAACCATTTGGACTCATACGCAGGAGCTAGGCATAGAGTATCAATATCTTCATTAGAGCAAAAAGTTTGAGAGTGCAGCGCTCTGTTAGATAGAAGTTCATGGATTAGAAGTTTTCGAATTTCTGGCCAATGATCTTGAGGGTGACCCAGCCATTGAGCAAGACATAGGAATCCACAATTGCCATAATCTTGGACATCGAAGACATCGGAGATATATTTGTGAAAGATTTGAGGCAAGAACTTCAGATATTGGGCATGAGAATCTGAAATAAGTTCAGCGGTGGTATGCACAGTCTCAGGAGGAGGTTTGGAGGAGGTTGATGGAGGCAGGGCTTCGGCAGTAGGCAAGAGTTCTTGAGAATCAATCCGGTGGGAGTGATCTGAATGTTGCGGAGATGGAGTGCCCAGACGACGACGTTTGAGGCAGGTACCGAACGGTGTTGGTGTAGGAGGTCTTCTTTGTTTGTTCCTCTTAGCCCAGTCACTTAAGAGTTCTGTAAGAACTGCTGATATGTCGATGGACAGGTTCATGCGACGAACATCTCCAAACTTGATGGGAGTAGCAGAGATATAGTCAGATGCGATGAACTTCACTGATTCGATGGAAGGAGTGAGTAACCTCTTGTGATGCATTAGAGCCGTTATGAGAGTCCCATACGAAAGATTGGTGTTGGATTGTTCCAGGGTATGGAGCATGTATTGAAGCGGAAGATCAGGCCAATTAATTTTTCTGCGATGCTGTAGCTGGAATAGAGTCCACTGAGAGAACTTGTTGACTAAGTCTCTAGAACCTTCTTTGGGTAGCACAACCTTGCTGAGAACAGCATGAGGAAAGATACATTCTTCAACAAGATTCTTTACTCGTCGCGAGGTAGAACATTTTGGAACTTCCTTCCAAATAGTGAAAGGATTGCTTTCAGAAGTTTCCCAGGAGGAAGAGTAACAGACACCGTCGAGAGGAAGGTTGAGTAGATGAGATACATCACTGGATTGAATGTCGATTACTTGCCCCAAACATCGTGTTTGGATGTGGTTAGGGTTGAACCTGATGGCACAATCGTAGAATTCTTTTACGAGAGGAGAGAGTGCATAAGTTGTGGAGATCTCGAACATATTTCCCCAGTTTTGTGAGAGCACGAGATCAAGTCCGGCAACCTTTTCATGTTGATATAACCTTAGATAAAGGTATCTAGGGGTGACAAGTTTTCTGTCGCCCAGATGCTCAATCTTCACAGGACCAATTTCAGAGACTTGTTGTTTGCGATTTTGGATAATAGCATCTTGTTGAGTCTTGACGATCTGATATTCCTCCTTGCTAAGGGCTTCCTGAGTCTTTACATTTTTCTGTTTGTTGGGGGCCATGATTTCTGTAGATGAAGTGAATACAGAGACAAAGACAAGTACACAGAATATAGAATGTTTATGCTGAAGCATGAGTGTATTAGGGTTGGTATTAGAAATGCATTTGGAAGACTATTCGTTTCCATTTTTGAAAGTGTAAATATTTTCTCGATATTATCAAACTCATGATGAATGATAAAGCTTAATTATAAGAATTAAATGATGAGAGATAAGGAGTGTCAATATTAATGCATGCGTGCTCAGTAAATAATCTATGTGAAAAGACACAACTGTTTAGCATTAAATGCATATCTAATAGTAGATATTAAATTTAAATGCAAGCCAATGGGGCAGACGAACTAAGAGGGATATAGTGCAGGCACAGCTATAATGTAGGAAACATTCCAATTCTTTCTCTAAGACATACATATTTATTTTCAATAAGTGGTTTGGTAAACATGTCTGCTAATTGATCATCAATGTGTATATATGAAATGTCAATGTTTCCTTTCGCTACATGATCACGGATAAAATGATGCTTTATCTCAATATGTTTGGTTCGTGAATGCAACACAGGATTCTTTGTAATATTAATGGCACCTGTATTATCACATAATAATGGAATGTTATGCTCAAAAATATTATAATCCTCTAATTAATGCTTCACCCAAAGAAGTTGGGTGCAGCAAGAACCTGCCGCCACGTATTCTGCTTCAGCAGTTGAAAGAGAGATTGTGCTTTGCCGCTTGCTTGCCCACGATATTAGGCAATGCCCCAGAAAGGGACAACCTCCACTTGTGCTTTTTCTTTCGATTCTGTCTCCAGCATAGTCAGCATCACATAATCCCTTTAGCCTGAAATCTTCACCTTTCTCATAGACTAGACCAAGATTAGTTGTTCCAATGAGATAACGAAATATGCGTTTTACTGCTCTTAGGTGAGATTCTTGAGGACTTACTTGGAATCTGGCACATACACAGACGCTGTACATAATGTCTGGTCTGCTTGAGGTAAGATATAACAGTGATCCTATCATTCCTCTGTATTTGGTTGAGTCGACCAGAGTTGACTCGTCACCTTTATCTAGTATAGTTCCAGGATGCATAGGGGTTCCCATTGCTTTGGCTTTCTCCATGCAACACTTCTGTGAAGAAGGTCTTGCTCGTGACCCTGGCTGTGGTTTTGATGACGACAAACTCATCAACAAAAAGAAGAAAAGAAGACTTCGAAGAACCAACGCTACAAAGTTCATCAATAGTCTAGAAGTCTTAGTTTAGGTGAGTTATGCTTCTAAAGGTCTATTAAAGCATAAAGGCTCTTAAAACACCTAAACTAATCAAGCTAAGTGTTTTCATAACTTAAAAGAAGTAGAAAACATTAAGCCGATCACAAAGGATCAAGTTTCTGGAAGATGGACCTCAGTGTAATCGATTTCAGGATTCTGTTAATCGATTACACCTAGGCAAGTAATCGATTACTTGTTGTTTGTAATCGATTACATGTTTGAAATTCAAATTCAAACTGAAACGGCTATTAGTGTAATCGATTACACTAAGTGATGTAATCGATTACCAGAACGAAAAGTTGCATCTTTTCATGAACCATTGTGTCCCAAACCTTTTGAAAAGGGTTGTTGATAAGGAAAATCGCAAGTGTACGATTAACTATCGCGTAATAAAAAGATCGAACCCAAGGGATAGGTGTTCTTATTATTATAAAATATAGTACTTAAACAAGAAAATTAAAAAGAAACATTTGATGAAAGCTTGTTTAAGGTAGCACATGGAATAGCAATAAAATTAAAGAGAATAAGATGATAGAAAATAAGCTCTTGGGTTGGTTTACATAGTCTATATAATATGCTAGTAAGCTCCTACTTAATTTCTGAATTATAAATCTAATTTCGTGATGCTATAGCCTAGTTATCGACAAGTTAATTCCTTACACATTGTACAACTTTCTTTCTAATTACTAAATTCAATTCCTTGCAACTTAGTTAACTAGAGAAGAAGATGAAGAAGAAATTCAGGCCAACATAAAGTTACGTCCTTCCTAATTCCTTAGCGAAGTATACTTATAACCTTTTTTAAATCCTAGATCCCTTACTACTTACCAATTTCCATTCGTATAAGTAATAAGCATGAAATCTTTTGTACACAAGATGAATGAAGAACAAGGAGATAAAACATGAAATAGAAGTAATATTCAGAAAGGTAAAAGCAAACTAAAACATAAATATAAACTACTACAACCCAAGAAACTTAAAGAAGAATTAGCCAAGCATGGCTAAAGGAGACATTGAATTACCCTGGATAGGAGCTCAAATATGGCTTCCCACAAGTCCTAGGAACAATGCTCAAGAGGGAGAAAGAGAGAATACTTGTTGTATTCTAAAAATGGTGTGTTTTACAAGTGAGGAAAAGGCCCCTATTTATAGTAAAAAATCAATAGTGGAGGAGTTGATGGCCATTATGGCCTTCATTGGCAACCAATTAACTTTTGAAAACTCCTTCCCACTACCATCAATTCTCCACTCATCCTTTAATCCTTATTTTCCATGTGCTAATTTGAAGAGAGTTGCTTCATATTCTTCTTTTCCACTTTTGGTCCTCTCTTGGTTAGCACTTCAATTCTGGCCCTCATATTCTCTCAATCTTCACTTTAAGTCCTCCACTCTTGAACTTTTACAATTTAGTCCCTGCTTTCCTGCAACTTTACACATTGGTCCCTGGACAAAAATGATAACTAAACCAGCTTTTTCTAAAAATATAAAATAGCTATAAAAATTCCTAAAAATATAAAATAAAGGTAGAAAAACAAATAAAATCTAAACTACATGCAAAATGCAAAATAAATATAAAATCTATATAAAAAGACTAAAAAACCTATATGTGACTCAAAAATAATAAAATAAAAAGACTAAAAACTACCTAAAAACATCATATAAAATCCACTCATCAGTTGTGATGGTTCAAGGACGTTTCCCTTTCCTATATAAAGTCCATTTGAGTCCAGAACACAAGAGACAACACACAACACATGAGAATACAACATTAGGCCAAAGCTTAGTCATTTTTAGTTCATCTTTTAGAACTTAAACCTTCAAGAGCCTAAATTCTGAGTTCATGATCTTCATGTCTATAAGAACACTTTAGTTGTTCATATCTTGAAGAACTCAGAATTTTATTATGCTTAAAAGCCTTAAAGCATAAATTCTCATGATCAATCCATGTTCATGTTAAAGGATTGATACAGCCAAATTGTAAACTCTTCTTCATCTCTTTCTGTAAGATTGAGTTTTCACCGTGGTATTCGGTGAAGGGTTGTTGTCACTGAAAGTGGTATACTTTCAGGGTATTGATTGAAGGTGGTTTAGCCTTCAAGGTCTGAGGGTGGTTTGCCTTCAGGAACTGAAAGTGGTTTGCTTTCAGGAACTGTTGAAAGTGGTTTGCTTTCACAGGGTATTGGTAGAAATTCTTGGGGTCCTTCGGTTAGGAACTTGTAAGAGATTTTTATCAATAGTGGAAAAATCCTCAAAGGGTTTCTGTGGGGGACTGGACGTGGCCTTCGGTGGATTGAAGGTGAACCAGGATAAAACTCTGTGTGTTATTTCCTCCAGCCTTCATCTTTTACTTTCAAGCAATACTCAATTCCGCTGCAATCACAACAATCGTCTTGTGATTATCATCATCTTGAAAGTAACGTTTTCGATAAGGCAAAAATCGGGGCAACACTGATTCACCCCCCCTCTCAGGTTGCTATCTGTACTAACAATTGGTATCAGAGCGGAAGTTTCGGTAAGTTATTCCTAAGATCCGGGAAAAGATGGCATCCTCTTCCAATCATGGAACCAGTGAAGGACATAACATAAACAGGCCACCATTCTTCAATGGAGAACACTATGACTTCTGGAAAATCAAGATGAAGATATTCATAAAGTCATTAGACGCAGGAATTTGGAAAGCCATTGAAGAAGGTCCCTTTGTGCCTGTAGCAGAAGTAGAAGGAACTTCACAAGTAAAACCAGAAAGTTCATGGAGTGAAGAAGATAAGAAGAAGGTTCAATATGATCTCAAAGGAATGAACATTCTTACATCTGCCCTTGGAATGGATGAATTTTTCAGAGTATCAACGTGCACTACATCAAAAGAAATATGGGATACGTTGATGGTGACTCATGAAGGAACAGATGAAGTCAAGAGATCAAAGATCAATACTCTATCTCAGGAATATGAAATGTTCAGAATGCTTCCAGGAGAAAAGGTATTAGATATGCAAAAATGATTCACTCATTTAATTAATCATTTGATTGCTCTTGGTAGACAATTTTCAAACAGTGACTTGAACATGAAAGTTCTAAGATCACTTACAAGAGTATGGCAACCAAAAGTAACAGCCATCTTAGAGAAGAAGAGTTTATCAAAAATGACTCTTGCAACTCTTTTTGGAAAACTCCAAGAACACGAGTTGGAATTGAATCGTTTAGAAGAAAATGAACAACATGAGAAGAAGTATCGATCCATTTCCCTAAAAGCAAAAGAAAGCATCAAAGAAGATTATGATGCAGATTCTGAAGAAGAAGACTATGGGAATGTGAATCTTCTAGCAAAGAATTTTGGAAAGTTTATTAAGAGAAAAGGTGTGAAATTCAACAACAACAAATCCTTCCAAAAGAACAATGAATCATCTTCCTCTCAAAAGATCACATGTTTCGAATGTGGCAAACCGAGACACTTCAAGTCAGAATGTCCAAATCTTCAGAAGAAGAAACATGGTCTAAGAGAGAAATTAGAGAAAAAGGATCAACCCACACGAAGAGCATATTTGGCCTGGGATGATAATGAAGTAAGTTCATCATCAGACTCTGATAAAGAAGAAGCACAAGTTGTTTTGATGGCCTCACATGACTCAGATGTTGAAGATTCCCAGGTTAGTGATAACTCTATATCTTTTCATGATTTAAAGTTTACCATGGAAAATATGTTTAAATTATGTCAAGAATTTTCTAAAGTTAGCACTAGGCAAAATGAGTTGATTTCATCTTTAGAAAGTAAGTGTAGAAACTTACAAGAAGAACTAGATATAGTAAAATCTAAGTTAGACATTACTCATAAATGCACTAAGTGTAGTTCTTTAGAAGAAAAGATAGAAAATTTTCAACAAAGAGTTAATAACTTCAATAAAGGAAAACAGAAGTTAGATGATATCCTAAGTGTACAAAGACATTCAAATAATAAGTCAAGTTTAGGATATACTTCTCACCCAAAGACAAAAGAGGTTAGGAAAACTGTGTTTGTAAAACCAAACCATGTATTAGGATCTTCTAGTAACATTAAGGTCAATCCTTCTAGGAGTACAAACAATAGGAAAAATAATCAAAACAGACCCCCTAAGAAGATCCATTCCCCTCCTAGACAAACATCTAGTTACAATCATTACTCTTGTACTTATTGTAACAAAATAGGACATACCCCTAGTAGATGTTACTACAAACATGTAGGAGTACCAAATAGGAAGTACATTTGGGTTAGAAAGGATGTTAACTTAAAAGGACCCAAAACTTGTTGGGTTCCTAATACCCATGTCTGAACTTTGTCATGTAGGTGTGTATGAAAGCAGCAAAGGATTTATGGTATCTTCATAGTGGCTGCCCATCACACATGACAGGAGACAAAACCAAGTTTTCTTTTCTTATACCTAGGGAAAAAGTTTTTGTCACATATGGTAACAATCAAAAGGGAAAGGTACTCGGTATTGGAAGAATAGGCACACCCCCTCAAACAGTCATCGATAAAGTTCTTTACGTTGATGGTTTGATGCATAATCTTCTGAGTATCAGTCAACTATGTGACAAAGGTTTGAAAGTTGGTTTTATTAATGATATATGTGTAGTAAAAGATGTGAAAAGTAAAGAAATTATGTTTTCTGGATATAAAGTAAACAAAGTCTTCATGATCTCCTTGGATGAAATTCCACAAAACGTAAGATGCCTTTTGGCCAAGAACAATAATGATTCATGGCTATGGCATAGAAGACTTGCTCATATACACATAGATCACTTAAACAAACTAGTCAAGCATGATCTAGTTGTTGGGCTTCCAAAGATAAGATTCGAAAAAGACAAGCTTTGTGATGCATGTCAAAAGGGGAAGCAAACCAGAATGTCTTTCAAACCAAAGAACATAGTTTCGACTTCAAGGCCCCTTCAATTGCTACATATGGATTTGTTCGGACCTTCAAGAACAAAAAGCCTCGGAGGTAATTTCTATGCACTTGTTATTGTTGATGATTTCTCTAGATTTACATGGACGATATTCTTCCCTCATAAGAATGAAGCCTTAAATGCATTCAAGAGATATGCAAGGCTAGTTCAAAATGAGAAGTCTTTAAAGATCTCTTCTATTAGAAGTGATCATGGTGGAGAATTTCAGAATCAACAATTTCAAGAACGATTTGATGAGAATGGAATATCACATAATTTCTCTACTCCGAGAACACCTCAACAAAATGGTGTTGTAGAAAGGAAGAACAGGTTACTTGAAGAATTAGCAAGAACCATGCTAAGTGAGTCAAGCCTTCCTAAATATTTCTGGGCTGATGCTGTCAGTACTGCTTGCTATGTTTCCAATAGAGTTCTTATTAGGCCTATACTGAGGAAAACCCCCTATGAACTCTACAAAGGAAGGAAACCAAATATCTCTCATCTACATGCCTTTGGATCAAAATGCTTTGTTTTGAATAATGGAAAGGAAAACCTTTGCAAATTTGATGAAAAATCAGATGAAGGTATATTCCTTGGTTATTCTTTAACAAGAAAAGCATATAGAGTCTTTAACAAGAAAACTCTATCCGTGGAAGAATCCATACATGTCTCTTTTGATGAATCTAAATCTTCAATAGAAGATAAAATAAATATTCCAGATAATGAAGAAGAAGACATCATTGTCAATGAAGATTCTCAAAAGGATGAAGATCAAAATCCAATACAAGAAGAGCACATTGAAGATGATACTTATCAACTTCCAAAGGAATGGAGAACCCATAGGGATCATCAAGTTGATAATATCATTGGTGATATTTCTAGAGGCGTTTCTACAAGGCTACGCTGAAATGATTCAGTTTTGAATATGGCCTTTGTCTCTCAAATAGAACCATCAAAAGTAAATGATGCTCTGGAGGATGAGTATTGGATTGTAGCAATGCAGGAAGAACTAAACCAATTTGAAAGGAATCAAGTTTGGGAACTTGTTCCAAAGCCTAGTGATAAGCATATTATTGGAACAAAGTGGGTATTCAGAAACAAGTTAGATGAAAATGGTATCATAGTTAGGAACAAAGCAAGGTTAGTTGCACAAGGTTATAATCAAAGAGAAGGCATAGATTTTGATGAAACCTATGCACCAGTAGCAAGGTTGGAAGCAATAAGACTTCTATTGGCATATGCTTGCTCTTTAAATTTTCCATTATATCAAATGGATGTCAAAAGTGCTTTCCTGAACGGATATATTCAAGAAGAAGTCTATGTGAAGCAACCTCCAGGATTTGAAGATCCAAAGTTCCCTTCACATGTCTTCAGATTAAAGAAGGCACTCTATGGTCTTAAGCAAGCCCCACGTGCATGGTATGATAGATTAAGCACATTCCTTTGTGAAAAAGGATTCCAAAAGGGTAAGGCTGATACAACCTTTTTCATCGAAAGAACCAAAGGTAATACTTTATTAGTTCAAATTTATGTTGATGATATTATCTTTGGTGCAACTAACGAATCTCTCTGTAAGGATTTCTCTAACACGATGCAAGAAGAATTTGAGATGTCTATGATGGGACAATTAAATTTCTTTCTTGGGTTGCAAATCAAGCAATCACGTGATGGAATATTCATCAATCAATCGAAGTTTTGCAAGGAATTATTAAAGAAATATGATTTGAATGATTGCAAAGCCATAGCCACACAAATGGGGTCTAATACATATTTAGATCAAGATGTATCCGGTGTTCCAGTAAACATTACTAAATATAGAGGTATGATCGGATCTCTTCTATACTTAACCGCAAGTAGACCTGATATTATGTTTAGTGTGTGTCTATGTGCTAGATATCAAGCATCTCCTAAGGAATCACATTTGAGTTCCGTTAAGCGGATTTTCAAATACTTAAGAGGAACTACAAATGTTGGTTTGTGGTATCCCAAAGGGAGTGTGTGTGATTTGATTGGGTATTCTGATTCTGATTATGCTGGTTGTAAAACTGAAAAAAAAGTACTAGTGGTACTTGTCACTTGTTAGGAAATGCTCTTGTCTCTTGGTCTTGCAAGAAACAAGCATGTGTTGCTCTAAGTACTGCTGAAGCAGAATATATTGCTGCACGAAGTTGTTGTGCACAAACTCTATGGCTCAAACAACAACTCAAAGATTATGGCTTAGAGCTGGGCTGCATTTCAATTAAATGTGACAACACAAGTGCCATAAATCTCACTAAAAATCCCATCATGCATTCTCGAACTAAGCATATTGATATAAGACATCATTTCCTTCGAGATCATGTTATGAGGAAAGATATTGAGATTTCTTTTGTAGATACTCATAATCAATTAGCAGATATCTTTACTAAGCCTCTTCCTAAAGATTCGTTCTTCAAGATTAGAAGAGAATTAGGCATATTAGATGAGCATGACAATTAAAGTAACATGTCTTGTTGCATAATAACTGTGATAATATATGTTTATATGCATTTAGCTTGATTATGTGCTTAAAATATGTTACATAGGATTCTAGAGCCTAGAACTCATAAAATTGTCTTAGTAATCGATTACCATAGGTCCTGTAATCGATTATCCTTGATCTCAGTCCTCGTGCCTGTTAGAATTCTATAAGTAATCGATTACCCTAACTGCTGTAATCGATTACACATTCAAAATTTGAATATTTTCAAATTCAAACTCCCAGTAATCGATTACCCTAACTGTTGTAATCGATTACCTGCTCGAAAAACTGCCAGAATTTCAAACTTCCCTCCATCCTTTGAAATTCAAACTTGGAATAACTGCTCTGTAATCGATTACCCAACTATTGTAATCGATTACATGCTCGAGTTATTAAATCAGCTTTAAATGATGATCCAAGTTGTCTTCCAATTCCATCTCTATCACTATAAACTTTGGTTTAAAGCTTTCTCTAAAGTTTTTGCTTATTCTTCTCCATACTATCCTCCTACACCTAATCATGGCTTCTTATCATTCTCATTCTACTCGTCCAATGAACCTCACAAGACTTCTTACATCAACAAACCAAAGAAATCGGTTTGTTTCAAGGTTCATAAATCAACTCACTCGTAAGCCTATGTACGGTGATCTGGACTCATTTGTAGAAGCTGGTCACACTTTTCCTGCATATCTCCGACATCAAGACCTTGAGGAATTTATCTCTATCTGCAATCCCTTTTACCCTGAACTAGTTAAAGTCTTCTACTGCAACTTAGAGACTTTGCGTGATGGATTTCAAAGTTCTGTTAAAGGGATTCTTATTCGTCATTCCTTTACAACCTTTGGACGTTCTCTTGGACTTCCCTCAATTGGTGCCTTTTTAGGTCCAAACCTGCCCTGCCCCTGGTCTGACTACAATCAGGACTCCTTTTATAAATCTCTTTGCAGATTTCAGTCATCCGATCTTCAACGAATCCATCCACCCCATACAACCTCCTGTCCATACAATACTGACGTTCTCACAACCAATAATCATCTACTTCACTACTTTATCAATCAAGTGATTTTGCCTGAAGAAACTCTTCTCGCAAAAGTTAGCGACTTCGAGTTACAAATTATGTATGGCATACTCAATTGCCATCAAATTAACTGGGCTTTTTTGGTCATGAATCATATGCTGCGATGTCGTGACCATGCAGAATCCTTCCCTTATGATTCAGTCATCTCTCGCATTCTTATTTACTCCGGAGTCCCTATTGCCAAACTTTATGATGAGCGGTCTTCTCATCTCAAACGGGTTGATACTTCAATTCTTCCCTCTCTCCGGATCACAAATGACTTTGGTATTTTCACTATTCCTTATCTTGTCCATGATGCTGGTCGTGATCCTCCGCTCTCACCACCCATGGTGGATGAAGATGTGTCAGATGATCCTTAGTTTTATAGGCTAGTTTCCCCTTCCCCGTTGAAGTTTGTAATCTTATTTTATATAACTTTCTTTTTTTTATTGCTTGTACTTTCCTTATTTTCTATAAAATGTTTGAATGGTTGTGTTTTATTCTTGTTTTACAACTTTACCCCCATACCCTCATGTTTATTTTGCAATATACTTGTATGGATATATATGCCTGTCTTTTGGCCTTTTCTTCTTTTTGATGAAGTCAAAAGGGGGAGAAAGGTTATGTGCTATTAAAGATCATATGCAGGATTTCAACAAGTCCATTAGAAAGGGGGAGAAGTACTAGATTACATCAAACAGGGGGAGTTCCTCAACAAAATTGCCAATATGATCTTCAAGTATCAAGAATGCGTTTGCCATCATCAAAAAGGGGGAGATTGTGAAAAAGGTCTTGCTCCTGACCCTGGCTGTGGTTTTGATGACGACAAACTCATCAACAAAAAGAAGAAAAGAAGACTTCGAAGAACCAACGCTACAAAGTTCATCAATAGTCTAGAAGTCTTAGTTTAGGTGAGTTATGCTTCTAAAGGTCTATTAAAGCATAAAGGCTCTTAAAACACCTAAACTAATCAAGCTAAGTGTTTTCATAACTTAAAAGAAGTAGAAAACATTAAGCCGATCTCAAAGGATCAAGTTTCTGGAAGATGGACTTCAGTGTAATCGATTTCAGGATTCTGGTAATCGATTACACCTAGGCAAGTAATCGATTACTTGTTGTTTGTAATCGATTACATGTTTGAAATTCAAATTCAAACTGAAACGGCTATTAGTGTAATCGATGACACTAAGTGATGTAATCGATTACCAGAACGAAAAGTTGCATCTTTTCATGAACCATTGTGTCCCAAACCTTTTGAAAAGGGTTGTGATGGTTCAAGGACGTTTCCCTTGCCTATATAAAGTCCATTTGAGTCCAGAACACAAGAGACAACACACAACACATGAGAATACAACATTAGGCCAAAGCTTTGTCATTTTTAGTTCATCTTTTAGAACTTAAACCTTCAAGAGCCTAAATTCTGAGTTCATGATCTTCATGTCTATAAGAACACTTTAGTTGTTCATATCTTGAAGAACTCAGAATTGTATTATGCTTAAAAGCCTTAAAGCATAAATTCTCATGATCAATCCATGTTCATGTTAAAGGATTGATACAGCCAAATTGTAAACTCTTCTTCATCTCTTTCTGTAAGATTGAGTTTTCACCGTGGTATTCGGTGAAGGGTTGTTGTCACTGAAAGTAGTATACTTTCAGGGTATTGATTGAAGGTGGTTTAGCCTTCAAGGTCTGAGGGTGGTTTGCCTTCAGGAACTGAAAGTGGTTTGCTTTCAGGAACTGTTGAAAGTGGTTTGCTTTCACAGGGTATTGGTAGAAATTCTTGGGGTCCTTGGGTTAGGAACTTGTAAGAGATTTTTATCAATAGTGGAAAAATCCTCAAAGGGTTTCTTTGGGGCACTGGACGTAGCCTTCGGTGGATTGAAGGTGAACCAGGATAAAACTTTGTGTGTTATTTCCTTCATCCTTCATCTTTTACTTTCAAGCAATACTCAATTCCGCTGCAATCACAACAATCGTCTTGTGATTATCATCATCTTGAAAGTAACGTTTTCGATAAGGCGAAAATCGGGGCAACACTGATTCACCCCCCCCTCTCAGGTTGCTATCTGTACTAACAACTTCTTCAGGAGATCATTAATATACTTTGTCTGATGGATGTAGGTTCGGGTTCCTTCCTGTCTAATCTGCAATCCTAGGAAGAACTTTAATTCTCCCATCATACTCATCTCGAATTCATTCTGCATCAGTTTGGAAAATTCTTGGCAGAGAACTTCATTAGTGGCACCGAAAATGATGTCATCAACATATAGTTGCACCATAATAAAGTCCTTGGACCTTTTTCTTCTAAACAGAGTGTTGTCAATGCTTCCTCTTGAGAATCCATTTTTCATCAGAAATGAACTCAAACGATCGTACCACGCACGCAGAGCTTGCTTTAGTCCATATAATGCCTTTCTTAACTTGAAGACGTGGTCTGGTAGAGCCGGATCTTCAAAACCTGGAGGCTGCTTCACGTATACTTCTTCCTCGATGTATCCGTTTAGGAACGCACTTTTCACATCCATTTGATACAACTTTATGGAGTGCTGACATGCAAATGCCAATAGGATGCGAATAGCTTCAATTCTTGCTACGGGGGCAAATTTTTTTGTATAATCGATTCCTTCTTGTTGATTATACCCTTGTGCCACTAAACGAGCTTTGTTTCGGGTGACTTTTCCATTTTCATCCATTTTATTTCTGAACACCCATCTTGTGCCAATAATGGATTTTTCTTCTGGTTTGGGCACTAGGTCCCAGACTCTGCTTCTCTCAAATTGATTCAATTCTTCTTGCATGGCTAAGATCCAGCCTTCATCCTGTAGTGCTTCACCTATGTTCTTCGGTTCTATTTCAGAGAGAAACGCACAGTTAGCATAATCATTAAAAGTGGATCTGGTTCTTACCTTTTCATGTACACTTCCGATTATCTGTGTAGGAGGATGGTCTGGTTTGAATCTCCAATCTCGAGGTAGAGAGGTGCCACTGGAGGTCATGACTTCACTTGTGGAGTTGTCGTCAGACGGAATTTCACAAACATCGTCTGGTTGAGTTGAAGAGGGAGTAATTGGATTTGTCTCTTTGTCAGACGTTGATGGCTGAACTGGATTTGATGAGGGCTCTCCACTTATTTCCAGGTCATCATATTCTTCTTCTGGAGTCATCTGATTTACACTCATGTGTTTATCTTCGAACTTGACATTGATGGACTACTCTACTGCCATTGTTCTAGAGTTGTATACTCGGAATGCTTTGGAATTGGGTGAATATCCTAAGAATATTCCTTTGTCTGATTTTGCATCGAATTTTCCAAGGTCATCCTTTGTATTAAGTAGAAAGCATGGACATCCGAATGGATGAAAGTATGAAATGCTTGGCTTTCTTCCCTTTCATAACTCATAGGCGGTTTTCTTCAAGATAGGACGCATAAATATTCGATTTTGAATATAGCATGTTGTATGGACCGCTTCAGCCCAGAAGTATTTGGGTAGAGATGTTTCATTGAGCATAGTCCTGGCCATTTCCTGAAGTGACCTGTTCTTCCTTTCGGCTACTCCATTTTGCTGAGGAGTTCTTGGAGCAGAGACTTGATGAAATATTCCATTTTCCTCGCAGTAGTGGTTGAACTCTTCATTTATAAATTCTCCTCCTCTATCACTACGAATGTTGGTGATGAAGTATCCCTTTTCATTTTGAATTCTTTTCGCAATGATTAGGAAAGACTTGAAAGTTTCATCCTTTGTTCCGAGAAATTGTACCCATGTAAATCTAGTGTAGTCATCAACGATGACAAGACAAAATGTTTTTCCAGAACAACTAGCCGTTCTAGTGGGTCCGAACTAGTCCATGTGTAACATCTCCAGAGGTCTCTTGGTACTGACAACGTTCTTTGCATGGAAAGAACTTTTTAATTGCTTTCCTTGGAGACATGCAGAGCATGTATCATCAGATTTGAAAGACAGATTTGGAAGACCACTTACTAAATCATGCTTGATTATTTTAGTAATGGTCTTTAAGGATGCATGCCCTAGCTTCCTGTGCCATATCCATTTGTCATCCTCTGCTGATACTAGACATGTTACCTTTTGACTTGCAAGGTTTTCCAAGGAGGTCTTATATAGATCCCCTTGTCTCTGTGCTTCAAAGATAATCTTGTCATCCTCGTTTGTGACACTACACTTCACTTTGTTGAAGGAAACAGTGAGTCCACTGTCACATAATTGGCTTATGCTAAGTAGATTATGTTTCAGTCCTTCAACTAGCAGAACTTTCCGTATTACCGGAAGGGGATTCTTACCAACATTACCTTCTCCGACAATGAACCCCTTTTGGTCACCTCCGAAGGTGACTGTTCCTCCAGTTTTCTTCTCATGGATCTTTGGGAATAAAGACCTTTTTCCCGTCATGTGCCGTGAGCATCCACTGTCCAGGTACCATTGCTCTTTTTGGCTTTGAGCTGTTAAGAACATGTGCAAGAGGTATAATCATAGATTTAGGTACCCAAACTATCTTAGGTCCTTTCTTGTTAGTCATCATTTTGGGTGGACTGTTCCTCCCATGCACTATTTTTTGAGGAGTTTGTTTCTCCTTACCCTTGACTATGGAAGTTTTGGGTTGGACTTTAAGAAATGGAGGTGAAACATTTTTCTTTTCAGGTTGATATTTATATGGAACAGCAGAAGAGTTATGTTTTATGGCAATTATGTCCCAACTTTCTTCTTCACAACCTAAACCTCTGCGATCATAAGCTGATCTGTTGTTTCCACTTAATTTAATTAGGTTATCATATCCTTGAGTAAAAGTTGATAAGTCTTTGATTAAGCTACTTACTCTTTGTTTCAGGAATTTGATTTCTTTGTTTGCGTCTTGTTCTAAGAGTGTTTGATTTTTCTTTGTTAGCATGATAGATACTTCTTTAGATGCATGCAGTTCTTTTACAGTTTTATCATGCTTCTTCTTGAGTGAACTATATTTGATTGCTAATGCATGAGCATACTCTAATAGTTCATTATAGTCTTCAGAGGAGATTTTGGGACTTACCTCATCTTTGCCATCTTCCTCGCCGTTGGATAGATCAACAGAGATCATCAGTGCCTCTGCTTCTTTATCTGCTTCGATATCAGATGTGTCTATGGATCCCATAAACGCACAGTATGAAGTTTCATCGTTGGCTCCCTTAGTTTCCTCTTCTTGGTCAGAGTCGTCTTCTGACTCATCGTTTTGACTGGAAAAGGATTTCTTCGTATAGAAGTTATTTTGGGAAGGCTTGTTTCCCAGACGAGGACAATCGGCTTTGACATGTCCAGGCTTCTTGCATTTTTAGCAGATGATCCCTCCTTTATTTGGGATTTTCTCTTCATCTCTTGATGTGGAAGATTGTCTTCCTTTGAACTGCTTCCTGTTTCCCATCATTCTTCTGAATGTTCGGTTAAACAGGGCCTGTTCATCATCGGAGCGATCAGATTGCACAGTTTCCTCATCTGAAGATTCGTTAGCTTTCAAAGCCTTCGATTTGTTGGCTTTAAATGCTCATCTTTCGCGGCAGACGCTTTTCTTCGTATAATAGCAGCATCGTTAGAAAGATCCTGCTCATGAATCTTCATCTCTCCCAGCAGGTCTTCTACTTGATAGGTATCAAGGTTCTTTCCAGATCTCTGGGAAGTGACGAAGTTTCTCCAATTGGTGGGAAGGCTTATGAGAATCTTGATTACTTACTCCTTTTCAGTGAAGCTTTTTCTTAGGTTCCTCATCCCATTATGAATGGTCTGAAGTCGTGCGAACATGGAGTCAATGGATTCATTGTCATCCATCATGAAGTTTTCGTACTGAGATGCAAGCATGCTCATCTTGGTGTCTTGTACAACAGAGGTTCCTTCATGAGCAATAGCTAAGGTGTCCCAGACCTCCTTTGCAGTGCTCAGGCTATCAACTTTGTCTTCCTCATTTTTGCTAAGAGCACATATGAGAAACAGCCTCGCCTTGGCATTTCTTTGATTCTCTGTCTTCTGATCATCTGTCCATTTATCGGCTGGAATGGCCTTGCTTTCACTACCTTTGGGAACATAATTTCCTTTTGATATTACGTCCCACAGCTTCCAGTCGGTTGACTCGATGAATAGCTGCATGTGCTTCTTCCAGTAGGGGTAGTTGGAGCCATCAAAGAATGGTGGCTTGTTTGTTGCAGTTCCGGTTGGGTAGGCAATACCGTCCATGGATCTTTTCACTCTACACCTGTTAAGATGTTAGTAATTCTCAGAGCGGTTAAGCTCTGATACCAATTGATAGTAATAAAACCACACAAGAAAGGGGGGGTTTGAATTGTGTGTGTGATTTTTAAACCTTTTTCGCAAGATAATTATTATTAGTTCAAAAGAGTTTATCAAAATGTGCAGCGGAAATAAACTTAAAGCTTGAACAATAAAGCACACACGATATTTATCCTGGTTCACCCCCTTAATCGACAGGGCTACGTCCAGTCCTTGGCTTCACCAAGATTTTCACTATTTAAACAAAATAGTACAAGTGTTCTCAGGGACTTCCTCCAGTATTCTGAGGACTACTCCTTTACAAGTATTCTAGGACTTCTCCTTTATCTCTCGAGTGTTTGACAGGACTCCTCCCAATTCTTTTTCAAGAAGATTTGGTTTCTACAAGAATCTCTTCAGCAAGAGTGGGTAGAAAATATGAAGAGCGAAGTTCAGAGATGGTATACAAATTAGTTCTCTGAATGGCTTGTGTGAGAAAGGATAAGAGTTTTCACTCTGTAAAAGATTTCACACTAGTTGACGACGGAACTCAGAAAATGAGAAGGTTAAGGTTACTGAGTGTCTTGGCTTAAAGCTTGTTCAAATCGTAGATAGACTTGGAAGGTTTGAATGCTTTGATTGTGTAAGAGTCGCCAAGTTGGAGCTGATGCTAAGTCCACTATTTATATCTTCAGTAGGATAATAACTGGAGGCTTTGGTGAAGATCTTCAAAAATAGTTCCGTTTGAATTTCTGCTTGATTGTGAGTAACAGATACTTCTGCATCTGCTGTTGCAATCGTCTGGTGATGCTTTTGCTTCGGTTCACAGAGTCTGCATTTAATGCTTATGCATTGCAGCTAGAATTAAGGAATGTCAGAGAATTTGAATCTTCAAGGAATGAGGCGCTTAATTCTGTCTCTTTCGCCATTAATGCTCTGAACCACCAAGAGGTGCACGACAGCTCATCTTTGGGTTGAACAAACGATCACCTTCAGGATATTTCGTTTTGCACGAGTCTTCAATCATTGCTTTTAGTCAACCCAAGTATTCTTCAAGAGTTGAGTAGCTGATCAATCAGACGTTCTTCACAGGTGGACGTACTCTTCTCTGGAGGCAGACTAATTCACATAGGCGGACGGTTTTCTTCACTTGCTTTTTGATAATGCTTTGTCGAAATCCTCGCAGCATGTCTTCAGTCTACAAGTGTCCCTGAGTATGAAAACTTTTAAGGAAGTCAGTAACACTTAGCAAAATTGTTATTTATCAAAATAGGTTAACCCATTAAATTTTTGATTCTAATAGGCCACAAAATGGGTTAAAATTTTCCTTTTTCACCAATCAACACACAAAGTCTCTAAAATACATTTTCAAGCCAAAACTTCAAGAACTCAAGCAAGCTTTCAAAACAACTTATTATCCTTGAATTTAGTAAAAAATAAGCTCAAAAATCACATATAACCTCTCATTGTCTTCTAGGATTCAAATCCTTTCCTTAGACATTCATTGTGTGGCAACCCATTCCGCCACCTCCGGAACGGACCGCCCACAATTTCTTCCACTTCCATTCTCTCCTAAACACACTATATTTTCTTTTCTTTTCTTTTTTTCTTTACTAATTACCTAGACATTATCCACCTGCCCTAACTTCTATCCACCGCATACACACGTTACTCACATTTTCTCTTCGCATAATCATCTTCTTTCATACTCGGAGTTCTCAACACGCGCACACGGAAAACGTGATAGCGTATGATGAGCTGCTATCTATGACCTATTCTCACACATAGACTTGCATACAAAAATATTCATATATAAGCATAAAACATACATTGGACTGATCACTAGGCTCCTAAGCCACCTGGCAAGACCTCCGGTCTGCCGGACATTGTCAAAGTATTTTTTTTAAAAGAGAATTTAAAGTCTACTGTCATCCAGAAGTATCAACAGTCATAAAAACAACTATCAACATCACAAACTGGCTCAGTCAGCACCATCCACCCCATCCCCGCCACTCTGTGAACTCCGAGTTCCCTCCTCAGCTACTCCTCCACTCGGGATCTCCTCGGTCCTACTGAGGTTCCAACCCTGCAGAAAAGTCTCCTATATGCTCCAGCATCCCCTCTTATTCGCCTGGGTGGTATCATACTCTTCCTCGCTGTCACACAATGACGAGGACCTGTATATGCTGGAGCATGACCTATATCTGGCACCTCAGGGGCTGGCTCGGGTGGCAACTGTACATCTGGTATGGGAAACTGTCTCTCTAGCGATGGGGGTGGTGGTGGTGGAACATCTGCATCAGCATAATAAACAGGGACAAGATAATGACGAGGCAATTAGAATGAAAAGGAACGAGGCATCACAACAGGGTATCCAGGCCATGTCACATCGGGCTTCCAGTACCAAAATATACACATTCCTACGTACCGCCATATGGCTGTGGCTGGATCCACATACGAGCCATCAGGCATATAAAAGTCAGCTATGATGGTTTCCACGGCTGGCTGTGCCATCCGGGAGATAGGGTTCCTCCTCTGTAAAACAAACTGTAAGGGTGAGCTACATAAGCAAATAAAGCATAAGCAACTACATAAGAAAACAGAACAAGCATCAAGTCAAGCACGCAATCAAATCATTCATCAACCACAAACACACTCATAGGACATAATGCAATGTGTGCCCCCGTCTTCGTGTCCTCATTCTTCTCAGAAGAATGATTCATTCACCCTTAACCAATATTCACATGAATGATGGCCCCTTGGCTATACACAGTCGTATCCTTCGGAATGTCGCTCAGGAACATGGGCATGTTACATTAGCCTCACTCCTATTACTAAGCAATGATTACCCTCTTGGCTTTCAGTTGGGATGATGCAGCCTTTCGCGGGCTTCCCACTCCACTAGCCGGAACACAGGGGATCCCAAACTCAACGACCTAGTGTTGAGTCGCTCCATTGAGTCATCCCCAGGTCACCCCATCTTTGGGATGCCACCTCAGGTATCTCGAACATCCACACTGGGTGCACACCGATCTAACCACAGTGGAAGTTGCCGCACGTTCCTACTCCTTATCCCTCCGTACCGAACATAGGATGCATAACAGTCAATCACATATGAAGCAATCATCTCCCCCTTATTACCTCTGCATTTCACAGCCATTGCTGATCATTCGTATACATCCCTGGCTTGGTTTATATTCACCTGC
Source organism: Acmispon strigosus (assembly GCA_030819835.1). Classification (NCBI taxonomy): domain Eukaryota; kingdom Viridiplantae; phylum Streptophyta; class Magnoliopsida; order Fabales; family Fabaceae; genus Acmispon; species Acmispon strigosus. The sequence goes on along the minus strand of JAUAMA010000004.1, from coordinate 23,524,478 downwards.
CGTTACGAGGAGCACTCGACATCTCATCTCTACCAGCTACAAGTTGGGAGTAACTTGGAATAAAGGTTGACCTCAAGTCATGTCCTCAAAATCCAGCTTACACATGAGAAATGGCTATACAATAAGATTATGCAAAACCATTCAATGCATTGTTCTAAGTGGGTATTAATTAGATTCATTAATCCTATATGCCAAACCATATGCTTTCGATAAAGCCAGAGCACATTTCTCATCTTGTCATTCCTTGACTTAAGTAACTGATGCCTTCACATATGCCGATTATTCTCCTTTCCTCAGCTATACACAACTGGCATAATCTCCATCCACTGGACTTTTCATGCATCATGAAATTAATACATTTATGCAGAGACATCATATTCCAAAAACAAGGCTCAATAACAACCATTCATAATCATCAAACACTCAATTATTCTTCTAATAATCTCATGACATATATTCAAGCAATTATACAATATCCATTATTGCGTATCAAACCATAACGTATAATCAAGATGTAACACCCCAATTTTCACGGTGCTACACTAGTGACTCTAACAGTTAAAAAAACAATGTTGGTTAATAGATAAGATGTGAAAAAGGGTAGTAAATATTTTTTCCACTTCCAAAACATGCAAATGTCAACATGCGTTACATATATAATACCTTATTCCAGAAACTATCCATATATCTTGAACCAATGGAGTCTTGGTTCTCTGGGAAAACTTGATTGAGATATGCAAAGTTGAATTCAGGTCGTCAATTTGTTCCGGAAGCTGGATTCTCTATTTATATCTTCAGTTGAAGATCTTCATTCTTCTTTGATAGAAGGAGAGAAAACCTACCCATTAGTTCTTCTTCTTCCTTGTGAGTAACGGCTAATTCTGCATTTCTGGAGCAGCTCTGAAACGCGATCTGCCAAGCATTGATTTTCTTGGGTTGACATCGTCTAGCTCTTTTAGAGCGATATTCCTTGAGCCACGTCTTCTATATTTAATGCTCATGTACTCCAGTTGTGGGATTTTGTTTGACCATTATACCCCAGTGCATGCCAGCTAATACCCATTAAATGTTCTGAACAGATATTTGAATTTCGACCGTTGAACGAGTACGATGCTCAGAGATTTACACCGTTGATTCCGCGAAGTCAGCTTGATTTGAGGAAAAGTAGAAAAGCAGAGGGACCAAGGAATAATAAGTTAATTATGTCCCTTTCTTCTTTCTGCCATCAACAGTACTTCATTTAATATGCAGACGAGGTAGATGTCTTTTGATCCAAGAAGCAATTATTCTGGATGAACTCTTCAGAGCTAGGTTGAATAATTTCTTTAATGCTTCTGTTAAACTGATATCCTTGTAATGCACACTTTATGGCATTTGTAGCCTTTGAGAACTTTGATGCTTTGAGCAGACGAATTCTTCATTATGATTTCGAAGACGCAGTCTCCATATAATATTCAGAATTCCGTAACTGAGTAAGTTGCATCGGCAGACGGACTTTCTCCATTCAGTCTTTCTTGAAGGTCAAAATATTCTTGGCTTGTAGATGACTGAATGTTTCCTTCTCTTGTGCTTCCACTGAAGTTCTCCATTTGAATGAGTTGATTCACAACTGCTTTGTATGGTGCTAGAGAAACTTCAAAACTAGGAAATTTCGTCATGACTTGTTGTCATGCTCATTCAGCTTTAGATGAAACAGTCTTCTTGTTTATCACTGTTTATTCAGGCGCCGGATTGTTTCAACTTCATCAAGTAGATTTTGACTTTGAGAGTGCGTAGCTGATTAAGTGCCTTCCAAGGGATGTTTGCTGTTTTGAAGGCAATGCTTGATCTTCCGTGAGTCACCAGACTGTCTTCATATGAATGCTTTCTTTGTATGTCTTGACAGTTTTTCCTTCAAGGTGTATGTATGATGACCGAACGATTTCTTCTCGCAAGACTGATTCTCTTGATAATGCTTTGAGATTCATTCAGTGCTTCCAATAGATAGACATTCCTGTATATGAGAAATTTCACTGTGTTAGGAATTCTATCTCTAATGATATTAAACCTTTAAACAAAATTGTTAATTATCAAAACATAATGATTTATTTTTATCATTTGAATCTAACAATCTCCCCCTTTTTGATAATGACAATTTCCTTGGAGAAAAATGTTTAATATAAAAAGAATTTCTTGAATTAAGCACTTCGTTATTTTCCGATGAAAATAGTTTTTTTTTAAGATATTTTATTATGTAGAAAAACATGATCAATCTTTAACGATGCATAAACAAGTGAACGGAGACTCTTTACATTTAAAAATAACTTAACTCCTAGAGTTTGGTTTCCTTTTCTCCCCCTAAATCTGATATTCTTACATAATTCAGTTTGTTTCATAGATTTTTCTAGTGAGCTCCCCCTGAACTAATGCTATAGGGCTTATTTTATTTTTCAGTTTTAATCCCCCATTTTCTTTAAGGCTTCTATTGCTTCTCCCTATATTTTTCTTTTCTATTTCCCTATTACTTACACTTTTTCCCTTTTGGTTTATCCTATTATTTCTCTATCTATTCTTCCTTTTCCTTTTTCTCTACCTAATTCTTCTCCCCCTTTCGCATTATCAAAAAGAAAACTACGATAAATGGGGCAGTAAACAGAGAATTAACGCTGAATCAGAGAAATATATATATATGCAGAGGGAAATTGTTGCAAGATAGAAATAAAATAGTTCAAGATAAAGGAATAAGAGAGTGGGGATCATTTGTTCTTCTTCATTTGTTCGAAGTAGCTCCTCATCATGGTCTCCATGGCTTCAAATCTTGCATCCATCCTGTCATTGATGGATTGTGTCACAGCTTCAGTACGATTGATCACTGTTAGATCAAATAATTAAATGAATTATGTTTTGATAATTAACAATTTCTTTTCAATAATGTTAAAGATAAAAACTCCTAACATAGTGAAAATTATCATGTACAGGAATAACTATCTCTGAAAGGAATGAATAAACATCATTGCCTTATCAAGACAAATCAGTTCGCCAGAAGAGGTCGTCCGGTCAACCCAACGGAAGCAATATCAAAGACATATGTAGAACAAGCATTCTCGTACAAGACCGTCCGGTGAACCAAGAGAGATAAATCAATTAGCATCAAATTACCAGCGACTTCTCTCATGGCTACTTGATGACCACCTGAATCTACAAAAAGCAACTGGGAAGACCTTATCATGAAAGAGCCTGACAATCTTGAAGAAACTCATTCTGCTTTAAAGGATCCCTAGCATCGTATAAAGGAGTGTGGATCAACTTCCTCAGATGGAGATGGAAATCTTCAGCAAAGAACAAATAAAAAGAAGGGACTCAAGTCTCTAGGACAAGAATGTTCTGACTCTTAAAGGAGAACTAACTGAGAAATTTCGTCTGGCAGAATAAGCAACTAAATGACAAAACTTCAAGCATTCAATGGAGACTGCGTCTATCAAAGTCAAATGAAAGAATCCGTCCACCTAAGTACGAATCGCACCAAAAACACAAAAGATCAGTGAGTTTGTCCTTCAAGGATATTGAGTTAACGGAAAGCATTAAAGAAATTATTCCTTTGAGTAATTACCTCTCTCTCCTCGTCTGCACAACTATCAAAACCTGGCAATCACAGAAAGAGAGATGGGACACAATTAAATACAATACATCTTGGTCCCACTGCATCTCTGATGTTCCTAAAATCAAGCTGACATCGCGGAATCAACGGCAAGAATCTCTGCACATCGTACACTCTCAACGGTCGAAATTCAAAATCCTGACCAAGGCACGTGATGAGTATTAGCTGTCAAGCACTGGGGTAAAAGAGTCAAAGCAGTCCTCACCGCTGAACTTTTACACGTTATATACGAAGAAACCAGCTCAAGGCCGCTCGCTCAAGATGGAGCCAGACGACATCAACCCAGATGTACTGATGATTTCCAGATCATATCTCATGCTTGCAGAGAAACCTCTGATCGTGACTTACGCCTGCTGAGACATGCAGAACTAGCCGTTATGTGCTTCTCAGAGAGGAAGAAGCATTGCGGGCAGGTTTTCTCTCCTTTTATGGAGAATGAACAAAGGTCTTCAACTGAAGATATATATAGAGAACCTTGCTCCAGTAGCAACTTGGTTACTAGAACTACATTGTACTCATCTCAATCTAGTCCGTCCAAAGACCAAGGCAACCTTGGTCTCAACTCAGGAAACGTCAAGTCATATCTTAACCTGAGTTGAGTTGCTTATGTGTGTGGAAAAGTTATAGAGTTTAACTCTCATCATACTCCACACACATAACTTAGAACAAGAGATCAACTTCCTTATGATCTCTCTGTTCTATAAGCTTCATTTCTTCTACCCACTCTTATCAAGAAGAGATTATTGTAGAAAAGAAAATCCTGAAAAAGGTGATAGGAGAAGTCCTGACAATACTTGTAAGGAGGAGTCCTAATAATACTTGTAAGGAGAAGTCCTTCGAATACTTGTTAGGAGAAGTCCTTAGAATACTTGATAGGAGAAGTCCTTAGAATACTTGTTGGGAGAAGTCCCTTATAATACTTGTACTATTCATTGAAATAGTGAAAATCTTGGTGAAGCCAAGGACTGGATGTAACCCTGTCGATTATGGGGGTGAACCAGGATAAAAACTATGTGTGCTTTACCTTCACGCTTTACTGCTTCTTTGTGGCATCATTGCTTATATTCTCATGATTAAAATTATGTTAAAGGACAAATATTCAACTTCCAGTAACTGTCAAATGTTTTATACTGTCTTACTTATCTTGTAGAATATCACATAATGAAAATAAATAAACCTTACTATATAATTATGAACGAATTTTTTTTACAGGATAAAAAATTGGGTCACACAATTCAAACCCCCCCTTTCTTGTGTGTTTCTTGAACTCTCAATCACTTCATCCCGCAGCTCCTAATTTTCCTTAACATTGGTTGACCTAACTTCCAAAATTGTTTCCTTCAGCCTAGTCATCTCAGTCTTGGCATCAAAGAAGTCTTCAGCGGACGGATTTGCATTTGTATGCTCCTGTGCCCAAATTTCCTCAGCTTCACGAAGATCATCCTTTGGTGGGGAAATTGATATAGGTTGAGCATTAGTAATCTCAGCACCCAAATCATTTTCTGGGATGTCAGTTGCAGTAGCTTCATTCGGAGAGGATGGAGATGCGTCATTTGGAATATCCTCCGAGTCCGAAGATGTGATGAACACATCTCTGGATACAGTGATAACTTGAGGCAAAGAAATGAATGGTGCATATGATGGAGAGCTTTGTGGGGGTGCAAGAGCAGTTGGCAGAGGTTGAGGTTGAGGTCTTGCAGTAAGTAGAATAAGCGACCATGATCCATGTTGAAACACGACGGTTTTAACGCCATGAATCAGTCCGAATGGAATGGTGCTTATGTGAACGTGTCTGAAGACAGACAGTTCCCACTCATTGTAAAAAATGTCATACCTGGTCCTCCTAGCAAAACAGATTTGGATACCATCAAGTGCAGGCGGAGACCATAGGCGAGCTTGGATGCAGAAATTGAAGCCTAGTATTTCCATAAGCAGATTTGGAGCATATTTGGCATTTTCCATTGTAAGCATTCTTGGAACCTGCATGGAAATTGGTGTAACCGTCTGACGAGACCTTCTTGGAACATGAACCAGAAACGTTTTTGTTTCTTTTAGCATGGGCTCCTTGAGTTGAGAGGCTTGGACAGTATCCTCCTGTTCATCCTCAGATGCAGAAGCTTCTTCAGTAGCTGCTTGTTGAGTTGCCAGAATCACATTCAGAGAAATATCTGGATCAGCAGCATGATCATTTGCGTTCTTGGTTTCAACCTTCTGCTTCTTCCTTGGATTGTAAACTTTGACTGCACGAGTCTTTGTTCTCTTCTTAGCAGCTCTTGCTCTTTTAGGAAGAGCATCCTCTTTTACAGACGAACGAACTACTTCATGAATCTCTGGACTTTCTACCTCGACATCAATTGGACTGGCAGCAGTTCCTTTGCTTTGGCTTGTTTGTTTAATGTCCAGTGGACGATTTGGACCCTCAGGTGGTGTAGAAGTAGAGCTTTGAGATGATGAGGTTGCTAACGAAGTCTGATTGGTTGAAGGTTGTACGTGTAGGGTTTCATCCTTAGCACAGACAGACTGAGCCTTGGATGAACTCTTGGAACTTCTGACGGGTTTCACATAAGCAGGGTCAATGATTTCCCTGTACTTCACGATTCTTGGGGCGATATGCTTGCCCCATATTTTCGCATTCCTTGCACAGTGTGGTCTCCAGAGGGGTGTGCCGTAAGGAAGTGGAGAGTCATTTCTGAGCTTTACTCTTACCCAGTGATGATCATCAATATTGCCAATGACAACAACAATAGGGGGAATGAAGGCTCGACCGATCAAGGGTAGATATGTGTATGATTCCCTCAGACTTAGAGTTACCAAGATAATCTTGAAGGCATTGGCTGCAAACAATCCCATGTCAGGAACTGTGAACCATTTGGGAGAAAAAGCAGGTTCTCCTAAAGGTAGATCCAGTGCGTCGCATATCCTTATCAAATGCTCCTCAGATTCCATCATGCTTGCATGCAGAGAGTGGTGAGCATTGAGTTCTTCAATCATTTCCATTCTGATGGCAGGCCATTCATTTTCATTGAGCCCTAGCCATTGGGCAATACACCGGTAACCGCACTTACCATCATCTTCCACATCAATGATGTTTTCCACAAACTCGTGGAACAAAGCAGGTACATGCGGAAGGTACTTAATCATCGCGGATGAAGGTTGAGCGTCTTCTAGAATAGATTCCAGAGTCACCTTCTTAGTGTTCTTCACCAATGAAGCGATTGGTAAAGCATCTTCATGTTCCTTAGAGGAGGATGGATTCTGCTTATTGGTGGTGGTGGTTGTTGCTTCAAAAGCCTTTAACAGGCGTCTTCGTTTTGGTTCTGGCCCGGACGGAGGCACTGTTATAGTAATTCTGCCAGATTCAGAGCTTTGGCGCTTTTTGGCTGGTGGAGATGCGTCTTTGATGGCTTATTTCTTCGCTCTAGAAGCCTTGGTTCTTAGAGGAGATGAACCTCCTACCTTTGCTCGTTCATCTTGAGCGTTTGCTCGCAGCTTCTTCTCCCAGTCTGTCAACAACTTCTCTGGGACTTCAGAAGTATCAATGTCCAGCTTCATCTTTCGAACATCTCCAAACCTTATGGGTGTAGGGTAGACATAGTCATGCTCCATGAATTCATTCTGGAGTTTCTTTTTGTTTACTAGCCCTTTCTTTTCCATCATTTCTGTAATGAGCGCACCGTAGGGAAGATTCTCTACTGGAATTTCAATGGTTCCTACCATGTGGTGAAAGATCAGAGATGGGAGGTTGATCTTCTGCATGTGGATCATCTGGTAGAGTGCCTAGTGAGATATCTTATTCACAAGGTCACGGGCTCCCTCATTTGGAATGACGATCTTACTTAGGACTGCATGGGGAAACTTGTATTCATCAACTAAGTTACTGACGCCATTTCCATGTATCTTGGGGTCCTCCTTCCAGATGCAGTTTGGGTTAATGGCTGAGGCTTCCCATTTTGGAGAGTAGGTAACCCCTTCATTCCCTTTCACATTAAGAGCAACCGCGATATCTCCAGGGTTGATGTCTGTGATAACCCTCATACATCTACTCTTTATGAATAAATGGCTCTTCTTCACCGCACACTCGTAGAATTCTTTTACTACTGGTTCAAGAACGGGAGTCTCCGAAATCTTCATGAGTCTGTCCCAGTCTTGAAATAGTATCAGGTTCAGTACGGAAACCTTGAAGTACTGATAAAGATGAAGCTCAAGGTATCTGGGTGACACAAGTTCTCTTTCACCTAGGTGAGAGAACTTTTGAACGCCAATCTTCTGTTCTTGCTCGCGACGATTTGTGGAAGTGTTCTTCTTTCTCAGTTCAAGGATAGCCTCCTGTGCTGGAGTGAGCTTGGGCTTATTATCGGTCTGTTTCTTGGGGTCCATTGAAATTTTTTCTATAGAAATGTGTTAGAAGCAGCAAAGAAGCAAGCAGAGAGTAGCAAGAGATACTGGGAGTTGAGAATAGGTTGTAAGTGTGGTGTTCTTTCTTTCTCAAGACCTTTTGTTAAACGTATTTAGAATACAAAAAGGTTTTACTTGTTTAACGTGAGGAAATGATTAGTTCTGTAATTGATGTGAGAGAATGAATATAGCATGCGCATTAAATGAAAATCTTTAAATGTGCAGTCATAGCAGTTGAAAGATTTAATGCGTGTTGAGAACGCTTTAGCATATTAACCGATACAGCTGTTTACCAATAACCCAGATGTGGGTGTCGTGGATGTCTCATCGTGTTCTTTCAGTTATTCACAGACGTTCTTGCTTGGATGTTGCTTGAGTGATCACTAGACGGTGACACATTCTTGATTTAATTTATTTTTGGAGGCAAACTTCATTTGAGTCAGACGTTGTCTTCTTGGATGTTCGTTTGGTTTCACATGCTCAATCATTTTACTTTCATCCTGCAATCACACATCTTTTGTCCTGCACATATCAACAAAGAGTTCTTTGCCATAGAACTTCATTAGTATCTTCTTGTTATTCTATTGGCCACAAGCAATAGAGTTCGTATATTCTTTATTTAACAGATATAAATAAGTTAGGAATACTCCCTGTGAAGAACTTATCATAAGTTATGTGTTTTGTAGTGTGTGTCATACCTCATTATCACCTTCTTCTAGATAAGTTATATTTTGATTTGCAACCTGAGTTTTTGAACGCAGATGGTTCAATTTAACCAACGGATGAGCTTGAATATAACAATGCTCTTCTAGAGTTAAGAGGATATCAAGACCAGACTGAAAAAGGTGTCCGTCTGACTAATCATTGCATGGATATTCGTAAGCTTTGACTGGACGAAAACAAGATGTATTCGTCTGGCACATCCTCTATACTTTGCTCTTAGTCAATGTGACAATTTACTTTTACTTCTCGAAATGCTTGACCTTTGTGCCTCCAGAGATTGCTATTGATGAGGGCGCAAATAGGATTGCTTTGGCAAGAGCATTATTCTGGTAGCATCTCATAAGTTGAATTTTGCTTCTCTTGGATTCAATGATTGATCAGCTTCTGTTGATCATCATTGTGGTGGATATGTCTCTTTGTTGTGAGGTTCTGCAACAGTAATTGTTGTATACTTTTTGGTACCCATGTTTCTTTGGGTCCAGAGGGTTAGTTTTACATTCATATGATTGAGAATATCATTATTTGGATGTCATGATCAGAGTACGATAACTCCTAAACTTCAAGCAAATATACATGTGCATGTGTACATGATACTAAATCCTCAAGATAGTACATTAATATATCATGCAAATTTTGATATGGCAATAAAGACTTAATTCTCATGAAATTCGCTTCCCTGAGATGGTATGTGTTATCTATCTTCAATCTCCAGATATGATCGTTTCAATTATGAAGTAAGATGAGTTCTCTTTTCTGAAGGAGAGCTTGACCATTTCACAGATTTGCTAGAAGATCCAGCATTGATGAGACTAGATATGAGCTGAGTTGGAAAACCATGGTTTTCACTTGCTTGCTCTTCTTGGATGGATATGGAATCTTCTGCAATTCTTCAAGTTATATGTAAATAGCTTCCCTTTGACCTGTTCACTCCTTTCTTGAGCTTGTTTCTTTGGATCATGGTTGCTTTTGTTTGAGGAGAACACCTGTTACCATAGATCTTTTTGCTCTACATCTGCGAAGATGTTAGTTATTTCCAGAGCGGTTAGGCTCTGATACCAATTGATAGTGCAAGAAACACACAAGAAAGGGGGGTTTGAATTGTGTGACTCATTTTCAAAACTTCTTTGCATATATAAACATTAATTATTGGTTTTCAAAGATAGTTATTGATTATGAAAATATGCATGTATGCAGCGGAAAATATAACATAACATGAAAGGTAAAACACACATGATATTTATTCTGGTTCACCCTCACAATCGACAGGGCTACGTCCAGTCCTTGGCTTCACCAAGATTTTCCACTATTTAAACAAATAGAACAAGTATTATCAGGGACTTCTCCCAGTATTGGAAGGACTTCTCCTATCAAGTATTATACAGGATTTCTCCTAGTATTATCAGGACTTCTCCTTACAAGTATTCTCCAAGACTTCTCCTCATAAGTACTCTGCACGACCACTCCTGATACCTTTTACAAGGTTTGGTTTTTCTACAATAATTCTCTTCAATAAGAGTGGGTAGAAGAAATGAAGCTCGGGTTTACAGAGAGGATAGACATTTGGGTTCTCTGTTTTGGGCTATGTGTGAGTTAGGATGAGAGTAACACTCTTGTAGGTTCTTCACACAATTTGATGAATTAACTCAGGTAAGATGTGGATTGAAAGCTCTCTGAGTTTGAACCAATGGAGTTTTGGTTCTCTGGGTAAACTTGATTGAGATATGCCAAGTTGAATTCAAGTCTCCAAGTTGTTCCGGAAGGAGAGAAAACCTATCCGTTAGTGCTTCAACCTCCCTTTGAGTAACGACTAATTCTGCATTTCTAGAGCAACTCTGAAACGTGATCTGCCAAGCATTGATTTGCTTGGGTTGACATCGTCTGGCTCTTTTAGAGCGATTTTCCTTGAGCTATGTCTTCTGTATTTAATGCTCATGTACTCCAACTGTGGGATTTTGTTTGACCATTATACCCTAGTGCATGCCAGCTAATACCCATTAAATGCTCTGAACAGATATTTGAATTTCGACCGTTGAACGAGTACGATGCTTAGAGATTTACGCCGTTGATTCCGCGAAGTCAGCTTGATTTGAGGAAAAGTAGAAAAGCAGAGGGACCAAGGAATAATAAATTAATTATGTCCCTTTCTTCTTTCTGCCATCAACAGTACTTCATTTAATATGCAGACAAGGTAGATGTCTTTTGATCCAAGAAGCAATTATTCTGGATGAACTCTTCAGAGCTAGGTTGAATAATTTCTTTAATGCTTCTGTTAAACTGATATCCTTGTAATGCACACTATCTCGCATTTGTAGCCTTTGAGCACTTTGATGCTTTGATCAAATGAATTCTACATTATGATTTGGCAGTCGCAGTCTCCATATAATATTCACAATTCTGTTACTGAGTAAGTTGCATCGGCAGACGGACTTTCTCCATTCAGTCTTTCTCGAAGGTCAAAATATTCTTGGCTTGTAGATGACTGAATGTTTCCTTCTCTTGTGCTTCCACTGAATTTCTCCATTTGAATGAGTTGATTCACAACTGCTTTGTATGTTTCTAGAGAAACTTCAAAGCTAGGAACATTTCATCATGACTTGTTGTCATGCTTATTCAACTTTAGATGAAACAGTCTTCTTGTTGATCACTATTTATTCAGGCGCCGGACTGTTTCAACTTCATCAAGTAGATTTTGACTTTGAGAGTGCGAAGCTGATTAAGTGCCTTCCTAGGGATGTTTGCTGTTTTGAAGGCAATGCTTGATCTTCCGTGAGTCACTAGACTGTCTTCATATGAATGCTTTCTTTGTATGTCTTGACAGCGTTTCCTTCAAGGTGTATGTAGTGATGACCGGACGGTTTCTTCTCGCAAGACTGATTCTCTTGATAATGCTTTGAGATTCATTCAGTGCTTCCAATAGATAGACATTCCTGGATATGAGAAATTTCACTTTGTTAGGAATTCTATCTCTAATGATATTAAACCTTTAAACGAAATTGTTAATTATCTAAACATAATGATTTATTTTAATCATTTGAATCTAACATACAGTCATCATTTAAAACCAATAGCATGGATTCTAAGAAATTTAATAAGTTTAAACTCTAATAGCTTGTTTAACATTTACATTTATTAGGTTGGATGGAATTCGGATGGTGTACCCGTTGACCCCAACAAGAAATATTTCATTGGCTATATTGGGTTCGTTGCTCACACAGAGGTTCCAATTACTGAAAATTGGTGGCTAGATGTGGACGAAGAACTCAAACAATACATATGGGAAGAAGTTGAGGTTAGATACATACTACTCTTACAATTTGTGCATTAAACAATTTATTGAATCATACTTAACATCAATATAACTTGTGTTGTTGCAGACTGGCTTTCAACTTGATCCAAAGCACAGAGACAATGTGCTCAATGAAACATGTGCTTTGGCTAGATATTTTCGCAAGAAACTATCCAAACAAATATTCAATAAAGATTGTAATATGATTGACCATCCACCGCGCGCTTTTGTCCGAGTGATCGATGGTAGCCAGTGGAGGGAATTTGTTGCCCAACACCAAACCGAAGAGTTCAAGGTGAAATATCTTTTTGTGAGATGTGTCATGCTTACATTATGTTTTGAATATAATTATGTACTGACACATATCTTGTTTTTTGAAATAAAAACTCAGCGAAGCTAACAGGCAATGAGCACTGAAGCAGAAGTACCCATACAGATTATCGCGTATGGGGTACGCTTGACTAGCACAACAGATGATATACAGACACACATAATGCACTTTAATTTCAATAATTAAGTGTTATTTGTGATTTATTTTTCTTTTCTTAATATAGGGGCAGGAGTCTGGATCGGACGCCACATTCGTTCCTTGCCATCTGTTGTGGAAGCGTGCTCGTTTTTCGAAGAAGGGGAAAACCCGAGATAAATCTGTTGAAGAAGTGATCAATACATGTGTAAGTACGAATTCCCAAATAAATAATAATCATTTATTGTACCCATAATTGAGAATTTTTATTATTTTTTCAGTTGGCGCTCTCACAAAATGTCTCCCAAGAGGACTTGGCCAAGCGTACACCAGATGACATTCTTGGCCAAGCACTGAAGACTCCCGAGCACCTCGGTCGTGTAAGGGGAGCCACATTTCCCATTTTCAAAAGAACCTACTTCAAGGTTCAAAAGAAGGTAAAGGGAAAGGAGGCTGACCCAGAGATCGCACGCCTCCAACAAGTGGTGTCATCCTTGCAACAGCAAGTCCATGTATTGATGCTGGATAGGGAGGTCGAGAGTGGAAATTGCCCTGCTCAGGTTCATTACAACAGTGGGAGGGGTAGTTGCACACCTCAGGTAATTGGTGTTGTTTCTATTTTTTGCAATAGATTAATGGTGGTTCATTAAAGGTAGTGCCCTCAATAGTTTCTTCATTCATGTAGGGGCAGAGGGTCGAGGAAGAGCCACACGTATTTGACCACAGCATGGGTATGCCTACACCACTACCAATAGACATTGACTTCCTAAGGTAAGTTGTTTTATTAGTGTTTTCATTCTATTATATTTTTTTAATCTTTTTCTTTCACTATTAAAGTTTTTTGTCATTTTCTTAGGGTATTACCAAATGTTCGTTGTGTTGGGAGCGTCCCTATTTCCGCGTGGTTGCAGAAGGTAGAGTGTATAACACAGGTTGTGATACACTCCGTACCCGCCCAATTTTTGCCGGCCATGTAAAGGTTGGTATAGATGTTGCGCTCAAGGGTGGTGCAGCAATGTCAGTGCCCGATGACGTCGGCGAATTGGTATGCATCCAGGAAGCAATAGGTGAAACTGTGGCGTGGCCTGTCTACCTTGTTCAGGTCGTAAGCACGGTATGTAATATGATATAATTCAAAATAATCAACACATAATGTCTGTATTCACTTGTTGATTATACATGAACTTATAATTTTCAAGCGCAAGAGAAGAAAAGCGGCAAGGCCCAAGAGGAGGTGGATGTGAAAGGGAAGGGGAAGGAGGTTGAGACAAAATTGACAAGGGAATCTGTTGCATCTCTTAGTCATCAACAGAGGCCTCAGATCTGTAAAAATGAAGATCTCCCCCTCAAGAGTTGCAAATTTCTGGATATGTATGAAGATAGGTTTCTTACTGACGACAACCTCATCATAGTACCAATGGAAGAAAGAATGTTTGGCAACGCCTGTTCTGAGCATATTGGTAGAGATGAGATCCATCAACTCACTCAACATGGTGAGCAAGGTGCTTCAGTGATATGCATTTACATGAGGTACTTTGTTAAACTTAAGTGCACACAAATTTTTGGTATTCTAAGTTCAACAATGATGTATATCGTATATGATTTGTATAATCTTATTTTAGGTACTTGTTTGACCAATGTGTGGCTGAGAATCTCTTAGAGAGATTTGCATTTCTCAGTTCGCATCGAACAACACACCTCGTGAAGATCCAGAGCCAGTACATTGCGGACACAATAAAGGAACATGCACACCCAATGCAGTTATATCTCGCCCCAACAAATATAGGGTGAGAAATTTATATGATTAATTTATAACTATATAATCAATTTAATTATATGAAACTTAGTTACGTGATGGTTTGTTCATTTAACATGTGTTGTAGGGGACATGGGTGTTGGTGGTGATCAATGCCACCAGAGGGACCTTTATTTACTCGGATCCCTTGCATCGTGAACTAAAATACCGCAAAGAAATGAAACACATATTTGATCGATAAGCATATAGATCCACCTTGCTATATACTCTTCTGTCTACTATGTTTACTCATTAGGTTATTAATTTGTTCATTTTGTTAGCACAATAAGGATCTACCATGCTACTTGCAGTGATTAAAGGATCAAACGGAAACAAGCCAAGTGGACTTTATAAAGGTATATCCATATTTACATAACCCAAACCAATTACATACACACCAAATCACTTATATTTTTTATTTGTTTTTGTAGTGCCCTCGGCTAACAAACAACATCAATTGTGGGTACTATGTCTTCAACTTTTTACGTGACATCATTGCGCACAATCAATCCACAATTTCTGATGCGGTATGAAACTTTACATTTATTTTTTGTTTATATAACAAAATTCTTATCTTTTTGTATTTTTAATTTGTAATCTAACTCTAAATCTATTTATTTTTCCTATCATTTTGCAGTACTTCCTGGATTGTCAGTTCGACTCCTACAATCAAGACCAGCTCAATATAATTAACGAAGAGTTGGCTGGGGTTATGTGTTTGACAATTTTGTAATTAATTCGTAGGGATTAAAATGTGTATAGGGGGTCGTACATATTATAATTTTTTTCCGGTTACAGTACATATTATAATTTCTACATATTTGATTTGTTGTACATATTATATATATTTATATATATATATATATATATATATATATATTGATTTTGTAGATTATGTTGTCAGGGTTGTTTCCATTGCATTGCAGGTCATGGTTATAATTTGTTTACTGTTTGAATTTCATGTCTCTGATTGTACGTAGCAACAAAAAAAAGTTAACATAAAACCACGGTTCTTACAGGAACCGAGGTAACAGAGGTAAAAAAAAAAAGTTGTTAACACGCTTGATAAAGGAACCAAGGTAACAGAGTGAAAAATTACCACGGTTCCTCCTACAGCCGTGGTAACAGTTGCCTATTATTACTACGGTTCAGCGTGGAACCGGGTATTTCAGATGTATGATGTTACCACGGTTCCACTTTGATGTCTGATACCACGATTTAACCGTGGTAACATGCTGCCCGGAATCGTGGTAACATGGCAATTTTGTAGTAGTGATTGTTTTTGAAAACAACTTCTTAATCACACACACAATTCAACCCCCTATTTCTTGTGTTGTCTTTGCTTTATCAATTGGTATCAGAGCTTAACGGCTTTGAGAAACTAACGTCTTAAAAGGTGTAGAGTTAAAGATCCATGGAGGGCAACGCTTTTCCAACTGGCGTGGCAACAAACAAACCACCATTCTTTGATGGCTCCAACTATCCCTACTGGGAAAAGCACATGCAATTATTTATAGAATCCACTTGGTATAAAATGTGGGATATAGTTGAGATTGGTAACTATGTTCCTAAAAATGCTGCAGGTGAAGTCATTCATAGGGACAAATGGTCTCCTAAGCACAGGATGGAAAACCAACTAAATTCAAAGGCCAAGCTCTTCCTGACATATGCTCTAAGCAACGCAGCGCGCGACAAGATTGAAGACGTTCTTGCCTTGGCACATGAAGAATCGTCTAGTGTCAAGCACACCAGAATCAGCATGCTGGTGGCCAATATGAAGCCTTAAGGATGAAGGATAATGAGTCCATTGATGATATGTTTGCCAGATTTCAAACTATCATAAATGGACTGAGGAATCTGAGAAGAACTTACAATAATTTTAATCAAGGCACAAAGATTCTCCGATGTCTGTCAGCCAAATGAAGACCATTGGTGACTGTCATTCAACAAGAAAAGGACCTCACCACTCTTAAGTTGGAGGATCTCTTGGAATAGAGTTGGCTGACTATGCTGAAAACTGGGAGAGCAGGTCCATAGCTTTCAAGGCGACCAGCTCCAGATAGGGGTGGCAATATGGGCTAGGCCTGTTGTGCCAGCCCGTTTCGCCCGCCTTTTTTGGCGGGTTGGGTTGAAAATTCTGCCCACATAACCACTTTGAACCCACTTTTTTAGATCCCTTTTTTTTATGAGTTTGACAGGTCGGGCGCGGGCCAGCCTGTCGGGCCTGCACCTTTTTTTTTTACTTTTTTTTTAACGGAACACCTTTTTTTTACTTTAATTTTAATTTTTTATTATCATTCATATGGATCTAAAGACTAAAGAAACATTGGATATAAGCTTTATGATGCCGACTTTTGTAATAGCACTTCCTTTCTGCCTCATTGACCAAACCTGAAATTCTATATGTTAGTTATTAATTTTAATTTTTCAAGTTTTTAATTTATCTAGCTTATTTGGAAACAATTTTTTTCTTGTTCAGACTTGACAAGAATATGATGGTAGGAGTAATTATTTTATGAACAATTGAAAGGTAGAGAAGGGTCCTTCTATATTACATTTTGGCGGGCTAGCCCACGAACCTGCTAGCTCGCCAAAATGTGGGTTGGATTGAGACTTTCAACCCATATACTAAAAGTGGACCAAGCCAACCCAACCCGCATTTTGGTTGGCTTTTGGTGGGTCGGGCCTAGCCCGCCCTCGGAGCCCATATTGCCACCCCTAGCTCCAGAAACCTCAGTGGAGGATCGTCTGATCATTTAGTGCCATCAAATGAGGCAGAATATGAAGAAGCTCTCTTTAACCGACGATTCAAAAAATGTGGCTTAACCGCCAACGAAGCAAAGCCACCTCCCAAGGGCAGAAGAAGGAGTTTGTCCAGAGAAAGCCTCTAGCAAACCCAGACGAGATGGAACTCAAAGTTCAAACAAAAATTCCATTGTCTGCTATGAATGTAAGAAGCCTGGGCACATTAAATACGATTTCCCACAACTTTTACATAACCCAAACCAATTACATACACACCAAATCACTTATATTTTTTATTTGTTTTTGTAGTGCCCTCAGCAAACAAACAACATCAGTTGTGGGTACTATGTCTTCAACTTTTTACGTGACATCATTGCGCACAATCAATCCACAATTTCTGATGCGGTATGAAACTTTACATTTATTTGTTGTTCATATAATAAAATTCTTATCTTTTTGTATTTTTAATTTGTAATCTAACTCTAAATCTATTTATTTTTACTATCACTTTGCAGTACTTCCTGGATTGTCAGTTCGACTCCTACGATCAAGACCAGCTCAATATAATTAAAGAAGAGTGGGTTGGTTATGTGTTTAACAATTTTGTAATTAATTCCTACGGATTAAAATTTGTATAGCGGGTCGTACATATAATAATATTTTTTTTAGTTACAGTACATATTATGATTTGTACATATTTTATTTGTTGTACATATTATATATATATATATTGATTTTGTAGATTATGTTATCAGGGTTATTTCCATTGCATTGCAGGTTATGGTTATAATTTGTTTACTGTTTGAATTTCATGTCTATGATTGTACGTAGCACCAAAAAAATTTAACATATTACCACGGTTCGTACAGGAATCGACGTAACAGAGGTAAAAAAAACTTGTTAACACACTTGATAAAGGAACCAAGGTAACAGAGTGACAAATTACCACGGTTCCTCCTACAACCGTGGTAACAGATGCCTATTATTACCACCGTTCAGCGTGGAACCGGGTATTTCAGATGTATAATGTTACCACGGTTCCGCTTGAACCATGGTAATTTATCTATTACTTTGATGTCTGATACCACGGTTTACCGGTGGTAACATGTTGCCCGCAATCGTGGTAACGTGGCAATTTTGTAGTAGTGATTGTTTTTTAAAACTACTTTTAAATCACACACACAATTCAAACCCCCATTTCTTGTGTTGTCTTTGCTTTATCAATTGGTATCAGAGCTTAACGGCTCTGAGAAACTAACATCTTAACAGGTGTAGAGTTAAAGATCCATGGAGGGCAACGCTTTTTCAACTGGCGCGGCTACAAACAAACCGTCATTCTTTGATGGCTCCAATTATCCCTACTAGGAAACACGCATGTAATTATTTATAGAATCCACTTGGTAAAAAATGTGGGATATAGTTGAGATTGATAACTATGTTCCTAAAAATGTTGTAGGTGAAGTCATTCCTAGGGACAAATGGACTCCTAAGCACAGGATGGAAAACCAACTAAATTCAAAGGCCAAGCTCTTCCTGACATATGCTATAAGCAACACAGCGCGCGACAAGATTGACATCCTTGACACTGCAAAGGAAATATGGGACGTTCTTGCCTTCGAACATGAAGTATCGTCTAGTGTCAAGCACACTAGAATCAGCATGCTGGTGGCCCAATATCAATCCTTAAGGATGAAGGACAATGAGTCCATTAATGATATGTTTGCCAGATTTCAAACTATCATAAATGGACTGAGGAATCTGAGAAGAACTTACAATAATTTTAATCAAGGCACAAAGATTCTCAGATGTCTGTCAGCCAAATGAAGACCATTGGTGACTGTCATTGAACAAGAAAAGGACCTCACCACTCTTAAGATGGAGGATCTCTTGGGATCAATGAAAGTCCATGAGATAGAGTTGGCTGAATATGCTGAAAACAGGAAGAGTAGGTCCATAGCTTTCAAGGCGAAAAGCTCCAGATACGGGTGGCAATATGGGCTAGGCCTGTTAGGCTAGCCCGTTTCGCCCGCCTTTTTTGGCTGGTTGGGTTGAAAAATTCTGCCCACATAACCACTTTGAACCCACTTTTTTGGCTCCCTTTTTCTGATGAGTTTGGCGGGTCGGGCGCGGGCCAGCCCATTGGGCTTGCACCTTTTATTTTACTTTTTTTTTAACGGAACACCTTTTTTTATACTTAAATTTTAATTTTTTATTATCATTCATATGGATCTAAAGACTAAAGAAACATTGGATATAAGCTTTATGATGAAGACTTTTGTAATAGCACTTCCTTTCTGCCTCATTGACCAAACCTGAAATGCTATATGTTAGTTTTTATTTTATTTTAACTTTTCTAGCTTATTTGGAAACAATTTTTTTCTTGTTCAGGCTTGACAAGAATATGATGGTAGGAGTAATTATTTTCTGAACAATTGAAAGGTAGAGAAGGGTCCTTCTATATTACATTTTGGCGGGCTAGCCCACGAACCTGCTAGCCCGCCAAAATATGGGTTGGATTGAGACTTTCAACCCATATACTAAAAGTGGACCAAGCCAACCCAACCCGTATTTTGGTTGGCTTTTGGTGGGTCGGGCCTAGCCCGCCCTGGGAGCCCATATTGCCACCCCTAGCTCCAGAAACCTCAGTGAAGGATCGTCTGATCATTTAGTGCCATCAAATGAGGCAGAATATGAAGAAGCTCTCTTTAACCGACGATTCAAAAAATGTGGCTTAACCGCCAACGAAGCAAAGCCACCTCCCAAGGGCAGAAGAAGGAGTTTGTCCAGAGAAAGCCTCTAGCAAACCCCAGACGAGATAGAACTCAAAGTTCAAACAAAAATTCCATTGTCTGCTATGAATGTAAGAAGCCTGGGCACATTAAGTACGATTTCCCACAACTATTACATAACCCAAACCAATTACATACACACCAAATCACTTATATTTTTTATTTGTTTTTGTAGTGCCCTCAGCAAACAAACAACATCAGTTGTGGGTACTATGTCTTCAACTTTTTACGTGACATCATTGCGCACAATCAATCCACAATTTCTGATGCGATATGAAACTTTACATTTATTTGTTGTTCATATAACAAAATTCTTATCTTTTTGTATTTTTAATTTGTAATCTAACTCTAAATCTATTTATTTTTACTATCACTTTGCAGTACTTCCTGGATTGTCAGTTCGACTCCTACGATCAAGACCAGCTCAATATAATTAAAGAAGAGTGGGCTGGTTATGTGTTTAACAATTTTGTAATTAATTCCTACGGATTAAAATTTGTATAGGGGGTCGTACATGTAATACTATATTTTTTAGTTACAGTACATATTATGATTTGTACATATTTGATTTTTTGTACATATTATATATATATATATATATATATATATATTGATTTTGTAGATTATGTTGTCAGGGTTGTTTCCATTGCATTGCAGGTTATGGTTATAATTTGTTTACTGTTTGAATATCATGTCTATGATTGTACGTAGCTCCAAAAAAATTTAACATATTAGCACGGTTCGTACAGGAATCGACGTAACAGAGGTAAAAAAAACTTGTTAACACGCTTGATAAAGGAACCAAGGTAACAGAGTGACAAATTACCACGGTTCCTCCTACAACCGTGGTGACAGATGCCTATTATGACCACGGTTCAGCGAGGAACCGGGTATTTCAGATGTATGATGTTACCACGGTTCCGCTTGAACCATGGTAATTTATCTATTACTTTGATGTCTGATACCACGGTTTACCGGTGGTAACATGTTGCCCGGAATCGTGGTAACATGGCATTTTTGTAGTAGTGATGTTTTTGAAAACTACTTTTAAATCACACACACAATTCAAACCCCCATTTCTTGTGTTGTCTTTACTTTATCAATTGGTATCAGAGCTTAACGGCTCTGAGAAACTAACATCTTAACAGGTGTAGAGTTAAAGATCCATGGAGGGCAACGCTTTTCCAACTGGCGCGGCTACAAACAAACCGCCATTCTTTGATGGCTCCAATTATCCCTACTGGGAAACACACATGTAATTATTTATAGAATCCACTTGGTAAAAAATGTGAGATATAGTTGAGATTGATAACTATGTTCCTAAAAATGTTGTAGGTGAAGTCATTCCTAGGGACAAATGGACTCCTAAGCACAGGATGGAAAACCAACTAAATTCAAAGGCCAAGCTCTTCCTGACATATGCTATAAGCAACGCAGCGCGCGACAAGATTGACATCCTTGATACTGCAAAGGAAATATGGGACATTCTTGCCTTGGAACATGAAGAATCGTCTAGTGTCAAGCACACTAGAATAAGCATGCTGGTGGCCCAATATGAATCCTTAGAGATGAAGGACAATGAGTCCATTAATGATATGTTTGCCAGACTTCAAACTATCATAAGTGGACTGAGGAATCTGAGAAGAACTTACAATAATTTTATTCAAGGCACAAAGATTCTCAGATGTCTCTCAGCCAAATGAAGACCAATGGTGACTGTCATTGAACAAGAAAAGGACCTCACCACTCTTAAGATGGAGGATCTCTTGGGATCAATGAAAGTCCATGAGATAGAGTTGGCTGAATATGCTGAAAACAGGAAGAGCAGGTCCATAGCTTTCAAGGCGAAAAGCTCCAGATAGGGGTGGCAATATGGGCTATGCCTGTTAGGCTAGCCCGTTTCGCCCGCCTTTTTTGGCTGGTTGGGTTGAAAAATTCTGCCCACATAACCACTTTGAACCCACTTTTTTGGCTCCCTTTTTTTGATGAGTTTGGCGGGTCGGGCGCGGGCCAGCCCATCGGGCCTGCACCTTTTATTTTACTTTTTTTTTAACGGAACACCTTTTTTTATACTTAAATTTTAATTTTTTATTATCATTCATATGGATCTAAAGACTAAAGAAACATTGGATATAAGCTGTATGATGAAGACTTTTGTAATAACACTTCCTTTCTGCCTCATTGACCAAACTTGAAATGCTATATGTTAGTTTTTATTTTATTTTAACTTTTCTAGCTTATTTGGAAACAATTTTTTTCTTGTTCAGGCTTGACAAGAATATGATGGTAGGAGTAATTATTTTCTGAACAATTGAAAGGCAGAGAAGGGTTCTCCTATATTAATATTTTTTCCCACTATATTACATTTTTGGTGGCTAGCCCACCAACCTGCTAGCCCGCCAAAATGTGGGTTGGATTGAGACTTTCAACCCATATACTAAAATTGGGCCAACCCAACCCAACCCAACCCGCATTTTGGTGGGCTTTTTGCGGGTCTGGCCTAGCCCGCCCTGCGAGCCCATATTGCCACCCCTAGCTCCAGAAACCTCAATGAAGGATCGTCTGATCATGTAGTGCCATCAGATGAGGCAGAATATTAAGAAGCTCTCTTTAACCGACGATTCAAAAAGATGTGGCTTAACCGCCAACGAAGCAAAGCCACCTCCCAAGGGCAGAAGACGGAGTTTGTGCAGAGAAAGCCTCTAGCAAACACTAGACGAGATGGAACTCAAAGTTCAAACAAAAACTCCGTCGTCTGCTATGAATGCAAGAAGCCTGGGTACATTAAATAAGATTTCCCACAACTCAAAGGACAATCCAAGAACAGCTTCGACCACAAGAAGAAGTCTCTTGTGGGAGAAGATGAGGAGTTTGAGATATACTCAGATCTGGTGGAAGAAGAAGATAAGGATGATGAATAATTGTTCTATGCCTTCATGGCATCTGTTGGTGAACTAGACGACAAGGAAGCAGAAGAATTATGTGATACCCTCACAGTAACAATTGGTAAAACAGATGATGAAGAAGATGAGGTAACTCCTAGAAATCTACAAGATGAATATGATGAGTTGCTTGATTTTTCCCATCGTAGTAGAAGGAGACGTTGGTTGAGCACCCCTTCCTGTGATCAACAAGGTCTTGTTAGTTGAAGGGCTAAAACATAACCTGCTGAGCATAAGTCAATTGTGTGACAGTGGGATGACTATTTCCTTCAAGAAATTGAAGTGTAGCATCACATATGAGGATGACAAGTTAGTCTTTACAGCTCAGAGACAGGGGGAGCTGTATAAGATGAACCTAGAAAACCTTGCAAGTCAGAATGTGACATGTCTAGTGTCAGCAGAGGATGATAGATGGATTTGGCACAGGAAGCTAGGGCATGCATCCTTTAAGACCATTACAAAGATAGTCAAGCATGACTTAGTACATGGTCTACCAAAACTGTCCTTCAAATCTGATATCACATGCTCAATATGTACACAAGGAAAGCAATTAAAAAGTTCTTTTTCTTCAAAGAACGTTGTGAGTACAAGTAGACCTCTAGAGATGCCCCACATAAACTTGTCTGGGCCTACTAGAACGGCTAGTTGTTTTAGAAAAAGATATTGCTTTATCCTCATTGATAATTACACAAGATATACTTGGGTTTATTTCCGAAGTAGCAAAGATGAGACGTTCAAAGCTTTTGCAGGTCATTGCAGGCGCATTTAGAACGAGAAAGGATATTTGTAACACCCTGATTTTCAAGGCATTACTGCAGCAAATGAACAGTAAATAAACATGCAGAAATCCTTCAAGCTCACGGACATGCAAGTGTATTTTTTTTTCAAATCCTGCTAAGAACTTCGTGCATTACTTATATATAGATACCAGTTCAACAAAACATATATGGTCCATAATTAAGTGATCAACATCTGTGATATAATTTCAAAATCAACAGACTTGTTTATAAAAGAAAACATGCTGTCACAATTGAAAACTCGACTCAGAAATCCTACTCCGTCATACCTCCTATGATGCCACACAGGGCGACCGCATAAAGGTACATTACCCCGGAACTCTACCCTACCCTGGGCATGCTCATGTACAGACGCAAAATCAAATACAATTTCTTGTCTTCAAGTGACAAGATGTCCGTCCTACTCCCTCGATCTGTCCTCGGTTCGGCATCCTCCAAGTACTCTTCGGCTAGCAGTTGTCCAACTAGCGACAGATCGCCAGCAAACACAAACAACAGACAATGCAAGGGTTAACTTCTAAAACAATATCACATTCAAGAGAAATCAATTAATATCAATCAGGTAGCAGCTAGCAAGTACAAGTTACAATTATATGACACGAGTGGTCAAAGACCCTAGGACTCCTACATGCACGCACAAACCCTGTTGTACAAAGTTTTTATCCGGATATGACACCAACTCCCGCGCGCAGGTGGGACACTCTTCCGAACTCTGCACCAACTATAAAATAGGTCAGCAAGTCGGGAGTTGCCTCTTACACGAGAACGCTCTGTAATAACACCCCGATAGGTTGCATCTCCAGCCCATGACTCTGTATTAGCCTCAAACCATTACGACTTCAAAGAATGCTTGACACGACATGAAGACAACAACTCGAACTAGGACTTAGTTGTCCTAAAACGTGACCTAACATAGCTTCATATTTAACATTAATCATGTAGAGGATACGTACATATCTAAAGCAGATATAAATCATGTCGAAGGAAATCATGCTTTCAATTATCAATATAGCAATAAACATTCTATAAGTCAAGCCACAATTCAAACAAATTTCAACGTTGTCATACCACAAACAATTCTAATTCAGCATATCAGATGTCTTCAGATACTTGCATTAATATCACAATCAATATAGTTATAATTCAGGTCGTTCGCAAAACGCCGTCAACTACAATTTCAGAAATCATAGTGCATACATTGCATAAATTTATTCTTATGCTTGGTAGCTAATGAAACAAAGTGCCCTTACCTTAATGGCAATCGATCTTGGCAGTTACGTAGCTCCATGCGTCTTGGTCGGTTCGGAGTCTCGTTATCCTTCAAGAAACACAAGGCTAGTTTAGGACTCGAACTCAATCCTAAGGCGTAGCTACTAAACTAGCAGAGTTTCCAACACGTTGGAAATTGTCCGAGTTCACAAGAAGAAACTCGGGAGTCAAAACATTTTTAGCAATTCTAGCAGCCTTCTAAAAGACATGGAAAACTCTATTTTCCAATTTTTAAAACCTTTCAAAACTTCAGAGCTTTCAAGGAGAAATTAGGCAAGACTGTTACTTATCGATTTGAAAGTCTTTACAAATTCTTAAATGCAAAACACACACAAAATAAAATCTTCTCTTTAAAGTCCTATTTTAAATTTCCGAAGACAAGGAAAATTGTAAACTAGTCCTCAGATTTATCCAGAGAGACCCTTGGCTCAAATTTCTCCTATGCTTCAAATCTATGGGTGCCTACTTCCTGCCCACGTGTGAACTTCAAATTCTTGGATCGCAAGGAAGTAGATTTGTTTCACTTTGTATGGGTCGTCTGGCTATCTCGAGGCTATTTTGGCTATCTTTCCTTCTTTGCTCTACAAAGATCTGGAGCTCTGATTGTTCAGTTTGTCTCATGGATTTTCATCTTACTCCCATTGAAGTGCCAATTATCTTATCTAAGGAGGAATTTGATTTTTGTAAGGAACCTGAACTTACATTCGCCAATACTGTTCCTTTCATAAGCAGTGCTCTCACTATTGTTCCATCTTATGAGCTGCAATGTGTATTGGACCACATAGATACAGGAGCTGAAGAGTTCGCTGCTTTCAAAGCTGAGATCAGAGAGGATATTAGGTCAATGGATGCAAAATCTGAGCAACGATTTGATGCTATAGACGCAAGATTCAACAAGATGGAGATGATGATGGCAAAACTGATGGAGTAACTCCAATGAAGACACCTTCAATCTTTCTAACCCTTAAACTCTTAAACTTTTTATAATTTTTGTGGGGAATTTTCTTTTCTAATAGTTTTATATATGTATATATATCGCCTGCCTTCATAGTTATATATTTTTGCTATGTTAGTTGCTTTTAACATGCTTAATTTATATATCGTCTGCATGAACCTTTGTTTGGTATTTTGCTGATGACAAAGGGGGAGAGGAGAAAAGGCTTAGGTTAATGGGGAGAGGAAAGAGAAAAATAACCCTAGCATAACTTAGAAAAATTATTGCATTAAGGGGGAGCTTAAGATCATGTTAGATGAAAGTAGGTTATACATGTGAGGGGGAGAGTTCGATCGTCTACCATGCTATTAGGTTATACGTTGCGTATTCTGATACCATGCTTTTACCCAAGGTTTAATCACGATAGGTAAAAATTTCCTAAACTCAATATGATTTTTATTTCATAAAATATCTATCGTCTGATGAAAAGCAACGTATCGTCTGCCTACTCATGAAGGATCTAAAGCAGCTACGTTCAAATGTATCGTCCGATGAAAATAAGTGGAACGTCTGCCTACGTTCAAATGTATCATCTGACAGAATGTTCAAACAGTGAAGAAACGTATCGTCTGTGTAGAATAAGGATTACGTCGTCTACACTCTTCAATGAAGCACTATTTCAACAGAACGAACAAAGGACATGTTTAATGAAGAAATAATTTTCGTATTTGCCTAGTCTCTGAACATTCCGTACTTCATGATATACCTTTTTAGAGTCAACGACTCTCTTTTTTGAATATCGTACAACCTGAATGGTCAGATCAAATCTTATTGATCAGAATAGAAGATACGCTCTGCTATTTTCCTCTACATTAATCGCACAACACTATTTAAGGAAACAACATAGAGAAGAGCGGACGGTAGAATTAGCCGCATTAAATGTTGCATTAATTGCGTAGCAGTTTTACATTTAATGCTCTGAAAGCTTGAAAGAAGTATCTGTTGGAGCAATAGAGAAGACGATACTCAATGGAACTTCATCATCTTCATCAATGTCCATCCTACTGAAGATATAAATAGAGTACTTGAATCTTTGAAGAACTTGGCGACTTACAATGAATATAATCTCAAGCATTCAAAGTCTGCCTTGCAATCAAGCTCTGAACCTTACTCAGAAAACCAGTGTCATACTCTTCTGAGTTTAGTAGTCTGCCCTAGTGTGAAAATTTCTTAGATTCAAATCTCTCATCCTTATCACACTCCAAACAGACAACTAATTTCCATATCATCTCTGTTAAGAAACTCAAGTGTTCACTCTAGTGTCAAACACCTTTAAACACTTAGAGTTCATTGTGCTTACAGTTTCTACTATCCCTCTTGATAGAACAGAATCATTTGTAGAAAATATCTATCTTTGTTTAGGAGACGTCCTGTATAATACATGTTTGGGAGAAGTCCCTGAGAATACTTTGAAGAAGTACTGTGGGAATACTTGAAAGGAGAAGTCCTTCTAATACTTATATTTTCTGGAGAAGTCTTGTGTGCATACTTGATATTAAAATCTTAGTTAAGCCAAGGACTAGACGTAGCCCTATCGTTCTGGGGGTGAACCAGGATAAATCTCCGTGTGTTATTAGTTTTATTATTCACGCTTTCAAATTACGCTGCTATCGTCTGATAAGCCTTTTCGAACTAATATTGTTTTTGAAAACAACTTTTAAATCACACACACAATTCAAACCCCCCCTTTCTTGTGTTGTCTTTACTTTATCAAATTCTTATTTCCCTATTTCCAAAAATCCCTTCCAGGTCCAGAATTACTTTTGTACTAAGTCCATGTTTGGTTGACAGTGAAAGTATAGCCAATAAGCTATTTTTCACCAAGAATTGATTCTAAAAATCAGTTTCAACTTTTCTGAAAACATACTTATATCTAGAGATCTACAAAATGTCAGGAATTATGTTTGGATATTCATTTTGGCATATTCAACTCCAAAACTTGTCTAATTCTAAGATTAAGGTTGCCTAATATCATGAAAATTACATTAAAATTTCTTCTTTCCAAATTCTTCCATTTCTGCCCTAATCTCTTCTCTCTTTGAGTTCTGGGACAAAGTTTAATGAATTACCAGCCTCTGATCATGAGGTTTGAGTATTTTCATGAAGGCTCAAGGTAACCCAATGGTGTGAGAGCATTACTCTCCCCTATTCTGCCTATTTATGAACTGGAAACCTACATGCAAGTGCTCTATTGAGTTCTACAAGTTAGCAGAAGCATCTTTTCATGGTTACAATGGCCTTGATCATCAAGAAACTCACATGCAAAGAGGTTTAAGGCCGAAACCCTAAGGGTCTTGGTTCACCATGATAAACTCATCAAATTTCAAAACAAACATGATATTTAGAACCTACAAAGAATAAGGATTCCAATGCATAACGAAAAATGAATTCTGCAAAAATTCTTCGACAAACTTGCCGGAGAAGATGACCGGAGCACGCTGGAAACGACGGCGCTTGCGGCTGTAAACACCCCAAGGCTTAGCGGAAAAGAAAAGAAAAAAAAAAGAGAAAATGGGCCGGGCGGCCCAGCGTAGAGATTGAGAGGCAGAGGGACTCAGTTTTGAAAACCCTAGTTGGACCGCGGGCTAAAATGTAAAAAGAGGAAAAGTTCAGGGACTGAAGTGAAAATTCATGAAACCCTAGCTCTATTTAAGCACCCACTAGAAGGAAAGAGAATTATTCACACAAGAAGCAACCTCCAACCCATTTTCTCTCCTCATCAACATTAGAAAACCCTAGCAGCCACCTCCTTCTTTTGATCCCTCTCTCTCCTTCAACACATCAAACCCTAAATCCTCTTCCCTTGACCAGCCTCCACCGCACTCCACCTTCCCTTCGTCTTTTTCTCAAAACACCCACAACATCGTCATCTCTTCTGCTTCTCTCCGTCAAACCCCTCGACCAACTAAATTGTCATCTCCTTCACCACACCGCAGACCACCACTCCTTCGTGTCCCCTTCAATACCTTGGAACCGGCAGTCTCCATCCTCATCCTCGACAGAGACCAGGACCATCACCGTCACTTCCGCCATCGCCATCGGTGCCCCTCTCCGTCTGAGACTTTTCCGTCGCTACTCTTCCCTCTCCGTTCGATGCCAGCGCTGCCGTCCCCATCTCGCTTCGCGGCTACCGCCAGCTCCAGTGCCGCCGAATCACCATCATCGGCCATGGGGTTTTCTTCCTGAACTGAAGCCCCGACATCGCCACCACCGCCTCGCCTTCCTGCTTAGAGCTTCCGACGCCAATGTCGACCACCGCTTCACCGAGTTCGTCTCTTCCAGTCTGCTTCCCCTCTACCGTCGGTTGGTTTATTTTTCCTCTTTCCCCTCTGTTTGTTTGGTACCCTGTTTCATATTTTCTGAGTTATGATTCTTGCTTAATGCCCTGCACTATCATATTCAAAGATGTAAATTTGTTAATTCTCTATTTGATTGTCATTATTGCTTATATAACATGGGGAAACTATTGTTTGTTTGAGTATTTGTTTATTTCTCTGTTGATTATTTGTTTATTTCTCTGTGATTCTAGTCCATGACTGTTCTGTGGTATTTCATCTTCTGCGTGATTCCTTAAAGCGTGTTTTCACAGTTAGAAATATTATTTATTGGTCATAAAAATGGAGTCTTTAATAAAGTTAGGTGTTATTCTTAAACGGGTGCTGCTTTTGATAATAACAAAAAACTGAACTTTGATGTTAGCTTGAGTCTTGATAATAAAAAATGGTTGCTTGGTTGTAAAAATTGAACCTTGCTTCATGAAGTTGAAAACAAAAAAGAGAAAAAAATGCAAAATGATTTTTATGTGCAGATTGATGTAACAATTGAAGGACTTTTGGTTTGATTCATAGTTGATTTGTAGCATGTTGTTTTTTTTCTTTAAAGCCCGGGGAGTTTTCTCTTAGAGTGTGTGGTGTAACTCCCCGATTTCCAGGGCGTTACTGTAGCAAATAAACGGTAACTAAATATGCAGGAAGTTTTCCAAAACGTAGCAAAAGGAGGGTATTTTTTTTGGAGTCATTTTCCTCTTTCGAAACATGTCATGACAAGATGCATTAATGATATAAATACTCTGATTCATAAATAGCCACACATATGGCATAAGATGACTGGCCAACAGTTTAGAAATGAATTTACAAAGCGAATGATTTGAATTCTAAAGACTATGCTGCCAGTTGTAATGAAAATAAGCTAAACTCCCAACTCGAAGACATAACATACAAAAGCTTATACGATTCAAACAAACGGCTTCGACAAGTCTTCTTGCAAAAGGTTCCCTTCTTCTAACTCGATCTCCCTTGAACTGGAATCCAGTTGCTGCTTCTGGCTAACGGTTGTCCACCTGGCGACGGATCACCGGCAAACACACACAACATACAAGCAAGGGTCAACTTCAAAAAGAAACAACACATAAAGCATTTCATATATAATACTAACAGGAAAATTATCTAAGCAGAGAAACAATCAAATAAACATACAAGTTAGTGTCTGTACGAAACCCCAAAATCCACTAATTAGCATAATTGCCTCTATATGCCTAAGCCAATTTTTCCTCTACAACGCTCACGGGCGTATTCCAATTTATCTGGATGTAGCGCCAACTCCGATTCGTGGGAGGCGGGACGTTTCCCCAGTGTAGATACGACGGTGGCTTTCCATCGACCACTGTGATTTGCCATTTCTACAGGTTAGGAGTAAGCTCTCCAACACCTTATACGTCTTCCAGGTCAGGCTCGAGCAACTCTGTATATAGTTAATTACTACATGGAACGTATATCCACCTAACTACCCAATCTAGGTCTTACTTGTCTTTATACATTGCCTAAGTTAGCTTCATAATTATTATTAATTATGTAGAGCATGGGTACATATCAACTGATATAAAAACATGTGTAAGGAATAATCATGCTTTCAATTACCATTAAAGCAATAAACATCCAACAAGTCAAGCCACAAATCAAAACAAACTTAACCATGTTACACATCAAACAATTCTAATCCAGCATATCAGATGCCTTTAGATACTTGCATTAATATCACAATTAATACAGTTATAAATCGGGTCGTTCTCAGAACGCCGTCAACTACAATTTCAGAAAATCATAGTGCATACATTAGCATAAATTTATACTTATGCTTAGTAGCTAAGGATACGAAGTGCCATTACCATAAAGGTGGTCGATCTTGGCGGCCTTGTGAGCTCCACACGTTTCGATCGACTTGGGGTCTCGTTATCGTTCAACAAACACAACCTAGCTTAGAACTTTGAACTTAAACCTATGGTCAAGGCGCTTGTCAAAACAGAGATCTAAACACTCAGACAAAAGTTCTACAACTTAGGAAAATTCGCGGAGGTTGAAAACACTTTTAACAACTTCGAAGTTCGATAACGAACTTAGAAAACCCTAAGTTATAAAAATCCAAATTTTCCAAAACTTGAAACCATTCAAAGAGCATCAAGACTAGATGCTTACAAACCAGTTTGAGAGCCTTTAACAATATTTTGGAAGTTAAAGCACACATAATCCACCAAACATCAATTCTCTCCAAGTTACCAAAAACCCTAAAAATTTCCAAATTTTCACCCAATACTTCACTAAATTTTCAAATCAACCACACAACCAAAAAATATAACTTCTAAATCCATTTTCCACTCCAATTCCCTCAATTTTTCAGAATTCCCAAAGCCCTAGATTGACTATGAGTTTCAAATCCAATCGGCCCAAGAACTCAATTTTCACCCATTCAATTCCCAAGTTTCCTAGGCTTTCAAAAACAATTTTTCCAAGACTTTAACACTCAAAATATTCTAGGCCAATGCACAACAATTTGTGACAAAACTTTTCCTAAATTACCAAATTTATCAAAGTGATCTAGAAATCAATTTTCTAGGGTTTCAAATACACAATTTTCTCTAGGCCCTTTTGCACCTATTAGGGAAAAATATTTCCTACAAACCAAAAATCATTTTCAAGCATTTAAAATCACTCAATGCTAGTTGAAAATCTATTTCCTACCCTTAAACCAATGCTGTCAAATTCGGCCAAAAACTTTAATTCAAGGATAAATTTTTCTTCCAAATCTAATTTGCACACATCAAAGATATCAAGAAATCTATGGTGAATAATTACCTAAAGCTTGACAAAAAAACTTTTCCAACTAATCAATTTTTCAAAAACAAAACTTCCAAGAAAACTAATTGGAGATTTTCAAAGATCAACTCAATAGGAATGATTTTTCCAAAGGGAACCCTGACAAAAACTCAACTTCAAAATCTTCAAGAGACAAAAACACAACCAATCAAAAATATAATCGGTTCAAATTGAAGCTTAAGATGGTGGGAACAACATTTGTGAAGAGACATTTAAGTTCTAACACATGCATAAAATCCAAACTCATCATATTGAAATTTCGAATTGGTAGTAAAATAGATCAAGGTGAGGGGAACTCTTTACCTCAAAGAATCAAGTGGAAAAGAGTTGAGGGAGGGCTGCCATGGAGGAGGGGAGGGGGCGGCCACGGTTCCCCTATTATTACGGTTCTGTGTTGAACCGTGGTAAAATGGTTCCCAGAGCTCTGTTACCACGGTTCTGTGTTGAACCGTGGTAACTGATGTCCTCTATTACCCCGGTTTCGTGTCAACTGCAGTAATTGAGATGGTTTTTATTATTATTATTAATTAAAAAGACTGTTACCCCGGTTGTGGGCTAAACTGTGGTAATAGAGTTTATTATTTTATTATCTCACATTTTCTATTACCACGGTTGTCAGGGAGACAGTGGTAATCTGTATTATTTTATTAAAAATGTGGACATTTACCGCCTGTTATAGAAATAGAAAACCCTTCTCTTGAGAAAAATCCTTTGTCTTCCCGCTTCTCTGTCTTGACTACATCGATCTTCAACATCGTCACTGTCACTAGACATTCCTCCCTTCCGCACCCCATTACTTTTGCTCCTTGCCGCCTGTCGTAGCACCTCATCGTCGGCGCTCGTTCTCTCTGCATTCGCTCTGTAACTGCTTTTCTCTTCACGGCTACTCCTTCTCTTGCTCGGGGCCTCCCATCTTTATGTGCTCACTAAGCTTGTTCCTCCGGCTACTCAGCTCGTTCATCTTGCTTCCACACCTCACTTGTAAGTTATCTTGACCTGCTTCTACTTCTAGGGTTTTCTTTCTTTTGACGATTTTTGTTGTTTTTCAGTGATGACTAGATTTTGTATGATGTTTTTAGGGTCTTTTTAGTCTTTTTATTTTGTTATTTTTGAGTCTCATATAGGGTTTTTACTCTTTTTATGTAGATTTTATATTTATTTTGCATTTTTCATATAGATTAGCTTTTATTTGGTTTTTAAACATTATTTTATATTTTTAGGAATTTTTATAGTTATTTTTATATTTTTAGGAAAGCTGGTATAATTATCATTTTTGTCCAGGGACCAATTTGTAAGTTTCAGGAAAAGGAAGGACTAAAGTGCAAAAGTTCAAGAGTTGAGGATGGAAAGTGAACTTTCAAGAAATTAAAGGACCAGAATTGAAGTGCTAGCAAAGAGAGGACCAAAAGTGAAAAAGAAGAATATGAACCAACACTCTCTTAATTAAGCACATGGAAAATAAGGATTGAAGGATTGATGGTAGTGGAGGGGCTGTTTTCGAAGTGATTAAGGGCTGAGTG
Organism: Acmispon strigosus; assembly: GCA_030819835.1. Lineage (NCBI taxonomy): Eukaryota > Viridiplantae > Streptophyta > Magnoliopsida > Fabales > Fabaceae > Acmispon > Acmispon strigosus. The sequence continues at coordinate 23,490,971 of JAUAMA010000004.1, read as the reverse complement.
GAGGTCGTTGAAGACATTAGAAACCCACTACCATGAAGAAGGGCAAAGCTTGAAGATGAACCAGCAGATGACCCAACGCTCAAGCGTTGGAAGCCCAACACTCAACCGTTGGGAGTCTGACTAGGATCTGAGTAGGAAAGTGAACCCAGGGCTCAAGCGTTAGAAAGCCAGCGCTCAAGCGCTGGGCCTCTGTCTGAACGTGGGAATTTACTTGCACCCAACGCTCAAGCGTTGGGATCCTAGCGCTCAAGCGCTGGAGGACAGATTTTTGCTATAAATAGGGACCTTTGCTTCACTTGTAAAACACACCATTACACACCTTTTTCAGAATACAAGTATTCTTCTTTCCTCCTTAAGAGCATTGTTCCTAGGAATTGTGGGAAGCCAATCTTGAGCTCCTAGTCCAGGGTAACTCGATGCCTCTATTAGCCATGCTTGAACCCGTTTGGAAGAGCTTATATGAGCTTAACTTATAGTATAAGTGCTTATGCAAGCGTTTGGGAGAGCTTATGTAAATAACTTATGACCTACCTATAAGCTGTTTTGAGCTTATTTTCATAAGCTATTTAGAGTAGCTTATGAAAAAGAGCTTATGCTTATATATAGCTTATTTTCAATTCATTATAATAAATATCTTCAAAGAGCTTATTAATAAGCGTTTATTCCATAAGCGCTTATAGTCATAAACGCTTAATTAAGTTGTTTTCCCAAACGGGGCCTAATTCTTTTAAGTATCTTGGGTTGTTTTAGTTTGTAATTTATGCTTTAGTTTTGCTTCTACTCTTCTGAATAATATTGCTATAAGATCATGTTTTTCTTCCTTGTTCTTAATGTTATCTTGATGTACTCAAGAGTTCTTGCTTATTTCTTATAACAATGGAAATTGGTAAGTAGTAAGGGAAATAGGATTTAAAAGAAGCTATATGATATATCACTAAGGAATTAGGATAGACTTAGCTTTATGTTGGCCTGAATTCTTTCTTCATCTTCTTCTTGGTTTTTCTAAATTGCAAGGAATTGATTTTAGTAATTAGGAAGAAAGTTTTACATTTGTAAGGAATTAACTTGTAGAAATAATAGGCTATAGCATCATGAACTTGGCTCTAAAATTCAGAAATAAAGTAGGAGTTTGCTAGCATATTTTATTAGCTATATAATTCAACCCAAGTGCTTAATTCTCATCTTCATCTTTTCTTTATATTTTATGCTATTTTATCTTCTTGTTCTAAAAACCAAACATCAAAATACATCTTTTTATTTTCTGCACAAGGCTCTAAATAAGTTAGTAAAAAGACACCTATCCCTTGGGTTCGATATCTTTTGTATTACGCGATAATCAACCGTACACTTGCGGATTTGTCTATCATTTAGTACCTGCGCTTGCCGTTTCAACTTTTGTGGAGGTTAAGGAGCTTATCTGTTTGATAATTACTAGTTCTTATTCCTTTGCTATTGTTGTTCAGTACATTTTGTATTCTGTTGAAGATTTTTGTTGTTGTTTAGTACATTTCGAGGAATATATGTACTCTGTTTTGTGAGGTCATGTTAGATTGTAAGGAATATGTGAGGATACTAACTGATAACTTTTTTATGTAATGGTAGCATCTAATGGGACATCTAATGTCCCAAATATTACATATTTTCCAATAACATAACATGATATTAGAATCCCGGCTAGAATAGGAACCTTCACCTCTGAATTTTATAGGATGTACTAGACTTTGAGGATGTGGTAATTGCGTGTAGACATTAACATCTAATGATCCAGGTACGTATGGATCGTAAATGGATGTTTGCTAATCGCTTACCCGATGAATATGAGGCCGGAGTGAAAGACTTTGTTTCCTTCGCGGTTCAACGCGCAAAGAATCCCAATAGCATGTCATGCCCTTGTTTAGATTGTTGTCGTGGTCTTAGAGTTAACCCACTTGAATTGGAAGAACATCTAATCTGCAATGGAATTGATAAGAACTATGTGCGTTGGACAATAAGAACTTGAAAAGAACCTATCCCCGGCAACGGCGCCAAAAACTTGATAGCGAAATCGCAAGTGTACGATTTACTATCGCGTAATATAAAAAGATCGAACCCAAGGGATAGGTGTTCTTATTAATATAAAGTTTAGTACTTAAACAGAAAAATTAAAAAGGTGTATTTGTTGAAAGTTTGTTCAAGGTAGCACATGGAAAAGCAATAAAATAAAAAAGAATAAGATGATAGCAAATAAGCTTCTTGGGTTGGTTTACATAGTCTATATAATATGCTAGCAAGTTCCTACTTAATTTCTAAATTATAAATCTAATTCATGATGCTATAGCCTAATTATCTACAAGTTAATTCCTTACACATTGTAGAACTTTCTTTCTAATTACTAAATTCAATTCCTTGCAACTTAGTTAACTAGAGAAGAAGATGAAGAAGAAATTCAGGCCAACATAAAGTCACGTCCTTCCTAATTCCTTAGCGAAGTATACTTATAACCTTTTTTAAATCCTAGGTCCCTTACTACTTACCAATTTCCATTCGTATAAGTAATAAGCAAGAAATCTTTTGTACACAAGAAGAATGAAGAACAAGGAAATAAAACATGAAATAGAAATAAAATTCAGAAAGGTAAAAACAAACTAAAACATAAATATAAACTACTACAACCCAAGAAACTTAAAGAAGAATTAGCCAAGCATGGCTAAAAGAATCATTGAATTACCCTGGATAGGAGCTCAAGTTTGGCTTCCCACAATTCCTAGGAACAATGATCTTTGAGGGAGAAAGAGAGAATACTTGTTGTATTCTATGAAGGTGTGCTTTACAAGTGAAGAAAAGGGTCCTATTTATAGTAAAAATCCAGCCTCCAACGCTTCAGCGCTAGAATTTCCAACGCTTGGGCGCTGGAAGCATTAAAAATCCACTGCCAGACCGAAAGCCAGCGCTTGAGCGCTGGCTTCCCAGCGCTGCAGCGCTGGGACCTGCTGTTTCAGCTCCAAGTTTTCCTTCCTTCTTCATGGTTAGTGGGATTTGAATGCCATAAAAACCCACTACTCAGCCCTTGTTTAATTCTGAAACTTCTCCTCCACTACCATCAATTCCTTCAAGCTTATTTTCCATGTGCTAATTTGAAGAGAGTTGCTTCATATTCCTCTTTTTCACTTTTAGTCCTCTCTTGGTTAGCACTCCAATTCAAGCCCTTGAATTCTCTCAATCTTAACTTTTAGCCCTCCACTCTTGAACTTTCATATTTTGGACCTTGATTTCCTGAAACTTTACAAAGTGGTCCCTGGACAAAAATGATAACTAAACCAGCTTTTCCTAAAAATACAAAATAACTAGAAAAATTCCTAAAAATATAAAATAAAGCTAAAAAATCTAATAAAATCTAATCTACATGCAAAATGCAAAATAAATATAAAATCTACATAAAAACAATAAAAAACCTACATGAGACACAAAAATAATAAAATAAAAAGACTAAAAAGACCCTAAAATTATCATATAAAATCCACTCATCACACCACTATACCCAACGACAGCTTGTCCTCAAGCGACAAAACTTAAAGAAAAACTCGTCCCTGAGTTTTGAGAAAGTTTTTATCCGATTGAAATATGATAATTTTCCAGAAAGCTTAGCGGATAAGGAAGACATGCATGTTTAATAGACAAAGAATCAAGAAAGTTAGGCTTGGATTTTAACATGTTTGAGTTCATCAATTAAGCTCACCAAAAATAATATTCTCCATGAAAACAAGAAAGCTCAATAATCCTGCCTATAATTCAAATCAAAACTGAAGTAAAGCAACCAAGTGATGTTGAAGAGATTTTTAAGGTTGTAACTTGGCCAAAGGGTTGAACAATTTAAGGTGTGGATTTCAAGAAATTGGCAACTCTAGTGGCTGACTCAGAAACTTGTTGTTAAGTGATTCTTCTTGACTAAGAGCTTTAAACAATACAACACAAGGGTCCTCTCAAATTTTTTCTCTTTTTTTTTTTTTCTTTGAACAAATTAGTGGAATGTATGGGATGAATGACTTGAATTTTACTCCCCTCATACTCTTTCTCACCCCACTACCTCATTATTTTTCCTAAGGCACATACCTTATTTTTTCCTCTTTTTTCTTTTTTTTTTTTTTTTAGAGAGAAACCCACAAACATAGCTCTAACAATTTAGCACATGAATCACAATAACAACTTTAAGAATTATCACACAAAGTAGGCTCCAAAGAATGACTCTTTTAAGGCTCAAAAGGGGCTACTAGTGGATATCAATTTCAAGCAAAAATCTGAGTTTTCAAAAATGCCTATAATCTCTTCTCAACTCACAAAGTATACAAAACTCCAATCAACATGCAACACAAGGCAGAAAAATTTTACAATCATGCATTTAGAGTCCTCAGCTCTCAGAAAAAGATAGGGTAAGTGGTACCCTTTTTAGAACTCAGAAAAAGACTTTTGCCAACAACCAAAACAATCAAGATATCAAAAATCCTTTCTACAGCATGCAATCCTAACTGCTTCAAAACATAGAACTTTTTCACAAAGCAGTTCAATCAGATAAAGCATTTCACAAAGCTATAGCAATATTTAGAATGGATAAAATACTCAAGACTCATGCAAAAATATAACAGAAAAAACTAAACTAAAAATAAAGCTAAAAACTATAAAAAGAAAAACTAAAAAGCTGGCATAGCTACACAAATTTCCACAAAGGTCCAAGGGAACCTCAATGCAAAAATAAAATTGAACACTTAAGTTCAAGAGGGTTCTTCCTCCTTCTGGTACCTATCCTGTAACAATGAACAAACAAAAGTCTCACAAGCAGAAACTTGCTTGACTTGTTAGTTCCAAAATCAGCACAAATAAGATCATGGGTTGAAAAATTGTGTCCACCTTAAAAACAAGAATTCTTGAGTTCCCAAAAATTAAAACCAGTGTAGAAACAAGGGAAAACTCATAGAATCTAAAACTTTCAGAAAATGGTGAACACAAAATTTTATTAAAACTAAAAACAGCAAAAAACAAAAACAGCAAGACTGCCCGAGCTCTAGCGCTTGAGCGTTGGGGATGCCAACGCTTGGGCGCTGGAAATAAAAAGAAAAACTGGGCAAGAAACAGGGGAGCGTTGAGCCTCCAACGCTTGAGCGTTGGGGTGCCTGCAACAATTTATTCAGCAAAACAAAATAAAATAAAAATATGCACTTGGGTTGTCTCCCAAGAAGCCCAATGTTATAGTCTTTGGTAGACTTTTCACTAATCAATTTCAACCGGGGTCTATTACAAAATTTATTAGACCCCGCAAATCATGCAAATTTTGGCACATAAACATCATGGTGCCCAATGAATTTTCAGCCATCAAAGCAAAAACAGTAAATTTACAAATGGAGGGGATAAGAAAATTTTCCCCTTGCTCTTTGCCTTGATCTTGTGAACCTATAACATAGGTCCCTTGAGGTTCTTCTTCCTCCATTTCCAATTTGTCTTCAAAGACAAATTCTACAATGGAGGTTTCTTTCACCTCTTCTCTTTGAACCACAAGTTCATTTTCATGAACAAGTGGTTGTTGTTCATCCATGGGCTGCCTCCTTAGAATGTCATTCAGCCTCCCTTGCAAGATTATTCTGGCCTTCCATTCCTGCACTCGGTTGGGCAAAGATCCCGAAGCATGCTTTCAATCCAATTCAGAGTAATACTCATCAATTAAATTGAGAGCATCACACTTCTTTTTTTCATCTTCTTTTTTAAGATATGCCCGGATCTTTGCCAGCCATTCTTCAAATGTTCCAGCCATAATTCCTTACAAAAATCAGCAGACAAAATTAGCAGCACCAGTTCATCACACAAATAATATTTTTTTTTCTTTTTTTTTATATATATAAACAAGAAGTACTAAACAAAATAAAAATAAGAACTTGAAAAGAACCTATCCCCGGCAACGGCGCCAAAAACTTGATAGCGAAATCGCAAGTGTACGATTTACTATCGCGTAATATAAAAAGATCGAACCCAAGGGATAGGTGTTCTTATTAATATAAAGTTTAGTACTTAAATAGAAAAATTAAAAAGGTGTATTTGTTGAAAGTTTGTTCAAGGTAGCACATGGAAAAGCAATAAAATAAAAAAGAATAAGATGATAGCAAATAAGCTTCTTGGGTTGGTTTACATAGTCTATATAATATGCTAGCAAGTTCCTACTTAATTTCTAAATTATAAATCTAATTCATGATGCTATAGCCTAATTATCTACAAGTTAATTCCTTACACATTGTAGAACTTTCTTTCTAATTACTAAATTCAATTCCTTGCAACTTAGTTAACTAGAGAAGAAGATGAAGAAGAAATTCAGGCCAACATAAAGTCACGTCCTTCCTAATTCCTTAGCGAAGTATACTTATAACCTTTTTTAAATCCTAGGTCCCTTACTACTTACCAATTTCCATTCGTATAAGTAATAAGCAAGAAATCTTTTGTACACAAGAAGAATGAAGAACAAGGAAATAAAACATGAAATAGAAATAAAATTCAGAAAGGTAAAAACAAACTAAAACATAAATATAAACTACTACAACCCAAGAAACTTAAAGAAGAATTAGCCAAGCATGGCTAAAAGAATCATTGAATTACCCTGGATAGGAGCTCAAGTTTGGCTTCCCACAATTCCTAGGAACAATGATCTTTGAGGGAGAAAGAGAGAATACTTGTTGTATTCTATGAAGGTGTGCTTTACAAGTGAAGAAAAGGGTCCTATTTATAGTAAAAATCCAGCCTCCAACGCTTCAGCGCTAGAATTTCCAACGCTTGGGCGCTGGAAGCATTAAAAATCCACTGCCAGACCGAAAGCCAGCGCTTGAGCGCTGGCTTCCCAGCGCTGCAGCGCTGGGACCTGCTGTTTCAGCTCCAAGTTTTCCTTCCTTCTTCATGGTTAGTGGGATTTGAATGCCATAAAAACCCACTACTCAGCCCTTGTTTAATTCTGAAACTTCTCCTCCACTACCATCAATTCCTTCAAGCTTATTTTCCATGTGCTAATTTGAAGAGAGTTGCTTCATATTCCTCTTTTTCACTTTTAGTCCTCTCTTGGTTAGCACTCCAATTCAAGCCCTTGAATTCTCTCAATCTTAACTTTTAGCCCTCCACTCTTGAACTTTCATATTTTGGACCTTGATTTCCTGAAACTTTACAAAGTGGTCCCTGGACAAAAATGATAACTAAACCAGCTTTTCCTAAAAATACAAAATAACTAGAAAAATTCCTAAAAATATAAAATAAAGCTAGAAAATCTAATAAAATCTAATCTACATGCAAAATGCAAAATAAATATAAAATCTACATAAAAACAATAAAAAACCTACATGAGACACAAAAATAATAAAATAAAAAGACTAAAAAGACCCTAAAATTATCATATAAAATCCACTCATCACGCCTCAGTTGATATGGAGAAAGATGAATGCGAGGGTGACTTTGTTGATGAAATAGCGGAGGTGGTGGAAGATGATCTTCATGATTGTCCTGAAATGTTCGATAGGTTGTAAACTGGTGCGAATACGCCTCTTTATGAAGGATGCTCTAAATTCACAAGATTGTCTGCGGTCTTAAAGTTTTACAACCTGAAAGCTGGCAATGGATGGATCGATAAGAGCTTCACCGAACATATCGAGGAGAACGTTCTTCCCGGTCGAACATATGAGGCTAAACAAATGATTTCGTCTATTGGAATGAGTTATGAGAGGATTCATGCATGTCCTAATGATTGTATTTTATTTCGTAATGAATATGAATCTCTGGAGACATGTCCTAAATGTAAAGCTGCACCATATAAGATGGAAAAATCAGCTCCCTTAAAGGTGTTATGGTATTTCCCCGTAATACCCAGATTTAGGCGTATTTACCTGATAGTGCAAGAAACACACAAGAAAGGGGGGTTTGAATTGTGTGACTCATTTTTGAAAACTTATTTTGTATTAAACATTAATTATTGGTTTTCAAAGAGAGTTATTGATTACGTAAGGATGCATGTATGCAGCGGAAAAATTAATATAACATGAAAAGTAAAGCACACATGATTTTTATCCTGGTTCACCCCCATAATCGATAGGGCTACGTCCAGTCCTTGGCTTCACCAAGATTTTCCACTATTTAATCAAATAGTACAAGTATTGTCAGGTACTTCTCCCAGTATTAGAAGGACTTCTCCTATCAAGTATTGTACAGGACTTCTCCTTTCTCCAGGACTTCTCCTCATTAGTATTCTAGAGGACTACTCCTGATACCCTTTACAAATTGGGTTTGTTTTTCTACAAGAATTCTCTTCAATAAGAGTGGGTAGAACAAATGAAGCTCGGGTTTACAGAGAGGATGAGAAGGTTAAGTTTCTTTGCTTCGGGTTGTGTGTGGTTTAGGATGAGAGTAATACTCTGTAAGTTCTTCACACAAGTGGATGACTTAACTCAGGTAGAATTTGGCTTGAAGATTTCTGAGTTTGAACCAATTGAGACTTGGTTCTCTGGACAAACTTGGTTGAGATATGAAATGAGTTGAATTCAAGTCACTAAGTTGTTCTGGAAGCTAAAATCTCTATTTATATATTCAGTTGAGAATCTTCATTCTTTTTTTATAGAAGGAGAGAAAACAGATCCGTTAGTGCTTCTACTTCCATTTGAGTAACGGCTAATTCTGCATTTCTGGAGCAGCTCTAAAACACGATCTGCCAAGCATTAATTGCTTGGGTTGACATCGTCTGGCTCTTCAAAGCGTTTTGCCTTTAAGCTATATCCTTTGCATCTAATGCTCATGCATTCCAGCTGTGGGATTTTGTTTGACCATTGTATCCCAGTGCATGCTAGCTAATAGCCATTAAATGCTCTGAACAGGTATTTGAATTTCGACCGTTGAAAGAGTATGATGTTCAGAAATTTACGCCGTTGATTCCGCGAAGTCAGCTTGACTTGAGGAAAAGCAGAAAAGCATAGGGACTAAGGAATAATAAATTAATTATGTCCCTTTTTTCTTTTTGCCACCAACAGTACTTTATTTAATGTGCAGACGAGGTAGATGACCCTTGATCCAAGAAGCAATAATTCTTGATGAACTCTTCAGAGCTAGGTTGAATAATTTTTTAATGCTTTTGTTGAGCTGATATCCTCGTAACGCACACTTTCTGGCATTTATGACTTTTAAGCATTTTGATGCTTTAGGCACACGAATTCTTCACTGTGATTTGGCAGACGCAGTCTTCATAGAATCTTCAAAATTTCATTACTCAGTGAGTTACATCGGCAGACGGACTTTCTCATTTCAGTCTTTCTTGAAGATTAGAATATTCTTGATTTGTAGAAGACTGAATATTTCCTTCTCTTGTGCTTCCACTGAAGTTCTCCATTTGAATGAGTTGATTCACAACTGCTTTGTATTGTGCTAGAAAAGCTTCAAAGCTGAGAATATTTCTTCATCATTTGTTGTCATGCTCATTCAGCTTTTGATAAAACAGTCTTCCTGTTGATCACTGTTTATTCCAGCACCGGACTGTTTCAACTTCATCAAGTAGATTTTGGCTAAGAGAGAGCATAGCTGATTGAGTGCCTTCCAAAAGATGTTTGCTTATTTGCAGGCAATGCTTGGTCTTCCGTGAGTCACCAGACTGTCTTCATATGATTGCATTCTTTGTATGTCTTGACAGTTTTTCCTTGAAGGTGTATGCACTGATGACCGGACGATTTCTTCTTGCAGGACTGTTTCTTTTGATAATGCTTTGAGATTCATTGAGTCCTTCAAGTAGATAGATATTCGTGGACATGAGAAATTTCAGCGTATTAGGAATTCTATCTTTAATGATAATTAAACCTTAAACGAAATTGTTAATTATCAAAACATATTAATCATTTGAATCTAACATTACCGTAGTGTTGAAATTGCGAAACATCTGACATGGCATAACGGTAGAGGGGAAGGTGATGGAATGCTTCGACACCCAGCAAACTCTCCCCAATGGAAAAAATTTGATGTGGACTACCCCGAAATTGGAAAAGAGGAAAGAAACCTACGCCTTGCATTGTCTACTGATGGAATAAATCCACATGGCCTTCAGAGTAGCACCCACAGTACATAGCCGAAGACACTAGTAATCTACAACCTACCTCCTTCACTTTGTATGAAGCGCAAGTATATGATGTTATCTATGTTCATTTCTGGGCCTCAACAACCGGGAAATGATATAGACATATACTTAGCCCCTCTAATTGAAGATCTAAAGAAATAATGAAGGCAATGTTGTATGGTACGATCAATGATTTTCCAGCATATGGAAATTTGTCGGGATATAGTGTAAAAGAAAAGCTTGCATGCCCTATATGTGAAGATGGTACAGCTTCAATGCGATTAGAACATTGTAAAAAGACTGTTTTTCTACAACATCGTAGATTCTTGCATACAAGACATCGTTATCGGGGCTGGTCAAAAGCTTTCAATGGAAACATAAAAGAAGGTAGAGCTCCCAAGCCATTGAAGGGTGTTGATCTAGTTGCCAAGGTGAAGAACTTGAGGTGTACATTCGGCAAGACCTTCAAAAAACAAGTTCCTGAAAGTGGTTGGAAGAAAAGGTCAATTTTCTATGAGTTGTCATGTTGAGAATCACTCTATGTGAGACATTTTATTGCTGTGATGCATGTTGAGAAGAATGTTTTTGATAGTTTTGTTGGTACTTTGCTAAATGTGTCAGGCATGTCTAAAGATAGCATCAATTCAAGGCTTGATTTGGTTAGCATGGGTATAAGAAAAGAATTAAGACTAGTGAAGAAGGGAAAACGTATCCAGCAGCCTATACTCTGAGAAGGAAAGAAAAACTTGCTTTGTGCAAGTTTCTTAGTGGTGTTAAGGTTCCACATGGGTACTCTTCAAATATTAAGAACCTGGTATCAATGAAAGACCGTAAGTTAAAGGGATTGAAGACTCATGATTGTCATATTCTTATGGAGAACTTGCTATTGGTGGCTATACGATCCATTTTGCCCAATAAAGTGCGAGGTACCTTAACAAGATTGTGTCACTTCTTCAAGGTTATTTGCAGCAAAGTGATTGACCTTTCTAAGCTGACAGCATTGCAGGGAGAAATTGCTACAACTTTGTGTGATCTTGAGATGTACTTTCCACCCTCATTCTTTGATATAATGGTTCATCTAACCATTCACTTGGTTAGAGAGATACAGATGTGTGTGCCAACTTATATGAGTTGGATGTACCCTTTTGAACGTTACATGAAGATTTTAAAAGGTTATGTAAAAAACCGAAGCAGGCCTGAAGGGTGTATGGCTGAACGGTACTTAGTAGAAGAAGCTGTTGAATTTTGTACCGAATTCCTGTCCAATATAGATTCTATTGGGCTTCCAAAGTCTCGTCACACAGGATGAATAGAAGGGGAAGGGCTGTTTAAATGTGAGATAGTAACCATTCCGACCAAAGAATGGCAACAAGCTCACTTATTTGTTTTGAATAATGCGGATGAGGTTGGGCCATATGTCGACATGCACAAGGATGAGATTAAGAGGTTGAACGCCAATACGTCTGAAAATTGGTAAGCAAATGAGCACAACAAGACTTTTATCTCTTGGCTAAAGGATCAAGTTTATCTAGAGTGGAAAGAATATCCTACCTTTGTTTCAGATAGATTGAAATGGTTGTCGAAGGGTCCGAGTATACATGTTTTTTCTTAAAACAGTTATGTAATTAATGGTTATATATTCTATACGGAAGCCCAAGATGAACGGAATACAACGCAAAACAGTGGAGTGACTCTTGTTGCTAGAGCTATGCATGTCTCCAGCGCCAAAGATAGAGACCTCATATAAGCAGACACATCATACTTTAGGTGGAGAACAATCCTGCAGGTGTCATGCCATTTGTACGCTCTAATATTTTTCCCTATGAGATCATTTAAAAAAACCATATATAATTAATCAATCCGTTGTTATTTTACTCTCACCAGAGTCTCGTTCACTCACGCCAATAGCCCACGTTTGTGTTGGTCAAATTTTTTCAAATAGCTCGTGCCATATTGCTATCATCAGCTGTTCATTATTTTCATTAAGCATGTGATGTGAGTGTTGATACAAAAATAAAATATGCATATATAGCGTAGTCTATTATATTGGCTGAAGCTATTGTTAGAATCTCATCTGAGTAATTTATAAATCAAAGCAACGTGCAACATAACATGGAACTAAAAAAATAAGGTCAACAGTTTTGGTCCAAACTAGATCAACATCATTTCTTTTGACGCCAATATAAATGAACCCCATGTGTGTGCTCACTCTCACTCACAACCATAACAACAACCCTGTTCTGCTTTTATTCCCCTCTCTTCCTCTCTTAATTTGCAAATCACCAAAAGTATCTACTTTATTCGCTACTTTGGTAGTGCCTACAGTAATGGATAACCTTCCAAAATATGAAGCAAATCACACAACACTCACCCCTTTAACATTTTTGAAGAGAGCTGCTGCAAGCTATCCAAACCGTGTATCAGTGATCCATGAAGGAACTCGTTTCACATGGGCTCAAACTTACGAGCGTTGCCGCCGACTTGCTTTCTCCCTCCGTTCCCTCAATATTGCAAGCAATGATGTGGTATCTGTGTTGGCCCCTAATGTCCCCGCAATGTATGAGATGCATTTTGCAGTGCCCATGGCTGGTGCTGTGCTCAACACCATCAACACCCGTTTGGATGCTAAGAACATAGCCACCATTCTGCAGCACTCTGAAGCCAAAGTCTTCTTTGTGGACTACGAGTACGTGAACAAGGCGCAAGAAGCCCTCAGGATGCTCATAGATGACATCAACTATTCAACCCTTCCAATTGTTATTGTCATAGATGACATTAACTCTCCCACCGGTATCCGGCTGGGTGAGCTGGAATATGAGCAAATGGTTCACCATGGCAATCCAAATTACGTGCCGGATGAAATCCAAGAAGAATGGTCTCCAATTGCTTTGAATTACACATCAGTAACAACATCAGAACCCAAAGGAGTGGTTTATAGCCACAGAGGAGCATACCTCAGTACCCTGAGCTTAATACTCGGATGGGAAATGGGTAGTGAACCAATATACCTGTGGACACTGCCTATGTTCCATTGCAACGGGTGGACTTTGACGTGGGGTGTTGCCGCGCGAGGTGGTACTAATGTGTTTATTCGCAATTGCGTAGCGAGTGACATTTACAGGAGCATTGCCCTCCACAAAATCACCCACATGTGTTGTGCACCGATCGTGTTCAACATCATCTTAGGAGCCAAGCCGAGTGAGCGCAGAGCGATTAAAAACCCTGTGAACATACTCACCGGAGGAGCACCACCGCCCGCGTCACTGCTCGAGCAAATTGAATCACTCGGGTTTCACGTGACGCACGCGTACGGGCTCACCGAGACAATAGGACCAGCCCTCGTGTGCGAGTGGCAGCAGCAGTGGAATCAGCTTCCAAAACAAGAGCAAGCACAACTGAAAGCCCGTCAAGGGGTTAGTGCGCTGACACTTGCAGACGTGGATGTGAAGAACCTTGACACGATGGAGAGTATGCCGCGAGACGGGAAGTCAACGGGGGAGATTGTATTGAAGGGTAGTGGGATCATGATGGGGTACTTCAAAGACAAAAAAGCAACTTCAGAAGCCTTTAACAATGGTTGGTTTCGAACCGGGGATGTCGGGGTGATTCACCCAGATGGGTATTTGGAAATCAAAGACAGGTCCAAAGATGTGATCATCTCAGGAGGGGAAAACATAAGCAGTGTGGAAGTGGAGTCTGTTCTGTATCGGCATCCAATGGTGTTGGAGGCTGCAGTTGTGGCGGTGCCACACCCGAAATGGGGGGAGAGCCCTTGTGCCTTTGTGTCCTTGAAGAAGGACTCATCAAATTCAAATGATGTCACTGAGGCAGAGATAATTGGGTATTGCAGGAAGAACTTGCCACACTTCATGGTACCAAAGATGGTGAAATTTTTGGAGGAGCTACCAAAGACTTCAACTGGTAAGATTCAGAAGTTTGAATTGAGAGTCAAGGCAAAATGCTTCAACATCTCTGAGGATATGCAATCCAAGAACAACAAGTCTAGCCAAGTCAATCAAAATAATCAGCACATTTTGGCTGTGTCTCGTCTTTGAATGTTCTAAGTGTCTTTCTTAATTGTTACATATCGATCAACATTGTTACATATCGATTGATCGGTTATATATTAAATATTGATTCATTCATACTTCAATTTCTCTTCTATCCATTTTCATTCATATTCTCTTTCTAATCCTCTCTTTAGTTCCAATGACATCATTTTCATATCTTTCAAACTGTGTGTATAATTTAGCAAGTTAAAATTCACTTGCAAACAAAAACATTAGATGCAGACGGTAGACGTGTAGATGAATCGGAGTATAGTGACTTTAGTCCATTATAATAGAAAGAAATACAATTAGTTCCTCTATTTATTTGTATTTTGAATTGCTAACTTATGTAATTATAAGTTTTAGTTTCGCCTTTTGTTATTTGATTAATTGGAAAGTGTGGCAACCATTCTCGTTACTTTATATATATAGCTACATACACTTTAGTTCTTTGATAAAAAAATCCATCGCCTTCTCTTGACTTCATATTGTACCTACTTCAAGCATTGATAACATGTTTCATGTAGATCGTAGGTATATGAAGTTTACACATGTGGACTTAGAAGGAAAAAACACTTACAATAAAGAAGCATGCTAGGGTGTTCCCTACTATTCCATTATGCATCTGCTAAATTTAAGTATTTTATTATTTCTATTGGCTCAAGGAATCCACTTTGACAATCAATACAATTTAGTTGTCTTATGTATATATTCTTGCAGCTAATTTATATGTTTATAAGTAGGCGTGTATCTCTAATCTCTTTATATAGACTATTTGTTATAAGGTTGTACAGATTATTAGTAAGTATCCCGTGCAATGTAATGGTATTTTTAATATTTAATTTACAACATTTTTTTAGTTGATGTTATTGAGCTAATAAATATATGACATATGTCAACATTTTTAAACATGTGTAAGATCACATGTTATATTGAAGTAAATAAATCCATCAATTAATAAAACCAAAGTAGACACAATGACTAATATTAAAATTCTTCATCTAAAGTTTATATCATACCAAAATCATATAATGTAATTAAGTTTTGATAACAAAAATAAAAAAACATCCAATAAATACTTATGTAGCAATAGTCTCAACACAATGAAGATCTTATTTCACTTCTCTATCTTGACACATTTTAACACTTTAGTTACGGAAGCTTGTGAAGATCTTATTTCACTTCTCTATGTCAAGACGTTTTAACCATAGTTCAAAAGTTATTTTTCATAATAAAGAAATTTAATATAAATCTGATAAGAAATGAAGAAGTTATGGTCGTTTGAACTTAAGGATGTAGTGTCAACATCAACACGTTTGGAAGGAGGAAGCGTAGACTAAATTGTGGTGTATTTATTTCTTTTAAAAATTTATTATATTTAATTACATTTTATTATTATTGATTTCTTTTGTTTTAAAAATTTGTGAGGTTAGATCAATACAAAATAAATTAAGCAAGCAATATAAATAAGAAATCAGAAGAATATCTAAAGATTAAAATATTTTTTAATAAATAGGAAATAATTTTATTGACACATTAGACTCATATTATTCTGTAAAGCAGAATTGACAATATTTGAATCAATAGTAGGTAGCAAGCATTGAGAACAATTCACAATCGATAGAGTTGTAGACGGTACTTTCCTTGTCTTCAGGCGATACTTCTCTAGACGATACTTTCCTTGTATTCAAACGATACTTCTCTAGACGGTATTTTCCTTCCAAGTTAAAACTCACTGGTTACATATATAATAACTTTAATTAAAATAGACTCCCTTTAAAAAAATTAAAATAGCCGAATTAATTTAATTTTAGTTAATATTGAAACGTAGATTCATTTATAAAAATGTAAAAATAATTAAATTTAATAGAATAATCACTTTTTCTAAAAAAAATATTTAAAAATTAAATTTTAAAAAATATTATGTATTTTTTATTTTAAAGGGAAATTTGATACATTTTTCTTTGTTTGTATCATATACTATCAATATCATGTCCACCTCAAACGCATGATAGGATAAGAGTTTATCCTGCTTTTATCATATCCTCTCCTTATTCAACCCTCTATCCTATCCTACTCTTATCCTATCCTGAACACCAACGGGCCCTTAGAGTAGACAGTGCTGCCGAGTAAACGATAGGGATAGTTCCGCCTTTTATTTCGTAGAGCAGACGGTACAGCTATTTCAATCTTCTATTTGGTTGAGCAGACGATAGAGATATTTGTTGAGCAGACGATAAAGTTGTAGACCATACTTGAGATATGACTTTGACGCAGTAGTCTCTTGTTTTTCCTTTCGACGATACTTCTCTAGACAGTACTCTCATTGTCTTCAGAAGATACTTCTCTAGATGGTACTTTCCCTATCTGCAGACGATACTTTTCTAGATGGTACTTTCTCTGTCTCCAGACGATACTTCTCTAGACGGTACTTTCCTTGTCTTCAGATGATACTTCTCTAGAGTAGACAGTGCTGTGAATTAGACGATAGGGATAATTCCGCCTTTTATTTTGTAGAGCAGACGATAGAGCTATTTCAACATTCTATTTTGTTGAGCAGACGATAGAGATATTTGTTGAGCAGAGGATAGAGTTGTAGATCATACTTGAGATATGACTTTGACACTGTAGTCTCTTGCTTTTCCTTTAGACGATACTTTTATCTAAGTAGTAGGCGATACTTCCCAAGACAGTACTTTCCTTGGTAATTTTATTTTAGGAAGATGTTTGCACATTTAACGGATAAATAACATGTTGACAAAATCTTGCTTTAAAATAGGCTAGTTATAATAGTAGCAATAGGAAATTAATGATAAAACCGTTAATAAATAAATAAATGTGAATTGAATATAATTGGTAACATTATCAAACAATAATTATTATATAAAAAGAATAGTCATAAATTACATGATTTAAATTGGTAACAGATAATTATTTGAATTCATTAATCATCGTAAATTATGATTTAAATTCGAAAAACTGATTTAATAGAGGGAGAAATTGTTGAGTTGATTAAGTGACACGTATAAATGAGTCTTTTTTTAAGAGTGTCTAAGGTTTGTGATTGAAGACTCACAATTGGTGGATACAGTGATAGTTGTGTCGTATCTTTTTTTAAACTTAATGCAACAAAGAGGTAGTGGTAGCGGATCTGGTTGGAGTATTTGGAAGTGAATTTTGAAAGGTTCTAGCAAAAATGATGTGAGCCTATTTCTTTGTGATAAGTTCCTTTATGATATTATGAGGTGAGGAACATTCTGGACAAAACAGAAAAAATAAAAACTACTTGGAACTTGAGGTGCTATTTGATAATGGCGTTGATTTTAGATGTAACATATCTCTAATAATTTTGACTAAGACATTAAATAGAAAAATGGTGAAAGGTTTTTAATTAGCAACTTGTAAATACCTTGAATTCAAACAGATTTTAATATTTATTTTTTTCCTCATTTCTAAATTCCAGTTTTAATACAATGTGCATTTCTAGAGTTTTAAAATAAAATATGAGGAAAATCCTGATCACTTTACTGTGCATTATTCCAGGCCATTCTCCTTGCTCGACTCTAGAACCTATGTATTAAGCCAAACCTGCAGAACTGTAGAGTTAACTAATATAGTCAGTTCGAAAAAGAAAAAAAAAAAACTAATATAGTCGAGGAGTGTTTAGTCTTTACCTATTTAATCTTTTACAATTTAAATCTAATAATATTTTTGGTTGTGAAGAATTTAAAATATAATTAATATTATCATGTGTTTATTTAGTAATGTGCTTAAGTTATTATAATTGCATAATGTTTTTAATAATATCAATAGTTGAGACTCAAATTAAAATTTAATTTATTATAAAATACTTTAATATTTAATTTATTCTATTTCTAAAATTAATGAAAATGTACAATCAGAAGTTTGACACTGACATCTAATCACATTATGTTTCACAGGACCAAGTGGTTACATTTTATTTTATTTATAAATTAAAATAAAAATAAATTTATGATGTGCCAGAAATCAATTGAATGTATATGTAACAAAAAAAATTACAACGACAATGCATCAACCACTTTCTCAAATTAGATTAATTTTTTAATTGAAAAAACTCATCAATTGCAAGAACTACTTACTAGTTTTAACACACATCATAGTTAATTCTCTTGTTTGGTGGTAAAGTCAATTTTATTACTCCCTTCGTCCCTTATTATCAGTCATTATTTTTTGAAATTATTTATCTCAAAATATAAGTCACTTTAACATATTTATAACGAAATAATTATTTTTTTCCATGTTTACCCTTATAGCGATAGTGAAATATTAATATGAAGAGGAAAATCAATTGAATTAATAAACTTTTAAATGAAGATAATTTAAGAAAGTTATTAAAAAACACAATACATTTATTGCTACTAACTACTTTTTTAATCTTAAAGAAATAGTTAAAAATACTTATAATAAGGGATGGAGAAAGTAATTATTATTCAAAAATACTATATTCGATACTCAATATTCAATGATTTATATAAAAATATTTTATTTGATACTTAATATTTTACAGAACTGTTATATGGCACGAGTAGCCCATGCATGACGAGGCAGGAGCTGACGTGGAGTAGAGTTGAAACCCACTTTTTGCACCTTATCCCCTCGCTTCTTTCTGTCATATATACTTTCCTCTCCAACCTTTGTTGTGTGCTGAAACAAACCCATTTCAATGTTTTATTTTTTTGAATAACGTCCACGTTGTGCCATCGACCCTGCGAACCTAACCTCCAAGCTCGCGACCCCAGCCCCACCACACCAACTATCATACAACAATTCCCATGTAGCTTCCTCAATTGGTTGATGCTCCCATTGAACCAACACCTCAGTAACGGCGCGATGATTTCGCTGAACCATACGGCGATCCAGAATCTTAAGAGGGACCCGAACAGCATCCAAATTGTCCCACGTCTCAGGTAACATGGGGAAAGGAATAGAAGGGTCAATACACGCCTTCAAAAGAGAAACATGAAATGTGGGATGAACCTTGCAATTAGGAGGTAACCGCAAGGTATAAGCCACTTCACCAACACGATTAAGTATCTGATAAGGTCCATAGTAGCGAGGAGATAACTTCTCAGTGGCACGGAACTGCACTGAATTCTACCTATAAGGATGCAATTTCAAGAAAACCCAATCTCCCACCTTGAAATCTCGTTCAAATCTGTGTTTATCAACTAATTACTTCATCCGAGCTTGAGCCTGCGTCAGGTTAAACGTCAATTTATTGATCATAGCCTCCCTAGCCGCAAAACTGCGGTCCACTGCTTCAACCATGGTACTTTGAGGAAAATATGGAAGATTGATAGGTGGTGACTGCCCATACAGCTCCTCATAAGGGGTCATTTGAATTGCAGTGTGATAGGTGGTATTTTACCACCATTCCGCCAATGGCAACCAAGTAGTCCACTCCCGAGGTCGTTGCCAAGTCATGGATCTCAAATAATGCTCCAAACAGCGATTGAGCACTTCACTCTGACCATCGGATTGAGGATGGTATGTTGTGGACAAGCTCTGAGAAACACCCAATTGTTGTAGAAAAACAGTCCATAATTTACTGGTAAAAAGAGGATCCCGATCATTGACTATATTAGCAAGGGCCCCATGTAATCGATAGACATCCTTGATGAAGATCTCAGCCAAATCTAAAGCTGAAAATGGATGTGAGAGAGCAATAAAATGGGCATACTTGCTCAATCTATCAATAACCACCCATATAGTATCATATCCCCTGGACTTTGGTAGGCTCCCAATAAAATCCATTGAAATGCTAACCCATACACCATCTGGAATAGGAAGAGGTTGAAGTGAACCAGGACTGGCTGCAGTATCATACTTGCATCGCAGACAAGTTTCACACCTCTAAATAAAGGAAGTGACATCTTTACGTAAACCCTTCCAATAAAACATAGATTTTACTCTATGAACAGAAGCACCAATGCCTGAATGCCCCCCTTGATGTGATGTATGTAACTGTTGCAAGATTAAATTCCTGACATCAGTATCATGAGGTACTAAAGCTTGTGTCCCCTGAAAGAATTTATTCGACAATTCTGAAGAAATGCGTGAAACAGTTAACTGCAATAATTCTCCATGAGAGGTTCTAGATAATGCATTGGCAGCTACATTTTCCTGGCCCTTCTTATATTGGATGACATATGATAAACCCATCAACTTAGTGTAAGACCCCTAATTTCTTGTAATTACAGTTTAGTCCCTGAACTTGGTTGTAATTGTTTTCTAGTCCTCGGACTTCTTTTGTTTGCAAATTAACCCTTGAGTTAATTAATGTGATGTTAGTCTTGAGTTATTTCATCTTGTCTAGAGCATGATTGCTTGCCTTGAGAATATTTGAATTACCTTGCTTGAATTGCAACAAGATGAGTTGTGGCTTAGCGGTTGAGGCTTAAGCATTTGGTTGGCAAGTCTTGGGTTCGAACCTTGATGATGAAGGTTTTGTTTTTATTTTAGTTTTTCGTGTGACTCATCAAATTCACTTTCAAATTTCGAAATTCAGATCAAAGAGGAGTTAAGAGCATTTAAATAAGGCTTAATGTGAGGATTATAGGCATTAAAGGAGGATTAGGAGTGGTTAATGGCTTGTCTAGGGTTTTAAAGGAGTTTTAATGTGTATTAAGGCTAAGGAAGGAGGTGGGGACGGCTCTCTCTCTCACCATGCAGCTGAATAGAGAATTAAACATGTGCCAAAACTCTATTTTGAATTTTGAAAGCCAAAACATGTGAGTAATGTGCCATGAAGGAGGTTTAATGCTTTGTCCTTTGCTTTAATGTGCCATTAGGGAAAATATTCCAATTGATGGAATCTTGGTCGTGCCTCTCCCTCTCCCTATCACCCTCTCATTGCTGAAACCTTCAACCTTAAAGAATTGTTAACCTTCTCTTGCTCCTCCACTCAAAGATTTTCCGAAAAAGGCCTAGAACCCCTTATTCTGTGTTTCTGAAGTGCTGCTGGAATTTTGTGTTGCTTGGTCGAATCTCTCCTTTCTTCTTGGTGGTGATCAAGCTCTGAATCCCTCCATTTTTCGTGGTTCTCAAACCTCACACTCAATCCCTTCAAAGTTCGTGGTGTCGGTTCAATCGGTAAGAGACCAAAACTCCCAAATTTTGAGTTTTTCTAGTAACAATTCTTGCCTTCCTCTAGAGTTATTTGGTTTTTGATTCCAACCTTTGATTTTCATCAAGCTCGAGTCCACTACATTCTGGAAGGGGCTAGGGTCGTGCTACACTCAAGCTTGATCAACTCTCTCAAACAAGGTTGGTATTCCATTTCCGTTCTTTCGGTTCAACACCTAGTTATCTCCCTTGAAAAATGATTTTTGGAAATTAGAAAACCTTTGGTCTTTTGGATAGAAAACTCATTTGTTAGGTTATAAAATAGGTTCTGAACATGGAAGAATTTTAACTTTGAAAGGAATTGGTTAAAAACGGAGTTTCGGGTGAAATTGGCATTAGAATTTTGCCCAGTACGTGTTGCCAGACAGGGACCCACCGCTTGAGCGTTGGAACCCAACGCTTGGGCGCTAGGCCCCTGACAGCAAATTGTTGTTTTTGCTTTTTGGGTCTATAATTCATAAGAGTTGTTTTCCGACCTTTTCCATGTTTGTTGATGAATGTATGTATGTTTGTTTGTCTTACAAGGTTGGAAACACTTGCATGCAACCCTCTCGGAGGTAAGGGTAACTCGTTTTTCTTAGGTTTCTATGTTGGTTTTGTGATGGTTTGCATGTTACTTCATGGATTCTGTTTTGGGTGATGTTGAGAATTGTCATTGAGGAATTGTTGGCATATTAGTATGCTGTAAGTGGTGGAAATCGAGCCCTCTTCGTGGAAAAATAAAGGGTGCTGTTCTGTGGTTTTTAACTCTGCTGTATTCTGTTTTCTGTATTAAAATTGCCACTGTTTCTGTTTGTTTATAACACTGTTTTCTGTATTTTAGTGCTTCTGTTTTCTGTGTTAAAATAGCCACTGTTTTCTGTATTTTAAGTGTTGCTGTTTCTATTTTAAAAATACACTGCTGTTTTCTGTATCTGAAAAATACACTGCTGTTTACTGTAAATAAACACTGCTGTTTTCTGTATTTGAAAAATACACTGCTGTTTACTGTATATAAATACTGCTGTTTTCTGTATATAAACAATGCTGTTTCTGTTTTAATATTAAAATAAGAATGCTGTTTTTTTTAAATAAATGAATAAATTGAGATATATTGGTTAATTCATGGTGGAAATGTTGTTGTGTGGTGATGGTTATATTGTGTATGTAGTGTGCTATGATTGAAGTTTTGTGTGGACTGTTGGTCCATGAGGAGTATGAATTTTTGCATAGTCATAGCATATGCATCTTATATATATATATATTGGGTTGATGTGGCGGCACTTTGTCCCGCGGGATCAACTGAGGATTCTTAGGTTGATGGTAATCAACCGAGGGCAATGTGGTGGATCTTTGTCCCACGTGATTGTCTTGGCCCGTGAAGGGTGATGTTTTGGCCCGTGAAGGGTGACGTTTGGCCCGTGAAGGGTGATGTTGTGGCCCGTGAAGGGTGATGTTTTGGCCCGTGAAGGGTGATGTTTTAGCCCGTGAAGGGTGATGTTTTAGCCCGAGAAGGGTGACGTAATGGCCATATATTATAACTATAAGCATATAGTAGTAGAGAGCATTTGCACATCCTAACCGATTTGGTGACGTGGAAAATAATTATTGTGTTGCTATTCTTGTTCTGTTCTTGATGGATTCAGTTTGATGAACTTGTGTTTTTACTATCACAATTGATTATATGTTTTTCTGTATTTACGAGTTAACCCTTTCTGTTTGCCTTGTTTGTTTTGTTTGGGCGCTTAACGCCATAGATGATCAGGACAATGAGGTCCAGGAGCGGTGACTTGAAGATAGAACAAGAGACGAGGAAGATTCAAATAAAGAAGTTGCATTTTCTTTTATTTTGTTTTAGCGACGTTTGGTTTATTGCACATGTCGGTGCAACTTTATTTATTTTGAAACTTTATCGCGTTGAGATAATTATAACTCTATTATGGGATAATTATTAATTATTATTATTGAG
Organism: Acmispon strigosus; assembly: GCA_030819835.1. Taxonomy (NCBI): domain Eukaryota; kingdom Viridiplantae; phylum Streptophyta; class Magnoliopsida; order Fabales; family Fabaceae; genus Acmispon; species Acmispon strigosus. Next base: position 23,467,723 of record JAUAMA010000004.1, on the reverse strand, counting down.
CGTCGTTGTTTTCTTTGGAAATTGAGCGTTTTGAGAGGTTTCAAAGTATAATTTCCGCGTAATTACTATGTGACCCTCAACCCAAAATTGGGGTGTTACACTTAGTAACCCATCTGTATTGAGCTGGTGTTGAAAGCCTTTGCTCCAGGAGATACTTTAAACATTGTTGATCAATTAAAATATTAAAGGGTAAGGCTGCGAGATACTGGTGCCATTTAGACACTGCATTAACTAGATCAAGCAATTCTCTATCATAAACAGATAACAATCTGTATCTAGGGGACAACACCTTGCTAATAAAAGCAACAAGGTGCTTGTGTTGCATAAGTACAGCACCTATCCCATTGCTTGAAGCATCCATTTCAATGAGGAAAGGTTGGCTCATGTCAGGAATAGCTAACGCAGGTGCATTGACTAAAGCAGTCCTGAGCTAGAAAAAAGCAACATCAGCACTTTCAAACCATGAGAATGCATCTTTTTTAAGTAAGTCTGTAAGGGGAGATGGAAGGATGCTATGATTCTTAATGAACCGTCTATAGTATCATGTTAATCCCAAGAAACCCCTCAATTGCTTAACATTATAAGGTGTAGGCCAATCTTGCACAACCTGAATCTTGGTTGGGTTAGTAGAGACTCCTTCAGCTGTTATAAAATGTCCAAGGTACTCAATTCTAGGAGTGAAGAAATCACACTTGCTTCTCTTAGCAAAGAAATTGTTGTTTCTCAAAATAGAGAACCTGTCTCAAATGAATCAAATGTTCTCTATGAGAAGAACTATAGACAAGGATGTCATCAAAAAAATATTAAAAACACATTTCCGCAAGAGTTCAGCAAATATAGCATTCATAGTGCCCCGAAAGGTAGCTGATGCATTAGACAACCCAAAGGGCATCACCACATATTCATATTGCCCTGAATGAGTTTGAAATGCTGTCTTCTCCACATTTTCAGGTCTCATCCTGATTTGATGGTAACTAGATCTAAGGTTAACTTAGAAAACACCTTAGCATTGACGAGCTCATCCAACAGGTCCTCTACTAAATGAATTGGAAATTTGGCCTTAACTGTCATGTCATTAAGTTTCCTATAATCCACAAACATTCTCCAACTGCCATCTTTCTTTTTAACGAAAACCACAGGAGAAGCAAAGGGAGAAGAACTATGATGTATTACACTAGAATCCAACAACTCCTTCACCATCTTGTCTATAATGTCTTTCTGTGCAGGAGGATACCTATAAGGCCTCAAACATGTAGGATTGGAGCCCTCTTTCAAGACAATGCGATGATCATGCAAGTCCCTAAAGGGTGGTAGCTTCTTTGGATCTTCAAACACATCCTGGTACTCGGCCAGCAACTCTTCTTTAACTTCATCATACTGGCAGCTCTCCTCCATTCTAGTTAAAACAAAACAACAACAAAAGTTATTAGAACATGGTAACAATTGCAGCATTAAGCAATGCTTTTCTTCAACCTGAAGTTTATTCAATTTTGCAGCAGGTACTACTTTATTGTCCTTCATTTTATCAGCAACTAAATGAACTTTAATTTTTCTAACCCAAAATTCCATTATCAAATATGCAAAATCCCAAGAAATAGTACCCCATTGCCTCAAACACTGCATTTCCAAAATAAGATCATAACTATCTAAAGGAATAGCAATAGCAGAAGTTTGGAACTCATACCCTTGCATTTTCCACTTGATGCCTTCACATTTACCTTGGCCCTGAATAACTCCACCATCAGCCACTCTTACCTGAACATCATGAAGGGTCTGAAATTGATCAATGCTCGCTTGACACAATCTTTGATTGACAAAGTTATGGGTGCTTCCTATATCAATGATGATAAAAATCTGCTTCTTGCCAATCCATCATGTAATCCTCATCATAGGATATAAGGAGTCCCCTTGAGTGGCATTTAAGGACACCTTGGGAGCCCCTTCTGCAACTTCAGGGAATGGCGATTCCTCAGTCTCATCAAGTACCACTGAGCTATCATTCCCTTCTACTTCCATTAAGAAAACCTGCAATTTCTTTCTTTGAGGGCAGTCATGATTAGGTAAAAATTTCTCATGACAGAAGAAACACAAATTATTTGCTCTATGTTCAACCATCTCCTTAGGGGTTAGCTTCCTCTGAAAGGTATAGCCTGGTTTTCCCAGAATTCCCTTTTGATCCCCTTCTGGTCTAGTTTTCTTTTCCAACTTTTCACCCTTCTGGTCAAAAGAAGAAGTTCCTCCTTTTCTACTTTGCCAAGGAACAAAATTAGTAGAGCTTTGTGCTTGTTTCTGTAGAAACATAATACTTCTTTCTTGTAATCTCGCAATACGGATAGCTTCTAACAAATTCCGTGGAGCAAATAGCTTAACACCATTATTAAGTTCTGGATTCAACCCTCCAAGATAGCATTGTAACTTCTGAGGCTCAGTCGATTTTGTCCGACAAGCCAATTTGTCAAATGCCTCTTGATATTCCTCTAGGCTTCCTTCCTGAGTCAAACGTTGGAGTTCTTCTAAAGGTGAATCAAACTCCAAACCAAATCGCACCTTCAAAGCCTCTACAAATTGCAGCCAAGAAAGTTGACCAGCGTTTCCCTGTTCCAGATTCTGGAACCATCGAAACGATCCTTCATCTAACGCTATACTAGCAATCATCACTTTTTAACCTTGTGGTGTTCTATCGAGGGCAAAAAAACGCTCACATTTGGCTATCCACAAGCCAATATCATCTTTGCTGAAACTCGAAAAATCTAATTGCGTAAGACGAGTAGGAGTACGATGCTCACCTTCATTCGCACCTCTGGTTCTTCGATTTACCCCCAAATCTGTGATTTGCAACCCTAAGCCACGCATCTCTTCCTGAAATCCCGCGAATTGAAACTCCATCCGTTGCTCCATCTCACGCAATTGCCGAGCTACACAAGGATCGATTGCTGCCATGATCTTTTCCTCTTCTTCTCGCACAGCACACTAGAGTCGCGTTGCTTCCGCCATGGCGCTGGATCCAAAAGCTCTAGATACCAATGATAAGGAAGGAAGAGGTAGAAGAGAAAGAACAGAGAAAGAAAAGGAAAGAGAGTGAATTCAGAAAGAATGAGATTCTATTATTCAACAACTGACTATTACAACTACCAATTCTCGTATTTAACCACTAACAAAGTTACAACTAACTTCCCACCAAACTAGCTAACCCATCTCTTATTCACTAACCAATTATTCATGTCATCCGTCGTCGGGACAACCTCCAACCACCACGTTCTCCACCCTCAGTCCAGATCAGACCCACTCGCGTTGTCGTAACCTCCATAGTGGGTTGTGGTGAGATAACGGCGACAATAGCGGGTTGCGGGAGGTGAGGTGAGCGGCAGAGATGATCTATTAAGATGATGAGATGAGATTCAGACCTAACCTTTCCCCTCTTTTCTTCATACAACCTCCTCCAAACACACATAAGGGGAGATAAAGAGACGTCGCAAGAGAAAGAAAGAGAGACCACAAAGGGAGAGAATGGCTCGAGCCATTATAGGGGGCTGTTGGGTCCTGCAGTGACTCGGGACGTGGCGCAGAGAAGGAAACAATGCAAAGCTGGGGTTTCCAAAATGTAGGAGAAGAGTTCAATGGATACTTTATGAGTTCGACGGTGGTGCACCTCTAGTGAGGTATCACGGCAGTGCAATGGCTGGGTTTGAGGGATGCTTGTGAAGTGAGAGATGAAGAGACATCACGATTACCCCTGTTTTGTTTTATATTCATTATAAAAATGAGATTTTTTTTTTTTTTTAGATATAGTGCGTGGTTGTGCGTCAAAGGGCATATAACAAAAAAAGTTATTTTTAATATTTAATAAAATATTAATTAATTTGTATAATATTAAATATTAATAAGTGCATTTTTAATGTTTAAACACAAGAAATAGTTAGTCAATTTTATCACTAAATGGTTTAATATAAATTATATTATTTTAGTTTTTTATCAAGTAATTATTTTCTGTTAATGTTATGAAAAATTTATTTTAGCCTTGAATATTTTAATAATGATATATTTATGATATTAAAAAAATATCTAATTATTAATTGTTCAAACTCTATTCGACTTAGAGCCTATTTGTGGGAGCCATGAGACGCACGCACATGTTTTTCACTACGTACTCAAACGTGGAAACAATAGGGTACTAAGGTTGAACTATTAATCTGTGTGAACCGGTGCTCTCTTCTCTTTGGTTCAATGATGTCCAGTTTTTTAAATATTGATTATTCGTTAAAGAGAAATAATATACAGCAACATAATTCATTAAATGAGGCCTCATGAACTGTTTTGCACCGATCATATATGATCAATCTGTTTATTTTCTCTCATTCAGAATCTCCTTCACTTTCGCCAATTCCCCACGTTTAATTTGAGTTGGTCGAATTCTATCAAATTCCTCGTGCCATATTGCTATCATCAGCTGTTCATTATTTTCATTAAGCATGTGATGTGAGTGTCGATACAAAAATAAAATATGCCTAGTCTATTGGCTCAAGTTATTGTGAGAATCCCATTTGACTAATATATAAATCAAAGCGACGTGCAACATAACATGGAACTATAAGGTCAACAGTTTTTGTGCAAACTAGATCAACAGTTTTCGTACAGTCCTTCTAGCCGTGGCAGAACTAGTATTGGTGAAGTCGTCAACTGCTCCTTCACCTATTGATAGTTGGACTCACCCCTCTCGATCCATGCAAAATGTTGATCCTTCCTAATGAGTTACGTTAGCGGTCCAACTAGTTCTAAAATCCTTAGATGCAGCATCAGTAATAACCAGCAGAGCCAACAAAACTTCTTGTCTCAGTCGCTGTCCTCGGTCGTTCCCACGCTAACACTGTCTCTACTTTAGCTGGGTCGACTGTGATTTCTTCCCTTGATATCACATATCCTAAGAATTTCACTTCTTCGAGTCGAAACTCACACTTCAAAGGGTTGTCATATAGCTCTTCCTCCCTTAGCACTTGCGGTACTAGTCGGAGATGATTTCTCATGCTCTTCGTGACTCTTGGAGTACACGAGTATGTCGTCAATGAACACTGCCACAAATTGATCCAATAATGGGCCGAGGATTTGGTTCACATAGTTCATGAAGACGACCTGTGCATTGGTCACTCCAAATGCATCACAAGATACTCGCATTGTCCGTAATGAGTTCTGAAGACAGTCTTTGGAATATCCTCTTCCTTAACTCGTATCTGATGATGTACTAACTTTATATCGATCTTAGAGAACACTGCTACTCCTCTAAGCTGGTCCATCAAGTCATCGATCCTTGGTAAAGGTATTGGTTCCTCACCGTCACCTTATTCAGTTGTCGACAATCATGCAAGGTTGGGACCTCCCGTCCTTCTTCTTTACTAGCAACGCTGGTACTTTGCCAAGGCGAAGCACTTAGCCCAATACAACCTCTCCGAGTTAGGTCTCCTATCTATCACTTGAACTCGGTTAACATTGCAAGTGTCATCCTATATGGTGCCAAAAAGAGCGGCCCCGTGTCTGGGACAATGTTGATTGTGAACTCCACATCTGTCCCTGGCGATAACCCTGGTACATCATTCAGAAGATATACAAGGATCCTTGCACGGTCGACAAGCTACGTGTATCGGTCTCCCTTCTTCCTTCAACACTAGCTGACAAGAGACACTCTTGAGACCCTTCGTCCAAGGTAGTGACTAAAAGACTCTCCATCCACCATTCAGAGATACTTTCTTCCGGTAACACTATTGGTGTATTGCGGTCGTCAGTTTCGCATCTTTCATCGACACTTGTTGGCTGAAGGTATTCTGAGATTTCCTTATTAATGAGCCGTCTAGATGATTAACCATTAGACATCAGGAGATACCCTTACTTGAAGAAGGTTACTGTCTCACGGTACAATCCAAGAGAACTTAGGGGTTGGGTAACCAACTCATTCCAAGAAAACAATCATGACAAATAAGGGGAGGATTCATGAGTAATAAATGTTAAGGTAAGAACAAGCAATAGCATGCAGCAGGTTAAGCATACACCCACGTAATTTTATTGGTAGGAAAACAATCAGGTCATACGTGTATTAACAGTGGACAAACACACTCTTCACGTACCACATTCCTGACCTCTAGCCTAAGCTTTAGTACTTCCTAAGGTTCACCCAGTTACTCCCATCCGTAGATCGGTGCACCTCATGACTTGTAACGTCATGTACCTGACGGTTCCACTTCGAAAAGTTAACCTTAGTTATGTCCACTTTAATCGGTACATTCCTTTTCCTTCTTGACAACACTAGGTAACTATAACGTCATCCTAACATCTCATTTGTTTGCATTGGAACCTTGCCACTCTCAATTGATAAAGACTAGAGATTAAACTTGGTTACCAATAGTCCACCTTAACCAAGTAAGTATACTTGTAATTACAACCCTTTAATCTTTGACTAAGGAAAATAAGATTGTCTATGTCTTAATCAAGACCTCTACATACTCAGGTTCCCCCTTCGACCCCTGCTGATCATAACACCGATCCCCTATTCATTCGACCATGCAAATATACAAGCCTATATTACTCCTTAACACTTGACATTATTCAAGCTTACTTCCTTCAATTTAGTCCATGTGTCATACTCCAATGGTATTAACAAGGTTTCTTATTCCAAACCTTCAATCTTCGAGGGGTTATCTTCCTATCATCATAACTACGACCGAAAGACTCCTTGCTTAATTTGATTTCTAAAACAATTCCCTTAAAGGCTAAAAAGGAAGTCTAGCTTAGCAAGTGTCAACAACCATACCAATCAGCTAAACGCTACACTACCCATAGCATACTAAACCTTGAAGTATTTATCTTTCTTCCTGGCTTAAAATTCAACATCCTAATATAGTAAGGGCATCCTATATGGATTTCAATTCCCAAAATTTCCCTCGTGAAATATCAACTTCTTAAGAACATCTCTAACATATTTCTGACTTAACCAAAACCCCACAATTATCCCTTAACAAAACAAAGCATCCATTAAGGGCAAACACACAATTCAGGTATCAAATAATTCAGAAGCTAGCTATAATGAGAGATAAACAAACAAGCATATAAGAAGGTTCTCCGCACAAGGGAAAAACCTATAGACATCTACAAGTTCAAATGCTTTGGGATCTCACCATGCTTGGAGAGACCATAAGGTTGATCAGATCTTACAAGCCAACTCCTTAGAAATCAAAGTTGAAATATCCTAATAACAGACACACAAAGACACACAACTTAGCATAGAAGACCTATTCCCTGACAAGCTCTTGTATTCTTTACTGAAGCTCTGATACCACAATGTAACACCCCAATTTTCAGGTCGTTACTATAGTGAATGAATAGTAAATAAACTTGCAAGTTATCTTTCGAAACTGTGGAAATGCAAGTATTTTTTTCTATTTGTAAGACATGCTATAGCCAACATGCATTACTTATATATATATATATATATATATATATATATGCAATTCGACAAAAACATATAAGGTACATAGTTAGGTGAACAACAATAGTGAAATAGTTTCGTGATCAACACACTCGTTTATAAAAGAAGACATGCTGCCACAATTAAAACCCCGACCAAGACTTCCTACTCCGGTATACCTCCTACAATCCAATGCAGGGCGATCGCATAAAGGCATATCGTCCCGGAACTCTACCCTACCCTTGGGCATGCTTATGTCTAGACACAATAATCAAATAACTATCTCTAGTCATCAAGTGATAAGCTATCCGTCCTGCTCCCTCGAACTTCCCTTGACTCAGCATCCTCCGGGTACTCTTCGGCTAGTAGTTGTCTAGCTGGTGACAGATCACCCAAAATACAAACAAACAAACAAGTGCAAGGGTCAATTTCAAACAATATCAGATATATATATATACATATATATATATATATATATATATAAAAGCAAGCAAGCAGATAATATCCAAGTAAGCATGTAGCAATTCTACTACACAAGAATTATAGACTCAGGTGGTCGATGACCCTACAACTCCCTATATGCACGTACAACCGCTCATTGTACAAAAGTTTCATTCGGATATATCACAAAATCCCGAAGGCAGGTGAGACACTCTATCGACTCCAAGCCTGACTAAATAGTAGTTATGGTCAGCCGATGAGTTGCGCTTACACGAGTACGTTCTTTTTAACGCCCTAATAATTTCCATCTCTAGTCCGGTGCTCTGTTTATCTCCAAACCACAACGACTCTCAAATATGCTTGACAAGACATGTAAACAACAACCCGAACTCAATGCTTAATCGTTCGAAGATGTGGCTTCACATAGCTTCATAATTAACAACAATCATGTAGAGCATATGTACATATCTAAATCAGATATAAATCATGTCGCTGGGAGTTCATGCTTAACATTTAGCAGTATAGCAAGAAGCACTCAATAAGTCAAGCCAAAATTTGAAATCAATTTCACATCTCAAAAAATTCTAATCCAACATATCATATGCCTTCGGCTCCATGCATTAATATATTTCAATCAATACAATTCTAATCGGGTCGTTCTCAAAACACCGTCAGCTACCATTTTGAAGATCATAGTATACATACACATAATCATATACATATGCTTAGTGGATAAGAGTAGCAAAGTGCCCTTACCAAGGTCCTTTTCTCCAACTCCAACGTTTGCTCCGAAAGCTACGTCCATTCTGAAAGCTACGTCCGCTCTGAAAGCTATGTTTTTCCTGAGAGTTCCTATGCCCCGTAAAAATTTATGAAACATAGCCTAGTTTAGAACTTATACATTAGTTCTAAGACATTAGCTAATGAACTTAGAGGACTTCCAAGACTTAGGAAAATAACCTCATTCACAAGAATGAATCCATGGAATCCAAAACTCTTTAGGAAACCTTGGGTAACTTTCAAAACCTTTGGAAAACTCCAAGTTACAACTTTCAAACTTTTGCAAAACTTCAAAACTTTCAAAGAGAAATTTAGGCAATACATTCACTTATCAATTTAGAAGCCTAAAAAAAGTTTTTGAAGACAAAAACATACACAAATCCTAAAGGCTTTAATTCTGTCCAAAATGACAAAATGCATAAAAACTTATCTTTTTCACCAAACAACACACCAAGTCCCTCAAAACATTTTCAATACCCAAAACTCAACTTTTCCTACAAGTTTCCAAATCAATTTTCAAGTCTTGAACTCAATTAAATCTTAAGTGTCAAAAACAAAAAATATATTCAATTGTCAAACTTTTAAATTCTCAAACTCTCAACTTCTCAAAAATCCTAAAAAACAAGCTATAAGCTTCAAAACTCAGTTCACCCAAAAATTCAATTTTAGCCCCTCTAAACTTTATTTCTCAATAGAAAGCGAAAATCAATTTTCCAAGCCCTTAAAAACTCCCATTGCTCTCGGCCACAACCCTAAAACAAAGGGGAACAATTTTTCTTTTCATCAAACCTCACATAGAAGCTTAAATCACTTGAAAGTCAATTTAAAAATCAAATCTTCCAAAGCCAAAACCTTCACCTAGGTTCGGCCACAATGGATTAATTATCAAGATGATTTTTTCTCTCAAAACTAACTTGTACACATTAAAGGCATAAAGAAATCTATGGTGAAAATCTATTCCAAAGTTTGAAAATCACTTAATTCAAATAATCACTTTCAATAACCCAACTTCTTGAAAATCTAATTTAGGATCCTTGGAGATCAATGTAATGGCTATAAATTTAACAAACCCAACTTCAAAATCCCAGGAACATCAAAACTCAACCATTTGAAAATCCAAACGGTTCAAATTAAAGAGGAAGATCATAGCAACAACAAATATGTAAGGAGTTTGAAATTTCATCAACCATCATAAACTCAAAAATCATCCTCTTTGAAATATAAAACCATGGAATTGAAGAGTTTTAGGAGGAGATTAATTTACCTCAAAGAATCAAGCTGAGAAAATGAGTGGAAGAGGTTGGAAATGGAGGTCGAAGGTTCAGCCATCATTGGTGAAAGGAGGAAGAAGATGATGAATAGTCAAGCTTTCTTTCTTTCTCACTTTATCTCTCTAAAACTCTCATAATTTCCTTACCTGTTCACTTAAAGAAAAAAAAAAGTGAAATCGCACCACTAATGCATGGTTGGGCGATCCAACACCCCTTGGGGACCAATTTTAAATTTTTCTTAAACCTTAAGGACCAAGGTTGAAGAGTTGAAAAGTTTCCCAAAATCTCTAGTTACTATTTGGAGGACCAAACTCTAAAGTTTTAAAGTATAAGGACTGAACTCTAAAGTTTAAAACTTTTAGGAAAATATCTAGGATTAGTTTAATATTAAATATCTAATCCACTAATGCGTCGTCATGTTGGGCTTCATATGCGCCAGTCGCGTCAGTCGCATCATATGCGTCATAACTCTCATCTTTATCCGAATCCATTCATTGGCACGTTTCCCAACATCGCTGAGAGTGACTAACACCGGTTACTCATTCGTATTGAACCTTGTAATGCCCCAATTTCTGGTCAGGGGTCACATAGTAATAAGCGAAAAATGTATAAACCTCTCTCAAATAACTCAATTTTCAAAGGACGTCTCTCAATAAATATTTAATCAAAATATTATTCCCATAATAATTTATCAAGGCGTAATAAAAATTAACAATGATTTGCGCCTCAAATGTGCTATGTCAATTCAAAAATAAACGGCGGAATGTAAAAGCTTCTCCAAGATCTTCAAGTTGCTCCATGTCCCTTAGGTTTGCAGAAGTAATCTACTCTCCACAAAATCTTCAATCTGAAAGTCTATGGCATTAAGTGCCCAAACAACAAACAACAAATAGAAAGGGTTAACTCCAAACACAAGAAATAATTAACGGCAATTGTGATAAAACAAAACAGTAACAATAAACAATTAACAGAAGTACGAATTACAACAACAACAACGATAAAATATTCACAAGTTCTCATTTTAAATATCACAACACCATGCTTGACATTCCTCAAAATGCAACTACATGTTCTTCTTTGGCCACAACAGTATATCGAACTAAACGGGGGCGAATTCGTCCCAAACGGGGACAGGAGGATCACATGGGACTAAAACCCATCTCATCAGCCTCAGGGCAGATCACATGGGACTACAACCCACCTCATCACCCTCAACCTCAAAAGACGCACATGCTATGCCAATATTTATCAACCTCATGAACCAACAGTTCACATTACATCTCCAACAATCATAGTATCATCATGTTATATCAAATAACTCAATAAATTTCTCCAACCTTGACAACATATAAAATATAATCATCATGTTATAGCATCAACAAATGTCCAAAATAGTTCCAAAGACAAAGCACGACCAGAATCCTCAAAACAAAACCACAAAACATCACAAACCAATAAGACAATTCCTACGACGAGTTACCCTTACCGTCGAACGGGTTGCATGCACTTGATCTTCGACCTTGCGAGATAAAACACATGTATATACAGCAAACAACAACCATTGGAAGGGTGGAGAACCAACTCAAAAGGATTTAAAACCAATTAAAACAAAATAGCAAAACAGGCTGCCAGAGGCCTAACACCCAAGCGCTAGGATGGCAACGCTCAGGCGTTGGCTTCCTGACTGGAAACAAGAACCTGGGAAGAACCTCAATGCCCAGGCGTTGGGATGCCAGCGTTCAGGCGCTGGCTCCCTGCTAGAGAGCCCAGAAAAGTAATTTTTCATGGAAAAATTCATTTTAAACCCTACTTTTCAAAACCAAAGCTTTTCCATGGACAAAACGCATTATGTAATTGATCAAAGAAAATTTTCTTTCAAGGTCTCAAAGGATTTCCAAAACACAAGATTATATCAAAAAGGTTTTAGAACAAGAACAATGAAAAGGACCAACCTTTCTTGGCTTGTATGATCAAGAAAAGATAGAATAACGTTGTGTTCGTCCACCACTTCAAGATAATCGTCACCATGTCAAAGGAAACCCAGAGAAATTCATGATTAAGGTCCTTGACAATGGAGAAAAGGAAAAGAGAGGAAATAGACACGAAAGGATAGCATTAGCATCGGATTAAATCATCGAATGGATTCAGAATTGAGAGAGTACAAACACCTACCGAGAAGCAACACCAAGAACTCTTGGAGATGAAAGAAGGCAACACTTAGCCTCAAAAGATAAAGAGGAAAACACGGTAGCAGCAGCTAGGACAGCAGTAGGAAAATGGAAGCAGCAACAGCAAGAATGGAACTAGGTTAACACTTGAAATGGGAGAATGAGAAGGAGTCAGCCAACACTATAAGGAGCTCGAAATTCTACTCCCATTAAGAGAGGGTTTCATAAACATAACCATTACTCTCCTTTACTCAGCAATCAAAACCATTATTCAACATTATTCCCAATTCAATACCATTAAGCACTCAATTAATACCATCAAAGCACATGTTGGCATTTGAATTTCAAAATTCAAAAGCAAACCAATTCAAGCCAAGCCCTTTCAAATCTGAATAGCCCAAGGGCTTAAGTCTTATTCAATATAATCAAGGGACCACAAAACAATTACAAAGAGTCGAAGGACTAAAATGCAAAAACAAGGAGTTCATGTACCAAAGTGAAAATACAGAAAATTGAGGGTCTTACAAACCTCGTGCTCATACAACTCGAATCCCAGGTCGTTTTCCTCAAAATTCATGCTGATTCCAACCCGAAAACACTATTCATGAAACACTATTCACGAAACACTAATCACCAAAAAGTTTTTATCGCATATCTGGATCTGTCACATTAAACAGAGTAGTTTGTAATTCTTGGATTTTCGATCCGAGGTCCCGAAGTTGTCTGTTTAGCTTGCTGGATTTTCGACTGAAAGTCTCGTTAGTGAGAAATGTCTTTCCCGGGCTCCAGAAGGAAACCATATTAATATTGCAGTTGTTCTTCTCAAAAAAATTCACTGGTCGTCATGGAGATAGTGAGAATATCTTATTCTCGCTCAAACTCAAAATCTAGTTAAGATAGATCCTACAATGAATTGTCATTTAGAAAGCATCACTACGATAATCCGAATAGCTCTTGGCCTTAACTCTCGCTTGCAAGCATTCCTAGGTATGCATTGGTTGATTAAATAATTATTTAATTTAGTCAGGGTCTTACATGCAGTCTGTTTTGTATCAACATCCAAGGGTACTGGAGGCTGTAGTTGTGGCGGTTCCACACCCAAAGTGGGGGGAGAGCCCTTGTGCCTTTGTGTACTTGAAAAAGGACTCATCAATTGAAGTCACTGAGGAAGAGATAATTGGGTATTGCAGGAAGAACTTGCCTCACTTCATGGTCCCAAATATGGTGAAGTTCTTGGAGGAGCTGCCAAAGACTTCAACTGGAAAGATTCATAAGTTTGAATTGAGAGTCATGGAAAATTTCTTTGAGGTCTTTGAGAATTCGCAGTCCAAGAACAACAACCACAAGTCTTGCCAAGTCAATCAAAAGAATCAGCAAATTTTGGCTGTGTCTCGTCTTTGAATGTTCTAAGTACCTTACTCTTATTTTCTATTATCATGTTATTCCATTTATCTTTATGTTATTTCTGTGGCGACCCAACTCATCCCTTTCCCACATAGAAAATGATTACTAGTATTATTAGTACTAGGTTATTCACATATCATGATTTAAGCAACCTAAAAATTTCTTGCAACTAATTAACAACCAAACTTTGAGTCTCAGACAACTTAATTATACATATGCATCTTTATGGTTCATTACATCCCAAACAGCTTCAAACACAGCATAATTAAACACCACACAAAAAGGAAAAGACATAAGCCAGATCCCACAAGTCGGCCACAACGAGTTGATTAAAGGTTCATGACCTTTATTTATATTATAGGCTACTAATAGTCAGCTAAAAGCCAGGCAACAAACACATTAACATCTACAAGTTAACTGCTCTCATTAGTAACTTATCAGCTCGCGTATCTCCTTTCTCCGCTCCCTCAGCGTTCCATCTTCATATCGTCATTGACTGCTATTCATAAGCAGAGAAGAAATAGTAAAACAACAAATAGCAGAGGGGTGAGAAACATTCAACTCAATCCCTTCAGGGAATGATTCAATATAAATGATCTTAATATAAACAAGCTACATCATACACCATTCCATTAACAATAATAATAATGATGCTCGAACGTAGACTCTCATGGCTTTGCTCATGGAGCCAAAGTAGAACTTGTCCACAGGACCAAGTCCGTTATCAAAATTATCCTCGCTCATGGGCCAAGGAAACTCAGGGTGCACCCCCTTGCTCAGGGAGCCAAGGTAAAACATTTAGGCCTCTTCTTGCTCACGGAGCCAAGAAATATTACACATCACTTTTCTCTTGGCTTTAAGAAAACGAATACATTCCTCTTGCTCACGGAGTCAAGGAAATTTTGAATACATTCCTCTTGCTCACGTATCCAAGGTAATATCAAATACATTCCTCATTGCTCACGGAGCCAAGGGTACTCAAATACATACCTCCTTGCTCACGGAGCCACGGGTATTCAATACGCTCCTCTTTCTCATGGAGCCAAGGGAACTCGATTATTTACACAAATCCAAGAGAACACAATTACTTTCCCCATTTCTCACGGAACCAAGGGTACTATATAAACCATCCCTGCTCATCGAGCCAGAGAATCATGCTAAATAGATAACCTTGCCACGGGCAATCAATAAGCATAACCTTGCTCATGAAGCCAAGGTGCATTCATAATGTCTCAACAGTAAACAGAATCATAGGTATTAACCATATAATCATAATCTTCATAAACTTATCATCATGAGACATTCACTCAACCAAATTCAATCATCATGAATCATAAACCAATCAAAACATCAAACATATAAGTCAAGTAAACAACAGAAGGTAAGGGACCTATGGAAGGTCCAAAAACTCATTCATTCTCATCAATCCCCTATCATGGTTGGTGCCTCTCCCCCCTTACCTCAGCCCTTGACGGTTATCGTCCCCTTCATTCTCCTCCAAGCGATTCAATTCCAATTCATGTTCTTGGAGTTTTCCAAAGAGAGTTGCAAGAGTCATGTTTGATAAACTCTTCTTCTCTGAAATGGCCGTAACCTTTGGTTGCCATACTCTTGTGAGTGATCTTAGAACTTTCATGTTCAAGTCACTATTTGAAAACTGTTTACCAAGAGCAACCAAATGGTTAATTAAATGAGTGAATCGTTTTTGCATATCCAATACCTTTTCTCCTGGAAGCATTCTGAACATTTCATATTCTTGAGATAGTGTATTGATCTTTGATCTCTTGACTTCATCTGTTCCTTCATGAGTCACCATGAACGTATCCCATATTTCTTTCGATGATGTACATGTTGATACTCTGAAAAACTCATCCATGCCAAGAGCAGATGTAAGGATATTCATTCCTTTGAGATCATATTAAACCTTCTTCTTTTCTTCTTCACTCCAAGTACTTTCTGATTTTGGTTGTGTAACACCCCAATTTTGGGTTGAGGGTCACATAGTAAATACGCGGAAAGTATATTTTGAAACCTCTCAAGTTTCCAAAGATCAACGTCACTCGATATTAATAATTAATAATTATCCCGTAATAGAAATATAATAATCTCAACGCGATAAAGTTCCAAAATAGATAAAGTGGCACCGACATGTGCAAAATACCAAACATCGCAAAAAGAAAGAAAATTACAACTTCTTTATTTGAATCTTCCTCGTCACTTGTTCTATCTTCAAGTCACCGCTCCTGGACCCCATTGTCCTGATCATCTATGGCGTTAAGCGCCCAAACAAATCAAACAAGGCAAACAAGAAAGGGTTAACTCGTAAATACAAAAAAAAAACATATAATCAATTGTGATAGTAAAAAGAAACACAAGTTCATCAAACTGAATCCATCAAGAATAGAACAAGAACAGAAACTCAATAATTAATTTCCACGTCACCAAATCGATTAGGATGTGCAAATGCTCTCTACTACTATATGCTTATAGTTATAATATATGGCCATTACGTCACCCTTCTCGGGCTAAAACATCACCCTTCACGGGCTAAAACATCACCCTTCACGGGCCATAACATCACCCTTCACGGGCCAAACGTCACCCTTCACGGGCCAAGACAATCATGTGGGACAAAGATCCACCACATTGCCCTCGGTTGATTACCATCAACCTAAGAATCCTCAGTTGATCTCGCGGGACAAAGTGCCGCCACATCAACCCAATATATATATATAAAATGCATATGCTATGACTATGCAAAAATTCATACTCCTCATGGACCAACAGTCCACACAAAACTTCAATCATAGCACACTACATACACAATATAACCATCACCACACAACAACATTTCCACCATGAATTAACCAATATATCTCAATTTATTCATTTATTTAAAAAAACAGCATTCTTATTTTAATAATAAAACAGAAACAGCATTGTTTATATACAGAAAACAGCAGTATTTATATACAGTAAACAGCAGTGTATTTTGCAAATACAGAAAACAGCAGTGTTTATTTACAGTAAACAGCAGTGTATTTTTCAGATACAGAAAACAGCAGTGTATTTTTAAAACAGAAACAGCAACACTTAAAATACAGAAAACAGTGGCTATTTTAACACAGAAAACAGAAGCACTAAAATACAGAAAACAGTGTTATAAACAAACAGAAACAGTGGCAATTTTAATACAGAAAACAGAATACAGCAGAGTTAAAAAAAACACAGAACAGCACCCTTTATTTTTCCACGAAGAGGGCTCGATTTCCGCCACTTACAGCATACTAATATGCCAACAATTCCTTAGTGACAATTCTCAACATCACCCAAAACAGAATCCATGAAGTAACATGCCAACCATCACAAAACCAACATAGAAACCTAAGAAAAACGAGTTACCCTTACCTCCGAGAGGGTTGCATGCAAGTGTTTCCAAACCTTGTAAGACAAACAAACATACATACATTCATCAACAAACATGGAAAAGGTCGGAAAACAACTCTTATGAATTATAGACCCAAAAAGCAAAAACAACAATTTGCTGTCAGGGGCCTAGCGCCCAAGCGTTGGGTTCCAACGCTCAAGCGTTGGGTCCCTGTCTGGCAACACGTACTGGGCAAAATTCTAACGCCCAGGCGTTGGGGTCCAACGCTCATGCGTTGGCTCCCTGCCAGAAACCCTAAAAATCAAGTTTTTCACCCGAAACTCCGTTTTTAACCAATTCCTTTCAACGTTAAAATTCTTCCATGTTCAGAACCTATTTTATAACCTAAAAAATGAGTTTTCTATCCAAAAGACCAAAGGTTTTCTAATTTCCAAAAATCATTTTTCAAGGGGGATGACTAGGTGTTGAACCGAAAGAACGGAAATGGAATACCAACCTTGTTTGAGAGAGTTGATCAAGCTTGAGTGTAGCACGACCCTAGCCCCTTCCAGAATGTAGTGGACTCGAGCTTGATGAAAATCAAAGGTTGGAATCAAAAACCAAATAACTCTAGAGGAAGGCAAGAATTGTTACTAGAAAAACTCAAAATTTGGGAGTTTTGGTCTCTTACCGATTGAACCGACACCACGAAATTTGAAGGGATTGAGTGTGAGGTTTGAGAACCACGAAAAATGGAAGGATTCAGAGCTTGATCACCACCAAGAATAAAGGAGAGGTTCGACCAAGCAACACAAAATTCCAGCAGCACTTCGGAAACACAGAATAAGGGGTTTTAGGCCTTTTTCGGAAAATCTTTGAGTGGAGGAGCAAGAGAAAGTTAGAAATTCTTTAAGGTTGAAGATTCAGCAATGAGAGGGTGATAGGGAGAAGGAGAGGCACGACCATAACCTCTTTCATTCAGCATAATTTATCTTCATGGCACATTAAGGCAAAGGACAAAGAATTAACTCCCTTAATGGCCCATAACTCTCTTGTCGGTTTTGAATTTCAAAAGGAGAGTTTTAGCACATGTTAAAATCTCCACTCAGCTGCATGGTGAGAGAGAGAGAGCCGTCCCCACCTCCTTCATTAGCCTTAATACACATTAAAACTCCTTTAAAACCCTAGACAAGCCATTAACCACTCCTAATCCTCCTTTAATGCCTATAATCTTCACATTAAGCCTTATTTAAATGCTCTTAACTCCTCTTTGATCTGAATTTCGAAATTTGAAAGTGAATTTGATGAGTTACACGAAAAACTAAAATAAAAACAAAACCTTCCTCATCAAGGTTCGAACCCAAGACTTGCCAGCCAAATGCTTAAGCCTCAACCGCTAAGCCACAACTCATCTTGTTGCAATTCAAGCAAGGTAATTCAAATATTCTCAAGGAAAGCAATCATGCTATAGACAAGATTAAATAACTCAAGACTAACATCACATTAATTAACTCAAGGGTTAATTTGCAAACAAAAGAAGTCCGAGGACTAGAAAAACAATTTCAACCAAGTTCAGGGACTAAACTGTAATTACAAGAAATTAGGGGTCTTACAGGTTGTGAGCTTCCTTCAACTTCTTCTACAGGCACAAAGGGACCTTCTTCAATGGCTTTCCATATTCCTGCGTCTAATGACTTTATGAAAATCTTCATCTTGATTTTCCAGAAATCATAGTGTTCTCCATTAAAGAATGGTGGCCTGTTTATGTTGAATCCTTCACTGGTTCCATGATTGGAAGAGGATGCCATCTTTTCCCGGATCTTAGGAATAACTTACCTAAACATCCGCTCTGAAACCAATTGTTAGTACAGATAGCAACCTGAGGGGGGGGTGAATCAGGTTTACCCGATTTTCGCCTTAACAACTTCTTACTTTCAAGATATATGTAAATGCAAATGATTGCAGCGGAATAAAGCATTTCTTGAAAGTAAAGATGAAGGATAGAAGAATTCACACACACAGAATTTTATCCTGGTTCACCTTCGATCCAGCGAAGGCTACGTCCAGTCCCTCAAGAAAATCCCTTGAGGATTTTTCCACTATTGATAAAAATCTCTTACAAGTTCTTACACCAAGGACCCTAAGAATTTCTATCAATTTCCTGTGAAAGTATACCACTTTCAACAGCCCCTGAAAGTATATCACTTTCAGTTCCTGAAAGCAAACAACCTTCAGACCTTGAAGGCTAAACCACCTTCAATCAACACCCTGAAATTACACCACTTTCAGTACCAACAACCCTTCACCGAGATCCACGGTGAATACTCAATCTATCAGAAAGAGATGAAGAAGAGTTTACAATTGGCTGTATCAATCCTTTAACATACAAGTGGATTGATCATGAGAATTTATGCTTTAAGGCTTTTAAGCATAACAAGATTCTGAGTTCCTCAAGATATGAACAACTAGAGTGTTCTTATAAACATGAAGATCATGAACTCAGAATTTAAGATCTTGAAAGTTTAAGTTCTGAAAGACTTAATGAATGAACTAATTTTGACAAAGCTTTTGCCTAATGTTGTATTATCATGTGTTGTTGTGTTCTGGACCCAAATGGACTTTATATAGGCAAGGGAAACGTCCTTGAACCAATGCAACCTTTCCCAAAAGGTTTGAGACACAATGGTTCATGAAAAGATGCAACTTTTCATGCGTGTAATCGATTACATCACTTAGGTAATCGATTACACTAAGAGCCGTTACAGTTTGAATTTCAAATTCAAACATGTAATCGATTACAAGCCAGTGGTAATCGATTACTTGCCTATGTGTAATCAATTACCAGAAAGCTGCAATCGATTACACTGAAGTCCAACGTCCAGAAACTTGATCTTTTAAGATCGGCTTAAGTTTGTCTACTTCTTTTAAGTTATGAAAACATTAAGCTTGATTAGTTTAGTTGTTTTAAAGAGCCTTTATGCTTTAAGAAACCTTTAGAAGCATAACTCACCTAAACTAAGACTTCTAGGTAATTGATGAACTTTATAGCGCTGTTTCCTCTAAGTCTTCTTTTCTTCTTTTTGTCGATGAGTTTGTCGTCATCAAAACCTCATCCAGGGTCAGGAGCAAGACCTTCTTCACAATTGGTGTAGCTATGGCTTTGCAATCATCCAAATCATATTTCTTTAGGAGTTCTGTGCAGAATTTGGATTGATTTATGAATATTCCATCTTTAGATTGCTTGATTTGCAATCCTAAGAAGAAGTTTAGTTTCACCATCATAGACATTTCAAACTCTTCTTGCATCATGTTTGAGAATTCCTTGCATAAAGTTTCATTAGTGAAACCAAAAATAATATCATCAACTTAAATTTGAACTGATAAAGTATTACCTTTGGTCTTCTTGACGCATAGAGTCGTATCAGCTTTACCTTTTTGAAATCCTTTCTCACAAAGGAATGTGCTTAGTCTATCATACCATGCTCGTGGTGCTTGCTTTAGACCGTAAAGAGCTTTCTTTAACTTAAAGACATGTGAATGATATTTAGGATCTTCAAACCCTAGTGGCTGCTTCACATATACTTCTTCTTGAATGTATCCATTTAAGAAAGCACTTTTAACATCCATTTGATATAATGGGAAGTTTAATGAGCAAGCATACGCCAAAAGAAGTCTTATAGCTTCCAAACAAGCAACTGGTGCATAGGTTTCGTCGAAGTCTATTCCTTCTTCTTGATTGTATCCTTGGGCTACCAGCCTTGCTTTATTTCTGACTATAATACCGTTTTCATCCAATTTGTTCCTAAACACCCACTTTGTTCCAATGATATGTTTATCAATGGGCTTAAGAACCAATTCTCATACTTGGTTTCTTTCAAATTGGTTTATCTCTTCTTGCATTGCTACTATCCAGTACTCATCTTCTAAAGCATTGTTTACCTTAGAAGGCTCTATTTGGGATACAAAGGCCATGTTCAAGACTGAATCATTTAAGCGTAGTCTTGTTGATACTCATTTTGATATGTCACCTATGATGTTGTCATAGGGTGATCTCTGTGTGTTCTCCATTCTTTTGGAAAATCATAAGTGGCATCTTCAACTTGTTCAACCGGTTCTGAGCTTTGCTCCATTTGCTTTTGATGACCATCCTTGATTATGTTTTCTTCCTCATCATAATTAGGAAAAACAGCTTTATCCTCATTTGAAGAGTTAGACTCATCAAACGAAACATGAATGGATTCTTCAACAACTAGAGTTTTCTTGTTGAAGATTCTATATGCTTTGCTTGTTAAAGAATAACCAAGGAATATACCTTCATCAGATTTTTCATCAAACTTACCAAGGTTTTCCTTACTATTATTCAAGACAAAGCATTTTGATCCAAAGGCATGCAAATGAGCAATATTAGGTTTTCTACCTTTGTACAATTCATAGGGAGTCTTCTTCAGTGTGGACCTTATGAGTACTCTGTTGGATACATAGCATACAGTGCTTATTGCATCAGCCCAAAAATATTTAGGGAGATTGGACTCACTCAGCATAGTCCTTGCTAGTTCTTCTAATGACCTGTTCTTCCTTTCTACAACACCATTTTGATGTGGTGTTCTTGGAGCAGAGAAGTTATGTGAAATTCCACTTTCATCACATAATTCTTGGAATAAGTGATTCTGAAACTCACCAACATGGTCACTCCTTATTGAGGAAATTTTCAAAGACTTTATGTTTTGAACAAGCTTTGTGAAGGTGCAAGAAACACACAAGGAAGGGGGGTTTGAATTGTGCGACTCATTTTTAAAGTTTCTTTCGTTAATTTTGAGTGTTGATCATTTGTTTACTTTTGACAGGAGTTATTCATAAAGCACATGAATATGCATGCAGCGGAAATATGACATAACAAGAAAAATAAAGCACACATAATTTTTATCCTGGTTCACCCCCATAATCGACAGGGGTACGTACAGTCCTTGGCTTCACCAAGATTTTCCACTATTTAAACAAATAGTACAAGTATTATCAGGGACTTCTCCCAACAAGTATTCGAAGAACTTCTCCTATCAAGTATTCGAAGGACTTCTCCTATCAAGTATTCGAAGGACTTCTCCTTACAAGTATAATTAGGACTCCTCCTTACAAGTATTATACAAGACTTCTCCTGGCACCTTTTACAAGGTTTGGTTTTTCTATAAAATTCTCTTCAAACAAGAGTGGATAGAAACAATGAGGCTCAGTTTACAGAGAGGATAGGAATTTGGGTTCTCTATTTTTGGGGTGTGTGAGTTGGATAAGATGAGAGTAATACTCTATGAAATTCTCACACAGAAGCACATAAACTCAGGTAGAGGTAGAGGTAGGCTTGAAGCATCCTGAGTTGGAACCGAGGTTACTTGGTTCTTGGGACAAACTTAGTTGGCATATGGAAGTTTAAGTCTAAGTTGCCCAATTGTTCCGGAGGCAGGGTTCTCTATATATATCTTCAGTTGAAAATCTTTGTTCTTCCTTCACAGCAGGAGAGAAAACCTGTCTGAAGTGCTTCTTCCTCTCTTAGCTGTAAGCTAGTTCTGCATTTTTCAGCAGGTCTGAGACACGATCTGAGAAGCATTGATTCGCCTGGGTTTACATCGTCTAGCTCCATTTGAGCTATGTCTTCTGTATTTAATGCGCGGAGATCCAGCTGTGGTATTTGTTTTGACCATTATACCCCAGTGCATGCCAGCTAATGCTCATCACGTGCTTTGGTCAGATATTTGAATTTCGACCGTTGAAAGTGTACGATGCTCAGAGATTCTTGTCGTTGTTTCCGCGATGTCAGCTTGATTTGAGGAAAAGTAGAAAAGCAGTGGGACCAAGGAATATTGTATTAATTGTGTCCCTTTCTACTTTCTGTCATTGCCAGAAATTTAATAAATGCGCAGACGAGGTTGATGTCTTTTGATCCAAGAAGCAATTATTCAGGATGAGGAGAATAATTTCTTTAATGCTTCTAGTGAGCTAATATCCTCGTAAAACACATTTCTTAATGTTTGTACCTTACGCGCATTCTGATGCTTGAGCGGACGGATTCTTCCTTAGAATTTGGTAGACACAGTCTCCATATAATATTTGAAGTTCCCTTACTGAGTGTCTTGCATCGGCAGACTATCTTTCTTCATTCAGTTCTTCTTGAGGATTAGAATCTTCTTGGCTTATAGAAGACTGAATCTTCTCTTTCCTTTTGCTTCCACTGAAGTTCTCCATCTGAGAGAGTTGATCCACAACTTCTTTATATGATGCAAGAGAAGCTTTGAGGCCGAAGGTGTTTCTTCATGAGTTGTCATACTCTTTCAGCTTTCGATGAAACAGTCTTCCTTTCGATCACCGTGGTTTTAGGTAGCGGACTGTTTTAGCTTCTTGAAGTAGACTTTGACTTGAGAGCACAGAGCTTGATAGAGTGTCCTTAAGAGGATGTTTGCTATTTGCAATTGCTGCTTCATCCTTCGTGAGTCACCAGACTGTCTTTTACATGAATGTCTTCCTTTGTATATCTTTGACAGTGTTTCTTTCAGGGTGAAGGGTTTAAAAAAAAAAGAAAAAGAAAATATATTAACCCGGAGTTGGTAATAACTATGAGGGGTTTTAAAAAGATACGTGTGTGCTCATAATACAAAAAGACCGTTGGCTATCATTAGTTTATTCTCAATATGAGGTTGGGGAATTAGGAGCTGATTGTAAAAGCCCACATCTTGGTGTTCTTTGTGATTTTTATTTGCATCTACTAAAGGTTACTCTGTTCCCTAGCTTGATTCCTTGCATGAACTATCTTGAAGAACTTATCCCATGTGTCCTGTGTTAAGTTTTTGTTTGCTAGCATCTTACCTAGAGCTTATGTTCTTGAGCTTGAGGACAAGCTTACTTGAGTTTTTACGCTTGAGGGCAAGCTGTCGTTGGGTATAGTGGTGTGTTGACCCGGGTTTTAGGGCTATTTTCATAGTTATTTTGCATATAGATCCGTAGGTTAATTAGGATTTTGATTCATTTTTCACTCATTTTGGTCTCATATCATGCATTTTTGTATTTCTAGGTTGTTCTATGTTTGTATCTATTTATTAGACATTTTTTATGGCTTTTCTGTGATTTTTCTGGTTTCAGGTGTCTGGCGCGCTCGCCCCAGGAAGCTGGCGCGCTCGCCCCCGAGACAGAGAGCAGTTTTTACACAGCAGTCTGGCGCGCTCGCCCCAGGAAGCTGGCGCGCTCGCCCCAATTGGGCGCGCTCGCCCCAGGATGCTGGCGCGCTCGCCCCCGAGACAGAGAGTAGGAGCTGGTTTTACCCAAGTTGGCGCGCTCGCCCCAGAAAGCTGGCGCGCTCGCGCCGGCGTCGCAGATTCCAAAATCTGCTATATAATTTGGATCTAATTTTAGGTTTTGGGGGGTTGATGGTGGAGAGGTGCGGCCAAGCACTTGGAGGCCGGTGCTAGGGCACCATGGAGGAGTCATGCATCCCCTCCGGAAGGCCATGGTTCCGTTTCACCTTGGGTTCTATCTTCCTTCTCTTCCCTCTCTTCCCCTTCTATGTTGTTTGATTCTATTTTGGTACTTTGGATGATGTAATTTGATTCACTCTTGTTTAATACATCTTTATGCAATTGTTATGATGGGTTTTCATGGTTGGGTGTTTCTCTCTATGTTTAATGCTTCATTTGGTCAATTGGTGAATTCTAAAGCTTGTATTGATTCATAGATATATTGGAAAATTGATGTGGATTGATGTATGCTTGGTTATGGAAGAGGGAAATTCACTCATGTCTTGGGTTTGTTAGTTTCTCTTTGTGCTTCATGTATCTCTTGACCATGTGATGATTTTTAAGGCTTGCATGACAAAAGGGATTTTGGTGTGAGTTTAGTAAATGAGAGGAACCGCCCTTTGCACTAGTTAACTTAAGAATGAATTGTCTTAGGCTAGGTGAGGTCTTCTAGGTGATGATGGGATACACTCACCACTAGGTAGGAATATCTTGAGTTGGGAACGAGGTCTTAACCGAGTGACTAGTCGGGATACTCACTACTAGGATATGAGTACCTAGGCGGGAATCAATGGGATTTCATGAGTGACGGTCATAGATTCCATCCACTGGGACATGAACTTCTTGGGTTAGAAACGGAGCTTAGGGTATGTCTCATCGAGCGAATTTATGCTACAATGCGCCTTTTGGGATTGTTAGGACTTAAGGGATTAAGGCTAGGTTCTCAATTGGTAGGCTTTGCTTAATTAAGGAATTAGTTAGGTAAACAGCTCTTACCGGTATCTTAAATGTTAAATCCATCTTATATGAGTGTCTTGGTTGAGAACAAGTTGTGGATTAAGTAACATCATTTCGTAAGTACGCTTTCTTCTTTGTTTACCTCCGTCAACTTCTTTTATCGCTTTCTTTATTGTTGTTCTCATTTAGAATAATTATCACATTTTGAACCGCTTATTCAACGTCTAGCTAGTGAGATTAATACGTAACAACACAATCCCTGTGGAGACGACAAAACCCGATACTATACTATGATTGAGTCTTGAAAGGGATTTGATAGTAGTTAGTGGAGGAAAACCTCTTTTCATCATGCATATCTCTTTCATCAAAATGGCGCCGTTGCCGGGGATTGTGCTTTCCGTTACTATTAGTTAAACTAGTCAGGTGTTGATTTGAGCTTTGTTATAGTGTGCATTTAGTTTGTTTTTCTCCTATGTGTCAATTCAACTGATTTGTTCTTGTTCTAATTGCTTGTTGTGGCCTGATCAACTATAACATGATATGAGGTTTGGAATTCTGTGAACCTGACTTAGAATGAATCAGCTAGTGAATTTAATGTCAATTAGGTTCATTAGTCATGAATTGATGATTTGATGCATAGAATGTTGAGTCCTTGTGTGTTTTAGAGTCTCATGCATTTTTATTTTTATTTTTTGTGTTATGCACTATGTTGGATGCAATGAATGTGAGATTTTAGTGGTATTTTTGATGTGTTCGTTCATGTGCAAGAACTTGGTGTTTTTCTGAAAAGTGTAACAGAGGTTGGAGGGCCCAACAGTTGAAGAAGTTCTGGTGCTATCATGTTTTCAACCTACATGGAATAGACAGGGAAGTAATTCTAAACCACATTTCTCCTTTTCATTTTGATGAAAGAGATATGCATGATGAAAAGAGGTTTTCCTCCACTAACTACTATCAAATCCCTTTCAAGACTCAATCATAGTATAGTATCGGGTTTTGTCGTCTCCACAGGGATTGTGTTGTTACGTATTAATCTCACTAGCTAGACGTTGAATAAGCGGTTCAAAATGTGATAATTATTCTAAATGAGAACAACAATAAAGAAAGCGATAAAAGAAGTTGACGGAGGTAAACAAAGAAGAAAGCGTACTTACGAAATGATGTTACTTAATCCACAACTTGTTCTCAACCAAGACACTCATATAAGATGGATTTAACATTTAAGATACCGGTAAGAGCTGTTTACCTAACTAATTCCTTAATTAAGCAAAGCCTACCAATTGAGAACCTAGCCTTAATCCCTTAAGTCCTAACAATCCCAAAAGGCGCATTGTAGCATAAATTCGCTCGATGAGACATACCCTAAGCTCCGTTTCTAACCCAAGAAGTTCATGTCCCAGTGGATGGAATCTATGACCGTCACTCATGAAATCCCATTGATTCCCGCCTAGGTACTCATATCCTAGTAGTGAGTATCCCGACTAGTCACTCGGTTAAGACCTCGTTCCCAACTCAAGATATTCCTACCTAGTGGTGAGTGTATCCCATCATCACCTAGAAGACCTCACCTAGCCTAAGACAATTCATTCTTAAGTTAACTAGTGCAAAGGGCGGTTCCTCTCATTTACTAAACTCACACCAAAATCCCTTTTGTCATGCAAGCCTTAAAAATCATCACATGGTCAAGAGATACATGAAGCACAAAGAGAAACTAACAAACCCAAGACATGAGTGAATTTCCCTCTTCCATAACCAAGCATACATCAATCCACATCAATTTTCCAATATATCTATGAATCAATACAAGCTTTAGAATTCACCAATTGACCAAATGAAGCATTAAACATAGAGAGAAACACCCAACCATGAAAACCCATCATAACAATTGCATAAAGATGTATTAAACAAGAGTGAATCAAATTACATCATCCAAAGTACCAAAATAGAATCAAACAACATAGAAGGGGAAGAGAGGGAAGAGAAGGAAGATAGAACCCAAGGTGAAACGGAACCATGGCCTTCCGGAGGGGATGCATGACTCCTCCATGGTGCCCTAGCACCGGCCTCCAAGTGCTTGGCCGCACCTCTCCACCATCAACCCCCCAAAACCTAAAATTAGATCCAAATTATATAGCAGATTTTGGAATCTGCGACGCCGGCGCGAGCGCGCCAGCTTTCTGGGGCGAGCGCGCCAACTTGGGTAAAACCAGCTCCTACTCTCTGTCTCGGGGGCGAGCGCGCCAGCATCCTGGGGCGAGCGCGCCCAATTGGGGCGAGCGCGCCAGCTTCCTGGGGCGAGCGCGCCAGACTGCTGTGTAAAAACTGCTCTCTGTCTCGGGGGCGAGCGCGCCAGCTTCCTGGGGCGAGCGCGCCAGACACCTGAAACCAGAAAAATCACAGAAAAGCCATAAAAAATGTCTAATAAATAGATACAAACATAGAACAACCTAGAAATACAAAAATGCATGATATGAGACCAAAATGAGTGAAAAATGAATCAAAATCCTAATTAACCTACGGATCTATATGCAAAATAACTATGAAAATAGCCCTAAAACCCGGGTCAACAGGTGACCAGACGGTCTCTTCTGGCAGACTAATTCTCTTGATGATGCTTTGGGATTCATTCAGTCCCTTTAGTAGATAATCATTCCTGTACATGAGAAATTTCACTATGTTAGGAATTCTATCTCTGACGATATTAAACCTTAAAGAAATTGTTAATTATCAAAACATAATAATTCATTTAATTATTTGAGTCTAACACTTTTTATATCTCTTAAAGGCATTAAAGGCTTCATTCTTATGTGATAAGAATATAGTCCAAGTATATCTTGAATAATCATCAACAATTACAAGAGCATAATAATTACCTCCAAAACTTCTGGTCCTTGATATGGTCCAAATAAATCCATGTGAAGTAGTTGGAGTGGTCTTGTAGTTGAAAATGTATTCTTTGTGAAGAAGGTCTTGCTCCTGACCCTGGCTGAGGTTTTGATGACAACAAACTCATTGACAAAAGAAGAAAAGAAGACTTAGAGGAAACAGCGTTATAAAGTTCATCAATTACCTAGAAGTCTTAGTTTAGGTGAGTTATGCTTCTAAACGTCTCTTAAAGCATAAAGGCTCTTTAAAACACCTAAACTAATCAAGCTTAATGTTTCCATAACTTAAAAGAAGTAGAAAAACTTAAGCCGATCTTAAAAGATCAAGTTTCTGGAAGTTGGACTTTCTGGTAATCGATTACACATAGGCAAGTAATCGATTCCCACTTGCTTGTAATCGATTACATGTTTGAATTTGAAATTCAAACTGAACCGGCTATTAGTGTAATCGATTACACTAAGTGATGTAATCGATTACACACACGAAAAGTTGCATCTTTTCATGAACCATTGTGTCTCAAACCTTTTGGGAAAGGTTGCATTGGTTCAAGGACGTTGCCCTTGCCTATATAAAGTCCATTTGAGTCCAGAACACAACAACACATGAGAATACAACATTAGGCCAAAGCTTTGCCAAAATTAGTTCATTAAGTCTCTTTAGAACTTAAACTTTCAAGAGCCTAAATTCTGAGTTCATGATCTTCATGTTTATAAGAACACTCTAGTTGTTCATATCTTGAGGAACTCAGAATCCTATTATGCTTAAAAGCCTTAAAGCATAAATTCTCATGATCAATCCATTTGTATGTTAAAGGATTGATACAGCCAATTGTAAACTCTTCTTCATCTCTTTCTGTTAGATTGAGTATTCACCGTGGATCTCGGTGAAGGGTTGTTGGTACTGAAAGTGGTATACTTTCAGGGTGTTGATTGAAGGTGGTTTAGCCTTCAAGGTCTGAGGGTGGTTTGCCTTCAGGAACTGAAAGTGGTTTACTTTCAGGGGCTGTGGAAAGTGGTATACTTTCACAGGAAATTGATAGAAATTCTTAGGGTCCTTGGTGTAAGAACTTGTAAGAGATTTTTATCAATAGTGGAAAAATCCTCAAGGGATTTTCTTGAGGGACTAGACGTAGCCTTCGGTGGATAGAAGGTGAACCAGGATAAAATTCTGTGTGTGTGAATTCTTCTATCCTTCATCTTTACTTTCAAGCAACGCTTAATTCCGCTGCAAACGTTTGCTTTTACATTTACCTTGAAAGTAAGAAGTTATCAAGGCGAAAATCGGGTAAACCTGATTCACCCCCCCTCTCAGGTTGCTATCTGTACTAACATTCTTGAGTTTGAATGATACCTTAGTTTGCTTTCCTTTCTGACATGCATCACATAGCTTGTCCTTTTCAAATTTTATCTTTGGAAGGCCAATAACAAGATCATGTTTGATTAGTTTATTCAAATGATCCATGTGGATGTGAGCCAGTCTTATATGCCAAAGCCATGAATCATTGTTGTTCTTGGCTAATAAGCATTTAACATTGGATGGAATTTCATCCAACGATATCATGAAGACTTTATTGTCTTTGTATCCTGAGAACTTAATTTCTTGAGTTTTCACATCTTTCACCACACAGATATCATTTGTAAAACCAACTTTCAAACCTTTGTCACATAGTTGACTAATACTTAGCAGGTTATGCTTCAAACCATCGACATAGAGAACTTTATCAATGATAGTTTGAGGGGGCGTACCTATCCTTCCAATGCCAAGTATTTTTCCTTTCTCATTATTACCATATGTGACAAAACCCTTTTCTCTGGGCATAAGATACGAGAACTTTGTTTTGTCTCCTGTCATGTGTGATGAGCAGCCACTGTCAAGATACTATAAGTTGCTTGCTGCTTTCATACACACCTACAAAACAGATTTTAAACTTGGGTGTTAGGTACCCAATGTACTTTGGGTCCTGGTACTCCTACATTCTTGTAATAGCACCTATTTGGGGCATGTCCTATTTTATTACAATAAGTACATGAGTATTTATTGTAACCTAATGTATGCATAGAAGCATGATTGTTCTTTATGGAATATCTTTGATTACAGTTCTTCTTATTGTTTATATTCTTAGAAGTACTTGACTTCAACTATTTAGAAACTTCTTCTCTTTTGTTTGGTTTGACAAAAGTAGTTTTCTTAACTTCTTTTGTTTTCAACTGAGATGTATATCCTAGTCCAATTTTATTGCTTGAGTGTCTTTGTATACTTAGGATATCATCTATTTTTTGCTTTCCTATATTGAAGTTATGAACTCTTTGTTGAAGATTATCTATTTTCTCTTCTAGTGAATTACACTTAGTGCATTCATGTGGAATGTCTAATGTAGATTTTACTATATCTAGTTCATTTTGTAAGGTTTTACATTTAATTTCTAATGAAGAGATAATGGCATTTTGCTTACTGCTTACTTTAGAAAAACTTTGACATAACTTAAACACATTTTCTATGGCAAATTCTAAATCAATAAATGAAATTACATCATTTACATCCTTTCCTTTTGAATGGCTTTCCAAGATTCTTCCCCAGAAGATTCATATTTTCATTGATGTCCTCTTCAGAATCTGCATCATATTCTTCTTTGACGCTTTCCTTTGCTTTTAGAGAAATGGTCCGATTCAACTCTAATTCATGTTCTTGGAGTTTTCCAAAGAGTGTTGCTAGAGTCATATTTGATAAACTTTTGTTTTCGAAAATCACCGTTACCTTTGGTTTCCATGCTCTTGTGAGTGATCTAAGTACTTTCATGTTTAGGTCACTCCTGGAAAATTCTTTACCAAGTGCAATCAAATGGTTAGTCAAATGAGTAAAACATTTTTTCATATCCAATACCTTTTCACCAGGGAGCATTGAGAACATCTCATATTCTTGTGACAAGGTATTGATTTTTTATCTTTTGACATCATCTGTTCCTCCATGGGTTACCATTAACTTATCCCATATTTCTTTTGAAGTTCTGCACGTTGATACTCTGAAGAATTCGTCCATGCCAAGAGCAGATGTAAGAATGTTCATGCCTTTTAGGTCATATTGAACTTTCTTCTTTTCTTTTTCACTCCATGTGTTTTCTGGTTTTGGTTGTGTGCTATCACCCACTTCATTCATTGGTATAAATGGACCTTCTTCAATGGCATTCCATATCTCCACATCCAATGACCTTATGAAGATTTTCATCTTGATTTTCCAGAAGTCATAGTGGTCTCCATTGAAGTATGGTGGTCTATTTATGTTGAATCCCTCACTAGTGCTATGTTTAGAGGAGGATGCCATCTTCCCGGATCTTAGGAGCAAATTACCAAAACTTACGCTCTACTACCAATTGTAAGTATAGATAGCAACCTGAGAGGGGGGTGAATTAGGTTTGCACTGTGAAGAAAGTCTTGCTCCTGACCCTGGCTGAGGTTTTGATGACGACAAACTCATCGACAAAAAGAAGAAAAGAAGACTTAAAGGAAACAGTGCAATATGATTCAACATCTGCCTAAGTCTTAGTATAGGTGAGTTATGCTTCTAAAGGCTTCTCGAGTATAAAGGATCTTTAAAATACCTAAGCTAATTGAGTTTTATCATTTTCATAAGTTAAAAGAAGTAGAAAAACTCAAGCCGATCTTAAAAGTTCAAGTTTCTGGAAATTGGACTTGATTGTAATCGATTACACCCTTAAGGTAATTTATTACACATAGGCAAGTAATCGATTACATATTTCTTGTAATCGATTACACGTTTGAATTTGAAATTCAAACAGCAACGGCCACTTAGTGTAATCGATTACCCAAGTAATGTAATCGATTACATGCTCGAAAAGTTGCATCTTTTCATGAACCATTGTGTCTCAAACCTTTTGGAAAGGGTTGCATTGGTTCAAGGACGTTTCCTCATGCCTATATAAAGTCCATTTGAGTCCAGAAACACATAACACATGAGAATACACGAATTAGGCCAAAACATTGTTAAATTGTTCATTCATGTTTAATTAGCCTTTGATACATAAAATTTCAAAGAGCCTAAGTTCTGAGTTCATGTTCTTTATTGTTTAAGAGAACACCTTAGTTGTTCATATCCTGAAGAACTCAGAACCAAGAGAGCCTTCTTATGCTTAAGAGCCTTGAAGCATAATTCTCATGATCAATCCACTTGTGTGTTAAGGGATTGATACAGCCAAGTGTAAACTCTTCTTCATCTGATTCTGGTTGAGTGTAAATTGTTCATTCATGTTTAATTAGCCTTTGATAGCCAAACCGCAAGTGCACGGTTGATTATCGCGTAATATAAAAAGATCAAACCCACAGGGATAGGTGTCCTATTATTAATTTATTTAGAACTTAAACATAAAATATAAAGGTTGAAGATGGTATGTTGTAGAACAAGAACTAAACATAAAATAAATAAACAGAAAATAACGATGGTGGAAAATAAGATCTTGGGTTGAATTACTTAACTTTTAAAACATGCTAGCAAACCTCTACCATATTTCTGAATTTTAAAACCAAGTTCATGATGCTATAGCCTAGTATTTCTACAAGTTAATTCCTTACAAATGTAGAACTTTCTTCCTAATTACTAAATTCAATTCCTTGCAACTTAGTTAACTAGAGAAGCAGATGAAGATGAAATTTAGGCCAACATAAAGCTACGTCTATCCTAATTCCTTAGTGATATATACTTATAGCTTTTTTTAAATCCTAGGTCCCTTACTACTTACCAATTTCCATTCGTATAAGTAATAAGCAAGAGATCTTGTGTGCACGAAGAAGAATGAAGAACAAGGAAATAAAACATGAATCTGCAATATTATTCAGAAGAGTAGAAGAAAGCTAAAACATAATTAAAAGCTAAAACAACCCAAGAAACTTAAAAAGAAATTAGCCAAACATGGCTAATAGAAACATCGAATTACCCTGGACTAGGAGCTCAAGTATGGCTTCCCACAATTCTCAGGAACAATGCTCTAAAGGGAGAAAGAATAACACTTGTTGTGTTCTGAAGAGGTGTGTCTTACAAGTGAAGAAAAGGCCCCTATTTTATAGTAAAAAATCACCCTCCAGCGCTTGAGCGCTGGCATTCCCAACACTTGGGCGTTGGGATGCATTAAAATTCCACTATCAGTCCGAGGCCCAGCGCTTGAGCGCTCGGTTTCCAACGCTTGAGCGCTGGGTAAAAATCTGACTCATCTCTTAGTCAGAGTCCCAACGCTTGAGCGTTGGGTCGCCTGCTGGTTCATCTTCAAGCTTTTTCCTTGTTCATGGTAATGGTTTTTCAATGCCTTCAATGGCCACCACTCAGCCCTTAATCATTTCTGAAACTTCCTTCCCACTACCATCAATGTCTTCAAGTTTATTTTCCATGTGCTAATTTAGAGAGAGTTGCTTCATATTCTTCTTTTTCTCTTTTAGCCCTCTCTTTACTAGAACTTCAATTTTGGCCCTTTAATTCTTTGAAACTTCACTTTTAATCCTCCACTCTTGAACTTTCACACTATGACCCCTGATTTCCTGAAATTTTACAATTTGGTCCCTGGACAAAAATGATAACTACACCAGCTTTTCCTAAAAATATAAAATAGCTATAAAAATTCCTAAAAATATTAAATTAAGTTAGAAAAACAAATAAAATCTAATCCATATGCAAAATGCAAAATAAATATAAAATCTACATAAAAATAATAAAAATCCTATATGTGACTAAAAAATAATAAAATAAAAAGACTAAAAACAACCTAAAATTTATCATATAAAATCCAATCATCAAAAGGGTTGCATTGGTTCAAGGACGTTTCCTCATGCTTATATAAAGTCCATTTGAGTCCAGAAACACATAACACACGAGAATACACGAATTAGGCCAAAACATTGTTAAATTGTTCATTCATGTTTAATTAGCCTTTGATACATAAACTTTCAAAGAGCCTAAGTTCTGAGTTCATGTTCTTCATTGTTTAAGAGAACACCTTAGTTGTTCATATCCTGAAGAACTCAGAACCAAGAGAGCCTTCTTATGCTTAAGAGCCTTGAAGCATAATTCTCATGATCAATCCACTTGTGTGTTAAGGGATTGACACAGCCAAGTGTAAACTCTTCTTCATCTGATTTTGGTTGAGTGATTGTTCACGCGTAGGGTTCGGTGAAGGTTTGTTGTACTGAAAGTGGTTTTCTTTCAGGGATTGTTTTGAAGGTGCTTTGCCTTCAAGTACTGAAAGTGGTTTTGCTTTCAGGGACTGAAAGTGGTTTGCTTTCAGGGACTGAAAGTGGTTTGCTTTCAGGGGCTGTTGAAAGTGGTTTGCTTTCGCAGGTTGTTGACAGAAATTCTTAAGGTACTTGGTGTAATCACTTGTAAGAGATTTTTATCAATAGTGGAAAAATCCTTAAGGGGTTTTCTTGAGGGACTGGACGTAACCTTCGGTGGTTGAAGGTGAACCAGGATAAAACTCTGTGTGTGCATTCTTCTATCCTTCATCTTCACTTTCAAGAAAAATTCATTTCCGCTGCACTCGTTTGTGTTTATCTTTATCTTGAAAGTAAGAAGGCATTTTAAGGCGAAAATAAGGTAAACCTGATTCACCCCCCCCCCCCCTCAAGTTGCTATCCATACTTACATGGACAATTTTTTCCTTAACAAAACCTGTTACATTCAAGATAATGATAATCACAATTGATGATTGTGAATGCAGCAGAATCAAACGTTGCTTGAAAGTAAAAGATAAGAGTTAGGAAAATTTACATACAGGTTTTATCCTAGTTCACCTTCAAACCACAGAAGGCTACGTCCAATCCCTCAAGAAACCCTTGAGGATTTTTCCACTATTGATAAAAACTTCTTACAAGTGATTATTCCAAGGACTTTAAGAATTTCTATCAACAACCTGAAAGCACACCACTTTCAGAGTGCCAACCTTCACCGAGCCCTACGGTGAACTTCCACTCAACCAGAATGAAGATGAAGAAGATTTGTACATAGTTGAATCAATCCTCTAACATAAGAATGGATTGAACATAGAAGTTATGCTTTAGGCACTTATCATATGAAGGCTCTTTCTTATTCTGATTTCTTCAACAGTTGAACAGCATAAGTGTTCTTATTGAAAATGAAGAATTAGAAACTCAGAATTTTGGCTCTAATGAATATGAAAGATGTTTATCAATGATTTCAATGTCTATTAATGTGTCTCAATGTGTATTTCATTTCTGAGCCTAAATGGACTATTTATAGGGACTAGGGATCATCCATGAACCAACACAAGGCTTCCCAAACATTTTTAGACACAATGGTTCATGAAATAATACAACTGTCGAGAAGGTAATCGATTACAGTACTTAGGTAATCAATTACGCTATGTGACCGTTGTTGTTTGAATTTCAAATTCAAACATGTAATCGATTACAAGCAAGCTGTAATTGATTACCTGCCTCTGTGTAATCGATTACCTTCATGGTGTAATCGATTACACTCAAGTCCATTTTCTAGATAATGAAATTTTAAGTCCTAATTGAGTTTTTCTATCACTTTTAACTTATGAAAAAGATTATACTCAATTATTTTTAATTGTCTTTGAGCCTTCATACTTAAAGAAACCTTAGAAGCACAACTTACCTAAAATGTAAGACTTAGTCAAAGATAGAACCCTTGAGTGTTGCTTGAGATATGTTGCACTGAATCTTCTAAGTCTTCTTTTCTTCTTTTTGTACATGATTTTTTCGTCATCAAAACTTCAGCCAAGGCAAGGGAAAGACCTTCTTCACATGACAATCCTACCCTCCTTAAATTTGTTTCTTCCTCGAAACTATAGGTCGACGAAGTGCTTGGGTATTTCCTTTCCCTACTTTCTCTTCGGGTTTCCACGTTGTTCCTTCCGTGGTTGGACCAACACTGCTGGCTAGGGAAATTCTCTCCCCTTGGAACTTCTTACCGTCTTTGTCGTCGGTCTTCATACATGAATCTATGAGTGACGAGTTTCCTTTGGGTTGTGAGGGTTCTGACTCATTAATCCTTGCATAAGCCATCCTAGCTTAACTAACTTCACAACTCTCGTTGTCGTGGCCTTTCGAGGTAAGCTTATTCCTCCCTTCATGTTCCAGACTTCTCACTGGCGTAGTCCTTACGCTTGCTCTGAGAAGTTCTCATCTTTTCTTTACTCGACTCAAACCCTTCCATGGTTTGCCGAGCAAGTCTAACTCCAACTACCGGCCTCTGCCGCCTCGGTGTAGCTTGAAACATCTCGCGTCCAGACTCCGCTTCACAGGGTGCCATCCCTGGGTTGTACGATAGTTGTCGCTATAGATAAGCTCCATCAAAGGTGGTTGTTCCCTCCAGCTTTTACAATGGTCCAAGACACAAGCCTTGAAAATCCTCTAGCGATCCCAATATCTGTTCAGTTCTGTTTTGCCAGTGAAGGGTGACAGAAGAATCTTGGTCCCGTCTTCAAATACCGTCAAGCATAAAACTAGGCAAACAAGCGCGTAGGTAACATTCAAGTTAACACATAAGACACATTCCACACCAAAATAAATAAACATTGTGGTTGATTTCTCTACGGTTCCTATGTGCACGTACAACTTCCCGTCGTACAAAATTCCATTCAAAAATATAGCACCAAACCTCGTAGGTTGGTCGGACACTCAACCGATTTTCGTGCGAAAAAGTTCCGCGGACAGTTGGGAGTTGTCACTTACATGGGTACGTTTTGCATAACGTTCCCGAAAGATTGCATCTCCGGTCTAGGGTGCTGCTTAACCCTAACTGTAACAACTTCAAAATGCACGATTCGACGAGAGGGCTTCAAATTTAAGCTCTTCAGATCGCTCCCTCAAGGGCGACTGGAATACCGTTCCATATCCGAGATGATGCTGGGCACGTTCCGTGCAGTTAAGCATCCTTTGAAAGCATACTTCTGATGTCCGTTGTACGTTGAAGATTTTCTCTATGACTTGAGGCGAGCTGACTTGGTCAATCCTCGATTACCCATATCCATCGATGTACCGTCCCACTTCCACTCAGGGACGTTAAGGGGCTGAAACATTTCTACCAGCTCCTCACATTCCATCCTTGCCTTCTGACAAGGAAGGTGTGGCATCACACAATCAGTCTTTCTATTTCCTTGTTCAAGATAGATTGATCCAACTTCAGACCTTGAAACTGTTTGAACAATTCCATCTTTCTCACCGTCATGGTGGAGGCATTCATTGCTGGTTGATCCAAGACCTGGCAACCACGATGAACTTCCTCAGATGGTACTGCGGGGTAAGATCCTACTCCCGCATGGGCTTTGCCCATTCATGCCGCTTCAAGCTTCCTCCTTCAAATCAAACGAATATTCCAAATTCCACGTGATAGTTGAAGGCAGTGTAGCACTCTCATAGAGGTGGCGTCTTCATAAATCGAGCGCAAACTCCACTGTGGCTAATTCCAACTAATATCTTGGACAGCTTTGCTCTAGCATCTTTAACCGTTCCTGTAAGACCCCTAATTTCTTGTAATTACAGTTTAGTCCCTGAACTTGGTTGAAATTGTTTTTCTAGTCCTCGGACTCCTTTTGTTTGCAAATTAACCCTTGAGTTAATTACTGTGATGTTAGTCTTGAGTTATTTAATCTTGTCTAGAGCATGATTGCTTGCCTTGAGAATATTTGAATTACCTTGCTTGAATTGCAACAAGATGAGTTGTGGCTTAGCGGTTGAGGCTTAAGCATTTGGTTGGCAAGTCTTGGGTTCGAACCTTGATGAGGAAGGTTTTGTTTTTATTTTAGTTTTTCGTGTGACTCATCAAATTCACTTTCAAATTTCGAAATTCAGATCAAAGAGGAGTTAAGAGCATTTAAATAAGGCTTAATGTGAAGATTATAGGCATTAAAGGAGGATTAGGAGTGGTTAATGGCTTGTCTAGGGTTTTAAAGGAGTTTTAATGTGTATTAAGGCTAATGAAGGAGGTGGGGACGGCTCTCTCTCTCTCACCATGCAGCTGAATGGATATTTTAACATGTGCTAAAACTCTCCTTTTGAAATTCAAAACCGACAAGAGAGTTATGGGCCATTAAGGGAGTTAATTCTTTGTCCTTTGCCTTAATGTGCCATGAAGAGAAATTATGATGAATGAAAGAGATTATGGTCGTGCCTCTCCTTCTCCCTATCACCCTCTCATTGCTGAACCTTCAACCTTAAAGAATTTCTAACTTTCTCTTGCTCCTCCACTCAAAGATTTTCCGAAAAAGGCCTAAAACCCCTTATTCTGTGTTTCCGAAGTGCTGCTGGAATTTTGTGTTGCTTGGTCGAACCTCTCCTTTATTCTTGGTGGTGATCAAGCTCTGAATCCTTCCATTTTTCGTGGTTCTCAAACCTCACACTCAATCCCTTCAAATTTCGTGGTGTCGGTTCAATCGGTAAGAGACCAAAACTTCCAAATTTTGAGTTTTTCTAGTAACAATTCCTGCCTTCCTCTAGAGTTATTTGGTTTTTGATTCCAACCTTTGATCTTCATCAAGCTCGAGTCCACTACATTCTGGAAGGGGCTAGGGTCGTGCTACACTCAAGCTTGATCAACTCTCTCAAACAAGGTTGGTATTCCATTTCCGTTCTTTCGGTTCAACATCTAGTTATCTCCCTCGAAAAATGATTTTTGGAAATTAGAAAACCTTTGGTCTTTTGGATAGAAAACTCATTTGTTAGGTTATAAAATAGGTTCTGAACATGGAAGAATTTTAACTTTGAAAGGAATTGGTTAAAAACGGAGTTTCGAGTGAAAAACTTGATTTTTAGGGTTTCTGGCAGGGAGCCAACGCATGAGCGTTGGACCCCAACGCCTGGGCGTTATAATTTTGCCCAGTACGTGTTGCCAGACAGGGACCCAACGCTTGAGCGTTGGAACCCAACGCTTGGGCGCTAGGCCCCTGACAGCAAATTGTTGTTTTTGCTTTTTGGGTCTATAATTCATAAGAGTTGTTTTCCGACCTTTTCCATGTTTGTTGATGAATGTATGTATGTTTGTTTGTCTTACAAGGTTTGGAAACACTTGCATGCAACCCTCTCGGAGGTAAGGGTAACTCGTTTTTCTTAGGAATTCTTCATGTGGATTGTGATTGTTTTTATATGCTGTCTCTTGTGAATTCTACTATGGTGATTGAGAAACTATTCTGGGATTGTATTGACCATATGACATGTTGCTTATATTGTGAGTTGATGCCCTTTATAATGGTGGCTTGGTGTTAGTGAAAAATGATATGACGAAATAATTTAGAGAAGAGGAATTGTTGGCATATTAGTATGCTGTAAACTGGTGATAACCGAGCCTCTCATGGCAAAACAAATAGTGCTGTTTTCTGTTTGTTTATAAACTCTGTTTTCTGTTTTTTTGTTACTGCTGTATTCTGTTTCTGTACTTTTTTCTAAGAACAGCAGATTCTGTATTAAAATTGCCACTGTTTCTGTTTTTCTTTAGTGCTGCTGTTTCTGTATCAAAACAGCTTCAGTTTTCTGTATTCTAAAATACTGCAGTTTCTGTACTTAAATTTCTGCTGTTTCTGTTCTAAAAATACACTGCTGTTTACTGTAAATAAACACTGCTGTTTTCTGTATTTGAAAAATACACTGCTGTTTACTGTAAATAAACACTGCTGTTTTCTGTATTTGAAAAATACACTGCTGTTTACTGTATATAAATACTGCTGTTTTCTGTATATAAACAATGCTGTTTCTGTTTTAATATTAAAATAAGAATGCTGTTTTTTTTAAATAAATGAATAAATCGAGATATATTGGTTAATTCACGGTGGAAATGTTGTTGTGTGGTGATGGTTATATTGTGTATGTTGTGTGCTATGATTGAAGTTTTGTGAGGACTGTTGGTCCATGAGGAGTATGAATTTTTGCATAGTCATAGCATATGCATCTTATATATATATATTGGGTTGATGTGGCGGCACTTTGTCCCGCGGGATCAACTGAGGATTCTTAGGTTGATGGTAATCAACCGAGGGCAATGTGGTGGATCTTTGTCCCACGTGATTGTCTTGGCCCGTGAAGGGTGATGTTTTGGCCCGTGAAGGGTGACGTTTGGCCCGTGAAGGGTGATGTTTTGGCCCGTGAAGGGTGATGTTTTGGCCCGTGAAGGGTGATGTTTTAGCCCGAGAAGGGTGATGTTTTAGCCCGAGAAGGGTGACGTAATGGCCATATATTATTGCACATCTTAATTGAATTGGTGACGTGGAAATTAATTATTGTGTTGCTGTTCTTGTTCTGTTCTTGATGGATTCAGTTTGATGAACTTGTGTTTTTACTATCACAATTGATTATATGTTTTTCTGTATTTACGAGTTAACCCTTCCTTGTTTGCCTTGTTTGATTTGTTTGGGCGCTTAACGCCATAGATGATCAGGACAATAAGGTCCAGGAGCGGTGACTTGAAGATAGAACAAGAGACGAGGAAGATTCAAATAAAGAAGTTGTATTTTCTTTTATTTTGTTTTAGCGACGTTTGGTTTATTGCACATGTCAGTGCAACTTTATTTATTTTGAAACTTTATGGCGTTGAGATAATTATAACTCTATTATGGGATAATTATTAATTATTATTATTGAGCGTCGTTGTTTTAGAAATTGAGCGTTTTGAGAGGTTTCAAAGTATAATTTCCGCGTAATTACTATGTGACCCTCAACCCAAAATTGGGGTGTTACATTTGTGGTATCAGAGCGATGGTTGAGATAACCAGCGCTGTTGGGTGATTATTCTGACGTCGATCGATGGGGTGTCGATCGAAAGAAGAATTTTATGTTTGAATTGTTTGTACTTATTGTTGTTTAAGATTGTCTTAATCGGACGATTTAATTGATTGTGTTTGACTAACTCTTCTTGCTATTTCTGTTTCTGGATTAACCGTTAATTTTTCTTACAAGCAGGAGTAAGAGATTAGCGAGTCTAGATACGGAAATGGCTGAGCAGGACGTGGAGTATCTGAGGTCTGTCGCTAGCGCTAACTTAGTCAAGTTGGTGAAGATTCACGAGAATGCTGTTGCGGCTCGTGCTGAAGAGGAATCAAACCGTTCTGTTATGGACGCTATTGCACTTATGAGAGCAGTTCAATGGTTAGACCTCGAATGCTACCTGACGATGGAGGTGAAGGCAGTAGACATCGAAGCGACGAACAAGTGCATTAAGGATCTGCGAACGAGAGGTGGACCAATTAGGTCGCATCAAGGAAAGAACGACAAGGGCAAAGAACCGTATCGACGCATCCCGACGAAGGAGCGCGTTGCTGATTTAGAGCGACATGTTGGAGATAGATGGGGCATCAGAGGAATGCTAAGGCCACTAAAGGAAGTCGAATGTTTTAGATGCAGAAAGATGGGGTATTACGCCAACAAATGCACGGAGAACCCAAAGGTGTGCTGGAATTGCAAAAAGCCGGGACACGCCGCAAAGAATTGCCGAACTACAGGAGTTCGAGATGAGGACAATGTCGTGTGAGGACAAGACGGGGACGCTACACTCTGGACTACTACTTGACCTAAGGCTTGAGATGGAACCCTTTTAGAAGTAGCGTTATTAGATCTTTGTTCTCTGATATTGAGTCGACGTTGTGTTATCTTTTATGCTATGTTTTAGTTTTGTTTGACCTTGTTTGACTCTAGTATTATTGAAATAAGCCTCGTGCTAGTTAGTGACTTTTATAAGGATTTAGAAGAACACCTTGCTTGGTTTGTTAAAAATATAAGCTCCTGTTTTAAAGATGTCTGAGTTTCTGGACTCTTACCTTTCGAAGTCCTCCCTGAAAAGAGGAGTTTTGAAGGTCTTGCTAGCGACCAGCGTTGGAGAATCAACGACAGACGGCGTACAGGGTATTTCCATTGTTCGTGATTTTGCAGACGTATTTCCTAAAGACGTCCCAGGAATACCCCCTGTTCGTGATACCGAGTTCTCGATCGAGTTGGTTCCTGGAACCGGACCGATCTCTATTGCACCTTATCGTATGGCACCAGCGGAGCTTGCGGAGTTGAAAAGCCAGTTGGATGATCTCATGGGGAAAGGATTTATTTGACCTAGCGTGTCTCCGTGGGGAGCGCCTATGCTACTTGTCAAGAAGAAGGACGGAAGATCCCGACTCTGCGTGGATTACCGACAGCTGAATAAAGTGACAATAAAGAATCGTTATCCTTTGCTGAGGATTGACGACTTGATGGACCAGCTTCGAGGAGCGGCGATTTTCTCGAAGATCGACTTGCGATCTGGTTATCACCAAATTCG
This sequence comes from Acmispon strigosus, assembly GCA_030819835.1. Classification (NCBI taxonomy): domain Eukaryota; kingdom Viridiplantae; phylum Streptophyta; class Magnoliopsida; order Fabales; family Fabaceae; genus Acmispon; species Acmispon strigosus. The sequence continues at coordinate 23,425,448 of JAUAMA010000004.1, read as the reverse complement.
AGTCAAGGAAGCAGACATTCAGAAGACGGCTTTTCGTACACGTTATGACACTACGAGTATGTAGTAATGCCTTTTGGGGTTACGAATGCGCCAGCGGTGTTCATGGATTACATGAACATAATCTTTAATTCCTTCCTTGACAGGTGTGTATTTGTGTTTTGTTGTTTGATCCTGTGATTTTTGTGTATGGTTTTACAACCTGTTTTCTACAGGTTCGTGGTCGTTTTTATTGACGATATCCTGATCTACTCGAGGAGTAGAGAAGAGCACGTAGAACACTTGCGCCAAGTGCTGTCCATTCTTCGCGAGAAGGCTCTTTTTGCGAATGCGGCTAAGTGTGACTTTTGGCTGGAAGAAGTGAAGTTTCTTGGCCATGTCATTTCGAAGGAAGGCATAGCCGTTGATCCGAGTAAAGTGGAAGCTGTGACAAAGTGGGAACAGCCGAAGACTGTGACAGATATCCGAAGTTTCTTGGGCTTGGCTGGATACTACCGGAGATTCATTGAGGGTTTTGCGAAAATTGCAGGACCTTTGACGAAGCTGACTCGAAAGGATCAACCTTTTTCTTGGACTGATGAATGTGAGTCCAGTTTTCAGGAGATGAAGCGGCGTTTGACTACCGCACCAGTCTTGGATTTACCGCAGTGGGATGAACCTTACGAGGTTTATTGTGATGCGTCTTACCAGGGCTTGGGCTGTGTTTTGATGCAACATCGGAAGGCTGTTGCTTATGCTTCAAGACAGCTGAAGATCCATGAACGTAACTACCCGACGCATGATCTGGAGCTTGCGGCGGTGGTTTTTGCTCTCAAAATGTGGAGACACTATTTGTATGGGGGCACGTTCACTGTGTTCAGCGATCACAAGAGTTTGAAATATCTCTTTGATCAGAAGGATCTAAACATGAGACAGAGGCGGTGGATGGAATTCTTGAAAGACTATGACTTTACTCTGCAATACCATCCAGGAAAGGCTAATGTTGTGGCTGATGCTCTCAGTCGCAAGGCTATTCATGTTTCCTCTTTGATGATTAAGGAGTTGGAGTTACTGGAGGCTTTCCGTGACTTAAGCTTGGACGTGCAGGTGAAACCTGGAAAACTGAGTTTCGGGATGATCACTATATCCAGTGGGTTGTTAGAAGAGATCCGATCCAAGCAGACGCAAGATAAAGAACTGATTGAGAAGAGAGAAATGATTAGTGTCGGGAAGGCACCAGATTTTGCGGTAGGAGTTGATGGCATCTTGCGATGCAAGGGACGTGTGTGTGTCCCGAATGATGTTGAGTTGAGGAGATTGATCCTTGACAAAGGCCATAAGAGCAGGTTGAGTCTTCATCCGGGTGCAACGAAGATGTACCAGGATCTGAAGCTACATTTCTGGTGGTCGGGGATGAAGAGGAATGTTGCGGAGTATGTGGATGCTTGTTTGACTTGTCAGAAGGCTAAGGTGGAGCATCAAAAACCAGCTGGGTTGATGCAATCTCTCGAGGTTCCGGAGTGGAAATGGGATAGTATATCTATGGATTTTGTAGTTGCTTTACCACTCACTCGGAAGAGATTTGATTCCATCTGGGTAATCGTTGACCGTTTGACAAAATCCGCTCACTTTCTACCTGTTAAGACCATCTATAAGGTGGAACAGCTTGCTGAAGTGTATATTGCTGAGATTGTGCGATTACATGGAGTTCCTTCGACCATTGTTTTCGACAGGGATCCGAAGTTCACTTCGCACTTCTAGAAGGCCTTGCAGGGAGCTCTTGGGTCGAAACTGAGTTTGAGTTCTGCATATCACCCGCAGACGGATGGACAGACTGAACGGACAATTCAGTCTTTGGAGGATCTTCTGCGTGCTTGTGTGTTAGATAATCAAGGAAGCTGGGATGAACTATTACCTTCGATCGAGTTTACTTACAATAACAGTTTTCATGCTAGCATTGGGATGGCACCGTACGAGGCTTTGTATGGAAGGAGATGTAGGACCCCTCTGTGTTGGTTCCAGGATGGGGAACATTTGCTGGTTGGACCAGAACTTGTTCAACAGACGACAGAGAAGGTTAAGCAGATCAAGGAGAAAATGAAGGCGTCTCAGAGTAGACAGAAGAGCTACTCGGATAATCGACGTAGGGATTTGGAGTTTGCGCCGGGGGAACATGTATTTCTCCGGGTAACTCCAACTACTGGAGTCAGAAGGGCGATAAAATCGAAGAAGTTGACGCCGAAATTTATCGGACCTTACCAGATCATTGAAAGAGTTGGATCGGTGGCGTATCGCATTGCCTTGCCACCCTTTCTATCTAAGATTCATGATGTGCTACATGTTTCGCAATTGCGGAAGTACATACCCGATCCTTCACATGTTATCGCTCAGGATGACATTCAGCTGAAGGATAATTTGACCATTGAAGTTCCACCGATGAGTATCGCCGACCGTAGAATTAAGCAGCTGAAAAACAAGCAGATTCCGCTTGTGAAGGTGATTTGGAATCAGACTACGGGCGACGCTACTTGGGAACTCGAGGAGAAGATGCGGGAGCAATATCCCGAGTTGTTTCTTTGACGTGTAGTTTCGAGGAAGAAACTCTTTTTAGGGGGGTGGTATTGTAAGACCCCTAATTTCTTGTAATTACAGTTTAGTCCCTGAACTTGGTTGAAATTGTTTTTCTAGTCCTCAGACTCCTTTTGTTTGCAAATTAACCCTTGAGTTAATTAATGTGATGTTAGTCTTGAGTTATTTAATCTTGTCTAGAGCATGATTGCTTGCCTTGAGAATATTTGAATTACCTTGCTTGAATTGCAACAAGATGAGTTGTGGCTTAGCGGTTGAGGCTTAAGCATTTGGTTGGCAAGTCTTGGGTTCGAACCTTGATGAGGAAGGTTTTGTTTTTATTTTAGTTTTTCGTGTGACTCATCAAATTCACTTTCAAATTTCGAAATTCAGATCAAAGAGGAGTTAAGAGCATTTAAATAAGGCTTAATGTGAAGATTATAGGCATTAAAGGAGGATTAGGAGTGGTTAATGGCTTGTCTAGGGTTTTAAAGGATTTTTAATGTGTATTAAGGCTAATGAAGGAGGTGGGGACGGCTCTCTATCTCTCACCATGCAGCTGAATGGAGATTTTAACATGTGCTAAAACTCTCCTTTTGAAATTCAAAACCGACAAGAGAGTTATGGGCCATTAAGGGAGTTAATTCTTTGTCCTTTGCCTTAATGTGCCATGAAGAGAAATTATGATGAATGAAAGAGATTATGGTCGTGCCTCTCCTTCTCCCTATCACCCTCTCATTGCTGAACCTTCAACCTTAAAGAATTTCTAACTTTCTCTTGCTCCTCCACTCAAAGATTTTCCGAAAAAGGCCTAAAACCCCTTATTCTGTGTTTCCGAAGTGCTGCTGGAATTTTGTGTTGCTTGGTCGAACCTCTCCTTTATTCTTGGTGGTGATCAAGCTCTGAATCCTTCCATTTTTCGTGGTTCTCAAACCTCACACTCAATCCCTTCAAATTTCGTGGAGTCGGTTCAATCGGTAAGAGACCAAAACTTCCAAATTTTGAGTTTTTCTAGTAACAATTCTTGCCTTCCTCTAGAGTTATTTGGTTTTTGATTCCAACCTTTGATCTTCATCAAGCTCGAGTCCACTACATTCTGGAAGGGGCTAGGGTCGTGCTACACTCAAGCTTGATCAACTCTCTCAAACAAGGTTGGTATTCCATTTTCGTTCTTTCGGTTCAACATCTAGTTATCTCCCTCGAAAAATGATTTTTGGAAATTAGAAAACCTTTGGTCTTTTGGATAGAAAACTCATTTGTTAGGTTATAAAATAGGTTCTGAACATGGAAGAATTTTAACTTTGAAAGGAATTGGTTAAAAACGGAGTTTCGGGTGAAAAACTTGATTTTTAGGGTTTCTGGCAGGGAGCCAACGCATGAGCGTTGGACCCCAACGCCTGGGCGTTAGAATTTTGCCCAGTACGTGTTGCCAGACAGGGACCCAACGCTTGAGCGTTGGAACCCAACGCTTGGGCGCTAGGCCCCTGACAGCAAATTGTTGTTTTTGCTTTTTGGGTCTATAATTCATAAGAGTTGTTTTCCGACCTTTTCCATGTTTGTTGATGAATGTATGTATGTTTGTTTGTCTTACAAGGTTTGGAAACACTTGCATGCAACCCTCTCGGAGGTAAGGGTAACTCGTTTTTCTTAGGAATTCTTCATGTGGATTGTGATTGTTTTTATATGCTGTCTCTTGTGAATTCTACTATGGTGATTGAGAAACTATTCTGGGATTGTATTGACCATATGACATGTTGCTTATATTGTGAGTTGATGCCCTTTATAATGGTGGCTTGGTGTTAGTGAAAAACGATATGACGAAATAATTTAGAGAAGAGGAATTGTTGGCATATTAGTATGCTGTAAAGTGGTGATAACCGAGCCTCTCATGGCAAAACAAATAGAGCTGTTTTCTGTTTGTTTATAAACTCTGTTTTCTGTTTTTTTGTTACTGCTGTATTCTGTTTCTGTACTTTTTTCTAAGAACAGCAGATTCTGTATTAAAATTGCCACTGTTTCTGTTTTTCTTTAGTGCTGCTGTTTCTGTATCAAAACAGCTTCAGTTTTCTGTATTCTAAAATACTGCAGTTTCTGTACTTAAATTTCTGCTGTTTCTGTTCTAAAAATACACTGCTGTTTACTGTAAATAAACACTGCTGTTTTCTGTATTTGAAAAATACACTGCTGTTTACTGTAAATAAACACCGCTGTTTTCTGTATTTGAAAAATACACTGCTGTTTACTGTATATAAATACTGCTGTTTTCTGTATATAAACAATGCTGTTTCTGTTTTAATATTAAAATAAGAATGCTGTTTTTTTTAAATAAATGAATAAATCAAGATATATTGGTTAATTCACGGTGGAAATGTTGTTGTGTGGTGATGGTTATATTGTGTATGTTGTGTGCTATGATTGAAGTTTTGTGAGGACTGTTGGTCCATGAGGAGTATGAATTTTTGCATAGTCATAGCATATGCATCTTATATATATATATTGGGTTGATGTGGCGGCACTTTGTCCCGCGGGATCAACTGAGGATTCTTAGGTTGATGGTAATCAACCGAGGGCAATGTGGTGGATCTTTGTCCCACGTGATTGTCTTGGCCCGTGAAGGGTGATGTTTTGGCCCGTGAAGGGTGACGTTTGGCCCGTGAAGGGTGATGTTTTGGCCCGTGAAGGGTGATGTTTTGGCCCGTGAAGGGTGATGTTTTAGCCCGAGAAGGGTGATGTTTTAGCCCGAGAAGGGTGACGTAATGGCCATATATTATAACTATAAGCATATAGTAGTAGAGAGCATTTGCACATCTTAATTGAATTGGTGACGTGGAAATTAATTATTGTGTTGCTGTTCTTGTTCTGTTCTTGATGGATTCAGTTTGATGAACTTGTGTTTTTACTATCACAATTGATTATATGTTTTTCTGTATTTACGAGTTAACCCTTCCTTGTTTGCCTTGTTTGATTTGTTTGGGCGCTTAACGCCATAGATGATCAGGACAATGAGGTCCAGGAGCGGTGACTTGAAGATAGAACAAGAGACGAGGAAGATTCAAATAAAGAAGTTGTATTTTCTTTTATTTTGTTTTAGCAACGTTTGGTTTATTGCACATGTCGGTGCAACTTTATTTATTTTGAAACTTTATCGCGTTGAGATAATTATAACTCTATTATGGGATAATTATTAATTATTATTATTGAGCGTCGTTGTTTTAGAAATTGAGCGTTTTGAGAGGTTTCAAAGTATAATTTCCGCGTAATTACTATGTGACCCTCAACCCAAAATTGGGGTGTTACAGTTCCCAAACAGGAACCACCACTCTGAGGTCCTACTTCAGAACACGGCCTATCCTTGGGTATACGTAATGACATCGACTACATATCTTTCTCCCTGTTATGGCAACTAGTGCTGATGAAGTTTTCCACTGTTTATCCATTTGTCGATAAGCGGACTCATCCCTCTTGATCCTTGCAAAGGGTTGGTCCTTCTTAATGAGTTGCATTCGCAGTCCAACTAGCTTCGAGAGTCCTTGGGTGAAGTACCGATAGTAACCATCCAGATCGAAGCAACGCTTCCTCTCAATCGCTGTCTTCAATCGTTCCCATGCTAACCCTCATTCCACTTGGTTGGGTCGACAGTGATTCCTTCCCTTGAAATCACATGTCAAAAAGGTATTTATATTTTCAGTATTTATATTTTTTTGGTCCCTGAGTTTGGATTATTTATGCTTTGGTTCCATAACTATTTTATAGTTCAGTTTCTAATCCTTATTAGACTCTTGTTGAATAATGTTTGGTGGTATTGTCCTTGGAGTTTGATATGAATAAAGTCTTCATGGAGTTGTTTGATACTTGGGTAAAATAGTATATTTGATTGATTGATAAAAAGATGATTTGTGGTTTGGCGGTTGAGGCTTAAGCATTTGATTGGCAAGTCTTGTATTCAAACCTTGATAAGGAAATTTTATTTTTTTTAAACCATTTTCGAGTAGCCTTGTTAATGAAGCTGAAATTTCAGTTTGAATTTGAAATTAAAACATGTGAGTAATGGAGAGTTAATAGGTGTTTTAATGGGGGTTAATGGGGGTTATTATTCTGATTAATGGGGGAGTTGTTTTTGAGTTTATGGGAGGGTTATGGTTCAGTCAATTCTGAATCCTTTTCATGTTCGAAAACTCAATCCAAGTCCTTACCGTTTCTGTTTTTGGATACAACCTTCTTTTCCCAATTCAAGCTTGATCACGTGACTCCCTATAGAATTCTCGAGGGTGTGGACAAGTATCGTCGTGAGGAAGACAATCTCAGAGGCTACACTTTCGTTCCGAGGCTGAATTAGAGGTAGGTTCGCCTTAAAATCCTTGTTCTCTTATGTTAGGCATTTTGAGAGTAAATTAGTAACAAGATGAAATTAGGAAAAATTGATTTTTGGGCATGTTAGAACTCTGAGATATGATACTAAATGATTAGGAATTGATTTTGACAAGAAATCCATAATGAAATCATGTTTAAAACCTCATTATTGTGAAAGAAAAATGATTTTTGTGCCCTGCAGCACATGCGTGGCCACTCCCACGCACATGCGTGGGAGGACTCCTCCATTCTGCCTTGGCCATGCATGTGCGTGGCTATTCGCACGCACATGCGTGGGAGTCGCAGCCAGCAGGTGCAGTTTTTCCGAAACTCGTCGTTTTGAACTGTTTTCGATTCCGGTTTTTCCGGAACTTCTTCCCACTCTCAGAACACCTTATTGAAGGTTGTTTGTATGATTTTTGATAGGTGAAACTTGATGTTTATGCCAAGGACACAAAGGTAAGGGTAACTTCGGTTTTAGAGAGTCTTAAGTCATGCTTGCCATTTTCCGTTTTTGCATGCGGTTGATCAATGAAATCCCCTGATAATGTTGATGCTGTAATTCTTTGATAGTATTGATTTTTATGATGTGGAAATCTTGAGGATATGAATATGTCCATATGATTAATTGATGAACTATGAATTGAGAATTGGTTGTGACTATGTGGTTTATAATGTGTTAATGGTTGATTTGATTGTTGTGGGAAATTGTATGAGAAGGGTGGTGATGTAATGATTTGTTTAACATGAGGCATCCACTGTTTTGATAATTTTGATTTCGGAATGTTAATCATATGATAATATGTTGGATAAAGGAGAATGTTGTGTGAACAGTTGGTTCATGAGGATTGAATACTTTTGGCATAGCATATGCATATTCTAGGTTGAAGAGGTGGGGTGGACGGTGATTGCCACGGGACCATGATGACGGTGGGGTGGACGGATGATTGCCACGTGACCGGAAGGGTGGTAAGGTGGACGGTATTGCCATATGCCTCCCTGTTCCCGTTTGGAGTGAAGTCGCTCTCGTTTGGAACGATGTATCTTGGCCAAAGTTGTTGAGCATGTAGTTGCATATGTGGTTGCATGAGAAAATAACTTATGAGTTGGAATGCCATGTCTTGATGGTAAGAATATGTGTTATAATGGATTGGTCGTCATCGTTGTTTTTCTCACACAAGGATGACATTATGCTGCGCTGCTTGGTCTGGTGTTTCCTTTCCAATTTTATAATATGCTATGTTTGTCTATGGTTATTTGTTTTAAGAAGTTAACCCTTTATGTTTGTTGTTTATTGTTTGGGCGCTTAACGCCAGGAATGTACAGCGCGAGTATGAGAAGAAGCATAGAATGCGAGTGGTTAAAGAAGACGATGCCGGGAAGACTTAAAGATCTCAAGAAGTTTAGGTTCTCTGCTGTTTTGAAATTTTTAGCACATGTGGTGCAGTTTAGTTAATAATTTTATTACACATGGATTTATTATTATTATGGGAATATTATTTAAATATTAATCTTGAGCGACGACATTGTTTTTTAAAATTGACTGGTTTTTTTGAGAGGTTTTAAATTTCCGCGAAATTACTACGTGACCCTCAACCCAAAATTGGGGCGTTACAATAATCTTTCCTTTTCTTCAAAATCTTGGCTCGCACAAGTACGACATCAGTAATTGTGGCTTCGAATGGTCCAAGAATGGCTGAGGTTTCCCCATCCTCTTATCTTACAAAGACGACTGGTGCATTGGTCACTCCAAGGCACTGCAAGACACTCGTTCTGTCCATAAGGAGTTCTGGAAATGGTCTTTGGAACATCCTCTTCCTCAATCCGATTCTGATGATATAATGGTCCAGGTCGATCTTATGGAATCACACTGCTTCTCAAGTCAGTTCACCACGTCATCGGTACTTAGTAAGGATATTGATCTCTTACTTTTGTTCCACTCAGTTGTCGACAATCCATACCGGGTCGGGACCTCCTGTCCTTCTCCTTTAACAGCAATGTTGGCGCTTTCCCAAAGCGAAAAAAAAATTTTACCCTTGCACGACCACTCCGAGTTGATTCCGTGGGTCCATCACTTGTACTCGGTGGACGGCCCAGGCGTAATCCGTAAGTTGCATCTGAGATGGGTCTTGTGTCGCTTGCACGATTCACATCTCCATTTCCCTTCTCTCTTCATTGCTGACCGATAGGAGAATTCTTCCGGAGTCTTTTCTTCAAGCGGTTCCTACGAGGTTCTCTGTAAAACATTCAGAGACACTCTGTTCTATCCTACATAGACTATCTAGTTCCACATGGTTCTGAGATAATCGGCTTATTCAGAGATTGTAAGGGTATATATATATACATATATATATATATATATGTATATATATATATATATTCATTTTTATAACAGACAAGAGAAGAAGTTCTTCTCACAATCATAAGCATACAAACACGCAACCGTTTAACAATCAAAACACTGCCAAATAAATGGTAAAGGAAAGTCAAGTAGTTTCTAGCGGTCCTCGCCATTCATCGAATTGGTGAATGCTTAAAAGAAATTGATAACGAGTCACACCTTGCAGTCTCTAACTATACGCTCAGGTTTCCTTCATGACGATCACTTCGGTTATGCCTTGGGTGTTCGACATTCCCTGGCAAAGTGTCCAGTCTTCAGGCAACAGTGACACCTCTTCTCTTCTCCTTTACACGTCCTAGCATAATGTCCTGCCTCTTCGCATTTGTAGCAAACCACCTTTCCCTCTGGGGGTCGAACTGCTTGGCCTTTTCGGGGTGCAGCTCCCGATTGGTGCAACCCTGCGGCTTGATCTATCTCGTGCAACCGCTGATATGGTTCCTTATGATGCTTCTTCCCTTTCCCCGGAATCTTTTGGTCTTGTGTCCTTAGATGGGATGGTGTACTTTTTCCGATCTTTCTCTTACGCTCATTCTTCATAGCATCGATTTCCCTGCACTTCCCCACAAGTGGCTGGTACTGGCAAATCCTTAAGTGACTCACTAACTCCTCAATCTTGTATCGGAGCCCCTTCATAAACCTTGAACATAGGTAGGGTTCGTCCATCCTCCGAGCAAAGAATTGGAAATGTCTAGCAAGTGATTCCATCATTGCAGCATATTCGTCAATTGACATGTTTCCCTAGTACAACTTCAGGAATCGAGACTCCATCTCTTCACGGGCACTAGGCGGGTAATACTTCTCCAAAAAGGCGTCCCGGAACGTGTTCCATGTGACAGACATCTGGTTGGCCTCCATGATTTGTTTGGATCCTTTCCACTAGTACTTTGCATTGCCTTGCAGCAGGTAAGAAGCAAACTACAGCTTGGATTCTTCTGGAGTGTTCAGAAATCCTAAGATCTTCTCAATTTGCTGAACCCAAAGATCCACTTCCTCCGGGCCAGCTTCCCCTAAGAACCTTGGCGGGTCATGTCGCCGAAAGTCGTTAAGTCCTCGAGTTCGAGCAAGAGTCTCTCCCCTTTCTTGTTGGCGTACAAGGCGCTCATCCTCTACTGCCTGTCGTTGAGAGGAGGCAGATTCTCGTGCTTCAGTTGTAGCAGCCTGCTCAGTAACCACGTGGGTCGAACTGGTCATGGCTTGAGCCATGTAGATCAGGTCGGTCTGCATCCCCTCTTCTGGGCCTGATGGTGAAGACATCTCGCTCCTGGCACACACAAAAAATTCATCCAAATGTGGAACGGGTAGGTTCCAAGGGCGTCTTTCTCTTTTATATAAGCTAAATAACATGCTTTAGGATAGCCATACAATATAGGCTCAAACATTAGCTAGTGTAAAACTAGCTATAACAAGGATAAAAACCAAGTATGTAGGAAGGCTTTCCACTCAAGGGATAAACCTAAGGCAGTCTACAAGTTTGGATACTTGATGTAAGACCCCTAATTTTTTTATAAATACAGTTTAGTCCCTGAACTTGGTTGTAATTGTTTTCTAGTCCTCGGACTTCTTTTGTTTGTAAATTAACCCTCGAGTTAATTAAGGTGATGTTAGTCTTGAGTCATTTAATCTTGTTTAGAGCATGATTGCTTACCTTGAGGAATATTTGAATTACCTTGCTTGAATTGCAACAAGATGAGTTGTGGCTTAGCGGTTGAGGCTTAAGCGTCTGATTGGCAAGTCTTGTGTTCGAACCTTGATGAGGAAGGTTTTGATTTTATTTTAGTTTTTCATGTGACTCATGCTCTCTATAAATAAAACTCGAAATCTGAGTTAAGAGGGGTTAAAGAGCTTTTAAATAAGGCATTAAGTGAGTAATATCGGTTTTAAAGGAGGGTTAATGGTGGTAAATGACTTGTCTAGGGGTTTTATGTCATTTAAAGGAGTTTTAAGACTCATGAAGGAGGTGGAGGAAGCTTCTCCCTCCCTTGATTCTGAAATCATTTTGAACATGTGCCAAAAAGCTTTCAAATTTTGAATTTAAAAGGAGACAAGAGAGTCATGAGGCATTAAGGGACTTCAATGCTCGGCTTTTGCCATAATGTGCCATGATGAAGTTTTATTCTGAAATAATGAGGAATTTCGTGCCTCTCCTCTCTCCTGCACCTTCTCATTGCAAAAAATTCTAAGTCTTAAGAACATCCACCTTCCTCTTGCTCCTCCACTCAAAGTTTTTCCGAAAAAGGCCTAGAATCCTTTGTGCTGTGTTCTCGAAGTGCTGCTGAATTTTGGTGTTTCTTGGTCGACTCTCACCCTCTTCTTGGTGGTGATCAAGCCCTGAATCCCTCCTTTTTTTCGTGGTTCTCAAACCTCACACTCAATCCCTTCAAATTTCGTGGTGTCGGTTCTATCGGTAAGCGATCGAAACTATCTAAAATCTGAGTTTCTTTGGAAAACAACCTCCTATTGTCTTAAGGGCTAATTTCTCTTGTCTAAGCCTTTTGCTTTTCATCAAGCTCGTGCCTCTCTACGCTCTCGAAGGCCCTGGACACGTGGTGCAACTCACCTTGATAAACACTCCACGAGGTTGGTAATCTCTCCCCCATTTCCGGTTCAACGTCTAGCGATAGTTCTAGTGTAAATGACCTTTATATAAAAAAAATAGAACCTTTCTTCATGATTGATAATGTATGTGTACATGTTTGTTGTCTTGCAAGGTGTGGGAACACTTGCATGCAACCCTCTCGGAGGTAAGGGTAACTCTTTGTAGGTATATTTACGTTTGTGATGTGTTGGGGTTTGTTCTTAGAATAATTGGTTATGACTTGCCTTGGATTTAATTGAGACTTGATGATGAGGTGGTAGCATTAGAACTCTTGGTTTTTGTGAATAAATGGTGTTGTTCGTGTTTCTGTTTCTTTTGCTGCTGTTTCTGTTTTGAAAAAAAGCTGTTTTCTGTATTTTTGTCCCTGCTGTATTCTGTATTTCAAACTCTGCTGTATTCTGTATTTTAAAGTCTGCTGTATTCTTTTTATTAAAACTCTGTTGTTCTGTACTTTGGAAAATTACTGTTGTTCTGTATTTGAAAATACACTGCTGTTGCTGTATTTTAATCAAACACTGCTGTTTCTGTATTTAAAACACTGCTGTTTTCTGTATTAAAAATGCTGCTGTTTTGTATTTTGGGAAAATTCTGCTGTTGCTGTATTTTAATCAAACACTGCTGTTTCTGTAATTAAAAAACTGCTGTTTCTGTTTTTCTAAAAAAAAAACACTGTTGTTTACTGTTTTAGAATACATTCTGTTTTGTACAAAAAAAACAGTTTCTGTAATTTTAGCAATGCTGTTTCTGTTTTAATACTAAAATAAGGATGCTATTTTTTTTTTTTGATATATTGAGTTAAATTGGTTATTTCATGGTGAAATTTGTTGTGAAGAGATGATTATATTGTGTGTGTGGTGTGCTATGACTGAAGTATTGTGTGGACTGTTGGTCCATGAGGATTATGAATTTTGCATAGTCATAGCATGTGCATCTTATATATATTGGGTTGATGTGGCGGTACTTTGTCCAGCGTGATCAATTGAGGATTATTGGGTTGATGTGGCGGTATTTTGTCCCACGTGATCAGCTGAGGATTTTAAGGTTGATGTGATAGATCTTTGTCCCGTGGGATCAACCGAGGGCAATGTGGTGGGTTGTTGTCCCACGTGATTGTCCTGGCCCGTGAAGGGTGATGTTTTGGCCCGAGGAGGGTGATGTTTTGGCCCGAGAAGGGTGATGTTTTGGCCCGAGAAGGGTGATGTTTTGGCCCGAGAAGGGTGATGTTTTGGGCCCGAGAAGGGTGATGTAATGGCCATATAAATATAACTATAAGCATATAGATTTAAAGGGCATTTGCACATCTTATTTGATTTTGTGATGTGGAAGAAAATTATTGTGTTGCTGTTCTCGTTCTATTCTTGATGAATTTCTGTTTTATGATCTTGTGCTGTTTTATATCACAATTGATAATATGTTGTGATCCGTATTTACGAGTTAACCCTTTCTTGTTTGCCTTGTTTGCTTTGTTTGGGCGCTTAACGCCATAGATGTTCAAGACAAAGAGGCTCGAGAAGATTGATTTGAAAGTTAAGACCTTAGATGAAGAAGACTCGAGGATTAAAGAACATCGAAGAATTTTTATTATCGTATTTTATTTTGGATATTTGCACATGTCGGTGCCACTTTATTTATTTTGGAAACTTACCGCGCGCGTTGGAGAATGTTTTTATATTCTATTATGGGATGATAATAACTATAATTATTGAGAGACGTGGTTTTGAACACTTGAGTGTTTTTGAGAGGTTTTGAACTTATTTTTTCGCGTAATTACTATGTGACCCTCAACCCAAAATTGAGGTGTTACACTTGAGGATCTCGTCATGCTTGGAGAAACCATAAGGTTGATCAGGCCTTACGAACCAACTCCCTAGCAATCAAAGCCGAAACATCCTAATTGCAAACACAAATTGCAAGCAACTTAGCATAGAAAAACCCGTTCCCCGACAGCTCTAGTTTTCTCAACCGGAGCTCTGATACCACAATGTAACACCCCGATTTCTAGGGCATTACTGTAGGAAATAAACGGTAATTAAATATCAGGAGGTTTTCCAAAACGTAGCAAAAGGAGGGTATATATTTTTTTTTTGAAGTCATTTTCCTTTTTTGAAACATACCATAACAAGATACATTAATGATATAAATACCCTGATTCGTAAATAGCCACACATATGGCATAAGGTGACTGACCAGCAGTTTAGAAATGAATTTACAAAGCGAATAATTTAAATTCTTCAGAGTATGCTGTCAGTTGTAATGAAAATAAGCTAAACTCCCTACTAGGAGACATAACATACCAAAGCTTATACTATTCAAACAAACGGCTTCGACAAGTCTTCTTGCAAAAGGTTCCTTTCTTCTAACTCGATCTCCATTGAACTGGCATCCAGTTGCAGCTTCTGGCTAAGGGTTGTCCACCTGGCGACGAATCGCCAGCAAACACACACAACATACAAGCAAGGGTCAACTACAAAAAGAAACAACACATAAAGCATTTCATATATATTACTAACAGGAAAATTATCTAAGCAGCGAAACAATCAAATGAACATACAAGTTAGTGTCTCTACAAAACCCCAAAATCCACTAATTAGCATAATTGCCTCTATATGCCTAAGCCAATTGTTTTCCTCTACAACGCACACGGGCGTATTCCAATTTATCTGGATGTAGCGCCAACTCCGATTCGTGGGAGGCGTGACGTTTCCCCAGTGTAGGTAAGACAATGGCTTTCCATCGACCACTGTGATTCGCCACTTCTGCAGGTTCGGAGTAAGCTCACCTGCACCTTATACGTCTTCCAGGTCAGGCTCGAGTAACTCTGTATATAGTTACTTACCGCATGGAACGTATATCCACCTAACTACCCAATCTAGGTCTTACTTGTCTTTATACATTGCCAAAGTTAGCTTCAGAATTATTATTAATTATGTAGACAATGGGTGCATATCAACAGATATAAAAACATGTTGAAGGAATAATCATGCTTTCAATTATCATTAAAGCAATAAACATCCAACAAGTCAAGCCACAAATCAAAAGAAACTCAACGATGTCACACATCAAACAATTCTAATCCAGCATATCAAATGCCTTCAGATACTTGCATTAATATCACAATTAATACAGCTATAAATCGGGCGTTCTCAGAACGCCGTCAACTACAATTTTAGAAAATCATAGTGCATACATTTGCATCAATTTATACTTATGCTTAGTAGCTAAGGATACGAAGTGCCCTTACCGTAAAGGTGGTCGATCTTGGCAGCCTCGTGAGCTCCGCACGTTTCGATCGGCTTCCCACAATTCCTAGGAACAATGATCTTAAGGAGGAAAGAAGAACACTTGTTGTATTCTGAATATGGTGTGTTTACAAATGAAAACAAAAGTCCTATTTATAGCCTCTGACACGTCCCAGCGCCTGAGCGCTGGGATCCCCAACGCTTGAGCGTTGGGTCATTTAATCCAGGCGTTGCAAAACAGGGACCCAACGCTTGAGCGTTGGGCCTTCCAACGCTTGAGCGTTGGGTCAAAAACTGGCAGCTTTTCTTGGATGCTTTTCTTATTCAATGGTGGAATTGAATGGCTTAATTAGCCTCCATTTTGTCCCCTTTTAATTCTGAAACAGCAAAGTAACTTGATTTCTCTATTCATGCCTCATTTCCCATGTGCTAAATTAGCAATGGTGCTTCATCTTCCACTTCTTTGCTTTGAGCCCTTTATTTGCTGAGACTTCACTTTCAACCCTTCACCTTCTGAACTTCTCATTTCTGGCCCTTCCTTTCCTGAAATCATAGTTTGGTCCCTGGACTAAAGTGACTAATTCTACCAGCTTTCCTAAAATATAAAAATAACTCTAAAAATACCTAAAAATATAAAATAAAGTTTAAAAACCGAATAAAAGCTAATCTATATGCGAAATGCAAAATAAATAGAAAATCTAAATAAAAACTATAAAAAACCTATATGAGACTAAAAAATAATAAAATAAAAAGACTAAAAAGACCCTAAAATTATCATACAAAATCCAGTCATCAGTAATAATAGTACGGAAAAAAATAAAGGAAATGCGATCACTTGTCGAGTGCATCACTCACAATACTTCAGATCTCATTAAAGAAACCCTTCAGTAGAGCCTCCATGCGCTCCTCCACCAAGTGAAGTGGTCGCTACTCTGGCATCTCCTCCTCCGGGACCAACTCCTCCTTCTCTGACAGCTTGAGAGTCTTTACCCTGATGTAACCGATCATATCGAACCTCCAATCAGTCCATGACATACGGATGGTCGCTCAGAGCGTTGACCTCTCAACTTCCGTAGCCTTTATGCATGAAACTCGTTACTCGATCATTACTCGATCATTACTCGATGTAGGATTTATCTCCTCAAGGGTTAGACTTCCCTAAGTTGTTATGAGGTTTAATGATAGCCAAATCCGCAAGTGTACGGTGGTTATCAAAGTAGTATAAATGATTATCGTCTCCACAGGGATAGGTGTTAACAAGGTCTAAAATTCAATTGCTTAGAACTTTAGTGCAGAAAAATAAATTGTTGATTTTGATTTTGTTTTCTAATTATTACAAAGATTTGCAAGAAGGGAAATTGAATAAATAACTAAGCACTTGGGTTGAGTTATGTCACTTCTAATTCATGTTTTCAGAAATAATTCTATATCTGAAAATTTAGCAAAAGATCTTGGTTGTTCTAGCCTAAGTTCCTTACAAGTTATTTCCTTAAACAAGTAAGGCTTTCATTTAAATTACCAAAACCAATTCCTTAGCATCTAGTTAATCAAAGTGAAGAAGAAATTCTGAGTTCAGGCCAACAATAACATAGCTATCCTTATACCTAAGTGACATGCATTTGTTCTTCCAATTCTTATTTCCCCCAATTCCTAACAATTTCCATTGCCCATGAATTGGGTAATAACACTTGTGTACAATAAGTTAAAATAAGCACAAAGATTTGAAACCAAGAATTGCAATTTATTCAGATATATATATGAACCTAGAACATGGTTAGAAGCAACGTAAACTACAACCCAAGAAGCTAAAAGATTAGCCAAGCATGGCTATGAAAGACATAATAAAAACTTGGATTAGGAGCTCTACAAAGGCTTCCCACAACTCAGGAAAGTGCCCTGAACAATGTAGTATCAAGTGTCTAAGTCTATCCAGGTGAGTTTACAAAAGAAACCCAATGCCCTATTTATAGATTTCCCAACTCTGCGACCCAACACTTGAGCGTTGGGATTTAAGTGGCCAGACGTGGACAAACAGGGGCTCAACGCGTGAGCGTTGGCCCCTCCAACGCTTGGGCGTTGGCTAAATGAAAAAACTCGGCTTCAGGAAGAATGCCAACGCATGATTGTTGGGCTTCCAATGCTCAAGCGTTGGCACGACTGCTGCTTCAATGCCTTGGCTGTTTTATTCTCACTCTTGATGGGGCTTCGTGGCCATTAATGGCCTTCATGTGGCCTCTTTATTGTCCCTTCTTAACTCTGAAACCTCCCTTCATCCATCATTTCTTCATTCATGATTTAATCCCCATGTGTTAAACAAGAAGAATGCTTCATCTTCTGCCTTCAAATTCAGTCCTTCAACTTCTGTTAATTGCGGCTAGGTCCCCACAAATATGCTTAATTTAACCAGATTCCTATAAAGGACTAAAACCTAATAAAAACATCTAAAAAGAGACTAAAAATGACTAAAAATAAAAAATCACTACTCACCTACATGAAAATGCAAAAGTGAAGAAAATCCTAACAAAATGAAGAAAAATCTATATGAGACTCAATAAAAATAAAACAAAATGAAGTAAAAAGACCCTAAAAACATCATATGAAATCCAGTCATCATTTAACGTCCTCATAACTTGTCTCTATAAGCCTCATGTTAGAAATTTCAACAACAAGTTATTATCAAATAAAAGACCATAAGTCACTCAGCCATAAGCATAAAGTGAACAATTCATCTTCATAAATCATATTCCCATAGAAAAATCATCGGTAAAGACATAAATATAATATCCACAAGCAAGCACATAGGACACGACCTATTCAACCGAAATTACCCTCACCTTTTAATTGGTGTTTCAATGTTTCGTTCAAGATTCTTTGGTTCCCGCAACTCAACCTTCACTAAGCACAAGCAAAAACGTCACTGCCTAACTAACTAACTCTTCAAGTCAAAGAAAATAAAGTGAATGCAGAACGATTACCCAAGTCTAGTAATCGATTATCATGAAATTTTTGGCCCAAGACGTTTTCCAGAGAAGTTCAGTAATCGATTACCCAAGTCTAGTAATCGATTACCATGAAAATGTTGGCCCAGTATATTTTCCATAAACTTCCTGTAATCGATTACCAACATCAAATAATCGATTACTCTGAAAATTTTGGACCAGAAAAATTGCCAGAGATTTTCATTAATCGATTACTGAAACGTTGTAATCGATTACTTCAGGGAAAAAATGCAAAATTATTGGTTTCTAGACTCTGACTTAAACTTTCATATGCTTTGGTTTGTTTACAATTACCCCTATAATATGCTATGATTATGCACTATTTTTTGGCATAAATTCTTTGTCATTATGCTTCCCTTTATTTCTATTATCCTGGAATACTTTGTATGGCCTTTTCTTCTTTTTGATGATGTCAAAAGGGGGAGAAAAGCCTTGTGTATGTTTGATCATTTTCAGGATACTGAGCAATAATTGGAAAATAGAGGGGGAGTTATACAAGACAGGGGGAGAAACTCAAATGATCAATCAACTTTCAAGAATGTGGTTTGTCATCATCAAAAAGAGGGAGATTGTGAAGAAGGTCTCGTCCTTGGACTCTGGCTGAGGTTTTGATGAAGACAAACACATCACAAAAAGAAGAAACAAAAAGACAACAAGAACCGGTTCAAAACGTCAAGGTCAACTATTAAGGTTCTAGCTATTAGTAAGTCTTGTTAACTTAGTGTGCTATGCTTTATTAAGGTCACATTGAATATGAAGGCTCATAAATAATCAACTAATTGAGTAGAGTATGTTCTCACAAATACTTGCAGTAATAGATTAACTGTTTTCAGTAATCGATTAGGGATTGAACATCAAGAAACCAAGTTTCAGACTTGCAGTAATAGATTACCAGTTTTCAGTAATCAATTACCAGGCAGTCAGTAATCGATTACCAGATTTCAGTAATCCATTACATGTCATAAAATGGAACTTAAAAACCCTAAAGCCAGCCTAAAACCGTATAGTAAGCCGAAAACCCTAAATTATGTCTAAAAGCCTAGAGTCTATAGGAAAACCATAAAGTTGACCCCGAGCCCTTAAATCATTCAAATACCCAATACTATAGTCAGCATAAAAACACTGAGGTCGGCCGAAAACCATGAAATCGTTCAAAAGCCCTGAAGTTGATTAGAAAACCCTAAAGCCGGCCTAAAACCCTATTTTATGTCGAAAACCCTAAAATCAGTCTAAAACACTAGAGTCTACATAAAAACTATAAAATTGACCAGGAGCCCTTAAATCGTCCAAATACCCTATACTATGTCAGCGGAAAAACCCTAAAATCGGCTGAAAACCCTAAAGTCGCCCAAAAGCCCTAAATTTGATTAGGAATCCCTAAAGCTGGCCTAAAACCCTGAAATCGGCCAAAAGCCCGAAAGTTGATAAGAAATCCCTAAAACCGGCCTAAAACCCTGTAATAAGCCGATAACCCTAAAAACAGTCTAAAAGCCTAGAGTCTACAGAAAAACTATAAAATTGCCCCAGAGCCGATAAATCGTCCAAATACCCTATATTAAAGTCAGTGGAAAAACCCTGTGATCGGCTGAAAACCCTAAAATCGGCCTAAAGCCCTAAATTTGGTTAGAAAGCCCTAAAGCCGGCCTAAAACTCTGTAATAAGCCGAATACCCTAAAATGAGTTTGAAAGCCTAGAGTCTACAGAAAAACCATAAAATTTGCCCGAAGCCCTTAAATCGTCCAAATACCCTATACTATAGTCAGCGGAAAATCTTTGAAATCGGCCGAAAACCCTGAAATTGGCCAAAAGCACTAAAGTTGATCATAAAGCTCTAAAGCCGACCTAAAACCCAAAAATAAGCTGAAAACCCTAAGATCAGTCGAAAAGCTTAGAGTCTACATAAAAACTGTAAAATTGACACAGAGCCCTTAAATGGTTAAAATACCCTAAACTATAGTCAACGGAAAAACACTGAAATCGGCTGAAAACCCTGAAATCGGCCAAAAGTCCTAAAGTTGATCTGAAAGCTCTAAAGTCGGCCTAAACCCCTACAATAAGCCGAAAACCCGAAAATCAGTCTAAAAGCCTAGAGTCTACAGAAAAACCATAAAATTGACCCGGAGCCCTTAAATCATCCAAATACCCTATACTATAGTCAGCGAAAAAACTCTGTAATCGGCTGAAAACCCTGAAATCGGCCAAGAGCCCTAAATTTGATTAGAAAGCCCTAAAGCCAGCCTAAAACCCTGTAATATGCTGAAAACTTAAAAATCAGTCTAAAAGTCTTGAGTCTACAGAAAAACCATAAAATTGACCCAGAGCCCTTTAATTGTCCAAATACCCTATACTATAGTCAACGGAAAAATCCAGAAATCCGTCGGAAACCCTGAAATCGGCCCAAACCTCTAAAGTTGATGAGAGAGCCCTAAAGCCAGCCTTAAACTCTATACTAAGACGAAAACCCTAAAATCAGTCTAAAAGCCTAGATTCTACAGAAAAACCATAAAATCTACCTGGAGCCCTTAGATCGTCCAAATACCCTATACTATCTTTTAGGAGTATGAACAATAGGAAGAATCATTATCGTAGACCTCCTAAGAAGTTCAATTCTACTCCTAGGCAAACATCAGGTTACAATAAATATTCATATTGTAACAAAGTAGGACATACTCCAGATAGATGTTATTACAAGAATATCGGAGTACCAAATAAAGAATATATATGGGATGTGAAAGGTACTGACCCAAAAGAACCCAAAGACTGCTGGGTACCTCAAAAATACCATTAAGCTTATTGTGCAGGTGTGCTTGAAGACCTTGTGATCAGAAATGTCATATACAAAGGATGGTCTTTCAAGACACAATATTAGAATATGATATTGGTAAGAGAAATTCTAAAACCTTATATCTTTCAAATGATATTAAGTAGAAGAGTAATGCATTCATAAGCATCTGCATTTACATCATATTTCTCTGTTAGATATTTCTTTCATGCAGTGTTTATCTATTCTGGAATTTCAAGTTTTAGACATGTTAATCGATTACATAGTTTCCGTAATCGATTACAGGGATTATTTTTAGCCCTGTTTTCTTTCCAGAAAAGTGGGTAATCGATTACCCAAATAGTGTAATCGATTACCTCCTCGAAATTTGAATCTGTATTCAAATTTTCCAGCATGTAATCGTTTACATGGAAGGAGTAATCGATTACATGCCCGACCAGTATATATTCCTGGGTTTCATTTCTTAATCGATTACAGCCCCCTCCCTTCTCTTCTCTCGACTGCGACACTATAAGGCTTCATTCCCCCATATCTCCTTCAATTCTTGTTTGTTTTCAAGAATTCTTTGTGGGTTCTCATCCTCATTTCAGTCTCTATCCATTCGTCCAATCAATTGTTGTTGAATTGGTCTGGATTAAAAAGCCCCAATTCGGTCCTTTCAAACCCTAGAACTCGAAAATCCTAAATTTCAGCTTCCATGGCCTCCTCTTCTCGCAAACCTCATCGTTCTAAGAACCCATCCATGGATGCTTTGGACCTCTCGAGGCTGTTGACGACCGAAGAACAGAAGCAACACTTCCATGCCCATTTTCTTGATCGGCCAGTTCTCACACCAAAATATGGTGTTCTGGATTCCTTCATGGCAGCAGGGATGACATTCCCCACTCTATTTGATCATTAGGGACTTGACTCGTTCGTCGAAATAAACGGTAAATACTATCCCGAACTTGTCAGAGTTTTCTACTGTAATCAGATTAAACGTGGTGGCAAAATTTGCACATCTGTCAAGGGTATTAACATTTCCATGACCCTTGAAGAGTTGGGAGATTGTCTTTCTATTCCCAGCACCGGAGCAAAATTAAGTTCTAAATTGGTTTTCCCTTAGGAAGAATACGAAAAGAGATCATTCTACTCATCTCTATGTCGCTTCTCTGAAGAGCAAATTCAGTCTAAGAAGCAGCGGGTTGATGCAAACTGTTCTAGAGATACCCTTGTTGTTGGGTTTCTAACTATTGAAAACAGACTGCTTCACTACTTTCTCAGTTATGTGATCTTACCCTTAGAGTTCAAATCATGCTCAGATCAGCGATTTAGAGTTACAAATTCTATATGTCATGATAAATTAGAAGTCTATTAATTGGGCTTATCTGGTAATAACACATATGTTGCTTCACAAGGAGAGAACTAGCCCTCTTCCATTTGCTTCAGTAATATTAAATGGTTCAAATACCCTATATTATAGTCAGCGGAAAAACCCTGAAATCGGCCGAAAACCCTGAAACCGTCCTAAAGCCCTAAAGTTGATCAGAAAGTCCTAACGACGGCCTAAAACCCTATAATAAGCCGAAAACCCGAAATTCAATCTAAAAGCCTAGAGTCTACAGAAAAACCATAAAATTGACCCGGTCCTTACATTATCCAAATACCCTATACTACAGTCGGCCGAAAGCCCTAAATTTCAATAGAAAGCCCTAAAGCCGTCCTAAAACCTGTAATAAGCTGAAAACCCTAAAATTAGTCTAAAAGCCTAGAGTCTACAGAAAAACCATAAAATTGACCCAGAGCCCTTAAATCGTCCAAATACTCAGCGGAGAAACCCTGAAATCGGTCGGAAACCATGAAATCGGCCAAAAGCCCTAAAGTTGACCAGAGAGCCCTAAAGCCGGCCTTAAACATTATACTAAAACGAAAACCCTAAAATCAGTCTAAAAGCCAAGAGTCTACAGAAAAACCATATAATTGACCCGGAGCCATTAAATCGTTCAAATACCCTATATTATAGTCAGCGGAAAAACCCTAAAATCGGCCGAAAACCTTGAAACCGTCCTAAAGTTGATCAGAAAGTCCTAAAGTCAGCCAAAAACCCTATAATAAGCCGATAACCCAAAAATCAATCTAAAAGCCTAGAGTCTACAGAAAAACCATAAAATTGAGCCGGAGCCCTTAAATCATCCAAATACCCTATACTATAGTCAGCGAAAAAACACTGTAATAGACTGAAAACCCTGAAATCGACCCAAAGCCCTAAATTTGAGTAGAAACCCCTAAAGCTAGCCTAAAACCTGTAATATGCTGTAAACCCTAAAGTTAGTCTAAAAGCCTAGAGTCTACAGAAAAACCGTAAAATTGTCCCAGAGCCCTTAAATCGTCCAAATACTGTATACTATATAGTCAGCGGAAAAACCCTGAAATTTGACGGAAACCCTGAAATCGGCCAAAAGCCCTAAAGTTTATCAGAGAGCCCTAAAGCTGGCCTTAAACACTATACTAAGACGAAAACCCTACAATCAGTCTAAAAGCCAAGAGTCTACAGAAAAACCATTAAATTGACCTGGGGCCTTTAAATCATCCAAATACCCTATACTATATAGTCAGCGGAAAAACCTAGAAATCAGCCAAAATTCAGAAATCAGCCAAGAACCCTGAAATTGGCCAAAAGCCCTAAAGTTGATCAGAAAACCCTAAAGCCGGCCTAAAACTCTTTAATAATCGGAAACCCTTAAAAAAGGTCTAAAAGCCTAGAGTTTATAGAAAAGCCATAAAATTTCCAAGAGCCCTTAAATCGTTAAAATATCCTATACTATAGTCTGCGGAAAAATCCTGATATCGGACAAAAGCCCTAAAGTTGACCAGAAATCGCTAAAGCCGGCCTAAAACCCTATAATATGCCGAAAGCCCTAAAATCAGTCTAAAAGCGTAGAGTCTACAGAAAAATCATAAAATTGATCCAGAGCCCTTAAACCGTCCAAATACCCTATACTGTAGTCAGTGAAAAAACCTTGAAATCGGCCGGATACCCTGAAATCAGCTAAAAGCCCTAAGGTTGATCAGAAAGCCCTAAAGCCGGCGTAAAACCCTATAATAAGCCGAAAACCCTAAAATCAGTCTAAAAGCCTAGAGTCATCATAAAAACCATAAAATTGACCCAGAGTCCTTAAATGGGTCAAATACCCTATACTATTGTCAGCGCAAAAACCATGAAATCAGCTAAAAACCCTGAAATCGGCCAAAAGCCCTAAAGTTGCTCAAAAAGCCTTAAAGCTGGCCTAGAACCTGATAATAAGTCGAAAACCCTAAAATCAGTCCAAGAGCCTAGAGTCTAAAGAAAAACCATAAAATTGACCCAGAGCCCATAAGTCGTCCAAATACCCTATACTATAGTCAGCAGAAAAACCCTGAAATCGGCCAAAAGCCCTGAAGTTGATCAGAAAGCCCTAAAGCAGACCTAAAACCTTATTATAAGCCGAAACCCCTAAAATCAGTCTAAAACCATAGAGTCTACAAAAAAAACCATTAAATTGACCCAGTGCCCTTACATGATTCAAATACCCTATACGATAGTCAGCGGAAAAACCCAGAAATCGGCTGAAAACCCTAAAATCGGCCAAAAGCCTTAAAGTTGATCAGAGAGCCCTAAAGCCGGCGTAAAACCCTACAATAAGCTGAAAACCCTAAAATCAGTCTAAAAGCCTAGAGTTTACATAAAAACCGTAAAATTGACACAGAGTCCTCAAATGGGTCAAATACCCTATACTATAGTCAGCGGAAAAACCCTGAAATCGGCTGAAAGCCCTAAAGTTGATAAGAAAACCCTTATGCCGGCCTAAAACCCTATATAAGCCGAAAAACCTAAACTCAGTCTAAAAGCCTAGAGTCTACAGAAAAACCATAAAACTGACCCGGAGCCCTTAAATCGTTCAAATACCCTATACTTAAGCGGAAAAGCCCAAAATTCGGCCGAAAACCCTGAAATCGTCCAAAATCCCTAAAGTTGATCAGAAAGCCCTAAAGTCGGCCTAAAACCCTATAATAAGCCGAAAACCTGAAAATCAGTCTAAAAGCCTAGAGTCTACAAGAAAAACCATAAAATTGACTCGAAGCCCTTAAATCGCCCATATACCGTATATTATAGTTAGCGGAAAAACTCTCTAATCGGCTGAAAACCCTGAAATCGGCCAAAAGCCCTAAATTTGATTAGAAAGCTCTAAAGCCGGGCTAAAAACCTATAATAAGTCGAAAACTCTAAAATAGTCTAAAAGCCTAGAGTCTGATTTAGGGCTCTTAGCGACATAACGAGTCTTATACCCAGCACCGCCAATACGCATTAGAGTCAAACATATCACGATTTTTTATAATGTATAGCCAATAGGCCGTAGGGGTGGTGGAAGCCACATAAAGCTTTCATGGACACAGGAGAGAGGTTAACCCTCATATCCTTGACCAGAAATTATTTGGCAAACTCTACAGCACCTGTTGAGGATATCAAAGACTTGTGTGTGGATATCTTAACACCAAGCCGTTGTAAGCCTAGCCGGTACTGTTCCGCCACAAGTGGATCGGTGATGAGAACATCATCACCTAATATAGCATACATGTCGAACAGGATCCTAGGTCTTACCTGTTCTGCAGCCCACCACACCAAAATAGGATGGGTGAACGCGAACAAAGTCCAATAACCATAAGGGACTAACGGTTGACCGGTCACCAAGGAGACTTGAGACAGAGCCCTCTAAACGAAGGGTGCCTCAAAAAGATTTGTCCCTAATGTTGTATTCACAACACTTGAAGAAAATGACCTGTCAAACAATAGCGCAAGCATTTCAAACATAAACACAGGAGGCCACTTATCGATAGCACTCTTGAGGTCATAGCTGAAACATGCTTTACTAGGAACTAAACGAATGAGAGGTGTTGTTTGATCATCCATTAGGATGCGGCGGAGGACATCCGCAAACCAATGGTGGATGGGTTTCCCTCTGATTCACATAGTTTCCTATGGTGAATATACGACGCTTGCCAGCACCCTCACACGTGCAACCTAGTTTGCTTGTGATTGCGGGGATCCTCATCGCAGGATGTACAGAAAAACCAAAAATTTTACCTAGAACCCTAAAATCGTCCAAATACCCTATACAATAGTCAGCGGAAAAAACCCTGAAATCGGTTTAAAGCCCTAAAGCTAGCCTTAAACCATAAAATAAGCCGAAAACCCTAAAATCAGTCCAAAAGCCTAAAGTCTACAGAAAAACCATAAAATTGCCCAGAGCCCTTAAATCGTCCAAATATCCGATACTATAGTGATCGGAAAAACCTTGAAATCGGCCAAAAGCCCTTAAGTTGATCAAAAAGCCCTTAAGCCGGCCTAAAACCCTATAATAAGTTGAAAACCCTAAAATCAGTCTAAAAGCCTAGAGTCTAAAGAATAACCATAAAACTGACCCGGAACCCTTAAATCGTTTAAATACCCTGATCGTGAGCGGAAAAACCCTAAACTCGGTAGAAAACCCTAAAATCGGCCAAAAGCCCTAAAGTTGATCAGAAAGCCCCCGAAAACCCTAAAATCAGTCTGGAAGCATAGAGTCTATAGAAAAACCATAAAATTGACCCAAAGCCCTTAAATGGTTCAAATACCCTATACAATAGTCAGCGAAAAACCGTGAAATCGGCCGAAAACCCTGAAATCGGCCAAAAGCCCTAAAGTTGATCAGAAAGCCCTAAAGCCGACCTTAAACTCTATAATAAGCCGAAAACCCTAAAATCAGTCTAAAAGCCTCGAGTCTATAGAAAAAACCATAAAATTGACCCAGAGCCCATAAATCATCCAAATACCCTATACTATAACCAGCGGAAAAACCCTGAAATCGGCCGAAAACCCTGAAATCGACCAAAAGTCCTAAATTTGATAAGAGAGCCCTAAAGCCGGCATTAAACCCTATAATAAAACGAAAACCCTATCATTAGTCTACAGAAAAACCATAAAATTGACCCGGAGCCCTTAAATCGTCCAAATACTTTATACTACAGTCAGCGGAAAAACCCTGAAATCGGCCGAAAACCCAGAAATCGGCCAAAAGCCCTAAGGTTGAACAGAAAGCCCAAAAGGCGGCCTATAACCCTGTAATAAGACGAAAACCCTAAACTCAGTCTAAAAGACTAGAGTAAACAGGAAAACCATAAAATGGATCCAGAGCCCATAAATCGTTCGAATACCCTATATTATATAGTTATCGGAAAAACTCTGAAATCGGTCGAAAACCTTGAAATCGGCCAAAAGCCCTAAACTTGATCAGAAATCCCTAAAGTTGACCAAAAACTGTAGAATAAGCTGAAAACCCTAAAATCGGCCGAAAACCCTGAAATCGGCTAAAAGTCCTAAAGTTGATCAGAAAGCCCTAAAGCCGGCCTAAAACTCTATAATAAGCCGAAAACCCTAAAATCATTCTACAAGCCTATACTATAGCCAACGGAAAAAACCTGAAATCGGCCAAAACCCATTAAGTTGATCAGAAAGCCCTAAAGCCAGCCTAAAACTCAATAATAAGTCGAAAACCCTAAAATTAGGCTAAAAGCCTAGGGTCTATAGAAAAACCATAAAATATACCCAGAGCCCTTAAATGGTTCCAATATCCTATACTATAGTCACCAGAAAAACCCTGAAATCGGCTGATAACCCTGAAATCGGCCAAAAGCCCTAAAGTTGATCAGAAAATCCTAAAGTCGGCCTCAAACCCTATGATAAGCCGAAAACCCTAAGATCAGTCTACAAGACTAGAGTCTACGGAAAAACCCAAAAATTGACCCGGAGCCCTTAAATCGTCCAAATACCCTATACTATAGTAAGCGGAAAAACCCTGAAATCGGCCAGAAACCCTGAAATCGGCCAAAAGCCCTAATGTCGGCCTTAAACCCTACACTAAGACGAAATCTCTGAAATAATTCTAATAGCCTAGAGTATACCGAAAAACCATAAAATTGACATGGAGCCCTTAAATCGTCCAAATACTCTTTACTAATGTCAGCGGAAAAACCCTTAAATCATCCAAAAACCCTGAAATTGGCCAAAACTCCTGAAATCGGCTAAAAGCCCTAAAGTTGATTAGAAAGCCCTAAAGCCAGCTTAAAACTCTATAATAGGTAGAAAACCCTAAAATCAGTCTAAAAGCCTAGAGTCTATAGAGAAACAATAAAATTCACCTAGAGCCCTTAAATGTTTCAAATACCATATACTGTAGTCAGCAGAAAAACCCTGAAATCGGCTGAAAACCCTGTAATTGCCTAAAAGCCCAAAAGTTGATCAGAAAATCCTAAAGCCGACCTCAAACCCTATTATAAGCCGAAAACACTAAATTCAGTCTAAAAGCCTAGAGTCTACAAAAAAAACCTTAAAATTGAACTAGAGCCCTTAAATCGTCCAATTAAACAATACTATAGTCAGCGGAAAAACCCTGAAATCGGCTGAAAATCCTGAAATCGGCCAAAAGCCCTAAAGTTGATCAGAAAGCCCTAAGGCCGGCAAAAAATCCTATAATAAGCTGAAAACCCTAAAATCAGTCTAAAAGCCTAGAGTGTATATAAAAACCATAAAATTGACCCAGAGCCCTAATATGGTTCAAATACCCTATATTATAGTTAGCAGAAAAACCCTGAAATTGGCCAAAAACCCTGAAATCGTCCAATAGCCCTAAAGTTGATCAGCAAAAGCCCTAAACCCGACCTAAAACCCTATAATAAGCCCAAAACCCTAAACCCAGTCTGAAAGCCTAGAGTCTATAGAAAAACCATAAAACTGACTCCGAACCCTGAAATCGTCCAAATACCTTATACTATAGTGAGCAGAAAAACCCTGAAATCGGCCGGAAACCATGAAATCGGCCAAAAGCCCTAAAGTTGATCAGAGAGCCCTAATGTCGGCCTTAAACCCTACACGAAGTCGAAAACTCTAAAATCAGTCTAATAGCCCACAGTCTAGCGAAAAACCATAAAATTGACATGGAGCCCTTAATTCATCCAAATACCCTACACTATAGTCAGCGGAAAAACCAGAAATCAGCCAAAAACCTTGAAATTGGCCAAAAGCCCTAAAGTTGATCAGAAAGCCCTAAAGCCAGCTTAAAACTCTATAATAAGTCGAAAACCCTAAAATCAGTCTAAAAGCCTAGAGTCTATAGAGAAACCATAAAATTGACCTAGAGCCCTTAAATCGTCCAATTAAATTGTACAATTGTCAGCGAAAAAACCCTGAAATCGGCTGAAAACTCTGAAATCGGCCAAAAGCCCTAAAGTTTATCAGAAAGTCCTAAAGCCTGCCGAAAACCATTAAGTCTCCAAAAGCCCAAAAGTTGATCAAAAAGCCCAAAAGCCGGCATTAAACCCTATAATAAGCCGAAAACCCTAAAATCAGTCTAAAAGCCTATAGTGTACAGAAAAACCATAAAATTGACCCAGAAAAATACCCTATAATATAGTCAGCTGTAAAGCACTGAAATTGGCAAAAAGACCTAAAGTTGACCATAAAGCCCTAAAGCCTGTCGAAAACCTTGTAATAAGCCGAAAACCCTAATATAAGTCTAAAAGCGTAGAATATACAGAAAAGCATAGCACACTAAGTTAACAAGACTTACTAAAAGCAAGAACCTTGATGATTGATCTTGACCTGTCTGAACCGGTTCTTAAAGTCTTTCTTTCCTGAAGTCTTCTTGAAGTCTTTCTTCATTTTGTGATGTGTTTGTCTTCATCAAAACCTCAGCCGAGTCCAAGGATGAGACCTTCTTCACAATCTCCCCCTTTTTGATGATGACAAACATCATTCTTGAGCATTGATTGATCATTTGACTTTCTCTCTTGTCTTGTATATCTCCCCCTTGGTTTTGCAATTATATCTCCCCCTTTGTTTTGCAATTGAAGCATAGTATCCTGAAAAGTGATCAAGCATACACAAGACTTTTCTCCCCCTTTTGACATCATCAAAAAGAAGAAAAACCCATACAAAGTATTCCAGGTTAATCGAAATATAGGGAAGCATAGTGACAAAAAGTTTGATGTCAAAACAATAATGTGTATCAGGACTATTCTCCCCCTTTTTGTTCCACTTGTAGCTTTCCTTGTAAATAATCTTTACAAAGAACAGGACCCTTTCTCCCCCTTTTGACTTCATCAAAAAGAAAAAGAGTCCAAGCATATTCCATACATGCTAACAAGTAGTATAGACATTTAAACAGAAGGGAGTAGGGATTACCAGGTTATAACTTTGAAAACCATGCATCACACGGAATTAAAGAATAATCATATGAGTTTAGAGTGCATAATTAATCAAACAAACAGCATCCAAACAAAGACATCCAAAAGTTATATCTAAACTATTACAACCCAGAACTGTAAATAATCATGATAAGTAAGCAAGTGTCTAAAGATCATCAGACCCGTCAGAAAGATCAGAGAGGTGTAGAGGAGAATGTGTCATCTGATCAATGCGGAGGCTCAGACTATCCATATCCGCACGCAAAGAGGTGTACATGGATTCTACCCGGCCTACCATGTGATCAAAGCACTGGTTGATGAAATTTTTCAAGCTATCGATGTGAGAAAGAATAAGCTGAGTAGAAGCATCAATACCAGCAGATGACAATGGAACACTGTCAGAAGGAGGGAAGTAGGCTACAGGAGTAGGAGCAGGAGGACCCTCAGTGGACAGGTCAGACTTGTGCCTGAATGATCCATCAACATCCTGAAAGAATCCCATCTTGTTCAGAATGTCCAGATCAATGCGTTGAGCCTTACCATCCATAGTACTGGAGTACTCGCCATGAGTATAGACACCTTTATGCTTCAGAATGATGGTAATTACAGAGGCAAATAGAAGAGGGCTAGTTCTCTCCTTGTGCAGCAACATATGTGTCATTACCAGATAAGCCCAATTAATATACTTCTGATTTATCATGCCATATAGAATTTGTAACTCTAAATCGCTGATCTGAGCAAGATTTGAACTTTGAGGTAAGATCACATAACTGAGCAAGTAGTGAAGCAGTCTGTTTTCAACAGTTAGAAACCCAACAACAAGGGTATCTCTAGAACGGTTTGCATCAACCCGCTGCTTCTTAGACTGAATTTGCTCTTCAGAGAAGCGACATAGAGATAAGTAGAATGATCTCTTATCGTATTCTTTCCAAGGGAAAACCAATTCAGAACTTAATTTTGCTCCAGTGCTGGGAATATAAAGACAATCTCCCAACTCTTCAAGGGTCATGGAAATGTTAACACCCTTGACAGATGTGCAAAATTTGCCACCACGTTTAATCATATTACAGTAGAAAAATCTGACAAGTTCGGGATAGTATTTACCGTTTCTTTCGACGAACGAGTCAAGTCCCTGATGATCAAATAGAGTGGGGAATGTCATCCCTGCTGCCATGAAGGAATCCAGAACACCATATTTTGGTGTGAGAACTGGCCGATCAAGAAAAGGGGCAAGGAAGTGTTGCTTCTGTTCTTCGGTTGCCAACAGCCTCGAGAGGTCCAAAGCATCCATGTATGGGTTCTTAGAACAATGAGGTTTGTGAGAAGAGGAGGCCATGGAAGCTGAAATTGAAAATTTCGAGTTCTAGGGTTTGAAAGGACCAAATTGGGGATTTTTAATTCAGACCAATTCAACAACAATTGGTAGGAAGAATGGATAGAGACTGGAATTAGGAAGAGAACCCACAAAGAATTCTTGAGAACGAACAAGAATTGAAGAAGATATGGGGATATGAAGCCTTCTGGTGTCGCAGTCGAGAGAGGAGAAAGGAAGGGGCTGTAATCGATTAAGAAATGAAACCCCGGAATATATACTGGTCGGGCATGTAATTGATTACACCTTCTAGGTAATCGATTACATGCTGGAAAATTTGAATACAGATTCAAATTTTGAGGAGGTAATCGATTACACTATCTGGGTAATCGATTACCCACTTTTCTAGAAAGAAAACAGGGCTAAAAATAATCCCTGTAATCGATTACGGATACTATATAATCGATTAACATGTCTAAAAACTTGAAATTCCAGAATAGATAAGCACTGCATGAAAGAAATATCATACAGAGAAATATGATGTAAATGCAGATGCTTATGAATGCATTACTCTTCTACTTAATATCATTTGAAAGATATAAAGTTTTAGAATTTCTCTTACCAATACCATATTCTAATATTGTGTCTTGAAAGACCATCCTTTGTATATGACATTTCTGATCACAAGGTCTTCAAGCACACATGCACAATAAGCTTAATGGTATTTCCGAGGTACCCAACGGTCTTTGGGTCCTTTTGGGTTAGTACCTTTCACATCCCATATGAATCCTTTATTTGATACTCCTACATTCTTGTAATAACATCTATCTGGAGTATGTCCTACTTTGTTACAATAAGTACGGAATATTTATTGTAACCTGATGTTTGCCTAGGAGTAGGATTGAACTTCTTATGAGGTCTATGATAATTATTCTACCTATTGTTCATACACCTAAAAGAACTCGTCTTTGTATTTTCAGAAGATCCTTCCACTTTGTTTGGTTTAACAAAGATGGTTTTCTTATCTTCTTTTGTCTTTGGATGAGATGTATATCCTAGACCAACCTTATTGTTTGAGTGCCTTTGTATACTTAGGATATCATCTAACTTCTGTTTTCCTTTGTTGAAATTATGAACCCTTTGTTGAAGATTATCTATCTTCTCTTCTAAAGAACTACACTTTGTACATTCAAGTGGAATATCTAATTTAGATTTCACTATGTCTAGTTCTTCCTGTAGGGATCTACACTTAACTTCTAATGAAGAAATTATAGCATTTTTCTTACTACTAACTTTAGAGAAACTTTAGCATAATTTAAACACATTCTCTATAGCAAATTCTAAATCATGAAATGAAATAACATTGCTACTAACCTGGATGTCCTCAGCGTCTGAGTCATGTGAAGCCATTAATGCAACTTGTGCTTCTTCATTTTCAGAGTCAGATGATGAACTCACTTCATTTTCATCCGAAGAAATGTATGCTCTTCGAGTAGTTTGATATTTCTTTTTAAACTTATCCTTCAAAGCATGTTTTTTCTTTTGAAGGTTTGTGATAATGAAATTGCAAGTGTACAATTTACTATCGCGTAATATAAAAGATTATCGAACCCAAGGGATAGGTGTTCTTATATTTATATAATTTAGTACTTGTGCAAAGAAAATAAAATGATATGGTTGATGTTTGGTTTATGACAAGAAGAGAGTAATAGCACAAAAATAATAAAGCAAATAAGATGAGAGAATTTAAGCTCTTGGGTTGATTTACATAATCTATAAACATGCTAGAAAACTCTTACTAAATTTCTGAACTTTAAATTCATATTCATGGTGCTATAGCCTAAATTTCTACATCCTAATAGCCTTAAGAAATGTAGAACTTTCTTACCTAATTACTAACTCCATAGCCTTGGTTATTAGTTAATTAGAAAAGAAGATGAAGAGAGAATTCGGGCCAACACAAAGCTACGTCCATCCTTATAGCCTTAAGAAATGTATACTTATAACCTTTTTTATTTCCTATTTCCCTTACTACTTACCAAATGGCCTTATGAATAAGTAGAAAGCATGAAATCTTTTGCGCATAAAGATTAATGAAGAACAAAGAAATAAAACATGAATAGAAAATATTATTCAGAAATGTAAAAGAAAACTAGAACATGAATTATAAATTAAAACAACCCAAAAACTTAAAAGAAGAATTAGCCAAGCATGGCTAAAAGATTCATTGAATTACCCTGGATAGGAGCTCAAGTTTGGCTTCCCACAAGTCCTAGGAACAATGATCTTTGAGGGAGAAAGAGAGAATACTTGTTGTATTCTATGAAGGTGTGTCTTACAAGTGAAGAAAAGGGTCCTATTTATAGTAAAAATCCAGCCTCCAACGCTTGAGCGCTGGCTTTCCCAACGCCTGGGCGCTAGGATGCATTAAAAACCCACTTTCTGTCCGAGGCCCAGCGCTTGAGCGCTGGCTTTCCAACGCTTGGGCGCTGGGTCACCATCTGACTCATCATCTAGTCAGAACCCCAGCGCTGGAGCGCTGGGATCCCAACGCTGGAGCGTTGGGATGCTGCTTCTTCATCTTCTTGCTTGTTCTTCCTTCTTCATTCATGGTAGTGGGTTTTGATGGCCATAAAAAGCCACTAACCAGCCTTGATCAATTCTGAAACCCTTCATCAATTCTTTAAACATTTTTTCCATGTGCTAAATTGGAGAGTGACTCTTCATATTTTTCTTTTTCAC
Source organism: Acmispon strigosus (assembly GCA_030819835.1). Taxonomy (NCBI): domain Eukaryota; kingdom Viridiplantae; phylum Streptophyta; class Magnoliopsida; order Fabales; family Fabaceae; genus Acmispon; species Acmispon strigosus. The sequence continues at coordinate 23,391,246 of JAUAMA010000004.1, read as the reverse complement.
TTTGGTCCTCCCTTGGTTAGCACTTCAATTCAAGCCCTCATATTCTCTCAATCTCCACTTTAAGTCCTCCACTCTTGAACTTTTACAATTTGGTCCCTGACTTTCTGAAACTTTACACATTGGTCCCTGGACCAAAAATGATAACTAAACCAGCTTTTCCTAAAAATATATAATAACTAGAAAAACCCCTAAAAATATAAAATAAAGATAAAAAAACACAAAAAATCTAATCTACATGCAAAATGCAAAATAAATATAAAATCTAAATAAAAACAATAAAAAACCTACATGTGACTCAAAAATAATAAAATAAAAAGACTAAAAAGACCCTAAAAACATCATATAAAATCCACTCATCACACCACTATACCCAACGACAGCTTGTCCTCAAGCGACAAAACTTAAAGAAAAACTCGTCCCTGGGTTTTGAGAAAGTTTTATCTGATTACAACTTGAAGCACAGAAACCTTTCAAAGAAAGCTTAGCAGAAAAGGAAGACATGCATGTTTTATAGACAAAGAATCAAGAAAGTTTAGGCTTGGTTTTTAACATGTTTGAGTTCAACAATTAAGCTCACCAAAAATAATATTCTCCATGAAAACAAGAAAGCTCAATAATCCTGCCTATAATTCAAATCAAAACTGAAGTAAAGCAACCAAGTGATTTTGAAGAGATTTTTGAAGGTTGTAACTTGGCCAAAGGGTTGAACAATTTAAGGTATGAATTTCAAAACTTGGCAACTCTATTGGCTGACTCAGAAATTTGTTGTTTAAGTGATTTTTCTCTTGACTAAGAGCTTTAAACAATTTACACAAGGGTCCTCTCAATTTTTTTCTTTTTTTTTTTTTTTTTTTTTTTTTTTTCAACAAAGTAGTGGAATGTATGGGATGAATGACTTGAATTTTACTCCCCTCATACTCTTTCTCACCCCACTACTTCATTATTTTTTCTAAGGCACATACCTTATTTTTTTCCAACTTTTTCTTCTTCTTCCTTTTTTTTTTTTAGAGAGAAACCCACAAATATAGCTCTAACAAATCAGCACATGCATCACTATAACAACTGAAAAATTATCACACAAAGTAGGCTCCAAAGAATGACTCTTTTAAGGCTCAAAAAGGGGCTACTAGTGGATATCAAATTTCAAGCAAAAATCTGAGTTTTCAAAAATGCCTATAATCTCTTCTCAACTCACAAAGTGTACAAAACTCCAATCAACATGTAACACAAGGCAGAAAAATTTCACAATCATGCATCAGAGTTCTCAGCTCTCAGAAAAAGATAGGGTAAGTGGTACCCTTTTTAGAACTCAGAAAAAGACTTAGCCAATAACCAAAACAATCAAGATATCAAAAATCCTTTCTACAGCATGCAATCCTAACTGCTTAAAAACATAGAATTTTTCACAAAGCAGTTCAATCAGATAAAGCATTCACAAAGCTATAGCAACATCAGAATGGATAATATACTCAAGACTCATGCAAAAATAAAACAGAAAAACTAAACTAAAAATAAAAACTAAAAACTATAAAAAGAAAAACAAAAACTAAAAAGCTGGTATAGTAACAAATTTTCCACAAAGGTCCAAGGGAACCTCAATGTAAAAATTCACTTTGAACATTCAAGTTCAAGAGGGCTCTCCCTCCTTTTGGTACCTATCCTGTACATTGAACAAACAAAAGTCTCACAAGCAAAGCTTGCTTGACTTGTTAGTCCCAAAAACAGCACAAAAGATCATGGGTTGAAAATTTGTGTCCACCTTAAAAACAAAAATTCTTGAGTTTCCCAAAAATTAAAACCATTGTAGAAACAAGGGAAAACTCAAAGAACTTTAAAACCTTTCAGAAAATGGTGAACACAAAATTTATTAAAAATTAAAAACAGCAAATAAAAGTAAAAACAGCAAACTGCCCGAGTTCCAGTGCTTGAGCGTTGGGGATACCAACGCTTGGGCGCTGGAATTAAAAGAATTACTGGGCATCAGAGGTCCCAGCGCCTGAGCGCTGGGTTCCAACGCTATGGCGCTGGAATAAAGAAAATAAACTGGGTGGATTCCAGGGGCCTAGCGCATGAGCGCTAGCCCTCCAGCGCCTAAGCGCTGGGATCAACTGGAATCAGAGGTTGTGAAGCAGGGGCCTAACGCATGAGCGTTGGCCTCCAGCGCTCGAGCGCTGGCCTCGCCTGCAGTGGAAACATAAAATTTCTTTTCTTTCTTTTATTTATGTACAAGAGTTGAGCAAAAATTAAAAAGACAAAAATTTAAACTATCCTAAGTTGGGTTGTCTCCCAACCAGCTCAATGTTAAGGTCCGAGATAGACCCTTCCCCTTAATCAATTGGGGGTTCAGCAAGTTCAACAGTCATCACTTGACTCTCATAATCTCCTCCTAAGTAAGGTTTCAGCCTTTGCCCATTGACAAGAAATGTGTTCTTTGTTCCCCGATTTTCCAACTCAACCGCACCATGAGGGAAGACTTTGGTGATCAAAAATGGTCCTGTCCATCTTGACTTCAACTTTCCAGGGAACAACCTCAGCCTTGAGTTATACAATAACACAAGCTGTCCTGGATTGAATTCTTTTGGCAAGATTTTCTTATCATGCCACCTTTTTGTTCTTTCTTTGTAGATCCTAGCATTGTGATATGCTTGGAGTCTAAATTCATCCAGCTCATGTACCTGTACCTGTCTTTTATCCCCAGCTTCTTTGGGATCCATGTTCAAATATTTCAAAGCCCAAAAGGCTTTATGCTCAAGTTCCACAGGTAAATGACAAGTCTTACCATAAACCAACTGGTAAGGAGAGGTTCCAATAGGAGTTTTAAACGCAGTTCGGTAAGCCCACAAGGTGTCATCCAATTTTTTTGACCAATCCTTCCTTGAGGTACCAACTGTTTTTTCCAAAATCCTTTTTAACTCCCTATTAGAAACCTCTACTTGTCCACTAGTTTGGGGGTGATAAGGGGTAGCAATTTTATGACTAACACCATATTTTTTCAAAAGAGTTTCAAAAGCTTTATTACAAAAATGCTTACCTCCATCACTGATTATTGCTCTTGGCACCCCAAATCTAGTAAAAATCTTTTTCTTTAGAAAATCCAAAACAACTTTTCCATCATTTGTGGGAAGGGCTGATGCTTCAACCCATTTAGAAACATAATCAACAGCAACCAAAATATACTGGCAACCAAAAGAAGGTGGAAAAGGTCCCATAAAATCAATGCCCCAAACATCAAAAAGCTCAACTTCCAAAATCATTTTTTGGGGCATCTCATTCCTTCTTGAAATATTACCAGTTCGTTGACAGCGATCACACCTTACCACAAATGCTCTACTATCTTTGAAGATAGTAGGCCAATAAAAACCACTTTGGAGGACTTTAGCTGCAGTCCTCTCACCTGAAAAATGGCCTCCATAATCGGAGCCATGGCAATGCCATAAAATAGCCTCAAATTCTTTTTCTGGAATACACCTTCTAATAATCCCATCAGAACATTCTCTAAACAAATAAGGTTCATCCCAGAAAAAGAATTTAGCATCATGCAAAAATTTCTTCTTTTGTTGCCAAGTCAAATCAGAAGGCAACACACCAGCAGCTTTAAAATTAGCTAAATGTACATACCATGGAGCTATCTCTTGGACAGCTAAAAGCCTCTCATCTGGGAACTCCTCTTGAATAGGAATTGGATCGGAGTTCCCCTCTTCAAGCCTTGACAAATGGTCTGCTACACCATTGTCCTTCCCTTTCCTGTCCACAATTTCGAGATCAAACTCTTGCAAGAGTAAGATCCACCTAATCAACCTGGGTTTAGCTTCCTGCTTAGCAAACAAGTACTTCAATGCAGCATGGTCAGTATGCACAATAACTTTAGTACCCAAAACGTAAGGTCTGAATTTGTCTAAAGCATAGACAACGCTCAACAACTCCTTTTCAGTTGTAGCATAATTTTTTTGAGCTTCATTCAGAACCTTACTAGCATAATAAATCACATGCAAAACTTTTCCATTTTTCTGACAAAGAACAGCCCCTATTGCATTATCACTAGCATCACACATAATTTCAAAAGGCAAATCCCATTGGGGAGCAACAATAATAGGGGCTGAAACAAGTTTTTCCTTTAATAATTTAAAAGCAGCCAAACACTCATCATTAAAGATAAAAGGAGCTTCTTTTTCAAGGAGATTTGTCATAGGCTTAGCAATTTTAGAAAAATCTTTTATAAATCGCCTATAAAAACCTGCATGACCAAGAAAGCTTCTTATACCTTTAATATTAGTGGGAGGAGGTAGATTTTCAATGATTTCAGTTTTAGCTTTATCTACCTCAATCCCTTTTTCAGAAATCTTGTGCCCAAGCACAATGCCATCTTTTACCATAAAATGACATTTTTCCCAATTAAGTACCAAATTCTTTTCTTGGCACCTAACAAGAATCCTTTCCAAATTGCTCAAACACTTGTCAAAGTTGGGGCCATAAACAGAAAAATCATCCATGAACACTTCCATACATTCACCAATTAAATCATAAAAAATAGCAAACATACATCTTTGGAAGGTTCCTGGAGCATTACACAAGCCAAAAGGCATTCTTTTATAAGCAAACACCCCGAAGGGGCAAGTAAAAGCAGTTTTTTCTTGATCCTTAGGATCAACAACAATTTGATTATAACCTGAGTACCCATCCAAGAAACAATAGTACTCATAGCCAGCCAACCTGTCAAGCATTTGATCAATAAAGGGAAGGGGGAAATGATCTTTCCGGGTGGCAGAATTTAGCCTCCGGTAATCTATACAAACTCTCCATCCAGTTACCATCCTGGTGGGAATCAATTCATTGTTCTCATTTGGGACCACAGTAATTCCCCCTTTCTTGGGAACTACCTGAACAGGACTAACCCATTCACTATCAGAAATGGGATAGATGATCCCTGCATCTAGCAACTTAATCACTTCTTTCCTTACCACCTCTTTCATGGCAGGATTAAGTCTTCTTTGGGGTTGGACTACAGGTTTAACTTGTTCTTCTAAACAAATTTTATGCATACAAACAGTGGGGCTTATGCCCTTAATATCCTCTATAGTCCAACCCAAAGCAGATTTATGAGCTCTAAGAATTCTTACCAGTTTTTCTTCTTCAAGAGGAGAGAGGGAACTACTCACAATGACTGGCTTGTTATTACCTTCCTCAAGAAATACATACTTAAGGGTGGAAGGTAAGGGCTTCAATTCCCTCTTTTCCTCTTGAACTTCTTCCTCTCTTTTCAGCTCCTCTACCCAATTTCCTTTTGAAGGGAAAAAATGGGCAGCTTCCAGATATCTTGCCATTTCAATGACCTGTTCGTCATTGCTTTCAATATCTTCAAAATCCAATCCTTCAGAGATTATAGTCTCTAAAGGATCTTCTTTCCACATGGCAACAAACTGTTAGGCAAAAACTTTTTTTTTTTATATATACACAAGAAGTACTAAATAAAATAAAAATAAGAACTTGAAAGAACCTATCCCCGGCAACGGCGCCAAAAACTTGATAATGAAATTGCAAGTGTACAATTTACTATCGCGTAATATAAAAGATTATCGAACCCAAGGGATAGGTGTTCTTATATTTATATAATTTAGTACTTGTGCAAAGAAAATAAAATGATATGGTTGATGTTTGGTTTATGACAAGAAGAGAGTAATAGCACAAAAATAATAAAGCAAATAAGATGAGAGAATGTAAGCTCTTGGGTTGATTTACATAATCTATAAACATGCTAGAAAACTCTTACTAAATTTCTGAACTTTAAATTCATATTCATGGTGCTATAGCCTAAATTTCTACATCCTAATAGCCTTAAGAAATGTAGAACTTTCTTACCTAATTACTAACTCCATAGCCTTGGTTATTAGTTAATTAGAAAAGAAGATGAAGAGAGAATTCGGGCCAACACAAAGCTACGTCCATCCTTATAGCCTTAAGAAATGTATACTTATAACCTTTTTTATTTCCTATTTCCCTTACTACTTACCAAATGGCCTTATGAATAAGTAGAAAGCATGAAATCTTTTGCGCATAAAGATTAATGAAGAACAAAGAAATAAAACATGAATAGAAAATATTATTCAGAAATGTAAAAGAAAACTAGAACATGAATTATAAATTAAAACAACCCAAAAACTTAAAAGAAGAATTAGCCAAGCATGGCTAAAAGATTCATTGAATTACCCTGGATAGGAGCTCAAGTTTGGCTTCCCACAAGTCCTAGGAACAATGATCTTTGAGGGAGAAAGAGAGAATACTTGTTGTATTCTATGAAGGTGTGTCTTACAAGTGAAGAAAAGGGTCCTATTTATAGTAAAAATCCAGCCTCCAACGCTTGAGCGCTGGCTTTCCCAACGCCTGGGCGCTAGGATGCATTAAAAACCCACTTTCTGTCCGAGGCCCAGCGCTTGAGCGCTGGCTTTCCAACGCTTGGGCGCTGGGTCACCATCTGACTCATCATCTAGTCAGAACCCCAGCGCTGGAGCGCTGGGATCCCAACGCTGGAGCGTTGGGATGCTGCTTCTTCATCTTCTTGCTTGTTCTTCCTTCTTCATTCATGGTAGTGGGTTTTGATGGCCATAAAAAGCCACTAACCAGCCTTGATCAATTCTGAAACCCTTCATCAATTCTTTAAACATTTTTTCCATGTGCTAAATTGGAGAGTGACTCTTCATATTTTTCTTTTTCACTTTGGTCCTCCCTTGGTTAGCACTTCAATTCAAGCCCTCATATTCTCTCAATCTCCACTTTAAGTCCTCCACTCTTGAACTTTTACAATTTGGTCCCTGACTTTCTGAAACTTTACACATTGGTCCCTGGACCAAAAATGATAACTAAACCAGCTTTTCCTAAACATATAAAATAACTAGAAAAACCCCTAAAAATATAAAATAAAGATAGAAAAACACAAAAAATCTAATCTACATGCAAAATGCAAAATAAATATAAAATCTAAATAAAAACAATAAAAAACCTACATGTGACTCAAAAATAATAAAATAAAAAGACTAAAAAGACCCTAAAAACATCATATAAAATCCACTCATCAGTTTGGACATTCCAACTTGATATGTCCCGGTTTTCCACATTCAAAGCATGTGAATTTCTAAGAAGAGGAGGGCTCACTATTCCTTTGGAAAGTTCTGTTATTGTTAAACTTCATACCTTTCCTTTTGAACAACTTTCCAAGATTCTTCACTAGAAGATTCATATTTTCATTCACGTCCTCTTCTGAATCTGCATCATAATCATCTTTGATGCTTTCCTTTGCCTTTAGAGAAAGGTATCAATATTTCTTCTCATGTTGTTCATGTTCCTCCAAACGATTCAACTCCAATTCATGTTCTTGGAGTTTTCCGAAAAGAGTTGCAAGAGTCATATTAGACAAACTCTTCTTTTCAGAAATCGCCGTAACCTTTGGTTTCCGTTCTCTTGTAAGTGATCTTAAAACTTTCATGTTTAAGTCACTGCTGGAAAATTCTTTACCAAGTGCAATCAAATGGTTAGTCAAATGAGTAAAGCGTTTTTACATATCTAATACCTTTTCTCCAGGAAGCATTCTGAACATTTCATATTCTTGAGATAGGATATTGATCTTTGATCTCTTGACTTCATCTGTTCCTTCATGAGTTACCATCAATGTATCCCATATTTCTTTTAATGTTTTTCATGTTGAAACTCCGAAGAATTCATCCATGCCAAGAGCAGATGTAAGGATATTCATTCCTTTAAGATCATACTGAACCTTCTTCTTTTCTTCTTCACTCCATGTGTTTTCTGGTTTCGGTTGTCTGCTATCACCCACTTCATTCATAGGTATAAACGGACCTTCTTCAATGGCTCTCCATATTTCCACATCCAATGACCTTATAAAAATTTTCATCTTAATCTTCAAGAAGTCATAGTGGTCTCCATTGAAGAATGGTGGCTTGTTTTTGTGTTGAATCCCTCACTAGTTCCATGACTAGAAGAGGATGCCATCTTTTTCCGGATCTTAGGAGCAAATTACCTAAACTTACGCTTTGATACAAATTGTAAGTATAGATAGAAACCTGAGAGGGGGGGGTGAATCAGGTTCTCTCAATTTTCGCCTTTACAAAACTTGTTACTTCCAAGATAATAGTAATCACAATTGATGATTGTGAATGCAGCGGAATAAAGCGTTGCTTGAAAGTAAAAGATGAAGGAAGAGAATCACACAATGATTTTATCCTGGTTCACCTTCAATCAACAGAAGGCTACGTCCAGTCCCTCAAGAAACCCCTTGAGGATTTTTCCACTATGATCAAGATTTCTTACAAGCACTTACACCAAGGACCTTAAGAACTCTTGTCAAACCTCAGATGGCAAACCACCAACTGATGATGTTGAACCCTACAACGGACTTTGAACCAAACCGAAGATGGTTCAAATACCCTATATTATAGTCAGCGGAAAAACCCTGAAATTGGCCAAAAACCGTGAAATCGACCAATAGCCCTAAAGTTGATCAAAAAGGCCCTAAAGCCGACCTAAAACCCTATAATAAGCCCAAAACCCTAAACCCAGTCTAAAAGCCTAGAGTCTACAGAAAAACCATAAAATTGACCCAGAGCCCTTAAATGGTTCAAATACCCTATACTATAGTCAGCGGAAAAACCTGGAAATCGGCTGAAAACCCTAAAATCGACCAAAAGCCCAAAAGTTGATCAGAAAATCCTAAAGCTGGCCTCAAACTCTATTAAAAGCCGAAAACCCTAAAATTAGTCTAAAAGCCTAGAGTCTACAAAAAAAACCTTAAAATTGACCCAGAGCCCTTAAATAATCCAATTATCCTATACTATAGTTAGCGAAAAAACCCTGAAATCGGCTGAAAACCCTGAAATCGGCCAAAAGCCCTAAAGTTGATTAGAAAGCCGTAAAGCCGGCCTAAAACCCTGTATTAAGCCAAAAACTAAAAAATTAGTCTAAAAGACTAGAGTCTACCGAAAAACCATAAAATTGACCTAGAGCCCTTAAATCGTCCAAATACATTATACTATAGTCAGCGGAAAAACCTTGAAATCAGTCGAAAACCCTAAAATCGACCAAAAGCCCTAAAGTTGATCAGAAAGCCCTAAAGCCGGCATTAAACCCTATATTAAGCTGAAAACCCTAAAATCAGTCTAGAGTCTACATAAAAACCATAAAATTGACCCTGAGCCCGTAAATCGTCCAAATACCCTATACTATAGTCAGCGGAAAAACACTAAAATCAGCCAAAAGCCCTAAAGTTGATCATAAAGCCCTAAAGCCGGCCTAAAACCCTGTAATAAGCCGAAAGCCCTAAAATATGTCCAAAAGCATAGAGTCTACAGAAAACGATAAAATTGACTCGGAGCCCTTAAATTGTCCAAATACCCTATACTAAAGTCAGCGGAAAAACCTTGAAATCGGGCAAACCCTAAATCGGCCAAAAGCCCTAAAGTTGATCAGAGACCCCTAAATAAAAGGAAATGGTAAAATAACATTATACAACTATTACAAACATGCATAAACAACTTTAAGCGGCTTGACGCACTAACCTGTCCCCAGCAGAGTCGCCATCTTTAACGACCTGAAAAATCAATTACGTGCTAAATAAACAGAGTCACCACCAGTGTTTTTTATTTAAGGGGAAACATTGGAAAACCCTTTCGAAATTCTTTTATTTACAAAACTCGGGTTCGGAGGTCTATTTATGCGTAGGGAAGGGTGGAGGACGAACCTCCACAGGACCCCTAGTGCACCCAGCTTTAGACGGTTACCAATAGTTGTTTATACATATGTTAAATTTTACAAAAAACCTTAAAATTGACCCAGAGCCCTTAAATCGTTCAAATATCCTATACTATAGTAAGCGGAAAAACCCTGAAATCGGCAGATAACCCTGAAATCGACCAAAAGCCCTAAAGTTGTTCAGAAAATCCTAAAGCCGGCCTCAAACCCTATAATAAACCGAAAACCCTAAGATCAGTATACAAGCCTAGAGTCTACGGAGAAACCAAAAAATTGACCCGGAGCCCTTAAATCGACCAAATACCTTATACTATAGTTAGCGGAAAAACCGTGCAATCGGCTGAAAACAATGAAATCGGCCCAAAGCCCTAAATTTGATTAGAAAGTCCTAAAGCCAGCCTAAAACCCTGTAATATGCCTAAAAACCTGTAATAAGCCGAAAACCCTAAAATAAGTCTAAAAGCCTAGAGTCTACAGAAAAACGAAAAAATTGACTCGGAGCCCTTAAATAGTCCAAATGCCCTATACTAAAGTCAGCGGAAAAACCTTGAAATCGGGCAAACCCTAAATCGGCCAAAAGCCCTAAAGTTGATCAGAGACCCCTAAATAACAGGGAATGGTAAAATAACATTATACAACTATTACAAACATGCATAAACAACTTTAAGCGGCTTGACCCACTAACCTGTCCCCAGCAGAGTCGCCATATGTAACGACCTGAAAAATCAATTACGCGCTAAATAAACAGAGTCACCACCACTGTTTTTTTATTTAAGGGGAAACATTGGAAAACCCTTTAGAAATTCTTTTATTTACAAAACTCGGGTTCGGAGGTCTATTTATGCGTAGGGAAGGGTGGAGGACGAACCTCCACAGCACCCCTAGTGCACCCATCTTTAGACGGTTACCAACAGTTGTTTATGCATGTGTTAAATTTTACAAAAAAACCTTAAAATTGACCTTGAGCCCTTAAATCATTCAAATATCCTATACTATAGTCAGCGGAAAAACACTGAAATCGGTAGATAACCCTGAAATCGACCAAAATCCCTAAAGTTGATCAGAAAATCCTAAAGCCGGCCTCAAACCCTATAATAAACCGAAAACCCTAAGATCAGTCTACAAGCCTAGAGTCTACGGAGAAACCAAAAAATTGACCCTGAGCCCTTAAATCGACCAAATACCCTATACTATAGTCAGCGGAAAAACCATGCAATCGGCTGAAAACAATGAAATCGGCCCAAAGCCCTAAATTTGATTAGAAAGTCTTAAAGCCGGCCTAATACCCTGTAATAAGCCGAAAACCCGAAAATCAGTCTAAAATCCAAGAGTCTACCGAAAAACCATAGAATAGACCCATAACCTTTAAATCGTCCAAATACCTCACACTCTAGTCACCAGAAAAACCTTGAAATCGGCTGAAAACCCTAAAATCAGTCCAAAAGCCTAGAGTGTACAGAAAAACCACAAACTTGACCCACAGCCCGTAAATTGTCCAAATACCCTATACTATATATAGTCAGTGGAAAAACACTGAAATTGGCCAAAAGCCCTAAAGTTGATCCTAAAGCCCTAAAGCCGTCATACAACCCTGTAATAAGCCGAAAACCATAAATTAAGTCTAAAACCATAGAGTCTACCGAAAAACCATAAAATTGACCCGGAGCCCTTAAATCGTCCAAATACCCTACACTATAGTAAGCGGAAAAACCCTGAAATCCGCCGGAAACCCAGAAATCGGCCAAAAGCCCTAAAGTAGATCAGAGAGCCCTAATGTTGGCCTTAAACCCTACACTAAGATGAAAACTCTAAAATCAGTCTAATAGCCTAGAGTCTACCGATAAACCATAAAATTGACATGGAGCCCTTAAATCGTCCAAATACCCTCTACTATAGTCAGCGGAAAAATCTTAAAATTGGCCAAAAACCCTAAAATCGGCCAATAGCCCCAAACTTGATTAGAAAGCCCTAAAGCCAGCTTAAAACTCTATAATAGGTAGAAAACCCTAACATAAGTCTAAAAGCCTAGAGTCTATAGAGAAACCATAAAATTGACCTAGAGCCCTTAAATGGTTCAAATACCATATACTATAGTCAACAAAAAACCCTGAAATTGGCTGAAAACCCTATAATTTCCCAAAATCCCAAAAGTTGATCAGAAAATCCTAAAGCCGGCCGCAAACCCTATTATAAGCCGAAAAACCTAAAATCAGTCTAAAAGCCTAGAGTCTACAAAAAAACCTTAAATCAGAACTAGAGCCCTTAAATTGTCCAATTAGACTATACTATAGTCAGCGAAAAAACCCTGAAATCGGCTGAAAATCCTGAAATCGGCCAAAAGCCCTAAAGTTGATCACAAAGCCCTAAAGCCGTCATAAAACCCTGTAATAAGCCGAAAACCATAAAATAAGTCTAAAACCATAGAGTCTACCGAAAAACCATAAAATTGACCCGGAGCCCTTAAATCGTCCAAATACCCTACACTATAGTAAGCGGAAAAACCCTGAAATCCGCCGGAAACCCAGAAATCGGCCAAAAGCCCTAAAGTAGATCAGAGAGCCCTAATGTTGGCCTTAAACCCTACACTAAGACGAAAACTCTAAAATCAGTCTAATAGCCCAGAGTCTACCGATAAACCATAAAATTGACATGGAGCCCTTAAATCGTCCAAATACCCTCTACAATAGTCATCGGAAAAGCCCTTTAATCATCCAAAAACCCTGAAATTGGCCAAAAACCCTGAAATTGGCCAAAAACCCTGAAATCGGCCAAAAGCCCCAAAGTTGATTAGAAAGCCCTAAAGCCAGCTTAAAACTCTATAATCGGAAGAAAACCCTAACATCAGTCTAAAAGCCTAGAGTCTATAGCGAAACCATAAAATTGACCTAGAGCCCTTAAATGGTTCAAATACCATATACTATAGTCAACAAAAAACCCTGAAATCGGCTGAAAACCCTGTAATTTCCCAAAAGCCCAAAAGTTGATCAGAAAATCCTAAAGCCGGCCTCGAACCCTATTATAAGCCGAAAAACCTAAAATCTGTCTAAAAGCCTAGAGTCTACAAAAAAACCTTAAATCAGAACTAGAGCTCTTAAATTGTCCAATTAGACTATACTATAGTCAGCGAAAAAACCCTGAAATCGGCCAAAAGCCCTAAAGTTGATCACAAAGCCCTAAAGCCGTCATAAAACACTGTAATAAGCCGAAAACCATAAATTAAGTCTAAAACCATAGAGTCTACCGAAAAACCGTAAAATTGACCCGGAGCCTGTTGAGTGGATTTTATATGATGTTTTTAGGTAGTTTTTAGTCTTTTTATTTTATTATTTTTGAGTCACATATAGGTTTTTTTATTGTTTTTATGTAGATTTTATATTTATTTTGCATTTTTCATGTAGATTAGATTTTATTTGTTTTTCTAGCTTTATTTTATATTTTTAGGAATTTTTCTAGTTATTTTATATTTTTTAGAAAAAGTTGGTTTAGTTATCATTTTTGTCCAGGGACCAATATGTAAAGTTTCAGGAAAGCAAGGGCCAAATTGTGAAAGTTCAAGAGTGGAGGGCTAAAAGTGAAGATCGAGAGAATTAAAAGGGCTTGAATTGGAGTGCTAACCAAGAGAGGACTAAAAGTGAAAAAGAGGAATATGAAGCAACTCTCTTCAAATTGGCACATGGGAAATAATGTTGAAGGATTGATGGTAGTGGGAGGAAGGTTTCAGAATTGATTAAGGGCTGAGTAGTGGCTTTGTATGGCATTCAAAACCCACTACCATGATGAAGGAAGAAAAGCTTGAAGATGAAGAAGCAGCACCCAGCGCTGGGAACCCAGCGCTCAAGCGCTGGGTCTTGGTCTGGAAGTGGGATTTAATGGCTGAGGCCAGATTTTTACTATAAATAGGACCATTTTCTTCACTTGAAAAAACACACCATTACACACCTTCTTAGAATACAACAAGTATTCTCTCTTTCTCCCTTTTGAGCATTGTTCCTAGGACTTATGGGAAGCCATATTTGAGCTCCTATCCAGGGTAATTCAATGACTCATTTAGCCATGCTTGGCTAACTTCTTCTTTAAGTTTTTGGGTTGTTTTAGTTTATAATTCATGTTCTAGTTATTTTCTACATTTCTGAATAATACTTTCAATTCATGTTTTATTTCCTTGTTCTTCATTAATCTTAGTGCACAAAAGATTTCATGCTTTCTACTTATGTCATAAGGCCATTTGGTAAGTAGTAAGGGAAATAGGAAATAAAAAAGGTTATAAGTTTGCATTTCTTAAGGCTATAAGGATGTACGTAACTTTGTGTTGGCCCGAATTCCTTCTTCATCTTCTTTTCTGATTAACTAATAACCAAGGCTATGGAGTTAGTAATTAGGAAAGAAAGGTCTACATTTCTTAAGGCTATTAGGGTGTAGAAACTCTAGTCTATAGCACCATGATTTTGGATTTAAAATTCAGAAATTAAGTAGGAGATTTCTACCATGTTTTATAGACTATGTAAATCAACCCAAGAACTTAAATTCTTATCATCTTTTCCCTTATCATTTTATGCTATTGTTATTTCTTGTTCTAAAAACATCAACATATATTTTCATCTTTTAAATTTCTGTTTAAGTACTAAATATTATCATAATAAGAACACCTATCCCTTGGGTTCGATCTTTTTATATTACGCGATAGTTAATCGTACACTTGCGATTTTCCTTATCAAGTTTTTGGCGCCGTTGCCGGGGATAGGTTCTTTTCAAGTTCTTAATTTTATTTTGTTTAGTACTTCTTGTTTATATAAATAAAATAAAAAAATAAAATAAAATATATTATTTTTGTGATGAACTGGTGCTGCTAATTTTGTCTGCTGATTTTTGTAAGGAATTATGGCTGGAACATTTGAAGAATGGCTGGCAAAGATCCGGGCATATCTTAAAAAAGAAGATGAAAAAAAGAAGTGTGATGCTCTCAATTTAATTGATGAGTATTACTCTGAATTGGATTGCAAGCATGCTTCGGAATCTTTGCCCAACCGAGTGCAGGAATGGAAGGCCAGAATGATCTTGCAAGGGAGGCTGAATGACATTCTAAAGCAAGCCTAAAATCCTATAATAAGCCGAAAACCATAAATTAAGTCTAAAACCATAGAGTCTACGGAAAAACCATAAAATTGACCCGGAGCCCTTAAATCGTCCAAATACCCTACACTATAGTAAGCGGAAAAACCCTGAAATCCGCCGGAAACCCAGAAATCGGCCAAAAGCCCTAAAGTAGATCAGAGAGCCCTAATGTTGGCCTTAAACCCTACACTAAGACGAAAACTCTAAAATCAGTCTAATAGCCTAGAGTCTACAGATAAACCATAAAATTGACATGGAGCCCTTAAATCGTCCAAATACCCTCTACTATAGTCAGCGGAAAAACCCTTAAATCATCCAAAAACCCTGAAATTGGCCAAAAACCCTGAAATCGGCCAAAAGCCCCAAAGTTGATTAGAAAGCCCTAAAGCCAGCTTAAAACTCTATAATCGGTAGAAAACCCTAACATCAGTCTAAAAGACTAGAGTCTATAGAGAAACCATAAAATTGACATAGAGCCCTTAAATGGTTCAAATACCATATATTATAGTCAACAAAAAACTATGAAATCGGCTGAAAACCCTATAATTACCCAAAAGCCCAAAAGATGATCTGAAAATCCTAAAGCCGGACTCAAACCCTATTATAAGCCGAAAAACCTAAAATCAGTCTAAAAGCCTAGAGTCTACTAAAAAACCTTAAATCAGAACTAGAGCCCTTAAATTGTCCAATTAAACAATACTATAGTCAGCGAGAAAACCCTGAAATCGGCCAAAAGCCCTAAAGTTGATAACAAAGCCCTAAAGCAAGCCTAAAATCCTGTAATAAGCCGAAAACCATAAATTAAGTCTAAAACCATAGAGTCTACCGAAAAACCATAAAATTGACCCGGAGCCCTTAAATCGTCCAAATACCCTACACTATAGTAAGCGGAAAAACCCTGAAATCCGTCGGAAACCCAAAAATCGGCCAAAAGCCCTAAAGTAGATCAGAGAGCCCTAATGTTGGCCTTAAACCCTACACTAAGACGAAAACTCTAAAATCAGTCTAATAGCCTAGAGTCTACCGATAAACCATAAAATTGACATGGAGCCCTTAAATCGTCCAAATACCCTCTACTATAGTCAGCGGAAAAACCCTTAAATCATCCAAAAACCCTGAAATTGGCCAAAAACCCTGAAATCGGCCAAAAGCCCCAAAGTTGATTAGAAAGCCCTAAAGCCAGCTTAAAACTCTATAATCGGTAGAAAACCCTAACATCAGTCTAAAAGACTAGAGTCTATAGAGAAACCATAAAATTGACATAGAGCCCTTAAATGGTTCAAATACCATATATTATAGTCAACAAAAAACTATGAAATCGGCTGAAAACCCTGTAATTACCCAAAAGCCCAAAAGATGATCTGAAAATCCTAAAGCCGGACTCAAACCCTATTATAAGCCGAAAAACCTAAAATCAGTCTAAAAGCCTAGAGTCTACTAAAAAACCTTAAATCAGAACTAGAGCCCTTAAATTGTCCAATTAAACTATACTATAGTCAGCGAAAAAACCCTGAAATCGGCCAAAAGCCCTAAAGTTGATCACAAAGCCCTAAAGCAAGCCTAAAATCCTGTAATAAGCCGAAAACCATAAATTAAGTCTAAAACCATAGAGTCTACCGAAAAACCATAAAATTGACCCGGAGCCCTTAAATCGTCCAAATACCCTACACTATAGTAAGCGGAAAAACCCTGAAATCCGCCGGAAACCCAAAAATCGGCCAAAAGCCCTAAAGTAGATCAGAGAGCTCTAATGTTGGCCTTAAACCCTACACTAAGACGAAAATTCTTAAATCAGTCTAATAGCCTAGAGTCTACCGATAAACCATAAAATTGACATGGAGCCCTTAAATCGTCCAAATACCCTCTACTATAGTCAGCGGAAAAACCCTTAAATCATCCAAAAACCCTGAAATTGGCCAAAAACCCTGAAATCGGCCAAAAGCCCCAAAGTTTATTAGAAAGCCCTAAAGCCAGCTTAAAACTCTATAATAGGTAGAAAACCCTAACATCAATCTAAAAGCCTAGAGTTTATAGAGAAACCATAAAATTGACCTAGAGCCCTTTAATGGTTCAAATACCATATACTATAGTCAACAAAAAACCCTGAAATCGGCTGAAAACCCTGTAATTACCCAAGAGCCCAAAAGTTGATAAGAAAATCCTAAAGCCGGCCTCAAACCCTATTATAAGCCGAAAAACCTAAAATCAGTCTAAACTAGTCTACAAAAAAACCTTAAATCAGAACTAGAGCCCTTAAATTGACCAATTAAACTATACTATAGTCAGAGAAAAAACCCTGAAATAGGCTCAAAATACTGAAATCGGCCAGAAGCCGTAAAGTTGATCAGAAAGCCCTAAAGCCGGCCTAAAATCCTATAATAACCTAAAAACCCTAAAATCAGTCTAAAAGACTTGAGTCTACATAAAAACCATAAAATTGAACCAGAGCCCTTAAATGGTTCAAATTCCCTATATTATAGTCAGCGGAAAAACCCTGAAATCCGTCGGAAACCCTGAAATCGTCCAAAAGCCCTAAAGTAGATCAGAGAGCCCTAATGTTGGCCTTAAACCCTACACTAAGACGAAAACTCTAAAATCAGTCTAATAGCCTAGAGTCTACCGATAAACCATAAAATTGACATGGAGCCCTTAAATCGTCCAAATCCCTCTACTATAGTCAGCGGAAAAACCGTTAAATCATCCAAAAACCCTGAAATTGGCCAAAAACACTGAAATCGGCCAAAAGCCCCAAAGTTGATTGGAAAGCCCTAAAGCCAGCTTAAAACTCTATAATAGGTAGAAAACCCTAACATCAGTCTAAAAGCCTAGAGTCTATAGAGAAACCATAAAATTGACCTAGAGCCCTTAAATGGTTCAAATTCCATATATTATAGTCAACAAAAAACCATGAAATCGGCTGAAAACCCTGTAATTACCCAAAAGCCCAAAAGATGATCTGAAAATCCTAAAGCCGGCCTCAAACCCTAATATAAGCCGAAAAACCTAAAATCAGTCTAAAAGCCTAGAGTCTACAAAAAAACATTAAATCAGAACTAGAGCTCTTAAATTGTCCAATTAAACTATACTATAGTCAGCGAAAAAACCCTAAAATCGGCCAAAAGCCCTAAAGTTGATCACAAAGCCCTAAAGCAAGCCTAAAATCCTGTAATAAGCCGAAAACCATAAATTAAGTCTAAAACCAAAGAGTCTACCGAGAAACCATAAAATTGACCCGGAGCCCTTAAATCGTCCAAAAACCCTACACTATAGTAAGCGCAAAAACCCTGAAATCCGCCGGAAACCCAAAAATCGGCCAAAAGCCCTAAAGTAGATCAGAGAGCCCTAATGTTGGCCTTAAACCCAACACTAAGACAAAAATTCTTAAATCAGTCTAATAGCCTAGAGTCTACCGATAAACCATAAAATTGACATGGAGCCCTTAAATCGTCCAAATACCCTCTACTATAGTCAGCGGAAAAACCCTTAAATAATCCAAAAACCCTGAAATTCGCCAAAAACCCTGAAATCGGCCAAAAGCCCCAAAGTTGATTAGAAAGCCCTAAAGCCGGCTTAAAACTCTATAATCGGTAGAAAACCCTAACATCAGTCTAAAAGACTAGAGTCTATAGAGAAACCATAAAATTGACCTAGAGCCCTTAAATGGTTCAAATACCATATTTTATAGTCAACAAAAAACCATGAAATCGGCTGAAAACCCTGTTATTGCCCAAAAGCCCAAAAGATGATCATAAAATCCTAAAGCCGGCCTCAAACCCTATTATAAGCCGAAAAACCTAAAATCAGTCTAAAAGCCTAGAGTCTACAAAAAAACCTTAAATCAGAACTAGAGCCCTTAAATTGCCTAATTAAACTATATTATAGTCAAGGAAAAAACCCTGAAATCGGCCAAAAGCCCTAAAGTTTATCACAAAGCCCTAAAGCAAGCCTAAAATCCTGTAATAAGCCGAAAACCATAAATTAAGTCTAAAACCATAGAGTCTACCGAAAAACCATAAAATTGACCTGAAGCCCTTAAATCGTCCAAATACCCTACACTATAGTAAGCGGAAAAACCCTGAAGTCCACCGGAAACACAGAAATCGGAAAAAGCCCTAAAGTATATCAGAGTGCCCTAATGTTGGCCGTAAACCCTACACTAAGACGAAAACTCTAAAATCAGTCTAATAGCCTAGAGTCTACTGATAAACCATAAAATTGACATGGAGCCCTTAAATCGTCCAAATACCCTCTACTATAGTCAGCGGAAAAACCCTTAAATCATCCAAAAACCCTGAAATTGGCCAAAAACCCTGAAATCGGCCAAAAGCCCCAAAGTAGATTAGAAAGCCCTAAAGCCAGCTTAAAACTCTATAATAGGTAGAAAACCCTAACATCAGTCTAAAAGCCTAGAGTCTATAGAGAAACCATAAAATTGACCTAGAGCCCTTAAATGGTTCAAATACCATATACTATAGTCAACAAAAAACCCTGAAATCGGCTGAAAACACTGTAATTTCCCAAAAGCCCAAAAGTTGATCAGAATGCCAAAAGCCCTAGAGTAGACCAGAGAGCCTTAGTGTTGGCCTTAAACCCTACACTAACACGAAAATTCTTAAATCAGTCTAATAGCCTAGAGTCGACCGATAAACCATAAAATTGACATGGAGCCCTTAAATCGTCCAAATACCCTCTACTATAGTCAGCGGAAAAACCCTTAAATCATCCAAAAACCCTGAAATTGGCCAAAAACCCTGAAATCGGCCAAAAGCCCTAAAGTTGATTAGAAAGCCCTAAAGCCAGTTTAAAACTCTATAATCAGTAGAAAACCCTAACATCAGTCTAAAAGACTAGAGTCTATAGAGAAATCATAAAATTGACCTAGAGCCCTTAAATGGATCAAATACCATATTTTATTGTCAACAAAAAACCATGAAATCGGCTGAAAACCCTGTAATTGCCCAAAAGCCCAAAAGATGATCAGAAAATCCTAAAGCCGGCCTCAAATCCCATTATAAGCCAAAAAACCTAAAATCAGTCTAAAAGCCTAGAGTCTACAAAAAAACCTTAAATCAGAACTAGAGCCCTTAAATTGCCTAATTAAACTATACTATAGTCAGCGAAAAAACCCTGAAATCGGCCAAAAGCCCAAAAGTTGATCACAAAGCCCTAAAGCAAGCCTAAAATCCTGTAATAAGCCGAAACCATAAATTAAGTCTAAAACCATAGAGTCTACCGAAAAACCATAAAATTGACCCGGAGCCCTTAAATCGTCCCAATACCCAACACTATATAGTAAGCGGAAAACCCCTGAAATCCGCCGGAAACCCAGAAATCGGCCAAAAGCCCTAAAGTAGATCAGAGAGCCCTAATGTTGGCCTTAAACCCTACACTAAGACGAAAACTCTAAAATCAGTCTAATAGCCTAGAGTCTACCGATAAACCATAAAATTGACATGGAGCCCTTAAATCGTCCAAATCCCTCTACTATAGTCAGCGGAAAAACCGTTAAATCATCCAAAAACCCTGAAATTGGCCAAAAACACTGAAATCGGCCAAAAGCCCCAAAGTTGATTGGAAAGCCCTAAAGCCAGCTTAAAACTCTATAATAGGTAGAAAACCCTAACATCAGTCTAAAAGCCTAGAGTCTATAGAGAAACCATAAAATTGACCTAGAGCCCTTAAATGGTTCAAATTCCATATATTATAGTCAACAAAAAACCATGAAATCGGCTGAAAACCCTGTAATTACCCAAAAGCCCAAAAGATGATCTGAAAATCCTAAAGCCGGCCTCAAACCCTAATATAAGCCGAAAAACCTAAAATCAATCTAAAAGCCTAGAGTCTACAAAAAAACATTAAATCAGAACTAGAGCTCTTAAATTGTCCAATTAAACTATACTATAGTCAGCGAAAAAACCCTAAAATCGGCCAAAAGCCCTAAAGTTGATCACAAAGCCCTAAAGCAAGCCTAAAATCCTGTAATAAGCCGAAAACCATAAATTAAGTCTAAAACCATAGAGTCTACCGAGAAACCATAAAATTGACCCGGAGCCCTTAAATCGTCCAAATACCCTACACTATAGTAAGCGCAAAAACCCTGAAATCCGCCGGAAACCCAAAAATCGGCCAAAAGCCCTAAATTAGATCAGAGAGCCCTAATGTTGGCCTTAAACCCTACACTAAGACGAAAATTCTTAAATCAGTCTAATAGCCTAGAGTCTACCGATAAACCATAAAATTGACATGGAGCCCTTAAATCGTCCAAATACCCTCTACTATAGTCAGCGGAAAAACCCTTAAATCATCCAAAAACCCTGAAATTGGCCAAAAACCCTGAAATCGGCCAAAAGCCCCAAAGTTGATTAGAAAGCCCTAAAGCCAGGTTAAAACTCTATAATCGGTAGAAAACCCTAACATCAGTCTAAAAGACAAGTGTCCATAGAGAAACCATAAAATTGACCTAGAGCCCTTAAATGGTTCAAATACCATATTTTATAGTCAACAAAAAACCATGAATTCGGCTGAAAACCCTGTAATTGCCCAAAAGCCCAAAAGATGATCTGAAAATCCTAAAGCCGGCCTCAAACCCTAATATAAGCCGAAAAACCTAAAATCAGTCTAAAAGCCTAGAGTCTACAAACAAACCTTAAATCAGAACTAGAACCCTTAAATTGTCCAATTAAACTATACTATAGTCAGCGAAAAAACCCTGAAATCGGCCAAAAGCCATAAAGTTGATCACAAAGCCCTAAAGCAAGCCTAAAATCCTGTAATAAGCCGAAAACCATAAATTAAGTCTAAAACCATAGAGTCTACTGAAAAACCATAAATTGACCCGGAGCCCTTAAATCGTCCAAATACCCTACACTATAGTAAGCGCAAAAACCCTGAAATCCGCCGGAAACCCAAAAATCGGCCAAAAGCCCTAAAGTAGATCAGAGAGCCCTAATGTTGGCCTTAAACCCTACACTAAGACGAAAATTCTTAAATCAGTCTAATAGCCTAGAGTCTACCGATAAACCATAAAATTGACATGGAGCCCTTAAATCGTCCAAATACCCTCTACTATAGTCAGCGGAAAAACCCTTAAATCATCCAAAAACCCTGAAATTGGCCAAAAACCCTGAAATCGGCCAAAAGCCCCAAAGTTGATTAGAAAGCCCTAAAGCCAGGTTAAAACTCTATAATCGGTAGAAAACCCTAACATCAGTCTAAAAGACTAGAGTCTATAGAGAAACCATAAAATTGACCTAGAGCCCTTAAATGGTTCAAATACCATGTTTTATAGTCAACAAAAAACCATGAAATCGGCTGAAAACCCTTGAATTGCCCAAAAGCCCAAAAGATGATCAGAAAATCCTAAAGCCGGCCTCAAACCCTATTATAAGCCGAAAAACCTAAAATCAGTCTAAAAGCCTAGAGTCTACAAAAAAACCTTAAATCAGAACTAGAGCCCTTAAATTGCCTAATTAAACTATAGTTAGCGAAAAAACCCTGAAATCGGCCAAAAGCCCAAAAGTTGATCACAAAGCCCTAAAGCAAGCCTAAAATCCTGTAATAAGCCGAAAACCATAAATTAAGTCTAAAACCATAGAGTCTACCAAAAAACCATAAAATTGACCCGGAGCCCTAAAATCGTCCGAATACCCTACACTATATAGTAAGCGGAAAACCCCTGAAATCCGCCGGAAACCCAGAAATCGGCCAAAAGCCCTAAAGTAGATCAGAGAGCCCTAATGTTGGCCTTAAACCCTACACTAAGACGAAAATTCTTAAATCAGTCTAGTAGCCTAATGTCTACCGATAAACCATAAAATTGACATGGAGCCCTTAAATCGTCCAAATAACCTCTACTATAGTCAGCGGAAAAACCCTTAAATCATCCATAAACCCTGAAATTGGCCAAAAACCCTGAAATCGGCTAAAAGCCCCAAAGTTGATTAGAAAGCCCTAAAGCCAGCTTAAAACTCTATAATCGGTAGAAAACCCTATCATCAGTCTAAAAGACTAGAGTCTATAGAGAAACCATAATATTGACCTAGAGCCCTTAAATGGTTCAAATACCATATTTTATAGTCAACAAAAAACCATGAAATCGGCTGAAAACCCTGTAATTACCCAAAAGCCCAAAAGATGATCTGAAAATCCTAAAGCTGGCCTCAAACGCTATTATACGTCGAAAAACCTAAAATCAGTCTAAAAGCCTAGAGTCTACAAAAAAACCTTAAATCAGAACTAGAGCCCTTAAATTGTCCAATTAAACTATACTATTGTCAGCGAAAAAACCCTGAAATCGGCCAAAAGCCCAAAAGTTGATCACAAAGCCCTAAAGCAAGCCTAAAATCCTGTAATAAGCCGAAAACCATAAATTAAGTCTAAAACCATAGAGTCTACCGAAAAACCATAAAATTGACCCGGAGCCCTAAAATCGTCCCAATACCCTACAATATATAGTCAGCGGAAAACCCCTGAAATCCACCGGAAACCCAGAAATCGGCCAAAAGCCCTAAAGTAGATCTGAGAGCCCTAATGTTGGCCTTAAACCCTACACTAAGACGAAAACTCTAAAATCAGTCTAATAGCCTAGAGTCTACCGATAAACCATAAAATTGAAATCGAGCCCTTAAATCGTCCAAATACCCTCTACTATAGTCAGCGGAAAAACCGTTAAATCATCCAAAAACCCTGAAATTGGCCAAAAACCCTGAAATTAGCCAAAAGCCCCAAAGTTGATTAGAAAGCCCTAAAGCCAGCTTAAAACTCTATAATAGGTAGAAAACCCTAACATCAGTCTAAAAGCCTAGAGTCTATAGAGAAACCATAGAATTGACCTAGAGCCCTTAAATGCTTCAAATTTCATATATGATAGTCAACAAAATGCCATGAATTCGGCTGAAAACCCTGTAATTACCCAAAAGCCCAAAAGATGATCTGAAAATCCTAAAGCCGGCCTCAAACCCTATTATAAGCCGAAAAACCTAAAATCAGTCTAAAAGCCTAGAGTCTACAAAAAAACCTAAAATCAGAACTAGAGCCCTTAAATTGTCCAATTAAACTATACTATAGTCAGCGAAAAAACCCTGAAATCGGCCAAAAGCCCAAAAGTTGATCACAAAGCCCTAAAGCAAGCCTAAAATCCTGTAATAAGCCGAAAACAATAAATTAAGTCTAAAACCATAGAGTCTACCGAAAAACCATAAAATTGACCCGGAGCCCTTAAATCGTCCCAATACCCTACACTATAGTAAGCGGAAAAACCCTGAAATCCGCCAGAAACCCAAAAATCGGCCAAAAGCCCTAAAGTAGATCAGAGAGCCCTAATGTTGGCCTTAAACCCTACACTAAGACGAAAACTCTAAAATCAGTCTAATAGCCTAGAGTCTACCGATAAACCATAAAATTGACATGGAGCCCTTAAATCGTCCAAATACCCTCTACTATAGTCAGCGGAAAACCCTTAAATCATCCAAAAACCCTAAAATTGGCCAAAAACCATAAAATCAGCCAAAAGCCCCAATGTTGATTAGAAAGCCCTAAAGCCAGCTTAAAACTCTATAATAGGTAGAAAACCCTAACATTAGTCTAAAAGCCTAGAGTCTATAGAGAAACCATAAAATTGACCTAGAGCCCTTAAATGGTTCAAATACCATATACTATAGTCAACAAAAAACCCTGAAATCGGCTGAAAACCCTGTAATTTCCCAAAAGCCCAAAAGTTTATCAGAAAATCCTAAAGCCGGCCTCAAACCCTATTATAAGCCGAAAAAACTAAAATCAGTCTAAAAGCCTAGAGTCTACAAAAAAACCTTAAATCAGAACTAGAGCCCTTAAATTGTCCAATTAAATAATACTAAAGTGAGCGAAAAAACCCTGAAATCGGCGGAAAATCCTGAAATTGGCCTAAAGCACTAAAGTTGATCACAAACCCCTAAAGCCGGCCTGAAATCCTATAATAAGCTGAAAACCCTAAAATCAGTCTAAAAGACTAGAGTCTACATAAAAACCGAAAAATTGAACCAGAGCCCTTAAATGGTTCAAATACACTATATTATAGTCAGCGGAAAAACCCTGAAATCCGCCGGAAACCCAAAAATCGTCCAATAGCCCTAAAGTAGATCAGAGAGCCCTAATGTTGGCCCTAAACCCTACACTAAGACGAAAACTCTAAAATCAGTCTAATAGCCTAGAGTCTACCGATAAACCATAAAATTGACATGGAGCCCTTAAATCGTCCAAATACCCTCTACTATAGTCAGCGGAAAAACCCTTAAATCATCCAAAAACCCTCAAATTGGCCAAAAACCCTGAAATCGGCCAAAAGCCCCAAAGTTGATTAGAAAGCCCTAAAGCCAGCTTAAAACTCTATAATAGGTAGAAAACCCTAACATCAGTCTAAAAGCCTAGAGTTTATAGAGAAACCATAAAATTGACCTAGAGCCCTTAAATGGTTCAAATACCATATACTATAGTCAACAAAAAACCCTGAAATCGGCTGAAAACCTTGTAATTACCCAACAGCCCAAAAGATGATCTGAAAATCCTAAAGCCGGCCTCAAACCCTATTATAAGCCGAAAAACCTAAAATCAGTCTAAAAGCCTAGAGTCTACAAAAAAACCTAAAATCAGAACTAGAGCCCTTAAATTGTCCAATTAAACTATACTATAGTAAGCGAAAAAACCCTGAAATCGGCCAAAAGCCCAAAAGTTGATCACAAAGCCCTAAAGCAAGCCTAAAATCCTGTAATAAGCCGAAAACAATAAATTAAGTCTAAAACCATAGAGTCTACCGAAAAACCATAAAATTGACCCGGAGCCCTTAAATCGTCCCAATACCCTACACTATAGTAAGCGGAAAAACCCTGAAATCCGCCAGAAACCCAAAAATCGGCCAAAAGCCCTAAAGTAGATCAGAGAGCCCTAATGTTGGCCTTAAACCCTACACTAAGACGAAAACTCTAAAATCAGTCTAATAGCCTAGAGTCTACCGATAAACCATAAAATTGACATGGAGCCCTTAAATCGTCCAAATACCCTCTACTATAGTCAGCGGAAAACCCTTAAATCATCCAAAAACCCTAAAATTGGCCAAAAACCATAAAATCAGCCAAAAGCCCCAATGTTGATTAGAAAGCCCTAAAGCCAGCTTAAAACTCTATAATAGGTAGAAAACCCTAACATGAGTCTAAAAGCCTAGAGTCTATAGAGAAACCATAAAATTGACATAGAGCCCTTAAATGGTTCAAATACCATATACTATAGTCAACAAAAAATCCTGAAATCGGCTGAAAACCTTGTAATTACCCAACAGCCCAAAAGTTGTAAGAAAATCCTAAAGCCGGCCTCAAACCCTATTATAAGCCGAAAAACCTAAAATCAGTCTAAAGTAGTCTACAAAAAAACCTTAAATCAGAACTAGAGCCCTTAAATTGTCTAATTAAACTATACTATAGTCAGCGAAAAAACCCTGAAATAGGCTTAAAATCCTGAAATCGGCCAGAAGCCCTAAACTTGATCAGAAAGCCCTAAAGCCGGCCTAAAATCCTATAATAACCTGAAAACCCTAAAATCAGTCTAAAAGACTTGAGTCTACATAAAAACCATAAAATTGAACCAGAGCCCTTAAATGGTTCAAATTCCCTATATTATAGTCAGCGGAAAAACCCTGAAATCCGCCGGAAACCCAGAAATCGTCGAAAAGCCCAAAAGTAGATCAGAGAGCCCTAATGTTGGCCTTAAACCCTACACTAAGACGAAAACTCTTAAATCAGTCTAATAGCCTAGAGTCTACCGATAAACCATAAAATTGACATGGAGCCCTTAAATCGTCCAAATACCCTCTACTATAGTCAGCGGAAAAACCCTTAAATCATCCAAAAACCCTGAAATTGGCCAAAAACCCTGAAATCGGCCAAAAGCCCCAAAGTTGATCAGAAAGCCCTAAAGCCAGCTTAAAACTCTATAATCGGTAGAAAACCCTAACATCAGTCTAGACGACTAGAGTCTATAGAGAAACCATAAAATTGACCTAGAGCCCTTAAATGGTTCAAATACCATATTTTATAGTCAACAAAAAACCATGAAATCGGCTGAAAACCCTGTAATTGCCCAAAAGCCCAAAAGATGATCATAAAATCCTAAAGCCGGCCTCAAATCCTATTGTATGCCGAAAAACCTAAAATCAGTCTAAAAGACTAGAGTCTACAAAAAAAACCTTAAATCAGAACTACAGCCCTTAAATTGCCCAATTAAACTATACTATAGTCAGCGAAAAAACCCTGAAATCGGGCAAAAGCCCTAAAGTTGATCACAAAGCCCTAAAGCAAGCCTAAAATCCTGTAATAAGGCGAAAACCATAAATTAAGTCTAAAACCATAGAGTCTACCGAAAAACCATAAAATTGACCCGGAGCCCTTAAATCGTCCAAATACCCTACACTATAGTAAGCAGAAAAACCCTGAAATCCGCCGGAAACCCAGAAATCGGCCAAAAGCCCTAAAGTAGATCAGAGAGCCCTAATGTTGGCCTTAAACCCTACACTAAGACGAAAACTCTTAAATCAGTCTAATAGCCTAGAGTCTACCGATAAACCATAAAATTGACATGGAGCCCTTAAATCGTCCAAATACCATTTACTATAGTCAGCGGAAAAACCCTTAAATCATTCAAAAACCCTGAAATTGGCCAAAAACCCTAAAATCGGCCAAAAGCCCCAAAGTTGATTAGAAAGCCCTAAAGCCGGCTTAAAACTCTATAATCGGTAGAAAACCCTAACATCAGTCTAAAAGACTAGAGTCTATAGAGAAACCATAAAATTGACCTAGAGCCCTTAAATGGTTCAAATACCATATACTATAGTCAACAAAAAACCCTGAAATCGGCTGAAAACCCTGTAATTTCCCAAAAGCCCAAAAGTTGATCAGAAAATCCTAAAGGCGGCCTCAAACCCTATTATAAGCCGAAAAACTTAAAATCAGTCTAAAAGCCTAGAGTCTACAAAAAAACCTTAAATCAGAACTAGAGCCCTTAAATTGTCCAATTAAACTATACTAAAGTCAGCGAAAAAACTCTGAAAT
Source organism: Acmispon strigosus (assembly GCA_030819835.1). Classification (NCBI taxonomy): domain Eukaryota; kingdom Viridiplantae; phylum Streptophyta; class Magnoliopsida; order Fabales; family Fabaceae; genus Acmispon; species Acmispon strigosus. The sequence goes on along the minus strand of JAUAMA010000004.1, from coordinate 23,363,305 downwards.
CGGCGGAAAATGCTGAAATCGGCAAAAAGCACTAAAGTTGATCACAAAGCCCTAAAGCCGGCCTAAAATCCTATAATAAGCTGAAAACCCTAAAATCAGTCTAAAAGACTTGAGTCTACATAAAAACCGTAAAATTGAACCAGAGCCCTTAAATGGTTCAAATACCCTATATTATAGTCAGCGGAAAAACCCTGAAATCCGCCGGAAACCCAAAAATCGTCCAAAAGCCCTAATGTAGATCAGAGAGCCCTAATGTTGGCCCTAAACCCTACACTAAGATGAAAAATCTAAAATCAGTTTAATAGCCTAGAGTCTACCAATAGACCATAAAATTGACATGAGCCCTTAAATCGTCCAAATACCCTCTACTATAGTCAGCGGAAAAAACCTTAAATCATCCAAAAACCCTGAAATTGGCCAAAAACCCTGAAATCGGCCAAAAGCCCCAAAGTTGATTAGAAAGCCCTAAAGCCAGGTTAAAACTCTATAATAGGTAGAAAACCCTAACATCAGTCTAAAGGCCTAGAGTCTATAGAGAAACCATAAAATTGACCTAGAGCCCTTAAATGGTTCAAATACCATATACTATAGTCAACAAAAAACCCTGAAATCGGCTGAAAACCCTGTAATTTCCCAAAAGCCCAAAAGTTTATCCGAAAATCCTAAAGTCGGCCTCAAACCCTATTATAAGCCGAAAAACCTAAAATTAGCCTAAAAGCCTAGAGTCTACAAAAAAACCTTAAATCAGAACTAGAGCCCTTAAATTGTCCAATTAAACAATACTAAACTGAGCGAAAAAATCCTGAAATCGGCGGAAAATCCTGAAATTGGCCAAAAGCACTAAAGTTGATCACAAAGCCCTAAAGCCGGCCTGAAATCCTATAATAAGCTGAAAACCCTAAAATCAGTCTAAAAGACTAGAGTCTACATAAAAACCGTAAAATTGAACCAGAGCCCTTAAATGGTTCAAGTACCCTATATTATAGTCAGCGAAAAAACCCTGAAATCCGCCGGAAACCGAAAAATCGTCCCAAAGCCCTAAAGTAGATCAGAGAGCCCAAATGTTGGTCCTAAACCCTACACTAAGACGAAAACTCAAAAATCAGTCTAATAGCCTAGAGTCTACCGATAAACCATAAAATTGACATGGAGCCCTTAAATCGTCCAAATACCCTCTACTATAGTCAGCGGAAAAACCCTTAAATCATCCAAAAACCCTGTAATTGGCCAAAAACCCTGAAATCGGCCAAAAGCCCCAAAGTTGATTAGAAAGCCCTAAAGCCAGCTTAAAACTCTATAATAGGTAGAAAACCCTAACATCAGTCTAAAAGCCTAGAGTTTATAGAGAAACCATAAAATTGACCTAGAGCCCTTAAATGGTTCAAATACCATATACTATAGTCAACAAAAAACCCTGAAATCGGCTGAAAACCGTGTAATTACCCAACAGCCCAAAAGTTGATAAGAAAATCCTAAAGCCGGCCTCAAACCCTATTATAAGCCGAAAAACCTAAAATCAGTCTAAAGTAGTCTACAAAAAAACCTTAAATCAGAACTTGAGCCCTTAAATTGTCCAATTAAACTATACTATAGTCAGCGAAAAAACCCTGAAATAGGCTTAAAATCCTGAAATCGGCCAGAAGCCCTAAACTTGATCAGAAAGCCCTAAAGCCGGCCTAAAATCCTATAATAACCTGAAAACCCTAAAATCAGTCTAAAAGACTTGAGTCTACATAAAAACCATAAAATTGAACCAGAGCCCTTAAATGGTTCAAATTCCCTATATTATAGTCAGCGGAAAAACCCTGAAATCCGCCGGAAACCCAGAAATCGTCGAAAAGCCCTAAAGTAGGTCAGAGAGCCCTAATGTTGGCCTTAAACCCTACACTAAGACGAAAACTCTTAAATCAGTCTAATAGCCTAGAGTCTACCGATAAACCATAAAATTGACATGGATCCCTTAAATCGTCCAAATACCCTCTACTATAGTCAGCGGAAAAACCCTTAAATCATCCAAAAACCCTGAAATTGGCCAAAAACCCTGAAATCGGCCAAAAGCCCCAAAGTTGATCAGAAAGCCCTAAAGCCAGCTTAAAACTCTATAATCGGTAGAAAACCCTAACATCAGTCTAGACGACTAGAGTCTATAGAGAAACCATAAAATTGACCTAGAGCCCTTAAATGGTTCAAATACCATATTTTATAGTCAACAAAAAACCAGGAAATCGGCTGAAAACCCTGTAATTGCCCAAAAGCCCAAAAGATGATCATAAAATCCTAAAGCCGGCCTCAAATCCTATTATATGCCGAAAAACCTAAAATCAGTCTAAAAGACTAGAGTCTACAAAAAAAACCTTAAATCAGAACTACAGCCCTTAAATTGCCCAATTAAACTATACTATAGTCAGCGAAAAAACCCTGAAATCGGCCAAAAGCCCTAAAGTTGATCACAAAGCCCTAAAGCAAGCCTAAAATCCTGTAATAAGGCGAAAACCATAAATTAAGTCTAAAACCATAGAGTCTACCGAAAAACCATAAAATTGACCCGGAGCCCTTAAATCGTCCAAATACCCTACACTATAGTAAGCAGAAAAACCCTGAAATACGCCGGAAACCCAGAAATCGGCCAAAAGCCCTAAAGTAGATCAGAGAGCCCTAATGTTGGCCTTAAACCCTACACTAAGACGAAAACTCTTAAATCAGTCTAATAGCCTAGAGTCTACCGATAAACCATAAAATTGACATGGAGCCCTTAAATCGTCCAAATACCCTTTACTATAGTCAGCGGAAAAACCCTTAAATCATCCAAAAACCCTGAAATTGGCCAAAAACCCTGAAATCGGCCAAAAGCCCCAAAGTTGATTAGAAAGCCCTAAAGCCGGCTTAAAACTCTATAATCGGTAGAAAACCCTAACATCAGTCTAAAAGACTAGAGTCTATAGAGAAACCATAAAATTGACCTAGAGCCCTTAAATGGTTCAAATACCATATACTATAGTCAACAAAAAACCCTGAAATCGGCTGAAAACCCTGTAATTTCCCAAAAGCCCAAAAGTTGATCAGAAAATCCTAAAGGCGGCCTCAAACCCTATTATAAGCCGAAAAACCTAAAATCAGTCTAAAAGCCTAGAGTCTAAAAAAAAACCTTAAATCAGAACTAGAGCCCTTAAATTGTCCAATTAAACTATACTAAAGTCTGCGAAAAAACTCTGAAATCGGCGGAAAATGCTGAAATCGGCCAAAAGCACTAAAGTTGATCACAAAGCCCTAAAGCCGGCCTAAAATCCTATAATAAGCTGAAAACCCTAAAATCAGTCTAAAAGACTTGAGTCTACATAAAAACCGTAAAATTGAACCAGAGCCCTTAAATGGTTCAAATACCCTATATTATAGTCAGCGGAAAAACCCTGAAATCCGCCGGAAACCCAAAAATCGTCCAAAAGCCCTAAAGTAGATCAGAGAGCCCTAACGTTGGCCCTAAACCCTACACTAAGATGAAAAATCTAAAATCAGTTTAATAGCCTAGAGTCTACCAATAGACCATAAAATTGACATGAGCCCTTAAATCGTCCAAATACCCTCTACTATAGTCAGCGGAAAAACCCTTAAATCATCCAAAAACCCTGAAATTGGCCAAAAACACTGAAATCGGCCAAAAGCCCCAAAGTTGATTAGAAAGCCCTAAAGCCAGGTTAAAACTCTATAATAGGTAGAAAACCCTAACATCAGTCTAAAGGCCTAGAGTCTATAGAGAAACCATAAAATTGACCTAGAGCCCTTAAATGGTTCAAATACCATATACTATAGTCAACAAAAAACCCTGAAATCGGCTGAAAACCCTGTAATTTCCCAAAAGCCCAAAAGTTTATCCGAAAATCCTAAAGTCGGCCTCAAACCCTATTATAAGCCGAAAAACCTAAAATCAGTTTAAAAGCCTAGAGTCTACAAAAAAACCTTAAATCAGAACTAGAGCCCTTAAATTGTCTAATTAAACAATACTAAACTGAGCGAAAAAATCTTGAAATCGGCGGAAAATCCTGAAATTGGCCAAAAGCACTAAAGTTGATCACAAAGCCCTAAAGCCGGCCTGAAATCCTATAATAAGCTGAAAACCCTAAAATCAGTCTAAAAGACTAGAGTCTACATAAAAACCGTAAAATTGAACCAGAGCCCTTAAATGGTTCAAATACCCTATATTATAGTCAGCGAAAAAACCCTGAAATCCGCCGGAAACCGAAAAATCGTCCCAAAGACCTAAAGTAGATCAGAGAGCCCAAATGTTGGCCCTAAACCCTACACTAAGACGAAAACTCGAAAATCAGTCTAATAGCCTAGAGTCTACCGATAAACCATAAAATTGACATGGAGCCCTTAAATCGTCCAAATACCCTCTACTATAGTCAGCGGAAAAACCCTTAAATCATCCAAAAACCCTGTAATTGGCCAAAAACCCTGAAATCAGCCAAAAGCCCCAAAGTTGATTAGAAAGCCCTAAAGCCAGCTTAAAACTCTATAATAGGTAGAAAACCCTAACATCAGTCTAAAAGCCTAGAGTTTATAGAGAAACCATAAAATTGACCTAGAGCCCTTAAATGGTTCAAATAACATATACTATAGTCAACAAAAAACCCTGAAATCGGCTGAAAACCTTGTAATTACCCAAGAGCCCAAAAGTTGATAAGAAAATCCTAAAGCCGGCCTCAAACCCTATTATAAGCCGAACAACCTAAAATCAGTCTAAAGTAGTCTACAAAAATACCTTAAATCAGAACTAGAGCCCTTAAATTGTCCAATTAAACTATACTATAGTCAGCGAAAAAACCCTGAAATAGGCTTAAAATACTGAAATCGGCCAGAAGCCGTAAAGTTGATCAGAAAGCCCTAAAGCCGGCCTAAAATCCTATAATAACCTAAAAACCCTAAAATCAGTCTAAAAGACTTGAGTCTACATAAAAACCATAAAATTGAACCAGAGCCCTTAAATGGTTCAAATTCCCTATATTATAATCAGTGGAAAAACCCTGAAATCCGCCGGAAACCCAGAAATCGTCCAAAAGCCCTAAAGTAGATCAGAGAGCCCTAATGTTTGCCTTAAACCCTACACTAAGACGAAAACTCTTAAATCAGTCTAATAGCCTAGAGTCTACCAATAAACCATAAAATTGACATGGAGCCCTTAAATCGTCCAAATACCCTCTACTATAGTCAGCGGAAAAACCCTTAAATCATCCAAAAACCCTGAAATTGGCCAAAAACCCTGAAATCGGCCAAAAGCCCCAAAGTTGATTAGAAAGCCCTAAAGCCGGCTTAAAACTCTATAATTGGTAGAAAACCCTAACATCAGTCTAAAAGACTAGAGTCTATAGAGAAACCATAAAATTGACCTAGAGCCCTTAAATGGTTCAAATACCATATACTATAGTCAACAAAAAACCCTGAAATCGGCTGAAAACCCTGTAATTTCCCAAAAGCCCAAAAGTTTATCAGAAAATCCTAAAGTCGGCCTCAAACCCTATTATAAGCCGAAAAACCTAAAATCAGTCTAAAAGCCTAGAGTCTACAAAAAAACCTTAAATCAGAACTAGAGCCCTTAAATTGTCCAATTAAACAATACTAAACTGAGCGAAAAAATCCTGAAATCGGCGGAAAATCCTGAAATTGGCCAAAAGCACTAAAGTTGATCACAACGCCCTAAAGCCGGCCTGAAATCCTATAATAAGCTGAAAACCCTAAAATCAGTCTATAAGACTAGAGTCTACATAAAAACCGTAAAATTGAACCAGAGCCCTTAAACGGTTCAAATACCCTATATTATAGTCAGCGAAAAAACCCTGAAATCCGCCGGAAACCGAGAAATCGTCTCAAAGCCCTAAAGTAGATCAGAGAGCCCAAATGTTGGCCCTAAACCCTACACTAAGACGAAAACTCGAAAATCAGTCTAATAGCCTAGAGTCTACCGATAAACCATAAAATTGACATGGAGCCCTTAAATCGTCCAAATACCCTCTACTATAGTCAGCGGAAAAACCCTTAAATCATCCAAAAACCCTGTAATTGGCCAAAAACCCTGAAATCGGCCAAAAGCCCCAAAGTTGATTAGAAAGCCCTAAAGCCAGCTTAAAACTCTATAATAGGTAGAAAACCCTAACATCAGTCTAAAAGCCTAGAGTTTATAGAGAAACCATAAAATTGACCTAGAGCCCTTAAATGGTTGAAATACCATATACTATAGTCAACAAAAAACCCTGAAATCGGCTGAAAACCCTGTAATTACCCAAGAGCCCAAAAGTTGATAAGAAAATCCTAAAGCCGGCCTCAAACCCTATTATAAGCCGAAAAACCTAAAATCAGTCTAAAGTAGTCTACAAAAAAACCTTAAATCAGAACTAGAGCCCTTAAATTGTCCAATTAAACTATACTATAGTCAGCGAAAAAACCCTGAAATAGGCTTAAAATACTGAAATCGGCCAGAAGCCGTAAAGTTGATCAGAAAGCCCTAAAGCCGGCCTAAAATCCTATAATAACCTAAAAACCCTAAAATCAGTCTAAAAGACTTGAGTCTACATAAAAACCATAAAATTGAACCAGAGCCCTTAAATGGTTCAAATTCCCTATATTATAATCAGTGGAAAAACCCTGAAATCCGCCGGAAACCCTGAAATCGTCCAAAAGCCCTAAAGTAGATCAGAGAGCCCTAATGTTGGCCTTAAACCCTACACTAAGACGAAAACTCTTAAATCAGTCTAATAGCCTAGAGTCTACCGATAAACCATAAAATTGACATGGAGCCCTTAAATCGTCCAAATACCCTCTACTATAGTCAGCGGAAAAACCCTTAAATCATCCAAAAACCCTGAAATTGGCCAAAAACCCTGAAATCGGCCAAAAGCCCCAAAGTTGATCAGAAAGCCCTAAAGCCAGCTTAAAACTCTATAATCGGTAGAAAACCCTAACATCAGTCTAGACGACTAGCGTCTATAGAGAAACCATAAAATTGACCTAGAGCCCTTAAATGGTTCAAATACCATATTTTATAGTCAACAAAAAACCATGAAATCGGCTGAAAACCCTTTAATTGCCCAAAAGCCCAAAAGATGATCATAAAATCCTAAAGCCGGCCTCAAATCCTATTATATACCGAAAAACCTAAAATCAGTCTAAAAGACTAGAGTCTACAAAAAAACCTTAAATCAGAACTAGAGCCCTTAAATTGCCCTATTAAATTATACTATAGTCAGCGAAAAAACCCTGAAATCGGCCAAAAGCCCTAAAGTTGATCACAAAGCCCTAAAGCAAGCCTAAAATCCTGTAATAAGGCGAAAACCATAAATTAAGTCTAAAACCATAGAGTCTACCGAAAAACCATAAAATTGACCCCGAGCCCTTAAATCGTCCAAATACACTACACTATAGTAAGCGGAAAGACCCTTAAATCCGCCGGAAACCTAGAAATCGGCCAATAGCCCTAAAGTAGATCAGAGAGCCCTAATGTAGTCCTTAAAGCCTACAATAAGACGAAAACTCTTAAATCAGTCTAATAGCCTAGAGTCTACCGATAAACCATAAAATTGACATGGAGCCCTTAAATCGTCCAAATACCCTCTACTATAGTCAGCGGAAAAACCCTTAAATCATCCAAAAACCCTGAAATTGGCCAAAAACCCTGAAATCGGCCAAAAGCCCCAAAGTTGATTAGAAAGCCCTAAAGCCGGCTTAAAACTCTATAATCGGTAGAAAACCCTAACATCAGTCTAAAAGACTAAAGTCTATAGAGAAACCATAAAATTGACCTAGAGCCCTTAAATGGTTCAAATACCATATACTATAGTCAACAAAAAACCATGAAATCGGCTAAAAACCCTGTAATTACCCAAAAGCCCAAAAGATGATCTGAAAATCCTAAAGCCGGCCTCAAACCCTATTATAAGCCGAAAAACCTAAAATCAGTCTAAAAGCCTAGAGTCTACAAAAAAACCTAAAATCAGAACTAGAGCCCTTAAATTGTCCAATTAAACTATACTATAGTCAGCAAAATAACCCTGAAATCGGCCAAAAGCCCAAAAGTTGATCACAAAGCCCTAAAGCAAGCCTAAAATCCTGTAATAAGCCGAAAACCATAAATTAAGTCTAAAACCATAGAGTCTACCGAAAAACCATAAAATTGACCCGGAGCCCTTAAATCGTCCCAATACCCTACACTATAGTAAGCGGAAAAACCCTGAAATCCGCCAGAAACCCAGAAATCGGCCAAAAGCCCTAAAGTAGATCAGAGAGCCCTAATGTAGGCCTTAAAGCCTACACTAAGACGAAAACTCTTAAATCAGTCTAATAGCCTAGAGTCTACCGATAAACCATAAAATTGACATGGAGCCCTTAAATCGTCCAAATACCCTCTACTATAGTCAGCGGAAAAACCCTTAAATCATCCAAAAACCCTGTAATTGGCCAAAAACCCTGAAATCGGCCAAAAGCCCCAAAGTTGATTAGAAAGCCCTAAAGCCAGCTTAAAACTCTATAATAGGTAGAAAACCCTAACATCAATCTAAAAGCCTAGAGTTTATAGAGAAACCATAAAATTGACCTAGAGCCCTTAAATGGTTCAAATACCATATACTATAGTCAACAAAAAACCCTGAAATCGGCTGAAAACCCTGTAATTACCCAAGAGCCCAAAAGTTGATAAGAAAATCCTAAAGCCGGCCTCAAACCCTATTATAAGCCGAAAAACCTAAAATCAGTCTAAAGTAGTCTACAAAAAAACCTTAAATCAGAACTAGAGCCCTTAAATTGTCCAATTAAACTATACTATAGTCAGCGAAAAAACCCTGAAATAGGCTTAAAATACTGAAATCGGCCAGAAGCCGTAAAGTTGATCAGAAAGCCCTAAAGCCGGCCTAAAATCCTTTAATAACCTAAAAACCCTAAAATCAGTCTAAAAGACTTGAGTCTACATAAAAACCATAAAATTGAACCAGAGCCCTTAAATGGTTCAAATTCCCTATATTATAGTCAGCGGAAAAACCCTGAAATCCGCCGGAAACCCAGAAATCGTCCAAAAGCCCTAAAGTAGATCAGAGAGCCCTAATGTTGGCCTTAAACCCTACACTAAGACGAAAACTCTTAAATCAGTCTAATAGCCTAGAGTCTACCGATAAACCATAAAATTGACATGGAGCCCTTAAATCCTCCAAATACCCTCTACTATAGTCAGCGGAAAAACCCTTAAATCATCCAAAAACCATGAAATTGGCCAAAAACCCTGAAATCGGCCAAAAGCCCCAAAGTTGATCAGAAAGCCCTAAAGCCAGCTTAAAACTCTATAATCGGTAGAAAACCCTAACATCAGTCTAGACGACTAGCGTCTATAGAGAAACCAGAAAATTGACCTAGAGCCCTTAAATGGTTCAAATACCATATTTTATAGTCAACAAAAAACCATGAAATCGGCTGAAAACCCTTTAATTGCCCAAAAGCCCAAAAGATGATCATAAAATCCTAAAGCCGGCCTCAAATCCTATTATATACCGAAAAACCTAAAATCAGTCTAAAAGACTAGAGTCTACAAAAAAACCTTAAATCAGAACTAGAGCCCTTAAATTGCCCTATTAAATTATACTATAGTCAGCGAAAAAACCCTGAAATCGGCCAAAAGCCCTAAAGTTGATCACAAAGCCCTAAAGCAAGCCTAAAATCCTGTAATAAGGCGAAAACCATAAATTAAGTCTAAAACCATAGAGTCTACCGAAAAACCATAAAATTGACCCCGAGCCCTTAAATCGTCCAAATACACTACACTATAGTGAGCGGAAAAACCCTGAAATCCGCCGGAAACCTAGAAATCGGCCAAAAGCCCTAAAGTAGATCAGAGAGCCCTAATGTTGTCCTTAAAGCCTACACTAAGACGGAAACTCTTAAATCAGTCTAATAGCCTAGAGTCTACCGATAAACCATAAAATTGACATGGAGCCCTTAAATCGTCCAAATACCCTCTACTATAGTCAGCGGAAAAACCCTTAAATCATCCAAAAACCCTGAAATTGGCCAAAAACCCTGAAATCGGCCAAAAGCCCCAAAGTTGATTAGAAAGCCCTAAAGCCAGGTTAAAACTCTATAATAGGTAGAAAACCCTAACATCAGTCTAAAGGCCTAGAGTCTATAGAGAAACCATAAAATTGACCTACAGCCCTTAAATGGTTCAAATACCATATACTATAGTCAACAAAAAACCCTGAAATCGGCTGAAAACCCTGTAATTTCCCAAAAGACCAAAAGTTTATCAGAAAATCCTAAAGTCGGCCTCAAACCCTATTATAAGCCGAAAAACCTAAAATCAGTCTAAAAGCCTAGAGTATACAAAAAAACCTTAAATCAGAACTAGAGCCCTTAAATTGTCCAATTAAACTATACTAAAGTCAGCGAAAAAACCCTGAAATCGGCGGAAAATCCTGAAATTGGCCAAAAGCACTAAAGTTGATCACAAAGCCCTAAAGCCGGCCTGAAATCCTATAATAAGCTGAAAACCCTAAAATCAGTCTAAAAGACTAGAGTCTACATAAAAACCGTAAAATTGAACCAGAGCCCTTAAATGGTTCAAATACCCTATATTATAGTCAGCGGAAAAACCCTGAAATCCGCCGGAAAGCCAAAAATCGTCCAAAAGCCCTAAAGTAGATCAGAGAGCCCTAATGTTGGCCCTAAACCCTACACTAAGACGAAAACTCGAAAATCAGTCTAATAGCCTAGAGTCTACCGATAAACCATAAAATTGACATGGAGCCCTTAAATCGTCCAAATACCATCTACTATAGTCAGCGGAAAAACCCTTAAATCATCCAAAAACCCTGAAATTGGCCAAAAACCCTGAAATCGGCCAAAAGCCCCAAAGTTGATTAGAAAGCCCTAAAGCCGGCTTAAAACTCTATAATAGGTAGAAAACCCTAACATCAGTCTAAAAGCCTAGAGTCTATAGAGAAACCATAAAATTGACCTAGAGCCCTTAAATGGTTCAAATACAATATACTATAGTCAACAAAAAACCCTGAAATCGGCTGAAAACCCTGTAATTTCCCAAAAGCCCAAAAGTTGATCAGAAAATCCTAAAGCCGGCCTCAAACCCTATTATAAGCCGAAAAACCTAAAATCAGTCTAAAAGCCTAGAGTCTACAAAAAAACCTTAAATCATAACTAGAGCCCTTAAATTGTCCAATTAAACTATACTAAAGTCAGCGAAAAAACCCTGAAATCGGCGGAAAATCCTGAAATTGGCCAAAAGCACTAAAGTTGATCACAAAGCCCTAAAGCCGGCCTGAAATCCTATAATAAGCTGAAAACCCTAAAATCAGTCTAAAAGACTAGAGTCTACATAAAATTCGTAAAATTGAACCAGAGCCCTGATGAGTGGATTTTATATGATGTTTTTAGGCTATTTTTAGTCTTTTTATTTTAATATTTTTGAGTCACATATAGGTTTTTTATTCTTTTTATATAGATTTTCTATTTATTTTGCATTTTGCATATAGATTATATTTTCTTGCTTTATTTTATATTTTTAGGAATTTTTCTAGTTATTTTGTATTTTTAGAAAAAGCTGGTTTAGTTATCATTTTTGTCCAGGGACCAATGTGTAAAGTTTCAGGAAGTCAGGGACCAAGTTGTAAAAGTTCAAGAGTGGAGGACTTAAAGTGAAGATTGAGAGAATATGAGGGCTTGAATTGAAGTGCTAACCAAGAGAGGACCAAAGTGAAAAAGAAGAATATGAAGAATCACTCTCTAATTAGCACATGGAAAATAATGTTGAAAGAATTGATGTTAGTGGATGAGAGGTTTCAGAATTAAACAAGGCTGAGTAGTGGCATTTTATGGCCATCAAAACCCATTACCATGAATGAAGAAGGAAGAAAAAGCTTGAAGATGAAGAAGCAGCGTCCCAGCGCCCCATAATAAGCCGAAAACCCTAAAATCAGTCTACAAGCCTAGAGTCTACAGAAAAACCATAAAATTGACCCGGAGCCCTTAAATCGTCCAACTACCCTATGACTATAGTCAGCGGAAAAACCGTGCAATCGGCTGAAAACAATGAAATCGGCGGAAAGCCCAAAATTTGATTAGAAAGCCCTTAAGCCGGCCTAAAACCTTGTTATAAGCCGAAAACACTAAAATCAGTCTAAAAGCCTAGAGTCTACCGAAAACCATAAAATTAACCCACAACCGTTAAATCGTCCAAATACTCCATACAGTCAGTAGAAAAACCTTGAAATCGGCCGAAAACCCTTAAATCAGCCAAAAGCCCTAAAGTTGATCAGAAACCCCGAAAGCCGTTACTAACCCTATAATAAGCTGAAAACCCTAAAATCAGTGTAAAAGCCTAGAGTCTACAGAAAGACCATAAAATTGACCCAGAGCCCGTAAATCGTCCAAATACCCTATACTATACATAGTCAGTGGAAAAACACTGAAATCGGCCAAAAGCCCTAATGTTGATAAAAAAGCCCTAAAGCCGGCCTAAAACCTTATAATAAGCCGAAAACCATAAAATAAGTCTAAAAGCCTAGAGTCTACCGAAAAACCATAAATTGACCCTGAGCCCTAAAATCGTCCAAATAACCTATACTATAGTCAGCAGAAAACCCCTGAAATCGGCCGGAAACCCTGAAATCAGCCAAAAGTCCTAAAGTTGTTTTGAGAGCCCTAATGTCGGCCTTAAACCCTACACTAAGACGAAAACACTAAAATCAGTCTAATAGCCTAGAGTATACCGAAAAACCAAAAAATTGACATGGAGCCCTTAATTCGTCCAAATATTCTATACTATAGACAGCGGAAAAACCCTGAAATCAGCCAAAATCCCTGAAATTGGCCAAAAGCCCTAAAGTAGATCAGAAAGCCCTAAAGCCATCTTAAAACTCTAAAGTAAGTCGAAAACCCTAAAATCAGTCTAAAAGCCTAGACTCTATAGAGAAACCATAAAATTGACCTAGAACCCTTAAATCGTCCAATTAAATTGTACAACTGTCAGCGGAAAAACCCTGAAATCGGCTGAAAACCTTGAAATCGGCCAAAAGCCCTAAAGTTTATCAGAAAGCCCTAAAGCTGGCCTAAAATCCTATAGTAAGCTGAAAACCCTAAAATCAGTCTAAAAGCGTAGAGTCTTCATAAAAACAATAAAATTGACCTAGGGCCCAAAAACGGTTCAAGTCAGCGGAAAAACCCTGAAATTGGCCAAAACCCTGAAATCGTCCAATAGCCCTAAAGTTGATCAGGACTGCCCTAAAGCCGACTTAAAACCCTATAATAAGCCCAAAACCCTAAACCCAGTCTTAAAACCTAGAGTCTATAGAAAAAACAATAAATTGACCCGAAGCCCTTAAATGGTTCAAATACCCTATACTATAGCCAGTGGAAAAACCCTGAAATCGGCTGAAAACCCTAAAATCGGACAAAAGCCCGAAAGTTGATCAGAAAATCCTAAAGCCGGCCTCAAACCCCGTAATAAACCGAAAACCCTATAATCAGTCTAAAAGCCTAAAGTCTACAAAAAAGACCTTAAAATTGACCAAGAGCCCTTAAATCGTCCAAATAAACTATACTATAGTTAGCGAAAAAACCCTGAAATCGGCTGAAAAACATGAAATCAGCCCAAAGCCCTAAATTTTATAAGAAAGCCCTAAAGCCGGCCAAAAACCTTGTATTAAGCCGAAAACCCAAAAATCAGTATAAAAGCCTAGATTCTACTGAAAAACCATAAAATTAACCCAGAGCCCTTAAATTGTCCAAATACCCGGTACTATAGTCAGCGGAAAAACCTTGAAATCGGCCGAAAACCCTTAAATCGGCCAAAAGCCCAAAAGTTGATCAAAAAGCCCAAAAGCCGGCATTAAACCCTATAATAAGTCGAAAACCCTAAAATCAGTCTAAAAGCCTAGGGTCTACCGAAAAACCATAAAATTGACCCAGAAAAATACCCTATACTATAGTCAGCAGAAAAACACTGAAATCGGCAAAAAGACCTAAAGTTGATCATAAAGCCCTTGTGAAGAAGGTCTTGCTCCTGACCCTGGCTGTGGTTTTGATGACGACAAACTCATCGACAAAAGAAGAAAAGAAGACTTCGAAGAAACAGCGCTACAAAGTTCATCAATAGTCTAGAAGTCTTAGTTTAGGTGAGTTATGCTTCTAGGGGTCTATTAAAGCATAAAGGCTCTTAAAACACCTAAACTAATCAAGCTAAGTGTTTTCATAACTTAAAAGAAGTAGAAAACCTTAAGCCGATCTCAAAGGATCAAGTTTCTGGAAGATGGACTTCAGTGTAATCGATTTCAGGATTCTGGTAATCGATTACACCTGGGCAAGTAATCGATTACTTGTTGTTTGTAATCGATTACATGTTTGAATTTGAAATTCAAAATGAAACGGCTATTAGTGTAATCGATTACACTAAGTGATGTAATCGATTACCAAAACGAAAAGTTGCATCTTTTCATGAACCATTGTGTCCCAAACCTTTTGGAAAGGGTTGTGATGGTTCAAGGACGTTTCCCTTGCCTAAATAAAGTCCATTTGAGTCCAGAACACAACAACACATGAGAATACAACATTAGGCCAAAGCTTTGTCAAAATTAGTTCATCTTTTAGAACTTAAACCTTCAAGAGCCTAAATCCTGAGTTCATGATCTTCATGTTTATAAGAACACTTTAGTTGTTCATATCTTGAAGAACTCAGAATTATATTATGCTTAAAAGCCTTAAAGCATAAATTCTCATGATCAATCCACTTCTATGTTAAAGGATTGATACAGCCAATTGTAAACTCTTCTTCATCTCTTTCTGTAAGATTGAGTTTTCACCGTGGTATTCGGTGAAGGGTTGTTGTCACTGAAAGTGGTATACTTTCAGGGGATTGATTGAAGGTGGTTTAGCCTTCAAGGTCTGAGGGTGGTTTGCCTTCAGGAACTGAAAGCGGTTTGCTTTCAGGGGCTGTTGAAAGTGGTTTGCTTTCACAGGGTATTGGTAGAAATTCTTGGGGTCCTTGGATTAGGAACTTGTAAGAGATTTTTATCAATAGTGGAAAAATCCTCAAGGGGTTTCTTTGAGGGACTGGACGTAGCCTTCGGTGGATAGAAGGTGAACCAGGATAAAACTCCGTGTGTGAATTCCTCTCATTCTTCGTCTTTTACTTTCAAGCAATTCTCAATTCCGCTGCAATCACAACTATCTTTTTGTGATCATCATTATCTTGAAAGTAATAATTTTGATAAGGCGAAAATTGGGGCAACTCTGATTCACCCCCCCCCTCTCAGGTTGCTATCTGAACTAATAGCCCTAAAGCTTGCCGAAAACCCTGTAATAAGCCGAAAACCCTAAAATAAGTCTAAAAGCCTAGAGTCTACAGAAAAACGATAAAATTGACTCGGAGCCCTCGTCCAAATACCCTATACTATAGTCAGTGGAAAAACCCTGAAATCGGCTGGAAACCTTTAAATCGGCCGAAAGCCCTAAAGTTGATCTGAGAGCCCTAAAGCCAACCTTAAACCCTACGCTAAAACGAAAACTCTAAAATCAGTCTAATAGCCTAGAGTCTACCGAAAAACCATAAAATTGACATGGAGCCCTTTAATCGTCCAAATACCTTATACTATAGTCAGCAGAAAAACCCTGAAATTGTATGTATAGGTAGCAACCTGAGAGGGGTGGTGAATCAGGTTCTCTCAATTTTCGCCTTTACAAAACTTGTTACTTCCAAGATAATAGTAATCACAATTGATGATTGTGAATGCTGCGGAATAAAGCGTTGCTTGAAATTAAAAGATGAAGGAAGAGAGAATCACACAATGATTTTATCCTGGTTCACCTTCAATCCACCGAAGGCTACGTCCAGTTCCTCAAGAAATCCCTTGAGGATTTTTCCACTATGATTAAGATTTCTTACAAGCACTTACACCAAGGACCTTTAGAACTATTGTCAAACCTCAAATGGCAAACCACCAACTGATGACGTCGAACCTTACACGGACTTTGAATCCAACCTGATTCAAAGGACATTTTCCACAGACGCCGAACCCTACGACAGACTTTGAATCAAACTCGACTCAAAGGACCTTTTCCACAACCATCAAACACTACGATGGACCTTTTTACAACCACCGAAAACCACGGTGAATGAATCAAACTGATTCAAGAGATGAAGAAGAAGTTCTTGCAATGGATGATGCAATCCTTTAATCTAGTTGGATTGTTCTTAGTTTGTATGCTCCAGGCAATTACAATGAAGGCTCTTTTATTCTGAGTTTCTCAACAGATGAACAACATGTGTGTTCTTATGAAAATGAGAGAGAGGAAACTCAGAATGATGACTTTAATGAATATGAAAGTTGTGGACCAAGTCATATTTGTTTCTGAGCATCTATGGACTTTATATAGGCACTAGAGGTCGTCCATGAACCATCACAAGGCTTCCCAAACGTTATGAGATACATTGGTTTACGAAACAACACATCCGTCGACCTGGTAATCGATTACAACAACCTCGTAATCGATTACACTAACTGTTGCAGTTTGAATTCAAAAATCAAACTGTGTAATCGATTACATGAATGTGGTAATCAATTACTGCCTTCCTGTAATCGATTACATACAACCTGTAATCGATTACAGATAGTCCAGAACTTAGTTTTTGATCGTTCAAGACCTAATCGAGTGTTCCTACCAAGTTTTACTTGTGATAACATATTATGCTCAATTAGTTGATCTTTTATGAGCCTTCAAATCCAATATTATCCTTAATAAAGCATAGCACACTAAGTTAACAAGACTTACTAAAAGCAAGAACCTTGATGATTGATCTTGACTTTCTGAGCCGGTTCTTGAAGTCTTTCTTTCTTGAAGTCTTCTTGAAGTCTTTCTTCTTTTTGTGATGTGTTTGTCTTCATCAAAACTTCAGCCGAGTTCAAGGACGAGACCTTCTTCACAATCTCCCCTTTTTTGGTGTTGACAAACGTCATGCTTGAGCATTGATTGATCATTTGACTTTCTTTCTTGTCTTGTATATCTCCCCCTTGGTTTTGCAATTATACCTCCCCCTTTGTTTTGAAATTGAAGCACAGTATCCTGAAAAATGATCAATCATACACAAGACTTTTCTCCCCCTTTTGACATCATCAAAAAGAAGAAAAAGCCATACAAAGAATTTCAGGATAATCGAAATATAGGGAAGCATAGTGACAAAAAGTTTGATGTCAAAACAATAATGTGTATCAGAACTATTCTCCCCCTTTTTGTTCCACTTGTAGCTTTCCTTGTAAATAATCTTTACAAAGCACATGACCCTTTCTCCCCCTTTTGACTTCATCAAAAAGAAAATGAGTCCAAGCATATTCCATACATGCTAACAAGTAGTATAGACATTTAAACAGAAGGGAGTAGGGATTACCAAGTTATAACTTTGAAAACCATGCATCACACGGAATTAAAGCATAATCATGAGTTTAGAGTGCATAATTAATCAAACAAGCAGCATCCAAACAAAGACATCCAAAAGTTATATCTAAACTATTACAAGCCAGAACTGTAAATAGTCATGATAAGTAAGCAAGTGTCTAAAGATCATCAGACCCGTTACAAAGATCAGAGAGGTGTAGAGGAGAACGTGTCATCTGATTGACGCGGAGGATCAGACTATCCATATCCGCACGCAAAGAGGTGTACATGTATTCTACCCAGCCTTCCATGTGATCAAAGCGCTGGTTGATGAATTGCTTCATGCTATCGATGTGAGAAAGAATAAGCCGAGTAGAAGCATCAATACCAGCAGATGGCGATGGAGCACTGTCAGAAGGAGGGAAGTAGGCTGCAGGAGTAGGAGCAGGAGGACCGTCGGTGGACAGGTCAGACTTGTGCCTGAATGATCCATCAACATCCTGAAAGAATCCCATCTTGTTCAGAATGTCCAGATTAATGCGTTGAGCCTTACCATCCGTAGTACTGGAGTACTCGCCATGAGTGGAGACACCTTTATGCTTCAGAATGATGGTAATTACAGAGGCAAATGGAAGAGGGCTAGTTCTCACCTTGTGCAGCAACATATGTGTCATTACCAGATAAGCCCAATTAATAGACTTTTGATTTATCATGCCATATAGAATTTGTAACTCTAAATCACTGATCTGAGCAAGATTTGAACTTTGAGGTAAGATCACATAACTGAGAAAGTAGTCAAGCAGTCTATTTTCAACAGTTAGAAACCCAACAGCAAGGGTATCTCTAGAACGGTTTGCATCAATGCGCTGCTTCTTAGACTGAATTTGCTCTTCAGAGAAGCGACATAGAGAGGAATATAAAGACAATCTCACAACTCTTCAAGGGTCATGGAAATGTTAATACCTTTGACAGATGTGCAAATTTTACCACCACATTTATTCAGATTACAGTAGAAAACTCTGACAAGTTCGGGATAGTATTTACCGTTTATTTTGACAGACGAGTCAAGTCCCTGATGATAAAACAGAGTGGTGAATGTCATCCCTGCTGCCATGAAGGAATCCAGAACACCATATTTTGGTGTGAGAACTGGCCGATCAACAAAATAGGCAAGGAAGTAATGCTTCTGTTCTTTGGTTGCCAACAGCCTCGAGAGGTCCAAAGCATCCATGGATGGGTTCTTAGAACGATGAGGTTTGTGAGAAGAGGAGGCCATGGAAGCTGAAATTGAAAATTTCGAGTTCTAGGGTTTGAAAGGACCAAATTGGGGCTTTTCAATTCAGACCAATTCAACAACAATTGGTAGGAAGAATGGATAGAGACTGAAATTATTAAGAGAACCCACAAAGAATTCTTGAGAACGAACAAGAATTGAAGAAGATACGGGGATATGAAGCCTTCTGGTGTCGCAGTCGAGAGAGGAGAAAGGACGGGGCTGTAATTGATTAAGAAATGAAACCCAAGAATATATACTGGTCGGGCATGTAATCGATTACACCTTCTAGGTAATCGATTACATGCTGGAAAATTTGAATACAGATTCAAATTTCGAGGAGGTAATCAATTACACTATTTGGGTAATCGATTACCCACTTTTCTGGAAAGAAAACAGGGCTAAAAATAAACCCTGTAATCGATTACAGATACTATATAATCGATTAACATGTCTAAAAACTTGATATTCCAGAATAGATAAGCACTGCATGAAAGAAATATCTAACAGAGAAATATGATGTAAATGCAGATGCTTATGAATGCATTACTCTTCTACTTAATATCATTTGAAAGATATAAAGTTTTAGAATTTCTCTTACCAATACCATATTCTAATATTGTGTCTTGAAAGACCATCCTTTGTATATGACATTTCTGATCACAAGGTCTTCAAGCACACCTGCACAATAAGCTTAATGGTATTTTCGAGGTAACCCAAAAGGACCCAACAGTCTTTGGGTCCTTTTGGGTTAGTACCTTTCACATCCCATATGAATCCTTTATTTGGTACTCCTACATTCTTGTAATAACATCTATCTGAAGTATGTCCTACTTTGTTACAATAAGTACAGAATATTTATTGTCACCTGATGTTTGCCTAGGAGTAGGATTGAACATCTTAGGAGGTCTATGATAATTATTCTTCATATTGTTCATACACCTAAATGAACTCGTCTTTGTATTTTCAGAAGATCCTTCAACTTTGTTTGGTTTAACAAAGATGGTTTTCTTATCTTCTTTTGTCTTTGGATGAGATGTATATCCTAGACCAACCTTATTGTTTGAGTGTCTTTGTACACTTAGGATATCATCTAACTTCTGTTAGAACAGATAGCAACCTGAGAGGGGGGGGGGTGATCACGAGTTTATGATGATCACGAGTTGATCACGAGTTGATCTTAGTGATTGCAGCGGATATGAACAATACTTGAAAGTAAATGTGAAGGATGAAGAGAATCACACACAAGATTTATCCTGGTTCGCCTTCAATCCACCGAAGACTACGTCCAGTCCCTCGAGAAAACCCCTTGAGGATTTTTCCACTATTGATAAGAATTTCTTACAAGTTCCTAACCCAAGGACCCCAAGAACTTCTATCAATATCCTGTGAAAGCAAACCGCTTTCAACAGCCCTTGAAAGCAAACCGCTTTCAATTCCTGAAGGCAAACCACCCTCAGACCTTGAAGACAAACTTGTCTTCAACCAAAACCCTGAAAGCAAACCACTTTTAGTGACAACAACCCTTCACCGAATACCACGGTGAAAAACTCAATCTTACAGAAAGAGATGAAGAAGATATTACACTTGGCTGTTTCAATCCTTTAACACACAATTGGATTGAACATGAGAAATTATGCTTTAAGGCTTTTAAGCATAATACAATTCTGAGTTCTTCAAGATATGAACAACTAATGTGTTCTTGTAAACATGAAGATCATGAACTCAGAATTTAGGCTCCAAAAGATTTAAGTTCTAAAAGATGAACCAATTTTGAAAGAGCTTTGGCCTAATGTGTTTTTCTCATGTGGAATGTGTCTAATTCGTGTGTGTTGTGTGTTCTATGTTGTTGTTCTGTTTTCTGGACTCAAATGGTCTTTATATAGGCAAGGGAAACGTCCTTGAACCATCACAACCCTTTTCAAAAGGTTTGGGACACAATGGTTCATGAAAAGACACACTTTTTCGTTCTGGTAATCGATTACCATACTTAGTGTAATCGATTACACAAGTGACCGTTTCAGTTTGAATTTGAATTTCAAACATGTAATCGATTACAAGACTGGAGTAATCGATTACTTGCCTTGGTGTAATCGATTACCATAATGGTGTAATCGATTACACAGAAGCCCATTTTCCAGAAACTTATTCTTTGAGACTTGCTTAAGGTTTTCTACTTCTTTTAAGTTATGAAAACACTTAGCTTGATTAGATTAGGTATTTTGAGAGCCTTTATGCTTTAATAAACCTTTAGAAGCATAACTCACCTAATTCTAAGACTTCTAGACTATTGATGGACTTGAGTGCTTGATTCCTTGAAGTCTTCTTTTCTTCTTTTTGTTGATGAGTTTGTCGTCATCAAAACCACAGCCAGGGTCAGGAGCAAGACCTTCTTCACAATCTCCCCCTTTTTGATGATGGCAAACACATACTTGGCTCTTTGAAGATCATATGTGCATTCTTGATGCTTAACTCCCACTATTTGAGAGAATCTAGTATTTCTGATATTTCTCCCCCTTTCTAATGTACTCGTTGAATTCCTGCATATGATCTTTAAGAGCACAGAACCTTTCTCCCCCTTTTGACTTCATCAAAAAGAAGAAAAGGCCGAAAAGTACAGGCATACATACAAGTATATTGAAACATAAAGCATGGGGGATGGGGGTAAATAAGTAAAACATGAACAACCAGCACTTATATATATATATAAGAGAGCAAATACATAAGAGTACATATTAAGACATATCAAACATATGTAGCAGAGGGATTACAACAACCAGATAAAGCCATTTTGCGAAAAATAGGGAAATCCTAATAGTAAATAGATAACTATATAGAGACACAAGACTTCAGAACTTAGGCTTGACTTGAATCCTCAGAGGTCTCAGAAAGGTCAAGTTCTGGAAGGCTCTCGATTTCCTTACGCATGAAAGAGTGCATGGCCTCTATGCGATTTTCCACAAGTATAAAGCGAGACCGAATGGTATCCTCCAGTTGGCCCAACTTCTGAGAAAGACGAAGTGACAAGATATCCATCCTTTCTAGTATAACCTTGGTTTCTTGTGAGAAATTGGAAGGAATGGTATAAAAGGGAGATAATCCAGCCGATGCAGCATTGGTTTGAACATCAATGCGATAGCGAGACAATACCAGAGGGTCTGTGGAGGATTCCCTTCGAGAAACATTGATTGGAGAGGAAACATTTGAGGGACGTGGAAGAGACCCCATGGCGAAACAAGACTTAGAAGAAGAAAGATTGTATATGAAGAAAGGTAGGCAAAAAGGCAGAGGACAAATGCTGATTTTATAGAGAAAATCGTGCGTGTAATCGATTACGGTAGTTAAGGTAATCGATTACAGCAGTTGTAAATTTGAAAACTTTCAAATTTTTGAACATGTAATCGATTATGGAAGTTATAATAATCGATTACTCAGATGTTTCTTAGCACGAGGACTTTGAACATGGATAATCGATTACAAATCCTAGGGTAATCGATTACTAAGACATTTTTACAAGTTCTAGGCTCTAGAATCCTATGTAACACATTTTCATATATAAACACTTAAGCACATAATGCAAATGTACATATAAAGTTTATGCAAATAACATGTTACATTAAATATCATGCTCATCTAATATGCCTAATTCTCTTCTTATCTTGAAAAATGATTCTTTAGGAAGAGGCTTAGTAAAGATGTCTGCTAACTGATTATGTGTATCCACAAATGAAATTTCAATATCTTTCCTCATAACATGATCTCGAAGAAAATGATGTCGTATATCAATATGCTTAGTTCGAGAGTGCATGATAGGGTTTTTAGTGAGATTAATGGCACTTGTATTGTCACATTTAATTGAGATGCAGCCCAGCTCTAAGCCATAATCTTTGAGTTGTTGTTTGAGCCATAGAGTTTGTGCACAACAACTACCTGCAGCAATATATTTTGCTTCTGCAGTACTTAGAGCAACACATGCTTGTTTCTTACAAGACCATGAAACAAGAGCATTTCCTAATAAGTGACAAGTACCACTTGTACTCTTTCTTTCAGTTTTACAACCAGCATAATCAGAATCAGAATATCCAATCAAATCACAAACACTTCCCTTGGGATACCACAATCCAACATTTGTAGTTCCTTTCAAATATTTGAAAATTCGTTTAACAGAACTCAAATGTGATTCCCTAGGAGATGCTTGATATCTAGCACATAGACACACACTAAACATAATATCAGGTCTACATGCAGATAAGTATAAAAGAGATCCGATCATACCTCTATATTTGGTAATATCTACTTGATTACCGGATTCATCTTGATCTAAATATGTATTAGACCCCATAGGTGTGGCTATGGCTTTGAAATCATCCAAATCATATTTCTTTAATAGTTCCTTGCAAAACTTTGATTGATTGATGAATATTCCATCACTTGATTGCTTGATTTGTAAACCAAGAAAGAAATTTAATTGTCCCATCATGGACATTTCAAATTCTTCTTGCATCATGTTAGAGAAATCTTTGCAAAGAGATTCATTAGTTGCACCAAAGATAATATCATCAACATAAATTTGAACATAAATCTTTGGTTCTTTTGATGAACAAGGTTGTATCAGCCTTACCTTTTTGAAATCCTTTATCACAAAGGAAAGTACTTAACCTATCATACCATGCACGAGGGGCTTGCTTAAGACCATAGAGTGCTTTCTTTAGTCTGAAGACATGTGTAGGAAACTTTGGATCTTCAAATCCTGGAGGTTGCTTCACATACACTTCTTCTTGAATATATCCGTTTAGGAAAGCACTTTTGACGTCCATTTGATATAATGGGAAGTTTAAAGAGCAAGCATAAGCCAATAATAGTCTTATTGCTTCCAACCTTGCTACTGGCGCATATGTTTCATCAAAATCTATACCTTCTTCTTGATTATAACCTTGAGCAACTAATCTTGCCTTATTCCTAACTATAATACCATTTTCATCTAACTTATTCCTAAACACCCACTTTGTTCCAATAACATGTTTGTCACTAGGCTTAGGGACAAGTTCCCAAACTTGATTCCTTTCAAATTGGTTTAGTTCTTCCTGCATTGCTACAATCCAATACTCATCCTCTAGAGCATCATTTACTTTTGATGGTTCTATCTGAGAGACAAAGGCCATATTCCAAACTGAATCATTCAAGCGTAGCCTTGTAGAAACGCCTCTAGAAATATCGCCAATAATATTATCAACTGGATGATCCCTATGGGTTCTCCATTCTTTTGGAAGTTGATAAGTATTACTTTCAATGTGCTCTTCTTGTATTGGATTCTGATCTCCATCCTTTTGAGAATCTTCATTTATAATGATGTCGTCTTCTTCATTATCTGGAAGATTGACTTTATCTTCTATTGAAGATTTAGATTCATCAAAAGTAACATGTATGGATTCTTCCACGGATAGAGTTTTCTTGTTAAAGACTCTATATGCTTTGCTTGTTAGAGAATAACCAAGGAATATTCCTTCATCAGATTTTTCATCAAACTTACCAAGGTTTTCCTTTCCATTATTCAAGACAAAGCATTTTGATCCAAAAGCATGTAGATGAGAGATATTTGGTTTCCTTCCTTTGTAGAGTTCATAGGGTGTTTTCTTAAGGATAGGTCTAATAAGAACTCTATTGGAAACATAGCAAGCAGTACTTACAGCATCAGCCCAGAAATATTTAGGGAGACTAGATTCACTTAACATGATTCTTGCTAATTCTTCAAGTAACCTATTCTTCCTTTCTACTACACCATTTTGTTGTGGTGTTCTCGGAGTAGAGAAGTTATGTGATATTCCATTTTCATCACATAGTTCTTGGAATTGTTGATTCTGAAATTCTCCACCATGATCACTTCTAATAGAAGAGATCTTTAAAGACTTCTCATTTTGAACTAGCCTTGCATATCTTTTGAATGCATTGAAGGCTTCATTCTTATGAGGTAGAAATAAAGTCCAAGTAAATCTAGAGAAATCATCAACAATAACAAGTGCATAGAAATTACCTCCGAGGCTTTTAGTTCTAGAAGGTCCGAACAAATCCATATGTAACAATTGAAGAGGTCTTGAGGTCGAAACTATGTTCTTTGGTTTGAAGGATGTTCTGGTTTGCTTCCCTTTTTGACATGCATCACAAAGCTTGTCTTTCTCGAATTTTATCTTTGGAAGCCCAACAACTAGATCATGCTTGACTAGTTTGTTTAAATGATCTATGTGAATATGTGCAAGTCTTCTATGCCATAGCCATGAATCACTATTGTTCTTGGCTAATAGGCATCTCACATTTTGTGGAATTTCTTCCAATGAGATCATGAAGACTTTGTTTACTTTATATCCAGAAAACTTAATTTCTTTAGTTTTCACATCTTTCACAACACATATATCATTAATAAAACCTACTTTCAAACCTTTATCACATAGTTGACTAATACTCAGAAGATTATGCATCAAACCATCAACGTAAAGAACTTTATCGATGACTGTTTGAGGGGGTGTGCCTATTCTTCCAATACCGAGTATTTTTCCCTTTTGATTGTTACCATATGTGACGAAACCTTTTTCCCTAGGTATAAGAAAAGAAAACTTGGTTTTGTCTCCTGTCATGTGTGATGAGCAGCCACTATCAAGATACCATTGATCCTTTGCTGCTTTCATACACACCTACATGACAAAGTTCAGACATGGGTATTAGGAACCCAACAAGTTTTGGGTCCTTCTAAGTTAACATCCTTTCTAACCCAAATATACTCCCTATTTGGTACTCCTATATGTTTGTAGTAGCATCTACTAGGGGTATGTCCTATTTTGTTACAATAAGTACAAGAGTAATGATTGTAACTAGAGGTTTGTCTAGGAGAGGAATGAATCTTCTTAGGAGGTCTATTTTGATTAATCTTCCTATTGTTTCTACTCTTAACGGGTTTAAACTTACTGTTACTAGAAGATCCTAAAACATGGTTTGGTTTTACAAAAACAGTTTTCCTAACCTCTTTTGTCTTTGGGTGAGAAGTATATCCTAAACCTGACTTATTGTTTGAATGTCTTTGAACACTTAGGATATCATCTAACTTCTGTTTTCCTTTATTGAAGTTATTTACTCTTTGTTGAAGATTTTCTATCTTTTCTTCTAAAGAACTACACTTAGTGCATTTGTGAGTAATGTCTATCTTAGATTTTACTACATCTAGTTCTTCTTGTAAATTTCTACATTTACTTTCTAGGGAAGAAATTATCTCATTTTGCCTAGTGCTAACTTTAGAAAACTCTTGACATATTTTAAACATATTTTCCATGGTAAACTTTAAATCATGAAAAGATATAGAATTCTCACTAACCTGGGAATCTTCAACATCAGAATCATGTGAGGCCATCAAAGCAACTTGTGCTTCTTCTTTATCAGAATCAGATGACGAACTTACTTCATTATCATCCCAAGCCAAATATGCTCTTCGAGTAGGTTGATCCCTTTTCTCGAATTTCTCTCTTAGACCATGTTTCTTCTTCTGAAGATTTGGACAATCTGACTTGAAATGTCCCGGTTTGCCACACTCGAAACATGTAATCTTTTGAGATGAAGAAGACTCATTGTTTCTTTGGAAGACTTTATTGTTGTTAAATCTAACATTTTTCTTTTTAAGAAACTTTCCAAAGTTCTTCACTAGAAGATTTAGATTTCCATTGTCTTCTTCTTCAGAATCTGCATCATAGTCTTCTTTGATGCTTTCTTTTGCTTTTAGGGAAATTGATCGATACTTCTTCTCATGTTGTTCATGCTCTTCTAAACGATTCAATTCTAACTCATGTTCTTGGAGTTTTCCAAAGAGTGTTGCAAGAGTCATATTTGATAAACTCTTCTTCTCTGAGATGGCTGTTACTTTTGGTTGCCATACTCTTGTAAGTGATCTTAGAACTTTCATGTTCAAGTCACTGTTTGAAAATTGTCTACCAAGAGCAATCAAATGATTAATTAAATGAGTGAATCGTTTTTGCATGTCTAATACCTTTTCTCCTGGAAGCATTCTGAACATTTCATATTCTTGAGATAGAGTATTGATCTTTGATCTCTTGACTTCATCTGTTCCTTCATGAGTCACCATCAATGTATCCCATATTTCTTTTGATGAAGTGCATGTTGATACTCTGAAAAATTCATCCATGCCAAGAGCAGATGTAAGAATGTTCATTCCTTTGAGATCATGTTGAACTTTCTTCTTTTCTTCTTAACTCCAAGTACTTTCTGGTTTTGGTTGTGAAGTTCCTTCTTCATTTGTTACAGGCACAAAGGGTCCTTCTTCAATGACTTTCCATATTCCTGAGTCTAATGACTTTATGAATATCTTCATCTTGATTTTCCAGAAGTCATAGTGTTCTCCATTGAAGAATGGTGGCCTGTTTATGTTATGTCCTTCACTTGTTCCATGATTGGAAGAGGATGCCATCTTTTCCCGGATCTTAGGAATAACTTACCTAAACTTCCGCTCTGATACCAATTGTTAGAACAGATGGCAACCTGAGAGGGGGGGGGGTGAATCAGTGTTGCCCCAATTTTCGCCTTATTGAAATCGATACTTTCAAGTTTATGATGATCACGAGTTGATCTTAGTGATTGCAGCGGATATGAACAATACTTGAAAGTAAATGTGAAGGATGAAGAGAATCACACACAAGATTTATCCTGGTTCGCCTTCAATCCACCGAAGACTACGTCCAGTCCCTCAAGAAAACCCCTTGAGGATTTTTCCACTATTGATAAGAATTTCTTACAAGTTCCTAACCCAAGGACCCCAAGAACTTCTATCAATATCCTGTGAAAGCAAACCGCTTTCAACAGCCCTTGAAAGCAAACCGCTTTCAATTCCTGAAGGCAAACCACCCTCAGACCTTGAAGACAAACTTGTCTTCAACCAAAACCCTGAAAGCAAACCACTTTCAGTGACAACAACCCTTCACCGAATACCACGGTGAAAAACTCAATCTTACAGAAAGAGATGAAGAAGATATTACACTTGGCTGTTTCAATCCTTTAACACACAATTGGATTGAACATGAGAAATTATGCTTTAAGGCTTTTAAGCATAATACAATTCTAAGTTCTTCAAGATATGAACAACTAATGTGTTCTTGTAAACATGAAGATCATGAACTCAGAATTTAGGCTCCAAAAGATTTAAGTTCTAAAAGATGAACCAATTTTGAAAGAGCTTTGGCCTAATGTGTTTTTCTCATGTGGAATGTGTCTAATTCGTGTGTGTTGTGTGTTCTATGTTGTTGTTCTGTTTTCTGGACTCAAATGGTCTTTATATAGGCAAGGGAAACGTCCTTGAACCATCACAACCCTTTTCAAAAGGTTTGGGACACAATGGTTCATGAAAAGACACACTTTTTCGTTCTGGTAATCGATTACCATACTTAGTGTAATCGATTACACAAGTGACCGTTTCAGTTTGAATTTGAATTTCAAACATGTAATCGATTACAAGACTGGAGTAATCGATTACTTGCCTTGGTGTAATCGATTACCATAATGGTGTAATCGATTACACAGAAGCCCATTTTCCAGAAACTTATTCTTTGAGACTTGCTTAAGGTTTTCTACTTCTTTTAAGTTATGAAAACACTTAGCTTGATTAGATTAGGTATTTTGAGAGCCTTTATGCTTTAATAAACCTTTAGAAGCATAACTCACCTAATTCTAAGACTTCTAGACTATTGATGGACTTGAGTGCTTGATTCCTTGAAGTCTTCTTTTCTTCTTTTTGTTGATGAGTTTGTCGTCATCAAAACCACAGCCAGGGTCAGGAGCAAGACCTTCTTCACAACTTCTATTTTCCTTTGTTGAAGTTATGAACCCTTTGTGGAAGATTATCTATCTTCTCTTCTAAAGAACTACACTTTGTACATTCATGTGGAATATCTAATTTAGATTTCACTATGTTTAGTTCTTCCTGTAGGGATCTACACATAACTTCTAATGAAGAAATTATAGCATTTTTCTCAGTACTAACTTTAGAGAAACTTTGGCATAATTTAAACACATTCTCTATAGGAAATTCTAAATCATGAAATGAAACAACATTGCTACTAACCTGGATGTCCTCAGCATCTGAGTCTTGTGAAGCCATTAATGCAACTTGTGCTTCTTCATTTTCAGAGTCGGAAGATGAACTCACTTCATTTTCATCCCAAGAAATGTATGCTCTTCGAGTAGTTTGATCTTTCTTTTCAAACTTATCCTTCAAAGCATGTTAATTCTTTTGAAGGTTTGGACATTCCAACTTGATATGTCCCGGTTTTCCACATTCAAAGCATGTGAATTTCTGAGAAGAGGAGGGCTCACTATTCCTTAGGAAAGTTCTGTTATTGTTAAACTTCATACCTTTCCTTTGGAACAACTTTCCTAGATTCTTCACTAGAAAATTCATATTTTCATTCACGTCCTCTTCAGAATCTGCATAATAATCATCTTTGACGCTTTCCTTTGCCTTTAGAGAAATGGATCGATATTTCTTTTCATGTTGTTCATGTTCCTCCAAACGATTCAACTCCAATTGATGTTCTTGGAGTTTTCCAAAAAGAGTTGCAAGAGTCATAGTAGAAAAACTCTTCTTTTTCGGAAATCGCCGTAACCTTTGGTTGCCATGCTCTTGTAAGTGATCTTAAAACTTTCATGTTTAAGTCACTCCTGGAAAATTCTTTACCAAGTGCAATCAAATGGTTAGTCAACTCAGTAAAGCATTTTTGCATATCTAATACCTTTTCTCCAGGAAGCATTCTGAACAATTCATATTCTTGAGATAGGGTATTGATCTTTGATCTCTTGACTTCATCTATTCCTTCATGAGTTACCATCAATGTATCCCATATTTCTTTTGATATTTTGCACGTTGAAACTCTGAAGAATTCATCCATGCCAAGAGCAGATGTAAGGATATTCATTCCTTTAAGATCATACTGAACCTTCTTCTTTTCTTCTTCACTCCATGGGTTTTCTGGTTTCGGTTGTCTGCTATCACCGACTTCATTCATAGGTATAAACAGACCTTCTTCAATGGCTCTCCATATTTCCACGTCCAATGACCTTATAAAGATTTTCATCTTAATCTTCAAGAAGTCATAGTGGTCTCCATTGAAGAATGGTGGCCTGTTTATGTTGAATCCCTCACTAGTTCCATGACTACAAGAGGATGCCATCTTTTCCCGGATCTTAGAAGAAAATTACCTAAACTTACGCTTTGATACCAATTGTAAGTATAGATAGCAACCTGAGAGGGGGGGTGAATCAGGTTCTCTCAATTTTCGCCTTTACAAAACATGTTACTTCCAAGATAATAGTAATCTCAATTGATGATTGTGAATGCAGCGGAATAAAGCGTTGCTTGAAAGTAAAAGATGAAGGAAGAGAGAATCACACAATGATTTTATCCTGGTTCACCTTCAATCCACCGAAGGCTACGTCCAGTCCCAAAAGAAACCCCTTGATGATTTTTCCACTATGATCAAGATTTCTTACAAGCACTTACACCAACCACCTTAAGAACTCTTGTCAAACCTCAGATGGCAAACCACCAACTGATGACGTCGAACCCTACGACGGACTTTGAATCAAACCTAAGATGGTCCAAATACCCTATATTATAGTCAGCGGAAAAACCCTGAAATTGGCCAAAAACCCTGAAATCGACCAATATCCCTAAAGTTGATCAGAAAAGCCCTAAAGCCGACCTAAAACCTTATAATAAGCCCAAAACCCTAAACACAGTCTAAAAGCCTAGAGTCTATAGAGAAACCATAAAATTGACCCAGAGCCCTTAAATGATTCAAATACCCTATACTAGTCAGCGGAAAAACCTGGAAATCGGCTGAAAACCCTGAAATCGACTAAAAGCCCAAAAGTTGATAAGAAAATCCTAAAGCCGGCCTCAAACCCTATTATAAGCCAAAAAACCCTAAAATCAGTCTAAAAGCCTAGAGTCTACAAAAAAAAACCTTAAAATTGACCCAGAGCCCTTCAATCGTCCAATTATCCTATACTATTGTTAGCGGAAAAACGCTGAAATCGACTGAAAACCCTGAAATCGACCAAAAGCCCTAAAGTTGATTAGAAAGCCCTGAAGCCGACCTAAAATCCTATAATAAGCTGAAAACCCTAAAATCAGCCTAAAAGCCTAGAGTATACATCAAAACCATAAAATTGGCCCACAGCTCTAAAATGGTTCAAATACCCTATATTATAGTCACCCGAAAAACCCTGAAATTGGCCAAAAAATCTGAAATCGTCCAAAAGCCCTAAAGCCGGCCTAAAATCCTATAATGTGCCGAAAAACCTAAAATCATTCTAAAAGCCTAGAGTCTATAGAAAAAACATAAAATTGACCCAGAGCCCTTAAATGGTTCAAATACCCTATACTACACTCACCGGAAAAACCGTGTAACCGGCTGAAAACCATGATATCGGCCGAAAGCCCTATATTTGATCAGAGATCCCTAAATAAAAGGGAATGGTAAAATAACATTATACAAATATTACAAACATGCATAAACAACTTTAAGCGGCTTGACCCACTAACCTGTCCCCAGCAGAGTCGCCATCTGTAACGACCTGAAAAATCAATTACGGGCTAAATAAACAAAGTCACCATCAGTGTTTCTTATTTAAGGGGAAACATTGGAAAACCCTTTTGAAATTATTTTATTAACAAAACTCGGGTTCGAAGGTCTATTTATGCGTAGGGAAGGGTGGAGGACGAACCTCCACAGCACCCCTAGTGCACCCATCTTAAGATGGTTACCAATAGTTGTTTATGTTAATACAGATAGCAACCTGAGAGGGGGGGGGGTGAATCAAAGTTGCCCCGATTTTCGCCTTATTGAAATCGTTACTTTCAAGATAAAGATGATCACAAGATAATTGCTATGATTGCAGCGGAATAGAGCGATGCTTGAAAGTAAGTATGAAGGATAAAGAGAATCACACACAAGATTTTATCCTGGTTCACCTTCAATCCACCGAAGGCTACGTCCAGTCCCTCAAGAAAACCCCTTGAGGATTTTTCCACTATTGATAAAAATTTCTTACAAGTTCCTAACCCAAGGACCCCAAGAACTTCTACCAATATCCTGTGAAAGCAAACCGCTTTCAATAGCCCCTGAAAGCAAACCGCTTTAAGTTCCTGAAGGCAAACCACCCTCAGACCTTGAAGGCTAAACCACCTTCAATGAAAACCCTGAAAGTAAACCACTTTCAGTGACAACAACCCTTCACCGAATACCACGGTGAAAAACTCAATCTTACAGAAAGAGATGAAGAAGATATTACAATCGGCTGTTTCAATCCTTTAACACACAATTGGATTGAATATGAGAAATGATGCTTTAAGGCTTTTAAGCATAATACAATTCTGAGTTCTTCAAGATATGAACACCTGATGTGTTCTTGTGAACATGAAGATCATGAACTCAGAATTTAGGCTCCAAAAGATTTAAGTTCTAAGAGATGAACTAATTTTGAAAGAGCTTTGGCCTAATGTGTTTTTCTCATGTGGAATGTGTATATTTCGTGTGTGTTGTGTGTGTTATGTTTTCTGGACTCAAATGGTCTTTATATAGGCAAGGGAAACGTCCTTGAACCATCACAACCCTTTTCAAAAGGTTTGGGACACAATGGTTCATGAAAAGATGTACTTTTTCGTTCTGGTAATCGATTACCATACTTAGTGTAATCGATTACACAAGTGACCGTTTCAGTTTGAATTTGAATTTCAAACATGTAATCGATTACAAGACTGGAGTAATCGATTACTTGCCTTGGTGTAATCGATTACCATAATGGTGTAATCGATTACACAGAAGCCCATTTTCCAGAAACTTGTTCTTTGAGACTTGCTTAAGGTTTTCTACTTCTTTTAAGTTATGAAAACTCTTAGCTTGATTAGATTAGGTGTTTTAAGAGCCTTTATGCTTTAATAAACCTTTGGAAGCATAACTCACCTAATACTAAGACTTCTAGACTATTTGATGGACTTTGAGTGCTTGATTCTTTGAAGTCTTCTTTTCTTCTTTTTGCCGATGAGTTTGTCGTCATCAAAACCACAGCCAGGGTCAGGAGCAAGACCTTCTTCACAATCTCCCCCTTTTTGATGATGGCAAACACATACTTGAAACTTTGAAGATCATATGTGCATTTGTGATGTAAAACTCCCCCTGTTTGATGGAATCTAGCATGTTTGATTTTTCTCCCCCTTTCTAGTGTACTTGTTGAATTCCTGCATATGATCTTTAAAAGCACAGAACCTTTCTCCCCCTTTTGACTTCATCAAAAAGAAGAAAAGGCCAAAAAGTACAGGCATACATCCATACAAGTATATAATGCAAAAAATAAAGTATTGGGGGTTGGGGGTAAACATGTAAAACATGAACAACCAGCACTTACATATATATAAAAGAAAGCAAATATATAAGTTATACATAGTAAGACATATCAAACATATGTAGTAGAGAGATTACAACAAATAGATAAAGCCATTTTGGGAAAATAGGGAAATCCTAATAGTAAGTAGATAACTATATAGAGACACAAGACTTCAGAACTTAGGCGTGACTAGAATCTTCAGAGTTCTCAGAAGGGTCAAGTTCTTGAAGGCTCTCAATTTCCTTACGCATGAAGGAGTGCATGGCCTCTATGCGATTTTCTACAAGTATAAAGCGAGACCGAATGGTATCCTCCAGTTGGCCCAACTTCTGAGAAAGACGGAGTGACAAGATATCCATCCTTTCTAGTATAACCTTGGTTTCTTGTGAGAAATTTGAAGGAATGGTGTAAAAGGGAGATAATCCAGCCGATGCAGCATTGGTTTGAACATCAATGCGATAGCGAGACAACACCAGAGGATCTGTGGAGGATTCCCTTCGAGAAACATTGATTGGAGAGGAGACATTTGAAGGACGTGGAAGAGACCCCATGGCGAAACAAGTCTTAGAGGAAGAAAGATTGTATATGAAGGAAGGTAGGCAAAAAGGCAGAAAACAAATGCTGATTTTATAGAGAAAATCGTGCGTGTAATCGATTACAACAGTTAGAGTAATCGATTACGGCAGTTTCAAATTTGAAAACTTTCAAATTGTCAATATGTAATCGATTATGGCAGTTTGAATAATCGATTACTCAAATGTTTCTAACGAGCACGAGGACTTAGAACATAGATAATTGATTACAAATCCTAGGGTAATCGATTACTAGGACATTTTTTACAAGTTCTAGGCTCTAGAATCCTATGTAACACATTTTCATAAACATTTAAGCACATATAGCAAATGAACATATAAAGTTTATGCAAATAACATGTTATCTTAAATGTCATGCTCATCTAATATGCCTAACTCTCTTCTTATCTTATAAAATGATTCCTTAGAAAGAGGTTTAGTAAAGATATCTGCTAATTGATTATGTGTATCCACAAAAGAAATCTCTATATCTTTCCTCATAACATGATCTCGAAGAAAATGATGGCGTATATGAATATGCTTAGTTCGAGAATGCATGATAGGGTTTTTAGTAAGATTAATGGAACTTGTGTTGTCACATTTGATAGAAATGCAGCCCAGCTCTAAGCCATAATCTTTAAGTTGTTGTTTGAGCCATAGAGTTTGTGCACAACAACTTCCTGCAGCAATATATTCTGCTTCTGCAGTACTTAGAGCAACACATGCTTGTTTCTTACAAGACCATGAAACAAGAGCATTTCCTAATAGGTGACAAGTACCACTTGTACTCTTTCTTTCAGTTTTACAACCAGCATAATCAGAATCAGAATATCCAATCAAATCACAAACACTTCCTTTGGGATACCACAAACCAACATTTGTAGTTCCTTTCAAATATTTGAAAATCCGCTTAACAGAACTCAAATGTGATTCCCTAGGAGATGCTTGATATCTAGCACATAGACATACACTAAACATAATATCAGGTCTACTTGCAGTTAAGTACAAAAGAGATCCGATCATACCTCTATATTTAGTGATGTCAACTTGAACACCGGATTCATCTTGATCTAGATATGTATTAGACCCCATTGGTGTGGCTATGGCTTTGCAATCATCTAAATCATATTTCTTTAATAATTCCTTGCATAACTTTGATTGATTGATGAATATTCCATCATTTGATTGCTTGATTTGCAAACCAAGAAAGAAATTTAATTGTCCCATCATGGACATCTCAAATTCTTCTTGCATCATGTTAGAGAAATCTTTGTAAAGAGATTTGTTAGTTGCACCGAAGATAATATCATCAACATAAATTTGAACAAGTAAGGTATTACCTTTGGTTCTTTTGATGAACAAGGTTGTATCAGCCTTACCTTTTTGAAATCCTTTATCACAAAGGAAAGTACTTAACCTATCATACCATGCACGAGGGGCTTGCTTAAGACCAGAGAGTGCTTTCTTTAGTCTGAAGACATGTGAAGGAAACTTTGGATCTTCAAATCCTGGAGGTTGCTTCACATACACTTCTTCTTGAATATATCCGTTCAGGAAGGCACTTTTGACGTCCATTTGATACAATGGGAAGTTTAAAGAGCAAGCATACGCTAATAACAATCTTATGGCTTCTAATCTTGCTACGGGTGCATATGTTTCATCAAAATCTATACCTTCTTCTTGATTATAACCTTGAGCAACCAATCTTGCTTTATTTCTAACTATAATACCATTTTCATCTAACTTATTCCTAAATACCCACTTTGTTCCAATAATGTGTTTATCACTAGGCTTAGGGACAAGTTCCCAAACTTGATTCCTTTCAAATTGGTTTAATTCTTCTTGCATTGCTACAATCCAATACTCATCCTCTAGAGCATCATTTACTTTTGATGGTTCTATCTGAGAGACAAAGGCCATATTCAAAACTGAATCATTCAAGCGTAGCCTTGTAGAAACGCCTCTAGAGATATCACCAATAATATTATCAACTGGATGATCCCTATGGGTTCTCCATTCTTTTGGAAGTTGATAAGTATTATCTTCAATGTGCTTTTCTTGTATTGGATTATGATCTCCATCCTTTTGAGAATCTTCATTTATAATGATGTCATCTTCTTCATTATCCGGAAGATTGACTTTATCTTCTATTGAAGATTTAGATTCATCAAAAGAAACATGTATGGATTCTTCCACGGATAGAGTTTTCTTGTTAAAGACTCTATATGCTTTGCTTGTTAAAGAATATCCAAGGAATATACCTTCATCAGATTTTTCATCAAACTTACCAAGGTTTTCCTTTCCATTATTCAAGACAAAGCATTTTGACCCAAAAGCATGTAGATGAGAGATATTTGGTTTCCTTCCTTTGTAGAGTTCATAGGGAGTTTTCTTAAGAATAGGTCTAATGAGAACTCTATTGGAAACATAGCAAGCAGTACTTACAGCATCAGCCCAGAAGTATTTAGGGAGACTTGATTCACTTAGCATTGTCCTTGCTAATTCTTCAAGTAATCTATTCTTCCTTTCTACAACACCATTTTGTTGTGGTGTTCTCGGAGTAGAGAAATTATGTGATATTCCGTTTTCATCACATAGTTCTTGGAATTGTTGATTCTGAAATTCTCCACCATGATCACTTCTAATAGAAGAGATCTTTAAAGACTTCTCATTTTGAACTAGCCTTGCATATCTTTTGAATGCATTGAAGGCTTCATTCTTATGAGGTAGAAATAAAGTCCAAGTGAATCTAGAGAAATCATCAACAATAACAAGTGCATAGAAATTACCTCCGAGACTTTTTGTTCTAGATGGTCCGAACAAATCCATATGTAACAATTGAAGGGGTCTTGTTGTCGAAACTATGTTCTTAGGTTTGAAGGATGTTCTGGTTTGCTTCCCCTTTTGACATGCATCACAAAGCTTGTCTTTTTCGAATTTCATCTTTGGAAGCCCAATAACCAGATCATGTTTGACTAGTTGGTTTAAATGATCTATGTGAATATGAGCAAGTCTTCTATGCCATAGCCATGAATCACTATTGTTCTTGGCCAAAAGGCATCTCACATTTTGTGGAATTTCTTCCAATGAGATCATGAAGACTTTGTTTACTTTATACCCAGTAAACTTAATCTCTTTAGTTTTCACATCTTTTACTACACATATATCATTAATAAAACCAACTTTCAAACCCTTATCACATAGTTGACTAATACTCAGAAGATTATGCATCAAACCATCAACGTAAAGAACTTTATCGATGACTGTTTGAGGGGGTGTGCCTATTCTTCCAATACCGAGTATCTTTCCCTTTTGATTGTTACCGTATGTGACAAAACCTTTTTCTCTAGGTATAAGAAATGAAAATTTGGTTTTGTCTCCTGTCATGTGTGATGAGCAGCCACTATCAAGATACCATAAATCCTTTGCTGCTTTCATACACACCTGGGAATCTTCAATGTCTGAATCATGTGAGGCCATTAAAGCAACTTGTGCTTCTTCTTTGTCAGAGTCTGATGATGAACTTACTTCATTATCATCCCAAGCCAAATATGCTTTTCGTGTAGGTTGATCCTTCTTTTCAAACTTTTCTCTTAGACCATGTCTCTTCTTCTGAAGATTTGGACAATCTGATTTGAAGTGTCCAGGTTTACCACATTCGAAACATGTGATCTTTTGTGACAAAGAGGGATCATTGTTTCTTTTAAGAAACTTTCCAAAGTTCTTGACTAGAAGATTTAAATTTTCATCTTCTTCTTTAGAATCCGCATCATAATCTTCTTTGATGCTTTCCTTTGCCTTTAAGGAAATTGATCGATACTTCTTCTCATGTTGTTCATGCTCTTCTAAACGATTCAATTCCAACTCATGTTCTTGGAGTTTTCCAAACAGAGTTGCAAGAGACATATTTGATAAACTCTTCTTCTCAGAGATGGCTGTGACTTTTGGTTGCCATACTCTTGTAAGTGATCTTAGAACTTTCATGTTCAAGTCACTATTTGAAAATTGTTTTCCAAGAGCAATCAAATGATTAATTAAATGAGTGAATCGTTTTTGCATATCTAATACCTTTTCTCCTAGAAGCATTCTGAACATTTCATATTCCTGAGAGAGAGTATTGATCTTTGATCTCTTGACTTCATCTGTTCCTTCATGAGTCACCATCAACGTATCCCATATTTCTTTTGATGAAGTGCACGTTGATACTCTGAAAAATTCGTCCATGCCAAGAGCAGATGTAAGGATGTTCATTCCTTTGAGATCATATTGAACCTTCTTCTTTTCTTCTTCACTCCAAGTACTTTCTGATTTTGGTTGTGAAGTTCCTTCTTCATTTGTTGTTACAGGCACAAAGGGTCCTTCTTCAATGGCTTTCCATATTCCTGAGTCTAATGACTTTATGAATATCTTCATCTTGATTTTCCAGATGTCATAATGTTCTCCATTGAAGAATGGTGGCCTGTTTATGTTGAATCCTTCATTTGTTCCATGATTGGAAGAGGATGCCATCTTTTCCCGGATCTTAGGAATAACTTACCTAAACCTTTGCTCTGATACCAATTGTTAATACAGATAGCAACCTGAGAGGGGGGGGTGAATCAGAGTTGCCCCGATTTTCGCCTTATTGAAATCGTTACTTTCAAGATAAAGATGATCACAAGATAATTGCTATGATTGCAGCGGAATAGAGCGATGCTTGAAAGTAAGTATGAAGGATAAAGAGAATCACACACAAGATTTTATCCTGGTTCACCTTCAATCCACCGAAGGCTACGTCCAGTCCCTCAAGAAAACCCCTTGAGGATTTTTCCACTATTGATAAAAATTTCTTACAAGTTCCTAACCCAAGGACCCCAAGAACTTCTACCAATATCCTGTGAAAGCAAACCGCTTTCAACAGCCCCTGAAAGCAAACCGCTTTCAGTTCCTGAAGGCAAACCACCCTCAGACCTTGAAGGCTAAACCACCTTCAATGAAAACCCTGAAAGTAAACCACTTTCAGTGACAACAACCCTTCACCGAATACCACGGTGAAAAACTCAATCTTACAGAAAGAGATGAAGAAGATATTACAATCGGCTGTTTCAATCCTTTAACACACAATTGGATTGAATATGAGAAATTATGCTTTAAGGCTTTTAAGCATAATACAATTATGAGTTCTTCAAGATATGAACAACTGATGTGTTCTTGTGAACATGAAGATCATGAACTCAGAATTTAGGCTCCAAAAGATTTAAGTTCTAAGAGATGAACTAATTTTGAAAGAGCTTTGGCCTAATGTGTTTTTCTCATGTGGAATGTGTATATTTCGTGTGTGTTGTGTGTGTTATGTTTTCTGGACTCAAATGGTCTTTATATAGGCAAGGGAAACGTCCTTGAACCATCACAACCCTTTTCAAAAGGTTTGGGACACAATGGTTCATGAAAAGATGTACTTTTTCGTTCTGGTAATCGATTACCATACTTAGTGTAATCGATTACACAAGTGACCGTTTCAGTTTGAATTTGAATTTCAAACATGTAATCGATTACAAGACTGGAGTAATCGATTACTTGCCTTGGTGTAATCGATTACCATAATGGTGTAATCGATTACACAGAAGCACATTTTCCAGAAACTTGTTCTTTGAGACTTGCTTAAGGTTTTCTACTTCTTTTAAGTTATGAAAACTCTTAGCTTGATTAGATTAGGTGTTTTAAGAGCCTTTATGCTTTAATAAACCTTTGGAAGCATAACTCACCTAATACTAAGACTTCTAGACTATTTGATGGACTTTGAGTGCTTGATTCTTTGAAGTCTTCTTTTCTTCTTTTTGCCGATGAGTTTGTCGTCATCAAAACCACAGCCAGGGTCAGGAGCAAGACCTTCTTCACAGTTTATGCATGTGTTAAATTTTACAAAAACGTTGAAAAACCCCAAAACAAAAAGATTTTGTTTATTATTTTAGCCTGGTAGGTGTGACCCTAGGCTTGCGTACCTCCTTTCATTAGGAAGATCAAGGCTAACGCAGTTCTTAAGTAGATTTGGTTTGCTTGATGTTTTTTAATTTTTGAAATGATTAAAGACCTGTCTCGTAGTAACATGAGAGGGCCTTTTGAAAACATGTTTTGTTTGTTTTTTTTAGGAAAAAATGGCGAGTCTCGTAGTAATGCGAGAGTGCCATATTTTGATAACTTGTTTTATTTTTTAAAGAAGAGTGACATGTCTCGTAGTAATGCGAGAGTGCCATTTCTAAAACTTGATTTATTCTTAAAAGAAGAGCGACATGTCTCGAAGTAGTGCGAGAGTTTCGTTTTAAAAACTTGATTTATTCTTAGAAGAGCGGCATGTCTCGAAGTAATGCAAGACTGCCACTTTAAAAAAACTTGCTTTATTTTTTAAGAGAAAGAGACATGTCTCGTAGTAATGCGAGAGTGTCTCGAATCAGAGGTTTATTTTTGGATGAAAAGACCGTCTCACAGTAATGTGAGAGTGTCACTAATTGAAAGTTCACTTTAATGGCAAAGAGGAAATGGACAAGACTCGCAGTAATGCAAGAGTATCCCTAATCAAATATTCATTTTAATCGTAACGAAAGAAATGGACAAGTCTCGCAGGAATGCAAGAGTGTCACTAATTGCTTTTGTTTATTTCAAGTTAATTGTAAAGAAGCTATGCCGTCTCATAGTAATGTGAGAGTGTCCTAAGTGCATATTCGGTTTAATCGCAAAGAAACGGGCAAGTCTCACAGTAATGCAAGAGTGTCCCTAACCGAAAGTTCATTTTTTTTTATTTTGAAGAATCTATTGACCGTCCCACAATAATGTGAGAGTGTCTCTAGGTGAGTTGTTTTATATTCGGTTCGAAGAGTATCTATTCACCGTCCCATAATAATGTGAGAGTGTCACTAAGCAAGTTGTTTTTTATTTTCTTCGAAGTGAATCTATTGACCGTCCCACAGTAATGTGAGAGTGTCACTAAGCGAGTTGTTTAATTTTCAATCGAAAAGAAGCTATTAACCGTCTCGCAGTAATGTGAGAGTGTCACTAAGAAAAATGTTGATTTTAACTTATTCGCGTAGAATCTACGATAGCCTTGCAGTAATGCGGAAGTATCCTAAAAAGTGCCACAATCTGAACTACGAATAAAAGATACATGGCATAAAAGTCCTTTAATTGATACATTAATCCAGCATAATCAAATAGAATCATGATAAAAGGGATCATCGTCATCAGTATGTCCCGTGACTCCCTCAGGCCAAAGGTCAAAGCTTTCCTCAAAATGGCTCGGGCACAAACAACAACAAAGTTAGTGACCCTCAGATAATGAAATAAGTGATAACAATCCGGTCAGCAATAAATCTATGCATCTTTAAAGCCATGTAATCATCTGCAAGTGATAGCTCATAATAACAAAAACTCAATCATAAAGGAGCATGGCAGTGAAAACAATAAGGCATGCATCTGATTAAGCCTTTAAAGCAAAAAAGAATTTTATCCCATATATTTAGCACTAACATCATTGGTTAAACAGACAT
Organism: Acmispon strigosus; assembly: GCA_030819835.1. NCBI lineage: Eukaryota > Viridiplantae > Streptophyta > Magnoliopsida > Fabales > Fabaceae > Acmispon > Acmispon strigosus. Next base: position 23,322,095 of record JAUAMA010000004.1, on the reverse strand, counting down.
GTTCCCTTTTCACTGTCACCAACAAGAACTTATTCTACAGAAATTGAATGATAATAATAAAAAAAATTATCATTGAATTAATATTTTTTTTTTGTATTTTTCTAAATTTTTACCATTTTTAAGGATTTTCACCATTTTTATGTTTTTTTCATGATTTTTACCTTTTTTGGGTTTTTAGCTAAAATACTACAAAATTAACAAAAAATAGGGCAAAATTTGGGTGTTTACAAGCCGGCCTTAAACCCTACACTAAGACAAAAACTCTAAAATCAATCTAATAGCCTAGAGACTACCGAAAAACCATAAAATTGTCATGGAGCCCTTAAATCGTCCAAATACCCTATACAATAGTCAGCGGAAAAACCTTGAAATCAACTACAAACCCTAAAATCGGCCATAAACCCTGAAATCGGCCAAAAGCCCTAAAGTTGATCAGAAAGCCCTAAAGCCAGCCTAAAACTCTATAATAAGTTGAAACCCCTAAAATCAGACTAAAAGCCTAGAGTCTATAGAGAAACCATAAAATTGAACTAGAGCCCTTAAATGGTTCAAATACCCTATACTATAGTCAGCAGAAAAACCCTGAAATCAGCCAAAAGCCCCAAAGTTGATCCGAAAATCTTAAAGCCAGCCTCAAACCCTATAATAAGCCGAAAACCCTAAAACCATTGTAAAAGCCTAGAGTCTATAGAAAAACCATAAAATTGACCTGAAGCCTTTAAATCGTCCAAATACCCTATACTATAGTCAGCGTAAAAACCGTGTAATCGGCTGAAAACAATGAAATCGGCCCAAAACCCTAAATTTGATTAGAAAGGCCTAAAGCAGGCCTAAAACTCTATAATAAGCTGAAAACCCTAAAATCAGTCTAAAAGCCTAAAGTCTCTAGAGCCCATAAATGGTTCAAATACCTTATACAATAGTCACCGGAAAACCATGAAATCGGCCAAAAATCATATAATAAAGTTGATCAGATAAATCTAAAAAATGCCTCAAACCCTATAATAAGCCGAAAACCCTAAAATCAGTGTAAAAGCCTAGAGAGTCTACAGAAAAACCATAAAATTGACCCGGAGCCCTTAAATCGTCCAAAAACCATATACTATAGTCAGCGGAAAAATGGTGTAATCGGCTGAAAACCATGAAATCAGCCCAAAGCCCTAAATTTGATTAGAAAGCCCTAAAGCCGACCTAAAACCTTGTAATATGCCGAAAACCCTAAAATCAGTCTAAAAGCCTAGAGTCTACCGAAAAACCATAAAACTGACCCAGAGCCCTTTAATATTCCAAATATCCTACACTATAGTTAGCCGAAAAACCTTGAAATCGGCCGAAAACTCTTTAATCGGCAAAAAGCCCTAAAGTTGATTAGAAAGCCCTAAAGCCGACATTTAACCTTGAATAGGCCGAAAACCCTAAAATCAGTTTAGAAGCCAAGAGTCCACAGAAAAACCATAAAATTGACCCAGAGCCCGTAAATCGTCCAAATACCCTATACTATAGTCAGCGGGAAAACACTGAAATCGGCCAAAAGCCCTAAAGTTGATCATAAAGCCCTAAAGCCGGCCTAAAACCCTGTAATAAGTCGAAAACCCTAAAATTAGTCTAAAAGCCTAGAGTCTACAGAAAAACCATAAAATTGACCCGGTATCCTTAAATCGTCCCAGTACCCTATACTATAGTCAGTGGAAAAACCCTGAAATCGGCCGGAAACCTAAAATCTGCCAAAAGCCTAGAGTCTACCGAAAAACCATAAAATTGACATGGAGCCCGAAATCGTCCAAATACCCTATACTATATAGTCAGCGGAAAAACCCTGAAATCAGCCAAAAACCCTTAAATCGTCAATTTTAGAGCTTTTGGCCGATTTCATGGTTTTTTCGCTAACTATAGAATATGGTATTTGGACGATTTAGTGATCTAGGTCAATTTTATGGTTTTTCTGTTGTAGACTCTAGGATTTTAGACTGATTTTAGGGTTTTCAGCTTATTATAGGGTTTTAGGCCGGCTTTAGGGCTCTCTGATCAACTTTAGGGCTTTTGGCCAATTTTAGCATTTTCAACCGATTTCTGGGTTTTTCCTCTATCTATAGTACTGTGTATATTGGACAATTTAAGGGTTCTAGGTAAATTTTATGGTTTTTCTTTTGTAGACTCTAGGCTTATAGACTGATTTTAGGGTTTTCGGCTTTTTATAAGGTTTTAGGCCGGCTTTAGGACTTTCTGATCAACTTTAGGGCTTATGGCCAATTTTAGCATTTTTGACCGATTTTCGGGTTTTTCCAATGACCATAGCACAGGGTATTTGACTATTTTTAAGGGCTCTGGGTCAATTTTATGGTTTATATGTTGCAGAATCTAGGCTTTTAGACTGATTTTAGGATTTCGGCTTATTATGGGGTTTAAGGCCGGCTTTAGGGCTTTATGATCATCTTTACGGATTATGGCTGATTTTCGGGTTTTCGGCCGATTTCAGGGTTTTTCCGCTGACTATAGTACAAGGTATTTGGACAATTTAAGGGCTCTCGGTCAATTTTTTGGTTTTTCCGTAGACTCTAGCCTTTTAGTCAGATTTTAGGGTTTTTGCTTAATATAGGGTTTTAGGCCGGATATAGGGCTTTCTACTCAACTTTAGGGCTTTTAGCTGTTTTCAGCATATTCGGCCGATTTCAAGATTATTCCGCTGACTATAGTACGGGGTATTCGGACAATTTAAGGGCTCTAGGTTAATTTTATGGTTTTTCTGTAGACTCTAGGCTTTTAGGTTGATTTTAGGGATTTTTTCTTATTATAGGGTTTTAGGCAGGCTTTAGGGCTTTGTGATCAACTTTTTGTCTTTTGGCCGCTTTCATCATTTTCGGCCGATTTGAAGGTTTTTCCGCTGACTATAGAACAGGGCATTTGGATGATTTAAGGGTCAATTTTATTATTTTTCTGTAGAGTCTAAGCTAATAGACTGATTTTAGGGTTTTCGACTTATTATAGGGTTTAAGGCCGGCTTTTGGGATTTCTTATCAACTTTAAGGCTATTGGCGGATTTCAGCATTTTCGGCCGATTTCAGGGTTTTTACGGTGACTATAGTACAATATATTTGGACGATTTAAGGGCTCTAGGTCAATTTTATGGTTTTTATGTAGTCTCTAGGCTTTTAGACTAATTTTAGGGTTTTCGGCTAATTATAGGGTTTTATGCCGGCTTTAGGGCATACTGATAGACTTTAGGGCTTTCTGATCAACTTTAGGGCTTTGGGATGATTTCAGGGTTTTTCCGCAGACTTGTATAAGTTATTTGGATGATATAAGGGCTCTAGGTCAATTTTATGGTTTTTCTGTTGACTCTAGTCTTTTTGATAGATTTTAGGGTTTTCGGATTATTATAGGTTTTTAGGCCGGCTTTAGGGCTTTCTGATCAACTTTAGGGCTTTTGGTTGATTTAAGGGTTTTCGGCCAATATCAGGGTTTTTCCACTGACTATAGTATAGGTTATTTTGACGATTTAAGGGCTCTGGGGAAATTTTATGGTTTTTCCGCAGAGTCTAGGCTTTTAGACTAATTTTAGGGTTTTTCCGCTTACTATAGTATAGGGTATTTGGACGATTTAAGGGCTCTGGGTCAGTTTTATGGTTTTTCTTTTGACACTAGGATTTTGTTAGTCTAGATAGCAACCTAAGAGGGGGGTTGAATCAGGTTTACCCAATTTTCACCTTGATACCTTCTTACTTTCAAGATGAATGTAAATGCAAACGATTGCAGCGAAAAATAAGCGTTGCTTGAAAGTAAAGATGAAGGGTAGAAGAATTCACACAAAGAAATTTATCCTGGTTCACCTTCTATCCACCGAAGGCTACGTCCAGTCCCTCAAGAAAACCCCTTGAGGATTTTTCCACTATTGATAAAAATCTCTTACAAGTTCTTACACCAAGTACCTTAAGAATTTCTATCAATCACCTGTGAAAGTATACCACTTTCAACAGCCCCTGAAAGCACACCACTTTCAGTCCCTGAAGGCAAACCACCTTCAGACCTTGAAGGCTAAACCACCTTCAATCAACACCCTGAAAGTACACCACTTTCAGTAACAACAACCCTTCACCGAGATCCACGGTGAATACTCAATCTACTAGAAAGAGATGAAGAAGAAGATGCCTTTACAAAGGCTGATTCAATCCTTTAGACAAGATGGATTGATCTTAGTTTGTATGCTCCAGGAAATTACAATGAAAGCTATTCTATTCTGAGTTTCTCAAAAGATGAATAGCATGTGTGTTCTTATGAAAATGAGAGAACATAAACTCAGAATTATGACTTTAATGAATATGGAAGTTATGGACCAAGTCATTTATATAGGCACTAGAGGTCGTCCATGAACCAACACAACCCTTCCCAAACGTTTTGAGACACAATGGTTCATGAGAAGACACATCTGTCGACCTGGTAATCGATTACAGCATTTTGGTAATCGATTACGCTATAACCGTTATGATCTGAGTGCCATTTCCTGACAGGTAATGGATTACTGAAATTTGGTAATCGATTACTGACTGCCTGGTAATTGATTACTGAAAACTGGTAATCGATTACGCTATGCCTGACTGACAGGTAATAGATTACTGACTGCCAGGTAATCTATTACTGCAAGTCTGAAACTCAGTTTTAACCATCTCAAGCCCTAATTGAGTGTTCCTACCAAGTTTTACTTGTGAGAACATATTATACTCAATTAGTTGAACTTTTATGAGCCTTCAAATGCAATTTAACCTTAATAAAGCATAGAACACTAAGTTGACAAGACTTACTTAAAACAAGAACCCTCATGTTTGATCTTGACGTTCTGAGCCTGGTTCTTTGAAGTCTTTCTTCTCTGAAGTCTTCTTGAGGTCTTCTTGAAGTCTTCTTTCCTTTTCTGAAGTCTTCTTGAAGTCTTTTTTTTTTTGTTCCTTTCTTTCTTGATGTCTTCCTTTTCTTTTCTGAAGTCTTTCTTCTTTTTATTATGTGTTTGTCTTCATCAAAACCTCAGCCGAGTCCAAGGACGAGACCTGCTTTACAATCTCCCCCTTTTTGATGATGACAAACATCATGCTTGAACATTGATTGATCATTTGACTTTCTCTCTTGTCTTGTATATCTCCCCCTTGGTTTTGCAATTATATCTCCCCCTTTGTTTTGCAATTGAAGCACAGTATCCTGAAAAATGATCAAGCATACACAAGACCTTTCTCCCCCTTTTGACATCATCAAAAGGAAGAAAAAGCCATACAAAATATTCCAGGATAATCGAAATAAAGAGAAGCATAATGTATATCAGAACTATTCTCCCCCTTTTTGTTCCACTTGTAGCTTTCCTTGTAAATAAACTTTACAAAGCACAAGACCCTTTCTCCCCCTTTTGACTTCATCAAAAAGAAGATGAGTCCAAGCATACTCCATATATGCTAACAAGCAGTATAGACATTTGAATAGTAGGGAGTGGGGGTAAGCAAGACAGAATTTTGAAACTTATGCATCACACGCAATTAAACCATAACCATAGAAGTTCAGAATACATAATTAAACATACAAGCAGAATTCAAACCATCCAAAAGTTATGTCTAAACTATTACAACCCAAAAATATGAAAACATAAGCCAAACTCTGAAAGTCAACTATTTTCCATTTTTGCCCTGATGTAATCGATTATAGACTTCTAGTAATCGACTATTGTATCCAGAAACTTGAAATTCCAGACTTGATAAGCACTGCATGAATGATATATTTAACTGAGAAATATGATGTAAATGCAGATGCCTAAGAATGTATTACTCTTGTACTTAATATCTTTTGAAAGATATAGAGCTTTTGAATATCTCTTACCAATACCATATTCTAATATTGTGTCTTGAAAGACCATCCTTTGTATATGACATTTATGATCACAAGGTCTTCAAGCACATTTGCACAATAAGCTTAATGGTATTTTCGAGGTACCCAATTATCTTTGGGTCCTTTTGGGTTAGTATCTTTCACATCCCATATGAATCTTTCATTGGGGACTCCATTGTTTCTTTGATAACTAGGAGAATAAAAGGAACACTTAATTTTCATGTTAGGCACTTTCTCTTTAAGATGATAGAAAGATTTTATATATGCCTTTCTAAGTTGAACACCATCATGTACCCTCCTTAACTTACCAAGGTTATATGAACTTCTTTGTCTAAAAATGATTTTCTTAACATCACTAGGATGACTGTGATCAGATAAACCTAAATCACTTTTATGTAAGGTATGTCTTTGATAACATGACAACTTATCCATATCATTTGTACCTTTGTTTACCACTTGAGTTAATCCATCAATCTTTGACTCAAGGGTTATGCATGGATCTAAAGATGTAAAATTTCTTTGAATATCTACTCTAGATTTTACTTGATCTAATTCATCTTGCATGCTTTTAGTTTTACTTTGTAGAGATGAGATGATCCTACTATGATATGCATATTCTTCATAAATATTCAAGAAACTATCATGCAATCTATCAAAGATACTTTGTAATTTAACATATGAAATTGCATTACTAACCTCTTCATTTTCATCATCAGAATGATGTGTTGCCATCAAAGCGAGATATCCTTCTCCATTTTCTGAGTCGGATGATGAACTTGCTTCATTGTCTTCCATATATGCATTCCTTGATTTGGAAACCTTTTTCTCAAATTTCTTCTTCAAGCCATGCTTCTTTCTTTGAAGATTATGACAATCTCTCTTTTTGAGGATTTTGTAAAGATTTTTCACAAAGATTCTTATATCCTCATCATCATCATTATCATCACTATCGGATTGAGAATCTTCCTCTAGTGCACTATCATATCTTGTATACTTAGTTCTCAATGCAATGGGTCGAATGTATTTGTCAATGGCTTCTTGTTGTTCCATCTTTTTGAGTTCTAGTTCATGTTCTTGCAACTTGCCAAAAAGTGAGGCCAATGCCATCTTTGAAAAACTTTTCTTTTCAGAAATTGCTGTTACCTTTGGTTGCCATTCTCTTGATAATGATCTTAGGACTTTTAAGTTTAGATCACTGTTGGAGAAATTTCTTCCAAGAGCAATTAGATGGCTGATCAAGAGAGTGAACCTTTTCTGCATATCTAGCACCAATTCCCTTGGTAACATTCTAAACATCTCATACTCTTGTGAAAGTGTATTGATCTTTGATCTCTTTACTTCTTCAGTGCCTTCATGAGTAATCATTAGAGTATCCCATATTTCCTTTGATGTTTTGCACGTGGATACTCTGAAGAATTCATCCATGCCAAGAGCAGATGTAAGAATATTCATACCTTTGATATCATACTGAACCTTCTTCTTTTCTTATTTACTCCATGTGCTTTCTGGTTTTGGTTGTGTGCTTTCTTCATTTATAGGAATAAATGGACCTTCTTCAATGGCTTTCCATATTTCACCGTCTAAAGACTTTATAAAGATTTTCATCTTGATCTTCCAGAAGTCATAGTGGACTCCATTGAAGTATGGTGGTCTATTTATGTTGAATCCTTCACTGGTTCCATGATTGGAGGAGGATGCCATCTTTTCCCGGATCTTAGGAGCAACTTACCTAAACTTACGCTCTGATACCATTTGTTAGTCTAGATAGCAACCTGAGAGGGGGGTGAATCAGGTTTACCCGATTTTCACCATGATACCTTCTTACTTTCAAGATGAATGTAAATGCAAACGATTGCAGCGAAAATAAGCGTTGCTTGAAAGTAAAGATGAAGGGTAGAAGAATTCACACACAAAAATTTATCCTGGTTCACCTTCTATCCACCGAAGGCTACGTCCAGTCCCTCAAGAAAACCCCTTGAGGATTTTTCCACTATTGATAAAAATCTCTTACAAGTTCTTACACCAAGTACCTTAAGAATTTCTATCAATATCCTGTGAAAGTATACCACTTACAACAGCCCCTGAAAGCACACCACTTTCAGTCCCTGAAGGAAAACCACCTTCAGACCTTGAAGGCTAAACCACCTTCAATCAACACCCTGAAAGTACACCACTTTCAGTAACAACCACCCTTCACCGAGATCCACGGTGAATACTCAATCTACCAGAACGAGATGAAGAAGAAGATGCCTTTACAAAGGCTGATTCAATCCTTTAGACAAGATGGATTGATCTTGTTAGAACATATAGCAACCTGAGAGGGGGGGGTGAATCAGTGTTGCCCCAATTTTCGCCTTATTGAAATCGTTACTTTCAAGTTTATGAAGATCACGAATTGATCGTTGTGATTGCAGCGGATATGAACAATACTTGAAAGTAAATGTGAAGGATAAAGAGAATCACACACAAGTTTTATCCTGGTTCGCCTTCAAACCACTGAAGACTACGTCCAGTCCCTCAAGAAAACCCCTTGAGGATTTTTCCACTATTGATAAGAATTTCTTACAAGTTCCTAACCCAAGGACCCCAAGAACTTCTACCAATATCCTGTGAAAGCAAACCGCTTTCAACAGCCCCTGAAAGCAAACCGCTTTCAGTTCCTGAAGGCAAACCACCCTCAGACCTTGAAGGCTAAACCACCTTCAATGAAAACCCTGAAAGTAAACCACTTTCAGTGACAACAACACTTCACCGAATACTACGGTGAAAAACTCAATCTTACGGAAAGAGATGAAGAAGATATTAGAATTGGCTGTTTCAATCCTTTAACACACAATTGGATTGAACATGAGAAATAATGCTTTAAGGCTTTTAAGCATAATACAATTCTGAGTTCTTCAAGATATGAACAACTAATGTGTTCTTGAACATGAAGATCATGAACTCAGAATTTAGGCTCCAAAAGATTTAAGTTCTAAAAGATGAACTAATTTTGAAAGAACTTTGGCCTAATGTGTTTTTCTCATGTGAAATGTGTATATTTCGTGTGTGTTGTGTGTGTTGTGTGTGTTATGTTTTCTGGACTCAAATGGTCTTTATATAGGCAAGGGAAACGTCCTTGAACCATCACAACCCTTTTCAAAAGGTTTGGGACACAATGGTTCATGAAAAGATGCACTTTTTCGTTCTGGTAATCGATTACCATACTTAGTGTAATCGATTACACAAGTGACCGTTTCAGTTTGAATTTGAATTTCAAGCATGTAATCGATTACAAGACTGGAGTAATCGATTACTTGCCTTGGTGTAATCGATTACCATATTGGTGTAATCGATTACACAGAAGCCCATTTTCCAGAAACTTGTTCTTTGAAACTTGCTTAAAGTTTTCTACTTCTTTTAAGTTATGAAAACTCTTAGCTTGATTAGATTAGGTGTTTTTAAGAGCCTTTATGCTTTAATAAACCTTTGGAAGCATAACTCACCTAATGCTAAGACTTCTAGACTTATGATGGACTTGAGTGCTTGATTCTTTGAAGTCTTCTTTTCTTCTTTTTTGTTGATGAGTTTGTCGTCATCAAAACCACAGCCAGGGTCAGGAGCAAGACCTTCTTCACAATCTCCCCCTTTTTGATGATGGCAAACACATTCTTGATACTTGAAGATCATTTATGCATTCTTGATGCTTTAACTCCCCCTATTTGATGGAATTTAGTATTTCTGATTTTTCTCCCCCTTTCTAATGTACTTGTTAAATTCCTGTATATGATCTTTAAGAGCACAGAACCTTTCTCCCCCTTTTGACTTCATCGAAAAGAAGAAAAGGCCAAAAAATGTACAGGCATACATACAAGTATATATTGAAACATAAAACATGGGGGAATAGGGGTAAACATGTAAAACAGGACTAAAGCATAACAATCCAAACATAGCATTTAAAAAAACATACACACAATGGGAACACAGTACAAGATGAAATAAATAAATAACATGAAACACTCCTAGAAAACTAAGTACTAGTAGGAGAGTCAACATCAGCAATGGTATACACGGGTACGAAATCCCGACCAGCATCATGAATTTGACACGGAAGAAGAAAGAGACCAAAGTCATTGGTGATGTTGAGCGAAGGAAGAATGGAGGTGTCTATTCGTTTGAGATGAGATGACCGCGTGTCATAAAGCTTGGCAATAGGTACTCCAGAGTAGAGAAGGAGGCGGGTGATGATCGATGCGTAAGGAAAAGAGTCCGCCAGGTTACGACTTCGTAGCATGTGGTGCATAACCAAAAATGCCCAATTGATTTTGTGACAATGAAGAATGCCATAAAGAATTTGTAACTCAAAGTCGCTAATGTGAGCAAGAAGAGTTTCTTCAGGCAGAACTATTTGATTAATGAAGTAGTGTAGAAGATGATTGTTTGTCGTGACGACATCAGTGTTGTATGGGCAAGAGGTAGTATGTGGTGGGTGAATTCTCTGGAGGTCCACTGACTCAAATCGACACAGAGATTTGTAAAAGGAGTCATGGCTATAGTCAGACCAGGGGCAAGGGAGGTTAGGACCCAAGAGAGCACCCGATGAAGGAAGTCCAAGGCATCGACCAAAAGATGATAGGGAGTGTCGAATAAGAATCCCCTTGACAGAACTTTGAAATCCATCTTGCAAAGGTTCTAAGTTGCAATAAAATACTTTTAGTAGTTCAGGATAGTAGGGATTGCACATAGAGATAAACTCCTCAAGATTTTGATAACGGAGATAGGCGGGAAATGTGTGACCATTGTCGACAAAGGAATCCAAATCACCAAACAAAGGTTTACGGATGAGTTGATTGATGAATCGTGAAGCAAACCTAATTCTTTGATGGGTGGTTGTGAGTAGTCGTGTAAGGTTCATGGGTCGAGAGGAACGAGAATGATAGGAATCCATATTGGAGAGAAGAATATTCAGCACCTTAAGAGGATTTTGGAGGATATTACTAATCAATTCCTAATGCTGGCTTAAATATCCCGAGCATGTAATCGATTACAGCAGTTTAAGTAATCGATTACGGATCAGTTATGCCAAGTTTGAATTTCAAAAGATGGAGGGAAATTTGAAATTCTGGCAATTTTTTCGAGTATGTAATCGATTACTGCAGTTGGGGTAATCGATTACATCAGTTACTAATTTGAAAATTTTCAAATTGTGAATATGTAATCGATTATGGCAGTTTGAATAATCGATTACTCAGATGTTTCTAACGAGCACGAGGACTTAGAACATGGATAATCGATTACAAAACCTAGGGTAATCGATTACTAGGACATTTTTACAAGTTCTAGGCTCTAGAATCCTATGTAACACATTTTCGTATATAAACACTTAAGCACTAATACAAATGAACATATAAAGTTTATGCAAATAACATATTACATTAAATATCATGCTCATCTAAAATTCCTAATTCTCTTCTTATCTTGAAAAATGATTCTTTAGGAAGAGGCTTAGTAAAGATGTCTGCTAACTGATTATGTGTATCCACAAATGAAATCTCAATATCTTTTCTCATAACATGATCTCGAAGAAAATGATGTCGTATATCAATAAGCTTAGTTCGAGAATGCATGATAGGGTTTTTAGTGAGATTAATGGCACTTGCGTTGTCACATTTAATTGGAATGCAGCCCAGCTCTAAGCCATAATCTTTGAGTTGTTGTTTGAGCCATAGAGTTTGTGCACAACAACTTCCTGCAGCAATGTATTCTGCTTCTGCAGTACTTAGAGCAACACATGCTTGTTTCTTACAAGACCATGAAACAAGAGCATTTCCTAATAGGTGACAAGTACCACTTGTACTCTTTCTTTCAGTTTTACAACCAGCATAATCAGAATCAGAATATCCAATCAAATCACAAACACTTCCCTTGGGATACCACAATCCAACATTTGTAGTTCCTTTCAAATATTTGAAAATTCGTTTAACAGAACTCAAATGTGATTCCCTAGGAGATGCTTGATATCTAGCACATAGACACACACTAAACATAATATCAGGTCTACTTGCAGATAAGTATAAAAGAGATCCGATCATACCTCTATATTTTGTAATATCTACTTGATTACCGGATTCATCTTGATCTAAATATGTGTTAGACCCCATAGGTGTGGCTATGGCTTTGCAATCATCCAAATCATATTTCTTTAATAGTTCCTTGCAAAACTTTGATTGGTTGATGAATATTCCATCATTTGATTGCTTGATTTGCAAACCAAGAAAGAAATTTAATTGTCCCATCATGGACATTTCAAATTCTTCTTGCATCATGTTAGAGAAATCCTTACAAAGAGATTCATTAGTTGCACCAAAGATAATATCGTCAACATAAATTTGAACTAATAAGGTATTACCTTTGGTTCTTTTTGATGAACAAGGTTGTATCAGCCTTACCCTTCTGAAATCCTTTATCACAAAGGAAAGTACTTAATCTATCATACCATGCACGAGGGGCTTGCTTAAGACCATAGAGTGCCTTCTTTAATCTGAAGACATGTGAAGGGAACTTTGGATCTTCAAATCCTGGAGGTTGCTTCACATAGACTTCTTCTTGAATGTATCCGTTCAGGAAAGCACTTTTGACGTCCATTTGATATAATGGGAAATTTAAAGAACAAGCATACGCCAATAATAGTCTTATGGCTTCCAACCTTGCTACTGGTGCATAAGTTTCATCAAAATCTATGCCTTCTTCTTGATTATACCCTTGAGCAACTAATCTTGCTTTGTTCCTAACTATAATACCATTTTCATCTAACTTATTCCTAAACACCCACTTTGTTCCAATAACATGTTTGTCACTAGGCTTAGGGTCAAGTTCCCAAACTTGATTCCTTTCAAATTGGTTTAGTTCTTCTTGCATTGCTACAATCCAATACTCATCCTCTAGAGCATCATTTACTTTTGATGGTTCTATTTGAGAGACAAAGGCCATATTCAAAAATGAATCATTTAAACGTAGCCTTGTAGAAACGCCTCTAGAAATATCACCAATAATATTATCAACTGGGTGATCCCTATGGGTTCTCCATTCTTTTGGAAGTTGATAAGTATTACTTTCAATGTGCTCTTCTTGTATTGGATTCTGATCTCCATCCTTTTGAGAATCTTCATTTATAATGATGTCATCTTCTTCATTATCTGGAAGATTGACTTTATCTTCTATTGAAGATTTAGATTCATCAAAAGTAACATGTATGGATTCTTCCACAGATAGAGTTTTCTTGTTAAAGACTCTATATGCTTTACTTGTCAAAGAATACCCAAGGAATATACCTTCATCAGATTTTTCATCAAACTTTCTAAGGTTTTCCTTTCCATTATTCAAGACAAAGCATTTTGATCCAAAAGCATGTAGATGAGAGATGTTTGGTTTCCTTCCTTTGTAGAGTTCATAGGGTGTTTTCTTAAGGATAGGTCTAATAAGAACTCTATTGGAAACATAGCAAGCAGTACTTACAGCATCAGCCCAGAAATATTTAGGGAGACTTGATTCACTCAGCATGGTTCTTGCTAATTCCTCAAGTAATCTATTCTTTCTTTCTACTACACCATTTTGTTGTGGTGTTCTCGGAGTAGAGAAGTTATGTGATATTCCATTTTCATCACATAGTTCTTGGAATTGTTGATTCTGAAATTCTCCACCATGATCACTTCTTATAGAAGAGATCTTTAAAGACTTTTCATTTTGAACAAGCCTTGCATATCTTTTGAATGCATTGAAGGCTTCATTCTTATGAGGAAGAAATAAAGTCCATGTAAATCTAGAGAAATCATCAACAATAATAAGTGCATAGAAATTACCTCCGAGGCTTTTAGTTCTAGAAGGTCCGAACAAATCCATATGTAACAATTGAAGGGGTCTTGAGGTCGAAACTATGTTCTTTGGTTTGAAGGATGTTCTGGTTTGCTTCCCTTTTTGACATGCATCACAAAGCTTGTCTTTTTTCGAATTTTATCTTTGGAAGCCCAACAACTAGATCATGCTTGACTAGTTTGTTTAAATGATCTATGTGAATATGTGCAAGTCTTCTATGCCATAGCCATGAATCACTATTATTCTTGGCCAAAAGGCATCTCACATTTTGTGGAATTTCTTCCAATGAGATCATGAAGACTTTGTTTACTTTATATCCAGAAAACATAATTTCTTTAGTTTTCACATCTTTCACAACACATATATCATTAATAAAACCAACTTTCAAACCTTTATCACATAGTTGACTAATACTCAGAAGATTATGCATCAAACCATCAACGTAAAGAACTTTATCGATGACTGTTTGAGGGGGTGTGCCTATTCTTCCAATACCGAGTATTTTTCCCTTTTGATTGTTACCATATGTGACGAAACCTTTTTCCCTAGGTATAAGAAAAGAAAACTTGGTTTTGTCTCCTGTCATGTGTGATGAGCAGCCACTATCAAGATACAATAAATCCTTTGCTACTTTCATACACACCTACATGACAAAGTTCAGACATGGGTATTAGGAACCCAACAAGTTTTGGGTCCTTCTAAGTTAACGTCCTTTCTAACCCAAATGTACTCCCTATTTGGTACTCCTACATGTTTGTAGTAGCATCTACTAGGGGTATGTCCTGTTTTGTTACAATAAGTATAAGAGTAATGATTGTAACTGGAGGTTTGTCTAGGAGAGGGATGAATCTTCTTAGGAGGTCTATTTTGAATGTTCTTCCTAATGTTTGTACTCCTAACAGGATTAATCTTACTGTTACTAGAAGATTCTAAAGTATGGTTTGGTTTTACAAACACAGTTTTCCTAACCTCTTTTGTCTTTGGGTGAGAAGTATATCCTAAACCTGACTTATTGTTTGAATGTCTTTGAACATTTAGGATATCATCTAACTTCTGTTTTCCTTTATTGAAGTTATTAACTCTTTGTTGAAGATTTCCTATCTTTTCTTCTAGAGAACTACACTTAGTGCACTTATGAGTAATGTCTAACTTAGATTTTACTATATCTAGTTCTTCTTGTAAATTTCTACACTTACTTTCTAAGGATGAAATTAACTCATTTTGCCTAGTGCTAACTTTAGAAAATTCTTGACATAATTTAAACATATTTTCCATGGTGAACTTTAAATCATGAAAAGATATAGAATTATCACTAACCTGGGAATCTTCAACATCAGAATCATGTGAGGCCATCAAAGCAACTTGTGCTTCTTCTTTATCAGAATCAGATGATGAACTTACTTCATTATCATCCCAAGCCAAATATGCTCTTCGAGTAGATTGATCCTTTTTCTCGAACTTCTCTCTTAGACCATGTTTCTTCTTCTGAAGATTTGGACAATCTGATTTGAAGTGTCCCGGTTTACCACATTCGAAACATGTGATCTTTTGAGAGGAAGATGATTCATTGTTCTTTTGGAAAGATTTGTTGTTGTTGAATTTCACACCTTTTCTTTTAAGAAACTTTCCAAAATTCTTTACTAGAAGATTCACATTCCCATTATCTTCTTCTTCAGAATCTGCATCATAATCTTCTTTGATGCTTTCTTTTGCTTTTAGGGAAATGGATCGATACTTCTTCTCATGTTGTTCATTTTCTTCCAAACGATTCAATTCCAACTCGTGTTCTTGGAGTTTTCCAAAAAGAGTTGCAAGAGTCATTTTTGATAAACTCTTCTTCTCTGAGATGGCTGTTACTTTTGGTTGCCATACTCTTGTAAGTGATCTTAGAACTTTCATGTTCAAGTCACTGTTTGAAAATTGTCTACCAAGAGCAATCAAATGATTAATTAAATGAGTGAATCGTTTTTGCATGTCTGATACCTTTTCTCCTGGAAGCATTCTGAACATCTCATATTCTTGAGATAGAGTATTGATCTTTGATCTCTTGACTTCATCTGTTCCTTCATGAGTCACCATCAACGTATCCCATATTTCTTTCGATGTAGTGCACGTTGATACTCTGAAAAATTCATCCATGCCAAGAGCAGATGTAAGGATGTTCATTCCTTTGAGATCATGTTGAACCTTCTTCTTTTCTTCTTCACTCCAAGTACTTTCTAACTTTGGTTGTGAAGTTCCTTCTTCATCTGTTGTTATAGGCACAAAGGGACCTTCTTCAATGACTTTCCATATACCTGCGTCTAATGACTTTATGAATATCTTCATCTTGATTTTCCAGAAGTCATAGTGTTCTCCATTGAAGAATGGTGGCCTGTTTATGTTATGTCCTTCACTTGTTCCATGATTGGAAGAGGATGCCATCTTTTCCCGGATCTTAGGAATAACTTACCTAAACTTCCGCTCTGATACCAATTGTTAGAACAGATAGCAACCTGAGAGGGGGGGTGAATCAGTGTTGCCCCAATTTTCGCCTTATTGAAATCGTTACTTTCAAGTTTATGAAGATCACGAATTGATCGTTGTGATTGCAGCGGATATGAACAATACTTGAAAGTAAATGTGAAGGATAAAGAGAATCACACACAAGTTTTATCCTGGTTCGTCTTCGAACCACTGAAGACTACGTCCAGTCCCTCAAGAAAACCCCTTGAGGATTTTTCCACTATTGATAAGAATTTCTTACAAGTTCCTAACCCAAGGACCCCAAGAACTTCTACCAATATCCTGTGAAAGCAAACCGCTTTCAACAGCCCCTGAAAGCAAACCGCTTTCAGTTCCTGAAGGCAAACCACCCTCAGACCTTGAAGGCTAAACCACCTTCAATGAAAACCCTGAAAGTAAACCACTTTCAGTGACAACAACCCTTCACCGAATACTACGGTGAAAAACTCAATCTTACAGAAAGAGATGAAGAAGATATTACAATTGGCTGTTTCAATCCTTTAACACACAATTGGATTGAACATGAGAAATTATGCTTTAAGGCTTTTAAGCATAATACAATTCTGAGTTCTTCAAGATATGAACAACTAATGTGTTCTTGAACATGAAGATCATGAACTCAGAATTTAGGCTCCAAAAGATTTAAGTTCTAAAAGATGAACTAATTTTGAAAGAACTTTGGCCTAATGTGTTTTTCTCATGTGAAATGTGTATATTTCGTGAGTGTTGTGTGTGTTATGTTTTCTGGACTCAAATGGTCTTTATATAGGCAAGGGAAACGTCCTTGAACCATCACAACCCTTTTCAAAAGGTTTGGGACACAATGGTTCATGAAAAGATGCACTTTTTCGTTCTGGTAATCGATTACCATACTTAGTGTAATCGATTACACAAGTGACCGTTTCAGTTTGAATTTGAATTTCAAACATGTAATCGATTACAAGACTGGAGTAATCGATTACTTGCCTTGGTGTAATCGATTACACAGAAGCCCATTTTCCAGAAACTTGTTCTTTGAGACTTGCTTAAGGTTTTCTACTTCTTTTAAGTTATGAAAACTCTTAGCTTGATTAGATTAGGTGTTTTTAAGAGCCTTTATGCTTTAATAAACCTTTGGAAGCATAACTCACCTAATGCTAAGACTTCTAGACTTATGATGGACTTGAGTGCTTGATTCTTTGAAGTCTTCTTTTCTTCTTTTTTGTTGATGAGTTTGTCGTCATCAAAACCACAGCCAGGGTCAGGAGCAAGACCTTCTTCACAGATCTTAGTTTGTATGCTCCAGGCAATTACAATGAAGGCTCTTCTATTCTGAGTTTCTCAAAAGATTAACAGCATGTGTGTTCTTATGAAAATGAGAGAACATAAACTCATAATTATGACTTTAATGAATATGGAAGTTATGGCCCAAGTCATTGATGTTTCTGAGCGTCTATGGACTTTATATAGGCACTAGAGGTCGTCCATGAACCAACACAACCCTTCCCGAACGTTTTGAGACTCAATGGTTCATGAGAAGACACATCTGTCGATCTGGTAATCGATTACAGCATTCTGGTAATCAATTACGCTATAACCGTTATGATCTGAGTGCCATTTCCTGACAGGTAATCGATTACTGAAATCTGGTAATCGATTACTGACTGCCTGGTAATCGATTACTGAAAACTGGTAATCGATTACGCTATGCCTGATTGACAAGTAATAGGTTACTGACTGCCAGGTAATCTATTACTGCAAGTCAGAAACTCAGTTTTAACCATCTCAAGCCCTAATTGAGTGTTCCAAACAAGTTTTACTTGTGAGAACATATTATACTCAATTAGTTGAACTTTTATGAGCCTTCAAATGCAATTTAACCTTAAAGCATAGCACACTAAGTTGACAAGACTTACTTAAAACAAGAACCCTCATGTTTGATCTTGACGTTCTGAGCCTGGTTCTTTGAAGTCTTTCTTCTCTGAAGTCTTCTTGAAGTCTTCCTTCCTTTTCTGAAGTCTTATTGAATTCTTTCTTCTTTTTGTTCCTTTCTTTCTTGAAGTCTTCCTTTTCTTTTCTGAAGTCTTTCTTCTTTTTATGATGTGTTAGTCTTCATCAAAACCTCAGCCGAGTCCAAGGACGAGTTCTGCTTTACAGATTTTAGACGGATTTTAGGGTTTTCGGCTTATTGTAGTGTTTTATGCCACCTTTAGGGCTTTCAGATAATCTTTAGCGCTTTCTGATCAACTTTAGGGCTTTCGGCCGATTTCAGGGTTTTTCTGCAAACTATAGTCTAAGGTATTTGGACGAAATAAGGGCTCTGGGTCTATTTTATGGTTTTTCTGTTGACTCTAGGCTTTTAGACTGGTTTTAGGGTTCTCTGCTTATTATAGGGTTTTAGGCAGGGTTTAGGGGTTTCTGATCAACTTTTGGGCTTTTGGCCGATTTCAGCATTTTCGGCCAATTACAATGTTTTTCCGCTGACTATAGTACAGGGTATTTGGACGTTTTAAGGGCTCTAGGTCAAATGTATGGTTTTTCTTTAGACTCTAGGCTTTTCGACTGACTTTAGGGTTTTCGACTTATTATAGGGTTTAAGGCCGACTTTAGGGCTTTAGGGCTTTAGGTCGATATTAGGGTTTTTGGCCAATATCAGGGTTTTTCCACTCATTGTAGTATAGGGTATTTGGACAATGTAAGGGCTCTGGGGCAATTTTATGGTTTTTCTGTAGAGTCACCGCTGACTATAGTATAGGGTATATGGACGATTTAAAGGCTCTGGGTCAATTTTATGGTTTTTCTTTTTACTCTAGGCATTCAGACTGATTTTACGATTTTCGGTTTATTAAAGGGTTTTATGCCGGCTTTAGGGCTTTCTGATAGTCTTTACCGCTTTATGATCAACTTTAGGGCTTTTGGCTGATTTCAGGGTTTTCCCGCAGACTATATAGTATAGGTTATTTGGACGAAATAAGGGTTCTGGGTCAATTTTATGGTTTTTCGGTTGAATCTTGGCTTTTAGAGTAATTTTAGTGTTTTTGGCTTATTATAGGGTTTTAGGCCGGCTTTAGGACTTTCTGATCAACTTTAGGGCTTTTGACTGATTTCAGCTTTTTCGGGCAATCTCAGGGTTTTTCTGCTAACTATTGTACAGGGTATTTGGTCTATTCAAGGGCTCTGGGTCAATTTTACGGTTTTTCTGTAGACACTAGGCTTTTAGACTGATTTTTGGGTTTTCTACTTATTATTGGGTTTTAGGCAGGCTTTAGGGCTTTCTGATCAACTTCAAGGCTTTATGCCGATTTTAGGGTTTTCGGCCGATTTCAGGGTTTTTCCGCTGACTATAGTATAGGGCATTTGGACGATTTAAAGGCTCTGGGTCAATTTTATGGTTTTTCTTTTTACTCTAGGCATTCAGACTGATTTTACGATTTTCGGTTTATTAAAGGGTTTTATGCCGGCTTTAGGGCTTTCTGATAGTCTTTACCGCTTTATGATCAACTTTAGGGCTTTTGGCTGATTTCAGGGTTTTCCCGCAGACTATATAGTATAGGTTATTTGGACGAAATAAGGGTTCTGGGTCAATTTTATGGTTTTTCAGTTGAATCTTGGCTTTTAGAGTAATTTTAGTGTTTTTGGCTTGTTATAGGGTTTTAGGCCGGCTTTAGGACTTTCTGATCAACTTTAGGGCTTTTGACTGATTTCAGCTTTTTTGGGCAATCTCAGGGTTTTTCTGCTAACTATTGTACAGGGTATTTGGTCTATTCAAGGTCTCTGGGTCAATTTTACGGTTTTTCTGTAGACACTAGGCTTTTAGACTGATTTTTGGGTTTTCTACTTATTATTGGGTTTTAGGCAGGCTTTAGGGCTTTCTGATCAACTTCAAGGCTTTATGCCGATTTTAGGGTTTTCGGCCGATTTCAGGGTTTTTCCGCTGACTATAGTATAGGGCATTTGGACGATTTAAAGGCTCTGGGTCAATTTTATGGTTTTTCTTTTTACTCTAGGCATTCAGACTGATTTTACGATTTTCGGTTTATTAAAGGGTTTTATGCCGGCTTTAGGGCTTTCTGATAGTCTTTACCGCTTTATGATCAACTTTAGGGCTTTTGGCTGATTTCAGGGTTTTCCCGCAGACTATATAGTATAGGTTATTTGGACGAAATAAGGGTTCTGGGTCAATTTTATGGTTTTTAGGTTGAATCTAGGCTTTTAGAGTAATTTTAGTGTTTTTGGCTTATTATAGCGTTTTAGGCCGGCTTTAGGACTTTCTGATCAACTTTAGGGCTTTTGACTGATTTCAGCTTTTCCGGGCGATCTCAGGGTTTTTCCGCTAACTATTGTACAGGGTATTTGGTCTATTCAAGGCCTCTGGGTCAATTTTAGGGCTTTTCTGTAGACACTAGGCTTTTAGACTGATTTTTGGGTTTTCTGCTTATTATTGGGTTTTAGGCAGGGTTTAGGGCTTTCTGATCAACTTCAAGGCTTTATGCCGATTTTAGGGTTTTCGGCCGATTTCAGGGTTTTCGTGCTGACTATAGTATAGGGCATTTGCACGATTTAAAGGCTCTGGGTCAATTTTATGGTTTTTCTTTTTACTCTAGGCATTCAGACTGATTTTACGATTTTCGGTTTAGTAAAGGGTTTTATGCCGGCTTTAGGGCTTTCTGATAGTCTTTACCGCTTTATGATCAACTTTAGGGCTTTTGGCTGATTTCAGGGTTTTCCCGCAGACTATATAGTATAGGTTATTTGGACGAAATAAGGGTTCTGGGTCAATTTTATGGTTTTTCGGTTGAATCTAGGCTTTTAGAGTAATTTTAGTGTTTTTGGCTTATTATAGCGTTTTAGGCCGGCTTTAGGACTTTCTGATCAACTTTAGGGCTTTTGACTGATTTCAGCTTTTTCGGGCGATCTCAGGGTTTTTCCGCTAACTATTGTATAGGGTATTTGGTCTATTCAAGGGCTATGGGTCAATTTTACGGTTTTTCTGTAGACACTAGGCTTTTAGACTGATTTTTGGGTTTTATGCTTATTATTGGGTTTTAGGCAAGCTTTAGGGCTTTCTGATCAACTTCAAGGCTTTATGCCGATTTTAGGGTTTTCGGCCGATTTCGGGGTTTTTCCGCTAACTATAGTATAGGGCATTTGGACGATTTAAAGGCTCTGGGTCAATTTTATGGTTTTTCTTTTGACTCTAGGCTTTTAGACGGATTTTTGGATTTTCGGTTTATTATAGGGTATTATGCTTGCTTTAGGGCTTTTTGATAGTCTTTAGCGCTTCCTAATCAACTTTAGGGCTTTTGGCCGATTTCAGGGTTTTTCCGCAAACTATAGTATAGGGTATTTGGACGAAATAAGGGATTTGGGTCAATTTTATGGTTTTTCTGTTGACTCTAAGCTTTTAGACTGATTTTAGGGTTCTCTGCTTATTATAGGGTTTTAGGCAGGCTTTAGGGATTACTGATCAACTTTTGGGCTTTTGGCCGATTTTAGCATTTTCGGCCAATTTGAATGTTTTTCCGCTGACTATAGTACAGGGTATTTGGACGATTTAAGGGCTCTAGGTCAAATGTATGGTTTTTCTATAGACTGTAGGCTTTTAGACTGACTTTAGGGTTTTCGACTTATTATAGGGTTTAAGGCCGGCTTTTTGGCTTTTGGTCAATTTCGAGGTATTCGGCCAATATCAGGGTTTTTCCACTCACTATAGTATAGGGTATATGGACAATTTAAGGGCTCTATGGAAATTTTATGGTTTTTCGATAGAGTCTCCGCTGACTATAGTATAGGGTATTTGGACGATTTAAAGGCTCTGGGTCAATTTTATGGTTTTTCTTTTGACTCTAGGTTTGTAGACGGATTTTAGGATTTTCGGTTTATTATAGGGTATTATGCTGGCTTTAGGGCTTTCTGATAGTCTTTAAGTCTTTCTGATCAACTTTAGGGCTTTTGGCCGATTTCAGGGTTTTTACACAGACTATATAGTATAAGTTATTCGGACGAAATAAGGGCTCTAGGTCAATTTTATGGTTTTTCGTTTGACTCTAGGATTTTAGAGTAATTTTAGTGTTTTCGGCTTATTATAGGGATTTAGGCCAGCTTTAGGGCTTTCTGATCAACTTTAGGGCTTTTGGCTGATTTCAGCTTTTTCAGCCGATTTCAGGGTTTTCCGCTAACTATAGTACAGGGTATTTGGTCGATTCAAGGGCTCTGGGTCAATTTTATGGTTTTTCTGTAGTCACTTGGCTTTTAGACTGATTTTCGGGTTTTCTGCTTATTATAGCATTTTATTCAAGCTTTAGGGCTTTCTTATCAACTTTTGGGCTTTTGGCCGATTTCAGCATTTTCGGCCGATTTCAATGTTTTTCCACTAACTATAGTACAGGGTATTTGGACGATTGAAGGGCTATGGGTCAAATGTATGGTTTTTCTTTATTCTCTAGGATTTTAGACTAATTTTAGGGTTTTTGACTTATTATAGGGTTTTAGGTCGGCTTTAGATCTTTCTGATCAACTTTAGGGCTTTTGGTAGATTTCAGCATTTTCGGCCGATTTTAGGGTTTTTCCGCTGACTATAGTAAAATGTATTTGGACGATTTAAGGGCTCTGGCTCAATTTTATGGTTTTTCTTTAAACTCTAGGCTTTTTGACTGATTTTAAGGTTTTCGGCTTATTATAGGGTTTTCGGCCGGCTTTAGGGCTTTCTGATATACTTTTGGGCATTGGCCGATTTCAGCATTTTCGGCCGATTTCAAGGTTTTTACGCTCACTAAAGTACGGGGTGTGTGGAATATTTAAGGGCTCTGGGTCAATTTTAAGGTTTTTCTGTAGACTCTAGGCTTTTAGACTGATTTTATTGTTTTCGACTTATTAAAGGATTTAAGGCCGGCTATAGGGCTTTATGATCAACTTTAGGGCTTTTGGCCAATTTCAGGGTTTTCGGCCGATTTCAGGGTTTTTCCGCTGACTATAGTATAGGGTATTTGGATGATTTTAGGGATCTGGGTCAATTTTATGGTTTTGTAATGCCCCAATTTTATGTCAGGGGTCACATTGTAAATACGCGAAATTTAAAGTTTCGTAAACCTCTCAAAAAGGTCACTCAATTTAAAAAGAACAACATCACTCAATAAATAATTAAGTCATAATAATCATCCCACAAGTAATTTTAATCTAACGGAAAGTTTGGACATAAAATACAATAACATAAAAGTTTTGAAGTCTTTAATAAGTTAAATCAGCAAAGATCGATGCTTCTTTAACATTCTCTTCATGTCCTCAGCCTCCTAAATAAACCTTCAAAATCAACCTACTCGCTGCGCATATGTGGCGTTAAGTGCCCAAGCAAAATACAACAAACAAACAAAAAGAGTATACAGCAGAAAAATAGTAAGCAGAATACAATAAATATAATACAGTAAACAGAATACAGTAAACACAATACATTTAACAGAATACAGTAAACAAAATGCAATAAGCAAAATGCTTAAAACAGGATACAGTAAACAACACTCACAATACAACAATAGCATTTAAATACAAAACAGAGTTCTCAAACCTTAAAATCTAATTTTCAAAATTTGCAAGTTATTCCTACAATAACTATATGCATAGCTATGGCCAAATTGTTTCCCAAACAGGGGCAGGATAATCACGTGGGACAAGCACCCACCACTTTACCCTCGGCCTGATCCCACGGGACAAGCACCTGTCACATCAGAGCCTAAACAAACCTAAGTAGTGCATATGTTATGACTCAAAGTAATTCCCAATATCACGAACCAACAGTTCACACATTATTTCAATATGGTCATTATATCATATGTCAATTACTTCCAATTTCTCTTAACATATCAACATGTTATATAAAGATTAATTCCAATTTCTCATTCACACTAATAATAGAGTACTAGCAGTCCACACAATCATTCCAAGTTATCTCAATCACTTTTCCAAAAAGAATCAAGAATATCACAAATATCAATTAACCTATATAGAGAAGTTACCCTTACCTCCTAGTATATTGCGTCCACTTCAAGTCCAAATTCCTAATATACAATTTAATACCCTTAATTAGTCTTAAGGAAGAAGGTAGAAACCTCATAATCAATTTTAGAAGCAAGGAACAAATTTTTGTTTTCTGGCTGGCAGGGGCCCAACGCTTGTGCGTTGGGATGCCA
This sequence comes from Acmispon strigosus, assembly GCA_030819835.1. Lineage (NCBI taxonomy): Eukaryota > Viridiplantae > Streptophyta > Magnoliopsida > Fabales > Fabaceae > Acmispon > Acmispon strigosus. Next base: position 23,297,718 of record JAUAMA010000004.1, on the reverse strand, counting down.
ACGCTCAGGCATTAGCTCCCTGGACTGGCAGACGTTCTGGGTAGAATGCCAAAACTCGTGCGTTGGGTGTCTAACGCTTGATAGCCAAACCGCAAGTGCACGGTTGATTATCGTGTAATAAAAAGATCGAACCCAAGGGATAGGTGCCTTCTTATTATATTATTTAGTACTTGAGCAGAAAAATAGAAAGGTGTATTGTTGATGGTTTGTTTAAGATAGAACAAGATATAGCAACAAAAATATAAAGAGATAAATATGATGAAGAATAAGCTCTTGGGTTGAATTACATAGTCTATAAAATATGTTAGCAAGTTCCTACTTAATTTCTGAATTTTAAATCCAAGTTCATGATGCTATAGCCTAGAATTTCTACAATTTAATTTCCTTAAGAAATGTAGAACTTTCTTCCTAATTACTAAATCCAAGACCTTGTAATTTAGTTAACCAGAAAAGAAGATGAAGATTGAATTCGGGCCAACACAAAGCTACGTCTATCCTAATGTCCTTTAGAGATATATACTTATAGCCTTTTTTAGATCCTATTTCCCTTACTACTTACCAAATGACCTTATGATATAAGTAGAAAGTAAAAACACTTGTGATCATCAAGATAAAATTAAGAACAAGGAAATAAAACAAGAACTGGAAATATTATTCAGAAAGGTAAAAACAAACTAAAACATAAATTATAAACTACTACAACCCAAGAAACTTAAAAAAGAATTAGTCAAGCATGGCTAAAAGAGTCATTGAATTACCCTGGATAGGAGCTCAAGTATGGCTTCCCACAATTCCTAGGAACAATGATCTTTAAGGAGGAAAGAAGAACACTTGTTGTATTCTGAAAAGGTGTGTCTTACAAGTGAAGAAAAGCTCCCTATTTATAGTGAAAATCTGCCTTCCAGCGCTTGAGCACTGGCATCCCCAACACTTGGGCGTTGGGGTGCATTAAAATCCAACGTGCAGAAATAGGCCCAGCGCTGGAGCGCTGGCTTCCAAAGCTGGAGCGCTGGGTGCAACCTCTGACTCACATCCTAGTCAGAGGTCCAGCGCTGGAGCGTTGGGACTTCCAACGCTGGAGCGCTGGCACGAACACTGGCAGCTTCTTCTTGGATTCCTTTCTTCTTCAATGGTGGAAATGATTGGCTTAATTAGGCTCATTCAGCCCCGAATAAGTTCTGAAACTCCTTCCTTCTACAATTAATCCTTCAAACCGTATTTTACATGTGCTCAAATCAAAGAGAGTTGCTTCACATTCTTCAATTTCACTTTAAGTCCTCTCTTTGTTAGAACTTCAATTCTGGCCCTTTGACTTCTTCAAACTTCACTTTTCATCCTCCGCTCTTGAACCTTTCCACTTTGATCCTTGATTTCCTGAAACTTTACAAATGGGTCCCTGGACAAAAATGATAACTATACCAGGTTTTCTAAAAATATAAAATAACTATAAAAATTCCTAAAAATATAAAATAAAGTTAGAAAAACAAATAAAAGCTAATCTATATGCAAAATGCAAAATAAATATAAAATCTACATAAAAAGAATAAAAATCCTATATGAGACTAAAAAAATAATAAAATAAAAAGACTAAAAACACCCTAAAAACATCATATAATATCCTGTCATCACACCACTATACCCAACGACAGCTTGTCCTCAAGCAACAAAACTTAAAGAGAAACTCGTCCCTGAGTTTTGAAAAAGTTTATCTGATTCAAACTTGAAGCACAAAAACCGTTCCAAGAAAGCTTAGCGGATTTGGAAGACCTGCATGTTTAAAGATATATAATCAAGAAAGTTAGGCTTGGCTTTTCAACATGTTTGAGTTCATCAAATAAGCTCACAAAATGATATTCTCCATGAAAAACAATAAAGCTCAATAATCCTGCCTATCATTCAAATCAAAACTGAAACAGTGCAACTAAGTAGCTTTGAAGAGATTTCTGAAGGTTGTAACTTGGCCAAAGGGTTGAACAATTCAAGGTGTGGATTTCAAGAAATTGGCAACTCTAGTGGCTGACTCAGAATCTGTTGTTAAGTTATTTTTTGACTAAGAGCTTAAACAATTCAACACAAGGGTCCTCTCAATTTTTCTCTTTTTCATTTTTTTTTAAACAAAGTAGTGGAATGTATGGGATGAATGACTTGAATTTTACTCCCCTCATACTCTTTCTCACCCACCACTTCATTATTTTCTTTTCTTTTTTCTAAGGCACATACCTTATTTTTTTCAACTTTTTTTCCTTCTTTTCGAGAGAGAAACCCACAAACATAGCCTTAACAATTTCAGCACATGAATCACAATAACAACTTAAAATATATCACACAAAGTAGGCTCCAAAGAATGACTCTTTTTAGGCTCAAAAAGGGGCTACTAGTGGATTTTTGCTCTTCAACCAAAACTCTGAGTTTTCAAAAATGCCTATAATCTCTTCTTAACTCACAAAGTATACAAAATCCCAATCAACATGCAACACAAGGCAGAAAAATTTTACAATCACGCAATCAGAGTCCTCAGCTCTCAGAAAAACATAGGGTAAGTGGTACCCTTTTTAGAACTCAAAAAAACTTTGCCAACAACCAAAACAATCAAGATGTCCAAATCATTTCTAACAGCATGCAATCCTAACCGCTTCAAAACATAGAACCTTTTCAAAATCAGTTTAATCAGATAAAACATTCACAAAGCAATAGCAATATTCAGACTGGATAAAATACTCAAGACTCATGCAAAAATAAAACATAAAAACTAAACTAAAAATAAAACTAAACACTATAAAAAGAAAAACTAAAAAGCTGGCACAATATACAATTTCTCCACAAACAGTCCAAGGAAACTCAAAGTAAAATCAATTTTGAACACTTAAGTTCAAGAGGGCTCTTTCTCCTTCTGGTACCTATCGTGCAAAATTGAACAAACAAAAGTCTCACAAGCAGAAACTTGCTTGATTTGTTAGTTTCCAAAACAATATACTTAAGAACAAGGGTTGAAATTTGTGTCCACCTAAAAACTAGAATTCTTGAGTTCCCTAAAAATCAAAACCATTATAGAAGCAAGGGAAAACTCACAGAATCTAAAACTTTTCAAGAAATGGTGAACACAAAATTTATTAAAAACAGAAAACAGAAAAATAAAAACAAAACAGAGAATCTTCCCGAGCTCCAGCGCTTGAGCGTTGGGGTTGCCAACGCTTGGGCGCTGGATTAAAACAAACACTGGGCAATCAGATGTCCCAACGCCTGAGTGTTGGGTTTCCAACGCTTGGGCGTTGGAATTGAAAATAAAAAACTGGGGATTCCAGGGGCCTAGCGTATGAGCGCTGGCCCTCCAACGTTGGAGCGTTGGAATTAACTTGAATCAGGGGTGATAAACAGGGGCCTAACGCTGGAGCGTTGGCCTCCAGCGCTTGAGCGCTGGCCCCTCCTACAGCAAAAACATAGAATTTTTTTCTTTTATTTATTTACAAGGATGATGCAGAAAATTAAATAACAGAATTTAAACTATTCCTAAGTTGGGTGGTCTCCCAACCAGCACATTGTTAAGATCCGAGATAGACCCTTCCATTTAATCAATTAGGGGAAGCCTTCCTTTTTTTGACAAATACATCATCTTTGAACTCATCCTCTTCTTCGGACTCATAGTGTTTAAAAGTCCGGAATACAGAAAACTTGACCTTTTCATCCCCTACCTTCAAAGATAGGAGGCCTTCTGCCACATTAATCTTGGCGTTTCCTGTAGCAAGGAATGGCCGCCCAAGAATTAATGGTACCTTAGAGTCTTCTTCCATGTCGAGGATCACGAAATCAACCGGGAAGACAAATTTTCCAACCCTTACCAGCACATCTTCAGCCACCCCATAGGGGTATTTTGTTGACCTGTCTGCCAACTGTAAACACATAAGAGTAGGAGTGGCCTCTCCTATGTCCAATTTCCTAAACATGGAGAGTGGCATGAGGTTAATACTAGCTCCCAAATCATAGAGAGCTTTTGAATTCGGCAATCCCTCAATATCCACGGGTATAGTAAAGCTCCCCGGATCCTTCAACTTTTGGGGCAACTTTCTTGATACCATTGCTGAACACTCCTCATTCAACATTACAGTTTCATCAATCTCACTCAACTTCCTCCTTCTAGATAAGATATACTTCATAAACTTGGCATAAGTAGGCATTTGTTCCAAGGCTTCCGAAAAAGGGATATTTATTTGAAGTCTTTTGAAAATCTCAAGAAATCTTGAGAATTGTTTTTCCAAATTCTTTTTTAAAGCCTTGGGAAATGGTACTTTGCCAATTTTCTTAGAAGGAGGAATTACATTTTCAACAATTTTTTCAGCAACATTAGGCACATACCTCTCTTTTTCTTTGTCTTCACAATTCACCTCTTGTTCAATTTCCACCACCCTTTCGGGCATAGTTTTACCACTCCTAAGAGTGATAGCTGAAACATTCTCTACATTCTCCTTTGGGTTAACAAGAGTATCAGAAGGAAAAGTACCTGGAATCCTCTCTGAGATGGTCTTGGCCAACTGGCCTGCCTGAACCTCCAAATTTCTAATAGAGGCTTCATGATTCTTGGCACTTGTCCTTGTCTCGTTCATGAATTGTTCAGTTTGTTGACCTATTTCACCAACAATTTCTTCCAAGCTCTTTCTTCCTTGGCTTGGGTTCAGAGGCATTGGTGGCCTCTGATTCTGAAATGGCCTCTGAAACTGTTGCCTAGCTTCTCCTTGACCACCCCCTTGGTCCCTCCAAGAAAGGTTGGGGTGGTTTCTCCAACTTGGATTATAGGTATTGCCATAGGAATTTTGGAAATTCCCCATGGCCTTTACCTCAGCCTCTAGTTCCGCCTCCTCCGGGCTCAGTTGAACACCTTCCATCCTTTTGACCATTGCATCAACTTTCCTGGACAAAAGTTTATTTGAAGCTAAAATGGCATCAAAAGATTCAACCTCATAAATACCTTTCCTTATTTCCCAGTCCTGATTTGAGTGGGCAGCTCTTGCAGCAAGTTTATTGATTAAATCAAGAGACCCTGTGTGGCAAAGCATCAAATGCCCCACTTGCAGCAGTGTCCAGCTTGTCCCTTGTGTAATCATTCAAAGCTGCATAAAATTTCTCTACCTGATCTGCGATAGAGATATTGTGACCTGAGCATCTTCTGAGAAGTCCCTTGAACCTCTCCCATGTCTCATACAGGTTTTCAGCATCTTGTTGAATGAAGGAGTTGATTTCCTGCTTCAACTTCCTTATGCGGTTGTAAGGGAAGAATTTAGCCGTGAATTTCTCGGCCAAATCATCCCATGAAGTAATGCTTCTGAGTGGTTGTGAAGATAACCACTCCTCTGCCACATCTCATAAGGAAAATGGAAACAGCATAAGTCTTACCGTATCCAAGGGAGCATCATTACTCCTTAAGGTGGAGCATTGCCTGGTGAATCGCTCCAGATGTGTGTGGCAGTCTTCATTGACACTTCCACCAAATTGGTTCTGACTAACCAAAGAGATGAAGTGTGGAGGATGATAATAGAATCGCAAGTGCATGATTAAACTATCGCGTAATATAAAAAGATCGAAAGAAACAGAAAAATAAAAGATGAATATTTGTTGTTGGTTTGAGAACTTGAAAGAAACAATAGCATAAAATAATAAGAAAAAGAGATGATGAACATTAAGCTCTTGGGTTGGTTTACATAGTCTATAAAAACATGCTAGAAATTTCCTACTAAATTCCTGAATTATAAAACCATTATCATGATGCTATAGCCTAGTGTAACTACAAGTTAATTCCTTAAGCATTGTAGATCTTTCTTTTTAATTACTAAACCCAATTCCTTGGCACCTAGTTAACTAAAGAAGAAGATGAAGAAGATGTTCAGGCCAACATAAAGTTACGTCCTTCCTAATTCCTTAGCGAAGTATACTTATAACCTTTTTTGTTACCTAGTTCCCTTACTACTCACCAAATGGCCTTATGTAATAAGTAATAAGCAAAACCTCTTGGGATCCACAAGATAGAAATTAAGCATAAGGTAATAAAACATGAATGCATATAAAATTCAGAAATGTAGAAAAAGACTAGAACATGTATTATAAACTAAAACAACCCAAAAACTTAAAGAAGAAGTTAGCCAAGCATGGCTAAAAGAATCATTGAATTACCCTGGATAGGAGCTCAAGTTTGGCTTCCCACAATTCCTAGGAAAAATGATCTTTTAGGGAGAAAGAGAGAATACTTGTTGTATTCTATGAAGGTGTGTCTTACAAGTGAAGAAAAGGGTCCTATTTATAGTAAAATTCCAGCCTCCAACGCTTGAGCGCTGGCATTCCCAACGCATGGGCGCTAGGATGCATTAAAAATCCACTTTCTGTCCGAGGCCCAGCGCTTGAGCGCTGGTTTTCCAACGCTTGGGCGCTGGGTCAACATCTGACTCATCATCCAGTCAGAACCCCAGCGCTGGAGCGCTGGGATCCCAACGCTTGAGCGCTGGGACGCTGCTTCTTCATCTTCAAGCTTTTCCTTCCTTCTTCATTCATGGTAGTGGGTTTTGATGGCCATAAAATGCCACTACTCAGCCTTGTTTAATTCTGAAACCCTTCCTCCACTAACATCAATTCTTTAAACATTTTTTCCATGTGCTAAATTAGAGAGTGATTCTTCATATTCTTCTTTTTCACTTTGGTCCTCTCTTGGTTAGCACTCCAATTCAAGCCCTCATACTCTCTCAATCTTCACTTTAAGTCCTCCACTCTTGAACTTTTACAATTTGGTCCCTGACTTCCTGAAACTTTACATATTGGTCCCTGGACAAAAATGATAACTAAACCAGCTTTTTCTAAAAATACAAAATAACTAGAAAAATTCCTAAAAATATAAAATAAAGGTAGAAAATCTAATAAAATCTAATCTATACGCAAAATGCAAAATAAATATAAAATCTACATAAAAACAATAAAAAACCTACATGAGACTCAAAAATAATAAAATAAAAAGACTAAAAAGACCCTAAAAACATCATATAAAATCCACACATCACACCACTATACCCAACGACAGCTTGTCCTCAAGCGACAAAACTTAAAGAAAAACTCGTCCCTGGGTTTTGAGAAAGTTTTATCTGATTACAACTTGAAGCACAAAAAACCTTTCAAAGAAAGCTTAGCAGAAAAGGAAGACATGCATGTTTTATAGACAAAGAATCAAGAAAGTTAGGCTTGGCTTTTAACATGTTTGAGTTCATCAAATAAGCTCACAAAATGATATTCTCCATGAAAACAAGAAAGGTCAATAATTCTGCCTATCATTCAAATCAAAACTGAAGTAAAGTAACCAAGTGATGTTGAAGAGATTTTTGAAGGTTGTAACTTGGCCAAAGGGTTGAACAATTCAAGGTGTGGATTTCAAAAAAATTGGCAACTCTAGTGGCTGACTTAGAAACTTGTTGTTAAGTGATTTTTTCTTGATTAAGAGCTTCACAATTTGAACATAAGGGTCCTCTCAATTTTTCCTTTTCTCTTTTTTTTTTTTTTTTTTTTTTTGAACAAAGTAGTGGAATGTATGGGATGAATGACTTGAATTTTACTCCCCTCATACTCTTTCTCACCCCACTACTTCATTATTTTTTCTAAGGCACATACCTTATTTTTCAACTTTTTTTTTTTTAGAGAGGAACCCAACAAACAAAGCTCTAATAATTTCAGCACATGCATCACTATAACAACTGAAAAATTATCACACAAAGTAGGCTCCAAAGAATGACTCTTTTAAGGCTCAAAAGGGGATACTAGTTGATATAACATTTCAAGCAAAAATCTGAGTTTTCAAAAAAAAATGCCTATAATCTCTTCTCAACTCACAAAGTATACAAAACTCCAATCAACATGTAACACAAGGCAGAAAAATCTCACAATCATGCATTCAGAGTCCTCAGCTCTCAGAAAAGTATAGGGTAAGTGGTACACTTTTAGAACTCAGAAAAACTTTTTGCCAACAACCAAAACAATCAAGATATCAAAAATCCTTTCTACAGCATGCAATCCTAACTGCTTCAAAACATAGAACTTTTCACAAAGCAGTTCAATCAAATAAAGCATTTCACAAAGCTATAGCAACATTCAGAATGGATAATATACTCAAGAATCATGCAAAAATAAAACAGAAAGACGAAACTAAAAATAAAACTAAAAACTATAAAAACAAAAAACTAAGAAGCTGGTATAGCAACAAATTTTCCACAAAGGTCCAAGGGAACCTCAATGTAAAAATCAATTTGAACACTTAAGTTCAAGAGGGTTCTTCCTCCTTTTGGTACCTATCCTGTAACAATGAACAAACAAAAGTCTCACAAGCAGAAGCTTGCTTGACTTGTTAGTTCCAAAATCAGCACACAAGATGGGTTGAAAAATTTGTGTCCACCTTTAAAAACAAGAATTCTTGAGTTTCCCAAAAATTAAAACCAGTTTAGAACCAAGGGAAAACTCATAGAACCTTAAAATTTCCAGAAAATGGTGAACACAAAATTTATTAAAAACTAAAAACAGCAAACAAAAGCAAAAACAGCAAACTGCCCGAGCTCCAGCGCTTGAGCGTTGGGGATACCAACGCTTGGGCGCTGGAATTAAAATAAAAACTGGGCATCAGAGGTCCCAGCGCCGAAGCGCTGGGTTTCCAACGCTATGGCGCTGGAAAATAAAAATAAAAAATTGGGATTCCAGGGGCCTAACGCATGAGCGCTAGCCCTCCAACACCTAAGCGCTGGGTTCAACTGGAATCAGAGGTTGTGAAGCAGGGGCCTAACGCTTGAGCGTTGGCCTCCAGCGCTTGAGCGCTGGCCTCTCCTGCAGCAAAAACATAGAATTTCTTTTCTTTTATTTATGTACAAGAGTAGTGCAAAAATTAAAAAGACAGGAACATAAACTATCCTAAGTTGGGTTGTCTCCCAACCAGCTCAATGTTAAGGTCCGAGATAGACCCTTCACCTTAATCAATTGGGGGTATTTTTTCTTTTCTTGCTACAAACATCATCTTTGAAATCATCCTCACTTTCAGACTCATAGTGCTTACAAGTACGGAATACAGAAAACTTCTTTTTTTCATCCCCTACCTTCAAGGATAGGAGGCCTTCTGCTACATTAATCTTGGCGTTTCCTGTAGCAAGGAATGGCCGCCCAAGAATTAATGGTACCTTGGAGTCTTCTTCCATATCAAGTATCACAAAATCAACCGGGAAGACAAACTTGTCAACCCTTACCAAAACATCTTCAGCCACCCCATAAGGGTACTTAATTGACCTGTCCGCCAATTGTAAACACATCAAAGTAGGAGTGGCCTCTCCCATGTCCAATTTCCTAAACATGGAGAGTGGCATGAGGTTTATAGAAGCTCCTAAATCACAAAGAGCTGTTTCATTTGGTAGTCCCTCAATTTCCACAGGCAAAGTGAAGCTCCCTGGATCCTTCAATTTTTGGGGCAACTTCCTCAAAACCATAGCTGAACACTCCTCAGTTAACATTACAGTTTCATCCATCTCACTCAGTTTCCTCCTTCTAAATAAAATGTCCTTCATAAATTTAGCATAAATTGGCATTTGTTCCAAAGCTTCAGAAAATGGAATGTTAATTTGGAGTCTTTTAAAAATCTCAAGAAATTTTGAGAATTGCTTTTCCAAATTCTTTTTTAAAGCTTTAGGAAATGGAACTTTACCAATTTTCTTAGAAGGAGGAATTACATTTTCAGAAATTTTTTCAACAACAATAGGCACATTCCTTTCTTTTTCTTTTTCTTCACCACTTACCTCTTGTTCAATTTCCACTACCCTTTCGGGCATAGTCTTACCACTCCTAAGAGTGATGGCAGAAACATTCTCAACATTTTCCTTTGGATTGACAAGAGTATCAGACGGAAAAGTACCTGGAATCCTTTCTGAGATGGTCTTGGCCAACTGGCCTACCTGGACCTCCAAATTCCTAATGGAGGCTTCATGATTCTTGGCACTTGTCCTGGTCTCATTCATAAATTGCACAGTTTGTTAGCCTATTTCACCAACAATTTCTTCCAAACTTTTCCTTCCCTGGTTTGGATTCAAAGGCATTGGTGGCCTCTGATTTTGGAATGGCCTCTGAAATTGTTGCCTGACTTCTCCTTGACCACCCCCTTGATCCCTCCAAGAAAAATTGGGGTGGTTCCTCCAGCTTGGGTTATAGGTGTTGCCGTAGGAATTTTGAAAATTCCCCATAGCCTTTACCTCAGCTTCTAATTCAGCCTCCTCCGGGCTCAGTTGAACCCCCTCTATTCTTTTGACCATTGCATCAACTTTCCTGGATAAAAGTTTATTTGAAGCAACAATGGACTCAAAAGAATCAACCTCATAAATACCTTTCCTGATTGCCCGGTCCTGGTTTGAATGAGCAGCTCTTGCAGCAAGTTTGTTGATTAAATCAAGAGCTCCTTGTGGTGGTAAAGCATCGAATGCCCCACTTGCTGCAGTATCCAATTTGTCCCTGGTATAATCATTCAAAGCAGCATAAAATTTCTCTACCTGATCTGCGATAGAGATGTTATGACCTGGGCACCTTCTGAGAAGTCCCTTGAACCTCTCCCATGTCTCATACAGGTTTTAAGCATCTTGTTGAATGAAGGAGTTGATTTCCTGCTTCAACTTCCTTATGCGGTTGTAAGGAAAAAATTTGGCCGTGAATTTTTCAGCCAAATCATCCCATGAAGTAATGATTCTGAGTGGTTGAGAAGATAGCCACTCCTCTGCCACATCTCTTAAGGAAAATGGAAACAGCATTAGTCTTACCGTATCCAAGTGAGCATCATTTCTCCTTAAGGTGGAGCATTGCCTAGTGAATCGCTCCAAATGTGTATGGCAGTCTTCATTTACACTTCCACCAAATTGGTTTTGACTTACCAAAGAGATGAAGTGTGGAGGAATCTGGAAGTTTGGTAAAGCATCCTCCGGAACCACAATACTCCCTTCAAAATTGTAATTTACCTGGGGAGCTGTGATATCACGAAGAGAGCGATTAGCATTCTGTTCTTCCTCCTCCTCTCTCAGCCTTTGAAGTCTAGCTTGGACTTCATCTTCCACCCTTGCATTGTATTCAGCAAGGAGGCGCTCCTCCATTTGTGCTTGTGTTTCAGCCATGGCCCTTGCTAGTCTCCTTTGCTCCGCTAATCTGCGATGCAAAGTTCTTTCAATTTCAGGGTCCAATTCAAAATGTCCTACCATGCAAACAAGCCAAAGAAGTTAATAGCACCTATTCAATACAATTTTTTTTTTTTTTTTTTTTTTTAATATTCTTAAGTATAAACAAGAAGTACTAAATAAAATAAAAACAAGAACTTGAAAGAACCTATCCCCGGCAACGGCGCCAAAAACTTGATAATAGAATCGCAAGTGCACGATTAAACTATCGCGTAATATAAAAAGATCGAACCCACGGGATAGGTGTTCTTATTATTATAAAATTTAGTACTAAAACAGAAAAATAAAAGATGAATATTTGTTGTTGGTTTGAGAACTTGAAAGAAACAATAGCATAAAATAATAAGAAAAAGAGATGATGAACATTAAGCTCTTGGGTTGGTTTACATAGTCTATAAAAACATGCTAGAAATTTCCTACTAAATTCCTGAATTATAAAACCATTATCATGATGCTATAGCCTAGTGTAACTACAAGTTAATTCCTTAAGCATTGTAGATCTTTCTTTTTAATTACTAAACCCAATTCCTTGGCACCTAGTTAACTAAAGAAGAAGATGAAGAAGATGTTCAGGCCAACATAAAGTTACGTCCTTCCTAATTCCTTAGCGAAGTATACTTATAACCTTTTTTATTACCTAGTTCCCTTACTACTCACCAAATGGCCTTATGTAATAAGTAATAAGCAAAACCTCTTGGGATCCACAAGATAGAAATTAAGCATAAGGTAATAAAACATGAATGGAAATAAAATTCAGAAATGTAGAAAAAGACTAGAACATGTATTATAAACTAAAACAACCCAAAAACTTAAAGAAGAAGTTAGCCAAGCATGGCTAAAAGAATCATTGAATTACCCTGGATAGGAGCTCAAGTTTGGCTTCCCACAATTCCTAGGAACAATGATCTTTGAGGGAGAAAGAGAGAATACTTGTTGTATTCTATGAAGGTGTGTCTTACAAGTGAAGAAAAGGGTCCTATTTATAGTAAAATTCCAGCCTTCAGCACTTGAGCGCTGGCATTCCCAACGCATGGGCGCTAGGATGCATTAAAAATCCACTTTTTGTCCGAGGCCCAGCGCTTGAGCGCTGGTTTTCCAACACTGGGGCGCTGGGTCAACATCTGACTCATCATCCAGTCAGAACCCCAGCGCTGGAGCGCTGGGACGCTACTTCTTCATCTTCAAGCTTTTCCTTCCTTCTTCATTCATGGTAGTGGGTTTTGATGGCCATAAAATGCCACTACTCAGCCTTGTTTAATTCTGAAACCCTTCCTCCACTAACATCAATTCTTTAAACATTTTTTCCATGTGCTAAATTAGAGAGTGATTCTTCATATTCTTCTTTTTCACTTTGGTCTTCTCTTGGTTAGCACTCCAATTCAAGCCCTCATACACTCTCAATCTTCACTTTAAGTCCTCCACTCTTGAACTTTTACAATTTGGTCCCTGACTTCCTGAAACTTTACATATTGGTCCCTGGACAAAAATGATAACTAAACCAGCTTTTTCTAAAAATACAAAATAACTAGAAAAATTCCTAAAAATATAAAATAAAGCTAGAAAATCTAATAAAATCTAATCTATATGCAAAATGCAAAATAAATATAAAATCTACATAAAAACAATAAAAAACCTACATGAGACTCAAAATTAATAAAATAAAAAGACTAAAAAGACCCTAAAAACATCATATAAAATCCACTCACCAGAGGAATCTGAAAATTTGGTAGTGCATCCTCCGGTACCACAGTACTCCCCTCAAAATTGTAATCTACCTGGGGGGCTGTGATATCCCGAAGGGAACGATTGGCATCCCGCTCTTCCTCCTCAGCTCTCTGTCTTTGAAGTCTAGCTTGGACTTCATCTTCTACCCGTGCATTGTATTCAGCACGGAGGCGCTCCTCCATTTGCGCTTGTGTCTCTGACATGGCCCTTGCTAATCTCCTTTGCTCCGCAAATCTGCGATGCAAAATTCTTTCAATTTCAGGGTCGAATTCAAAATGTCCTACCATGCAGAAAAGCAAAAGAAGTCAATAGCACCTATTCACCACAATTTTTTAATTTTTGTTATATATATAAACAAGAAGCACTAAACAAAATAATAACAAGAACTTGAACAGAACCTATCCTCGGCAACGGCGCCAAAAACTTGATAGCCAAACCGAAGTGCACGGTTGATTATCGTGTAATAAAAAGATCGAACCCAAGGGAGAAGTGCCTTCTTATTATATTATTTAGTACTTGAGCAGAAAAATAAAAAGGTGTATTGTTGATGGTTTGTTTAAGATAGAACAAGATATAGCAACAAAAATATAAAGTGATAAATATGATGAAGAATAAGCTCTTGGGTTGATTTACATAGTTTATAAAATATGTTAGCAAGTTCCTACTTAATTTCTGAATTTTAAATCCAAGTTCATGATTCTATAGCCTAGAATTTCTACAAGTTAATTGCCTTAAGAAATGTAGAACTTTCTTCCTAATTATTAAATCCAAGACCTTGTAATTTAGTTAACCAGAAAAGAAGATGAAGATTGAATTCGGGCCAACACAAAGCTACGTCTATCCTAATGTCCTTTAGAGATATATACTTATAGCCTTTTTTAGATCCTGTTTCCCTTACTACATACCAAATGGCCTTATGATATAAGTAGAAAGTAAAAACACTTGCGATCATCAAGATAAAATTAAGAACAAGGAAATAAAACAAGAACTGGAAATATTATTCAGAAAGGTAAAAACAAACTAAAACATAAATTATAAACTGCTACAACCCAAGAAACTTAAAAAAGAATTAGCCAAGCATGGCTAAAAGAGTCATTGAATTACCCTGGATAGGAGCTCAAGTATGGCTTCCCACAATTCCTAGGAACAATGATCTTTAAGGAGGAAAGAAGAACACTTGTTGTATTCTGAAAAGGTGTGTCTTACAAGTGAAGAAAAGCTCCCTATTTATAGTGAAAATCTCCCTTCCAGCGCTTGAGCGCTGGCATCCCCAACACTTGGGCGTTGGGGTGCATAAAAATCCAACGTGCAGAAATAGGCCCACCGCTTGAGCGCTGGCTTCCAACGCTTGAGCGCTGGGTGCAACCTCTGACTCACATCCTAGTCAGAGGTCTAGCGCTTATGCGTTGGGACTTCCAACGCTTGAGCGCTGGCACGAACACTGGCAGCTTCTTCTTGGATTCCTTTCTTCTTCAATGGTGGAATTGATTGGCTTAATTAGGCTCATTCAGCCCCTAATAAGTTCTGAAACTCCTTCCTTCCACCATTAATCCTTCAAACCTTATTTTACATGTGCTCAAATCAAAGAGAGTTGCTTCACATTCTTCAATTTCACTTTAAGTCCTCTCTTTGTTAGAACTTCAATTCTGGCCCTTTGAATTCTTCAAACTTCACTTTCCATCCTCCACTCTTGAACCTTTCCACTTTGATCCTTGATTTCCTGAAACTTTACAAATCGGTCCCTGGACAAAAATTATAACTATACCAGCTTTCCTAAAAATATAAAATAACTATGAAAATTCCTAAAAATATAAAATAAAGTTAGAAAAACAAATAAAAGCTAATCTATAAGCAAAATGCAAAATAAATATAAAATCTACATAAAAAGAATAAAAATCCTATATGAGACTCAAAAAATAATAAATTAAAAAGACTAAAAACACCCTAAAAACATCATATAATATCCTGTCATCAACGCTCAAGCGTTAGCTCTTTGTCAGTTCACCATGTACCAGTTTTTCTAACTTAAAAGAGGTTCAGAACATCTTTTTACTTAGAATTTTCATGAGAGTCATGTTGTTCAACATTCAATTAACATGCTCAAGAGTTGATATGTCCCAAAAATCAATTTCTCCTAAATTTTAATTTTAGTGGTTAAAGTCTAAAAGTATAGGACAAGGAATAGAGGTGCAAAGTGGAACCAACCTCAAAATTTGTTCCGGACACGAACGTAAGCCGGTGTTCGTCTTCTTGGTTTCCAATACTCGTTCTCGTCTCAGAAGTGACGAGGAATTTCGGGGTCAAGCTTGAATAGAGAGTAAAAATCGTACCCAAAAACAGAAACAGTGAGGGTTTCGCACGAGGTTTCTCAAACAAAAGAAACTCAGAATAGAACAAGAATGAAAACTTACCAAAGACGACAAGGGCTCTTGGAACTAGGGATATTGGAGTAAGGTTTCACTTTCTCTCAAGGTAGGAATTGCAGCAGAAAAGGTCGAAGGAGGCAGCAGCAAAAAGAAGCAACGTGCAGCAGATTTTGTTTTTGCAGCAGCAGAAAAGGTAGGGTTTTGGTTTAGGGTGAAGGCTGAGTATATATCCTCCTTAAGCACGAAATTATGGTCCATAACTCCCCCATGATCTCAGAATTATCCTCATCATTACTCTCATGATGTTCCCCATTAATATCCAATTAACACATGTTTATTTTCAAATTTTGAATTTCAAATTTTCTGTTCAAACTAAGGCTACTCGAAAATTAATCATTAAAATCAAAACTTCCATCACTCAGTTTCGAACCCTTGTCTTGCAAATCAAATGCTTAAGCCTCAACCATTAAGCCACAACTCATCTTATTGCAATTTAAGTAAATAAATTCTCTTAAACCAAGGACCAAATCGCAATATCAATTATTCGAGTACCAAATCTTAAATATCATAAATCCCAATGGCTAAATCACAAATTATAAATAATTAAAAGACCAAAAAGCTATTTACAAAAATTGAGGGTTTTACAGTTTTTCTGTTGTAGACTCTAGGCTTTTAAATTGATTTTAGGGTTTTCGGCGTATTATAGGGTTTTAGGTTGGCTTTTGGGCTTTCTGATCAACTGTAGGTCTTTTGGCTGATTTTAGCATTTTTCGACCAGTTTCAGGGTTTTCCCGCAGACTATAGTACATCGTATTTGGACGATTTAAGGGCTCTGGGTCAATTTTATGGTTTCCTGTAGAGTCTAGGCTATTAGACTGATTTTAGGGGTTTCGACTTATTATAGGTTTAAGGTTGGCTTTTGGGATTTCTTATCAACTTTAAGGCTATTGGCAGATTTCATACTTTTCGGCTGATTGCAGGGTTTTTCCGGTGACTATAGTACAATATATTTGGACTATTTAAGGGCTCTACGTCAATTTTATGGTTTTTATGTAGTCTCTAGGCTTTTAGACATATTTAAGGGTTTTCGGTTAATTATAGGGTTTTATGCCGACTTTAGGGCTTTCTGATAGACTTTAGGGCTTTCCGATCAACTTTAGGGCTTTTGGCCGATTTCAGGGTTTTTCCGCAGACTATAGTATAGGGTATTTGGACAAAATAAGGGCTCTGGGTCAATTTTATGGTTTTTCTGTTAACTCTAGGCTTTTAGACTGATTTTAGGGTTTTCGGCTTATTATAGGGTTTTAGGCCGGCTTTTGGTCGATTTCAGAGCTTTCGACCGATTTCTAGGTTTTTCCGATGACTATAGTATAGGGTATTTGGACGATTTAAAGGCTTTGGGTCAATTTTATGGTTTTAGTGTAGGCTCTAGTCTTTTAGACTGATTTTTGGGTTTTGTGCTTATTATAGGGTTTTAGGTAGGCTTTAGGGCTTTCTGATCAACTGTAGGGATTTTTGCCGGTTTAAGGGTTTTCGGCCGATTTTAGTGTTTTTCCGCTGACTATAGTATAGGGTATTTGTACGATTCAAGGGCTCTGGATCAAATTTATGGTTTTTCTTTTGACTCTAGGCTTTTAGACAGATTTTAGGATTTTCTGCTTATTATAGGGTTTTAGGTAGGCTTTAGGGCTTTCTGATCAACTTTAAGGCTTTTGGCCTATTTCAAGGTTTTCGGCCGATTTCATGGTATTTTCGTTGACTATAGTATAGGGTATTTTTATGATTTAAGGGCTATGGGTCAATTTTAAAGTTTTTCTATTGACTTTAGGCTTTTAGACTGATTTTAGAGTTTCGGCTTATTATACGGTTTTAGGCCGGCTTTTGGGCTCTTGAACAACTTTAGCACTTTTGGTTGATTTCCGGGTTTTCACCCGATTTCAGGGTTTTTTCACTGACTATAGTATAGGGTATTTGGACGATTTAAGAGCTCTAGGTCAATTTTATGGTTTTTCTGTAGACTCTAGGGTTTTAGAGTTATTTTAGGGTTTTCTGCTTGTTATAGGGTTTAAGGTAGGCTTTATGGCTTTCTGATCAATTTTAATGCTTTTAGCCAATTTCAGGGTTTTCGACTGATTTCAAGGTTTTTTCGCTGCCTATAGTATAGAGTATTTGGACGATTTAATAGCTCTGAGTCAATTTAATGGTTTTTCTGTAGACTCTAGGCTTTTAGACCAATTTTAGAGTTTTCGGCTAATTCTAGGGTTTTAAGCTGGCTTTATGGCTTTTTGCTCAAATTTTGGCCTTTTTATTGATTTTAGGGTGTTTGGCCAATTTCAGGGTTTTTCTAATGACTATAGTATAGCGTATTTGGACGATTTAAGGGCACTTAGTCAAATTTATGGTTTTTCTTTCGACTCTAGGCTTTTAGACAGATTTTAGGGTTTTCTGCTTATTATAGGGTTTTATGTAGGCTTTAGGGCTTTCTGATCAACTTTAACGCTTTTGGCCTATTTCAGGGTTTTTGGCCGATTTCAGGGTTTTTTCGCTGACTATAGTGTAGGGTACATTTACGATTTAAGGGCTATGTGTCAATTATATAGTTTTTCCATATACTCTAGGCTTTTAGATTGATTTTAGGGATTTCGGCTTATTATAGGGTGTTAGGCCGGCTTTAGGGCTTTCTGATCAACTTTTGTGCTTTTGGCCGATTTCATCAATTTCGGTCGATTTTAGTATTTTTCCGCTAACTATAGTATAGGGAATTTGGATTATTTAAGGGCTCTAGGTCGATTTTATGGTCTTTCTGTTGACTCTAGTGTTTTAGACTGATTTTAGGGTTTTCTGCTTATCATAGGGTTTTATGCCTGCTTTAGGGCTTTCTGATCAACTATAGGGCTTTTGGCCGATTTCAGGGTTTTTTCGCAGACTATAGTAAGTATTTGGATGTTTTAAGGGCTCTGGATCAATTTTATGGTTTTTCGGTTGACTCTAGGCTTTTAGACTGGTTTTAGGGTTTTCGGCATAGTATATTGTTTTATGCCGGCTTTAGGGCTTTCTGATCAACTTTAGGGCTTTTGTCCGATATTAGTATTTTCGGCCGATTTCAAGGTTTTTTCGCTGACTATAGTATAGGGTATTTGTACGATTTAAGGGCTCTGGGTCAATTTCATGGTTTTTCTTTTGACTCTAGGCTTTTAGACTTATATTAGGGTTTTCAGCTTATTATAGGGTTTTATGCCGGCTTTTGGGCTTTATTATAGACTAGAGGGCTTTCTGATCAACATAAGGGCTTTTGGCCGACTTTAGGGCACTGGGTAAATTTTGTGCTTTTTCTATTCAATCTAGGCTTTGAGAGTGCTTTTTGCTTATTATAGGGTTTTAGGCCGGCTTTAGGGCTTTCTGATCAACTTTTTGGCTTTTGGCCAATTTCAGCATTATCGGCTGATTTTAGTGTTTTTCTGCTGACTGTAGTATAGGGTATTTGGATGATTTAAGGGCTTTGGGTCAATTTTGTGGTTTTTCTATTGACTCTAGGGTTTTTGTCTAATTTTATGGTTTTCTGGTTATTATAGGGTTTTAGGCCGGCAATAGGGCTTTTTGATTAACTTTAGGGCTTTTGTCCGATTTTAGGCTTTTTCCGCTGACTATAGTATAAGGTATTTGGACAATTTAAGGGCCCAGGTCAATTTTATGGTTTTTCTGTAGACTCTAGGATTTTAGACTGATTTTAGGGTTTTCTGCTTATTATAGGGTTTTATCCCGGCTTTAGTGGTTTCTGATCAACGTTACGGGTTTTGGGTGATTTTAGGGTTTTTTCGCAGACTATAGTATAATGTAATTGGACGATTTAAGGGCTCTGGGTCAATTTTATTGATTTTTTGTAGACTGTAGTCTTTTAGACAGATTTTTGGGTTTTGGCTTATTATAGGGTTTTAGGCCGGCTTTTGGGCTTTCTGATCAACTTTAGGCCTTTTAATCGATTTTATGGTTTTCGACCGATTTCATGGTTTTTCCGCTGACTATATAGCTCAGGGTATTTGGACGATTTAAGCGCCTTGGGTCAATTTTATGATTTTTCTGTAGACTCTTGGCTTTTAGACTGATCTTAGGATTTTATGCTTATTAAAGGGTTTATGCAGGCTTTAGGGCTTTTTGATCAACTTTCTGGTTTTTTCCTGATTTCAAGGTTTTCAGTCGATTTCAGGGTTTTTCTGCTGACTATAGTATAGGGAATTTGTTCGATTTAAGGGGCTTGGGTCAATTTTACGGTTTTTCTTTTGACTCAAGGCTTTTAGATTGATTTTAGGGTTTTCGGCTTATTATAGGGTTTTATACTGGCTTTACGGCTTTTTGATCAACTTTAGGGCTTTTTGTCGATTACAGGGTTTTCGGCTGATTTCAGGGTTTTTCCGCTGACTACTGTATAGGTTATTTGGACGATTTAAGGGCTCTGGGTCACTTTTGTGGTTTTTCTGTAGACTCTAGGCTTTTAGACAGATTTTTGGGATTTTGGCATATTATAGGGTTTTGGGCTGGCTTTAGGGCTTTCTGATCAACTTTTTAGCTTTTGGCCGATTTCAGCATTTTCGGCAGATTTTAGTGTTTTTCTGCTCACTATGGTATAGTGTTTTCTGATGGTTTAAGGGATTTGGGTCAATTTTGTTGATTTAATGTTGACTCTAGGCTTTTAAACTGTTTTTAGGGTTTCCTACATATTGTCGGGTTTTATCCAGGCTTTAGTGGTTTCTGATCAACTTTAGGGATTTTGGCTGATTTTAGGGTTTTTCTGCAGACTTTAGTATAGGGTACTAGGACGATTTAAGGGCTCTGGGTCAATTTTATGATTTTTTTATAGACTCTTGGTTTAAAGACAGATTTTTGGGTTTCGACTTATTATAGGGTTTTAGGCCGGCTTTTGGGCTTTCTGATCAACTTTAGGGCTTTTGTTCGATATCAGGGTTTTCAATCAATTTCATGGTTTTTCCGCTGACTATAGTTCAGGGTATTTGGACGATTTAAGGGCCCTGGGTCAATTTTAAGTTTTTTCTGTAGACTCTAGGCCTTTAGACTGATTTTAGGATTTTTGGCTTATTATAGGGTTTTATGCCGGCTTTAGGGCTTTCCGATCAACTTTAGGGCTTTTTGTCGATTTCAGGGTTTTCGGCCGATTTCAGGGTTTTTCCGCTGACTATGTTATTTGGATAATTTAAGGGCTTTGGGTCAATTTTGTGGTTTTTCGGTAGACTCTAGGCTTTTAGACAGATTTATGGGATTTTGGCTTATTATTGGGTTTTAAGCTGGCTTTAGGGCTTTCTGATAGACTTAAGGGCTTTCTGATCAACATAACGGCTTTTGGTCGATTTCAATGCTCTGGGTAAATTTTGTGGTTTTTCTATACACTCTAGTCTTTGAGACTGATTTTTGTGATTTTTGCTTATTATCCCGTTTTAGGCCAGCTTTTGGGCTTTCTGATCAACTTTTTGGCTTTTAGCCGATTTCAGCATTTTCGGTCGATTTTAGTGTTTTTCTGCTGACTATAGTACAGGGTATTTGCATGATTTAAGAGCTTTGGGTCAATTTTGTTGTTTTATTGCTGACTCTAGGCTTTTAGAATGATTTTAGGGTTTTCTACTTATCCCGGCTTCAGTGGTTTCTAATCAACTTTAGGGGTTTTGGTTGGTTTTAGGGTTTTTCTACAGACTTTAGTATAGGGTATTTCAACATTTTAAGGGCTCTGGGTCAATTTTACGGTTTTTCTGTAGACTCTAGGCTTGTAGACAGATTTTTGGGTTTCGGCTTATTATAGGGTTTTAGGCCTGCTTTTGGGCTTTCTGATCAACTTTAGGGCTTTTAATCGATTTCAAGGTTTTCGACCGATTTCATGGTTTTTCCGCTGACTATAGTTTAGGGTATTTGGACGATTTAAGGGCCCTGGGTCAATTTTATGGTTTTTCTGTAGACTCTAGGCTTTTAGACTAATTTTAGGGTATTCTTCTTATTACAGGGTTTTAGGCAGGCTTTAGGGCTTTCTGATCAACTTTCTGGTTTTTTGCTGGTTTCAGGGTTTTTCCGCTGACTTTAAGGCCTCTGGGTCAATTTTACGGTTTTTCTTTTGACTCTAGGCTTTTAGACTGATTTTAGGGTTTTTGGCTTATTATAGGGTTTTAGGATAGCTTTAAGGATTTTTGATCAACTTTTGGGCTTTTGGTCGATTTCAAGGTTTTTGATCGATTTTAGGGTTTTTTCGCTCACTATAGTACAGGGTTTTTGGAGGATTAAAGGGCCCTGGGTCTTTTTTGTAGTTTTTCTGTAGACTCCAGGCTTTTAGACTAATTTTATGGTTTTCGGCTTATTATAGGGTTTTAGGCATGCTTTTGGGCTTTCTGATCAACTTTAGGGTTTTTTCCCGATTTCACGGTTTTCGGCTGATTTTAGGGTTTTTCCACTAACTATAGTATAGGGTATTTGTACGATTAAAGGTCTCTAGGTCAATTTTATGGTTTTTCTTTTGACTCTTGGCTTTTAGACTGCTTTTAGGGTTTTCGGCTTAATACAGGGTTTTATGCCGGCTTTAGGGCTTTTTGATCAACTTTAGGGCTTTTTCTCGATTTCAGGATTTTCGGCCGATTTCAGGGTTTTTCCGCTAACTATTGTATAGGGTATTTATACGATTTAAGGGCTCTGGGTCAATTTTGTGGTTTTTCTGTACACTCTAGGCTGTTAGACTGATTTTTGGGATTTTGGCTTATTATATGGTTTTAGGCCGGCTTTAGGGCTTTCTGATCAACTTTTGGGCTTACGGCCGATTTAAGCATTTTAAGCTGATTTTAGTGTTTTTCTGCTGACTACTGTATATGGTATTTGGATTGATTTAAGGGCTTTAAGTCAATTTTGTGGTTTCTCTGTTGACTCTAGGATTTTAGACTGATTTTAGGGTTTTCTGCTTATTATAGGGTTTTGGGCCGGCTTTAAGGATTTCTGATCAACTTGAGGGGTTTTGGCCAAAATTAGGGTTTTTGCGCACACTATAGTATAGGTTATTTGGAAGATTTAAGGGCTCTGGGTCAATTTTATGGTTTTTCTGTAGTCTCTTGGTTAGTAGACTGATTTTAGGGTTTTCGGCTTATTATAGGGTTTTAGGCTAGCTTTAGGGCTTTCTGATAGAGTTTAGGGCTCTCTGATCAACTTTAGGGCTATTGGTTGATTTTAGGGTTTTTCCGCAGACTAAAGTATAGGGTATTTGGATGATTTAGCGGCTCTTGGTCAATTTTATGGTTTTTTTGTTGACTCTAGGCTTTTAGACTGATTTTAAGGTTTTCGGCATATTATTGGGTTTTAGGCCGGATTTAGGGCTTTCTGATCAACGTTAGGGCTTTTGTTCAGGTTTTTCAGCCAATTTCAGGGTTTCGGATGATTTAGGGTTTAGGGTTTCAAGGTTTTCAGCCGATTTTAGGGTTTTTCCGTAGACAATGGTATAGGGTATTTAGACGATTTAAGGGCCCTGGGTCAATTTTATGTTTTTTTTTGTAGACTTTATGCTTTTAGACTGATTTTAGTGATTTCGGCTTATTATAGGGTTTTGGGCCAGCTTTACCGCTTTCTGAACAACTTTTGGGCTTTTGGTCTATTTCGGCATTTCCGACCGATTTTAGTGTTTTTCCAGTGACTAAAGTATAGGGTATTTGATTTAAGGGCTTCGGGACAATTTTGTGGTTTTTTTGTTGACACTAGTCTTTTAGACTGATTTTAGGGTTTTCTGCTTATTATAGGGTTTTAGGCCGGCTATAGGGGTTTCTGATCAACTTTAGGGCTTTTGACCGATTTAGGGTTTTCCGCAGACTATAGTATAGGGCATTTGGACGATTTAAGTGCTAGGGGTCAATTTTATTGTTTTTCTTTCGATTCTAGGCTTTTGGTATAATTTTTGGATTTTCGGCTTATTATAGGGTTTTAGGTTGGGTTTAGGGCTTTCTGATAGACTTTAGGACTTTCTGATCAACTTTTAGGCTTTTGGCCGATTTCAGGGTTTTTCTACAGACTATAGTATAGGGTATTTGGATGATTTAAGGGTTCAAGGTCAATTTTATGGTGTTTCTGTTGACTCTAGGCTTTTAGACGGATTTTAGGGTTTTCGACTTATTATAGGGTTTTAGGCCTACTTTACGGCTTTCTGATCAACTTTAGATCTTTTGGTCGATTTCAGGGCTTTTGACTGATTTCAGGGTGTTTCCGCTGACTATAGTATAGGGTATTTAGACGATTTAAGGGTTCTAGGTCAATTTTATGGTTTTTCTGTAGTCTCTAGGCTTTTAGACTGATTTTAGGGATTTCGACTTATTATAGGGTGTTAGGCCGACTTTAGGGCTTTCTTATCAACTTTTGGGCTTTTGGCCGATTTCAGCATTTTCGGCCGATTTTAGTGTTTTTTCGCCGACTATAGTATAGGGTATTTGGACGATTTAAGGTCTTTGGGTCAATTTTGTGGTTTTTTTGTTGACTCTAGGCTTTTAGTTTAATTTTAGGGTTTTCTACTTATTATAGGGTTTTAGGCCGGCTTTAGGACTTTCTGTTAGAATCAAATAGTTAAATAAATTATAATGTTTTGATAATTAACAATTTCTTTAAGATTTAATGATGTCAAAGATGAAATTCCTAACATAGTGAAAATTCTCATGCACAGGAATAACTATCTCTAAAAGGACTAAATAGACATCAAAGCATCATCAAGAGAACTAGTCCACTAGAAGAGCTCGTCCGGTCACTTCGAAGGAAATGCTGTCAAAGATATACGAAGGAAAGCATTCTTGTATAAGAAAGTCCGGTGGTTCAAGAAAGCTAAAACAATAACAACATTCAACATCCTCTCTCAAGGACACGTCATCAAAGCCTGTACGCTCAAGTCAAAGTCCATCTCAAGAAGATAAAACAGTCTGCTGATCAAACCTACAGTTATCAAGAGAAAGACTGCCTCTTCTAAAGCTAAAAGAGTACGACAACTTATGAAGAAAAACCTCCGTCATCGAAGCTTCTCTAGCATCACACAAAGAAGTTGTGAAAAATCAACTCTCTCAGATGGAGAACTCCCAAAGAAGCAACAGAAGAAAAGGAAGGATTCAGTCTTCTAAGCCAAGAAGATTCTAAATCCTTGAAGAAGAACCAAATGAAGAAAGTCCGTCTGCCGATATAAATTCACTCACAGCGGAATCTTGAACACTACATGGAGACTGCGTCTGCCAATCTATAAGGAAGAATGTGTCCGCTCAAGTATCAGATTGCGTCAAAAGTACAAGATCGAGAAATGTGCTCTACAAGGATATTAGATCTTCAGAAGCATTAAAGAAATTATTCTCATCATTTTGAATAATTGCTTCTTGGATCAAAGACATCTACCTCGTCTGCACATTTATTAAAGTACTGGCAATCATAGAAAGAAAGAAGGGACACAATTAATTCAATACTCCTTGGTCCCACTGCTTTTTTGCTTTTCCTCAAATTAAGCTGACATCGCGGAATCAACGGCAAGAATCTCTGAGCATCGTACACTCTCAACGGTCGAAATTCAAATATCTGACCAAAGCACGTGATGAGTGTTAGCTGGCAAGCACTGGGGTAAAATGGTCAAAACAAAGTCCACTGCTGAATCTTCACACATTATATACAAAGAAACTAGCTCAAAGCTACTTGCTCAGCATGGAGCCAGACGACATCAACCCAGACGAATCGATGATTCTCAGATCATGTCTTACGCCTGCTGAGAGATGCAGAACTAGCCGTTATGTGCTGCTTAGAGAGGAAGAAGCACTACGGGCAGATTTTCTCTCCTTTTGTGGAGAAAGAACAAGGATCTTCCTCTGAAGATATATATAGAGAATCCTGCTTCCGTAGAAACTTGGCGACTAGAACTAAAGTTTACATATCTCAACCTAGTTCGTCCAAGAGACCAAGACATTCTTGGTTTCAACTCAGGAAACTTCAAGTCATATCACAACCTGAGTTGAGTTGCTTATGTGTGTGGAAAATGTAACACCCCGATTTTTAGGGCGTTACTGTAGCGAATGAACAGTAAATAATTATGCGGAAGCTTTTTCAAAACTTGGAAAAGAGAGTATATTTTTTTTTGAAATCATTTTCCTTTTTGAAACATGCCATGCTGAAGTGCATTAGTATTATAAATACATGATTCGTAAATAGCCAAACATATGGCATAAAGGGACCGACCAGCAGGTTAAAGATAATTTACAAAACACCTAACTTGTTTTCAAAACCCTGCTGTCAGTTGTAAAAAGCAACCTAAAACTCCTACCCTGACACGTAAACATACATACTATTATTACATAATAATAACAACAGCGGCACAAGTCTTCCAGCACTATACGTCCGTCTCCTGGTCATGGTTTCTCCTGTAGTGGCATCCATCCGCATCTTCCGGCTAAGGGACGTCCGGCTGGCGACGGATCACCAGAAAAAAATACAAACAACACACAGATGCAAGGGTCAACTCAAAATAAAACATTGGATACAAATAAAGCCTACGACTAGCAAATGTTATCCAAGCAATCAACATGTAGAAAATAACAAGTACGCATACAATTATTGACGCAAGTAGTTGAAAAACTCTAGGACTCTATATGCACGTACATCTTCCTCATGTACAGAAAAAACTTTTATCCGGATATGCACCAACTCCCGCAGGCAGGTGGGACACTCTCCCGAACTCCGCACGAACTAGAAAGTACGACGGTAAGTCGAGAGTTGCCACTTACACGAGACGCTATGTAATAACGCCCCGATGGTGCGTCATCTAGCCTGTGACTCTTTATTAGCCCCGAACCATGACGACTTTCACGACTCCATGCTTGACACGACATGACCCAAAACACAAGTAGGACTCATACGTATTTAAACGAGGCCTAGCATAGCTTCATAATTAACACTAATCATGTAGAGCAGTTGCACATATCTTAAGCAGATATAAATCATGTCGAAGGAGGAAACATGCTTTTAATTATCATCAAAGCAATAAAAATCCAATAAGTCAAGCCACATATCACAACAATCCAACAATGCCACGCATCAGACAAAAACTAATCCAGCATATCAGATGCCTTCAGAGACTGCATTCATATATCAATCAATACAGTTTAAAGTCGGGTCGTTCTCAGAACGCCGTCAACTACAATTCTAAGATTATAGTGCAGCATGGTATATACATATATACTTATGCTAATAGAAAAAGATACGAAGTGCCCTTACCTTAAAGGTAGTCGATCCTGGCGGTCACGTAAACTCCGTGCGTCTAGATCGGTACGGGGCCTCGCTATCCTTCAACAAACACAACCTAGCTTAGAACTTTGAACTCAAACCTAAGGTCAAGGGGCTGGTCTAAACAGGGTCTAATCACTTAGACAAGGCTCTACAACTTAGGAAATGCTCGGAGGTCGAAGACACTTAAACAAGATTTTTCGACGCTTACCAAAGAACTTAGAAAAAACCTAAGTTACAAAAACCAAAATTTGTCAAGACTACAAACCATTCAAAGAGCATCAAGGCTAGATGCTTATAAACCATTTTGAAGCCTTAATCAAGGTTTTAGAAGACAAAAACACACCCAAAATCACCAAACATCAATTCTGCCCAAATTCTTTAAATTCACAAAAAACTTCCTATTTTTACCAAACAAGCCATTAAACTACTCAAGACAATTTCACAAACCAAAACATAACATCTATTTCAAGTTTTCTAAACAAATTTTCAAGTCTTGAGTTCAAAAATCTTCTAAGTGTCAAAAACACAAAATTCCATTCCAAAAGCAAATTTTCCAAATCCTAAGTTTTCTCGACTTAGCAAAAGCCCTAATTAAGCTATGAGTTCCAAAATCCAATTAACCCAAAAGCTCAATTTTAAACTTTACATTCAAAATTTCCAAAGTGCTCTAGAAATCAATTTTATAGGGTTTCAAATGCACAATTTTACCTAGGCCCTTATGCACTAACTAGGGAAAAACCTTTCCTACAAAATCAAAATCATTTTCAAGCATTTAAACACACTCAAAGCTAATTAAAAATCATTTTTCTACCCTTGTTTACATTCTGTCCAGATTCGGCCAAGGAACAAAAATTCCAAAACCACTTTTTTCCAAGTCTTTAACACTCAAATTTTCTAGGCCAATGCTCAACAATTGTGGCAAAACATTTTCTCAATACCCAAAATCATTTACAAGTACCTTAACACATCCAAAAGCTAGTTAGAAAATCAATTTTCCAATGTCCCAAAACACTACATCAATTCGGCCAACAACTTTATTTCAAGAACAATTTTTTCTTCAAAATCTAATTTGTACACATCAAAGGTAATAGGAAAACTAAGACACATAATTATTTAAAGCTTGAAAATCACTTTCTCCTAGTTATCAATTTTTCAAAAACAAAACTTCCAAGAAAACTAATTAGGGATTTTCAAAGATCAATCCAATGGGAATAACTTTTCCAAAAGGAACCCAACAAAAACCCAACTTGAAAACTTTCAAGAAACCAAAACTCAACAAATCAAAAATCCAATCGGTTCAAAATGAAGCTAAAGTTAGTGGGAACAACATTTGTGAAGTAACTTTCAAATCCTAGTACTTGCATAAAATTGAAACTCAACAAAACGAAAAACCGAATCGGTAGAAATATAGATCGAGGTGAGGGGAACACTTTACCTCAAGGGAGTAAGTGAAAAAGAGGTGAGGAAGGGGCTGCCATGGAGGGGCATGGTTCGGCCATGGAGAGCTTGAGGAGGAAGATGATGAATAGTTCCATAGCTCTTTATCTCTCTAAATCTCACTAAAACTTAATAGATTTTTCACTTAATGATTTGATGAAGTGTTTAAGGCCAAATAAACCCCTTAAGTGAGGTGTGGCCGTGGGTTTGGCCCATAAAATGGGGGGTGAATCTCATTTTTACCACTTACCCAAGGACCTAAGTGAAAATGGTAAAAGGTTAAAGTAAAAAAAAACTTTTACTGCTTGAGGACCTAACCGTAAGGTTTTCAAAGTTCAGGGACTAAACTCTAAATTTAGAAATTTCTAATAAATATCTAGGTTTGTTTATTAATAAATTCTTAATCATGACGCGTCAGTGCGTCAGTGCGTCAATGCGTCAGTGCGTCAGTGCGTCAATGCGTCAGTGCGTCAAGTCACCGGTCATCATCAGGTTCTGGTCATCAGTGAGTACCTCTGTGTCACTGAGAATATATGCCCCGGGGTCATTTATTGGTTTCGGGGTACCGGGCCCGCACAATTCGGGGCCGGGTCACACTTTCTCGAAGTCTGCGTCACGCTGCCCGAAAACACTATTCACCGGGTCACTATTCACAAAAATCTTTAGCACCAAATTGGTCTCGAAACGCCAAACAAAAACGTTTGGAGCTTTTTAGATTCTCGATCCGGAGTCCCGAAGTCATCCGTTTCTTCTGTTGAAGTTTCGGCTAAAAGTCCCGTTTAGAGCGAAAAATCCTTCCCGGGCTCCGGGAGGAAACCATATCAATATTACAGTCATTCTTCACGAAATTTTCCACTGATCGTCGTGGAGATAGTGAGAACGTCTAATTCTCGTCCGAACTTAAAGTCAAGTATAGCTTGGTTTCCTACCAAGTGTTGCAAAAGGTGTTTCACCGGTACTTCGCTCGACGATAACGCTTGCCGATGCCGCCGAGCGGATCCAAACAGTACCTTGGAATAATTAAATAATTATTTAATTACTGGGGAAAATTCCGGGTGTTACAGAAAACCTACAGAGTATAACTCTCATTCTATCCCACACACATAACTAAAAACAGAGACCAACTTGCTGATGATCTCTCTGTTTTATGTGCTTCATTTCTTCTACCCACTCTTATCAAAAGAGACCTTGTAGAAAAGAAAAACCCTGAAAAAGGTGTCAGGAGAAGTCCTTTATAATACTTGTAAGGAGCAGTCCTGATAATACTTGTAAGGAGAAGTCCTTCTAATACTTGATAGGAGAAGTCCTTTAAATACTTGTGGGAGAAGTCCCTGATAATACTTGTACTATTTGTTTAAATAGTGGAAAATCTTGGTGAAGCCAAGGACTGGATGTAGCCCTGTCGATTATGGGGGTGAACCAGGATAAAAATCATGTGTGCTTTATTCTTTATATTATATTGCTTTTCCGCCGTATATTCATCTATGCTTGCACAACAAATTAATCATCTTGAAAACAAGTAATCAACCTTCCAAATCTATTGAAGAAATTTCAAAAAAAAATTACACAATTCAAACCCTCCTTTCTTGTGTGTTTCTTGCACCTTCAATTGGTATCAGAGCCTAACCACTCTGAAAAGCACTAACATCTTCACAGATGCAGAGTACAAAGATCTATGGAAGTAAATGTTCTCCTCGAACAAACTCAACCATAATCCATATAACAGTGCAGGAAGAACATCTCCAAGAAACCAAACCAAGAAAGAAGTGTACCAGTTAAAGATAGATAGTCACAGATGAATTGAGAAAACACAAAGAAATTTACGCTCATTCAAGAAGAGGAATCCAATAAGGAATCCTAATCTTCCGGCTTAACCAAGCATCAGCAGGACCACTTAGCAAATTCTTTGCAAAAAGTTGATGCATCATGTAACTACGTGAAATACAAATGAGGTAACTCTAATCTCATAAGTATCAAACTGTACTCATTTCCTTTTCTACTCTAAGTTAATTAGAATTAGTAATATATTAAATGTGTTAAAGAAAGGAGAAACTGAATATCTGTTCTCTGAATATAATCAATCTCTGGCTTAGATAAACCCTAAATCAAGCAACTTCTATACTATGTCAAATTCTCATCCATTTGAAAGGAACAAAATTTCTATTGCTACTCAAACTTACATGAGCTGTGTTTCTTAAAATACCATCATAGATATCTAATAATTTGAAATGCATACACATTGATATATATATATATTTAAGCCTTGAAGATCTATCCTACTGTGAGTATGTCACTCAAACACTGATGCTTACACTCTTGTAAGTAACGAACTAACCCACTGGACCCAATTAAAATCCGGGTACCACAAAAGTACACAATGACTTCTGCTGCAGGAACTAATAGTGAAGAAACTCACTACAATGACAGTCAACAAAAACTGATCAAACATGGAGGCCAAGAGAAGAAAATAAAAGAGCATGCTGGACGACACAAAACACATATCATAGAATGAAACGTGTTCACAGGAAGTATCTCTAATTTATATATATCTGATTGAAAATTTGGGCACATAGGTCTCACTGCGTATAACAAACTAAAAGTATGATAAAATACTAATAAATTTCTGTGAAAAGAAAAAGTACACTCTTCACTAATGTTTGCAGATGAAGAAATGAACCCACTGAGTAAATGGCGAAAAATGATCAAGGAGGCGAATCTTAGTGGAGCACCCAAAAGTATTACAAAAATGAAGTCCATCATCAAGAGTCATCGACATAAGACCAAATCACCGTCTGGTGGTTAATCAAAAGACATCCAGAGTGAGAACGTCTAAGCCCACTCGAAAGGACACTACTCAAACAGTCCGTCTGGGGCCACAGGTAAACAGCTGTATCATTTCACTTGATAAAAGCGTCCGCAACACGCATTAAATCCTCAACCGCCATAACTGCACATTTTTCCATTTTTACTTAATGCGCATGCGATACCTGCTATCTCACATCAAATGCACAGGCAATCATTTCTTCCCACAAAACGAGCAAGATTGTCCGTCTTCCAATCAACCTTAACAAAAGATCTTGAGAGTGCAAATCTCACATTCACATCTCAACTTGCTTGCATCTCAGAACCTTTGCTATTCTCTGTTTGTGCTCTCTAACCCTTTTCCGCAGATTTCTCAAATGGCTCCCTAGAAGCAGATCGCTATCAAGCACAAACTCAATCAAGCACAAGAGGCTGATCTTGAACTAAGAAAGAAAAATGTTGACGCCAATCGCCGTGAACAAGATATGACGATTGGGGTTCAAAAATTCCCTGACCTAGGTGAACGAGAACTCGTTTCACCAAGGTATCTTGAGCTTAATCGCTTCGAACATGCCAAGGTTGCCAGACTAAATTTCGTGCTATTTCAAGACTGGGCACAACTTATGAACGTGTCAGAAACTCCTGTCCTAGAGCCCTTGGTAAAGGAGGTGTACCAGTGTACTGTGAAGAAGAACCCTCAGACCATCATGAGCAGATGCATGAGGGTGATAACTGAAATATCTCCTGAAGACATTGCTTTAGCATTAAAAGTGGATGTGAACGATGGAGTTCACTATTCTCCGAAGTGGGAACCATCAGCCATAAACAGCAACCGTATCTGGAAAGAAGACTCCAAGATACATGGAAACTCAGTTAACAACCTAGTGGAAGAATACAAATTTCCACATGCCGTTCTTAGCAAAGTCGTTATTCCTAAAGAAGGAGCACGAGACCTTGTAAACAAGATGTCTCACTCGGCACTTTGCCAGATGAGTAGTATGCAAAGGATAAACCTACCCTCTCTGATCTTTCACCATATTGTGGGAACCATTGAGAGCCCTGTGTGAAACCTTCCATACGGTGCCCTCATTACCAAGATCATGGGGCTGAAAGGTTTGATCACTGAAGAAAAACTTCAAATTGAGTTCATTGCTCAAGACTACGTTTATCCAACACCCATCAGATTCGGGGATGCCAAGAGAATGAATCTGAAGATTGACTTCTCTAGAGTTCCAAGGCAGATGCTCTCCAAATGGGAAAGAAAGCAACTGGACGACAGCGAAGAGACTGCACAGGGAAAAGAAACTCAACCTCTCTCTCCAAAGACAAGAGCATCAAAGGCAAAGAAGCAATCTGACTCAACGGCACCATCACCAATTAAAAAGCGTGGTGCTCCAGAACCAGATATGGCAACCAAGGCTCTGCCATCGGCGTTGCAAAGCACCAAGCGAAGACGTGTTGTGAAGGCCGCATCTAACACCATCAACCAAATCGCAGCTTCATCAAGTGATGATGAAGACTCCCTTCCAATAGTCACTTTGGTTAGGAAAGTAAGGAAAGAACCTCTGAGGGTAGCTCCAATGGTTAATCCCTCTTCAACTCTTTTCTTGAAGTATCTCTCATGTGTTCCTACAATTTTCCACGAATATGTGGAAGATATTATTGATGTGACAGATGACGGAAACTGTGGATATCGCTGCATCGCTCAATGGCTTGGGGTCAATGAAAATGAATAGCCTGCGATCATAACTGAGATGAGAGAAGAACTTAAGACTCATCACTCTATGTATGCCGGAATGATGGAGTCTAGGCAACATCTTGAACAGATAATGGATGCACTGAACTTACCTAAAGGGGAACTTGCCACGTTTCCCAAATGGTTCACTGTCCCTGACATGGGTTTGTTGGTTGCCAGCACCTTCAAAATCATACTGGTAACCCTAAGTCTAAGGGAATCATGCACCTATCTTCCATTAGCCGGTCCAGCCTTTATTCCTCCCATCATTGTTGTTCTATGCAATATCAATGATCATCATTGGGTAAGGATAAAGCTCAGAAACGACTCGCCTCTTCCATATTGCACTCCTCTGTGGAGACCTAATTGTGAGGAGAACTCTAAGAGATGGGGGAAACATATCTCTTCAAGGATCCTCAAATATAAAGAGTTCGTTGATCCTGAGTATGTACAACAAACCCAACGCGTTGAGAGCCAATCCAATAGTGAATCCTCTCTGAACCGCGATGAGATTCCACAAGCTCAAGCTCAGTCCTCTCAAAATCTGCCGGCAGTTCCTTCAAATCCAGTTCAACAGCCAGAGTCACTTCAAGCCATGAACCGTCCACTGGACAATAAACTACCATGTCAAGACAAAGAAATGGCAACATGTTCAGTTGATAAAGAAGCAGAAGAGTCAGTAGTTCAGGAGGAACTTCGTCCGACTGTTGCAAAGAAGAGTTTCTCGAAAGAGAATACTAAGAAGCGGACAAAGTCCAGAGCCTCAAAGAAGACTCAACCCAAGGGAAAGAAGCAAAAGAGTGGAGCTGAAAACATAAGTGATCATGTCGATGATCCTGAAATATCTCTAAATGAGATATTGGCCTCTCAGCAAAATGTCTCCAAGGAAGCCTCAACACATGGGGACAACCTGGATAATGATGAGCAAATCTCCACCTCCATGAAGTCTTCCCAAAACATAGCAAGAGTCTTTCTTGCTCATGTTCCAAGAAGGACGCGTCAGACGGTAATCCCTTCTCATTTGCAGATCCCCAGAATGCTTAAGATGGATAATGTTGTATATGCTCCACACCTGTTGATGAAGCTTTTGGGATATAACTTTTGTCTGCAAGCTCGACTCTGGTCTCCTCCTGCGCTAGATGGCATACGAATTGCATTTGCTTCAAGGTCCAGGTATGATATTTTTCACCATGAGTGGGAACTGTCTGATCTCAGACCGATTCATTTGAGCACCATTCCTTTTGGACTAATTCATAATGTCGAAAGCATTATAGTTCAACATGGATCATGGTTGCTTATCCTACTTATTTCCAAACCAAGACCTGAGCCTCTGCCATCTGTCAATGCACCTTCCAATAACCACCCATCATATACACCAATTATTCCCTTGCCTCAAACTATCACCATACCCCAGGATGTATTTACCACATCCTCCGATTCAGAGGAAAATCTAAACCACTCATCTCCATCCTCCTCACGAGAAATCCCTCCCAATGAAACATCATCAATTGCACAAGATGCTGAGGTCACCACGGCCCAACCTATCTCCTTTGCTCTTCCAAAGGGAAACCTTTCTCAAGCTGAGAAAATCCCTGAATCCAAAACCACAAATATGCCCTCATCAGCTGAAAAACCCTTTGACGCCAAAGCCGCTGTGATGGAACTATCCACAAGAATAAAGTCAGGGTGCTTGAATGCTTCTAAAGAAAATCAAGAGCTGCGCACGGATGCATTCGATCACATTAACACTGTGTCCCAAAGGCTGTCTGACAAAATGGATGCAGGATTTGAACATCTAGAGGATTTAGTGCGGCGCTACATTGAGCAACGACAGCAGCAACATGACTAATCTCTACTCCTTATCCCTTTACCTTGCACAATTTTTTTTCAAGTTATCTACATATTATCAGTTCTTGCTACTTACTGCCTCATCACTCCATATCATCATTATTCAATTATCAATGCTTGCTTGCTATTTACATTATTGTTCAATTTTTTTTGATAATGCCAAAGGGGGAGAAGATTTAGGAAAAGAAGAATTAAGAAATTAAGGACAAATAAAGACCAAGTAGCATCAGTCTATGGGGAGCTTACTTAGGTAAATATTTGTTAGACAAACACTATCTAGGAATATCAGATTTAGGGGGAGCAAAGGTAAGTAAACTCAAAAAAAAGTTAAAACTCGTCCACCTAAAAATAAGAATACTTTCGTCTATGTATTATTCAAAGAATGATCATGTTTCTCTACACACTATAATACTCTGAAGAGAAACTATTATCTAAGAAATGACAAAATGCTTAATCAAATTTTTTTAAATAAACCTTTTCCAAAGAAATTGTCATTATCAAAAAGGGAGATTGATAGAATCAAATAGTTAAATAAATTATTATGTTTTGATAATTAACAATTTCTTTAAGATTTAATGATGTCAAAGATGAAATTCCTAACATAGTGAAAATTCTCATGCACAGGAATAACTATCTCTAAAAGGACTAAATAGACATCAAAGCATCATCAAGAGAACTAGTCCACCAGAAGAGCTCATCCGGTCACTTCGAAGGACATGCTGTTAAAGATACACGAAGGAAAGCATTCTTGTATAAGACAGTCCGGTGGTTTAAGAAAGCTAAAACAATAACAACATTCAACATCCTCTCTCAAGGACACGTCATCAAAGCCTGTATGCTCAAGTCAAAGTCCATCTCAAGAAGATAAAACAGTCTGCTTATCAAACCTACAGTTATCAAGAGAAAGACTGCCTCTTCTAAAGCTAAAAGAGTACGACAACTTATGAAGAAAAACCTCCGTCATCGAAGCTTCTCTAGCATCACACAAAGAAGTTATGAAAAATCAACTTTCTCAGATGGAGAACTCCCAAAGAAGCAACAAAAGAAAAGGAAGGATTCAGTCTTCTAAGCCAAGAAGATTCTAAATACTTGAAGAAGAACCAAATGAAGAAAGTCCGTCTGCCGATATAAATTCACTCACAGCGGAATCTTGAACACTACATGGAGACTGCGTCTGCCAATCTATAAGGAAGAATCCGTCCGCTCAAGTATCAGATTGCGTCAAAAGTACAAGATCGAGAAATGTGCTCTACAAGGATATTAGATCTTCAGAAGCATTAAAGAAATTATTCTCATCATTTTGAATAATTGCTTCTTGGATCAAAGACATCTACCTCGTCTGCACATTTATAAAGTACTGGCAATCACAGAAAGAAAGAAGGGACACAATTAATTCAATACTCCTTGGTCCCACAGCTTTTCTGCTTTTCCTCAAATCAAGCTGACATCGCGGAATCAACGGTAAGAATCTCTGAGCATCGTACACTCTCAACGGTCGAAATTCAAATATATGACCAAAGCACATGATGAGTGTTAGTTGGCAAGCACTGGGGTAAAATGGTCAAAACAAACTCCACTGCCGAATCTTCACACATTATATACAGAGAAACTAGCTCAAAGCTACTTGCTCAGCATGGAGCCAGACGACATCAACCCAGACGAATCAATGATTCTCAGATCATGTCTTACGCATGCTGAGAGATGCAGAACTAGCCGTTATGTGCTGCTTAGAGAGGAAGAAGCACTACAGGCAGATTTTCTCTCCTTTTGTGGAGAAAGAACAAGGATCTTCCTCTGAAGATATATATAGAGAATCATGCTTCCGTAGCAACTTGGCGACTAGAACTAAAGTTTACATATCTCAACCTAGTTCGTCCAAGAGACCAAGACATTCTTGGTTTCAACTCAGGAAACTTCAAGTCATATCACAACCTGAGTTGAGTTGCTTATGTGTGTGGAAAACCTACAGAGTATAACTCTCATTCTATCTCACACACATAACTTAAAACAGAGATCAACTTGCTGATGATCTCTCTGTTTTATGTGCTTCATTTCTTCTACCCACTCTTATCAGAAGAGACCTTGTAGAAAAGAAAAACCCTGAAAAAGGTGTCAGGAGAAGTCCTTTATAATACTTGTAAGGAGGAGTCCTGATAATATTTGTAAGGACAAATCCTTCTAATACTTTATAGGAGAAGTCCTTAAAATACTTGTTGGGAGAAGTCCCTGATAATACTTGTACTATTTGTTTAAATAGTGGAAAATCTTGGTGAAGCCAAGGACTGGATGTAGCCTTGTCGATTATGGGGGTGAACCAGGATAAAAATCATGTGTGCTTTATTCTTTATATTATATTGCTTTTCCGCCGTATATTCATCTATGCTTGCACAACAAATTAATCATCTTGAAAACAAGTAATCAACCTTCCAAATCTATTGAATAAATTTCAAAAATAAATTACACAATTCAAACCCCCCCTTTCTTGTGGGTTTCTTGCACCTTCACTTTCTGATAGACTTTAGGGCTTTCTGATCACCTTTAGGGCTTTTGGCCGATTTCAGGGGTTTTCCGTAGACTATATGTAAACACCTAATTTTGCCCTAGTTTTTGTTAATTTAGTAGTTTTTTAGATAAAAATCCAAAAAAAGTAAAAATCATGAAAAAAACATAAAAATGGTGAAAATCCTTAAAAATGGTAAAAATCGAGAAAAATACCAAAAAAATACAAAATACAAAAAAAATATTAAGTCAATGAGTCTAGATTTTAGTTTAACTTTATATTATTTGTGTTAGTTAATTTTGAGAGACACAAAAATAAAATGATAGAGAACCCAAAATGTCCATAAAATCATACACAAAAGAGGCCCATCAGACATAAGAAAATAGGCAAGCAAAAGAGGCCTAATTCGAAAAGAAGAAGAAGGGAGAAAAAGGCCAACGCCCAAACCTGGCCCAACAAAAAAAAAAGGCAGCCAATGAACACCAAAAATTGCTTCTGAAACCCTAGCAGTAAGGAGAGGGTGTGTTGGTAATTTTTCCCACAGGAAACCCTAGTCTGAAGGATGTATAACCTCCTCTTTCTCGAAATCTGGACAGCAGAGAGGATTCACTATTCATCATCCTTCACCAATCTGAAACCCTAACAGAGCTACCCTCTCAATTCTCTGTTCTCTTAAACCGTCGCCACCACCCTTCTCCCTTCCTCAGCCACAACTAACCACCGCCACTCCTTCCCTCTTCCTCCTCTCCTTCGACCGCCACTGTCAATCCTCCGCCACTGTCAATCCTCCTTTCTCTTCCTTCGAAACCCACCACCAGCACTGCCCCACTCTTGTTTCTCACCACTGATTTGACTATTCCTTCCTCTTCGTTCCTAAGCACTGCCGCCGTCAGCCACCGTGTCACCGTTTCGTCCTCGGCCCGTGCCGCCGCTGGTGTCCCATCCCGATCATCCTCTCGCCGCTGCCGCGTTCCCGTCGCGCACTTTTCGCGTCTGCTCCAGAACCCCGGCCGCGAGGCCGTAGCGCCGCCGCCGCTGTCAAAACAGTCACCGTATTCGACGCCCTGTGACTGAAAACATTGTCGTTCTGGGTTGGTCATGTCCTTCCTTGGCAATGATAAAGCTTCTGTCTTGTTAAGTAATTATGTTAAAGTTTCTTCTTTTTTCTTTAAAACATGATGGAGCTGTGTAATAATAACTTCCCTTTTAAAACTTGGTGATGATAAAGTTTCGGACTTGATTAATCCATGTTAAAGTTTTTTTATGGTGATGTTCAAGTTCCTAGCTTACCAGTTTAGTGATGCTGAATGCTTCTTGATCTAGATTGCTAAAGTTTCTTGCTTTTATTAATTTCACTGGTGATAAAGATGCTGTTATATTTCATTGAATGATTGTTCCTATGGTTTATTATACTGAAATTGTTTGTTTGAGGCTTTTGCTAAATATATATTGAGGCTAAACTTGTAAGCACAGGTATTTGGTATCAAGAATTGATAGAGATGATAGAAAGTTCCTTCCTGGAAAAAATTCAGTCCTTCAGTCCTTGTATTCTGCTACAGGTTGGCCTGAAGTTGTTTGTGGAATTCGTTTTTTTTTATGATTATTTGATAAGGTTCCTTTGGTCTTAAAAGTTTACATCCATGTTTGAGTTGCTGTTATTATGAGTTATCATTTGGAATTTTCTATGTGGCAAAGAAGCATGAATTTTTTTGATAAAAATGTCAGCTTGATTTATTTGATGAAAGATGTCACCTTTGTTATAATAGAAGTTAGAGGTATGTTTTTGCCTCTTGTCTCATTTATCTGTAACTCACTGGTTTGTTGAATTTGTGCCTAAGACAACTTGAGCAAAGCTTGGACCTTTTGGTATGAAGGAGTCACAAGATATAAGGTTGATGAGGATCCCTTTTATCATGATTGATTAATGTATCAATTAAAGGACTTTTATTTTCATGTAACTTTTACTCGTGGTTCGATTTGTAGCAATTTTTTAGGATACTCTCGCATTAAGGCGAGACTATCATAGGTCTACGCGATTAAAAATAAAATGAACATTCGACTAGAGGATACTCTCACATTACTGTGAGACTGTCTAGCTCCTATGCAATTAACTTAAAATCAACCTGTGATACTCTCACATTACTGTGAGACTGTCTAGCTCGTTTAGGGATACTCTCACATTACTGGGAGACTGTCTAGCTTCTACGCAATTAATTTAAAATCAATCCGTTGTTTAGGGATACTCTCACATTCTGTGAGACTGTCTAGCTTCTACGTAATTTATTTAAAATCAACTCGTTTAGGGATACTCTCACATTACTGTGAGACTGTCTAGCTCTTACGCGATTAATTAAAATTAATCCTTTGCTTGGTGAAACTCTCACATTACTGTGGGACGGTCTTCTCATATAAAATCAATTAGAGACACTCTCGCATTACTACGAGACCTGTCACTTTTCTTTAAAATAAAACAGATTTTCAAAACGGCGCTCTCGCATTACTACGAGACCTGTCGCTTTTCTTTAAAATAAAACAGATTTTCAAAATGGCGCTCTCGCATTACTACGAGACTCGCCCTTCTTTCCTCAAAAAAAAAAAAAACAAACATGTTTTCACAAGCCCCTCTCACATTACTACGAGACAGGTTTGTAACCATTTCAAAAATTAAAAAAATGTCGAACAAATCAAATCTTTTAAGAGCTGCGTAAGCCTTGATCTTCCTAACGAAAGGAACTACGCAGGCCTAGGGTCACACCTACCAGGCTAAAATAATAAAAAAGAATCTTTTTGTTTTGGGGTTTTTCAATGTTTTCATAAAACTTAACACATGCATAAACAGCTTTTGGTAACCGTCTTAAGATGGGTGCACTAGGGGTGCTGTGGAGGTTCGTCCTCCACCCTTCCCTACGCATAAATAGACCTCCGAACCCAAGTACTGTAAATAAAAGAATTCCAAAAGAGTTTTCCAATGTTTCCCCTTAAATAAAAAACACTTGTGGCGACTCTGTTTATCTAACACTGTGTATATTTTTCAGGTCGTTACAGATGGCGACTCGGCTGGGAACAGGTTAGTGGGTCAAGCCGCTTAAAGTTATTTATGCATGTTGGTGATAGTTGTATAGTGTTTTTTTACCCTTCCCTTTTATTTATCGTTTGTTTTCTTTTTTATATATTTGTAAATGGTTAGTTTTGCATGCGGTACTTAGGGTAGACGACCATATAGAATATTCTATATTGCCTAGAATTTTATTTTTCTTTTCTTCTCTCTTCTTGTCTTGTTTCAGGTGTGGGTGGTTTTTGGGGTGTTTTGAAAGGTTAGTATGCTCCCGCACACACGTTCACGATACTTTCACAGACACGAGCGTGGTCCTCTACCCGGGCCTGAGTGATACTTGAGATAGGATAGAGGTTGTAAGTGAGAGCCTCTTGGGAATTACTTCTCAACGGGTTTTCATGAGAACCTTGGCTAGAGTTTGACTTTCCTGTGGGTAGTCCAATCTGACGATTTACATCGGCACGTTGGAAATATTCATGGGAGCGTCTTAGCTCTAGTGACCTGTTAGACCAATAGAAAAGACCTACCCTCTGTGAGTGTTCACTGATTATGATGGCCAAAAGACCAATAGGATAAAGTCTCTTTGATTTTGGTTTGCCTATCTAGGACACAAAAGGGGAGCATCTAGGTTTGTTTTCTTAAAATCATGCATTGCATCTCATCCTGCACTCGAATCATTAAAATAAAGGATAAAAATTTGAAAAAATAAATTATTAAAATTTGCACCTCCTTGGAAAACTCAAGTCCAATAAAGAAAAAAAGCCAAAAAAAAATATAAAAAAAATACAATGAAAAAGAGACAACTCAAGGGAAAGATCAAGCTAAAACATGGGTCATGTTAGTGCAACGCGTTTGATGAGTCTGGCCTTGGAAATGAGAGAAATCCGTGATTTGGAGCCCAATGGAAATGCAAGTAGGAGTAAAGAGGTTATTGACTTGCTTCGTGGAATGACAAGAGTCGATCATTGGATTGGAAGCTGCTTTGGCAGTAGTTTGAGGTCATTGAGGCTGAGCATGACGCTATCGGGCAGACACCTGGGCAAGTACTATGGATGAATGATCAATGTCAATCATGAGAAGTTGGAAGAAAAGTTTGTGATGCAGTAGCAACCCCAAACTCCGCCACCTTCTTACCACCTT
The DNA here is from genome assembly GCA_030819835.1 of Acmispon strigosus. NCBI lineage: Eukaryota > Viridiplantae > Streptophyta > Magnoliopsida > Fabales > Fabaceae > Acmispon > Acmispon strigosus. Next base: position 23,256,638 of record JAUAMA010000004.1, on the reverse strand, counting down.
AATTCATCTCATATTCACGTTCATCCCACTAATTTTCTCATCACATGCTACTAGCTACCATAAATATTCCACTACCCTCATTGATTCACATTTTTCAATGTCGTCATGCCTTCAAACCAACTTCTTTTCCTAGATCGCATCCTTGAAATCGTGTCTGCCACTACAAAGCATGGGTGAGCTAAAAGAAAGGTCAGTGTTGTGTTGTAGTCCCCATACCCCACCACCCCTTTGCTATACAAATTCATCACATATCATCATTCATTTCACCAAACAAACTTGTCATCTTTTCATCCCACCAAACAGACTTGGCATGATTCCAGTTCACCGTATCCAAAACCGTTGCCTTCTATCACCTTTCACTACCATCAAAGTCAAATTTCTCACCTCAACCCAACCTTTCAAGCCAATGTCTTCCATGTTCACTTCCTGGAAATCCTGTGTTCCACTACACTCAAAGGGGGAACCATTAGCATGAGGCTGATCTGATCAAGAGGATGCGATAAAACCATATGGATCTTTCACCTCAAAGAAGGCCAGGTGCAAAGATTTCTCCATAGCTCACTCATCAGTGCGTTATAAGTTGAAAAAACTTGCTTTCTAAGTGTTGTGAGCTCATGGTTGAAGCAACCATTTATGTGGAGGAGTTGATTTGTCAGCATCAAAAGAGTAATCAAGGGAAAAAGAGCAATATTTGAAGTGCTAGCAGCCAGGGCATTCGAGATTGATGGTCTAACTTGTTAACTAATGAGATTGACACTATCAATTGTTTTGTCATGTTTTTGAACATATGTGAACTTTATTTGAAGTTTTTTAAAGAAACTTGCATAACATCTTCTTTTGTTTTCCTATGTTTGCTTCATATGTTGTATTCATTGCGTCTTTGTCTGAGTTTTTCTTCCCATTTGGTTGTTTCCTCCATCGTCTTCGGTGTCATTGTTGTCTTTGATTGAGTTTCTTCTTCTAGGACTCTTCAACCATTGGTAAATCATTCCCCATAAATATCTTTCCATGATGACCTTTCCATAAAATATCAGAAAACTCATTTGTTTGATTCCTAGGGACATGACCGCATGAAAAAGAGATCATTAACACTGGGCAAATTTCACCATCTAGACGCTTCGTCACGTGTGGCAAGCACTATTTTGGAAGATGTGCAGGTAGTAGACAAACACAAGTGTCATAAAAAAACAGAAAAGATGATGAATAAAAGGCCCGTTAGGTTGAAAACCCATAAGGGCGACCTAAGCAAAAGTTAGGGCACTAAATCCAAAAAAGAGACAAAAAAGGAGTAGTTTGTTTGAACTTATCAAGTTTTGTCTTGAAACTAATTTCTTGGAAATAAGCAATTATGGTTTGAAATGAAGTTTGACATTCTTTCTTTATCCATGAAAAAATAAAAATCCTTTGCTATCCACTTTGAGCCTAACAGAAATTATTTTTTCTTCATATTGACCCTAGACTTGGATCACCCTTACACTGGGGGTTTTGCGCGGTATGAGTTGGTTTTGCTCAATGCGTCATGTCGTAGAAAGAAAAACAAAGACAAAAAGAAAATGTCAAAAAAAAAGCAGAGGTAAAAAAAAAGGAGGGAGAGAGATATGCCAAAGTCAATATTGTGATTTGACAATTTGAGAAACAAAAAATGAGAAAAAATGAAGAGGAATGAAGGACATGAACAAATTTGTGGTTTGCATAAAAGAGCTTGATCATCTCATAATTATCAAGAATCATCAAAGCGCGAATGATCTTTTGTCTATCAACCCTTGAAAACTTGTTTGAGCCTTTAATATCCTTTCTTTCATATCCTCGAGCCCATGGCCACATCACAACCCATAAAAGTCCATTTTGATTAAGGATTGATTGCTTTATTTTCATGAGTTTTGATTTTAGGATAAAATAAGTCTCAACCCTTTTGCTCCTAAAAAATGAGAAAATTGAAAAAAAAAAAATAACAAGAAAAATTGATGCTTCTATGTTGAGTGTTTGTTTGCTTAAGAAGAGGAAAAACAGTGCCAAAGTCCAATCACTACCTCTTAGAAGGAGTATCAATGATTAATGTCCCTTGTTCATAGGAACATCTTAAGTGAGAACCAAAACATAATATTGGTCAGTCATGTTGTCATATCCCTCCATTTCGTTCTACTCTTATTTCTCAAAGAGGTAAGATACGTTGTCCATTGTCAGCCACTCTGCCTAAACCGGGGCAATTTCATCTTGTTCCCCTACGTCCACTTCAGTCATCTCCCAAACTGGGGCAAATGCTCAATTCGTTGTTGAGCTAAGGAGAGTTTCATGATGGTGATAAAGTGGCATACAATCACTCATAAGCTTGGAGATTCCAACCAAAGTTTGAGAGCAAAGTCTTTTGAAGGTGGTATAATCCACATGCCTGTACAACAAGATAGAGATCGGAGCTTGAGTTAGCTTGAGTTAAAAACAACAAGGTTAATTGGAACTGGTTTTCCAAGGAAACCATAAATTTCAAAATCTTTCTTTTGCATCAAATGAATACAAAAAAGAACAAACAACAAGAGTTTATGGTTTGGGGTTGCAGATCTTTGCATTGTTTCTCATTATTTGTGGCATATTCATTCCTAACATATTGCATCATCATGCATTGCATCAGTTAGCATAGAAAGCATTATGTTTTTGCATCTCTTGTTTAGAAGGAAAAATAGAGAAAATAGGAAAAAGAAGAAAAAAAGAGAAAAAGAAAAAGAAAGAAAATTGAAGAGTAGAAAAAGAAAAGAAAAGAAAAGAAGGAAAAAAGAGAGAAAAATGAAAAAAAAAGAGTAGAAAAAATAAAAAGAAAAGAAAAGAGAAAATATGAGAGTCCTAAACCGGGGCAAAATTTTCCGAGGAAAAATTGATTCCACTTTTGCATATAGAATAATTGCAGATTGAGCGTAGAAAAGTTGGAAAAAGAGTTTGATTGGTGGAGTTCTAATTCAGGTCTCTTGACTTGAAGTTGTGGTCTCTTCATCTGCTATTATGTAGTCATGGCCACTTGGTCGTTCAGGGTCCGAAACCCTTTTAAATTTCCAGTTAGGGTCCGAAACCCTTTTAAATTTCTTGTCAGGGTCCGAAACCCTTTTAAATTTCCTGTCAGGGTCCGAAACCCTTTTTAAATTTCCTGCCAGGGTCCGAAACCCTTTTAAATTTCCAGTCAGGGTCCGAAACCCTTTTTAATTTCCAGTCAGGGTCCAAAACCCTTTTAAATTTCCTGTCCGGGTCCGAAACCCTTTTTAATTTCCAGTCAGGGTCCGAAACCCTTTTTAATTTCCAGTCAGGGTCCGAAACCCTTTTTAATTTCTAGTCAGTGTCCGAAACCCTTTTAAATTTCCTGTCAGGGTCCGAAACCCTTTTTAATTTCCAGTCAGGGTCCGAAACCCATTTAAATTTCCAGTCAGGGTCCGAAACCCTTTTTAAATTTCCTGCCAGGGTCCGAAACCCTTTTAAATTTCCTTTCAGGGTCCGAAACCCTTTTTAATTTCCAGTCAGGGTCCGAAACCCTTTTAAATTTCCTGTCAGGGTCCGAAACCCTTTTAAATTTCCTGTCAGGGTCCCGAAACCCGCTTTTAATTTTCTGTCAAGGTCCTTGGCCTAATTTACTTTCCTGCCAGACCGTAGACCCATATCCAGTTGGTCACGGGGCTTTCCTTCTTTTGGGGGCAAAATTGGTGTTTATATGTTTACCTATTCCTTAATGTGATAACATGAAAAACTTTGGTTTAACATGTTATCCAATAAGAAAATATGTAAAGAGGGGCAACTGTAAACACCCAATTTAGCCGTAGTTTTTGTTAATTTAGTAGTTTTTTAGATAAAAATCCAAAAAAAGTATAAATCATAAAAAAAACATAAAAATGGTGAAAATCCTTAAAAATGGTAAAAATCGAGAAAAATACCAAAAAAATACAAAATACAAAAAAAATATTAATTCAATGAGTCTAGATTTTAGTTTAACTTTATATATTTGTGTTAGTTAATTTTGAGAGACACAAAAATAAAATGGAAGAGAACCCAAAATGTCCATAAAATCATACACAAAAGAGGCCCATCAGCCATAAGAAAATAGGCAAGCAAAAGAGGCCCAATTCGAAAAGAAGAAGAAGGGAGAAAAAGGCCAACGGCCAAAGCTGGCCCAACAAAAAAAAAAGGCAGCCAATGAACACCAAAAATTGCTTATGAAACCCTAGCAGTAAGGAGAGGGCGTGTTGGTAATTTAGCCCACAGGAAACCCTAGTCTGAAGGATGTATAACCTCCTCTTTCTCGAAATCTGGACAGCAGAGAGGATTCACTATTCATCAGCCTTCACCAATCTGAAACCCTAACAGAGATACCCTCTCCATTCATCTGTTCTCTTAAACCGCCGCCACCCTTCTCCCTTCCTAAGAATAAGAATATCCAATCAAATCACAAACACTCCCTTTGGGATACCACAGACCAACATTTGTAGTTCCTTTCAGATATTTGAAAATCCGTTTGACTGAACTCAAATGTGATTCCCTAGGAAATGCTTGATATCTAGCACATAGACACACACTAAACATAATATCAGGTCTACTTGCAGTTAAATATAGAAGAGATCCGATCATACCTCTGTATTTGGTAATGTCTACTTGAACACCGGATTCATCTTGATCTAGATATGTGTTAGACCCCATTGGTGCGGCTATGGCTTTGCAATCATCCAAATCATATTTGTTTAACAGTTCCTTGCAAAACTTTGATTGGTTGATGAATATCCCATCATGTGATTGCTTAATTTGCAATCCTAGAAAGAAATTTAATTGTCCCATCATGGACATCTCAAATTCTTCTTGCATCATGTTAGAGAAATCCTTACATAGAGATTCGTTAGTTGCACCAAAAATAATATCATCTACATATATTTGAACTAATAAAGTATTACCTTTGGTTCTCTTGATAAACAAGGTCGTGTCAGCCTTACCCTTTTGGAATCCTTTCTCACAAAGGAATGTGCTTAATCTATCATACCATGCACGAGGGGCTTGCTTAAGACCATAGAGTGCTTTCTTTAATCTGAAGACATGTGAAGGAAACTTGGGATCTTCAAATCCTGGAGGTTGCTTCACATAGACTTCTTCTTGAATGAATCCATTTAGGAAAGCACTTTTAACATCCATTTGATATAATGGAAAGTTTAAAGAACAAGCATAAGCCAACAGAAGTCTTATGGCCTCCAACCTTGCTACTGGTGCATAGGTTTCATCAAAATCTATGCCTTCTTCTTGATTATATCCTTGTGCAACCAACCTTTCTTTGTTCCTAACAATAATTCCATTTTCATCTAGTTTGTTTCTGAATACCCACTTTGTTCCAATAACATGCTTGTCAGTGGGCTTAGGAACAAGTTCCCAAACTTGATTCCTTTCAAATTGGTTTAGTTCTTCCTGCATTGCCACAATCCAATACTCATCCTCCAGAGCATCATTCACTTTTGAGGGTTCTATTTGAGAAACAAAAGCCATATTCAAAACTGAATCATTTAAGCGTAGCCTTGTTGAAACACCTCTAGAAATATCTCCAATGATATTATCAACTGGATGATCCCTGTGGGTTCTCCATTCCTCTGGTAGTTGATAAGTGTTATCTTCAATGTGCTCTTCTTGTATTGGATCTTGATCTTTTTCCTTTTGAGAGTCTTCATTGATAATGATATCTTCTTCTTCATTTTCTAGAAGATTGACTATATCTTCTTTTGAGGATTTAAACTCATCAAAGGAAACTGATAGTAATAAAATCACACAAGAAAGGGGGGTTTGAATTGTGTGGGTGACTTTTTAAAAGTTTTTCGTATTGAAGAGGAATTATAAGTTTAAAAGCGTTTATGTAAACGTGCAGTGGAAATATATTTAGAGCATAAGCAGTAAAGCACGCAAGATATTTATCCTGGTTCATCCTCAAAATCGATAGGGCTACGTCCAGTCCTTGGCTATACCAAGATTTTCCACTATTTCGACTGAATAGTACAAGTGTTCTCAGGGACTTCTCCCAGTATTCTGAGGACTACTCCTTTACAAGTTTTCTCAGGACTTCTCCTTTATCTCTTAAGTATTCGACAGGACTCCTCCCTGATTATTTTACAAGAATGTTGGTTTTCTACAAAGATCTCTTCACAAAGAGTGGGTAGAAAATATGAGGTTCTAGGTTCAGAGATGATGGTTAAGTTTGGTTCTCTGAAGGGATAGTGTGAGAGTAATGAGAGTTTTCACTCTATGAGGATTTCACACTAATTGGCGACTAAACTCAGAAGGATAGAAAATTCTAAGGTTACTGAGTGTTCTTGGCAAAATCTTGTCTAAGTTATAAAATGACATGAAGAATTTGAATGCTAAGATATAGTGTAAGTCGCCCATTTGAAAGTGATACAGAGGTAGCTATTTATATCTTCAGTAAGGTGAGAACTGGATGGATTGCTGAAGATCTTCAAAAATAGTTCCGTTAGAGATTTGCTCGATTGAGAGTAACGGATACTTCTGCACTCGTTGCTTGATAAAGTTTGCCATAGTGATGAGCATTTCTTCAATCGCTAGAGAGTGAGTTCGTCTGGCAGTCCTTTTTCTTCTGATTTCCAGAGACAGTAATTAATGCGAGTGGATTCCAGCTAATAAGGCATTTAATGCTTCTGACCAGAGGATTTGAATTCTACCGTTGAGGAGATACGATGATCAGAGGATTTCTCTGTAAATTCAGCAAAAAGCAACTTGAATTAAGGAATGTCGGAGAATTTGAATCTTCAGGATATGTGGCGCTTAATTCTGTCTCTTTCGTATTTAATGCTCTGAGGTGCTTGACAGCTTCTCTTGGTTTTTAGGCAAACGATCTCTACTGAGAAGATTCCTTTCATGTCAGTTCTGTGTTTGACTTGGAGTGAAACGGTCAGATCTTTTAGGCGGACGAAGTCTGCTGAGAGAGAGGCTCCAGTTCTCTTAGCCGGACGTACTTTTCCTTTGCTCTTTGATAATGATTGCAGCGTCCCTTCCGTATATAAGAGTTCCTGAATATAAAATACTTTGAAGAGAATTAGTGACTCTTTACGAAATTGTTATTTATCAAAATAGGTTAATTTATTTGGATATTTTTCTCTAACAATCTCCCCCTTTTTGATAATGACAATTTCTTAAAACAAATGCAAGTAGAGTCTGTATGATTTCTCCCCCTTAGTATGTGCCCTTTCTTTTATTTAGCATTCATTTCATTATCGAAATTAGCTCCCCCTAAGCTTGTGCAGTTTTTAATTTGGTGTATTAATTTCTCCCCCTTTGGCATTAGCAAAAAGAAAACTTAAACACAGCGAAAGTAAATAAGAGAGCTATATATTCATGAGGATGGTTTAGACAATCCTAAAAGTAAGGCCATATAGGCGTTCATTTCAGCACAATTAGCAGCTATCATGGCAGAGAGCCTAGCATCCATGGATTCGAGACGATCATTCAGAGCTTGATCTCGACGATCCTGTGCCAGCGATAAGCGAGTAGTGAATGCCTTGACTTCCTGAGAGAGAAGGTGGACCATAGAGCGATCATCTTCAGAGTCGGAGTGGGAGCATTGATTGACTGACGAAGAGGAGAAGCTAGTTGGCAGGATAGGCGTACAGGGTGCCACAGTGGGAATGAGCGGCGCAGGATGCAGATGCAGCCAAGTGGGACGCAGAGACTGCAACATAGGTGATAATTGAGGAAGGAGAACCAGGGTCCATGTGCTGAACTTGAGAACCAGGGATTCAACACAGCCAGCCAGATGAAGAGGAATGGAGGCAGTGTGAATATCCTTGCGAACCTGAAGTTCCCAGTCATAATGGAAAAATTGTCGTTCAGATGGCATGGATTGAGTAAAGAAGGAGTTAGAGAATCCGCGAGGAAACCACAAACCAGCCTTAAAGCAAAATGAAAACCCAAATGCTTGAACACAGAGATCTGATAAGAGGTGAGCATTTGGTGCATCAGGTGAACGCTTGCGCTTGCCTAAAGCAGAACTAGATCTAGAAGGGTTACTGGGCATGAAGGAGATCTGATGAGAAGACATGCCTGAATCAGTAGGGAAGACACCCGGAGGTGCAAGCTTGAGATCTAGATCCATACTTTTAAGGAGGCCTTCCGGTGTGGACAGGTAGGAGGTATTAATAGTTGCATTAAAGTGATCATCTACCCGGAGTAACAGTGACAGCGTTGGTTGACTTTGACCAAAGGGCAGACGAAGATTGCTGTCAGCATCGGTTAAATTGAGACGACCGAAATCAAGAGCTAAGCAAGAGATATCATGATGAAAATCAGGTTCAGAGTCGTCATCAATGAGAATGGGATTGTCAAAGTCGGGGACAACGAATAAGGAGTCAAGAAATTCCTCAGCTTCGAGTTGGAGAAGAGATTGGAAGTGAGTAATCTTGGATTGAAGAAGTGATTCCCATCCGAGGGCATCAGGAGAGCAATGATGCTTCCATTGAGGCGAAATAGTTGGCAGTGGTGAGTTCTCAGAGAGCTTGACTCGAACCCAGTGGCGGTTGCCAATGTTTCCCAATACAGCAATAGTGGGTGAATTATTGACGGGACCAAGAAGTGGTAAGTATGTGCAACATTGATTAGGAGACAAGGTTACTAGAATCATGCGAAAGGCAGTGGCAGCAAGCAACCCCATGTCAGGAACGGTAAACCACTTGGATATGGGTGCAGGTCCATTTCCACAGAATGTGAGAGCCTCACATAGGCGGTCAACATCTCTATCAGAAGATAACGTTTGAGAATGAAGTATACGATTGGATAGAAGTTCTTGAATGAGCAGTCCTCGAACTTCTGGCCAATAACTCTGAGGAAAACCCATCCATTGAGCTAGACAACGAAAACCACAATTACCATCATCCTCAACATCAAATACATCAGATATATAAGTGTGAAACATTTGAGGCAAGAGCGTCAAATAATGAGCATGAGGAATTGAGATGAGATCGACAGTGGAGTGCACAGTTTTTGGAAGTGGCTTGGAGGACGTTGATGCAGGTGGAATGGTTGGAGTACTGGAACACTGTGTAGAAGGACCGTCTGAACAACGTCGTTTGAAATTGGCAGCAGACGGAGTTGATGAAACGAGCTTTCGTTTTTCAACCCTCCTGGTCCATTCACTAAGGAGTTCAGTGGGTACTCTAGATATGTCAACCGACAGACTCATTCGTCGAACGTCACTGAACTTAATCGGAGAGGCAACGATATAATCAGATGAAGTATAGTGCAGTGATTCAAGAGAAGGATTGACTAACTGCTTGTGCCGCATAAGAGCTGATATAAGGGCTCCATAGGGAAGGTTTGAGTTAGGTTTTTCCAGAGTATGGAGGATGTATCAAAACACAAGATTAGGCCAGTTGACATTCTTGCGATGTTGAAGTTGAAACAAGGCCCATTGAGAGAACTTATTGACAAAGTCTCGAGAACCCTCTTTTGGCAGAATGACCTTACTGAGAACAGCATGGGGAAGAATGCATTCTTCAGCTAGGTTTGTCACTCGCCTAGAGGTGGCGTTTTTGGGAATCTCCTTCCAGATAGTGAAAGGAGAGCTCTCAGAGTTTTCCCAAGATGAGGAATAGCACGCTCCATGGAGAGGAAGGTTGAGAAGTTGAGCTATGTCAGTTGTGAGTATATCGACTACTTGAGCTAAGCACCGAGTTCGGATGTGATTAGGGTTCATCTCAACAGCACAGTCGTAGAACTCCTGAACAAGAGGCTTTAGGACTGAAGATGAGGAAACAGTGAACATGTTCCCCCAGGCCTGAGAGAGCAGAAGATCAAGTCCTGCCACCTTTGCATGCGCAAATAGCTTCAGATCAAAATATCGAGGGGTGACAAGTTCTCTATCCCCTAGATGTTCAACCTTCACAAGACCAATGTCGTATCCCTGAAGCTCTCGATTACGAATCATACGATTGATCTGGTTCTGGTGTATTTGCTTTTCTTCCATGCTTAGAGCTCGTTGAGCTTTTCCAGTTCTTCGTTTGTTGGGAGCCATGAGAGCTGTAGAGAGGGAAGACAGAACGATGGCTACAAATGCACGGAGTAAGTTGAATGGGTGTATTGAGGCAGTTGTAAAGAGATATTTCTTTACGAACCATCAGTTTTATGTGGAATAGTGTCTCGATTTTATCATTTTCATGATGAGTAATACAGTTTATTAACTTGCATTAAATGAAGAGAGATAATAAATACCATCCTTTGTGCGTGTGTGCAGAGCAAGTGAGGGATATGAAAAGACACAACTGTTTGAGCATTTAATGTATATCATGAAGTGGATATTATGAAATTGACCAGACGAATATAATAAATAAATATTTATAGTGCAGGAAACATTCCTAGTCTTTCTCTAAGGCATGCAAACCTGTTTTCAATAAGGGGTTTGGTGAAAATGTCTGCCAATTGATCATCAGATGGTATGTATGAGATGTCAATATTTCCTTTTGCTACATGATTACGAATGAAATGATGTTTGATTTCAATATGTTTGGTTCGTGAATGTAACACAGGATTCTTTGTTATATTAATGGCACTTGTATTATCACATAGTAATGGAATGTTATGCTCAAAAATATTATAATCTTCTAATTGATGCTTCACCCAAAGAAGTTGGGTGCAGCATGAACCTGCAGCGAGGTATTCGGCTTCAGCTGTTGAAAGCGAGATTGTGCTCTGTCGTTTGCTTGCCCAAGAGATTAAACAATGCCCTAAGAAGTGACATCCTCCACTTGTGCTTTTTCTTTCTATTCTATCTCCGGCATAGTCAGCATCACAGAATCCTCTTAGCCTGAAATCATCACCTTTCTCATAGACTAGACCAAGATTAGTTGTGCCAATAAGATATCGAAAAATTCGTTTTACGACACTAAGATGAGACTCTTGAGGACTTACCTGGAATCTTGCACATACACATACGCTGTACATGATGTCTAGTCTACTTGATGTAAGATATAATAGTGATCCTATCATTCCTCTATATTTGGTTGAGTCAACAGGAGTTGAATCATCTCCTTTATCAAGTATGGTTCCAGGATGCATTGGAGTTCCCATGGCTTTTGCTTTCTCCATGCAATACTTTTTGAGCAGGTCATTGACATATTTGGTCTGATGGATGTATGTTCGAGTTCCCTCTTGCCTAATTTGCAATCCTAGGAAGAACTTCAATTCTCCCATCATACTCATCTCAAATTCACTTTGCATGAGCTTGGAGAACTCTTGACAAAGAGCTTCATTTGTGGCCCCAAATATTATGTCATCGACATATAGCTGTACTAGGATGAAGTCATTGGACCTCTTTCGTCTGAAGAGAGTATTGTCGATGCTTCCTCGAGAAAATCCATTTTTCATAAGAAATGAGCTCAAGCGATCGTACCATGCTCGTGGTGCTTGCTTTAATCCATATAGACTTTTCTCAGCTTGAAGACATGGTCTGGCAGATCCTGATCTTCAAATCCTGGAGGTTGTTTTACGTAGACTTCTTCTTCAATGTATCCATTTAAGAAGGCACTTTTGTCATCCATTTGAAACAGCTTTATGGAGTGTTGACATGCAAATGCTAGAAGTATGCGTATGGCTTCAATTCTTGCCACTGGTGCAAACGTCTCTTGATGACAGGATAATATATGATGTTTTTAGGTTGTTTTTAGGTTGTTTTTAGTCTTTTTATTTTATTATTTTTGAGTCACATATAGGATTTTTAGTATTTTTACATAGATTTTATATTTATTTTGCATTCTGCATATAGATTAGCTTTTATTTGTTTTTCTAACTTTATTTTATATTTTTAGGAATTTTATAGCTATTTTATATTTTTAGGAAAAGCTGGTATAGTTATCATTTTTGTCCAGGGATCGATTTGTAAAGTTTCAGGAAATAAAGGATCAAAGTGTAAAGGTTCAAGAGAGGAGGATGAAAAGTGAAGTTTGAAGGAGTCAAAGGGCCAGAATTGAAGTTCTAACAAAGAGGGGACTTGAAGTGAATTAAAGAATGTGAAGCAACTCTCTTTGATTTGAGCACATGTAAAATAAGGTTTGAAGGATTAATGGTGGAAGGAAGGAGTTTCAGAACTTATTAGGGGCTGAATGAGCCTAATTAAGCCAATCAATTCCCCCATTGAAGAAAAAAGGAATCCAAGAAAAAGCTGCCAGTGTTCGTCCCAGCGCTGCAGCGTTGGAAGACCCAACGCTCAAGCGCTGGACCTCTGACTAGGATGTGAGTCAGAGGTTGCACCCAACGCTGCAGCGTTGGAAGCCAGCGCTCAAGCGCTGGGCCTATTTCTGCACGTTGGATTTTAATGCTTCCCAGCGCCCAAGCGTTGGGAATGCCAGCGCCCAAGCGCTGGAGGTCAGGTTTTTGCTATAAATAGGGAGCTTTTCTTCACTTGTAAGACACACCTATTCAGAATACAACAAGTGTTCTTCTTTCCTCCTTAAAGATCATTGTTCCTAGGAATTGTGGGAAGCCATACTTGAGCTCCTATCCAGGGTAATTCGATGACTCTTTTAGCCATGCTTGGCTAATTCTTTTTAAGTTTCTTGGGTTGTAGTAATTTATAATTTTATGCTTTAGTATTGTTTTTACCTTTCTGAATAATATATCCATTTCATGTTTCATTTCCTTGTTCTTCATTAATCTTGTGTACAAAAGATTTTATGCTTTCTACTTATGTCATAAGGCCATTTGGTAAGTAGTAAGGGAAATAGGAAATAAAAAAGGTTATAAGTATACATTTCTTAAGGCAATTAGGATGGACGTAACTTTGTGTTGGCCCGAATTCCTTCTTCATCTTCTTTTCTAATTAACTAATAACCAAGGCTATGGAGTTAGTAATTAGGGAGAAAGTTCTACATGACTTAAGGCAATTAGCTTGTAGAAATTCTAGGCTATAGCACCATGGAATTGGACTTAAAATTCAGAAAATAAGTAATAACTTGCTAGCATATTTATAGATTATGTAAATCAACCCAAGAGCTTAATTCTCGTCATCTTATTTCTTTATTATTTTATGCTATTGTTCTTGCTTGCTATAAAAACCAACATCAAATATTCATCTCTTAAATTTTCTGCACAAGTACTAAATATTTTAATAATAGGAAACCTATCCTTTGGGTTCGATCTTTTTATTACGCGATATTGAATCGTACACTTGCGATTTGGGTATCAAGTTTTTGGCGCCGTTGCCGGGGATAGGTTCTTTTCTTGTTATTATTTTGTTTAGTGCTTCTTGTTTATATATAAAAAAAAAGAAAAAAAATATTAAAAATTGTGATGAATTGGTGCTGCTAATTTTGTTTGCTAAGTATTTTCAGGTATAGAAATGGCTGAAACATTCGAGCAAAGGGAGGCAAAAATCCAGGTAAACCTTGAAAAGGAATATGAGAAGAAAAAGCAAGATGTTTTCACTTTAGTTGACGAATTCTATTCTGATTTAAAGTGTAAGAGAAATGCGGGATTTTTGCCAACCCCTGAGCAAGAATGTAAGGCCATGGAAGAATTACAAGGGAAAATACAAAGCATTCTAAGGAGGCGGCCCAAGGATAAACAACAACCACATGTTCATGAAGGTGAACTTGTGGTACAAAAAGAGGAGGTAAAAGAAACTTCCATTGTAAAATTTGTCTTTGAAGACAAATTGGAGATGGAGGAAGAAGAACCTCAAGGAACCTATGCTATAGGTTCAGAACAGCAAGGAAAAGAACAAGGAAGGGAGAATTTATTTATTCCTTCCATTTTTAATTTGAATGTTGTTGCCTTGCTAGCTGAAAATTCATTGGGCACTATGTTGTACTTGTGCCAAAATATGCATGATTTGCGGGGCCTAATGAATTTTGTAATAGACCCCGGTTGAAAAATGATTAGTGGAAGGGTCTATCTCGGACCTTAACAATGAGCTGGTTGGGAGACAACCCAACTTAGGATAGTTTAATTTTCTGTCTTTTAATTTTCTGCACCATCTTTGTAAATAAATAAATAAAAAATTCTATGTTTTTGCTGCAGGAGAGGCCAGCGCTCCAGCGCTAGAGGCCAACGCTCAAGCGTTAGGCCCCTGCTTAACACCTCTGCTTCCAGTTTAATCCCAACGCTCCAGCGTTGGATGTCTAGCGCTCATGCGCTAGGCCCCTGGAATCCCAGTTTTTTTTTTTTTTTAATCCAGCGCCCAAGCGTTGGCATCCCCAACGCTCAAGCGCTAGAGCTCCGGCAGATTTGCTGTTTTGCTTTTGTTTGCTGTTTTTAGTTTTTAATAAATTTTGTGTTCACCATTTTCTGAAAGGTTTTAGATTCTTTGAGTTTTCCCTTGTTTCTACACTGGTTTTAATTTTTGGGAACTCAAGAATTCTTGTTTTTAGGTGGATACAATTTTTCAACCCATGGTCTTAAGTGTGCTGTTTTTGGGACTAACAAGTTAAGCAAGCTTCTGCTTGTGAGACTTTTGTTTGTTCAATGTTGCAGGATAGGGACCAGAAGGAGGAAGAACCCTCTTGAACTTAAGTGTTCAATTTGATTTTTACATTGAGGTTCCCTTGGACCTTTGTGGGAATTTTTTACTATACCAGCTTCTTAGTTTTTGTTTTTCTTTTTATAGTTTTTAGTTTTATTTTTAGCTTAGTTTTTTTTTCTATTTTCTTTTTTGCATGAGTCTTGAGTATATTATCCATTCTGAATGTTGCTATAGCTTTGTGAAATGCTTTATCTGATTGAACTGCTTTGTGAAAAAGATCTATGTTTTGAAGTGGTTAGGATTGCATGCTGTAGAAAGGATTTTGATATCTTGATTGTTGGGTTGTTGGCAAAAGTTTTTCTGAGTTCTAAAAGGGTACCACTTACCCTATCTTTTTCTAAGAGCTGAGGTCTCTCAATGCATGATTGTAAGATTTTTCTGCCTTGTGTTGCATGTTGATTGGAGTTTTGTATACTTTGTGAGTTGAGAAGAGATTATAGGCATTTTTGAAAACTCAGATTTTTGCTTGAAATTTTATATCCACTAGTAGCCCTTTTGAGCCTTAAAAGAGTCATTCTTTGGAGCCTACTTTGTGTGATAATTCTTAAAGTTGTTATTGTGATTCATGTGCTAAATTGTTAGAGCTATGTTTGTGGGTTTCTCTCTAAAAAAAAAAAAACAAGGAAAAAAAGTTGAAAAAATATAAGGTATGTGCCTTAGGAAAAAATAATGAGGTAGTGGGGTGAGAAAGAGTATGAGGGGAGTAAAATTCAAGGCATTCATCCCATACATTCCACTACTTTATTCAAAAAAAAAAAAAAAAAAAAAAGAGCAGAGAAAAATTGAGAGGACCCTTGTGTGAATTATAGAAGCTCTTAGTCAAGAAAAATCACTTAACAACAGAATCTGAGTCAGCCACTAGAGTTGCCAATTTCTTGAAATCCACACCTTGAATTGTTCAACCTTTTGGCCAAGTTACAACCTTCAAAATCTCTTCAAAATTACTTGGTTGCACTATTTCAGTTTTGATTTGAATGATAGGCAGGATTATTGAGCTTTCTTGTTTTTCATGGAGAATATTATTTTGTGAGCTTAATTTGATGAACTCTAACATACTGAAAAGCCAAGCCTAACTTTCTTGATTATATATCTTTAAACATGCAGGTCTTCCTAATCCGTTAAGCTTTCTTGGAAAGGTTTTTGTGCTTCAAGTTGTAATCAGATAAACTTTTTCTAAACTCAGGGACGAGTTTCTCTTTAAGTTTTATCGCTTGAGGACAAGCTGTCGTTGGGTATAGTGGTGTGATGAAAGGATAATATATGATGTTTTTAGGTTGTTTTTAGTCTTTTTATTTTATTATTTTTGAGTCACATATAGGATTTTTAGTATTTTTACATAGATTTTATATTTATTTTGCATTCTGCATATAGATTAGCTTTTATTTGTTTTTCTAACTTTATTTTATATTTTTAGGAAAAGCTGGTATAGTTATCATTTTTGTCCAAGGATCGATTTGTAAAGTTTCAGGAAATAAAGGATCAAAGTGTAAAGGTTCAAGAGAGGAGGATGAAAAGTGAAGTTTGAAGGAGTCAAAGGGCCAGAATTGAAGTTCTAACAAAGAGGGGACTTGAAGTGAATTAAAGAATGTGAAGCAACTCTCTTTGATTTGAGCACATGTAAAATAAGGTTTGAAGGATTAATGGTGGAAGGAAGGAGTTTCAGAACTTATTAGGGGCTGAATGAGCCTAATTAAGCCAATCAATTCCCCCATTGAAGAAGAAAGGAATCCAAGAAAAAGCTGCCAGTGTTCGTCCCAGCGCTGCAGCGTTGGAAGACCCAACGCTCAAGCGCTGGACCTCTGACTAGGATGTGAGTCAGAGGTTGCACCCAGCGCTGCAGTGTTGGAAGCCAGCGCTCAAGCGCTGGGCCTATTTCTGCACGTTGGATTTTAATGCTTCCCAGCGCCCAAGCGTTGGGAATGCCAGCGCCCAAGCGCTGGAGGTCAGGTTTTTGCTATAAATAGGGAGCTTTTCTTCACTTGTAAGACACACCTATTCAGAATACAACAAGTGTTCTTCTTTCCTCCTTAAAGATCATTGTTCCTAGGAATTGTGGGAAGCCATACTTGAGCTCCTATCCAGGGTAATTCGATGACTCTTTTAGCCATGCTTGAATAATTCTTTTTAAGTTTCTTGGGTTGTAGTAATTTATAATTTTATGCTTTAGTATTGTTTTTACCTTTCTGAATAATATATCCATTTCATGTTTCATTTCCTTGTTCTTCATTAATCTTGTGTACAAAAGATTTTATGCTTTCTACTTATGTCATAAGGCCATTTGGTAAGTAGTAAGGGAAATAGGAAATAAAAAAGGTTATAAGTATACATTTCTTAAGGCAATTAGGATGGACGTAACTTTGTGTTGGCCCGAATTCCTTCTTCATCTTCTTTTCTAATTAACTAATAACCAAGGCTATGGAGTTAGTAATTAGGGAGAAAGTTCTACATGACTTAAGGCAATTAGCTTGTAGAAATTCTAGGCTATAGCACCATGGAATTGGACTTAAAATTCAGAAAATAAGTAATAACTTGCTAGCATATTTATAGATTATGTAAATCAACCCAAGAGCTTAATTCTCGTCATCTTATTTCTTTATTATTTTATGCTATTGTTCTTGCTTGCTATAAAAACCAACATCAAATATTCGTCTCTTAAATTTTCTGCACAAGTACTAAATATTTTAATAATAGGAAACCTATCCTTTGGGTTCGATCTTTTTATTACGCGATATTGAATCGTACACTTGCGATTTGGGTATCATCTCTGTATAATCAATTCCTTCTTGTTGATTGTACCCTTGAGCCACCAGACGAGCTTTGTTTCTTGTGACCTTTCCATTTTCATCCATCTTATTTCTGAAAACCCATCGAGTGCCTATAATCGATTTGTCTTCCGGTTTTGGCACCAAATCCCAGACTTTACTTCGTTCAAACTGATTTAGTTCTTCTTGCATGGCGAGGATCCATCCTTCATCCTGAAGAGCTTCTCCTATGTTCTTTGTCTCTATTTCAGAAAGAAATGCACAGTTAGCAAAATCATTAAACGTGGATCGAGTTCTTACCTTTTCGTGGACATCTCCAATAATTTGTGTTGGAGGGTGATCTGGTTTGAATCTCCAGTCTCGAGGTAGTGATATGCCACTGGAAGTCATAATTTGACTTGATGAAAGGTCGTCAGACGTAGTTTCATCAACTTCGTCTGGTTGAGGAGTGATTGAGTCCGACTCTTTACTGGATGATGTTGGCTGAACTGGATTTGATGACGGAGCTTCATATATTTCTGTATGATCATCTTCTGTAAGTATAGGATTTATGCCCACATGCTTATCCTCAAATCTAACATTGATGGATTCCTCAACTGCCATGGTTCTGGAGTTATATACTCGAAATGCCTTCGAATTAGGTGAATATCCCAAGAATATTCCCTTATCTGATTTTGCATCAAATTTTCCGAGATCATCCTTTGTGTTGAGTAGAAAGCATGAGCTTCCAAAAGGATGAAAATATGAGATGTTTGGCTTTCTTCCCTTCCATAGCTCGTAAGCAGTTTTCTTCAGAGTTGGACGCATGAATATTCTATTTTGAATGTAGCATGCGGTATGGATGGCTTCAGCCCAGAAATATTTTGGCAGAGAGGTTTCATTGAGCATGGTTCTTGCCATTTCTTGAAGTGACCTGTTCTTCCTTTCTGCTACTCCATTCTGCTGAGGAGTTCTCGGAGCGGACACTTGATGAAATATGCCATTTTCTTCGCAGTAATGATTGAATTCTTCATTTATGAACTCTCCTCCTCTATCACTACGGATGTTGGTGATGCAGTATCCTTTCTCATTCTGAATTATTTTTGCGATGATTAGAAAGGACCTGAAGGCTTCATCTTTTGTTCCAAGAAATTGCACCCATGTAAATCTGGTGTAGTCATCCACGATGACAATACATAATCTTTTTCCAGAACAACTAGCCATTCTAGTGGGTCCAAACAAGTCCATGTGCAACATCTCCAGAGGTCTCTTTGTACTCACAACGTTCTTTGTGTGGAAATAACTTTTTACTTGCTTTCCTTGGAGACATGCTGAGCATGTATCATCAGATTTGAAAGATAGATTTGGCAGACCACGTACTAAATCATGTTTGATTATTTTAGCAATGGTCTTTAAGGATGCATGCCCTAGCTTCCTGTGCCAGATCCATTTATCATCCTCTGCTGATACTAGACATGTTACCTTTTGACTTGCAAGGTTTTCCAGGGAGGTCTTATATAGATCCCCTTGTCTCTGAGCTTCAAAGATGGTCTTATCATTTTCATTAGAGACTCTACACTTCAATTTGGTGAAGGAAATAGTGAGCCCACTATCACATAATTGACTTATGCTAAGTAGGTTATGTTTCAATCCTTCAACTAAGAGAACCTTCCGGATTACTGGAAGGGGGTCCTTACCGACATTTCCTTCTCCGACAATGAATCCTTTTTTATTTCCTCCAAAGGTCATTGTCCCTCCTGATGAGTGGATTTTATATGATGTTTTTAGGCTATTTTTAGTCTTTTTATTTTATTATTTTTGAGTCTCATGTAGGTTTTTTTTATTGTTTTTATGTAGATTTTATATTTATTTTGCATTTTGCATGTAGATTAGATTTTATTAGATTTTATAGCTTTATTTTATATTTTTAGGAGTTTTTCTAGTTATTTTGTATTTTTAGGAAAAGCTGGTTTAGTTATCATTTTTGTCCAGGGACCAATGTGTAAAGTTTCAGAAAGTCAGGGACCAAATTGTAAAAGTTCAAGAGTGGAGGACTTGAAGTGAAGATTGAGAGAATATGAGGGCTTGAATTGAAGTGCTAACCAAGGGAGGACCAAAGTGAAAGAGAAGAATATGAAGAATCACTCTCCAATTTAGCACATGGAAAAAATGCTTAAAGGAATTGATGTTAGTGGAGGAAGGGTTTCAGAATTGATCAAGGCTGGTTAGTGGCTTTTTATGGCCATCAAAACCCACTACCATGAATGAAGAAGGAAGGAAAAGCTTGAAGATGAAGAAGCAGCGTCCCAGCGCTCATGCGTTGGGATCCCAGCGCTCCAGCGCTGGGGTTCTGACTAGATGATGAGTCAGATGGTGACCCAGCGCCCACGCGTTGGAAAGCCAGCGCTCAAGCGCTGGGCCTCGGACAGAAAGTGGATTTTTAATGCATCCTAGCGCCCATGCGTTGGGAATGCCAGCGCTCAAGCGCTGGAGGCTGAAATTTTACTATAAATAGGGCCCTTTTCTTCACTTGTAAGACACACCTTCATAGAATACAACAAGTATTCTCTCTTTCCCCCTCAAAGATCATTGTTCCTAGGACTTGTGGGAAGCCATACTTGAGCTCCTATCCAGGGTAATTCAATGATTCTTTTAGCCATGCTTGGCTAACTTCTTCTTTAAGTTTTTGGGTTGTTTTAGTTTATAATACATGTTCTAGTCTTTTTCTACATTTCTGAATTTTATTTCCATTCATGTTTTATTACCTTATGCTTTATTTCTATCTTGTGGATCCCAAGAGGTTTTGCTTATTACTTATTACATAAGGCCATTTGGTGAGTAATAAGGGAACTAGGTAATAAAAAAGGTTATAAGTATACTTCGCTAAGGAATTAGGAAGGACGTAACTTTATGTTGGCCTGAACATCTTCTTCATCTTCTTCTTTAGTTAACTAGGTGCCAAGGAATTGGGTTTAGTAATTAAAAAGAAAGATCTACAATGCTTAAGGAATTAACTTGTAGTTACACTAGGCTATAGCATCATGATAATGGTTTTATAATTCAGGAATTTAGTAGGAAATTTCTAGCATGTTTTTATAGACTATGTAAACCAACCCAAGAGCTTAATGTTCATCATCTCTTTATTCTATTATTTTATGCTATTGTTTCTTTCTAGTTCTCAAACCAACAACAAATATACATCATTTTATTTTTTCTGTTTAAGTACTAAACTTAATATTAACAAGAACACCTATCCTTTGGGTTCGAACATTTTTATTACGCGATAGTAAATTGTACACTTGCAATTTCATTATCACCTCCTGTCTTCTTCTCATGGATTTTTGGGAATAAAGACCTTTTTCCCGTCATGTGCCTTGAGCATCCACTGTCCAGGTACCATTGTTCTCTTTGGTTTTGAACTGTTAAGCACATCTGCAAGAGGAATAATCATTGATTTAGGTACCCAAACTTTCTTGGGTCCTTTTTTGTTAGTAATCATCTTGGGTGGACTTTTCCTCCCATGCACTATTTTTTGAGGAGTTTGTTTCTCCTTACCCTCGACCATGAAGGTTTCAGGTTGAATTTTGATGGATGCTGATGAGAAACTTTTCTTTTCAGGCTGATATCTATATAGAACAGTAGACAAGTTATGTTTAATGGCAATTATGTCCTAGTCTTCTTCTTCTTCATATCCTAATCCTCTTCGATCATATGCTGATCTATTATTTCCACTTAATTTGATTAGATTATCATGTCCTTGAGTAAACATGGATAAGTCCTTAATTAAATAACTGACTCTTTCCTTCAAACTTCTAATTTCTTTGTTTGCATCCTGTTCTAAAAGTGCTTGATTTTTCTTGGTAAGCATGATTGAGACTTCCTTAGATGCATTCAGTTCTTTCAATGTTTTATTATGCTTCTTTTTGAGAGAGCTATACTTAATAGCTAATGCATGAGCATATTCTAGCAGTTCATTATAGTCATCAGTTGAGATTTCAGAACATACCTCATCTTGATCATCCTCTTCGTTATTTGATTCGTCGACAGAAATCATCAATGCCTCTGCTTCTCTGTCAGCTTCAATATCAGAGGTGTCTATGGATGCCATGAATGCACAGTATGAAGCTTCCTCAATAGCTCCCTTGGCTTCTTCTTCTTGATCAGAGTCATCTTCTGATTCATCGTTCTGACTGGAAAAGGCCTTCTTCTTGTAGAAAGTTTTCTGCGAAGGCTTATTTCCTAGGCGAGGACAATCCGCTTTGACATGACCAGGTTTCTTGCATTCATAGCAGACGATCCCTCCTTTGCTTGGAGTTCTTTCTTCTTCTCTTGATGAGGAAGAAGGTCTCCCTTTGAATTGCTTCCGGCTTCCCACCATTTTTCTGAATCGTCTGTTGAACAGGGCTTGTTCATCATCAGACCGATCAGATTTGGCTGTTTCCTCATCTGAGGATTCATTAGCTTTCAAAGCCTTTGATTTGTTGGCTTTGAATGCTACAGCTTTAGCGGCTGCTGTTTTTCTTTTTATTATCGCGGCATCATTTGCAAGATCCTGCTCGTGGATCTTCATTTCTCCCAGCAGATCTTCTACTTGATATGTGTCCATGTTCTTTCCGGATCTTTGGGCGGTGACAAAATTTCTCCAGTTGGTGGGAAGACTTATGAGAATCTTTACTACTTGTTCCTTGTTGGTGAATGTTTTGCCCAGATTCCTCATGCCATTGTGAATGGTCTGAAGTCGTGAAAACATGGAATCAATTGACTCATTATCTTCCATCATGAAGTTTTCGTATTGGGATGCAAGCATGCTCATCTTGGTGGTTTGAACAGCAGTTGTTCCCTCATGAGCAATAGCCAGCGTGTCCCATACCTCCTTTGCAGTACTTAGGCTGTCAACTTTATCGTGCTCACTTTTGCTAAGAGCACATATGAGAAATAGCCTTGCCTTGGCATTTCTCTGGTTTTCTGTCTTGTGTTCGTCTGTCCACTTGTCAGCTGGAATGGCCTTGTTTTCACTATCTTTAGGAAAGTAATTTCCCTTAGATATCACATCCCATAGTTTCCAATCAGTTGATTCAATGAAAAGCTGCATATGTTTCTTCCAGTAAGGATAGTTTGAGCCATCGAGGAATGGTGGCTTGTTTGTTGCGGTTCCGGTTGGGTAGGCAATTCCGTCCATGGATCTTTTCACTCTACACCTGTTAAGATGTTAGTAATACTCAGAGCGGTAAAGCTCTGATACCAATTGATAGTAATAAAATCACACAAGAAAGGGGGGTTTGAATTGTGTGGGTGACTTTTTAAAAGTTTTTCGTATTGAAGACGAATTATAAGTTTAAAAGTGTTTATGTAAACGTGCAGTGGAAATATATTTAGAGCATAAGCAGTAAAGCATGCAAGATATTTATCCTGGTTCACCCTCAAAATCGATAGGGCTACGTCCAGTCCTTGGCTATACCAAGATTTTCCACTATTTCGACTGAATAATACAAGTGTTCTCAGGGACTTCTCCCAGTATTCTGAGGACTACTCCTTTACAAGTTTTCTCATGACTTCTCCTTTATCTCTTAAGTATTCGACAGGACTCCTCCCTGATTCTTTTACAAGAATGTTGGTTTTCTACAAAGATCTCTTCACAAAGAGTGGGTAGAGAATATGAGGTTCTAGGTTCAGAGATGATGGTTAAGTTTGGTTCTCTGAAGGGATAGTGTGAGAGTAATGAGAGTTTTCACTCTATGAGGATTTCACACTAATTGGCGACTAAACTCAGAAGGATAGAAAATTCTAAGGTTACTGAGTGTTCTTGGCAAAATCTTGTCTAAGTTATAAAATGACTTGAAGAATTTGAATGCTTAGATATAGTGTAAGTCGCCCATTTGAAAGTGATACAGAGGCAGCTATTTATATCTTCAGTAAGGTGAGAACTGGATGGACTGCTGAAGATCTTCAAAAATAGTTCCGTTAGAGATTTGCTCGATTGAGAGTAACGGATACTTCTGCACTCGTTGCTTGATAAAGTTTGCCATAGTGATGAGCATTTCTTCAATCGCTAGAGAGTGAGTTCGTCTGGCAGTCCTTTTTCTTCTGATTTCCAGAGACAGTAATTAATGCGAGTGGATTCCAGCTAATAAGGCATTTAATGCTTCTGACCAGAGGATTTGAATTCTACCGTTGAGGAGATACGATGATCAGAGGATTTCTCCGTAAATTCAGCAAAAAGCAACTTGAATTAAGGAATGTCGGAGAATTTGAATCTTCAGGATATGTGGCGCTTAATTCTGTCTCTTTCGTATTTAATGCTCTGAGGTGCTTGACAGCTTCTCTTGGTTTTTAGGCAAACGATCTCTACTGAGCAGATTCCTTTCATATCAGTTCTGTGTTTGACTTGGAGTGAAACGGTCAGATCTTTTAGGCGGACGAAGTCTGCTGAGAGAGAGGCTCCAGTTCTCTTAGCCGGACGTACTTTTCCTTTGCTCTTTGATAATGATTGCAGCGTCCCTTCCGTATATAAGAGTTCCTGAATATAAAATACTTTGAAGAGAATTAGTGACTCTTTACGAAATTGTTATTTATCAAAATAGGTTAATTTATTTGGATATTTTTCTCTAACAGAAACATGTATGGATTCTTCCATAGATAGAGTTTTCTTGTTAAAGACTCTATATGCTTTGCTTGTTAGGGAATAACCAAGGAATATACCTTCATCAGACTTTTCATCAAACTTACCAAGGTTTTACTTTCCATTTTTCAATACAAAGCATTTGGATCCAAAAGCATGTAGATGAGAGATATTTGGTTTCCTTCCTTTGTAGAGTTCATAGGGGGTTTTCTTCAGAATAGGTCTAATAAGAACTCTATTGGAAACATAGCAAGCAGTACTTACAGCATCAGCCCAGAATTATTTAGGAAGACTGGATTCACTTAGCATGGTTCTTGCTAATTCTTCAAGTAGTCTGTTCTTCCTTTTTACAACACCATTTTGTTGTGGTGTTCTCGGACTAGAGAAGTTATGTGATATTCCATTTTCATCACATAATTCTTGAAATTCATGATTCTGGAATTCTCCACCATGATCACTTCTAACAGAAGAGATCTTTAAAGCCTTTTCATTTTGAACTAGCCTTGCATATCTTTTGAATGCGTTGAAGGCTTCATTCTTATGAGGCAAGAATAATGTCCAAGTAAATCTAGAGAAATCATCAACAATAACAAGTGCATAAAGATTACCTCCGAAGCTTTTTGTTCTTGACGGTCCGAACAAATCCATATGTAGCAATTGAAGAGGTCTTGTAGTTGAGACTATGTTCTTTGGCTTGAAAGACGTTATGGTTTGCTTCCCTTTTTGACATGCATCACAAAGCTTGTCTTTCTCGAATCTTATCTGGTAGCCCAACAACTAGATCATGCTTGACCAGTTTGTTTACATGATCTATGTGTATATGAGCAAGTCTTCTATGCCATAGCCATGAATCATTATTATTCTTGGCCAAAAGGCATCTGACATTTTGTGGAATTTCATCCAAGGATATCATGAAGACCTTATTGAATTTATATCCGGAAAACTTAATTTCTTTAGTTTCCACATCTTTTACTACACAGATATCATTAATGAAACCAACTTTCAAACCTTTGTCACAGAGTTGACTGATACTTAGAAGATTATGCATCAAACCATCAACATAAAGAACTTTATCGATGACTGTTTGAGGGGGTGAGCCTATTCTTCCAATACCAAGTATCTTTCCCTTTTGATTTTTTCCATATGTGACAAAACCCTTTTCTCTAGGTATAAGTAAAGAGAACTTTGTTTTGTCTCCTGTCATGTGTGATGAGCAGCCACTATCAAGATACCACAAATCCTTTGCTGCTTTCATACACACCCACATGAAAAAGTTCAAACATGGGTATTAGGAACCCAATAAGTTTTGGGTCCTTCTAAGTTAACATTCTTCCTAACCCATATGTATTCCCTATTTGGTACTCCAACATTCTTGTAATAACATCTACTAGGGGTATGTCCTATTTTGTTACAATAAGTACATGAATATTGATTGTAACTAGATGTTTGCCTAGGAGAGGGATTAATCTTCTTAGGAGGTCTATGAGGATTACTTTTCCTATTGTGCATACTCCTAAAAGAATTAGTCTTAGTGTTTTTAGAAGATCCTTCCACTTTGTTTGAATTTACAAACACAGTTTTCTTAACTTGTTTTGTCTTTGGATGAGACGTATATCCTAGTCTAGACTTATTGTTTGAGTGCCTTTGCACACTTAGAATATCATCTAACTTTTGTTTTCCCGTGTTGAAGTTATGAACTCTTTGTTGAAGATTATCTATCTTTTCTTCTAGAGAACTACACTTAGTGCATTTATGTGCAATATCTAACTTAGATTTTATTACATCTAATTCCTCTTGTAAAATCCTACACTTACTTTCTGAGGACGATATTAAATCATTTTGCTTAGTGCTAACCTTAGAAAATTCTTGACATAATTTAAACATATTTTCCAAAGTATATTTTAAATCATGAAAAGAAATAGAATTATCACTAACCTGGGTATCTTAAACATCTGAATCATGTGAAGCCATCAATGCAACTTGTGCTTCTTCTTTGTCAGAATCTGATGATGAACTTACTTCATTATCATCCCAAGCCAAGTATGCTTTTCGTGTGGATTGATCCTTCTTTTCGAATTTGTCCTTTAGACCATGTTTCTTCTTTTGAAGATTTGGACATTCTAACTTGATGTGTCCAGGCTTACCACATTCGAAGCATGTGATCTTTTGAGAGGAAGAAGACTCATTGTTCCTTTGGAAAGATCTGTTATTGTTAAATTTTATACCTTTTCTTTTGAGAAACTTTCCAAAGTTCTTCACTAGAAGATTCAAGTTCCCATTATCTTCTTCTTCAGAATCTGCATCATAATCATGTTTGATGCTTTCTTTTGCCTTTAGGGAAATGGATCGATACTTCTTCTCATGTTGCAAGAGTCATGTTTGATAATCTCTTCTTCTCTAAAATGGCCGTAACCTTTGATTGCCATACTCTTGTGAGTGATCTTAGAACTTTCATGTTCAAATCAATATTTGAAAACTATTTACCAAGAGGAATTAAATGGTTAATCAAATGATTGAATCGTTTTTGCATATCCAATACCTTTTCTCCTGGAAGCATTCTGATTATTTCATATTCTTGAGATAGAGTATTGATCTTTGATCTCTTGACTTCATCTGTTCCTTCATGAGTCACCATCAACGTATCCCATATTTCATTCGATGATGTACATGTTGATACTCTGAAAAACGCATCCATGCCAAGAGCAGATGTAAGAATATTCATTCCTTTGAGATCATATTGAACCTTCTTATTTTCTTCTTCACTCCAAGTACTTTCTGATTTTGGTTGTGAACTTCCTTCAAATTCTTCTACAGGCACAGAGCGACCTTTTTCAATGGATTTCCATATTCCTTCGTCTAATGACTTTATGAAAATTTTCATCTTGATTTTCCAGAAGTCATAGTGTTCTCCATTGAAGAATGGTGGCCTGTTTATGTTGAATCCTTCACTGGTTCCATGATTGGAAGAGGATGCCATCTTTTCCCGGATCTTAGGAGCAACTTAACTAAACTTACGCTCTGATACCAATTGTTAGAATAGATAGCAACCTGAGAAGGGGGGTGGGGTGAATCAGGTTTACCCGATTTTCGCCTTGATAACTTCTTACTTTCAAGATAAATGTAACATCAAACGATTGCAGCGGAATTAAGCGTTGCTTGAAAGTAAAGATGAAGGATAGAAGAATTCACACACACAGAATTTTATCCTGGTTCACCTTCTATCCACCGAAGGCTACGTCCAGTCCCTCAAGAAAATCCCTTGAGGATTTTTCCACTATTGATAAAAATCTCTTACAAGTTCTTACACCAAGGACCCTAAGAATTTCTTTCAATTTGCTGTGAAAGTATACCACTTTCAACAGCCCCTGAAAGTATACCACTTTCACTTCCTGAAGGCAAACCACCTTCAGACCTTGAAGGCTAAACCACCTTCAATCAACACCCAGAAAGTACACCACTTTCAGTATCAACAACCCTTCACCGAGATCCACGGTGAATACTCAATCTATCAGAAAGAGATGAAGAAGAGTTTACAATTGGATGTATCAATCCTTTAACATACAAGTGGATTGATCATGAGAATTTACGCTTTAAGGCTTTTAAGCATAACAAGATTCTGAGTTCCTCAAGATATGAACAACTAGAGTGTTCTTATAAACATGATGATCATGAACTCAGAATTTAGGCTCTTTGAAAGTTTAAGTTCTAAAATACTTAATGAATGAACTATTTTGGAAAAACTTTGGCCTAATGTTGTATTCTCATGTGTTGTTATGTTGTGGACTCAAATGGACTTTATATAGGCAAGGGAAATGTCCTTGAACCAATGCAACCTTTCCCAAAAGGTTTGAGACACAATGGTTCATGAAAAGATGCAACTTTTCGTGTTTGTAATCGATTACATCACTTAGGTAATTGATTACACTAAGAGCCGTTACAGTTTGAATTTCAAATTCAAACATGTAATCGATTACAAGCAAGAGGTAATCGATTACTTGCCTAGGTGTAATCGATTACCAGAAGGCTGAAATTGATTATACTAAAGTCCAACATCCAGAAACTTGATCTTTTAAGATCGGCTTAAGTTTTTCTACTTCTTTTAAGTTATGAAAACATTAAGCTTGATTAGTTTAGGTGTTTTAAAGAGCCTTTATGCTTTGAGAGACCTTTAGAAGCATAACTCACCTAAACTAAGACTTCTAGGTTTGTCGTCATCAAAACCTCAGCCAGGGTCAGGAGCAAGACCTTCTTCACAAAATTAATCCTTTGCTTGGTGATACTCTCACATTACTTTGGAAGGGTCTTCTTATCTAAAAATCAATTAGAGACACTCTCTCATTACTACGAGACCTGTCGCTTTTCTTTAAAATAAAACAGATTTTCAAAACGGCGCTCTCGCATTACTCCGTTTTGTTCCGTTGATTGGTTGTGAGAAGATTCTCCCGTGAGTGGAAAAATTTAATAGAATCCAGTCGGCATAGTAATTAATTAGTAGGAATTGTTGTTACTAGTTCTTGGACTAATTTATTAATTGTTCTTGTAAACAGGAATAAGAGATTAGTAATCCGAGAATCAGAAATGGCCATTAATAAGAAATTGGACCTAATGGCTACCACCATCTTTAACTTGGTCGAACTGCTGGAGATTTTTACGAATGCTGCTATGGCGCGTACGGAGGAGGGGGCGAGCCAAACTGCCGAGAAGTTTGTTACCCTATGGAGAGCGGTGCCAACAATTGGAATTGAACAATACCTGATGCGGGAAGAAAAAAATGAAGGATATCGAAACAACCAACAAGCAGGTAATGGAATTGAGAGGAAGAGGCTAGCTGATTAGGTCATGTCAAGGGAAGGGTACAAAGGACAAGGAGCCATACCGACCTCCTCAAACCAAGGAGCGCATTGATGATTCAGGCCGATGTGCTGGAGTTAAAATGGGCACTCAAAGGGAGCTAAGACCACTAGAAGGAGTTATGTGTTTCAGATGCAAGCTGAAGGGACATTATGTTAGTTCCTGCCCTGAGAAGAGTACCTGCTGGAACTACAACAAGCCGGGGCACATTGCCAAGTATTGCCAAACCCCTAGAGTGGAGGGGACTGTGAACATTGTGCGAGGGAGGAGCCCTATTGCTAAGGGCAGAGTTCTTGCCATTCTCGGGGAAGGAGCCGAGGACAGGAACGAGATCACGGAGGATCAAGATGTGGGAGTATAGCCCTGATTTACCTTTTCGATGATTAGTAGCGGGAGTAAGGCCCTTGTATGGATAGTACTATTAAACCTCGTATTATGAGTAGATTTTTGTTGTTTGATAGGGTATCTCTTGGTTAATGATTGACATTATGAATTACTTATTGGTTGACTTTATGATTGACATCATGATTTACTTATTGATTGACTTTCTGATTGAAGTTATGATTATTGAGATGAGCCTTATGTTAGTAAATTACGTTGATAGTTACCACAAAGATTTCGAAGAACATATTTTTGGCCCTAGTTCGCTCAAAAAAAACTATAAGGAGGGTTACTATTGATGGGAATATTAAGTGATAATATAGGTATTTGGATTTAAGAGGTGATTAGGAGTAGACAAGAAGTCGCATTTTTACCGTATCACAAACTTCAAGGGGGATTTAAAACGTTAGATGAGAACATAGTTTTATAAAGGATATATTAAATGGTGGTTTTGTTGTTTCAAAAAAAAAAGTATACATCACTGAGTCTTTACATTCTTAAACCTTTAGTTTCGAGGATGAAACATATTTTAGAGGGGTAGAATTGTAAGACCCTCGATTTTTGTAAATAGCTCTTTGGTCCTGTAATTATTTGTAATTTGTGATTTACCCCTTGGGATTTATGATATTTAAGATTTGGTACTCGAATAATTAATATTGTGATTTGATCCTTGGTTTAAGAGAATTTATTTACTTAAATTGCAACAAGATGAGTTGTGGCTTAACGGTTGGGGCTTAAGAATTTGATTTGCAAGACAAGGGTTCGAAATTGAGTGATGGAAGTTTTGATTTTAATGATTAATTTTCGAGTAGCCATAGTTTGAACAGAAAATTTGAAATTCAAAATTTGAAAATAAACATGTGTTAATTGGGTATTAATGGGGAAGATCATGAGAGTAAACGGGAGGTGAATTCTGAGATCATGGGGGAGTTATGGACCATAATTTTGTGCTTAAGGAGGCTATATACTCAGCCTTCACCCTAAACCAAAACCCTACCGTTTGCTGCTGCTGCACGTTGTTTCTTTTTGCTGCTGCCTCCTTCGACCTTTTCTGCTGCAATTCCCACCTTGAGAGAAAGTGAAACCTTACTCCAATATCCCTAGTTCCAAGAGCCCTTGTCGTCTTCGGTAAGTTTTCGTTCTTGTTCTATTCTAAGTTTCTTTTGTTCGAGAAACCTCGTGCGAAACCCTCACTGTTTCTATTTTTGGGTACGATTTTTCCTCTCTATTCAAGCTTGACCACGAAATTCTTCCACACCTCTGGGACGAGAACGAGTATTGGAAACCAAGAAGACGAACACCGGCTTACGTTCGTGTCCGCAACAAATTTTGAGGTTGGTTCTACTTTCCACCTCTATTCCTTGTCCTATACTTTTAGACTTTAACCACTGGTAAGGAAAATCGCAAGTGTACGATTGACTATCGCGTAATACAAAAGATCGAACCCAAGGGATAGGTGTTCTTATTAATATATAATTTAGTACTTGTGCAATAAAAATAAAATGATATGTTTGATGTTTGGTTTAGGACAAGATGAAAGCAAAAGAATAGAATAATAAAACAGAATAAGATGAGAAGAATTTAAGCTCTTGGGTTGGTTTACATAGTCTATAAAACATGCTAGAGAACTCCTACTAAATTTCTGAACTTTAAATTCATATTCATGGTGCTATAGCTAAATTTCTACATCCTAATAGCCTTAAGAAATGTAGAACTTTCTTACCTAATTACTAACTCCATAGCCTTGGTTATTAGTTAATTAGAAAAGAAGATGAAGCGGGAATTCGGGCCAACACAAAGTTACGTACATCCTAATAGCCTTAAGAAATGCAAACTTATAACCTTTTTTATTTCCTATTTCCCTTACTACTTACCAAATAGCCTTATGACATAAGTAGAAAGCAAGAAATCTTTTGCGCATAAAGATTAATGAAGAACAAAGAAATAAAACATGAATTGAAGATATTATTCAGAAATGTAAAAGAAAACTAGAACATGAATTATAAACTAAAACAACCCAAAAACTTAAAAGAGAAGTTAGCCAAGCATGGCTAAAGGAGACATTGAATTACCCCGGATAGGAGCTCAAATATGGCTTCCCACAAGTCCTAGGAACAATGCTCAAGAGGGAGAAAGAGAGAATACTTGTTGTATTCTAAGAGGTGTGCTTTACAAGTGAAGAAAAGGGTTCTATTTATAGTAAAAATCCAGCCTCCAGCGCTTGAGCGCGGGCATTCCCAACGCCTGGGCGCTAGGATGCATTAAAAATCCACTTCCTGTCCGAGGCCCAGCGCTGGAGCGCTGGCTTTCCAACGCTTGGGCGCTGGGACAACATATGACTCATTTCCTAGTCAGAGTCCCAGCGCTGGAGCGCTGGGATCCCAACGCTGGAGCGTTGGGACGCTGCTTCTTCATCTTCAAGCTTTTTCTTCCTTCTTCATTCATGGTAGTGGGTTTTGATTGCCATAAAATGCCACTACTCAGCCTTGTTTAATTCTGAAACCTTTCCTCCACTAACATCAATTCCTTCAAACTTTTTCCCATGTGCTAATTTAGAGAGTGATTCTTCATATTCTTCTTTTCCACTTTGGTCCTCTCTTGGTTAGCACTTCAATTCAAGCCCCTTTTATTCTCTCAATCTTCACTTTTAGTCCTCCACTCTTGAACTTTTACAATTTGGTCCCTGATTCCCTGAAACTTTACACATTGGTCCCTGGACAAAAATGATAACTAAACCAGCTTTTTCTAAAAATATAAAATAACTAGAAAAATTCCTAAAAATATAAAATAAAGCTAGAAAATCTAATAAAATCTAATCTATATGCAAAATGCAAAATAAATAGAAAATCTATATAAAAAGAATAAAAATCCTATATGAGACTCAAAAATAATAAAATAAAAAGACTAAAAACTACCTAAAAACATCATATAAAATCCACTCATCACACCACTATACCCAACGACAGCTTGTCCTCAAGCGACAAAACTTAAAGAAAAACTCGTCCTTGAGTTTTGAGAAAGTTTATCTGATTAAAACTTGAAGCACAAAACCCTTTCAAAGAAAGCTTAGCAGAAAAGGAAGACATGCATGTTTTATAGACAAAGAATCAAGAAAGTTAGGCTTGGCTTTTAACATGTTTGAGTTCATCAATTAAGCTCACAAAAATGATATTCTCCATGAAAACAAGAAAGCTCAATGATCCTGCCTATAATTCAAATCAAAACTGAAATAAAGCAACCAAGTGATTTTGAAGAGATTTTGAAGGTGTACTTTGGCCAAAGGGTTGAACAATTCAAGGTGTGGATTTCAAGAAATTGGCAACTCTAGTGGCTGACTCAGAAACAGTTGTTAAGTGATTTTTCCTTGACTAAGAGCTCAACAATTCACACAAGGGTCCTCTCAATTTTTCCCTTTTTTTTTTCTTTTCTTTTTTGAACAAAGTAGTGGAATGTATGGGATGAATGACTTGAATTTTACTCCCCTCATACTCTTTCTCACCCCACTACTTCATTATTTTTTCCTAAGGCACATACCTTATTTTTTTCAACTTCTTTTTTTAGAGAGAAACCCACAAACATAGCTCTAGCAAATTCAACACATGAATCACAATAACAACTATAAGAATTATCACACAAAGTAGGCTCCAAAGAATGACTCTTTTAAGGCTCAAAAGGGGCTACTAGTGGATTTTCAATTTCAAGCAAAACTCTGAGTTTTCAAAAATGCCTATAATCTCTTCTCAACTCACAAAGTGTACAAAACTCCAATCAACATGCAACACAAGGCAGAAAATTTTTACAATCATGCATTCAGAGTCCTCAGCTCTCAGAAAAACATAGGGTAAGTGGTACCCTTTTTAGAACTCAGAAAAACTTTTCCCAACAACCAAAACAATCAAGATGTCAAAATCATTTCTACAACATGCAATCCTAACCGCTTCAAAACATAGAACCTTTTCAAAAGCAGTTCAATCAGATAAAGCATTCACAGCAATAGTAGTATTCAGAATGGATAATATACTCAAGACTCATGCAAAAAGAAAACAGAAAAAAAACTAAACTAAAAATAAAACTAAAAACTATAAAAACAAAAACAAAAACTAAGAAGCTGGTATAGTAAAAAAATTTCCACAAAGGTCCAAGGGAACCTCAATGTAAAAATCAATTTGAACACTTAAGTTCAAGAGGGTTCTTCCTCCTTTTGGAACCTATCCTGTAACAGTGAACAAACAGAAGTCTCACAAGCAGAAGCTTGCTTGACTTGTTAGTTCCAAAATCAGCACAAAAGATCATGGGTTGAAAAATTTGTGTCCACCTTTAAAAAACAAGAATTCTTGAGTTTCCCAAAAATTAAAACCAGTTTAGAACCAAGAGAAAACTCATAGAACCTTAAAACTTCCAGAAAATGGTGAACACAAAATTTATTAAAAACTAAAAACAGCAAACAAAAGCAAAAACAGCAAACTGCCCGAGCTGCAGTGCTTGAGCGTTGGGGATACCAACGCTTGGGCGCTGGAATTAAAACAATTACTGGGCATCAGAAGTCCCAGCGCCTAAGCGCTGGGTTTCCAACGCTATGGCGCTGGAAATTAGAAAAATAAAACTGGGGATTCCAGGGGCCTAGCGCATGAGCGCTGGCCCCCAACGCTGAAGCGTTGGACAACGCTGGAATAAGGGGACTTTAATCAGGGGCCTAACGCTTGTGCGTTGGCCTCCAGCGCCTGATCGCTGGCCCCTCCTGCAGCAACAACATAAAATTTCTTTCTTTTATTTATTTACAAGAGTTGTGCAGAAATTTAAATGACAAAAATTTAAACTATCCTAGGTTGGGTTGTCTCCCAACCAGCTCAATGTTAAGGTCCGAGATAGACCCTTCCCTTTAATCAATTAGGGGTCAGCAAGTTCAACAGTCATCACTTGACTCTCATAATCTCCTCCTAGGTAAGGTTTCAGCCTTTGCCCATTGACCAGAAATGTGTTCTTTGTACCCCGATTCTCCAACTCAACCGCACCATGAGGGAAGATTTTGGTGACCAAAAATGGTCCTGTCCATCTTGACTTCAACTTTCCAGGGAACAACCTCAGCCTTGAGTTATATAATAACACAAGCTGTCCTGGACTAAACTCTTTTGGCAAGATCTTCTTATCATGCCACCTTTTTGTTTTTTCCTTGTAGATCCTAGCATTGTGATATGCTTGGAGTCTAAATTCATCCAGCTCATGTACCCGTACCTGTCTTTTATCCCCAACTTCTTTGGGATCCAAGTTCAAATGTTTCAAAGCCCAAAAGGCTTTATGCTCAAGTTCCACAGGTAAATGACAAGTCTTACCATAAACCAACTGGTAAGGAGAGGTTCCAATAGGAGTTTTAAACGCAGTTCGGTAAGCCCACAAGGTGTCATCTAATTTCCTTGACCAATCCTTCCTTGAGGTACCAACTGTTTTTTCCAAAATCCTTTTTAACTCCCTATTAGAAACCTCTACTTGTCCACTAGTTTGGAGGTGATAGGGGGTAGCAATTTTATGATTAACACCATATTTTTTCAAAAGAGTTTCAAAAGCTTTATTACAAAAATGCTTACCTCCATCACTGATTATTGCTCTTGGCACCCCAAATCTAGTAAAAATCTTTTTCTTCAGAAAATCCAAAACCACTTTTCCATCATTTGTGGGAAGGGCTGATGCTTCAACCCACTTAGAAACATAGTCAACAGCAACCAAAATATACTGGCAACCAAAAGAAGGTGGAAAAGGTCCCATGAAATCGATGCCCCATACATCAAAAAGCTCAACTTCCAAAATCATTTTTTGGGGCATCTCATTCCTTCTTGAGATATTACCAGTTCGTTGACAGCGATCACACCTTACCACAAATGCTCTACTATCTTTGAAGATAGTAGGCCAATAAAAACCACTTTGGAGGACTTTAGCTGCAGTCCTCTCACTTGAAAAATGGCCTCCATAATCAGAGCCATGACAATGCCATAAAATAGCCTCAAATTCTTTTTCTGGAATACACCTTCTAATGATCCCATCAGAACATTCTCTAAACAAATAAGGTTCATCCAAGAAAAAGAATTTGGCATCATGCAGAAATTTCTTCTTTTGTTGCCAAGTCAAATCAGAAGGCAACACACCAGCAGCTTTAAAATTAGCTAAATGTACATACCATGGAGCTATCTCTTGGACAGCTAAAAGCCTCTCATCTGGGAACTCCTCTTGAATAGGAATTGGATCGGAGTTCCCCTCTTCAAGTCTTGACAAATGGTCTGCTACACCATTGTCTTTCCCTTTCCTGTCCACAATTTCAAGATCAAACTCTTGTAAGAGTAAGATCCACCTAATTAGCCTGGGTTTAGCTTCCTGCTTAGCAAACAAATACTTCAATGCAGAATGGTCAGTATGCACAATAACTTTAGTACCCAAAACGTAAGGTCTGAATTTATCTAAAGCATAAACTACACTCAACAACTCCTTTTCAGTTGTAGCATAATTTTTTTGAGCTTCATTCAGAACCTTACTAGCATAGTAAATCACATGCAACACTTTACCATTTTTTTGACAAAGAACAGCCCCTATTGCATTATCACTAGCATCACACATAACTTCAAAAGGCAAATCCCATTGGGGAGCAACAATGATAGGGGCTGAAACAAGTTTTTCTTTTAATAATTTAAAAGCAGCCAAACACTCATCATTAAAGATAAAAGGAGCTTCTTTTTCAAGGAGATTTGTCATAGGCTTAGCAATTGTGAACCTATAGCATAGGTTCCTTAAGGTTCTTCTTCCTCCATCTCCAATTTATCTTCAAAGACAAATTCTAAAATGAAGGTTGCTTTCACCTCCTCTCTTTGAACCACGAGTTCATTTTCATGAACAAGTGGTTGTTGTTCATCCCTGGGGTGCCTCCACAGAATGTCATTCAGCCTCCCTTGCAAGATAATTCTGGCCTTCCATTCCTGCACTCGGTTGGGCAAAGATCCCGAAGCATGCTTGCAATCCAATTCAGAGTAATACTCATCAATTAAATTGAGAGCATCACACTTCTTTTTTTCATCTTCTTTTTTAAGATATGCCCGGATCTTTGCCAGCCATTCTTCAAATGTTTCAGCCATAATTCCTTACAAAAATCAGCAGACAAAATTAGCAGCACAAGTTCATCACACAAATAATATTTTTTTTTATTCTTTTTTTTTATATAAACAAAAAGCACTAAACAAAATAATAAAAAGAACAGAACCTATCCCCGGCAACGGCGCCAAAAACTTGATAATGAAATTGCAAGTGTACAATTTACTATCGCGTAATATAAAAAGATCGAACCCAAGGGATAGGTGTTCTTATTATTATATAATTTAGTACTTGTGCAATAAAAATAAAATGATGTGTTTGGTTTAGGACAAGAAGAGAGCAATAGCATAAAATAATAAAGCAAATAAGATGAGAGAATTTAAGCTCTTGGGTTGATTTACATAATTTATAAAACATGCTAGACAACTCTTACTAAATTTCTGAACTCTAAATTCAAATTCATGGTGCTATAGCCTAAATTTCTACACCCTAATAGCCTTAAGAAATGTAGAACTTCCTTACCTAATTACTAACTCCATAGCCTTGGTTATTAGTTAATTAGAGAAGAAGATGAAGAAAGAATCCGAGCCAACACAAAGTTACGTACATCCTTATAGCCTTAAGAAATGCAAACATATAACCTTTTTTATTTCCTATTTCCCTTACTACTTACCAAATGGCCTTATGACATAAGTAGAAAGCAAGAAATCTTTTGCGCATAAAGATTAATGAAGAACAAAGAAATAAATAATGAATTGAAGATATTATTCAGAAATGTAAAAGAAAACTAGAACATGAATTATAAATTAAAACAACCCAAAAACTTAAAAGAGAAGTTAGCCAAGCATGGCTAAAGGAGACATTGAATTACCCTGGATAGGAGCTCAAATATGGCTTCCCACAAGTCCTAGGAACAATGCTCAAGAGGGAGAAAGAGAGAATACTTGTTGTATTCTATGAAGGTGTGCTTTACAAGTGCAAGTTGCCTCCCTATTTATAGCAAAAATCTGGCCTCAGCAATTAAATCCCACTTCCAGACCGAGGCCCAGCGCTTGAGCGCTGGCTTTCCAACGCTTGGGCGCTGGGTCAACATCTGACTCATCATCCAGTCAGAACCCCAGCGCTGGAGCGCTGGGATCCCAACGCTGGAGCGTTGGGACGCTGCTTCTTCATCTTCAAGCTTTTCCTTCCTTCTTCATTCATGGTAGTGGGTTTTGATGGCCATAAAATGCCACTACTCAATTCCTTCCTCCACTAACATCAATTCCTTTAAACATTTTTTCCATGTGCTAAATTAGAGAGTGATTCTTCATATTCTTCTTTTTCACTTTGGTCCTCTCTTGGTTAGCACTTCAATTCAAGCCCTCATATTCCCTCAATCTTCACTTTAAGTCCTCCACTCTTGAACTTTTACAATTTGATCCCTGACTTCCTGAAACTTTACACATTGGTCCCTGGACAAAAATGATAACTAAACCAGCTTTTTCTAAAAATATAAAATAACTAGAAAAATTCCTAAAAATATAAAATAAAGGTAGAAAAACAAATAAAATCTAATCTACATGCAAAATGCAAAATAAATATAAAATCTACATAAAAATAATAAAAAACCTATATGTGACTCAAAAATAATAAAATAAAAAGACTAAAAAGACCCTAAAATTATCATATAAAATCTAGTCATCACACCACTATACCCAACGACAGCTTGTCCGCAAGCGACAAAACTTAAAGAGAAACTCGTCCCTGAGTTTAGAGAAAGTTTTTATCCGATTGAAATATGATAATTTTCCAGAAAGCTTAGCGGATAAGGAAGACATGCATGTTTAATAGACAAAGAATCAAGAAAGTTAGGCTTGGCTTTTAACAAGTTTGAGTTCATCAATAAAGCTCACAAAAATAATATTCTCCATGAAAACAAGAAAGCTCAATAATTCTGCCTATAATTCAAATCAAAACTGAAATAAAGCAACCAAGTGATTTTGAAGAGATTTTTAAGGTTGTAACTTGGCCAAAGGCTTGAACAATTTTAAGGTATGGATTTCAAGAAATTGGCAACTGTAGTGGCTGACTCAGAAATTTGTTGCTAAGTGATTTTTTTTTTCTTGACTAAGAGCTTCAACAATTCACACAAGGGTTCTCTCAATTTTTCTCTTTTTTTTTTGAACAAAGTAGTGGAATGTATGGGATGAATGACTTGAATTTTACTCCCCTCATACTCTTTCTCACCCCACTACTTCATTATTTTTTCTAAGGCACATACCTTATTTTTTCCAATTTTTTCCTTCTTTTTTTAGAGAGAAACCCAACAAACATAGCTCTAACAATTTTCAGCACATCAATCACAATAACAACTTTAAGAATTATCACACAAAGTAGGCTCCAAAGAATAACTCTTTTAAGGCTCAAAAGGGGCTACTAGTGGATATAACATTTCAAGCAAAAATCTGAGTTTTCAAAAATGCCTATAATCTCTTCTCAACTCACAAAGTGTACAAAACTCCAATCAACATGCAACACAAGGCAGAAAAATTTCACAATCATGCATTCAGAGACCTCAGCTCTCAGAAAAAGATAGGGTAAGTGGTACCCTTTTTAGAACTCAGAAAAACTTTTGCCAACAACCCAACAATCAAGATGTCAATAATCCTTTCTACAGCATGCAATCCTAACTGCTTCAAAACATAGAACCTTTCACAAAGCAGTTTAATCAGATAAAGCATTCACAAAGCTATAGCAATATTCAGAATGGATAATATACTCAAGACTCATGCAAAAAGAAAATAGAAAAAAAACTAAGCTAAAAATAAAACTAGAAAAACAAAAACTAAGAAGCTAGCATAGTAACAAATTTTCACAAAAGTCCAAGGGAACCTCAATGCAAAAATAAATTTGAACACTTAAGTTCAAGAGGGCTCTCCCTCCTTTTGGTACCTATCCTGTAACAATGAACAAACAAAAGTCTCACAAGCAGAAGCTTGCTTGACTTGTTAGTTCCAAAATCAGCACAAGTAAGATCATGGGTTGAAAATTTGTGTCCACCTTAAAAACAAGAATCTTTGAGTTCCCAAAAATCAAAACCAGTGTAAAATCAAGGGAAAACTCATAGAATCTAAAAACTTTCAGAAATTGGTGAACACAAAATTTTATTAAAAACTAAAAACAGCAAATAAAAACAAAACAGCAAATCTGCCCGAGCTCCAGCGCTTGAGCGTTGGGGATGCCAACGCTTGGGCGCTGAAATTAAAACAAAAACTGGGATTCCAGGGGCTTAGCGCATGAGCGCTAGCCCTCCAGCGCTGGAGCGCTGGAATTAAAATGGAATTAGAGGTGTTAAGCAGGGGCCTAACGCTTGAGCGTTGGCCTCCAGCGCTAGAGCGCTGGCCTCTCCTGCAGCAAAAACATAGAATTTTTTTCTTTTATTTATTTACAAGGATGATGCAGAAAATTAAATGACAGAATTTTAAACTATTCCTAAGTTGGGTTGTCTCCCAACCAGCTCATTGTTAAAGTCCGAGATAGACCCTTCACTTAATCATTTTTCAACCGGGGTCTATTACAAAATTCATTAGACCCCGCAAATCATGCAAATTTTGGCACAACAACATCATGATGCCCAATGAATTTCCAGCTAACAAAGCAACAATATTCAAATTAAAAATGGAAGAGATAAATAAATTTTCCCTTCCTTGTTCTTTGCCTTGCCATTGTGAACCTATAGCATAGGTTCTTTGAGGTTCTTCTTCCTCCATCTCCAATTTATCTTCAAAGACAAATTCTAAAATGAAGGTTGCTTTCACCTCCTCTCTTTGAACCACGAGTTCATTTTCATGAACAAGTGGTTGTTGTTCATCCCTGGGCTGCCTCCACAGAATGTCATTCAGCCTCCCTTGCAAGATCATTCTGGCCTTCCATTCCTGCACTCGGTTAGGCAAAGATCCCGAAGCATGCTTGCAATCCAATTCAGAGTAATACTCATCAATTAAATTGAGAGCATCACACTTCTTTTTTTCATCTTCTTTTTTAAGATATGCCCGGATCTTTGCCAGCCATTCTTCAAATGTTTCAGCCATAATTCCTTACAAAAATCAGCAGACAAAATTAGCAGCACAAGTTCATCACACAAATAATATTTTTTTTATTCTTTTTTTTTTATATAAACAAAAAGCACTAAACAAAATAATAAAAAGAACAGAACCTATCCCCGGCAACGGCGCCAAAAACTTGATAATGAAATTGCAAGTGTACAATTTACTATCGCGTAATATAAAAAGATCGAACCCAAGGGATAGGTGTTCTTATTATTATATAATTTAGTACTTGTGCAATAAAAATAAAATGATGTGTTTGGTTTAGGACAAGAAGAGAGCAATAGCATAAAATAATAAAGCAAATAAGATGAGAGAATTTAAGCTCTTGGGTTGATTTACATAATTTATAAAACATGCTAGAAAACTCTTACTAAATTTCTGAACTCTAAATTCAAATTCATGGTGCTATAGCCTAAATTTCTACACCCTAATAGCCTTAAGAAATGTAGAACTTCCTTACCTAATTACTAACTCCATAGCCTTGGTTATTAGTTAATTAGAGAAGAAGATGAAGAAAGAATCCGAGCCAACACAAAGTTACGTACATCCTTATAGCCTTAAGAAATGCAAACATATAACCTTTTTTATTTCCTATTTCCCTTACTACTTACCAAATGGCCTTATGACATAAGTAGAAAGCAAGAAATCTTTTGCGCATAAAGATTAATGAAGAACTAAGAAATAAAACATGAATTGAAGATATTATTCAGAAATGTAAAAGAAAACTAGAACATGAATTATAAATTAAAACAACCCAAAAACTTAAAAGAGAAGTTAGCCAAGCATGGCTAAAGGAGACATTGAATTACCCTGGATAGGAGCTCAAATATGGCTTCCCACAAGTCCTAGGAACAATGCTCAAGAGGGAGAAAGAGAGAATACTTGTTGTATTCTATGAAGGTGTGCTTTACAAGTGCAAGTTGCCTCCCTATTTATAGCAAAAATCTGGCCTCAGCAATTAAATCCCACTTCCAGACCGAGGCCCAGCGCTTGAGCGCTGGCTTTCCAACGCTTAGGCGCTGGGTCAACATCTGACTCATCATCCAGTCAGAACCCCAGCGCTGGAGCGCTGGGATCCCAACGCTGGAGCGTTGGGACGCTGCTTCTTCATCTTCAAGCTTTTCCTTCCTTCTTCATTCATGGTAGTGGGTTTTGATGGCCATAAAATGCCACTACTCAGCCTTGTTTAATTCTGAAACC
Source organism: Acmispon strigosus (assembly GCA_030819835.1). Classification (NCBI taxonomy): domain Eukaryota; kingdom Viridiplantae; phylum Streptophyta; class Magnoliopsida; order Fabales; family Fabaceae; genus Acmispon; species Acmispon strigosus. The sequence goes on along the minus strand of JAUAMA010000004.1, from coordinate 23,215,163 downwards.
CTTCCTCCACTAACATCAATTCCTTTAAACATTTTTTCCATGTGCTAAATTAGAGAGTGATTCTTCATATTCTTCTTTTTCACTTTGGTCCTCTCTTGGTTAGCACTTCAATTCAAGCCCTCATATTCCCTCAATCTTCACTTTAAGTCCTCCACTCTTGAACTTTTACAATTTGATCCCTGACTTCCTGAAACTTTACACATTGGTCCCTGGACAAAAATGATAACTAAACCAGCTTTTTCTAAAAATATTAAATAACTAGAAAAATTCCTAAAAATATAAAATAAAGGTAGAAAAACAAATAAAATCTAATCTACATGAAAAATGCAAAATAAGTATAAAATCTACATAAAAATAATAAAAAACCTATATGTGACTCAAAAATAATAAAATAAAAAGACTAAAAAGACCCTAAAATTATCATATAAAATCCAGTCATCAAATCTCAGTTTTAGCTTTATCTACCTCAATCCCTTTTTCAGAAATCTTGTGCCCAAGCACAATGGCATCTTTTACCATGAAATGACATTTTTCCCAATTAAGTACCAAATTCTTTTCTTGGCACCTAAGTAGAATCCTTTCCAAATTGCTCAAACACTTGTCAAAGTTGGGGCCATATACAGAAAAATCATCCATGAACACTTCCATACATTCACCAATTAAATCATAAAAAATAGCAAACATACATCTTTGGAAGGTTCCTGGAGCATTACACAAGCCAAAAGGCATCCTTTTATACGCAAACACCCCAAAGGGGCAAGTAAAAGCAGTTTTTTCTTGATCTTTAGGATCAACAACAATTTGATTATATCCTGAGTATCCATCCAAGAAACAATAGTACTCATGGCCAGCCAATCTGTCAAGCATTTGATCAATAAAGGGAAGGGGGAAATGATCTTTCCGGGTGGCAGAATTTAGCCTCCGGTAATCTATACAAACCCTCCATCCAGTTACCATCCTGGTGGGAATCAATTCATTGTTCTCATTCGGGACCACAGTAATTCCCCCTTTTTTGGGAACTACCTGAACAGGACTAACCCATTCACTATCAGAAATGGGATAGATGATCCCAGCATCAAGCAACTTAATTACTTCTTTCCTTACCACCTCTTTCATGGCAGGATTAAGTCTTCTTTGGGGTTGGACTACAGGTTTAACTTGTTGTTCTAAACAAATTTTATGCATACAAACAGTGGGGCTTATGCCCTTAATGTCCTCAATAGTCCAACCCAAAGCAGATTTATGAGCTCTAAGAATTCTTACCAGTTTTTCTTCTTCAAGAGGAGAGAGGGAACTACTCACAATGACTGGCTTATTATTACCTTCTTCAAGAAATACATACTTAAGGGTAGAAGGTAAGGGCTTCAGTTCCCTCTTTTCCTCTTGAACTTCTTCTTCTCTTTTGAGCTCCTCTACCCAATTTCCCTTTGGATGGAAAACATGGGCAGCCTCCAGATATCTTGCCATTTCAATGACCTGTTCGTCATTGTTTTCAATATCTTCAAAATCCAACCCTTCTGAGATTATAGTCTCTAAAGGATCTTCTTCTTTCCACATGGCAACAAACTGTTAGGCAGAAATAATTTTTTATATTTTTTTTATATATATACAAGAAGTACTAAACAAGATAAAAATAAGAACTTGAAAAGAACCTATCCCCGGCAACGGCGCCAAAAACTTGATAAGGAAAATCGCAAGTGTACGATTGACTATCGCGTAATACAAAAGATCGAACCCAAGGGATAGGTGTTCTTATTAATATATAATTTAGTACTTGTGCAATAAAAATAAAATGATATGTTTGATGTTTGGTTTAGGACAAGATGAAAGCAAAAGCATAGAATAATAAAACAGAATAAGATGAGAAGAATTTAAGCTCTTGGGTTGGTTTACATAGTCTATAAAACATGCTAGAGAACTCCTACTAAATTTCTGAACTTTAAATTCATATTCATGGTGCTATAGCCTAAATTTCTACATCCTAATAGCCTTAAGAAATGTATAACTTTCTTACCTAATTACTAACTCCATAGCCTTGGTTATTAGTTAATTAGAAAAGAAGATGAAGAGGGAATTCGGGCCAACACAAAGTTACGTACATCCTTATAGCCTTAAGAAATGCAAACTTATAACCTTTTTTATTTCCTATTTCCCTTACTACTTACCAAATGGCCTTATGACATAAGTAGAAAGCAAGAAATCTTTTGCGCATAAAGATTAATGAAGAACAAAGAAATAAAACATGAATTGAAGATATTATTCAGAAATGTAAAAGAAAACTACAACATGAATTATAAACTAAAACAACCCAAAAACTTAAAAGAGAAGTTAGCCAAGCATGGCTAAAGGAGACATTGAATTACCCCGGATAGGAGCTCAAATATGGCTTCCCACAAGTCCTAGGAACAATGCTCAAGAGGGAGAAAGAGAGAATACTTGTTGTATTCTAAGAGGTGTGCTTTACAAGTGAAGAAAAGGGTCCTATTTATAGTAAAAATCCAGCCTCCAGCGCTTGAGCGCGGGCATTCCCAACGCCTGGGCGCTAGGATGCATTAAAAATCCACTTCCTGTCCGAGGCCCAGCGCTGGAGCGCTGGCTTTCCACCGCTTGGGCGCTGGGACAACATATGACTCATTTCCTAGTCAGAGTCCCAGCGCTTGAGCGCTGGGATCCCAACGCTGGAGCGTTAGGACGCTGCTTCTTCATCTTCAAGCTTTTTCTTCCTTCTTCATTCATGGTAGTGGGTTTTGATTGCCATAAAATGCCACTACTCAGCCTTGTTTAATTCTGAAACCTTTCCTCCACTAACATCAATTCCTTCAAACTTTTTCCCATGTGCTAATTTAGAGAGTGATTCTTCATATTCTTCTTTTCCACTTTGGTCCTCTCTTGGTTAGCACTTCAATTCAAGCCCCTTTTATTCTCTCAATCTTCACTTTTAGTCCTCCACTCTTGAACTTTTACAATTTGGTCCCTGATTCCCTGAAACTTTACACATTGGTCCCTGGACAAAAATGATAACTAAACCAGCTTTTTCTAAAAATATAAAATAACTAGAAAAATTCCTAAAAATATAAAATAAAGCTAGAAAATCTAATAAAATCTAATCTACATGCAAAATGCAAAATAAATAGAAAATCCATATAAAAAGAATAAAAATCCTATATGAGACTCAAAAATAATAAAATAAAAAGACTAAAAACTACCTAAAAACATCATATAAAATCCACTCATCAACCACTAAAATTAAAATTTAGGAGAAAGTGATTTTTGGGACATATCAACTCTTGAGCATGTTAATTGAATGTTGAACAACGTGACTCTCATGAAAATTCTAAGTAAAAAGCGGTTTTGAACCTCTTTTAAGTGAGAAAAACTGGTACACGATGAACTGACAGAGAGCTAACGCTTGAGCGTTAGACTCCCAACGTATGAGCGTTGGTGTTTTGCCCAGAACGTCTGCCAATCCAAGGAGCCAACGCCTGAGCGTTGGCATCCCAACGCACAAGCGTTGGGCCCCTACCAGCCAGAAAACAGAAATTTGTTCCTTGCTTCTAAAATTGATTCTGAGGTTTCTACCTTCTTCCCTAGGACTAAGTAAGGGTATTAAATTGTATATTACGAATTTGGACTTGAAGTGGACGGAATATACTAGGAGGTAAGGGTAACTTCTCTATATAGGTTAATTGATATTTGTGATATTCTTGATTCTTTTTGGAAAATTGATTGAGATAACTTGGAATGATTGTGTAGACCGCTAGTACTCTATTATTAGTGTGAATGAGAAATTGGAATTAATCTTGATATAACATGTTGATATGTTAAGAGAAATTGGAAGTAATTGGCATATGATATAATGACCATATTGAAATAATGTGTGAACTGTTGGTTCATGATATTGGGAATTATTTTGAGTCATAACATATGCACTACTTAGGTTTGTTTAGGCTATAATGTGACCGGTGCTTGTCTCATGGGATCAAGGCAATCTTTCACGACTTCATTGCCAAGAAGAAGGGCGTTGTTACTCACGGGGTCCGCATGATAGGCGTCCAAAGAAAGGTTACCCTCCAAGTAGTGAAGGGCGTCCAACTCCAAGGCGGCCTCCTCTTTACCCTCTTTAGCATTATTGACACCTTCTTCTGGTGTTGGTCCTTCAGTGACAACTCTCGATGGGCGACTGGAAGAGGACTTCTTCCGTTTCTCAGACCGCCTTGCCTCCGAATTACGGCCATCCCCCTCTGCGGATACCTCTCTCCAAACAGCTGTCTCCTAAAGGCTGTTACCTCCTTGTGTCATAGCATTTTGGTCGCCAGTCTGGGCCTCCAGGGCGACTTGGGCCTTAGGGGCGGGCTGAGGCGTGTCCTGGCATGCCTTCTTCCTTGCAGGCTTTTCCATGATGGGGCGAAGGGCATTAGATCCGCCATCATTTCCAGCAAGTTGCGCCTCCTTTGCAGACGGACAATCACAGCCTTAGACAACTTGAACTTGTCAACTGCAAGAAAAATCGATAAAGGTTAGACACAATACAGTACGAATACACTTATAATATTACAAAGATTTCAAACTCACGCAGGTATTGCTCAACGGTGCCTTTACTTTGGGCGAAAAGCAACTCGCCAAGATTAATGAGGGGGGCCACCCCAAGATACTTCATAATAGCCCAGTCTTCTGTGGTAAGGGCCCCGTCCACTATGCTAAGAGAATAGTTGGGCGACTCCATCCAGTAGGGCAGGAATCGCATGACGCCAATGTCATCATGGCGTAAGAGGTGTGGAATTTTAGGGCTGTCAACAACTTTGAAGAAGCGTGACTTCCACTGCTCATGCGTGTTACTCTTCCATGGCTTAAATCTGGCTTTGGAAGGTTTTGCCGCAATGGCGACCCATGAGCTGGTGGGCGCTATGTCCAAACCCTTCTTATTGGGTGGGACACATATATAAAAGAAGAAGAAATACTCATATCTGGGGATGATTTCAAGAGCACCACACAAGATTTCAAACGCCCGTATGAACGCCAAAGAATTAGGGCTCAGTTGGGTTGAGGCGACCTTAAGGCCACTCAGGACTTCGCAGACAAAAGGAGAAAAAGGGAGACAGACACCAAGGTCCTTGAAAAGGTATGTATAAACATAAAAAATGGGGGGGGGTATTGGCGTTAACCCTAGTGTCGCTAACACGTTCAGTTACGGCGCCCGGGCGAGTGATGAGGACGGGGTCGTAGTTATCCGAGCAAAGCCCGCCTACATGTTTAATAAAGCTTTTAATAGTTTTGGCGTCTGTAAAGACGGGGAAGATAGAAGACACCTTAGAGGAGACAAGGCCCACTTGGACGGGCCAAGGAAGTGAATCCTTGTAAATGAAAAGTTTTGTTGCAGGGGACAAAGGTGCTTTTGATTGTTCGTTCGAGGTTCCAGCGCCGGAGGTGGTGGCGGCGGAATCCATTAAAACAAAAGAAGAAGAAGAAAACAAGGGAGAACACGTACTTTTCAAAGAAAGGGGGTTTCTGGCACGGTTTAGAAGGCTGAAGCACGGCGGAACAAGGGCACTAGGGGCACAACTCTACAACAAATACACGCCGGAAATCGCATAGAGGATGGACAAAGGTGAGTAAAACGAACTAGATGGTAGGGGTTTATATAAGGGGGGAAAGTGAAGGGAGAAGGAGAAGGGTTGCGGCTGAGTGTGAGTAGGATCCATAAATGCAACGCATCCCAACAATTGCATTTATGTCCCATCATTAGGCGCGTCACCACACGCATGATCATTTCCAATGTGTAATGATTGTTTTGAAAGACTAAAAGCGGCGCATGGGTACGAGACACTAGACAATGGGGCGCGTGGGCACGGAACCCTAAGTAAGAGTACATCAAGGGTCAAAGAGTTGGCGTGAAGGGAAAGAAATGACAATAGTCACTGGACAACTATGGACTGAGCAAGCGCCCCCAAAGAAAAATGGCGAGTCAAAATAAAAGGTACTTTAAGCACTTGAGTTATTATTTTTTAAGTTAATGCGTGCTACTTCTAAGTACGCATGTGAAAGTAAACAGGACATGTAAAATCAAAGAGTATGGCGGCGTGAGCATATTCCCTCTAGCCTGGTGGGTAACTTTCCACCAAGCGGGCGCCCTCATGATGGACAAAAAATGGGGGCACAAGCAAACGACTGCAAAATGTTAAGACTTACTTAGACTTGTGGGCTGGTTGTAGTGCACGAGGCAGGGCGATTACTCCTTGGTGCCCTGAAACACTTCACAATAGGCATCGAGCACCTCACAACAATTTCAGTGGCCACGTCATAAGTGACGGCATATCTATTCCCCATGTCCACGCCTTAAGTGACTCATTCCTCTATAGGATGTTGTACTCTTTTTCCTTCACTAGGTTTTTTTCCCACTAGGTTTTTCTTGGAAAGGTTTTAACGAGGCACATTCTGTAGGGGTGACCGCCCAAAGGAAGCGTTGGTTGGAACTCTAAGGCGATCGTTTTCTAAAGACACTTCTCGTCTTCATGTTTCAGACTACGTGTCCTGTGGGCTTGTGGGCTGGCTTTCATCATTGAGAAGACCTTTCAAGACTAGTTAAAGGCACTTCGCTTTCAGGAGAGCGCCCCACGACAGCTAGAGGGCGACCTACATCGGCGAAGGGCAGCTTAGGACGACGACCCCAGGGGCACATCTGTAATACATAGGGAGGGTAAACTTTGTAACCTATTGGGCCTGCTCTTTAAGGCCCATAAGGCTTAGTCTGAATTAAATGTCACTTATGGCTTTCCTCCCTATAAATAGCCAACGAAGGCTCATGTCAAAGGGTTCACATTTTTCTCTAATAAGATAATAGCCTTACTTCTCTCATATACTGCCTCATTCCAAGAACAGGCTTTTTGATCAACTTAAGGGCTTTTGGCTGATTTCAGTATTTTCGGCCGATTTCAGGGTTTTTCCGCTGACTATAGTATAGGGTATTTGGACGATTTAAGGGCTCTGGTTCAGTTTTATGGTTTTTCTGTTGACTCTAGGCTTTTAGAATGATTTTAGGGTTTCCGGCTTATTATAGGGTTTTAGGCCGGCTTTAGGGCTTTCTAATAGACTTTAGGGCTTTTGGCCGATTTAAGGGTTTTTCCAAAGACTACAGTATAGGGTATTTGGACGATTTAAGGGCTCTGGGTCAATTTTATGGTTTTTCTGTAGACTTTAGGCTTTCCGTCCTCCATCTTCTGAGAGTGGTCCTTCGTCCTTTGCCGATGCTGATGCCTCTACCCAGCTTATTCTCTCTCATCTTGCAGACATGAAGCAGCACATTAACCAGCGTTTTGATCGCATGGAAGGCCGGGTCGAGTCCATGTATACTACTCTACGTGCTGATATGGATAGTCTTAGACTTCGTGTCGTCAACATGACTCACTCTCCTCTTAATTTTCCTGATTTATCTGATGACTCAGATGATATTTAGACTTTTTATGCTTTATTTGGACATCTTTTCCTTTTGGGTTGTAATAGCGTAGTTTAAACTGTTGACTGCTTTGTTGGATGTTTTTAGTTTTTGCACTGTTTGGATTATGACTCTCAACCTCTGGCATTGTTAATTATGTTGGATTTTGCTCTTTTCATTACATATTTACCCCCAACCCCTATGCTTTGTTTGTTTATACACTTGTGTGGTTGCATGCCTGTTTCTAGCTTTTTCTTCTTTTTGATGAAGTCAAAAGGGGGAGAAAGGTTCTGTGTTCTTTAAAGATTATATGCAGGAATTCAACAAGTGAATCAGAAAGGGGGAGATATATTGGATTACATCAAACAGGGGGAGTTTTCAACAAAGAAGCATTTCTGATCTTCAAGGTTCAAAGAATGTGTTTGCCATCATCAAAAAGGGGGAGATTGTGAAGAAGGTCTTGCTCCTGACCCTGGCTGAGGTTTTGATGACGACAAACTCATCAGCAAAATGAAGAAAAGAAGACTTAGAGGAAACAGTGTTATATGTTTCAACATCTACCTAAGAGTCTTAGTTTAGGTGAGTTATGCTTCTAAAGGCTTCACAAAGCATAAATGCTCCTTAAAACATCTAAGCTAATCAAGTTTAATGTTTTCATAAGTTAAAAGAAGTAGTATATCTAATGCCGATCTTAAAAGTTCAAGTTTCTGGATATTGGACTTGAGTGTAATATATTTCACCTTTCTGGTTAATTGATTACACCTAGGCAAGTAATCGATTACATGTTTGAATTTGAAATTCAAACAGCAACGGCTTTTAGTGTAATCGATTACATACCCGAAAAGTTGTATCTTTTCATGAACCATTGTGTCTCGAACTTTTTGGGAAGGGTTGCATTGGTTCAAGGTCGTTCCTCTTGCCTATATAAAGTCCATTTGAGTCCAGAAACATAACAACACATGAGAATACATCATTAGGCCAAAGCTTTGCCAAAATTGTTCATTCATTAAGTCTTTTGATACTTAAACTTTCAAAGAGCCTAAATTCTGAGTTCATGATCTTCATTGTTAAGAGAACACTCTAGTTGTTCATATCTTGAGGAACTCATAATCTTATTATGCTTAAGAGCCTTAAAGCACAATTCTCATGATCAATCCGCTTGTATGTTAAAGGATTGATACAGCCAAATTGTAAACTCTTCTTCATCTCTTTTTCGTAGATTGAGTATTCACCGTGGGTCTCGGTGAAAGGGTTGTTGTTACTGAAAGTGGTGTACTTTCAGGATGTGGATTGAAGGTGGTTTAGCCTTCAAGGTCTGAAGGTGGTTTGCCTTCAGGGACTGAAAGTGGTGTGCTTTCAGGGGCTGTTGAAAGTAGTGTACTTTCATAGGTGGTTGATAGAAATTCTTAAGGTACTTGGTGTAAGGACTAGTAAGAGATTTTTTTATCAATAGTGGAAAAATCCTCAAGGGGTTTTCTTGAGGGACTGGACGTAGCCTTCGGTGGATAGAAGATGAACCAGGATAAATTTTTGTGTGTGAATTCTTCTACCCTTCATCTTTACTTTCAAGCAACGCTTATTTCCGCAGCAATCGTTTGTATTTACATTAATCTTGAAAGTAAGAAGGTATCAAGGCGAAAATCGGGTAAACCTGATTCACCCCCCCTCTCAGGTTGCTATCTAGACTAAAAATTATCGGGTATTTGGACGATTTAAGGGCTCTGGGTCAATTTTATGGTATTTCAGTTGACTCTAGGCTTTTAGACTGATTTTAGGGTTTTCAGGTTATTATAGGGATTTAAGCCGACTTTAGGGCTTTTTGATCAACTTTAAGGCTTTTGGTCGATTTCAGGGTTTTTGGTCGATTTTAGGGTTTTTCCGCTGAATATAGTATAGGGTATTTGGACGATTTAAGGTCTCTAGGTCAATTTTATTGTTTTTCTAAAGACTCTAGGCTTTTAGATTGATTTGGCTGATTTCAGCATTTTCGGCCGATTTCGGGGTTTTTTCGCTGACTATAGTATAGGGTATTTGGATGATTTAATGGCTCTAGGTCAATTTTATGGTTTTTTTGTTGACTCTAGATTTTTAGACTGATCTTAGGGTTTTTGGCTTATTGTAGGGTTTTATGCCGGCTTTAGGGCTTTTTGACGAACTTTAGGGCTTTCTGATCAACTTTAGGGCTTTCGGCCGATTTCAGGGTTTTTCCGCTGATTATAGTATAGGGTATTTGGATGATTTAAAGGCTCTGGGTCAATTTATGGTTTTTATATTGTAGACACTAGGCTTTTAGACTGGTTAAAGGGTTTTCAGCTAATTATAGGGTTTTAGGCCGGCTTTAGGGCTTTCTAGTCAACTTTGGGGCTTTTGGCCGATTTAAGGGTTTTCAGCCGATTTCAGGGTTTTTCCACTAATTATAGTATAGAGTATTTTAACAATTTAAGGGCTCTGGGTCAATTTTATGATTATTATATATACTCTAGGCGTTTAGATGTATTTTAGGGTTTCGGCTTATTATAGGGTTTTAGGCCAGTTTTAGGGCTTTCTTATCCACTTTAGGACATTTGGCCGATTTTAGGGTTTTTCAGCTGACTATAGTATAGGGTATTTGGACAATTTAAGGGCTCTCGGTCAATTTGGTGGTATTTCTGGAGACTCTTGGCTATTAGACTGATTTTAGGGATTTATGCTTATTATAGGGTACTAGGCCGGCTTTAGGGCTTTCTGATCAACTTTTGGGGTTTTGGCCGATTTCAGCATTTTGGCCCAAATTTAGTGTTTTTTCGCTGACTATAGTATAGGGTATTTAGACGAGTTAAGGGCATTGGGTCAATTTTTTGGTTTATCTGTTGACTCTAGGCTTTTAGACTGATTTTAGGGTTTTCGACTTATTATAGGGTTTTAGGCTGGCTTTAGGGCTTTCTGATCAACTTTAGGGCCTTTGGCCGACTTCTAGGTTTTCAGCCGATTTTAGGGTTTCTCCGGTGACTTACAGTATAGGATATTTGGATGATTTCAGGGCTCTGGGTCAATTTTATGGTTTCTCGGTAGACTCTAGGCTTTTAGATTGATTTTAGGATTTTCGGCTTATTATAGAATTTTTTGCTGACTTTAGGGCTTTCTGATCAACTTTAGGGCTTTTCGCCGATTTAAGGTTGTTTCCGCATACTATATTATAAGGTATTTGGACGATTTAAAGGCTCTGGGTCAATTTTATGGTTTTTCTATTGACTATAGCCTTTTAGACTGAATTTCGGTTTTTCGGCTTATTATAGGGATTTAAGCCGACATTAAGGCTTTCATATCAACTTTTGGGCTTTTGGTCAATTTTAGGGTCTTTGGCCAATTTCAGGGTTTTTCAGCTGACTATATACAGGTTATTTGGACGATTTAAGGATTCTGTGTCAAGTTTATGGTTTATTTGTAGACTCTAGGCATTCAGATTGAGTTTAGGGTTTTCGACTTATTATAGGGTTTTACGCCGGATTTAGGGCTTTCTGATCAACTTTAGAGCTTTTGGACAATTCCAGGGTTTTCGGCCGATTTCAGGGTTTTTCCACTGACTATAGTATAGGGTATTTGGACTAATAAAGGGCTTGGGGTCAATTTTATGGTTTTTATATAGACTCTAGGCTTTTAGATTGATTTTAGAGTTTTTGGGTTATTATAGGGTTTTAGGCCGACTTTAGGGCTTTCTCATCAACTTTATGGCTTTTGGCCGATTTCAGGGTTTTCGACCGTTTTCAGGATTTTTCCATTGACTATAGAATAGCGAATTTGGAAGATTTAAGGGCGGCATTGGTTCAATTTTATAGTTTTTAAGTTGTAGACACTAGGCTTTTAGACTGGTTTTAGGGTTTTAGGCCGGCATTAGGGCTTTCTTATTTTGTTTGGGGCTTTTGGCCAATTTCAAGGTTTTCGGCCGGTTTCAGGGTTTTTCTGCAGACTATAGTATAGGGTATTTGGACGATTTAAGGACTCTAGGTCAATTTCATGGTTTTTCTGTAGACTCTAGGCTTTTAGACTGATTTTAATGTTTTCGACTTACTATACGGTTTTAGGCCGGCTTTAGGGCTTACTGATCAGCTTTAGAGTTTTTGGCCGATTTCAGGGTTTTTGACCGATTTCATGGTTTTTTCGCAGACTATAGTATAGGGTATTTGGACGAGTTAAGAGCTCTGGGTCAATTTATTGGTTTTTATGTTGTAGACTCAAGGCTTTTACACTGGTTTTTGGGTTTTCGGCTTCTTATTGGGATTTAGGCCGGCTTTAGGGATTTCTGATCATCTTCAGGGCTTTTGCTCGATCTCAGGGTTTTTGGCCGATTTCAGGGTTTTTCCGCTGACTACAGTATAGGATATTTGGACGATTTAAGGGCACTGGGTCAATTTTATCTTTTTTATGTTTAAGACAAGAGGCTTTTAGACTGGTTTAAGGGTTTTCTGCTTATTATAGGGTTTCAGGCCGGTTTTAGGGCTTTCTAATCAACATTGGGGCTTTTTGCCGATATCAGGGTTTTCGGCCGGTTTCAGAGTTTTTCTGCTCACTATAGTGTATGGTAATTGGATGGTTTAAGGGCTCTTGGTCAATTTCATGGTTTTTCTGTAGACTCTAGGCTTTTAGACTAATTTTAGGGTTTTCGGCTTATTATACGGTTTTAGGCCAGGTTTAGTGCTTTCTGGTCGATTTCAGGGTTTTCAGGCAATTTCAGGGTTTTTCCGCTGACTATAGTATAGGGTATATGGACGATTTAAGGGAACTGGGTCAATTTTATGGTTTTTCTATCGACTCTAGGCTTTTAGACTGATTTAAGGGTATTCGGCTTATTATCAGGTTTTAGGCTGGCTTTAGGGCTTTCTGATCAACTTTAGGGCTTTTTGCCGATTTCAGGGTTTTCGGCCGATTTCAGGGTTTTTCCGCTAATTATAGTATAGGGTATTTGGACGATTTAAGGGCTCTAGGTCAATTTTATTGTTTTTTTTTACTCTTGGCTTTTAGACTGATTTTAGGGTTTTCAGCTTATTATAGACTTTTAGGCCGGCTTTAGGGCTTTCTGATCAACTTTAGGCCTTTTGGACGATTTCAGGGTTTTAGGCCGATTTCAGGGATTTTCCGCTGACTACAGAAAAAAGTATTTCGACAATTTAATGGCTTTGGGTCAATTTTATGGTTTTATTGTAGACCCTAGGCTTTTAGACTGATTTTAGGATTTTCAGCTTATTATAGGGATTTAGGCCGACATAAGGGCTTTCTGATCAACTTTAGGGATTTTGGCCGATTTCAGGATTTTGTCCAATTTCAGGGTTTTTCCGCTGACTATGGTATACGGTATTTGGACTATTTAAGGGCTCTAGGACAATTTTATGGTTTTTTTTGTAGACTTTAGGCTTTTGTACTTATTCTAGGTTTTTCTTCTTATTATAGGGTTTTAGGCCGGCTTTAGGGCTTTCTGATCAACTTTAGAGCTTTTAGCCGATTTCAGGGTTTTCGGCCTATTTCAGGGTTTTTCCGCTGATTATAGTATAGGGTATTTTGACGATTTCAGGGAACTTGGTCAATTTTATGGTTTTTCTGTAAACTCTAGTCTTTTAGACTGATTTAAGGGTTTTCGGCATATTATAGGGTTTTAGGCCGGCTTTAGGAATTTTTGATCAACTTTAGGGCTTTTTGCCGATTTCAGGGTTTTCGGCCGATTTCAGGGTTTTCCTGAAAATTATAGTATAGGGAATTTGGACAATTTAAGGGCTCTAGGTCAATTTTATGGTTTTTCTGTTGACTCTTGTCTTTTAGACTAATTTTAGGGTTTTCGGCTTATTATAGACTTTTAGGCCGACTTTAGGGATTTCTGATCAACTTTAGGGCTTTTGGACGATTTCAGGGTTTTCGGCTGATTTTAGGGATTTTCCGCTGAATACAGAAAAAAGTAATTCGACAATTTATGGGCTTTGGGTCAATTTTATGGTTTTTATGTAGACTCTAGGCTTTTAGACTAATTTTAGGATTTGCAGGTTATTATAGGGATTTAGGCCGACATAAGGGCTTTCTGATCAACTTTAGGGATTTTGGCCGATTTCAGGGTTTTGGCCAATTTCAGGGTTTTTCCGCTGACTATCGTATAGGGTATTTGGACTATTTAAGGGCTCTAGGTCAATTTTATGGTCTTTTTTGTAGACTTTAGGCTTTTGTACTGATTCTAGGTTTTTCTTCTTATTATAGGGTTTTAGGCCGGCTTTAGGGCTTTCTGATCAACTTTAGAGCTTTTAGCCGATTTCAGGGTTTTCGGCCTATTTCAGGGTTTTTCCGCTGACTATAGTATAAGGTATTTGGATGATTTAAGGGCTCTAGGTCAATTTCATGGTTTTCTTGTAGTCTCTAGGCTTTTAGACTGATTTTAGGGATTTCGGCTTATTATAGGATATAAGGCCGTATTTTGGGCTTTCTGATCAACTATAGGGCTTGTGGCCGATTTCAGTGTTTTTCGGCCAATTTCTGGGTGTTTCCTCTGACTATAGTATAAGGTATTTGGACGATTTAAGGGCTCTTGTTCAATTTCGTGGTTTTTCTGTAGTCTCTAGGCTTTTAGATTGATGTTAGGGATATCGGCATATTATAGGGTTTAAAGCTGGCTTTTGGGCTTTCTGATCAACTTTAGGGCTTTTGGCCGATTTTAAGATTTTCGGCCGATTTTAGGGTTTTTCCGCACACTATCGTATAGGGTATTTAGACGATTTAAGGGCTCTGGGTCAATTTAATGGTTTTTCCTGTAAACTTTAGGCTTTTAGACTGATTTTAGGGTTTTCAGCTTATTATAAAGTTTTAGGCTGGCTTTAGGGCTTTCTCATCAACTATAGGGCTTTTGGCCGATTTCAGGGTTTTCGGCCAATTTCAGGGTGTTTCTGCTGACTATAGTATAGGGTTTTCGGATGATTTAAGGGCTCTTGTTCAATTTCGTGGTTTTTTTGTAGTCTCTAGGCTTTTAGACTGATTTTAGGGGTATCGACATATTATAGGGTTTAAAGCTGGCTTTTGGGCTTTCTGATCAACTTTAGGGCTTTTGGCCGATTTTAAGATTTTCGGCCATTATTAAGGTTTTTCCGCAGTCTATCGTATAGGGTAAATTGACGATTTAAGCGCTCTTGGTCAATTTAATGGTTTTTCCTGTAAACTTCAGGCTTTTAGACTGATTTTAGGGTTTTCAGCTTATTATAAGGTTTTAGGCTGGCTTTAGGGCTTTCTGATCAACTTTAGGGCTTTTGGACGATTTCAGGGTTTTTCCGCTGACTACAGAAAAAAGAATTTGGACAATTTAAGGGCTCTGGGTCAATTAAATGGTTTTTATGTAGACTATAGGCTTTTAGACTGATTTTAGGATTTTCAGCTTATTATAGGGATTTAGGTCGACATTAGGGCTTTCTAATCAACTTTGGGGCTTTTAGCCGATTTCAGGTTTTTCGGCCGATTTCAGGGTTTTTCGCTAACTATATAGTATATGGTACTTGGACGATTTAAGGGCTTTGTTTCAATTTTATGGTTTTTCAATAGACTCTTGGCTTTAAGATTCATTTTAGGGTTTTCGGCTTATTATATGTTTTTAGGCCGGCTTTAGGGCTTTCTGACCAAATTTGGGGCTTTTGGCAGATTTTAGGGTTTTCGGCCGGTTTCAGGGTTTTTCCGCTGACTATAGTGTAGGGTATTTGGACGATTTATGGGCTCTGGGTCAACTTCATGGTTTTCTATAGTCTCTAGGCTTTCAGAATGATTTTAGGGTTTTCGGCATATTATAGGATTTTAGGCCGGCTTTAGGGCTTTATGATCAACTTTAAGCCTTTTGGCCGATCTCAGGGTTTTCGGCCGATTTCAGGGTTTTTCCATTGACCATAGTATAGGGTATTTGGACTATTTAAGGGCTCTGGGTCAATTTTATGGTTTTTCTGTAGAGTTTAGGCTTTTTGACTGATTTTAGGGTTTTCTGCTTATTATAGGGTTTTAGGCCGGCTTTAGGGCGTTCCGATCAACATTAGAGCTTTTAGCCGATTTCAGGGTTTTCGGCCGATTTCAGGGTTTTTTCCGCTGACTATAGTATAGGGTATTTGGATGATTTAAGGGCTCTAGGTCAATTTCATAGTTTTTGTGTAATCTCTAGGCTTTTAGACTGATTTTAGGGATTTCGGCTTATTATAGGATTTTGGGCCGTCTTTGGGGATTTCTGATCAACTTTAGGGCTTTTGGCCGATTTCAGGGTTTTCGGACAATTTTAGGATTTTTCCGCTGACTATAGTATAGGATATTTGGACGACTTAAGGGCTCTTGTTCAATTTCATGGTTTTTCTGTAGTCTTTAGGCTTTTAGACTGATAGTAGGGTTTTCGGCTTATTATAGGGTTTTAGGCTGGCTTTTAGGCTTTCAGCTTATTTTAGGGTTTTCGGCGTATTTTAGGGTTTTCGGCTTATTATAGGTTTTTCGGCCGATTTTAGGGTTTTTCCGCAGACTATAGTATAGGGTATTTAGACGATTTAAGGGCTTTAGGTCAATTTAATGGTTTTTCCTGTAGACTTTAGACTTTTAGACTGATTTTAGAGTTTTCTGCTTATTATAGGGTTTATGGCCGGCTTTAGGGCTTTCTAATCAAATTTAGAGCTTTTGGCTGATTTAAGGTTTTTCCGCTGGCCTGGGTCAATTTTATAGTTTTTATGATGTAGACACTAGGCTTTTAGACTGGTTTTACCGCTTTCGGTCAGCTTTAGGGCTTTCTGATCAACTATGGGGCTTTTGGCAGATTTTAGTGTTTTCTGCCGATTTCACGATTTTTCCGCTGACTATAGTATAGGGTTTTTGGACGATTTAAGGGCTCTGGGTCAATTTCTTGGTTTTTATGTAGACTGTAGGCTTTTAGACTGGTTTTAGGGTTTTTGGCTTATTATAAGGTTTTAGTCCAACTTTTGGGCTTTCTGATCAACTGTAGGGCTTTTGGCCGATTTAAGGGCTCGGGTCAATTTTATGGTTTTTCTGTAGACTCTTGGCTTATAGACTGATTTTAGGGTTTTCGACTTATTATAGGGGTTTTTGCCGGCTCTAGGGCTTTCTGATAGACTTAACGGCTGTCTGATCAACTTTATGTCTTTTGGTCCATTTCAGGTTGTTTCGGCAGACTATATTATAAGGTATTTGGACGATTTAAGGGCTCTGGGTCAATTTATGATTTTTCTGTTTACTCGAGGTTTTGAGACTGATTTTTAGTTTTTCGTCTTATTATAGGGATTTAAGCCGACTTTTGGGCTTTTGGTCGATTTAATGGTTTTTTCCGTTGACTATAGTATAGGGTATTTGGACGATTTAAAGGCACTGCGTCAATTTTATGGTTTTTAATATGTAGACACTAGGGTTTTAGATTGGTTTTAGGATTTTTCGGCTTATTAGAGGGATTTAGGCCGACTTTAGGGCTTTCTAATTAACTTTGGGGGTTTTAGCCGATTTCAGGACTTTTCCGCTGGCTATTTTATAGGGTACTTGGACGTTTTAAGGGCTTTGTGTCAATTTTATGGTTTTTCAATAGACTCTAGGCTTTAAGATTCATTTTAGGGTTTTTGGCTTATTATAAGTTTTTTGGCCGGCTTTAGGGCTTTCTGATCAACTTTGGGGCTCTTGGCCGATTTCAAGGTTTTCGGCCGGTTTCAGGGTTTTTCCGCAGACTATAGTACAGGCTATGTGGACGATTTAAAGGCTCTGGGTCCATTTCATTGTTTTTCTATAGTTTCTAGGCTTTTAGACTGATTTTAGGGTTTTCGGCATATTATAGGATTTTAGGCCTAGTTTAGAGCTTTCTGATATACTTTAGGGCTTTTGGCCGATTTCAGGGTTTTCGGCCGACTTCAGGGTTTTTCCGCTGACTATAGTATAGGGTATTCGGACGATTTAAGGGAACTGGGTCAATTTTATGGTTTTTTTGTCGACTCTAGGCTTTTAGACTACTTAAGGGTTTTCGGCTTATTATCGTCTTTTAGGTCGGCTTTAGGGCTTTCTGATCAACTTTAGGGCTTTTTGCCGATTTCAGGGTTTTGGGCCGATTTCAGGGTTTTCTGCTAATTATAGTATAGGGTATTTGGACTGTTAGTATAGATAGCAACCTGAGAGGGGTGGGTGAATCAGGTTTACCCGATTTTCGCCTTAATACCTTCTTACTTTCAAGATAAATGTAAATGCAAACGATTGCAGCGGAAATAAGCATTGCTTGAAAGTAAAGATGAAGGATAGAAGAATTCACACACGGAATTTTATCCTGGTTCACCTTCTATCCACCGAAGGCTACGTCCAGTCCCTCAAGAAAATCCCTTGAGGATTTTTCCACTATTGATAAAAATCTCTTACAAGTTCTTACACCAAGGACCCTAAGAATTTCTATCAATTTCCTGTGAAAGTATACCACTTCCAACAGCCCTTGAAAGTACACCACTTTCTGTTCCTGAAGGCAAACCACCTTCAAACCTTGAAGGCTAGACCACGGTGAATACTCAATCTATCAGAAAGAGATGAAGAAGAGTTTACAATTGGCTGTATCAATCCTTTAACATACAAGTGGATTGATCATGAGAATTTATGCTTTAAGGCTCTTAAGCATAATAAGATTCTGAGTTCTTCAAGACATGAACAAATAGAGTGTTCTTTTAATCATGAAGATCATGAACTCAGAATTTAGGCTCTTTGAAAGTTTAAGTGCTAAAAGACTTAATGAATGAACTATTTAGACAAAGCTTTGGCCTAATGTTGTATTCTCATGTGTTGTTATGTTCTGGACTGAAATGGACTTTATATAGGCAAGGGGAAACGTCCTTGAACCAAAGCAACCCTTCCCAAACGGTTTGAGACACAATGGTTCATGAAAAGATGCAACTTTTCATGTGTGTAATCGATTACATCACTTAGGTAATCGATTACACTAAGAGCCGTTACAGTTTGAATTTCAAATTCAAACATGTAATCGATTACAAGCAAGAAGTAATCGATTACTTGCCTAGGTGTAATTGATTACCAGAAAGCTGAAATCGATTACACTTAAGTCCAACATCTAGAAACTTGATCTTTTAAGATCGGCTTAAGTTTTTGTACTTCTTTTAAGTTATGAAAACATTAAGCTTGATTAGTTTAGATGTTTTAAGGAGCCTTTATGCTTTGAGAAGCCATTAGAAGCATAACTCACCTAAACTAAGACTTCTAGGTAAATGATGAACTTTATAGCGCTGTTTCCTCTAAGTCTTCTTTTCTTCTCTTTGCCGATGAGTTTGTCGTCATCAAAACCTCAGCTAGGGTCAGGAGCAAGACCTTCTTCACATGCACGATTTAAAAGCTCTGGGTCAATTTTATGGTTTTTCTGTTGACTCTTGGCTTTTAGACTGATTTTAGGGTTTTCGGCTTATTATAGACTTTTAGGCCGGCTTTAGGGCTTACTGATCAACTTTAGGGCTTTTGGCCGATTTCAGGATTTATGGCCAATTTCAGGGTTTTTCCGCTGACTATAGTATAAGGTATTTGGACGATTTAAGGGCTCTGGGTCAATTTCATGGTTTTTATGTAGTCTCTAGGCTTTTAGATTGATTTTAAAATTTCCGGCTTATTATTGGGTTTTAGGCCGGCTTTTGGGCTTTCTAATCAACTTTAGGGCTTTTGGCCGATTTAAGGGTTTTTGGCCGATTTAAGGGTTTTTCCACTGACTTATAGTATAGGATATTTGGACAATTTCAGGGCTCAGGTCAATTTTATGTTTTTTCTGTAGACTCTTGGCTTTTAGACTGATTTTAGGGTTTTCGGCTTTTTATAGGGGTTTCCAATAGACTTAAGGGCTGTCTGATCAACTTTATGTCTTTTGGCCATTTCAGGTGGTTTCGGCAGATTATATTAAAAGGTATTTGGACGATTTAAGGGCTCTGGGTCAATTTTATGGTTTTTCTGTTTACTCGAGGCTTTTAGACTGATTTTCAGTTTTTCTGCTTATTATAGGGATTTAAGCAGACTTTAGGGCTTTCGGATCAACTTTAGGACTTTTGATCGATTTTTTGGTTTTCGACCGATTTAAGGGTTTTTCCTCTGGCTATAGTATACGGTATTTGGACGATGTAAGGGCTCTAGGTCAATTTTATGGTTTTTCTGTAGACTCTAGGCTTTACGACTGGTTTTAGGGTTTTTGTCTTATTATAGGGTTTTAGGGCTGCTTTAGGGCTTTCTTATCAACATTAGGGGTTTTGGGCGATTTCTGGGTTTTTCGGCCGATTTCAAGGTTTTCGGCCAAATTCAAGGTTTTTCCGCTGACTATAGTATAGGGTAATTTTACAATTTAAGGGCACTGGGTCAATTTTATAGTTTTTATGTTGTAGACACAAGGCTTTTTAGAGTGGTTTTAGGGTTTTTGGCTTATTATGGGGTTTTGGGCCAGCTATAGGGCTTGCTGATTAACTTTGGGGCTTTTGGCCAATTTTAGGGTTTTCGGCCGATTTCTTGGCTTTTCCACTGACTACAGTGTTGGGTATTTGGACGATTTAAGGGCACTGGGTCATTTTTATGGTTTTTATATTTTAGACATTAGGCTTTTAGACTGGTTTCATGGTTTTCGGCTTATTATAGGGTTTTAGGCCAGCTTTTCGGCTTTCTGATCAACTTTGGGGCTTTTGGCCGATTTCAGGCTTTTCCGCTGGTTTCAGGTTTTTCCACTGTCTATAGTATAGGGTATTTGAACGATTTAAGGGCTCCGGGTCAATTTTATGGTATTTCTGTAGACTCTAGGCTTTTAGACTGATTTTAGTGTTTTTGGCTTATTATAGGGTTTTAGCCCGGCTTTTGGGCTTTCTAATCTAGTTTAGTTCTTTTGGCAGATTTTAGTGTTTTCGGCCGATTTCAGTGTTTTTCTGCTGACTATAGTATAGGGTATTTTGACGATCTAAGGGAACTTGGTCAATTTTATGGTTTTTCTGTAGATTCTAGGCATTTAGACTGATTTAAGAGTTTTCGGCATATTATAGGGTTTTAGGCCGGCTTTAACTTAGGAAATCGATTACACTAAAAGCCGTTACTGTTTGAATTTCAAATTCAAACATGTAATCGATTACAAGAAGGATGTAATCGATTACTTGCCGATGAGTTTGTCGTCATCAAAACCTCAGCCAGGGTCAGGAGCAAGACCTTCTTCTTAATCTCCCCCTTTTTGATGATGGCAAACACATTCTTTGAACCTTGAAGATCAGAGATGCTTCTTTGTTGAAAAACTCCCCTTGTTTGATGTAATCCAATATATCTTCCCCTTTCTGATTTACTTGTTGAATTCCTGCATATAGTCTTTAAAGAACACAACCTTTCTCCCCCTTTTGACTTTATCAAAAAGAAGAAAAGGCTAAAACCAGGCATACAAGCAAACAAACGTATATACAACTAAAGCATAGGGGTTGGGGGTAAACACGTAAAAGTGTGATCATTAACCAACATATTTTATATATACATACAAGAGAGAAACTATAAAAAGCAAACATATAGGGTTCAACAGCAAAAAGTATTCAAAACAGAAACATTACAGACATAGTAAAAAAGAAAAACAAGAGACTCCTAGAATACTAAGTGTCGACAGAAGAGTCTTCATTAGCTATTGTCTTCTTGATCGGAGGACCACGACCGTCGTCATGGAGTTGACATGAAAGAGTGAAAATTCCTAAATTATTTGATATCCCGAGATAAGGAAGGATGGAGTTGTCAATACACTTAAGACGAGAAGACCGCTCATCATATAGTTTTGCTATTGGTACTCCGGAGTAGATGAGTATGCGGGATATGACTGAAGCGTAAGGAAAAGAGTCAGCATTGTCTCTGCACTTGATCATATGATTCATGATCAGAAAAGCCCAGCTAATTTTATGGCAGTTGAGAATGCCATATAATATTTTCAACTCTAACTCACTGATGTGAGCAAGAAGGGTTTCTTGTGGCAGAAGGACTTGATTGATGAAGTAATGAAGCAAGTGATTGTTCATGGTGAGCACATCAAGATGATAAGGTCAAGATGTTGTGTGAGGAGGATGGATTCTCAGAAGTTCTGGAGGCTGGAAACGACACAGTGACTGATAAAATGACTCCTGATTGTAGTCGGCAGGGCAAGTTTGGTCCTAAAATGGCACCGGTAGAAGGAAGCCCCAGACACCGTCCAAAGGTAGAAAGGGAATAACGAATGAGAATTCCCTTGACTGAACTCTGAAAGCCATCTCTCAGTGTATCAAGATTACAGTAGAAGATCTTAAAAAGTTATGGATAATAAGGGTTGTTTATGGCGATGAATTCTTCAAGTTCCTGGTTCCTGAGGAAAGCAGGAAAGGTATGGCTGCTTTCAACAAAAGAGTCCAAATCACCGTAAGTGGGTTCTCGGATTATTTGATTGAGAAACCTTGAAACAAACCTATTTCTTTGGTCTGATGAAGTGAGAAGTCTGGTTAGGTTCATAGGATTGGAAGGACGAAAATGAGAGGAAGTCATGATTGATTGTTCAGAGAGTACTAGGAAGAAGAACAAGGTTTCAGGATATGAGGAATCAAAGATTGAAGATGATAGAAATAGGACTTGTAATGGAATTCCTATTGAAATATCATACTTTGATTATATAGCTCGTGTAGGTAATCGATTACATAGGTTGGGTAATCGATTACGTGACGGTTTCTTTGAATTTAAAATTCAAATAAAATGGAGGGAATTTTGAGAAACTGGCAGTTTTTGATGATGTAATCGATTACAGAAATATAGGTAATCGATTATCTTAAGTATCTAAAAGGCACGAGGACTGGAGAGCATAGGTTAATCGATTACTGGGTGTATGATAATCGATTACTTAAGACATTTTACAGGATCTAAACTACACAATCCTATGTAATAGATTATTAGAAGGATTAATCAAATACTTAAGTGTAAAATCACACAAAAGATACATGACTAAATATATAAGCAACTTATATACGTGCAATTATACATAAGTAATTTAAATCATAAAATAAGCATGTAAGAATATATAAATTCACACAAAAATCACAAAAATCATGCAATATAAACACATACTCGGATAAACATCTAATTAAATATCATGTTCATCTATAATACCTAATTCTCTTCTAATCTTAAAGAATGAATCTTTAGGAAGGGGTTTAGTAAATATATCGGCTAATTGGTTATGTGTATCTATGAAGGAAATCCCAATATCAATTTCTCATGACGTGATCTTGAAGAAAATGATGTATTATATCAATATGCTTCGTTCGAGAATGCATGATGGGTTTTTTTGTGAGATTAATGGCACTTGTGTTGTCACATTTGATTGAGATGCAGCCCATCTCTAAACCATAATCTTTGAGTTGTTGTTTGAGCCATCAGGTTTGTGCTTAACAACTTCCTGCAGCAATGTATTCTGCTTCAGCAGTACTTAAAACAACACATGCTTGTTTCTTACAGGACCAAGAAACAAGAGCATTTCCCAACAAGTGATAAGTACCACTTGTACTTTTTCTTTCAGTTTTACATCCAGCATAATCTGAATCAGAATATCCAATCAAATCACAAACACTCCCTTTGGGATACCACAGACCAACATTTGTAGTTCCTTTCAGATATTTGTAAATCCTTTTTACTGAACTCAAATGTGATTCCCTAGGAGATGCTTGATATCTAGCACATAAACACACACTAAACATGATATGAGGTCTACTTACTGTTAAATAAAGAAGAGATCCGATCATAACTCTGTATTTGGTAATGTCTACGTGAACACCGGACTCATCTTGATCTAGATATGTGTTAGACCCCATTGGTGTGGCTATGGCTTTGCAATCATCCAAATCATATTTCTTTAAAAGCTCCTTGCAAAACTTTGATTGGTTGATGAATATCCCATCATGTGATTGCTTAATTTGCAATCCTAGAAAGAAATTTAACTGTCCCATCATAGACATCTCAAATTCCTCTTGCATCATGTTAGAGAAATCCTTACACAGAGATTTGTTAGTTGAACCAAAAATAATATCATCTACATAAATTTGAACTAATAAAGTATTACCTTTGGTTTTCTTGATAAACAAGGTTGTGTCAGCCTTACCCTTTTGAAATCCTTTTTCACAAAGAAATGTGCTTAATCTATCATACCATGCACGAGGGGCTTGTTTAAGACCATATAGTGCCTTCTTTAATCTAAAGACATGTGAAGGGTACTTGGGATCTTCAAATCCTGGAGGTTGCTTCACATAAACTTCTTCTTAAATTAATCCGTTCAGAAAAGCACTTTTAACATCCATTTGATATAATGGAAAGTTTGAAGAACAGGCATATGCCAATAGAAGTCTTATGGCTTCCAACCTTGCTACTGGTGCATAGGTTTCATCAAAATCAATACCTTCTTCTTGATTATATCCTTGTGCAACTAGTCTTGCTTTGTTTCTGACAATGATACTATTTTCATCCAGTTTATTTCTGAATACCCATTTTGTTCCAATGATATGCTTGTCAGTGGGCTTAGGAACTAATTCCCAGACTTGATTCCTTTCAAATTGGTTTAGTTCTTCTTGCATTGCCTCAATCCAATACTCATCTTCAAGAGCATCATTCACTTTTGAGTGTTCTATTTGAGATACAAAGGCCATATTCAATACTGAATCATTTAAGCGTAGCCTCGTAGAAACACCTCTTGAAATATCACCAATGATATTGTCAACTGGATGATCCCTGTGGGTTCTCCATTCCTTTGGAAGTTGATCAGTTATATCTGTGAAGAAGGTCTTGCTCCTGACCCTGGCTGAGGTTTTGATGACGACAAACTCATCGACAAAAAGAAGAAAAGAAGACTTAGAGGAAACAGCGCTACAAAGTTTATCAAATACCTAGAAGTCCTAGTTTAGGTGAGTTATGCTTCTAAAGGTCTATTAAAGCATAAAGGCTCTTTAAAACACCTAAACTAATCAAGCTTAATGTTTTCATAACTGAAGAGAAGTAGAAAACCTTAAGCCGATCATAAAAGATCAAGTTTCTGGAAAATGGACTTCAGTGTAATCGATTGCAGATTTCTGGTAATCGATTACACATAGGCAAGTAATCGATTACCACTTGCTTGTAATCGATTACATGCTTGAATTTGAAATTCAAACTGAAACGGCTATTAGTGTAATCGATTACACTAAGTGATGTAATCGTTTACCAACACGAAAAGTTGCATCTTTTCATGAACCATTGTGTCTCAAATCTTTTGGGAAAGGTTGCATTGGTTCAAGGACGTCTCCCTTGCCTATATGAAGTCCATTTGAGTCCAGAACACAATAACACATGAGAATATAACATTAGGCCAAAGCTTTGTCAAAATTAGTTCATTAAGTCTTTTAGAACTTAAACTTTTAAGAGCCTAAATTCTGAGTTCGTGATCTTCATGTTTATAAGAACGCTCTAGTTGTTCACATCTTGAGGAACTCAGCATCTTGTTATACTTAAAAGCCTTAAAGCATAAATTCTCATGATCAATCCTCTTGTATGTTAAAGGATTGATACAGCCAATTGTAAACTCTTCTTCATCTCTTTCTGTAAGATTGAGTATTCACCGTGGATCTTGGTGAAGGGTTGTTGGTACTAGAAGTGGTATACTTTCAGGGTGTTGATTGAAGGTGGTTTAGCCTTCAAGGTCTGAGGGTGGTTTGCCTTCAGGAACTGAAAGTGGTTTGCTTTCAGGGGCTGTGGAAAGTGGTATACTTTCACATGAAATTGATAGAAATTCTTAGGGTCCTTGGTGTAAGAACTTGTAGAGATTTTTATCAATAGTGGAAAAATCCTCAAGGGATTTTCTTGAGGGACTGGACGTAGCCTTCGGTGGATAGAAGGTGAACCAGGATAAAATTCTGTGTGTGTGAATTCTTCTATCCTTCATCTTTACTTTCAAGCAACGCTTAATTCCGCTGCAATCGTTTGCGTTAACATTTTTCTTGAAAGTAAGAAGTTATCAAGGCGAAAATCGGGTAAACCTGATTCACCCCCCCTCTCAGGTTGCTATCTGTACTAACAATTGGTATCAGAGCGGAAGTTTAGGTAAGTTATTCCTAAGATCCGGGAAAAGATGGCATCCTCTTCCAATCATGGAACCAGTGAAGGATTCAACATAAACAGGCCACCATTCTTCAATGGAGAACACTATGACTTCTGGAAAATCAAGATGAAAATATTCATAAAGTCATTAGACGCAGGAATTTGGAAAGCCATTGAAGAAGGTCCCTTTGTGCCTGTATCAGAAGTAGAAGGAAGTTCACAACCAAAACCAGAAAGTACTTGGAGTGAAGAAGAAAAGAAGAAGGTTCAATATGATCTCAAAGGAATGAACATTCTTACATCTTCTCTTGGAATGGATGAGTTTTTCAGAGTATCAACATGCACTTCATCGAAAGAAATGTGGGATACGTTGATGGTGACTCATGAAGGAACGGATGAAGTCAAGAGATCAAAGATCAATACTCTATCTCAAGAATATGAAATGTTCAGAATGCTTCCACGAGAGAAGGTATTAGATATGCAAAAACGATTCACTCATTTGATTAACCATTTGATTGCTCTTGGAAAACAATTTTCAAACAGTGACTTGAACATGAAAGTTCTAAGATCACTTACATGAGTATGGCATCCAAAAGTTACAGCCATCTCAGAGAAGAAGAGTTTATCAAATATGACTCTTGCTACTCTCTTTGGAAAACTCCAAGAACATGAGTTGGAATTGAATCGTTTAGAAGAGCATGAACAACATGAGAAGAAGTATCGATCCATTTCCCTAAAGGCAAAAGAAAGCATCAAAGATGATTATGATGCAGATTCTGAAGAAGAAGACAATGGGAACTTGAATCTTCTAGTAAAGAACTTTGGAAAGTTTCTTAAAAGAAAAGGTATGAAATTTATGGTATCTTGATAGTGGCTGCTCATCACACATGACAGGAGACAAAACCAAGTTTTCTTTACTTATACCTAGGGAAAAAGGTTTTGTCACATATGAAAACAATCAAAAGGGAAAGATACTCGGTATTGGAAGAATAGGCACACCCCCTCAAACAGTCATCGATAAAGTTCTTTACGTTGATGGTTTGATGCATAATCTTCTGAGTATCAGTCAACTATGTGACAAAGGTTTGAAAGTTTGTTTCATTAATGACATATGTGTAGTAAAAGATGTGAAAACTAAAGAAATTAAGTTTTCTGGTTATAAAGTCAATAAAGTCTTCATGATCTCCTTGGAAGAAATTCCACAAAATGTAAGATGTCTTTTAGCCAAGAACAATAGTGATTCATGGCTATGGCATAGAAGACTTGCTCATATACACATAGATCATTTAAACAAACTAGTCAAGCATGATCTAGTTGTTGGGCTTCCAAAGATAAGATCCGAGAAAGACAAGCTTTGTGATGCATGTCAAAAAGGGAAGCAAACCAGAACGTCTTTCAAGCCAAAGAACATAGTTTCGACTTCAAGACCCCTTCAATTGCTACATATGGATCTGTTCGGACCATGAAGAACAAAAAGCCTCGGAGGTTATCTTTATGCACATGTTATTGTTGATGATTTCTCTAGATTTACTTGGACATTATTCTTGCCTCGTAAGAATGAAGCCTTCAACACATTCAAAAGATATGCAAGGCTAGTTCAAAATGAAAAGGCTTTAAAGATCTCTTCTATTAGAAGTGATCATGGTGGAGAATTTCAGAATCATCAATTTCAAGAATTATGTGATGAAAATGGAATATCACATAACTTCTCTACTCCGAGAACACCACAACAAAATGGTGTTGTAGAAAGGAAGAACAGACTAATTGAAGAAATAGCAAGAACCATGCTAAGTGAATCAAGTCTTCCTAAATACTTCTGGGCTGATGCTGTAAGTACTGCTTGCAATGTTTCCAATAGAGTTCTTATTAGACCTATTCTGAAGAAAACCCCCTATGAACTCTACAAAGGAAGGAAACCAAATATCTCTCATCTACATGCTTTTGGATCCAAATGCTTTGTCTTGAACAATGGAAAGGAAACCTTGGTAAGTTTGATGAAAAGTCTGATAAAGGTATATTCCTTGGTTATTCTCTTACAAGCAAAGCATATAAAGTCTTTAACAAGAAAACTCTATCTATGGGAGAATCCATACATGTTTCCTTTGATGAGTCTAACTCTTCAAAAGAGGATATAGTCAATCATCCAGATAATGAAGAAGAAGATATCATTATCAATGAAGACTCTCAAAAGGAAAAAGATCAAGATCCAATACAAGAAGAGCACATTGAAGATAACACTTATCAACTACCAAAGGAATGGAGAACCCACAGGGATCATCCAGTTGATAATATCATTGGAGATACTTCTAGAGGTGTTTCTACAAGGCTACGCTTAAATGATTCAGTTGCTTGAAGGTCCGAACAAATCCATATGTAGCAATTGAAGGGGTCTTGAAGTCGAAACTATGTTCTTTGGCTTGAAAGACGTTCTGGTTTGCTTCCCTTTTTGACATGCATCACAAAGCTTGTCTTTCTCGGATCTTATCTTTGGAAGCCCAACAACTAGATCATGCTTGACTAGTTTGTTTAAATGGTCTATGTGTATATGAGCAAGTCTTCTATGCCATAGCCATGAATCACTATTGTTCTTGGCTAAAAGACATCTTACATTTTGTGGAATTTCTTCCAAGGAAATCATGAAGACTTTATTGACTTTATAACCAGAAAACTTAATTTCTTTAGTTTTCACATCTTTTACTACACATATATCATTAATCAAGCCAACTTTCAAACCTTTGTCACATAGTTGAATGATACTCAGAAGATTATGCATCAAACCATCAACATAAAGAACTTTATCGATGACCGTTTGAGGGGGTGTGCCTATTCTTCCAATACCAAGTATCTTTCCCTTTTGATTGTTTCCATATGTGACAAAACCTTTTTCCCTAGGTACAAGTAAAGAAAACTTAGTTTTGTCTCCTGTCATGTGTGATGAGCAGCCACTATCAAGATACCATAAATCCTTTGCTGCTTTCATACATACCTACATGACAAAGATCAGACATGGGTATTAGGAACCCAACAAGTTTTGGGTCCTTCTAAGTTAACATTCTTCCTAACCCATATGTATTCCCTATTTGGCACTCCAACATTTTTGTAGTAACATCTACTAGGGGTATGTCCTATTTTGTTACAATAAGTACAAGAATAATGATTGTAACTAGATGTTTGCCTAGGAAAGGGATTAATCTTCTTAGGAGGTCTATGAGGATTACTTTTCCAATTGTTCATACTCCTAAAAGAATTAGTCTTAGTGTTTTTAGAAGAACTTTCCACTTTGTTTGGTTTTACAAACACAGTTTTCTTAACTTCTTTTGTCTTTGGATGAGATGTATATCCTAGTCCAGACTTATTGTTTGAGTGCCTTTGCACGCTTAGAATATCATCTAACTTTTTTTTTCCCATGTTAAAGTTATGAACTCTTTGTTGAAGATTATCTATCTTTTCTTCTAAAGAACTACACTTAGTGCATTTATGTGTAATATCTAACTTAGATTTTACTTTATCTAATTCCTCTTGTAAAATCCTACACTTACTTTCTAACGATGATATTAAATCATTTTGCTTAGTGCTAACTTTAGAAAATTCTTGACATAATTTAAACATATTTTCCATAGTATATTTTAAATCATGAAAAGACATAGAATTGTCACTAACCTGGGAATCTTCAACATCTTCAACAACTTGTGCTTCTTCTTTGTCAGAATCTGATGATGAACTTACTTCATTATCATCCCAAGCCAAGTATGCTTTTCGTGTAGATTGATCCTTCTTTTCGAATTTGTCCTTTAGACCATGTTTCTTCTTTTGAAGATTTGGACATTCTAACTAGATGTGACCAGGCTTGCCACATTCGAAGCATGTGATCTTTTTAGAGGAAGAAGACTCATTGTTCCTTTGGAAAGATCTGTCATTGTTAAATTTCATACCTTTTCTTTTAAGAAACTTTCCAAAGTTCTTCACTAAAAGATTCAAGTTCCCATTATCTTCTTCTTCAGAATCTGCATCATAATCATCTTTGATGCTTTCTTTTTCCTTTAGGGAAATGGATCGATACTTCTTCTCCTGTTGTTCATGCTCCTCCAAACGATTCAATTCCAATTCATGTTCTTGGAGTTTTCCAAAGAGAGTTGCAAGAGTCATGTTTGATA
Organism: Acmispon strigosus; assembly: GCA_030819835.1. Classification (NCBI taxonomy): domain Eukaryota; kingdom Viridiplantae; phylum Streptophyta; class Magnoliopsida; order Fabales; family Fabaceae; genus Acmispon; species Acmispon strigosus. The sequence goes on along the minus strand of JAUAMA010000004.1, from coordinate 23,185,511 downwards.
AACTCTTCTTCTCTGAAATGGCCGTAACCTTTGGTTGCCATACTCTTGTGAGTGATCTTAGAACTTTCATGTTCAAGTCACTATTTGAAAACTGTTTACCAAGAGCAATCAAATGGTTAATTAAATGAGTGAATCATTTTTGCATATCCAATACCTTTTCTCCTGGAAGCATTCTGAACATTTCATATTCTTGTGATAGAGTATTGATCTTTGATCTCTTGACTTCATCTGTTCCTTCATGAGTTACCATCAACGTGTCCCATATTTCTTTCGATGATGTACATGTTGATACTCTGAAAAACTCATCCATGCCAAGAGCAGATGTAAGGATATTTATTCCTTTGAGATCATATTGAACCTTCTTCATTTCTTCATCACTCCAAGTGCTTTCTGATTTTGGTTGTGAACTTCCTTCAACTTCTTCTACTGGCACAAAGGGACCTTCTTCAATGGCTTTCCATATTCCTGCGTCTAATGACTTTATGAAAATCTTCATCTTGATTTTCAGAAGTCATAGTGTTCTCCATTGAAGAATGGTGGCCTGTTTATGTTGAATCCTTCACTGGTTCAATGATTGGAAGAGGATGCCATCTTTTCCCGGATCTTAGGAATAACTTACCTAAACTTCCGCTCTGATACCAATTGTTAGTATAGATAGCAACCTGAGAGGAGTGGGTGAATCAGGTTTACCCGATTTTCGCCTTAACAACTTCTTACTTTCAAGATATATGTAAATGCAAACGATTGCAGCAGAATAAAGCGTTGCTTGAAAGTAAAGATGAAGGATAGAAGAATTCACACACACAGAATTATATCCTGGTTGACCTTCTATCCACCGAAGGCTACGTCCAGTCCCTCAAGAAAATCCCTTGAGGATTTTTCCACTATTGATAAAAATCTCTTACAAGTTCTTACACCAAGGACCCTAATAATTTCTATCAATTTCCTGTGAAAGTATACCACTTTCAACAGCCCCTGAAAGTATACCACTTTCAGTTCCTGAAGGAAAACCACCTTCAGACCTTGAAGGCTAAACCACCTTCAATCAACACCCTGAAAGTACACCACTTTCAGTACCAGCAACCCTTCACCGAGATCCACGGTGAATACTCAATCTATCAGAAAGAGATGAAGAAGAGTTTACAATTGGCTGTATCAATCCTTTTACATACAAGTGGATTGATCATGAGAATTTATGCCTTAAGGCTTTTAAGCATAACAAGATTCTGAGTTCCTCAAGATATGAACAACTAGAGTGTTCTTATAAACATGAAGATCATGAACTCAGAATTTAGGCTCTTGAAAGTTTAAGTACTAAAAGACTTAATGAACTAATTTTGGCAAAGCTTTGGCCTAATGTTGTATTCTCATGTGTTGTGTGTGTTCTGGACTCAAATGGACTTTATATAGGCAAGGGAAACGTCCTTGAACCAATGCAACCTTTCCCAAAAGGTTTGAGACACAATGGTTCACGAAAAGATGCAATTTTTCGTGTGTGTAATAGATTACATATCTTAGTGTAATCGATTGCACTAATAGCCGTTTCAGTTTGAATTTCAAGTTCAAACATGTAATCGGTTACAAGCAAGTGGTAATCGATTACTTGCCTATGTGTAATCGATTACCAGAAAGCTGCAATCGATTACACTGAAGTCCAACTTCCAGAAACTTGATCTTTTATGATCGGCTTAAGTTTTTCTACTTCTTTTAAGTTATGAAAACATTAAGCTTGATTAGTTTAGGTGTTTTAAAGAGCCTTTATGCTTTGAGAGACCTTTAGAAGCATAACTCACCTAAACTAAGACTTCTAGGTAATTGATGAACTTTATAGCTCTGTTTCCTCTAAGTCTTCTTTTCTTCTTTTTGCCGATGAGTTTGTCGTCATCAAAACCTCAGCCAGGGTCAGGAGCAGGACCTTCTTCACACACTTCATTCCACGCTAGGCGTGTCGACTGAATCTATAGGATGTTGTACTCTTTTTTCCTTCACTAGGTTTTTATCCCATAGGGTTTTTCCTAAGAAGGTTTTAACGAGGCGCATTCTATAAGGATGACCTCCCAAAGGAGGCATTGGTTAGGATTCCGTGGCGAGAACCTTATGAAGACACACTTCATCTTCATGCCTCAGACTCGGTATCTTGTGGGTTTGTGGACTGGGCGAGCACTTCCCCTTGTGGCGAGCCATGAAGACACACTTTGCTTTCATACTTCAAGCTTGGTGTCTTGTGGGCTTGTGGACTGGGCGAGCACTTCGCCCTGTAGAGGGTGACCTGACAACTAGAATGAGGACCAGCGTATGGCAAGCTAAGCGACCAGAACGAGGACCGACGTATGGTAGGTTAGGCGGCCAGGGAGGCACAGGGTTACGGCTGTTGGGCCAAGTGTTTTGAGACCTAGAGGCCCATATTATGTAATCTGGGGTGTTAAATGCTATTTATGATCCCTCCTCTATAAATGGCTAGAGGGGGCTCATGTAAAGGAAGACTTCTTCCGAAACCTAATTTTTGGTTGTTCCATATTCCTAGAACACTGTTGCTGCTATTTTAGTATTGTTGTTCTTAATTTTATGCATGTTATTTGGTTTGTTACTCTTGTTGTTTGTTTTAGGAATTAACCATTTATTTTTGTCTTGTTTGTTGTTTGGGCGCTTAACGCCATAGACTTCAAGGTTGACGTTGCGTGGAGTTTATTTATCGATGCAAACTAAGGGAGACTTTGGTTTAACCTAAAGACCTTAGAGATCAACTAAGAGTTGAAGATTTTATTTATTTTCCGTTGCTGTACGTATTTAGTATTTCGGACACACTGTTTTGTGCAAGTTAAATATTATTTTGATTTTACACTGATTTATTTAATATAAGTATGGGTATTTATTATATCATAATATTTGAGTGATGTTCTTGTTTTAAAAATTTTGTTTTGAGAGAGGTTTATATATATTTTCCACTTATTAATATGTGACCCTCGACCTTGAAATTGGGGTGTTACACCAACTCCAAATAATGACACCACAAATGTTGAACATGTGAGGCATATATCAATATAATCAAGCAAGATAACAAGGTAACAACAATGTAAGTCAACAATATCTCATGGGAAACCCTAGGGTTAGTCTAGGTATTCAATGCTCAATACCCAATTGTACCAAAAAACAATGACCCGGATATTTAACGTCAGCCACATAGGAATGACGGGACGACCACAGCTCCCCCGACGAAAAAGAGGGACAATAAGGTCGTTTGCAAGGTCAGCCACTTAATAGGAACCACTGGATGACAACTATCGGGTGAACCAAAAACTAGGAACAATCCACGATCGGACGACAACAACTGGGTGAACCAAAAGGTGCATATTCCATGATGTTAGCCAACCATCTCAAACCTGAACCGTCCAATGACGTCCAAAACATATCCAACGATAATGATATAAAAATGAGATCCACAATATAACATGGTATGACAACATCAATATTAAACAATTAATAGCATCAAATACATAAACAAATATTCCCAAGCAATAGCATGAGATAACATTTAGGCAATAAATCAAGTAATCACATAATCAAATAATTTACATATCATGTGAACATAAAAGCATCAATAAATAAAGCATATGATATCAACAAGCATAGTAAATAATCACATATCATTCTTCACAAGCAGACACGTCTAAGGTTTAAGTTACCCTTACCTTGGCCTATTAAAGATTCCAACTTAGATCCACAAGAAAAATCCTCTGAAGAAGATACAGGCCCTTCAATAATTATACAACCATACAATGTATTAATTTTACATGCTCTTTACGTATGCATGCGCCAGCAAAATTATATTTAATTCCCTAACTTTATTTTATCTGCCAAACTAGCCCAAAGAATACATATATATATAAATATTATATACTAATATACTCTTTTGTTATATCTCAATTAAAAGCCAAGCCTTATATATCATATATGTATTTTTGAGACATACATATGTTATCCCATTAAATTTTATTTTCGATTATTCTAAGATCAATATTCCAACAACCCATATATATTAGTTAAATTTCTACTCCCTTCTATATATATATATATATATATATATAGGTATTATATTTTTTTCCCAACTATTATTATTTTCACACAATATCTATCTAATTATGTTCAAAAATAAAAATGACATATTCTATCTCTTTTTAGCTATATATAGCGACACATATATCTATATATATATATTTAATGTGTATATATATACATATATATTCTTTTTTTCTTTCTTCTAACCTAATTTTTAAACAACCTATCTGATATATTTAAAATAAAACTATCTATTATCACATCATATCATCACGATTATATTCAAAATCCTAACCTCCTTCTCTTGGTGATATTCGAACCATATACCTATTTATCTATATCCAATTTCAATTTTCTCATTATCAAAAAATAAACTAATCCATATCTAATTTAATTATTGTGATAATTCAAAATCTAACAACCTTATCTCTTTTGTTTCTCCTAATCCAACGCTGGTTATCCATCTTCATTCTGCTTCTGCGTCAGTGTAGGTTCGAAGCTCTCTGTAAGACCCCTAATTTATTATAATTACAATTTAGTCCCTAAACTTGGTTGTAATTGTTTTCTAGTCCTCAGACTTCATTTGTTTGTAAATTAACCCTTGAGTTAATTAATGTGATGTTAGCCTTGAGTCATTTAATCTTGTTTAGAGCATGATTTCTTTCCTTGAGAAACGTCTAAATTACTTTGCTTGAATTGTAACAAGAATGACTTTAGCTTAGCGGTTAAGATTTCGGTATTTCGGCTACATGACATGGGTTCGAATATTGATGAGGAAGGTTTTATTATTATTTTGGAATTTCGTGTGGCTTGTGGTTTCTGAATTCAAATTCAAAATTTGAATGGTGATGGTTAATGGAGCAATGAAATCAGGTTTAAAGAGGGAGTTTTCGAGTTGAAGGAGGAATAATGGTAGTTAATGACTTGTATAAAGATTTTATGGTCTTTGAAAGAGAATAAAGGTTAAGAATGAAGATGATGGGCGGCTCTTCTCCTTCCCTTTGGAGCTGAAAATCTGAATTTAACATGTGTTAAAAACCTCCTTTGAAATTCAAAACCAACAAGTGAGTTATGTGCCATCAATGGAGTTTAATGCCTTGTCCTTTGTCTTAATGTTCCATGAAGATAAATTGTGCTGAATGAAGGAGGTTATGGTCGTGCCTCACCTCTCTCTCTCACCCTCTCATTGCTAAAAACTCCAATTTTAAAGAGTTGCCATCATCCTCTTGCACTTTCACTCAAAGAATTTTCCAAAAAAGACCTAGAACCCTTGTGCTGTTTCCTTGAAGAGTTGCTGAACCTTGGTGCCATTGTGGGTGGATTCTCTTCTTATATTTTGGTCCTCACTCTTGTTTCTCAATCCTCTCTCAAGTGTCCAGGTGATAGCCTAATCGGTAAGAGACTAAATCCTCCAAATTCTGAGTTTCTTGGTGTTCAACTCCTGTCTTCTTTCTAGATTTAACTGATTGCTGTTCTAACCTTTGATATTCATCAAGCTAGAGTCCATTACACTCTGGGAGAGGCTAGGTTCCTGCTACACACAAGCTTGATCAACTCTCTCAAACAAGGTTGGTATTCTCCCCAGTCTTCCATGAACAAATGATTTTTAAGAAATTAGAAACCTTTAATCTTTTTGGTAGAAAAATTATTTTTTAGGTTATAATATAGGTTCTGAACATGGAAGAATTTTAGTTTTGAAGGGAATTGGTTAAAAATTGATTTTCGAGTGAAAAACATGGTTTTTAGGGTTTCTGCCAGGGAGCCAACGCATGAGCGCTGGACTCCTAACGCCTGGGCGTTGAGGTTCTACCCAGTACGTGTTAGCAGATAGGGACCCAACGCGTGAGCGTTGGAACCCAACGCTTGGGCGATAGGCCCCTGACAGCAAGTTGTTGTTTTTCTTGCTTTGGGTTTAAATCTTGTGGAGTTGTTTTCTGTTCTTTTCCTTGGTTGTTGATGATTGTACACATATGTTATCATGATAGGTTGGAGGATAAGACAAAGCAAAGGATTAAAAGTTAAGGGTAACTCAAGTCTAGATTGAGTCAGTCGTGCTTACATGAGTTTGTTGTTGGAAACTGATGAGTGGATTTTATATGATAATTTTAGGGTCTTTTTAGTCTTTTTATTTTATTATTTTTGAGTCTCATGTAGGTTTTTTATTTTTTTTATGTAGATTTTATATTTATTTTTCATTTTGCATGTAGATTAGATTTTATTAGATTTTCTAGCTTTATTTTATATTTTTAGGAATTTTTCTAGTTATTTTATATTTTTAGGAAAAGCTGGTTTAGTTATCATTTTTGTCCAGGGACCACTTTGTAAAGTTGCAGGAAATCAGGGACTAAATTGTAAAAGTTCAAGAGTGGAGGGCTAAAAGTGAAGATTGAGAGAATTCAAGGGCTTGAATTGGAGTGCTAACCAAGAGAGGACTAAAAGTAAAAAGAGGAATATGAAGCAACTCTCTAAATTAAGCACATGGAAAAAAGGATTAAAGGATGAGTGGAGGATTGATGATAGTGGAGGATAGGTTTCAAAACCCACTACCATGAAGAAGGAAGGAAAAGCTTGAAGTTGAAGAATCAGTAGCCAGCGCTGCAGCGCTAGAACTCAGCGCTCAAGCGTTGGGCCGCGGCCTGGAAGTGGGATTTAATTGCTGAGGCCAGATTTTTTGCTATAAATAGGGAGACAACTTGCACTTGAAAAACACACCTTTCTTAGAACACAACAAGTGTTCCTCTTTCTCCCTCAAGAACATTGTTCCTAGGAATTGTGGGAAGCCATATTTGAGCTCCTATTCCAGGGTAATTCAATGCTTCTTTTAGCCATGCTTGGCTAATTCTCTTTAAGTATTTTGGGTTGTGTTAGCTTATTAGTTTATGTTTTAGTTTTCTTTAATTTGTTTCTGAATAATATTCAAAGTTCATGTTTTATTTCCTTTTTCTTCATTCATCTTGGTGCACACAAGATCTTTTGCTTATTACTTATACGAATGGAAATTGGTAAGTAGTAAGGGACCTAGGACTTAAAAAAGGTTATAAGTATACTTCGCTAAGGAATTAGGAAGGACGTAACTTTATGTTGGCCTGAATTTCTTCTTCATCTTCTTCTCTAGTTAACTAAGTGGCAAGGAATTGAATTTAGTAATTAGAAAGAAAGTTCTACAATGTGTAAGGAATTAACTTGTAGATTCACTAGGCTATAGCATCATGAATCTTTGTTTGGAATTCAGAAATAAAATAGAAGTTTGCTAGCATAAATTATAAGTTATACAATGCAACCCAAATGCTTATTTTTATCATCATCTCTTCTTTTATATTTTATGCTTTTTATGTTCTTATTCCAGAAAACAAAATGCAAAATATATCTTTTTATTTTTCTGCTTAAGCTCTAAACAAATTAGTAATTAGACACCTATCCCTGTGGGATCGACAATCTTTTATATTACGCGATAATCAATCGTACACTTGCGATTTCGTTATAAAGTTTTTGGCGCCGTTGCCGGGGATAGGTTTTTTCAAGTTCTTGTTATTATTTTGTTTAGTGCTGCTTTTTGTATATATAAAAAAAAAGAGATAAAAAAAATATTAACTTGTGTGGTGAATAGGTGCTACTAATTTTGTCTGCTGAAATTTTGTAAGGAAATATGGCTGGAACATTTGAAGAATGGTTGGCAAAGATTCGGGCTAATCTTGAAAGAGAAGATGAAAAGAGGAAGTGCATTGTTTTCAATTTAATTGATGAATCCAACCGAGTGCAAGAATGGAAGGCCAGAATAATCTTGCAAGGAAGGCTGAATGCAATTTTGGAGAGGCAGCTACTAAACCAACAAATTCCCATTGACCCTGTAAGTGATTCTATGGACAGAATAGAGGAAAAGAAAATTGAAGAAGTGGTTTGCTTAACCAATGAAAATTCAGTTTTTCTTCCCACACCGGAAGAAAAAGAACAAAATTCTTTTAAACTGTCCATAGGTGATCTTATTTGGGAAAATGGTGAGGATTATGCTGAACAGGTTTGCATTATTTTGATGACTATAAGTTTTCAAAATTTGCATGACTTAAGGGGTCTAAAACAGTTTGCAATAGACCCCGGTTGATTGAACAATTTCTGGAAGGAACCAAGTCTATCGAAGACTATAAAATCGAGCTTCTTGGGAGACAACCCATGTCCAGGTTTGAGTATTTTAAATTCAGTAATTTTTAGCTTTCTTTTATTTTCTGTGTAATTTCTGTTTTCTTCTTATTTCAAAAAAAAAAAAACAAGAAAAAAAAAAAGAAAAGAAATTGATTCCTTGCTACAGGAAACGCCAAGATTAATGTGGCAGAAGGCCTCCTATCTTTGAAGGTAGGGGGTGGAAAAATCAAGTTTTCTGTATTCCGGACTCTTAAGCATTATGAGTCCGAGGAAGAGGATGATTTTAAAGATGATGTATTCACCAAAAGAAAGAAAACTTCCCCTAATTGATTAAAAGGGAAGGGTCTATCTCGGACCTTAACAATGAGCTGGTTGGGAGACAACCCAACTTAGGAAAGTTTACTTTTCTGTCTTTTTTAGTTTTGTAACACTCTTGTAAATAAATAAAAGATAAAATATGTTTTACTGCAGGAGGGGCCAGCGCTCTAGCGCTGGAGGCCAACGCTCAAGCGTTAGGCCCCTGTAAAAGTCCCCTGGTTCCAGTTTATTTCAGCGCTCCAGCGCTGGAGGGCTAGCGCTCATGCGCTAGGCCCCTGGAATCCCAGTTTTTAATTTTTTGATTTCCAGCGCCATAGCGTTGGAAACCCAGCGCTTAGGCGCTGGGACCTCTGTTGCCCAGTAATTGTTTTAATTCCAGCGCCCCAGCGTTGGTATCCCCAACGCTCAAGCGCTGGAGCTCGGGCAGTTTGCTGTTTTTAGTTTTTAATAAATTTTGTGTTCACCATTTTCTGAAAATTTTAAGGTTCTATGAGTTTTCCCTTGTTTCTACACTGGTTTTAATTTTTGGGAACTCAAGAACTCTTGTTTTTTTTAAGGTGAACACAATTTTTCAACCAATGATCTTTTGTGCTGTTTTTGGAACTAACAAGTCAAGCAAGTTTCTACTTGTGAGACTTTTGTTCATTGTTACAGGATAGGTACCAGAAGGAGGAAGAACCCTCTTGAACTTAAGTGTTCAATTTGATTTTTGCATTGAGGTTCCCTTGGACCTTTGTGGAAAATTTGTTACTATACCAGCTTCTTAGATTTTGTTTTTCTGTTTATAGTTTTTAGTTTTTTTTTTAGTTTAGTTTTTCTGTTTTATTTTTGCATGAGTCTTGAGTATATTATCCATTTTGAATATTGCTATAGCTTTGTGAATGCTTTATCTGATTGAACTGCTTTGTGAAAAGTTCTATGTTTTTAAGCAGTTAGAATTGCATGCTGTAGAAAGGATTTTTGATGTCTTGATTGTTGGGTTGTTGGCAAAAGTTTTTCTGAGTTCTAAAAAGGGTACCACTTACCCTATCTTTTTCTGAGAGCTGAGGTCTCTGAATGCATGATTGTAAAATTTTTCTGCCTTGTGTTGCATGTTGATTGGAGTTTTGTACACTTTGTGAGTTGAGAAGAGATTATAGGCATTTTTGAAAACTCAGATTTTTGCTTGAAATGTTATATCCACTAGTAGCCCCTTTTGAGCCTTAAAAGAGTCATTTTTTTTTGGAGCCTACTTTGTGTGATAATTCTTTAAGTTGTTATTGTGATTCATGTGCTAAATTGCTAGAGTTATGTTTGTGGGTTTCTCTCTAAAAAATAAAGGGAAAAAGTTGAAAAACAAGGTATGTGCCTTAGAAAAAAAAAAGAAGAAAAAATAATGAAGTGGTGGGGTGAGAAAGAGTATCAAGGGAGTAAAATTCAAGTCATTCATCCCATACATTCCACTACTTTGTTCAAAAAAAAAAAAAGAAGAGAAAAATTGAGAGGACCCTTGTGTGAATTGTTGAAGCTCTTAGTCAAGAAGAATCACTTAACAACAAGTTTCTGAGTCAGCCACTAGAGTTGCCAATTTCTTGAAATCCATACCTTAAATTGTTCAACCCTTTGGCCAAGTTACAACCTTAAAAATCTCTTCAACATCACTTGGTTGCTTTACTTCAGTTTTGATTTGAATGATAGGCAGAATTATAGAGCTTTCTTGTTTTTCATGGAGAATATCATTTTGTGAGCTTATTTGATGAACTCAAACATGTTAAAAGCCAAGCCTAACTTTCTTGATTCTTTGTCTCTTAAACATGCATGTCTTCCTTATCCGCTAAGCTTTCTGGAAAATTATCATATTTCAATCGGATAAAAACTTTCTCTAAACTCAGGGACGAGTTTTTCTTTAAGTTTTGTCGCTTGAGGACAAGCTGTCGTTGGGTATAGTGGTGTGATGAGTGGATTTTATATGATAATTTTAGGGTCTTTTTAGTCTTTTTATTTTATTATTTTTGAGTCTCATGTAGGTTTTTTATTGTTTTTATGTAGATTTTATATTTATTTTGCATTTTGCATGTAGATTAGATTTTATTAGATTTTCTAGCTTTATTTTATATTTTTAGGAATTTTTCTAGTTATTTTGTATTTTTAGGAAAAGCTGGTTTAGTTATCATTTTTGTCCAGGGACCACTTTGTAAAGTTGCAGGAAATCAGGGACTAAATTGTAAAAGTTCAAGAGTGGAGGGCTAAAAGTGAAGATTGAGAGAATTCAAGGGCTTGAATTGGAGTGCTAACCAAGAGAGGACTAAAAGTAAAAAGAGGAATATGAAGCAACTCTCTAAATTAAGCACATGGAAAAAAGGATTAAAGGATGAGTGGAGGATTGATGATAGTGGACGAGAGGTTTCAGAATTGTTTAAAGGGCTGATAAGTGGGTTTTTATGGCATTCAAAACCCACTACCATGAAGAAGGAAGGAAAAGATTGAAGTTGAAGAATCAGTAGCCAGCGCTGCAGCGCTAGAACTCAGCGCTCAAGCGCTGGGCCTCGGCCTGGAAGTGGGATTTAATTGCTGAGGCCAGATTTTTTGCTATAAATAGGGAGGCAACTTGCACTTGAAAAACACACCTTTCTTAGAACACAACAAGTGTTCCTCTTTCTCCCTCAAGAACATTGTTCCTAGGAATTGTGGGAAGCCATATTTGAGCTCCTAGTCCAGGGTAATTCAATGCTTCTTTTAGCCATGCTTGGCTAATTCTCTTTAAGTATTTTGGGTTTTGTTAGCTTATTAGTTTATGTTTTAGTTTTCTTTTATTTGTTTCTGAATAATATTCAAAGTTCATGTTTTATTTCCTTTTTCTTCATTCATCTTGGTGCACACAAGATCTTTTGCTTATTACTTATACGAATGGAAATTGGTAAGTAGTAAGGGACCTAGGACTTAAAAAAGGTTATAAGTATACTTCGCTAAGGAATTAGGAAGGACGTAACTTTATGTATGCCTGAATTTCTTCTTCATCTTCTTCTCTAGTTAACTAAGTTGCAAGGAATTGAATTTAGTAATTAGAAAGAAAGTTCTACAATGTGTAAGGAATTAACTTGTAGATTCACTAGGCTATAGCATCATGAATCTTTGTTTGGAATTCAGAAATAAAATAGAAGTTTGCTAGCATAAATTATAAGTTATACAATGCAACCCAAATGCTTATTTTTATCATCATCTCTTCTTTTATATTTTATGCTTTTTATGTTCTTATTCCAGAAAACAAAATGCAAAATATATCTTTTTATTTTTCTGCTTAAGCTCTAAACAAATTAGTAATTAGACACCTATCCCTGTGGGATCGACAATCTTTTATATTACGCGATAATCAATCGTACACTTGCGATTTCGTTATCAAAGACTATTCTATGTTTATGATGATGGAATTGTTGGTATTGTGATGCTGGGAATTGAGAATTGTTTACATGATATGTTGAAAATGATGAAGTTGATTATGTTGTATTGGCAATTGTTCATTCATGATGATGTTGAACATGTTGGCATGTCATATGCATTTATTTTGAGGCTGATGTAGATGAGGTGTGTTTTAGTCCCATGTGATTGTGCCTGAGAGAGATGAGATGGGTTTTAGTCTCATGGGATCATGGTTACGAGTGATGAGATGGGTTTTAGTCCCATGTGATCATGCCATAACTTGTAGTTGCATTTGAGGACTCATAAGCATGGTTTCTGATGTCGTATATGAGGAAATGCGTATAATGTTGAATATGTTATTGTTGTATTTTTGAAAATATTGTTACTGTTGGTTATGTTAAGTTCTCTTTGGTATTTTTTGTTTGTTTAATAGCTAACCCTTTCTGTTTGTGTTTGGGCGCTTAACGCCAGAAAATAGACAGGGCGATGATCGTCGTCTCTCGAGGAGCTTACGGAATCAGCGTGCGCCGCGGATGCAGGGAAGATTTCTGAAGATGATGTTTTAAGGACTTTCCCCTCTTTTATTTTAATATTTGGGCTCGTCTGTTGAGCATTATTTTATTTAATAATATTATGTTATTTCCGCTTCCACGAATTATTATTATTATTTTATGGGAATATTATTGAGTAATATTTTGAGAGACGAAAACCTTTTTCAAAAATTGTGTTGTTTTTCTGAGAGGTTTTAATTTCCGCGATTTTACTATGTAACCGTTAACCCAAAATTGGGGTGTTACATTTGTGGTATCAGAGCGATGGTTGAGATAACCAGCGCTCTTGGGTGATTATTCTGGCGTCGATCGATGGGGTGTCGATCGAAAGAGGAATTCTCGGTTTGAATTGTTTGTAAATAAATGTTGCGATTATTGTCTTAAGATTGTCTTGGACGGACGATCTAATTGTGTTTGACTAACTTAATTGCTATTTCTTTTTCTAGATTAACCATTACTTATTTTTACAAGCAGGAGTAAGAGATTAGCGAGTCTAGATACGGAAATGGCTGAGCAAGACGTGAGAAATATGAGGTCTGTCGCTATCGCTAACTTAGTCAAGTTGGTGAAGATTCATGAGAATGCTGTTGCGGCTCGTGCGGAAGAGGAAGCAAACTGTTCTGCTGCAGACGTTGTTGCACTAATGAGAGAAGTGCAATGGTTAGGCCTCAAATGTTACCTAACGACGGGGTGAAGGCAGTAGACATCGAACCGACGAACAAGCGCATTATTGAACTGCGAATAAGAAGTGGACCAATTAGTTCGAGTCAAGAGAAGAATGATAAGGGCAAGCAACTGTATCGATGCACCTCGACCAAGGAGTGCATTGCTAATTCAGACCGTCACGCTGAAGGTAGACGGGGTACCCGAGGAGTTCTAAGGCCACTAAAGGAAGTCAAATGTTTTAGATACAGAAAGATGGGGAACTACGCCAACATATGCACGGAGAACCCAGTGGTGTGCTGGAATTTCAGAAAGACGGGACACGCTGCAAAGAATTGCCGGACTGCAGGAGCTGGTGACGAGAACAATGTCGTGTGAGGAAAAGATGAGGACGCTATACTGTGGACTAATACCTGACCTTGAGAATAAAACTCTCTTAGGAGAAGTATTGTTAGATCGTCGTTCTCTAATATTATGAGTAGACACTGTGTTATCTTTGATGCTATATTTTCATTTCGGTGGACCTTGTTTGACTCTAGTATTATTGAAATAAGCTTTGTGCTAGTTAATGACTTTTGTAAGGATTTAGAAGAACATAACTTGCTTGGTTTGTTAAAAATATAAAGAGGAAATAGCTCCTGTTTTAAAGAATTCCGAGTTTTTGCACTCTTATCTTTCGAAGTCCTCCCTGAGAAGAGGAGCTTTGAAATTCTTGCTAGCGACTAGCGTTGGAGAATCATCGACAGACAGTGTACAGGATATTCCCATTGTTCATGACTTTGCAGACGTATTTCCTAAAGACGTTCAAGGAATACCTCCTATCTATGATACCGTGTTCTCGATCCATTTGGTTCCAGTCACTGGACCGATCTTGATTGCACCTTACCGTATGGCACCAGCGGAACTTGCGGAGCTGAAAAGCCAGTTGGATGATCTCATGGGGAAAGGATTCATTCGACCTAGTGTTTCTCCATGGGGAGCGCATGTGTTGCTCGTCAAGAAGACGGATGGCAGATCCCGACTCTGCGTGGATTATCGACAGCTGAATAAGGTGACGATAAAGAATCGTTATCCTTTGCCGAGGATTGACGACTTGATGGACGAGCTTCGAGGAGCGGAGATTTTCTAAAAGATAGGTGTGCGATCTGGTTATCACTAGATTCGAGTTAAGGAAGCATACATTCAGAAGACGGTTGTTCGTGCACATTATGGACACTACGAGTATGTAGTGATGCCTTTTGGAGTGACGAATGCGCCAGCGGTGTTCATGGATTACAGGAACAAAATCTTTAATCCCTTCCTTGGCAAGTGTGTTTGTGTTTTACTGTTTTGATCTTGTGATTGTTGTGTGTGGTTTTATAGCCTGTTTCCTACAGGTTCATGGTCATTTTTATCGACGACATCCTGATCTACTCGAGGAGTAGAGAGGAGCACGAAGAAAACTTGCGCCAAATTTTGTCCGTTCTTCGCGAGAAAACTCTTTTTGTGAACGCGGCTAAGTGTGACTTTTGGTTGGAAGAAGTGAAGTTTCTTGGCCATGTCATTTCGAAGGAGGGCATAGTCGTTGATCCTAGTAAGGTAGAAGCCGTGTCTAAGTGGAACAGCCGAAGACTGTGACAGATATCTGAAGTTTCTTGGGCTTGGCTGGATACTATCAGAGATACATTGAGGGTTTTGTGAATATTGCAGGTGTGAAGAAGGTCTTGCTCCTGACCCTGGCTGAGGTTTTGATGACGACAAACTCAACGACAAAAAGAAGAAAAGAAGACTTAGAGGAAACAGCGCTACAAAGTCTATCATATACCTAAAAGTCCTAGTTTAGGTGAGTTATGCTTCTAAAGGTCTATTAAAGAATAAAGGATCTTAAAACACCTAAACTAATCAAGCTAAGTGTTTTCATAACTTAAAAGAAGTAGAAAACCTTAAGCCGATCTCAAAGGATCAAATTTCTGGAAGTTGGACTTCAGTGTAATCGATTTCAGCCTTCTGGTAATCGATTACACCTAGGCAAGTAATCGATTACCCATTTCTTGTAATCGATTACATGTTTGAATTCGAAATTCAAACTGAAACAGCTACTAGTGTAATCGATTACACTAAGTGATGTAATCGATTACAAGAACGAAAAGTTACATCTTTTCATGAACCATTGTGTCCCAAACCTTTTGGAAAGGGTTGTGATGGTTCAAGGACGTTTCCCTTGCCTATATAAAGTCCATTTGAGTCCAGAACAAAACAACACATGAGAATACAACATTAGGCCAAAGCTTTGTCAAAATTAGTTCATCTTTTAGAACTTAAACCTTCAAGAGCCTAAATTCTGAGTTCATGATCTTCATGTTTATAAGAACACTTTAGTTGTTCATATCTTGAGGAACTCAGAACCATATTATGCTTAAAAGCCTTAAAGCATAAATTCTCATGATCAATCCACTTATGTGTTAAAGGAATGATACAGCCAATTGTAAACTCTTCTTCATCTCTTTCTGTAAGATTGAGTTTTCACCGTGGTATTCGGTGAAGGGTTGTTGGTACTGAAAGTGGTATACTTTCAGGGTGTTGATTGAAGGTGGTTTAGCCTTCAAGGTCTGAGGGTGATTTGCCTTCAGGAACTGAAAGTGGTTTGCTTTCAGGGGCTGTGGAAAGCGGTTTGCTTTCACAGGAAATTGGTAGAAATTCTTGGGGTCCTTCGGTTAGGAACTTGTAAGAGATTTTTATCAATAGTGGAAAAATCCTCAAGGGGTTTTCTTGAGGGACTGGACGTAGCCTTCGGTGGATAGAAGGTGAACCAGGATAAAACTCTGTGTGTGAATTCTTCTATCCTTCATCTTTACTTTCAAGCAACGCTTAATTCCGCTGCAATCACAACTATCGTGTCGTGATCATCATTATCTTGAAAGTAATATTTTCAATAAGGAAAATATCGGGGCAACTCTGATTCACCCCCCCCTCTCAGGTTGCTATCTGTTCTAACAATTGGTATCAGAGTGGAAGTTTAGGTAAGTTATTCCTAAGATCCGGGAAAAGATGGCATCCTCTTCCAATCATGGAACCAGTGAAGGATTCAACATAAACAGGCCACCATTCTTCAATGGAGAACACTATGACTTCTAGAAGATCAAGAGGAAAATATTCATAAAGTCATTAGACGCAGGAATTTGGAAAGCCATTGAAGAAGGTCCCTTTGTGCCTTAAACTGAAGTAGAAGGAACTTCACAACCAAAACCAGAAAGTACTTGGAGTGAAGAAGAAAAGAAGAAGGTTCAATATGATCTCAAAGGAATGAACATTCTTACATCTTCTCTTGGCATGGATGAGTTTTTCAGAATATCAACGTGCACTTCATCGAAAGAAATATGAGATACGTTGATGGTGACTCACGAAGGAACAGATGAAGTTAAGAGATCAAAGATCAATACTCTATCTCAAGAATATGAAATGTTCAGAATGCTTCAAGGAGAAAAGGTATTAGATATGCAAAAACGATTCACTCATTTGATTAATCATTTGATTGCTCTTGGCAGACAATTTTCAAACAGTGACTTGAACATGAAAGTTCTAAGATCACTTACAAGAGTATGGCAACCAAAAGTTACAGCCATCTCAGAGAAGAAGAGTTTATCAAAAATGACTCTTGCAACTCTTTTTGGAAAACTCCAAGAACACGAGTTGGAATTGAATCGTTTAGAAGAGCATGAACAACATGAGAAGAAGTATCGATCCATTTCCCTAAAGGCAAAGGAAAGCATCAAAGAAGATTATGATACAGATTCTGAAGTAGAAGACAATGGGAATGTGAATCTTCTAGTAAAGAACTTTGGAAAGTTTCTTAAAAGAAAAGGTGTGAAATTCAACAACAACAAATCTTTCCAAAGGAACAATGAGTCTTCTTCCTCTCAAAAGATCACATGCTTCGATTGTGGCAAGCCTGGACACTTCAAGTCAGAATGCCCAAATCTTCAAAACAAGAAACATGGTCTAAGAGAAAAATTCGAAAAGAAGGATCAACCCACACGAAGAGCATATTTGGCTTGGGATGATAATGAAGTAAGTTCATCATCAGACTCTGACAAAGAAGAAGCACAAGGTGCTTTGATGGCTTCACATGATTAAGATATTGAAGATTCCTAGGTTAGTGACAATTCTATATCTTTTCATAATTTAAAGTTTACTATGGAAAATATGTTTAAATTATGTCAAGAATTTTCTAAGGTTAGTGATAGTAATAAAATCACACAAGAAAGGGGGGTTTGAATTGTGTGGGTGACTTTTTAAAAGTTTTTCGTATTGAAGACGAATTATAAGTTTAAAAGCGTTTATGTAAACGTGCAGTGGAAATATATTTAGAGCATAAGCAGTAAAGCACGCAAGATATTTATCCTGGTTCACCCTCAAAATCGATAGGGCTACGTCCAGTCCTTGGCTATACCAAGATTTTCCACTATTTCGACTGAATAGTACAAGTGTTCTCAGGGACTTCTCCCAGTATTCTGAGGACTACTCCTTTACAAGTTTTCTCAGGAATCCTCCTTTATCTCTTAAGTATTCGACAGGACTCCTCCCTGATTCTTTTACAAGAATGTTGATTTTCTACAAAGATCTCTTCACAAAGAGTGGGTAGAAAATATGAGGTTTTGGGTTCAGAGATGATGGTTAAGTTTGGTTCTCTGAAGGGATAGTGTGAGAGTAATGAGAGTTTTCACTCTATGAGGATTTCACACTAATTGGCGACTAAACTCAGAAGGATAGAAAATTCTAATGTTACTGAGTATTCTTGGCAAAATCTTGTCGAAGTTATAAAATGACATGAAGAATTTGAATGCTTAGATATAGTGTAAGTCGCCCATTTGAAAGTGATACAGAGGCAGCTATTTATATCTTCAGTAAGGTGAGAACTGGATGGACTGTTGAAGATCTTCAAAAATAGTTCCGTTAGAGATTTGCTCGATTTGCACTCGTTGCTTGATAAAGTTTGCCATAGTGATGAGCATTTCTTCAATCGCTAGAGAGTGAGTTCGTCTGGCAGTCCTTTTTCTTCTGATTTCCAGAGACAGTAATTAATGCGAGTGGATTCCAGCTAATAAGGCATTTAATGCTTCTGACCAGAGGATTTGAATTCTACTGTTGAGGAGATACGATGATCAGAGGATTTCTCCGTAAATTCAGCAAAAAGCAACTTGAATTAAGGAATGTCGGAGAATTTGAATATTCAGGATATGTGGCGCTTAATTCTGTCTCTTTCGTATTTAATGCTCTGAGGTGCTTGACAGCTTCTCTTGGTTTTTAGGCAAATGATGAGTGGATTTTATATGATGTTTTTAGGCTATTTTTAGTCTTTTTATTTTATTATTTTTGAGTCTCATGTAGGTTTTTTATTGTTTTTATGTAGATTTTATATTTATTTTGCATTTTGCATGTAGATTAGATTTTATTAGATTTTCTAGCTTTATTTTATATTTTTAGGAATTTTTCTAGTTATTTTGTATTTTTAGAAAAAGCTGGTTTAGTTATCATTTTTGTCCAGGGACCAATGTGTAAAGTTTCAGGAAGTCAGGGACCAAATTGTAAAAGTTCAAGAGTGGAGGACTTAAAGTGGAGATTGAGAGAATATGAGGGCTTGAATTGAAGTGCTAACCAAGGGAGGACCAAAGTGAAAAAGAAGAATATGAAGAATCACTCTCTAATTTAGCACATGGAAAGAATGTTTAAAGAATTGATGTTAGTGGAGGAAGGGTTTCAGAATTGATCAAGGCTGGTTAGTGGCTTTTTATGGCCATCAAAACCCACTACCATGAATGAAGAAGGAAGGAAAAGCTTGAAGTTGAAGAAGCAGCGTCCCAGCGCTCAAACGTTGGGATCCCAGCGCTCCAGCGCTGGGGTTCTGACTAGATGATGAGTCAGATGTTGACCCAGCGCCCAAGCGTTGGAAAGCCAGCGCTCAAGCGCTGGGCCTCGGACAGAAAGTGGATTTTTAATGCATCCTAGCGCCCATGCGTTGGGAGTGCCAGCGCTCAAGCACTGGAGGCTGGAATTTTACTATAAATAGGACCCTTTTCTTCACTTGTAAGACACACCTTCATAGAATACAACAAGTATTCTCTCTTTCTCCCTCAAAGATCATTGTTCCTAGGAATTGTGGGAAGCCAAACTTGAGCTCCTATCCAGGGTAATTCAATGATTCTTTTAGCCATGCTTGGCTAAATTCTTCTTTAAGTTTTTGGGTTGTTTTAGTTTATAATACATGTTCTAGTCTTTTTCTACATTTCTGAATTTTATTTCCATTCATGTTTTATTACCTTATGCTTAATTTCTTTCTTGTGGATCCCAAGAGGTTTTGCTTATTACTTATTACATAAGGCCATTTGGTGAGTAGTAAGGGAACTAGGTAATAAAAAAAGTTATAAGTATACTTCATTAAGGAATTAGGAAGGACGTAACTTTATGTTGGCCTGAACAACTTCTTCATCTTCTTCTTTAGTTAACTAGGTGCCAAGGAATTGGGTTTAGTAATTAAAAAGAAAGATCTACAATGCTTAAGGAATTAACTTGTAGTTACACTAGGCTATAGCATCATGATAATGGTTTTATAATTCAGGAATTTAGTAGGAAATTTCTAGCATGTTTTTATAGACTATGTAAACCAACCCAAGAGCTTAATGTTCATCATCTCTTTTTCTTATTATTTTATGCTATTGTTTCTTTCTAGTTCTCAAACCAACAACAAATATTCATCTTTTATTTTTCTGTTTTAGTACTAAATTTTATAATTATAAGAACACCTATCCCGTGGGTTCGATCTTTTTATATTACGCGATAGTAAATTGTACACTTGCAATTTCATTATCAAGTTTTTGGCGCCGTTGCCGGGGATAGGTTTTGTTCTTTTTATTATTTTGTTTAGTGCTTTTTGTTTATATATAAAAAAAAATAAAAAAAATATATAAATTGTGATGAACTGGTGCTGCTAATTTTGTTTGTTAAGTATTGTCAGGAATTATGGCTGAAACATTCGAACAACGGGAGGCAAAAATCCGGGCTAGACTTGAAATAGAATATGAGAAAAAGAAGCAGGAAGCTTTCACTCTTATTGAAGAATTCTATTCTAATTTAGAGTGCAAGCGGAATGCGGGATTTTTGCCAAGTCCTGAGCAAGAATGTAAGGCCATGGAGGAGCTACAACTAAAGATACAAGGCATTCTGAGGAGGCAGCCCAGGGATGAACAACAACCACATGTTCATGGAAGTGAACTCGTGGTTCAAAAAGAGGAGGTGAAAGAAACCTCCGTTGTAGAATTTGTCCTTAAAGACAAATTGGAGATGGAGGAAGAAGAACCTCAAGGAACCTATGCTATAGGTTCACAATGGCAAGGCAAAGAACAAGGAAGGGAAAATTTATTTATCTCTTCCATTTTTAATTTGAATTTTTTTGCCTTGTTAGCTGAAAAATCATTTGGCACCATGTTGTACTTGTGCCAAAATATGCATGATTTGCGGGGTCTAAAGAATTTTGTAATAGACCCCGGTTGAAAGTGATTAGTGGAAGGGTCTATCTCGGACCTTAACAATGAGCTGGTTGGGAGACAACCCAACTTAGGAATAGTTTAAAACTCTGTCATTTAATTTTCTGCATCATCCTTGTAAATAAATAAAAGAAAAAATTCTATGTTTTTCCTGCAGGAGAGGCCAGCGCTCCAGCGCTGGAGGCCAACGCTCAAGCGTTAGGCCCCTGCTTTGCACCTCTGATTGCCCAGTTTTTCTCTTAATCCAGCGCCCAAGCGTTGGCATCCCCAACGCTCGAGCGCTGGAGCTCGGGCAGTTTGCTGTTTTTGCTTTTGTTTGCTGTTTTTAGTTTTTAATAAATTTTGTGTTCACCATTATCTGAAAGTTTTAGATTCTATGAGTTTTCCCTTGTTTCTACAATGGTTTTGATATTTTTGGGAACTCAAGAATTCTTGTTTTTAAGGTGGACACAATTTTTCAACCCATGATCTTAAGTGTGCTGTTTTTTGGAACTAACAAGTCAAGCAAGTTTCTACTTGTGAGACTTCTGTTTGTTCATTGTTACAGGATAGGTACCAAAAGGAGGAAGAAACCCTCTTGAACTTAAGTGTTCAATTTGATTTTTTACATTGAGGTTCCCTTGGACCTTTGTGGAAAATTTGTTACTATACCAGCTTGTTAGTTTTTATTTTTGTTTTTCTTTTTATAGTTTTTAGTTTTATTTTTATTTTTAGTTTAGTTTTTTCTGTTTTTTTTTTTTTTTGCATGAGTCTTGAGTATATTATCCATTCTGAATGCTATAGCTTTGTGAAATGCTTTATCTGATTGAGCTGCTTTGTGAAAAAAGTTCTTTGTTTTTAAGCAGTTAGGATTGCATGCTGTAGAAAGGATTTTTGATATCTTGATTGTTTTGGTTGTTGGCTAAGTCCATTTCTGAGTTCTATAAAGGGTACCACTTACCCTATCTTTTTCTGAGAGCTGAGGACTCTGATGCATGATTGTGAAATTTTTCTGCCTTGTGTTGCATGTTGATTGGAGTTTTGTATACTTTGTGAGTTGAGAAGAGATTATAGGCATTTTTGAAAACTCAGATTTTTGCTTGAAATGTTATATCCACTAGTAGCCCCTTTTGAGCCTTAAAAGAGTCATTTTTTTGGAGCCTACTTTGTGTGATAATTCTTAAAGTTGTTATTGTGATTTATGTGCTAATTTGTTAGAGCTATGTTGTTGGGTTTCTCTCTTAAAAAAATATGAAGAAAAAAATTGAAAAATAAGGTATGTGCCTTAGAAAAAATAATGAAGTAGTGGGGTGAGAAAGAGTATGAGGGGAGTAAAATTCAAGTCATTCATCCCATACATTCCACTACTTTGTTCAAAAAAAAAAAGAGAAGAAAAAGAGGAAAAATTGAGAGGACCCTTGTGTGAATTGTTGAGCTCTTAATCAAGAAAAAATCACTTAACAACAAGTTTCTGAGTCAGCCAGTAGAGTTGCCAATTTCTTGAAATCCATACCTTAAATTGTTCAACCCTTTGGCCAAGTTACAACCTTCAAAAAATCTCTTCAAAATCACTTGGTTGCTTTACTTCAGTTTTGATTTGAATTATAGGCAGGATTATTGAGCTTTCTTGTTTTCATGGAGAATATCATTTTGTGAGCTTATTTGATGAACTCAAACAAGTTGAAAGCCAAGCCTAACTTTCTTGATTCTTTGTCTATAAAACATGCATGTCTTCCTTTTCTGCTAAGCTTTCTTTGAAAGGTTTCTGTGCTTCAAGTTGTAATCAGATAAAACTTTCTCAAAACCCAGGGACGAGTTTTTCTTTAAGTTTTGTCGCTTGAGGACAAGCTGTCGTTGGGTATAGTGGTGTGATGAGAGGATTTTATATGATGTTTTTAGGCTATTTTTAGTCTTTTTATTTTATTATTTTTGAGTCTCATGTAGGTTTTTTATTGTTTTTATGTAGATTTTATATTTATTTTGCATTTTGCATGTAGATTAGATTTTATTAGATTTTCTAGCTTTATTTTATATTTTTAGGAATTTTTCTAGTTATTTTGTATTTTTAGAAAAAGCTGGTTTAGTTATCATTTTTGTCCAAGGACCAATGTGTAAAGTTTCAGGAAGTCAGGGACCAAATTGTAAAAGTTCAAGAGTGGAGGACTTAAAGTGGAGATTGAGAGAATATGAGGGCTTGAATTGAAGTGCTAACCAAGGGAGGACCAAAGTGAAAAAGAAGAATATGAAGAATCACTCTCTAATTTAGCACATGGAAAGAATGTTTAAAGAATTGATGTTAGTGGAGGAAGGGTTTCAGAATTGATCAAGGCTGGTTAGTGGCTTTTTATGGCCATCAAAACCCACTACCATGAATGAAGAAGGAAGGAAAAGCTTGAAGTTGAAGAAGCAGCGTCCCAGCGCTCCAGCGTTGGGATCCCAGCGCTCCAGCGCTGGGGTTCTGACTAGATGATGAGTCAGATGTTGACCCAGCGCCCAAGCGTTGGAAAGCCAGCGCTCAAGCGCTGGGCCTCGGACAGAAAGTGGATTTTTAATGCATCCTAGCGCCCATGCGTTGGGAGTGCCAGCGCTCAAGCGCTGGAGGCTGGAATTTTACTATAAATAGGACCCTTTTCTTCACTTGTAAGACACACCTTCATAGAATACAACAAGTATTCTCTCTTTCTCCCTCAAAGATCATTGTTCCTAGGAATTGTGGGAAGCCAAACTTGAGCTCCTATCCAGGGTAATTCAATGATTCTTTTAGCCATGCTTGGCTAAATTCTTCTTTAAGTTTTTGGGTTGTTTTAGTTTATAATACATGTTCTAGTCTTTTTCTACATTTCTGAATTTTATTTCCATTCATGTTTTATTACCTTATGCTTAATTTCTTTCTTGTGGATCCCAAGAGGTTTTGCTTATTACTTATTACATAAGGCCATTTGGTGAGTAGTAAGGGAACTAGGTAATAAAAAAAGTTATAAGTATACTTCACTAAGGAATTAGGAAGGACGTAACTTTATGTTGGCCTGAACAACTTCTTCATCTTCTTCTTTAGTTAACTAGGTGCCAAGGAATTGGGTTTAGTAATTAAAAAGAAAGATCTACAATGCTTAAGGAATTAACTTGTAGTTACACTAGGCTATAGCATCATGATAATGGTTTAATAATTCAGGAATTTAGTAGGAAATTTCTAGCATGTTTTTATAGACTATGTAAACCAACCCAAGAGCTTAATGTTCATCATCTCTTTTTCTTATTATTTTATGCTATTGTTTCTTTCTAGTTCTCAAACCAACAACAAATATTCATCTTTTATTTTTCTGTTTTAGTACTAAATTTTATAATTATAAGAACACCTATCCCGTGGGTTCGATCTTTTTATATTACGCGATAGTAAATTGTACACTTGCAATTTCATTATCAGCAAACGATCTCTACTGAGCAGATTCCTTTCATGTCAGTTCTGTGTTTGACTTGGAGTGAAACGGTCAGATCTTTTAGGCGGACGAAGTCTGTTGAGAGAGAGGCTCCAGTTCTCTTAGCCGGACGTACTTTTCCTTTTCTCTTTGATAATGATTGCAGCGTCCCTTCCGTATATAAGAGTTCCTGAATATAAAATACTTTGAAGAGAATTAGTGACTCTTTACGAAATTGTTATTTATCAAAATAGGTTAATTTATTTGGATATTTTTCTCTAACAATCTCCCTCTTTTTGATAATGACAATTTCTTAAAACAAATGCAAGTAGAGTCTGTATGATTTCTCCCCCTTAGTATGTGCCCTTTCTTTTATTTAGCATTCATTTCATTATCGAAATTAGCTCCCCCTAAGCTTGTGCAGTTTTTAATTTGGTGTATTAATTTCTCCCCCTTTGGCATTAGCAAAAAGAAAACTTAAACACAGCGGAAGTAAATAAGAGAGCTATATATTCATGAGGATGGTTTAGACAATCCTAAAAGTAAGGCCGTATAGGCGTTCATTTCAGCACAATTAGCAGCTATCATGGCAGAGAACCTAGCATCCATGGATTCGAGACGATCATTCAGAGCTTGATCTCGACGATCCTGTGCCAGCGATAAGCGAGTAGTGAATTCCTTGACTTCCTGAGAGAGAAGGTGGACCATAGAGCGATCATCTTCAGAGTTGGAGTGGGAGCATTGATTGACTGACGAAGAGGAGAAGCTAGTTGGCAGGATAGGCGTACAGGGTGCCACAGTGGGAATGAGCGGCGCAGGATGCAGATGCAGCCAAGTGGGACGCAGAGACTGCAACATAGGTGATAATTGAGGAAGGAGAACCAGGGTCCATGTGCTGAACTTGAGAACCAGGGATTCAACACAGCCAGCCAGATGAAGAGGAATGGAGGCAGTGTGAATATCCTTGCGAACCTGAAGTTCCCAGTCATAATGGAAAAATTGTCATTCAGATGGCATGGATTGAGTAAAGAAGGAGTTAGAGCATCCGCGAGGAAACCACAAACCAGCCTTAAAGCAAAATGAAAACCCAAATGCTTGAACACAGAGATCTGATAAGAGGTGAGCATTTGGTGCATCAGGTGAACGCTTGTGCTTTCCTAAAGCAGAACTAGATCTAGAAGGGTTACTGGGCATGAAGGAGATCTGATGAGAAGACATGCCTGAATCAGTAGGGAAGACACCCGGAGGTGCAAGCTTGAGATCTAGATCCATACTTTTAAGGAGGCCTTCCGGTGTGGACAGGTAGGAGGTATTAATAGTTGCATTAAAGTGGGCATCTACCTGGAGTAACAGTGACAGCGTTGGTTGACTTTGACCAAGGGGCAGACGAAGATTGCTGTCAGCATCGGTTAAATTGAGACGACCGAAATCAAGAGCTAAGCAAGAGATATCATGATGAAAATCAGGTTCAGAGTCGTCATCAATGAGAATGGGATTGTCAAAGTCGGGGACAACGAATAAGGAGTCAAGAAATTCCTCAGCTTCGAGTTGGAGAAGAGATTGGAAGTGAGTAATCTTGGATTGAAGAAGTGATTCCCATCCGAGGGCATCAGGAGAGCAATGATGCTTCCATTGAGGCGAAATAGTTGGCAGTGGTGAGTTCTCAGAGAGCTTGACTCGAACCCAGTGGCGGTTGCCAATGTTTCCCAATACAGCAATAGTGGGTGAATTATTGACGGGACCAAGAAGTGGTAAGTATGTGCAACATTGATTAGGAGACAAGGTTACTAGAATCATGCGAAAGGCAGTGGCAGCAAGCAACCCCATGTCAGGAACGGTAAACCACTTGGATATGGGTGCAGGTCCATTTCCATAGAATGTGAGAGCCTCACATAGGCGGTCAACATCTCTATCAGAAGATAACGTTTGAGAATGAAGTATACGATTGGATAGAAGTTCTTGAATGAGCAGTCCTCGAACTTCTGGCCAATAACTCTGAGGAAAACCCATCCATTGAGCTAGACAACGAAAACCACAATTACCATCATCCTCAACATCAAATACATCAGATATATAAGTGTGAAACATTTGAGGCAAGAGCGTCAAATAATGAGCATGAGGAATTGAGATGAGATCGACAGTGGAGTGCACAGTTTTTGGAAGTGGCTTGGAGGACGCTGATGTAGGTGGAATGGTTGGAGTACTGGAACACTGTGTAGAAGGACCGTCTGAACAACGTCATTTGAAATTGGCAGCAGACGGAGTTGATGAAACGAGCTTTCGTTTTTCAACCCTCCTGGTCCATTCACTAAGGAGTTCAGTGGGTACTCCAGATATGTCAACCGACAGACTCATTCGTCGAACGTCACTGAACTTAATCGGAGAGGCAACGATATAATCAGATGAAGTATAGTGCAGTGATTCAAGAGAAGGATTGACTAACTGCTTGTGCCGCATGAGAGCTGATATAAGGGCTCCATAGGGAAGGTTTGAGTTAGGTTTTTCCAGAGTATGGAGGATGTATCGAAACACAAGATTAGGCCAGTTGAAATTCTTGCGATGTTGAAGTTGAAACAAGGCCCATTGAGAGAACTTATTGACTAAGTCTCGAGAACCCTCTTTTGGCAGAATGACCTTACTGAGAACAGCATGGGGAAGAATGCATTCTTCAGCTAGGTTTGTCACTCGCCTAGAGGTGGCGTTTTTGGGAATCTCCTTCCAGATAGTGAAAGGAGAGCTCTCGGAGTTTTCCCAAGATGAGGAATAGCACGCTCCATGGAGAGGAAGGTTGAGAAGTTGAGCTATGTCAGTTGTGAGTATATCGACTACTTGACCTAAGCACCGAGTTCGGATGTGATTAGGGTTCATCTCAACAGCACAGTCGTAGAACTCCTGAACAAGAGGCTTTAGGACTGAAGATGAGGAAACAGTGAACATGTTCCCCCAGGCCCGAGAGAGCAGAAGATCAAGTCCTGCCACCTTTGCATGCGCAAATAGCTTCAGATCAAAATATCGAGGGGTGACAAGTTCTCTATCCCCTAGATGTTCAACCTTCACAAGACCAATGTCGTATCCCTGAAGCTCTAGATTACGAATCATACGATTGATCTGGTTCTGGTGTATTTGCTTTTCTTCCATGCTTAGAGCTCGTTGAGCTTTTCCAGTTCTTCGTTTGTTGGGAGCCATGAGAGCTGTAGAGAGGGAAGACAGAACGATGGCTACAAATGCACGGAGTAAGTTGAATGGGTGTATTGAGGCAGTTGTAAAGAGATATTTCTTTACGAACCGTCAATTTTATGTGGAATAGTGTCTCGATTTTATCATTTTCATGATGAGTAATACAGTTTATTAACTTGCATTAAATGAAGAGAGATAATAAATACCATCCTTTGTGCGTGTGTGCAGAGCAAGTGAGGGATATGAAAAGACACAACTGTTTGAGCATTTAATGTATATCATGAAGTGGATATTATGAAAATGACCAGACGAATATAATAAATAAATATTTATAGTGCAGGAAACATTCCTAGTCTTTCTCTAAGGCATGCAAACTTGTTTTCAATAAGGTTAGTGATAGTAATAAAATCACACAAGAAAGGGGGGTGTGAATTGTGTGGGTGACTTTTTAAAAGTTTTTCGTATTGAAGACGAATTATAAGTTTAAAAGCGTTTATGTAAACGTGCAGTGGAAATATATTTAGAGCATAAGTAGTAAAGCACGCAAGATATTTATCCTGGTTCACCCTCAAAATCGATAGGGCTACGTCCAGTCCTTGGCTATACCAAGATTTTCCACTATTTCGACTGAATAGTACAAGTGTTCTCAGGGACTTCTCCCAGTATTCTAAGGACTACTCCTTTACAATTTTTCTCAGAACTTCTCCTTTATCTCTTAAGTATTCGACAGGACTCCTCCCTGATTCTTTTACAACAATGTTGATTTTCTACAAAGATCTCTTCACAAAGAGTGGGTAGAAAATATGAGGTTCTAGGTTCAGAGATGATGGTTAAGTTTGGTTCTCTGAAGGGATAGTGTGAGAGTAATGAGAGTTTTCACTCTATGAGGATTTCACACTAATTGGCGACTAAACTCAGAAGGATAGAAAATTCTAAGGTTACTGTGTGTTCTTGGCAAAATCTTGTCTAAGTTATAAAATGACATGAAGAATTTGAATGCTTAGATATAGTGTAAGTCGCCCATTTGAAAGTGATACAGAGGCAGCTATTTATATCGTCAGTAAGGTGAGAACTGGATGGACTGCTGAAGATCTTCAAAAATAGTTCCGTTAGAGATTTGCTCGATTTGACTTGGAGTGAAACGGTCAGATCTTTTAGGCGGGCGAAGTCTGCTGAGAGAGAGGCTCCAGTTCTCTTAGCCGGACGTACTTTTCCTTTGCTCTTTGATAATGATTGCAGCGTCCCTTCCATATATAAGAGTTCCTGAATATAAAATACTTTGAAGAGAATTAGTGACTCTTTACGAAATTGTTATTTATCAAAATAGGTTAATTTATTTGGATATTTTTCTCTAACAGTTAGCACTAGGCAAAATGATTTGATTTCATCCTTAGAAAGTAAGTGTAGAACTTTTCAAGAAGAACTAGACGTAGTAAAATCTAAGTTAGATATTACACATAAATGCACTAAGTGTAGTTCTTTAGAAGAAAAGATAGATAATCTTCAACAAAGAGTCCATAACTTCAATAAAGGAAAACAGAAGTTAGATGATATTCTAAGTGTACAAAGACATTCAAACAATAAGTCAGGTCTAGGATATACTTCTCACCCAAAGACTAAGGAAGTCAAGAAAACTGTGTTTGTAAAACCAAACATGGTGGAAGGATCTTCTAAAGGCATTAAGACCAATTCTTTTAGGAGTATAAACAATAGGAAGAACAATCATAACAGACCTCATAAGAAGATTCATCCCACTCCTAGGCAAACAACTAGTTACAATCATTATTCTTGCACATATTGTAACAAAATAGGACATACCCCTAGTAGATGTTACTACAAACATGTTGGAGTACCAAATAGGGAGTACATTTGGGTTAGAAATGATGTTAACTTAGAAGGACCCAAAACTTGTTGGGTTCCTAATACCCATGTCTGAACTTTGTCATGTAGGTGTGTATGAAAGCAGCAAAGGATATATGGTATCTTGATAGTGGCTGCTCATCACACATGACACGAGACAAAACCAAGTTTTCATTTCTTATACCTAGGGAAAAAGGTTTTGTCACATATGGAAACAATCAAAAGGGAAAGATACTCGGTATTGGAAGAATAGGCACACCCCCTCAAACCGTCATCGATAAAGTTCTTTACGTTGATGGTTTGATGCATAATCTTCTGAGTATCAGTCAACTATGTGACAAAGGTTTGAAAGTTGGTTTCATTGATGATATATGTGTAGTAAAAGATGTGAAAACTAAAGAAGTTAAGTTTTCTGGGTATAAAGTAAATAAAGTCTTCATGATCTCCTTGGAAGGAATTCCACAAAACGTAAGATGCCTTTTGGCCAAGAACAATAGTGATTCATGGCTATGGCATAGAAGACTTGCTCATATACACATAGATCATTTAAACAAACTAGTCAAGCATGATCTAGTTGTTGGGTTTCCAAAGATAAGATTCGAAAAAGACAAGCTTTGTGATGCATGTCAAAATAAGGAAGCAAACCAGAACGTATTTCAAACCAAAGAACATAGTTTCGACTTCAAAGCCCCTTCAATTGCTACATATGGATTTGTTCGGACCTTCAAGAACAAAAAGCCTCGGAGGTAATTTCTATGCACTTGTTATTGTTGATGATTTCTCTAGATTTACATGGACTTTATTCTTGCCTCATAAGAATGAAGCCTTCAACGCATTCAAGAGATATGCAAGGCTAGTTCAAAATGAGAAGTCTTTAAAGATCTCTTCTATTAGAAGTGATCATGGTGGAGAATTTCAAAATCAACAATTTCAAGAACTATGTGATGAAAATGGAATATCACATAATTTCTCTACTCCGAGAACACCACAACAAAATGGTGTTGTAGAAAGGAAGAACAGGTTACTTGAAGAATTAGCAAGAACCATGCTAAGTGAATCAAGCCTTCCTAAATATTTTTGGGCTGATGCTGTAAGTACTGCTTGCTATGTTTCCAATAGAGTTCTTATTTGACCTATTCTGAAGAAAACCCCCTATGAACTCTACAAGGGAAGGAAACCAAATATCTCTCATCTACTTGCATTTGGATCCAAATGCTTTGTGTTGATTAATGGAAAGGAAAACCTTGGTAAGTTTGATGAAAAATCTGATGAAGGTATATTTCTTGGTTATTCTCTAACAAGCAAAGCATATAGAGTCTTTAACAAGAAAACTCTATTTGTGGAAGAATCCATACATGTTTCCTTTGACGAGTCTAAATCTTCAATAGAAGATAAAGTCAATCTTCCAGATAATGAAGAAGAAGATATCATTATCATTGAAGATTCTCAAAAGGATAGAGATCAAAACCCAATACAAGAAGAGCACATTGAAGATGATACTTATCAACTTCCAAAGGAATGGAGAATCCATAGGGATCATCCAGTCGATAATATCATTGGTGATATTTCTAGAGGCGTTTCAACAAGGCTATGCTTAAATGATTCAGTTTTGAACATGGCCTTTGTCTCTCAAATAGAACCCTCAAAAGTAAATGATGCTCTGGAGGATGAGTATTGGATTGTAGCAATGCAGGAAGAACTAAACCAGTTTGAAAGGAATCAAGTTTGGGAACTTGTTCCTAAGCCTAGTGATAAGCATGTTATTGGAACAAAGTGGGTATTTAGAAATAAGTTAGATGAAAATGGTATCATAGTTAGGAACAAAGCAAGGTTAGTTGCTCAAGGTTATAATCAAGAAGAAGGCATAGATTTTGATGAAACCTATGCACCAGTAGCAAGGTTGGAAGCCATAAGACTTTTGTTAGCGTATGCTTGCTCTCTAAATTTCCCATTGTATCAAATGGATGTCAAAAGTGCTTTCCTGAACGGATACATTCAAGAAGAAGTCTATGTGAAGCAACCTCCAGGATTTGAAGATCCAAAGTTCCCTTCACATGTCTTCAGATTAAAGAAGGCACTTTATGGTCTTAAGCAAGCCCCTCGTGCATGGTATGATAGATTAAGCACATTCCTTTGTGAGAAAGGATTCCAAAAGGGTAAGGCTGACACAACCTTGTTTATCAAAAGAACCAAAGGTAATACTTATTAGTTCAAATTTATGTTGATGATATTATCTTTGGTGCAACTAACGAATCTCTTTGTAAGGATTTCTCTAATATGATGCAAGAAGAATTTGAGATGTCCATGATGGGACAATTAAATTTCTTTCTAGGATTGCAAATTAAGCAATCACATGATGGGATATTCATCAATCAATCAAAGTTTTGCAAGGAATTATTATTGAAATATGATTTGGATGATTGCAAAGCCATAGCCACACCAATGGGGTCTAACACATATCTAGATCAAGATGAATCCGGTGTTCAAGTAGACATTACCAAATATAGAGGTATGATCGGATCTCTTCTATACTTAACTGCAAGTAGACCTGATATTATGTTTAGTGTGTGTCTATGTGCTAGATATCAAGCATCTCCCAGGAAATCACATTTGAGTTCCGTCAAACGGATTTTCAAATATTTGAGAGGAACTACAAATGTTGGTTTGTGGTATCCCAAAGGTAGTGTTTGTGATTTGATTGGATATTCTGATTCTGATTATGCTGGTTGTAAAACTGAAAGAAAAAGTACAAGTGGTACTTGTCACTTGTTAGGAAATGCCCTTGTTTCTTGGTCTTGCAAGAAACAAGCATGTGTTGCTCTAAGTACTGCTGAAGCAGAATACATTGCTGCAGAAAGTTGTTGTGCACAAACTCTATGGCTCAAACAACAACTCAAAGATTATGGCTTAGAGCTGGGCTGCATTCCAATCAAATGTGACAACACAAGTGCCATTAATCTCACTAAAAATCCTATCATGCATTCTCGAATTAAGCATATTGATATAAGACATCATTTTCTTCGAGATCATGTTATGAGAAAAGACATTGAGATTTCATTTGTGGATACTCATAATCAATTAGCAGATATCTTTACTAAACGTCTTCCTAAAGATTCATTCTTTAAGATAAGAAGAGAATTAGGCATATTAGATGAGCATGACATTTAAAGTAACATGATATTTGCATAATCTTTGTGATGTTATTTGATTAAATGCATTTAGATTGATTATGTGCTTAAATATTTATTTAAGAATGTGTTACATAGGATTCTAGAGCCTAGAACTTATAAAAATGTCCTAATAATCGATTACCATAGGTCTTGTAACCGATTATCCTTGCTCTCAGTCCTCGTGCCTGTTAGAAATCTGTAAGTAATCAATTACCCTAACTGCTGTAATCGATTACATACACAAAATTTGAAATTTTTTTCAAAATTTTAAACTGCTGTAATCGATTACTCTAACTGTCCTAATCGATTACACACACTATTTTCTCTATAAAATCAGCATTTATCTATTGCCGTTTTGCCTACCTATCCACATCCACAACCTATCTTCTTCCACGAGTCTAGTATTAGCCATGGGGTCTCTTCCTCGTCCCTCCAATGTCTCATCTCCAATCAATACTCCTCGAAGGGATTCATCCAATGATCCCTTTTTGCTTTCTCGATACCGCATAGATGTTCAAACAAATGCTGCTTCGGCTGGATTATCTCCATTCTATACCATTCCTTTCAATTTCTCACAAGAAACCAAGGTCATCCTTGAACGAATGGACATCCTGTCACTTCGCCTTTCTCAAAAATTGGGCCAACTGGAAGATACCATTCGATCTCGATTTCTGCTTGTGGAAAATCGCATAGAGGCCGTACACTCCTTCATGCGCAAGGAAATTGAGAGTCTCCAGGATCTTGACCCCTCTGAGAATTCTGAGGATTCTAGTCAAGCATAAGTTCTGATGAACTTTGTCCCAATATAGTTATATAACTACTAATAGGATTTTCCCATTTCTACTAATAGGCTTTCTCCTTGGTTGTACTATCACCTCTACTACTTATGTTTGTTATGTTTCTACCTTATGTATCTTATGCATTTGCTTCCATATATATAATATAAGTATTGGTTATGGTTTATCCTTATTTTACATCTTTACCCCCATACCCCTATGCTTTATTTCGAATTCTATACTTGTATGGATGTATGCCTGTGTTTGGCCTTTTCTTCTTTTTGATGAAGTCAAAAGGGGGAGAAAGGTTCTGTGCTATTAAAGATCATATGCAGGAATTCAACAAGTACATTAGAAAGGGGGAGAAATACTAGATTACATCAAACAGGGGGAGTTCTTAAACAGAAATGCATATATGATCTTCAAGTATCAAGAATGTGTTTGCCATCATCAAAAAGGGGGAGATTGTGAAGAAGGTCTTGCTCCTGACCCTGGCTGTGGTTTTGATGACGACAAACTCATCGACAAAAAGAAGAAAAGAAGACTTAGAGGAAACAGCGCTACAAAGTCTATCATATACCTAGAAGTCCTAGTTTAGGTGAGTTATGCTTCTAAAGGTCTATTAAAGCATAAAGGCTCTTAAAACACCTAAACTAATCAAGCTAAATGTTTTCATAACTTAAAAGAAGTAGAAAACCTTAAGCCGATCGCAAAGGATCAAATTTCTGGAAGTTGGACTTCAGTGTAATCGATTTCAGCCTTCTGGTAATCGATTACACCTAGGCAAGTAATCGATTACCCATTTCTTGTAATCAATTACATGTTTGAATTTGAAATTCAAACTGAAACGGCTATTAGTGTAATCGATTACCAGAACGAAAAGTTACATCTTTTCATGAACCATTGTGTCCCAAACCTTTTGGAAAGGGTTGTGATGGTTCAAGGACGTTTCCCTTGCCTATATAAAGTCCATTTGAATCCAGAACAAAAGAACACATGAGAATACAACATTAGGCCAAAGCTTTGTCAAAATTAGTTCATCTTTTAGAACTTAAACCTTCAAGAGCCTAAATTCTGAGTTCATGATCTTCATATTTATAAGAACACTTTAGTTGTTCATATCTTGAGGAACTCAGAATCATATTATGCTTAAAAGCCTTAAAGCATAAATTCTCATGATCAATCCACTTATGTGTTAAAGAATTGATACAGCCAATTGTAAACCCTTCTTCATCTCTTTCTGTAAGATTGAGTTTTCACCGTGGTATTCGGTGAAGGGTTGTTGGTACTGAAAGTGGTATACTTTCAGGGTGTTGATTGAAGGTGGTTTAGCCTTCAAGGTCTGAGGGTGGTTTGCCTTCAGGAACTGAAAGTGGTTTGCTTTCAGGGGCTGTGGAAAGCGGTTTGCTTTCACAGGAAATTGGTAGAAATTCTTAGGGTCCTTGGGTTAAGAACTTGTAAAAGATTTTTATCAATAGTGGAAAAATCCTCAAGGGGTTTTCTTGAGGGACTGGACGTAGCCTTCGGTGGATAGAAGGTGAACCAGGATAAAACTCTGTGTGTGAATTCTTCTATCCTTCATCTTTACTTTCAAGCAACTCTTAATTCCGCTGCAATCACAACTATCGTGTCGTGATCATCATTATCTTGAAAGTAATATTTTCAATAAGGCGAAAATCGGGGCAACTCTGATTCACCCCCCCCTCTCAGGTTGCTATCTGTTCTAACAGCAAGACCTTTGACGAAGCTGACCCGGAAAGATCAACCTTTTGCTTGGACTGAAGAATGCGAGTCTAGTTTTCAGGAGATGAAGCGGCGCTTGACTACCGCACCTTTCTTGGCGTTACCGCAGTGTGATGAACCTTACGAGGTTTATTGTGATGCGTCTTACCAGGGCTTGGTATGTGTTTTGATGCAACATCGGAAGGCTGTTGCTTATGCTTCAAGACAATTGAAGATCATTGAACGTAATTATCCGACGCATGATCTGGAGCTTGCGGCGGTGGTTTTTGCTCTCAAAATGTGGAGACACTATTTGTGTGGGGGCATGTTCACTGTGTTCAGCGATCACAAGAGTTTGAAATATCTCTTTGATCAAAAGGATATAATCATGAGACAGTGGAAATGGATGGAATTCTTCAAAGACTATGATTTTACTTTGCAATACCATCCAGGAAAGGCTAATGTTGTGGCCGATGCTCTCAGTCGCAAGGCTATTCATGTTTCCTCTCTGACGATTAAGGAGTTGGAGTTACTGGAGGCATTCCGTGATTTGAGCTTGGACGTACAGGTGAAACCCGGGAGGCTGAGTTTCAAGATGATCACTGTATCCAGTGGGTTGTAAGAAGAGATCCGATCCAAGCAGATGCAAGACAAAGAACTGACTGAGAAGAGAGAAATGATCAGTGCAGGGAAGGCACCAGATTTTGAGGTAGGAGCTAATGGCATCTTGCGATGCCAGGGACATGTGTGTGTCCCAAATGATGCGGAGTAGAGGAGATTGATTCTCTACGAAGGCCACAAGAGTAGGATGAGTCTTCATCCGGGTGCAACGAAGATGTACCAGGATTTGAAGCTACATTTCAGGTTGTCAGGCATGAAGAGGAATGTTGCGGAGTATGTGGCTGCTTGTTTGACTTGTCAGAAGGCTAAGGTAGAGCATCAGAAACCAGCTGGGTTGATGCAATCTGTCGAGGTTCCCGAGTGGAAATGGGACAGTATATCTATGGATTTTGTGGTTGCTTTACCCCTCACTCGGAAGAGATTTGATTCCATCTGGGTCATCGTTGATCGTTTGACCAAATGTCCACACTTCCTACTTGTTAAGACCACTTATAAGTTAGAACAACTTGCTAAGGTGTATATTGCTAAGATTGTGCGATTACACGAGGTTCCTTCGACCATTGTTTCCGACAGGGATCTAAAGTTCACTTCACACTTCTGGAAGGCCCTGCAAGGAGCTCTTGGATCGAAACTGAGTTTGAGTTCAGCATATCACCCGCAAACGAATGGTCATACTGAGCGGACAATTCAGTCATTGGAGGATCTTCTGCGTGCTTGTGTGTTAGATAATTAAGGGAGCTAGGATGAACTGTTAACTTTGATTGAGTTCACTTACAATAACAGTTTTCATGCTAGCATTGTGTTGGTTCCAGGATGGGGAACATTTGCTGGTTGGACTAAATCTTGTCCAACAGACGACTAAGAAGGTTAAGCAGATCAGGTAGAAAATGAAGGCGTCTCAAAGTAGACAGAAGAGCTACTCGGATAACCAACGAAGGGATTTGGAGTTTGCGCCGGGGGAACATGTATTTCTTCAGGTAACCCCAACTACTGGAGTTGGTAGGGCGATAAAATCGATGAAGGTGATGCCGAAATTTATCGGACCCCACCAGATCATTCAAAGAGTTGGACCGGTGGCGTATCGTATTTCCTGGCCGCCTTTCTTGTCCCAGATTCATGATGTGCTGCATGTATCACAATTGCAGAAGTACATACCTGATCCTTCACATGTTATTACTCAGGATGATATCCAGCTGAATGATAATTTGACCCTTGACGTTCCGCCGATGAGTATCGCCGACCACAGGATTAAGCAACTGCAAAACAAGCAGATTTCGCTTGGGAAGGTGAAATGGAACCAGACTATGGGCGACGCTACTTGGGAGCTCGAGGAGAAGATGCGGGAGCAGTATCCCGAGTTGTTTTCTTAACATGTAGTTTCGGGGATGAAACTCTTTTTAGGGGGGTGGTATTGTAAGAGCCCTAATTTGTTATAATTACAGTTTAGTTCCTGAACTTGGTTGTAATTGTTTTCTAGTCCTCGGACTTCATTTGTTTGTAAATTAACCCTTGAGTTAATTAATGTGATGATAGTGTTGACTCATTTAATCTTTTTTAGAGCATGATTGCTTACCTTGAGGAACATCTAAATTACTTTGCTTGAATTGCAACAAGAATGACTTTAGCTTAGCGGCTAGGATTTCACTATTTCGGCTACATGACATGGGTTCGAATCTTGATGAGGAAGGTTTAATTTTTATTTGGGAATTTCGTGTGGCTTGTGGTTTCTGAATTCAAATTCGAAATTTGAATGGTGATGGTTAATGGAGCATTGAAATCAGGTTTAAAGAGGGAGTTTTGGAGTTGAAGGAGGAATAATGGTAGTTAATGACTTGTCTAAGGCTTTGATGGTCTATGAAAGAGAATAAAGGCTAAGAATGAAGATGATGGGCGACTCTTCTACTTCCCTTTGGAGCTGAAAATATGAATTTAACATGTGCTAAAAACCTCCTTTGAAGTTCAAAACCAACAAGTGAGTCATGTGCCATCAAGGGGGTTTAATGCCTTATCGTTTGCCTTAATGTGCCATGAAGAGAAATTATGCTGAATGAAGGAGGTTATGGCCGTGCCTCTCCTCTCTCTCTCACCCTCTCATTGCTAAAAACTCCAATTTTAAAGAGTTGTCATCATCCTCTTGCACTTTCACTCAAAGAATTTTCCAAAAAAGACCTAGAACCCTTGTGCTATTTCCTTGAAGAGTTGCTGAACCTTGGTGCCATTGTGGGTTGATTCTCTTCTTCTATTGTGGTCCTCACTCTTGTTTCTCAATCCTCTCTCAAGTGTCCAGGTGATAGCCTAATCGGTAAGAGATTAAATCCTCCAAATTCTTAGTTTCTTGGTGTTCAACTCCTGTCTTCTTTCTAGAGTTAATTGATTGTTGTTCCAATCTTTGATTTTCATCAATCACGAGTCCATTACACTCTGGGAGAGGCTAGGTTCGTGCTACACACAAGCTTGATCAACTCTCTCAAACAAGGTTGGTATTCTCCCCATTCTTTCGGTTCAAAACCTAGTTGTCTTCCTTGAACAAATGATTTTTAAGAAATTAGAAACCTTTGATCTTTTGTGTAGTAAACTTATTTTTTAGGTTATAATATAGGTTCTGAACATGGAAGAATTTTAGTTTTGAAAGGAATTGTTTAAAAATTGATTTTCGAGTGAAAAACATGGTTTTTAGGGTTTCTGGTAGGGAACCAACGCATGAGCGCTGGACTCCTAACGCCTGGGCGTTGAGGTTCTTCCCAGTACGTGTTGGCAGACAGGGACCTAACGCTTGAGCGTTGGAACCCACTACTTGGGCGCTAGGCCCCTAACAACAAGTTGCTGTTTTGCTTGTTTTGGGTTTAAATCTTGTGGAGTTGCTTTTTGGTCTTTTCCTTCGTTGTTGATGATTTTACACACATGTTATCATGATAGGTTGGAGGACAAGACCAAGCAAAGGAGTAATAGGTAAGGGTAACTCAAGTCTAGATTGAGTCAGTTGTGCTTACCATGAGTTTGTTGTAGGAAACTATTTTATGTTTATGATGATGGAATTGTTGGTATTGTGATGGTTGGAATTGAGAATTGTTTACATGATATGTTGAAAATGATGAAGTTGATTATGTTGTATTGGCAATTGTTCATTCATGATGATGTTGAACAAGTTGGCATGGCATATGCATATATTTTGTGGCTGATGGCGATGAGATGGGTTTTAGTCCCATGTGTTAGTACAGATAGCAACCTGAGAGGGGGGGTGAATCAGTGTTGCCCCAATTTTCGCCTTAATGAAATTGTTACTTTCAGGTTTATGATGATCACGAAATGATCGTTGTGATTGCAGCGGAATTGAGCGATACTTGAAAGTAAATATGAAGGATAAAGAGAATCACACACAAGAGTTTATCCTGGTTCACCTTCAATCCACCGAAGGCTACGTCCAATCCCTCAAGAAAACCCCTTGAGGATTTTTCCACTATTGATAAAAATCACTTACAAGTTCCTAACCCAAGGACCCCAAGAATTTCTACCAATATCCTGTGAAAGCAAACCACATTCAACAGCCCCTGAAAGCAAACCGCTTTCAGTTCCTGAAGGCAAACCACCCTCAGACCTTGAAGGCTAAACCACCTTCAATGAAAACCCTGAAAGTAAACCACTTTCAGTGACAACAACCCTTCACCGAATACCACGGTGAAAAACTCAATCTTACAGAAAGAGATGAAGAGGATGTTACAATTGGCTGTATCAATCCTTTAACACACAATTGGATTGATCATGAGAAATTATGCTTTAAGGCTTTCAAGAATAATACAATTCTGAGTTCTTCAAGATATGAACAACTAAAGTGTTCTTATTAACATGAAGATCATGAACTCAGAATTTAGGCTCTATTAAAAGATTAACTAATTTGGCAAAGTTTTGGCCTAATGTGATTTTCTCATGTGTAATGTGTTGTCTCTTGTGTATGTTGTTGTATGTTGTGTGTGTGTTATGTTTTCTGGACTCAAATGGTCTTTATATAGGCAAGGGAAACGTCCTTGAACCATCACAACCCTTTTCAAAAGGTTTGGGACACAATGGTTCATGAAAAGATGCACTTTTTCGTTCTGGTAATCGATTACCATACTTAGTGTAATCGATTACACAAGTGACCGTTTCAGTTTGAATTTGAATTTCAAACATGTAATTGATTACAAGACATGAGTAATCGATTACTTGCCTAGGTATAATCGATTACCATAATGGTGTAATCGATTACACAGAAGCCCATTTTCCAGAAACTTGATCTTTGAGACTAGCTTAAGGTTTTCTACTTCTTTTAAGTTATGAAAACACTTAGCTTGATTAGATTAGGTTTTTTAAGAGCCTTTATGCTTTAATAAACCTTTGGAAGCATAACTTACCTAATACTAAGACTTCTAGACTATTGATGGACTTGTAGTGCTTGATTCTTTGAAGTCTTCTTTTCTTCTTTTTGTTGATGAGTTTTTCGTCATCAAAACCACAGCCAGGGTCAGGAGCAAGACCTTCTTCACACCATGTGATTGTGCCTGAGAGCGATGAGATGGGTTTTAGTCCCATGGGATCGTGGTTAAGGGTGATTATATGTGTTTTAGTCCCATGTGATCATGCTATAACTTGTAGTTGCATTTGAGGACTCATAAGCATGGTTTGTGATGTTGTACAGGACGAAATGAGTATAATGTTGAATATGTTATTGCTGTATTTTTGAAAATATTGTTACTGTTTGTTATGTTAAGTTCACTTTGGTATTTGTTGTTTGTTTAAGAGTTAACCCTTCTGTTTGCGTTTGGGCGCTTAACCCTAGAAAATAGACAGGGCGATGATCGTCGTCTCTCGAGGAGCTTACAGAATCAGAGTGCGCAGCGGATCCATGGAAGATTTCTGAAGATGATGTTTTAAGGACTTTCCACTATTTTATTTTAATTTTTAGGCTCGTCTGTTGAGCATTATTTTATCTAATAATATTCCGTTATTTCCGCTT
Source organism: Acmispon strigosus (assembly GCA_030819835.1). Lineage (NCBI taxonomy): Eukaryota > Viridiplantae > Streptophyta > Magnoliopsida > Fabales > Fabaceae > Acmispon > Acmispon strigosus. Next base: position 23,145,159 of record JAUAMA010000004.1, on the reverse strand, counting down.
CCGCGTCTTATTATTATTATTTTATGGGAATATTATTGAGTAATATTTTAGAGATGAAAATCTTTGTGAAAAATTGAATTGTTTTTCTGAGAGGTTTTAATTTCTGCGATTTTACTATGAAACCCTCAACCCAAAATTGGGGTGTTACATTTGTGGTATCAGAGCGATGGTTGAGAAAACCAGCACTGTTGGGTGATTATTCTGACGTCGATCGATGGGGTGTCGATCGAAAGAAGAATTCTCTGTTTGAATTCCCTGTAAATAATTGTTGTGATTATTGTCTTAAGATTGTCTTGGACGGACGATCTAATTGTGTTTGATTAACTTAATTGTTATTTCTGTTTCTAGATTAACCATTAATTATTCTTACAAGCAGGAGTAAGAGATTAGTGAGTCTGGATACGGAAATGGCTGAGCAAGACATGAGATATCTGAGGTCTGTCGCTATCGCTAACTTAGTCAACTTGGTGAAGATTCACGAGAATGCTGTTGCGGCTCGTGCGGAAGAGGAAGCAAACTGTTCTGCTGCGGACGCTGTTGCACTAATGAGAGCAGTGCAATGGTTAGGCCTCGATTGTTACCTGACGATGGAGGTGAAGGCAGTAGACATCAAAGCGACGAACAAGCGCATTATGGAACTGAGAACAAGAGGTGGACCAATTATGTCGAGTCAAGAGAAGAATAACAAGGGCAAGGAACCGTATCGATGCACCCCGACCAAGGAGTGCGTTGCTGATTCAGACCGTCACACTGAAGGTAGACGGGGTACCCGAGGAGTTCTAAGGACACTAAAGGAAGTCGAATGTTTTAGATGCAGAAAGATGGGGAAATACGCCAACAAATGCACGGAGAACCCGATGGTGTGCTGGAATTGTAGAAAGCCGGGACACGCTGCAAAGAATTATCGGACTTGTGAAGAAGGTCTCGTCCTTGGACTCGGCTGAGGTTTTGATGAAGACAAACACATCACAAAAAGAAGAAAGACTTCAGAAAAGTAAAGGAAGACTTCAAGAAGACTTTAAGAAAGAAAGGAATAAAAAGAAGAAAGACTTCAACAAGACTTCAGAAAAGGAAGGAAGACTTGAAGAAGACTTCAAGAAGACTTCAGAAAAGAAAGGAAAGACTTCAAGAACCAAGCTCAGAATGTCAAGATCAAACATGAAGGTTCTTGCTTTAAGTAAGTCTTGCCAACTTAGTGTGCTCTGCTTTATTAAGGTTAAATTGCACTTGAACGCTCATAAAAGATCAACTATTTGAGTACGATATGTTCTCACAAGTAAAATTTGGTAGGAACACTCAATTAGGGCTTGAGATGGTTAAAACTGAGTTTCGGACTATCTGTAATCGATTACAGGTTGTGTGTAATCGATTACTGTCGATTACAGGAAGGCAATAATCGATTACCACCTTAGTGTAATCGATTACACAGTTTGAATTTTGAATTCAAACTTCAACGGCTAGTGTAATCGATTACCAGGCTTCTATAATCGATTACCAGGTCGACAGATGTGTTATTTCATGAACCATTGTGTCTCAAAACGTTTGGGAAAGGTTGCGTTGGTTCATGGACGACCTCTAGTGCCTATATAAAGTCCATAGACGCTCAGAAACATAATGACTTGGTCCATAACTTTCATATCATTAAAGTCATCAATCTGAGTTTCTGTTCTCTCATTTTCATAAGAACACACATGTTGTTCATCTTTTGAGAAACTCAGAATAAAAGAGCCTTCATTGTAATTGCCTGGAGCATACAAACAAAGATCAATCCATCTTGTTTAAAGGATTGAATCAGCCATTGTAAAGGCATCTTCTTCTTCATCTCTTGAATCGGTTTGATTCATTCGCCGTGGTTTTCGGTGATTGTAAAAAGGTCCATCGTAGTGTTCGATGGTTGTGGAAAAGGTTTTTTGAATCGGGTTTGATTCAAAGTCCGCCGTAGGGTTCGGCGTCTGTGAAAAGGTTCTTTGAATCGGGTTTGATTCAAAGACCCCCGTATGGTTCGGTGATTATGGAAAAGGTCCTTTGAATTGGGTTTGATTCAAAGTCCGTCGTAGGGTTCGGTGATAGTGGAAAAGGTCCTTTGAATCGGGTTTGATTCAAAGTCCGCCGTAGGGTTCGGCGTCATCAGTTGGTGGTTTGCCATCTGAGGTTTGATAAGAGTTCTTAAGCTTCTTGGTGTAAGTACTTGTAAGAAATCTTGATCATAGTGGAAAAATCCTCAAGGGGTTTTCTTGAGGGACAGGATGTAGCCTTCGGTGGATAGAAGGTGAACCAGGATAAAATCTCGTGTGTGATTTCCTCTTCCCTTCATCTTTTACTTTCAAGCAATCCTTAATTCCGCTGCCATCACAACTAACGTTTTGTGATCCACATTATCTTGGAAGTAATAATTTCGATAAGGCGAAAATCGTGCAACTCTGATTCACCCCCCCTCTCAGGTTGCTATCTAGGCTAACAATTGGTATCAGAGCGTAAGTTTAGGTAATTTACTCCTAAGATCCGGGAAAAGATGGCATCTTCTTCTAGTCATGGAATTAGTGAGGGATTCAACATAAACAGGCCACCATACTTCAACGGAGACCACTATGACTTCTGGAAGATCAAGATGAAAATCTTTATAAGGTCATTAGACGTGGAAATATGGAGAGCCATTGAAGAAGGTTCATTTATTCCTATGATTAAAGTGGGTGATAGCACACAACCAAAACCAGAAAGTATTTGGAGTAAAGAAGAAAATAAGAAGGTTCAGTATGATCTTAAAGGAATGAATATCCTTACATTTGCTCTTGGCATGGATGAGTTTTTCAGAGTATCCATGTGCAAAACGTCAAAGGAAATATGGGATACTCTAATGGTAACACATGAAGGCACTGAAGAAGTGAAGAGATCAAAGATCAATACTCTTACACAAGAGTATGAGATGTTCAGAATGTTACCAAGGGAAACGGTGCTAGATATGCAGAAAAGGTTCACTCTCTTGATCAACCATGTAATTGCTCTTGGAAGAAATTTCTCCAACAGTGATCTGAACTTAAAAGTTCTAAGATCATTATCAAGAGAATGGCAACCAAAGGTAACAACAATTTCTGAAAAGAAGAGTCTTTCAAAAATGACATAGGCTTCACTTTTTGGCAAGTTGCAAGAACATGAACTTGAACTCGAAAAGATGGAACAACAAGAAGCCATTGACATGTACATTCGACCTATTGCATTGAGAACTAAAGTTGCAAGATATGATAGTTCACAAGAGGAAGATTCTCAATCCGATAGTAATGATGATGATGATGAGGATATAAGAATCATTGTTAAGAATCTTTGCAAAATCTTCAAAAAGAGAGATTGTCATAATCTTCAAAGAAAGAAGCATGGCTTGAAGAAGAAATCTGAGAAAAAGGTTTCCAAATCAAAGAGGGCTTAAATGAGAGAAAATGAAGCAAGTTCATCATCCGATTCAGAGAATGAAGAAGCACATCTCGTCCTGATGGCAACACATCATTCTGATAGTGAAAATGAAGAGGTTAGTAATGCAATTTCATATGATAAATTACAAAGTACCTTCGTTAAATTGCATGATAGTTTCTTGAATATTTATGAAGTATACACATATCAAAGTAGGATCATATCATCTCTACAAAGAAAAACTAAAAGCATGCAAGATAAGTTAGATCAAGTAAAATCTAAAGAAGATATTCAAAGTGATTTTACATCTTTAGATTCATGCATAACCCTTGAGTCAAAGATTGATGAATTAACTCAAGTGGTAAACAAAGATACAGATGATATGGATAAGTTATCATGTAATCAAAGACATGCCTTTCATAAAAGTGATTTAGGTTTATCTGATCATAGTCATCCTAGTGATGTTAAGAAAATCACTTTTAGACCAAGTAGTTCATATAACTTTGGTCACACAAGGAGAGTACATGATGGTGCTCAACTTAGAAAGGCATATATCAAAACTTTCCATTATCCTAAAGCGAAAGTACCTAACATGAAGCCAATGTGTTTTCACTATTCTCCTAGTTTTCATGGAGATCCTAATGAAAGATTCATATGGGATGTAAAAAGTGCTAACTCAAAAGGACCCAAAGTCTATTGGGTACCTCGAAAATACCATTAAGCCTTTTGTGCAAATGTGCTTAAAGACCTTGTGATCAGAAATGACATATACCAAGGTTGGTCTTTCAAGACACAAAATTAGAATGTGGTATTGATGAGAGAAATTCTAAAACTTTACATCTTTCAAAAGATATTAAATACAAGAGTAATGTATTGTTAGGCATCTGCATTTACATCATAGTTCTCTGTTAGATATATCTTTCATGCAGTGTTTATCAAGTCTGGAATTTCAAGTTTCTGGATACAGTAATCGATTACACAGAATGAGTAATCGGTTACAGGGATATTTTGGCCAAGGATTATTTCCAGATTGCTTCAGTAATCGATAACTGGAAGTCTGTAATCGATTACATCAGGGCTAAAATGGAAAATCATTGACTTTCAGAGTTTGGCTTATTTTTTTTCATATATTTTGCCTTGCTTACCCCCACTCCCTACGATTTGAATGTCTATACTACTTGTTAGCATGTATGGAATATGCTTGGACTCATCTTCTTTTTGATGAAGTCAAAAGAGGGCGAAAGGGTCCTGTGCTTTGAAATGTTTATTTACAAGGAAAGCTACAAGTGGAACAAAAAGGGGGAGAATAGTTATGATATTCTGATATATATTATGCTTCTCTTTATTTCGATTATCCTGGAATATTTTGTATGGCTTTTTCTTCCTTTTGATGATGTCAAAAGGGGGAGAAAAGTCTTGTGTATGCTTGATCATTTTTCAGGATACTGTGCTTCATTTGCAAAACAAAGGGGGAGATATAATTGCAAAACCAAGGGGGAGATACAAGACAAGAGAGAAAGTCTATTAATCTATCAATGTTCAAGAATGATGTTTGTCATCATCAAAAAGGGGGAGATTTTGAAGAATGTCTCGTCCTTGGACTCAGCTGAGGTTTTGATGAAGACAAACACATCACAAAAAGAAGAAAGACTTCAGAAAAGTAAAGGAAGACTTCAAGAAGGAAAGGAACAAAAAGAAGAAAGACTTTAAGAAGACTTCAGAAAAGGAAGGAAGACTTCAAGAAGACTTCAGAAAAGAAAGGAAAGACTTCAAGAACCAGGCTCAGAACGTCAAGATCAAACATGAAGGTTCTTGCTTTAAGTAAGTCTTGTCAACTTAGTGTGCTATGCTTTATTAAGGTTAAATTGCACTTGAAGGCTCATAAAAGATCAACTAATTGAGTACGATATGTTCTCACAAGTAAAACTTGGTAGGAACACTCAATTAGGGCTTGAGATGGTTAAAACTGAGTTTCGGACTATCTGTAATCGATTACAGGTTGTGTGTAATCGATTACAGGAAGGCAGTAATCGATTACCACCTTAGTGTAATTGATTACACAGTTTGAATTTTGAATTCAAACTGAACGGCTAGTGTAATCGATTACCAGGCTTCTGTAATCGATTACCAGGTCGACAGATGTGTTATTTCATGAACCATTGTGTCTCAAAACGTTTGGGAAAGGTTGTGTTGGATCATGGACGATGTCTAATGCGTATATAAAGTCCATAGATGCTCAGAAACATAATGACTTGGTCCATAACTTTCATATTCATTAAAGTCATCTTTCTGAGTTTCTGTTCTCTCATTTTCATAAGAACACTCATACTGTTCATCTTTTGAGAAACTCAGAATAAAAGAGCCTTCATTGTAATTTCCTGGAGCATACAAACTAAGATCAATCCATCTTGTTGAAAGGATTGAATCAGCCATTGTAAGGGCTTCTTCTTCTTCATCTCTTGAATCGGTTTGATTCATTCACCGTGGTTTTCGGTGGTTGTAAAAAGGTCCATCGTAGTGTTCGATGGTTGTGGAAAAGGTTCTTTGAATCGGTTTGATTCAAAGTCCGCCGTAGGGTTCGGCGTCTGTGAAAGGGTTCTTTGAATCGGGTTTGATTCAAAGTCCACCGTAGGGTTCAGTGATTGTGGAAAAGGTCCTTTGAATCGGGTTTGATTCAAAGTCCGCCGTAGGGTTCGGTGATAGTGGAAAAGGTCCTTTGAATCGAGTTTGATTCGAAGTCCGTCGTAGGGTTCGGCGTCATTAGTTGGTGGTTTGTCATCTGAGGTTTGATAAGAGTTCTTAAGGTTCTTGGTTTAAGTACTTGTAAGAAATCTTGATCAAAGTGGAAAAATCCTCAAGGGGTTTTCTTGTGGGACTGGATGTAGCCTTCGGTGGATAGAAGGTGAACTAGGATAAAATATCGTGTATGATTTCCTCTTCCCTTCATCTTTTACTTTCAAGAAATCCTTAATTCCGCTGTAATCACAACTACCGTTTTGTGATCATCATTATCTTGGAAGTAATAATTTCGATAAGGCGAAAATCGTGCAACTCTGATTCACGCCCCCGCCCTCTCAGGTTGCTATCTAGGCTAACATGACTGCAAGAGTTGGAGACGAGAACAATGTCGTGAGAGGACAAGACGAGGACGCTATATTGTGGACTAATACCTGACCATGAGAATAAAACTCTCTTATGAGTAGTATTTTTAGATTGTCGTTCTCTAATATTATGAGTAGACACTGTGTTTTACTTTTGTATTATTGAAATAAGCTTTGTGCTAGTTAATTACTTTTGTAAGGATTTAGAAGAACATAACTTGCTTGGTTTGTTAAAAATATAAAGAGGAAATAGCTCCTATTTTAAAGATGTCCGAGTTTTGGGACTCTTGTATTTTGAAGTCCTCCTTAAGAAGAGGAGCTTTGAAAGCCTTGCTAGCGACTAGCGTTGGAGAATCATCGACAGACAGCGTACAGGATATTCCCATTGTTCGTGACTTTGCAGACGTATTTTGTGAAGACGTTCCAGGAATACCTCCTGTCCGTGATACCGAGTTCTCGATCGATTTGGTTCTTGGAACCGGACCGATCTCGATTACACCTTACCGTATGGCAGCAGCGGAGCTTGCGGAGCTGAAGAACCAGTTGGATGATCTCATGGGGAAAGGATTCATTTGACATAGTGTTTCTCCATGGGGAGCGCCTGTGTTGCTCGTCAAGAAGAAGGATGGTAGATCCCGACTCTGCGTGGATTATCGACAGCTGAATAAGGTGACGATAATGAATCGTTATCCTTTGCCGAGGATTGACGACTTGATGGACCATCTTCGAGGAGCGGCGATTTTCTCAAAGATAGATCTGCAATCTGGTTACCACGAGATTCGAGTTAAGGAAGCAGACATTCAGAATACGGATTTTCGTACACGTTATGGACACTACGGGTATGAAGTCATGCCTTTTGGAGTTACGAATGCACCAGCGGTGTTCATGGATTACACAAACATAATCTTTAATCCCTTCATTGACAGGTGTGTTTGAGTTTTACTGTTTTGATCTTGTGATTGTTGTGTATGGTTTTATAACCTGTTTCCTACAGGTTCGTGGTCGTTTTTATCGATGACATCCTGATCTATTCGAGGAGTAGAGAGGAGAACGAAGAACACTTTCGCGAGAAGACTCTTTTTGTGAACGCGGCTAAGTGTGACTTTTGGTTGGAAGAAGTGAACTTTCTAGGCCATGTCATTTCGAAGGAGGGCATAACCGTTGATCCTAGTAAGATGGACACGGTGTCTAAGTGGGAACAGTCGAAGACTGTGACAGATATTCGAAGTTTCTTGGGCTTGGCTGGATACTATCGGAGATTCATTGAGGGTTTTGCGAATATTGTAGGACCTTTGGTGAAGCTAACCCGGAAAGATCAACCTTTTGCTTGGACTGAAGAATGCAAGTCCTATTTTTAGGAGATGAAGCGGCGTTTGACTACCGCACCAGTCTTGGCGTTACCGCAGTGGGATAAACCTTACGAGGTTTATTATGATGCGTCTTACGAGGGCTTGGTTTATGTTTTGATGCAACATCGGAAGGCTGTTGCTTATGCTTCAAGACAATTGAAGATCCATGAACGTAATTATCCGACGCATGATCTGGAGCTTGCGGCGATGGTTTTTGCTCTCAAAATGTGGAGACACTATTTGTATGGGGCACGTTCACTGTGTTCAGCGATCACAAGAGATTGAAATATCTCTTTGATCTAAAGGATCTAAACATTAGACAGAGGCAGTGGATGGAATTCTTGAAAGACTATGATTTTACTCTGCAATACCATCCAGGAAAGGCTAATGTTGTGGCTGATGCTCTCAGTCGCAAGGCTATTCATGTTTCCTCTCTGATGATTAAGGAGTTGGAGTTACTGGAGGCTTTCCGTGATTTGAGCTTGGACATACAGGTGAAACCCGGGAGGCTGAGTTTCGGGATGATCACTGTATCCAGTGGGTTGTTAAAAGAGATCCGATCCAAGCAGATGCAAGACAAAGAACTGATTTAGAAGAGATAAATGATCAGTGCAGGGAAGGTGACAAGTGGATATTATATGATGTTTTTAGGTAGTTTTTAGTCTTTTTATGTAGATTTTATATTTATTTTGCATTTTGCATGTAGATTAGATTTTATTTGTTTTTCTAACTTTATTTTATATTTTTAGGAATTTTTATAGCTATTTTATATTTTTAGGAAAAGCTGGTTTAGTTTTCATTTTTGTCCAGGGACCAATTTGTAAAGTTTCAGGAAATCAGGGACCAAAATGTGAAAGTTTAAGAGTGGAGGACTAAAAGTGAAGATTGAGAGAATTAAAGGGCTAGAATTGAAGTGCTAACCAAGAGAGGACCAAAAGTGGAAAAGAAGAATATGAAGCAACTCTCTTCTAAATTAGCACATGGAAAAAAACTTGAAGGAATTGATCATAGTGGAGGAGAAGTTTCAGAATTGATTAAGGGCTGATTAGTGGCTTTTTAAGGCATTCAAAACCCACTACCATGAAGAAGGAAGGAAAAGCTTGGAGCTGAAACAGCAGCACCCAGCGCTGGGAAGCCAACGCTCAAGCGCTGGCCCTCGGTCTGGAAGTGGGATTTAATTGCATCCCAGCGCCCAAGCGTTGGGAATGCCAGCGCTCAGGCGCTGGAGGCCAGATTTTTGCTATAAATAGGGAGGCAATTTGCACTTGTAAAACACACCTCTTAGAATACAACAAGTATTCTCTCTTTCTCCCTTTTGAGCATTGTTCCTAGGACTTGTGGGAAGCCATATTTGAGCTCCTATCCAGGGTAATTCAATGACTCCTTTAGCCATGCTTGGCTAACTTCTTTCTTAAGTATCTTGGGTTGTTTTAGTTTATAATCTATGTTTTAGTTTTCTTCTACTCTTCTGAATAATATTACTATAGTTCATGTTTTATTTACCTTGTTCTTAATTTTATCTTGATGTACACAAGAGTTTTTACTTATTGCTTATAACAATGGAAATTGGTAAGTAGTAAGGGACCTAGGATTTAAAAGAAGCTATATGACATATCACTAAGGTATTAGGATAGACTTAGCTTTATGTTGGCCTGAAAATTATTTCTTCATCTTCTTCTTGGTTTTTTCTAGATTGCAAGGCATTGAATTTAGTAATTGAGAAGAAAGTTCTACAATGTATAAGGTATTAACTTGTAGAAACATTAGGCTATAGCATCATGACTTGGTACTAGAATTCATAAATAAAGTAGTAGTTGCTAGCATATTTTATAAACCATATAAATCAACCCAAGTGCTTAAGACTCATCATCATTTCTTTCTCTTATAATTTTATGCTATTGTTTATTTCTTGTTCTAAAAACAACAACATCTATCATTTTATTTTTTCTGTTTAAGTACTAAATATTATAATAATAAGAACACCTATCCCTTGGGTTCGAGCTTTTACTACGCGATAGTCAATCGTACACTTGCGATTTCGCTATCAGAAGGCACCAGATTTTGAGGTAGGAGCTAATGGCTTCTTGCGATGCAAGGGATGTGTGTGTGTCCCGAATGATGCGGAGTACAGGAGATTGATTCTCGACGAAGGCCACAAGAGTAGGATGAGTCTTCATCCGGGAGGAACGAAGATGTACTAGGATTTGAAGCTACATTTCTGGTTGTCAGGTGATAGCGAAAATCGCAAGTGTACGATTTACTATCGCGTAATATAAAAAGATCGAACCCAAGGGATAGGTGTTCTTATTATTACAATATTTAGTACTTAAACAGAAATTTAAAAGATGAGAAAATATGTTGATGTTTTTAGAACAAGAAATAGCATAAAATGATAGGAGAAAAGATGATAAGAATTTAAGTTCTTGGGTTGGTTTACGTAGTCTATAAAACATGCTAGAAATCTCCTACTTAATTTCTGAATTCTAAATTCAAATTCATAGTGCTATAGCCTAAATTTCTACATCCTAATAGCCTTAAGAAATGTAGAACTTTCTTACCTAATTACTAACTCCATAGACTTGGTTATTAGTTAATTAGAGAAGAAGATGAAGAAAGAATCCGAGCCAACACAAAGTTACGTACATCCTTATAGCCTTAAGAAATGCAAACATATAACCTTTTTTATTTCCTATTTCCCTTACTACTCACCAAATGGCCTTATGCATAAGTAGAAAGCATGAAATCTTTTGTACACAAGATTAATGAAGAACAAAGAAATAAAACATGATTTGAAAGTATTATTCAGAAATGTAGAAGAAACTAGAACATGAATTATAAACTAAAACAACCCAAAAACTTAAAGAAGAATTTAGCCAAGCATGGCTAAAAGAAGCATTGAATTACCCTGGACTAGGAGCTCAAATATGGCTTCCCACAATTCCTAGGAACAATGTTCTTGAGGGAGAAAGAGAGAATACTTGTTGTATTCTAAGATGGTGTGTCTTACAAGTGAAGAAAAGGGTCCTATTTATAGTAAAATTCCAGCCTCCAGCGCTTGAGCGCTGGCATTCCCAATGCATGGGCGCTAGGATGCATTAAAAATCCACTTTCTGTCCGAGGCCCAGCGCTTGAGCGCTGGCTTTCCAACGCTTGGGCGCTGGGTCAACATCTGACTCATCATCCAGTCAGAACCCCAGCGCTAGAGCGCTGGGATCCCAACGCTGAAGCGTTGGGACGCTGCTTCTTCATCTTCAAGCTTTTTCTTCCTTCTTCATTCATGGTAGTGGGTTTTGATGGCCATAAAATGCCACTACTCAGCCTTGTTTAATTCTGAAACCCTTCCTCCACTAACATCAATTCCTTTAAACATTTTTTGCATGTGCTAAATTAGAGAGTGATTCTTCATATTCTTCTTTTTCACTTTGGTCCTCTCTTGGTTAGCACTTCAATTCAAGCCCTCATATTCTCTCAATCTTCACTTTAAGTCCTCCACTCTTGAACTTTTACAATTTGGTCCCTGACTTCCTGAAACTTTACACATTGGTCCCTGGACAAAAATGATAACTAAACCAGCTTTTTCTAAAAATACAAAATAACTAGAAAAATTCCTAAAAATATAAAATAAAGCTAGAAAATCTAATAAAATCTAATCTACATGCAAAATGCAAAATAAATATAAAATCTACATAAAAACAATAAAAAACCTATATGTGACTCAAAAATAATAAAATAAAAAGACTAAAAATAACCTAAAAACATCATATAAAATCCACTCATCACACCACTATACCCAACGACAGCTTGTCCTCAAGCGACAAAACTTACAGAAAAACTCGTCCCTGAGTTTTGAGAAAGTTTATCTGATTACAACTTGAAGCACAAAAACCTTTCAAACAAAGCTTAGCAGAAAAGGAAGACATGCATGTTTTATAGACAAAGAATCAAGAAAGTTAGGCTTGGCTTTTAACATGTTTGAGTTCATCAATTAAGCTCACAAAAAATAATATCCTCCATGAAAACAAGAAAGCTCAATAATCCTGCCTATAATTCAAATCAAAACTGAAGTAAAGCAACCAAGTGATTTTGAAGAGATTTTAAAGGTTGTAACTTGGCCAAAGGGTTGTACATTTCAAGGTATGGATTTCAAGAAATTGGCAACTCTAGTGGCTGACTCAGGAACTTGTTGTTAAGTGATTTTTCTTGACTAAGAGCTTAAACAATTCAACACAAGGGTCCTCTCAATTTTTTTTCTCTTTTTTTTTTTTTTTTTTTTTTTTTTTTTTTTTTTGAACAAAGTAGTGGAATGTATGGGATGAATGACTTGAATTTTACTCCCCTCATACTCTTTCTCACCCCACTACCTCATTATTTTTTCCTAAGGCACATACCTTATTTTTTCCTCTTTTTTCTTTTTCTTTTTTCTTTAGAGAGAAACCCAACAAACATAGCTCTAACAAATTCAGCACATGAATCACAATAACAACTTTAAGAATTATCACACAAAGTAGGCTCCAAAGAATGACTCTTTTAAGGCTCAAAAGGGGCTACTAGTGGATATAACATTTCAAGCAAAAATCTGAGTTTTCAAAAATGCCTATAATCTCTTCTCAACTCACAAAGTATACAAAACTCCAATCAATATGCAACACAAGGCAGAAAAATTTCACAATCGAGAATTCAGAGTCCTCAGCTCTCAGAAAAAGATAGGGTAAGTGGTACCCTTTTTAGAACTCAGAAAAACTTTTGCCAACAACCCAACAATCAAGATATCAAAAATCCTTTCTACAGCATGCAATCCTAACTGCTTAAAAACATAGATCTTTTCACAAAGCAGTTCAATCAGATAAAACATTTCACAAAGCTATAGCAACATCAGAATGGATAATATACTCAAGACTCATGCAAAAAGAAAACAGAAAAACTAGACTAAAACTAAAAACTATAAAAAGAAAAACAAAAAACTACAAGCTGGTATAGTAACAAATTATCCACAAAGGTCCAAGGGAACCTCAATGTAAAAATCAATTTGAACACTTAAGTTCAAAAGGGCTCTCCCTCCTTTGGTACATATCCTGTAACATTGAACAAACAAAAGTCTCACAAGCAGAAACTTGCTTGACTTGTTAGTCCCAAAACAGCACATATAAGAATATGGGTTGAAAAATTGTGTCCACCTTTTAAAACAAGAATTCTTGAGTTCCCAAAAATTAAAACCAGTATAAAAACAAGGGAAAACTCAAAGAATCTAAAACCTTTCAGAAAATGGTGAACACAAAATTTTATTAAAAACTAAAAACAGCAAATAAAAACAAAATAGCAACACTGCCCGAGCTCCAGGGCTTGAGCGTTGGGGATACCAACGCTTGGGCGCTGGATTAAAATAGAAACTGGGCAATCAGAGGTGCAAAGCAGGGGCCTAACGCTTGAGCGTTGGCCTCCAGCGCTGGAGCGCTGGCCTCTCCTGCAGCAAAAACATAGAATTTTTTCTTTTATTTATTTACAAAGATGATGCAGAAAATTAAATAACAGAATTGAAACTAATCCTAAGTTGGGTTGTCTCCCAACCAGCTCATTGTTAAGGTCCGAGATAGACCCTTCCACTAATCACTTTCAACCGGGGTCTATTACAAAATTCATTAGACCCCGCAAATCATGCATATTTTGGCACAAGTACAACATGGTGCCACATGAATTTTCAGCTAACAAGGTAACAACATTTAAATTAAAAATGGAAGGAATAAATAAATTCTCCCTTCCCTGTTCTTTTCCTTGCCATTGTGAACCTATAGCATAGGTTCCTTGAGGTTCTTCTTCCTCCATCTCCAATTTGTCTTCAAAGACAAATTCTACAATGAAGGTTGCTTTCACCTCCTCTTTTTGAACCACGAGTTCATTTTCATGAACAAGTGGTTGTTGTTCATCCCTGGGCTGCCTCATTATAATACCTTGTATCTTTACTTGTAGAATCTCCCTGGCCTCACATTCTTGCTCAGGACTTGGCAAAAATCCGGATTTTCTCTTGCAATCTATTTCAGAGTAAAACTCGTTAACTAGAGTGAAGATATCCTGCTTCGACTTCTCATATTCCTTTTCAACCTCAGCCCGAATTTTTGCCTTCCTTTGCTCGAATGTTTCAGCCATTGCTATACCTGACAATACTTAGCAAACAAAATTAGCAGCACCAGTTCATCACAATTTTTTTATATATACTTTTTTTTTCTCTTTTTTTAATATATATATAAACAAGAAGTACTAAATAAAATAAAAATAAGAACTTGAAAGAACCTATCCCTGGCAACGGCGCCAAAAACTTGATAGCGAAAATCGCAAGTGTACGATTTACTATCGCGTAATATAAAAAGATCGAACCCAAGGGATAGGTGTTCTTATTATTACAATATTTAGTACTTAAACAGAAATTTAAAAGATGAGAAAATATGTTGATGTTTTTAGAACAAGAAATAGCATAAAATGATAGGAGAAAAGATGATAAGAATTTAAGTTCTTGGGTTGGTTTACATAGTCTATAAAACATGCTAGAAATCTCCTACTTAATTTCTGAATTCTAAATTCAAATTCATAGTGCTATAGCCTAAATTTCTACATCCTAATAGCCTTAAGAAATGTAGAACTTTCTTACCTAATTACTAACTCCATAGCCTTGGTTATTAGTTAATTAGAGAAGAAGATGAAGAAAGAATCCGAGCCAACACAAAGTTACGTACATCCTTATAGCCTTAAGAAATGCAAACATATAACCTTTTTTATTTCCTATTTCCCTTACTACTCACCAAATGGCCTTATGCATAAGTAGAAAGCATGAAATCTTTTGTACACAAGATTAATGAAGAACAAAGAAATAAAACATGATTTGAAAGTATTATTCAGAAATGTAGAAGAAACTAGAACATGAATTATAAACTAAAACAACCCAAAAACTTAAAGAAGAATTTAGCCAAGCATGGCTAAAAGAAGCATTGAATTACCCTGGACTAGGAGCTCAAATATGGCTTCCCACAATTCCTAGGAACAATGTTCTTGAGGGAGAAAGAGAGAATACTTGTTGTATTCTAAGATGGTGTGTCTTACAAGTGAAGAAAAGGGTCCTATTTATAGTAAAATTCCAGCCTCCAGCGCTTGAGCGCTGGCGTTCCCAACGCATGGGCGCTAGGATGCATTAAAAATCCACTTTCTGTCCGAGGCCCAGCGCTTGAGCGCTGGCTTTCCAACGCTTGGGCGCTGGGTCAACATCTGACTCATCATCCAGTCAGAACCCCAGCGCTGGAGCGCTGGGATCCCAACGCTGGAGCGTTGGGACGCTGCTTCTTCATCTTCAAGCTTTTTCTTCCTTCTTCATTCATGGTAGTGGGTTTTGATGGCCATAAAATGCCACTACTCAGCCTTGTTTAATTCTGAAACCCTTCCTCCACTAACATCAATTCATTTAAACATTTTTTCCATGTGCTAAATTAGAGAGTGATTCTTCATATTCTTCTTTTTCACTTTGGTCCTCTCTTGGTTAGCACTTCAATTCAAGCCCTCATATTCTCTCAATCTTCACTTTAAGTCCTCCACTCTTGAACTTTTACAATTTGGTCCCTGACTTCCTGAAACTTTACACATTGGTCCCTGGACAAAAATGATAACTAAACCAGCTTTTTCTAAAAATACAAAATAACTAGAAAAATTCCTAAAAATATAAAATAAAGCTAGAAAATCTAATAAAATCTAATCTACATGCAAAATGCAAAATAAATATAAAATCTACATAAAAACAATAAAAAACCTATATGTGACTCAAAAATAATAAAATAAAAATACTAAAAATAACCTAAAAACATCATATAAAATCCACTCATCATCAGGCATGAAGAGGAATGTTGCGGAGTATGTGGCTGCTGTATTGACTTGTCAGAAGGCTAAGGTAGAGCATCAGAAACCAGCTTGGTTGATGCAATCTCTCGAAGTTCCCGAGTTGAAATGGGACAGTATATCTATGGATTTCGTGGTTGCTTTACCCCTCACTCGGAAGAGTTTTGATTCTATCTGGGTCGTCGTTGATCGTTTGACCAAATCTTCACAATTCCTACCTGTTAACACCACTTATAAGGTAGAATAATTTGCTAAGGTTTATATTGCTATGATTGTGCGATTACACGGAGTTCCTTCGACCATTGTTTTTGACAGGGATCTAAAGTTCACTTCACACTTATGGAAGGCCCTGCAAGGAGCTCTTGGATCGAAACTGAGTTTGAGTTCAGCATATCACCCGCAGACAGATGGTCATACTAAGCGGACGATTTAGTCATTGGAGGATTGATGACTGGATTTTGTATGATAATTTTAGGGTCTTTTTAGTCTTTTTATTTTATTATTTTTGAGTCTCATATAGGTTTTTATTTATTTTTATTTAGATTTTCTATTTATTTTTCATTTTGCATATAGATTAGCTTTTATTCGGTTTTTAAAATTTATTTTATATTTTTAGGAATTCTTAGAGTTATTTTTATATTTTAGGAAAGCTGGTAGAATTAGTCATTTTATTCCAGGGACCAAACTATGATTTCAGGAAAGGAAGGGCCAGAAATGAGAAGTTCAGAAGGTGAAGGGATGAAAGTGAAGTCTTAGCAAATAAAGGGCTCAAAGCAAAGAAGTGGAAGATGAAGCACCATTGCTAATTTAGCCCATGGGAAATGAGGCATGAATAGAGAAATCAAGTCACTTTGTTGTTTCAGAATTAAAAGGGGACAAAATGGAGGCTAATTAAGCCATTCAATTCCACCATTGAAGAAGAAAAGCATCCAAGAAAAGCTGCCAGTTTTTGACCCAACGCTCAAGCGTTGGAAGGCCCAACGCTCCAGCGTTGGGGCCCTATTTTGCAACGCCTGGATTAAATGACCCAATGCTCCAGCGTTGGGGATCCCAGCGCTCAAGCGCTGGGACGTGTCAGAGGCTATAAATAGGACTTTTGTTTTCATTTGTAAACACACCTATTCAGAATACAACAAGTGTTCTTCTTTCCTCCTTAAAGATCATTGTTCCCAGGAATTGTGGGAAGCCATACTTGAGCTCCTATCCAGGGTAATTCGATGACTCTTTTAGCCATGCTTGGCTAATTCTTTTTAAGCTTCTTGGGTTGTTTTAGTTTATAATTTATGTTTTAGTATTGTTTCTACCTTTCTGAATAATATATCCAGTTCTTGTTTAATTTCCTTGTTCATAATTCTATCTTGATGATCACAAGTGTTTTTGCTTATTGCTTATACAAATGAGAATTGGTAAGTAGTAAGGGAAATAGGAATTAAAAAAAGCTATAAGTATATATCGCTAAGAGATTAGGATAGATGTAGCTTATGTTGGCCTGAACTTCTTCTTCATCTTCTTCTTTAGCTAACTAGATTTCAAGAAATTGGGTTTAGTAATTAAAAAGAAAGTTCTACAATGTGTAAGAGATTAACTTGTAGATATAATAGGCTATAGCATCTTGAACTTGGACTTAAAATTCAGAAATTAAGTAGGAACTTGCTAGCATATTTTATATTCTATGTTATTCAACCCAAGAACTTAATTCTCATCATATTTATCTCTTCTTTATTTTATGCTATTGTTCTTGCCTGCTCTAAAAACCAACAACATATATTCATCTTTAATTTTTCTGCACAAGTACTAAATATTATAATAATAGGAAACCTATCCCTTGGGTTCGATCTTTTTATTACGCGATATTGAATCGTGCACATGCGATTTGGGTATCAAGTTTTTGGCGCCGTTGCCGGGGATAGGTTCTATTCTTGTTATTATTTTGTTTAGTGCTTTTTATATTAAAATAAAAAAAATATAAATTGTGATGAACTGGTGCTGCTAACTTTGTTTATTGAGTATTTTCAAAAATTATGGCTGAAACATTTGAGCAAAGGGAGGCAAAAATCCGTGCTATACTTGAAAAGGAATATGAGAAAAAGAAGCAGGAAGCTTTCACTCTTATTGACGAATTTTATTCTAATTTAGAGTGTAAGCGGAATGCAGGATTTTTGCCAACCCATGAGCAGGAATGTAAGGCCATGGAAGAACTACAAGTGAAAATGCAAAGCATTCTGAGGAGGCAGCCCAGCGAAGAACAACAACCAGTTCATGAAAATGAACTTGTTGTTCAACAAGAAGAGGTAAAAGAAACTTCCATTGTAAAATTTGTCCTTAAAGACAAATTGGAAATGGATGAAGAAGAACCTCAAGGAACCGATGCTATAGGTTCAGAAAAGCAAGGAACAGAACAAGGAAGGGAAAATTTATTTATTCCTTCCATTTTTAATTTGAATTTTGTTACCTTGTTAGCTGAAAATTCATTTGGCACCATGTTGTTTTTGTGCCAAAATTTGCATGAGTTGCGGGGTCTAATGAATTTTGTAATAGACCCCGGTTGAAAAGTGATTATTGAAGAAGTCTATCAAAGACTATAAAATTGAGCTGGTTGGGAGACAACCCAATTTAGGATTAGTTTAAATTTTTCTGCTTTATTTTCTGTTTTAAAATTAAATAATAATTAAAAAAAAAAAAACTTGCAGGGGGACTTAACGCCAAGGCGTTGGAGGGTCAACGCTCATGTGTTGAGCCCCTGCCTAAAGTCCCAGTTTCCAGTTTTTACCAACGCTGAAGCGTTGGGGGCCAGCGCTCATGCGCTAGGCCCCTGGAAGCCACTGTTCTGATTTCACTTACCAGCGCTCAAGCGTTGGACAACCCAACGCTCCAGCGCTGGGCTTCGGGCAGAGTCCAGTAAGTTTTATTTATCTTTCTTTTTCCCCTTTCATTTTTACTCTTTGCCATTTCTTCTGAAACCCTCGAGCCCAGAGCATAAGTAACCATCATCTTTACTTATCTTTCACCTCACACTTCACACAATTCACTTCCATCCATTGGGTGCTTAAAGTTTGGTGGATTTCCTGTGCTCTTCTTCTCACGTGTTTCTGCAATCCAAGGTAAAAGTTTATGCTGTTTTGTTTCCTTTTTCTTCTACCTCGAAGTTAATTGGTGAACAATTGTTGGATGGATTGTAGTAGCTGTGATGGGTTGTTGTTAGGGAGTAGGAAATGTTATGTTTTTGCATCTTTCTTTTGCCCATAGTCTTGCTGTTTTTAAGCTTGCCCACCAAGTGTTTGGTTAAATGTCTAAATGAAGTTCTTGATCCTTTTCTGGTTTTTAAGCTTTGATTCTTGCTTTGCATGATTAATGGAAGACTCAAGGATGCTTTTTTATAAACTTGGTGGGTAATTTGCTATTTTTGGTTGTAATTTTGGATGGTTCTCAAAGAAGGGGTTTTTAAATAGTGTTGAACTAACTTTTAACCAGTTTGCTTGTTTGTGGAAATGTTTGTTTTTCTTGCAGAATGGCACCCCGAAGAAGGCAAAGAGTTGAAGAGCCGGTGGTTGAAGAGCCTATTGTATGAAGGTGCAAGACACACACAAGAAAGGGGGGGGTTTGAATTGTGTGAATTATTTTAAATTTCCTTTCTCATGCATTACAAGTCATATATATATATATATATATATATATATATATATGTCTTTTTTTTTTTTTTTAAATTTGGCAGGAATCACTTTTGTAGGAGAGCATGAAATTCCTTTCATAAGAATTAAAGCAATGATTATATGTTCTTCATAAACATTTGCAAGTTGCAAACGTACGAATGAATAAGCAGCGTAAAATCAACAATATGAAAATAAAACACACATGATTTTATCCTGGTTCACCCCCATAACCGACAGGGCTACATCCAGTCCTTGGCTTCACCAAGATTTCAACAATTTCAACAAATAGTACAAGTATTGTCAGGGACTCCTCCCAACAAGTATTCTAAGGACTTCTCCTATCAAGTATTAGAAGGACTTCTCCTTACAAGTATTATGAGGACTTCTCCTAACAAGTATTATACAGGACTTCTCCTGACACCTTTTTCAAGGGTTGGCTTCTCTACATGGTTCTCTTCTTAATAAGAGTGGGCAGAGGAAATGAAGCTCAGTTTACAGAGAGGATGAAAATTTGAGTTCTCTGTTTAGAAGAATGTGTGAGTTGGGAAAGATAAGAGTAACACTCTATGGATTTTCCTCACACAAACTCATATACTCAGATAGGGATAATCTTGAGACATTCTGAGTATGAACCAAGGTTGCTTGGTTCTTGGGACAGACTTAGTTAACATATGGAGGTTTAAGTCTAAGTTGCCCAATATCTTCGGAGATAGAATCTTCTATTTATATCTTCAGTTGCTTCTTCTTCTTGAGAAAGAGAGAAAAACTGTCCGAAGTGCCTCTTCCCTTCTGAGCTGTGCGTAACGGCTAGTTCTGCATCTTTCAGCATGCGTAAGTCACGATCAGAGGCTTTTCTGTAAGCATGAGATATGATTTGGAAATCATCAGTACTTCTGGGTTGATGTCGTCTCGCTCCATCTTGAGCAAGTAGCTTTGAGCTCGTTTCTGTGTATAGTACTAATGAGCCTCAGCATGGCATGTTTTGAAAAGGAAAATGACTTAAAAAAAAACATATACTCTCTTTTATCAAGTTTGAAAATGCCCCTGCATATTTATTTACGGTTTATTTGCTATAGTAACGCCCTAGAAATCGGGGTGTTACAACATTTCGATCACTCGAAACATAGGAGAATTAGACCTTCCAATCCCCAACCAACGTAGCTCGAATAGAAGCAATAGTCTCTCGTTGCCAAAAGGTTCGGGTGTCCCTGTTCTGGCTCAGAAGCTCCACAATATCCTTACAATCCATGTAGCAAACTATTTCACGGAAACCCAAGTGCCATACCAGCTTCAAACCGGATCAAAGTGCCAGAAGCTCCGCTAGGAAAGCACAACCAGTCCCATAAGAACAAGCAAAGCCCGAAAGCCATCGGCCAGTGGAGTCCCTCACTACACCGCCACTACCCATCTAATTTGACCCCGCCAACTAGCTTCCATCCGTATGAAGGTGGATCAAATTAGTACCCTTCACAAACATGGATTCTCGATGGTTCGGAATTATCTTCCCCCATTTCACAAAATCATTTTCCGTTATCAAAATTTGCCGCCAAACCACTTGAATAGGCCACGGTTCAGGATCGAAGACCACGCTATTCCACCAACGCCATATACACCAGAGCTCTCGTGACTGAAAGTTGATCTGGACATCTCAGACACCGAAGAAGGTTTGTTTTTTCCTTTGGCTAGTGGGTCACATTGCCCTTCCGACAAACTCATAGTGGCGCCAGTGCCATCTGAGTTTGACCGTAATTTGTCCTCGATGTGGTGAGGAGGATGAGGATGTTGAACACCTCTTGCGATATTGATGTGACTCATGATTGGTATGTGTTCTTGTATGGAGAATAATTAGAGCAGTAATATTATTTAGTAAGAATGATGAAATCAGAACCCTTTTACATGAGCCCCCTATTAGCTATTTATAGGGGGGAGAGTCATTAATGACATTTAAACCCTAGATTAAAAACTACGGGCCCCTGAGCCTCGAGGATTTGGCCCTATAAGGTATGAATTTACATCCCCCTTGGCGTTCTAGCTCGCCGTCTGCCCTCCTTAGAGCCGTAAGGTCGCCCTATACCGGGTGAGGCGCTCGCCCAGTCTAGTATGGAGCCACTTTCATAGTTTGCTACCAACCCCATCTACGGCATATTCCTTCAAGGACTAGTTTTGATAACTCCTCTTTGCTCTTAATTGAGAGTGTATATAAATTATTTTGAATTATTGACAATGAAACTATATTGAATTATTGACAATGAACTTGATGCAGTCACATGTCTAAATTACTGTGGTTTTATTATGCTTATTCCTGAAGTTTATTGTATGCTGACTTCTTCTCCTTTGTAGTATGCTATTAGAGCTTTCGCGGATTCTTTGGAGTGTATCTCTATGGCTCTTGCTGAAAATAGAGGTGTCCATACAATGGAAATGTTATTTGTTGTGGAATCTCAGCAAATAAAGACAATAAGTTGAACATGATGACTTTTATTTTCACACTTGCACACTAACTACGTGACTTACCCACGAGGATTACCCATAAGCCCAAATACTTCCAAGTTTGTTATTTCCTTTCCCCATAAATTGTACTTTCATTTGATGAAATAATAAGCAAAAAAATTGAGCATTGCTCTTCCTAATTAACCGTCTGGCTAACAAATTCTTATCCCTGACTCCGTTTGTTGATAGCCTCCTTCTTGGGGTCTATCATTTGGTTCTTTCATTGTCTTCTCACCCGCCTCTCCAAACGCCACACTAATTCCACCATCTCCATTCAGATCGCCAACCATGCATCACACCGATTTGCTTCACCCAGATTTAAGGTTTTCTTCCATGGCCGAACATCTTGGCAAGCCTCTCTCACAATCCGCCACAACCCATCCCACCACATCCCCCACCTTACCCATACTAACCTCCATCATACTACCCTGATCCAAATCTAGATTATCCCCATTCACAAACCTTTTTCCCTAAAACTTTTCCCCAATCACACCCAAATTTCTGTTCCCCATCCCAACCCCACCACTCTTCCCATTTCACTCAACAGTTTCCCAAATTCACCACACTCGACCCAAACCCTCACCCCGCGCCTTCTTTTTCTCAACATTCACACGCCCTCATGGGTTTGGCCAGCCACCGCCAAATCAACATGTGTTCTTCACCACCCAAAATTTGTCCACCCCAAAACCATCGCCCACATTTTCTCCTACCCAACCTCTTACTATTTTCAAAGGAGAAAACCATCTTCATTGGCTATGAATGGCAGAAAATTATTTTACTTTGCACCCAGTCACACTTGCTCTACATTTGGGGTTAATTGCTCTATATATGAGAGAGGAGGCCCTAACTTGGTTTAGGGACCAGAAGTCCAAATTCAGACCATGGGACGACTTCAAAGCTAAATTCATGGTGCATTTTTGACAAGCAAGCAACTCTAATTATGCTGCAGATTCAGCCAAATCCTTGGTAGAGCCATCACCTACGGAGCATTTTACCACTCAAAGGATTCTTCGTGAAAGAACAAAGGTCAGTGGATTACTTTTCAACTCTGAGGTTACACCAGCGGAGGATGAAAAAATTACATATGAGATGTTTGTTGCTACCAATCTGGATTTTGTGGCCGGGGAAGGTCATACAGATTCTTCTACTCAAGTTCTACCTTCTCACGTATCTGGAAATATAATTTCATTTCCATATGCTATGCCACAATGTTCAATCATTACTTGTACTATGCGCTCTACTCACTCGAAAGTTAACTTGCCTAAAGTCTCTCCAACAATGCCCTGTCTGTTTGCCAAACTGCATGCGAAACGGCAAAACTTTCATGACCATATTGACACACTTGTCCAAGGATTACTTGGTTTGCATATTAAAATATTTGATCCTAGAATTTTTGCTAATATTTCTATGTTAGACTATGGTGATTTGTCTAAAAATGTTGTGGCAAATTTCAGCTTGAGGAAATTTAAGTCTTCAAAAGTGAGTTTAAGAAGAAAGTTAAGAGAGAGAAAGAGTAGCTTGAGGAAACTATTCATCTTCTTCTTCCTTGGGAGCTCAAGTCCGAACCTCCACTCTTCCATGGAAGCCCCTTCCACTCATCTTCTCCTCTTGATCCTTTGAGGTAAGTTTCTCCCCTCGTCCTGATCTATAATTCTACCGATTTAGAATTTTGATATGTTGAGTTTGGTTTTTGATAATTGTTATAACCTTGATTCCTCTTGATTAATGTTGTTCACATGACCTTGAACTTAAATTTGAACCGATTAGAATTTTGATTGGTTGAGTTTTGGTCCCTAGAGAAATTTGAAGTTGTGCATTTGCTAGGGTTTCCTTTAGGAAAGTTGTTCCCATTATATTGATATATGGTTTTACCTAATTAGTTTTCTTGGAAGCTAGTTTTTTGAGATTTGATTATTCTAAATAAGTGATTTTCAAACTTTAAAGTTTAGTTTCACCATAGATTTGTTATTACCTTTGATGTGTACAAGTTTGTTTTGCGAGAAAAGTTTATTTTGATAATTAAGGGTTGTGGCCGAATTGCATACTATTTTGGGGAAGGGGAGAATTGATTTTCCAACTAGCTTTGGAGTGTGTTTAAATTCTTGTAAATGGTTTTGGGTTTGAAGGAAAGGTTTTTGCCTAATTAGTGCAAAAGGGCCTAGAGAAAATGGTATGTTTAAAGCCCTAGAAAATTGATTTCTAGATGATTTTGGAAACTTGGAATTAAAGGATTAAAATTGAGCTTTTGGGTAAATTGAATTTTGGAACTCATATCTTGATTTGGGTTTTGCTAAGTTAAGAAAACGTGGGTTTTGGAAATTTGCAATTGGAATGGAATTTTGTGCTTTTGACACTTAAAAGACTTGAACTAAAGACTTGAAAATTTGTTTTAGAAACTTAAAAGCATAAGGGTATTAGATCATGAAATCTAAGCTTTGTTAGTTTTAAAAACATGAGCGTATTAAAGCAGTGTATCAGAGCTTTTTCTTCTAGCATTTTCTAGGTTAATAAAACATAGAGATATCAGAGCTTATTATGAAGATATTAGAGCATTGGATATCAAAGCACTTATCACTTAATAGCATGATATTAGAACACGTATCAGAACATGGTAGATGATATTAAAGAGGCAGACGATTGAACTCTCTCCCTCACATGTATTACCTACTTTCGTCTAACATGGTCTTAAGCTCCCCCTTAATGCAATAATTTTCTAAGTTATGCTAGGTTTACTTTTTCTTTTCTCTCTCCCTTACTCTAAGCTTTTTCTCGTCTCTCCCCCATTGTCATTACTAAAACAACAAACAAGGGTCCATGTAGAAAATAAGCATGGAAAAAGAAACTATCATAGCAATTATATATAACTATAAAGGCAGACAATGTATAAAACTATCAAAATAGTATATTTTGCACAAAAATTAAAGATAGTTTAAGGGTTAGAAATGTGAAGAAGGTCTTGCTCCTGACCCAGGCTGCGGTTTTGATGACGACAAACTCATCGGCAAAAATAAGAAAAGAAGACTTAGAGGAAACAGTGCTGTATGTTTCAACATCTACCTAAAAGTCTTAGTTTAGGTGAGTTATGCTTCTAAGTGATTCTCAAGTATAAAGGCTCCTTAAAACATCTAAGCTAATCAAGTTTAATGTTTTCATAAATTAAAAGAAGTAGTATATCTCAAGCCGATTTTAAAAGTTCAAGTTTCTGGATATTGGACTTGAGTGTAATCAATTTCACCTTTCAGGTAATCGATTACACATAGGCAAGTAATCGATTACATCTTTCTTGTAATCGATTACATGTTTGAATTTGAAATTCAAACAGTAACGGCTTTTAGTGTAATCGATTACCTAATTTGAAATTCCTCATGCCTATATAAAGTCCATTAGAGTCCAGAAACACATAACACATGAGAATACACGAATTAGGCCAAAGCTTTGTCAAATTGTTCATTCATGTTAAATTAGCGTTTGATATTTAAACTTTCATTCATGTTAAATTAGAGTTTTTCAGAGTTTCAACATGCACAACATCGAAAGAAATATGGGATACTTTGATAGTAACTCATGAAGGAACAGATGAAGTCAAGAGATAAAAAATCAATACCCTATCTCAAGAATATGAAATGTTCAAAATGTTTCCAGGAGAAAAGGTATTGAATATGAAAAAACGATTCTCTCATTTGACTAACCATCTGATTGCTCTTGGTAAACAGTTTTCCAATAGTGACTTGAACATGAAAGTTCTACGATCACTCACAAGAGCATGGCAACCAAAGGTTACGGCAATTTCGGAAAAGAAGAGTTTGTCTAATATGACTCTTGCAACTTTCTTTGGAAAACTCCAAGAACATGAATTGGAATTGAATCGTTTGGAGGAACATGAACAACATGAGAAGAAATATCGATCCATTTCTCTAAAGGCAAAGGAAAGCATCAAAGATGATTATGATGCAGATTATGAAGAAGAAGAAAATGAGAATATGAATCTTCTAGTGAAGAATCGTGGAAAGTTTCTCAAAAGAAAAGGTATTAAATTTAACAATAACAGAAATTTCCAAAGAAATAATGAGTCCTCCTCTTCTCGAAAGATCACATGCTTCGAGTGTGGAAAACCTGGACACATCAAGTTGGAATGTCCAAATCTTCAAAAGAAGAAACACGGTCTGAAGGACAAGTTTGGAAAGAAAGATCAAACCACACGAAGAGCATACTTGGCATGGGATGAAAATGAAGTGAGTTCATCATCCGATTCTGACCAAGAAGAAGCACAAGTTTCATTATTGACTTCACATGATTCAGATGCTGAGGATATCCAGGTTAGTGATAATGCTATTTCATTTCATGATTTAGAATATGCTATAGAGAATGTGTTTAAATTATGTCAAAGTTTTTCTAAGATTAGTACTAAGCAGAATGCTTTAATTTCATCTTTAGAAAATAAATGTAGATATCTACAGGAAGAACTAGACATAGTGAAATCTAAGTTAGATACTCCACATGAGTGCACTAAGTGTAGTTCTTTAGAAGAGAAGATAGATAGTCTTCAACAAAGGGTTCATAATTTCAACAAAGGAAAACAGAAGTTAGATGATATCCTAAGTATGCAAAGACGCTCAAACAATAAGGTTGGACTAGGATATACATGTCATCCAAAGACAAAAGAAGTTAAGAAAACTATCTTTGTGAAACCAAACGAAATGGAAGGATCTTCTGAAAATACTAAGGCTAGCTCTTTTAGGAGTATGAACAATAGGAAGAATAATTATCATAGACCTCCTAAGAAGATCAACTCTTTCTCTAGGAAAATATCAAGTTACAACCAATATTCATGTACTTATTGTAACAAAATAGGACATACCCCTAGTAGATGTTATTACAAGAATGTTGGAGTACCAAACAAGGAATTTATATGGATTAAGAAGAACACTAACTTAGAAGGACCCAAAGCAAATTGGGTTCCTAATCCCTATGTCTGAACTTTGTCATGTAGGTGTGCATGAAAGCAGCAAAGGACTTATGGTATCTTGATAGTTGCTGCTCATCACATATGACAGGAGACAAAACAAAGTTCTCATTTCTTTTGCCTAGAGAAAAATGATTTGTCACATATGGAAATAATCAAAAAGGAAAGATACTTGGTATTTGAAGAATAGGAACACCCCCTCAAACTGTCATTGACAAGGTCCTATATGTTGATGGTTTGATGCATAACCTTCTGAGTATCAGTCAACTTTGTGACAAAGGTTTGAAAGTTGGGTTCATTAATGATATCTATGTGGTAAAGGATGTGAAAACTAAAGAAGTCAAGTTTTCCGGATATAAAGTCAATAAGGTCTTCATGATATCCTTGGATTAAATTCCACCAAGTGTCAGATGCTTGCTGGCCAAGAACAACAATGATTCATGGCTCTGGCATAGAAGACTGGCTCATATACACATAGATCATTTAAATAAAATAGTCAAGCATGATCTAGTTGTTGGATTTCCAAAGATAAGATTTGAAAAATACAAGCTTTGTGATGCATGTCAAAAGGGGAAGCAAACCAGAACATCTTTCAAGCCAAAGAATATAGTCTCAACTACAAGACCCCTCCAATTACTTCACATGGATTTGTTTGGACCATCAAGAACTAAGAGCTTTCGAGGCAACTATTATGCCCTTGTTATTGTTGATGATTTTTCTAGATTTACCTGGACATTATTCTTGCCTCATAAAAATGAAGCCTTCAATGCATTCAAAAGATATGCAATGCTTGTTCAAAATGAAAAAGGCTTTAAAGATCTCTTCTATTAGAAGTGATCATGGTGGAGAATATCAGAATCATCAATTTCAGGAATTATGTGATGAGAATGGAATATCACATAACTTCTTTGCGTCAAGAACACCACAACAAAATGGTGTTGTAGAAAGGAAGAACAGATTACTTGAAGAACTAGCAAGGACCAATGTAAGTGAATCTAACCTTCCGAAATACTTCTGGGCTGATGCTGTAAGTACTGCTTGCTATGTTTCCAATAGAGTACTTATTAGACCTATTCTGAAGAAAACCCCCTACGAACTCTACAAAGGGAGGAAACCAAATATTGCTCATCTACATGCTTTTGGATCAAAATGCTTTGTCTTGAACAATGGAAAGGAAAACCTTGGTAAGTTTGATGACAAATCTGATGAAGGTATGTTCCTTGGATATTCTCTAACGAGCAAAGCATATAGAGTCTTTAACAAGAAAACTCTACGTATTGAAGAATCCATACATGTTTCCTTTGATGAGTCTAACTCTTCAAAAGAAGATACAGTCAATCTTCCAGATAATGGTGAGGAAGATAACATTATCAATGAAGACTCTCAAAAGCAGAAAGATCAAGGTTCAGTACAAGAAGAGCATATTGAAGATATCACTTATCAACTACCAAAAGAATGGAGAACACACAGGGATCATCCAGTTGATAATATCATTGGTAATATTTCAAGAGGCATTTCTACAAGGCTACGATTAAATGATTCAGTATTGAATATGGCCTTTGTATCTCAAATAGAACCCTCAAAAGTGAATGATGCTCTTGAAGATGAGTATTGGATTGTGGCAATGCAAGAAGAACTAAACCAATTTGAAAGAAATCAAGTATGGGAATCGGTTCCTAAGCCCACTGACAAGCATATCATTGGAACAAAATTGGTATTCAGAAATAAATTGGATGAAAATGGTATAATTGTCAGAAACCAAGCAAGACTGGTTGCACAAGGATATAATCAAGAAGAAGGTATTGATTTTGATGAAACCTATGCACCAGTTGCAAGGTTGGAAGCCATAAGACATCTATTGGCTTATGCCTGTTCTTTAAACTTTCCATTATATCAAATGGATGTTAAAAGTGCTTTCCTGAACGGATTCATTCTAGAAGAAGTATAAGTGAATCAACCTCCAGGATTTGAAGATCCCAAGTACCCTTCACATGTCTTCAGATTAAAGAAGGCACTCTATGGTCTTAAACAAGCCCCTCGTGCATGGTATGACAGATTTAGCACGTTCCTTTGTGAAAAAGGATTTCAAA
The DNA here is from genome assembly GCA_030819835.1 of Acmispon strigosus. Taxonomy (NCBI): domain Eukaryota; kingdom Viridiplantae; phylum Streptophyta; class Magnoliopsida; order Fabales; family Fabaceae; genus Acmispon; species Acmispon strigosus. Next base: position 23,116,242 of record JAUAMA010000004.1, on the reverse strand, counting down.
AGGGTAAGGCTGACACAACCTTGTTTATCAAGAAAACCAAAGGTAACACTTTATTAGTACAAATTTATGTAGATGATATTATTTTTGGTTCAACTAACGAATCTCTGTGTAAGGATTTCTCTAACATGATGCAAGAGGAATTTGAGATGTCTATGATGGGACAGTTAAATTTCTTTCTAGGATTGCAAATTAAGCAATCACATGATGGGATATTCATCAACCAATCAAAGTTTTGTAAGGAGATTTTAAAGAAATATGATTTGGATGATTGCAAAGCCATAGCCACACCAATGGGGTCTAATACATATCTAGATCAAGATGAGTCCGGTGTTCCCGTAGACATTACCAAGTACAGAGGTATGATCAGATCTCTTCTTTATTTAATAGCAAGTAGACCTGATATTATGTTTAGTGTGTGTTTATGTGCAAGATATCAAGCATCTCCTAGGGAATCACATTTGAGTTCAGTTAAAAGGATCTTCAAATATCTAAAAGGAACTTCAAATGTTCGTCTGTGGTATCCCAAAGGAAGTGTTTGTGATTTGATTGGATATTCTAATTCAGATTATGCTGGATGTAAAACTGAAAGAAAAAGTACAAGTGGTACTTGTCACTTGTGGGGAAATGCTCTGAAGGTGCAAGAAACACACAAGAAAGGGGGGGTTTGAATTGTGTAATCATTTTTGAAACTTATTCGATAGATTTGGAAGGTTGATTACTTATTTTCAAGATGATTAATTTGTTGTGCAAGCATAGATGAATATACGAAGGAAAAGCAATATAACATAAAGAATAAAGCACACATGATTTTTATCCTGGTTCACCCCCATAATCGACAGGGCTACGTCCAGTCCTTGGCTTCACCAAGATTTTCCACTATTTAAACAAATAGTACATGTATTATCAGGGACTTCTCCCAACAAGTATTCTAAGGACTTCTACTATCAAGTATTCGAAGGACTTCTCCTTACAAGTATTATCAGGACTCCTCCTTACAAGTATTATACATGACTTCTCCTGACACCTTTTTCAGGGTTTTCTTTTCTACAAAGTTCTCTTCTGATAAGAGTGAGTAGAAGAAATGAAGCACATAAAAACAGAGAGATCATAAGCAAGTTGATCTCTGTTTTTAGTTATGTGTGTGGGATATGATGAGAGTTGAACTCTGTAAGTTTTCCACACACATAAGCAACTCAACTAAGGTTGTGATATGACTTGAAGTTTCCTGAGTTGAGACCAAGACAGTCTTGGTCTTTTGGACGAACTAGATTGAGATGTGTACAATTTAGTTCTAGTCGCCAAGTTGCTACGGAAGCAGGATTCTCTATATATATCTTCAGTTGAAGATCTTTGTTCTTCCTTCACAGTAGGAGAGAAAACCTGCCCGTAGTGCTTCTTCCTCTCCAAGCAGCACATAACGGCTAGTTCTGCATCTCTCAGCAGGCGTAAGACATGATCTGAGAATCATCAATTCGTCTGGGTTGATATCGTCTGGCTCCATGCTGAGCGAGTGACCTTGAGCTAGTTTCTCTGTATAAAATGTGTGAAGATCCAGCGGTGGAGATGTTTTGACCATTTTACCCCAGTGCTTGACAGCTAACACTCATCACATGCTTTGGTCAGATATTTGAATTTCGACCGTTGAGAGTGTACGAAGCTTAGAGATTCTTGCCGTTGATTCCGCGATGTCAGCTTGATTTGAGGAAAAGCAGAGAAGTAGTGGGACCAGGGAGTATTGAATTAATTGTGTCCCTTCTTTCTTTCTGTGATTGCCAGTACTTTAATAAATGTGCAAACGAGGTAGATGTCTTTGATCCACGAGGCAATTACTCAAGAGGAGAAGAATAATTTATTTAATGCTTCTGATAACTTGATATCCTCGAGAAGCACATTTCTTGATCTTTGTACCTTTGGCGAAATTGATACTTGAGCGGACGGATTCTTCCTTATAGATTGGCAGACGCAGTCTCCATGCAGTGTTCGAGATTCCGCTGTGAGTAAGTTTATATCGGCAGACAGACTTTCTTCATTTGGTTCTTCTTCCAGGATTTAGAGTTTTCGTGGCTTAGAAGACTGAATCCTTTGTTTTCTTCGGTTGCTTCTTTGGGAGTTCTTCATCAGAGAGATTTGATCTTTCACAACTTCTTTGTGTGATGCTCGAGAAACTTCTAGGCCGAAGGTGTTTCTTCATAGGTTGTCATGCTCTTTCAGCTTTGAATAGAGCAGTCATCTTTTGATCATTGTAGGCTTAAGTGGCAGACTGTTTTATCTTCTTGAGATAGGCTTTGACTTGAGCGAGCAGACCTTGATGAGGCATCCTTGAGAGAGGATGTAGAGTGTTGTTGCTGTTTTAGCTTTCTTGAGCCACCAGACTGTCTTATATGAAATTGCTTTCCTTCGTATATCTTTAACATCGTTTCCTTCGAGGTGACCGGACGAACTCCTCTGGTGGACTAGTTCTCTTGATGGTGCTTTGACGTCTATTCATTCCTTTTAGAGATAGTTATTCCTGTGCATGAGAGTTTTCACTATGTTAGGAATTTCATCTTTGAAATCATTATATCTTAAAGAAATTGTTAGTTATCTAAACATAATAATTCATTTAATTATTTGATTCTAACAATCTCCCCCTTTTTGATAATGACAATTTCTTCGGAAAAGGTTCAGTTAGAAATTTAATTAAGCATTTTGTCATTTTTCAGATAATAGTTTTTCTTCAGAGTATTGCAATGTGTAGAAAAACATGATCGTTCTTTAAGTAGTATTTAGACGGGAACATTATTATTTTTAGGTGGACGAGTTTGACTTTTTGAGTTTGCTTACGTTTGCTCCCC